>CM070651.1:615000-3115000 GCA_036346575.1 Dendrocalamus sinicus
GTATATATATATGTATGTATATATGTATATATGTATATATGTATATATATATGTATGTATGTATATATATATGAAGCCTCTTTTCTACTCCCGGGCGTAATTACACCCTATGTCGTATATCACAACGTAGGGAGTATCTCGCGTAATGAGGAGTATGTACATGTAGTATACTAGTATTTAAGACTATATAGGTGGTATGTACATTGTTTTCAACATACTCCTTTTTATGTACGTATATAAAGGTATTTACAAAATACGCTAAAAACTATAGACTCCCTTGCAATTTTTTCGTGTGGTTCACATTAGAATATCTTATAATTAGTATATGAGTATACCTAAAGTGATAAAGGAGTATTTCAAATTTATTTAGGTGGTATATTAGAGGTGGGTGTAATTACACCGGAGTAAAGGTATTTTTCATATATATATATATATATATATATATATATATATATATATATATATATATATATATATATATATATATATATATATATATATATATATATATATATATATATATGTAGAGGAAAATGATTTTATATTACTAAGAGTACGTATTCCCACTTCTTATATACCGCTTAAATTATATTATTATACCTTTTTATCCTTTTGAGTATACTCTAAAAGTCAACTAGATCCTTTATGATAGTCGGCTAGAGAAGTCCAAATATTATTTGCAGATTTAAGATTAGTAATTCTTACAAACTCGTTTCCACTTAAACCTTGAAATAAAATATTTCTAGCCTTAGCATTAGCCTATACATCAGCAGTATTTTCTATGGTAACGACAGAAGGCAATTCATACGAATTTTCAACTTTTTGCCAAATCGCATTACCTTGCCCTTGTAGAAAGACCTCCACGTGAGTTTTCCAGTAAAGATAATCTATTCCATCAAAAAATGATAGCTTAGCAAAGAATCGATCATGATCTGACACTATTGCACCTTGCTTTGATACCACTTGTAGGATCGTATGGCGCAACCAGAGGGGGTGAATGGTTGCCACTGTTTCTTTAAATCCCTATGTAGTTGATGGCGAATTCGACTACTCGAATGAACACTTGTTGCACAGCTTGACTTGCAATCATATGCTTCACCAAACAGCAATTACCAGAACTCATGAACAAGATTGATTCAATATCTTCTTCATTTTAGAATTTTCGTGGAGTTACAAAGTACCCTCACAAGCACACCTAAAACCATAGCACAAAAAGCTTCATCTAAAACCATTGCTAAAACTCTTAGCCTACCTCTGCTTTTATATGCTAAAGCCTTAAACCATGTTTGATTCAAACACAAACAAAGAATCTTATCTCTACCTCAAATCAAGGGATTCAAATCCCTTCCTAACACGGGTTTTATCAAATCTCCAATCCTTACTGTTACGGACTCCTTCTGAAATGTTTCCAATCTCACCAAGTGATGAAGCCCCTAGGAACACACCTCCCATTGCTTCATCTACCATCATCAATTTCTATGTTGAAGCTTCCAGGACCGCACCGCCCATAACTTTTTCACGCATCACCAACTTTGATCTCCATGTACTCCAGTGTTAGCCCGATCATCTCACGTGATGTCCTCAACTGTCTGGACCTCAAATCTCCCCATCCCAGTCCCGGTCCTTCTCGTTACCGACCATTAACGTCTCCACGCTCACCTGCATATGCAAAGACCAAAGAAACATTTTTCCCGGCACATGTTCTTCCCAACTTGACTGTCACTAGCACACATATGCAAAACATACCCTTGTCCATCCATAGACAAGTACCAAACCATCCACGACCATCAGCCAGGTCGTCCACAATTGCAAACCTCATCGCTACCTAGAAATCAGTCTTAGATCACTCAATACGACCACTAGCTCAAGAAGTACTCAAAAAACACAAGTACTGGGGAAAAACCATCGCTCCGCTTCAAACACTCAGAAATACCACGCATTGCTACCGCTACCGAGTACTGAGTCCTTCCGACTACCGAGTACAAGCATGTTCACCAATCACCGATAACCAGTCCTACCGCTAGCCTAACACGAGTACTCGAAGTACTTGAAAATAGCAAGAATTAAAGCACTCATACGACCAAGAAGTTTATGAGTATCGACCATAAAGCCTACAACAACCTATCGTAAAGCCTTGACTACCGAAGATAATCGGACTGGTCTAAAACTACTCGACGCAGCCTAAAACCACTCAGACCTGATTGAACCCACTCGGAGTAATCAAAAACTACTCGGAGCAAACAAAAAACCACTCGAACCTGACGGAAACAACTTGGATTGGACCAAAACCACTCGGAGCAATCAAAACTACTCGAATTCGAAACCTCTAACTGCAATTAACCAAAACATTCACAAACGCAAATTTCCAAAGCAATACAAATGTCAATTATTCATCATCACTTTTAATCACAACCATACATATGGTCTAATAAGCAATGTATTCAATTGTTGTAACCTTGTGCGTGGTAATGGATGTTTCCTGTATTTCAGGAAGCTTATAGTCCATAGTGTCTTAATGCATACGGTTTTAGGCCCAGATAGAAAAAACATTCGTGAATATGCTAGTTGTACACACAATTCAACCTTGACTGAGTATTGCTTGTGTACGATGTATTTATTTTATCTTTGGACGGGCACAACATCGATACTTCGCCGAAATTTCATATAGCGTCTCACATGTATATGGGTGTTCAGTAATCAAGATGATTGCCTCCATGTAATCTGAATTTTTAACTCTCATGCTCGTGAAGCAGCAGCAAGCACATGTTCCACTTAACTACACATGCATACATGTGATGTACACTCGACAAGTTGAGGTAGATTTTTAGAGGTACGACACCACATCGATGGAGCACATGATGCACCGACCCACTAACCTAGCTATATATATACCAACTCATATACATCCACATGTACAAACACTTGGATCAGATATGATTCTCCGTCCAAACAAATTAACAAGAAGAATCCATAACCAAAACGAAAAAGGGAAGGAAAACATTTACACCTAACTATGATTCACAAGGCACATGCAGATCGGCTGATGCACGCAAGGGTGTCGACGTCGCGGAGGTCACGTCCACGGCGGCCGGGGCGCCACCGTCGCCGGCCGAGGACCGCTTCAAGAACTTGATGCACTCGTCCACCGCCTCGCTCCGGTACGAGTCCGGGTACGTCGTCGGCGACGGGCTCATGCGCGCCGCCGCGGAGGTGCTCCCCGTCTTCGTCGCCTGCTGCTGCAGGGCACCCTTGGGCGACTTCGACGCGGCCGAGAGCATAGCGAGGCGCAGGACGACGTCTCGGAGGCGGTCCAGCACCGACACCGGAGTAGTGGCAGCCGCCGTGCCGGCCGAGGCACCGCGGCGTGGCCTCCGGCCCCCGCCGGCACGGAGCCTCGGGATGCATGTGACCGTGGCTGCCTTGAGGGGCTCGGCCTGCACGAACCTTTCCTCCATTACTTCTTCTCTTGCTTTCTCTTTCTAGCTAGATCTTGCTGGTGGTTGTCTCACTGTCGTATCAAGGTTCATGGGCCTTATATACAAACAAGATAAGAGCCGTTTGGTGATCTTGTTCTTCTTGTATCTGTCAGCACTGGATTTTATATAAAGATATTCCTTTGGAACATCAATAAAGAAATAATCTAAGCTACCCTAGCTACTTGCTGATTCACATGCTGCATGTTGCCCTTATTCCCGGGGAGACCAGCGCTGTTACATCTTGCCGTCGTATGATTGATTGTACGTTTTGTCTACTTCAAGGGTGTCTATTCTGTACCATATTGAAAAGGTACTCCGTATATTTTCTAAATACACAAATGAAAGTTGTTTTACAATATATGTACAGTCGAACCCTTAAAAATTGGTGTTTAGTTTTTTTTTTCACGTGAAAATGATGTTATGCAAGTAAATTTTTATCAAAATTATGTACTTCCGTGTCAATATTTCTTTTACAACGTTCACTAACATATTATTAGAAAAAACGGTTCAATGCGTGCATCATAGATCGGGTAGCTCATGTATTCAGAAACAGGGTGAGTAGATGATTATCCTGCATGTTTTTCACAGAAATGGTAACAATATATAAGCGACATGCCTACTTCCATACTTATATCTCTTAAAATATTACAGAGTAGAAAACATAATCCCTGCATTTTCCACAATAAAATAAAAGAGGATTGCATAGATGTTCTTCTGGAAGATCTGATTCAGACAATCAATGGATTGATCTAGACCCTACAAGATATAATACACTATAATTAGTGCGCAATTTGTTCTGAAAGCAAGCTCAGCATAACCATGCATGTGATGCAAGAGGGCCAAATCAGTGAGTAACTACTGCCCTATTTGGAGGATTTGATTCCTCATCCTCATTTGACCCCCAATTATCAGGCCGTCCACCCAATTGACTAACCATTCGATGTGAATCTTAATTTAAACATCTGCAGATGGAACGATCGAGCTATTCCCTAATTCTATATGAGTATGAACTGCCACTACTCGAATACTGCTTAAACAAATAAATTATACCTCTTTATTCTTTTAAGCATACTCTAATAATGATTAGAGGATACTCTAAAGTGTGTTACATGAAAATTTTTCTCAAAATCTATTTTTTAGCATAATTTATGTATATACTCCTTTTATATATGGAAAATGGTATTGTTGTGTTTACAGACCAAACAGAGAGAGAGTATGGTAGTAGAGAGTTAGGTGAGCAATGGCTTAGGGTTTTCCCTGTGGTCTGTGCTGTATATATATATATCCACATGGGGATTGTTTTTACAGTTCTGCCCTTACATCTGTACATCCCCTTCAGGGGCACTTTCGTCATTACACATGTCCCATTTTGGGCCTTATAATCTCCTAATAGGCCTGCTGGGCTTAGGCGGGGGCCACCCCTACAACAGGAGCCTCTCATGGTGAAGGGCTTCACAGGCCGAAGCCATGTTGCCGAGCCCTTTGGCCCCCTCCATCCCTGCGGCCTGTGAGCTTTCCAACGTTCGGCGGAGCCTTATTGCTTAGTGTAGTGTTCGCCCCACCGCGAAGGTATGATGCTGGGCGGGTCGGCGAAGTCTTCGTCGTCCACAGGGCCCCGCAGTAGTGGGATTGAGCTTGAATCGAAGTCGGAGTCGGAGTTGGGGCCGAATCGGAGGTGTTGGCGGAGTCGGATGCGTCGGCAGAGGTAGGCGGAGCAGGCCTCTAAGTCGTCGCGCGAGCGTCAAGTGACAGCGGACTCCGACATCGAGTGCCCTTGATGTTAAGTGACTGCCGGCCTGCCTGGCGAGGCCTGGTTGACGCGGCGCGAGACTTGAGGCGTTGTGGCCATACCGTGTTGCGATGTTCCTTCTTCTGGCAGTCCACGTGGCGAAATATGCTTGGCGCGGCGCAGGGCTTGAAGCGTCGTGGCCATACGATGCTGCGACGCTCCTTCGCCAGTTGAACTTTCCTCCCGCCGGTTAGACTCCTGTCGGTTGGACTTTCCGCTGATCGGTATATATATATATATATATATATATATATATATATATATATATATATATATATATATATATATATATATATCATCTTTGTGTGCATTGTACCTGCATTGTACGTTCGGATAGGTGCTGCTCCCCTAAAATGGGCCTTTTCAGTGCATCCACATTCCATAGTGGCATTACGCGGCTTGGGGGATGTTGATGCACTGATGGAGGCCTGTTTTTCTTGGGAGCTTGGTTAGCACCTGTCGCCGGTAGCTGGTCGCACTTCTTGCCTTCGCGCTGTGTTCCTGCATATAACGGCAAGGTTTGCCCTGTTCTCGTAGATAGGCCCACCTTCGGTCGTGTTCTCTGATCGCGCCCATCAGCATTACTGTCAAAGAATGTTGATGTACTGAAGGTGGCCTGTTTATGAGAACAAGCCAAAACTTGTCGCAATGTGACCTTCGCCTTTACCATATGTGGGGAACACCAACGGACGAATCCCTGCACACGAGTCCGCTCCTCGAAGTTGAAGTCGAGGTCGAAGCCGTGCCCGCGTTGGTGGGGCGGCCTGGTGGCCCGGGCTATGCTCCACCGCAAGTTCGTTGGGCGGCGGAGCCGAAGTTGGAGCGGAGGCCGACGTCGCACCAATGGCTTTCCCCAGGCGCGAGGTGAATGCGACTCCGCGGTCCGGTAGTGCGCCTTAATGGCTCCTGGAATCACGCCGACCCCTGGGCTGGCAGGAGTAGGCTGCTGCACTGTACGCGCTTTTCCACTCAGGGGGTATACGCGGCGGGCCATGATTGGTGTGTCGTGGGCTGTCAGCAGTCGCACGACCGCGGCTGTTCGCCCCTTCCCTAGGAGGGCAGGACACGTGGTGCGGTGCTACGGGCGCGTGGCGCGCCGGCTGCCCACCTACCAGCGCGCCCCCCAGTTGCCAGCGGTTGTACTTTTGATTGGCCTTTGTTCGTCTTCATTTAATGATTGTCTTCTGAGCGTTGGCGAACAAGAGGTGGCCCGTTCGTGAGGAATATCGAAGCTTGTTGCCGGAGAACGATCGCACCTCTTGGTCCTGAAGGCGCGGGGTTGGGTCTTCGCTTGCCGAAGCCGGAAGGTTATGCGGACCTTAAAGTCGCGGTGACCTCTGACATCTTCGCGGCGTCCAAGTGAGGTGTCGCTTCGCTGGGACGGGGCCGAAGTCGAAGCCAGGGCCTTACTGTTGGGACGGAGACCCCATCAGAATTATTGCGGTTGATTGGTCTCGAGAATTGCGTCGACACGTGCCGGGGGCTGCGCTGCATCGTATGACCTGCATTTACTCCTGGTGAGAGCCGACACACGGCGGGGCGCTATTGGTGCGTCGTGCGTGGACAGGTCTATGCACGATCGTGGTCGCGACCGACACGCGTGGGCGGTCGCGACGGTTTGGCTTCGATCGCGACGCTTCGGCTTCGGTCGTGGGGAGGTGAGCGTTCGTCGTCCACCGGTTACGCTTACCGACGGTGCGGGAGACGAGGGGTGTTTAAATACCCCCGTGGTACCACGTATGCGCCTCCTCCACACGCTTTCTAATCGTTCGTCTCGTTTCCTCTTCCTTTGCTTTTCTTGCCACTAATCTTTCCTTCCGCCGTCATCTAGCTCCCGGATAACGATGGCACCGGGCGACGAGCGTGCTCAAATGGTCGACGGCTACGCCATCCGCCAGTGGTCCTCATCGCTTGATGAGAAGTACACGCTCGAGTGGCGCGACCCGGCCGTGGCAGACAAATGGTGGGTGGCGACGGAGAGGAAGGAGGGCCCGTGCTCCAGCTTTTTGGGTCCGATGCTAGTGACGGAGGAGACGATCCGTACATTGCTGCGCGAGGGGAAGCTGTCGGACCGCCAGGCGGTGCGGCTACCCACCGACGACGAGGTGGAACCGCGACTGGGGAGTCGGAGGCGATTGTTTTCATCGCCTACTTTGAAGCTGGGCTTCGCATCCCGGCTGCGATGGTGGTCGGCGAGGTGTTGCGGACCTTCCGACTGGAGCTGGCGCAACCGACTCCAAACGCGCTGGCTCGCCTTGCCGTGTACAGCTGGGCCATGCACTCGGAGGCGTGCTGGCCCAGCGCCTCGATGTTCGCCTGTCTGCACGATGCCCGGTGCCAGCCGAAGGAGCGGAAGGATGGGATGCTATCGTACTTCGGCAGCTTCAACTTTATTCTGCGGTCGCCGTGCGGGAAGCTCTTCCCCGCGAACTCAACTCGAGCAAAGTGGGAGTCTGGCTGGACAAGGCGGTGGTTCTACCACCGTGTGGAGAGCGGTAGCGGCCTCGAGTGTACGGGCCAGCCGATGGTGTTCAACACTACGCCCAGCATAACAATCAACCCTGAGGACAGGCGAAGGGCGTGAAGACTCGTGGGGATCACCGCCCGCTTCAACATGCGCGATCTCGCCGAGGAGTACATTATGTACGGCGTGGCGCCACTCGGCCATGAGTGGCGCCTCACTGCCGGGAAACTCCGAGACGACAACGTCCGTCTGTCTGTTTGCTCGCTACCAGCGCCCTCCGGCCTTCGTAAGCTTTGACCGTTTCCTCCTTTCCATTTGTGGTCGCTGCGTCGCGTTTAACCATGTTTCTTGTGTCGCTTAGGAATGCGCTTGAAGGATGCGGAATGCGCGGCCGGCATGTTCCTTGGGCCATATACAGCCCGGGAGCACGAGCAGCGTACGGCTGCAGTCGCGGAGGCGGGGCTGGGGCGGATAAACCGCGCATGCGAGGCCCTGGGCGTTTGCATGCTGGAACGCGCCTCTTCGGCTCCAAGCCAGCCGCGACGTCAAGACGACGGTACCCAAGGAAAAAGGGCGCCGTCTCGCGGGAAGACTTGGGCTACTGCGACCTGGGCTTGTGCGGCGGCTGCCGTTGCCCCCATCGACGCGGCGGGTGCAGAGTATGATTCGGTGAAGTACGCCGACTTAGGCTTGGGGACGGGTGCGAACGACGAGGGCGAAAGGTCTCCGAGCGGAGCCAAGGATCGGGAGTGTGCCCTGGACGACCGGGAGGGGGAAGTCCCGCCGCCCACGGCGGTCGCCGAAGTGGAGCCACCGTCTGCTGGCACCGCAGTGAGGTCGCCGCCTGCGGCGGTGACAGCGTTGAAGATGCCCCTCTCGAAGGCCGGTGGGACGAGGTCTCCACCAATAATGGTGGCCGAGACAGAGGTGCCCCCCGTGGAGGTTATTAGGGTGGGACCCCCGCCCGCGAGCGTTGCTGCTGTGGAGCCTTCTGCGGCGGCTACCAAGGCGGGACCTTCACCTTCTCCTCCCAGGGCGAAGCGGCCACGCCTGCGATCCCCCCTTCATCGGACTTCGAGGAGCTTGCCGTGGCGACTCGCATTGGGAGCTTGTGGGACTCTGACTCTGACGTCGAAGCCCCCATATGCAGCGTCCCTTCGGCTCCTACGCAGGCCGTAGCGGCCGGGGGGCGGGGGCTGCCGGCGTTAGGCCCCGGTACGGAGACTCCCCGGTCCCTAGAGCCGACTCCACCTGGGGGGACTGTTGCCCCTGTTATCCCACCCGCAGCTGGGGGGACACCCCGGCGAAGTCCGCCGTCAGCCACCGAAGGTATGCTGCCTTGCCACACTTTGGCATAGGTTTGCGGTGTTCTTGTAGGACTGAATGGTACATCTTCTTGCAGCGGAACTCATCCCCGAGCACGAGCGATCCCCGGGGCGCGGGGGCGTTCCTTCGAGAAGGGTGTCCGGCGCTCCCGAGGCTGCCCACGCGAACCCCGCACCCGCGAGCTTAGCGGACTTCGTCCCTCCTCCGGAGGCCTTGGGGGCGTGGCGCGGGATCGTGGATGACGCGGCCGCCAGTGTTGACCGGCAGGCGCTGTCAACCTACGGAACGGGGCGCCTTGGGGACGCACTGGAGGTATCGGGAGTGAGAGTAAGTATCTGACCTTGTGATGTTACGCGATCGTGTAGTGGCTCGCTGACTCCTTTGTCGTGCAGACCCTCGTCTTGGTCCAGGCGTTGCAAGCGGCTCACGCCCACGAGAAGGGGGCGCTAGAAGGCTAGTTGCGGGCCGCCGAGGAGGCTCTGCACGCACTCCGCCAAGGACGATCGCATCCGCACTTGGAAGCGGAGTGTGCGGAGATGAAGTCGCACGCCGAGACACTCGTGGCGGCGGTGCGGTTATCAGCCACAAAGGCAGCGCGACGAGGGGTTGCGGTGGAGCGAGATGGCTTACTCCAGCAAATCGCTGTGCTAGAGAAGGAGAAGGGCGAGCTTGCTACATCTCTAGCGGAGCGGGACCGGACCCTGGGCGACGCTTTGGTGGCCGCGTGGGATGCCATGCTGGCCCTGGAGGCCACCCTTAAAGATCTCATCGCCGAAGTTCCGCCCCGCTCCTTCGGGCCCGAGGAGCTGGCGCGGACGCTTCGGCGGATCAGGGATGTGGCCAATATTGCTCGCAACTCCGTGACGACCTTTGGCAACCACTGCTCCTACGTGACCTCGTGTCTGATATGCGTGCTCCTACGACACCGAGGCTGCCAGCATGTCAGCGAGCTGGCTGATCCCCGTTTGGAGTTGCCGGTCGGGGCTGGGGTGATGTCCGATGCCGTGCATGCTGTTCGCCGCCCCGTGCGATTTTTCCATGAGAGGATCTGGGAGTACATCGGGGAGGCTACGACGAAGGTCGTGCTGCGGAACAGCCTGTACGACGAGGCAAATCTTGGCCTGTGGCTGGACGAAGTTCCACGTCGCGACAAGGGCGGCCCCGCGAATTCGGGGGGCGACACAAACGCTCAGGTGTGATGCCATGGTCTCCGTGCGTTGGTGTGCGTTGTAAAACACAAGTCCCTTACGAATAAAGTGCAAGTTTCCTCACTGGTGTTCTGACTTGTGTCCACATGTCCCGAGCAGCTACCCGATCAGGGCCGGCTGCTAGTTTCTGATCTTGTGACCCGGCGGCGCCTTCGGCGATGGCGGAGGGCCGAAGAGTCGTTGGACTTCTGGGTGGGCCGGGCTCCTTCAAGTGAAGCCTTGGCGCAAACGCGCATTAAGGAGGAGCCGGCCGAGTAGCGGCTTCGGGCACTCGAGGATGTTTGTACATTTGTATTGCATGCCTTTGTAGACATCTTTCGATGAATATAAACAACAGGGAGTGGGGGTTTTAGTTAAAAAACCTCGCCCATGTCTTCATCCTCGCTTATGACCATGGAATCCCGCGGCAGATCTGCAAAACTACGCCGCACTCACTTGCATTTGCTAGTCCAGGCGTAACCGAAGGAGATGCGCGGGAACTCCGTCCCCGACTCTTCGAGGTGGTGGCAGCAGAGCTGGCGCCTTAGTCGAAGTAGACACACGAGCGCTCCGTCCCCTACCTTTCGAGGTGGTGGCAGCGGAGCTGGCACCTTAGTCGAATTAGACGCGCGAGCGCTCCGTCCCCTACCGTTTGAGGTGGTGGCAGCGGAGCTGGCGCCTTAGTCGAAGTAGACACGCGAGCGCTCCGTCCCCTACCTTTCGAAGTGGTGGCAGCGGAGCTAGCGCCTTAGTCGGAGTAGACGCGCGAGCGTTCCGTCCCCTATCTTTCGAGGTGGTGGCAGCGGAGCTGGCGTCTTGGTCGAAGTAGATGTGCGAGCCCGCGTTACGCGAATACTACAGGGCGCATGTAGGGGCAAGCCTCTGCTACCTCTTGCGCGATCGCTGCGAGGTGCACGTGGAAGCCAGCCTCTAGTGCGATGCGTGGAAGCATCTGCATCTTGTTTATACTCCGTGGAGTGCGTGGGACTATCAACCATGTCTTATTTATACTCCGGAGAGTACGCATATGGATAATACCTACGCGTGCACGGGAGCGTCCGTGTCTTGTTTACACTCAGTAGAGTGCGCAGGGATAACATCCGCGTCATTTTATACTCCGTAGAGTGCATGCGGAGGCGGGCCTCGACGTTACGTCTTATTTAGAGTCCGTAGACTGCGCGCGGAGGCAAGCCTCTGCGCGTTGCGGGCGGTGAAGTTGCATGCGGAGGCGGACCTCAACGCTACGTTGTATTTATACTCCATAGAGTGCGTGCAGAGGTGGGCCTCGGCGCTACGTCTTATTTAGAGCCCGTGGACTGCGCGCGGAGGCAAGCCTCTGCGCGTTGCGGGCGGTAAAGTTGCGTGCGGAGGCGAACCTCAATGCTACATCTTATTTATACTCCGTAGAGTGCGTGCGGAGGCGGGCCTCGGCGCTACGTCTTATTTAGAGTTCGTGGACTGCACGCGGAGGCAAGCCTCCGCTCGTTGCGGGCGGTGAAGTTGCATGCGGAGGCAGACCTCAATGCTACGTCTTATTTATACTCCGTAGAGTGCGCGCGGAGGCGTCCCCCCACGCGTCCTTGTTTATACTCATACCCGTGCTGTTCACGGAGAGTGCGCGCGCGAACGCGTGTCTTTGTTTATACTCATGCCCGTGTTTCTCACGGAGAGTGCGTGCGCGAACGCGTGTCTTTGTTTATACTCATGCTCGTGTTTCTCACAGAGAGTGCGCGCGCGAACGCGTGTCTTTGTTTATACTCATGCCCGTGTTTCTCACGGAGAGTGCGCGCGCGAACGCGTGTCTTTGTTTATACTCATGAAGAGTGCGCGCAAAGGTAATCCTTCGCGCGCTTTTTGCAGGAAACAAGACAACTTTTGCAAACGGTGAACTTTATTAAATTCCCGTTTGCGCGGATGAGCAATTACAAAAGGTGGGATATTGATCACTGACCGTTTAAGGACGAAAACGACCGCAGCCGTCGTTGCCCGGCGACGAGGCGAGGCACGGTGAGAGCCTCTGCTGCCGGGGCAACCCGCGCGGGGGCCCGGCGATCTTCGCACTTGCACCCCCGGCCTAGGTGTTTCGTCGAGCCTCGTGGTGCGGACCTCTGGTGCCGAGCTCTATGCGCCGAGCCATATCCTGGTCGCCGTGGACGGTGATGATGGCCCGTGGTCCGGGGAGTTTCATACACAGGAAGCCGTGGTGTGGGACTGCCCCGAGAGAGTTTAAGGTTGGCCGCCCCAATATAGCGTTGTATCGTACGAAATGTCGACGACGTCGAAGGTGGCATCCGCACTCCTCACATTGTCGTCCTGGTCGAAGGAGACTTGGAGACATATCTGGCCCAATGCTCGCAGGGGTTGCCCTCCGAAGCCCTGCAATGGGATGCCCGAAGGGCCCAATCGACTTCAGGGGATCCCCATCTGATCGAAGGCCGTTGTGAACAAGATGTTCATGGAACTTCCTCCGTCGACCAGGACGCGCCTGACCTCGCATCCTGCGATGACGACCTGGACGACCAGGGGATCTTGGTGGGGGAATTCCACGCCCTCGGCGTCAGCGGGTGTGAAGGTGATTTCGTGTTGCGCCCACTCCGGCGGTGCCTGCGCTGGGTACGCCGCGACATGGTGCAGCCTCCTCGCATAGGCCTTCCGCTGCCGCGCCGAGGCGAACTCCAACGAAGAGCCCCCAGAGATGACGTTTATGACCCTGCACTAGCTCCTTCCGGGGCTTGTAATTGCAGGAGGCCCTCTCGAGGTTGCTGCACGTGGGCCTGAAACCGCAGGGGGCCTTCCTGGGGTTGCATTCCTTTGTCTTGGGGGTGTTGAACGTGAGCCACGACGGGCGTGCGCGCCTCGGAGTTTCTGTCTCTGGCGACGCTCTGCCGGAGTGCTGCGAAGGTGACGCACGCACGCGTGTCGTGGCTGCCCTGACCATGGACTTCGCACCACTGCCCTTGGTGCTGGTCGTTGTAGTCTTGCGGGCTTTGTCGTCGTGACCCCGCCCGCGCCCCCGTCCCCGGCCGCGGCGCCCTCTGCCGCCACGACCAGCAGGGGCGTTATCCTCGGAGCCACCCTCGATGTCGAAGATGTAGCGAGGTTTTTGAGATTTGCGTTAGTCGCGTTTGGGCCTGTCGCCTGACGAGTCTCTGTGCTGGGCATCGTTGCGCTCGGAGGCGTCCTTCGATGTCTCCTGCTTGTGCTTGCCTTTTGAGGAGCCCTCCTTTGGCGAGCCGTCATTTTTCGCCGAGCCCTCCGCCTGATTGGTGTCAGAGTCGTCGCCATGTCGCCGCCGTGCATCCTCTTCTGCTCTGGCGTACTCTTCCATCTTGTCGAAGAGCTTTGCCACCATCTTGATTGGTTTCCGCGCGTTGTATTCGGCCATCGGTCCCGGGCGGAGGCCTTGTATTGCTGCATTGATGACGGTTGTTTCATTGACGTCCTTGACCTGGCAGCGTACCTTCGCGAAGCACGTAAAGTAATCCCGAAGCCTTTCTGAAGGTTTTTGCTTGACTGCGAAGAGCTGGTTCGCATCGACGCGCTTGACGTAGTTTCCCTAGAAGTTGTTGTAGAGTCGATCGCGGATCTGCTCCCACGCATAGATGGAATGTGGCTCAATGGTAAAGAACCAAGAGAGTGCCACCCCCTGCAACACGAGGGGGAGTCCCTTTGCCTTCGTGGTGTCATCCCCACCAGCGGCTTTGATGGCGGTCTCATACACGCGCACGAATTCCCGTGGGTCCGTGTCACCTTTGTATGCCTCGATGACACTCGGGAACTTGAAGTCTTCTGGCCATGCCGCTTGCTGCAGGCCCGCCGAGAGCGAGGACTCCGGGTCCACACGCCGTAGCGGGACGCTGCTGGACGTGGGGGCGTCGCGACTATCCGCCCTCTCCGGTGTGGGCTCCGATGCGACCGCCGGTGGGGCCTGTTGGCTCCGGGCCTCTTGTATGTCTCGCACGGCCCCGCGGAGATCCGTTAGCTCCCGCTGAAACGCGCTGAGGGCCGCCAGCAGGGCGTTCTCGACCGTGGGCATGGTTGCGGCCATCGGCGCGTCTGGAGGCGCGACCGGAGCAGCGGCAAATATGGCCTGCGCTCCCGGATTGCCCGCTGCACCGGCGTGAAGGACTCTGGAGCCGGGGACTAAGCCCGCGCTACCATCGGATCCTCTCGCCATTCCTGCACCGGGTGGAGGAGCGGACGCCGTGCCGACGTGGGCACTGGCGTCGCCACCTCCAACGACCTGAGCGACACTGTCGGTGACTGTCGTGGTACCTGCAGTAGGGTTACCTGCGATGCGTGGAGCAGTTACGACCATCGCAGCGGTGGTGGCGGGGTTGAGCGTCGCGGCGGTGGTGGCGGGGCCAATTGTCGTGGCGATGGTGGCGGGGTCGTGTGTCGCATCGTGAACACCGGTGCTCGCGACCGCCACACCCGCATCGCCACCCGCGCCCGCAGCTGCCAACGCTGAAGCCCTGGTATTGACGTGGGATTTCGCCGCTCCGGCCTTCTTCTTCGCCGCCGACGATGAAGCTTTCTTTGGTGCCATCCTTCTTCGGATCTGGAGGCTTGCTCTTGTCCTCCTTACGGACGACGCCAACTGTTGTGGTTACAGACCAAACAGAGAGAGAGTATGGTAGTGGAGAGTTAGGTGACCAATGCCTTAGGGTTTCCCCTGTGGTCTGTGCTGTATATATATATATCCACATGGGGAGTATTTTTACAGTACTGACCTTACATCTGTACATCCCCTTCAGGGGCACTTTTGTCATTACACATGTCCCATTTTGGGCCTTATAATCTCCTAATAGGCCTGCTGGGCTTAAGTGGGGGCCACCCCCTACAACAGGTATATAGTAAAAATAAAATATGCAAGGATCTGATGAAAAATTTTCAAACATGTCACATTAGAGCATCTTATAATTTGTATTTAAGTATACAGAAAGTGATAAAGGGGTATAACATGTTCATTTAAGCTTACAGTGCAATTATGGTGCACTTCAACTAAAAAAGTCGCAAAAATGCTAAAAAAATTATGCATGTACTCCGTGGTTTACTCCACTTATGTATAAAATTTTACGTTTAAATTCATTCTATGTTAAAAGTAACAAAAAAAGAAAATTCTAATAAATTTTTATTTTTAACATTTATCGGATTTTTCTCTTTTTGCTACTATTGACATAGAATGAAATTGAACTTAAACTTTTATACACAGGCAGAGAATGGAGTACATGTAAAAATTTTTCAAAAATTTCGTGTGGTTTTTTTAATTGGAGTGCATTGTGATTGCGCCATAAGCTTTTGTATATAGCATATGTTCATGATAGATAGATAGATAGATAGATAGATTGATTGATAGCCCAAATCGAAAAAGCAGGGCAGATTCAACTACTAGAAAAAGATATATTAGTAAAATGGATACGATTCTGAACCGATTGCAGTGTGGCACAAACCGATTCGAAGCCATTGCAGTAGGTAGGGGTGCAATCAATTCGAATATTTCCCAACCGACCGAGTCAGTTCAGATGGTATTTCGGAAAATTGTCAGTAACCGGATGGTTTTTATCGAATATGGTATCGGAATCGAATAGTGATTGTCGGAATCAGAATTAGAATCAGAAGAGTAGTTTCCGACAGATAGGAGAATATCTGGATATATATAATCAGTAATATCTGGTGCTAGTTATTTAAATTTGTATTCTAGGTTTTGATTTTCAGAAAAGCCCAGAAATTAAAATAAAAGTTAGACAACAGCAGGAAACTCCAAATAAATCCCAGAAAATTCCCATAAATTCAAAAAATAAGGAACCTAAATAAAATAAGTTCAACTTGTTTTTGGCACAATTACTCAACTAAATTAATAACTTGCTCTCTAGGATTTAATTAAAGAATTTAAGAAAAAGGAAATTAATTTCTAGAGAAAATCCAATTAAACAAATAAATAAGTAAAAAAACCAAAGTTTTGGGATGCCATAGTAATACTCCCCAAGAAGTGGTTCCAGATGACTATTCTGTTCATTATTGTTGGTATATATACAAGTTGCTCTTTGTACTCAACTTTCAAATGCATGATATTTATATATTATATTTAATTATTTATCCTTGATATGCATGATATATATTTAATTATTTAGGATCTTTGTTTTCACGTGTTATCCGATGATATATAGTTACCATATCGAATCCGCTTCGTATTCGTACTGTATTCGTGACTGATACTATCCGCGTTCGTATTCATATCTAGCACTATCTATGTCCGATTTTGACTCTGTAACATCCTGATTTTTAGAGTCTTTTTTAAGCTTTTAAAATAAAAATTCACCATTTGGATTTTTCTGGAATTAATTAAAGCTTAATTAGAATTTTTATTACTTAAAAGGATTTAATATGACTAAGTTAAACTTTAACATTTGCTGAAAATATTTTATTTAAGTTCCTTGAGTCTCAAGGAATTTTCTTGGATTTTTCTGGATTTATTTGCTATTTTTAGAGCTCTTTTAATCTATTTGAATTTCTAAAAAAGGAAAATCCCTTAAAAAACACCCTAAGCCGTTGGGCTGAAGCCCAGTTTCTCCTCTAGCCGCTCGGTCAAGCCCGCATCGCCCCTGGCCACGCGTCAGCCACCACCGTTCGCTCACCGACATCCGAGCGGTCCGCACCGCCACCTTCCGTCGCCGTCCAATCCTCCCAAAGCCACGTGTCACGCATCTGTGCATGCACGCACTATTCATCATCTCCAAGCCGAACGCCGCCGCCGTTTCCATCTTCGACTGGGACTCCGCTGCTGCCTTCCGCGCATCTCCTTCCCGGACTCGGCGTCCGTGCCCGCCGTGGACTCCTTGAGTTCCAGGTATTTAAGGTCACACCCCCTCGCTCCTTGCATCCCGAGCCGCCGCCTAGCCTTCCGAGCCCCGCCGTCGAGCACCGTCGTTGGTTTCACATAGGTGCGCCGCCGCCGAAGTTCGCCATCGCCACCGTCGAGTTTTCAGTCTTTGTCGCCGGTGAGTCGCCATCTTCGCCGCTGTCCAGCCACGCCGCCGAACCCCGCCACTACACCGTCGCCGGCCAGCCCCGCCGTTGCCACGCACCACGCGCTCGCCCACTCTACGTCACCTCGGTTCGCATGCGATCGACGCCTCGCACCGTGCGCTGCTAGCTCACCCGCACCCGCACGCTCGCGCTAGTTCACCTTCTCCATGGACTTGATCCACCATACGCCGTTCCGCTGACATCCCAGGCCCACCAGTCAGCAGGTCCTGCTCTGTAGACCCATGAGCCAGCTAGCCAAGTCAGCAGCCACATCAGCCCTAGTCTGACACGTCGGTGCCACGTCAGCTAACCGAGCCGTTCCGACGCCATGTCAGCATGCCACGTCACCCCGCCACGTCACCCTTACTGTGCCACCTGTCAGCCATGTGTCTGCCATGTTAGCTCCACCCGCCGCATCAGCTAGGCTAGTCACTCCCCCTGTTCCTTGAGCCGGGTTCACTGTAGACCTGCTTTTTCATGAGCCGAGTCTATAATACAGTAGCTTTCCGAGAGCCCGTTCTCCTCCGTCCGAACTCCGATTGACCGATTCTTTTTCCTAAATTCATCTAAAATTGAGCAATATCTTTTGGTTCTAGTTTTTAAGTTTTTGGAGTTCATTTGAATTTTATTTTGGTGTTTTATTTCGTTTTCTCTCTCGTTAGATCACGTGTTCGAAGGAGCTGAAGCAGAATTCGAAGATCAAGAGCCATCAACTTAGTAAGGCCAAGGTAAGTCATGTCCTTTGATTATGTTGAGCCCAATTTTCAAATCTATTATGTTTTAAATTATCGTGCATCGCTATTTTATTATAAACCTTTGTATTGGAAGATATTGTCCAATTTGATTAATTCCTCCTTGATAAATTGAATGCCATGATTCCATCGTCACCATAGGATGAAAAATTGTTTAGTGATGCAATACTAATTGTCATATGGTTTGTACGTTTAATTTGCTTAGCCATGCTTATAGTAACGCTGGGTTTATCATCCTATGTGATCAATTAATTAATTTTAACTTAATGATATATTAGAACGCGGTGGTAACAACAGTGATAAAATTTATGTGCCATGACATTGGGGTGTCATGGGTGTGGGCTATACAAAAATAGTTTTCACTCGGGCGAATGATTGTTCAGTAAAGGGGTGCAATTTGCACATTGGGATGTGGATGCTTCGTCTGGGTAAATATAAGGACTTAGCTTTGTGTGCCATTGATTTGAGCCTTACCGCACAAACCACATGTCTAGTATTGGATAGACCTAGCATAATAATTTGTGAAGTCTCAACTTTGATTTTGCTACTGATGTTGTTGTGGCAATTATCGACTAGGTAGTAGCCTACTCGACGGCGAAACCTTAGCGAGCGGGATCAGGTTGAGATGAAGCATTGTAAAAGCCTTGTTATGATTTTCTTTAATGTGAAGATTATCACATCGTGTGGGTACAGTTATGCAACCTCTGCAGAGTGTAAAACTATTCGAATAGCCGTGTCCTCGGTCATGGACAATGCTCGGTGATTTCACACGAGGGGAAGAATTTTCATAAAAATCTGGTTGGGTTAAGTTGGGGAGTGAATGGTTAGTTCACTAGTGGTTCATTTCGTGAATCTTGGTTCACGAGTGATTCATTGGAGTAAATGGTCAGTTCACTTGTGGTTAGTCTCAATTTCTTTGGTTACTATTTATCATCATTTTTAAAGTTCTCTTTTCAATCTATTTATTGTATTTACATTAAATTGTTGCTTTCTGCAAAATTAACATTTCAGTCATCCTTTGGTAAGTCTTGCATACTATATTGCATCTTTGTTACAAATGGCTTGCTGAGTACTCTATGTACTCACGGCTTCATCCATATTTGTTCAGTTGAGGAAGAAGGACCAGATCAGTAGGTGGTACCAGAAAGAGGATACATCGACAACTTCACGGATTAGGACTTCGCTTCCCAGTCGATTGCCTGTGGCCATGTCAAATGGCTACTACACTTATTTTTGTTTTCCGCTGCAAGTTTCTTAAGCCTTTAGGCTATTAATTGTAAACTTGGCCTTAAGGTCACTCTGATAATTATTAATAATATTTGAGTCTTTTCTTAGTAAATCGTGATATAGTCGATATTTCATCTTTGTTTATACTGTGTGCACTAGTGTGAACCTGGACTGGTGCGGAATACAAAGGAGAGTCCGGATTTGCATATTTGGATCTCACAAACTCCGAGAAAAAATATGATAGGATGAGCAAGTACCGACCGTATCTGTTCCGATTGCACCTTTAGCAGCAGGGCAGATTCGATGCTCTTAGCTATATTTGCTTACGAAGCATGTCTTAGTATCTATTTAGCATCAACACGCTGTGGATGCCCTTAATTCGCTAGCTACGATAGGTTCTTCAACTTTCTCTCATATTTTCTCACCTATTTTCACTTTCCGCTTGTATCATGAGTATTCGATGGTGGTAAGAGTGTTTCTACATTAGGAGTGGATTTTTGGCACACCTTGTGTGAATTGCTTTCAATATTCGATTTTAGTAGACAACATACATTTAATCTAACGAATACTTATGAAGGCCCAATTGTAGGTTTTTATGGGCACCATCTGGGCTTCATGAAGCCCTAATTGAAGCTCTCTCGTTTTTTTTTGTGTGTAGAAGACCAGAACAGGCCGAAAGAAGGACCGGGATGTTCAATGACGCCAACTACTTTTGCAATGCTCACTGTCGGATATCATGCAAAGAGCATACAATAATATCTTCCCAGATTGATTTCAGCACAATGTGAAGAATTACATAACCACGGGCAGGCATCAGATTTTTTGCATTGGTTGATGGTTATTGTCTTATATATAATTTAGTACTTAAAAATAAATAAAACATTTTTTGTTCCTATTGTTGTTTCTGCGACATCAACGGATTTGGTGGTTGGTGCATTCTCCTTCCTCCCTTCTCAACCGTCCGATCTGAATGCTGAAATCTTAATCATCTATCTAACATCCCTCTCCCTCTCTCTCATATCTAACCACCCCTCCTCTCCACTTCCATTAACAGTTACCATCTCCCACCTCCTCTTCTACCCAGCCACTCTCGCCTTCCTCCCCTCCTGCTCCGCTTGCTTCAGCTCCCTCTTTGCTTCACCTCCCCACACCCCCTATCCCTCCTGCCGTGCCGCTGCCTTTTGCTCCCCCGGCGCCGGCGTCCGCCCACGACACGCAGTGCAGGAACGAGATGCGCGACGAGGACGACGGTGCGTGGTGGGGGAGGAAGGAGGAGGCGAGGAGGAGAGGTAGGGAGGGGAGGTACGGGGAGAGGTGGACGCCGACGGCGAGGGAGACGAAGAGCGCGCCAGAGAAGAAGAGCACCTTGTTGCGGCTGAGGTGCCAGCTTGCAAGCCCCATGGGGACGAACAACACCACGCAGGCCGTGAGCACGCCCGCCTGCGCTACGGCGGACACCATCGACCGGCCAACCTTGCGCACGAGCAAGGGGCCACCAGATCTAGGACTCGCTAGGGGGGACGAGATCGCAGGAGGAGGTTAGGTGGGCGGGCGATTGAGCGGCGCGGCGTGGAGCAGAAGCGATAAGCAGAGAGGGGGCGTCGCGTGGTGGGTTGGTGGGGTTCGGCAGGGTGGGGGGAGCGGAGCGGAAGGGGGTCGGCAGGATGGAAACAGCGAACAGCGGTGGGGGGTTGGCTGGCACTTTGGCACTTGGAGTTGGCTAGAGTCGGTGCGGTGCATGCGCCGACGTGGACCCGAGGGCGTTGGCACCAGGCCGGCTCGGCCCCGGTTTTTGTTTGTAAAAGATAGTGAGATGGGAGGATGGTTATTCAGATTAGTGAAGTTATCGTTTCATTAATGGCGTATGTTTTTCTTCTGCTTTGTTAAGTGAAAACAAAAATAATGACAGGTCAATTCCAATGCTACTCTCTCTGCACTGTAATACTAGCTGAATGCCCGTGTGTTGCTACGGATTTTAGAATTTTATCATACATGTTCTAAAACTAACGGGTGGTAAAATTTGTTAGAACGTGCATACAAATATGTTATAATTTTTTTAAATATGTAGCAACGCACGGGCATTCAGCTAGTGTGTGTATAAAATGGGACACCATAATGCCCGGGCACCAAGTCTCCCTGCCTTTGGATTGTTTTTAGATGCGTGCAAATGCAAAGATATATAATATCAGGATGGAAAGTCTCAATCATGGAGCCTAGGCACCATAGTGCCCTATATATATATATATATATATATATATATATATATATATATATATATATATATATATATATATTATGTAAAAGGTACGAAAGTGCAAATTATTGGAGGATTTTCCTTTTTTTTCAGAGAGAGAGAGAGAGAATCTAACTATGTACAGATGTTTCAGTGTCCTTAATTTGGTGAGCAGCCCATCTTAATTATCTCCCTTAAAGAACTTGGTCTATATATATATATATATGATGGTGGTTATGAGTACACTCCAAATGCTTTGTTCAGGAGGAGCGCTAATTAAGCTAGCGAGCATGCATGCATGTGTCTTCGCTAGCTGTTGGCTAGTGGATTGGATTAATAGCTAAAAGCTCATAATTAATTACCAGATGTGCGTGATCAACACAAGCAGCACTGGAGAGCATGCACCACACCAAATTAATTATTTGGGAGGTGTCTGCAAGAGCCAGTACTAATCAATGTGCTCGTCACTGTGGACCCTCCATATATACAATTTCTTTTCTCTTCACTTTTCCTTTTTGAGAGTGTGAGAGCCAGTACGTGTAGCTAGTTATCTCAAGCTTTACATATGAATTAAACTCGGGAAGTTAATTAGAACAGAAATTCGATATGAATTGTCCACGTACCATGTAAGAGATAATTCCTTATTTGCAAATGGAAGTTAGCCACTCTTCTGACATGCCATTAGAAATTTCGATCTTCCTTCTATGTGAGTGGGAATGAAATTTCGATCTTCCTTATTGCTATTTTCGTCAGGCCACCGTTAGAAAACTCCTGTTAAGTCCTTTGAGGCTGTTCGGTTTTTGCACAAATGCCACTCTTACCCTTGGAAAGGTCAATGGGCCCACTTGTCAACTTCTTATACTTCCTCCTTTTTCCTCTCCTCTTTCGCCTTCTCGGCCTTCTAGCTTCTTCCCCAATTCCTCCACCCTGTCAGCAACTCCACACATGATGTCCTAATCAGCCATGAGGAACAATGCAACATCCCAAATATGGGAAATATTGTAACTGTGAAAAAGTTTAAATCCTTTGTTGCTTTTTAGTGTTATTCGAAATCTCCTATGTTTATTTGAGATTCTTGATTTGGTTTTGTCAAACAACTCAAATAATGAAAATAAAAATCATGGATCAAGAGCCAAAAAACTGGAAATTTGTCCAAACAAAATTTGAAATTCAAATTCAAATTAGAAACAAATTTGAAAATCAAAATTTATTAAAGGAGAAACACAAGGCTAAAATCCGCATCCAAATATCTGAGCTAAGTTTTTGAATTCAAAAATAGATATTCAAAGACAAAAGCCAATCTCCAAAATCTTGCTAGCTTTTTTTTTTTTATGGAAAACACTAGGAGAGTCCCCTACTACGCTATATTAAATAAAATAAATAATATACAAGAACAAAAAAGGCAAGGAAGAAAAAAGGGAGGGAGATTAAAGAGACTAAATCAGATTACAGAGTGCTTGTTGAGATCCAGCATTGACTCTATGAAAATGCAGAGTCGGCTCCATCTTGAGTCTTGTTTTTCAAGCATCTAGGTTGTGTTGCTGCTACTAGAATATGCATTCATTTTGTATCTTCCAAATGTCCCAAGTAGCCATGATGAATTTCTCCATGAAAAGCCCACCTGTAAGCTCCATTAAGTTGATTTTGGTGATAATGACAAATACAATTGTGAGACTAATATGTTTATTGATTATGATATTGCTTAGTCTCATTTGAATGAAAAGGTGAAAAACATAAAAGGTATGCATTTAATATCATATTTTTATTTTATCACATTCCTCGGATCCGAAATATAGAATGAACTTTATCAAATAAGTCAAACTTGAATATGTACATATGCTTTCACAATACATTCTTGTATGCACACATTTAAGGGGAGTTGATTCTATATTTTGTGGTTTCATTATTATTAATCCATGTTTCATTTCCACATATTAAGGATCTTTACTTTGAAACATATCCCGTAAGTATATATAGCTTGTGTAGTTCATATATACCCATAATCGGGTTGTTATCTAGTTCCTCCATTATGTGTTGGTGGTTGGATAATTAATAACAACCGGGTAAATAAGCTTTACTTTAAAAGCTTATTCTAAAGTATACAATTGTTGTGTATATGTTATATACTCGCAATTCATTTTCTATCTTATTATTTGTTGAGATTATCATGAATTACCCAAAAAAGAAGATTGTAAAATGTAGTCCCTCTATTATGAGTATATGGTGGAGTTTTGTAATTGACGGCAATTATTTTGTGGACTGACATTTTTTATGAGTTGGATGAATATATTAGGTTCCACAAATGAGGAAGACTTGGAATGACTTTATGTGTTGAAGATCATCAAGTCAAAAAGAAGATGCATTATAAGTTGATGCATGTCCAACAAGAGATGATCATATGTTGATTATCAAGTCAAGTGGAGACTCATCATGTGTTGATTGAAGTCAAGTGAAGGATGCATCATGTGTTGATGAATGTAAAGACGATGACCTAGACTTCAAGTGTAGATATGAGTCACCAAGTTTCAAAGGGATGTGCAAGGCAAAGGTATGACTAGCCAGGCCTAAGGATGTGTTCTTAGTATTTTATCGGTCTTGGTGTTTGGTTGGAAGACCGAATTGCTATTATAGATTGCCGTACTATTAAGAGAAGTCATGTCTAATAGCTTGATTTTTATCATATGTTGATAGCTCAACCTCACTTGCTTTAGCTCTCCTTGGCATGAGGCTTGTCTTTCTAGAATTGCAAACCTTGATATAGTCTTATCTTATTGGTGCACTTAGATGAACCCAGTTGTTTTAGGCATTATTTATGCTAAACCATTTTGAGTTAAGCTTTCGTATCTTATACTTGGTTTAGCCAAATAGAAATTGATAATTAATTAAAGAAGAATTTTTTGGACCGTCTAGTCACCCTCTTCTAGGTGGCCTCCTTGATCTAACAACACCCTCCTTGGGATATCAACATCCAAAGCCCAACTGATCCCAATAACATTCCAACATTGCTAGCTACAGGGGCACACAAAGAACAGATGGTGCGAAGTCTCATCCATATGACAGTCATAAAATACACGGCTTATGTTGCCATCAATGTTGAAATTCTTCCTCTTTAGGTTGTCTTTCGTGTTCAGTCTGTCCATCATGAGTAGCCAAGCAAATACCTTGAGTTTCATCATACACCTACTTTTCCAAATGAGAGAGTATGCTGGCGATATGTGTAGTTGGCTGAACTGGTGAGCATACCATTTTTGTGAGGAGTATAGAGAGTTTACCCATATATAAGTCCATTGATCGGGTACTTGTTTCCTAATTATGACTCCATTTGTAAAATTCTGCAATTGAGTATGTTATAGATAGGCCTTTTCTGAGAGTGGTAGCTAATAAAGATGTACGGCTCACTTGCTTGCATGCAATTCTTTACTGAGATGTCTTGATGGCTAGCATATGAATACATTCTCAAGTATTTTCTGCAAAGTAAGTTTTCATCCTAGTAGTCCTTCCAGAACAGGATGTTCCGTCCATCGCCAAGCTTCCCCATTGCAATATCATGAAACTGTGTGATGCTTTTCATGACATCCCTCCACCAAAAAGAGCCACAGACATTTATCGCATTGGGGACTATATTTGCATAATATTTCTCCCAAACAAGGTTAACCCATGGGACGTCATTCGCCCCATAGAATTTGTGAAGTTGCTTGAGAAGCAAGTCCTCATTTAGCACGCGTAGGTTAAGCACCCCAATTCCTCCTCTCTTCTTCGACTTGCATACTTTGTCCCAGAAGCCAAGGAGTTGTATCATACTTGTAAGTCTATGGAGCCTCTCCAAAGGCAGTGATGTTGTGCTCTATCAAGATGATCAATCATCTTTTTTGGCATTCTAAGCATGCATATGTAATATATCGGTTGTAGAGAAAGAGCTACATTAATCACGGTTAGTCTTCCACCGTAAGACAGAAATGTCGTCATGCTAGAAAGGCGTCTTTCTACCTTGTCCACTAGAGGGGAGAAGTCCTTCACCTTTGGTCTTGTTGCCCCTATTGGTAATCCCAAGTAAGTAAATAGTATTGAGGCAATTTTGCATCCAAACACTCCTGCGAGGTGGCCAGCTTTGTCCATTAGGACATTAATTAATCAGAATCATGATCGATTTATGAAGATTAACTTCAAGGCTAGTGGAGATTGAGAATGTCTGGAGTAGACCTCTTAGGTAGAGAAGTTGCCTCGTGCAGGCTGAAAGTACGATTAGGGTGTCATCCACATATTGGACCACCGGGAAGTCTGAATGATTTGTTGGCGGAATTGGGTGCTGCAACAGACCTCTTCTCACCGCCTCATTGATTATTGGTTGTAGAAGATCAGCTCCTAGGACAAACATGTTGCCTTACCCCCCCTTTTGCATTGAAAGGTGTTTCCTGGCACCCCATTAAGCAGCATCGAGGAGTAGCTCAAGGAGAGGATATGAGATATCCAAGAGATCCATTGGTCTAGGAATCCTTTTGCATGCATTACTACTATGATGGCCGCATGCTTGATTGTGTCAAATGCCTTTTCAAAGTCTAGTTTGAGGACTAAAATTTCCTTTCTGCTCTAGTGACACTGGAGGATATATTCGAAGGCCCAAGCAAGGTAGTCTTGGATTGTCCTAGTCTTTATGAATTCATATTGGTTTCTGTGGACTAGGCTTACAATTACCCTCTATAATCTATTTGGTAGTATCTTTGTTAGAAGCTTCAGGACCGAGTTCAGTAAGGAAATTGGTCTACAATCATTCACTATCTTAGGGCTCAACTTCTTGGGAACTAAAGTGTTATATGATCCATTAATGCTTCTAATATTAACTGTGTCATTAAAGAATTCCTAACACATCGTGTAGAAGTCATGCTTAATTAGGGTCTAGCAATTGTGTATAAATAGTCCATTGAACCCATCTGGTCCTGGGGATTTGTCCATTAGCAGTAGGTTAATTGTGTCATCTTCTTCTTTTTGAGAACATTTAGTAGCTAGTTCTTGTAGCTAGATGCGTGAGGCCCGCATTAGTTCACTTAAGATGAAATGCATGGTGGGCTGACTTGTTTTACCCATCCTTTCTTTGAAAGCATTTCAAAGAGCCACCGCTTTCCCTTCATGAGAATGAATTGGACTTCCATCCTTCATCATTAAGTATTGAACCAAGTTTCTTCTGTGACGTTTAGTTGCCATCGCATGAAAGTACTTAGTATTCTCATATCCTAGTTTGGCCTAACGGGTAGTGCACAGTTTCTTCCAATACATCTGTTGGTATTTTAGTAGCCTTGAGTAATGCTTCTTAACTATAATTTGGAACTTCCTTTCTTCTGTGAATAAGGTTCACTGCTATTGAGACCCGAATATGTAAATCCGGACTCTTTGTATATTCTACACTAGTCTAGGATCATGCTAGTATATATAGTAGTGATATAGATGAAATATCGACCATGATCACAATTAACTAGGAAAAACTAATAATGCTCTTCTTCAGCAACTGAGCATTATTTACTAATCCAAGGAATAGTGCGGTGGAATCATAGAGGATTCTAGATTGACAAAAATCTGAGTTTGACAAAGAACAACACCCCGTTGTCAGAAGTATCACGGTGAGAGTTTCGTGGATGTGGCTGTGCACAGTGGCCTTTGCTCCATCGAGGAGGCTCGTGGCCAGGTCGTTCGTGATGATCGCTGACGCTGACTGTCATGTCATCGATGTAGACATTGCCACAATGCTCTCTCTCCCCAGAGAAACTGGACTTGAATGCAACTCTTGTGGCAGTAAGCCATGGCTTAACAAGAAGTCTGAATTCCACGCGTGCGTGATTTGGTTCGAGTGCACTCACACCACTAGAAGCCGTCGGATCGGAGCAAGCTAATCATGTGATGTCGATTGCATGGAGAGCTAGGAAAGCAACACCTTGTCTCTTTTTTGTCACGTAAGTTGAATTTTTGTACTAAATTTTGCTTTAGGTAAACCATGACTTTGATTCCAAATTTATGACCTAGCTTAAAAATTATACTCATTTTGCTTCCATGTGCATCTCAACTTGCTTTCGAATTTATACCGACTTGCTTCCAAATTTATGCTAACTTTGTTTCCAAATTTACACTGATTTGATTTTTTGGACAAAATTTGCTTTAGGTAAATCATGACTTTGCATCCAAATTTATGACCTTGCTTGCAAATTATACTCATTTTGCTTCCATGTATCCTAAGTTGCTTTCAAATTTATGGTGGCTTGCTCCCAAATTTAAAATTAATACTAACTTTGTTCCCAAATTTAAACTGATTTGAATTTTGTGAGAATTTGATTTAGGTAAATCATGACTTTAATTTCAAGTTTATTACCTTACTTGAAAATTATACTCATTTTGCTTCTATGTGTATCTAAACTTACTTTTGAATTTATACCGACTTGTTCCTCAGGGGAATTGACGGTGTGCATAATAGCAATATAATATACGTGTAACAAGGGGTGTATGTAGCAATATATGTAGTAATGAATGGTGTGCGTGCGTTTAGATCAAGGCATGCACGCACAAAGTATAGTGGAGTCATTCTACGAATTTTACAGATTGAAATTGATCTACGCACAAAGTCTTAATATGTAATTAGTGAAAATCGAACCACAATTGTCAACCAAAACTATTTCTCTTCACTAAGGCACACGGACACGGCCGAAAGTGTGAAGACGAATCATGCCTAATAATCTATCATTTCCTGAGTTTACTCTAAAGATGATTCAAACATATATAGGTAAAGTTCATACATCATGCAACAAATTTTTGCAGATATAAGCTACGCGACACATCTGTCACCTCGCAACATCCAAGCGCAAGTCGCGCAACTTTAACTAAACTAATATCACCAGTAGGGTTTTTATCTACAAGTAATTTGTTTACTTGATGTACATGTCAGATGTTTCCAAAGATCCCAACAGGAGCAATGGATATCATCGATGCGGTTAGTAGTGACCACACCTACTTTGTTAACTAACGAAATACTCTTACCAGTTGTGATGGGGGCGTCACACCAATCTTCTGCCTAATTAAGAAATTTTCATCTTTGCCCAAGAAACCGGTTAATTATCCACTTTAGCCTACATACTGTAATTAATCTATCATATGATACGTAGGCATATCATGTAGCTATATATATAGTTCATGCATCATTAGTTACCTTGCTAAAACTAACCACTGTCGCAATCAAATGAACAAAGTTCGTTGTTGTTTCGCAGAATATACACAGTCGCGCGAAAATTAAAAACTTGCATGCCCATGTTTTCGGGCTAAATGTAACTTCAAATAAAACGAGATTGAAACGAGAGAGAACTTGGTGACTATCATTCTACGAATTTTACAGATTGAACTTGGTGACCATCATTCTACGAATTTTACAGATTGAAATTGATCTAGTTAACAATAAGTAACCTTCAAATAAACCCTTCTTTTTAGAAGAACTAAAAGTAAGGATATGTTAACTACAAAGGAATTAAGGCCCTTAGCGATGATTACTGCACATGGATCCTTGTACCTTCAAGCCTTAAAATTTCGAAAAGACAGACCCATACATCTCCCCTCATCAAAATTTCTTCTGGCCCATCATCACCACACCATCAACAATATATATTAACACTAACATATGCATGGTCACTAAATTAATTAAGCACCAGTAGCAGGCACTTATACATAGCTAGGACCATCAGTGAACCCTTGTAGCTAGCAACCTTAGCTTGCAATTAACACAGGTAATGATCGATCAGAAGCCACACAGCATCCTGAATTATATACTAGTTTAGTACCAAACAGCTGCATCGATCTCCCAGATAGCTAGCAACCAAGAAGTAGCATCAGGAAGGAAGGGATCGATGTCTAGGCTGCAAGCGAAGAGCCTTCGGAGGAAGGCGGCGGCGGCATCTCACGGTCACAGCAGGCAGGCGCATCATCACGGCCACGGGAGGCCGAGGTGGCCGGCGAGGCTCATGGACGGCTTCAGGAAGATGCTCGTGGGGCTCTTCTCCTTCCCGCCGCGCCCGCCCACGGTGACCTTCTCCGTCAACGACGAGCACCATCACGTCCACAGCGGCAGAGGAGGCGGCGGCGACGCGCCGAAGCGGTCGTGCAGCCAGAACCTGCACCCGCTGAACGCGCACTACGACGAGGCCATCGCCGACTGCGTCGAGTTCTTCAACAAGTCGGCCCGGTTGGACGTCAGGTCAAGGCCGCAGTTTTGATCATCATATATATATATATATATATCCATCCAGTAGTACACTAGTACGTAATTCCCTTAGTGTTATACATCTTAATTAGCATGATCGATTGGTGCTGCTAAATTGCATGCTGCTGCATTAGTCGCGTGTCTCGGCGCTATATGTGTACACCTCCAATCCATGTAAATTTGTTCATGTGTACATCTTGCTACGTCTCTCGTGTTAATATATATATGCATGATCAGTCCAAGTTTTTGTGGAGCTGTGCCCAATTCAGTTAAGAAATTCTATTGCCAGTACAGATCAAATGAAGCAAAACAAAAAAAAAATTTGTTGAAGAAACTTGACAGAGATAATACAACCAAGAATTAGTTGATGTGCATGATGCATGATCTTGATATATATTCTCCATAGAAAGCTGAGGTCCATTGATTATTATATTTTTCACTGGAAAACGAAAAATATATAGCATCACTCGATCCATAGAAAATTTGCTGCATACACGAGTAGGTGTTCTTATGAACGTTAATCTATTGATCACTATCATATAAGTATATATAGCTCGCACCAAGACGCGCGCTTGCGTACAAATGCTATATGCTTCAAGATCGGACGGCAAGCAAGCGTTGTATGCCATGCATCGGACGGACGTAGGGGGATCAAAAGGAGGTGCGCGGCTTGAGTTCGTCGTGGCAGCTGCTGCTCGGCTTCTTCCTCCTCGTGATGAACGCGCCCACCAGCGGGATCAGCGGCTTCTTCCTCCTCCTCCTCCTCTTCTTCCCCTCCGCCGCCTCGTGCCCGGCCGAGATCTGCCTCTGGAGCCGTACCTCGCCGTACCGCGGCGCCGCGGGGGCGCGCTGCTGCAGCTCCATCACCACGTCCGGCAGCGGCGCCGGCGGGTCGGCGAACGTCACGTACCTCTTCTTCTGGCACTCACCTGCGGCGGCGTTCACCGTGGCGTTGCTGCTGGTGAGCGCGCTCCGCGGCGGGCTTTGCGGCCGCTTCTCGATCTCGACGAACTTGAGGTCCTCCACCTGCAGGTCGATCGCCTTGGCTGCCGCCTCCTCGTCGCGCGCCTTGAGCTTCTTGAGCTCCCTCAGGGCGTTGCTCAGCTCCTCCTGGAGCGACTGGATGCACCCCGCCATCTTCTGCTTCTCCTGGCGCTCCTTCTCCAGATTCTGCTTCGCCTCCTCCAGCTCCGTCGACGCCACAGCAGGCACGTGGCGCGCCGCGGCGGCCACCGCGCCGGCGGCTTGGTGGTTAGTAATTGGTCTCGTTGCCGCCGCTCGATTCTGTGCGATCGAGGAGGGAAATAAGGATGATATAATATTCGACTATTCGAGGGATCGGAAGAAAAGTTTACTCCATTTTAAGTGAGAATAACATGCCCACTATTAATTTGGCCATATATGAAAAATGCAGAAATTAATTAATTATATCTTTAGAATAAACGAACTATATATGAACTCCACATAAAAGTGTAGAAATTAGTATTTTCAAACCCCCCCCCCACACACACACATTTCGCGGGGTGGGGGGAGGAGGAGGCGGCGGCGGAGCGGAGGGGTGGGGGGAGGAGGAGGCGGCGGCGACGGTGGAGGAGCGGGGGAGGAGGCGGCGACGGCGGAGGAGCGGGGGAGGAGGCAGCAGAGAAATTAGAGGGGAGGAGGCGCACGGGTTCGGTGGGGAAGGCCGGCGGCGGCGGCGGAGGAGGGAGGGGAGGAGGCGGAGGAGGGGTGGGGGAGGAGGAGGCGGCGGAGGAGGCGACGGGGGAGGAGGCGGAGGGGAGGAGGCGGCGGTGGGGGGAGGCAGGCGGCGGCGAAATCCGAGGGGAGGAGTGATGAGGACATCACTTCTTCGGATACACACAACACTCCTCCACTTGACATTCAAGGACCAATCACTAGAGCTCGCGCCCGACAATTGAATTTACAGGTGAGCTCGTTCCTAAGTACTTCTTTTTGTTCACTTGAGAATCGATTGCTACCTAATGATTTAATTATGATTAGGAACCATGGAGAGGACCTAGAAGTACTTGGAGAAGGACTACGAGGCGCACAAGTCCAGCAAGGGCGGTCGAATCATGTTGGAGGTCCAACTCAAACCGACTTCGAATCCAATTCGGAGTCCAGGACCAGGCCGCACTAAAACGGACGCCCAGATCGCATCCGGACTCCGTTTTGGACGTTCTACATATGTATGGAAATCTGAGAAGACTACCTTTCGAATGGCTCTGGTCCCATGTCAAAATTCCTTCTGAGTCAACAGGAATCGTCGAAACAAGTGGGCATTCAGAATCTGTCAGGGTGCTGCGTCACCGTCTTTTGGGCCGATCGGCTTTGTATCGTGTTGGAGCCCATTAGGGGCGCGTCCAGGGGTTTTGCACGCCCCTCACTCCTTTATATCCAGCCGCCACCCCCACCATTAGGGTTTGGGTTTTGCTTAGATTAATTCTGTCTTTTAACAGTTTCGCCGTTCATCGGTTTGTGAGACCCCAACTTTCGAGTGCTACATCAATCCATCCGCAATTCAGTTGTGTTCTTCCTTGTTCTTGCTTGTGTTCTTGATTCGCGGCGAGATTAGCCTTCTTGGCGAGGTCAACCGGGCCGCGCACGGTTGATAACCTGAGGAGACGTGGTGCTGCGATTGCGGGGTTCGGAACGTGTCATTCGGAAGCCGGATCGATTTTTGTCGCGCCTCCACCAAATCAAACATATCCAGAACCTGTTGGAAGATCGGGACCCCGTCCCCATCAAGGAGCGCACGGGTTCAGGAGAGGTGGGTGGGGAGGGCGGTTCAGGAGGAGGGAGGGGGGACGCAAGGGCGTGATGGGGTGGGGTTCTGGGTTCAATGATGTGCATGATCCGGATGATTTTGGCCTTAGGATCTTCAATGAGTAAGAGAAGAAGACTTGAGGAGAGATCCAGACCATTCATTTGTATGAAGTTGGATTACTTTGGTACACAAATTTGGGTGGACTTAGATTAGGCATGACTGTAGGGTGGTTGAGGGGGTGGATTTAGTAAAGAAAATTTTGGTGTATTATAGAGTAGGGTAGATTGCACTTGCACGCATCTAAAAGTAATTTAAAGGTAGGAAGGTTTGGTGCCTAGACACCATGGTGTCGCATTTTAGTGTCCTAAATATATATATATATATACATTACAATTTATAGCATTTTTCATTTTTTTCTTTTTAAAGGCCAATGGCTTAGAATTGAGAAATTTTGCTGTGTAACGAGCCAACGACGTCATGACATGTAGTGTAAATACTGTACAAACACTGTAGCACTACGGAAAATTAATTGTTCCCCGAGCTACACTACTGTGGTACATCTTTTTTTGGGTTTTTTTATGTTGCTACAGTAATTCCACGGTGCTGTAGTGTCTGTACAGTATTTTACGCCGTGTGCCATCGTGTGGTTGGCTTGTTACACAGACACCGCCATTACACAGCAAAAAAGAGCCCATATGTACAACTTGAAGAAGAAATCCCCACAAATTACAGAAAAGACCCTGAGAAAAATGAAAATTACATTAGAGCCCTGGATCCTTTGTTCCTGCCAACCTCGCTGAAGAAGATGTTGTTGGAGAAGACACCACTATAGATCTCGCCGGAGGGAGACATTGGCTTGCAGGCCACTGTGCAACCACCGCAAAAGGGCCTCTAATCCAGTCCACCAAGGAGCCGAGCCAGGCTGGGATTTGACCACATCGGTGCTATTTGCCCACTGCAAAATAAACCGGCTTCAGATAGGAGGAGGAGAAATAGAGTACAAATAACAGATCTAGCTCCACCTTTCAATGATGGGGAAAATCTACAGTTGCTGATGCTCATCCAAATCTAGAGAAGAGGGAGACAAATAATTGCTGGACCAGAGGCGAACTGTATCCGTACCTAGCGGCAACGAAGGTTGACATTGAGTCACAGAACAGGAATCAGCAGAAGCTCACAACGGTAGATCCAACCCTCAAAAACAATGATTAACACTAGCTCTACTTAGGAAAGGAACACTACTACAGAAAAGGCTAAACTGATACGAACCGTCTATGATAATGGCAGACATCACAGATGGTTCTTATCATGAACCGTTTGTGATACTTCACAGATGGTTTATATTAAAAATCGTCTATGATATGTTTCTCGCCTTGCAAACCCCAAAATTTCATAATTTCCCGCCTGAGTCCGAGTAGGATTCAGTCTTAAGACACTTTCAGTAAAACGGACATAACTTTTGCATATGGTGTCCATTTTCGACGTTCTTGTACTCGTTGGAAAGCTAACAACGAGCCCGATCCAAAAAAGAAAGTCAAGCCTGTGATGGTCTCCCTCTAAGACCCTCAAAATTGGCCATCGTTAGTCCCAAATTTACTTTGCAAGTTTTTGGTTTCTGTGTTTACCAAACTTTTCAATTTTCCCTTTGGAATTTGGGTTTTGCCTCAACTGCAAAGTTGTAGATCTCATCGAAGCCTTTCAAAAGAGTATATATAAGCCATATAAATCTTTGCTATTTTGTCTTTTTAGACTAGCTATTTATATTATACCGGTATATTGTCTTTGTGATATCATAGATGGTTGTTGTTATGAACCATCTATGATGTCTCTATCATAGACGGTTTAAAATCTGAACCGTCTGTGATGTCCCGCCATGTCACCAATCCACAACATATCCCCTAGGATCCCGATCTCACCCGTCCATTCTCTCCGCATCGAATGGTAGGCACCATTCTCTTCCCCACCTCTCACCCTTATTAACCCCCTCTCCCTACTCGAAGAACCAATACCACCAGTACTACTCCAACTCATTTGTGCGCGGAAAGGGTAGGAAGGGTTCGACAAGAGCGATTGACATTTCACTTGAAGCAAGACGGAAAGGAAGAAGGCCGGCATAGAAGCTATTAATTTTGTCATAGAAGCTAAAAATGGTGTTCGTTGTCTTTTTATTTCTGCTACTTAAAATTTTTTTCGCACCACTTGTTTTAGATTATAGTTTAATCTAGTGTAAGCATTTTTCTGAATTTGTAGTCGTGAAGTTTATCTTTGTAAAATTGTAAATGTCCTCTTATGTATGTAGTGTTATGGGTAACCTACTCGATATCTTGTGATGTTGCAATGGTGGATTCTAATCTTAATGAAAATAGAATGTGTTGCTATGTTTGTTGCTGTATTTGCTTGTTTTCAGATGATATAGTTAACATTTCCTGCAGCTAACCGAAAAATAGAAAAATTTAGGTATAGAATGAACTATCACAAGCAGTTTTGTGGTATAAACCGTCTGTGAAGAATTATCACAGATGGCTTGAACCAAAAACTGTCTGTGATGGAAAAGTATCACAGATGGTTCTATATACCAACCATCTGTGATACTTACATATCATAGACGGTTGGTAGCTAGAACCGTCTGTGATAGTGTTTTTCACAGACGGTTCTAGTTATAAACCGTCTGTGATGTAGTTATCACAGACAGCTCACAAACCGTCTGTGATAACTTTTGATTATCACTGACACATAAATTCAGACGGTTCAAAAAACCATCTGTGATGACAGTTTTGAACTGTCTGTGATGACTCTTTTTGTAGTAGTGGAAGTTGCTATGGCACGGTATGCCATCGGGATGCCTCCCGATGGCATACATCCCTTACGCCACCCCTCCCCTCCTGTTAGTTTAGTAATCTTGTTTTTCAATTTACGAGTCGATCATGTACGAATACAGTCCGTATAAGAAGAGCATTAGAAACCGAGTCGAGTTGAGCCCGCGTGGTAGGTTGGGTCAAAAATTGAGTCGGCATGCAGCCTTTATAAGGCCATGCAAGTCATGTAGAAAAGGAGTAGTGCAATGTAAGCAAAGGAGCGTGAGAGGTAAGAAGTCAACAGCAAGAGAAAGTAAAGAAGAGAGGAAGTGTGCTCCAGGAAAACAATTTGTTCACGTGAGTGTGTTTTGTTGTCCCTCGCATACGAAGCAAGGTGCTGCGTACTACGAACGGGAAAGCAAGCAGAAGTCTGTGTGTTCACGTACAGGGTCAGGCGAGGTGTTCGGGTCTCGTCGAGGCCCCCGTAAAGTTGTAACAAGTGGTATCAGAGCATGGGTGACAAGGCGAAGACTCAAGGTGGGCTAATCTCCCTCCAGTACCCTCTCCTGACGATCGATAACTACCCTGTGTGGGTAATGAAGATGAAGGCGAACATGCGCGCCCAGGGAGTCTAGGGTACAGTCGATTCGAAGGGGAAGGACAAGGAGGTGGACAACAAGGTAGATCAGGCGGCTTTGGCCCTCATCTACCAGGTGGTGCCAGACGTGATGATGCATCAGCTCATCGGCAAGGAGATGGCACGAGAAGAGTGGGAGGTGCTTCAGACGATGCACGAAGGAGTTGATCGTGTCAAGGAGGTGCGGCTCCAGAATTTGCGGAGCGAGTTTGAGAATCTAAAGACGGAAGAGATCCAGTCAGTGGATGAGTTCGCCGGCAAGCTGAGTTCATTGTATAATCAGATTAACTCTCTTGGCGACAAGATGGAGGAATCTGTGGCGGTAAAGAAGTACCTGCGTGTGCTTCTAGAGAAGTACATACCTGTTGTCACAACACTTATGTACTCCCCAACCTGGACAAGAAGAAGATAGAGGAAATCACTGGATCTCTCAAGGCGCATGAGGAGTTACTGAAGGGGTTTTAATTGCGCAAGGAGCAGTGATCTCACAACGAGTAGGTATAGCTAGCAAGGGGAGATCCGAGAGACGGTCGTGGCTCATCGTACAACCGTGGGAGGTGGCACGGTCAAGGTGGCCAGAGTGATCGAGGTGGCAGGGGTGGCCGTGGAGACAAGGCTGGGCAAGGCGGTTGTGAGAGATCCTATGATTTGTCACATGTCAAGTGCTTTGAATGTGGCGAATACAGGAACTACGCGATAAGATGCCGCAGCAACAAAAAGTGCTTCAACTGTAACGAGCTTGGGCATTTTCCTTTGGATTGCAAGAGCAAGAAGAAGGAAGGGGAACTGAATGAGGAGAACATAGTTCCAAAACTACGCACAAAGAAAGGAAACCATGATCAAATGGATCAATAGTACTTGGATAATGGAGCAAGCAACAACATGATGGGAGATCGCTCCATATTCCACAAGCTTGATGAGAAGGTTTGGGGCAAGGTCAAGTTTGATGACGGCTCCACGGTGGAGATAAAGGGCAAAGGGATGATGTTGCTGTATTGCAAGAACGGAGATAAAAAGTTGTTGACAGCAATCTATTATATACCAAGTCTATGCAACAACATTCTAAATCTCGGGCAGATGACGAAGAGAGGGTGCAAGATGGTGCTGGAGGATGAGTTCTTGCGAGTGTATGACAAGAACAGATAATTGTTGATGAAGGCAAATAGATCTCCAAATATGTCGTACAAGATTCCTTTGAAAACCTGTAAATAGGTTTGGGTGGAGAGAGGCACAGATGGACGAGGTGCAGAAGAAGCAGGAGGCAAGCCTGGCGCACAAGAAGTCTTAACAAGGAGACCAAGTCAGCAAAGAAGCAAGACGAGGCAGAAGGCATGGTCGTAACGAGGAGCAACCCCAAAGGAGTATGCACCGAGCATGCAGTGGTCGTAATAGACGGCGCAGGAGGTGCGTATGGGCATGCAGCCGACTCTGGATGTGCTAATGCAGGCGGAGAGGAGCGAAGCGATGGCTCGGGTGATCGCCACAGACCACATGCAGTAGGCTTGGTCGTAGCGAGCAGGGGCTCGAGAGGAGCTTTCACGCATGCAGCAGAAGGAAGCCGGAGATGGGTCCTGAGGTGGCAGGAGGAAGCACAATGTGGAGGACAGTGGTCGAAAGCATTGTCACACGATAGTGAGAGGAGGTGCTCGTGGAAGAAGCAGGAGCAAGTGCTCCAGCCTAGGCAGGCATGCAAGGAAGAAGCAGAAGTAAGAGAGAAGGTCAACGTGATCAAGAAGGAAAATCAAGATTAAGGAGGTGATTGTTAGTATAGTAATCTTGTTTTTCAATTTACAAGCCGATCATGTGTGAATACAGTCGTATACGAAGAGCATTAGAAACCAAGTCGAGTCCGCGTGGTAGGTTGTGTCAAAAATTGAGTCGGCATGCTGCCTTTATAAGGCCATGCAAGTCACATAGAAAAGGAGTAGTGCAATGTAAGCAAAGGAGCGTGAGAGGTAAGAAGCCAACAACAAGAGAAAATAAAGAAGAGAGGAAGTGTGCTCCGGGAAAACAATTTGTTCGCGTGAGTGTGTTTTGTTGTCCCTCGCATACGAAGCAAGGTGCTGTGTACTACGAACGGGAAAGCAAGCAGAAGTCTGTGTGTTCACGTACAGGGTCGGGCGAGGTGTTCGGGTCTCGTCGGGGCCCCCATAAAGTTGTAACTGTTAGAATGATCTCAGGGCATTTGGCCCAACGGCCAAATGCCCCCCTCACCCCTTGACCGCGCCCTAATCGGGGGCGCCCAGCCCAATAGGCTGGTGGGCCCCTGTCGCCAGCGCCAAATAAACAGAGGTGGGGGTCGGGGCGGCACGCACGACGAGGTTCACCGTGCCTCCACCTTCCCCACCGACAAAACCCTAGATCCGATCTAAGAGGGGGCGCTCCAGCGACGGGAAGCACCACCGCCAGATCGCCGCCGCCAGGGAGATCGCCGCCGCCCGGGACACGCCGCCGCCAAGGAGCCCCGCACCTCTTCCCGACCGCCGCTGCCGTGCGCAGACTTCACCGAAGCGCATCGTGATGGCCAACCCCTCCTCCTCCACATCGGACGGTTAGTCCCCTCTCTCCCTCTCGGTATTACCTCAAGAACCCGAACCCGTAAAGAAACCCCGCTAGATCTAACCTAGGAGATCCTATAGAGAATCCTAACAATGGTATCAGAGCACCCTAGGCGTAGATCTAGACGGAAAAGAGAAAAGGAGAACGAAACCCCCTAACCCTAGAAAATGGCAAAAGAACAGAGAAGGGGAACGGGTCAAACCCTAACCCTAGATCTGAAAAGAACTTACCTGGGCGTCGTCGCCGGGCCGTCGTCGTCGCTGGCGTGCGGGAGATCGGCCGAGTCTTGCGCTCGCCAGCGCTCCACGTACGGGCCACCGCCGACGCGGGGCGAGATCCGAGCGCGCGCGGCGGAGGGCGTCGACACGAGCCGCTCGGCGGCGCGCTCCTCTTAGGGGAGCGCGCGACGCCGTGAGAGGGCCCATGGCGGCGCCGTCTTCTTCTCCTTCTCCGGCGGCGTAGACGAAGTCATCGCCGCCGCCGCCGCTTCGCTCGCTCGGGTGCGGAGAGAGAGAGGGGAGAGGCAGAATGGATTAGGGTTTTGGGCGCCCGTCGCGGCGGTTTTGTTCGGCGACTTTCGCTTCGCCGCCGTCGGATGGCGACGGGACGGTTCAGATGGCGCCGATCGCGTCGGGCTTCTTTGGCCCAGCAGCAGAGGAATTCCGGCCAGCCCGAGTTGCGGCCGGCGCGGAAGAAGACGACGCGAGCGCGAGCGCGTGGGCGAGTGAGGCCGAGCGCTTTCGGCCGCGTAAGCAGGCCGCCGAGGCCGCGGACGGGCAGGCCGCTGTGGGCCGTGGGCCGGGCTGATCAGGCCGAATTGGCCGTATGAACAGTAAAATCCCGAAAATGGATTTAATGATTTTTCAGAAGTATTTTTTGATGAATTTGATTTAAAATCTCTGTAAATTTTGCACCAACGTGTTAATTTTTTCAGAGATTAAACGTGTACAGTTTAATGCTTCTGAATAATGAATTATTTTTTAGAATAATTACAGTTTCCGCTGCAAAAGTTAATGTTAATTGATTTTCATTATTAAATTCGAACCAACGGGAGAATTTAATTTTGGAAAAATAGAAATAAATCCCAGATAATTATGACATTGTTATTTTCTGACCAACGTTGATAATAACAGTATTATAATTTTTTAATTGATGATTTTATGCATTATTTCTATTTCTGCCCAACGGTGATGTAGATTTAATGTATAAATAAAATTGATTTAATTGTATGTTGTATTTTTGACCAACGTTGGAAATAAGGCATATAATTTTCATGTTATGTTCTCACTTTATTTGAAATATTTTTCAGGAGGATACAACTTGATGAGTTGTATCAGAGAGATCCCCACTCTTAAAGGAGTTAATTATGGAGAGTGGAAGAAAAAGATAGACTTAGCGTTTATCTTGGCCGAGGTGGGTGGGTCCTCACTACAAAGACGTCCCACCGAGCCTATGGCACCGGTGAGGATCAAAATGAGGATGATCTTGCTTGGCGAGAAAAGACAGAGGATCATGCTCCTTACGGATGTCTTATGATCTTGATCATAAGAAATGGACCACACCAACAAGAAATGTATGGTGTGATAAAGAACACAATTGAGCCTGCAATTGTGGGCTCATTGCAGAATGTGACATCATCACGAGTACCTTGATAAAATAAAGAGTCAGTTCACTGGCTCTTCAAAGACTTATGCTACACAGCTGATTAAGCAGCTTGTGACAGAAAGGTACTCTGGTGGTAGCAGTGGCATAAGAGAGCACATACTAAGGATGAGCAACTTGGCATCCAAGCTTAAACCAATGGATTTGGCTCTCAAGGATGAGTTCCTTATTCATTTGGTTTTTGCTTCCTTGCCCAAAGAGTTTGACACATTTGTTGTCAACTACAATATGCAGCCCGAGAAATAGGACTTGGAAAAGTGCATAGCTATGTGTGTGCAAGAGGAGGAAAGAATTAAATCCTCACATGGTGGTTCTATCAACTATGTGAAGAATAACAAGAAAAAGAACTTCAACAGTAACTCCTTCTCAAAGAACAAGGGAAAAGCCTCTGTCCATCAGCCTCAACAGAATAAATTTGCTGTAGATAAAGATCAGTGTCTTCACTGCAAGAAGACGGGACACTACAAGAAGAACTGTCCTGATTACTTAAAGATGATAATGGCAAAGAAAGGTGAGAACATTATTACCTTTATAAATGAATGCCTGTATGTGCAATATTTGAAATCCACTTGGTGGATTGACTCAGGAGCAACTGTTCATGTTGCTAATTCCTTACAGGGATTCCGTTCGACGAGGACTACGCAAAGAAACGAAAGATGCATTAAAGTTGCAAATGGAGTCCAAGCTGAAGTTGACGCCGTTGGCGATCTTTCATTAGAGTTAGCCAATGGCTCCAATATTTTACTTAGAGATGTCCTTTTTGTTCCCTCTTTACAGAGGAATTTGATTAGTGTTTCAAATTTGGACAAAGATGGTTATGATTGTAATTTTGGAAATGGCAAGTGTGAAATAATGTTTAATAAAGAATGTGTTGGTCTTGCCATCTTACAGAATGAGCTTTATCTGTTATCATTATGTGATGATGTGAATGTCGTATGCGATAATGGGAACGTCGCGTAGAAAGTGATTGAATCCTCGTCACGAATGTAAGCAGAAACGAAAGAGAACTCTAGATGAGTCGTCGAAATTATGGCAATCGCGTTTAGGCCATATTTCGAGGGGAGAATAGAAAGACTAGTTAAGAATGATATTCTTCCTCCATTAGAGTTCTCAGACTTAGAACAATGCAGAGAGTGCATTAAAGGAAAATATGTAAAGAAAATTAAAAAAGACGCTAAAAGAAGCACAGGAGTTCTACAAATTATTCACACAGATATTTGTGGTCCTTTTCCTGTGAAAAGTGTGGATGGATATGACTCGTTCATAACATTCACGGATGATTACTCCCGTTATGGATATATTTATCCAATCAAAGAAAGAAATGAAGCCTTGGATAAATTCAAGATATTTAAGGCTGAAGTTGAAAACCAACACGATTTAAAGATTAAGATAGTCCGATCGATCGTGGGGAGTACTACGGTCGACATACCCCATATGGACAAGTTCTGGACCTTTGCAAGGTATTTACAGAAAATGGAATAGTGGCCCAAGATTCTACAAGGCGAACCTCAGCAAAATGAAGTAGCTGAAAGACGCAACCGTACCCTGATGGATATGGTGCAAAGCATGATGAGCTACTCCACACTGCCATTGAGTTTATGGATGGAGGCGTTGAAAACCACCATTCATATTCTCAACAGAGTCCCTAGTAAGTCGGTGCCCAAAACACCGTACGAGATGTGGACAGGAAGAGTTCCCTCACTAAACCACTTACGTGTGTGGGGGAGTCCTGCTGAGGCTAAAGTATTTAACCCAAACCTTGGGAAGCTTGATCCCAAAGCGATGAAGTTGCCATTTCATTGGCTACCCTGAAAAGTCAAAAGGGTTTCGTTTCTACTGTCCAGATAGATATACAAAGTTTGTAGAAACGAGACACGCTGTCTTCTTAGAGGATGAAATGATGAGAGGAAGTATGGTAGCTCGTGAGATTGACCTTGAAGAGAAGCGGGTGTATGCGCCCACTCCGATGATTCAAGAGCCATTCTTCACACTACCTGTTGTCGCTGCACCGACGATGCAAGACAACGTGGTGCAAGCATCATTATTGTTCCTCTGTGGCAACAATGAATGATAATGAGGAACCTGTTCTTCAGATCCTATAGAACCTATTGCCACAGATGAGGGGAGCAACAAAGACCTCAAAGAAGATGTACCAAATGAGGAGGCCCAGGAGGTCTCAAAGAGTAAGAAGATCAGCTATTTCTGATGATTATCAGATTTATCATACAGAGGAATTTCAAATGGAGGATGATCCCACCTCATTTGAAGAAGCCATGAGAAGCGAAAATTCCTCAAAATGGCTTGAGGCCATGGAAGAGGAAATGAGGTCCATGAAGACTAATAAAGTCTGGGACTTGGAAATTATTCCTAAAGGAGCCAAAACAGTAGGCTGTAAATGGGTCTACAAGACAAAGCTTGACTCCCAAGGGAATGTAGAAAGATACAAAGCGCAACTTGTGGCAAAAGGCTTTACGCAAAGAGAAGGGATTGATTACAATGAGACCTTTTCTCCAGTCTCATGTAAAGATTCCTTCAGAATCATAATGGCATTAGTAGCACATTATGATTTAGAGTTACATCAGATGGATGTAAAGACGACATTTCTTAATGGGGATTTGGAGGAAAATGTTTACATGGCACAACCGAAAGGTTTTGTCGTGGAAGGAAATGAAAGAATGGGATGCCGCCTAAAGAAATCGATTTATGGGTTAAAGCAAGCTTCAAGACAGTGGTACTTGAAGTTTGACAGTACAATAAGAAAATTTGGGTTTAAAGAGAATGTAGAGGACAACTGTGTTTATGCAAAGTTTAAAGATGGGAAGTTTATCTTCCTAATCCTGTATGTGGATGATATCCTGCTAGCTAGTAGTAATGTTAGTCTACTACTGGAGACAAAGAAGTTTTTGTCCTCAAACTTTGATATGAAAGATCTTGGTGAAGCTTCGTTCATTCTAGGGATCGAAATTCACCGGGATAGAAACAAGGGGACATTGGGACTGTCACAAAAGGCATACATAGAGAAAGTCTTAAAGAAATTTGGTATGCATAAATGTAGTCCTTCACCTGCACCTATAGTCAAGGGCGACAGATATGGAGATTTTCAATGCCCCAGGAACCAGTATGAGATCGATCAAATGAAAGCGGTTCCATATGCTTCAGCTGTCGGAAGCTTACAAGTATGCTCAAGTATGCTGCACGCCCGACTTAGCATTTGTTCTGGTTATTTGGCGATTCGAGCAATCACGGAATAGAACATTGGAAATTGATAAAGAAAGTCTTGCGTTATTTGCAAGGAACAAAAGGCCTCATGATGACATACTGAAGATCGATTCACTCCATATAGTGGGGTATCTGATTCGATTTTGCGGGAGATGATAGAAAGTCGACATCCGGATATGTGTTCACTCTCATTGGAGGAGCTATATCGTGGAAAAGCTCAAAGCAAACCGTCACTACATCGTCCACAATGTATGCCGAGTTTGTAGCATGTTATGAGGCTACGGGCGGTGGCGGCAAAGAAGTTCATACCGGTTTAAAAGTGGTTGACGACATCAATAGACCACTTAAGTTGTATCTGCGATAATGAACCCGCATAATGTATGCCTACAACAATAAGTCAAGTGGTGCTGCCAAACACATTGACATAAAGTACTACGTTGTGAAAGATAAAGTTCGGGATCAAATTATAAGTCTTGAGCATATAAGTACCGCAAAGATGTTAGCGGATCCGCTTACTAAAGGCTTACCACCCAACGTGTTGAGAGAACATATAGCGGTATGGGTTTAAGGAAAGCCTATGACTCTGGACTAAAAGATGGCCCAAAAGATTAAAGTAACTATTTGAACAGAGAGGTGTATTGTAGCTGTTGAATCTATCGGCGATTGACCGTGACGATGAGACATGTTCTATGCACTAATCTGTGATGGAATGTGTAAAGGCAAAAGTAATTAAAGATAAAGTATAGATTGAGATCAAGGGGAGAATGTTAGAATGATCTCGGGCATTTGGCCCAACGCCAAATGCCCCCTCACCCCTTGGCGCCTCGATCGGGGCGCCACTAATAGGTGGTGGGCCTGTCGCGACGCCATATAAACAGAGGTGGGGGTCGGGCGGCACGCACGACCAGGTTCACCATGCCGTCACCTTCCCCACCGACAAAACCCTAGATCCGATCTAAGAGGGGGCGCTCCAGCGACGAGAAGCACCACCGCCAGATCGCCGCCGCCAGGGAGATCGCCGCCGCCCGGGACACGCCGCCGCCAAGGAGCCCCGCACCTCTTCCCCTACCGTCGCTGCCCGTGCGCAGACTTCACTGAGCGTACCCGCGATGGCCAACCCCTCCTCCTCCACATCGGACGGTTAGTCCCCTCTCTCCCTCTGGGTATTACCTCAAGAACCCGAACCCGTAAAGAAACCCCGCTAGATCTAACCTAGGAGATCCTATAGAGAATCCTAACAGTAACACCTCCCTCCTCCTTATCTTGAAGCGCCGCTGCTCCCCTCCCCTCTCTCTTCTACTCCGGAGTAGCTCTGCGTGCCTCCTCTGCCGCCCCTGCCCCCTCCACCACCACCTACGGCCAGCGACACCATCGCCGCCTTGCTCCCGACTCCTCCCTGCCGTGTCACCCCACCCATCCTAACTGCCTGCCGCTACCACTACCTCTCGGCTCAGCCCATCACCCCCGCTGCCGTCCACCGCCAGGCCACTGCCTCCCCCAACCTTTTTCTATGCACGGGGGAAAGGGTGAACCTGTAACGGGGGAGCTGGATCTGGTGGCGGAGAAGAGTAAGAGGATGACAGTGACAAGAAGAGAGGGAGCGGTGGATGGGAGCATGGGAGGGAGGGAGCGGCAGGAGAGGGAGGGAGCTGCACCGCTTCGGGATGGAGAAGGTGCATGAGAGAGAGAGTGGAGGTATATCTACCGTTCCATAGTTTTTCTCTTGGGGAAAAGAGTTCATTCTTGGGGAAAGAGTACAGTGGAACTGGAAGGGACAACCACCGCTGACGCCATGATCGAGCGGAGCATAGAACCGAGCGCAGGTGCTCACAAAGAAAGAAGAAAAGCTACTAGCTAGCTACTAAAACTGCCTACTAGGGGTCGGAGGGGGTGGATCCCCCTCCCCTCTCGCCGCCGGCAAAGACGCCATGATCGAGAGGAGAGCAAGAGCCCCGTTTTTTTTACTACGTATCTTTTCATTTTATTCTTAATTAATTAGCACCTGTAATTATGTCACTCATCATCGGTTTATCACAAACTATTAGGATGTTTTTTAAGTATTTTTGGTGTAATCCACCTATTGTTGATCTTTAGGGTATATATATAATAGATGCTACGATATACTACAGTCATAGAATATTAGGATATATACATACAAATGTAAATTAAAGACTAGTGCATTCCAGCTTTCTCTACCATTGATACGATCATTGGGAACCTTCTTAGAGTACCTATCTCATTATAAAATGGAGGTTCTAGGCAGCTTCGAAGTAAACCTTTTGCAGCCGCCTTAATTCAGGTGAAAGGAGCCGGGGAACACATTATCGCGCCCAAATTCGTGAATTTCGACGAAATTTGTTTTTTTTTCAGGCCACTCCAAAAGAAGTCCATTACGGTGAAAAAATTCGGTCCACTTCAAATATTCTCTGTTGTAAATAATCTTGTTTAGAAGTCGTACACAAGTTTTGGAAGTAATCGAATCCAAAACGAGTAAGAAATCAGAAGTCTAAAACCGAGTCCTAGATGAAGTCGTAACCGAGTCGAAGTCGTATAAGACTCGGAGTCGGAGTAGGTGTTGAGAACCCGTGTTAAAGTAGGACAACCGGGTATAAAAAGAGGCTTAGAGCCATGTATTCGTTGTACCAAGCAATTGAGAAAAGACCAAAAAGAGGGAGAAACACAGAGCATTGTTTTGTCGTGTGTTTGCGTAAGACGTGCTCGAAAGGACTCACGATCACCGCAAGCGTGATCGGGAGGAGTTCGACCACGGCAGCGAAGGCGATGATTTTACGACTACGGCTAAGGAGTCGAAGGTGGTCGTAACGAGCCACGACTACACGGGGAAGGAAGAACGTGGTCGAAACGACTCGACCACGTTGAAGGAAGTGAACGTGGTCGTGCGGTGTTCGACCACGGTGAGCGATGATCGCCAAGCATCACTGCGTGATCGTAGAAGGCTTCGATCACGGTATCTTGGCGGTGAAGGAAGGCGCGGCGGTGAGATCACGGAGCGGTCGTAAATTGCTACGATAAATTTACAACCACGTTGAAAAGGCGATCGGAGGAATTGAGGCGATCGGAACTGGTCGTAAGCATCCAGGTAAGGTCATACTCAATTCTATCTGGTCGTAAACGACTCTAACCGGTCGTAAAAGATCCTGAGAGGTCGTAAGACCCTTTACAACAGTTGGTATCAGAGCCGTGGTTAAACATGGTCGACACGGCGGCGAGCGTGTCATTGCGATGCCGATCCTCGTTCGGACAACTATCCGATGCGGGCGATGAAGATGAAGGTCAACATGATCGCGCAAGGCGTGCGGGTGCGGTCGAACCAAAGGAGAAGGACAAGGTCCTTGATGATCGTCTCGATAAGATGGCAATGGCAGCGATCTATCAAGCTGTGCCCGACTCAATGATGCGGCAGCTAGTCGGCAAGGAGACGGCGAAGGAAGTCGGACTACTCTGCGAACTATGCATGAAGGAGTAGATCGAGTGAAGGAAGTTCGACTTCAAACCTTAAGAAGTGAGTTTGAAGCCATGAAGATGGGGAAGAGTCAGACCGTGGAAGAGTTCTCTGGTCGATTCAACGAAGTCGTGAACGAGATCAAATCTCTCGCGACGACTTAAAAGATGAGGTGGCGATGAAGAAGTATTTGAGAGTGCTACCAGAGAAGTTCCTTCCGGTCGTAACCACGCTTATGTACTCGCAAGACCTCTCAAGATGAAGATTGAGGAGGTAACCGGAGCGCTCAAAGCACACGAGCAGCTCCTAAAGAGTTATCAAGAAGACAACGGTCAGCAAGTGCTGCTCGTAAGAGAAGATGCGAAAGACCGAGGAGACTCGTCATCGAGGGGCGGTCGTGGTCGTGGTCGTGGCACATCGACCGGCCGCGGTGCATCTCATGGACGAGGTCGAGGCTACGACCACAGAGGTCGTGGACGAAGTGGTCGAGGAGGTGGTCGTGGAAGCGGTGACCGTCAGACCGACAAGTCTGATGTCCAGTGCTACACGTGCGAGAAGTTTGGGCACTACGCAGCCGAATGTCGGAGCCACATCCAGTGCCATAACTGCAAGAAATATGGTCACTATGCTGCGAATTGCGGAGCAAAAGAAGGGAGAGGAGGTCAATTTGGCTCAAGCGTCGAGCACAAAGAACCAACACCGCTTGTTGTCACTCTGCATCGTGAGACGAACCGTCAATGGTTACGTTAAACGAGGAGAAGGTATTTCCAAGTCGATGGAGCGACGGAGAGTGGTATCTCGACAACGGAGCCGGTAACCACATGACGGGCATACACTCGATGTTTCACGACTTAAACGAAAGTGTGCTCGGAAAAGTACAATTCGGAGATGGCTCGACCGTTCGGATAAAAGGGAGAGGCACGATCCGATGCGATGCAAGGATGGTAGCAGAGAAGATTGTCGGATGTATATTACATACCGAATCTACGGCAACATCATAAGCCTTGGACAATTGATCAAGAAGATTGTCGAATTGAGCTCAAAGGCAACTATCTCAAGGTGTTTGACCACGTAACGTCTGGCGATGAAGGTACAACGGATCGTGAACCGTTTGTACAAGATCAAGATCAAACATGCAAGCGTAGTGTTTGAAGACCACAATTGAAGATCCCTTTGTTGTGGCATGAGAGATTTGGTCATATAAATTTCCAAAGTCTCGAGCAATGGCGAGAGAAAGAGATGGTGGTCGGATTACGAAAATCGACCACCTGAGCAAGTCTGCGAAGGGCATGCAGTGGCGAAACAAACTCGTAGCGGTTTTCCACAGCAGACGAGTTTGAGCTTCGCAACCACTCGAACCGTTCACGTGGATGCATGCGGATCAATCACCCTCGCATGAGATGCCGGGAATCAATACTTCATGTTGATCGTGGATGACTACTCTAGAGTCATGTGGGTGTACATGCGAAGAGCAAAGATGAGGCAAAGTCGAACTTTCGAAGTTTATTGCTCTTGCGGAAACGAAGTCGACAAGAGGGTAAAAGCGATCAGTCGATCGAGGAGGAGAATTCTCGCAAAAGAGTTTGACTCAATTTGTGAAGAGAAGGGCATTGCAAGATTTTTCACGGCTCCGCACTCGCCTCAACAAAACGGAGTCGAGAAAGAAGAAACCGAACCGTGGTTGAAACCGCACGAAGTCTTTCAAGAGTCGATACCTGGCCGGGAGGTTTTGGGCAGAGGCCGTAAGACATGCGGTCTATTTGCTAAATCGTGCAACCACACGGTCGTTGAATGGAGTTACTCCATACGAGTTGTGGTCGGGGAGAAAACCTAACGTCGATCACTTAAAAGTCTTCGGCTGTTTGGCACATGTGAGATCATCGACTTATCTGAGGAAGCTAGACGATCGGAGCAAAAGGATGATCTACCTCGGCTCGGAATCAGGTACCAAGGCATATAGGTGCTATAATCCAATCGAAAACAAGCTACATGTGAGCAGAGATGTGGTCTTCCAAGAAGACAAACATTGGGAGTGGGAAGAACATCAAGACATTGAGAAAGATAAGTCAAAGTGGATAACTTTCGATGTCGAAGAGGTCGACACCGACAATACGACAATGGAGGAAGGAGCTACGATCACACCTCAAAGCTCGGACACGATTGATGCAAATGATCGGAAGCCTCACCGACATCAAGAAGATGAAGACGGCAGGTGTCGAAGATGAGGAGCATCGATGAGATCTATGCTCAAACTAAGCCAATCTGAGATGAATGAGTCACATCTGACACAACAAATGAAGAACCTGAAAGCTATGAAGAAGCGACGGAGATGAGCAGTGGAGAAGCGCTATGCGGGAAGAGCTAAAATCTATTGAAGACAACAACACTTGGGAACTCACCGATTTGCCAAAAGGTCATCGAGCGATCGGGATAAAGTGGGTCTTCAAGGTAAAGAAGGATTCCAAGGAGAAGTCGAAACACAAAGCACGACTTGTGGCGAAAGGGTATGTTCAAAAACAAGGCATCGACTACGAAGAAGTTTTTGCCCAAAGAGCTCGTATGGAGACTATACGACTACCTCTTGCATTGGCGACAAGCGGTGGATGGGAGATTCACCACATGGATGTGAAAACGGCGTTCTTGAACGGAGACATTGAGGAGGAAGTTTATGTTTCTCAACCGCTGGGTTTTCAATCCAAGAAGCAAGCCGAGAAAGTCTTGAAGCTGAACAAAGCTCTCTACGGACTTAAGCAAGCACCACGAGCATGGAATTTGAAGCTTGACAAAAGTCTAACGGCACTCGGGTTCAGAAGAAGCAACTCTGAACATGCGGTATACTAGGGGAGATGCGAAGAACAGACTGATCGTGGGCGTTTACGTGGACGACTTGATCATTACTGGATCGAGTTCGAAGAAGATTATGAGGTTTAAAGAAGAGATGAAGAGGCTGTTCAAAATGACCGATTTGGGACTTCTGTGCTACTACCTCGGCATTGAAGTAAATCAAACCGACAACGACATAACACTTTGTCAGTCGGGATATGCTCGAAAGATTCTGGAGAAGTCGGGTATGGAAGAGTGCAATCCATGTGCAAACCCCAATGGAGAATCATCTGAAGTTGAGCAAGACAGGTGTAACACCCCATTTTCAAAACCTGGCTTATCGTAAAATTCAAATGTATGTTAATAAAGTTGAAAGATTTTATTTCTCAGTTGGCTATTCTTTTTGCTTCCAAATACATATATATGTATATCTGTATATATGCATATATGTGTATATTCTAGAAAATGCAAAAGTACTTTAAAATGAAAACCTTGCTCCATCTCCAGGGAAGAAAATCAAGTTAATCTAATAAAATCTAAAATATGAAATATACTTCAAGGATTAAAGGATTGTGGAGGCTAAGAATGCGAAGAAAAGATATATGCATGTATATATATGTATATATACCCGTATACATATATTCGTATGTATGTATGCTAATGGTAGGATTTTTCCTCCCAAGCCTTTCTAGCCAAGACTTCTCCTCTCGGTGGCGAGCTTCTCCCTCCTCCATCATGGCTCCAGCGCCTCCTCTTGCAACTTGTCGCCATTCGCCACCAACCCCGTCGCGAGTTATTGCGGTGTCGACCCTCGTCTCAAGCACCTCTCCTCGCCATCGCCGGCGATGGCGAGTCTCCGGTCACCTCCCACACGTCTCCCGCTCACGCTGAACTCACCCTGCCTTGCACGCCTCTCGCCGGTCCCCACCCAAATGCTGCGCCGCCGTGCCCCAGGTCACGCCCGTCGCGTCGTCCTCGCCCGGCTGCCCCTACGCCACGTCTCCTCCCCTTGCGCCCGCCGGACCGAGCGGCACCTCGGCTTTATCCACGACGAGACACGCTACGGTCGCACTGTGGCCGCACGGCTCTGACGCCACCGCCTGCCTGCAACACGCCGCCGTGTCTCCCCCTCGGCGCCCAGCCTCCTTCCCCGACGCTATAAACTAGCACCCACTGCCTCGTCGCTTACCCCACAACGTTCACCCGAAAGACCGCACTCGGTCGCCTCCTCTGTCGTAGGCGTTTCGTCGGCAAACTCCACCGCCCCGCGCCACCTGTCAACATTGGGCCTTTTTGAGCTTTTCCCCGAGTCCCCCATCTCTCCTTCTTCCATCCTCCCAGCACCGCCTTCGTCACCTACAGCCGCCGCGACGCTGCTCTTCCCCAACTCCGATGCCGGGGCTCCGTCGACAAACCGCTGCACCCCAAGCCTATTCCCCGCACTTGGAGCTTCGGGCGGACCCCGGGAGCACCGCCAACACCTCGCCGGACCCCGCCGCCCTTCCCCACGAGCCGACGCCGTCTCCTCCGCCGCGAGTCCACTCCCGCCGCCAGCCCACTCGGCTCCATTCCGGCCGCCGCCTACTCCGCAGGTGATCTCGGTGACGCCCTTAGATGCTTCCACGGCGGGCAATCGAGCTCTAACCGCTCGAGCCGCCGGCGCCCCCTTCCCCTGCCTCCGCCGCCGTACTGCTCGCCGTTGGCCGCCATCCCGCCGAGCCCGGCCGATTGGCTCCTCCCGAGCGCGCGACCGGGTGAGACCCGTTTTGGCGGCGCCGCCCGCCTCGGGTCCCCTCGCCGCCGGCCGGCTCGCTCTCTTCTCCCCGTGCGGCGGAGTGAGCCAGGGAGAAGCACCAGTGCATTAACGCTGGCTCAATGTAATAAGCCGACCGAGTATGAGGGGTTAATGAGGTTCATTAAGAGCGGGCCCGCTGTCGCGAAATGAACCCGAGCCCCACTCACTGTCTCCGGTCCCACTTGTCAACAAAGACATACACTCCTCCTCTTTTCTATTTTTCGGATTTTCCAGGAATTAAAACTTTGTAATGCTATAACTTCTTAACCATAATTCCAAATTTAATGAAACCAATTTCTAAATTTTTCTAAAATTAAGATCTATTTGATGGTTCTGGTTTGATTCAGTTTTGAGTTCATTTGTGCTTATTTTACTTTATTTGGTATTTATTTGCTTTCGTTCTTTTGTGTTGCTTTTTAGGTTCAATCTTCCGAGTAGAGTTCGAAGATGCGAACGGGCCTCGCTCAAGCAGCATAAGACCCCAAGCTTTCGATCCAAGGCGAGTCAATACTTTGATCATTTTGCGCCTACATTTTGTGAAACTATGTTCGTTTAAACTATAAAAATTGCATGCGTTATTTTATGTGCTAAAAATATGTAAGTCTTAAGGTAGATAACAACCTTATGTCCACTTAATAATATATAACACCACAAGTACATTTGAACTCCCATGATCATTGTCGCCCTAGATGTGAACACTGGAATGGTAGTTATACGACTTATTATTGCCATGCTAAATTTGTCAAGTCCGTGGTTCTAGTAACCACATTACTCACTCTTTAATCATGAACACTAGATTTGGGATAGTCATGGGATGTACATGGCTGAACAAATATGTTGATTTGTGTTATGCTTCTCAAAACCCTAAAATCTGCTGAACCTGTTTGGGCGGGTGGAAAGAACGGTGGGTGTGGATGTAACACAGGGGATTGTGGAATGAACCGCCCGAACAATTTAAGGACTTAATCCTGTGTGGACCCTCCGTGTATAACAGTACAACCACAAGCTGGCATATTGTAGGCTTGGCTAAATAATTTACTGAACTCTCTAGTCATTTCACGGAGAACGTGTGTAGGTGGGTAGTGAAAGCCCCACTTGGAATGGGACACCGGATGTAGGTGACGTCGCCTAGGATAGCGTATGTGGAGAGTGGAGTCCGACTGCGCTAACCTATGGTGGACATCCCGCACAACCTATGGACGTAACCCCATAGGAGTGAAATGCTAGAGTGTGAAGTATTGTAAAGGCCTCGTGATATTTTCTCGATCTGCATGTCAAAGGAATCATGTAGAACCATCGGGACGATTATCTCTTGTGGGTAAAGATGTACAGTCTCTGCAGAGTACTACACAAACTATTCGAATAGCCGTGCCCACGGTCAAGGGCAGACATGGAAATCCTCCTCGAGTTAGTTCTGTTTAAAAACTATTGTGGGTGGGGAGAAAATTGTCAGGCGGATGTAACCTGACTTTGGTAATTTGTCTGGAGGATGTACTCGATGTTGGTATTAAGGTGGAAGTAACCTGCTGTTTAAAATTAAGCATTGGTGGATGTAACCATAACATAGGGTGGATGTAACCCTAAAATATGGTGGATGTAACCATAAAATTTGGAATTGGAAACTACTCCGTTTATTGCACACTTTCAGTATTTAAATCATAAGTTCTTGAAAAATGCTAAGTCATAGAGATTTTAAGTTATGGTATTTCCAAATGTCGCTTTATGCAAATAAAAGAACCCGAGCCTTCCTTGAATAGCCTTGCATCTATAATTATATGCATTTTGTGTGTTGGCTCGCGGAGCACGGTTGTTTGTGCTCAAACTCGCTCTTAACCCCCCTTTCAGAAGATGTGAATCAAGAGCATTACGCTTATCATGAGGATCAGGATGCCGAAGGAAATGAAGATGGTGGTTATTAGAATAGGCGGTAGTCTTGCCTCTCGCCTCGATAAAGTTGACCAGAGCTAGTCTTGGCGGGTGCCTTCGTTATTAGTCAGTCCACGATTAATAGCGTTGGTACTCGGGTTGTCCCAGTCGCTTGCCTGTGGTGAGTTGTGCCCCTACGCTATGTACGCTTCCGCTTCCGCTTTTACGTATTGTAAGACATTTGGCCTGACGGCTCTATTGTAACCCTGGCCCGATGTGGTCTATTTGAACTCTGGCATTGTAATGTATGAATTTATCGTGTATGAAATGATGCAGCGATGTATCTGTGAGCATTATCTACTGATCCAGGGAATAATGCGGTGTTATCACAGAGGATTCCAGGTATTAAACTTGGGGTCCGACAACAGGCCCAGGATCACCAGTTGATGCCACGACTTATAGGAGCATTGTCGGAAGTCTACGGTATCTGGTGCACACCCGACCAGATATCTCGTTTGCGGTCGGATACGTAAGTCGTTTCATGGAGAAACCGGCTCAGGAGCATATGAATGCCGTGAAGCACATCCTGAGATACATCAAAAGTACTTTGAATCTTGGGATTCAGTACAAGAAAGGAGGTGGAAAGTCGTTGCGGTGACAGACTCTGATGATAGCGACATGGCGGGAGATGTCGACGATCGAAAGAGCACGACAGGCATAATGTTTGTGCTTGGGGAGAGTCCGATCAGTGGCAATCTCGAAGCAAAGGTAGTTGCATTATCTTCGTGTGAAGCCGAGTACATCGCAGCAAGCGCAGATCTTGCCAAGGAGTCGGCTCGCTCATCGTTGAGTGAACTGTCGGATGAAGAAATTCAGAAGGTAACGCTCGGGGTTGATAACAAATCGGCTATTTCATCGAGCAAGAATCCAGTTCTACATGATAGAAGCAAACACATAGACACAAGATATCATTATATCGTAGATTGTGTCGAAGAGGGAAGATCGCTATCAACTATATCGAACCAAGAACGAAGCGGACATATTGACAAAGTCATTGGGCGGATAAAGTTCTCGGAGATGAGGAGAAAGATCGGCATGATTGAAGTCGAGAAACAAGATTAGGAGAGAATGTTGTAAATAATCTTGTTTAGAAGTCGTACACAAGTTTTGGAAGTAATCGAATCCAAAACGAGTAAGAAATCGAAGTCTAAAACGAGTCCTAGATGAAGTCGTAATCGAGTCGAAGTCGATAAGACTCGAGTCGGAGTAGGTGTTGAGAACCCGTGTTAAAGTAGGACAACCGGGTATAAAAAGAGGCTTAGAGCCATGTATTCGTTGTACCAAGCAATTGAGAAAAGACCAAAAGAGGAGAAACACGAGCATTGTTTTGTCGTGTGTTTGCGTAAGACGTGGTCGAAAGGACTCACGATCACCGCAAGCGTGATCGGGAGGAGCACGACCACGCAAAAAACGATGATTTTACGACTACGGCTAAGGAGTGAAGGTGGTCGTAACGAGCCACGACTACACCAGAAGGCGAACGTGGTGGAAACGACTCGACCACGTTGAAGGAAGTGAACGTGGTCGCACGGTGTTCGACCACGGTGAGCGATGATCGCCAAGCATCAACTGCGTGATCGTGAAGGCTTTGATCACGGTATCTTGAGCGGTGAAGGAAGGCGCGGCAGCGAGATCGCGAGCGGTCGTAAATTGCTCTGATAAATTTACGACCACGTTGAAAAGGCGATCGGAGGGGAATTGAGGCGATCGGAACTGGTCGTAAGCATCCAGGTAAGGTCATACTCAATTCTATCTGGTCGTAAACGACTCTAACCGGTCGTAAAAGATGCTGAGAAGTCGTAAGACCCTTTACAACATTCTCAGCCTATGACTGCAAGGCCCCATTCCCATCCCACATAAACAATCCCATCCTAGGGAAAGCCTGAACGGGGCGGGTGGTTGCGGAAGGGGGAGGTAGCACCGGTGGCGAGCGGTTGCAAGTGACGGGATGGGGAGGCTGCATTGGTTGCGGGAGGGGAGGCAGTGCCGGTTGCGGGAGAGGAAGGCGGCGTCGACCAGTTCTGACCGAAATTGTATGTATTTTATGAATTTTTCTTGGATTCAAATGGTATATTTGAATATTTCGACTGAAATTCTCCAAAAAAATACCCAAAAATTTTGAAATTTTCAAATTTTGGATTTCTCGGAGGGATCCAAAAAAATTTCTAAGCCGAAAATGTTTTGCCTGGAAGGCACACATCTTAAGTCTTGATGCATACACCTTTTGCGATTTGATTCCATCATCTAGCTACTACTTTACTGTAATCAAAAGTGACTGAAATTAATGTTGTATAGTAGATACTAGATGCATAAGGGTTCTGGAAGGTGTGTTAATAAGTGAGATTTTCCATCTATGATTAAGACTTTTTATCCATGTCAATGGCTTCCTTTCCATACCATTGCACTAGCACACATCTAAAAGCAATCCAAAGGCAGGGAAGCTTGGTGCCCCATTTCAGCGTCCTATATGTGTGTGTGTGTGTGTTTGTGCTTTTGTAGTGTGTGGCGGTAGGGGGAGGCTGCGCCGGTTGCGGGAAGGGAGGAGGTACCGATTGCAGGAGAGGGAGGCGGCACCGGCCAGTTCTGACCAAAATTGTACGTATTTCATGAATTCTTTTGATTTAAATGGTATGTTTGAATATTTTGACTGAAATTCTTCAAAAAAATACTTGAAAATTTTGAAATTTTGGATTTCTTGGAGGGATCGAAAAATATTTCTAAGCCGAAAATGTTTTGCCTGGAAGGAACACATCTTAAAGTCTTGATGCATACACCATTTGCAAATTGATTCCATCATCTAGCTACTAGACTTTACTGCAATCAAAAGAGATTGAAATTAATGTTGTATAGTAGTTACTAGATGCATGAGGGTTCTGGCAGGTGTGTCAACACACACACACATGTGTGTGTGTGTGTGTGTTATGTATTGTTGCTTTTGTGCTTTTGTAGTGTGTGTGGGTTAGTTTACAAGAAGCAGAGCTTGTTTACAAGAAGAAACATGTAGATTTGGCCAAAGAAGGCTGCTTTTTCAGGCACATGTTTTTTCTTGGTTCTGAAGAAAGGAATAGGCGAATAGCTATGAGAGACCATGTGGTCTAAATCTCAAGTTGGTGATGAGTAATTGACACATGGTTTGGTTAGAGTGAGTTTGGTTTGAATGATTCGTGCCATTTTGGCATTTGGCGAGGTCGGGTTATGATTAGACAGATTTGACGCGTGGTCATCTTCCCGGTTGGTCATTTGGGCCATTTCTCGCTTGAGTAGGATTTGTTGGTACTAATCATGTTTATATGCTTTGTGCCGTGCTATGCGATGTGGTTTTTGTCTGTGATGGCTGCAGGACGTCGAGTGGAGTCGGCGAGACACGGAGGATGGACTAGGCGCAGTGGCGCTGATGTCGAGCGATCGGGATGTGTCGAAGACAGCGTGGACTCGAGGTGGTTGCGGCGTGCGAGACAAGGAACGCGAAGCTTCCCGGAAGGTGCAGCAGGGGCGTTTCGGTAAAAGCGCGAGGCTGCAAAAGGAAGCGGGTTAGCGGGCAAAGCATGGAGGGGTAAAATGGGCAAAGCAAAGTGTAAACCCATCAATGAATGCTATAAATAGGAGTGTGTTTCCTGGTTGTTAGCAAGACTTGTAGAGGGGTTTTAGGGCTTTTTGCTTTGTGCTTTAGTGGTTGAGAGAGGGGGTGTGTCTCCTATGCTTGTATGTGTGAGTTCTTGATCTCTCTCAAGCATGTATGGGGATGTAGGGTTAGATTGAGAGAGAGGGATGAGCTGAGAACAACTTCATATCAAGCATGTATATCTCCGTATCAATTTCAAGATGAGAGATTTTACTTGAGTTGCTCTAGTGTTCGTTTGTTTGGTTCTTGTTTAGCTCCTTGGTTGATCTGTTTTGTTCCTGCCGATCAAGTCCTCTTTTTACTTCATGGGGAGGATAGCTTTTTGTTGTGAGGACATGAGCAGCAAGCTATTTGGTTTGTTTTTTTTTCGGCAGTAAGCAGTTCGGCCACCATGCATCTGTTATGTGATTTCGGCCAAGGAACTATTTGCAACTATTTGCAACTAGTTGTGATGCAGCTGTTATGTGATTTCGGCCAAGGAACTATTTACTGCATGCATTGATCTTTCGGCTGAGCAGTTCCTTTTGGCATTTATTTCCTGTAGTTCTTGTCTCCTTTCTGTCCTGCCGTTAAGAGCCACTTAGAGCATCTTCAACAGTGGCTTATGAGCTAGTTCTAAGCATATTATTTCATATTTTAATAGAAGAAAGAGAAAAGCTATCTCTTGATCAAGAGCTAGTCTCATACACACATTCCAAGATTATGTGAGAGTGTCATGTGAGGCTATTTATGTTATGAGCTATATGCTAAAAGTTAGTACTATTGGAGAAATTGTCTTAGAGCTAGTAACTAGCTCATACTGTTGGAGATGCTCTAATGATGCCAGTCAGCATGGTTTTTAGTGATGGCATGTTTCGGCCAGCCAGCATCTCTTCGGCCAACATGCATGCAAATAGTTCCTTGCTGGTTGTGATGTTCGGACAGCACTCATGCATTAATTTCCATTGAAGGTTTCGGCTGCAACTAGCTTTTATTTTCTTGCTAGTCTTCTCTTTTGAGCAGCTCTTTATGCTTTCTTTTGGCAAGAACTAGTAGCATGTACTAGCAGCAGATCAAAGCTGTTTTTCAGCTTCTTTTGGCCAACTGAACTGTTGTGCGGGAGACAACAATTTCTGCAGTAAACAAAGTTTTGGCCAACAATCTTTACTTGCTTTATTCGGTTTCCTAGCTTTTGTCTGCAGGATCTTTTTCGGCTAGCAAGAACATGTGAATTATCTTTGAGAACCGAATCAACAAGTTACTTTCTCTTGCAGCGTGAGCACTCCCTTTTAGTGCGTCTCTTTTTATTCTTTTTGCTGATTTTCCTCTATTTTGCATGCAGATCAAACAACATTATTTTCAGTTGAAATTTTTACTGATTAATCTCTGATATATGCTGAATTTTTAGGTATCGCATGCGTTCCAGATTTCAGCAAAATTATTTTTCTGTGAGTTGCTTTGTTTTGCATCTGTTTGAAAAATCAGTGTACAAATTCTCAGGGGCGATTTTAAAAGAGAACGACATTCACCCCCTCTGTCGCCATTTCGGTCCTACAAGCTAGCATGATCAAGCATCTGACAGCAACATCAACTGAAGAACTAGTAAAGACAAACATGCCTGTAACCTATTTCCTAAGTAATTCTTGTACGATAAAGCCATAAATTAAATCTTCTGCTAAACATGTTACAAGCGTACGTAAAATTACATTAGCTCTTCAATATATTGAGTGCCTAACTCAATTAGAATATGTATTGCCACCTTAATTTCTAGAGACTACTAACCCTTACCATATGACGATTGTGCATGGCTGAGAAAGTGACAAGGATCGATCATGTCCCTCTATCGTGTTATCGAAAAATCACATATTAGAAGGAAAATATATACTTATATAGTCTTAATTTGGGCACGAAACCTATAATTAACTCTGATACAAGCATTAATCATCCGGGCTGTGTCGTAATGTCGTTATTATTATGTATTTTATTGTCCTTATACTGGACCTGTGCGTGTTTGTAAGCTAAAGAATGGTGATTAGATAGCTAAGATAATGTTTGTGTTCAGGCTTGTTACATGCATGTTACTAAACAAACATGAACTACTACATATATGTAAAAATAAAAAGAACTACATATGTATATGCGTACTCTCATATTGATGTCTCCAACACAAGATGTATCTGTAAATATGATTGGGCGGAAACTAAGAGCTAGACAGCTAGACGCAAATTAATTAATATTTAACACTGCATGCGCACACACGTATAACATACACACATACATACATACATATATATATTTAATTACCTCGGTGAGTCGTCGCCCGGCGTAGAGCTCCCCGGCGAGCACCTTCTCGCCGAAGAGGACGACGGCTTCCTTCACCGACCGGAACGGCGCCCTAGTGTCGATTTCCGCCCGCCCCACCACTTACCACAACATCGCCGCCGCCGCCGCCGTCTCTCCATCCATTTGATGTCGTCTAGCTAGCTCTTGCATCACCAGCCTATATATCTGGCTTTCAGCTGCCGATCGAACTGGATGGAGGAGATATATGCAACTATCTAGTCCAAGAAGCAAGTGCAGAACGCATGCAGATATATATATATATATATATATATATATATATATATATATATATATATATATATATATATATATATATATATATATATATATATATATATATATATATATATATATATATATATATATATATATATATATATATATACCAGTGGCAACTAGCTAGACAAGCAATTGAGCCTAGCTGCCTACTTAAGACAATACAAAACACCAATTAAGATGGAATTAACGGAAGCTAGATAGATTGATAGATATTGGTAGTTGCAGGAGAAGTGGGAATTAATGTAGTTAGAGAGGTGGAGGATGTTACATAAGCATATGTATATATATATATGTGCATGATGATCTATTTGTAGGCCGGCCGGGTTCACTGTAATATTCCCGGCCGCCATCTTGGCCTAGCTAGCTCTTGGTGAACGGTCCAGATCGATCCCTCCTATGTACATCCACATGCATATCCTTGTTGTAAGTTACACCTTACACCGTTACACGTATGCATGCATGCATCCTTGTGTGTGTGTGTGTTACGTAACGAAAAAAATATGCATGTGTACGTATACATGAATGGATGTGCGTCTAGATAGGCGCCGGCGTATTATATTCTGGACGTGATAAGTATATCATCTTCATCGGTCACCAACTTCATCTTCATCGGTCGTTGTAGTTGATGCATAGCATTGTCAATTAACTCCAAATATACTATTGTTTGTTAGTTATTTTCGTTTTTTGACATAGAGAATCACGTATACTCTGGTTGTGCTGACTTATACTGAGAGAGAAATGGTGTCCAACCATGACGTTTAGTGCCAATACTAGGTGACAAAACAGCAGCCACGTGACAAAATCATCATTGAAAACCGGGTTAGAGGGTTATTTGTACGTGCCGTATGAAAAGACGAGCGTGTTATTCAGACGGTTTTGTAGTTGAGGATAAAACTAGTTAGGGTGCGTTGCCGTTGAAAATATCCTGATAGCAGCAACACCGTGTCCCTGTAGAAGGTGCTCTCTAATAGCGTATGCAACGTGCCAACCGAATTTTTAGCAAATTAGCAAAGTCGACGATAGGTAAACCTTATCCTAAATGAAAGTCGATGCGAAACAATAACAAACAGAAACAAATCTCAAACAGGGGATAGGTGTAACTTAAAAATCATATTAAATACCAAAAATACTACTATTGCCGACTATTTTGCCACCCAAAATCTGGCGGCAACAGGAGGTTATTTGTACCGGCCGTATTAAAAGATGAGGATATTATTTACACGGATTTGTAGTTGAGAGGGTAGGGTGGACTTTCAAATAGTTGACGGGTAATTAATGTTGACTTCTTTCTATTAATTATTACTGAGCCCGGCCCGACCCGGCCCAGTGAGACCAACAATATTAATTTTCTCCTGCAAACACCGTTTTTTCTCCTGCATTTAGAAGACAGGCTTTGTAACCTAGGTCTCTTTTCCTATCTGTGTATTTTCCCCTTTTTTTTCTTTTTCCATTTTTGGCATACGGTCAGCACTCTCAGCTCCTTTACTTTTTTTCTCTCATTTTTTGTTGTTCTTCTTGTCATCTAGTTGTCTTTCTGTTTCCTTGTTCTTTTTTTTATCTAGTTGTAGCCATTTCTACGCGGTATTTCCCCCCTCGTATCTTTTTCTCCACTATCTTCCTTGTTATTTTTGTTCAACTAATTATTTTGATTTATTCTACTAATGATTTTCAATTGTTTCACTAACAATTTCAAATTGTTCGAACATCACTGATGAACTATTGAAACATAGCCAACGAATGTGTAGAATATTGAAACCAAAAGTGTGGAACAATGGTCTATTCCTTTCTTAGAACTAAATGTCTGGAACATCATCAAAGAAATGTTAGAACATCGAAACAAAATATATATGGAGCATTTTATTTTACCTACTAAAATATCCGACACCCACCTAATTCATTCCCCGTAAATAATTGAAAAGATGCTTACTAGAACATCATCAATGAATTGGTGAAATATTAAAACCAAATATGTCGAACATTGGCCCCTTCCCCTTAGAATTATGCGTAGAATATTGTTGATGAATTGTTGGAACATGGCCCCTTCCACCTTAGAATTAATGCACAGAATATTGTTCATAAATTGTTGGAACATTGAAACCAAATGTGTTAAATATTTTATTTTACCTATTGAAATATCCAACACTCACCAGGTTTATTCCTTCCTACCTTAATTCAAAAGTTATATACCGGAACATTGTCCATGGAACTAATGGGATATTGGGAAGTAATGCACGAAACATTTTCTTTTATCTGATAGAACAGATGCCTCACGGCATTATTTATTAAGTTTACATACATACATACATACATACATACATACATACATACATACATACATACATACATACATACATACATACATACATACATACATACATACATACATACATACATACATAAGTGGGGTCTTATTTTGAAGATCTAACTGTAAGAAACACTGATGGTTTAAACGGCTCATGAATTGGAAGCTTGGTTTAAAAGGTATTGCCATTTGAATTCTCGGATTAAAAAAATGCATTATATTAACTGCTCACAGCCTATCACGCGTTACTAGGCTAAAGCGTGAAATAGGCCACGAAATTGAGCCCACGTGAGCAGAGGCAGCCCAAGAAGGGGGTTGAGTGCCGCTGGGCTGTAAAATACGAAATGGGCTGGGCATGAATTTCCGACTTCCAAGCAAGAGTAGGCCAGATAGATAGTCACAAATACATGTCTTAGATTCGCTCTCCAAAACATAACTTTAAATGCTAATGTTTATTATAATATATTTATAATCTTAATAATATTATGATAAATCTACACATATGATTTTCATATATTTAATTTAAATATTTAAAAAAGATATTGATAGTCAAAGTTTCAAAAATTTGACCGCATCTACATCCAAAACAACATGCATTTGTGATAATATAAGGAAGTAACAACCTAGCTTTTCCTACTCACATGCATACTTCTCGGCTATACTTCTGTAGCTCAACTAATCAATCTAGTTTGCTCAAAACTGGGTATCATGCCTGTCCACTTCTCGGCTGTGATGTAAACAGCTACTCTACATGGCCAAAGCATCTTGAACTGGGCCACTAGACTTGTAGAATTTTTTTTGTGGCGTTTCTACCCTGTAAAGAAAACCACAACAAAGGATAAAGCATTTCTTTTTGTGCAAAATACAGATCGAATCAATTATGGAACTAGCGTGTACGGAACATCCCAATTACCGCTACTTACAAGGACAAGAATCTGAAAAGCTCCTCACACCTCGACATGTCCGCCGCCGTGGGCTCGCCTTTCCCGGCCACCTCCGTCGCGCAGCAACGGCGGAGGTGCGGCGCCACTGTACGGTGCTCCGCGGTGGGCGCGGCAGACCTGAGGCTGCAGTGCGCGACGCCGCTCCGGGTGCTGCGGCGCGTGGCGGACGCCATGGCCACCGACAAGCGCTCCGAGCTCGCCGCGGATGATCCCCAGCTACGTCTACTCACTCCCCACTGGGTAACTAACTTAACCTCGTTGTCAGTGGTAGTGATTAGTAAAGCACATAAGCTTTTCTTTAAGCTTGAATTTATTACATCTCTGTATACGATTGGAATTTCAATTTACAAATTGGACTAGTGATAGCTAGACTTTGTTTTCCTGTTAAGATCGTCACTTAAATCAATTCTGTTCATGAATAAAATCTTCTCTCGTGTCGTCGATTAATTTTTGCATCGCAATTATTATGCTGAAGGAACGAAACAGGGCTGTTCTATGCTCTAGACCTTGGAGGCACCTACTTTCGAGTGCTGAGGGTACAGTTGGGAGGAAAAGAACATCGACACCGAGTTCGAGCAAGTCTCGATCCCAAAAGAAATCACGCATGGTACAACAGACGTAAATTGGCTTTCTCCAAATATTATTATCAAAGGGTGTTTGTAGTGATTTCTGTTGATATCTTTTGATTGAAAATAAATAGTAACACTTAAAAAAGTGATTTTAGAAGAAAATGACGAGTGATGCAAAAAATAAGAGAGAGATACATACGTGAGACGAGAGTGAATGGAATAAGGTATGTGATACACCTATGATCCCCTGTGTTATTCTCAAAGCAAGACAAAAGCAAAAGAAGTGAAAAGCCGTTTTAAAAAGCAAAGTGTTCATATTGACTTCAACTTTCTAAACAGAAACCAATACGAACACCCTTTAGGCTCCCTATTACTCCCCCACCTCCGAATTATAAGTCCGGTGCATATATCTAGGAAATATATCATTTTAATAATATTTAATGGAATTGGACTATGGTAGCTTGGATTAGATAGGTATAATATTATTCTTTCTATTAGAGATAAATATGATCTAATTACATTAAATGTCACTTAAATAATGTACCTTCTAAATATGTGTATTGGAGTTGTATTGCGGGATGGAGGGAGTAACTCTCTTTCTAGTTCTAGAGAGGAAATGTTGTATACACATTGGATGAGTTCTTTTGGGTTATGCCTTATAGCTTTTGAATTCTGCTTGTTTGTGAGAGGTAGTACGAAGAGGAAAACAGTCGCATATAATTTTGGTCGGTACAGTTGAATTCGGTATACTATCTAATATAATCAACTTGTAAACTCTATCTTGAAAAAGACGCGCCGTTTAAAAGCGATGTATTGTAATAAAAAGTGAAAAGCATGGGTAGGAAGCCGCCGAACCTAGCCATTGACATATGAATGCTCTATATAGTTGGAAGGCAACTGTTGTGGCTACAGACCAAACAAAGAGAGAGAGTATGGTAGTGGAGAGTTAGGTGAGCAAGTGCTTAGGGTTTCCCCCATGGCCTGTATCGTGTGTGTGTGTGTGTATATATATATATATATATATCCACATGGGGAGTGTTTTTACAGCAGTTACCTTACATTTGAGTATCCCTCTCAGGGGTATTCATGTTATTACACATGTCCCATTTTGTGCCTTACAACCTTTTAACAGGCCGGCTGGGCTTAGGTGGGGGCCACCCCTATAACAGGAGCCTCTCATGGGGAAGGGCTTCACGGGCCGAAGCCATGTTGCCGAGCCACTTGGCCCCCCTCCGTCTCTCCAGCCTGTGGCCCTCAATGATCTTAAACAGGACCGTTCCTTGCCGGTACAGCCTGCCTTCGCACTGATGCTATGGGGGCGGACTTACTGTGGGAGGTGTTTTTGCCCTTGGATCTGTTTAGCCACGGAGTCGAAGATGCTGGCGAGGTTGAAGATGTCGGTGGAGCTGCCTGAGTGAGGCGGGAGCGGGGCGGAGTCGGGCATCTTCAGCGGCCCTACCGGCGAAGCCCAAGATGTGGCCACGAACTGGTTGCCCGGGCCACCTTCGACCGCAGGTTCCTTGGGTGGTAGAGTCAAAGTCGAAGCAGAGACAAACCCGTGCCGCGGATTCCCCTGGGCGCGAGGTGGGTGAGGCTCCCGCGCATAGCCTCGGGCGGTCGGGTAGGGTGGGGGGTTCCGCCTTGTGTGGTGTCGACATGGTCAGGCGGCTCCGCGGTCCGGTACTACGCCTTAATGGCAGCTAGAATCGCGCCGACCCCTGAATTGTCAGGAACAGGCTGCTGCAGCCGTACGCGCTGTCCCGACGGGAGGGTACACGTGGCGGGCCGCGATTGGCGCGTCGTGGGTTGTCAGCAGTCGCACGATCACGGCTGCTGCCCCTTCCCTAGAGGGGCGGGACGCGTGGCAGGATGCTACCGGCGCGTCGTGCGTTGTCCGCCCACCTACTGCTGCGCGCCCCCAGCTGTCAGCGGTTGCACTTCCCGATCGTGAGTAGCCGAACCGCTGGGCTCCCGCCGGTTGCGCTTCCGCTCGTGGGGGAGGTGAGGAGGCTTTATAAAGCGTCACCACCGGCATGGGAACGCTCTTCTCCATTGGTCGCTTCGCCCTGCCTTTTTTCTTCTACTGCTAGCGCAATCCACCCCTGCTTCTGCTCTTTAGCACCCCCACCTCGGAGAGGAATGGCTTGTCACGACGACCCCGCTCGTCGACTCAGCGGTAGCGCCTCGTCCAGCCAATGCGGCTTGTCGCCTCCCCCGGCGGAGTATCCTCTGGTGGTGCGAGGATCAACGCAAGTCAACAAGCAGTGGGACGCCATGGAGCACTCGGGAGGCCGCTGCTCCCATGTGCTGGGATGGAGTCGCGTTACTGAGGAGATGATCCAAAGACTCATTCGGGAGAAAAAAGTGGAGGAGCATGCCGGGGCTCGCCTGCCCGGCCCCGACGAGATGGAGCCGCACCCGGCGAAGACGGAGGCGATTGTCTTTGTCGCATTCTTTGATGCCGGGCATGCCTTCGACGCTCTTCGTCGGCGAGGTCCTGCGGGCTTACGGGTTGGAGCTGGCGCAGCTGACCCCCAACGCGATAGTTCGCCTGGCTGTTTTTGCTTGGGCGACGTGAACAGAAGGTCGCCATCCCAGCGCGAGCTTGTTCGCTATTCTGCATGATGCGCGCTGCCAGCCGAAGAAAGTCGAAGGAGGAGCGCTATCGAACTTCGGCAGCGTCAACTTCTTGCTGAGAAAGCAGTGTGCGGGGCTCTTCCCCGCGTTGGCTATGCAGGGGAAGTGGGAGTCCGGTTGGATGCGACGATGGTTTTACTACCACGTGACGAGCACGAGCGGTCTGTTGTGTCGGGGACAGCTGATATCGTTCAACAGCTCGCCAGATGTGAAGCCGAAGGCCGACGACGCGCAGAAGGCATGGAGGCTTGCCAATGTCGCCCGCCGGTTCAACATGCGTGACCTCGCTGAAGAGTTCACAATGTACGGGGTGGCACCACTTTCCAGCCGGTGGCAGTATGAACGACAGGGCGGTACACGGAAGGATGGCATCCATCTGACAGTATCTTGCCTTCTAAAACCCTTCGCTCCTTGTAAGTCCTTTCGGCCTTTGCACGCCCGTTCACGTAGTTGCATGACCATTTATGAACGATGCCCCACTTTTGTGTGCAGTGCCCCGGCTGGAGGACGTGGAGCGCGCGGTCGTTGTGCTCCTTGGGCCATACACGGCCAAGGAGCACAAGTTGCGCGAGGCCGCGACCGCCTTGGCGAAGCAGGGGTGCATAAATCGGGTATGTGAGGTCCTGGGGATTCCCGTACCTGAGCGCGCGGTGCCAGCAGAGGTCCAGAGCCACCGTGATGGCGACGGCCAAGTGGGGGCACTGCCCTCTTGACGTAGGGCCCGATCCGACGCCGCCGCATCCAGCCCATCAGCCGTGTCACTGGTCGGTACCGTCGAGATGGGGGGTACGACCGGCGCTGGGTCCGAACCCACCGGTTCGGGGGGGGCACACTACTACTGACGAGGAGGCCTTAGACGGCGGCGAGGTGACGGGCCCCAGTGTCGTTGTCCCTGGAGACAAGGCCTCATCACTTGCAACGGCCATCGAGGACTTGCCGCCCGCGCCAGCTATTGCGGCCACTGGAGCGGCTGAGGAAGTGTCGCCCACATCCCCGAGGGTGAAGCACCCCCGAGTACAGTCGCCTCCGCCCTTGAGGGGGCGATTCAATGTGGCGGGCGCGGTCACTGGGGTCGTGGTGCCCGACGGGGAGACCGTCGGGGCTAAGGTAGGAGTCGTCGCTCCCCGAGCCGATGAAGCCCCCGCGCCCCAGATGGAGGCCGAGCAGGCACCTCCTCGTGCTTTGGCAGAGGGTTTCGAAGGTAGGCGTGATTCCTTTTCCCCCCGCAACTTTGTGAGGCTCTCTTCGATTTGCTCGCACATTCCGTCGTCAACATCATGCGAGACGAGGTCTCCCGGATGTGGTCAAGGATCGAGCAACGGGGGTGTACGCGAAGTCTCTGACCTTGTTGCGCAGGACGCGACGTGGGCGTCCGGTGCTGCCGAAGCCGCTGACGCCTAGTCGAAGTAGACGCGCGAGCGCTCCGTCCCCTACCTTTCGAAGGGGTGGCAGCAGACCTGGCGCCTAGCCGAAGTAGACGCGCGAGCTCTCCGTCCCCTACCTTTCGAAGGGTGGCGGTGAGGTGGCGCCAGCCGAAAACGCGCGAGCACTCCGTCCCCTACCTTTCGAAGGGGTGGTAGCGGAGCTGAGGCCTAGTCGAAATAGATGCGTGAGCGCTCCGTCCCCTACCTTTTGAAGGGGTGGCAGTGGAGCTGGCGCCTAGTCGTAGTAGACACGCGAGCGCTGCGTCCCCTACCTTACGAAGGGGTGGCAGCGGAGCTGGCGACTAGCCGAAGTAGACGCGCGAGCGCTGCGTCCCCTACCTTTCGAAGGGGTGGCAGCGGAGCTGGCGCCTAGTCGGCGTAGCGCATAGCGCTCCGCCCCTACCTTCGAAGGGTGGCGCGAGGTGGCGTCTAGTCGAAGTAGACGCGCAAGCGCTCCGTCCCCTACCTTTCGAAGGGGTGGCAGCAGAGCTGGCGCCTAGTCGCAGTAGACGCGCGAGCACTCTGTCCCCTACCTTTCGAAGGGGTGGCAGCAGAGCTGGTGCCTAGTCGAAGTAGACGCGCGAGCATCCGTGTAATGCGTTGTGGAGGTGAGCCTCTACTCCGTTTCATTGGAACTAGAGTGCGAGGGACCATCAACCATGTCTTATTTATACTCTGGAGAGTACGCACAGGGATAATACCCATGCGTGCACGGGAACATCCGCGTGTTGTTTATACTCAGTAGAGTGCACAGGGACAACATCCACGTCTTATTTATACTCCGTAGAGTGCGTGGGAACATCGACCACATCTTATTTATACTCCGGAGAGTATGCGCAAGGGCAACGCCCGCACGTGCGCGAGGACATCCGCGTCTTGTTTATACTCAGTAGAGTGCACAGGGACAACATCCGCGTCTTGTTTATACTCCGTAGAGTGCGTGTGGAGGTGGACCTCAACGCTACGTCTTGTTTATACTCCGTAGAGTGCGTGCAGAGGCGGACCTCGACGCTACGTCTTATTTATACTCCGTAGAGTGCGTGCGGAGGCGGACCTCGACGCTACATCTTATTTATACTCCGTAGAGTGCGCAAGGAGGCGTCCCCCCGCTGCGTCTTATTTATACTCCGTAGAGTGCGTGCGGAGGAGGACCTCGATGGTACATCTTATTTATACTCCGTAGAGTGCGTGCGGAGGCGGACCTCGACGCTACGTCTTATTTATACTCAGTAGAGTGCGTGCGGAGGTGGACCTCGACGCTACATCTTATTTATACTCCGTAGAGTGCGTGCGGAGGCGGACCGAGATGAGAGCTTGGCATACGATTGGCTTTATTAATCTCCCATTTGCGCGAGCGAGCGTCTTACAATGGGCGAGGTGTCGATGTTGCTACATGCTTCCCTTGTCCTAAACATAATACCGCCGCAACCTGTCTGCATTCCATGTGTGGCGAAGTGTCTACCCTTCCAGCGCGGCGAGGGGGTAGGCTCCCTTTTGCAGAGCCGCCGCGACAATGTATGGGCCTTCCCATTTGGATTTCAGCTTGCCAACCGTTTCCGCATCAAGTGCCATTTTGAGGACAAGGTCCCCAGGCTGGAATTCTCACGGGTATATGGAGCGACCACGCGTGCGCACCATCTGCCGCGCGTACTTTATGACGTGCTGGGTCGTGCTTAATTGCTCTCCATCGAGGAGGTCTAGGGACAATTGGCGCTCTTCTTCCGGCGCTTGGACGAGGACCCTTCTCGAGCCGGCTTTGAATTCCTCGAGCGTCACTGCTTCATCGCCAAAGAGGAGTTTGAACGGCGTGAATCCCATCGGACGTGTCACCGTTGTGCGGAGGGACCAGAGGACACTGTGGAGCTCGCTCGGCCACTTGCCCTTTGGCAGCCCGACAAGACGCTTCTTGACCCCGGCGGAGATGGCGCCGTTCGCCTGCTCAACTGCTCCGTTGGACTGCGGGTGCCTGACCGAAGCGAACCGGAGCGTGATGCCCATGCTGTCGCAGAACTCCTTGAACGGGGAGCGTCGAACTGCAGGCCGTTGTCGACGGTGATCTCCCTGGGCACGCCAAAGCGGCATATGATGTTTTGCCAGAGAAAGTGCTACATGGCCGCCGAGGTTATCTTAGCTAGAGCCACAGCCTCTGGCTACCTGGAAAAATATTCCAAAGTGACCACTGCGAACCGCAGGTCTCCTGGAGCCCAGGGAAGTGGTCCCACAACATCGATGCCCCATCGTGCCAGCGGCCACACTGGGGGAATGGGATTGAGGCTCGTCGGGGGCCTGTGGATGACACGTCCCATCCATTGGCAGCCTTGACACCGGCGCACGAGGTCTTGGGCATCGGTAGCGGCAGTTGGCCAGTAAAAGCCTTGTCTGAATGCCTTGCCGACTAGCGACCTTGGCGCAAAGTGCGAGCCGCATAGTCCCGCGTGAATTTCTGCGAGGAGGTGCTTCCCTTCTTCTCGTGAGAGGCACCGCAAAAGTGGTGCGCGGACGCCTTTTTTGTAGAGTACTCCGTCGAGCACCTGAAAAGACCTGGCGCTATGCTGCAAACGTCGGAACTCGACGGGGTCGTCCGGCTCCGCGATGCCCTGCAAGAAACCAAAGATTGGTTCCCGCCAGTCACCCTACTGGGTGATCTGGTGGATGAGGGCTGCATCACGGTTGTCCTGCGCGATGGCTGCCACTGGTAGGACCTCGTAGAATGCCCCCTCGGGAGTTGGGAGCTGTTGGCTGGCGGCCTTCGCAAGGACGTCGGCTTGCTCGTTGTCCGCCCGAGGGATGGCCTTGACCGTGACACCTAGAAAGCGTCGCTCCTTCACTCTTACGGCTGCCAGGTACTTGGCCAGCTCCGGGTCCTTGGCCTGGTATGACTTGTCCAAGTGGCCCGCTACCAGACGTGAGTCGGTGCGGACGAGAACTCGCGCGCGCCAAGCGCTTTAAGCTTCCCGAGGCCAAAGAGTAGCGACTCGTACTCGGCCGTATTGTTAGTGGCGGGAAATGCGAGACGCACCGAGTACAATAGGTGGTGCCCCTCGAGCGTGGTAACCACTGCACCTACGCTTGCGCCTGCAACGCCGTAGGCTCCGTCGGTGTTGAGCATCCACACCGGGTCTTCTGGCTGCTGGGCAGGCTGAGCCGGCGGGGTCCACTCCGCGAGGAAGTCCGCAAGGACCTGGGACTTGATCCCTATTCACAAGGCATACGTTAAGGAGAACGGGGCGAGCTCTGCTGCCCACTTGCCGATACGCCCTGTGGACTCCTTATTGTGCAGCATCTCTGCCAGGGGGAACGAGGATGGCACAATGATTGGATGGGCTAAGAAATAGTGCCGAAGCTTCCTCGAGGCCATGACCAGCGTGTAGGCGAGCTTCGTATACCGCGTCTTAGCACCTTGAAGCGCTTCGGAGACGAAGTATACGGGGCGCTGGAGAGCGCCCTCCTCAAGGACAAGGACAGCGCTGACCGCTGTCGCCGAAGCGGCGAGGTAGAGCAGGAGGGGAGCCTCTGGTGCCGGAGCGACTAGGGTGGGGAGGCTTGCAAGATGTCTCTTGAGGTCGTTGAAAGCCTGCGCGCAATTGCTGTTCCAATGGAAACCGTCGCAACCGCGGAGGGTCTTGAAAAATGGCAGGCCCCGCTCCGCTGCCCTAGACAGGAAGCGGCTCAATGCAGCCATACGGCCAGCAAGCCTCTGGACCTCCCTTGTCGTCTTGGGTGGCTCCATAGCGAGGATCACGTCGACTTTGTCAGGATTCGCCTGGATGCCTCGTCCGGACACAAGGAAGCCCAAGAGCTTGCCCGCCTGCACACCAAAGACACACTTGTCCGGGTTGAGGTTGATGCCCGCCTTCCGGAGGTTATCAAAGGTCTCCTGGAGATCCTGACCATGGGAGGCAAGCTGTCTGGTTTTGACAACTACGTCGTTGACGTAGGCCTCCACATTCCTGCCAAGCTGAGCGGCCAACGCTAGCGCGATAAGGCGGGTGAAGGTTGCGCCAGCATTCTTCAAGCCGAAGGGCATCCTGATAAAGAAGTACGTCCCAATCGGTGTAATGAAGCTGGTCTTGTCCTCGTCGCTCTTGGCCATGTAGATCTGGTGGTAGTTGGAGTAGGCGTCCAAGAAACTCATGAGCTCACACCCCGCGGTGGCATCGACCAGTTAATCTATGCACGGCAGGGGGTAGTCGTCCTTCGGGCATGCCTTGTTGAGGGCGGTGAAGTCGATGCACATACGCCAGGCGCCGCTGGCCTTCTTCACCAACACCGGATTAGCAAGCCAATTCAGGTGCTGGACTTCGCAGATAACCCCGGCCTGGAGGAGCTTTGCTACCTCCGCCTTGGCCGCTTGCTGTCGGTCTATGGACAGACGCCGAAGCTTCTACTTGTGTAACATCCCAATTTTTGCTTTAGTTGGAAGAAATAATTTTAAATTAATTATCTCAATTTATTTGGATTTTTCAGAATATAAAGTTCTGTTTAAAAATAAAAATTTAATATTAAAATAGGTTGGAAATATTTTTCATATGTTCAAAACATTATCGTGAATTATGTGAATTTTTCTGCAATTTTGGAATTTATTTGGTATTTTTTCGACTATTTTAAAGCCTCTCTGGTTTTGAAATATATAAAAAAATTTAAATATCAAAACCCTTCCTCGGGCCGACACTTGTCACCATCCATCCGTCCATCTCCGCCGGACCGATCCCCGCCGTCCGCGCCATCCCGCCTCCTCCTCTCCGTGCGCCACGTGTCGTACATCCGCCGGCTTCCCGCAGCTAATCCTCAAAGGGATTACCTACCCTTATTGGGTGGCGGTGCCTCCCGCCCGATCGGTTTACACCGCCGCTCTCTTCCTCCCGCTCCTCGGCTGCGTTCGAGCCCGCTCGCGCGCGAGGTTGAGTTTCTTTGCTTTGCGCCGACAAGCGGCCCCACCCGTCGAGACCGTCGGTGCAGTGGTAGGTCCTTGCCGATGGGTCCCACTGCGAGCCTTCGTCTCCGCGCGACCGTTCCTTCTCTCGCGACGCGCCATTATCGCACCGCCGCCGAGCTCGCGTTTCGTCTCCTCGGCGTTACTTCTTCGCTTTAATGAAGCGGGGCGTCGCTCGTCGCCGCGTTACTGCGCCCGTTTTCACCCGAGAAGACGCCCGTTTCCGCCGCATGAAGCGTCGGTAACCGTCGCATTTACGCCGGCGAGGACGTGCGTCGGTTTCTTCCTCCGCCGTGTATAAAAGCGAACCCCGGTCATCCTTTTCTTCCCCTTCGCGCTCTCTCTCCGCTTCGCATGCGTTCATAGCCGTAGTCGCCGCCGTGTTTCACCGTCGTCGGCGATATTCGTCACCGCCGCCGGTAAGCGTCCACCGCGCTGAACGCCTCCGCGCCGCCTCCGTCGCGCGCGCGCGAGAGACGCGTCTGCGACGCCGGAGACGCGCGCCGCGCGTCGGCGATCGTCGTCTCCCGCCATCGCACCGCGGCATCTCCACACACACTCGCGACGGCCCGGATCGTCCACGCGCCTCGACGGCCGTCGATCCGCGCCGCCTCGGCCCGCCGCCGCGTCGCGCTTACGCCTCCGCGTCTTCGCCGTTTATCGCGCTGCCGTCGCTTTGGATCGGATCAGCGCACGGATGCAGCCACGCGTCGAACCCGGCCGCTCGATCCACCTCGCCGACATACCGCGCGCACCCGCGCGCGGCCCGACACCTCAGTCATCCACGCCAGCCCTAGCTGACGTGTCTGCCACGTGGCAGACACGTGTCTGCCACGTCAGCCGAAAACCCGATCCGGGTGCCACATCAGCGCCACGTCGGATGCCACGGGTCATGCCACGTGTCGCATTTCCGCGTGCCACGTCAGCATTTGTAATGGTCCGTGGACTCGGTCCACCGTAGACCGGGCCCACATGTCGGCTTCTGTATTTTTATTTTAATTCCCTTGCTGACGTCATAATTAGAATTTACTTTTGTAAAATAATTCCAAGAAAATCCGTGCTGACGTCATAATTCATTTTCAGTTAAAAGATAATTCCAGAAATTATCTTTTTCCATTTTCTCTGATTTCAAACTTCCAACAGCCATATCTTGCCCATTTTAGCTCCAAATTGATCCATTCAAATTTCTAAATTCATCTAAAATTCTAATCTTTCAATTGGTATATTTAGTTTCAATTTTTGAATTTTTATTTTATTTTATTTATTTGGATTTCTTGATTTACGTGTAGAGACCGATTTGTCCGAGGAACTTCAAGAGCAAGCCCCGGAAAATTTCAACCCAGCACAGGAAGGCAAGTCTCCTTTGATCATTTTGATCCTATGTTTTGCAAGTTTTCCTTGATCAACTTGCTCAAATGATTTATAAAATGATTAGGTAGTTATTTTAAATTATTGCATGCTTATGTTATATCAAGTGATAATTTGATTTAGAAAATTTAGTTAAATACCCAATTTGTTATACCTTCCATTGAAAATTGTTTACCTTGTACCATTGTCAACTTAGGATATCCTTTGACTCAATAATGAGTTAGTATTACATCTGTTGAATTTTTAAATACTAGCAAATGCTTAGCGTAGCAAATCAATGTAATAATGCTCAAATGAGTAGCATGTTTGCTAAATGTTTTGATGAATGATTTGTTTGAACATTGGTAATGGATGTTACCATTGTTAAATGATTTGTTTGAAAAGTGGTAATGGATGTTACCACCGTTAATTTAAAAGTAAAAATGAATTTCAAAGGAAAAGTTGACAAGGGTGGATGGAAGGTTTGGTGAGTGCGATTAGCACGAGAATTTTTGGAATTGTGAATGAACCACCCCAGTCGTTTAAGGACCGACGCTTGTGTTTGTCCAAACCGAGCAAAAAAGCAGTGCAACCACAAGTCTATATGGGTACGACCTAGCTAACTAACCTATAAAGGTGTAGTTTAGATATCACCGATGGTGTATTGAGTGCCGTGGTGTCTTGGTTACTCATAGTGAGGGACAGGGTTTCATTGTACTCATACGGCGCAAGAGGGCTCCACTCGTGGATTCGAGTTGTGGTGAAACCTTAGTGGGTGGTATCTAGCTATACTGGAGTAGGTGAAAGGCTTTGTGATATTTTATCCGGGTCTCATGCCAAAGGAAGCATGTTGACTATTAAGATAATTTATCTCTTGTGGGTAAAGTGTACAAACTCGCAGAGTAAAACTACTCGAATAGCCGTGCCCACGGTCAAGGCGGGCAAGGAATGCATTCACATGGTAGAAGTTTGATTTTGATTTCAAAATAAAATGGTTTGTCAAACTCGGGAGTGGTGTAACTCGTGATTTAAATCTGGTGGTGTAACGCATCGTGGTTTAACCTGAGTTTTGAAAGTTGGCAGATAGCCTGAGATCTTAGTGTTGGTGGTTTAACCTTCACTAAGTTATTTATCTAAATTCATTTATGAAAAACAAGATGTTTATCAAATGGCCTTTGAAGTAATTATGTAGATTTGAAATAAAATGCTGATTTTTGCAAAAGAACCATATAGCCTTCCTTTGTGAAGCCTTGCATCTATGCATCTTTCCCAAGACTTGCGGAGTACAATTTTGTACTCACATGTTGCTCTACAAATACATTAGCAGAGAATGAAGAAGCTCAAGCTGGAGTATACGACTTCTGTGCCGAGTGTGGATGCGGTGGTTTCTTCCCGGATGATTAGGACTCGTTTCCCCAATCAATTGCCTGTGGCGATTGATGGGTCGATTATTTTACTTTTTTCATTTGTGTTTATTTTCGTTTTAAGGTTACGTGAACCTTTGTAAGGCAATGACCAATGTAAACTTCAGTTATTATTGTAATAAATCGTGGATGACAATGTACTGTTTTTTCTGATTATCTGTGTGTACTAGCTTTGATCTGGGACTAGTACTGTAATGCACAGGGGGGTCCGGAAGTTTCTAATCCGGGTCCCACAACTTGACCGGTTTAGCATCTGGGCGGACCGCTAGGTTGTGCTCGATGAGGGCGCGGTCCACGCCCTTGATGTCCTCCGGGGACCACGCGAAGACGTCCGCGTTGCTCCGGAGAACCTGGAGCAAGTCTCGCTCCACCTCCGGAGGGAGGCCCTCACCGATGGACACGAACTGCCCTTCAGCTTGGAGGGGCACCCTTTTGACCCCGCCCTCCGGCCGGGGCTTAGGCGTCCACCCCGAAGCGGACGGCGTGTCCGCCTTGAGTTTGTCGCTGAGGGCGTGCACCTTGCGGTGCGGGCTCCTCGCACCGGCCTCGACGCGTTTGGCGAGATCTTGGTTGCCGAAGATGGTGATGACACCCCGCGGGCCCAGGAGCTTCATACACAAGAAACCGTGGTGCGGGATCGCCCCGAAGGAGTTGATGAAAGGGTGGCCCAGTATGGCATTGTACGGGTGCGGGACGTCCACAACATCGAAGACAACGTCCTCACTCCTGGCATTATTGCCTTGACAAAAAGAGACTCGAAGACATACCTGACCCAAGGCCTTCAGCGGCTGGCCCCCGAAACCTTGGAGCGGGGTCCCCGATGGCCCCAAATGACCGTGAGGGATCCCTATACGGTCGAGGGCCCCCGCCACCAGAATGTTCGCGGAGCTGCCCCTGTCGATGAGGACGCGCCTGACATTGCAGCCTGCAATGTCAGCCTAAATGACCAAGGGATCTTGGTGGGGGAACTCCACGCCCTGGGCATCGGCGGCGTGAAGGTGATGCTGTAGTGCGGCATCCCCGGAAGTGGTTGCACCGAGGAGGTCCCCGACGAGGAGCCTCCGGAGATGACACTAATGATGTGGTGCTGGACCCCCTCTATGGCCGTAGCTCGCGGGGGCTTCCCTACGGCTGCTGCACATGGGCTACAGTGGGGGGCTGCGCTTCCAAGGCCCGGGTTCTGGCGGTTTCTTGCCACAGCTCCATGACTGCGGTGCATGCCCGCGTGATGTGGTCACTGTAGCCATGCACTTCGCACCACCTACCGTAGTCCAGGATTTCCTGCTCCGCGCGCGGTCTCTCGTCGCGGCCTCCTCCGCGCCCCCATCCCCGGCCTCCCTGGCCCCTCCCACGCGAGGTGGGGGTAGGTTCCCCGGGGGCGTCCTCTATGCCGAGGACGTGGCGAGCCTTTTGGGACCTCCGCTGGTTACGCCGAGGTTTGCGCCTACCGCTTGACGAGCTCTCATGCCCCCGGCGTCACTGCGTTCAGGGGCGTCTCCCGCGGACTCTTGCTTGCGTTTTCCTTTCGGGGAGTCATTCCCCGCGCTTCCTTTTTGCGACAACCCCTCCGCTTGAATGGGGTCGGGGTCGTCACCCTCGCGTCTTCACGCATCCTCCTCCGCCTGCGCATACTCTTCCATCTTGTCGAAGAGCTTCGCAACTGTCTTGATTGGTTTGCGGGCGTTGTACTTGGCCAGCGGCCCTGGGCGGAGGCCCTGTACCGCTGCGTTGATGATAGTCGTTTCGTTGACATCCTTGACCTGACAGCGGACCTTCGCGAAGCGGTTGAAGTACTCCCGGAGTCTCTCCGAGGGTTTCTACTTGACCGCGAAGAGCTGATCCGCGTCGACGCACTCGACATAGTTCCCTTGGAAGTTGTTGTAGAGGCAGTCGTGGATCTGCTCCCACGCGTAGATGGAGTTTGGCTCTATGGTGAAAAACCAAGAGAGTGCCACTCCTTGCAATGCGAGGGGGAGTCCCTTCATCTTCGTGGTGTCGTCTCCGCCGGCAGCTTCGATGGCGGTCTCGTACACGCGCACGAACTCCCGAGGGTCCGTGTCGCCTTTGCATGGCTCGATGGCGCTGGGGAACTTGAAGTCCTCCGGCCATGCCACCTGCTGCAAGCCTGCAGAGAGTGGAGACTCCGGGTCCATGCGTCGCAGCGGGACGCGACTAGACGCAGGGGCGTCGTGGCTATCCGCCCGCTCAAGCGTGGGCTCCAGCGGGACCACCGGCGGGGTCTGGTGACTCTGAGCCTCTTGCATATCTCGCACGGCCCCGTGGAGATCCGCCAACTCGCGCTCGAATGTGCTAAGGGTCGCCAGCAGGGCGTTCTCCATATAGTCGTGACCAGGGCAATCGGTGCACCTGGTTGCACGGCTGGAACAGCGGCGACCACGGCCGACGCTCCTGGGTTGCCTGCTACGCTGGCGTGGTGGACCTCGGAGTCGATGATGAGGCCCGCGTTGCTGCCGGAACCGCTTGCTGCTCCTGTACCGGGTGTGAGAACGGCGGTCGTGCCAACATGGGCACCGGCGCTACCGTCCGCGACCACCTGGTCGGTGTTGCCGGCGATATGATGAAACATGGCTTAATATTTATGCTTTTCACTTCCGTGGTCCTCTAGACTCCTCTAGTGTGTATGAACTGTTGACAATTGTTTCATCGGGACAGATATTTATCCAAACTAATGTGATAAATTCATCTAGTGTGTGACGGGAGGTCACTTTATGTTTGCGATAAATATTTAATATTTTTTGTGTCTTGCTATTGATATTTGAGTTTGATTTTAAGTAATTATAATTGTCCTTGTTGCTTTCTATTGCTAGCGGTCCGACCGATCCTGTAATGGCGGTCTAATCAGTTTGCGGTTTGACCGGTTGTGGTGGCGGTTTGACCAGTGTGTGGTAATAACAGCCCATAGTTAGCGATAGCTATTTCTCAAAGAAGGTCTTTTAGAGGTTTTGTATTGTGATCTAGTGTGGTAGTACCGACATTGGAGTTGTGGTACAATCAAAAGAGAGCAGCTTAATCGACCAATGCAGGGCGATTTGATCGACATGGGTACCGTTGTCAAACTGGCCCTTAGTACTGAGTTGAGTTGGTTTCGGTGGTATTAGTCATGGTAAAGTCTATGCAAGTGTTAGTCATGTCAAGTGTCTATGCAAGTGTGAGTCATGGCATGTGTCTATTCTTGTGTTGATTCACTAATGAGAGTCAAATGTATGTTTTTGTGCTACCAATCAGAAATACTCATTTGATAAATTGGCTGAACTATATCTTGAGAGAATAGTTACCCTTTATGAAATTCCAAAGACCATCATCTTAGATAGGGGTTCAGTGTTCATCTCAGGCTTTTGGAAGAGTTTACAAACTACTCTCGGGACCATACTGAACTTTAGTACGACCTATCACCCACAGATTGACGGCCAGACTGAGCGGGTAAACCAAGTCCTAGAAGATATGTTAAGGGTCAGCGTACTAAACTTCGGGGAAACATGGGATAAACATTTGCCTTTAGCAGAATTTGCCTATAGTAATAACTATCAAACCAGTATCCAAATGGCTCCATACAAAGCCTTGTATGGCAGAAAGTGCTAGTCATCCATCTGTTTGTATGAGGTTAGGGAGGGACCATTGCTAGGCCCTGACATTATTAGGAATTACAACTATCGGAGATGTGATTACAACTATCGGGATATAAACTTAATTAATAACATTATTCCCAGAGGATGTTTATAATAATGAATTAGTTCGGAGATAGATGGTAAAAATTTAGGTTGGATAATAGAGGAGTAAATTATGATTTTGAATCAATAACACAAGGATATATTATTAGGAAGTCACGATACAAAAGATATTGGTGGATGTAAAATAAATGATACTGAATTTTCATTAGAATGAAGAGCTGATTAAGTTGGCAAACAACGAACTTGAGATTGGATTTATAAATTTGAGGTGGAAAATTCAGACTCATATAAAATTTTGGTAACCCTGATTCGATTGATAAGATTTTGGATGATGCAATGGAAAATTATACATTAGTAGATCTAAAGTAAAGGTATTGGATTTTCATTAGATTGTAGAGTTAACAAATTGACAAATAATGGATTTGAGATTAGGATTATACATACATAGTGAAATATGAGATTTGATTTACAAAATTTATGTTGAAAGTTAAAGATTTATGTGAGAATTAGATACCCATGACTGAACTCATGAAATGGTGGGTGACACAACAGAAAATGTATGATCAGTGGATCAAATAAATAATTGCACTCGCAGTTTGGAGTTTTAGATAGCAATAATACTGTGACTAAATAATGAAGGAAGATAGCCTAAGTGCAACTTACAAAAGTGGAAGTTAAATCATCAAGGCTATTGGATTCTAAGCCCTGTTCATAGAAACGGTAGGAGAGTGGATTAGTTCATTGATCGATATTTAAATTTTTGGAAGAAATTAGAGTACCCTAGCACAAAAAAAACAGAGAGAAAAGAACTCCATTTTTAAGAACAAAGGGACGTAATTCAAAGATCAGTATTTCAAAACAACTTCAAAAAAAATCCGTTCTTGCCGCCAAGTTTTAGATGTAAAAAAAAGGTGATACGAGAATAAGTATTGGTATCAATCAAATTACTTCTGAATACTTTCCTTTTTACCTTCTATTGGTTTCAAAAGGAAAATTTTTGTTCCCCTTCTCTTACTTTTACTCCAAAAATTTAAGGTTAGGAACGTTGAAGATGTTCATGAAGATTAGATGGTCTCGTTTTAAAGGAACTATGCAGATGAACCCTGTCCCCTCTTATGTGTGCTCCCTCGAATAGACGTTTTATTGTCTCAAGATTTTACTTGGGCCCTGTGCACTTCCTTCTTGCCCTTGGGCGTTATATTTTGCGATCACAGGAAAAAGATTGTTTTAAAAACTTGTGTGAATTTTGTGCCACCCCAGCTTCCGGGGTATACTCTTGTAAAATTTAAAATGGGTTTAGGATACCTTATCTCCGCGATTCTATTCATATCTCATGCTATTCCTTCTCACCTTTTTCTGGAAACCCTACCAGGTTCAAAGGTTGAAGCCGCAGATAGCCAAAACAAAGGCAATCAAGGATAAGTGAAGATCTCTCGACCTTCCAATAGTTAGAGAAAACAACCTTACCAAGGAAACAACGACTGGAAGCCTCAACTTACATCAGGATTCAAAATTCAAATCACTGGTCTATTGTTGTTCTCTCTGTACCTACCCAAAGGACCTGTAGATCAAACCCTTACTAATCAAGCTAAATGGATGGAAGGAAGACAACTACCACAGGTAGAAGTAAGAGAGGAAGACTAATAGTTGATGCGTGTGTGAGTCGGCTGTGTGTGTGGTCGGCGTGTGTAGGTGTGGGCTGATAGTAGGGTGGCCAGGCAGGGCCCATGTTGTAATGTTGGGCCGATCAGAGAGAGAGAGAGAGAGAGTTGGGATGCGAGTGATAATGGGCTACGACGATAAGAAATTAACTGAAGGCGAATGAACTCAGAAAGTTAAATGAATCTCATCGAACATAAGACATCAACTAAAACCAATGTGATATAAGCACCTATTCATTAGATTTCATAAATCGTAAAATACACTTTGTAATGCCGAGGGCAAACCTAGACAGGAAGAGGGAACTGATCAAGCCACAGTTGGGACCGATGCATTCTACGCGTAGCAATAAAAGGTTACATTTGATCACTCTGAGTAGTTATGTTACTTAAGAAAATTAAATTCTTTATGGTATCTATTATCACTTGTTGCATTAAAATGCTTTTTAAAGAAATGATGGATAAATGAAGAAGGAAAGAGATCGGAGAAAAGGGCAGTTCTAGTTGAAGTAGCAGTGGGACTGTAAGCTATGTACAATAAGATGGTAGAGGGTGCTCTAGTTAGGAAGAGAAAGGGTAGGTTTTGGGACCCTTTACATATGGTTGTAATAAAGGACTAAACAACTTTCACTTGGGCAGGGAGTCGTACTTCTAGTGTCAACCATCTTCTCGTTTTGATGAGTAGAAAATATACCCTACAAAGTTATGATCATCTCTATATGGGTAAGTAGTATAACTAGGTAGAGTAAATCAGAACTGATATAGTGCCCAAAAGTAGTGAATCCAAAGCAGACGGAGCCAGAACTAGTATAAAGCCCAGAAGTGGTGAGTCTAGTGCATATTTTAGTGTAGTGAAGTTTTGGATGAGGGTAAGACCGCACCAACCAACGACTACTTCACAGTTAGGTGAGGTGTTAGGTGTGGATAAGAAACCACCCCAGGCCACCTACTATGACTAGTTGGGTGGAGATATAATAACGGAACTAAGAAAAATGTTCAGTACTCTAAACTTGGCACCGAATCTAGGGAAATGCGACTGACCCAGTTGCAAAGAACTTGGAGTAGCTATGGGTAAAATGATACAAGCCTAGGCAGTACTAATTAAATCATGAATTCATGCATCCTAGATTGGAGGCTATGGAGATCAACTGAGGATATTTCTCTTTATCGGGGTGATTAGTAGCATTTGGAATATTAAAACTTGCAAATATTTACTTCAACTTAATAACTTATTTTATGAATGAGGAAGAGATAGAATAAGAGATTTGATCATGAAGTGATGAGGCATGCCATTGCATTTGGCGTTCTTACTACTCAGTGGGGTAGGAAGGGTCCATGGCAAGGCCACACATGCCCCTCTTGTCAGCAATGTCTTTCTCCATTCTCAAGTAGCCGTTCTCGCCCCACGTCGTGCCCCACGAGTTCTTCATCAACCAATACTTTGTGCCATCACCGGCCTTGCCGTAACCAATGGCCGCAATCCCATGGTCCAGGTCGGTGCCGCAGGAGCCGGTCATCACGCCACCTGAGTAGAATTGGAACGTCATGTCGCCTCTGTCCACGGCCACTGACACGGGTTGGTTCGCCACCGCCTTCATGAGGGCGCCCTCGTTATTCGCCGGCACATCCTCGTAGCCCTTGATGGTCGCTGCGCTGTTGGATCCACCCTTGCACTTGCCGTCTTCTGCCTTGTATGGGTAGTTGGACTCGTTGGTGAGGCCGCCGTTCTTGATGATGAACTTGAAGGCGTCGTCCATGTACCCGCCCTCGCAGCCCTGGTCCTCCCCATGGATGTCGCAGTCCACCAACTCTTGCTCCGACAGCGAGATAAGCTTCCCAGTGCTCAGCTTAACGATGCCCTCCACGGCAGCCACAGCAGAAAACGCCCAGCAGGAGCCTGCAATGATTTGTCTTACGACAGATGTCATCATGCAACATCTTCACAGATAAGCTAGATTGACACATACATGATACGGTACAGAAGTATCCTAAAAATACTTACCACATTGGCCTTGATTCTTGATGGGAGTGACAGCACCCATGGTCCTCCAGTCCACCGTTGCCGGAAGCGCATCAAGGCTAAGATTTTCGTACCTGAATCCGGTAGGGACTCTCAACAAGTTAGGATTGAACCCCTTGTTCGTCTTTGTTGCCCTGAACTCCTCGTTGGTGAGGTCGGCGAACTGGTTGACGGCGAGCCAGAACTTGTGGTTCCCGGTGTTGAACGACTCGATGAAGCCAACGTTGGCCTTGAATACCTCGAACCGCCGCGCCTTCTCGGCGGCGTCCTTGTACACGCGGCCGTACTGCGCCATCCACATCTCGTGCCTCGCCACCATGGCCGAGTCATCAGTCAGCTCGCGAGCTGCCAGGACGACGCTGCAGAGGCAGAGGCTGCCGATGATGGCTAGGAGCAGGACCTTGGAGATTCCCATGTTCGATCAGGCTCCGTGAATTGCTTGCTACTACTTGCGAGTGGGCGTATTCTGCTTTGCTTTGGCGACGTGAAACTGGGTGCATGTATGGGTATATATATATATATATATATATATATATATAGTACGATGTTGTGTGTGCCCGTGTTAACAGAAATTCTGAAGGAAACAAAGCCAATTTCTTTGGAATTTCCACGAAACGTTTCATTCGAGATGGGACTTGTGTACATTTAGTTGCAACGTGGTATATGGACAAATGCGTTTATATATCCTATGATCCGGAGTTCTCTAAACATTCCGGCTGCTGGAGTAACAGGTTTGGAGTTCACGCATCGTGGTATCTAGTATTAATTAACCAGTAGGCCAGCTAGCAATGTAAGTTTCTTGTATTTTGGACGAAAACTGAACATTTAGGTTGCGCATGTCCAAATACAAAACATAATATTTGGTAGTTTCATATCCATGCGTTCCAGGGTTCAGGATTAAGCCAGTTAGTTTCTTTACTACTATGAATCCTGTCTAAGTTAGCTTAATCAAGGTTGATTTTGTTTGGTTTCACAAGTATTTAGGGTAATCTAAATTTAGTTTTTTTATAGTTGTAACTCAACTAGTGTAGTCATCTTAATGCTCACAACCATAGACCTATCTACTCAAATCTAGAGAAAAAAAAAACCAACTACGGCAGGTAAAAGTCGAACCTCTAGTCAGCAGCAACAAGAGAACCAAGTTGCCAAACCATTGTGCTATGCCACGGTTGGCCTGAATACTTTCGGTTTAATTGTGTGAGCTAGTGTTCACAGGAAATTTTTGTACGGATAACCTTTTTTTTATTCGGAAATACAGAAATATACCCGCGGTTTCATTTTTTACAAAAATAGCCTCGAGTCACCCAATGGGGCAGCGACTCGAGAATTTCGCCCACTCGAAAAGCGACATTTAAGGAATCTGCGAACCGTTGGGCGAATCGTGTTTGTCGTCGTCAGACGTTAGGCGACTTAATATAATCGCTGTGCGGTTGGCGGCGCAATGCGATGCGCCCAACACTAGGCACACTGTGGGGTTAAGGCGGCTGCCCGGTAGGCCCCACTACCAACCACCTTTTCACTCATTCAGCAAACACATTCAGCATGAGAGAAGAGGAAGAAGGAAAAGAAACAAGGGGGAGAAGAGAGGAAAAAGGGGAAGAAGAGGAGAAGGAGAGGAAGGAGGGGAAGAAGAGGAGAAGGAGAGGAGGAGGGGAAGAAGAAGAGGAGAGGAGGAGGTGAGGGAGGAAGGAGGAGTAGAAGCTATTCCATCAATTTGGATCCAGGTATTTTTTTGGATTATGTTGTATTTGCATTATTATTTATATGAAATGTTGGTGTTAATAAAAATTATAGATGTAGAATAATTAGTACAATGTTAGTATGGAAATATTATTGTAGAAAAAGTTTGGTATGCAATTTGTAGTATGGTATAGGAAGTTTAGTATTGTGCGATATTATTTGACATGTCGCAAAATTGAAATATATATGCAGGCCGACATCATCAATGTCCACTACATTGAGAGTGTATTACGGAGCTGGAACCATTCGTGAAGGTCCGAATGGTGTGGATTTGAGCGATTTTCCGCAAGTCACTCTCGTACTTCCGGATGACGAGAATGCTCGAATGGGAGATGTGCAGCTTTGGCTGACCCGGAGTTTTTCGTTGAACCCCGAGGTGTACAACGTCGTTGTGGAAGGGCTTTGAAGCCGGTCTCCCACGGACATCAGATGGGAGTTGAAGACATTGGTGCGCTCTGCCACATGGAAGGGCTTTGTGCTAGGGTGCCGGCGTCGTGGATACGAGTGTGTGCTGCTTGTGCAACCGTGCTCAGTACAAGCAGCTGAGGAAGCTCGTGCAACAGCCGTTGTTGTGGGAGGTGCTAGCAGCTCGGGCGGGCCGCATGTTGGCGGACATGATGAAGTTGCTCGTCATGAAGCCAATGCGGTACATGAAGGAGAGTTACAGCCGTCAAGCCATAGAGAGTCAACTGGGCAAGCCAATGAAGGAGAGTATAATGAGTACATTGTGCAGCAGATGGACTCTGATGACGAGAGGGCATGGGATGAAGATGAAGCTTTAGAGGACGACGACGAGGATAGTTCCGATGAGGATGAAGTTCCTATCCCCCAGGAATGGAACCGGTTTAATGCGGAGGGTCTTTCCGCACATGATGAGCATGAATCACAATGGGAGTACCATGAGACAGAGGTTCGGTTGCATGCTATGTTTGTCGACAAGGAAGCGCGCAGATGCCATCAAGCTTTGGGCCCTTTCAATGCGGCGGACATTTCGCGTCGTCAAATCAAGCCGAGAGCGTACAATCGTGACGTGCGGCGAGAGCAGTTGCCCTTGGCGGGTGCACGCCCGTAAACCTAAGTATGAGACTCATTGGATTGTGTCCAAGGTTGAGCCGCACTCCTACATTCTAAACACTGTCTTGTCGAGACATCGTAACCTGACGTCCGGATTTATAGCCAATGTCATGTATGGGGAGATAGTGCAGAAGAAGGACATGACAGCCACGCATATTGTGGTAGCTATTGAGAATAAATTCAAGTATAAGATTAACTACGCGAAGGCGTGGCGGGCCAAGCAGAAGGCGTTGGAAAAACGTTTTGGCACTTTCGAGGCGGCGTACGACAACCTTCCTCGTATGCTTAATGTCTGCAGAAAGGAACCCGGCACATACATCGCCTCCACGAAGCCGTCCATAAGTCCGCGGGGTATGCGGTGTTGCAGAGCAATGTTTGCATTTGGTGCTAGCATCGAAGCATTCTGCATATCTTGCCGTGATCTCAATTGACGGGACCTTCTTGTGAGCAAATACAAGCGCAGATCCCGACGCCATAGGCATTGACGGTAATAATCAAATATTGCCGCTGGCCATTGCATTTGTGGAGAGTGAGAATTACGAGCCGGTGTGGTTTCTCGGACATGTGAGGGCTGGAGTTGTAGCCACTCGGCCTGGTGTGTGCGTAATCCAAGATCGCCACGCCGGTATTATCAAGGCAATAAGAAAACTTCAAGAAGACCCCAAGGAGCTCTTTCCTTGGCCGGACATGAGGAACTGGTGGTGCAGTCGTCACTTAGCGGCAAACTTTTTCAAGCAATTCCCTAAACAATCTTTGATGAAGCTATTCAAGAGGCTGGCTAGGCAGAACCAACAGAGGAAGTTTGATGCTTTGTGGAGGTTGTTGGATGAGCACACTAGGAAGAACGTCGAAGAGAGGAGCAAGGAGCCGGTCACTCCTGGGGCGGCACAACCACAATGCTTGCCGCCAATCGATGCGCCTAACCCAAGTGGTCCAAGAAGAAGGAGCTCACGAAACATCAGGTGCTTCGCGCAGTGGATCGAGGGGGAACCGTTGGAGAAGTGGTCGCTGTTGCACGACACGGATGGCGCAAGGTACGGAATAATGACAACTAACCTTGCTGAGGTGTACAATTGGGTTCTAAGGGGTCTCCGTTCTCAGCCCCTTGTCGCCATCGTGGAAGGTGTTCTTCACAGCACAATCCGGTACTTCAGGGAGAGGCACGCGAGTGCCGCACTTCATGCGCCAATCCCGAGCTCAGATTCGGCAAAAATTACTGCTTACATGGAGATGAAGGCACAAAAGGGTCAGTTGCACACAGTGCAGGTCATGGGCAACAGGGAGCATCGTTTTGAGGTGATACTCCGTGATAGAGCCGGATTTGGGACGGCTCGTTCACTTGTTACGCACGAGGTATGTCTTGCAGATAATGGAAATGAACCTAGCTGCACGTGCAACAAGCTTAAGTTGTTACACAAACCATGCTCTCATGTCCTCGCTGCATGCGGGACCGTGGGTATGGATCCTTCGAACTTCATGTCCGAGTTCTTCTTTAAGGAGGGTACTGCGGGCTTGGTGTGGGGAGCTCAGGGTTGTGGTGGTGGGAAACTTCGCCACTTTGGACATTGCATCGAGGACCGGGTTCGGATGTTAACATGTTGAAGGGTGGGAAGGGTCGGCGACAGAGCCGACGTATTAGGAATGACATGGATGAATCACAAGTGGAACACCGGGCACGTTGTGGTCGATGCGGTCGAGAGGAGCACACACTAGACGATGCATGTCCCGATCAAGAGTTACATGACTTTTCGTAATGTACTTGGTTATGTACTTATTTAGTACATGTATTTGTTGTTTGTTAAAATGAGATACTTTTGTGGCTCGTGCACAAGACAATGAATTCATGACATGCTTAACAACATTGCGCATTATTTCGATCGACCCTCGTACATACTACGGTACAACCATACACATCGTTGCTTATATGCCAAATGAGCCTCGTGGCACCCACATGGAGAATCGCTGAAGTGGGCGCCTCGGACGGGTGGCCATCGTGGTAGTGGCACGCACATATGCAACTTGGGTTTGCACAAAGAACATGTCGGATCGCACGAGCTTCCTATGTTGATAACCTCCTCGTTTCCCCTCTCGCGTTGCATCTGTTGGCGGAGCTCATTGTTCTCCTCATTGAGAGTCTCCATTCGGTACTCCAAGTCCATTATTCGGTCCCATAAAGTACCCACATAACGGTCAATATACCGTTCATGAGAAGGGTCGATCCAATGGAGAAGTCGCATTTCGCCATCTGCGAAAAAGGACAGTAAACATGGAGGGTCCATAAGCAATAAAAAAAATGTACTATTAGTAATTTGTACCCCGGAGCGTGGGTATCGAAAGAAACGGCACCCGCCATCGTTCGGCCCTTCCAGGACCTGCACGACCATGTACTCATTGTGTCTGCATTTCGGCCACGCTGGTTGCGCACGCCGGCTTGGTACCAAGCGCATGCGTGGACCGAACATCTCCTCCTTTCCAAGGGAAGGTCTTCCTTCGTGACCCATATCCGATCGCCCCTCATCTTCCGCCATGGTATGTTCCACCACGAAATAGAAGGTACTTCTTTGTTCGATTTACAGGGTTTTCTGGCTACAACTTCATGGGACCTCAACCGTATTTATATCGAATGGCGGGACAAAAGAGGGCTGCTTTGCCCAGAGACATGACAAAAGCGCTCAGCTTTACTCGGTGAGATGACAACACATGCCAGCTTTACGCAGTGATATGACAAAACGGGGCAGCTTTGCTCAGTCAGATTACAACACATGCCAGCTAAACTGCCTACATAAAGGCTACGATCTGAAAAGCCTTCATAGGAACATTTATTGCTACTCTGAAAAAGCCTATCGCTACAGAAACCAACAAAATAGGGGCGTAAGCTGTAGCCTTTACAGTGAGTGTTCACGTCATAGGCATGTATCCTTTCCAGTGAGTTTTCATGTCACCTTTGCTTGTTGTTTCAGAAATACAGGATACAAGCTCTGAAAAGCCTACATAGGGACATTTATTGCTAAACTGGAATCCTGAAAAAGCAAAAAGATTCATACAACCTCCTCTCCATGGACTATGCCCACTGCACCAGATAACCTGCCTACATAAAGCCCTCCTATGTCTTCCATACCACATCTTCTACTCAAGCCTTCACAATACTACTACACAACAATGTCTTCCTGGAGGTCCGACCCATTTGGAGTGTCGGAATGGCATGAGCGCCCGAAGTACCATTGCGGCTTTAGGACGATGTTGGGAGTCTGGACGGATCGAGTACAACGAGCCAAATACGGCCGTAGGTTCTTCAAGTGTCCAGACCTGGATGACGACTTCGTGGTAACGACAACAACTAAATCATTTGTTTCTCGTTATCGTTTTTCAACTTGATCCACGACATCTACCACGCCACACATAGGCTTGCAGGTTCATCGAATGGGTGGATCGGGTGCCGCCGGCATGGCCACAGAACCGGGCAGTGGAGGTGGAAAACAAAGCACAATACTTTGTCAAGATGACTCAGGCTCGCGAGGTGGAACGACAGATGCGGCATGAGCAAGAGCGCCGCGTGAGGGTGGACCAAATCCGTCTGAAGGGCAAGGAGGATGACCTGCAAAGGAGGCGGGAGCAGCTAAGTCTGCGTGAAGCAGCCATCAAGCGTCACGAGGAAGAGCTTCAAGCTCGTGAGGCAGCTCTCAAGACCAAGCGTGACCGGAACAAGGATGCAGCGGAGCCATCTTCAAGGCGCGATAACAAGGCGAAACAACCACGCTACACCCAGTAGACCAAATGTAATAGACCTAGCAAGTTTTATTCCCTAAGGCGATCGCCGGAGTTGCTCTTAGTCGCATATCATGCTATATGTTATGCATGTAATAACAATGTCGCGCATGTTACTCCCAATCAGATTATTAAGTTTATTTCTATTGACATAAGCTTATTATCTAGCATGTTCGCATTCAATGATTCAAATAGCAAGTCATACCGGTTCTCTCCGTAAACTATTTCTTAGCAACATCAAAATATCACTTACCACTCTATGTATCTATCGTTCTACGGTCAATCATTCTTCAAAAAAAATATTGGAATTTTTTTTGTGCATCTACAACATACAGTGCACATAAACTTTTATTACAACTATACCAGATTTTTTCTCTGTTTCAAACTACAAAATTGCCAAAACTCTACAAATTTCAGGGGGACTGAATGAAGTCGCCTACCTATTGGGCGACTGCATTACAAGTCGCCTACCTATTGGGCGACTACATTACAAGTCGCCCAGCCATTGGGCGACTTCGTTAAATCGCCCAGTGAGAAAGCAACTCCGTGATGTCGCTTTCCCGTGAAGCGACATAGCTTCTTGTCGCTCTTCGGGTGGGCGAAATTCTCGAGTCGCTGCCCCATTGGGCGACTCGAGGCTATTTTTGTAAAAAATGAAACCGCGGGTATATTTCTGTATTTCCGAATAAAAAAAGGTTATCCGTACAAAAATTTCGTGTTCACAGTATAGGAAAATGTTTATCTATAACCTAGTGTGTTTGATTAAGAAGGTTAGCCCATTCTATTTCTTCAGTAGGGGGTTTTGCTTATACCAAGGTTAGCAAGGCTAATGTGCTTTCTCTGGCTTATACTTAATCTGTCTTGTCTAGATCTATACGGTGAGCTAGTCAAACCATTAATCCATTTCTTAACTGAGAGACCATGTGGAGGTATCTCCATATTTGTGATGAGTATTGACGGTTGGGTTAGTAAGTTTGAGTTTGTTTTGGGTATTCTAGGGTTGAGTACCTTTACTTGTGCTATTGTTGATATGTTGTTTCGTGCGGTGCTATGTGACGGTTTGCTTGTCTGTGTGACTGCAGGACTTCGAAGCTAGGTCATGGTGAGGCGAGGAGGACCGGGACTAGGCACAGGAGGTGTTGAGGTCCAGACGGTCGGTGATGCCGAAAATGATCGAGGCTGATGAAGTAGTTGTGAGTCGGGAGACGAGGATCCGGAGCTGAAGCTACTGGTGACGGACACGACGAGCAACGACGAGCAAACCAGGACTAGGCTCAGGAGGAGTCGGAGGTCTCGGTCGGTGTCGGGTGGACACGACGAGCAGCGGTGAGTGGATCGGGACTAGACTTAGGGAGGAGTTGAGGTCTAGACGGTCAGGATGCCGGGTACGGTCGTGTGCAGCGGAGCAGACCAGACTAGACTCAGGGAGGAGTCGAGGTCCAAACGGTCAAGGTATCGGACGCGGGAAGCTTTTGGGAAGGCGCTTGAGGGGCAAATTGGAGATTTGACTCAAGCATTGAGAGGAGGGGCTGGTTTTCCCTCCAAATCCTGGTCATGTCGACCTTGACCTTTGCCTCATATGGTGTGTGAGGTGGAGGAGTGGGTGTTGTATGACATTTCTTGTTTTGCTTCTTTAAGGTGAGCCCTTGCCTTCAAAATGTGGAGAGGGAGGCAGCAGTTGGTACTCATTCGTGTAAGCAAGGTAGCAGCAAGAGAGCTCTGTGTAGTGCTCTGGGTGTGTGCATGTGTTCTTGTGAGAAGCATGTAGTGTGATTCCCTTGTATCAATCGTGTATGGGGAGTTAGTGGTTGTATACCTCTTGTAATCATTCATGGGAATGAATTTATTTGAGAGTTTTAGTCTTGTTTCTCCTTCTTTGTAATGGATTTCAGTTTCTGCATTCTCTCGGTTCTTCACTGCAAGAAATGAAATTGAGTTGATTCTTCAGCTTAATTGGTTGATTCTTGTTTGCTCTGTGATGGGAATATGCCTCAAGACCATTTGGTCAGATAAACTCCCAAGAGCCCAATGGAAGAATCAAAGATTCTCTTTTCACTCATTCTCTGAATTTACTCTATTTTTCATTATTTAGGGTTTCATGGCAGGGCATTGTGAAATCTTTGTGTTTCCCTTCAAAAAAAGATGTGACTAGGTGTGGTGGTTCAAGTTCTCTTGTCATTGCTAAAGTGATTTCAAAGTTTCATGAGCAAGAGATGTGAGAATAAGAAGTAATTTGAAATCAATTCCATTCTCTGTCATTTTTCAATCTTATGCTCAAAAGTTTGATTTCTTGATCTTTTGGCCATATCTCTTGGTCACTAAGGCCTTCCTGCTCTTTAGGTTTAAGCCTCTTTCAGTTGGCCTGAAAAGATCTGCAGAAATCCTTCAATTTCTCAGTTTTCAGAAGTTATGCACAGTCTGTTCAGTTTTTCAATCGAGAAATCTGACATCTAGGGTTAGACCGGTCTGACCGGTTTGAGTATGGCGGTCAGATCGGCCAGACAACACCGATCAGACAGGTGGCAAAGCGGCGGTCAGACCGGCCTCTAGTCGGCGGTCGATGGCGAGCTAGAAGCGATCGACCGCCAGCTCGAATCGGCTCGATTTTTCCAATCTTTTGGTTCTTCTCTGCTTTCTTATGCTTTGCCTTCTCCTTTGCATGTTTGAGGTTCCGGAGAGCATGAATCTTCCCCTTCATAGTTTTTCATAGCTATCGGAGAGGAGATTCATTTGTGGATACTTTTGAGGTGGCATTTTTAAAAGGGCACCATTCACCCCCCCCCCTCTGTTGCCATTTCCGATCCTACATCAACCTTCAATTTAAGTGAGCCTCAAGAACAGTGGGGCGTGGCAAACCCTTCGTCAGGTAACTATTAAGACATAATGAGTTAAAGCTGCCGTTAGGGACGGTTTGGATGACCCATATCCAAACCCACCTGTGAGACCATAAGGAGGTGTTCTCATGGTTGTGATGAGTAATTGACTTTTGGATTAGAGTATTTGTGGAGTTTAAGTTTGGTTTTTCAGGATTTTGCAAGGATTGCATTTGAGCTGAACTGTTTTCTGGAAGTGTTAGAAAAATTAGAAGTACCGTAGTTGAAAACGCGGTAGTACTGCAAGACGGTAGTTCCGCTCTGAGCTACGTTATGTTTTTTTAGGGAGGTCCAGTGCATGTTTGCAAGGTGCGGAAGTACCGCTTTGGGGAGCGGTAGTACCACAGTGTGGTAGTACTAGTGTGTTAAGAGCGGTACTACCGATCTTCCCAGAAAAGCTGGACTTTTGGGGATTTGGTCATCATTTGACCTGGGTGTTGTTGCTTGTGTGTACATGGGTTTATTGTTTGGTTCTATGTTTAGGATCAGTATTTGAGTGCATACATTACGCATTAAGCATTGTTTGGATGAATTGCACAATTTATGACTTTGTGTGTTCTGTAGTGCTACATGATGGTTTGCTTGTTGTTGTTGGTTGTAGGACTTCGGAGGCAGGTCATGGTGAGGTGTAGGAAGACTGGGACTAGGCATAGGGTGGTGTTTAGGTCCAAAACGGTCAGAGAGATGCCGAAGAGGACTGAGGCTTGCAGGGTAGTTGCAAGCCAGGACGACAAGGAACCGGAGCGGGAACTACCGGTGGTGATCATGATGGGCAACGATAAGGTGGACTATAGACTCAGGGAGGAGTTGAGGTCTAGATAGTCAAGAAAACTGGGTGCCATCATGTGCAAGAAGAAGCATGTAGTGCGTCAACCGACTTGGGTCGTTTGCAAGCAAGGACGGTTCGGTGGGATCCAGATGTGTGAGAGGCTTGGTGGCAAGTCATTAGAGCCACATGAAAGATAGCGAAATATGGACGATGCTTTGTGACAAAGGAAGCGGGAAACTTCAAGGAAGGCGGTAGAGGGGTATTTTGGTAAATTGTCCAAATACCGAAAAAGTGGCGGTATGTGAAACCACGGTGTTGGTCTAAGTGGTTTAGGTCTTGTATGTGCTGAAAATATGAAGTGCATCAAGTGTTGCTTCACTAATAGGTTAATGGTTGTAAACTGCTTTGAGAAGCATACGTGAGTAAAACCCGGTGTTAGGTGGGGTTATCATGTTAACCCCGATTTGGCCTAATGGGGGAATCCATTATGTTTTGGGTTCAGGTTGTGAGCCTATATAAGGAGAGGAGAGGCAAGAGCTAGGGTTTGAGGATTTTGGCTAAGTCTTTGTGGTGGCTAGCTCTTCATCCCTCCCTCTCACGTGAGATTAGGGTTCCTTAGGTTGGAGCCTTGTGTATGTGTGCTCTAAACTTAGAGCTCTACTATCCTAAAGGATTGACTGTAAAAAGGCTGTAAAAACATTCCTCTCCAACAGAAATAGACATCCAAACTTTGCCCATGTGAGTTGTGCCATGAATACCCTAATGTGCTTTTGATTTTCTTAGCCTTCTTGTTTGGATTTCTTTTCTATTGAGTTTTTCTGGTGCCAAGCATATGCAAGAGGAGGAGATGTCTCTTGGAGATAAGATCCCATCCATCTAATCATGATCTAGAAGAAGTTATTGAGGAAACCCGGTTTTTTGCTTGATTTGGGTTAAAAGTGTGATTTTTTGATCTGAGGTTTTTTGAGTTGATTTCTTTAGTAATCTAACTTGTTGTGCTATGTGGGAATATATATAGACCTATCTTGGTAATCATCCACTCACGAGCAAGTTATATTCACCAATTTTGTTTTAGACTTTGTTTTGGGAAACCTTCCAACAAACTGAAAAAGGGTCTCAATTTTGGCCATAATTCTCATATCGTTTGTTGGAATAGGTTCACAATACCTTAGAGAAGATCCTGCAAAGTTTCATATCATTTTGATCTATGGATCAAAAGTTACATCAAAATTTGGTTTTTGAAACTCTGCTGAAAGCCTCTGTTCATCGTATGTTTTCTCTGGTTTTTCGACCACGTTCAGGCTTTTGACCATATTGTCTCTTTTTTACCACATCTGATTCGAACACTCATTGTTGTCAACCTTACCAGCAGTGCTTCTACGAGTTTCGACCACTTTGGTTACTGATTGGTCGTCAACCTCACTGGTCGAGGTTCAGCTTGGTTCAACCACTTTGGTTTCGATCACTCATTGGTCATAGACCACACTAGTCATATTCCGAACTATTATGACTACTCTAGTCATTCGTTGATTTTGGACTACCTGTTGGCATTCGACCACGTTGATTTTTGGTCATGTTGGTTTTTGACCACTCTCTGGTCATTGACCACTGAGTCAAATTTCGACTACATTGGTTTCGACCACAACTACGTTGGTTTCTGATCAGGTTGCGCTCAGCTCTGTGGGACTTTCGACCACGTAGTCAAATTTTGACCACATTGGTTTCGACCACATGGTTACGATCACGTTAGTTTCGATCATGAGCACATTGGTTTTCGATCAGGTTGTGCTCAACTCTGTGAGACTTTCGACCACGTAGTCGAAGTTCGACCACATTATTTTTCTAACTAGTTTTGTTTAGCTCTAAGAGTCTTTGGTTTCCAATGGGATTGCTATCCTAATCTTCATAGCTTTGTAACTATCAGAGTAAAGAATAAGTGAATACTTTGAGAAAAAATTTTATAGCGTCATTCACCCCCCCCCCCTCTGTTGCCTATCCAGTCTTACAATTGGTATCAGAGCGAGGTGTACTCTTTGAGTGATCTTAATTGATCTTGAGCATGGCAACAAGAGTGAGGTCTTGTGAATCTTTTGTTCTATCTTCTTGTGGCTTTTTGGCTGATGACCTTGATGAGGCCAGTGACCTTAAATTCATTAATCGATTTATGACAAAAATGCAAAAAGTAAAATTGTGACATGTTTTTGGAGCCAAAGGAGGAGAAGGAACCGGCAATCATAGAGAATGACCATGAGAAGTTCTCCAAAGTTTATGATCGACTCATGCTAAGAATGGTGAGTAAGGATAAACTCATCCCAAAATTACTTGATCTTAAATCAGAGATAAAGAATCTAGTGAAAGAAAAGAATGATTTGCTTGATGTAGTAGCTAGGATAAAATTGCCTTTGCCATGTGAGTCATTACTTGTGGATATTGGTAATTTAAGAACTTCTCGTATATGCTTGAAATCTGAAAATGAATTGCAAATCAAATGCTTCTATGTCTTGTGATTCTTGTATTGCCTTACATTATGAGCTTGATTGTGCTAAGTTAGAAATATACAATTTTAGATCTTTAGCTAAGAATGAACATGATTCTTGTTCTACCATGCTTGCTGAAATTGAGAAGTTAAAATTGAATCATTCCACATGTATAGAACAACTTGAACTTGGTAAAGCTAAAAATAAAAAAATGGAATTTGAGCTTTTTCAATTGTCTTGAGCAATTAGAGAAGGGTAGGGCTGAAATTGATGGGCTTAAGTCTAATCTTTCTAGCATGTGCTTAAAATATGACAAATTGCTTGATGATGATTTACTCTCTTGCAAGATTTGTGCTAACTTATTAAATGATATTGATGCTTTGCATTCTATGCACATTATCAATGCATCTGTAATCCCTTGCATATCTTGCATTGTCTTAAAGAATGAGCTTGATTCTTTGAAAAGAGTGTGCAATAATACGAGCGCCAAGTCTTGCGACTCTTGTGTTGCTTTCCAATATGAGTTGATGTTTTAAAGGATGATCCAGCTTCTTTGTAATTAGATTTGGATTCTTCTCATGCTTCTCTTGAGTCACTTGATGTTGGCACTTGTGCCATTGCTTTGGATAGCTCTAGCTTGACTAGTGATGCTTCTTGTGGCTCTTTTGGTGTTGTCCAAGGGACTTCTAAAGACAAGGATGCTTCTTCCTCATATGGTACTACATCTCTCAAGGAGAAGTACCATTGCACTTTTTGTAAGAAGGATGGACATATTGTTGAGTTTTGCTTTCGCCGTGTCAAGCACGAGTGTCGAGTTCATCGTTAAGCTTTTAGGAACACATATCGTCCATCTCATAGCATGTGTGGACCTAGAGGCGACACAGGGTCTTCATGCTTGTCCCAAGGGACTTCTCTTTTGAGCAAGGATGGTGCCCTGTCCTTTTGGACTGTGTCTCCTAGTAGATCTTTGCACGATTACTCGTTTTGTGGGAATGATAGACATCATGTAGACTTTTGCTTTCAGTATGCTAAACGCATGCGACGAGCCTATGCTTTAAAGTCTCTAAGTGTGCATAGTCTTTCTCATCGTATGAACACTCGTGAGCCTAGTATGAAGGCTCGCTTTGTTGATGGCTTCTCTGACACCTTTTTTAGTGCTGTTGGGCGGAGTCGTGGAATTAATTCTCATGGTTTGGGTTTAGTCCACATGCTGTTTCGAGGAAATATTTTCATCATTTCTAAAGTGGTGGACCGCATTTCTCAATTTTGTATCGTTATGTAGGAGCCTACGAAGTGCAGGCTCCAAGTGAGATATGCCTCTGTTCCCTTGTACGCTGCTTAGGACCAGGCATATCCATCTGATATCGGGGCCATGGTGCACCATACACCTATAGCACCAGGCTTCACAAAAGTTAATGTGGATGGTGTGCATGTCAATTTTGAGGTCGTCCCGCTACCGAAGCCCCCCCAACGACGAGATCGTGACTCTAGGGCAGACCATTGGAACATTCATCCAGTGGCCCAAAAGCGACATCTCCCTGGAGGCTTCTTCACCGGTGGCAAGACCACAAGGGCAGTGCGAACCAGAGCTACATGCACTGGTGCCATCTCCACAAGACTTATCTCCACCACCGCTACCTGCACCGGTGCTATCTCCACGGGTGCTATTCTCGCCAAAGCAACTTGCACCGATGCTACCTTTACAGTCGACTACCATAAAGTCGACCTACAGCCGAGGCAGCAAGGGCAAAACAAAGAAGACCGATGATGATATCCCGTACCTGCCATTGGCCCGCAAATTCATGCTTGGCGAGCCGCTAGTCGACCCGGTAACGCGCCTCAAAACCCTACCAATTAGTTGCACATAATTACACAAGTGGTATATGGAACAGTCCAATAAGCCAGAGGGAGAACAGCGCTCAGGTATCACTGTCAAATTCACGCTGAATCATTTAGAGCACAATATTCAAGATTGTGTTTTCGTGGTCACCTTCGAGGATTTATTTGATCTTTTCACGCTCAACGCTCTCGACGCCTCACTCATTCGATGCTGGATGCTGTAAGTGTGTACAATCACAGTCTCCGTTCATGTCATACCGATAAATGTCATATATAATTTGTTGCTTTCGTGTGTACATATATAGGCACATGTTGACTAAAGCTAGAAGAATCAAATCATCGGTTGGTTTCATGGACCCACACTTGGTCGCCATGCATACCATCAACGAGGATAGACCCTTCGTCGAGAGGTACATTGCATCAGCACTGGTGGCTTACCGCGATAAGGAATATGTACTTATGCCCTACAATCAGAACTATCATTGGATTTTAATAGTAATTGTACCAAAATAGAACAAGGCAATATTCCTTGATTCCCTAAGTAAGAATAAAATGGACTACACAGTTGTCAGCCAAGTAATCAATAGGTAAGTACATTTTCTCCATACATACCTATATTGTACTTTTTCTTTCCTTCCGAATGACTAAGGTCAACTTTTTCGAATCACGTAGGGTGTTCGCGATGTACGTTGCAAAGGCAAGTGTCTCGACACAAGGGGCCAAAGGCCTGACACATGTTCAAAATTTTAAGATATTCGCTATTACACATTAATTAATCCTATACAACAGTTGGTAGTAATACCTCTTGAATTAACACATTCCATTTTTTTGCAGTGCCACCAGCAGTCGCCGGGCAACACGTGTGGATTCTACGTTTGCTACCATATGGACCTACTCCTCGATTCCTCGAGGATCACCAATTCTAAGGTTTGTCAATCTTCCCATAATTACTTCATACTTATCAAAGTTATATATATATATATATATATATATATATATATATATATATATATATATATATATATATATATATATATATATATATATATATATATATATATATATATATTTATATATTTATATATATATATATGCACATATGCACATTGATATTCCTATTGACAGACTGCGTCCATCCCGTCAACTGCATTGAAACAGCCCGACCTTTCAGTAATTCAAGGAGAGTGTGCCTACTTTTTGGTGGCTAACGTCATAAACTCAGATGGAGAGTTCCACAACAAACAATGATTTTTTATTGCTCTCGAGGTCTCGCGAAAGGAATAGATCCATAATCAACGAACTTGTCAACTGCACAAGCAATACTTGAATGGCAATCATGCACCATCCAAGTATTGCTTGTGCAGCCTGACAAGTTCATTGATTATGTATTGTTCCTTTCGCGAGATCTCGATTCCGGAGTGATAGAGCAATAAAAAATGCAATGTACATCTTTTGTAATTGTATATTTGTTAATGGTCCTTTGTAATTGTATATTTGTTAATGGATATTTTATTTCATTTCAATTAATTGATTTGCAAAATTGATGTTTTATGCTTGTGAAATGAAGTGCGATGTGAATTGGATGTTTTATGTTTGTGAAATGAATTGAGATGTGAATTGGATGTTTCATGTTTGTGAAATGAATTGAGATGTGAATTGTATGTATATATGTACATGTTGATCTGCTTGTTTCAGAGGGCATGATTAGCATTTCCTGAAGCTAGCTGTTGTGGCTACAGGCCAAACAGTAGAGAAGGGGATTAGTAGAAGAGGAAGAGGAAGCCAGATCTGTGGGATGGTTGGTGAGAATGAGAGGATCCCCCCTTTGCCCCTCCTGGGGGTTTATATATATGAGTGGGGTAGAATGGAAAATCTCCATTCTACCCCTTAGTACTTACAAGGGATGAGGGTACATTGCTATATTTACACTGGTATATTCCTCTACACTATTAGGCCTACTACATGTTGGACTAGCTGCACGGCCCAGTCACGGGGGGTTGGGCCACCCTTACAACAGTACTCCCTCGACAGCAAGTGCTGAGGTCCCGATGGGCGAGCTGACATGATCAACCACCCCAGCCCCCCGTTCCCCGACAGCAAGCGCGAGGGTGCCGAGTGGTGAACCGATGCAACTGGTAGCTTGCTGACCCCAGAGGCAATGCCTACGAAGCAATCAGTGAACTCCTATGCTGAATCCCGCGCCGTCCCGCCGAGGCGATGCCTACGAGGCAGACGGCGAGGTGTTGCGCTGACGACGTGCTGTCCCGCTAAGGCGATGCCTACAAGGTGGACAGCGAAGTCTGCGCGCCGAGCCGTGCCGCCCACCGAGGCGACGCCACGAGGCGACGGCGGTCGAAGCGCGACGGCGTGTCTTGCCTCGCCGAGGCGATGCCTACGAGGCGGACGGCGAGGTCTCGCGCCGGAGCCGTGCCGTCCCGCTGGGGCGATGCCTACGAGGCGGACGGCGAAGTCGAGCACTGACGACGTGCCGTCCCACCGAGGCGATGCCTACGAGGCGGATGGCGACGTCCTGCGCCGGAGCCGTGCTGTCCCGCCGAGGCGATGCCTACGAGGTGGACGGCGAAGTCCTGCACCGGAGCCGTGCCGTCCCGCCGAGGCGATGCCTACGAGGCAGACGACGAAGTCGAGCGCTGACGACGTGCCGCCAGCGCCGACGACATTCCGTCCCGCCGAGGCGATGCCTACGCGGCGACGGCGGTCTGTCGCGAGCCGTGCCGCCCCGCCGAGGCGATGCTCGCGGCGGACGCGGTCTGCGTCGAGCCGCGCCGCCCCGCCGAGGCGATGCCTACGAGGCGACGGCGAAGTCTCGCGCCGAGCCGTGCCGTCCCGCCGAGGCGATGCCTACGAGGCGGGCGGCGAGGTCATGCGCCGGAGTCGTGCCGTCCCGCCGAGCCGATGTCTACGAGGCGGACGGCGAGGTCCTGCGCTGGAGCCGTGCCGTCCCGCCGAGGCGATGCCTACGAGGCGGACAGCGACGTCCTGCGTCGAAACCGTGCCGTCCCGCCGAGGCGATGCCTACGAGGTGGACGGCGAAGTCTTGCGCCGCCAACGTGCCGTCCCACAGAGGCGATGCCTTCGAGGCAAACGGCGAAGTCGACCGCCAATGACGCCGCCGTTCCCCTACCTTCAAAAATAGTGCCCGCAGAGAGCGGGCGCTAGCAGCGCAGGCCGAGGGCACTACGCACACCGAGGCAGGGAGGCAGAGCCGCCGTTCCCCTACCTTCAAAAACAGTGCCCGCGGAGAGCGGGCGCTTGCGGCGTATGCCGAGGGCGATACGCGCGCGGAGGTAGGGAGGCAGAGCCGACGTTCCCCTAGCTTCAAAAATAGTGCCCGCGGAGAGCGGGCGCTTGCGGCGGAGACCGAGGGCACTACGCACACCGAGGCAGGGAGGCAGAGCCACCGTTCTCCTACCTTCAAAAACAGTGCCCGCGGAGAGCGGGCGCTAGCGGCGCAGGCCGAGGGCACTACGCACACCGAGGCAGGGAGGCAGAGCCGCCGTTCCCCTAGCTTCAAAAACAGTGCCCGCGGAGAGCGGGCGCTTGCGGCGCATGCCGAGGGCGATACGCGCGCGGAGGCAGGGAGGCTGAGCCGTCATTCCCCTACCTTCAAAAACAGTGCCCGCGGAGAGCGGGTGCTTGCGGCGCAGGCCGAGGGCACTACGCACACCGAGGTAGGGAGGCAGAGCCGTCGTTCCCCTACCTTCAAAAACAGTACCCGCGGAGAGCGGACGCTTGCGGCGTAGGCCGAGGGCGATACGCGCGCGGAGGCAGGGAGGCAGAGCTGCCGTTCCCTACCTTCAAAAACAGTGCCCGCGGAGCGCGGGCGCTTGCGGCGTAGGCTGAGGGCGATATTCAAAAAGGCGATGCACTCCCTGGTGCAACACGCACGAAAGCGCGATTTCCAGGTGGAGCGTCGCTAAAGCGATGCACTCCCTGGTGTCTCGGCCATCGTGCAGTTTTTATACTCCGTAGAGTGCGTGGGATCAACATCCACATCTTATTTATACTCCGGAGAGTACACGTAAGGACAATGTCCATGCGAGCGCGGCATCCGCGTCTTGTTTATACTCCGTAGAGTGCACAGGGACAACATCCGCGTCTTATTTATACTCCGTAGAGTGTGTGGGATCAACGTCCATGTCTTATTTATACTCCAAAGAGTACGCGTAAGGACAATGTCCATGCGTGCGCGGCATCCGCGTCTTGTTTATACTTCATAGAGTGCGCAGGGACAACATCCGCGTCTTATTTATACTCCGTAGAGTGCATGGGATCAACGTCCACGTCTTATTTATACTCTGAAGAGTACGCGTAAGGACATTGTCCATGCGTGCGCGCATCCGCATCTTGTTTATACTCCGTAGAGTGCGCAGGGACAACATCCGCGTCTTATTTATACTCTGTGGAGTGCGTGAGGAGGCGGACCTCGACGCTACGTCTTATTTAGAGTCCGTAGACTGCGCGCGGAGGCAAGCCTCCGCGCGTTGCGGGCGGTGAGGGTGCGTGCGGAGGCGGACCTCGACGCTACATCTTATTTATACTTCGTAGAGTGCGCGCGAAGGTATGCCCCCGCTGCGTCTTATTTATACTCTGTAGAGTACATGTGGAGGCGGACCTCGTCGCTACATCTTATTTAGAGTCCGTAGACTGCGCGCGAAGGCAAGCCTCCACGCGTTGCGGGCGGTGAAGGTGCGTGCGGAGGCGGACCTCAACGCTACGTCTTATTTAGACTCCGTGGAGTGCGTGGGAATATCATCCACGTCTTTTTATACTCCGGAGAGTACACCGATGCTCGAGGCAATCGGGCGGTTTAAACCAAAAGCCGATCGAGTACTGTTGCAAGAAATAGGATGCAACAGCAATAAAAGAGTCCGAGGCCAGGCCAGTAAACACGCAACGACGGCAATGAAAGCAGGGGATAAGCCAGCCAAGTAAAAATTGCAAAAGCAAATCTTGACAGGACGTGTGCCACCACGAAATGATTTCAAGGCCCAGTACCTCACTTGCCCACCTGGGCGGGCTTGGCCGGTGCAGGAGCAGAGGCCACCACCTGGACGGACCTCGTTGGCACGGACCTCGTCTGCACAGGGTCCTTCACCGAGGCCTTCGATGCGGAGCCCCCGGCCGAAGTGGTCTTCCCGTAGAGTGCATGCATGTGTTGAGAAGCTGTGGGGACTTCGGAGCCGTCCGGGCGACGTTGGCAAAGACCCCCAGGGAACTCGGCGAAGGCTTCAGGGCTGCCTGCGCGACGCTGGCGAAGACCCCAGGTGACCCATCGAAGACTTCGGAGAACTCAATGGAGACTTCGAGGGTAAGGCTTCGGAGAGATCCTGGAGCAAGATTGTCAGGACCCCGGATTTCCGAATCCGGACCCTCTGTGTATTACCGCACTAGTCCCAGATCAAAGCTAGTGCACACAGTTAAACAGAAATGAATACATCACCAGCATCGTGTTATTACAATAATTGAGAGTACTGACCGAAAGGTCTGATTATTACAATTGAGGTTTCAAGACCTCGCACACATAAAATAAAGCGGAAGCAACAGATAAACTAGATGAAGACCCGTCAATACGCCACAGGCAATTGACTGGGGAAGTGCGACCTAGTTCTCCGGGAAGAATCCATCACAACCGCAGGCGAAGCAGTAGTCGTAGTCACCTTCTTGAGCTTCGCAATCTTCTGAGGTTTATTTTTAAGTGTAGCATGTGAGTACATAAAGTACTCCGCAAGTCTTGGGAATGCAATAGATGCAAGGCTTAACAAAGGAAGGCTATATGGTTCTTTTGCATAAAGCAGTGTTTTAATTTTAATTACTACTAATCATTTTTGAAGGCATCAAGTTAACAAATAAATGTTTTAACAGAACTAACATTAACTTACTAGTGAAGGTTCCATCTACCAACACTAGAGTACAACGATCAGTTCAAAGCTGCGGGTTCCATCCACCCTCTCTGGCTCCAACTGCCAGGATACCCTTCCGAGAGTTCCCTCCACTCTCGGAATACAAAACTTTGATTTTAAAACCAAAACCAAAAATCTACCATGTGAATGCATTCCTAGCCCGCCCTTGACCGTGGGCACGGCTATTCGAATAGTTTTACACTCTGCAGAGGTTGTACAACTTTACCCACAAGAGATAAATTATCCTAAAAGTCAACATGCTTCCTTTGGCATGAGACCCAAATAAAATATCACAAAGCCTTTACCTTACTCTAATCTAGCTAGATACCACCCGCTGAGGTTTCACCGCAGGTAGGCTAACTGCCCGAACCGAAGTCCCCTCTTGCGCCATATGAGTACAGTAAATCTCTGTCCCTCACTGTGAATAATCAGTCCATCCCTAGCACCCACTTTCCACTGGTGGCACCTAAACTAGACTATCATAAGTTAGTCAGCTAGGTCGTACCCATATAGACTTGTGGTTGTACGGTTAATGCTCAATCTGGACAAACACAATCGTCGGTCCTTAATTGACTAGGGTGGAACATACACTTTACAAGATCTCGTGCTTCCTGCACCAATCCAAACCATCCACCCTAATCTAAACCCATTTCCACATTTCATTTTATTTTAAAAGAACAGTGGCAACTCCAATTACCACTAAGTTTACAAAAATAAGGGGTATTACAATAATTCATAATTTCCCATTTGCAAGATTTATGAGGTATTCAATAGCATTGCTAAGCATTGTTCTACCATTCTAATATCAACAATTAAATATATTACTCTCATTAATGAGTCAAAGGAATTTCTAGGGTTGCAAAGGTACATGGCAATCAACTTCAAGTGAGGGCATAACAAGGTTGGATTAACTATTACCTTAAGATTTGAACTAATCTTGTATATAAATAGCAATGCACATAACTTAAAATAAGTAAAATATTTCAAAATCATATGTTCAAGATGATCAAAGGAGACTTGCCTTCTTGCACGCTCTCTGGTTCTTCCTGCTGCTGGGTGGAGAGATCGTCGACAACGTTGGATTCTACGCGCGAAAAGACAGAGCAACAAAACAAATAAATACAAACAAAATTCAAATAAAATTCCAAAATTCCAAAAGAGGCCATATTTGGATAGATTGTGATTTTAGATGAATTTAGGAGAAAGAATCAACGGATTCGGAGTTCGTATGAGGGAGATCGAATATCTGGAAGTTTTGGACATCACATGAAATGATAACAAAATACGAGGATTACTTTTTGAATAGTACAGTGTCGGTTGGCTACAAGGTGGCTAGTGAATGGGCAAAATGGAATGCTGGCAATGAGGCGAAGGTGGTGACACAGGTATGGCAGCGAGGAACGGCGGCAATCACCGGCGGTGAGGGAAAAACGCAGTGACGGCGTGGTAGCGACAACGGCAGGTTGGAGACCGGGTATGGAACATGGAGATGTAAGGTGAGCGTGGGGTAGTACATGGCATGGTGAAGTTAGGAAAATTATTGGCTAAGCTGAAAATTAATCGGAGACGATACAATCGACGTTTGAATGACGATAGTGGAGAAACATGAAAAACTTGATATCTTGGTGCTCGATGGAGCGAATCCAAAACCATTTGAAAGGTAGCTACCTGAGATGGTTTGGCACGATATGACATGAATGGATTGGAAAAAACACCACCGGATAGATGGGGACATGAGATGCCATTGGCGGCCATGGCGAGGTGTCGGAGGCGAAATTTTGTGGAGGCTTTTGGGGAAAAGGAAGGAAGCACGGCGTAGAACACAGTGAGGCAATTCTAAGAAAAATTACGGCATGGGCTAAGGCTTACCGGAGGCGACGAAACGACGTCGGGAGTCACAAACGGCCATTTTCGCGGAAAGCTCAATCCCTGACAATTGGCTCCATGAAAAATTAAACAAAATGGTAGAAAAATTTCTTAGAGTCTAGGACACAATATGACGCGAACAAAAATTGAAGCGCTTACCAAAAAGGATGTACGCGCCAAGGTACAGTTTTAGTGTCTAGGCCTGACAAGGTCGACGAGGACTCGGGGGATCTTTAGGTGATGGTGATGGAAGCACGATGTAGAACGCGTCGAGGCAAACTTAACGGTGCAAACGGTTCGACCAAAGGATATCGGATGGTGGTGGAACACGACGGAGAAGACATTCAACGACCGACGGATTGACATCGGTGTTTCGGGCAAACGGAGAGGAGTTAGCGGGTGAGGTTTGTGGCGAAACGAAGAGGAGAACATGAGGAACGCAGTGCTCACCTTGGTTGTGGTGGAAGATGCACGGTCGGCCTGCAGCGAGGAGCGAAGCGGCAACACGGTTTGGCCACGGTGCTTCGGCGATGCTCCGGCGAAACTCCGGCAAAGGCGAGGGGAGTACCATGTAGAACGCGCAAACACGAAGCTAATGGTGTGGCCAAATGTGGTGGAGCTTCACTGTAGGAGGCGCAATCGGCCGAAGAACACCGTTTTGTTGGTGAGAGAAAAATGCCGATTGCGGCGAGGAGAAGGGGAGAGAGGCCTTGATATTACAGAGGCTTGGTGAGGATGAGGAGAGGCACTCGGTGCTCCCTTTTATAGGCGTGGAGGTGGACCGGATGGAGAGATCCGCGAGGGAATGTCTTTCGGTGGCATGGCATATTCCCGCGAAATGGACGCATGAAATTGGGGGCTAAGGCTGGGGATGGAAAGGTCTTAATGAGAAGATTCCAATGCATTTTGTGGCGCAAGAAATGGTTGAGAAAATCACAAGTTATGAAGTTTGAAGAACCGGCCATGGCGCTCGCGCGTGCGTGGAGAAAGTAATAATAAAATAATAATTTTTTTCCAAAAAAATAAAATAAATTTGAAATAAAATCAAAAAAATTCCACAAACAACCTTAGAACCCGAAAATACCAAATAAAATAATTTCAGATTTAATTGAAGTATATTTTGACCATTAAAAATATTTTTACTTTCTAAGCTTTAATTTAATCCAAATAAATTCAAAAACTCCAAAAAATTTGAAAATAGGATAGAAATGGATAGATTGAAATTTTATATGAATTTAGAAATTTGAATGGGCTCAATCGGAATTAAAATGAAGAAATACGATCTTTTGGAAGTTTAAAAGGAGAGAAAAAGAATAAACTGATTTTCTGGAATTATTTTTGAACTGAAATGACATCATCAAGGGAAATGATTTTCAGAGGAATTATTTTTCTATGGAAAAAGGAATTTATGATGTTAGGGTGACGTCAGCAGAGATTTTGATTTTCTGGCCGAATTATTTTTCAACAAGAAAAGGGTTTTATTCACTGACAGGCGGGACCGACTTTTTGGACTAGGTCCATAAACCGGGGAGAAGGCTGAGGTGGCACGCAGTTGGCGTAGCACTTGCGTAGCTCATGGTTGCTAAGGTGGCGCACGGGGATTGAGGGCATCAGCGGATGACGACGCTGCTGGGGTCGGCGAGGGGTGCGCGAGTGGCACGCAGTTGGCGGCAGGGCTCTTCAGCGGTGGCTTCACTCGGTGGAGGGGCGGGGATGCGCGCACGGGTCTAGCGAAGGTGGAGGCGACGAACGGTTATCGGTTACACCAAAGTTAAGGTCGGCGCAAAGACGAGTAAAGAGGGAGATAAGCGGGGTTTAAAGTGGGAAAATGGTAGAGCTTGAATGCGGAAGTGATTAAGCTTTCAATTGTAGCAAATGCTCGAGCTAACGAAAAGAAACAACCAAATTCAAGAGCTCGGGTGGGGCATTAATGGTGGCGGTGGAAGGTTGAAGAAGGCAAGAAGAAAGCAGAAGCTGACAGGTGGGGTTGGGCTATCGGCGAGAGGGAAGAGAGAGGAGGAAGAAGTGGACGGTCGGACGAATGCCACGAGGCGAAAGAGAAATCAGGGCCATCGGATTAAAACGAAGGGGTAAGTGAAGGCGGGTGGCTGAGATTAAACCGGGCGAGGATGGATTGAATCAGGGAGCGACACGTGATGGCCGAGTAGAGAGGTTGAGGATTAAATTTGATTTAGATTTTGAAATAAAATTTAGATAACTCCAAATAAAACTCAGAAAATCACAGAAAATCCAAATAAAATTCAAGTACTTTAAAATAATTAATTTGAAATTAAATTTTTTAGGAAGAGGATTTTTGGGATGTTACAAAGATGTAAAGGATACGAAATGCCACCAATTCTCCAAAGGTTCCGTCACGCTGGTGCGTGGTCGGGTCTTCGACGGGCGTAGCTCACGGCGGGGCCATGTCACGGGACGTCCTCGCGGCCGAGTACGGCCGACGACGAGCTCGCCGCGACGCGAGGCGACGATTACTTTGAAGAGGCAAGGCACCCGGTGTGACGCGCGAAGACATGCGGCTCGGGGCCATACGAACGGAGACGTCCCATAACATGCGCGCGTGCATGGGCCATGCAGTGATATCCGTGAAGACATCACGGCCGGCGTAGGTCTTTGCATCATCGCAGGGCGAGCAGAGGCGGAAGCCGACTTCGGCGGCGCGAGACGAGTGGACATAGAGGCCAACGCCGGACTTCGCCCGAGGCGGAGGCTTGCGACGCCGCGATCGGCGGGTCTTCACATCATCGCAGGCGGCGGAGGCGGAAGCCGACCGGCGGCGCGCGAGACGGGCGCGGACGTAGAGGCCAACCAGGGCCGGCCCTAAGGGGGTGCGGCGGGTGCGACCGCCGAGGGCCCAGCCCAAATAGGGGCCCAAACCTAGGTATGTAAATCCCAGAGGTAATCAGGTAAGTCCACGTGACCACGTCGATTCAGTTTCCAGAAATCACGATCGCGAGTTTGCGACTCTCCTGTTCGCGTCTCTTCCACGGACGGCATCACGGCGGATCATCCTCACGCTACTGCAGTTGGAGGCTTTAATAATATATGGCCTTATGGGCCTAGGATGATAAGTTCGCCATAGGGCCCTTGAAAATATAGGGCCGGCCCTGAGGCCAACACCGGACTTCGCTAGTGCGGAGGCTTGCGGACGCCGCGGTCGAAGTGGGTCTTCGCATCATCGCAGGGGCGAGCAGAGGCCGGAAGCCGACTTCGACAGCGCGGAGACGAGCGAACGTAGAGGCCAACGCCGGACTTCGCCAGTGCGGAGGCTTGCGGACGCCGCGGTCGAAGTGGGTCTTCGCATCATCGCAGGGCGAAGCGGAGGCCGAAGCCGACCGGCAGCGCGGAGATGAGCGGACGTAGAGGCCAACGTCGGACCGCCCGGCGGAGGCTTGCGAACTCCGCGGTCGAAGTGGGCCTTCGTGTGGTCGTCGGGCGGCGGAGGTCGAAGATGAAGCACCGGCGGCGCCGATGGACTCAAGCCACCCCGCCGCACTCGTGTTCGCGATTCCTCATCCGACGCCGGCGGCGCGGCGGCCTGCGCATCCACTAGCGGCGCAGTAGACCGCGCCGACACGGAGCTTGGTGGAGCCGGCCAGCTTCTCGATCTGCGCGGCGGTGGAGACTCGAGTGCTCGTCGTCTTCTGGTATGACACATAGCCGAGTGCTCTGGAAGGCGGCACGAGACGCCTCGTGTCGGCAACTCCGCGGTGAGAGGTCGGCGGAGTTGTGTCGAAGGCCACGGCCGTCGCGACGGAGAGCGACCGCCGTGCCACGTAGCCGAGCCCACCATCGAGACATCCGGCTTGGCGAAGAACATCCCGCCGTTGATGGCGGCGTTGAAGACTCGACCGAGCGCGGCGTCAATCGTAGCTCGAGCTCTTGTCACGGCTGGCCATTACACTCACCAACGCACGTAGCTCGCATGCCAAGACGACGAGGTCCGACGGACAGCGCAGATGCGGCGCGGTCGCAAGCCTTATCTCCGAGGCGAGGCCCGAGGGCTTCGCCGCGAGGCGATGTTCGAGCGAGCCGAGCACGCGAGCGAGGTACTCAGCAGAGCCAAGCACGCGAGGCGAGGTCCGAGCTTCGCGGAGGTGGGGTCTGAATGGAGCCGGCGCGCGAGGCGGCGGGTCGAGGCGATCGAGGCGGTCGCGGAGGCTACCGCTCGCCACGCCGCCTCGCCGCATCGCCGCGTCCGTAGGCTCCGGAGGTTGCAGCACGGTCCCGTCGTCCAAAGCTTGATGTTGTGCTTGAAGCCCGACTTGCCGAGTTTTGCCCAAGTGCCGCGCTGCGAGAATAGCATGCATACCTCGCGACGGCGGGGCTCCGGCATCATGATCCTTCTAGCGCCGCCCGGCAATGTCATAGCTACGCGTGGTGATGACCACCGCCAGCCCCGGTCTCATCGACACGAACACCGCGGGTGGAGCGTGCCCTCCGGTGGCGTCCAACACGTCGTCGGGCGTCACCAGTGCTTTTCCGCCGAGATGCTCTACCTTCCGCGGGATGCTCCGCGAGCCACCACGACCCGGTGGATAGCGCCATCGTCCACCCGTGGCCGTAACAGCCTGTGGTCCGCCGCGCCATCGAAAAGGCGAGTTTAACGAAACCGGCCATGCGAGTCCGTGCGAACCACGGGAGGTATGTAAAACAAAACACGCTGCTATACTTCTTCGTTAACTTTCCTTGAGTCCGGACTTGATGCTGCAGCTTAGCCTTCGTTAGTCCGAGTCTTGAGCTTAGTAGTAGTTCACGTTTTGCGAGTTTTCAGCAACTAGTGCCATGATTGTAGGATCTGACGGTATACAGTTGTAATCTATCTAATGAATATAAATACAACAAACTCACGCCTGGATTGCGTGTGGGATTGCAAACTCTCTATCCCTTCTCTGTGTATTTTCACATGGTATCAGAGCCTCCTCTTCTCCACAAACATGTCAACCTCTAGCGCCAACTCCTCTGGTTCCACCGGTTCTACAATACCAGCCATTGCCGGCGCCTCACCAGTCTCTGCTGGCCTACTCCCAACACCATCATTTAGCCACTTGATCAGCGTCAAGCTAGGTCAGGAGAATTATCTCCTCTGGAAGGCACAAATGATGCCTTATCTCCGAAGCCAGCAGCTTCTAGGCTTTGTCGACGGATCCAATAGTGCTCCTGACAAGATGATCACCACCAACACTGACTGCGGCACAACTGTCGTCCCCAACCCAGCGTACCAGATCTGGCTGCAGCAGGACCAAGCTGTTCTCAGCGCTATTCTCTCATCGCTGGCTCCAGAAGTTCTCTCTCAGGTGCTGCTCCTGAATACATCGCATGAGGTGTGGACTGCGCTTGAGCGCAGGTTCGCATCACAGTCAAAGGCGCGGATCATGCATGTTCGTCGCCAACTCGCCATGATCCAGAAGAAGGACATGACCATGGCAAATTACCTTGGAAAGGTAAAATCCCTGGCCGATTCATTGAGCACCTGTGGCGTCGCCCTCTCTGAAGAAGAAATTGTGACATATATGCTCACCGGTCTGGACGCCGACTACGACCCGATTGTGACATCGCTCACCACCAAGACGGAACCAGTCACCCTCAACGATGCTTATTCCCATCTCCTCTCTTTTGAGATGCGCCACGAGCAGAACCAAGCTGTGATGCAGGTGAACCTTGCGGCGCGTGGCGGTCGTGGAGGACGCGGTCGGTGGGGGCGTGGACGCAGCACTGGCCGTGGTGGTCGTGAACAACAGGGCCAAGGATCAAACAACAACAACACAAGCAAGCCAACATGCCAGGTGTGTGGCAAAGTTGGGCACGTCGCTCTCAAGTGCTACCATCGATTTGATCATTCATACCAGGCTGAGGAAACAAAGGTTGCCGCTGCAGCACACACCTCGTCGGGATATACAATTGACACGAATCGTATATCGACACGGGAGCGATCGACCACATCACCGCGAGATTGATCGCTCGATCGTCCGAGAGAAGTATGGCGGCAAGGAACAAGTACAAGCTGCAAATGGCTCAGGTATGCATATTTCCCATATCGGTCATTCACAGATTCATACTCCCTGCCAAACCCTCCAACTGAAAAATATCCTTCATGTCCCAAAAGCATCAAAGAACCTTTTGTCAGTTCACAGATTCACCTCTGATAATAATGTAATGTTTGAGTTTTATCCCAATCACTTTGCTATTAAGGATTTGGCCACGAGGAGGGTGCTTCTTCAAGGTCGCAGTAAAGGTGGACTGTATCCTCTGCCGTCCAAGGTCGCTACCACAACTAAATCTGCCTTCTCTAGCATAAAGACTTCCCACGAGCAGTGGCATTGCCGGCTTGGTCACCCTTCTTCAGCAGTCGTTCAGCAAGTTATTCAGCTTAATAAGCTCCCTTGTTCTAGCAACAATAAATCCATGTTTGTATGTGATGCCTGTCAATGTGGAAAGAGCCATCAATTACCCTTTCCTTTGTCAAACACAGTATCTGTTTCGCCACTTGAACTTGTATTCTCCGATGTATGGGGGCCAGCACTCACTTCTATTGGGGGATATAAGTACTATGTGAGCTTTATTGACAATTTCAGCAAATTTGTTTGGCTCTATCCTCTAAAACAAAAATCCGAAGTTACAAATGTCTTTGTTCAGTATCAAAAGCATATAGAACGACTGCTTGATAGAAAAATTCTTTGTATACAATCTGATTGGGGAGGGGAGTATCAAAAACTTCACTCTATTCTCACTCAAACTGGCGTTGCACACCGTGTATCCTGTCCTTACACTCATCAGCAGAACAGTTCCGCTGAAAGGAAACACAGACATGTTGTTGAGGTAGGCTTGTCCCTTCTTGCTGCAGCGTCCATGCCCTTAAAATTCTGGGACGAGGCATTTCAAACAGCAGCCTACCTCATCAACCGAATCCCTAGCAAGGTGATAGGTTCCAGCACTCCTCTTGAAAAACTTCTAGGTGCTAAACCCAATTATACTCTACTGAAAACCTTCGGGTGTGCCTGCTGGCCCAACCTCAGACCATATAATTCTCATAAGCTCCAGTTCAGATCAAAACGTTGTGTGTTCTTGGGCTATAGCAATCTCCATAAGGGATATAAGTGTCTTGATCCTTCTAGTGGTAGAGTATATGTTTCTCGAGACGTTATCTTTGATGAAAAAGTATTTCCTTTTTCTGAAAACTCTCCTCCCTCAAGTATCCAGTACACAGCTGATAAGGTCCTTCTACCCAATCTACACCATCAAATCAATTCTAATGTTTCTATGAATGACCATGTGGCTAATGTGCATACTTGTGATCCATCTAATCCTATTTTGCAGCAGCAGTCTACGCATGTTTTGCAGGCAGCCGAGTCTGAAGACATTGTAATAGAACATTCTTCTGCAATTGCCAACAATAGCACAGCAGCTGCCACGGCGGCAGCGACTGAAGACACAATTGCAGCGGTAGACTCTGTCAGCAATCCTGTCTTAACTGGTCAAGCTGCACCGCCACATCCAATGAGAACTCGACTCAAAGATGGTATTCGGAAGATTAAAGAATTCACCGATGGCACTGTTAGGTATGCTGGAGCAGTAGCAGCAGCAATCACTGAGCCAACAAGTCATCAGGAAGCACTAGAAGATGAAAATTGGCGACAAGCAATGGAAAGTGAATATTCAGCACTGATGAAAAACAAAACATGGCATCTTGTGCAGCCACAACAGGGTATGAACTTGATTGATTGCAAGTGGGTATTCAAGCTTAAACGAAGAGCTGATGGTTCCATTGATCGGCACAAAGCCCGTTTGGTAGCAAAAGGATTCAAGCAGCGGTATGGCATTGACTATGACGATACATTCAGTCCTGTTGTTAAGTCAGCAACCATACGACTTGTCTTGTCTCTGGCTGTTTCAAAGGGGTGGAAACTGAGGCAGCTAGATGTGCAGAATGCGTTCCTTCACGGCGTTCTTGAAGAGGAAGTTTTTATGAAACAGCCACCTGGGTTTGAGGACCTCAAGCAACCACATCTGGTTTGTAAGCTCGACAAAGCCTTACACGGCCTCAAACAAGCACCTAGAGCCTGGCACTCAAGACTTAGCTCTAAGTTATGTGAGTTGGGATTCATGCCTTCCCGAGCTGATACTTCTCTTTTTATTTATAATCATCGAGGTGTACAGGTATTCATGCTTGTTTATGTCGATGATATTATAATCACTGGGTCCTCTGATCAAGTAGTGCATCAATTACTCCATAAGTTACAAGCTGAATTTTCCATGAAAGACTTAGGTGACTTGCACTACTTCTTGGGCATTGAGGTGAAGAAGACTGCTACAGGTATTACTCTTTCACAGTCCAAGTATACTTCTGATTTGCTGAAGAAAATGCATATGGAAAAATGCAAACCTGTCAATGCACCGATGGTTGTCACAGAGAAGCTGTCCAAAACTGAAGGTGACCTTTTGTCTCCTGAAGATGCCACTAGATACAGAAGTATGGTCGGAGCCCTACAGTACCTTACCCTAACTAGGCCTGACATTTCCTTCTCTGTAAATCGGGTTTGCCAATTTCTGCATTCACCCACAACACAGCACTTGACAGCAGTAAAGAGAATCATGAGATTTCTCAAGGCCACAGCTGGTTTTGGTCTGTCAATCAACAAGTCCAACTCTGAGTTAGTAAGTGCATTCTCTGACAGTGATTGGGCTGGCTGCCCTGATGACAGAAGATCGACAAGTGGATTCGCAGTGTTCTTCGGAACAAACCTCATATCCTGGAGCTCCAGAAAACAGACTACGGTCTCAAGGTCGAGTACTGAAGCTGAGTATAAAGCACTTGCTAATGCCACAGCTGAGATCATTTGGGTTCAATCTCTTCTTGGAGAACTTGGAATCTTCCAGTCAAGGCCACCGTGCTTATGGTGCGATAATCTAGGGGCAACTTACCTCTCTGTGAATCCTGTATTTCATGCTAGAACCAAGCATATCGAGGTGGATTACCACTTTGTTCGGGAAAGAGTTGCCCTCAAAGCACTGGAGATCAGATTCATTCCGAGTCAAGATCAAGTAGCTGACGTATTTACAAAGCCTGTGTCAGCAAAACAGCTAATAGCAGCTCAACACAATCTCAATCTGACGAGTTGAGATTGAGGGGGACTGTAAAACAATACGCGCTGCTATACTTCTTCTGTTAACTTTCCTTCAGAGTCCAGACTTGATGCTGCAGTTAGCCTTCTGTTAGTCCGAGTCTTCAGGCTTAGTAGTAGTTCACGTTTTGCAGGTTTTCAGCAACTAGTGCCATGATTGTAGGATCTGACGGTATACAGTTGTAATCTATCTAATGAATATAAATACAACAAACTCACGCCTGGATTGCGTGTGGGATTGCAAACCCTTTATCCCTTCTCTGTGTATTTTCACAAGGTCGATACCGCCGACGCGAAGTCCATGTATGGCCACGAGGGGGCGAGGTCGACGCCGCCGACGCGAAGGCCGTGCAGCGCCACGGGGAGGAAGGTCGCCGACTGCGGATGGATACTTCACGTACGCATGCATGCAGAGATGATGAACCAATGCATGCATGTGCTTTGAGTTTTTCACGTAGAGTGCATGCACGAGGCGAGGACTTCGACCGCGTGCCGAGATCAGAGGCCGATTCTGGCGTGGAGGCTTCGACGTGGCGGGCTACAACGTGGAGCTTGGCGCGAAGACCCTGGTGCGGCACGCTGCTACTTGGATGGATGGTCCTGGGCCCGCCGACGCCGATGAACCCGTCGTCCTGGCGGTCGAAGATGCACAGTGCGCGGAGCCATGCATGCATGGACGGAGGCCAGCAAAGTCGTCGCCAGCAGCTTGGACTCAGTGAGACGGGGGCGAAGACCGCGGTAGAGCTCAACGCGGAGTAGGCTTCGCCGGGGACGCGCGATGCGGAGAAGACGCTGCTGGCTGTTGATACGGACACCGCTCGTCCATCGCCTGCACACCGGAAAAAAAAAGAACGAACCCAGACGGAAAGAGAAAAGAGAGCTCTGCGCATGGGTGTATACTTGGATGCCTATACTGTACGCATGCAAGAAGCTAATCGTGGAGGAAGAGAGAGAAACAGGTTCATGCATGCATGCTCACTTGAAGAGAGAGCGAGGCAGTTAACGTGTGCATGCATGGATTTTTTTTTTTTTTTGAATGTGTTGTTTGCATGCACGGGTGGATAAGTGCTCTTGGCGTATACATGGGGCTCGCTGATGCAATGAATGCGCATGCACGCGGGAGAGAAAATCATGCAGCTACTCTCTGTTTTTTTTAAGCACGGAGTCGTAGCATCCGTTGGAGCGGAGCAGCGCAGCGCTCGGAGTGGCGGGCTGGGACGCGGGGTTCGAGCTTCGTCTGCGATGTCGACGGAGACTCGGGGGACGCATGCATGGAGTCCACGTAGACGCCAGGGGCGCGGAGGCCGGAGCTGCGGCGCGGACGTCCTCGACGTGAGTGAATATATCGAGCGGAGACTTGGCGCGGAGGCTGCGGCGCGGAGACATGCTTGGCGAGAGGTACTTCGCGCGGAGTCTGACGTGGGCGAGTCGAAGGCACAACCTTACCCATCGTACACATTATCCACCAGATCTGGACCTGGAGAAGACCACAGATCTGTGTGCTCACAACACCTTTGCCATATTTAATGAGGTGCATGCATATATCTTGAAACGAACAAGCTGGCGACAAGATGGACTTATCTGCGGTGTTCATGATGATGGATTAATGGATTTTTGATAGTATCTTCTGTTCCGGCCATGGCAATTCTCCTTTGCGCGACTTCTTGCCCAATCCCCACGGACAGCGCCATCTGTTGTGGTTACAGGCCAAACAGTATAGAAGGGGACTAGTAGAAGAGGAAGAGGGAGCCAGATTTGTGGGATGGTTGGTGAGAATGAGAGGATCCCCCTTTGCCCCTCCTGGGGGTTTATATATATGAGTGGGGTAGAATGGGAATTTCTCATTCTACCCCTTAGTACTTACAAGGGCTGAGGGTACATTGGTATATTTACACTGATATATTCCTCTACACTATTAGGCCTATTACATGTTGGACTAGCTGCACGGCCCAGTCACGGGGGGTTAGGCCACCCTTACAACACTAGCCAATAAACAGAAATAGATTTAGGGCTAGAAAAGAATATCGCAGACGGTTTGTAAGTAAAACCGTGCAGTGATGGCGATCCTGAGCGGTTTTACTTACAAACCGTCGCGATAGGTGATAATCACGAGCGGTTTTAGGTAAAAATCGTGCGTGATATATCAATAACATGATGATTTTAACAAAAAAATCGTGCGTGATAGTGATAATCACGAGCGGTTTTTAGTTACAAGCATGCGTGATTATCGACTATCACGATACGATTTTTGTTAAAAACCGTCTGTGATATTTACACCACAGACCGTTCGAAAACCATCTGTGATAATCTTCGATTATTACTGACCCATAAATTCAGACGGTTCAGAAAACCGTCTGTGATGATGTTTCTGAACCGTCTGTAATACGGTTTTTTGTAGTAGTGAGTGGTCGGGCGGTCGCCATATCTCGCCACATGGAAGGGTCGGCCCTGTCTCACGGGGTGTAGCAGTAGAATATACGTTCCCTATTTTTTGTTTTTTCCTCACCAACACCAGTATGGCGGAATAACCTCAACTATTTTGTGATGTATTGTCCAGTGGAGCCAGGATTCGAAAAGTGGTTGGGCGAACTTCTAATAATATACGCCCTCCGGTTAGAAAAACAAGTCATTTTAGGTTACATGCAATTAACCATTAAAACATTGGCTATCAACATCGTTTTTAATATTTAGATAAGACAAATAAAAATGGTATGTATAGATTTATCTTGAAAAATGCTTTCAAAATATTATAATTTTATGAAGTTTTAAAAATATATTGCAGTAGAAATTAGTTGTCAAAGTTGTATTTTGAAGATCAGTGTGTGAAATGTGTTTTTTTTTATTGGATGGACTATGAGTACAAGGATCCTTAGCTTGATATGGCAAAAATACTAAATAAACCATGGGTATTTGACGTGTGTGTAGAAGCAGGCACGGAGTTATTTGTATATTTAGGTATTGGAGTTGTAATTCTTCGACGGGACAAATACCCGATCGTCTTGTCCGTATTTAATCCCGGTAATTAATGGTATATATTGGAGCAGGAAGAAGGTACCAGTTCCAATCTTCGCCTTTAATTTAGGTATAACTGTGACGGCTGTGCTCTTTAGAGCAAGTACAATGGTGCTGACTAGGTTGCCTCTAGTGAAATCCACATCAGCACAATCCTAAGTGGAAGATAGAGAAAAGAAGAGAGAGAAGCAAGCTGCCCCTCATGCAAGAGGTGACCTCTAGCACATTATACAAGGAGAGAGAGATAAACTACCCCTCATGCAAGAGGTGACCCCTGATATATTTATGTAAGTATTAAATGTTTGAGTGCTTTAGTAGAGGTAACCTCTACTCTACTCATTGTATTAGTTACCTCTACATGAGCCACATGTAGTCTTTTTGCTTATGTGGCTAGTCCTAGAGGTGGCAGTCACCTCTTCTATTGTACTTGCCCTTAGAGATAAGCTCTAGCTGTGGGCCGGGCTTATAGTTACTGTTAGCTTTTTTTAGTATAATTAATTTTTTTAAAAAAGGGGGAAAGATTACATCATTATAGATAATATAAAGAAATGAAGAAAAATAAAGACAAAAAACCTCAAAAATACTAAAATAACAGAAAAGAACGAAATACTAATGAGCTATTGCACCGAAAAATACGGCGACAAGGCTTGTGTGACCACTGACTAATTAACCACCCCAAGTTGGTAGTGTCTTTTTCTTAGTCGTCGTCTTCGTGACGTTAACCTACGTTTTACCAAGTACAGACACCAATTCAATTATGTAATCACCACACTTATACTACTACTACAGAAAACCTAATATTAGATACCACATCATAGACGATTCCTTAAAACCATCTATATTAAATACTATCACAGACGGTTTTAGTTTAAAATCGTCTGTGTTACTGCCAGTGATAAAAACTGTTTGTAAAAGTAAACTATCACAGGCGGTTTGTGGTTAAAACCATCTGTAAAGTATCACAGATAGTTATTAATAAGAACTATCGATGATATTATGAAGTATCACAGATATTTTTTTAATTTGAACCGTCTGTGATAATTCACAGACGGTTTGTCACACAAACTGACCGTGATAATTCCGCTATATTAATAGCATGCAAACCCGTCGACCTCCTCTATCTTAAATTCCAGATCTACGCTGCTGTGTTGAGCTACAAGTAAGGCTTTGAGGCCATTGGTGGAAGGAGATCAACTATTTCGCAAGAGTAATTGTAGAACCACTAAGTTATTGGCTAGTTATGGTTAGTAATTTGTTTCTAATTGTATTATAATTTAGATCTAGCTTTTGGTGAAAGGAGAATTGAAGACGGTTTAGATCTAGCTAACTTGATATAGAGAGAAGATTATTTACATCTAACTATATATAGCTATTTAATTTAGATCGTATATATATAGTATAGTAATTAATTAATTATGTTATATTAAATTGTTATATGCGTAACGTAGGACCGAAGCTAGATGTACGCTAGGAACCATGTGAGCGAAGCGTACATTAATGGCGTTTCTACTTTTACAAGAGCCGCCGAGGAAGATATATTGAATAAGGAGATAGAATATATGTACTATCCATGTATTGATGGCGAGAATCTAAAGATGTTTAAGAACCGAGAATAGATTGAAGCGCACTTGATTCGAAAGGGTTTAAAAATTGGGTATGCATGTTAGACCAGTCATGGTGAAAACCAGATTGTACAGGAAGGTAGTAATAATGACATCGCCAATGAACTCAATAATATGCCGTTAGATGATCATGTTGATTGTGGTTTCGATTCGGATAGTTTGAATGATGACAATCTGGATCAGATGCTTCGTGATGCAAAAGGGAACTGTGATAAGAGAGTATGTTAAATTCCGGGGCTTGGTGGAGGACTAGGGGAGTGATAACAAGAGCTTACACTAAGTCGCCATGTTGCCTTTTTCGTATTTCAACTCCTCTGCATACCACTCGGAAGCTCCTTGATACTCCGACTCCTTGGTAGCGTAGTGGATGGATGGTGAATAAATAGGGAGTGTAGAGAGATGTTAAAGAAATGGGGAATATAGAGGGATGTTGAAGAAATGAGAGATTGGATAGCTTGTGAAGAAATGAGAGAAGCGAACTGAATTTATAGGCATCAGTTCTCGAGCATTGCTCTTCTGAACGTTGCTCTCCCGAACGTTGCTTCTGAGTTCTGACCGTTGTGTGCATCTTTCAGAGACTGCATTCATCAGTCTCATCTCTCTAAGAAAATGATTCTCCTCTCGGAGATAGCTATCTTCAGATTCTCCTAACTCTCATCTCTCTCTCCAACTTTATTCACTCAATCCGCTCTCATCTCTCCTCCCTCTCTCATGCTCTCTCAACTCTCCACTCTTCTCTTGTCTCAGCCGGTCGGCCCGAGGCCCGAGCGGCGGCGCAAGAGGCAGGAGCGCATGGGCGGGAGGTGGAGCAGCTGGCGGGAGGCCAGGCAGAGTGGCAGAGCAGTGGTGCGGGAGGCCAGGCAGAGCAACAGAAGGGAGGCTAGTCGGAGCACTGGTGTGGGAGGCGCAGCGGTGGCAAGGGAGGCAAAGCGGTGGTGTGGGAGGCCAGGCGGAGCGGGAGGCCAGGAAAATCGCCAGCACAGGAGGCGAAGCGGCGGTACGGGAGGCCAGGCAGATCGCTAGCACAGGAGGCGAAACGGCGGAGCAGGAGGCCAAGCAGAGCTGCGCACGAGAGGCCAAAGGCGTGGAGCTAGAGGGCTAAGGTGGCCATCGGTGCCGACGTGCCTGTCATGCCACCCGTGCCCACCGTGCTCCCTGTGTCGGGCTGGCCCGAGCACGGCCCAATTCGTCGTGCCATGCCGTGCCCAACTCAGCCCACCGTTCATGCCATGCCAACACGGCTCGCCATGTGTCAGGCTGGGCCATGCCTCGAGCCCGGAAAAACACGGCCCGTCTCCCACCTCTACACTTTCCTACAGCACCTGCAGATCAACCACCTCTTTCCTACAACACCTGCAGATCAACCAGTACAGTTAGAAATCTGGTAAACTTTTTTTTAAAAAAAAATCATGCATCAACTGATGAAGAACAGTGAAAACCCTTCTTTTCTAGTTAGTTGGTTGGTACACACTGTTGTCCCCCTTGACTGAAACACGGCGAGTGATTATTATCAGGTGTCATACTCCATATATTTATGGTGTACAACAGTACAATCCTCTCGTTGATGCAGGACTATGTACTATATATAGCACTACACTAGCTAGTAGCACATTACAGTGTCCAGCTGGGAATGGATATGGGTGCGCCAACCTGGTTCTTCTCGATGGCCGGCCTCGGCGCCTTGTATCTGGTGTCCGCCGTCTGCCTCCCCCTCCTCGCCCACCTCGCTCTCTGCGTGCGCCGGCCCAAGGACCTCCGCCGCCGCTACGGCTCGTGGGCCCTCGTCACCGGCCCGACCACGGGGCTCGGGCGCTCCATGGCCCTGGAGTTCGCGAGCCGCGGCCTCAACCTCGTCCTCGTCGACCTTAACCCCGGCAATCTCCAGGAGATCTCTGAGACGATACGACGGACGCACGGCGTGCAGACCAAGACCGTGGTGTTCGACCTCTCCCTCGTCTCCACCGCCCAAGGAGACGACGCGATGCGTCGGCTCCGGAAAGCCATCGAGGGGCTGGACGTGGGGATTCTGGTGAACAACGCCGGGGTGATACGGCCGGGCGCGCTGTACGTGCACGAGGCGGACGTGGAGCGACTGGTCACGATGATACGGGTGAACGTGCTGGCGCTGACGGAGGTGACGGCCGCGGTGCTGCCGGGGATGGTGGAGCGGGGGAGGGGCGCCATCGTCAACGCCGGCTCGGGCTCCACCGTGGCCGTCCCATCCTTCCCGCTCTACACCGTCTACAGCTCCACAAAACGGTACTACTACATATATGCCATTCGTTAATCTCTACTATTATATAACGATGAGTTGGTGGTCGTTGATGCGTTCTTCTCTCCCCTCTCTACAGCCATCCGATTTGATCTGGACCATTCGTCTCTCTTCTCCTCTCTCTCTCTCAGGATACAACCGCCCACCCCTCCACTTTCCCCATCTCTTCACGCATTTTGCCCACCCTTCTCTCTCTGTCGCTTTCTCTCCAATGTTTGATGTGTGAAGTTGGCCAAACAATAAGTTCTGTCTCACTATTTTTATGATTTCATTGCAACGCACGTGTCACTAACTAGTTACGTATAATATAGTGAGGCCAGTACGTCCATGAATCAACATGAATGCATGTGTGTATGTATATGTGCAGGTATGTGGAGGAGCTGTCGAGGAGCCTGTACGTTGAGTACAAGAGCAAGGGGATCGACGTGCAGCTGCAGGTCCCGTTCTACGTGCACACCAACATGCTGTCGAGCGCCGTGAAAGCCAGGTTGATCTTCCCGATGTTCGTGGCGACGGCGGACGCGTACGCGCGCGCGGCGGTGCGCTGGATCGGCCACGGTCCGGTGTCCGTGCCCCACGTCCCCCAGCAGCTCCAGTGGTTCCTCGCCGCCTTCGTGCCGGACTTCGCCCACGACTGGTACCGACTTCGCCGGCATCTGGAGCATAGAGCCATCCTCTGGAGGCTCACGGCATGATCGCCTCAGCCGCCCGCCGGCAATTCATCTCGATCGATCACCAGCTGCATGCATTGTCAGTACTCATCCGTCATGTTTTGTACGTAAACTTGCTTGTGTGTGTTGCATGGCACCGTGCATTAAGTCCTGTGCGTACGTGTTGTAAACTTGCTTTTGTGTGCACGTTTCTAGCTAGTTTGTTAGCTAAATGTATGGCGTGAGTTTCGGCGAAGAGCTGTTGCTCGCCTCATGTTTTGTTGTTCCTTTATTGTGTATGCGCGACTCACTAGTTGAATAACATAAGAAGGAAGAAAACGACGCAAGGCTGTTACGCGTCACAAAACAATCTTCTTCCTCGCCAGCGCCAAAATTAGGATCCACTATTTCACCGCACATATAACAATATTATATATAATTTATCAGCAATATTATACTAAGTAATAATACGTTCGACAATTCTTAGCACCAATACTTTATCATAACTAATGGAAATGTATGATGATAAAGAAGCAGTGTTCAAAATACTTACCAATTAAGAAATCCGCTAATAATATTGGTTAGTTGCAGTAAAGTGAAAGATATGAGGGTGAAACCAGTACAAAAGTTGAACAACGTTAGCAAAATACACCATCCAACCACAATGACCTTTAAAAAGGAACATAATTACTTAAAATTTTCAAGTAAAAAACTAGAATGATCGAATAAAAGTAAATACATTACTTCTTAGTATTTATATTCTTTCAAGTTCATGAAGTGGTGAACCACAACATCAATTGTAACTTTCTTCCATTCTAGTTTCTCCACATAGTAACCAAATCATCACCCGATTAATTGAAAACTCAATTAGATATAGGTATGTTCAATAATTCAAGAACAATATAGTGAAAAAATACGTCTAGTGACTTACTTGATATTGTAGTCAAATCTAAAGTTTGGTCCAATATAAGCACATGAATCATGATCATAATTTGACAAAAACGAACCAAAAATCATCACATTGAAATCTGAATTCACAAATTTAGCTCCTGTTCTTGAAATAAATTGGAAGAATTAAGAGAAATTTAAAGCAAAATAAATACTGATGGGTAGGTCTAAGCTTCCTTCAACTGGCAAGGGTGCGAGGCAATAGGGACCAGACAGCACTACGGCGAGATTGCAGGCGAGGACGGCCGGTGGCACCGATTTCTCCCATTCTCCGGTGACTAATCGCTGCCTTGTTGGGTGCGGCCACACGGCAATCGTGGCGCACACCTACTAGCTGACTGCACAAGACGGACATACATCAAGGGCAGCTGTGAGATGATATATTTTGTAGTAAATATTGCGGTATAAGCATATTTGCACATTTAATTCCAGCCAACATTATATAAACAATATATTTCCAGCATAAGAAGAATGACATTAATTGCATATAAACATGGAATTCTAACATGTCATTCAACTCCACATATATATTCAAAGAATATAACTTATATGTTGCTGAAAATAACATAATAAACAGTCCTAAGAACAGTAAAACAACTAATTCCAGCATATAACAAATTAATTGTTTCATTATTGCTCTCAGAACAGAGTTGCGCAAAATCAAAGATTTTGGCCTTCTCATGCACATGTCCATACTCTTCATATATATAATCTTGTTACCAAAATCAGAATTTGAGCTCTAACATTCACTGACTGAACCGACCAAAGATTGAATAACTATCAGATCTAAATGATCACATGCAGATGTAAACAGGATCTGTATACTAGCAGATTTCTAATCAATAACAGTAAGAATAAACTGCTATCAAAGATTAATGAATTCAATCTAATCCAAATGACAGATTTCACAATTAATCACTCATAAACAGAACATAGCAGTGGCTGCAGTAGTAATTCATCAGCATGTGAACAAGTCTACAAATTTTAACTGATAGACAATAGCTATGGCTCAGACAAGAATATACCAGAAAGAGCTCAAATCTGATTCCTCTAACAAGACTACAATCAGTAATAGACTATATTCATCACAGAGCAAATTGAAGCGCCCACAATCATCCACAACAGTTCTCCAACACTTGAGCAAAATAATAGACCAAGTACAACTGCTGTAAATGAGAAAGAATCAAATATACTCACAACACAGACAGTATTCGAAACTGTCCTGAAGCAATCAACCGAAGAATATCACAAATATGGCAAGGCACGAAAAGCTCGCTGTCCCAGAAAATCTATCAACCCGCTGTCGCTAGCGAGTAGATGATCCACGGAGATACAATGCCGCACTCCCTCTTTTAGCCGAAAACCCAAAAGAAGAAGCCGAGGTTGGGGAATGCCGCACAAGATCACAAACTGCCCTGGCTGTGAGCAATCAAACACAACAGGGGAATGCGCCGCCGCCTTGTTCTTCCTCGGCTGGACCCCTCAAGATCTCGGGAGCACCAACCCAGATTAGGGTTTACTCACGGGACCGAACAAGGCCTCAAACAGAGAGGACCCGAGAGCCGTGTCTCCGCCCACCGAAGAACAAAGAGGAGAATCAATCAGGAGAGGCAATCGGGAATGGAAGAAGCTACCTCACCGTCGGGCTGCGCCCCTCCTTTTGAAGAAGAGATGAGGCATGATTGCGGGGTGGCGTGAGCGGCCGGCTCCGAAGAACCCGGGCCTACCCCCGCCTCCGCCGCACTGCCCGCCATCTCCCCTCAAGCCCGAAGAAACCGGATCTGGAAGAGAAGATCAAAACCGCCGCACGGGTGAGGGAGAGGCGCAGGCGCCAGTGACCGCATCGGGGAGGAGACAAAGTCTCCTCCCCCTTATCTCTTTTTCTCGTGAGACCGGCAGGTGGGCCCCACCTTTAGGGCTCCCTTCCATTGTTATCAATTGGGAAATTCCCAAAATACCCTCTCAAATACAACATATTTCAGGATCAAACGAATAGACGCTATGGCTTATTGCGGTCCTCACTCTTAGGTTTGGCTCGACACACCACCCAAAAAACAATTGCATCCAAACAAGAAACAATAAATTATAAACTATCTTGAATTAACCCACAACGAGGAAAACCATCGTTCATCAGCCATGCATGCATGCCAAATATTGTATTCCTAACAAGTAATAAACCATAACATGCATTATGCGCTGCAAATGACCACAAGTCCACATTGTCGCTTAACATGTTGGACAGTCCCTATCATGTACGAAATATGCGAAGTTGCTAATCGCCCTGCTCTTTTCAGCTTTTAAAAGTTGTTTTTTGGCTTTTCTATAGTAAATAGAGTATCTTTTTAAGATAGAGTCTACTAGTTAATTATAATACATACTTTACTGACTTCATTTATATCGATAAAAACCGCACATGAGTTTCTGTTACTCTGTAATCTCTTACATAAACAGATCAAAAGCCACAAGCTACAACCAAAAGCTATAAACTCCAGCCGAAAAGAACAGGTCCATTAATATCTAATCTACCTGCAAGTGCCATAATAGTTCATGAAAGCGTCGAACAAAAGGTCATGAATGCAGCCGTTGCCACCAAACAAAAGGTCCCTGTTGCTAACTGTTCTCCACCAAACAAAACGTCTTTAGTAGCTAGCAGCTGCTAGCTCCAATAACAATTGCATGAAGGCTAGCTAGTGCAGTTTCCTTTGAACTGAGCTCAAAATAACATATCCAAAACAAGCAAAAGGTAACAGATTTATTCTATTAACTCTGCAAAGAACAAATATATATAATAGGATAGCATCATACATGGCCCTGATCAACTTGGCTTCGGCTTCTGGCTTCTGGCTTATTTTTCACTATTCATAAGTTTCGTCTTTTTCTGAACTTTTGGCTTTTTGTTGAGCTTTTTTGCCGGTTCTTTTTTTTCCCGTATTTGTTTGCATTATACGTAATGGGCTAACATTTTTTTATTTTTAATTTTTTAAATTTAATTATGCTAAATAAGTCTCTGTCATTCTGATGCTTTTTTCACCCAACTCTGATGTTTTCAGCCATAAGCCACGAGCTTTTCAGCCGAACCGATCACCACCAGATATTGGGCATGTTCTTTTCGGCTACGGCTTTTAGCTTTTGGCTGAAATTTTTGAATTTTGGTTGTTTACGGTACAGATTACGGAGAGACAGATACTCACTTGCGATTTTAGCTGGTACAGATGTTGGGCTTTTAACGTGTAGATCGTTTGTAGACCCCGTCTTGAGAAAATACTCCGTTTGAAAGTTAGGTACTGTAGCAAAAGCCAAAAGCCACCAGCTTGTGAGGTAAAGAACAGGCCTAGGGTCCAAAGAAAGATGGTTCTGATCTGGATGAACTGTATGCTCTGGATAAAGTGAATAATATATAGACAGTATAATGTATTAATTTATTAACAAATAAAGGGAAAAAGAGAATGTGTGTGTGTGTATCAACAACAAAACCCTGCAGCAAAGAGCAGCCTTGTAAATTATTGTGCTTTACTATAGTTGCTAGGCACCACATTCACAGGAAATATTGGTACCGATATATTCAACATCATAAGGGAAAGGAATTCCAAGGGAAAATAATAATAATGTTGGTTTTCTAATTATTTGCGCACTATCGCCTCTTCAGTTTCGCTGCGTTGCATGATAGCATTGGAATGTAGGTGAAGACAAATGATCAGCTCGCTTATGAACACATTTAAGTGTTGGACGGCGTGATTAATTACTCCGCATTTGGGTAAAACGACCAGGAACACTCCAGTTCTAGCTGCATGTATCCCCATCAAAGACAAGAAAAAAAATTAACTGATTAATGCTGCAGAAGCAGCTGCGAGAGTATTTGTCGATCAGGAAGGAGACGAGCAAATGAATGCTAACTTGTTAACCAACAAGACAAGACACATAGAGCGATCTATAAAGGTTTTCTCCAGCTAGTAGTAACACGGGAGCAGCTGCTAACTTCCACAACAGTTGCATCAAGGCGCCGCAAGTTCAGTTTCCCCTTCTACTGAGCACAATATATATATATAGCATATCCGAAGAGCCAAAACAAGCAAGAGGTAATCACAGGTTTATTCTTCTATTAACTCTGCAAATAACAAACATAATAGGAGAAGAACACAAATATACAAAGCGAAAATAATAATACAATTGGTTTTCTAATTATTTGCGCGCTCTCGTTAATTCTTCAGTTTTGCTGCGTTGCATGAATATAGCATTGGAATGTAGGTGAAGAACACATCTGATTTAAAGATTTAACACTGCAACTGATTAATGCTGCTGCTGCAGAGCAGCAGGAGAACCATAGCACGGGGTACATGTTAATCAGAAAAGGGTATGCACCCCATAGCAGTATCCCTGTTTCCTAAACAGAAAAAGGCTTCCAGAAAGATAACCTAATATGCCGGTCCAGCGCTCCATCACGGACAAAGGAGAACAACGACGACAGCTTTCGCGCCGAGAATCGCCCATCGGCGGTGCCACGCACACCGATAACCATAGTACAAAAAGTTGGACCGGCTGTTTGGGTAGGGTCCCGGCACTACCTCGGATCAACAAATTGGATCGGCTGTTTGGATAGGGCTCACGATCACTTCAAAGCGACGGTGTTTAATGAAAGGTCTACTTCGAGTCAAGCTCATAAGTCAACATCGGACAGGGTACACAAAGCCTGTTGGCATAGATCCCTGCAAACACCTGGTTAACACACGCAAACACTCTGGATGAACACAAGGAAAACAGGGGAGGTTGTGCGGCCTGAAAAACGCCTACCGCTTTTCTATTCTCTGCTTGTTATTCTCTATTTTCAGATATGCTACAGCTACTGACAAAAAGTTGATAGAAGCTGATACAACTCACGCACGCAAGGTCAACCCCGAAGGGGGTCCGGGGCCAACCCCGAGCGAAGTCCGAGGCCAACCCCAGACAAAGCCCCAAAGCATGCCACAAACCAACATCGGAGTCCCTGATATAGTGGGGCCCGGAGCAAATAACGTAGATACCCTTATGAGTAAGCTAAACCTCCAGAGCAAATTTGTAACTCCACTCACCTCCATCTCCCCCTATAAATAGGAACTCTTATAATAGGAGAATGGAGGCTATTTGTAACCCTAGACACTCATATTAAATACACTTGAGCATTTGGGTTCTTCTCCTTGAATCCCTCTGCATCCTCCGTGATCTCCGCATCCGACCAGGGTAGCTTCTAAGTTTACTGTCCGGTTTCATATTGACAACAATTGGCGTTGTTCATGGGGACTTGAGCGAGAAGCCACATCGCTTAGGAAGATGAAGTCATGGAAAGTTGCCAGGTGGGTCTAGACTCCGTCTGCGCAGAGGTGCCTCGGACTCGCCTCGAACTCCATTCGTGTGGTGACGCCTTGGACTCCGTCTACACGGGTATGCCCCAGACCCCCGTCCGTGCGGAAATGCCCTAGGCTCCATCCACGCCGAGATGCCTCTGACCACCTCTGGACTCTGTCCATGTGGACATGCCCCGGACTCCACCTCTAGGCTTTGTCCACGCCGAGATGCCCCGGACCACCTCTAGATCCCATCCGCACGGAGGTCCTCTAGACCCCACCCCAGGCTCTGTCCGGGTAGAGATGCCCCAGACTTCGCCCTAGGCTCTGTCCACGCGGAGATGTCCAGACCATCTCGACCCCCAACACGCCTCAATGACTTGGCTTTAGTGTGGTTCGGTTTGGTCTCAACAACTTTGCATCGGTCGGGCTTCGCTTCACCTCACGGCGTCTTCTCGACTAGAGGCTCCCCTTAGCTCAATGGATTCACCTGGTGAGCTCCAACATGCCTCAATGCATTGGCCTCGGTGTGGTTCGACTCGACCTCGATGACTTTGCCTCGGCCGAGCTTCACTTCACCTCGATAGCATATCCTCGACTAAGAGGTGCCTCTTAGCTCAACGGATTCACCTCAGTGGCCCCCAATATGCCTCGATGGCTTGGCCTTAGTGTGGTTCGACTCGACCTCGATGGCTTTGTCTCAACCGACCTTCGCTTTGCCTCGACAGTATCTTCACGTCTAGAGGATTCCCCTAGCTTAACGAATTCACCTTGGTGACCCCAACACGCCTCGATGGCTCGGCCTTAGTGTGGTTTGACTCAGCCTTGATAGCTTTGCCTCGGTTGAGCTTCGCTTCACCTCAACAATGTCTCCTCGGCTATGGGCTCCCCCAATCTCAACGGATTCATCTCGGTGACCCCCAACACGCCTTGATGGTTTAGCCTCAATGTGGATTGACTCGGCCTCGGTGGCTTTGCCTTGGTCGAGCTTCACTTCGCCTCGATGGTGTCTCCTCGACGGGATGCCACCACTTAGGAACTGCCTAGGTCGTTCATGGCCTGACCGGCTACTATTCCGTGGGATGGACTCATGCTACGTCTTGGACCGTGCACCCATACGATCCTGGGGTCTGGGCGAACTCAGTCCACCACGGACCACCCTTGGGCTACAAATACCTCACCCAGCTGCCCTCTCCCTAAGACCTTCTTTATCATTTCCTTCCCCCAAATCTTCCACTCATCCCTTAATCTTTCTCTCCTCCACACTGCCCCTAACCTCAGCCTCCTTACAGGCGCACCCCCGGGTGGTCTTTCGCCTAGGCCCCTGCACTCCGGCTTCTTCATAGGTGTGCCTCGGGGATAGTCCCTACAACGCCCGAGCTCGGGCCTCCCCACACTCGGACAACCCCCAGCTTCTCTTCCTCATGGACAACCCCAGGGAGGGTTGCCTCTCCGCATGGGACCCCCCGAGAAAGACTGCTGCTCCACTTGGGACCCCTGGGGAAGGCCACCTTTCCCGCCTTAGCCCCCTGGGGAAGGCTGCCTCTTCCACTCGGTACCCGCCTTGGGCTGCATCGTGTCACCAGCCTGGATTACCTTGGCCCCTTGCACGCATCCTTTGCTCGTGGTCCTCGCCACCACTTCGAGCAACTGAGTGGTGTCGCCACCCACACTGGGATCCCCGAGCTCGCTCGGCACTAACACACGCTTTGGGGTTCTTGGGCCTCCTTGCCTTGCTCTGCGACTGGGGTTCTTCCACACCTAGGGCTCCTCCTCACCCGGGGCACCTCCATAACTGAACTTCGTTCCATGCTTGGGTCTCCTTTGCGATGAGAGCTGCTCTATGCCTGGGGCTCCTTCGCTGCCCCTCTCTGCGCCCGAGGTTTGTCAGCGCCTAGGGCCGCTCAGCTCCTGGGGTTCTTCCAAGCCTGCTCCACACCCGATGTTCCTTCGCGCCCGGGGCACCTCCGCACCCAAACTTCACTCTGTGCCTAGGTCTCCTTCGCGCCTGAGGCTCTTTCACACCCAGGGCTCTTCTGCACCCTGGGCCGCGGAGCGCCTGAGGTTCTTCCGCACTTAGGGCTCCTTTGCACCCGAGGTCGCTCCACGCCCAAGGCTCCTTCGCGCTCGTGGCACCTCTGCACCCGAACTTCGCTTCACGCTGCCCTGCTCCACACCTGGGGTTCGTCTACGCATGGGGTTCTTCAGCCCCCGGGGCCGCTTCATGCCCAGGGTTCTTCCGTGCCTAGGGCTCCTCCCCACCTAGGGCACCTCCACACCCGAACTTCACTCCACGCCCAGGTCTCTTCCATGCCCAAGGTTCTTCTACGCATAGGGCTCCTCTGCGCCCAGGGTTGCTCTGCTTCCGGGGTTCTTCTATGCCCAAGGCCACTCCGCGCCCGGGGTTCTTCCATGCCTGGGGCTCCTCCGCGGCCGGGGCCACTATGTGCCTGGGGCACCTCTGTACCCAATCTTTGCTCCATACCTGGGTCTCCTTCATGCCCGAGGTTCTTCCATGCTTGGGGCTCTTCCACGGCTAGGGTTGCTCCCCGCCTAGGGTACCTCAGCAACCAAACTTCGCTGCATGCCAGGGGTTCTTCCTCGCTCGGGGCTGCTGCACGGCTGGGCTTGCTCCGTGCTGATCACCTGGCCCTACCTGGCAAGAATGTAAAGGGGCTATGACTGCCTTTGTCCTTTCACAAGGGCTGTACCATTGTTGCTTGCCTAATATTAGAATAAAGTTCGCTTGCTGCTTTTTAATAGGGGTATCTTTCTACTCCGTCTCCCATCGAAAGAACTTGACGCTCGGGATGAAGCTCACAAGTAGCACTTCACGCTAGGGAGGTGAGAGCGTCGACGTCTCCCATCAGAAAAATTTGGCGCTCAAGACGAAGCTCATAAGTGGCACTTTATTTGGGGAGGCATGAACGTTGCTGTCTCCCATTAGAAAAAACTTATCACTCGAGACAAAACTCATGAGTGGCACTTCGCTTGGGGAGGCGAGAACGTGCCGCCTCTCATTAGAAAAAACTTGGCGCTCGGAATGAAGCTCACAATCGACACTTTGCTTGGGGAGGCGAGAACATTGCTATCTCACATCGGGGAACTTGGCACTTAGGATGAAACTCATGAGTGGCACTTCGCTTGGGGTGGCGAGAACGTGGCCTTCTCCTATTGGAAAAACTTGATGCTCGAGAAGAATTGTCACAAGCTCGACCCCGGAGAGGGAGTGGTCGTCGACTTGACCCCGAAGGGTGAGTGTAAGGTGGTAAAGGCTCAACCCCGGAGGGGGAGATGTCGTCGACTCAACCCTGGAGGGGGATATCGTCAACTCGACTTCAGAGAGGGATATTATCAACTCGACCACAGGGAGGGGGATACCGCCAACTCGATCCTAGAGAGGGGGATATCGTCAACTCGACCACGGTGGGGGATATATCAACTTGACCCCAGAGGGGGATATCGTCAACTCAACCCCAGAGGGGGATATCGTCAACTTGACCCAGGAGAGGGGGATATCATCAACTTGACCCGGGAGAGGGGATATCATCAGCTCGATCTAGTGAGGGATATTGTCAACTCAACCCTGGATGGGGGATATTGTCAACTTGACCTAGAGGAGGGTACCGTCAACTCGACCCTAGGGAGGGGGATACCGTCAGCTCGACCCTGGGGAGGGGGATACCATTAACTCAACCCCAGTGAGGGATATCGTCAACTTAACCCTGGAGGGGATCAACTCGACCTCAGAGGGGGATATCATCAACTCGACCTTAGAGGGGGAGAAAGCTCAACCTCAAAGGGGGAGAAGTAGCTTGACCACAGAGGAAGAGAAGACTCAACCCTAGAGGGGGAGAATTAGAAGACTCGACCCGGAGGATGAGTTATCGCAAGCTCGACCCCAAAGGGGAAAAAAGTTCAACCTAGAGGGAGAGAAGTAACTCGACCCCAGAGGGGAGAAATAGCTTGAGCCCAGAGGGGGATTAGGTGACTTGACCATGAGGGGAGAAGTAGATCAACCCAAGAGGGGGAGAATTAGGCGACTTGACTCGGAGGGCGAGCGGTCGTCAACCTGACCCCAAAGGGTGGGTGTAAGGTGGTGAAGACTCGACCCCAGAGGCTGAGTGGTCATTGACCTGACCCTAGAGGGTGGGTGTAAGGTGGTGAAGACTCGACCCCGACGGGTGAGCGACGCCATGAACGACCTAGGCAGTTCCTAAGTGGTGGCATCCCTAGGGATGCGTGCATTTGGGAAGGGCATGGGCCCACCTTGGCAACTTGACGCCAGCGAGTCTGAGCTTACCCCTAATGACCAAAGAATGGAAGATTACCGCTGCAAGCCCGCTCCAACGCCAAGGTAACATCTTGTCAATTTGTTGTAGGCTCGAAGGAATAGTTGGCCCGAGGCCGCATGGTGACCCTTTCCATAGGTCGATGCGTCGGCCCGAGTAGGCGATGGACAATTGCTCTGATCGGCGAGAGACTACTGTTGGGGAGGGTTCCCGCGCTAACTTGGGCTCATGACCACTTCAAAGCAACGGTGCTTGTTGAAAAGTCTACCCCGAGCTAAGCTCACAAGCTAACCTTGAACGAGGTATACAAAGCCAACCCTATAGGGGTCCGGGACCAAACCCAAGCGAGGTGTACAAGCCCAACCCCAGAGGTGTCTGGGGCCAACCTCAGCTGAGGTACACAAGGCCAACCCTAGAGAGGTCCGGAGCCAACCCCGATCGTGGTCCGGAGCCAATCCCGAACAAAGTCCAAACGCCTACCACGAACCAACCTCAGAGTCTTGGATGTGACGGAGCCTATACAAGGCAAATGACGTAGATATTCGTAGAAGTAAGCTAAGCCTCAAAAGCAAACTTGTAATTACTCACCTCCCTCTCCCTTTTATAAATAGGACTTCTTGGAATAAGAGAAGGAAGACCATTTATAATCTTAGATATGCATATTAAATACACTTTATTTGAGTGTTTCTTCTTAAGTCCCTTCACATTACCAGTGGTCTCCGCATCTAATCTAGAGTACTTTTAATTACTATCCAATTTCTTACCGACGACACCGGCAATCGACCCTATGAGCATCACGGTTCAGCGTCAACTCGACTCGAGTTTTTGTTCGCTCCCAACTCGACTCGACCGCAGTCCAATCCATAGCGGCGGCGGCAAAAGGCCACTACAGCAAGCTAGACCAAGCAAATACGACCCAACAAACGTCCACTTCCACAACTACATATGTTTTGTCCACTCCAACGAGCTTGAGATCTGGTAAATCTATGGCCAGGCCCAATTCCAGGCCTAGTTCATCAGCAAAGAAAGCCATCCATCACACAATGCCGCAACAAAACTTGCCTGAATTCTAACACCCCAAGTTCGAAACCAAAAAAAACAAACAAGGTTACCTGCTTCTCCTTCCTGATTTCAAGTCATTCGACGGAGGAATTATTACAAAGCATAACTAAGATTGAACTCCCAGCTGGGTTTTCATTTCAGACAAGATGTCCACAAATCATAAACCAAATGCTCGTATAGGCGAGGGGTACATTGCGAATCGACTACGTCCTTAAGTTGGAGCTACCACACCGCATTCCTGCCCTTAGTGATGGGCATGTGCTTCCTCCTTTTTGTGGGGTTTCGTCGCCTGGAGAGAAACGTGGAGTAATAAGAAATTGGATCACAACAAGGAATCATGAACAAAATAAATTAATTTCAAGGCCAATTAGGTGTACAAACAAGGAGATGTCTTACACTTTTACTATAACCAGTCAAACATGCTATCTTAAAAGAGGTTCAAAATATCACAAAGAACATGTTTTACTATAACCATGGTCATACCATCTTGAAACATGTAGAGAGAATAGAACGACTTTCACTTCGGTAAGATTACAGAATAGCAAAAGCATTTCACAGACTCCATACAAGCAGGTCTGTTAGTTACAGAGAAACATAGGGAAAAGCAAACTACAAGCAGATAGGTAAAGGCTGGTTCAATCTCAAATGCTGCAACAAGATTTACTGAACCACAGCTCACTATCAAGATTAGAAGGGGGCATGCCAACGAGTTAAGCATTATTATCTCTAATCAGCTAGTTATAAAGACAACGGTTTTACTTATTGATGCATGTGGCAGGCAAAACTAGAATCTTAAGATTCAGCAGCGAAAAGCTCGATATGTGATAAAGACAACGTTTTTACTTATTGATGCCTGCAACAGGCAAAACTAGAATCTCATGATTCGGCAATGGAAAGATCCATGTGTGTACATTCATAACAAATCATCTCAGATCTATAAAATAACAGTAGTTTTGGTTTCAACAATACAAATCAAAGCAATGCACGAAAACAAATGCTTCCTATCAAGTGCGTTCAAGCAATCTTCAAATGTTCTGGACCGGAGAACAAAGCCAAAAAAAACACTATAAGGATCATAGATATCCCAGCAAGACTGGCATGCTTAACCAACAACAAGAACTTTCAGTAGGATAACTTTTGAGAACTACTAAGGCGTAAGTACAAGTAATGCCCTATGTCCTAGTTAAATACAAACCAAGAGGTCTTGTAAACATGCCAGGAGACATACCGAAAGCGTAGACTACACACATAAAAGAGAAGATCCATGCATCATCAGGTGATAGAACCAAATATGAACCACTTACAAAATACAGTCCATGGAAACACGGATTGATATGCTACGGCCATAGATAGAACAGGCCGAAGAACTAAGCCGCTCTAACAGAAACTGCAGTTATAGCCACCCACATTCTCAAGCCTGAACCAAATCAAACCGCTTAGTTAATTTCAGCGTCACAAAAATACCACCACACCGTCTCATCCAATCCAGTGCTAGTGTTGAATCCAACCGATCCCTTACACACAATGGAAGCCTCCTAACCCTAATCTGACAGCAACATGGGAATACAAACAAACTCGCGCCCCCAGATGCTACCAGACCGCGCCAATTCGGGACCAAACTAGCATCACAATTGACGGGTCACCGTACCATCACCAGTAATTAAAAGCAAGGGCGGCGGGGCAGTTAGCTACCTTGAGGATGGAGAGCTTGAGGGTGCCGTAGACGACGCCGACGCCGAAGGCCGACGCCCTAGCCACCTGCAGGAAGAAGCGAGAGAGGGGAAGGAGGGTCAGATCTGATCCGGAAGCACGTAGACGAAGCATCTGGGGGGGAACCGAGAGGGATGGGGCCATCGGAGAGGCTTACGAGGGCGAGGGTGCTGACGCCGGAGTAGGGGCCCGGGGCGAACGGCATGGCGGCGGGACCCGAGTCTGAGGAGGCGAGGGTTTGGAGGCGAGGCGAGGCGAGGATGGCTTCTTCGTCGTGGGGGAGAAGAAGGCGACACACCCAAGCTCGACTAATCGGTGGGCCGGGCCGAGCCTTATATGGGCCCATGGATCCCGTGGGACCCGCGTGTCATCCACCGTGGGAGGGACGGAGCCAGCTTCTTGTGCCGCGAGAAGGGATTGATTGATGCCATTGTATTTTAAGGGTATTTCGGTTATTTTTTTAATTAAGAAAAGAAATGAAAAGAAAAAGAGTGAATGGGAACACCTGTGGATGGCTCACTCAGCAGATCCGGTCCTTAGGGCGACAACTTCGGAAACGGTTTTTTATACGAACCGTCTATACTAATTCAATCAGAGATGATTTGGAGTACGAACCATCTGTGATAATGCTTAAAAATGTGTGCCCTACTCCCGCCTGTTAATATTCCGATGTAAGCGACTAAACTTCCACACGGCTGGCTTTATATGCAGCGCGATGTACAATTCTTTGATACCACAAACTTTATCTCTTCTAAACTGTCCTCTCCCTCATCTTCTTCACCAGATTTCTCAATAATAGCATCTAGTATTCTTTTGATATCTTTCGTTTCATCTATCCATCATGAGTTGTTTGGCCGCAACTTTACACAGGCGGCTAACAACTTACATCTGGAGCAGCTCCTCTACTCACGCCCTGCTTTCCATCCTCGAGTTGCTTCCATCCGTCAGCTAGACCTCATCATCCGCCATCAATAGAGGTGTCTCCTTGCTACTCAAGTAAGGGAAACCGCCCTCAGGCTCGTTCTTCTCTTCAATGTGCATAAAGTAGAAGAAATTCTTGCGGCAGTAGAGAGATACGTGGATAACATTGCCGATCAAGCAAAAGCGGCTGATTCCGAGGAAGGTTATCATGGCATCCTCTTTGAGATTATGTGTAACATCCCAGATTTTTAGTAAAATAAAAATAAATAATTGAATAATTAAAATTGAATAAAATTAATTTAAATTAAAATAAGTATTTTTGTGCCTAGATTTTAAAGTTGGATTTGCCTTGAATTTCTGTTTTTGAAAAAGCTGGATTTAAAAAGAATTTTAAGTGAAAACCTAAAAATATTATTAAATAAAATTATGTTTTGTTTTTCTATAAAAATCCTAATTCAAATTAATTATTTGGATTTATTTGGCTCTTATTTTGTTTCCTGGATTTTCTGGAGTTTTAAAATCTATTTTTGAAATTAAAAAGTATTTTAATATTTTTAATAAGTCCAAAAAGTGTCCAGGATGTTCTCTGAATTTTTCTGGAATTTTTGGAAGTAATTTGGTATTTTTCTGAGGCTTAATGTATTTTCTGGGCTTTTCTGAAAACCAAAATCAATTTCCAAACATTAAAAACCCCAGCCTTCCCCTCCGGCCGCCACGTGGACGGCCAGATGCCGCCCACGTCCTCCCTCCTCGCCCCCATCCGGCCGTCGCCCCCATCTCGCCTACCCTCCCTCCGCACTCGCCACGTGGCCAGTCCGGATTGCGCCACGTCGCCCCTCTTCCTCGGCCGCCCGATCCGCCCCTCTTCCCCCGCGTGGCGACATCTCCGCCGCCCGCGCCTCTCCCTCTGTCTGGCCGCATGACCCCACCTGTCGGCGCCGCTTCCCTCTCTCTCTCTCTCCTTCCCTCCTCGGCCCCACCCGGCAGCCGCCCCTCCTCTCCCCTCTCGCTGCATGTGGGCCCGGCCTGTTAGGCCTTCCCCTACCTCCCGTCGTCCCCCTCCTCGCGTTGCCGCCACCCGCAACCTCCGGCGCCGCTCCTCCCAGCCCTCCCCCGTCGTGCGCCACTTCCCCCCTTCTCCGCGCCCCACGTCCCCCGTTTCTCCCCGCAACCGCCGCCGCCCCGCCAACCTCCGGCGAGCGATTCCCGCGCCGCCCCCTATTTAAACCCCCGAGCGTCTCCCCCTTCCGCTCATCCCTCCACCGCCCTCAATCACCTCTTCCCGCCGCCCTAGTGACCCCGCGCCGTGCGCCTCCGGCTTCGCCGCCGTCGCTCCCGTCGTCCCCGAGCCCCGCAGTGGCCTCCCTCGGCCTCCCCAAGCCCGTGCGAAGGTCCTCCGCCTGGTGCGCTCTCGCCACCGGAGCCTCGCCGACGCCGACCGAGCCGCTCGCCGCCTCTCCCTCGTCGCCGCCGCCTCTGCCGCCTCGGTAATCCTCGCCCACCGCCGCACTCCCCGCAGCTCCCCTCCCTCTCGCGCCACTCGCCGCCGCCGCGCGCGCTAACGCCGGCGAGCCTTCCCGAAGCGCCACCACCGCCGCCGGCCCACGTCCACCGACCGCCGCGTGGCGGTGCGTGGCACGCCACATCGGCGCCGCGTCGGCAACCCCACCCCGTCAGCGCCACGCAGGCGTCAGCCCCCCACCCGTGCCACCTCACCCTTCCGTCTCCTCCGTGGGCTCGGTCCATGGACCCGGCCCCACCTGTTAGTGGGGTTTACCCCATGCTGACGCCAGCATGGCGCAATAAACCCAATTTCCCATTCAAAAATAATTCTGGCCAAAAAAAGAAATTCCTTGCTGACGCCATGCTGATGTCATAAATCCAATTTCTTTTAGAAAAATAATTCCAGTAATTCCCTTTTTCCATTTTCTCTGAATTTAATCTTCCCGGAGCCCGTTCTTCCTCGTTTTAACTCCAATTTGGCCCATTCAAATTTCTAAATTCATCAAAAATTTCCCTCTATCCATTTCTAGTCTCAATTCAAATATTTGAAGTTAATTTGAATTTATTTTGAATTTATTTGAATTTGGTGGGTTATTTTCACGTGTAGACTTCGACGATTCGGGAAAATTCGACGACGAAGGTTTGAACCAAGGCAAGTCACCCTCCTTGATCATGTTGATCCCAGTTTTCAAAATAAAACTATGTTGTTTTAAATTATATTGCATGCATACTTTTATCCAATGTATTTCAATTCAGTTTTAAATTTAGTTATTGCCTACTTGTTAATCCCTCCTTTGAATTTGAATTCCTCAATACCTTGTCACCCTAGAATCAAACTCTAGTTAATACATTAGTGTTGGCTAGAGGGTTTATTCAAATGCTTAGCCATGCGAAGTCATATTATTTATTTTTGGGATATCTTTCACATGAAATGACGAACCTTTTTACATAAAATGATAAGTACTCTTGACTTTGGTGAGTCAAGCAGGTTTATAAATTATTTTGAAAATAAATATAAAACTGGTTTAGATTTAGACAATTGGTTAGAGTGGTGGGTGCAGGCATGCCCTGTTGGTTAGAGCCGCAGTGGTTGATTGTCGTGCACGGGGGTATATGGTTGGGCCTAAGTCAGATTAAGGACCGGTCTGTGAGCTACTGTTGCAAAGCCCTAATCGTACTACCACATGGTGGTATGGGACGACCACTGGTGAATAATTTGTGAAGTCCCAACCCGAGTCAAGTCGTAGGTTGAAAGTGAGCGTGGTTGGTGCCATGTGAAGTCTCACTTGGCGAGCGTGGTTAAGCCATGAGAAGTCTCGTCTAGGCTCAAGAGGGGTCCGATGCAGTGGATTCCTTCTGGGTGAAACCTTAGAGTTGGCTCGACCAGATTGAAGGCTTTGCATTGTAAAGGCCTTGTCACGACTCCTTGCCGCACACCTAAGGAAGTGTGTAACTCGTGTGGCACAAAGGATGATCGTGTCTTGTGGGTAAAGTCGCACAACCTCTGCGAGTGTATAATATATCACAGACACCGTGCCTACGGTCATGGGCATCTTGAGTAAGAGTTTTTCATGGATTAGACTTTGTTTTTCAAAAATGTTTTTCAAAACCTTGTGGATGGATGGAATCCATTAGAGATAAAAACCTTACGGATGGATGGAATTCGTGAGAGATTGAAACCTGGTGGATGGATGGAATTCATCAGGGTTGCGCAGTGAAAGCGTGTGGATGGATGGAATCCATACGTGAGCTTTTGGAAAAGATGGTCCGGGTGGGATGCCCGTGGATAGGTTGGTGTATGGTCGGAGCCTGCACTGACGGTATTATTTTCGATAACAAGTATTGTTTTTACTTACTGTATTAAATTCAGCATTTTCAATCTATTATTGTATTCCTTAAATGATGTTTTATGCAAACTAACCCTATAAACCTTTCATTGAAGCCTTTATCATTATGGTGCATTTTCCCGTGTGACTTGCGGAGTACAAGTTTGTACTCACGTTGCTTTTTCCACACAGAGAAGAAAGACGTCGACTACGGTGAAGATTTGGACGATTAGACCGCATCTTACTGTCGTTTGCCTGTGGGCAGGCTTGGGCTTCGCTATTTATCAGTTGCTTCTGCAGTTATTTTCCTTATTTATATTTGCCAATGGGCGTTGATGTAAGACTTAGCCATAAGGCCGTACCTTTTATTTAATATAAATGTCATTTGGTTGATATTTATCTTTGTTGTACGCTGTGTGCACTAGCTGATCCTGGATTAGTGCGATTTACATAGAGGATCCAGGAATTGTTGCTCCGGGTTCCGACATTATGGGTCATGGTAATGATTTGCCAAGGCTAGAGGAGGAAGTGGGGAAGGCAAAGACAATCTTAATGGCATTCGAGAACTCAGCCGTTGATCCTCCAATTCTAAAAGTAGAAGAGGAAGCATACGAAGCCCAGAAGACCAAGATCTCAGAATCTTTTTTTGGACTTTTGTGATAAATTTGGCTTTTGTAAAAGTGACTGGTCACTTGTCTGTTCCAGCTGATCGATTAGTAGTTTCTGTAGTTCAGACAAAGGACAAAATACAATCATAGACGGCTTTTAAATAGAACCGTCTGTAATGTTACGCCTTCATAAATGGTTGTAGGGAACGTCTCTGATGTGATATCTAATATTAGGCTTTTTTGTAGTAGTGGTTAACTGCACCTAAATATTGTTAGAGCCTGTTGTGTATCAATGTATGAATTAGGGTTGTTACGGTTGAAAATTGGACTATTTCGATAGTTAAAATGGGTAAGCAGACTTGTCTCTAAAAATATGGATGCGAATATATGGTTCAATTTTCCATCTAAAAAGTTGTATGGCCCACATTCGAATTTGAATTCGTTAATGCACAATACATATAACTTGTTGCAACATTGGCTAATCGACCAGACACTCCTTTCGGTACAGTGTCTATGTTCCTTAAACTTACTGTATTTATATACATGCCTATTGGCCCTGATCAATTTGGCTTCAGCTTCTGGCTTCTGGCTTATTTTTCACTATTCATAAGTTTCGTTTTTTTCTTAACTTTTGGCTTTTTGTTGAGCTTTTCTGCCGGTTCTTTTTTTCCCGTATTTGTTTGTATTATACGTAATGGGCTAACATATTTTTTATATTTTTAAATTTTTTTAAATTTAATTATGCTAAATAAGCATCTGTCAGCTACAATGCTTTTTCACCACTCTGATGTTTTCACCATAAGCCATGAGCTTTTAGTTAACCGATCACCACCAATATCTTGCAGCGCACAGATCATGCGGGACATCCGAATTAGTATGGTCAGTTAGAGCTCCTTACGACGAGCAGATTGGTGTCCTGGTTTAGACCGGGAAGAGTACTATATATTGCAGACCGCTGTATCTCAGAACGACAATAAGGGCATCTGTAGTGTATGAAAATAGAGGGTCATAAGTCACCTTAAGGTCGACTTTATACATTACAGGGGTGACCTTAAGCAAACCATAAGCAAAAAAAGCTTGAGACTGATCCTCAAGCTAAAGACCTGGCCATAAGCATTAAAATACAATTTTCTTTACATCTATTGTTCTCTCTCCCCAACTACCAACTGCCACATCCCCTTCTTTACAGCTGAGTGGACCCACTATAAGAGCCGACGGTGGCCTCAAACGTTGCAGCGTCGATCTTAGGAATGATGCGGGGCCCACCTTAAAAGCCAGCAAGCTATATACACTACAAATGCCCTAAGAAAACTTACCGTCTTCAACTATCTTGCCTCCAGCTCTCTCCTAAACTTCTAGTGTCTTTTTCCTTTTGCTTCCGTCGTCATGGAACCGCCGGACTCCAACAACGCGGGCGCCTCCCCGCCGTTGCCTCGCCACCGCTACAACCTCCGACCACGTGCCTGACGAGAGAGGAAACTTACGAGTTAAACGCTTAAGCCACGCCAACTGCTAGCGGAGATATATATATAGGTCAAATTCTTTTGGGGCTTAAAATTAATTTATACTTGTACTATCTACAGTAATTAACTTTTAAATGATACGTTTTTTTAAGACAGAGTCAAAAGAAAAATTGTAATAAAAAGTATACTGAGTTCAACTGTACTGGCCAAAATCACATACGACTATTTCTCTCTGCGTACTGCCTCTCGCGAACAGGCAAAATTCAAATATTTAACCCATCAGCCCAAAAGAACCCACCCATAACTTAGATCCATTGATCTAACAAAGCAGATAACTAATAAGTGGTTCATGATACCCACAAGAGAAGGTGTGGCAAAACGATCATGGCAATTGGATACATCACTCAGATATATGATCATGGCATCTGCAATGCCATGCAGTCCTTTTAAGACACAAAATACTTAAACATGCTCACTACTTTCCAATAAATCATAAGAGTGCATCAAAGAATAATGAAAAAGTCCGCTTTTCAGCCCTGAACTCTAGCCTGGTTCGATTTTCAACCCCGAACTCTCAAACCGTTTGAATCGGGACCTCGAACTAACAAAACCATCCACTTTACCTCCCTCGACCCAAACCGAGGTAGTTTTAACATGATGTTGCATCTCAAGAGACAAGTCTACATTGATGTGGCACGCTAGTAGCATCCTAATCAGCAGTAACAAATAAACAAAAGAAAATAGTATTTGTGGGCCCTATTAGTCTCACATGTCATGCTAAACCCCCTCTTCTTCCTCCTCTCTTCCTTTCTCTCTCTTTTCTGCTCAAGACTGATCATAGCTGGGCTTGGCTCTGCCAGCCACCTCCACCTCGTCCGCCACAGCGGCGAGCATGTTCTTGTTGATGGCGAGGCGTGGCGAGCTGGCGAGGTGAGTGCAGCTTCAACGTCAACAATGGGAACTACCCATCGGCAACAAGGCTGGACATGGAATGGAGCTCAATAGCCATGGCATCGTGAGCTTCTTGGATATGATGGCGTCAGGCTAACAGATTGGGCAGAGCCAACATAATTGGGTAGAAATCGATAGATCTGCACAAAAGTTTCTAGTTTGAACATCTAATTTGATATGGATTCTGCTCTCAGGGCATGATTTGTGCTGCTGCTCTGCAGAAGAAAGAACACATTTGTCTCCAACAAAGAGGAAGATGCAGAGACAACGATGGACCTTGGGCAGCAGTGGCCATCTGGATCGGTGACTTGGCACGGCAAGCCCATGCTCCTGCTGGTGCTCGTGGCCGCGTACCTCGCGGCGGCCTCCCAGATCTGGACAAGGGAGTTGTCCTCGTCGGCTTTGGTGGCGGATTTAGGTGGTGTAGAGCAGTAGAGAGGAGGAGACAACTATGAAGACGGGAGAGAGGGAGAGGCACCGTCTCCGGCGCACCTCGAGAATGGCGGTGGAGGTGGAGCTCGATGACAACAGCGGTGGTGGAGCTTGTGGCTGCCGCCACCGCCGCACCAAATCTGGCCGACAACAATGAGGTATTAGAGATGGCGTGATTAAGGTAAGTGTTGTGTGTGCAGCGGAGGAGGACCAAGAGATGCTCGTCGGCCATGGAGGTCGGCCATGGAGGTGGTGGGAGGAAGGGGGAGAGACAGAGAGAGAGGGGAAAAAGATGGAGGAAGAAGAGGATTTACTTAGCTGACTCAGAGCTTGTGTGCCCACTTTGCTGATGTGGATCACAAAACCGTTGCCACATCAGATCAAAACCACTCCAGTTTGGGTTGAGGAGATAAGGTGGATGGTTTCATTAGTTCAAGGTCCTGAATCAGACGCTACCAGAGTTTAGGGTTGAAAATTGAACCAAGGCCAGAGTTCAGAATTGAAAAGTGAACTTTTTCCAAAGAATACTTATAAAGCCACTTCAGAGATAGGTTATGTTCCTTTTTAACACTGAGATAGGTAAAGTTACTTGATTGGCCAAAAGGACATTTTGAAGATCTAAGGGTTGTTTAAATATCTCCAACAGGCTGACCCAATAGAGAAATCAGAAAGTTATTTAAAGTCTCAAGGAAACTATGTGACAGTTCTTTGTGAGCATTCAAGACTTAAAGAAAGCTCACCTAATTGCCATCAGTTTGTTATTTGTCCATATTTAGAGCAAGATGCATCTCATGCAGCCCACCAAGAGTTAGGACATCGTAATCTTGTGAGGCAAAAAAAATCAAAACAACACAGGCAAAGATGATCTGCTCACTCATTATTGGGTAATTTTGGTCTATGCATACAAGCCAACAAAGTAACAAACTAGCCACCTCAGGTGATGAAACATAACTCAGATGAAAAACTGGTAATCAAAAGGCATATTTTGCCATGTCCCAAGTGTATGTGTGATGGTCCTTTATGAGCATCTACGACTCACATGATGCTCACCTAAATTCCATCAACTTTATTCTCTGTCCATATTTACAGCAGGATGCAACTCATGCGGCCTACCAAGAATTAGGACATTGTAATTGATGAGCAAAAAGTGCTACAATACCATTAGAAAAGTAATATTTTACTCTTTGTGGGGTAGGCCTGTTTCTGCAAATAGATGAACAAGCTAGCAGTATAAGGTTACTAATTAGCTTGCAAGTGATAGACTGGTTAAAACTGGTAGCAAGCAACATATTTTGCTGGGTTCTTAGTAGTCTCTTAGATTGCATGTGTGATGATCCTTTACGAGCATCTGCGACTCACATAATGCTCACCTAAATTCCATCAACTTTATTCTTTGTCCATAATTACAGCAAGACGCAACTCAAGCGGCTTGCCAAGAATTAGACAATACAATTTATGAGTTAAAGGTGTTACAGTGTCATAAGAAAGGTACAAATTTTACTATTTATAGAATAGGAACTAGTAGTCTAGCTTATCAGTGTAGTACGGGAGTGATAAACTGGTTAAAAACATATTCCACCCTCCACAAGCACATCTCTTATGGTCCTATATAGATATCCAAATCTCATTGAAAGCAAACCTGATTCCTCACTTTATTCTCTGTCCATATTTACAGCAAGACACAACTCATGCATGCAACCTGTCAAGAATTTGTACAATTCTAGTTTTTTAGCAAAAAAAAAAAACAGTGGCACACAGGAAAAGATGATTCTTGTTCTATAAAGAAAAACTAGTCTATTTGTCTATGCACATTAGTAAAAACAGCTCGTTATCACATAGCATGAGGTGATCAACTAACTTGCAAGTAGTAAATTTGGTCAAACAGCACATATAATCCATGTAACAATTGATTAAGCAGCTTTACTTGATAAATGCAAAATTGTGCATTGACTATACATGGATTGCAAATGGAGAAAAAAGTACATAAGAAATAAGGTTCAGTGTGAGCCAACCATATACTTGGAAATGGAATACTTACATCTGATAAGGACGAGGTACAATTGCGCTTCTGACTAGTCTCAGGCTGCCCATCTTCTTCTACCGTTTCCCTATGAGAATTATTTTTTGATTTCTCCCTTAAAGCAGGACCTTCAGACCTTGATTTTCTGTGTGTATTGTTGGTATACTTCTTGTGCTTTTGACTAGTTTCAGGTTGCCCATCTTTGAGTTTTTCAATTTCATCATCTTTCCCCTTGGCCACAGAGCACATTTCCTGTAGCCTAGTTTCAGGTTGCCCATCTTTGAGTTTTTCAGTTTCATCATCTTTCTCCTTGGCCACGGAGCACATTTGTTGTAGCTTCTCCTCAAGAATTGATATCTTCTTTTTGGAATCAACAGCTTCTGCTCGCAATCTGCCAATCCCACCATCCTTGTTTTGGGCTGCCACTTGCAGCTTCTCTACATTCTGCTGAAGCTTTTGTGCTGCTTCAGTAGCTTGTGCTGCCTCTATTTTCTTGTTCTTTAGGAGCACCGCGTAGTCCTGCTCCATTGTCCTCAACTGGTTCCACACAAAATCATTTACTGCGAGTAATGCAGAACCTTCCTTATCCTTCTTTGAGCTCAGGGTCTTACAAGCTTGCTTTAGTTTTCTTATCTCTGCTTCCAAATCTCCTCTTGCACTGTGCTCGTGATCTGCAGTGTTTTCACTAAGCTCTGCACGACTTTCAACTTTCTTCAGCTTTATCTAACATAAAGAGAAACAAGCACGGACACAAAAGAATGATTAAGAAAATTAACGAGATGCACAAGCTCGATGGCATGTTTGTGAGTTAGGACAACCATAGAGGGGCACATGCAACTTATGTTTCGGTAAGTACCCTCAGTTCGGTGTTTTCTGCAGCCAAAGCAGCTACAGAAGTTATGAAATTCTCCAAGTCATCCTCTGTGAGTTCTACTTTCAAAGCAGAAGGTAATATCAGTTGCAACATAAATTCATAGAGATTGGGTGCTTCATTCTAAAAAGTTATATTCATTTAACACAAAGAAAACCGCCTTCAAGACAAAGAATGGATTTGGCAAAAGGGAAATAGCATACTGATATTCAGCCAAATGTTGTTTTAACTGGAAAGGAAAACACGATTTGGCTGATGCCATCAAATCTAAGCATATACCCTTTGAAAAGAAGCTACAAATTTGTGGACAAAAATGCACAACAGCACATGACTAACTGCATCGGCACAAATTCAAAGCATATTTAGGTGGGTAAAAGTCACCAGCATTCACAGGTTTTAATGAATGGAATAGTTATTACAGCGACAGTAACAACAATTTTTGGAGTCCAAACAACAATATGGATATCTAGTTAACATACAAGGTTCCAACTTTTTCGCGTAGGGCATAATGTAGAAATAATTAGAAAACATTAAAACAATGTTACTCTATTCACAGAACAAAGAACCGATCTATTACAGTATTTTTGAACAAAACAGAGCTAAGCTAGCTTATCAACGCACAGAGAATTGTGACAGTTTCACACCAAGCATTTCACAGCGAACAGAAAGATGAAGCAGCAAAGTAGCCTTAAGAAGGGCACACCAGTACGAAGAATCATAGAAAAGAACGAAACTAGAACAGAATGGAAGCTAGAGTACAGCAGAATCCAAAACCTTAGTCCAACAAAACTGTCACGGGAGGGCATAAACCTCCACGCATTTTCCCCTAAAAACAGCGCAAGTAAAACCCAAAATAAGGCAATCTAACTTAACTAGTAGTGTGCCCGTGCTAACGCTACGGTAAAATATAAAACAAGATAAAATTTGTTAAAAATAAAACGAACAATCAGATTCATTAAGATTCACGTCTCATATATGAAGCTACTCATCCGTAATAACGCTGTGGTCGTGATCCATAGTCATAAATTGGTAATGGAAAGAAAAACAAAATATTCCTTTGACTTTTGGCTATTTGTCAAGCAAGAAACCCATAGTCATGATTGGAAGAGAAATAAAACAGTTAATATGTAATAGGCCATATGTAGGTTAAAGTTTTCAAATAGAAAAGGTTGGAGATCCAACCATCCAGAAAACAAGAGGGGAACAACACCCACTGAATGACATCTATGCTTGCATGATTCAAGACAGAACATTCCAAATCCAATGAAGTAAAATATCCGCAGATCAAAATGCAAAAATAATGTACATCAGTAAAGATTTAACTCATGAGCACGTTTTTCCCATATTCTAGACACTTACACACCCAATGTCCACAAAAATGTGCTTGGATACTCATCAATAGTACATTTATTAAAACTCCAATGATCAATTCATGCATCCAAGAATTCTTTTGATAGAAGTCCTGAACCGACACAATTATGTGAGAATTAGCATGTTCAAATATTGAACCAAGTGCTACCAATCTCATGACTGCAAAAGAATTGAACATGTAGATCAGTTCACAAAAATATTACAGAGTTGATATGAGTTAAATGCAGTACCATGCAAGACATGGTTGGCCAGCAGGCCGACGGTAGCCGGTTGAGCCTGCCCTTGATGCCCTTCACGGAGAATGAGATGGCATAAAAAATAAACCAATGACTTGAAAAGATAACTAAACACCATGAGGTGTACACAAGGGTACTATCCAGACAAAGAAAGGAGATTGTTTTATTTTGAAGCACTACATAACTAAACTGGGCATATCACCTTATAGGTTTTGTCCCCAAAGAAATTTATACACAATACATACTGCCAGTATGTATGTATTGTGTATAAATTGGAGAGGAGTTTGTGGCATGATCTTTATGGCCTTTTGCATTACAGAAGAAACAATATATGTCAAGGTCACAGGAATCAGCAAGCTTTTTATTAAAGCACATACTATGTAGGCAATCAATGGGCTATATCCTAAATCAGACAGCATCAGCTGTCTTATATTAGGGATAAGAATATAACAAAACATTCTTATTTAATTTAAGATAACTACAATTCTGTTACTTTTGTTCCTATCAGAAAGAACAATTTGAAACAAGGAACAGATCAACTTGATTGTTCATACAGTGTGTATCGCTTTGACATGTTCTGGAAAACTGCAAATTCAGATACACCTATGATAAATTAATCTAGCATATGAGTTTCATCTTATAAAACTATGTGGGAAAGAAAACAAAGGTTCGGAATAAGCAATACACCAAGCATGTCACTCCAACATGAGCTAAACATATAGTGTAGCTTATTATGGAGCGGTTGAAATGGGGTTAACAAACTTTTAACCAGCATGTAGATACTGTTTCTTCTTTTCTTCAAATGTAATGCCCGTTAAGGGAATTCACACTAAGAATCTGCTGCATCAACTAAGATTCCCAAAACCAAACAACCCACCATTTTCCATTAAATGTCTAGTACACAGAAAGTGTCCACAACTGCGGTGGTTCTTATTTCACAAAAACAGAAACATTTTTTCACATGTTTACATAATTGATAACATTATTGAAGCTTGAAAAAGTTAGAGATCTTGTATTCTGACAAAATTTTAGAAGTATGCACCAACCAAGGGAGTACTGCAAACTGATGAGGCACAACAGCAAAAAACATAAATTAGTCAGGTTGTGCTAAAGTATTGAGAGAACAGTGCAAGATAGTACTTGCCCAATAATATGATTCAAATTTTATTTGGTCCACGCATCATGCTTCAATTAACAGAAACTAATAAATGGAAAATGCTGAATTAGTTTACCAAACTGGAATAATATTCTTTCACTTCTGGTCGTATTGAATCCATATCCCCTTTGATTACATCCGGTTTGTATCTGCACCAAAAAGGAAAGGACAGCTTGGTGAAGTTTTATAGAAGAACGCTTTTAAAAAAACATACTGCGTGGTCTTAAATATTGTTTTCCAACTATTGAGCATTCAGATCATCTCCCAAATCCTGATTCCATTAACAATTTCAAACACAAGAGGTAAATGTTCTTTGAACCTTTGGTTGGGTGGGTGGACTTAAAAAGCCCAGTATAAAAGAAGCTTCTTGTAGCTCAAGAATATTCCTTCACAATACATTATAAATAACTAAGTTAATGCATTAACCACTACTCCTACTAACACCACCGCGCCTCATGGCCAGTAAGCTGGTGTTCTAACAAGCAAGAACAACCACTTCCCAATAAGCTGCCATAAAGATCACAGAAATTTATGAAGTTCCCAATCAAGTTATGTCTGCCACAAACTCCTCTCCAATTTATACACAATACATACTGGCAGGGACCAGTTACAATGTCACTGAAAGGGAACCGTGCTAGAATGTATAATTACATGTAATCTATATAAACACATTTGAATCTGAGTAGAATAATGGTTAATTGTTGTACATAACATCCATTGAAACCCTTGGTATACTCACCTCCAACATACTGAAATAAGATGTTTGGATGTTCAATGGTTCACTATCATGGCTTCAAAAAATAATGTCTGCACAAATCCATATTTGTGAGGCACAAGCAACAGATTCCAGCCCAATCATCTTCTTGCAAATTGTATAAAGCTCCGATTCAGGAAATAAGATGTTTGGATGGCCGTACGCATGGTTGTCACGGCGGAGTCGACGACCACGGCGAGTAAGAGGCGCCTGGACGCCTAGGCGAGAGCCCGGCGACGCCTAGGCGATGGAAACGGCGACGACGGAGGTATGTTTTATATAACTCTCGCGTCTCTCACGTCTTCCGCCGACTCGCGTCTCCGTCTCGCGTCTTCCGCCTCTCTCTCGCGTCGCGCTCCTCTCTCGCGACTCCCTCTCTCGCGTCGCGTCTCCCGTCTCCCTCCCCGGCGCCGATCTGCTCTCTCCCCGACGCCTCCCCCCTCCCGGCGCCGATCGCTCTCTCCCAACGCCTCCTCCTCCTCGGCGGCTCCCTCCCAACGCCTCCCCCTGCCGCCGCCTCCCCCCGTCGCCTCCCCTCCCCTCGGCGGCGGGAGCACGCTGGAGGGAGGTGGCCGGAGCACGGGAGGGAGACGGCGGCGGGAGGGAGGAAGGCGGCGCGGTGGGAGAGAGAGAGGCGGCGCGGGTGGAGGGAGGAAGGCGGCGTGGCCGGAGAGGAAGGGGCGGACGGCGTACCTGAGCTGGCGGTGAAGCTAGGGTTCGGCAAGGCGAGGCGATCCTCCCCGGCGTCTCCTCCCCGGCGCCAGGACGACTTGGCGTCGCCTACGTGACAACCATGGCCGTACGTTGCTACGGATTTTAAAAAAATTTAGAACATATTTGTATACATGTTCTAAAAAATTTTACCACCCGTCAGTTTCAGAATATATAGTATGATAAAATTTTAAAATCCATAGCAACGCACAGGCAACCATATGACAATGCTGTTTTCTGTAACCATATGACAAGGCAACCATATCACCTTATTTCACAAACACAACAGGATATAGTTGGATCCATATGCAATAAAACACAAATTGCAATTCATTCTGCTGGAAGACTGTGCAATTCAAATGTGCAAAACAAAATTTAGCTCCTGAACCTTTTATGATCATTAAACTTACAGTTTTGGCTCTAATGAAACCTTTCTGAAAGTCACTATGAATAACTCCGGCTGCCTGAGGTGCAGTCATGCCTATAACAACATGTGAGAACGTAAGATAACACATAGTAAAAGGTTAAACCGCCTAACACGATAACAAAGATTGTGAGGACGAAGAATAAAACCTGCAAGAATAGTCCAGGCTTTTGTTTCCTAGCAAAAGGAAAATGGATTTGAAAGTTAGTATTAACAGACGAAAAAAATGTCTCTTAACAGTACAAAAGACTCACCTTCTCTCTGGTTGTGAAATATGTTCTCAATCCCAAGAGGTTATATGTTGCTTGGTCTATGGCATAAGTATAGTGCAAACACAAGAAGTTGGGAGTCCAACCACAAGCAAAACTATAATAGTGCGTGCTCTGACATATAATCTCGCAGAGGGTTACAACCAAGTCTTTGCCACAACTTATGGGCCCGTTTTTCGGGATGTGGCTTTTGGCTCTAATACGAGCCATCATGCAAACGAACTGAAAACTGATAAGCCACTTCTAAAAGGCTACCCCAATAAGCAGCTTCTAAAAAGCTATCGGCTACCCCAATAAGCAGCTTCTAAAAAGCTATTCCAATAAGCCGCTTTAAAACGGCGACGGAGAAACCATTTCGTTTGCTTGTTCGAGGGAAGTCATAAGTTATAAGCTGAAACAAACAGCCCTACATTGTCAAAAACAAATTCTGAGGAAATAGTCAAGTACCTGTAGCTTTCGTCATATACCTGAAATAGTGAACAAAACAATAGTCTAGTTCTACCGCAATGTTGTCCTTCCATGAAACAGTAAGTATAGGCGAGAATTCTTACTTATCGCTAAGTGCAAAAATCCTATCGTCAATTCGCAGCTAAAGGGGGCAAATTTGTAAGATTACGGCACTTGAGGGATACAATTCTAATTGTCCAGGTCAAAATTCACATAAACAATGCATATAGCAGCTTACGGCCAAATGGAAAAGGGGAAACTGCAGTAACTTACGCTTTATCGAGCAAAGATATCTGTCATCTCGATTTCGAAAGGGTCCCTATGATCCATTTGCTTTATAATGTTAACGAGTTTTTGCACCATCGGGCATATCCCATTATACCGTCGACACAGAATCACAAAATTACAGGCCGCATGCATGATCAAGTGTTTGGACAAGATCAACCATAGTACCATAGGAAGCGAGAAGAACACACTGACATCAAATGCTGGACCCAATCAATATGATACGAATGCTAGTATTTGATAAGCAAGAGAAGGTGGGGGAGAGGAGGGGATTATGAGTTGGTACTTCTTGTAGTCGTCCCTCTCGACGAGGTGGTAGCGCTGCGTGACGATGGCCTCGCGGTGGCCGCGCTCCCTCTTGTACTCGAGGAAGTTGGTCTTCTTGAGGAGCTTCTGCTCGTGGAACTTGAGCTTCCTCATCCTTCAAGCTGCAACCAACCAAGCCGTCCTCGTATCCGCCAAACGATAAGAAAAGAGGGGGCTTGGGTGGTGAGAACTGAGTAGAGTAAGTGGGCGCACCTGAGCGGACGGAGGAAGGCACGGAGAACGCGGAAGCGGCGGCGCCGGTGGACGATTCGGCCATCGTGAGTGGGAGTTGGGCGGCTAGGGTTGTGTTGGGAAGGAGTAGGGGGAGGAGGCGGCGGCGGCGGCGCGGGGTGGGGAGGAGGAGGAGGCGACGGCGGAGTGGAGGAGCGGGGGAGGAGGCGGCGGCGGCGCAGGTGGGGAGGAGGAGGCGGCGGCGGAGCGGAGGGGTGGGGAGGAGAAGGCGGCGGCGGGGTGGTGTGGGAGGAGAAGACGGCGCGCGGGTGGGGTGGGGAGGAGGAGGAGGCGGCGGCGGAGCGGAGGGGTGGGGAGGAGGAGGCGGCGCGGGGTGGTGTGGGGAGGAGAAGACGGCGGCGGGGGGGGGGGGGAGGAGGAGGGCGCGGCGCAGGGGTGGGGTGGGGGAGGAGGAGGCGGCGGAGCGGGGAGGAGGCGGAGGAGGAGGAGCGGGGAGGCGGTGGAGGAGGAGCGAGGCGGAGTGGGAGATGGGACGCAGCAGCGGGCGCGGGATGGGGAGGAGGAGGCGAGGAGGCGGCGGCGGCGGAGGAGGGAGAGGAGGAGGCGGCGAGCGCGCGCGGCGGAGGAGGGAGGGGGAGGAGGCGAGGCGGGCGCGAGGAGAAAGGGGAGGAGGCGAGCGTGGCGCGGCGGCGGAGGAGGACGGGGAGGAGAGATGGCTCCGTGCGAGAGGGAGGCGGAAGAATGAGGTGGGGGAGGCGGCGCACGGATTCACCGGGGGGGCGTACCGATTCGGGGGCTGTTCAATGATGTGCATGATCCAAATAATATTGATCTTAGGATCTTCAATGAGTAAGAGAAGAAGGCTTGAGGAGCGATCCAGGTCATTCATTTGTATGAAATTGGATTATTTGGTACACAAATCTGGGTGGATTTAGATTAGGCATGACTGTGGGGGAGGTTAAGGGTGGTGGATTTAGCAAAGAAAATTTTGGTATACTATAGAGTAGGGTAGACTAGTCATTGGAGGGCGAATACACACAGAAAGGCACCAACTTTCGCACTAGAAGCACCTCAAATCATAAAAAGAGGAACTCAAACCCCAAAGAACAGGCAGATTTTGCACCAAATCGCCCCCAAATTTCCCGACAAAAGTAGTTAGAAGAAACACTAAACAACACTCGCAGAACAAGTATTTAATATAATCTATGACAGTGTATTCGAACGAATGTTCGAAACCTCAATCTAAAAAAAATTGACATGGAACAAGGCATAAACCTCCAGAAATCCCGGAGAAATTGAGCCAAAACAGGCAAAAAAGATGCCACCTTTTGCAGGGCAAGCAGCCCAAATCATCCAGAAGAACCCCAACTCACAAGAAAACGTCGATTTTCGCACAAGAACAGGAGGGATGAGCACAAGACCGAATTTTTTCTATTTTAACCCTTTTTTTTTGAAAATTTTTCACATTTAGACCTCTGGACGTCTTAATTCCGTATTTGGACCCAGGGGGTCGGCGCCGTGACCCACGGCGCCGAGGTAACACGTCTCGGCGCCGTGGTCTATGGCGCCGAGGTCCCAGGCCCGCACCAGCGTGGCGGCCTGCATGGCGCCGACGTGGCAAGCACCTCGGCGCCACTACTCACGGCGCCAAGCTCGGCGCCGTGGATCTTGGCGCCGAGCATGCGGCCTTTTCCTGGGACACGGCGGGTTGCCTTCTTTCGTTCTTTTCCTCTCTCCCTCTCTCTTGCCCGCCTCCCGCCGCCGCCCGTGGTGCCGCCGCCTCCCCCCCTCCCGCCTCCCGCCCGCCTCCCTGCCGCGGCGCCGCGTCCGGTGCCGCCGCCTCCCGCCCCCGCGCGGCGTCCCGGCCTCGCCTCGCCGCCACCGCCCGTGGTGCCGCGCCCCGTCTCCCTCTCGCCGTGGCCGCCGCGCCGCCGCCGCCGCGCGCCCGGTGCCGCCGCCCGTTCGCCTCCCGCGGCTCCCCGCGCCTCCGCCGCCGCCGCTCGCCTCCCGCCGCTGCTTGACATTGTGTTTGTAAGTTGTAACCTTGCGCTTACATATAATGCAAATTGCTAAGAACTCTGCCAAAATTTTCTGACGTCCACGATAAAAGTAATTGATATGCCGACACGTTTGCAATGACATAACAAGAGAGATAGACACAATAAGATATAGATGTGCATGTTTGTGAGAGCGCGCTTCCACAAATGGAAGATTAGGAAAAAAAATGTAGATATTTCATTTACATAAGAATTCATAAGTGAAAATTAATGATAAGTACGACAATAATAATACTAATTTGGATAAGTTGTAATGTATTTATCAAATAAATTAGCGAGTAAATTTGACATGACAAATAAAGCATCCTGTAGCAGAAAACGACAGAAAAGGCTATGTTGTACCAAATACATTCAATGGTCCAAGCTCTGAAAGGCTACGATCTATGAATTTATTACGAGGCTATAGTCTCTGAAAAGCCTACATAGGGTCATTTATTGCTACACTGGAATTCAGGAAAAAGCGAAAAGATCCTCTCCATGAACTATGCCCACTACACCAGAGAACCTGCCTACATAAAGGCCCTCTATGTCTTCCATACCACATCTCCTCCTCAAGCCATCACAATACTACTACACAACAATGTCTTCCTGGAGGTCCGACCCATTTGGAGTGCCGGAGTGGCATGAGCGCCCGAAGTGCCATTGCGGCTTTAGGACAATGTTGGGAGTCTGGACGGATCGAGTACAATGAGCCAAATACGGTCGTAGGTTCTTCAAGTGTCCAGACCTGGATGACGACTTCCTGGTAACGACGACAACTAAATCATTTGTTTCTCGTTATCGTTTTGCAACTTGATCCATGACATCTACCACGCCACACATAGCCTTGCACGTTCTTCGAATGGGTGGATCGGGTGTCGCCGGCATGGCTAGATAACCGGGCAGTGGAGGTGGAAAACAAAGGACAATACTTTGTCAAGATGACTCAGGCTCGCGAGGTGGAATGACAGATGCGGCTTGAGCAAGAGCGCCGCGTGAGGGTGGACCAAATCCGTTTGAAGGGCAAGGAGGATGAGCTGCAAAGGAGGCGGGAGCAGTTAAGTCTGCGTGAAGCAGCCATCAAGCGTCAGGAGGAAGAGCTTCAAGCTCGTGAGGCAGCTCTCAAGACCAAGAGTGACAGCAAGAAGGATGCAGCGGAGCCATCTTCAGGGCGCGAGAAAAAGGGGAAACAACCACGCTACACCCAGTAGACAAGATGTAATAGACCCGTTTCACACATGAGGTCGTACGAGCAGTTGGGTCGGTTAGTCGCATATCATGCTATATGCTATGCATGTAATAAAAATGTATGCGCCATGTTCGTCCCAACTTTATTATGAAATTTATTTCTATTCAGCTAAGCTTATTATCTCGGCTTTTCACATGCAATGATTCCCACGTGTCTTATTATCACTTTCCCTCCTTTCGTCCAATTGTTCCTATCACAGTTGTCCTCAAAAAAACTTTCAATAAATTCCTTCCAATAAAACAACATAACATGATCGAAAAATGTTATTGCCAGTTCAACATATCTTTCACGGTCAGCATTGTACAAAAATCACAAATACACTAATCGTTACTTCACACAAAACTCATTCGTACTCTACCAAGCAAATTTCTTAATTTTCATAATTGCAAAAATAATTTGCGTAGCACCAAAATGTACTCCACATCAAAATTTTATTTTTCAAAAACCATTAACAACGTACCATAATCTTTTCAAAAAAACTACAATAAATTTTCTACATGTATCATCTGTAATACATAACTAATTTTCAAAACATACGTCGTATGTTTTTGCTCTCTTTAAATAAATAAATATATTACATAATATTACTATAATTAAATAATCCAAATAAAAAATACAACAAGTAATTCATTTTTGCCCGGTGGCAGCCAGCTCGGCGCCACGAGCCACGGCGCCGAGGTCGGCGCCACAAACCACGGCGCCGAGGTACTTGCCACGTCGGCGCCGCGCAGGTCGCCACGCTGGAGCGGGCCTGGCACCTTGGCGCCATGGACTACGGCGCTGAGACGTGTTACCTCGGCGCCGTGACCCACGGCGCCGACCTCGGGGTCCAAAAACGGAATTAAAACTATCAGGGGTCTAAATGTGAAAAATTTTCAAAAAAGGGGCTAAAATAGAAAAAATTTGGAGCACAAGACCGGTGTGTTCTTACTGGCGAGCTTCTGGCAGCAGCGCAACTCTCGCTCCTTGTCCCCAAGAAGCAGCTCCAAGTTGGCCGCCTCGCACCTTCTCCTGCTCGCCTCCGCCTTCCGCGTCTAGGGAGGCCCCACCCCAAAACCCTAGCTTGCATCAGCGGAGGAGGCCAAGAGAAGCCCTAGAAGGAAGGAAGGAAGCTAGCCGGTAAGCAATGGCCTCACCTCTTGGAGCTGGGCCTGGAGGAGGCCGACGCGGGCGAGCTAGAATTCGTGTTGGATCTTGAGGAACGCCTGTCTCGAGGCGGAAGCGGTCGGCGAGGAGCACCTCGACCTGCGCCTGGCTCTTGCGTAGCAGCGCCGCCATGCAGCAGTAGATGCGGAGCCACTCAGCCCGGCCGCGCGGGCCAGCTGGCGAGGCCGCCCACGCGCCGCTGCCCATAGATTTGAATCGGAGATTATAGGGGGAGAGGGGGTGGAGATCGGCGCAACTTCTCTGACTTTACGAAGCAAAGTCACAGCATGACTTTCCTTCCTAAAGCCCCTCCATTTCGCGATCAACGGCCCAGATTTTTTCCAGCGTTTTTGATTTTTTTTACTTCTAATTTTTAGCCTTTTTATTGTTTATCTTTTTCTAGTTTTTTCTTTTTTTTCTTATATTTCTTTATATTATCTGTGTTAAAATAACCTATTTTTTATTTTTAAAAAATAGGTTATTTTAACACAGATAATATAAAGAAATATAAGAAAAAGAAAAAAACTAGAAAAAATAAAAATAAAAAAGCTAAAAATTAGAAGTAAAAAAAAAATCAAAAAACGCTGGAAAAAATCTGGGCCGTTGATCGCGAAATGGAGGGGCTTTACGAAGTAAAGTCACTCAGAGAATCCCGTGCGGGTGGATATGAAAGCATCTCCAAGAGATGCCCAATAAATTCACACCCTAAATCTCTTTTTACAGATCCTAATCACGATATAAGGTCCCAAAATAATCATTCCCTCCAACAGATACCCTAAACCAGAAAAACGGTATTGTGAGCTTAGATCATCCTCTATAAGTAGAGAGCGAGAGCCCATTTTTTGGGTGTGTTCTATTTTTGGGAGTCTATTTGGGAATCTGTTGGAGCTACTTTTTACCCTTCAACTCTAAAATTTAAATATTAAGAGCCATATAGAGTATCTATTGGAGATGCTCTGACCTATGACCTGCCCATAGGTTGGATGTGGGGTGTGCTTGGTTGGGTGTTGGACCGACCTGCCACGTCTAAACATAGGGCATTAAAGTGCTGTTGATATTCCTTTTTTAAAGTAAATTCACAAATTTTTAACGTTCAAATGATGTCCAATGGTACATTAGAGTGTTCGCATTGGTTTTTGTTAATGAATGTTGACTGTGGCTTATGTATTTTGACTAAAAATAAATACTAGTGACTGAAAGAAGTGACTTTTAGAAGGAGAGACGAGCGGTGAAAAAAGTAAGAAAGAGATGCATGCACGTGACGGGAGCCAGAGGAGTGGAGTGGGTGATGCACCCATGATCCCGCCTTATCCCCGGAGCGAGACGGTAGCGAGAGAAGCTGAGAAATCGTTTTGAGAAGCCGTGTGTTCATATTAGCTTTTGGTTTTTCCAAACAGAAGCCGACAGTGAAAGTCAATACAAATGAGACCATATATGTATCACACGAGAGAAGTGCATATCATGTCGACACATTGACTACAAGGAGAGAAATGTGAATGGTTAACGAAGGGAAAATTGAAACATGTCAAAATTTCAAAATGAATTTGAATTTTCTTTGAGTTTCGGTTGAACTAGAGTTCTTTCCCACTTCAGAAATCCCCAGTAAATTCACAGTTTCCTTTCCGATTCATCTGTTTCCTTTTTCGGTTGATGCCTTCTTGCAGCTTGCCCTCTCCCTATGCTCCCAAGCCTATCCAACTGCTTGCTCGAGCTGCCGCTCCCAGTCAAGACCCCTCGGCGTTCACACCTCCCACCTCGGCTCTGCCAGCTCAAGCCACGTGTGTCAATGCACTGTCACCTTCGCGTTGTCCTTACCCCACCTCGTTTCACGCGCCACACTAGCCATGGTCTTCACCGCATTTCAGTGTGTCATGCGATCAATGTGTGCCTTGAGCCCATGCCCTGCAGGCCAGCACTCCGCCATCTCCAATGAGAGCCGCCATCCTTGCTTCCTCCTCACCACGTCACCAGTCCCCCCCGCCAACTTGACCCGGCTACCACCGCTGCAGACATGCGCCAGCACTGGTTTTATGTGTGTGCTTCAGCCACACACTTTCGGTATCATCTAAGCAGTGAGTACAGTCTTTGGCCCTTATTATACTCTGGCCTGATAGGTTAGCAAGGGCATGGTACTCATTTATGGTGCAAAACAATAAGGAGTGTAAAATGAAGTTCTTTCATTTGTACGCATCCTATACATATACCCCTTTGATCCATAGTATTTTTAGATCTTTCAACAATGGTTCTAGGTAGACATCAATATTATTCTCATGTTGCTTTCGCCCTTGGATAAGTATCAATAGAAAAATATACTTTCGCTTCATACATAACCAAGGAGGAAGGTTGTAGATGCAGAGAGTCATGGGCCAAGTGCTATGTCGATTGCTTATGTTACCGAAAGGATTCATTCTATCTGTACTTAATCCAAACCTTATATTCCTCAGTTCTGTATCGGAGTTTGCAAGGTGTCTTAGCATTCCACCTTCTTACGCTCCTTCGAGTGCCATGCAGTAGTTTTGCTTCCTTTAGGTTCGCAAAAAATTACTTTAAACAGGGAATTACAGGAAGACATCATACCACCTTAGCAGGAGATTCTTTCTTCACCTCTATTCCCTCACCGTCATCTGATTAATTCTTACACTTGTATCGGGATGCGTTGCACACTGGACATACATGCATGTTTGCATACTATTTACGGTAGAGGATACATTCGTTCGAACATGCATGTATTCTTTATACTTGCATTCCCAATGGACAAAGAACCTTCTTAGCTTTGTAGGTGGTTTTGGACAACTCGTTTCTCTCCGGAAGCATGTCCATTAAAAGACTTAACAGCGCCGTGAAACTCTTGTCATACCAACCATTGCTTGCCTTCATTTTCAGCAGTTCAAGCACGGCTGACAACCTCGTCTACGTTAACTTACAGCATGTGAACAAAGGTTTTTCCAAGTTCTTCGTCAATCCCCAGAATTTAACATACTTTCGCTCATCACAGTTCGCTTCTGCATCGCGAAGAATCTGATCTAGATTGTCATCATGCAGCCTATTTGAATTGGAACCACAATCGACATCATCCGACGACATATCATTGACTTCGTTTGCGATATCATTATTACTAACTTTCTGTGTAATCTGCTTTTCACCATGACTGGTCTAACGTGTATACCCCTTTTTGAGACCTCATCAAATCAAGTGCGGTTCAATATGCGCTCGGTTCATAAACATATTTAGATTCTCACAATTAATGTATGGACAATACATATATTCTACCGTTTATTTAACATATCCTCCTTGACAGTTCTTGTAAAAGCAAATATGCTATTAATGTACTCTTCACTCACACGGTTCCCATCGTACATCCAATTTCGGTCCTACGTTACACATATAACAAATTAGTTTCTTCTGATTCTAATGTAACAAACAATTTCTATGAGATATGTGAAACCCGATTTATACGATTTAAGGATATATAAAGCATATTTTTTTACTTTAAACTACACTGTTGACCTTATAACACTAACAGGTCAGATTTTAGATTTTTATTTTAGTAAGTAAAACAAGTTAGTTAATTCATTAATGTTATGTTTATACCATGTATGAATGGTCAATTCTCAGTGGAAGGTTACAGCGGAACAATTATTATTTATTTCAAACTATTTTGGCCCTTTCTTAATCTTCAAAAAGAAATAAATTTCCTAGGTATATACCATCTAAAGTAGCTATATGTAACAAGAATAATTACTTAAATTGAATTAAGTACAAATAGACTATGAATTGACTAAACCCTAAACTCTAGATTATGCTATATGTAAATAATTTTCTCTCTACATCAATCTAGCTAGATCTAAACCATCTTCATTCTCCTTGCACCAAAAACTAGATCTAAATTATAACACAATTAGGAACAAATTACTAACCATAATTTTTTTTGGTAACCGTCAGTGATGTGGCATCTAATATTAATCTTTTTTTGTAATAGTGTAAACCATATTTCTGTAATAAAATTTGATTCTTATATTGTAAGTATGTGTTAGTATGATGCACACGTGCATATTATTCCACAGCTGAACAGGTCAGGCTTGCTAGAGCTTCAGACAATACTAGACTCTTAGGCTGCGGTTGGTTCAGGGTTAAAAAAAAAAGCCAGGATAGCTAGCTAACCTTGATCTTGATAGGTTAGCTTAGCAAACCTTAGGAGTAAAGCTAGTATCGTTAAATCGCTTCACTTCTTGCATGTTGGCCAACCCTAAGTATTGCATATATGCCATTGAAAGAAAACCACGTTCATTAATTGTGTAGGCATGCATCGATGCATAGCAACGTGATCAAGTAAAATACATGCCAGTTCTGTGGTGATACAAATAATACATCTCATTTATTTTTTCAGTTGTCCATTTGGGTCGGTATGGTTGGCAAGTTTTTGCTTGCACATTTGGAGCCTGTTTGATATATATGCGGTTTATAGTTTTTGACTAAATTTTTTGAATTTTAGCTGTTTACGATAGAGATTACGGAGAGAAAGATACTCACTTATGATTTTGGTTGATACAAATGTTGAACTTTTAATGTGTACTATAATTAACTTGTGGACCCCATCTTGAGAAAAATACTCCGTTTGAAAGTTATGTACTGCAGTAAAAACCAAAAATCACTTTTAAAAGTCGTTAAAGAGCATGCCCTTGATTTAATCAGCGTACCTGATGATATGAATTCAAATATATACTTCTCTGATTTCTAAACTCAAATAATTCCAACAGATAACTCCAAACCTTGGTAGTATTTAAAAGAGAAAATTTTAGAATTTGCTACCAATTGTCTCACTGACAGGCGACCTACACATCATGGAGCGATAAATTCAAAATCCCTTGGAAAATATATAGTAACGTGCAGTCCGACCCATTTCAGTAAATTGCCTCTCCAAAATGGGTTTTACTGGAAAAAACCCCGTTCCATAAAACCCTCACTGCTGCCTGTAGTAGCTCCGTTCCTCATCGCGCCGCCGCCATGGCCGCAACCACGCCGGCCGACCCGCCGGACCCCTCCCCCGCTGCCACCACAGATTCCTCCCCGCTGCGGCCCACCCCGGAGGAGCTGGTGGCCCGCGCCGTCGCCCCCGTCATGCCTGCCTTCCTCCGCCCGCCACCCGTCCGCGAGATCCCCAAGGAGGAGAGCAAGGCCAGCGGCACCGCCGTCGTCGCGGAGAAGAAGTCCAAGCGCCAGCTCAAGCGGGAGCGCAAGCAGGTAACCAACCGTAGCAGTGGACCAAAGGTGTTTGCTTTAATGCCCCAGTGTTATGGGGCTCTGCTCGCCAGGTGCTTGTTGTAATGCCTACGTGTGGTTGCTTTGCATTTGGACGGCATTTCCGGTGTGCTGTATGTGTTGCACAGCAAATTCGTTGCTAAGCTCCGTGATATGTGTCTGTGCAACTATGACTTGGACAAAATCTGTGCCAGATTAATAAGCTCTCGGGTATAGTTGATGCTATAATGAGCAAATTTCGAGAAGACGTAGTTATAGAAAATGACTAGCTAGTAAGTATGCTATAATGAGCATACTTGCACTCTGGCACAGTTCGTCCCCGCAATGTGCTTGCGTTTCGGTTATGCATGTGTATGTATATACTGCTGTCATCAACTTAATTTGGATGCTTATGTGCTTCACTAAACTTGTTACTTTGTGCAGGAACAAAAGTCTTCATCGCATCTTTGTATAGAAGTAGGAAAAAGTGGAAACGTGGACTCTTGCAAATACGGCGCTTCTTGTCGTTTCAGCCATGACATAGATGCTTATTTGGCTCAGGTATTGTTTTGTTTGGCTCTATTCTTCGCCCTTGTTGATTTGATGTTTTCCCTGAACTTTGTAGCTCATGGCTAATTTTGTCATTACTTCCGTGTGCAGAAACCAGCTGACCTGGAAGGAATGTGCCCATTTACTGCTCTGGAGCAGTTGTGTCCATATGGACTAACTTGTCGATTTTTGAGTACACACAAGGACAACCATGTAGCTTCCGAAAATCTTCCAGAGAGAAACAATGAGATAAATACTTTCAACAAGGATATTCAGAAGCTCTTATGGAAGAACAAATATAAATTTCCCAAGGCCAGTGCCAAGATCAAACTTCTTGGTCTTAAGGTACATAATTAAATTTTGTCAAATTCTAATTGTCTATCTGATCTTCCTATTCAGCAAATGGCAATACTATGTTATTCTGCAGAACAAATTATGTAAGTGCAAATAATAGCAACTATCATGTCCAATGACCTTCAGAGTTATGCTTAGCATTTCCCTACTTTCCTATGTAGTTGGCATGCAAGAAATATGTTGTGCTTGCTGCTTCTTCTGCTTATGCTTCTGCCTATAAGATAGTGCTGATTCCAACTGCTGCTGACTGCAGTATGGAGGAACCTGACTTGCTTGTACACTATTCCTAGTTTATGAATCTGCCAAAAAGAACCCTTGTTCTGATTGGATATTTGGTGGTTGCATGGGGCGGCAAAGAATTGAAAATATGTTGGACAGGTAGCAAACAAGTAAAATTTGTCAGGAAGCAAATAGTGGTCTGTTTATATAAAGGTCCTCTCATACTCTTAAATATATATAAAGAGATGTTGGTAGTTAGTATGTGCCCAATACAGGTATAAGATCCTGGAGGAAATGTCATTTGTCAACACATGGTCAATGACTGTGAGTGTTAGGTCATTGCTGTGACACACTGTTGGTTTAGAATGTATGTTATGAAGTTTCTGCTGCAACATGTGGTGTTGGTCTAGAATCTGTCATTGCCACTACTTTCTGATTCCTGCCACAGGGTATTTTGTTGATTTATTTTCTCTTTGTTCGATATGTTTTGTAATGCAGGATGTCGTCAAGACTAAAACAAATGCAGCTACTGATGATCAGAAGGCTGCTCATTATTATCCAGAGGAATCATGTCAACTAAATGGTGATGATAAAACTGAATCTCTTTGCAGTCCTCCTGTGAATGTGGAATGTGATTCTACTTTGTGTGAAGAAATGGATAAATCAGAAGGAGAACCTTTAGTTGGTAACTCAGTTCCATGTGCTGAACCAAGGCCATTGAAGAAGTCAAAGGTTGAAGTTGATGAAATTCACAAACATGGAGCTGGTAATTTGTTTCTGAACTTAATCCATGGCATTGTTTTTAATGCTCCTATTGCTTATATTGTGATTTCATTTGTTGACCTTTTGACTAACGTTATGGCTTAGGTATTCATGACACTAAGGCAGAATCTGAAGATCCTAATTTAAGAAATGGGTTGGAAGTGCCCTCAAATAACCCAAGTTCTTGCATAGTTGACCTCATCTCAACTCCTCATTTACGTGAAAAAAAGATAATAGATTTTCGAGAGAAGTTGTACCTTGCTCCCTTGACCACTGTTGGGAATCTTCCTTTTCGGAGGCTGTGCAAAACCTTGGGGGCTGATATTACTTGCGGAGAAATGGCTATGTGCACAAATCTTCTACAAGTTAGAATCATATGCCCTTTCTGTGTCTTTGAGTGGAGTTGTTTCTTACATACATTACAAAATGTTGCTAGAAGCAAAGTTAATAAATATTTTTTTATATTCTTCATGAAGTCCTTTCATATGAATATATTTCATGTAGGGGCAAGCTTCAGAGTGGGCTTTGCTGCGACGACATCCATCAGAGGATTTGTTTGGGGTGCAAATATGTGGTGCCTATCCAGATACAATAGCACGAACAGTTGAACTTGTGGATAACGAGTGTTCAGTTGACTTCATTGACATAAATATGGGCTGCCCAATTGATGTAGTTGTAAACAAGGGTGCTGGATCATCATTGCTCGCAAAACCTATGAGGATTAAGAGTATTGTACAAGCAGCATCTACTGTTACTGAAAAACCTTTAACTGTTAAGGTAATGCAGTAGTGCAATTATTGAGGGATCTCATAGAAGCTAGTTAATGCATGATGGCCTACATCTTTTGTGACTTCAACCTGATGCTGATATGCCATGCTCAATGTGTCCTCACTTGTAGGGTCAATGCTCTATGAAAGACCAAGCATTGTTTCAGTGAAATATTTTTTATGGTGCTACATATGTACGTATTAAATAGAATTAATTGAATTGTTTTGCTCACCTTGTCTTTGTTGCTTGATTCCAGGTCAGAACAGCTTTCTTTGAGGGAAGGAACCGTGCTGATTCTATAGTTTCGGACATTTATGACTGGGGTGCTTCGGCCATAACAATACATGGTCGATCGCGGCAACAACGCTACAGCAAACTTGCCGATTGGGACTATATTTACCAGTGTTCACAAAAGGCCCCTGACTACTTGCATGTCATTGGAAATGGTGATGTATTCTCCTTTACCGACTGGAACAGGCACGTTTCAGATTGCTCTAAAATTTCCACTTGCATGATTGCTCGAGGTGCACTTATCAAGGTTAGTGTATCCAGCAGTTTACAACTTTACATGCTTTTACATATATATTATGAGAAATATGTCAATGAGATGATTCTTTCACCTGTATTTTCTTATGCAACTTCTGTTGATCCTCTTAACATCACAGTACAACCTATGAGAACATCTGAGAACTTTGACCATTGTGGGACCACATATGTGAAAACATCTAAACTGAAATTACAATGGAGGCTTAATCTGAAAGGAGTACGGCCCTGTTTGGATACGCTTAAAATCCGATTCTGGGTAGAATTAAGCGAGAATCCCACCCAAACGCTTTGATTATTTTTCGATTCTTTCAACCGCCGCGGTGGGAAAAATCAGCATTTGCACTGAGAATCCAAAATCCTGTACCGCAAGCCCCATCAGGATTATTCAGATTATTCAGATCGCAGATTCTTCATATCGCGACTTATCAGAAAATCTTGATCAAATTAAAATCGATTCTCAGATAAACGTATCCAAACAGGGCCTACACTAAATCAGAATAATCTTACAACAGAATGTTTTTTTTTCTGACTTTCTACTGAAGAGAACAACAAGGTTCACAAATATTTCCACCTTCAGAGTTTTTTTATGCTCTCTTGTGAGATTTAGAACATCCCAGCATTTTAGTAGCGACCTTATTGTCCATGGTTTTATGTATTTTTTATTTCCTTTATCCTGTGCGCAGTCCAGCATGAGCAAATATCCCAGCATTTTAGCAGCAACCTTGTTGTCCAGGGATTTTACATATTTTTTAGTTTCCTTTATCCTTGCACAGTCCAGCATGAGCACATAAAAAGGTGTGTCCAGTGCTTCCTGTCCTTTGAATGTTCTACTCGTCAGCCATATGAACCACCGGATCTGGATCCTACCACTGAAAGGAGGTGGGGATGTGGGGTGACATTTTCCCATGCTTCCCGACACTTCTGTGGAATAGCCCTGCTGAGTATAAAAATACCCTTTCATGATCTAATCAGTCTCATTGACCCTTTGAAGTCCCAACCAAAATTGAACTCACTTCATTCTTCTCTTCGGCTCTTCCTCTTCTCCACCTTCCCTCCTCCTAAGTGCGATCTTCGGCCTTGGTTGGAGCACTACGGTAGTGGATTTGACCTGCTGTTCTGTTATGGATGCTTATTGGGGAAAACACTACAGCAGAAGAGGCAAGAGATCAACCAAATCCGATCAGGATTAGAAGTTCCATCAGGATTAGGATCCAGTTCCCTTACGGGACCGTTTTTTTAAAAGTCTGTTTACAGATTGCCTTAGAGATAAGTTGGTCTAGGAATCGGTTTAGGGAAAGAAAAGATTGTAACTTAAAATATACCTCCTGCGGTTGGACGGGAAGGTAACGAAGAAAATAAAGAATCTCTTATTCTCCAAACCCTAACTCTCGCTGGGAAGTATCAGCCACGGCAGAGCAAGAAGGCTCTCGCTGGAAGGAGGCGAACACTAACCAAGCTATCCACCCCTACAACTTGAGGTCGAGGACTAAGATACAAAACAGTTTGGTATCAGATTCCATGGCTTCGGACGCAATCAACGCAGATTTCCGCGAGTTGAAGGAGATCTTGGGCACAATACTCAAGCGGCAAGAAGAATGCGCGTCGCGCATGCAACTGAAGCGCCGTTCTTGCTCTTGAAGGTCGAAGTGTCACCAAACACGGACACCAACTCCAACTTCAACTCACGACGCCATCCTTCGGTGAGCAGTCCGCAACTCCAACTCCGGTAGATTTTACAAAGTCGACTTTCCTCTGCTCGATGGCAACTCCGATCCATTGGAGTGGCTTGCTGGGCGATCGGCTTTTTCCGGGGTCACCGTACTTTGGAGGAGGAAAAAGTTTGGCTTGCAACCTATCACATGACGGGTATTGCACAACAGTGGTACTACAAACTGGAGCGCACCGAAGGGATTCCTACTTGGCCTCGGTTTCAGAGTTCTTGTCGATTGCGTTTTGGTCCTCCTTTCAGATCCAATCCTGTTTCAGAACTCGCTCTTCTTCGGCAGACGGGGTCAGTGGAAGATTATGCGCGAGAATTCTATCGCGTACTATGTCGCGCTGACAATCTATCCCCTGAACATGAAGTGGGTCTATTCCTAGCAGGATTGGGGGAACTCCTCAAGTCGGATGTGGAACTGCAGAATCCATCTTCTCTGGACACAGCAGTAAGTCTAGCCAAAGCAGTTGAGAGACACTACAAACTCTTATACAATTCTGGGTTGATTTCTCGTCAACAACATTCGGTCCTGTGTCGTCGGCATTCAAAAGTTCACAACCACAAAGATTGGCTCCACTATTGTCTAAACCACCTGAGATTCCGCTTCTTCCTGCTCCGACAACAGGTCAACAGACGTTACCTCAGCGAGCTTTTCGGCGTCTGACACCAATGAGATGGCCGATCGCCGGCAAAAAGGTCTGTGTTTTAACTGTGATGAGCAATTCGCACGGGGCCATCGTTGCAAACGCCTGTACTGGATTGAAATTTTAGATGAAGATGATATTCCAGACCACGGGGTTGAAGATTCTAATCCTCAGATTTCCCTCCACGCACTTACGGGAATATCTTTCGGGAATACGATGCAGCTGACAATCTTCATCGGTAACCACAAATTCTGTGCTTTGGTTGACTCGGGATCTACTCATAACTTTATAAGTATTGAGGCTGCTAAGCTGTTAGCTCTCCCTCTACAAGACCGCGCAGGCATTAATGTGGCGGTAGCTAATGGAGACAGGCTACCGTGCCCGGGTTTCTGCCAATCCCTGTCACTTTCCATTGACAATGAACATTTTGATATTTCTTGCTATGCTTTGGCTCTTCAGGGCTTCGATCTAATCTTGGGAGTTCAATGGCTACGCACATTGGGACCAATTCTATGGAATTTTTCCAACCTGTCCATGTCTTTCTGGTATCAAGGACATCAAGTTCAACTCCAGGGCATACCGCACCGATCAGCACATCGATTGAGCGTCATCACTGAATCCACTTAGGCACTACTTTCAGATCTACTGTTGGATTTTCAGGATATTTTCCAGCAACCTTCTGGATTACCTCCTCAACGATTTTTCGACCATCGCATTCACTTATCTCCGGGGTCTCAACCGGTAGCTGTGCGGCCATATCGGTATCCCCACCATCATAAAGATGAAATTGAGAAACAATGTACTGAAATGCTATCACAAGGGATCATTCGCACAAAGACATCTCCTTCGATTCGCAAATGGTCTTGGTCAAAAGAAGGACAATTCTTGGCGTCTTTGTGTGGACTATCGTGCTCTCAACGGCCAAACCATCAAAGACAAATTTCCCATACCGGTGGTGGACGAACTATTAGACGAATTGAAACACGCCAAATACTTCACAAAGCTGGATTTAAGGTCTGGATACCACCAGATCAGAATGCATCCGGAGGACATTCATATGACAGCCTTTCGAACACACCACGACCACTTTGAGTACTTAGTCTTACCCTTCGGTCTTTCTAATGCTCCAGCGACATTCCAGGCAGTTATGAATGCAATTCTCCAACCATATCTTCGCCAGTTCGTGTTGGTTTTCTTTGACGACATACTCATATTCAGCACATCATGGTCTGAACATTTGTGTCACATTCGAACAGTTTTTGCTCTTCTCCGGCATCATCAATTTTTTCTCAAGCAATCCAAGTGTTCTTTTGGCACAGATTCAGTTTCTTACTTGGGTCATGTCGTATCCACTGAAGGGGTTGCGATGGATCAATCCAAAGTTCTGGATATTCAACAATGGCCGGTTCGCAAAACACCGCGCCAATTAAGAGGATTTCTGGGCCTCACTGGCTACTATCGTAAGTTCATACGCCATTTTGGATCCATCGCTGCTCCTCTAACTCAACTGCTTGCCAAAGACGGGTTTTGCTGGTCACAAGATGCGGAGGCGGCTTTTACAACTTTAAAAGCGGTTCTCTGCGCACCAACCTTCTTGGCTCTTCCTGACTTCACCCAACCCTTCATAGTTGAATGTGATGCATCTGGAAGTGGGATTGGCGCTGTCCTTCATCAAGGGTCGAAGCCCATTGCATTCTTCAGCCACGCAATTCCGCCTCACCATGCCAAATTAGCGGCATATGAGCGCGAACTCATTGGACTGGTTAAAGCGGTACGTCACTGGCGCCATTATCTGTGGGGCAAGTCGTTCATCGTTCGCACGGATCATTACAGCCTGAAATATCTTTTCGATCAGCGCTTGAATACTATTCCTCAACACCATTGGGTCAGCAAGCTTTTTGGGTTTGATTTCCACATCGAATTCAAATCGGGGCAGACAAATACGGTTGCAGATGCTTTGTCGCGGCGGGACGAAAACCTGTCGCTGGCAGCCCTCTCGATGCCAGATTTCCAACTGCTAGCACAACTTAAAGAAGAGTTCCAGTCTCTGCCAGAAATTCAGCAATTAGAAACTCAATTGGCCGCTAAAGAACTCCCTCCGCATTGGTCATTTGTGGATGGCTTCTTTCTATACAATGGCAGAATTTTTGTTCCACCTTCAGCCTACGTACAGCACATCATCTCGGCATATCACGCAGTCGGCCACGAGGGGATTCAAAAATCCTTGCACCGTATCCGGAAGGATTTCCATATTCCACACCTCAAGCAACTAGTTCACGACCATGTCATCTGTTGTGCTATTTGTCAACGCAATAAAGCGGATCATCTGCATCCCGCGGGACTGTTACAACCCCTTCCGGTTCCTCATCAGATTTGGTCTCACATTTCTATGGATTTCATCGACGGGTTCCCTCGAATTCATGGGAAATCAGTCATATTGACCGTCGTCGACCGATTCTCTAAATATGCGCACTTTGTTCCGCTGGCACACCCTTATACAGCTCAATCGGTGGCTCATGCATTCTTTGAAGCCATTGTGCGACTTCATGGATTTCCCGAATCCATCGTCAGTGATCGCGACACCATTTTCACCAGCAATTTCTGGAAGGAACTCTTTCACTTGGCCGGAGTATCTCTAGACATGACGTCTGCCTTTCATCCACAAGCTGACGGCCAAAGTGAAGTTGTCAACCGGACCATTGAAATGTATCTCCGTTGTCTCAGTGGGGATCGTCCTCGTGAGTGGATACGGTGGCTTCCGTGGGCAGAATTCTGCTACAATACATCCTATCATTCTGCCCTCCGCTGTACACCATTTCAGGTGGTCTATGGGCGGCCGCCACCGGCACTTATCCCTTACAAAGAGGGTTCTACCCACATTCCTGCAGTGGAGGCAATGTTGCACTCCCGGGGTGAATTCCTGCTTGAACTCAGAGACCGCTTACTACAGGCCCAACAACGCATGAAGGATTTCTATGACAAACACCACAGGGAGGTGGAATTTGACGTTGGTCAATGGGTTTTGCTCAAGCTGCATCATCGCCAAGCAGTAGGGATCACTTCTAAATTCTCCAAACTATCACCAAAGTACTACGGTCCCTACCAGATCATCAGCCGCATGGGTCAGGTGGCTTACAAACTTCAGCTCCCTCCTTCAGCCCGTCTTCACAATGTTTTCCACGTCGCCTTTCTAAAGAAATTCAGTGGGACTCCTCCGGCCGCTCCACCAGCTCTTCCGGATATCCTCCATGGGCGCGTTCTACCCACTCCAGAACGGATTGTTCGCTCTCGCCTTCATAGAGATAACTGGGAGGTTTTGGTACACTGGGTTGGTCAATCTGCAGCAGACGCATCTTGGGTCCCGTTGGCAGATTTCACACGGCAATACCCAGACTTTCAGCTCGAGGACGAGCTGTTTCCTTAGGAGGGGGGAAATGTTATGGATGCTTATTGGGGAAAACACTACAGCAGAAGAGGCAAGAGATCAACCAAATCCGATCAGGATTAGAAGTTCCATCAGGATTAGGATCCAGTTCCCTTACGGGACCGTTTTTTTAAAAGTCTGTTTACAGATTGCCTTAGAGATAAGTTGGTCTAGGAATCGGTTTAGGGAAAGAAAAGATTGTAACTTATAAATATACCTCCTGCGGTTGGACGGGAAGGTAACGAAGAAAATAAAGAATCTCTTATTCTCCAAACCCTAACTCTCGCTGGGAAGTATCAGCCACGGCAGAGCAAGAAGGCTCTCGCTGGAAGGAGGCGAACACTAACCAAGCTATCCATCCCTACAACTTGAGGTCGAGGACTAAGATACACAACATGTTCTAAATCCTGTATCTCAACAATTCTGGCAGCTTGATCTGAGGCACCAACGGAAGCTGGCAGCTCCATATACTCATGTGCTGGAACCTGGAAGACTCCCGGAGCCTTCTCAAATACTGTAGTGGTGGTCGCCTCAGGGCTGGATCAGAGTTGCTGGCTTAATTAAGGCTAAATCTGAGCAGTGCCTTAACCAGCACAAGGGACACGACCATCATTCCTTATATGATCGATAGGCATGCACGAGTCTTATTCTTTGATGCTCTGCAGGCTCCAACCTGTAATGTTGCTACATCTTAGAGACTTGTGTGATTCACTCCTTTTACTGTACAGAAAAAAAACATCTGTTGTTTGGCCTTGGAACTGTGAGCACTGTTGTTCAGTTCTTGATCATTGAATGGTGCTCCGGTGAATTTAGCCATGAAAAGTTCTAACTGTTGCTCCAACTGTGAATGGTGATTTGCTGCAAGAACAATTGCTACTCTGAAAAAAAATGGCATGTTTGCAACAGCGTTTGATGTCCTACATAATTTGACTCAGTTCGACGATTCAAGCATGTTTCCTTAAGTATTTTACACGAAAGATTTTTTTTTTTAAAAAATACTTCTGGCTGTTCTAGAATAGAAACAGTCGTTAACTATGTCTTTTGCATCTGGAGCGTATTTTTTTTGAGTTTTTTTTATTTTTTTCACGTATGGTTTTTCTTCTTTCACAAGTGTCTCATACTGGTCCCTCTCCTTCCAATTTCAAAAATCAGGTGCCACTTCTCTAAAGTGTCTCCTTTTGGTCCCTGGTGTGAACAATCTGCTAAATGGCTGCTGACTTTGCATTCATGCGGTGTACATAGTCCATGAAAGTTGTGGGTTTACACTTGGACTTGAATAGTATTAAGAGAGCTTTTTATGTAGTTCAAATGCATACTTACGTTGAGCAACTTTATAGACAAAGTAAATTCTAGCATGTAAGGCTTGTAATTCATGCTGAGACATGAAAACTTATTATTACTTGAGTACCACCATGTGCCTGGCATTTCTGTATGTTTTGTGTTTGTGTCGTGCTGTTACTAGCTTAATAAAATCTATGTATCTCTGTACTACATGCCTGGACGTTTGATGAATTAGTCTAGTATCTGTACTACATGCCTGGACGTTTGATGGATTAGTCTAACTGATTGTTGCATGGATAACTGCCTGATCACCAGCAATCAATGTTCAAGAAGGCGCTAGGCGGGCGGCGAGGTAGGGCCTAGCGCCCAGGGGGCCTAGGCGGTTAAATCAAAAATAAGGACAACAGACAAAGATAAGCAATCATATATATATATATATATATATATATATATATATATATATATATATATATATATATATATATATATATATATATATATATATATATGTATTTGATGTTTGAATGAAGAAAATTAGTACCTTGAGACTATCTTGATGTTGCTCACCTCAGCCAAACAACAGATGACATGCTAGTTGCTACACATATATGACAATATGGCATAAAGATTTAAAAATTACCAAAGTATTAATAAAGTGTATACGATGCATCATCAAATTAGTTCACTAATCAAGAATCGTATAATTAAAAATAATGGGACAGTCTCCTCTGCGTCGGCAATGGCTCGGTAGCTGCTGACACGACACTCACTTTGCGCAGCCGCGGCGGCCGAGCCACTCCCTCAAGTCGCCGCCGCTCTCGCGTCTCCTCTCGGCCGCCACTCGCTCTCCTCCGCTCGCCTCTCCCTCTCGGTTGGGTCTCAGCCTCTCGGGTCTCCACTCCGCTCCCCTCTCAATCTCCCAGATTCATCGCTGGAGCTCCCATGCCCGGGCCGGAGGCGGAGGGGAGGTCGAGGAGGAGGGAGGAGGCCGAGGGGAGGCGAGGAGGAGGCGAGGCCGAGCCGCGGAGGAGGAGGCGAGGCCGAGGCGGGCGGAGGCGGGAGGAGGAAGTGCGATGCACTGGTCGACTCTTGAGATAATCCGGCCGGATCCGGCGAAGGGGAGGCGAGGCGAGGAGAAGCTCGGGCTGCTCCGGCGAGGACGCGAGGCGGAGGGACCCGCGGTTCGACGGCGCGCGAGGTGCGGCTCCCAACCCTAGCTTTTCTTTTGCGCGCTCGCCGAAATGTCACCGCCCGCACCGCTTATTTCGTGCTTTTATGTCGCTTCCACGCCTAGGCGTCCTCGGCGCCGCCTAGCCGCCGCGCCGCTGGTTTGCCGCGCTGGCGCCCGCTTTGACCGCCTAATCCGCTGCGATCGCCCAGCCGCCTGGCATCCCGCCGAGGAGCCAAGTCGCGGCAGCCGGCTGCCGCCCACCGCCTAGGCGCCGCCTCGGCGGCCGCCTAGGGCGCCTTTTACATCACTGCCTGCAATAATTCATGCACAAATTTGTTGAACATCATGCAACAAGGACATGTCACATGGTCAAGGAAATATTGGTGCCAGTGAGCTTGCCCACTAAACTTTTTTTAACGCCCTATTTCTAGGGGCTAGGATTCAGATCCATTGGCTTATATGGCTGGCTGAGTAGGGAAGCACTGGATACTTCTGCTAATAATATCACAAAACACAAATAACATCAAAATCTGAAGTTTGTACTACCACTGTAGGGAGAAATGCATACATTTCATGCTGTTTATAATATGTCCTGTCATTTTTTTGTTACTTTCAATGACTCGCTGTTGTTCCTTCAAGAATATCCATGTCTATATTGGCATGCCTTTATGTATAATTGTATTAACTGATTTTGTGCTAATGCAATGATGTTTCACACTTGTCAGCCTTGGATATTTACTGAGATAAAAGAACAAAAGCACTGGGATATTACATCTGGCGAGAGGTTCAATATTCTTAAAGACTTTGTGCGTTATGGTCTGGAACATTGGGGTTCTGATTCCAAAGGTGAGTTCTCTCATCTCTGTAGACTGTCGATGCTTAGGGCCTGTTTGGATCCACCCAGATTTTAAGAATCTGGCTTTTGGAAACTGGGTGGGATCCAAACAGACCAATTTTTGGGACAGTTTTTAAAATCTACCTACCCAGATTCTTAAAAACCAAGAAGCTGTTGATACCCAGCTTTTGCCAGTTTTTTTTGCACAAATACTCATTTACCCTCATTAAAGACCACGCGCAGACGCTTCCATTAAAGGCCACGCGCAATAAATGTAAGGGTATAATAGTCTATTAGCACCAATCATAAATGAAATCAGCTTTTAAAAACTAGGGGATCCAAACACCCCATCAGTTTTTGCTTAGAAACTAGCTTTTAAAAATTAGAAGTAATAGCTGGTTTTTAAGAATCTGAAACTGATCCAAACAGGGCCTTAGGCAAATTCTGACTTTTGTGGGGAGTGGAATGTAAACAATATTGGCTCATGATTGCATCACTGTGTTTTGGTTTTCTGACTATATTCAACCGTTGAATGTGAAGCCAACTTGTCTTCTCAAGAGTATAATGTTTATTATTGAACCAAGCATTCTGATTTCGTGATTTTTCAGGTGTGGAGACAACACGCCATTTCTTACTAGAATGGCTTAGTTAATGTTTATTATCGAACCAAGTATTCTGATTTCGTGATGTTTCAGGTGTGGAGACAACACGCCATTTCTTACTAGAATGGCTTAGTTACACCTGCCGGTACATTCCAGTTGGCCTGCTGGATGTCATCCCGCAACGATTGAATTGGAGGCCCCCAAGCTACTACGGGCGTGATGATCTTGAAACCTTGATGGCCTCTGATTCAGCAGCTGACTGGGTAAGCAGTCTTCTTTTTTCAGTGTTGGATGAACCACTTATTACATTGACTGAGAAGCTGATGTATCTTGTCTTCGTACACAGGTAAGGATCTCAGAAATGTTGCTTGGCAAAGTTCCAGAAGGATTTACCTTTGCACCAAAGCATAAGTCCAATGCGTACGATCGAGCAGAAAATGGTTAAAATGTTAGTGGGCGTTGCTTGGCACATGGGGAACTCAGCAAACCTGGGACTGCATCTCTGAGCTCCATGCTGCCTGATAATGGTTACTTGAACCCTTCGTTAGCGGAACAACATGATATATGTTGCTTTGTCTAAATGATTGCATTTTTATTGATTTGAATATAGGATGTTGCTAATTGCAAGCCATCATAATTCTCTCGATGAAAAAGCAACATGTGATGTACGAATTACAGCGCGGGCTAAATGTCATCATGCCTGGTCATGAGGTAATGTACGAATTACAGCGCGGGCTAAATGTCATCATGCCTGGTCATGAGGTAAAACACATATGACTATTTGCTTCTCGTTTTTTTCTCGTTCTCTTTCTGACTCGAATCAGGGAACATAAATAGGCCATTCTGGTTTCAACTCAACACATACTTTGGCTGATGACCCGCCTCACTGTTCAGCACTGACATCCGATACAGGATGCCAGCTTAACAGTTCACGATGTGATCAAGATAAAATAGGGTTTAGGAATTGGTTCAATTTTTTTTGGCTTTCCTCGAAATGGTTTTAGGAATTAGTTAAATTTTGGCTTTCCTCTTGAAATGAAATAACTTTTAATATAAAGTTCTATCTTATATCTGTTCATGAGCCACGCCAAATCTGGCTTGCAAGTTCAAGAGGCGGAGCCACGCCAAATCTGGCTTGCAAGTACAAGAGGCGGAACAAGAAGAGGTGTTCGGTGTTCCCATGAGCAAGATATTTCTTTAGGAATTTTTCTGAAGTAGTGGTTTCTTTTCGATTTCAAAGTAAAAAGAAAAATAATTATAAAATAAAGTGATTCGTTGTTTATCGTGAGGTCCAATCTATTTACTTCTCTTCAACCTTTACGGTGATTCTACACAGGGTTTAAAATTTGGGCGGTTACCGGCCGGTAACCGTTTCTACCGGTGGAGATCGATAACCGAAAAAATCGGTCAATATCAATATTTGATTTTCGAATTTTGGCAGATTTTTTCGGGTTTTCCGGTTACCGGCCGGTTTTTCGGTTATCGGCTTCAAAACATCTAAAAAATTAAGTTTTAATTTCAAATTATGATCGATTTTTCTAGTAATCGGTCAGTTATCGTTATCGGCCGCCGATCGAAATTTCTCCTGGTTCCAGATTTTGAAACCTTGATTCTACATGCAACCAACCATACTGATGTTTAAACACTAGACACACACAACCTTGTCATTTCTAGTGGTCGCACATGCAACCGAATATATCAATGTTTATCTGGTGGTTCAATTTTATCACTTTTCTTACCTTTACAGTGATTCTACATACAGCCTACCAGTGTCTATCTCGATAGTCAATCTTACCAATTCGCTTTAGCCATTATGGTGGTCCTGCATGCAACCAAAGTACAAATGTTTATCTTAATCTTATCACTTCTCTTCGACAATTATAGTGATTTAACATACAACAAAGCATGACATTGTTTATTTAGAGGCTCAATGTATCACATCTCATCAGCTATTATGGCAGGCCCACATCTAGCCAAGCATTACTAATACTAGTACTAGCCTCATAGGCGCGGCGACACACCGCGCCAGCCACCGTGTGTACCGAAGTAAAAGAAGCGATAAGTCGTGAGAGTTTTTTCTAAAAAAAACCGAGGGCGCATGTGTATTTTCGGAAAAGTCAAAGGTTTTTTCCGTAAAAAACCGAGGGCACATGTGTATTTTCGAAAAAGTTGAAGGTCTTTTTTGTAAAAAAGCGAGGACCTGTACGTAAGTAAACGAGGACCCGTACATAATTTAGAAACCGCGAGGGGCTATCCTGCAAAGTGGAGGGGCTAAAAAACTGGTAGGGATCTTTTCGCGAAAACCGAGGGCCTTTACGTAATTTCCAGAAAATGCAGGGGCTTTTTCGCAAAACGGCTCCTCAGACCGTACGAAGGTTCGGCCAGACACGCCGCGCGCGCGGAAGAAAAACGGCGACGTGGCCACCCTCGCCATCCAGGAAACCTTCCGGGTTTGTTTAGAGGATGATTTATCTATATGCTCAATTATATTATTCCACTCAAGCCTTCATGGTAATCCCACGTGCAACCAAATGCACTAGTATTTATCTCGATGCTCGATCTTATCATTTTTTTTCTTTTACATTTATGGTGATTCAAATGCAACCAAACATACCAATATTTATTAAGAGACTCAATCATTGATGGCCATATATGCAACCAACCATGCCAATATCTATCTTGAGCCTCAATCTTATCACTTCTCTCCAACAATTATGGTGGTAGACACGCAACCAAGCATATCAATATTTATCTCGGGTCTCGATCTTATCACTTCTGATCATTATTTATGGTGATTCCACATAAATCATTAGTGGCGGCAGAGCATGAGATTGATGATTCAGATCAAGATCTCCATCAATGGAGGCTCGTTATATCTGGATTTTGGTCATTTCTAGCCACGCGTATCACGTTAATACCAAATTTAGTCCCCAGACTACCGTAATACCAAATTTAGCCCCTTCCCGACCGCACGACTCCGAGGGTGTAATACGTGTTAGTCATGCAGTCAGGGACCGCACGAATATTTTTCAATAAAAGGCCCAAAAAATTGGGAGACCGCACGAGTACTGTTGACCAATTTTTTTTGGGTATATTTTTCAATAAAAGGCCCAAAAATCGGGCGACCGCACGAGTACTGTTGACCTATTTTTTATATTTTCAATAAAAGGCCCAAAAAATTGGCCGACCGCACAACATTTTTTTATATTTTTCAATAAAAGGCAAAAAAGGCGACCGCATGAGTACTGCTATTGTTTTTATATATTTTTGAATTAAAGGCCCAAAAAATCGGGCGACCACACGACTATTGTTGACCTTTTTTTTATATATATTTTCGAATAAATGGTCGAAAAAATCGGACAACGGCACGAGTACTGTTGACCTATTTTTATATATTTTTCAATAAAAGGCCTGTTGTGGGGGTGGTCCCCACCTAAGCCCAGCAGGCCTGTTAGGAGGTTGTAAGGTCCGAAATGGGACATGTATAATGACGAAAGTACCCCTGAGAGGGGATGTTCAGATGTAAGGGTATCACTGTAAAAACACTCCCCATGAGGATATATATATACATGATACAGGCCATGGGGAGAACCCTAAACACTTGCTCACCTAACTCTCCACTACCATACTCTCTCTCTGTTTGGTATGTAGCCACAACAAGGCCCAAAACATCGGGTGATCACACGAGTACTGTTGACCTATTTTTTTTATATTTTTCAATAAAAGGCTTAAAAAATCACGCGACTGCACGACTACTATTGACCTTTTTTTTTTTATATTTTTCAATAAAAGGCAAAAAAACGAGCGACCGCACGAGTACTGCTGTCTTTTTTTCAATAAAAGGCCCAAAAATCGGGCGACCGCACGTGTACTGTTGACCTATTTTTTTTTTCAATAAAAGGCCCAAAAAAACTGTTGACCTATTTTTTTTTTTAATATTTTTCAAAAAAAGGCCCAAAAAATCAGGTAACCGCACGACTACTGTTGACCTATTTTTTATATTTTTGAATAAAAGGCCCAAGAAATAGGGCGGTTGTCCAATGTTTTGGGCCGTTTATTGAAAAATATATAAAAAAATAGGTCAACAATTGAATAGTCTCGAATGTTTTTAATTACAAATAGTCGGATTTTTTTTGGCCAAACATGAAAAGTACTCTTTTTTTTATGAAAAGTACTTGGTTTTTTTTCTTCAAAGAAATAAAAAAAATTGTGAACAGTAGTCGTGCGGTCCCCAACCGCACGACTACTGTTACCCTATTTTTGGTTTTATTTGCTTTACGGTATAAAACATCGTGAACAGTGTAGTCGTGCGGTCACCGACCGCACGCCGCACGACTACGTATGGAGGGACGTATGACACGCTGTACACGCCCTGCATACGGAAGGTAGAGAAGTACGGAGGACGCCCAAACTACTGCACTAGTAGTGTAGGGGGCCATGCCCAGGCTGACCCCCGGCCTTGTCAGGTTGAGGTGGTGTCGAACGTGGCCATGTAGAACCCCCTGTGCGGTGCGATGCTGAATGGGACGGCCCCAATGGATGCACCGAGTGTGCATCAGGCGCGGGCGTGCGGACCTCTAGTAGCCTAGTGCACGACAACAGGGCGATGACACATGCACCCAAGGCCTGGTCATGATGGAAATCCTGCACCACCTCCTTTTGTGTTACCTCCACACCACTGGTGATCCTATCCCCTATAGTGCGAGAGTTCCTCCAAATCGCAGCACCGACGTCCGCCTGCAAGGAAAACATGAAAGGGTGAAACCTATTAGTGGAATTGCCAAAAGTGAACATTTACAAATTTGATATAACGTACCGCGACGTGAATGTCTCGCGCGAGGTACGTGGGGTACATGTCTATCGGTGCTGCGACATGTGTTGGGGTGGGTTGACGATATGTATCAGCCTGGTACGTGTCTAAGGCTGATACCAGCGAAGGTACTCGCTGTACATGATGCTGTCGTAGGGGGTGGCCTCCTGCACGCAGTCCTACAATGCGCCCTCTCACTGGACTGTCCACGCCTCCATCTTCGCAATTCAGTCCATGCCGCATTTTACTCCCTTCCTAGAGTGCCTGCGAGAGGTAGCATTTGGTTAGAAGTCATCCAACGAATTAGTAGTAAAAGGAGAGACATGTGCGGTGGTAACTCATGCGTGGACGTTCTTCAGCACAGGTTGCCCGACTGGTACTAGAACGACCTAGCGTAGGCCAAATTGGCGCATGACATGATGTGCTGCGTAGTCGTCCACGAAGACGTTAAACACAAGCTTTCGCCGCATCAGCCAGAAAGCCTGGTCACTCCAACACAACGAGGTCAGCCCATCAGGAGCGCGGCTCTCCAGTGTCTCAAGGGAGTACGGCTCCCAGCGCACGTCATCAGCCTGAGCTGATCGAACTGTTCCACAAAGGGCAGATATGCCTATGTAACCTCTACGTGCATGAACTATACCTGCAAAGAACACCAGCTGTTACATAGGATGATCCATAATACGAAAGAATTAATTGCAAGTGAGACTACTTGTTTATGGCACCAGAGAGAACCCATGTAGGCCAATCCACATTGCCCCTAGGTACATCTCCGCCCCATACGAAGTGATGTCCTCCAACATGGGCTGTCCGAGGCTAAAGTGCTTGAATGATCACAGTTGCATAGCAGCGGACACCCCGCGAGGACCAAGTTCGCCTTGGTCCTGCCACACGCGTCGCACAAGCTGTGATAGGTCGTGACAACTGTGACTGAATCCCAACTGATGTGGGGGGCCTCCCCCTCAACGATGGCTCTAGCGTGAGCGATGAGGTGCATGTCGACAGTGTTGCCATGGCTGGTGGTGAAAAGCACCCAACCAAACAGCCACAGCAAGTACACCTCCAAGTGCCGCGAGACCTGTTGCTCGTCTACGGCCGGGTTCATCCACTCCACTTGAGTACAAGCAAAAATTTATTAAGTTATTAAGACCGTACTATGGAAAGGAGAGCGCAGTTGATTGAACAGAAAGGGCGTCAGACACGTACCCAAAACTACGAGAGCCACCGCAACGACGGGCCGTGTGTTTGACCTGGTGGAAAGATGTAGTACTCCTCCGCGATCCTAGGTGGAAGGACTCCTTGGAACCTATCAAGCAAGTCTGTGTGCCAGCCGGCCGAGGCCTTCGGCAGGAAGGTAGCAACTCCCGCGGGAAGGCTGATCAGTAGGGAGATGTCCTGTAGAGTAGGGGCCATCTCTCTGAATGGGAAGTGGAAAGTGTGTGTTTCTGACCACCACCGGTCCACCAAAGCTGTCAGCAGGGAGTGGTCAAACGGGAAGCGTTGCGATCGCTCCGTGCCATTGTCCCCGCTCGCAGGCAAGGCCGGTCTGTCCTCGTCTATGGCCTGCACCATCTGGGTGAGAGGGAGTAGTCTGGCATTGCTCAGCTTGCAAAGTAAAAGAAGGCCAGTATGCTACCTACGTATGGCAAGAATAGAACACTGTCGGAGTGCAAACCTAGCTGTCTAGCGCGGGTCTAGCCTCTAGACCACTCGAGGTGTGCGTGTGCGGACCACCCCCAAGTCAGTCGCCTTCTCTGTGCTCCCTGGAGGTGGGACACAATGCGAAGCACGATGCAGCCAGTTGACGTGCTCATCCAACAGGCCATAAGGCTAGGCTGATCTGCGAAGTTCATGAGCCATACCTGCAAAATGAATTTAAGTTAGCATTTCTACTAAACAAAAAACATCGAATGTAAAATAACAGTGAATAAAACTTGTAAGTAAACAAATGAAACAATAGTAGGCTACTAGCAGAATACTTACAATAGTTCTGAAAAAGCGGAAATACCACAATAGTTGTACAAATGGTACATGCAATACACAATACAACTAGTACGACACTACGTATATCAAAGTGCCAACTGACAAAGTACAGATTGCAATGCACAATGATTTGTAGTCTTGAAGCCACATTGCATACTCCAATAACTACTTGCAGAAACCATGCCAGTCTGCCTACTCATCAGTAGGTGCCTTGCATCATCTAGCTGTGTGCCCCTCCTGATCGCATTGTCTGTAGCATCTACTAGGCACTCTGGTTTGTGCTTCATCCATATCATTTGTAATACAATGGCTTTGTCGCCGATCCTTCCCATCCTTCAGCATATCAACATCCGGAATCCAGATCCTCCCTACAATATCCAAGGTGGCGAAGTTCTCCACAACCTTGAACACCCTAAGCTTGCCACACCACGCTTGCATCACCCTCTCCTTCAAGAAGTACTCGGACATGAAGTTCGAAGGATCCATGCCCACAGTCCCGCATGCGGCAAGGACATGAGAGCATGGCTTGTATAACAGGTTCGACTTATTGCATGAGCAGCTAGATTCATTTACATGATCTTCAAGGCATACCTCATGGGTAACAAGAGTACGAGCCATCCCAAATCTGGCTCTATCCGGGAGGAGCACGTCAAAATGATGCTCCCGATTGCCCATGACATGCATCGTGTGCAATTGGCCTTTCTCTATCTTCGTCTCCATATATGCCATAATTTTTTATGAGTACGATGTTTGTGTGTTGGCTACATGAAGTGCGGCATTTGCATGCCTCTCTCTGAAATACCCGATTATGCTGTGCAGAACACCTTCCATGATGGCGACGAGGTGCTGAGAACGAAGGCCCCTGAGAACCCAGTTGTACACCTCGGTAAGGTTAGTCATCATTATGTTGTATCTCTCGCCGTTCGTGTCGTGCAGCAGGGACCACTTCTTCAATGGCTCTCCCTCGATCCACTGTGAGAGGCACTTCATATTCCGTGTGGTCCTCCTCCTCAGACCAAGTGCATCAGGCTCAGCCAGTGCAGTGAGGCATTCAGGTTGTGCCGCCCCAGCCATGGCCGATCCCTTGTTCCTCTCGTTGACATGCTTCCTACTGTGCTTGTCCAACAATGCCCACAAAGCGTTAAATTTTCTCTTCTAGTTCTGCATAGCTAGCCTCTTAAACAGCTTCATCAGCATTTGCTTTGGGATCTGCTTGAAGAAGTTCGCCCTTAGGTGACAAATGCATCATCTGTTCCTCATATCCGGCCAAGGGAAGGGCTCCTCAGGGTCTTCCTAAAGTTTTCTTATGGCCTTTCCTATCCCAGCGTGATGATCATGGATTACGCACACACCAGGATGAACACCGACAACTCTAACCCCCACATGTCTAAGGAATCACAACCAATTATCGTAATTCTCACTATCCACGAATGCGATAGCCAGGGGCATAATTTGATTGTTGCCGTCAACGCCAATGGTTGTAAGGATCTGGCCCTTGTATTTGCTGGTCAAACAGGTCCCATCAACTAAGATCATGGGGAGCATATGCCTGAATGTGTCGATGCACGCACCGAAAGGTAAGAAGGCCTTCCGCAACACCGCAAAACCTAGTGGCCTTGTAGATGGCTTGTCCTTCATAGAAATATATGTGTCTAGGTTTCTGTCCTGCAGTACCTGAAGCATACGAGGAAGGTTGTCGTACGCTGCCTCGAAAGACCTGAACCGTTTTTCCAAAGCCTTCTGCTTCGCACGCCATGCCTCGCGTAGCTAATCTTCTACTTGAATTTCTTCTCGATAGCCACCATGATGTGTATGACCTTGATGTCCTTTTCCACTGTCTCTCCATACATCAGTTTGGCTATAAAAGCGGATGTTAAGTTACGATGCCTCGGCAAAACACTACTGAGAATGCAGGAGTGCGGCTCCACCTTCAACACAATCTAGTGAGTCTCATACTTCGGTCTACATGTGTACACCCTCTAAGGACAACCGGCCTGCTCGCACTTCACGGTGTACTGCTCCTGGCTAGATTTCATGACCCGAAAAGTCCATTGCATGGATAGGGTCCACTGTTTGATGGAATCCTACAATGATACCTTGTCAGCAAATATTGAATGCAACGTAGCCTCTGTGCCATGATACTCTCACGGTGATTCGTGCTCGTCATATGTGGCAACACTCTCAGCATCAAACTAGTTCTATTCCTGCAGGATGGAAGCTTCGTCCTCATCCGAACTGTCCTCGTCGTCCTCCTGTACAGCTTCCTCTTTAGCCCAAGCCATCCGGTCATCGCTCTCCATTTGATGCAACATGTACTCCATATGCTCCCCTTGATCAGCTTGTTTTGTAGGCTCACCATATCGTGACTGTTCTTCCTCTCCTTCATGTGTCGCATTAGTCTCGTCACGAGCAACTTCCTTCTCTTGACCAATATGCTGGGCGCCCGAGCTATTCGCACATTTCGGATGATAGCCGTCGACACGACCTTGTACAATTTCTATTGGGCATGGTTGTATAAGCATCACACACTCGTATCCACGGCACCGGCACTCTTGCACAAACCCCTTCCACGCAATAGTACGCATCAATGTTCTCCACTCCCATCTAATATCGGTGGGAGACCGGCTCCAAAGCCCTTGTATGACGACGCTGAACACCTCAGGGTCCAAGGAGAAATTGCAGGTGAGCCAGTACATCACATTTGCTATTCGAGCATTCTGGTCGTCCGGGTGTACTTGAGTGGCTTACGTAAAACCGCTCAAGTCAATACCGTTTGGACCTTCACGAACAACGCCGACACCGTAATGCACTTTCAATGTAGTGGGTATCGGCATTACTAATATCTGCCTGCACATATTTTCAATGTTGCAACTAGTCAAATCGCATCACACATTATGGAAGTACTGATGTACTCTAATTTACATTTCAACGACTGTTCGCCTGTCATAACCAACTACACTACCCTCATAACATGAACTCCCTATCGGTAGACCGTGTACCGATGCTACTCTTGTCTCACTGCTTGAGTTTCTCCTATTGTAAATAATTCCTAATGGGTTTCAACAATTTACATGACATTGATTTAAATGCCAATATACCAGTTATAATGGTACACATGATTTTTCAATGTATTGACGACATTATATTCATTCGTAATTAATCATAAATGTTACATATTAATGTTTTGCATAAAGCGAACAGTTTACTTCGTACAAAAATATTGACTGAATTATGAATAAGTATAATTTCTACGGATGCTTAATTTGTACATAATATTAACTAAATTTTCTATAACTATAATTTACGTCACCAAAGTAGCAGAACCTCTCCTTCCTCTCCCTCTCCTCTTCTTTCCTCTCCTTTCTCTCTCCTATCCTTTTCCTTCCACTCGTCCTCTTCTTTCTTTCCCTTCTCCCTTTTGTCTCTGCGTGCCGAGTGAAATGGTCAAGGGCTCAACCGAGCGGTCAATTTATATGAGCTTCCAGTCATTGAAAGATTGGACAACTGGTCACAATCACCTAATTATTCGATGACTGCAATTATGTGGCCAAACGGTCCATGGACTGCCTATATGTCACACGGCTGTTGGACGATAGGTTTCAATCGCCCAACGGTTGAATGACTGAGGGCTATTCTTGTAATTTTTTTCAATAGGTATATTTATGTTATTTTCAATAAATACCATATTAAAAATTCGATGAAGTTTTACCTAGAAATACCATATTAAAAGGATTCAGCTGTACTTCATCCAAATGCCATGTATTTATGGCAACGTACTTATACATCTAGCCTCAAAAAGAAATGAAACAAAATAGTCTCTCTTCAAAAACAAAGAATTTTAAAAAGTCTCTTTTCAAAATAAGAGAAACGAAAATAGGTAATATTCATTTCTCAACCAACGAGACGTTAACAAGCTCACATTTTAATCACTGATGCATGTAATGTAGCGAGCTCAATGTTGTAGCAAACGTGATATGCCAAACAACTTGGACCATATTCGATACAGGACTTAATGATTTTGAGTTTTAGGCTGCCAGAAAGAAAAAGTACAGGCCCTAAGAAAGCCATCCAGCTGATTATGTACCCTTCTCCTCATGCAGTCCGCAGGATGATGTGAACCCCGCTTTCAGTGTCCACGATGTCGCTAAGCTCGCCAACGTTGAGAGCAAATGTGGCGTCTTCAAAGGGTTTCTGCATCTGCCTCCGCCCAAAGGTACCTTTCAAGGATTGCACGATAACGGTCAGAAAGATCCGATCGCGAATTAACACAGGTGCAGTCAGCAGCGACAGCACATGCTGCAAACAATTCCATGTTGGAAAGGCACAATGTATTTATGCAAAGATCAGATTAGTATACAAGTGCAAAAAATGTTAGAAGCAATAATACGATGGTTACAGTGTCATGGTAGTCACTTTTTTTCTTTTCTTTCAGATCACTCTAATCAGCAAGACTGCAATATTTTTCACTGAACTTAACACCAAAGCAACAGATGCACACTGATATCATCCTTCCCTGCAACACGATGTCCGCGTTTGAGTTACTATGCCTCTGGCAAACTTGTGAGTTAAGTGATCTCACATTTGTGAGTTAGCAAGAGTACAAGACAACTTCCGCTTCACACTTCAAACTAGTTAGTAACGTCAGGTTCAGACTGAGTTGTGGCATATCATTCAGTCTTTTATTCTCATTATACAATGGGTTTGGTTACTCATAACTCATAAGAGTCAACTGATCTTAACTAAAACTAAAAACTCTCATTGACAGACCAATCTCACACTCATCATTCAGAATGGGAATGCAGAAGAGTAAAGAAGGCAATGTCATAGGCTCATAGCATGAATCTTTATAACATGACAAAAAACGAATATATTCCAGTAGCAGACAAGTCTAAAAGCATAATGAACTTGCACTATGGAACATCATAACATGAGGGAATGATGAGGTACTGCAGAACATGCACAAGCAAACACACAGGGGACGCAAATGGAAGGTATTGCAATTGATACTATCAAACAATTCTAAACTGCTTATTCTCACAAACATTTACCATCAAAGATCTAACAAAAGGAACAAACTATGAACTCCATTACAATACATGCCCCCTTTTTTTCAACTTATGGCGTATATCTTATAGCTTGTAACTTCCCCCAAACTAACAATCAGGATGACTCCTTTGCCAACTTTTCGAAACGGCTTATCGGAACAGTTTTTTTGAAGCGGCTTATCAGCTTATCGGCATTTGGTTTGTTCGCACAAATGCTCACGCTAGGGCTAAAAACCATCAGCTGCAGGCTAAAAGAACCCATCCTAATATTCTGGTTTTTAAGACAAGCTAAAACTCTCCAAAACATTTATGCACTTTTAGTTGAACTCTGTCCATTCTCATCTCTCTTAATGTAAGCCTAGCTAATGATTCTTGACTGCTACATTTCTACCTGCACGTTAGCCCCAGCAATGCGCTGTTTTGTATCAATTTAGCGGATCTTCATTACACTACATAAACACATACTTGGAGCACACCCTGTAGACCTGTATATTATATAAACACTCAGATTTCATCCACTCACAAGCTACAGCCGAGATTACTAACAAAGTAGAGGAAGTGGGGGAATGGGCGCCCTCTCATGCTAGATCAATCACAGAATGTGGCCTCATGGGAGCTCAAGTTACGCCCATAAAACAGTAGTTCTATTGACTAGTGAGACACCTTCCATCATTCATGATCGACCCTGATCCTTGCCCATGTTACGCAATAGCTATTACGCATTGTAACTAGTTGCACACTAAAACGAACCTTCGTACATGCAGAATACCGCAGCAGCTAGCCAGCACGTTTTACTTCCTTGTATTAACAGTTTATCACTAATGAATGAATAAGTTTAATCAGTGACAGTCTAATGCCCAAATTACATGAGTTCACAAGTTCAATTAGCAAATGAAAGGCTAATTAGCCGGCTGCAAAGTTGAATGAACAGTTTTCCTCTGCAATGATTGAAAAAAACAACGAATCACAAGTACAACAACTAATCAGCTACCGGTAGCATCACAGCTAACTGAGCCCACCAGAGAAACTCCCCAATTTAATGCATATACCACCCTAGGTTCAAGTTTGGTCGGCAAGAGTGCCTCCAGCCCTCCGCAAAGCTTAGATCATATATATTTCGCATCAGACGAGAAGATCTGTTACTTCATTTGCCTTCTACCTAGTCCCCAAGAATCGAGCAAGAATCGAATAGATGCATCGACTCTAACTCAACAAGATTCAGGAACCGACTGGATCCATCGCTTCGAGTAACCACCGGATCATAGCAGGATGTACAAATCTAACAATATAACAGCGCGCAAGCGAGAGCAAAGAGTAGGAGCGGGTGGAGGAGGTGGGCGCCGCGACGTATGGTACGATCTAGACGGACGGACGGACGGACGTACGTACCGAGGTCGCCGCCGCGTCGGGCGGAGGAGCAGTCGGAGTGGCGCGCGGCGAGGTCGGCGAAGGTGGCGCGGGAGGAGAGGATCTGGTCGCGGAGCTCGAGGAGGCGCGCGGCGGCGTCGGCGCGGGTGGTGGCGGAGATGACGCGGCCCTCGGGGTCCTTCCAGGAGGCCTTGCGGCGGGATCCCTCGTGCTTGATCAGGATGTGCGAAGCCCGCACCGTCTCCCCCTCTCCGGCCGCCGCCATCTCTTCCTTCTCCTTCTTCCTCCTCCCTCCCTCTCGCTCGCTCGGGCACGAACCAAGTGGGGATTTCCTTCTTCTGTGGGCAAAACCTAATAAATTAAGTTGCTGTAAAAGCACACCACATAGCGTATTCCCAGAATACGCCTTCACAGAGGAGGAACCGAGGAAGGCCCAGTGTTTTGACACATGAATAGGAGAAACAAGGAATTAGATGTCATGCCCAGTGGAGTTCTGCTGGAATTGTACAAAAATGGTGTTTGGATGCTTTTTAAGGAATTTTGAAGGAAAATGTTTGTTGGTTAGAGAGATAAGAGTGGTATTGCATTGGACTTCTCAAAGGAATTTTAACATGAGCTTTGAGCTCATGATTAGGGCCTCTTTGATTGAAAGAACTTTCAAAGAAAAAAAAAAGAGGAATTGAATCCAAAGGAACAAGAATTCCAATGAGAGGTGTTTGGTTTGTAGGAATGCTTCAAAGGATAGAAACAAATTCTACAAGTTTGAGGAAATTCTAGCATGTGGTCAAACCTCATATTATCGATTCCTTTTAGAGCTCCAATATACCTTCTCTCAGACATTGAGGCCCTCTTTGATTTACATGACTTTCAAAGGAAAAAACACAGGAATCAGGATTCCGTAGGAATGGCCAATGTAGGATTGACTACTGTAATCAGAGGGAGAGTGAATGATTGTCATCACCTTTTGGAGTGTCCTGACGATCGATGATGTTTTCGACCACCCGATGATTGAACACCTGATTAAAGACCCAGCGTACAACTGCTTGATCAACCGTTCTGCCCTACCACCCACTCGATTGACTGATCTGTTTGACTGTTTCACTCGATCGCTTTGCACGTTGTCATAAGATCCAAACCACCGGTAATCATCAGCGCACTTCAAGCAAATCAAGAACCATATTGATTTAAGACTATTTTTATTGCTGGAATTTTGTGAATTTACAAAATACCATCACAAGCACCCCTAAAACCTTCTCGATGAAAGCCCTCTCAAAACCACCCATAGCCTCTCCTTGCTTTTATAGGTTAATATTACAAACCGTGTCTATCTCAAACACGGACTCAAAACTCTATCTCAACCGAAAACCAAGGGACTCGAAACCCTTTCTAATACGGGTTTTATTCAAATTCTCAATCTTTTCAGTTATGGACTCAATCCACAACTCCTAACTCAACGCGTGACGAAGCCTCCAGGACCGTACCTTCTGTATTTTCATCACGCACCATCACCTTCCGAGTCGAAGTCTCCTGAACTGCACTGTTTGTAGCTTCTCCACGGATCACCACCTTCAATCTCCAAGTGCTCCAGTGTGAGCCCAACCATCTCGCGTGACATCCTCGATCATCTGGATCTCAGACTTCCCCATCCTAATCCTGATCCTCCTCATCACCAACTATGACTGTCTGAACTTGACCGACATCAGCACACGCACAAACACACACGTACAACACACCATCGTCTATCCATAGACAAGAACCAAACCATCCACAAACACCAATCAGGTCGTTCACGGCCATAAATTCCGTTGCTATCTAGAAATTAGCCTTAGATCACTCAACACGACTGCTAGCTCAACAAGTACTCGAGAATTACCACCGCTCTGCACAAAATACTCAGGAATAACAAGTATCACTACCGAACACAGAACCATCGAGTATCGACTCTGTAATGTATCACCGTCAACCACTATCCCAATGCTTACTCGAAGCCTACGAGTACCGATCACATACCACAAGTCTCCGACAACCGATCGCAACACCTTCAATCATAAACTGGTATTGTAGTCGATGACCTTATGACCTTCGATTGGTTCACTGTAGCTAAGACTGGTTCACTATCGCTTACGATCGGTTAAATGTTGCTTATGACTGGTTCGCTGTTCAAGGTCAAAATCTATGATTACCTGCCATGGTCGAAATATCGTGGTCGATTTACCATGGTTGAAGCCAGACGTGATCGAAGTTGAACGTGATCAAAATCTGTTATTCGGACCTGCCGATCGGACCAACCATCACATGGCCGATTGGATTACCTTCCATGGTCAAAACCAGATGAGGTCGTTTCGCCATCCTGAAAACTCGAGCACAGAAGTGCATCGACCAGAACTTTTATGAATGCAAATTCTAATAAAACTAAATGTCAATTATTCATTATCAACAAAATGTATGACCATCACATGGTCCAACAATCTCCCCCTTGATGAATACAACACATCAAAAACTCTTGACTGAGAGAATTTGTGAAAGGAACCGCAGCCAAAAGAGCATAGAGGAGCACAGACCACTCAGAAAACTCAGAGCATAGACCACTCAAAAAACTCCCCCTCTCAAAATTCTCTCCCTTTCTTCTAATCTCTCTCCCTTTGGTAATAAAACCATCAAGACTTGTAGAGAGAGAATAATTCTACAAAGCAGCAAAAGAGAGCCTGTACGATATTCATTTCATGGAATCATATTAGGATCTTTGGCCAAGCCTATTGGCCAAGTCTCTCTGCCTGTCATGTTTGGGTCGCCGGACAATTTCAGGACAGAGAGAATCTCCTTTGATGTAGTCGACTTCAACACGGCGTACAATGTCATACTTGGACGACCAACCCTGGCTTGTTTTCTGATTGTCGCTCACTATGCATATTAATGTATTAAGATGCTAGGTCCCAAGGGAGTCATCACAGTCCGTTGTGATAAGAAAATGGTGCTAGAGTGCGACTGCAAGTCCCTCGAGTTGGTTAGACAGCTACTGACTTGAGAAGTTTCCAAGGTGCAGCATTCGAGCAAGCACTTGAAGCCTAAAGCCATGCCCAAGCTAAATGAAGAAGTCAAAGAAGTTCCTCTGGACCCAGCGGAGCCTTCAAAGACAGCTCAGATCGAGGTTACTTCCAACCCCGCATAGGAAGACGCCCTCGTCACCTTCCTCCAGACAAACGTAGATGTGTTCACGTGGCAACCATATGACATGCCCAGAGTCCCTAGGGGATGTGATCGATCACAGGCTAGCCCTTCGGCTTGACAAGAAGCCCGTAAAATAGAAATTACAGAGGTTTGCACTAGATCGGTGGGAAGCTATAAAGTCAGAACTAGACAAGCTATTAAAGGCAGGCTTTAAAAGAGAAGTCGATCAATCAGAGTGGTTGGCTAACCCTGTAATGGTTAGAAAGTCTAATGGTAAGTAGCGCATGTGTATGGACTATACTGATTTAAATAAAGCTTGTCCAAAAGATGATTTTTTGCTTCCTCGTATTGATCAATTAGTTGATTCTACTGCTGGTTGTGAAACGTTAAGTTTTCTAGATGCATACTCTGGTTATCATCAGATTAGTATGTGTTCAGAAGATGAAAAGAAAACTACATTTATCACTCCATTTGTAGTATTTTGCTATGTCAAAATGCCATTTGGTCTGAAAAATGCATATCCAACTTTTCAACATTTGATGCAATTAACCTTTATACATCAAATGGACCGAAATTTAGAGGCTTATGTTGATGATCTGGTCGTAAAGTGCATCAAACGTCTTAATCATATTTCAGACTTATAGGAGACTTTCGACAATCTCAGAAAGCATCACTTAAAACTTAATCTCGAGAAGTGTGCGTTCAAGGTTCCTTTAGAAAAATTGCTTGGATTCTTTATTTTGGCAAGAGGTATCGGAGCAAACCCTGAAAAGATCAAAGCCATCGAGCAGATGCACCCTCTGACCACAAAGAAAGAAGTTCAAAAACTCACCGAGTGCATGGCAGCTCTAAGTCATTTCATCGCATGGTTGGGAGAGAAAGGACTTACTTTCTTCAAATTCTAAGGAAACATGAGGATTTTGAGTGGCCTAAAGAGGCTAACGATGCTTTTGAGGATGTCAAGAGATATCTCACGAGTGCTCCTGTTCTAGTTTCTCTAAAACCAGGTGAGACATTCTACATATATTTATTCGCCACGCCACAGGCAGTAAGTGCTGTATTGGTCACAAAACACGAAGGCATTCAACGACCAGTATATTATGTAAGAGAAGTCTTACATGGACCTAAGGGGTGCTACCCTTAGGTCCAAAAGCTCTTAGCACTCTCCTCATGTCTTCAAGGAAGCTAAGACATTAATTTTAGGATCAACAACAGTACGATTCCCATGACCAGTGGACGATGTACTTCGATGGGTCACTTACACTAAGTGGCTCAGGGGTTGGAGTGGTTTTGGAATCTCCCGTGGGAGAGATCTTAAAGTGTGTCATCCAATTGCTCTTTCCAGCCACTAACAATGTGGCTGAGTATGAAGGTTCGCTGGCTGGCATACGAGCTGCTAAAGCACTCTGGATTCATCGACTATTCATGAATGGAGACTCTCAACTAGTTATGAATCAGGTCAGTAAAGAGTATCAATGCTCGAGTATGACCATATCTTAGTACTTGTTGGAAGTACGGAAGCATGAAAACATTTCTTTGGTTTTGAGTTACAGTATATCCCTTGGAGGGATAACTTTCTCGCAGACCAGTTGGCTTGAATAGCTTCTTTCCGATCACAAGTACCGTCAGGAGTCTCTTTGGAGCAACTCTAGAAGCCGTCTTTGGTTGAAGTACCAGAGACAACTTCTAATGAGATAGCCTCTCTTGATTACGAAGAGATGTGGATGGCTACAATCTACGACTACCTTCAGAAGGGTTCAATACCCGTTGATGATTTGAAAGCAGATCATCCTGCCCGCAAGGCCAAGATGTATACCTTGGTAGATGGAGTATTCTATAAATGAAGTACTCATGGAGTTCTCATGTGATGTATATCGTAGAAAGAGGGGTTACAACTCATTAATGACATTCATGGGGGTATCTATTGGGCACATGCTTCTTACAGAAATGATGGTCAGAAAAGCCTTTCGACAAGATTTCTACTGGCCAATAGCCCTCAGTGACACCAAGGATCTAGTTCAAAAATGTGTACGATGTCAGTTTCATAGCCGACAAATACACCAACTAGCTCAGGCTCTTCAGACAATTCCTCTATCTTGGCCTTTCGTGACCTGGGGTCTCGATATCCTGGGGCCGTTCCCAAGAGCGCCGGGGGACTTCGAGTTCCTTTTCGTGGCTATTGATACATTCATGAAATAGATCAAAACTGAACCAATAACTGGGATTACAACAGAAGCCATGAAAAGGTTCATGATGAGGAGCATAATTACTCGATTTGAAGTCCCAAGTCGGATAATTACAGACAATGGTAAGCAATTTTTGAGCACGAAATTTCAAGAATTTTGCGATGAATTAGGTACCAAACTTTGCTATGCTTCGGTCACTCATCCTCAGAGTAATAGAGTAGTCAAGTGTGCGAATGGCCAAATAATGCAAGGAATCAAAACTCGAGTCTTCGACCAGTTTGTGAAGCGCTCGAGGGCTTGAGTCTAAGTACTAACTTTTGTGTTATGGGTAATTTATATGACTCCTAGTCGAGCGACAGGAGAAACTCTATTTTTTCTAGTTTTTGGAGTTGAAGCCATGCTTTCCCTAGAACTAAAGATCCGATCGACATGGGTCAAAAACTTCAGTGACTCCAACCAAGAACAATTTTGAGTGGATGACATCAACCTGATCGAAGAGAAGAGGAATCAAGCCTTAATCTGATCAGCAGTCTATCAGCAAGCCATGCGTAAGTACTACATTTGTAAGGTCTAACATCGTAGCCTTGCTGTAGGTGACTTGGTATTAAGAAAAATTCAGTCCCAGTCTAATTGGAACAAGCTTTCTCCAAAGTGGGAAAGTCTTTACACTGTGGTCAAAGTCACTCACCAAGGCTCTGTATGACATGCTATGGAGGAAGGCCGCATTCCCTCGCTCTATTGGAATATTGATCAATTATGCAAGTTTTATGTGTAACTTTTCTACTTTTTTCAATAAAGCTTTTAGTTTGTTCAAATATTTATTGTTGTATATTCAGTAGAGGTTCTTTTATGTTTGTTTGACCACTTCTAGTACATCTAATTTGTCTAACTTATCTGATAAGGGAACACCACTAGTCAGATCCTCTCCTCTCTGAACGTGATCCTGCCCACTAGAAGGAGCTCCCTAGTGACAAACATTTTTGACTCTTGCTGTTAGCATACAACAATTGTGTTGTCTACGAAAACATTGAACAGATGTATGAGAAGGAATTCTAAGTGTTTATCCTCTCATTGTTTATGTCTTTGATATCATTAATCTGGTCAAAGAAATGTAACAACACCTAGTCAAAGTCTTTCCTCTCTGCATGTGGTCCTGCCCACTAGAAGGAACTTTCTAGCATCGCTTTGTTCGTGACTTTTGCTGCCAGTACATGATAATCGAATTCAACAACAATGATCGGATGAACTACTCCACTCTATACTATTTGCTTTGTTTATTCACATAAACAAAGCAAATAGTCGGGGCTAGGATAGAATTATTAGCATAACTTTATTTCTTAGTTGTAAATCCTTCTCTTTCTTTTCTTTTTTGTATTATGAGTACTAATTGCTCAACAAGATAAATTGCAGAAAAAGGAAGAAGTTCATTCATCACCTAAAGATAAGTCATTACAAAGTTTTTTTAATTTACAAACTACTCTGAATAAGAAGGAGAGCCAAGTTGCATTTCTTTAGACACCTTTCATCCAATTGGCTCTACTTTGTTGATTAGGCGAGACACCTCTTCCAAAGAGCAGGTGAAGTTGTGCTCGATTGGATGTAAGTCGACGTTTCGGTCGCATGCCTCAAGTTTTGCTAAGGCATAGTTTACAGCACCCCTGGCTGCATCCCTGATTGACTCTGCCTGATCGGTCTTCGGAGTGGCTAAATGCTTTTCTAAAGCTTTGGCTTGTAGTACAATCATACTCATGTGAGCGGGTATGGTGTCTTTGGAAGGACTCATCTTCTCCGCACTAAACTCAGCGAGTAGATTGTTCAAAAGAATACCATAGTCTTGAAGGCATGCCTTCATCGACTTTGTTTCTTCCTGGATACAAGTCATTGTTTCAGCAAGGCACTTTATTTCGACCACAGCCTCTACAAATTGGTCGAAAGTGGTCAAGGCGATACTCATCAAGAGATTAGCTAAAGGAACCAGTCGAAGGTAAAGTTTTTTTATATGATAGTTGAGTATCGAGCAATTTTATTAATATAAGTAAGTTCTCTAATCACTTTGGTTTTCTCTTTAACCTCAGTGTGAGACTTACCCAACTCAGCCTCTTTTTCTGTTAAAAGAAAAGAGTATAAGGAATACGAGAAAGATATCCAAATAGGTAGTCTAAAGTTTAGGACTTACTGTCTATTTTTTCCTGCAAAACTTTGGATGCAGAGTTGGTCTTCAAGAGGTTTATTGATAATGTACAATTATCCATCTTTAGCCTCTGTGAATCGGCCTTCTCGTTCTCAAGTGCAGCAGCCAATAATTCCATGTCAAGCTTAGACCTATAAGGGTTAAAAGCAGGCATGAAACACTGGACTACATGAATCAGTAACTTACAACGCCACTACTTACTTAGAGAGCTTGACATTCTCTTGTCGTAGGAGCACGAGCTATTTGTGGTACACAGCCACAGTTGCAATGTCTTCCAACGCTATATAAACAAAGAAGGATAGTGAGAAATAAGAAAAGACTAGGTATGAATGTTCAGGTTCTTGATACCTACATTCATACTACTATGAGCGAAACTTCTGTGCACCTGCCTGAAATCTTTGAGTTGGTCGAGCTCTTCGACCTTGTTCCACCACACCTTCTCAAGACATTCATCGTCAAAGATGTACCCTTTATTTGGAAGGTCTTTGGGGTGTGGAACTTAAGCTCGATCAGAAGAAGATCCTGTTACAAAGGGAGGGTTAAAAAATGAAGAGAAGAAGTTAGGTTGTTCTTCCTCTTCTTCTTCTCCGATAGTACCTTATCGAAAGCGAAGAGGGACATCCTCAGTGATCTCTTCAACATGATGGTCAGAAGGATCTTCGACCCCTTTATCAGTTCCAACAGCAGCCCCAATTGCTGCTATGGTCATCTTTTTGACCACTATCTCCACCATCTTTTTTTCCACAGGCAGATCCGTAGGTGGCTTCTCCACAGAAGCATCCTTGAATGGTGGAGAAGCCGAGCTAGAACTGCAAAAAATGAATCAACATGCGAGAAGACATAAAGGTAAAATACAATATTTCTACTTGTATTTTCATACCTTGGTTTCATTGCCTTCAGTGTGAATTTAAAAGGAACCCTCCCAGAGAGCAGTTTCCTCGACTTCTTCTCTGCAACCACGCCTGGTCGTGAGAAAATGAGAACCTCTTCAACCATGCTTGGTCGAGATTCTTGAACTCCTTTGACTATATTTGACCGAAGGTCTAGAGCAATAGTTGTTGCTCCTTCATCCTTCTTTTTTTGGTGGTTAGTCCTAGTTTTGACCACCTTGAGAGTAACCTTCTTTTTGATCATAGGTAGTGCCGTCGTGGTAGTGTCCTTCACAAAAGACATAAACTCTTCTAGTTTTCCTTTTTGAGTCACTTGATAAAGCCTTGAGAAGGGCCAACTGTGTCAGTTTTAGGGTCGTAATAGAAGGGTACCTTGATCTTAGGAGTTGGCTTCTCCAATATAGCTACCCCTTTTTCACTTGCAGTAGTCATATCTGCAATGAACTTCTCAGTGGGGCTGCTTGAAGTAGTAGGAGGAAGAGAGGCAAGAGGAATAACTGTGCTTGCGCTCCTTGTCTTTATCGACTGCCTTAACCAGTCGACGTCTCTTTGCTGGAGGAGCTTTGATTTTTTCGTCTCTACTCTGGCTACCATCAATTTGACCCTTTGGTTGTCCTGATAGTGATTCATGCCCACGCTCTGTGAGAAAGAGATAATACTATTTAGTCGGTCCTTACGACTATGTAGTCTTAAAGATAAAGTTAATTCTTTGACTACTTTTAGGCGTTCCTCCCTATCTTCGATGGATACATCCACCAAGATTCGAGGGGCGTCCACATCTAGCAATGGAGCCTTCTCATAGACGGCCTTGACCTGAGAGTTAATCCCTAGTTGGATCAAAAGCACCTTAGTACAGCCACATGGGTGCGCTCATCGCTTCAGAGGACTGATGTGGCACGTGATGAAATGCAATGGATTAATGCATGCAGCACTGCGGCTGAATGGGTTCCCGTGCAAGTGTGCAAGGGGCATGTAGCACTGCGTCGGTGGCTGCTACTCACAGGCTATGCATGGATATGGTAGCACACTGGTAAATAATGAGGATGCGTGAAAGTTTGATTTAGTACGGATGAGCTGGAGTGTATACTCGATCTATAGGATCCATTTAGTTCCAGCTTTCTTGTGTTTTAATTTGGTTCATCTCGTCTTAATTCAGTTCATTCTTGTTGCTTCTACTTCGATCGTGCATAATATATTTCCATTTTAATTATTGAACGTCCCATTTTTTGATTTCTTAATTAATTACACACAGAACGACTTATCGAGTAGATATTTTGGGATTGTCTATACTTCATGTGACAGATTTCATATAATCATTCGAATTTCTGGCCGTCGAATGAAGATCCAATGATTAATATCCAACCATCTGTTAGTTTCACTACTACACAATAGGGATATAGCAACACCAACATGTGTTACTATAGGTTAAAGAAAGTGTTACTAGCTCTCCTCGTAACACATTTTTTATGTGTTCCAATTGCCCATGTTACTATATACTGGTCTATTGGAACACCATATATGTGTTCTTTTACATCCAAAAAAGTGTTACACATTTACTTATATACTGGAACATTTGTCTAGTGTTACAGTGATTCTCTACTGTAACACTTGTTTTTAGCTCTAGTAACACTTCCTCATTTTTGTAGACCATATAGTTTGGAACAAAGGAACATATGGTTTGTAACACATGTTGTACCTATTGTAACACTTTGAAATTTGGGAAAAAATATTTATTTTACCTTTGTATGTGGCATATAGTGTTATTATTGATTTTTCATAGCAAACATGACACATTGCAGAATCACATAATCTATAAGTTTCAATAATCATATAAAGATCCACAGATAATAGAAAGGTTTCAAACATAGTACTTGCTCAGATGAAGTGATAGTATATGTACACAATGATATGACTCTAAAGAGTAAACAGACATAGTAGTGAAGAGTATAAGTCCATACTACTAGAAACAAAAATGCAATATCTAATATTCCTAAAATCCATCACTTCTTCATCCATTCTTGTACGCATCGATATATAGGAATTCAGCCAATGATCATTTGAACCTGCAAATAGGTAGCAAGTTATAACATTAAGTATTATTCTATCCATGTACACCACAGTAAAGTTAAGTTTAGAAAGCTAGTTCAAACATACAAATATCGAAGGCCAAGCAATTGATACTCCTTTGGCATGGGCGTCACCAATGTTGTTGTAGGTAGGCATAGGCCTCACTAATGGCTCATCTTTTTCAACGGGATGATTGATACACACTTTGTAGAATTGTTTTCCTGTCTCAACTCCACCAACATTTGCTTTTGGATTAGTGCTAATAATAGTTGCATATGCCACAATTTCCTTACTTGGATATTTGGCAGTCATGAGTAGCACTGTGGACCCAACCTGCATTAATTTGTGTTACTATAGGGTATATATTTGGCACACATGAATTGGTTATTTGGATATTTGGCAGTCATGAGTAGCACTGTCGTCATGAGTGTGCCCGTGCTAACGCTACGGTAAAATACAAAACAAGATAAAATTTATAAAAAATAAAACGAACAATCAGATTTATTAAAATTCACGTCTCATATATTGTATAACCAAATATGACACATGGCACGCCAAAACGATATTCATAACATGTCCCGTGAGTCAAATTAAATTGCACAAGTGTCAGTGCAGAGAGTAGTAGAAGTAGGCTCCTGGAAAGAAAAAAAAAGGGGTACGTGGAGAGTATCATAATAGATGAAGGCCATAAGTGAGTGAAACTGAAATATGTACGCTAAGTCAAAATGAAGTGAAAAGAAATGCAGCTAACCAGACATGATTCGACCGATAGTTACTTACGTATTCAGCCGGCATCCCCACTCTGTATCGCAGGCACAGTCGTATCCATGGCCATTATAGCCCTCAACACCTAGAGATGCTGTTCCAGTTGCCATCACATGCAACCAAGCAAGCTCTTAAATTCATAATACATACACGCAAATAAAAGCATACATTAGTTTATGTGTTTTGACTTTAGTTTGTGCAGCTCATAATGTAAAAACTACAAATGAGCAAGCTCAGCACTTATCACAGGTTACACCTTCTCATCAGTGCGAATAACATCTCTGACAATGTGAGGGAGACTCCATAAACTGAACAATTTGACAAAGCAACATCTCTGTTAATGTGAAGAGACTCTAAAAGCACACAGAATGAACAGATACCAGATCGAATGGGCAATCAAAGCCAATCACATGTTCCTTTCCATTCCCAATCTATGATTAGTCCCAAAGCGATTTCTTCTCGCTTCATACTAATGTATTGTAAGTATGGCCTTGCACTGGAGAGCAGTCTATTTCCATGAAAACAGGTTACAAATGACATTAGATTTGGCCTTTGAGTATAGCAAAATAATTGCTTCTAAGTTGAGGTTCATTAAGTCTAACACCAATCCCATTTACATAGGCAAAAACTTGAACTATCAAGCGAGAAAGCGGCAGCAGAGTGCCACGGCCTCAAATCCAGGGGATCGCCGCTGTTGTTTTGCTGCAAGGATGACAGTTAGCTCAGCCACTGTTTCATGGCATAACTTTTGTTCTCAAGCCAACATTGCATAGGACCCCCTTCTCTTTTATTTGTTATTTCTATTTTAATCTAATTAAGTAAGATCTAATTGACAGGCTTAGTTGTTGCAAAATAATTCACCATATAGCTAAAGTCCCTCTTGTGACACAGCCATTTACCGCTGTATTGGTAGTGTTATGCTTTGCCCGAGTCTTCCAGAACACAACAACTTGAATTAAAATGTAAGTACAAAATTTATAGAAATATTCATTACTGGAAAAATATCACACACTATATCTACCTTCTCTATAACACACTCGTCTGTAGAGAAAGTAAGACCCATGACTGCCAAAGGTTTTGGCATTGCTGTCCACTTAGACTGGAGTAACCAACCACTGAATGTTGAATGACTGTTATTTTGAGTACAAATGATCAAATGCCAAAATGTAAGCAAATACTGATTGTTTGACAACACAGACAATAGTGGTTGATAGTTTCATCTTTCTTTCATTCAATTCTACTGAAAATGTTGGTTATATTTGTGCACCTTGTGTACCATGTTTCTCCATCAGTTTTGCAATACAGAGTGCAATAGAAATCATTTTATTTAATGCTATTTGTTTGGTAGGACAACAACAAAGTAGAAGTCATTTACTCACAGATCATTTTTCATTTGACAACAATTTTGCCTTTTCAAAGACAGAATTTGTGGTGGACGATATTGTTAAGTAAACAACAATGTCTTCTTGCTACTAACTGATCCAATTAATAGAGTCAGTAGCTCAAGCATGAGGCAAAATGAGGAAATTATGTCCAAAAAGCACAAAGAACTACCTTCAGTTTCACAAATCACCAAAATTTTCAAATGGAACACGCTCCAATGATTTGACATGATGTTTATTTGACCAAAAAAAGTGAGTTCACTGAGTTTAAAATGTTACTGAGGCAAAAAGACTATGAGAACTTACAATGCTTAAAAGGATCAGGATAGTTTGGCCCTCAGGAAACATTCTACAAATGATAGCAATACTGGTTGTAGTACTTTGCTCTCTAGAATCTAAATAGACTCACCATAATAGAATCTAGTGTTCCTGCAAACAACAAAATGGGTTAGAACCCAGTGCCATGTTTCGTACGCGTGTAGAGCCGTTAGCAATTGGTAATAGTGGCAACTATTACATTGGTAATGGTACCTTTGTCAATAACAGCATCAAATGAACCAGACTCAAAATCTGACATATCCCTTACATCCATCTTCGTATCTGTGTAAATAGTAGGAACATAATATCATATTAGGAGGTATATACTCCGAAGGGATTCAATAATAGTAGATTGGGAACAAAGAGTATACATTTCAGCTGAGGCTTATCATGGTATTTCTTCTTCATTTGTTCGATCACCACGGACGATATACAACGTCCTGATAACCATCGTTGACCATGTGTTCACCAAAAACTGTGCAACATCCAAAGGTAGATTAAAAACATTAAGTAATGTCAACTAAACCAACAATGAACATACTGACAACAATGTAGCAATTGGCATCTAAAGTCAGAAAGTGTTTAATGCTATAGTATGAAACCATATATAGAATTCTTGATTGAAAATTAGTGGCTGAAAACATCTCAGTTCCCAGCTATCAACAATACCACCAGTAAGCATGGCAAAATTAGAGGCACAGATATTTATGCATTGCAACTTCAAAAAAGGTAAGGATAAAACTTCTTTATTTTCATTAGCCTACGCCCTACTGTCAACACAATAAGTATGCAGAAAAAAAGAACTTGAACACCTTGCGCAACTCAAACCTTTACATGCCTAAGAAGATGAGGCCGAAAAAGTTTTGGTGACAAGGGACAGGAGCCCATAATGCACCACATTTTGCATACGCTTTTTAGCCGGACAATGTGATTATTTCAGGTACTGTACTAAATTGACCAGACAGATCACTCACTCGTAACCAATTCCACAATGAAGAACGGAGCAGCTTTTCTTATGATGTACCGAAATGCTAATTGCTTTAATTATACTATTGCATTTATTCATATATATGGCATACCATGGAACAAACGCCGCGTGATCAAAGCCTTTCTATATAGTAGCATTCAATTCAATTCATTCTACAAAAATTCAAGAACCCATAGAGCACGGACGGCTACATTGCATCCCACGTTGATCCAATCAATAGTCTCCCAAGAATCCCAGGCCATCTCGAAATCACATGAGCCAACACCCAATTCTATCAACGGTTGGGCGAACGCTACCACAAACAAGAACCGCGAAAGAACCGAACGGTCACCACAACCCACCACCAAGGAGTCAAGAGCTCCCTCCCCACGGAACGGGTACTCACCGAGTTGCCGCAGCCGACGAGGAGGAGGCGTTGCGCGGCGCACGTGAGAGCCGAGCAGCGCGCGAGGGCGGGTACTTCGGTACCACCGAAGGGTCCGGCCTCCTGCGGTAGCGCCGTCCCAGCACCACGCCCCGTAGGCTGCGACGCGCCCCTCCTCCAGTCATCCTCCCTTGCCTCCCTCCAGCTCACCAAGGCCTCGGATCCGTCGCGCAACGCCGAGGCGGCTTCAATGGCCGGGATTCGGATCGGTGGCCGCCGTGCCTCGAGGCCGCTTGGTTCACTCGAATATTCTGCATCCCACAAACCACACGCGCCCCAGATCAAACACGCTAGGTTTGTTCTCCCCTCCTCTCAATCTCTCGCCGCCAACGCCAATGGGGGGGCTGGCGCTCTAGGGCGCGGCGCGACCGGATCTCGACGACGACGCCTCTCTCTCTGGCGCGCCCTCAATGACGAGGACGAGGAGGTGGGCAACGAGGACCTCAGCCTTGAGATCGTCGGCACGCGCGGCGCGCGAGGCGGCGGCGGCCGCCCGGTTGGCCGACCTGCCGTCGCCGTCCTCCAGCGAGGAGGTCGACGAGGACGCCGTGGTGGAGCTCGGCGAGGCGGACACCGGAGGAAGCAGAAGAAGAATCGGCGCACCCACACAAAAGATGGGGGAGGATGGGGGTGGCACGGTGGAGGATGGGGGAGGCGGAGGGAGGGGAGGCGCGGTGGAGGATGGGGGGAGGCGCGGGGGAGGATGGGGGGAAGCGGAGGGAGGGGAGGTGCGGGGGAGGAGGGGGAGGCGCGGGGGAGGCGGAGGGAGCAGAGGAGGCGCGGGGGAGGCGGAGGGAGGGGGTAGCGCAGGTCGAGCGGGGGGACGCAGGCGCACGGGCGGTTGGAGGGGGTGGTGGGCCCACACGTCAGATTTTGGTGGGTTCAATGATGTGCATGATCCGGATGATTTTGGCCTTAGGATCTTCAATGAGTAAGAGAAGAAGTCTTGAGGAGAGATCCAGGCCATTCATTCGTATGAAGTTGTATTACTTTGGTACACAAATCTGGGTGGACTTAGATTAGACATGACTGTGGGGTGGTTGAGGGGGTGGATTTAGTAAAGAAAATTTGCCCGTGTAGTTGCCTAACAACCAAGACGACACCGACTGCGACGTACTTGCAGACCATGAATTGGAAGGTCACATATATATGTTTCTTTGTAACACTTTAGTTGTAACATTGTTTTGTGTTACTATAGGGTATATATTTGGCACACATTTTACATGTTCCATTTATGTGTTACAACATAGTATAATCTTTGTAACATTTTACTTGTAACATTAATGTTGTGTTACTATAATTGTTCTCAGTAACACATTTTTATAAAACAAGTGCTTTGTGTTACAACCATTGTCAGTAACACATTGTTTTGTGTTACTATGGAATTTCTTTGTAACACATTGACGAATGTGATACAGGAATGTATTACAGTATCCATGTTTTGTAGTAGTGTTTAATCTTGTTGTTGTTTATTTAGTTCATGTTTGCATGACACTATAGATAATATGCATGTAGTTGCATGCAACTAGTAACATGTACATGTACACGTTGAGGCTAAGAGTGGGTGAGTGCATATTTGTAGCAATGATTTCACTTGTCGTGGGTTGGAACGATTAAAGTGGATCGTGGCATTGGAGTCGGGCAGAAGGTGGCCCTATTATGTTTTGTAAACGCAGTGTTACTACTAGATAAATAAGGAAGAAAAGTAGAAAAGACACAAGTAGTAACGTGTCGTAAAACGTCCTCTGTGTACATTTGTTCCAGTGTGTACTCCCCGTGTGTGTGTGATCTCACATCTGATGCAACATTTGGTATTAGAGTTGGACTTTTTTGGAGGCGGTGTTGAGTGACGAGTTGCCAGAGTCTACACCACCAAAGGCACCGGTGACCAACTTTGTCAAGACATCGTCGTCCGGCAAGGCTCTGGCAAGGGGAGCTGGACTTCATAATGTTGATGGACACTAACTATGGAATATGGGCCATAAAGATGAAGATACTCATGCGCTCATTAGGAGTGTGGGAGATGGTCGAGAGCAATGTTGTAGTCGATGAAGGGAAGGACCAAGGAGATCTCGCTGTAATATCTCAAGCTGTGTCACACATCGTGATAATGGCCATCGCAAAGAAGGAGACGGCTAAGGAGGTTTGGGAAGTACTCAAGGAGATGCCAGTCGGTGAGGATTTTGTTAAGAAGGAAAGGGTGCAATCTCTGAAGTGACAATTCGACATGATGTATGTGGAGGACACTGAGACCATCATGGGATTTTCGCAGAAACTCACCACGTTGATGGGGGGAGATGCGGTCCCTTGGTGCCATAGTGCACGACAGTGCAGTGGTGGAGAAGCTGTTCAGCGCCATCCCAGACAGTTCCTCCATATCATTGCACCATTGAATGGTGGGGAGTTGTGTCATCGATGCTTGTGACGGAGGTGATCGGACGCCTGAGGACGTATGAGGAGAGCTTGAAGGGGGGCGTCATCGCAAGGAAGATGGAGAGCAATTGATGCAAATGTGTGCACAGTGGGAAAATCAGTTCTCCTCCAAGCACTCATAGGAGAACATAAGGTACTCACTGGTGTGTACTATATTTCATGTCTCCATAACAGCATTGTCAGTCTAGTCCAACTAGACGAAGCTGGTTGCAAGACAGTGCTCGAGGATGGTTACGTTGTTTGAGCTTATATGATGGTTTTACACCCTGCGGCTGAATCGGACCTGGCGATGAGAAAGCAACGGCCATGGTGAGAAATCGCAAGCTCTCATGGCTCACTCCGCCGTACGGACAAAGGGAAGGTGACAAGGGAGCTGTAGGGGTGATGATTACATTACGGTACTTGATGAGACAGGATGGGCTCGGTCGTAGGGCTTACATGGGGCGGTGACTCGGTTAGGAGCGACACGGTGTGGAGCTGCGTGCGGCAAACAACATGCATGCAAGGGGCTACGGCAAGCCAGGGGCGGCGATGTGGTGCATGTGTCCTGGGCCCACACCATAGCGAGAGGGAGAGGGAGGAGCAAAGGCAGAGTCACGGGCGAGCTGGAGGCGTGGCCCTAGTAGCGCTTGGCACAAGCACGAGGCTGATGGAGGCTACTGGCGTGCGAGCCAAACACGTTAGCAAGAGAGAAAGAGAGGTCCTGACGGGTGGGGTCCACTCCCACTCATCAGCAAAAGGAATTAAGAAATCAGAGAGAAGGCATATCCACAAAAATACGTCTTCACAAAATAGAATGCAGAAAAGTGTAAGTGAAAAAGGCAGTTTCGGTTTGGCTGATTGCTTTGTGCAATTTTTCAATATAGTAAAAGAGCTCTAAAAATTATGAAATATGCTAAATAATGTTACAACTTGCATTTCTAGCACCAAGAACTTATATTTGAGTTTTTGGAATGGTTTTTACTGTAAATTCTCCTATGCCACTTTATGGATCATCTTTTTAGATTCTAATTTTAATTCAATTTGAATTTCATCAATTGTATATTCCTTTTCAAAAATTAGTGTTTACAAGTTATTTTTCCAAAGAAACTCCAATCAAAAGCCAGGATAATAAGATGCAAGCAAAAGTTGTAAATTTTACTCATTTTTTGAGCTCCAATTAAAAGCCTGGATCATCGATGGAGATGGTGCAGTGCTCCTCGCCTCCAGCCTTCCTCTAAGTTCGTGAACTCTAGCGAACCTAAACCCTAGCTGGTAGTGGCAGGTGATGATGGTGCCGAAGAGAAGGATGATAAGGTCACTAGAGAGGATGATATATAGCAAATCCAATGTTAGAAATTTGAATGATTTGCATAAAAATGATCATTTGAATTATATATAGCAATTCTGGTATATTGTTGTCTTTAAAAATATGGCCCTCGTCGAGCATGACACAGAGGATGGGGAGGGCAAGCTTCCAGCAATAGAAGAGGCAGAGCATGGAGATGAGTCCCTCCCTCGAGCATAAAAAGTTTTGTCAAGATTTTAGATTTCTAATTTGTAGATTCAAATCAAGTTTCAAAGCATTTAATGAAAAGTTTCAAAAATGTTTTAGTTTTCGAGTTTGATGTTTCAAGCAGGTTTCAGCATGTTTCGCAGAAGTTTCACGCAAATTCCAACAATTTTTGATAAGTTTCAAGACGTTTTGATAAATTTCAATAAGTTTCAAAAAGGTATCATGGGGCTTCAGCAAAGTTTTACCCTAATTATACGATTTCATATTTCAAGTAGGTGTGAGAGAGGAGTGAGGGCGAAGGGAGGTGGTGTAAAGGTAGGGGTGGTCGAGGGGGGAGAATTTATAGGGGGAAAGAGGTAGTGCGGCGGGTAATTGCTTGTCGGACTTCTTGGGGGAGGGGAACGGTTAAGAGTGTGAACATGGAGACGAGTGACCACTTATGGCCATGGATGCGAGGTGCGAGGTGCGGCGAGAAGGGGAAGTCGAGGCGGCACTTGGGGAAGAGAGATCGGCTGGAAATAAAAGCTCCGGCGCGGTGGCCATGGCGATCGGCCGGAGGAAGAAGAAAGAGAGGAAAGAGAAGAGCCTGACAGGTGGGGCCCGCATGTCAGTGAGAGAGAAGAAAGGGAAGAGAGGCGAACGGCCGGGATTAGATCGGGCGGCAGTGGATTAAATTTACGCCAATAACGGGGTAAGTGAGAGCGGGCAGTTGGGATTAGATCGGGTAGGGTGGATTGAAACAGGTCTAGACACATGTCAAGCCTAGGAGAGAGAGGGTTTAAATTCTATTTTTAATTTTCAGAAATACTAGGAAGCTTCAAAAACTCTTAGAAAATAGAAAAAAGTCTAAAAATTCCATAAAAATTCTTAGAAATCTTCGGATGATTTAAAATATAGGAAAACATAGAAAATCCAGATAAAAACCAAATGCTTCCAAATAATTAATTTGAAGTAAGGTTTTTACAGAAATTCAAAATATACTTCATTTAATAATATTCTTATGTTTTTAGTTTGATTACTTTTAAGAAAAACCTTTTTAAAAGCTAAAAATAGGCAAATAAAATCTTGAAAATTCAAGCAACCAAATAACGTTTAATTTCAATTTAACTTAAATTAATTTTTATTTTATTATTTTTCTAAAAATTTTAAAATAAATAGCTGGTTTGTTACATGCGTGTGACAAATAGATGCTCACTCTATTTCATGTTGTTGAGGTTGACTCGGACGTGCTCATCATAGGCTTTGTACTGCTCGACGAGATCATCAATGGTAAGGGTCTTCAATCCACACACTGCTTGATGGACGTGATGAGCTGCATGTAGTGCACCGGGGCAGCACAAAGAAACCTACGAGCAATGGCAATCTCATCTACCATGGTGTCACCCAACGCTCGGATGTTGGTGACGACCGACATCACACGACCGATGAAGTCTTCAACGGACTCCTTTTCCTCCATCCTTAGCCCTTCGATGTCTCTCTTGAGGGATTGCAGCTTTTCTTCGCACACGCGCTCATGCCCCATGTGCGCCATCTTGATTGCCTCCCATGCTGACTTGGCCGTGTTATTCCCGGCAAGGGAGACATGACCTCCTCCGGCACTGACTGGTGGATGGCATACAACGCCATCTGACCCTTCTAGTACTCAGTGGCACCAGGTTCGACTGCTTCCCACATGTTCTGAGCCTAAAGAGCCACCCACATCTTCATTGCCTAGATGGTGTAGTTCGTCTGGGTGAGCCACGGGTATGACAATGTCATCGCGCTTTGCCTCTTCATGGCCACCTACAAGCTGGAGGCAGACAAATCACCTCGTAGTAGGTTGTGAACTACTGACAGAGACACACTTCTTCCTTCTCTCAGCATCTTCTCAACTCATGGGAATCACCAAGCTTTCTTTTCCATCACATGGAAGTCTTCCAACACCAAAGCTATGATACCAATTGTCGGCCGAGGAACAGAACAGAACACACTCATACGGTAGTCGAAACTCACACGAACACCTCTAATTAACTCAAGACACATAGGAGTTTTTCACTGTGTCAATCCATCTTAGCTTTTTCATTTTCTCTTCTATTTATACACTCAGATTACAAGTGTACAGGCTATAAAAACCACCCGACTCTTCCGGCCATGATCCCCATGACCCGCACTACCCGAATGACTCGTTCCACCAACCAACTCATTCAGTTTAGCGAACACGACCAGTTGTGTGTAGACTAACAGCTACCTAGCCCAGTCTATGACCACACATAATCCTTCGAGTTCTTCTTCAACCATGTTTTGTCAACCACGGTGTCTCAACCATGTCTCACGACCATGGCTGCTTCAACCACAGTGCCTTTGACTATGATGCCTTCGACCACTTCATCGACCAAAGCTTCATCAACCACTGTCACATTTTCAAGTGCTACAGTCTCGTAGCTACCGACCACTGTCGTGTTTTGATTGCTATAGTACCCTCGACTGCTATAGTACCTATGACTGCTACAGTACTCTTAACCCACTATGTTGCTTCTCGATGCTTCGACCACGCCTTCGACTGCTTATTCACTCTGGGCTACATTTTCGACTTCAATCAACATAGAGTGCTACTCGAACTCACGTAGCAACTAAACAACTAACTCCCTACTACTAGGAATCAAGATTAACAGCATTTGCTGGCAAGGAGGCCATGCACAGGTACATCGTCAAGTGTGGCATGGCGGACAACCAGTTCGTGTCGAACACACTCATGGACATGTACGTGAGCATCGACGAGATGGATGTCACGGTGCAAGATCTTCGACATGATCGAGCTCTACAATGTGGTCACATGGAACACCGTCATCACCTGCTGTGTCATGCAAGGCCACATTAGTGGGACATTTTAGCTGGTCAGGGAGATGTAGCAGCAAGCAAGAATAGCAGCTCTTGATGCGACGATGGAACAAGACACTATCAACCACGATGATGACATCGCCAAACACCAGGGCCGAAGCCAGGGGGAGGCTTAGTAAGGCTCGAGCCTCACCTCCCCCGGCGGCGGAACCCCCCCACACACCCCACCGGCGAGCGCCTGCGGCAGCTGGCCGACGGCGACAAATCGACAATCACAGAGGCTTTAAGCCCAACAAGCAACAAACAACAAATCAAGTGGCAGCCCATTTCCCTTAAAGAGGCCCAACGAATTATCTTATTGGCCCCACTAAAACATCCAACAAAGCACATTCACCAGGCGGCGGCAGAACTCAGACATTCACAAAGCACAATAGCACATTCACTTCCTAAATCCCAGGCTAGATCTGGCGGCACCGCGGTGACCCGGCGGGAGGAGTCGGAGCGGGGCGACGAGGGGGCCGAGCCGAGGCAGGGGGAGCCGGATCGGGGCGGCGAGGGTCGAGGCGCCGCCGGTGAGTCTGGGACGGTGGACTTCGAGCAAGGCGAGGAGCGGAGCTGCGGAGGAGCCGAGGAGCGAGGCGAGGCGGCGACTCCGAGCGAGGCGAGGAGCGGAGGAGCCGAGCTACCGAGGAGAGGAGTGAGGCGAGGCGGACTCCGAGCGAGGCGAGCTGGCGAGGAGCGGAGTTGCGGAGGAGCCATGGAGCGAGGCGAGGCAGCGAGCGAGATTTGAGAAGTGAGAGACAGAGAGAGAGAGAGAGAGAGAGAGAGAGAGAGAGAGAGAGGCTGTGACTTGCGAGGGCGTTGAGGAGCCGAGCTGCGGCCTGCGGGCGAATAAAAGCAGTGGCGAATAAAAGAGCTGCGGGGCTGAATCGAAGATAGGCGGAGCTGCGAGCCTGCTGCCGACGAGTGTCCATAGTGAACAGATCAAGTGATCAACAGAGAATTGAGGAGGGCAGGAAATTAGGGGCGGCCGACGGCTTCACTGCTTCAGCCTTCAGGGTAATTTTTCTATACTTTTTTTATATCAATTTAGCATTTTAGAGTTTAGATTTTAGACTAATAATTTATTTATAGATTTTGCTATATGGAGAAACGAATGCATTTGCCCCGTGATTCAAATTTGTCTCATGGTTCAAATTAGCTTATTTGCGGTATGTATCATAATTCATATGAACTCAACCTTTTCACTGTGTCACATGAACACCTCTAATCAACTCAAGACACATAGGAGTTTATTTGCGGTATGGTTCTAATCCTCTTAGTGACAGCGAGGGGGAAGGAGATCCATGGGGTTATATAGCGGTGAAGCATGGGCTAGACATGACCTTGGGGAGGAGCACGCTGGTGGACATGTACGTACGCCAAGTGTGACTGCCTAGTGCATGCTCTCAAGGTCCGTATTCAACCAACTGCTGATGAGGAGGAACGTCTTCACCTGGAACGTCCTCATCATGGTCTACGGGATGCATGGGCTCGACAGCGAGGCGATCGCCCAATGAGGTCACCTTCTTCACCGCCCGCAGTGACACCGTCAATGGTCGACCGTGGCCTTGAGCATGCTCGTGTGGGGATTATTGGTAGAAGTATATTAGCACACTTATTTTGGCAAAATGTTTAGTTCATACACCATACAAACAAGCATACCATGCTCCTTTACCTGGTAAAATCAGATGAGATTCATTTGTTAATACCACATGAATTACCATTCGAGTGGTTGCATCACTGCGAGTTGTGTCAATTTCTCTTTTCGATATGAAGCATCGCTTATGATTTGGATACATTTATGAAGTGGGATAGGTTTGAGGATTCCCACTGAATTCTCTCATGAAACTAAAAGGTTGTTTGGATTTTATTTCCAAACTAGAAAGATGTCCATGGCGAACTGTATAATGATGATATCTTAACCAAGCTATGCAGGAAGCTAATTACGAAAATAGAAGATGGTCGAGTCTGTTGTATATGTATACGAGTAGATGTCGAGTCATGTATGAGTTGTAGCCAAGCTTTAGTAGTAGTCCAAGTTCTTGTCTAGTTCAGGTTGTATGAGTATATAAGAGAGAAGAGGTAGGCTTGTAGGAGAGAACGGGAAAAAGTAGAAGAAGAAAAGTGAAGGAGAAGCAATCGGTTGTGATTAAAAGCTGAGAAGGAGAAAAATAAAGAGAAAAGTGGAGTGCTTTACTCCCAGGAAAAGCAATTGTCTTCACGTATTGCGTTTGAGTGATTGCTATCATACTCGAAGATGCTAGGACCAGAGGAGATTCGAGTACTCGAAGAGGAGGCAGATTGGTCATGGTTGTAAGTTGGAGTTGAGTGCGGTCGAAGGCACTACGTGGTCAAAGGTGTTGAATGTGGTCATAACTTCCAAGTGGTCGAAGCTACGAGTACAAGCACTGAACATGGTTGTTATTTCAATGTGGTCGAAGCTACGAGTGTGAGAGCAGAACGTGGCCCTAACCAGCTGAGTTGTCATAACCATCAACGTGGTCATAACCAGCTGAGTGGTCGTAACCATCAGCGTGGTCGTAATCAACTAGGCCAACAATTGGTATCAGAGCCATAGGGATGAAGTAATGGCTAGCAATGCTGCTGATCTGACAAAGTCAGGAGAGCTCGTCAAGGTCACGGGCAACAAGATCGATCCATCGAAGATAGGCGCAGTCGAGCACTTCGGTGATGTCAAAATGATGTCGGTCTCAGAGGCGATTGGTCGTCTCAGAACCTTCGAGGAAGGACTCAAGGGTTGAAGGGAGATCAACTTCTATTTACCCAAACCAAGTGGGAAGCAAGGAACTTGAAGACAAAGAAGGAGGTCTCTAGCAGTGCCAAGAAAGGAGGACGTCACGAGAGTGGTCGGGGTCTTGACCGTGGGCAAGGTGGAGGTGACAAATCCTATGACAAGTCACATATCAAATGCTTTGAATGTGACAAATATGGACACTACGTGTTGCAGTACAAAAGCCAGCAGCTTGGGTCAAGACCATGGATTCCATGCATAGGGGTGCCCATGGAGAGCAGGTCAGACGCATAGGGGTTAGCAGACACTTGGAAGATTTCGACCATGCAGGGCGCAAGAGGCGTCCCTAGCTATCCTAGGTGTCCAGAGAAGATACGAGTATCAGAGGAGTTTCGAGTAACCGAAAGCTTTTGAGTGCAAAGTCAGAAGTGTACGGTCGAACTTCCACTTTATAGACCATCTTCTCATATTCAAATTTTAATTCGATTTGATTTCATCAGTTGTATATTCCTTTCTAAAAGTTTGTGTTTACAAGTTATTTTTCCAAAGAAACTCCAATAAAAGTGAGGAATAACAAGATGCATGCAAAACGTCCTCTGTGTACATTTGTTCCAGTGTGTACTCTCCGCGTGTGCCAGAGCTGGAATTTTTTAATATAGCAAATGAGCTTTAAAAATTATGAAAATATTTTTGAAGTGACCTAACACAGCGCAGAGTTTTTTTTTTGCAGTTTTTCATGGATTTTATCAGTTTTAAATTTTCCTCAAAAATTCTTTGAATGTCGCTGTTTTGTAAAAAGGGTGATATTTTGATTTGGAAAGTTCTAGAATCATGCTAAATAATGTTCCAACTTTCATTTCCAGCGCCAAGAACTAATACTTGGGTTTTAATTCGATGTGAATTTCATCAATTGTATATCCCTTTCCAAAAATTAGTGTTTACAAGTTATTTTTCCAAAGAAACTCCAATTAAAAGCGAGGGATAACAAGATGCATGCAAAAGTTTTAAATTTTACTCATTTTTTGAACTTCCTAAATTTTGGAATGTTACAACGGAAGGTGTTTGGGGAGAAGAGGGACACTCGGTCCTTTTACATGCTATTTTAGGGGACAAAAAAAAGGAAAAATATACGCGAACATAGGAAAAATGCCTACTCGTCAGTTGCAATGGAACATGTAGCAGATCACTGAGTGTCATTCTTTGAGGTGGCAAATGCTAGATTTCCCCTTAATTCTAGGATGCCCCTTATTTTTTAGTGCTGTCCACTAATATATAGAAAAGAATATTTGGATTTGCCTTGTAGAATTGATATTAATAGATTTGTCATAAAAATACTTTCGTAACGTCATAATTTTAAATTTTTCACTAATATACAATTAGAAAAATTAACGTCAAAGATGTGTATTGATGACCGTATCAACGTCCAAAACGATGATTATAAAAAGAAGATAGTATTCACTACTACAGAAAGCCTAATAGTAGATGGGCAATTACAGACGGTTTTGTCAAACCATCTGTGAAGAACACTAATACAAACGGTTTTAATTTGGACACCGTCTGTGTTGGCGGCGTCGGGGAAAACGAGTATCACAGATGGTTCTTACCGATGAACCGTATGTGATACTTCGGTATCATAGACGGTCTGTATTAAAAACCGTCTGTGATAATCCCAGATTATCACAGATGGTTTTTAATTAAAAACCATCTGCGATAAGCTGGTTATCACAGACGGATTTTTATTAAAACAAATGCGTGATAATGGCGAGAGGCATTTATTGCGCCGCTCGATCGCACTGTCTTCATTTCGATCCGCATCTAGTGGTGCTTTACTCTTTCGCTCAGAGGCAAGCTTGGCGATTTCGAGCGATTAATTTGGTGGGAGGAGGCGATATTGAGCTTTGAAGATTTATACTTTCCTGATTGCTCTAGATATGGTTAGTAATGAATTTTATTTTTTCTTTGCATGCATTACAATTTAGATCTAAGTAATTGGTGAGTGTTATTAATTGAAGATGGTTTGCAAAATTGTTGGTTATATAATAGCTGTTGTGTTTATAATATGAATTGAGGTAGCAAATTAAGCCTCAATATAATACATGTGGCCGGTATATATGTAGTAATAATTAGTTAATTTAATTTTTAATACTAAGTTGTTATATATGTATGTAACGTAGGATCGAAGCTGGATGTATGCCACGAGTCGTTTGAGCGAAGAGTACATTAATAGCGTGTCTGCTTTTACAAGAGCTACCGAGGAGGATATGTTGAATAAGGGGGTGGAATATATGTACTGTCCATGCACTGACTGCGAGAATTTAAAGATGTTTAAGAACCAAGGGCAAATTGAAGCGCACTTGATTCGGAGGGGTTTCAAAAAGGGTTATAGGTGTTGGACCAGTCATGGCGAAGTCAATGATCAAATGCCGCCGGATGACATCGCCGGTGAAGTGAATGACATGCCGCCGGATGATGTCGATTGTGGTTCGATTCGGATAGGTTGCAGGATGATAATCTGGATCAGATGCTTCGCGATGTAGAAGAGGATTATGATGAGATAGAGTATGTTAAATTCCGGGGCTTGATGGAGGACTCGGAGAAACCTTTGTTCACGTGCTGCAAGTACACAAGGTTGTCGGCCGTGCTTGAACTGTTGAAATTGAAGGCAAGCAACGGTTGGTCCGACAAGAGTTTAACGGCGCTGCTAGGTCTTTTAGCGGACATGCTTCTGGAGGGAAATGAGTTGCCTAAAACCACGTATAAAGCTAAGAAGGTTCTTTGTCCGTTGGGAATGGAAGTAGAAAGAATACATGCATGTCCGAACGACTGTATCCTCTACCGTAAAGAGTATGCAAACATGCATGTATGTCCGGTGTGCAACGCATCCCGATACAAATGTAATAATCAATCAGATGATGGCGAGGGAACAGAGGCGAAGAAAGGACCTCCTGCTAAGGTGGCATGATATTTTCCTATAATTCCCCGTTTGAAAAGGTTTTTTGCAAATCCAAAGGAGGCAAAACTGCTGCGTTGGCACTCGGAGGAGCGCAAGAAGGATGGAATGCTAAGACACCTTGCTGATTCCGCGCAGTGGAGAAACATCGATAGGAGTTTTGTAGACTTCGGTGCAGAACCAAGGAATATAAGGTTTGGACTAAGTACAGATGGAATGAATTCTTTCAGTAGCATGAGCAGCCGACATAGCACATGACCCGTGACTCTCTGCATCTATAACCTTCCTCCTTGGTTGTGTATGAAGTGAAAGTATATTTTGCTGTATCCAAGGGCCAAAACAACCTGGGAATGGTATTGATGTGTTCCTAGCACTGTTGGTGGAAGATCTAAAAGTACTGTGGAACAAAGGGGTATAGGTATGGGATGCATACAAACGAGAGAACTTCACTCTGCGCTCCCTATTGTTCTGCACCATAAATGATTATCCTGCCCTTGGTAACCTATTGGGCCATAGTACAAAAGGTGCCAAAGCTTGTACTCACTGTTTAGATGGTACCGAGAGTGTGTGGCTGAAACACTCACACAAAACCGTCTACATGCGTCACCGCCGGTTCCTTCGGAGGGCTCACCCATACCGCAAGATGAAGAAACAATTTGATGGAGAGAAGGAAGATGGTTCAGCTCCAAGGCATTTAAGGGGACACGAGGTTTATGATATGGTTAAGGATTTAGATGTTGTCCTCGGAAAGGGACGTAAATTGAGGGCTCATGAGAAGAACACCTGGAAGAAGAGATCAATATTTTGGGACTTACCTTATTGGGAGTACCTTGATTCCACCAAGATCACCAATTCTAAGATTTGTCAATCTTCCCACATTTATTTCATACATGTCAGGTTTTATATGTACGCGCGTTGATATTCCTATCGACAGGCTGCGCCCATCTCTACATCTGCATTGACACACCGGACTTTACAAAAATTCGAGGAGAGTTAGTTTGGTTTTTGTGGACTAAAGTCATAAGATCAGATGGAGAGTTCCACTGCGCAGAATGATTTTTTATTGCTCTTATCATTCTGTAATTGTGAATTTGTTAATGGATATTTTATTTCATTTCAATTAATTCATTTGCGAAATGGATGCCTTATGTCTGTGAATGAAATGTGATGTGAATTGGATGTTTTATATTTGTCAAATGAATTGAGATGTGAATTGTATGTATACATATACTTGTTTATCTGCTTATTTCAGAGGGCATGGCTAGCATTTCCTGAGGCTAGTCAATAAACAGAAATAGATTTAGGGCTAGAAAAGAACATCACAGACGGTTTTTAGTCATGGACATTGGCGTTTGATTCCCTGGTCCATCTCCCCAAATCTGCACTTTCCCTTTAATTAATAACGGTTAGTGCATGGCATGAAAATATGGTTCGATGACGGTTAGTCCAAACGCCAATGTCCATTGACTACCGACTCAATAGCCAATGTTCGATGACGGTTCGTAGCTTGTTTTTTAGACGATATGGACATAGTTGTTGCCACGGCAATGTCAGTAAGAATTTAGTGGCGGTAGGATAGAAGTAAGGTCGCACGAGACATACGAATAGATCATGATATATATATATATATATATATATATATATATATATAGGAAAATTACATAAGGCACCATGGTGCCTAGGCACCAACATCCGATACACGTGTATGATTGATAATTTTTTTGAGTTTGGGTATGAAAATGTTTTATACCCTTGATATATTTATGGTAAGTAAGTTTTGAACTCAGTTCAAATTAGTTTGAACTACTTTTGAGTTCAATGCAACTACAGTGAGTATATACCATAAAAATAGTTCAAACTAATTAAACTGAAGTTGAATTTAAATTTTTTCGGAGTTTGACATCTCAAATATACTTTTTTATGGGTATATGAAGATACCCACATCAAACGTTGCGAATCTCAAAGCAAATCAACGGTTATTGATATTGGTGCCTAGGCACCATGGTGCATGAAACACTGTCCTATATATATATATATATATATATATATATATATATATATATATATATATATATATATATATATATATATATATATATATATATATATATATATATATATATATATATATATATATAAAAGGACAATCCTAGCTGACCAACGACTTGACTCTACCGACACACGCAAGTAGTAGTAGGGCTCTATACATATAGTATTAACTAAGTTAATTAATCCTAATTTGCATTATATTATGCACATACGCACCCTGCTCTAAATCTGATCCGTGCTCATCCGTCCATCTCACAGGCCATGCATGGATATGGCAGCACACTGGTAAATAATGGAGACGCGTGAAAGTGTGATTTGGTAACATCCAAATTCTATGGCATGCAAAAATGAGAAAAAAATTGAACTTTTTGAATGCATTTTGTTTCCTTAGCTCCTTATTGGAGTTTCTTTGAAAAGTTTGAATTTCAAAAACAAAAGTGCTAAGAATACAATTCAAATTAAAACTCAAAAATCATATAAAAAAAGATCAAATGTTGGAATGAGAAAACTTATGGTGGAAACCATCCTAAATGTCCACGAGTATAACCACAGCCGGAGTGAAAATCTTCGACCTCTGCCATTGTCGATATCTTCGACCTTTGCCATTGTCGAAATCTTCAACCGCAGTCAAAATCTTCGGCTATTACCATTGTCAAACTCTTTGACCACAGTTGGTGTCAAAATCTTCGACCGCTGCTGGTGTTGAAATCTTCTACCGCTGCCGTTGTCAAAATCTTCGACCGCTGCTGATGTCGAAATCTTCGACCATAGCTGGACTCATAATCTTCAACATCTGACCATAGTCATAAGCTATAGTACCCAGTCGGTAGTCATAAAGGTACAGAACATAGTCGGTAGTTGGTAGTCGAAAGATACGGAACCTGGTCAGTAGTCGAAAACTACATAACCTACTCGGTAGTCGGTAGTCGAAACCTACAGACGTAGTCAGTAGTCAAAAGCTACAGAACCAACTCGGTAGTCGGTAGTCGAATGCTACATAAGGTAGCTGGTAGTCAGTTTTCGTAAGTTGTAGTACCCGTTCGGCGCTTGGAAGACCTTCGTGGTTGAAGACCGGTAGTATTGGCTCTGTGCTAGTGGTACGACCAATGTTGCGGTGGGTCGAAGACCTATGTAGTCAAAGCGTCGTGGTTGATAGTCGGTATTCGGTAGTCGGAGTGCTCGAGTACCGTAGCGGCTGAAGAACGTTGGTAGCACTGTACCAACCGAGAAAAGATAATTCAAACCAAGAAAAAACTCAAATGCGCATAACTTTTACATATGAACTCCGAATTTAGTGATCTTTGTTTCTAAATTTTTCTAAAATCATGATCTTCCTGAATATACAAAAGTATTTAAGTTGTCTCTGTCTATTTGGCTCTTATTTGCATTATCTGGATTTTTATTGAATAGACGACTCCACGCTGGACAACTCTGAGAATGCATCCGAAACATCTTTGAGTAACAAGAGCAAGGCAAATACCCCCTTTGATCATGTTGATCGCAGTATTTTAGTTATTGTAAATTATTTGCCAAATCTATTATGCATGCATGTATGTTTCATTAAAATGGCTATACTGTTGATATTGGTAGTTACAACCGCTCATATGCATTGAACCTCCTTTGTATATTTCATATCCCCACATGTTGTAACCCTTAAGACTTGGTTTGACATAACTAATGTCAAAATTGGGTATATTACATTGAGTACACGTTTTAGATGCTTAGCCACGCACTAGTTTCTGCTAAGTTTTAGCTTTCGAACAAGTTTTCACGTGGACTTGGTGGTTTCAAAATGTTAGACTAGAGGAGGAACCTTTGATAGTTTGGTATAAAACAAAATAAAAACATAATTTTTGGATGCATGCGAGTTATATGATAAACGGTTAAATGTGAGGAGGAGCCTCGCATGTAGAAAGGGGGAGATTCTCTTTTGAGTCAATTAAGGGCCGAACGCAATTGCCACACATCTAAGTCACACCGTACAACCACATGTGCTGTATGGGCCCTGGCTTTAGCTGATTAAGTTGTCTAGGTCTAGCCTTGCATTGTGATAGGCACAGATGTAATAAGAGCATTCCAAGTGAAGGTCTGTTCGTAGGGGCTCCCACATCACGGTGATGGAACCAGAGCTTGCTAATACAATGGTGAATGCCCACTTGGGGAACAAACCTAAGTGAGGTTCTTCACTTAGGGGATGGACCTAAGTGAGGATTCGAATGCTCTCTTAGAGGATGAACCTAAGATAGATTCAATGTTCATCGTGGTTGGTGCAAGATTAGGACTAAATGAGCTAAAGGCTTTATTATAATCACTATCGTCGCACGCCCAATGAAGCGTGCAATGGCCGACAGTGTATTTGATTATCTCGTATGGGTAAAGTTGTACAACCACTTCAGAGTGTTAAAAACTATTTAAATAGCCATACTCACGGTCATAAGTAAGCTTGGATGCAGCCATATTGGGTATAGTTTTCTTTTCAAAACTGTTTCACTGAACATATGGGATGGCATGAGTGTCTAATCGTGTGCCATGCCCATGGATGGGAATTGTGTGATATTCACATTCGAGGATGGCTACGAATGGATTTGATCTACTGTTATGGATGTTATATAATTGTTATTTCATTACATGTTAGTGCTCTTTACAATTTTGTTTGCAAATTACTATTTATGGATATTGCAAATAAAATTTGTTTCATGCTGAAAATAACTTTGTATAGAGCCTCATGCTTTGATTAGAGAATGAAGAAAGACACGTGCTAGATGACACGTACTTTGCCCCTGACACTTGGGAATACGACGATGGGTTTTTCTAGGACCTAATCCCTAAGTCGGTTGCATGTGGGCTATGGTGGCGTACCACTGGATTGATGTTTCTGCTTAGTTATTTCTCTTGACTCTGGTATTTATTTGGCTAGTCGGCTATATGTTGTAAAACCCTACTATGCATCGTTATGTATTCACCCCTTTGTCATAAATTAAACATATACGATATGTATGGATGTGATCTCAATGTTACGAATATGTGAACTAACTACTAATCATGAGGCTAGTACAACAGACACATATGGCAACTACACGCATCTCCCACGCCCGGGGTCCCCACGCCACAAATTTAGTATGGATGAGCTCAAGTGTATACTTGATGGGATCCATTTGGTTCCAGCTTTTTTGTGTTTTGGTTCATCTCGTCTTAATTTAGTTCAATCTTGTTGCTTCTACTTCAGTTGTGCATAGTATATGTCCATTCTAATTATTGAACGTCTCATTGTCATGATTTCTTAATTAATTACACATAGAACGACTTATCGAGAATATATTTTGGGATTGTCTATGTCTCATGTGACTGATTCCAAATAATCATTCGAATTTCTAGCCGTCGAATGAAGATACAATGGTTAATATCCAATCATGTAGATTGTTATAAAACTCACACAAAAATAGATGAACAAAAGATCAGGAGGCACGGATTTTATGTGAAAAATATTTGTGGGTAAACCATGATCATATGTTGGCAAAATTCACTATATGATAAGAGATTACAATAAGGCTCTTACTCTTCCTATAGACTACAGGTGTACATACATAGGACAACGCTGACGAGTCCCAAACGGAGAAGGAAACCGAATCAGAGTCGGATATGCTAGCCATTGTTACGTCTGACATGGCTTGCCGCATGCACCGCTCAATGTCACGTATGACGCGATGTTCGACATGGACATGATGAAGAATTTGGATCACACTTCAACAATTTTCACCTTGAAACAAATTCGCTTATGTAGTGAAAAATCACATCTACTCAAAGTTAGTCTTCATCTCCAGATCTTGTGCCTCAAAGTCAATCAGACTAATCTCAACAAGAAAGACTAGAGCAATATTATCCAAACAATTCTCGCGATGCAAAATTGAGCAAATCACCAGTAGGCCAATACACAACTATATGTACAGATCTGGGTCTTTACTAGTTCGTAACCCTGTAAAGTCTGAGTCTATGCAAATAACCTCCTAAAACAAATGCTCAATCATCAAACAACATAAGCCAAAACATCACCTATGATGTTGGAAAGATAAAGAAAAACACATATCACATAATTAGATATGCTACATCTGGAATACAGCTCAACACAAAAAAGTTCATTGGAAAGCAACTTGCACGTGTGGCATCACATACGCCAAACTGTTGTCTGAAAAGGTAATTAAATTCTATGACATAGACATTGCAATAAACTCCTCCAACAAAAAACATGCAGAGCTGACGACATAACCTCTTGATGGAAGATGATGATCGATTGATGCAGAGGATCATCGATGGAGATGGTGTAGTGCTCCCCCACCTCCAGCCTTCTTCTAAGATCGAGGGCTCTAGTGAACCTAAACCCTAACTGACAATGGTGGGAGATGATAGTGCTGAAATGGAGAACAATTGTAACATCCCAAAATTCCCTTTCTTTAAAAATTCAATTTCAAATTAACTATTTTAAAGTATTCAAACTTTATTTGGATTTATCTGAATTTTATTTTAGAATCTAAAGCAAGAAAATGTATTTTAAATATTTTATTAAAGCCAAAAAGAGTTCATTTTATTTTTCCCAACCTTCCCTGAATTTTATATAATTTTTGAGAATTGTTTTGGAATTTAAAATCAATTTTAAAAGTCAAAAAGGTATTTTATAAAATTATTAAAGGTAAATTTGAATTTAAAAATATTTTTCTTAAGTCTAAAATAGCTCCAGGAATATTCTATGAATTTTCTAGAATTGTTAGACATTATTTACTATTTTCTAAGTATTTATAAAATTATCTGGTATTTTCTGAAAATTTAATCCGAAAATTAAATCAGGATTAATCCTGGGCTGACACGTGTCGTGTCTGGATTTAATCCATCTCTCTCTCGGTTTGAATCTGAGCCATTCATCCTCACTTAAACCCCAACGGCCGAGATCCTTTTCCCCTTGACACGTGTCACCCATCTGGCCACATACCCCTTCATCTCCTCTCCTCTCTCACCGACGGGTGGGCCCCACCTGTCATGAGCTTCTTCTTCCTCCCTTCATCTTCAACCTCCAACCGCCACCATTGAAGCCCTCCCAAACTCTTAAATTCGTCAGTTTCTCATTCCTTAACTCTTGAGCGAGTGCGCGTTTGAATGCCCCTCTTCACTCCTCCTTAACGCCGGCCGTTTCCCCCACCTTTAAACCCCATTACCGCGGCTGAGCCCATTTTCGATCGCGTTAATGCCGGCCGGCCGTGCTTGGCCGTTAGCCCTCCCCTCCGCCTATAAAAACCTATCCCCCCCGCCGTCCCCCTTTCCCCTATCGGCTGAGCACCAAAGCCGCCGGAGCCGCCACGCCAAGCGCCGTCGCCGAGCCCTCTCTCTCCTCCGCCACCGAGCCCTACCGCCGGTAAGGCCGAACTCCCCGCCGCCTCCTCTATTCCCACCGCCCTTCGTCGGCCGCCGCCGAGCGCGCCGTTCCCGAGCCCCTCCGGCCGGCCGAACTGCGCTACCCGGTGACGTGGCCGCCACGTGTGCTCTGCATGGGCGCCGTGTGGAAGTCCAGTCGGCAGAAGTGCCACGTCGGTCTCCCTCTGGGATTGTGCACCCGATCCACGGTAGACCGGGCCCACCGGTCAAATTATATTTTCCCGCCGAATAATTTCAAAAGTGCTAACGTAATAAATGGCCATTTTCAGTACAAAAATAAATCAGAAAACTAGTCTTTTCCTTTTTCTTCTATTTAAACTTCCAGAAGCCCGTAAAACCTCATTTTAACTCCGTTTTGACCCGTTCAAATTTCTAAATTCATCTAAAATCCTAAACTACCCAAATATACACTCTTTTTGAATTTTATTTGTATTTATTTATTTTTTTGTTCTATCTTTTCGCGCATAGAACCCGTCATTACCGATGACTTTCCCGATCTGCAGCAAGAAGGTCCAGACAGCGTGCAAGAAGGCAAGTCTCCTTTGAACATTTTGTACCTATATTTTGAGAAATGCTTTTTATTATTTTAAATTTAATTGATTTCTATTTACATAGAACGCTAGCTTCTGTCTTAAGGTATTAGTTAATCCAATCATTGTTATGCCCTCATTGAAGTTGAATGCCATGTACCTTTGTAACCTTATGACTTCCTTTGTCTTAGTAATGAGGATATTATAATACTTTGCTAATATTAGAACAGTAGTAAAATGCTTAGTCAAGCTATTCAACCTTTGTAACCTTGGAATTGAAAATTATACTTCATTGATCTAGTCTTTTTATTCAGAAATTAGTGGCGATTGGTGTTGCCATTGTTCTTTCAAAATAAAACAAAATGTGAAAATTATTTTAGACCAGGGCGGATGGTTAGATTGGATTGGTGCACTTTTAGCACGAGATTTTGGTAAAGTGTATGTTCCACCGTAGTCGATTAAGGACCGACTCTTGTGTTTGTCCAGACCGAGCATTACCGTACAACCCCAAGTTTATATGGGTATGACCTTGCTGACTAACTTACGATAGTCTAGTTTAGGTGCCACCAGCGGGAAGTGAGTGCCAGGGATTTACTAGTTTATTCACAGTGAGGGACAGGGTTTTACTGTACTCATATGACGCAAGAGGGGGCTTCTGAGTGGGTGGTGTCTAGCTAGACTAGAGTGAGGTAAAAGCTTTGTGATATTTTATCTGGGTCACATGCCAAAGGAAGCGTGTTGACTATTAGGATAATTTATCTCTTGGGGGTAAAGTTGTACAACCTCTGCAGAGTGTTAACCTATTCGAATAGCCGTGCCCACGGTCAAGGGCGGGCAAGGAATGCATTCACATGGTAGATCTTTGGTTTTGGTTTTAGTAGCAAATTTTTGGGATTTCGAGAGTGGAGGGAACTCTCAGAAGGGTATCCTGATGGATGGAACCGTAGTTTTGAACCTTGGCGGTTAGAGCTGTTAACTCGTGTTGGTGGATAGAACATTCACTATAAAATGCTTAATAGTTTCAGTTAAAACAATTACTTTATTAAATTAATGCCTTTGAAAATATTTAATGGTATTCGAAATAAACTGTTGCTTTGTGCAAAAGAACCATATAACCCCTCCTTTGTTAAGCCTTGCATCTACTGCATTTTTTCCCAAGACTTGCGGAGTACTTTATGTACTCACATGCTGCACTCAAAATAAAACTCAGAGGAATATGAAGCTCAAGATGGAGATTACGACTACTTCGCGTGTGGATTCTACAAAGGCTTTCCAGAGTACAAGGCTGCGTTTCCCCAGTCAATTGCCTGTGGCGTATTGATGGGTCTACACCGGATTTACTTTTGCTTCCGCTGTGTTTTGTGAGTTTGTGAGGTCTTGAAACCTTAGTTGTAATAAAGAGGCCTTAATTTACATAATGTGGAATTAATTACTCATAAGGAAGTTCTTACACAAATATCTTCTAATGATTCTTTGTATTATATCATGTTTGATGATCCTAAAGAGCTATCTAGTGTGATTGAGAATGTTGCTGAAATTTCATGTTTAAAATCGCTAGTTAGTACCTATGCCTACACCTATAAGTTCAATTTGATCGGAGATTATGGTGTAGATAATAAGTTCTATGTTTGTCGAATATGCATTACATGTGATAAGTTTGATGAATTGAAATTGCATATTTTGGATAAACAATCTTTTGTGCCATATCATGATCACAATGAAATGAGTTTCAACAATAGTGCTTCTTGTTTTAAAAGATTTCTTAAGCCTACTTATTCATCCTTTAATGTACAATCATGTACAAATAATCAGAGTAGCACAGTTGAAACATGGAAGGCACTAAAAATCTTCTCCCCCATATTTGATTAACTTAATTTGGTTTGGCCCATTAATGACTTGTCCATGTACTTAGCAAAGTCGAGAACGACTTTTTCTCATGGAAGGGAGAATGATGTGAATGACAATATTGCAACATATACATCTTATGGCTGCTGTTGTACTAATTGGTTTATACAAAACAATAAGAATGGCACAATAATTGATTCATATATATGCCATGCATATGTGTTGTTCTTCTTGTTTACTATGCCTTTAGATGTTTATGATGTGCTAAACAGGAGAAGTGTTGACGATAAATATATATACCATGTATACATGTTGTATTCCTTGTTTAGTATGATTTCAGGCTATCAAAAGCCGAGGACGGCTTTTCTTGAAGAAGGGGAGGATGACGCGGATACGCTCATGTCTTACACTTCTCAGTTGAATATATTATTTAAATGGAAGGAGTTATTGAGCCGCATTAAATGTTATCACGTGAACTCTAATGTCACTTGACGCGGTTACGCTGACTAGCACAAATTACTTAGGATATCAACAAGAAACACATGAAAAATCACATAACTTCTAGCATGCACCTGGGCTCTGTAGTGACTCCTTGCAACTCTCCACGCATGTGCTAGTCCGCCACCACTCGCTTGGTAGGAACACGATGAGTCGACACCAGACTCCCCTGTGTGCTCACAACCATCGTCAGTGTTGTCCCACCCCCTTGTTCATCGATGATGCGCTGCATGCCATCACCACCCCCGCTTCCCATCTAGCGTGCAAGTACAAGTGCCCGCAAGGTGGCCACTTGACGCAGATACGCTCATGTCTTACACTTCTCAGTTGAATATATTATTTAAATGGAAGGAGTTATTGAGCCGCATTAAATGTTATCAGGTGAACTCTAATTTATTGGATCTTTAATGATTATACTTAGAGATACGGAGCTACTACTATTGTATTTAATTATATACAGGCCCATGCTCGATCTGTACAAGCCAAAAGTAAAGATGCGTTTAGAAGGCCTCGTCGATACTAGTGCGACGTCCATCACTTCAAGTGTACAAGATGATGAGGACATCTCGATTGGTCCGATTACGCGAGCACGAGCTAAAAAGATCAATCAACAGGTGAACTCGCTCCTAGCTGAATTTGGTTTTAATTTATATAAGAATAATATACTACCTGATAATTGCTATTTAATTATTCTTAGGTTTGAACAAAGAAGTCCATCGATTCGGTTTGTATCTAGTCAATTAAGAGTACGAGTTGCATTAGGAAACTTGTGTGCTGAGTTTTGGTGGGTCCGCATACGGTTGAGCTTCGGCTATTGTCGAGTCGGCCATCCTGGCTTTTATTATTCGGTATGCACTTCGTGTATGGAGACCACTGTTGAGGAACCGTCGCTGGCGACCAGTCCGAGCGATTCCTCTGTTTAGAACAAGAACGAATCAATCACAGAATCACAGAAGAATAGATTGAACACACAAAGAGAGATAGAGAGAACTCCTGGTCTTTCTTTATTGCTTTTATTCATGTGTACATAATATGCTGGTATGGCTCCCTATTTATAGACTACAATAAGGTGCCCACCATGGGCTGCGGGCTGCTGGCCCAGGCCCAGGTTTCTTAATACTCCCCCTTGGGCACTCATCCGACACGTTCATGCCTCACTAAAACTCCATAAAAACCCAGTGGGAAAAATTTGGAGAAAGAGCACATGATACATGTGATGCTGCGATGCACGAATTGCCTCATTAAAAACCTTGGTCGAGAAACTTCATGGAAAACTCGTCAAGGGAAAAAGAGTACAATTCACCCAATTTCATTTGGTCTTCAGGACTTTATTCCTTTGGGTACTTAATCTTCATGATCAAGATTTAATAACGGGCTTGAGAGAATTCTCCCCATGAATTCTGCACTTCTCTAAGTCTCATCATTCCAATCCCTCACGCGCACCTTTCAAAGCTAGATGCGGGGAGTGACTTAATGAACAAGTCTACATGACTTAGTGTGCAGTACTTTATTCTTGTCCATCTTTGCAATTCATGAGTATAAAGGAACTTGGGGTTAATACACTTACATAGCCCGTCTGCACTTGTGCAACGCAAGCTGCATTATCTTCATGGATAATTGTGGGGGTTTGCACAATGTTCATTCCACATGATTGCTGGATGTGGTGAACCGTTCAGCGGAACCAAGCGCACTCTCGTGCGGTTTCATACAGTGCTATAATTTCTGAGTGGTTCGTCGAAGTAGCAACAAGGCTTTGCTTAGATGATTTCTAGGAAATTGCAGCTCTACAACATGGAAATACATAGCCTGTTTGCGACTTAGCGGTATGCGGGTCATACAGGTACCCAACATCTGCATAGTCAATCAAGTTCAGATCTTGATTCTTTCTGTAAGACAATCTAAGGTCTTTTGCTTCCTTGGAGGTATCGGAAGGTGTCCTTTATGCCCCGCCAATGCCTTTTGGTGGGCTATGCACTGTACCTTGCTAACAGTACACGGCAAATGCAATGCCCGATCTAGTGCAGTTTGCTAAGTACATGAGTGCTACCACTGCACTCAAGTATGGGAATTCCGGTCCCAGGACTTCCTCCCCCTCTTCCCTAGGTCGGAAAGGATCCTTTTCTTGCTGTAAGGACCTCTCGATCATCGGTACTTTCGAGGGAAATGCCTTCTCGAAGTCAAAACCTTTCAAGCACCTTCTGGGTGTTGGTCGACTGATGTACCAAGATTCCTTCAGGGACATGTTCAAGCTGCAGGCCTAAACAAAACTTGGTTTTGCCAAATCCTTCATTTCAAATTCTGACTCCAAGTAGGAGCTTGCTTCTTTTATGTCTTCTGCTGTCCCGATGATGTTCAGATCATCTACATACACTGAGATTATACAGAATCCATTCTGCGATCGCCGTATAAATACACAAGGATAGTCTTCATTGTTCGTGTAGCCTTTCTTGCAGAGAAAGTCGCTCAAGCGATTATACCACATTCTTCCAGATTGTTTTAGTCCATACAGTGACTTTCTGAGTTTCACACTATACATATTTTTATTTTCTCTGTCTTGATTCGGGAGAGGGATTCCTTCAGGGACTCTCATATAAATTTCCGAATCCAAGTTACCGTGAAGGTATGTAGTCATAACACCCATCAATTTCATTTCTATGTTCAAGTTCACTGCCATTGAGATCAAGTATCTAAAGGTAATTCCACTCATGACTAGGGAGTAGGTTTCTTCATAATCAACTTCAGGACGTTGAGTGAAACCTTAGGCTACTAGCCTTGCTTTGTATCTTACTACTTCATTTCTTTCATTTCTCTTTCAAACAAATACCTACTTGTGCCCTACAGGGTGCACATGGAGAGGCGTGCGGCATACGGGCCCAAACACCTCTCTTTTGTTCAGAGATAGCAATTCAGTTGCTATTTCCTTCTTCCAATCTTCCCAATATGGTCTTTTCTTACATTCAGCGAGCGATGCAGGCTCGGGATCAAGATCGATGATTGTGGCAATTTTCTTTGCGAAGTAGATATTGATATTAGCTGTTGTCCTATTCAGGGACTCTCCCGTGTGCACATAATTTATAACTATTTCTTCATGAGTTGCTACTTCTGGAGCGATTGCTTCTTCTGGAGCTTCGCCTTGCGCATTGCTTCTTTCAATTGCGGTGGCAAGTCCCTTTAGTTTCTCGGCTCCGATGTGTGCGCACACATCCATGCCGACGGGGATATTCAGATCTGGTATGCCCTTTGCTGAAGGTGTCATACTTATGTCAGGTCTTAACTGGCTCCCCTTCTCATTCTGGGGGACTTCAGTGATCGGCTGTGGTAAGTCCTTCTTATCCTTCTTCACCAGGCATTCCCGGCTACTAAGGATTCGAGGAACCGGAGTTCTCGTCCTCTTTTTTATTTTTCTGAGGCCTCTGGACGAGATTAGGGATACCTTCAATTTTCTTTGGTATTTCAACCCTCTCACTACTGGATTCCGACCCTTTAGCCACGAAGCGCATCGCAATGACACTTAATTAGTTGCAATAGGTATGTACTATTGCAACGTTTTGCCAAAATCGTGGCGATATGTGCACAGTATTGCCTCTAAAATATTGCGTTGCGATAGCCATTGAATTCGTTGTAATAAGGTGGCTTTATCACCACCATTTAGAAAATGGTTGCGAGTAGTATGACTTTATTGCCACGGTTGTCTTGCGTTGTGATAATATTGATTTTCGTTGCAATAGTTAGGAGGTATTGCCACCTTATAGAATTTCGTTGCGAGTGGGTGACAATATTGCCACAATTTTATTGCGTTGTCATAGTCATCAATTGCGTTGCAAAAGGTTCCTATACAATGCGTATGAAATGAGTTTGTATTGCCACGAAATAAATTTGTTGCTATATATGATGATTGTTCATGGCAATAATCTGTTATTACAACGCTTTATTTTCGTGGGCCTAACTGCTCAACGCAAGGGCCGAATTGGTGTGGAGGAATTATATTATCTATAGTTATTAATTGCTAGAGGAGATAAAAAAATTGAAAAGTGACAACTAAAATGCAGTTGAGGAGGTCTCACTTGACAAAACAGGGGAGGATAAAAATTAGAATAAAAAAAATAAAAACAAAAACCATGGGGTGTGGAGGAATCGAACCAATAACCTCCTAGCTCAGAGGCGAAGGCGTTTACCACCAGACTATTGTACCTCACTGTCAATTATAATTGTAAATTTCTATTTATCTAAGCATGGTAAGCACCTGTCATATAAACCTTGGGCACCTCCCACCGCACGCCCAGCAGTCACCCCGCCTCCACCATCCGCGGCCACCGCGCAAACGCCGCTACCTAGCAGTCGCCCCGCCTCTACAGATGACGCGGATACGCTCATGTCTTGCACTTCTCAGTTAAATATATTATTTAACTGGAAGGAATTATTGAGCCACATTAAATATTATCATGTGAACTCTAATTTAATTGGGTTTTTAATTATTATATTTAGAGATATAGAATTACTACTATTTTATTTAATTATATACAGGCCAATACTCGATCTGTACAAGCCTAAAGTGAAGATGCGTTTAGAAGGTCTCGTCGACATTAGTCCATTGTCCATCATTTCGAGTGTACATGAACATTTGATGCTAATGTTGGGCTTTTATACCTATTAGGAAAGCCGATTATTTCTTCAGCTTCGAGCAAAAGAGTCGGATCTCTGGTTAGACAAACTACACCAAAATGCCCTGTTCCTACTGTCAGTGCATTTGAGAGCATCGGCGATTCAGATGAGGATGATGATCTTGCCCCGGATTCTAAGAATGATGCTGCTTACTTGGGCGCAAATGGAGCTATTGTAAGTCTAAGACGCATGTACTTACTCTGACAAGCAATATCAATGTGTCTGCTACTTTTTTTGGATAAATTGTATCTCAATGGCAATCCTCACATTTGATTTTGTTTTTTGGTTATTTGAAAGAAACTAACTATCTTTTGTTTGCCTGAAATCAGATTGGTCTTGCAATGTCTCCTTTAAGCAACAACTCTTTGTTTATCAACTATCACCGGAACCCTAATGTTTCTCTCTCAACTGATGACCCTTTACAAATTCACCTAACAAAAGAACCTTTGGTTGAAGAATACAGTATCGCTGCTTCGGCAATCTCCCTCCCTCTACATCTGTGATCTATTTCATGCCCACTTAGATCCTGCTTACTTTGGATTGCCTGTTACTCTTGGCAGCTGTGGAAGCTAAGTTCATGCGACTTGTGTGAAATTGCTAGGAATTCTATGTACCAATCCGTTTTTTCTCATAGGCTTAAGGTATAGATTGCTCATTCATTTGACAATTTGATTTGTTGTTTCATATTCTGACTCATGTGGAGGTGCAAGCTCTGACAATGTTTTTCTCTAGTCACACTGGATTGGGAGCAGCTACTATAGAAGAGGTCCTGAGGGCAATGACATCCACCAGACAAATGTTCCTCACATCAGGATTGAATTCCGACGCACTGTATGTACTTGGTACCTTTCTGCCTGGTATCCGATCTCTTCCTGTGCTTGTAAGTTTGCTTGTTTTCCGTCGATAAGTGCATTTCTGTGCTGAACTCGCAGATTTGGAAAGAAGAAATGGAGTATCCTTTTTGAAAGAGGACCATACCAACAATCCAGCCGGTCTTCAAGATGAGGAAAGTCAAGACAGCGGCCCAACACCACCAGAGAGGCCATCTCATGCTCGGAAAAGCAAGCAACGACAAAATGGTATGGTATCCTTCTGTCAATTCTATTTTCTAGGTTCTATTGGTCCTTGTTGAATGTGTACATTAAATGACATTTAAATTGCTCATAAGGAGGTGGCTCCCAACAGTGCAAGAAAGGTGTACGTGGATGTACTTAAGTATGTGCTGCTGGACAATACTCACATTAAGGTCCCTCTTTATTGTTCATGTTCTATCAGGATGAAATAATTTGATCAGAGCAAACAGAGTCGTGGCGTCGCCGAGTCAGGAAATTCAACATGGCAAAGAAGCAAGGACAAATGTAATGGAAGTGATAGCACTTTTGTTATTAGTTACAAACTTTGTAGTTTAAGTTTGGAGATTGATATGTAATTCCTGCATGAGTGGTGGCACTTTTAAATTATTATGTGTTGAATTAATATATGTGTTTTTGATCCAGCCGTGTTCCTAATTTGATTATTAATTTGCAAAAACAAATTATAATAAAATATCATATGCTCAATATGCTACCGCAAATTTTACCGTTGCGATAAATCTGTATGCAAAATTGGTATTTCGTTGTGATAGGCTGTTGCAACGCCGCTACTATGTTGCGATTCCACTATATGCCATGAACAATGTTCGTTGCTATAGGATCTATTTGCCACAAAATATATTTCGTCGCAATAACTTTATGGCAATGAAATACCTTCCGTGGCAATAAAACATATTGCAACGAAATGCTCTCTGTGGCAATAGGGTCTATTGCCACGAACCATTGGCGTGGCAATAGAACCTATTACCACGCAATATTTTCGTGGCAAATGATACTATTGCCACGACCAAACTTCGTGGCAAAAGAAGCTATTGCCACGGAGTCAGCCATGGCAATAGCCTATATTGCCACGACATCATTCGTTGCAACAACAAACAATTGCCACAACACATTGCATGGCAATAACCATAGGTATTGCAACGAAACCACAATCCGTTGCACAATCTTTTAAGCACGCAAGTACTTGCCACGCTTGCCAACGGAAGTGATGTGTTGCAATAGGTACATATTGCATCTATTTTGGCCCTATTGCAACGATTTCGCTCCGTTGTCCTAGACCTGAAAACTAGTAGTGTCTCTGGTGCAGTGCGTGCAGGCACATGCGACTTAGTCATGCTCTTCAAATCACTAAAGTGATCAGGCAGCTGATTTGCTAATGCTTGCGAATCAATTGTCTTCTGGACTTCTATTGTCTTCTGGACTTCTATTGTCTTCTGGACTTCTCTTGTCTTCTGGACTTCTCTATTTGCTTCACTAGTGCGCGGGTCATCTACATGGATTCCCGTGGCTTGCCACATAATTTCCCGACATTCTTCATCAAGGGGTTGATTTCCTCCCCCTAATGTTGGGAAATTTTCGGTGGTGACACTTGCGTTAGTTGCATAGGTGAATGGATGTTGTAGGCCGAAGGTCTAAGGTTGATGAGATTTGCTGCATGCAGGGCTGCGTGCTCCCAACATGTAGCTGCTAGGTTTCATTTATGCAAAGGGGGATGGGCAATAAATTTAATTCTCTTAATTAAAGCCTCTGCCAGACCATTCTGGGTATGGACATGCGGTAAATGCTCAACTGCAATACCCATCGCCATGTAATAATCATCAAATGCCTTCGAAGTAAATTCTCCGGCGTTGTCCATTCTGATGGACTTGATATGATGATCTGGAAACACATTTCTGATGCGAACGATCTGCGAGATCAATTTTGCAAAAGCGTGGTTTCTTGTGGACAACAAACCCACATATGACCACTTCGAAGAAGCGTCAACGAGCACCATGAAATACTTAAATGGCCCTGAGATGGGCTGAATGGGACCGCAAATGTCTCCCTGGATGCGTTCCAGGAATGCAGGGACTTCATCCTTCACTTTCAGAGTGGAGGGTCTATTTATTAGTTTCCCAGTGGCACATACAGGGCACACAATCTTTATGATTCGGGAAATTCTTCACATTAATATTATGCCCTTGGAAATTATTTATTATGTTTCTCATCATTCTAAGACCTGGGTGGCCTAATCTGTCATGCCAGAGACAGAAAAGTTCAGAGCTTCTAAATACTGTCTTCGGGACAGTGTAGGCTGCAGATGCCTTAATGTTGGTATAATATAGCCCAGTTTCTAGTGAAGGAAGTTTTTCTAATACACGTTTTCTTTTCATTCTCTTCGCGCTTCATAATGAGCAGGTATTCCTTACCGTGCTCTTCTTCAGTCTCAACGTGGAAACCATTTGTGCGGATATTCTTAAAGCTTAGGAGAGTTCTAGTCGATTTTGGGTACAATAAGACTTCTTCAATGACCAAAGTTGTGCCCATTTGTGGCTCTCCGTGAACCAATTATTCATGCATCGCTTCTGGCGATTGTCGTAAGCTGCCAGTGCTCTTACGAATCGACTGAAAAACTTAGTCTCTCTTAAGGTGATATGCGTTGTGCCGCTGGTAGCTAAGCACACTTTCTTCATAGGGCGCTACACGTGTTTTAATATAGGGTATTTATTAACATGTATGAGAAGGCAATCAACACATAAATAAAATACTCCAATATCAGAACATATCATGCCATCATAAACTGAATAAATGAATGAATTCTTCAAATATCATCCAACCATCACGAGAAAATAACAATTCTTAAGTACCATCTATGCAAATTCTAACATATTCTTCCACACAAAATAAATGACAATTAAAGTCTAAATGTATTCTGTGCACTAGACTTCTTCTGCTATTCTCTTGGGGGTGACATTCTCTTTAAGAGAAATCATGGCGGTGGCTGTTTCTGGGTCGAGAGGGGGTGTTGCTGCCGGGATGGGTTCAACCTCCATCAACTCAGGCAGCTGCTCAACATGCTCCCCCTCAACTCCTGCAAAGTGGGCTTCAGGCTGCCCTTTGCCATCCCGCTTTGGCTTGATAGCCTTATTCTCACGTGGAGCATCTGATTTGCCTTTCTGGGCTACGACCTTACCCTACCTTCCACTTTTCTTTATCAAGGGCTTTCGCTCCTTGTAGCTCCCGGCGTTGGCTTCATGGCCAGTGGAGCTCCCAGATGGCTGAGTGACTTAGTTCTTGCGGAGAACTTCGTCCTGAGCCTCTGCAACTTGCATCATATCAATCAATTCAGCATATTCCTTATAACCGTCTTGACGATAATTGCGTGCGAATTGTACTTCATTTGGGTGGAAGGATTTTCTCAATTTCTGTATTGGGGGTACAAATCCTGTGCAAGGCAGAATTGTATTCCCCGACCGTCTTAAAGTCGGCAAACCTTAGTCTGATCCACTCTTACTCTGCTTGAGGAAGAATGGTGTACTTTAGCCTCTCAAACCGCTTCTTGAGTGCGGTCCAGAGTGCTAGCGCGCTTTTCTCCGCCATATACTCATTCTTGAGAGTGAGGCAGAGGTGGTGCCTGAGAAAATGAAGTGCTTGATCATTTTCTTTAGGCGTGGGTTGGGCGTCATTCAGTCCGCCAATCCCAATAGTCGCGCGGAGCTTCTTGGCTCCAACACAATCTCGACATCGGATGCCTATGTCAGATAGTTTTGGTCATGCGGGGCCAGCTCCTCGAACTCCCAGTTCGTGATGCTAGTCATCTAAATGTGTATAAGTCTACTGCTGGTAGACATGCACGGAATAATTCACTGCGGGTAAATAAATGGTACAAAATATTCTCGTAATGTTCCAGAATTTTCTGTGCATTTTCTATAAATTTTACTGCTAATTTCAGTGATTAAAAGCAATTTAACCAAAAACAGTAAATAAAAACAGAAAATACAAAGAATAATAATGGCATAAATAAATAAGCTTCAAATGCTAAAAATAATTCAAAATTCAGATTCCCGAGGCCCTTTTATGCTAGAATATAGATTTTCAGCGAATTCTGCAATTTCTGGGGGTTTCTACGCAAATTTTCAGTTCAGAGAAAAAATTCGCGCAATTTTCTGATTTACCGAGGGGTTTTCTATAAAATTCTGGACCCACTCGTAAATTTGAGGGCTTATTCATAATTTTCGGAACTACGAGGCCTTTTCTGCAAGAATTTGGGACTTAAATTAAAATTTTATGGGCTCTTCGGTAATTTACATAAAATGGGAGGACTTTTTCGCAAAACACTACCGCACCTTTTTTTTCTCTCCTGGCCGGGCCTCTCTCTTTCCCAGGCCCATCCATCGATTACCCCCTTCTCCCGCATACGGCCCACGGCCCATCCGCCTTTTGCCCTGCTTTTGGCCCACAAGGCCCGTTCGGGCGGTTTAACCAGGGGCTCTAGGGTTCCCTCCCCTCACTCGGTTAGTGGCGGCGGTGGCGCCCGAGATGCAGCCTGGGCGGGTGAGGTGGTCGGGCCGAGCCGGCGGCGTGTGGGCGCAGAGACGCGGGCGCGGCCGCCAGCGGCGCGGCAGCAAGCCGGCGCCAACACTCCAACGACAAGTGGCGGGCTGGCGGCGAGGATCGACTCAGCGGCGCACGGTCGTCGCGGCGGCGCATGACGCGCACGGGTGGCCGAGCGGCGGGTCGTGAGGACAGCGCGCGACCGTGCGTGCGTTCGAGCCCGGATGGCGAGGGCGGGGCGGCCGCTTCGGTCGGATGTCGTGCGGCGGCGTGGGGAGGCTGTGGTGGGAGGCCGGTGACGATAGCCGACCTGTGGTCGGCCGGCCAAGCGGCGGAGGCGACCGGAGGCATGGTGCTTCGGGCACAACGACCTCGACGACGGGCGGCCGGGACGTGCGTGCGGGCGCGAGTGGTGAGGCCGGCTGGGAAGCGCGTGCAGGCGGCTAGACCGAGACGGCGGCCGGCCAAACCAAGTGGTGGCGGCCTGTACGGGGTGACGCCGTCGGCAACCACACCAGCAGCCCGTGTGCTTCGGCCGGTGGTATCGGCTGCTGGCCAGCGGTGCCTTGGTTTCATGGTCGGTGGCACCGGCTGTTGGCCGACGGTGCTTCATGGCTGGCTTCTGGCCGGCCTCCAGCGGTCGCATGAGGCGACAGTGCCCCCCTTTTTTCTGTGTTTATGCCATGCAGATGCAAAACCGAACAGAGACAATGCAAATTTCTCGTGCAGTTTTCTCTCATGCAATGATCGTGCAGAATCAAATAAATTCATGCAAAAAAAATTTTGTTTCCAATCTACGATGCAATCAACATCTACCATGTTTCACAATCTACCGATCGACATTGTGCCGGCGATTTCAGATCTGCTCGCAGTAGATTTAGGGCAGATTTGCATCGTTCTACAGTGCAATCAACATCTACCTCGTTTCACAATCTACCGATCGGCATTGTGCCGGTGACTTCAAGTCTGCTCGCGGTAGATTAGGGCGGATTTGCACCGTAGAGATTCAATCTAGAATGCGAAAAGAAAATCCAGATTCAAAAAGCGATCTAGAAAATTCAATCTGTGCTTCGATGATTACCTCGTTCACCAGAGCGAAGTCGTGCTGATAACGTGTTGAGGAACCGTCGCTGGCAACCAGTCCGAGCGATTCCTCTGTTTAGAACAAGAACAAATCAATCACAGAATCACAGAAGAATAGATTGAACACACACAGAGATAGATAGAGAGAACTCCTGGTCTTTCTTTATTGCTTTTATTCATGTGTACATAATATGCTGGTATGGCTCCCTATTTATAGACTACAATGAGGTGCCCACCATGGGTTGCGGGTTGCTGGCCCAGGCCCAGGTTTCTCAACAACCACAACAGATTAAGAAATATATCTATTATTTTCAAGGAGAGCCATGCGTTTGTTCCTCCTAGGGTTTGGCATATAATTGCAACCTAGAGGGGAATCAGGCGTTCTTCCCCGTCGTTCTTGTGATTCCTTGTGATTTGCCGGAGCGACGACGCGTCTACTTGGTGGTCGGGTAGACGGGATCACGAGCGTGTGGTTGGGCGAATTTTTTTGTCGCGGGTTGCTGTTCTAACAGTGGTTGGCGCCATCGATTCGTCAGGTTACACGGATCCAACTATCTTCATCGATCCTACGCCGTGAAGATCGAGCAATCCCCGCATCACCACTGCTGCCAAAACAGCTTGCCTACTTGCTGGTGATCATTAGCTGGCCCATGGGCGCCGTAGACTTCGTTGACTAGTGCACAACACCTAGTGGCATCTGCGCGCCCTCCTCAGCGTCCTCACCAATCTTGTGACCGCCGTCAGGAATGCGTGTGTCATAGCCACCATTGACCGGTTCTGTCCTCGAGCTCCACCACCTCCATGTGCCCTCCTCATTAGTCATTGCCAGGCCTATGTGCCGTGGCCACCACCAGTCCCCTCCTTCGCATTTGTCAGCACCACCGTGCCAGATTTGGGAGCATGGGATTTGGGGAGATGGGGCAGGGAAACAAATTTCCATCAAAATTTCGCGATTTTTAGCAAAAATCATTTTTATCAGCCTATTCCAAGAAAAGCCCAAATCGGAGAAATATTTCGACCCCTTTTGACATTTTCAGCTCATCACTCAACCATTGTCTCATTCTCCCCCACCAAGGCTCCGACCACCTTGGCCACTAGCACACAAACTAATCCCCTTGACCAATGTCTCATTCTCTCTCCTTCCCTACATCAATCCAGGTCCAATCAACACCGGCACTCCATCCTACTCCTCCACAGTTGTGCCCCTCCCCCTGCACTATGATTGAAGCGGCAATGAGATGGTGTTTGCCTGCGAAGCAATGACAATGAGGTGCTCAACACCGCTGCCCTTCGTGCACTCTCCTTTACCCTCATTAGCATCCTTCTCTCCTGCTCCCACCTTGCCCAAGACCCCCACCTTGGCCACGAGGCACATGCCTTCGCACTCAAGAATGGGTTCCTGGACGACACCCGTGAGCGCCTCCCCTTCAAACTTCTCCTCTCCATGTACACACGTGTGGGCCTCGTGTGTAGAGGCACTTTGCCACTACCGCTCGGAGGCCCGGCTACGACATCGTCACCTGGAACACTATGATTAGCCTACTCGTCCAGAGTAGTCGGTGCGGCGGGGCCGTCAAGACCCTCTATGACATGGTCATGTTGGATATTGATCTAAGGCCAAAACGGCCAGAAAAGGAAGGACGTGGGGAAATCCACGTCCCTGATTTTCAACGCTCTGATCGGGGGTGCCTTACCAATTTTGGTTACGGTCCCCCGTTGCGCAGCGCAATATAAAAGGGGGGGTTCCGGCCTCACGTTAGGGTTATGCCGTTCCAATCCCGTGAGACTAAAAACCCCGTACAAACCCTAATCAAGACCCGATCTATTACGCTCTGCTAGCAACGGGAAGACCGTCGCCGCCGCTGCTACAGGACATCGCCGGCGACTCTCTGGCCGATCTGCACCGACTCGTCCCCATGCCTACATCACGCAGGCACGAGGTCTTCGCTCAAATGGCATTCATCGGCGACCGTGAGTCAAACCCTAACCCCTTAAGTCTAGGTGTTCTAGATGCTAGACTAGTGGCTTGATGTTATGCATGAATCTTTTAAGGCTTACATTTGGTATCAGAGTCGATACTAGTCTCCTAGAACCCTAATCGCATGCTTATGTTTCGGATTGGGGTTTTACTGAATGTTAATCTTGTTCTTTTTGGGCTCGGGTAGCATGGGAGAAGGAGGGGAATCAAATGTTTTATGCAAACCCTTAAGTTTTTCCCCAAAATGTTTGATGGATCCCGAACCGTAGAATCCCAAATTATGATGAATCTTAAGAAAGTTTCCCCAAATCATGTTGATCCCTCGGATCGGAAAGAACCAAAAAATGGGAGACTTACGCGCCGGCGCGGCGGCTTGCTGCTCCACCCCGGGGCCGCCGTCGACGATGGAGCGCCTCGCGGCGCCGCCGCGCCGCCTCCGCATCGCGGCGCTCTCGCCGCCGTTTCCCGCGCGGGGCCGCCCTCGCTCGCCACCCCTCCCGATGGCGCCGACACCCGCCGAGCCGTGCCTCCCGCCGCTCGCCCCATGCGCCCGCCGCCACTCCGCGGGAGCAGGGCGGCCGCCGCCACGCTTCCCCATGGCGTCGCCCCTCCCGTTGGCGCCGCCTTGCGCCCCGAGCAAGGGCGCCGCCGCGCCACCCATCCCCGCGCGCGAGCTGCTGCCACCGTCGCCGTCCATTTTTTGCAGGCGCAGGGGAGCCGAATGGTTTCTAGGGTTAGGGTTTTGGAGGGGGCGGCATTTTGTTCGAGCGAAAAAACCTCCTGGCCGTCCGATCCCCTTGAACGGGCATGATGAATGCGGATGTGGGAGGGGGCTGATGGGCCGGCTGCAAGTTTTTTTTGGGCCCGTGCAGGATCTCCTCCCGTGCGGGAGTCTTTATGGGTTTGTTTGGCCGGCTACTGTGCGTGCATGAGGTGGGCCGAGGGAGTTTTTGGGCCCCGAGGGGTTTATGGGCTAAATGCTATTGCACAGTAGTGCATTATTTTATGTATTTCAGCATATATTTCATGCACATATTTAGGCATATATACAAGAAATTGATTTATGGTATATCCTTCTGGCTGTTGGGTTTTATTTTTCAGTGTATATTTCATGTATATCTCATGTATAATTGATGATTGATGTATTATTTGATGTCTCTTATGAAAATGTTACTGGATAATGCCTTTTAAGCTGCTGAAAATATCATGTTTAATTTCCGCTGCCTGATGCTTTGTATCTAATTGAATGAAACCAACGTGAAATTCAATTAGAGAATTATGTTTAATTTTGACATGCTATTACTTTTGGACCAACGTTAATTGTAATTGCATGTCATCAATTATGTTTAAATTTTGCCATGCTGTTACTCTTTGACCAACGTTAATTGTAATTGCATGCCATAAATTATGTTAAATTTTTCGCTTCTGCCCAACGGTGATGCGAAAAATTCTTATGAGCATGTTGTTAATCATACCAACGTAAGATTAACTTTCATGCAAATTAATTATGCGCTTTTCTAATGTAATTTTTAAAATTTTTCAGCTGCTTCAGTTTCCGCTCAAGTTAATGCAATTGAGCCACTTAATGGTAGTAACTTTCAGAAATGGAAGTTTACACTTATGACGACTTTTCAGCTCTTGGATCTGGACTATGCGTTCAAGTTCGATGAGCCTGTCGCTCCTACTGAAGGGGAGGACAATTTTGACGACAAAATGAAGGATTATAAAACTAATACTGAGAAGTGGGAGCGGTCTAACCGCGTTTCACTTGCTGTGATGAAGAACTCCATCAGTGAGGCCATAAGGGGAGCAATCCCTGAAAAGGAAAGGGTGAAGGACTATTTGTCCTCCATCGAGGATCACTTTAAGGGGTCCTCTAAAGTTTATGCTACCACACTGATGCACAGGCTCATGAACACCAAGTACAATGGTACTGGGAATGTTCGTGAGCACATTATGACCATAATCAATATTGCTGCCAGACTTAAGACAATGGACATGGCTATCTCTGATGGTTTTGTTGTCCATTACATTATGATGTCTCTTCCCAAGCAATTTGAAGCTTTCAAGGTGAACTACAACACCATTAAGGACAAGTGGACCATGAGCGAGTTGATCGCTAATGTTTCACAGGAGGAAGAGAGGCTCAAAGCTGAGGGGGCTACTGATTTTGTGAATCAAGTCAGCTCCTCAAATAAAGCTGGTCCCTCTAGAAATAGAGGTGGCTACAAAGGAAAGGGAAAGAAGGAGCAAGCCTACTCTCCTTACCAGAAGCCACGAAGCCCAAAGACCCACAAGATCCTAAGGCGCCTAAAAACGCTTCAGGACCTGGGAGCTCAAATGAACAGAAGAAAAGTGGTGAATGTTACTTTTGTCAGTCGAAGGACCATTTCAAAGATGATTGTCCTGGATGGCTGAAATGGCTCGCCAAGAAAGGTACTTATGAAATCACTTTTGTTGATGAAGCATTTTATGCTGATTTTCCTATAAATTCTTGGTGGGTTGATTCTGGTGCCACTGTGCACGTTATGAATTCCTTGCAGGGATTCCATATGTTGAGAAGTCTCAAAGGGGAAAGAAGCCTAAGAGTGGCTAATGGGATGGAAGCCGAAATTCAAGCTATTGGATCGGTTTCTTTAGTTTTGAATAATGGTTTTGTAATGAAACTTAATGATGTTCTTTATGTTCCCTCAATGAGAAGAAACTTGATTTCCATTTCATTATTAGATAATGATGGATATTCTTGTAATTTTGGACACGGAATGTGTTTGATTTATTTCAATAATGATAATGTTGGTCGTGCCATCCGACACGACAAGCTTTATATGTTATCCCTGCAAGATTCTCCTATATCCATGAATGTATGTGATGTGAATAAAAAGCGCAAGCGAATTGATGATACTTCGTCAAAATTGTGGCACTGTCGTTTGGGCCACATTTCGAGGGGGGAAATTGAACGTCTCATTAAAGAAGAAATTCTCCACCCTTTAGACTTTAATGATTCGGATGATCATTGCCTCGATTGTATCAAAGGCAAGTATGTAAAGCAAATAAAGAAAGGTGCTACTCAAGCACGTGGATTTTGGAATTAATTCATACCGACATATGTGGTCCTTTCCCTGTGACATCAGTGGATGGTTATGATTCTTTTATTACGTTCACTGATGATTACTCACGTTATGGTTATATCTATCCTATTAAAGAAATATCAGAGGCACTTGAAAAATTTAAGATATTTAAGGCTGAAGTTGAAAATCAGCACAGTCTAAAGATTAAAGTAGTGCGCTCGGATCGTGGGGGAGAGTATTATGGGCGACACGCAACTTATGGGCAGATTCCTGGTCCTTTTGCCAGGTTCCTACAAGAAAATGGTATAGTCGCCCAGTACTCAATGCCCGGTGATCCCCAGCAAAATGGAGTAGCGGAAAGAAGAAACCGCACACTTATGGACATGGTTCGAAGTATGTTGAGCTACTCCACTTTGCCTGTAAAGTTATGGATGGAAGCATTAAAGACCGCTGCACACATACTCAATCGGGTTCCCAGTAAATCAGTGCCTAAAACACCTTATGAATTATGGACTGGGAGAAAACCTAGTTTGAACTACCTCCATGTGTGGGGATGTGCGGCTGAAGCTAAAATTTTTAACCCATAAATTGGGAAATTAGACCCCAAGACTGTGAGTTGCCATTTTATTGGCTACCCTGACAGGTCTAAAGGGTACCGATTCTATTGTCCAGATCGTACCACAAAATTTGTAGAAACAAGGCACGTTGTGTTCTTGGAAAATGATGGCATCAGTGGTAACTTGGAGCCTAGGAAAATTGATCTTGAGGAGAAGGGGATTTATGTTGCTTCACCGCTGATCTGACAGACTGATTTTCCCATGCCCCAAATGGTTGTGCCCACGGTTGATCCTGTAGTTGCAACTCTGTTGCATCTCCGATTATTCTGTGGCTACTCATACTGTTGAGGGCTCTGAAAATACAAGTGCAATACCTAATGATGAGCCTTTACAGCCCTCTGTGACAATTAATGAACAGCCTAATGAACCTGCTAATGAACCTGTCAGGAGATCAGAACGAGTGAGGAGATCTGCTATCCCAAGTGATTATGAGGTTTACTTGAATGAGGATGATCTTGGGAAGGCAGATGATCCTAGCTCTTATAAGGAAGCAATGAAGAATAAGGATTCATCTAAATGGCTAGATGCCATGAAAGATGAGATTGAGTCCATGGGCGCTAATGGCGTATGGGACTTAGTGGAAATTCCTAATGGAGCCAAAATAGTAGGCTGCAAATGGGTCTACAAAACAAAACGTGACTCCAAAGGGAACATCGAAAGGTTTAAGGTGAGACTTGTAGCGAAAGGGTTTACACAAAGAGAAGGCATTGACTATAATAAAACCCTTTCTCCTGTCTCAACTAAAGATTCATTTAGAATCATAATGGCGCTCACAGCACATTTCGATTTAGAGTTGCACCAAATGGATGTTAAGACTGCATTCCTGAATGGAGACTTGTATGAGGACATTTACATGACACAACCGGAAGGTTTTGTTGTGGAAGGCGAGGAACATTTGGGATGCAAACTAAAGAAATCCATATATGGCCTAAAGCAAGCTTCTAGGCAATGGTACCTTAAGTTCGATGAAGTCATAAGGAAATTTGGATTTAAGGAGAATGATGTTGATAATTGTACTTATGTTAAGTTCAGGGGGACTAATTACACCTTCTTAATTCTTTATGTGGACGATATATTATTGGCCAGCAGCAGTGTGGACATGCTGCGGGAAACTAAAAGATTTCTCTCGTCCAATTTTGACATGAAAGATCTCGGTGAAGCATCTTATGTTCTTGGTATTGAAATTCACCGAGATAGGTCCAAAGGAACATTAGGTTTATCACAAAAGGCATACATTGACAGAGTACTAAAGAGATACAATATGCATAAATGCTCTGCCTCGCCTGCTCCTATTGTTAAGGGCGATAAGTTTGGGAAATTTCAATGCCCAAATAATGACTATGAATCTGATCAGATGAAGGCTATACCTTACGCTTCTGCTGTCGGAAGTATTATGTATGCTCAAGTATGTACACGCCCTGATTTAGCTTTTGTTACCGGGATGCTTGGTAGATATCAGTCAAATCCAGGACCGGACCACTGGAAAGCCGTTAAGAAAGTCCTGCGCTATATGCAAGGCACTAAAGGTCACATGCTCGCATATAGAAAATGCGATAACCTTGAGGTTGTCGGTTATTCTGATGCTGATTTTGCGGGGTGTAAAGACACTAAGAAGTCTACATCAGGTTATATTTTCACCCTCGCAGGAGCAGCAATCTCATAGAAAAGTGTAAAGCAAACACTTACTGCATCGTCGACAATGCAGGCTGAATTTGTGGCATGTTATGAGGCTACCGGGCAGGCTGTATGGCTTAAGAACTTTATCCCGGGATTGAGAGTGGTAGACAGCATTTCTAGACCACTCATTTTGTACTGCGACAATCAACCCGCAGTTTTCTATTCGAGTAACAACAAGTCGAGTGCAGCTGCCAAGCACATTGACATAAAGTATCATGTTGTGAAAGATAGAGTCCAGAATCAAACAATTAAGGTTGAGCATATTGGAACTAAATTTATGCTTACGGATCCGCTCACAAAAGGCTTACCACCCAATATTTTTCGTAATCATGTTGCCGGCATGGGTTTATTGGAGAGCCTGTGATCCTGGAATAAGAGGACCATATAAAGTAACCAACTCCCATGAAGTATTATGTTATCCGATTGATATAGAATGGAACACAATAAGTACTGTTGTCCAGCGGTATTTAATTGACTGTTGTGACACATTATTTTGGTGTGAAGTTATATTGAGAGAGGGCTTATGACGTTTAGCCTTACGATCAAGGGGTAGAATGTTGGATATTGATCTAAGGCCAAAACGGCCAGAAAAGGAAGGACGTGGGGAAATCCACGTCCCTGATTTTCAGCGCCCTGATCGGGGGTGCCTTACCAATTTTGGTTACGGTCCCCCGTTGCGCAGCGCAATATAAAAGGGGGGGTTCCGGCCTCACGTTAGGGTTACGCCGTTCCAATCCCGTGAGACTAAAAACCCCGTACAAACCCTAATCAAGACCCGATCTATTACGCTCTGCTAGCAACGGGAAGACCGCCGCCGCCGCGCTACAGACATCGCGGCGACTCTCGCCGATCGCACCGACTTCGTCCCCACGCCTGCATCACGCAGGCACGAGGTCTTCGCTCAAATGGCGTTCATCGGCGACCGTGAGTCAAACCCTAACCCCTTAAGTCTAGGTGTTCTAGATGCTAGACTAGTGGCTTGCATGAATCTTTTAAGGCTTACAGGTCATGCTTGGGGCGCCACCAGACGGCAGCAGCTCGGGTCAAGGCCGTGGATTCCATGCATAGGGGTGCACATGGAGAGCAGGTCGGACGCACAGGGGTCAGCAGACGCTTGGAAGATTTCGACCATGTAGGGTGCAAGAGGCATCCCTAGCTATCCTAGGTATCCAAAGAAGATACGAGTACCAGAGGAGTTTCGAGTAACCGAAAGCTTTTGAGTGCAAAGTCATAAGCGTACGGTCGGACTTCGAGTTCGAGTGCGCAGTCGGAAGCGTTCGAGCGGGGCGGTCGAAAGATCAAAGTACGCAGCAGTCGAAGGTTCTAGAGCACGGAGTGGTCGGAGGTTGCATGGTCGAAGCCAACAGAGATATCGACGCACATCACGGGGACCAGAAGGTGCCACCGAAGGAAATGGACGATGCAACCCTACAGGAGATAGACCAAAAGAAAATTTTCATGCAAAGAATAAAGATTTCCAAAAGATATTTGTCTGTAAGGCATCTATTCGACCCACTTCTAGTCATCTTCTCGGTCCTCCAAGAGAATCGAACCATGGACTCACTGTCACTTGCTTGACGTACTTATTCGTCAATGATGCCATCACGGCCCCCGCTTCCCATCTGGTGTGTAGGTACAAGCGCCAGCTAAGCGGTCACTGCTGCCTGAATAGCTCGCTTAGTCACTGGTGATCATCGGCTGGCCCATGGACCATGGATGCAGCACTGCGGCTGAACGGGTTCCCGTGCAAGAGGCGTGGTCTTCGTCCGCAAGGGCGAGGTCTTCGTCTTCCCCCTGGCCTTGTCTGTTGGGAAAATAGTCCCACATGGATTGTGGGAAAGAAAAAAGCACAACTTATAAGTGTGAGGGAGCCTCCACCCATTGGACTAGTCTTTTGGGGGGGGGGGGAGAAGACCCAATACCACTTATAAAGTTCTTGCTTAAAGGGCTTGCTTGCGGGCAGCCCGTGGGCTCAGATGCGTGGGGTGCGCAGCCCATTTAAGACCTGGGGACCGGGGCACGGGGCGCGTACGGGTCAGGGGCGTTGGCATATGACGCATGGCGCGTGTGGGCCCGTAGCGGACACACGGCATGGTATATGCGCCAGCACTGGACGTACGGACGTGTGCTTAACAGTGGTATCAGAGCCAGGCACCCAACATCTCCCAGAAGTGCGGTGTGCACAATCCATGTGTGAGGGGGAGATTGTTGGGAAAATAGTCCCATATGGATTGTGCATGACACCTGGTGGCATCTGTGCGCCCTCCTCAGCATCCTCCCCAATCCTGTGGCTGCCGCTAGGGATGCGTGTGTCACAGCCAACATTGACCGGCTCCGTCCTCGACCCCCACCGCCGCCACGTGCCCTCCTCATCTGTCATTGCCAGGCCTACGTGCCATGGCCGCCGCTAGTCCCCTCCTTGGCTGCTGTCAGCATCAGCGTGCTGGATTTGGGGAGATGGAGCAGGGAATCAAATTTTGATTGAAATTTCACGATATTTGGCGAAAATCGTTTTATCGGCCCATTCGAAGAAAAGCCCAAATCGGCCAAATATTTCGACATCGATCTCAGTCCTCCAATTCTGCTCATCGGGATCTCACGGCCGGAGCTGGCCTGTTCATGGGTGACATGGATTAATTAGGAACGGAGGTTAGTATATAGGAGTACCTTAAAAGAATGCTTTTAACGGGCCGGGTCGTCATGCTCTTCCAAATAACTTGGCCATACGTCAATTAATTGATCACGTCTTGATCAAGCTATGCACCGGCCGGGCGACCTCTATAAATACCACCATATATATGTCTTCCCTTCATATCCCGGCCGGCTTCCTCGTCAATCTCAGACAAACCTAGCTAGCTAATTAATTAAGCATATATGTTGAGCATGGCGGGCAGTGCCTCCTTGGCCGTTGTCGTTGTCCTCCTGGCGCTCGGCGCTCCCTCGCTGGCCGGCGACCCCGACATGCTCCAGGACATCTGCGTCGCCGACTACAAATCCCTCCAGGGCCGTAAGTAGTCCACCGGCCACTCTCTCAATCTCAACAGATTGGATTGACTCGATCCCTCAAGGAAATGGAATATTGCGCTTAATTAATTGGGAAAATTTGTTCAGTAGCACTGAAAGGTCACCTCTTTCGGAAAATACCACTAAAAAAACGGGGTTCCAAAAATTACCACCGAAAGATTCATTTTTCTTCGGGATTTAGCATTTTGGACAAAAATACCCCCCTCCCTCAACTTCTCTCCTCCTGCGCCGCCCCGTCCGCCTCCCTCTTCGCCGCCGGCCTCCCCGCCTCCTCCTCGCCCCCGCCTCCCCGCTCCTCTCCCTCTTCTCCCCGCTCCCCTTCCTCTCCCTCCTCCTCGCCCTCCGCCTCTCCCCCCGCCGGCTCCCCCTCCCCCACCGCCTCCTCCCTCCGCTCCCTCCCCGCCGCCCCCTCCCTCGCCGCCTCCTCCTGCGCCGCCCCGTCCGCCTCCCTCTTCGCCGCCGGCCTCCCCGCCGCCTCCTCGCCCCCGCCTCCCCGCTCCCCTTCCTCTCCCTCCTCCTCGCCCTCCGCTCCTCCTCCTCCGCAGCCGGCTGGCCGGACAGAGGAGGTGTGGGGCGCATGGCGGCGGCGGGGGCTCCGGCGAGGCAGCCCCGCCCCCGCCGGCGGCGGCATCGCCCTGTGGTGCTGCGGCCAGGCGATGAAGCCGGCCTGGGGCGTTGGACGCCGAAGGAGCCGGGCGTCGGGCGTTGGGCGCCGAAGGAGCCGGGAGGGGGAGGCGGCGGGGGAGGGGGAGCCGGGGAGGGGGCGGCGGGGAGGGAGCGGAGGGGGAGGCAGCGAGGGAGGGGGCGGCGGGGAGGGAGCGGAGGGAGGAGCGGCGGGGGAGGGTGCGGTCCTTTTACATGCGATTTTGGCGGACAAAAAAAGGAAAAATATATGCAAACATAGGAAAAACGCCTACTCGTCAGTTGCAATGGAACATGTAGCAGATCACTGAGTGTTATTCTTTGAGGTGGCAAATGCTAGATTTTCACTATTACTCCCTTCGTTCTTCTTTCCATGTTTTAGACTGCGTGTAGTTAACCTTTTTAACGCTGTCCACAAATATATAGAAAAGAATATTTGGATTTGCTTTGTAGAATTGACATTAATAGATTTGTCATAAAAATATTTTCGTACCGTTATAATTTTAAATTTTTCACTCATATATAAGTGCTTATTCTGCACTTTCCCTTTAATTAGTAACGGTTAGTGCATGGCATGAAAATATGGTTCGATGACGGTTAGTCCAAACGCCAATGTCCATTGCACTACCTACTCAATGTAGGTCTAATAGAATTAAGCTTAATTCTCTAATGTGGGTGGATGATTTTCCAAGTTTTAAGTCAAGGACGATACATTCGTAGCTTTTTTTAGACGATATGCACATAGTTGTTGCCACGGCAATGTCAGTAAGAATTTAGTGGCGGTAGGATAGAAGTAAGGTCGCACGAGACATACGAATAGATCACCACTACTAGAAAACGGATGATCCCTCACGAGCTTGAATTTTCCTGACGGGCCCGCATGAAACGTGAGGGATATCATTTTTTGTGACGGGCCCACGTATCACCGTCACAAAAATACATTTTTTTTGTCGGGCTCCTTAAGCCGTCAGGAAAATACACTATTTTTGTGACGGTATTAAGTAAACCGTGAGGATAATTACAGAGAAGCCCGTGAGGCTTTTTCAGCCCGTGAGGCTTCTGAATCTAGTCCGGCCGCGCCCACTAATTTTGTGCGGGAACCGCGCTGACTGAAAACCTAAGTTTTTCCCCAAATTTCCCCATCCCTCGCCCGCCTCCTCCGCCCCATCCCTCGCCGCCGCCCGCCTCCCAGTCCTCCCGACGCCCCAGCCTCCGCGCCACGCGCATCCTCCTCCCCATCCTCGCCGTCGCCCGCCTCCCTGTGTCCTCCCGACGCCCAGCTCCGCGCGCGCGTCCTCCTCCCCATCCCTCGCTTGCCTCCTCTCGCCCCATCCCTCGCCTGCCGCCCCGCCTCCCGTGTCCTCCCGACGCCCAGCTCCGCCGCCGCGGCGTCCTCCGCCCCATCCCTCGCCCGCCTCCTCTCCGCCCCATCCTCGCCGCCGCCCGCCTCCCAGTCCGCCCCGCCGCCCGCCTCCCAGTCCTCCCGACGCCCAGCTCGCCGCCGCGCGCCCCATCGATCCGCTCTCCTCCTCCCCATCCTCGCCCGCCTCCGCCCCATCCTCACCCCGCCGCCCAGTCCGCCCGACGCCCGCCTCCCTGTGTCCTCTCCGACGCCCAGCCCCGCCCGCCGCCCTGACACCCAGCTCCGGCCCGCAGTCCTGCCTCCCGAGCTCCCACCCCCGACGCCGCAGCTCCGGTCCGCCGCCCCAAATCCGCCCTACCCCCCGACGCCCCAGCATAAATACTCAAGCAAGAATCAGAAAAGGTGTGACTTCCGCACCACAAAAAGATTATTGTTCTGTCTTGTTTGCAATTGTCATATATGGTACAGCTCGTCCCAAATCCAACAAAAATTACTTCAGTTCAGAGCACATATGTGATCTTGTTGCTTTGATTTGTTCTTTCTACTATAGGTCTGCAATATATGAAGTACTGGTACTACAACTTAAGGTATCGACAAAACCAATAACTTAGAAGTACTAGATGTATATCACTTCCCGTAAAAAAAGACGTACTACTTCACAAAATATGCATTTTTTGTATGGTATCAATCCGGTGTAACTCCTATATATCTGTATGTAAACCCAATCATGTAAACAAAAATTCTTAAAAAGTTACTGAATGTGGGGGGATATCTATCATGTAATCATATCAATATTTTCCCCTTTTTCATATCTTGTAAACGCAGTTTATTTTTGATTTTTTCATATCTATCATGCTTATGGTTGCTTACCTTGTAGCCTTCTATATAGTTCAAAAATCTAAATACGACACTTTCTGTTTCAGGTTATCTCGTACTTCTTCTACAAGAATCTGACATTTACACTAACTCAGTTCTGGTTCACTTTCCAAACTGGCTTTTCCGGGGCACGGTTTTATGATGATTTGTTCCAATCTTTATATAATGTCATTTTCACAGCATTACGTGTCATTATGGTTGGATTGTTTGATAAGGTATGGTTGCTTGTATTCATTCTACTCATGGAGTAATCCTGTTTGCTGCATTGCACTAAACTTACCCCTTTCAGGATGTGAGTGCGTCTCTATCGAAAAAATACCCACAGCTTTACCAGGAAGGAATCAGAAATACCCACAGGCTTTGATCTTCTCTCGTAGATGAGACGGCCAAGTGGGAGAAGATCACCTACGTTGGGATCGTGACGTGCACCCTCCTGGCAGCGTACACCCTCTCCAAGGTATATTCATATACACATCTGTCCATCGACCTTTGATAATTGATACATTAAAACAATTGTATAGTGGCTGATATACAAATGCAAATATAGTGGCTGATATACAATTGTACACAGATGCAACATACCTAGTTTTAATAAATATAATTTTATGCCTGATATATTCATGTTATGCACACAGAACTATTTCATGGCAGACCATGAATGGATGTATAGTGGCTGGCAGCGTGGTAAAGCTCCCTCAAATGAATGGATTGAACAAACTACTCAGTTCTTAGATCATGCATTCTCAAATCCTAGGATAGTTGAAAGTGACACCATTAAGTGTCCATGTGCAATGTGCAGGAAGTATTTTAGGCACAACAGGCATATTGTAGAGTTGCACCTAAGTAAATATGGGTTTAGGTCAAACTATCAAACATGGACAACACATGATGAACATGACCCTTCAATAGATCACGAGGAAATCAATGAATGTAATCGGACGGACAATCTGTTGATTGACCTAGGCGGTGACCATCCACCGGGAATTGATGAGGAGCCAACGGCCTCTGCCCAGGCTTTCTATAGAATGGTTGCTAGTGCTGACGAACTAGTCCATGAGAACACAACACACTCAAGTATGTCTGCTGTCGCTCATTTGCTAGCTATGAAGTCACAATACAATATGTCAATTGCACACTATGACGATGTATTACAAATAATTCATGAACTTTTGCCTCCGGAGTCTAAGTTGTCCGAGGACTTCTACCGTTCAAAAAAGTTGTTAGAGGGTCTCGGAATGCCATATGTGAAAATTGACGTGTGTTATAATAACTGCATGCTTTACTGGAAAGATAATGAGCACAAAGACAAGTGTAACTTATGTGATACCTCTCGCTATGAGGTAGGCCATAATAAAGTCCCACGTAAAGTATTACGGTACCTACCCATTATAGATAGACTACAAAGGTTGTATGCACATGAGGAGACAGCAAAGCTAATGCGGTCGCATAGTCAATCAACGTCTGGTAAGATGGTGCACCCATGTGATGGGGAAGCTTGGCAACAATTTGACGAGGACTTCCCAAACTTTGCATGTGATCCTAGAAATGTACGCCTTGCTATAGCAACAGATGGTTTCACACCATTTAGTTTGGGTGCTGCTCCTTACTCATGTTGGCCAGTGTTTGTGGCTCCATTAAATATTTCGCCGGGCATTCTGTTGAAGCCGGAGTACATATTCCTTGGCCTTGTTATCCGCGGCCCTGAACATCCTGGGAAAAAAATAAATATTCTAATGCAACCTTTAGTTGACGAACTTATCAAGTTGTGGGAGGGGGTACAAACATGGGATGCTTCACTTAAGCAAAACTTTACAATGCGGGGAGCATATCTATGGTCAGTTCATGATTTTCCTGCATATGGTATGTTTGCTGGTTGGAGCACACATGGTTCGTTTGCGTGTCCAGAATGCTTAGGTGACAGTAAAGCATTTCAACTCTGTAATGGTCGTAAGGCTTGCTGGTTTGATTGTCATAGACGTTTCCTACCTAGAGACCATGAATTCAGGACCCAAGGTAATGCATTTCGAAAGAACACAGTAGTACTTGAGGAGGCACCAAGGCATTTAAGGGGAGAGGAAGTCGAAGCCCAAATAGACAAGTTTGTAGGTGATACGAAAAACTTTGGTAAACTTCACCATTGGACCCACAAAAGCTGCTTTTGGCAACTTCCATACTTCAATAAATTGAAGCTTCGACACAACATTGATGTGATGCACAATGAGAAAAATGTAGCTGAAACTATATGGAACACATGCTTTGACATACCCGATAAGACCAAGGATAATGTGAAGGCCAGACAAGATTTAGCTGAGATTTGTCACCGTCCTTCACTGCACTTGGAGCTGAAGAACAATGGGAAGTGGCACAAGCCTAGGGCACCTTTTTGCATCAATAATAATGACAAGACAACGATCCTTAAGTGGTTTCAAACATTGAAGTTTCCTGATGGATATGCATCCAATATTAGGCGAGGCGTTAACCTTCTACAAAGGAAGATATTTGGCCTCAAAAGTCATGACTTCCATATATTCATGGAACGTTTGCTACCAGTTGCATTCCATGGCTTCCTTCCTGAAAATATATGGCTATGTTTGGCTGAGCTCAGTTTTTTCTATAGGAAGTTGTGTGCTAAAGAGATTAGCAAGGATGACATAACCTCACTAGAGCAGAATGTTGCAGTGCTTCTATGCAAACTAGAGAAAATATTTCCTCCTGGGTTCTTTAATCGGATGCAACATCTAATCATACATCTTCCTTATGAGGCTCGACTAGGAGGCCCTGTCCTGGCCCGCTGGATGTACCCATATGAGAGGTAAAATAATTAATACCGCTATTTTATCTTTCTAGCCTAATGATATATGTAATTAATTGGTCTACTCCATGTAGGTACATACAAAAATTAGGAAGAAAGTACGGAATAAGGCTCGAGTTGAGGGTTCTATTGTTGAGGCTTACCTAGTTGAGGAGGCTACAAATTTTCTATCACTATATTTTAACCCTAAAGTTCGGTCAATTGGAAACAAGATGCCTCGGTACGATGATGGTGCCTCCACATTTCAAAGTTCATGTGACCTTGTCATATTTCAATACCCGGGTCGATGCATTAGCCCTCGTGGCTGTCGTGATCTCACAACAGAAGAGTACAAGGTTGCTTTCCTGTACATATTGACAAATGTGCCAGAGATGGATGATTACTTCGAGTATGTGCTGAAATTATGCAACCCAACTTACATTTCTTTAATTATATGTATGTAATTACAACTAACTCTTTTTATGTAGTAAATTTTGTAAAGAACATTGGAAGAGCAGAATGAAACCAACTGAAAAGCAACTTCGGGATTTAAGGTTAAATGGTTGGAAATCGAGCCGCCCTATGCATCCGGGTCCCAATTTTTTTGATTGGTTTAAAACTCAAGTAATCATCGTCAACACTTCAACTTATGACACTTGAGAAACATCTTTGTACCAATCTGAAATCACCTAAAGCTAATTGTCTATTTGCAGTGCATGAAGCTCGTGTTGATGCTGTCAAGGAGTACTACAGAAAACAAGGAGAGGATATTGATGACACATTGGCACGTCCAAGGGAACTCCAGTATGAGCAATACTTGGATGGTAAGATTTGGTGGTGCAATGACATAGTATGGCCACATCTTTGTCGTCATTGGTGCACCGAGCAATTCAAGACTAAACGAAAGAGAGGCCAGGAAGCACGGTTGAAATCTGACGATGTTGCTCAAAATCGAGGAGGTTCGCGACCATACGTGGAGACCCAACAATATCTGGTATGAATCAAGCTCTTCAGACCATGACAATTAACAAAACATGTCGCATTACAACTTATAACACATGTTTCACCATGTTGTAGGAACACAAATATGGGCCAGAGAAGGCTACTTGGCTAAACACATATGCTGTAATGAAATCAGGCATGAAGAATGTGGATAGTAGTGGTAGTAGTGGTCCAATCAGCAGCCAGAAAGCACAGAAATACATTGTAAGTGCACATCTATCCCTAGCTTGTATTTAGATGATCATCTTATTCATAGTAGTGTCTAGCCTTCTGCTGGATCCACAAGATATAAAATGGTTGTGTACTCATCGTAGTGTAGAGGTAGAGTAGATTTCTCCCTTTAATTGATGACACTATGCACAATAGCTGTATATATGATGTGCAGGGAAAAACAATTGTTTTCTTTCAAACTTGAAAGGGAAAAGAGCACCATTTTAACCAAGAACAACTGTCTCTCTATGGTGATCAGTTCCAAGCAAATAGCAGCTAGTACACATTAAACATGATTTACAAGGAGATCTAACACAGCATGCATGCTCATATTTACAAATGCTATGATGCCCGCACTGCTTTAGTTTACACTCTTTGTTACATACATACATAAGTAGTTACACCAAAATAGCTAGCTTCTAGATCTTTGGAGGGTTCACAAAAGCAGAACGATGCAGTTCTGCTCCTAATAAGCAAATTTCTTAAAGGGCAATATTGCTCGTAACAAACACAAAGATCGCGAGTTGAAAAATATTAGGCCACATGCCACTTTCACATGGAATCATTAACTATAATAGTACTGAGCTAATTTTCTCTTTCTGAAATGTTACTTTTGTTCTAGGATGATTACTCTGCTGCTGCTATGGCTCAACACGAAGATGATTGGGAGCAGCGACCACTCGATGAAAGCATATTGTACAACATCAATGGTGGCATGCCCCATGGCCGTGTACCAATAGGGAATGGTGCTATCAAAAAGGATGTTGTTCTAGCAGCTGCTAAATCAAGAAACATCAGGCCATCCAGTTCTATCTCTTATCGAAATGTGCTTCGACATAATCAAGAACTACTCCAGACTCAAGAAGTTCACCGCCAGATGATCTTGGTAATAATGCCTAGCAACTCCTATCCTTAATTTGCTTGTATTCATTTTGTTTTGTACTCTCAATATTGCCTTATTTTAAAGATCCAACTTGCAAATATTTTGAGCATATCATAATCACGTAAAAGCTAGGTGAGGGCGGGAATTTAAACTTGCAGTCAGCTGGGTGTTACTATATCAACCAGAATTGTAGAAAGTTTAAATTGTCCATTGGCTGCCTGTGATGATACGCAGGAGTCAGAAGTCAAAGTTTAGAATTAGAATCTGCAGGGAAACAAAGGTCGCAGACTCAGACAAAAGGCATTATATGCTGTACAAGTAGGGGCATTAGTTTAACGCCTGCCGCTTTGTGAGGTGATTAGGTTAATTAGTAAACCGCCAAGTGGATGAGGGTAGGATTAGTTTGGAGGTTCTGACCACATCGCAACCAAATTATTTAAAACTACATTGCCTTGTTAGCACAGCACTTAATTTACATAACTAATGTCTTCCAGCCTGTTGCCTTCTTAGTTCTTACTGGCCAATGGTTCTGAGACCCTTAAATCCAAGGCTGCTTTGGCAGTTGGGAAAAGATTTAGGGTACACATATAACAGATCCATGCTGAATTGAACAAACAAGTAACATCAACTACTGTTATCATGTTGAGAATATTAATTCAGAAAGGAAACTGTATTTATTTATACCTGGTTATAACTATCTCATGCGATGAATATGTGAAAGCAAATGTCTGATTAAATACATGCATGCATGTGATGTTTCACCACGTAGATGCTTTTTGAGAAGATGGGTGAACAACCACCACTAGAGATGCTACGCCGTGGAACACCTACACAAGCACAGGTAATATCGTTTAATACCTACAATTATTGCCTTGTGTACAAACAAAATTCCGTACGAACTATTATTTTGCCTTGTTCTAGAGTTCAACTTCAACTGGTACTTTCCACCTATCACCTTTGTCATACAAATGACCATGTGTACTATACAACTAATCATTTTTGGTATGTCGATCACAACAAGCAAAGATAAAGAGTGAGCGAGTGGACTCATGTTGAATGTTCTAAACATGGCAATAACCTGAATCTCATTTACTTATAGTTGATGGTAAGGTGCCAAATGACTTCTCTACTAGTTAGTACACCCATACTTGTGAGCTGTTTACGAGGCTAAACTAATCTTGAGTATATGCCTACCTTCTTTGCACAATTTTTGTTGAATTAACAAGAACACTTAGATCTTCACATGCATTTCTGGGATGATTACGTATAGTCATGTGGATTTTTCCTTTTTTGTTGCTATGGTCTTTTATGTAGTTATGAAAACTACCTACCGTGCATGTTGTACAAGACATGATATTGTGAGATGTGTATTTAATATAGGACTGTGATAATTCAAACAACATTACAAGCTATTACAGCTTCTTCAACTTAAGTTGACATAATGTTTTCACCTTGCAGCAAGGGACTGGGACTGGGCTTGGGACTGGATCCTCTCATGTGGGCTCAGAACCGGATGACGGTGCTGTCGATGGTAACATTGATGTAAACGCGAGGACAATCTGCGATGGCGACATTGATGGCGACAACAACCATGCTGCCATGTGATTTTCAGTGATCTCTTGTAGTTCTTTTGACTAGCTGAACTTGAATGTAATGGAAATAGAGACTTTTGTATGTGGTACTTCATTTTAGATGTCTTTTGGATGGATGAACTAATCTGGAGGTGATGTTTATGAATTGGTATGCTTGTGTGAACATGAATCAATGTAGGGATTGTTTATGAAAACTGAACTTTTTATATGTTTGTTTAATTATATGTTTCTTGATCGATGCAAGGATGGTGTTGTGATTAATTTGATTATATGATGCACGGATGTGTAAGATTTAGATATCAATGCTTATCTTGTAAGTTATTCATTGTGGCTGAAAAAATCTGTTATAAGTGAATGCAAAATTTTCTGCCATAGGAAATCAATTTTGCTCACGGTTCAAACCGTCAGCCTATATTTTCTTGACAGTAGCATAAACAGTCAATGAAATTAAATTTACTGACAGTTTGGCCCGTGAGAAAAATTAAGTTTTCCCTCACGGGTATAGTACCGTCAGTTTAACTAATTTCCCTCACAGGTATAGTACCGTCAGTTTAAATAATTTCCCTCACAGGTACAGTACCGTCCGGTTAAATAATTTTCCTCACGGGTACAGTACCGTCAGGTTAAATAATTTTCCTCACGGGTAGAACCGTCAGGTTAAATAATTTTCCTCACGGGTATAGTACCGTCAGGTTAAATAATTTTCCTCACGGGTAAAACCGTCAGGTTAAATATCCCTGACCGGCACCCGTCAGCCAAATTTAATTTTCCTTTCCAGCCAGATACGAGGATTTGCTCGACAGAACTCGTCAGGGATATTTAACCTGACGGTTATTTGTATTTTCCTGACGGTTTTGAACCGTGAGGAATGATCCGTTTCCTAGTAGTGCACGATATATATAAGGACAATCCTAGCTAACCAACGTCTTGACTCTACAAATATAGTATTAACTAAGTTAATTAATAATAATTTGCATTATCTGCACATAGTCGGTAGTTGGTAGTCGAAAGATACGAAACCTGGTCAATAGTGGAAAACTACATAACCTACTCGGTAGTCGGTAGTCGAAACCTACAGAACGTAGTCAGTAGTCAAAAGCTACAGAACCAACTCGGTAGTCAGTAGTCGAAAGCTACATAAGGTAGCTGGTAGTCAGTTTTCATAAGTCGTAGTACCCATTCGGTGCTTAGAAGACCTTCGCAGTTCAAGACCGATAGTACTGGCTCTGTGCTAGTGGTACGACCAAAGTTGCGGTAGGTTGAAGACCTATGTAGTCGAAGCGTTGTGGTTGATAGTCGGAATTCAGTAGTAGGAGTGTTCGAGTACCGTAGCTGCCGAAGAACGTTGGTAGTACTGTACCAACCGAGAAAAGATAATTCAAACCAAGCCAAAACTCAAATGCGTATAACTTTTGCATATGAACTCCGAATTTAGTGATCTTTGTTTCCAAATTTTTCTAAAATCATGATATTCCTGAATATAGAAAAGTATTTAAGTTGTCTCTGTCTATTTGGCTCTTATTTGCATTATCTAGATTTTGGTTGAATAGACGACTCCATGTTGGACAACTCTGAGAACACATCCGAAACATTCTCTAAGTAACAAGAGCAAGGCAAGTACCCCTTTGATCATATGATTCTAGTACCCTCTTCTAGTCGTCTTCACGGTCATCCAAGAGAATCGAACCATGGACTCACTGTCACTTGCTTAACGCACTTATTCGTCAATGATGCGATGCATGCCATGATGGCTCCCGCTTCCCATCTGATGTGTAAGAGGTCACTGCTGCCCGAATAGCTCGCTTACTCACTGGTGATCATCGGCTGGCCCATGGGCGCCATAGACTTCGCCGACTGGTGCATGACACCTGGTGGCATATCTGTGTGCCCTCCTCAGCGTCCTAACCAATCCTGTGGCCACCGCTGGGGATGCGTGTGTCATAGCCACCGTTGACCAGTTCCATCCTCGACTCCCACCGCCGCCACATGCCCTCCTCATCTGTCATTGCCAGGCCTACGTGCCACTGCCACCGCTAGTCACCTCCTTGGCTGCGGTCAGCATCACCGTGCTGGATTTGGGGAGATGGACCAGGGAGTCAAACGCCAATGTCCATGACATGAAAATATGGTTAATTCGATGACGGTTAGTCCAAACGCCAATGCCCATTGACTACCTACTCAATGTACGTCTAATAGAATTAAGCTTCTCTAATGTGGGTGGATGATTTTCCAAGTTTTAAGTCAAGGACGATATACATTCGTAGCTTTTTTTTTAGACGATATGCCACGGCAATGTCAGTAGGATAGAAGTAAGGTCGCACGATACATACGAATAGATCATGATATATGTAAGGACAATCCTAGCTGACCAACGGTAGCTAGGGCTCTATAAATATAGTATTAACTAAGTTAATTAATCCTAATTTGCGTTATCTTATGCACATACGCACCCTGCTCTAAATCTGATCGAGTGCTCATCCGTACTACTGCTGCGCGTGCGGCTGCTAGTCCAAATAATGGCTGCTCGCAGGCCATGCATGGATATGGCTGGTAAATAATGGAGACGCGTGAAAGTGTGATTTTGTAACATCCAAATTCTATAGCATGTAAAAATGAGAAAAATTTTGAACTTTTTTAATGCATTTTGTTTCCTTAGCTCCTTATTGGAGTTTCTTTGAAAAGTTTGAATTTCAAAAACAAAAATGCTAAGAATACAATTCAAATTAAAACTCAAAAATCATACAAAAAAAGGGATCAAATGTTGGAATGAGAAAACTTATGGTGGAAACCAGCATCCTAAATGTCCACAAGTATAACCACAGTCGTTGTCGAAATCTTTGACCTCTGCCGTTGTCGATATCTTCGACCTCTGCCGTTGTCGAAATCTTCGACCACAACCATTGCCAAACTCTTTGACCACAGTTGGTGTCAAAATCTTCGACCGCTGCTGGTGTTGAAATCTTCTACCGCTGCCGTTGTCAAAATCTTCGACCGCTGCCAATGTCGAAATCTTCGACCATAGCTGGACTCATAATCTTCGACATCTGACCGTAGTCATAAGCTACAGTACCCAGTCGGTAGTCATAAAGCTACAGAACGTAGTCGGTAGTTGGTAGTCAAAAGATACGGAACCTGGTCAGTAGTCGAAAACTACAGAACCTACTCGGTAGTCGAAACCTAAAGAACGTAGTCAGTAGTGAAAAGCTACAGAACCAACTCGGTAGTCGGTAGTCAACAGCTACATAAGGTAGCTTGTAGTCAGTTTTTGTAAGCTGTAGTACCCGTTCGGCGCTCAGAAGACCTTCATGGTTGAAGACCAGTAGTACCGGCTCTGTACTATTGGTACGACCAATGTTGCGGTGGGTCGAAGACCTGTGTAGTCAAAGCGTCATGGTTGATAGTCGGTATTCGGTAGTCGGAGCGTCCGAGTACCATAGCGGCTGAAGAACGTTTGTAGTACTGTACCAACCAAGAAAAGGTAATTCAGACCAAGCCAAAACTCAAATGCTTATACCTCTTGCATATGAACTCTGGATTTAGTGATCTTTATTTCTAAATTTTTCTAAAATCATGATCTTCCTGAATATACAAAAGTATTTAAGTTGTCTCTGTCTATTTGGCTCTTATTTGCATTATCTGGATTTTTATTGAATAGACGACTCCACACCAGACAACTCAGAGAACGCATCTAAAACATTCTCTGAATAACAAGAGCAAGGCAAGCACGCCCTTTGATCATGTTGATTCCAGTATTTCAATTATTGTAAATTATTTGCTAAATCTATTTTGCATGCATGTATGTTTAACTAAAATGGCTATACTGTGGGTATTGGTAGTTACAACCACTTGTATGCATTGAACCTCCTTTGTAGATTTGATATCCCCACATGTTGTAACCCTTAAGACATGGTTAGACATAGCTAATGTCAAAATTGGGTATATTACATTGACTACATATTTTAGAAGGTTAGCCACGCACTAGTTTCTACTAAGTTTTAGCTTTCAAACAAATTTTAACGTGGACTTGGTGGTTTCAAAATGTTAGACTAGAGGAGGAACCTCTGATAGTTTGGTATAAAACAAAATAAAAAACATAATGTTTGGGCGCATGCGAGTTATATGATAAACTGTTAAATGTGAAGAGGAACCTCGCATGTAGAAAGGGGGAGGATCTCTCTCGGGTCAATTAAGGGCCGAACGCAGTTGCCACACATCTAAGTCACACCGTACAACCACATGTGCTATATATGGGTCCTGGCTTTAGCTGATTAAGTTGTCTAGGTCTAACCTTGCATTGTGACAGGCACAGATATAATAAAAGCATTCCAAGTGAAGGTCTGTTCGTAGGGGCTCCCACATCACGGTGATGGGACTAAAGCTTGCTAATACAACGGTGAATGCCCACTTGGGGAACAAACCTAAGTGAGGTTCTTCGCTTAGGGTATAGTTTTCATTTTCAAAACCGTTTCACTGAACATATGGGATGGCATGAACGTCTAATCGTGTGCCATGCCCATGGATGGCAATTGTGTGATATTCACATTCGAGGATGGCTACGAATGGATTTGGTCGATCTACTGTTATGGATGTTATATAATTGTTATTTCATTACATGTTAGTGCTCTTTACAATTATGTTTGCAAATTACTACTTATGGATATTGCAAATAAATTTTGTTTCATGCTGAAAATAACTTTGTATAGAGCCTCATGCTTTGATTAGAGAATGAAGAATGATACGTGCTAGATGACACGTACTTCGTCCCTGGCACTTGGTCATACGACGATGGATTTTTCTAGGGCCTAATCTCTCAGTCGGTTGCATGTGGGCTATGGTGGCGTACCACTGGATTGATGCTTCTGCTTAGTTATTTCTCTTGACTCTGGTATTTACTTGGCTAGTCGGCTATATGTTGTAAAACCCTACTATGCATCGTTATGTATTCACCCCTTTGTCATAAATTAAACATATACGATATGTATGGATGTGATCTCAATGTTGCGAATATGTGAACTAACTACTAATCATGAGACTAGTACAAAAGACACATATGGCAACTACAGGCATCTCCCACGCATGGGGTCCCCACGCCACAAATTTAGTATGGATGAGCTCAATTGTATACTTGATGGGATCCATTTGATTCCAGCTTTCTTGTGTTTTGGTTCATCTCGTCTTAATTCAGTTCAATCTTGTTGCTTCTACTTCAGTTGTGCATAATATATGTCCATTTTAATTATTGAACGTCTCATTGTCATGATTTCTTAATTAATTACACATAGAACGACTTATCGAGAATATATTTTGGGATTATCTATATCTCATGTGACAGATTTCAAATAATCATTCCAATTTCTGGCCGCTGAATGAAGATACAATGGTTAATATCCAATCATGTAGATTGTTATAAAACTCACACAAAAATAGATGAACAAAAGATCAGGAGGCACGGATTTTATGTGAAATATATTTGTGGGTAAACCATGATCGTATGTTGGCAAAATTCACTATATGATAAGAGATTACAATAACGCTCTTACTCTTCCTATAGACTACAGGTGTACATACATAGGACAACTGAGACGAGTCCCAAACAGAGAAGGAAACCGAATCAGAGTCAGATATGCTAGCCATTGTTACGTCTGACATGCCTTGCCGCATGCACCACTCAATGTCACGTATGACGCGATGTCCGACATGGACACGATGAAGAATTTGGATCACACTTCAACAATTTTCACCTTGAAACAAATTCGCTTATGTAGTGAAAATCAAATCTACTCAAAGTTAGTCTTCATCTCCAGACCTTGTGCCTCAAAGTCCATCAGACTAATCTCAACAAGAAAGACTAGAGCAATATTATCCAAACAATTCTCACGATGCAAAATTGAGCAAATCACCAGTAGGTCAATACACAACTATATGAACAGATCTTTAGTAGTTCGTAACCTTGTAAAGTCTGAGTCTATGCAAATAACCTCCTAAAACAAATGCTCCTATGATGTTGGAAAGATAAAGAAAAACACATATCACAGAATTAGATATGCTACATCTGGAACACAGCTCAACAAAAAAAGGTTCATTGGAAAGCAACTTGCACGTGTGGCATCACGTACGCCAAACTGTTGTCTAAAAAGGTAATTAAATTCTATGGCATAGATATTGCAATCAACTCCTCCAACGAAAAACATGTAGAGCTGACGACACAACTTCCTGATGGAAGATGATGATCGATTGATGCAGAGGATCATAGATGGAGATGGTGTAGTGCTCCCCCACCTCCAGCCTTCTTCTAAGCTCGAGGGTTCTAGAGAACCTAAACCCTAACCGGCAGTGGTGGGAGATGATTGTGCTGAAGAGGAGAACAATGAGCTCGCTAGAGAAGATGATATATAGCAAATCCAAGGTCAAAATTTTGAATGATTTACACTAAATTATCATTCGAATCATATATATCAATTCTGGTATATTGTTGTCTTTGAACATATGCCCCTTGTCGAGAATGACACAGAGGACGGGGAGGGCGAGCTTGTAGCAATAGAGGAGGCAGAGCACGGAGATGAGTCCCACCCTTAAGTTTCTGAACTGATGCATAAAAAATTTTGTAAAGATTTTATATGTCGAATTTGAAGATTTAAATCAAGTTTCAAATCATTTAAGGAAAGTTTCAAAAATGTTTTAGGCTTCATGTTTGATGTTTCAAGCAGGTTTCAACATGTTTCATAGATGTTTCATGCAAGTTCCAACAAATTTCAATAAGTTTCAAAAAATTGTTTCAAGAAGTTTCAATAAATTTCAACAAGTTTCAAAAAGGTATCATGGGGCTTCAGCAATGTTTTTCCCGTAATTATATGATTTCATATTCCAAGTAGATTTCAACAAAATTCCAAACAAATTACTCAGGATTTCAAGAAGAAACACATGAAAAATCACATAACTTCTAGCATGCACCTAGGCTCTGCAGTGACTCCTTGCAACTCTCCACACATGTGCTAGTCCCCCACCACTCGCTTGGTAGGAACATGATGAGTCGACACCAGACTCCCCTATGTGCTCACAACCATCGTCGGTGTTGTCCCACCCCCTTGTTCATCGATGATACACTACATGCCATCACCTCCCCCGCTTCCCATCTGACGTGCAAGTACAAGTGCCCGCAAGGTGGCCACTACTACTGGAACAGCTCGCCTACTCGCTAGTGATCATCAGCTAGCCCATGGGCACCGTAGACTTTGCTGACTGGTGCACGACACCTAGTGGCATCTACACGGCCTCCTCAGCATCCTCACCAGTCTTGTGACTGCCACCAGGGATGCATGTGTCATAGCCACCGTTGATCGATTCTGTCCTTGACCTCCACCGCCTCCATGTGCCCTCCTCATCAGTCGTTGCCAGGCCTACGTACTATGGCCACCACCAGTCCCCTCCTTTGCCTCTATCAGCATCACCGTTCTAGACTTGATGGCATGGGATTTGAGGAGATGGGGCAGGGAAACAAATTTCCATTAAAATTTTGTGATTTTTGGCAAAAAATCATTTTTGTTAGCCCATTCCAAGAAAAGCCCAAATTGGCAAAATATTTTGGCCCATTTTGAAATTTTCGGCTCATCACTCAACCATTGTCTCATTCTCCCCCACCAAGGCTCCAACCACCTTGGCCATTAGCACACAAACCAATCCCCTTGAACAGTGTCTCGTTCTCTCTCCTTCCCTACAATGATCCAGATCCAATCAACACCGGCGCTTCCTCCTACTCCTCCATGACTGCACCCCTCCCCTTGCGCTACGATTGAAGCGGCAACGAGATAGTGCATGGTTGCCTGCGAAGCAATGAAGATGATGTGCTCAACCCTGATGCTCCCTCCTCTGTGCCATGACCGAAATAGTGATGAGATGGCCTCCATTTGCGATGATAATGATGTGGTCAGCATTGCCACTCCCTCCTCCTCCTCTGTGCCTCCCCTATGACACAACCGAAGCAACGATGACATGGTCTACGCTGGCCCCTCCTCCTCAGCTACAAGGCAGGCATCGTCCCTGTAGCACTACTCATCGCCGCAACTAACAGCTCGATCGCCGTGTGTTGGGCTCCAAGGATGACATTGTACATCCATTGTACGTACAGGATCAATATTTGAAAATTATTTGAATTTCTTTAATTCAAACTACATTTTTGAATTTTACCAAAAAAACTAAAACTTTCAAAATTTCTAAATTTTGAATTTCTCGAAGGGGTCCAAAATTTTTTCTTAACCGAAAATGTTTTCCTGGGATGGGGAAGAGAGGGGGGAGACTGAAAGGGAGAGAGATGGACCGTGAGCTTGGCATCACTTCGTTGTGGCTAGAGAACAACACTATTTATAGTGTTTTTTTGTGAGCCAAAATTCATTGAACAACACTATTTATCATGGTGCATTTGTTGAATTGCTTGCTTATCCAAAAGACAAGAGAAAACCCAAAACAATCCCGAGCTTCGCTCCACAGTCCTCACTCAGCTCCCAATTCCCTGCCTCCCATCCATGGCCGCCACCATCCATGGCTCCCTCACCGCTGCCACCCTCCGTGCACTCTCCTTTACCCTCGTTAGTGTCCTCCTCGCCTGCTTGGGGTGACCTTCGCGAGCACTCTCCCCTCGTGCTCGTGGCCGGAGACGCTCGTTGTGGGTAGGGACATGCATGCCTACATCCTCAAGGATGGCAAGCTCACCACCAACTGATTCGTGGTGAGCGCGCTGGTGGGCATTATTGGATTTAACCACGTCACACCAACATTATGTGCTCGAGATGTTACAGTGATCATAGTCATACTGCATTAGTGCGTGCGTTAAGTGAGTTAGTGCATGCTTAAGAGTATTAGTGTGTGCGTTATGTATCCTCATGAATGTCATGAATAGCTCGAACGTGGGATGGCACGTCATGAAGAGCTAGTTGTGGCGTGTATGTCAGGTTAGTTTCTTGTTTTTCAGTATAAAAGATCAATGAAGAAAACACCACAAACCAATTCGAGGGGTGGCACAAAAACTATGTCTCTTGAGTTCACTATTCTTCAGAGAGTCCAGACATCCACATGTATTCCAGATATCCCCGTGTGTTTCGTGGTCATACACGAGTGCTCAATTATATTCCTTCATGGTCGTAACTTGTTCCTTCATGGTCGTAACTTGTTTTGAGTACGCTCCTTCGGGGTCATAACTCGAGTACGAGTTACTTCGTGGTCGGAAAAGCACTGTAACGTAATATTATTCTATGAGTACTATAGCAGAACACAGTTCTACAAGTACTATAGCAGAGTACTGTTCTACGACTACTGTAGCAGTGTACTATTCTATGAGTATTGTTCATCCAAACAGTTCTTTTGAGTACTCATGATCAAAAATTTTCAAGTACTTATGATTAAAGCTTTTGAGTACTCACGGTTGAAGTCTTTTGAGGTCTTAGCTACAGTGATCGTAGCTACAGTAGTCATAGCAGTCATAATCGGAGGTCGATAGTTGAAGCTACAGTGAACCAGTCAGTGCTCAAAAGACTTGTGTGGTCGAAAGACCAATAGTACAGGCTCAGTGTGAGCGGTACTACAGGAGAAGTGGTCAATGAGCCGTGGTCGACATGTTGTGGTCGGTGAAGCGGTCGAAGGGAAGCCGTGGTCGGAGATACAATTAAAGCAACCGTGGTCGGAGATACGGTCGAAGTGTCGTGGTCGACAAGATATGGTCGAGAAGTCGTGGTCGAGCAACCGTGGTCGAGACACCATGATCAGAGTGCCGTGGTCAAAGTGGACTCATAGTCGTAAGAAACCGACTTGTCAGGTCTGTGTGTAGTCATAAGCATCTGAGTTGGTCTCAGTAGGAACGAGTCTTGCGGGTAGTGCGCTGTCGGATCCCGAAGTAACGACTCTGAAACCCTCTATGTAAATCAGACTAGTCCAGGAACAGCTAGTGCACACAGCAGAATAAAGATACATATCGAACGCAAATGACCAAATATATTAAGCAAATGAGTACGACCTTATGGCCAAGTCTTATATTGATAAAACAAATAAAGGAAATTAACAGCGGAAAATAAAATGATAATTGGCGAAACCCAACTGCCTGCCCACAGGCAGACGACTGCAAGACACGTCCTACTCGTCCTGGTCCTCACCGTAGTCGTAGACATCCTCCTCTGTTATGATATAGCAAGGTGAGTACAAACTTGTACTTCGCAAGTCACACGGAAAATGCAACATAATGATAAGGGCCACAAAGGAAGGCATATAGGGTTATTTGTGCATAAAACAGCATTTGAGGAAATACGATCAATAGATTAAAAATGCTGAATTTAATACTATAAATAAAAACTATATGATAATCGAAAATTCATACCGTTAGTGCAGGCTCTGACCATACACCAACCTAACCACGGGAATACCTCCCGGACCATCTTCTCCAAAAACATATCGCATGGAATTCATCCATCCACACGTTTTTCATACACTCATGGATTCCATCCATCCATAAGGTTTTCGAAAACATTTTGTAAAACAAAGTCTAATCCGTGAAAAACTCTTGCTTAGCATGCCCGTGACCGTGGGCACGGGAATCCAGGATAGATTATACACTCTGCAGAGGTTGTACAGCTTTACCCACAAGATATGATGTCCTCATAATGTCGGCCAACACACGCTTCCTTAGGCGTGCGACTGAGTAATCATAACAAGGCCTTTACAATGCGAAGCCGTCAACCTGGCCAAGCTGACTCTAAGGTTTCACCCCAGTAAGGAATTCACCAGACCGGGACCCTCTCTTGAGCCTAGGTGAGACTTCTCATGGCTACAACCACGCTCACCCAAGTGGGACTTCTCATGGCACCAACCACGCCCACTTTCAACTTACGACTTGACTCAGATTGGGACTTTGCAAATTATTCAGCCAGGGCTATCCCATACCAGCCATGTGGTAGTATGTTAGGGCTTAGCAATAGTAACTCAAAGACCGGTCCTTAATTGACTTAGGCTCAACCACGTACCCCTGCGCACGACAGTCAACTTCTGCGGCTACAACTAACAGAGCATGCCTGCACCCACCCTCTAACCATTAACCTAAGTCTAAACCAGATTTCATATTTTATTTTGAAATAGTTTTGTAATCCTTCTTGACTCTCCGAAGTCAAGAATACTTTCCAGAAACTTGTCATTTTATGTGAAAAGGGTCCCAAACCTAGGTTATATCTATGCAGGGCTAAGCATTTGCTAATAAAATTTCTCTAACCATTCTAATGAAATAAATAGAGTTTTTCTCTAGGGTTACAAGGTACCAAGGAATTCAACTGTAGCGCCCAAAAAAAAGGGGAAGAAAAGAACTAACCATAATCTCTCTCTCTCCCATAATACTCTCTGTCCCGTAAAACTCTCTCTCTCTCCCGTTTAAACCTCATCCTCTCTCCTAACCGATCCAATCTCTCCATCTCTCCTGTTATTTCCTTTTATCCTTTCCAATCCCTCTCTCCCTCTCCCATGCATGCGGCTGGATGGGCTCCAGCGCCGTCGTGAAGCGTGTCCGTCGAGTGTGCTCAAGGCAAGTACCTCGCGGCCGTAACCTTTACATTTCACATGTCACGTGTTTCTAGAATATCTATTACCTTGACATTGTTTACCATTATCGCTAAGTCACCTAGCTAATTACTAAAATTACCTGGCCATTATCATACCACCAAAGTTTCTGGCTAACATCATATCAATGAATTACCTGGTTCTTATCATATCACTGAATTTACCTGGCTAATATCCTGTCACCAAGTTACCCGGTTATTATCATCTCTCTAGTGCTTGCCTGGTTGTCATAATAGTATTCATGCTTGCCTGTTTATTATTATGCTTGCCTAGTGATGATCATATTGTTAATGCTTGTCTAGTTTTTATCAAATTATTAATGCTTGCTTGATTATTGTTAATGCTTGCTGGTTATATACCCGTAACATTGTATTCCGGCCAAGATGCTCTAGATTACCGTATTTCACATGCCTTTAGATTTATCATAATACTCAGTCAATAATGTTATAAGATTCATGCTTTTAATTAATGTGTAGAGTTCATGCTTAAACCGTTAATGGGGGTAGCGGGTGATCATGTTGTAGACTTAGGTTAAAATCACTAGTAGTCCTTTAAGTATCACGCTTCTGTGTTTAATCCTCTCGATATCATGATGTATTGCTGGTACAGTTCCTTATGTGAGTCATGATCGTTATACCTTAATAAATGTTAATTTGACTAATAATCACTTATCACCTAATAAAACTTGATTGGTTGATAAACTTGTGTGAGTAGGGCTGGACGAAAAACTCGAAGCTCGTTAGCTCGCTCGGCTCGTGGCTGGCTCGGCTCGGCTCAGCTCGGCTCGTTAGGATAACGAGCCGAGCCGAGCCAAGATTTTAGCTCGTTAGCTATAACGAGCCAACTCGAGCCAGCTCGCGAGCCGCTCACGAGCCATACTTCCAGGAATTTAGATATGCATATGCTGCTTCCATGGACCTAATTTGTACTCTATTGCATGTGTTAATGTGTAAATTTGTACTCTATTGTACCCAAACGAGCCATGCATGTGTTAATTTGTACTCTATTGTACCCAAACGAGCCAAACGAGCTAAACGAGCCAAACGAGCCAAACGAGCCATGCTTTCATGGATGAATATATGATGGAGATATTTTTTGGCCCTGGCTCACGAGCCAAACGAGCTAACTCGAGCTTTTTACGAGCCGAGCCGAGCTAGCTTTTTAGCTCGTTAGTTATAACGAGCCAGCTCGTTATCCTACCGAGCCAGACCGAGCCGAGCCGAGCCGAGCCAGCTCGTTATCCAGCCCTATGTGTGAGCTACATTATAATGCCTCTTTAGGTTGATTACTACATCACTATCATCTTATCATTATTCCACATCGCCCTCTTATCAGAAACTATGTCTTTCCATTTTCAACACTAGCACATCTTTTCATTTCCGTAACTTTATTACAGCCTTATCCTCGCCATCTCTTAGTTACCCTAATTCGTTTCTATTTAATCATCCATGATATATCGGTTACTTTATCACCTAGTTTCACCAATCATGTCTCTTCGGTCTCATTGGATTAAATCATTACTCTCATAACTTTACCTTAATTCAATCACAACTCTCTAATTATATCATGGATAACTCGCTAAATAACAAACTAAGGGTTATCACGCCGGGACTACCCACATATAGGGGTCATTTCCACCCAACCTGGTAACGTACGGGGGGCCGTACATTCTCGTTACACAAGATATTACACCCCGTCTGCGGTTATACAGTCGAGGACAAGGTTGTGCCTGGCTATTCTCGTATAACCGGGTATGTGGGATGAGGTCGCCGGCACCCTTGCTATAACTTGCTATAACTTGTCACATAACAAATATCTTTAATACACAGTTCTCATAATATCCGTCTCCTAATCATGACAGTATCTCTGATATCAGTTGCTCGTTGGTTGCCTTTTTGTCCATTGCTTACTTGTCATGCTTGCCTTTATTTCATATGGTTGCATCGCCTGTCTTACTTTTGTGTTGCGACCGTAGTTGGGTACTTGCTGAGATTTCCAAATCTCACGCTTGCTCTTTTCAGTCCCAGGTAAAAAGGCCAGTGGAGTGATATCATCATGCATGGGTGGGAGCACTCGAGTTTTCAGCACCGTGGTTTGCCACTGTTTTATTGTTTCATTCGTTCTTTATTTGGTTAGAAGTGGACCGGTCCCATGTTTTAAATATTTATTCCAGCTTCCGTTGGTTCTCTATTAAAGTGTTAATAAAGTTTTAAACTCTTTGTGATTTCTTTTGTTGTTCTTATTTATGTTTCACTTTGGCGATGACGTTCCATAGTAGTATCCTATATGGTTACATGGGGTGCTACAGTTGGTATCAGAGCCAGGTTGTAGTTTCTGGGAGAAAAAAAGGTTTTTACTCGTACACGGGGCTTCAGGTTAAGTCATCCATGCATGCATATCTAGTCACTGGCAAATTACCATGAATTCGTATCTAATTATCGTCTCCTTTATTTCATTGCTATCCTGTGACATTCTTCCCAACCTACGCTTCCCTGAATCCTGATTCCATTCTTCTGCATGGGCTGCTTCAGCAGCGTAAGACTAGCTAGTGATGCAACCCAGCTTGTTTTTCACCTTCGTCCGTTGGCAATCAGAACACGGCAGCGGTTCCTGCTACAATTGCTGTCGTACCAAAGGGTACTGATGCGCATCTCTACGCATTATCAATTCAAGAGCGGTGTATTTGGTTATCACGCCTTGCCTCCCTATTGCTACCCATCTTATCACTTAACTTTCCCTTTCCCCTCGACCTTTAGGGTAGTGTTATCTTGAATTCACACCTTGCTCTTGCATTGTTTAACTCGGGAGCTAGTTTCTTCTTTTTGGCACCTCGCTTCACTCAGTAGCACTCTGTACCCAGCAGTATCTTGCGTATTCTATGGTGCTAACCACTACCAATGGATCTTTGCTGGTAATTTTCCTTGTCTCAGTGTTGCTTGGGAGTTGAAGGCCACAAATTTTAGCTTGACGCAGTTGTGGCGCCCATCCAACCCTTGACCTGTTGTGAGCTAGGATTAGCTGTTTCTTCATTCCACTTTTATCCACTGTTTGGCCGCAAGATTATTTTCCTTCAGGATAATGGAGGGATTGTTAATTAAGGCAAAAAGCGATGCCTCAACCTCCTATTCTTGGCCTCCTATTTTGGTCATCGTTGGATGACCAAGATGGGGTGCCTTCTCGCCCTACTAGAGAAGCCTATCATTGGACCTTTTCCAAAAGACTTGCCTTTGGTTCGAGGATTTCTCGATATCTTTCCAACCGAAGATTCCAACCCAGTCTCTAGTTAGAGCAGAGGTGGAAAACTTGAAGCGGCACTTGGAAGCCTTCAGAGCAAAGACTTTATCTGACGCAATACCTCAGAGTGGGCTTCTCTGATCACTTTGGTGGAAATCATGCATGTGCATCGATTATTGAGCTCTCTATGTGGTGACTATCAAGAGTTGCTACCCTTATCTCGTGTGTTGATCTCTTGGGCCGGTTCAAGGGTGTCAAGTTTCCCTTCAAGCTAGGCTTGCAATCCGTCTATCACCAAGCTCAGAATAAGACTTGTGCTATTTTGAAGATAGCCTTCCACCCTTGTTTTGGCCTCTTTGAGTACCTGGTTACGCCTTTTGGGCTGACCAATGCGTCTACAATATTTATGGATCTGATGCATCGAGTATTCCACGAGTACTTAGTTCAGTTGTCATCATTTCTATTGATGACATATTGAGTTACTCCCATACTGCAGAGGAGCATGAGCAGCACTTCCGTGTTGTATTTGATCTTCTTTGGAACACCAACTCCTTGCTAAACTAAAGAAATGTGCTTCTGGCTTTTGTCTATCAGTTCCCTTGTTCATGTCATCAGCGGCAAAGGTTTTTCGTGGATCATTCTAATATTGCTACAGTGGTGGACTAGCTAAGATCCAGCAATGTGGCGGAGGTCCGTAGTTTTGGGTTCCACCCGAGTGTTACCGCCGTTTTGTCCAGGGTTTCTCTTCCACTTCCAAGCCATTGATTAATTTGACTCCAAAGGGCGAGCAGTTTCTTTGGACGAAGGAATGTTAGTCCGGTTTCTAGACCCCGATGGAGCGCCTTTCCTGCTTCTATTCTTTCTTTGCCCTTTAGACCTGGCGCCATTATCACTACGGAGAGTAGTGCGACATTGTACCTTCTCACTCAGAAATAGTTCAAATTGAGGCATGCCGTCTGTTAGGGTTAATCGAGAACTACGACCTCACTACCAATTACCATCTGGCAGAGCTATTGTGGTGGCTGACACACTTAGCATTGAAGCGAAGCAATGGTGTCACTATTTCCACATCAGTTCAGGAGGAGCTTAAGGATCTCCAAATCACCATTGTTTTGTCTCTCAGCTTTATCTTTGGAGAATTGGAACCTTCCTTTCATTTTCTTGTTACCTTTCTAGAAGCTCAAGCCTCAAGTTCTAGGACCCAGTACTCTTGTGGAGAGGTGTTTCGGGCTAAATCTCATGGGCCGAACTTTCTTATTGATGGTAACGGGCTGTTACGTCTCCGTGACTGCATTGGGTGCCACCTGATTCGTGAGCAAAGATGATTATCTTTTGTGAAGCTTATAAAACTTCTTATTCTATTCATCCTAGCGAGATTAAGATGTCCAAGGACCTTCAGTGGCAGTTTTGGAGGTCGGGGATGAAGGACATAGCTAAGCTTGTATCTTAGTGTGCAAGATGCTAGCTAGTGAAAGCAGAGCACTGTAGTCCTGCCGGACTTTTGTAGCCATTGGGGATTCCTAGTGGTAACGGGAAGTAATTGCTATGGACTTCTTTGTTGGGTTTCCTAGATTTCCCCAGCGTATGGACTCTATTTGGGTCATTGTCGATCGTCTCACCAAGACAGCTCACCTCAGTCTAGTCAAAACCACTTACTCAGCCAGTAATCTTGCTAGTGCCTATGTCAAGGCAATCGTCTGTCTCTCTGGCATTCCTAAAACCATTATCTTGGATTGTGATACCAAGTTCGTTTTGCACTTCTGGAAGAGTTGCATCAGAATCTAGGTATGAAACTCAATTTCAACATTGCATTTCATCCTCAAACTGTTGGCCAATCCGAGAGGGCCATTCACACATTAGAGGGCGTGTGGCATTTTTGTATCCTTGCTTGGAAGGGCAGCTAGGAGAATCGCTGTCTCTTGCAGAGTTCTCTTATAACAACAGTTTTCACTCTAGTTTTGGCATGACTCCTTTCGAGGCTCTGTATGTAGGCTTCGCCATTCTTCCCTTCTTTAGGTTGAGGAAGGGGAGAAAGAGTTATTGGGCCTCAGTAGGCCAGTGTTCGGAAGGGGCAAGAGTGAGCATATCAGGAACAATTTGCTTCAGACAGAGCTGCCAGAAAAGTGTTGCTGATCATTCTAGCCATCCGTTGGAATTCGAAGTGGGTGATCAGGTTTCCTTGAGAGTCCCTTTGACCAGAGGTGTGGTTCGATTTGGGAAAAAAGGGGGTGAACCTTGTTACATTGAACCATCCCCTATCACGGAGTGAATTGGGAAGCTTGCTTATTGTCTAGAGTTGCCTACTTCCCTAGCTGGCGTCCATGACGTCTTTCATATCTCTATGATGAGGAAGTACCTTAATGACCTTGATCAAGTTCTGGAGTAGTCCAACTTGAAGGTCTCGGAGGACCTACCCGTTGTGGCATGACTGTTCCACATCCTGGAACGTTCAGAGTGTCAATTACGATGCCGGACCATTTCTTATGTCAAGGTGTTGTGGTTCCACTAGATGGAACGCGGAGCCACCTGAGAATTGGAGTCCCAGTTGTGTGAGAAATTTCTAGATCTGTTGTCCCAGGCTTCTCCTTAGGATTACCTGCATTTAACTAATTTTCTCACATTCTGTTTGTCCTATCTTTTTGAGGCAGTCGATTCGAGGCCGAATCTTTTCTAAGGGGGAGTGCTGTAGCGCCCAAAAAAAGGGGAAGAAAAGAACTAACCATAATCTCTCTCTCTCCCGTAATACTCTCTGTCCCGTAAAACTCTCTCTCTCTCCCGTTTAAACCTCATCCTCTCTCCTAACCGATCCAATCTCTCCATCTCTCCCGTTATTTCCTTTTATCCTTTCCAATCTCTCTCTCCCTCTCCCATGCATGCGACTGGATGGGCTCCAGCGCCGGCGGCGCAAACGGCGGAGGCGGCAGCGGCGCGGTCGGCCGGACGCGCAACGCGACGCGCGCGCGCGCGCCGCACACATCATCATGGCGCAGCGCGCGCGCGCGCAACGGCGCGGGCGTGCGCGCGGCAACGACGCGGCGCGGCGGCGAGCGCGCGCGACGGCATGGGCACCGGCAGCAGCGCGCAAGCCAGCGCGGTGGCGTGGCACCGCGAAGCGCAGCGTCGTGGCGTCGCGGCGCGATGCGGCGGCAGCGCGGTGGCGCGAGCATGCGCAGCAGCAGCGCGGCATCGTGGGCGTGCGGCATGGTAGCGGCGGCAGCGCGCAGCAGCAAGCGCGCGGCGGCGTGGGCGCGGCGGCGCGGCGATGGCGGCCGGGCTCGCTATCTTCCCGGCTGGCAACAGTGCGTCGGCATGGCGGTGACGGCGCAGTGGCGGCGCGGCCAGCGACCTGCGGCCGAACGGCCCTTCTCACGGCCGAACAACGTTTTGCACGACCGATTGTCGTTTCGCATGGCTTAACGGCGTTTCGCTTGGCCGTGGGGGCTAGCGAACCCGTTTCTTCTCTAATCGAGTTTAACTCCTGTTGTTTCTTTATTGAACTCATCGGTGCCTGATCGGTTGCTTCCATTCCATCGTGTAGGATCTCTCGCAGCTGTTGAGGGAGCATCTGGGCAGTTGCGGTTCTCGGATCCGTCGTGAAGCGTGTCCGTCGAGTGTGCTCAAGGCAAGTACCTCGCAGCCGTAACCTTTACATTTCACATGTCACGTGTTTCTAGAATATCTATTACCTTGACATTGTTTACCATTATCGCTAAGTCACCAAGCTAATTACTAAAATTACCTGGCCATTATCATACCACCAAAGTTTCTGGCTAGCATCATATCAATGAATTACCTGGTTCTTATCATATCACTGAATTTACCTGGCTAATATCCTGTCACCAAGTTACCCGGTTATTATCATCTCTCTAGTGCTTGCCTGGTTGTCATAATAGTATTCATGCTTGCCTGTTTATTATTATGCTTGCCTAGTGATGATCATATTGTTAATGCTTGTCTAGTTTTTATCAAATTATTAATGCTTGCTTGATTATTGTTAATGCTTGCTGGTTATATACCCGTAACATTGTATTCCGGCCAAGATGCTCTAGATTACCGTATTTCACATGCCTTTAGATTTATCATAATACTCAGTCAATAATGTTATAAGATTCATGCTTTTAATTAATGTGTAGAGTTCATGCTTAAACCGTTAATGGGGTAGCGGGTGATCATGTTGTAGACTTAAGTTAAAATCACTAGTAGTCCTTTAAGTATCACGCTTCTGTGTTTAATCCTCTCGATATCATGATGTATTGCCGGTACAATTCCTTATGTGAGTCATGATCGTTATACCTTAATAAATGTTAATTTGACTAATAATCACTTATCACCTAATAAAACTTGATTGGTTGATAAACTTGTGTGAGCTACATTATAATGCCTCTTTAGGTTGATTACTACATCACTATCATCTTATCATTATTCCACATCGCCCTCTTATCAGAAACTATGTCTTTCCATTTTCAACACTAGCACATCTTTTCATTTCCCGTAACTTTATTACAGCCTTATCCTCGCCATCTCTTAGTTACCCTAATTCTGTTCTATTTAATCTGTCCATGATATATCGGTTACTTTATCACCTAGTTTCACCAATCATGTCTCTTCGGTCTCATTGGATTAAATCATTACTCTCATAACTTTACCTTAATTCAATCACAACTCTCTAATTATATCATGGATAACTCGCTAAATAACAAACTAAGGGTTATCACGCCGGGACTACCCACATATAGGGGTCATTTCCACCCAACCTGGTAACGTACGGGGGGCCGTACATTCTCGTTACACAAGATATTACACCCCGTCTGCGGTTATACAGTCGAGGACAAGGTTGTGCCTGGCTATTCTCGTATAACCGGGTATGTGGGATGAGGTCGCCGGCACCCTTGCTATAACTTGCTATAACTTGTCACATAACAAATATCTTTAATACACAGTTCTCATAATATCCGTCTCCTAATCATGACAGTATCTCTGATATCAGTTGCTCGTTGGTTGCCTTTTTGTCCATTGCTTACTTGTCATGCTTGCCTTTATTTCATATGGTTGCATCGCCTGTCTTACTTTTGTGTTGCGACCGTAGTTGGGTACTTGCTGAGATTTCCAAATCTCACGCTTGCTCTTTTCAGTCCCAGGTAAAAAGGCCAGTGGAGTGATATCATCATGCATGGGTGGGAGCACTCGAGTTTTCAGCACCGTGGTTTGCCACTGTTTTATTGTTTCATTCGTTCTTTATTTGGTTAGAAGTGGACCGGTCCCATGTTTTAAATATTTATTCCAGCTTCCGTTGGTTCTCTATTAAAGTGTTAATAAAGTTTTAAACTCTTTGTGATTTCTTTTGTTGTTCTTATTTATGTTTCACTTTGGCGATGACGTTCCATAGTAGTATCATATATGGTTACATGGGGTGCTACAGTTCAACATCTACGGGCTAAATCTAAAGTAGGCAATAACTAGAATTACAACTGAATTTAAAATACATGGAATAAAATTAAGCATGCAATGTAATTTAAAACAAAATAATTTTATTTGCAATCTGGGTACAACATGGTTAAGGAGTGTGACTTGCCTTGCTCCTCGAATTGGTGAGATCCGTCGTCGAGAAAATCTTCAGAATCATTGTAGTCTACACGTGAAAATATCCCACCAAACTCAAAATAAATTCAAATTAAATTCAAAAAACTCCAACATTCAAATTGAGGCCAAGAATGGGTAGAGGGGAATTTTGATGAATTTAGAAATTTGAATGGGCTAAATCGGAGTTAGAATGAAGAAGAACGGGCTCCGCGAAGTTTAATTTCAAAGAAAATGAGGAATTTCTGGAATTATTTGTCTAAAGAAAAATAAGAATTATGACGTCAGCAATGAATTTAATTTCGGCTGAATTAAACTTCTACGGAAAATCCTGATTTATTGCGCCAGCCTGACGTCATCTATGGGCCGGGCGGACTGACATGTGGGCCTCAGTCCATAGACTAGGTCCACGGGAGGGGGTAGCTGATTTGGCAGGGGGTTCAGGTGGCGCTGACGGGGCGGGCCAGCGCGAAGGTGGCGCCGACGTGGCGCCGCATGGCGGCCACGTAGGCCCGGGTGGCATCACCAGCCGGAGGCACACGGGGAAGGCGGCGATGGCGGCGCTCCGGTGCACGGCGAGCGGCGCACGAGGGAGAGGGGCGCTGGGGGATCTTGGGGGAAGGCTCGGGCTTTACCGTAGGTGGTCGGAAGACGGTCGGCGACGACGAGGGGCGGCGGCGGTTCGGGGCTCTCGGTGCGCCGGCGGTCCGGTGGCGCTTGAGCCGGGTGGAGGGGCGGGGAGCGTCGGCGGTGGTGCGAGGGGACAAGCCCGACAGGTGGGGCCAGGGCGCAGAGAAAGAGAGGGAGCGGAGGGAGATGCGGGCGGCTGGCGCGATCGGACGGTCGGGAGAGAAGGGAAAGAGGGCGGTTGGATGGGGATCGGGTGGCCGGGGGAAAAGGAGAGGCGGACGGCTGAGATGGGTCGAGCCGCACACGTGGCGAGTGGGGAGGGGAGGAAGGCAGGATGGGGTGGCGGCCGGGTAGTGGCGATGTGGACACAATCTGGCTGTCCACGTGGCAGCCAGAGGGAGGGGGAGTTTTAATAATTTTTGTTTTGATTTTCTGAAAACCCGAATAAAGATATTTAGGCCTAGAAAATAGCAGAAAACTTCAAATAAATCCCACAAAAATCCTATAAGTCTAGAAAAATGCAAGGAACTCACATAAAATAATTTAAACTTATTTTGATCACTTTTTCTCCCAATCCTAATATCTTTTAAACAAGGCAAAAACAAAATAAGGATTTAAAATTCTAAAAAAATAAAATTAAATAAAAAGGAAAAAATTTTGGGATGTCACATGCGCGGTATGGTCGACCGTGGCCACGAGCTGTTCACCATTTCCGTGACGGCGCCTGCTCGCGTGGGGATCACTGATAAGAGTATACTAGCACACTTTGTTTGGCGAAATGTTTAGTTCATAGCATGCTCCTATACCTGGTTAAATCAGATGAGATTCATTTGTTAATACCACAGGAATTACCATTCGAGTGATTGCATCACTGCGAGCTGTGTCAATTTCTCTTTTCGAGATGAAGCATCGCTTACGATTTGGATACATTTATGAAGTGGGATAGGTTTGAGGATTCCCACTGAATTATCTTATGAAACTAAAAAGATGTTTGGATTTTCTTTCCAAAGGATGTTAGTGAGGAACGGTATAATGATCATAGCTTAACCAAGCTACGCAGGAAGGAATTACGAAAACAGAAGATAGTTGACAGATTAACAGCCAGACAGAAACATAACAGTGCAACAGATGACAGAAAACGAGCATACTAAACGCTGTGACATAGACACATAGCAGTCTTGAAGTGCAGAAGTGCAGGTCCAAATTATATAATACAGGAGTTCATGTCAGCTAAACAGAAAGCTCCGGTACAGGTACAGAATTTCTTGCTACTAGCGCTGGACCTAGAAATGCAGATACAAGCTGCATACTACCAGAACTGAGATAATTATTAAATCAGTCATATGCTCTTCTATTCGCAGGTGGGGATCTAGATCGCTGGACAGGAGATCGGCTGCAAAGATGAGAAGGTTTTGGTCAAATAACAGGAAACAATAAGCTGAATATACAATGAGAAAAAGAGAGATTGAATGGAGTTCAGGAAGCAATATTGCAAGTGGAATTTAAAGAGAGATCGAATCTACAATGTCGGCAACCAGGCAATTCCAAGAGCACGATAAAGTAACTTAATGTAATTAACATTGAGAAATTTCACGACTAACCATTGAATTCGGAAGTCAACCATAACAATTCAGGAAGCAGGTAACAGGAACAGCAGTATATGCATATCACACAAAAAGCAGTGCAATTACTAATCAACCACCCTAAATTGGGATGGCTAAACTGAATGGTTTTACCGAACATAAGAAAATGTTCTTCCGTCCTAACAGAACATTTGCCAACAGGACTCCTGGCATAACATGGTCAAGCATGATAATGCAACATAATGAAGACCAAACAAAAAAAACAAAGGCATTACTTCCGATAGCGACCGCGAACAGGACTCCTGCTCCTGTCATATGAACCATACGCAGGACTGCGTGCACGACCATAGTCGGGACTCGGTCGTGACCTTTGGTACACTGGGCTAACAGATCGCCGATATGGACTATCATCTCGCCTACCATAGCCACCTCTTCTTGGGCTGTCATACCTGTCACCTCGATCAGTATCATCCCTAAATGCATACTCAACAGAAATCACCCTGTCCAATAGCTTGCTGCAGAGGGGGAAAAAAGAATTCATAAGATACATGGTTACATGCTAAGATTAATTTCAAACAAATCCAAATCATATGGACATCCTCAACTAAACTTAAGCTTCAGAAATAGCATACAGTAAATTCCTCAAAAACGGGGAGGGGGGATGGCCACGAGCTGCGTGCCTCTACTAACATTCGTTTAGGCTAAGATAGTATTTAGTTTAAGTTACATTGCTGTACCAAACTTCTATAGGCAAATTAATGTTAACCAGTTCCATTTCCTCGTTGACTAATGCAACACTTGAATTTTTTTTTTTTTTTGCAATGTACAGCATAAGATATTCAAACAGTTAAACCATAAATATTGAATATATCAATGGAAGTCAAATTTCGCTCACTCAATGAACTTGGGAACAAAAAGTGGAGCTTACGTAGAATGAGTAGCTTCAAGGGCCTTTGTGGCTTCTTCCTGTGTTTCAAACTGCACAAACGCAAAGTTCCTCCTGATCCGAACATTTGAAATCTTCCCAAATGGTTCAAAATGCCTTTCAATATCACTAACTCTTGTGTCGATGGGGTCAAAATTAATGACAAACAGTGTCTTAGTGGCCTTAGTATTTGCTGCTGGTTTATTATAGCCATCACGTCTGGAACCACGTTCACCCTGTTATTGGAAATGCCAGAAGAAGATGAATTACCAAATATGCTGACCACAACACTATTTGGCATAAATACCAACTAAATCAAGCAGTAATCACTCTCAAAATGTGAGTGCACAGGTTTCAGATTATTTAGGGCTGGAGAGGTTGCAAGAATAATAAGAGAAATTACCCGTGACCACTCCACCGAAAGCCTGCGCTTCCCAGGGCCAAAGGGATAACCATCAAGAGCCCGTATGGCATCATCCCCATCACGCTCATCCTCAAAGTAGACAAAAGCATATCCTATGAAAGTAAACATGCAGGTAAGAACAGTAGAAAATTAAACTGAGACTGCCTTGCACCAACACCATTCACTGACAACATTTTTCCTACTTTCTTTTATGATAAGCAACTCAACGCATCAGCTTATTCAATCAAGCCTAATAGAAACAGAAGAGTACTGCACCTGCATACATTTGATGGTAGGAAGAGCAATAGTGAGGTTATTGCTATATTCCATTCATGATGAGAGCTAAGCATGGTGTTGTACAACTTATATCCAAGGTAAAAAGGTATGACTGGAGATATTGAACATGCTTCACCATTAATAGAACAAGCCTCACAGACATTGCTTATTGAGACAGCACATATAACATGTTGTCATGTTGACGCCGGGACGATGGTATGGTGATACCGCTAGTCATGGCGTGGTGATACTGCTAGATGGAACTGATGGCATGGCATGGCATGGCATGAATCACATGATGATCTCAGTCTCCGCTAAACATGCTTGGGCAGTGGTAGCAGTGAACAGTGTGCATCATGGAACGGATGGTCAAGTGAAAGGAATGATGGCCGGAAGAGTGAATGGATGGTGTTTCAGGAGTTGAGGAGGCCCGGGGGAGCTATGTTTGCCTCGGTGGTTCCTGCGTCACAGTAAACATTTAAACATCCTAATTGTTGCAATCACAGATTAATACAATTTATATTCAGATTCTTGGTTGTTTGGCTTGTAAGTGGCACGAAACATGCACAGCATAAAAACATTCTTACGCAAACAAATTATTCCGACGATTATTCAGCAATCAATCAAGACTAGTTGATAACTCCATTGCGACGCTGGCGGAGGATGCATATTATCAAGAAGAATTACACTCCATCTACCGCTAATTTTGTTTCCCTCCCTTTTAACCAAGAAACCTAGACATCGAGAGCTCGACTCTCTGAGTGACGAACAAATTATATTTCGTCAAAAGGAAAAGCGATGAACAAACTGGGGGAGGGGGCACATGTGAATCAAATCGAATTCGAAGCAATAGAAGAGAAGAGGGGAAAAGAAGAGGAGAGGAGGAGATGGGGGGCACCAGACCTGACTTCATGTCGATGCGCTCAATCCTGCCGTAGCGGTAGAAGAGGCGGTCGAGCTCCGAGTGGCGGGTGTCGTAGTCCAGGTTGCCCACGAACACGGGCTTCATCTCCCTCACCAAGAAGGATTCCCCGGAACGAAGATCCAAGATCGAGCAGGAAACCCTAGCAAAGGAGAGGAGGGGAGAGGAGATCAAATCTTGGCAACCGAGGAGCCAAGATCTGGCAGGCAGGAGGAGCCGAGAACCCTAGCCTAGAGGGGAAGAGGGAGAGCAGAGCGCGACACCTGCGTCGTCGTCGTCGTCGTCGTCGTGAGGAAGACGCGTGAGAGAGGGGAAGGCGGCTAGGGCTTTTGCGCTGCTGCGGCTGTGGTTGGTTGGGCCGGGCCGGGCCGGGCCAGGTTTTATTTATAGTCTTTTAAGCTGTTTAAGAGAACAAATCCTGATCTTTTAGCTTTCTACCATGCAATGTGAAACCAGAGGTGAAAAGTTGGAAGGAGTTGCGAGTTATTCCTTCCAAGAGTGAGAAAGCAAGAAAACAACAGTCATCTGCTTCACGTCATATCAAATCAACAATCCAAGGGAGGACTGTATATACGGTAAATACAGTATTGTTAGTTCGGTAGTATACGATATTTTTAAAAATATAGCTTGGTATCCGTAAATCCCAAATTATTTCGGTACGGTATCGATAAATATTATATTTACCAAAATTGACGCAAACGAAGGCCTTTACTCTCTCTCCCGGAGGGACGGCTTAATCGCTTGCCTGTCGAATAGAGGCAGCAGTGTGCGTATTGTGGTTTGCAATAAAGGAATTAACCTGCTTTGTGTTGTACACTAGACATATGCTTCTGCATTTCTTCAACTGTCATTACCAAAATTATTGATTACACAACATTCCAAACACTGAAAATCTTCTCTGCAAACCTTAGACATGGTTGATTCCTGACGGTGAAAGTTTTAAGCAATGTGCCTATTGGTGATTAGTGAGTGTTGTAGTAGCATCTCCTGTCTATTTGATAATCATTATTTTTTGCGGTATTGTCTATAGCGTTTTCTAAATTTATATACCAACCTTTCAACCAACTGGTATGTTTCATCGTCTAGAGATGGAATCTCACACCTTGCATGTGACAAATCCAGTTTGCTTGAGTACGGGATCATAGATCTGACATGTACGTGTGTATATATATCCTCCAGACTTATATAGCTAATTTTTCGGTTTTTTCGATTTTTATCTGGTCTTTTCCGAAAAAAACGAACACCGAAAAATCTAAAATATGGAAACCGAACCGAATACCGAAAACCGGTCAAACCGAGTTGACCAGTTCGGTCCGATTTTTTCGGTTCGGTTGAGATGTGCATAGTTGCAGACATAGAGCAACCTGAATATACACTAACACAGGCTTTTGTTTTTTGCTAAAGCTTATGGCTTTAAGTTGTGACTTGTGACTTTTGAGCTATTCGTGTGAAAGATTATATAGTAACAGAAACTCACGTGCGGTTTTCGTTGATATAAATGAAGTCGGTACAGTATTTACTACAATTAACTAGTAGACCCTATCTTGAGTTTAAAAGCTAGTTAATGTAGAAAAGCCGAAAAGCAGCTTTTAGTAACTGAAAAGGACAGGCCCAATAACAGAATTACATAGAATTTATAACAAAACTACACAGAATTTATACACTAACAGAATAACACAATAACTGAAAACACAATGAGGCTATAAATTTTTTACGCCTTATGTCTGTTGTGAATAGTGCGTTATAAGCATATATTTAGTTTTAATTCCAGCATTATTAAAGCACATTTTAAGTAGTATATAAATGACATAAATTGCATATAAACATGTAATTCTTCCATGCCATTTATATCAGAACATATACTCACCATATGAACCATTATTACTGCTGAACTAATCATGTAAAGCATTTCCAGGAGCCAGGGAATAACTAAAACTAGAATAAAGCTCTCAAGTTTTAGATTATTGATTAGTGCTCTCAGATGTAGGGTTACACAAGATTTAATCTTGGCCATCCCACTATTATGTCATTACTCTTCATTAATGATCATACAACTAGTAATCAAGATTTGAACTCTAGTTTATACTCATACTATCACAAACTTGCATATAAAATAGATAGCAATCTCTAACTTTTGGAATAATAAGTGTTCGCAAAGGATTATCAAGCAACATTCTGACCGACAATGTCCAGATGACTAGGGGTGCAAACGGGTCGGGTTAATCCCGACCGATCCGGCACCGAATCCGATTGGTACCGAATCCGGAGAAAAAATATGGGTTAGGATATGGTAACAGCAATATCCGTCCGAATCCGATACGTCTTCAAGTTTGATTTCAGGTTAGTTCTATTATTTGACGTTTCATTTTCTTTTGCAATGGTAAAATAAAATCTTCCACATCAGCTATTAAGTAGTAACATCAAGTTCTTGACAGTATGTCCTCCTACTCCATTTGTTGTACCGTATGCATTCCTTACAAACAAGTAGGGGTGCAAACGGGTCGTTAATCCCGACCGATCAAGCATCGAATCCGATTGGTACCGAATTCGATTGGTACCGAATCCGAAGAAAAAATATGGGTTAGGATATGGTAACAGCAATATCCGCCCGAATCCAACCCGTTTGCACCCCTACAGATGACTGAAAATACAATAGCATATGAAGAATATCAGAGAGAGAAATTCTCTTCTGAACCGAACTAAACAAAGGATATAACTACTGCATGACAAATAATCACAATGCTAGTTAACAGATCTGACCAACCGAAAGAAGTAACTCAAAGCGCTACGGTACAGACAATATTAGGCACCCAGATAGAGCTCAAATCTACTTTAGTTATTTAGATCAATTTTAGTAATCGACAAATTTCATCATAGAGCTTTAAACCGAGTCAACAAGCAAAAAATGTCTCCTAGTACTAGAGCATGTATCATAGATTAATAAACTAGCACAGCTCACAATGTTTGCAGAAAAAAGAGCCAAAATACTCACGGTGCAGATGCCACTAAAAGCCGTCCAGAAGTGAATCAAGTTAGTGGAAGTGGAATCACCAACAAGAATCAGGCAAGGCACACCCGTAGGTGCTGACCCAAAAGACCTATTGTCTCTCTGTGCCACCGTGAGAGAGGAGCATGGTAGATAGAGATACAATGCCTTCTTTGCCGTTCGGGACAATTCAAATCAATGAAGTCGAGGTATATGGGATGGCTACACAAGAACACTAAAGTGCACCAGCTAGATGCACTTTGTCTCAGAGCACCAGAACTAAGGAACTCGCCACCAATAGGCCATAGGTCAACACGGTGGAGCAGCAACTCCAAAAACCCAAGATTGAAGCCAAATTAGAGAGAGCCAAGAAGGGGATTTGGAGGAGTTACTGTTTTTGGCAACATGATCTGTGCGGGAGAGCCACCTCCCTTTATAAGAGGAAGAGGAGGAGGAGGAGGAGGAGGAGCTCATGCGGCTGCTGCCAACAGCCAACGCCGAAGCCGCCGGGCTGCCAGCGTATCCAGCGCTGCCCTCCTCTCTCTGAAACCGACGCCCCCTCAAGACCTGGTCGAACAAAAGAAGCAGCCACGGGTTGGAGACTCCGTCTCCAATCTTATCTCAATGCGAAGTCCCACTGACAGGTGGCCCCACCATTTTCCCCTTTTTCCATTTGAGAAATTCCCATATTGTCCACATAACACCAACAATCCCCACCAACTTATCAAATTGACAAAAGATGCTCAAAGTCTTGTTTAATATACATCTGTTCAACGATGGGTACCTTTCAAGTTTGAACCCAAAGTCTAGCAACAAGAACTATGACTTTGCACATACAAAGAAGGACTCTGGCTTGGTCCATTGTCTTGGTGAGAGTTTTCGCCCAAGTTACATTTTGTACTAGGCGACTTGCCCTTTTCTCAAGTTACAAAGTCTTAATCTGTGGCAAATGCCACCAATTTGCAATGTCCTACAACCAATTTTATCTAAACTATATTGCTACTTGCTATGCGAGTAAAGCAAAAAATCAAAGTGGTCTACATGTTCATAAGGGGGTAATTTAATTATACAAATATATCTATACTATAAAGAGTGAGTATTTGCTTTGCTACATCCACCCCAAGTTTGTGTATATAGAATATTCCTAGATCTTGAATCGTTTGCATCTAATGGCTTATATTCATGACAGATCTGAGAGTAATGATTCCTAATCCATTGTGTATACTACACTAGTCTAAGATCGGCTACTACCATACATAGTGGATTTAAACCAATGTTTACAAACCACGGCCCATATGCCAACATTTATTGTTAAGCAACGGAAGAAATAAAACAACGGTAGTAGTCAGCCCAATGATGCATCACAAGCAATCAACTAAGACAATCGGCGTAGTCGGTGTACCTCCTCTGAACAACAACAATATATAGCAAGGTGAGTACAGGCTCTGATCAACTCGGCTTCGGCTTCTGGCTTATGGCTTATTTTTCACTATTCATAAGTTTCGTCTTTTTCTGAACTTTTGGCTTTTTGTTAAGCTTTTTTGCCGGTTCTTTTTTTTCTCGTATTTGTTTGTATTATATGTAATGGGCTAACATATTTTTTTTATTTTTAAATTTTTTTCAAATTTAATTATGCTAAATAAGCCTCACACCATTCTGATTTTTTTTCACCAACTATAGTGTTTTCAGCCATAAGCCATGAGCTTTTCAGCCGAACCGATCACCACCTGAGTACTCAATAAGTTACACAAAAAATAAATTTAATGCAAGGAGTCATATTAGGACTACTAGTAAGCGTGCATGTGCAATACATGTTTTTTTTAATATATTTTGCTTTTAAAAATCATATTATTGATAATCAATCCACGCCCCTTAGAAAATAGAAATAGAAATACCATTTAATGTTATCGTTTCTCGCAAACAAAGGGGTCTTTTCTGTGAGCCTTGACAATGCATACGTCTTTTGCATATCCTTAGAGAACTCCTGCAACTTGAGTACGATTTCAAACAGTAGTAATGCTTTATTGAGGGTACAAGGAGAAAATTGCAATTATAGGACAGCAAACAATGCGCTTCGCAATTATAGGACTCCAAACATCGACTTCGTTAAAATGACCCTTGAAACGTTGGCTTCTTGTTTTTCATGACATTTGGTGTATTAAGTCTCTTTTCTCATCTAAATACATGTATTTGTTACCCAAAGCTATCAGTTCTAGCCGATTAAAACACCCCCGTATATTTCTTAAAGCCAAGTAAACTCAATTGAGCGAACCTGTGTATCAAACTTCTATATGTATTTAGATGAGAAAAGAAACTTAATACACCAAATGTCATGAAAAACAAGAAGCCAACGTTTCAAGGGTCATTTTAACGAAGTCGATGTTTGGAGTCCTATAATTGCGAAGCGCATTGTTTGCTGTCCTATAATTGCAATTTTCTCGGGTTACCCAAGACGGCACCTAACATTCACCCTATTTACATTGCACGTATATATTTTTTTATACATATTGGGAATTAATTGGAGGCTCAACGACGCAGATACACGCTGTTTTACTTAACACATACATATATGTACTGACTAAAATTATTCATAACTGTGCATGACTAGAGTCGAAGCAGGAATGGTAAGACGCACGCCGACGTCCTGCCAACTGAGCAAACTCAGCTCTCAGCTTTTGAAACATGAGAGCTTGAAATGGACTGTATCCTCAACCTAGAGATACCATATACACACATGCGCCAACACACGACCCCACTTGGCGCACACAAGAAAAACGAGGGAGACGGGAGTCAAACACTTGGTACACACAGGAAATTGAGAGAGTCGTGTTTGAACACACCCTAGCTCTCCGAATAAAGGGCTCTATTCATATTGACTTCTGCTTATGGATTCTGTTTACAAAAGCTAAAAGCCAATACGAATATCCAACTTCTTAAAACGGATTTTTCATTCCTCTCACTACTATCTTGTTCCGCGGATAAAGTAGCGGTCACGCGTGCATTACAAACCCTAAGCATTAAGCTATAACTAAAAGGCATCAGTAAAAATCAATACGGATGCGCCAATTGCGTAGGGCCCTTAATAGATTGTATAATATTGGGTTTGGATGTTGTTTTGCCTTAATGGAGTTTGACATCAACTTCTTTACGAAAGAAACACTTTCTTGTAAAAGTTTATTAGCCTCAAATTTCCAGCCATGTTTGTTGGCCCACCCATGGACTATGGGTGGCTCCAATGTAGGGCTGTGGACATTTGGACCGAACCAAAAAAAAACTAGATAGAAAAATCAAACTATATTGGTTAACTTGGTTTGACCAGTTTTTAGGATTCAGTACGGTATGCGGATTTTGGGTTTTATGGAGTTTGGTTTTCTGCGAAAACCCCGACTGAAAACTGAGAAAACAGTAAAAACTAAGAAGACAGTCAGACAGGTTAAGCCGTAGTCCGTAGAGGCTGGAGTTGGTGGTCAGTTGGAGGAGAGCGCTCACTGGGTAGCCCACCATCCCCACGGCCCACACAAGCCCAATACCCATCCCTCGTTCCCTTTGGGCTTTGGCCTGCTGCTACCTGGTGGTTGCACGCTATGCTCATGAGCTGCCGCTGATGGCTATTGTCTAACAACACTCTCTCTTTTTCATTCTGTCAATTTGTCATAGAGAAGCCAATAGTTTCGATAATATGTATCAATCGGCCAATTAGCCAAATTCCTCGGGGCTGGCCGACTAGGGCTGGTGCAATGGTGTTGTGGTGAACTAATAAGGTCGCTATGCCATTCGCAATTCGTGCTAACTTCGGTAAATATAATATTTACCGATACCGTACTGAAATAAATTAGGATTTACCGATACCGAACTGTATTTTAAAAAGATACCGTATTTACCATATGTACCTATTTATCGAAACATATTTACCAAAAACAACCAAATGAAGAGCCATTCCTATGTGAGGTTTTCCGTATACACAGTGGGCGCTTGCAGATACAACCGAATCATAATATGAATGGAAACAATTGATACATGTCATGAATGGATATGAATATAATCATGAATGGATTTTGAATATACCAGTTACTCATACTTAACTTTGATGTAGAGCTAGTCCAACATTGTTGTTTTAAGTTGTATTACGCTGTGACAATTAGTTTGCCAAGGCAATCTTTACGCAAAAAGTTTGTGTTGTGTTACCAATTACACTAGTTAATATATCCAAAATTAATAAAAGAAAAATTTTAAACTCATCACAGTACCAAACTGGGTTGTTGATATGGACTCAAAAGTAACTTAGGTTCGTATTGTTAGCAAGCTTAATCTCGCATATTTTTATGGCATAGCAACCTTGTCATTTTACTGCTATAGTGCTAATACATTTTTTGTGTATTTACCCAAAAATTGCCTTCAGAAAAGTTTTTACCCTCAAATTTTCATCTGTTGTTGCTAAAATCCCTGGTGGTGAGTGGGATGCAAAATAATTCTTTTGCGATGGTTACGAAAAACCTTAGTTTTGTTCTACCAAAACTGTAACGGATCAGATATTTGTAACCTTAAAAAATGGATATTGGTAAGTCATGAAGCACTTTTGGTTTTACCATTGCACAGACGACTGAAATTTTTTTTATCTCTCAGTCACCTGAAGTTGCACTCTCAATTAACTGAAGTTGTAGCCCCCTTCAAAAAAACACCTACAACTTTAGATGATTCAAAATGCAACTTCAAGTGACTGAGAGATAAGAAAATTTTCAATCGTCTGTACAATAGTCACTCCCAAAGCACTTTATATGAGAAAGAAAATTGGGATAAAAACAAAAAACACAAGGAGGGCTTCACTTTGTGCGCTAGGTTAGGACAAAATGCAGGTGGGCATGGTATCAATGATGACGAAGCTTACATGGTTGTACTTACACTATTCAGAGGGATGCAAGAAACTGAAATAACATAACGAAACAAGTTTCAGACTTTCTGTCCGTGCATGCATGGGCAATTTTATTGGACAATTCCACTAGGATATTCTATAAGAAAGGAACGATTCATTCCACCATGATACAATAGATAAATACTCTTCCAACAAAGACAAAAAAAATGATGAAATTTCTTGCTACACATTGGTGCAACAAGAATTTTCCTCCTAGTGAAGAATGTCGATACCTGTTGTTTTTCTGTGTGTGTTGAGATGTGAGCTTTGGACACATCTAACACTGTTGTAAGTAAAAGTTCCAAATCTGGTTCTAGGAGTAAATAAATTCCATATCTAGCCCTCTGCTCGACCGCGGGATTGTGCTGTGGCATGTGGCCGATCGTGCGATCCGAGACCGTACGACTGCACTATAGCTAGGTCGTGCGGTCTGGGACCGCACGACTCCACTGTACACCAGATGGCCGAGCGCATGACTCAATTTTCAACCGTGTTAGATGTGTCCAAGTTTCTTGGAATGTTGGATGAACAGGCAAGAAACTAGTAATTTCACAGCCGCCACCGCCAGCCAGCGTTGCCCAAAGTAGCTTCTGCTCCTCTCCGTCCTCGTTCCCTCCGCCCCTCTCCCGTCTCCTCTCTTTATACGTCTCCACCTCTCTTCTCTTCTCCTCCTCCTCCTCCTCCTCGTTGCAGTGCCCACGCGCGCGAGCCAAGCAGCACGCCAAGAAGACAAGGGAGCAGATGGCCGCCGCCTCCTTCACCGCCGCCAAGTTCTTGGCGCCGGTGGCCGCGAGATCCGGCGGCGACAGGGCGCCCCTCCCTGCCACCTCCTCCATGAGGCAGCGCCGCAGGCCCGCGCCATCGCCGCGCCTGCGGATGGCGCTCGCCGTCTCCTCCGACGTGCTCGCAGGCAGCAAGGCCGCGCCCGCCGCCTCCGCGCATCCGGTAAGAAATCTTTCTTTCCCTCCCTCTCTGAGGAAGAAAATGCGATCTTGGACGCTACCCGAGTGTAAAAAAAAATTCCGATCTCGAGGTCGAATTTCTATACAACTTTTCTGTATCCTGATCCTCTCAATTGAGCTTTCTTTTAGTAGTTTTGGGGGGTCACTGGCACGATCGTGTGTAAAAATCCCATTTTTAGCTCTGCTAAACTCTAGCTTTGCAATTTCAAGATTGGAGAATTGCCTCCTCCTGAATATGCATCTTGAAAATGTTGTGATATCAGACTCTCTGTGGTGCTTGGATCTGCAAAAGTTTTTGTCCTCTATTGTTAAATATTGCAAGTCCGTTCAAGTTAAGCAATTACCTTGTTTTTAACTCAAGGTGTCTCGTTTTCTCCAGGCTGTGACAAGGGAAGAGGCATTGGAGCTGTACGAGGACATGGTTCTTGGCCGTGTTTTTGAGGACATGTGCGCTCAAATGTACTACCGTGGCAAGATGTTTGGTTTCGTGCACCTTTACAATGGGCAGGAGGCCGTCTCCACTGGCTTCATCAAGCTGCTCAACCAAGCTGACTGTGTTGTTAGCACATATCGTGACCACGTCCATGCACTGTCCAAGGGTGTCCCAGCCCGTTCTGTCATGGCTGAGCTCTTTGGCAAGGCCACTGGCTGCTGCCGCGGACAGGGTGGTTCCATGCACATGTTCTCTGGTCCTCACAACCTCCTCGGAGGTTTTGCCTTTATTGGAGAGGGCATCCCCGTTGCTACAGGTGCTGCCTTTGCTGCTAAGTACCGCCATGAGGTGCTCAAGGAGTCCGGCCCTGATGGGCTTGATGTCACACTTGCATTCTTTGGAGATGGTACCTGTAACAATGGCCAATTCTTTGAGTGCCTGAACATGGCTCAACTGTGGAAGCTTCCTATTGTGTTTGTTGTGGAGAACAACCTATGGGCAATTGGGATGTCGCACCTTAGGGCTACTTCAGACCCAGAGATTTATAAGAAGGGCCCAGCATTCGGAATGCCTGGGGTGCATGTTGATGGGATGGATGTCCTGAAGGTCAGGGAGGTGGCTAAGGAGGCAATTGAGAGGGCAAGGAGAGGTGAAGGACCAACCCTAGTGGAGTGTGAAACTTACCGGTTCAGAGGTCACTCTCTTGCCGATCCAGATGAGCTCAGGAATCCTGGTACAGATTACGTTCTTAGTTCAGTAGTTCTTTTTTACTAAATCACTTCCATTTTATCAGTAGCAACATTGCTGGGTCTCCTAGGCTAACTAACCGGATATATTGACAGTGAGGAAAAATATTCTAGTAATTAAGTTTGCACCATTGTTGTTTAACTATTTACCTTGTATATGAGGTGAATTGCTATATACGAGATTAGTAATACATGACATATAATTTCGCTCAGGCAAGTCCTGTGTTCTTGTTTAGTGGCATCATAAATGTGAGAACTACCTAGTATTTTACATGATTACAAGCAGGATCTAATTACATGTCCGAATGAGTGGTAATAAGATTTCAACAGCAGTTACCATGTTAATAATACATGCAAATTTTGGTTGGTAAATATAGTTTATCTTCTTTTGTTAGCTATGTGAATTTATGATTTGCTTGGCTGATGGGATGGCCAATAGGATCATTTGATTTGATGAAAACTGGTTAGAATTGGTTATTGCTATACAACAATCTGGTTTGAAATTATAGTTTTGTGGTGCCAATTGAACTAGTGAGCGAAAAAATTCTCAAAGGCTGTAGCTTTTGTTCTTATCACCATCGCAGAAATCTTATCTGATATGTCAACATCCTGTAGGTATGACTAGATTGTCTCATAACCACTTCATAGGGCATCTGGCACCACTTGTTTTTCCAATTTTAAATCCGAAGAAAAAAAATACCAGCTTTTGGGAAAGAATGCCCTGCCGTCCTGGACTTCTATTTTTCTTAACTGCAATTCCACTTGGTGATAATTTTGCTCTTGTGATCATGTGCGGTGATGTATTGCATATTCTAGGTCTCCAATGAATTGTAACTTAGTTTGTCTTGGAGTTTCTTCCTGTGTTAACCTTTATCAGAAGGGAATGTCCCTTTTCCCCTTTATTTCGAGGGAAAAGTGCTTCAATGAACTTGATACTTGAGGGGAAAAGTAGATGTATGATATGTTTTAATAAATGGTTTTCTTAACTATGTATACAGGTTGTTGGTTCGTAGGATCTCATGACTGTTGAAATCCACCATACTTGGTGTTTCCAATACTATCACTAGATTGAGTCAGCATAGAGTCACTCATAACCTTGTGTGCCAATGTGCCACGCTGTTTAGCTTTTTCATCCACTTGATCTTTAGTCATTTCCCCTGTTAGTAACGGTATCTATTAGCTTTGAAGTCATAAAGGTGGAAGCGCTTTAGTTAGCTCAGTTTGGATCTTCTTTACTGCATTACAAAAATAAGACCATAACTGCAGCTAGTTATCTCTATCTTTTACCATCCACTGAACTTTTTTGCTCTCTGTAATTTCACCATAAGTTTTCCACTGAACCAGTGCAGCTTGTTTCACCACAACATTATCGGTGTATATCTGCATCCATATTCTTATTCTTATTGCATTGTATGATTTGTTAACAGCACACTTAGTTGTTGGCTCCTGAAATGTCAAGCTGCACAGGTTTCCTCCTCCTTTCGTAATTTGTTCTGACCCCATCATCTGACGACTTTGTGCACAGATGAGAAATCGAATTATGCTGCAAGGGATCCCATTACAGCCATGAAGAACTACATCATTGAACAGAACCTTGCAACTGAATCCGAGCTGAAGAGCATCGAGAAGAAGATCGATGATGTTGTTGAAGAGGCTGTGGAGTTCGCCGACGCAAGCCCAGCCCCTCCACGAAGCCAGCTGTTGGAAAATGTCTTTGCTGATCCCAAAGGCTTTGGCATTGGTCCTGACGGGAAGTACAGGTGCGAGGACCCTGAGTTCACACAAGGAACGGCTCAAGTCTAAGGCTGCACAGAAGCACTGATCAATTTTTTCGTCTTGCTTCCTGTACCTCTCTAGCTACCCCATCATAGTTTTGTTGAACATGCGGTCATGGTAAGCGTACTGTAAGCACAAGGCACATCACTTCTTTCATTCTTAGACGTCCTATATTACTGTGTAATTCATCACTGTGCTCAATTACTGCCCCGGTTTAACCCAATGTGTTCCAGTTGATCTTCAATAGTTCTACATCTGGTTTGAAGTTTGGACAGAGTTATAGCTGTAGTTACTATTATGAGTTGCCCTGCTTGTGAAACAATATCTATCTATTTATATATAATATAAATAACAGGGGCACCATAGTGTCTACTCTCTATGGTTGAGACTTTTCATCCATGATTGTTTTAGCATGCTAAATTGATGACTTTCTTTCTAAATCGATGCTTTTTCGAATTAATGAATGTTAACGGGTTTGCCTGATATATTATATATCATTGTACTTGCACGTATCTAAAAACAATCCAAAAGCAGAGAGGCTTAGTGCCCAGACACTATAGTGTCTCATTTCATATATATATATATATATATATATATATATATATATATATATATATATATATATATATATATATATATATATATATATATATATACATACGCGTCCTTTTTACTGGGTTACTTGGGAGATCATGAGAGACAGTGACATCTTCCTTCTTCAGTCCCAGTTCATGAGAACCATATATGTGTCTTGTCAGATGCCATTGTAATCCCCTCAGAGCTTCGAGTTGGTAATCCAGAGAACTCGTATTTTTAGAAAATAATTTCAGGTATCCTTGTGGATGGTTGTCCACAGTTTGGTTCTTTCCTTGCTAGATGCTACCAGAGTCATGCTCTATAATTCTACATCAGTCCCTTCAGATTTACAATATGTCTTGATTATTCTCTTACATTTTACTTTGTTACGCCTTGCTACCTCCATTCTTTTTTCCTCCTCGTTTCAGTCTTCACGTATCGTCATGTTCCTCAATGCACACAATTGATAACTGCTTTTTTAATTATGTTAGCAAAATATTAAAAATAGAATAAAATGCATGGTGGATCACTAAACTTGTGCAGATGTGTCATCTAGGTCACAGTACTTTGAAAATACACATATGGGTCACTGATATGCCATAAGTAGATTATTAGTCCATTGCCTAAGCTAGCAAGTATTACGTGTGTGGCATGCTTGGTAGGCGTCATTGCACCGAAATTGTCAAAAAGAAAACCCTATACAATACATTTGATCTTTAACCATATCCAAATATGGTCTACTAGATCGCACCCGTCTCACTCAAGCCAGTCTTCTTACTCCATCATCTTACGACCATAACCCTAAAGACAGTATTGACTAGTAATTGTGAAGCTCTAATTCTTAATTGGAAGAGACACTAAAGGCCTTTACCCTCCCTATCTATCCAAGGGATGGAAGGGTAGCAGAGGAGGGCGGCGACGGCAATTGATGGCGTTCCTCATGGGACTCGTTGTGATCAGGCCAACACTATTGAGTCCTATGCAAGGTTCCAAAACCAGAACCGGAAGAAATCCCGGTCGGTGGCCGGTAACGGTAACCGGACGGTTACTCGAAAAACCGGTCACAATTTGAAAATCAAAATTTGAATTTTGAGATGTTTTGAAACCGGTAACTGAAAAACCGGCCGGTAATCGGAAAAAACCGGCCGGTAATTGGAAAAACCGGAAAAAAAACTGACCAAAATTCGAAAATCAAAAATTCATACCGGCCGGTTTTTTAGTTACCAGTCTCCACCAGTAAAAATGGTAACCGGCCGGTAACCGCCGGGATTTTGATCCCTGGTCCTATGCACTCAGGCCATCACTGTTAGAGCACCATATCTGGTTATCTTTTTTTTTTTGTAAAAAGTACGTGTTTTGTGTACGGCTAACCTTCGAGATGTGGTCACGTTCTTGTCACGTCAGCAATGTCTATATGTCATGCTACTATGCTAGACGAGTAATACTTGATATCTTGTTAGTATAGACTAAAGAGCCACTTATGACACATCAGTATTTTGCTCTTAAAAATATAATAATATGAAAGTACATTTTATAAAAATCTACCAATATTATTTTCACATGACAAATCTAAATACTTTTGAATCCATTAACAGTCAAAGTTTTAAAAAAATTGACTCCATGCATTCTTATACAACGTCTAAAACAGAACGTAGGGAGTCCAGCCTGAGCCCAAGCTACCCAAGCTAGGTATCCCAATAAACTTGGCCCAAGCCCAGCCTGAATACAAGATAGCACCAGCCCAGTCCAAACACATTCTAGCCCAAGCCCAGCCCAACCTAAGTCCAGCTCAAGCCTGCCTAGCCTAAGTTCAGTCATCCTAAACCCTAGCCCGGTCCATCTCAGAAAACGTTCAAGAGGAGATAAGGCATGTTCTTTTTGGCTGCGGCTTTTGGGTTTTGGCTGCAGGTTATGGTTTTTGAGTTGTTCGTGCGAAAGATTATAGAGTAACAGAAACTCACGTGCGGTTTTTGCCGATATAAATGAAGTCAGTATAGTATATACTACAATTAACTAGTAGACCCTATTTTGAAAAGATACTCCGTTTAAAAGCTAGTTACTGTAGAAAAGCCGAAAAACAACTTTTAGAAGCTAAAAAGAACAGGGCCAAAGAGGGTCGCAACTTATTTTAGCATGTGATGCAACGGGGGATAAACATTTGTTGGAAACCCAAAATTTGGTGGTTCACAGGAGTGTATGGCCCCCAAGATGATGATCAGAAGTTGCAATTTCTGCAGGAGCTTCGTGACGTTCGGCAAGCCTGTCAAGAACCGTGGGTGATTGGAGGGGATTTTAACCTCATATATTTAGCGGAGGATAAGAATAACACCAATGTGAATAGAGCAATGATGGGTCGCTTCCGCCGATTCTTGGATGACTTGGAGCTGAAAGAAATTCCTCTTCTGGGCCGGAAGTTTACTTGGTCGAATGAGAGGGATGTCCCCACTTTGGTCCGGTTGGATCGGGTCTTCATGACATCTGATTGGGATCAATTGTTTCCGGACTGCATCCTTCAGAGTTCTGCTTCTTTGGTCTCAGACCACTGCCCTTTAATCCTTGGGCTGAGGGCTAATGTTCAGGGGAAGCGGCGTTTTCACTTTGAAAGCTACTGGCCAAAGCTTGAGGGCTTCTTGCAGGAGGTGCAAAGCTCCTGGAGCAAACCAGTAGTAGCTTCTTGCCCACTGCAAATCCTTTCCTTGAAGCTAAGAAGACTTGCAAGGGACCTACAATCTTGGAGCCAAAAGAGAGTAGGAAATGTTAAGCTGCAGCTCCGGTTGGCCACGGAAATCTTACACCGTCTTGAAATTGCCCAAGATGTCCGAGTGCTGTCCTGCGAGGAGGTGTGGTTGCGACGGCAGCTGAAGCGGCATGCACTCGGTTTAGCATCTCTAGAGCGCACCATTGCTCGCTTACGCTCCAGGTTGGTTTGGTTGAAAGAGGGAGATGCAAATACTTCCTTCTTTCATCAGCAAGCTAGGCACAGAAAGAGAAAGAATTTCTTGGCAAAACTCCAAGTGGGGGACAAACTTGTTACCGGGCATGAAGACAAGCAGCAGGCTGCTTATGAGTTCTACTCAAGTTTGCTTGGCACAGTGGCTCAAAGACAATGCTCCTTAAACCTGCAGTCCTTCTACCAAGAAACTCATGATTTGTCAGCCCTGGAGTAGGGATTCACGGAGGAAGAGGTGTGGGCAGCAATTAAATCTCTTCCTTCAGATAAGGCACCAGGACCGGATGGGTACACTGGACGTTTCTTCAAAACTTGTTGGAGTATAGTGAAGGTGGATCTCATGGCAGCTCTTAGCAGGCTGTTACAGGGTGATGTCAGTAGTTTGTTCCTTCTTAACTCGGCGTACATCATTTTGCTTCCGAAGGATCCAGAAGCGTTGCAAATCAAGGATTATAGACCTATAAGCTTGGTTCATAGTTTTGCAAAGCTGGTCACCAAAATCCTGGCCAATAGGTTGGCTCCAAAGCTCAATGAATTGGTCTCTCCAAATCAGAGTGCTTTCGTCCAAGGGAGATGTATCCTTGATAATTTTATTCTGGTTCAGCAAACAGCTAAAGTCCTTCATAGACAAAGGGATCCAAGAGTTCTCATCAAACTGGATATTTCAAAAGCCTTCGATTCGGTGGCTTGGTCTTTCTTGCTGCAAGTTTTAAGCCATTTGGGTTTTGGTCCAGTTTGGTGTAACTTACTATCCAAGCTCCTGCGGTCCTCTACAACTCGGGTGATGGTTAATGGTGTGCTGGGAGAGCTCATTCAGCACCGGCGGGGGCTTCGGCAAGGCGACCCCTTATCCCCGTTGCTGTTCATCTTGGTAATGGATGTGCTCAACTCTCTAATTAATAAGGCAAGTGAGAATGGTCTTTTGCAGCCCCTTCTTTCTAGAGGACCTAGTCAGCGGGTCTCTCTTTTTGCTGATGATGTGGTTCTTTTCTTGCGGCCCTGTTTGGAAGAGTTTGAGTTGATCAAAGAGATTTTCCGGGTCTTTGGAGAAGCATCGGGGTTGATCACCAACTTAAGCAAGTGCTCGGTGTCCCCAATCCGCTGTCACCGCCATGATTTGGAAATAGTGCAAGGATCATTTCCTTGCAAAGTTCAAGAGTTCCCTTGCAAGTATCTCGGGCTCCCGTTGTCGATCAAGAAACTCTCCAAATCTGACTTTTACATGATAATTGACAAGATTGCTGACAAGCTGCCTGGATGGAAAGCTGCCATGATGAACCCAGCTGGCCGAGCCACTCTTATTCGGGCGGTGCTCTCAGCAATTCCTATCTATTCTCTCTTTGCGCTGGATTTTCCCAAATGGGCCCTTAAAGCAATTGACAAAATTCGTAGAGCTTTCCTATGGAAGGGTCGCAAGAGAGTAAATGGTGGGCACTGCCTTGTTTCTTGGGACCGGGTCAAGAGACCTTATGAGCTTGGTGGATTGGGCATTCTTGATTTGGAAATTCTCGGTTAGGCGCTGCGCATGAGGTGGCTGTGGCTCAAAAAGACCCAACCGGATCGCCCTTGGGCTAGTTTGGATATTCAGGTGCACCCCAATTCGGCAACAATGTTCTCCATTTCGCTCACCTCTATTGTGGGAGATGGCTGCATGACCCTCTTTTGGTGTGATAATTGGCTGCATGGCAAGTCCTTAATGGATCTTGCCCCCCTTGTTTGTGCACATGTGCCGAATAGAATTGTCAATCAAAGGACGGTCCAAGAAGCTCTAACAGATAACACTTGGGTTCTGGATATTAGAGGCAGTCTTTCTACTCCAGTCTTGGAGGAGTTTTTTGGTCTTTGGGATGTCCTCGGCCGAGTGAGGCTCACCCCTGGTGTGGTTGATCAGCATGTGTGGAAGCCATCCTCCTCGGGCAGGTTCTCAACTAAATCAGCGTACCGCCGTTTTTTTGTGGGAGCGGTGGAGTATGAACCATGGAAGGAGATCTAGCGAACCTGGGCGCCTCCTCGTTGCAAATTCTTTATGTGGATAGCTTCGCTTAATCGCTGCTGGACCGCTGATCATTTGGCCCGTCGTGGTCTTGTTCACCCTGAGTGCTGTCCTCTGTGTGATCAAGTGGATGAAACTATTCAGCATCTTCTCACTTCTTGCGTGTTCACTCGAAGTGTTTGGTTCTCCGTGCTTACTCTGGTGGGATTGCAGCGGTTAACTCCAGGCCCAGATGATTTGGTATTCACCTTGTGGTGGCGTCAAGCCTTGCATCAAGTCCCTAAACAGCAGCGCAAGGGCTTTAATTCTTTAGTCGTGTTGGTGGCTTGGCAGGTTTGGAAGCATAGGAATGGTTGTATTTTTGAAGGTGCCTCACCCAATGTCAGCATTGTTTTGCAAGACATTAGAGATGAAGCCAAGTTGTGGTGTTTGGCGGGGGCCAAAGGCCTTTGTACCATTTGGCCTTAGGTGTTGTGTTTGTGTTTGGTCGGTGGCGGTTCCCTAGTTCTTTTGGCCTTTTGTTTTTAGCCTCGCCTTTTTGGTGAGGTTTGAAGGAGTCTTCTTAGACTCCTTTGTTCTTCTTCTTAATATATTGATGCGTAGTTTTCCTGCGCGTTCGAGAAAAAAAAATTAGTGAAAAGGTTTGCTGGAAACCTTTCGTGTTCTTGCTAGTTTTCCATCTCCTTCATGTCACATTGCATCTAGATTCTGGTCAATGTTCTGCAATGGCTGGTGACAGGGTGTGTGTGGCCTTTGGTGTACAAGTCTGAAATTTGGCAATTCCAATTGCTGGGCTGCACTAGCGACTGCATTTATATGCTATCTTACCATGAAGAGCAAGATAGACCAACAACAGCAAATTTGGATCCAGCAGATCACAGTTGTGCGTCTTGATATATGATGCAGTTGTACCAGTTACCATTGTTGGACTTGCTCATGCTGAAACCTGAAAAATAGTACCTCCCTGATACCTTCTCACAAGATACAGAAGAATGACAGGCGTATGATCTTGGTTTTCTGTGCTTCTGAAATTGCCATTACCGTCAATCTTGTAATGCTGGATCCATAGATAAGTCATCACCGATGCCTAACTTTCACATTTTAAGTTAGTAACATCACATCCTTGTTTTCTTGAAAAAGCACATTGGCCAGTGGAGAACTGATGCCTCTGAAAAGTAGTTTAATTTTTTGAGACATAAGAATCACAAGATGTTAAGCAATGGTCATTCCTAGTTAAGGTACTGCTTTTTGGATAGCTTGGAAAAGGATGGACTAGGGAGTTCTTAAAAAAAAAGCTAAAGAGAGGAAAAGAATAGTAAAAAAAAAAAACTAAAGAAGCAAGGGGCCAGAACACGTTAAATACCAGTCACATGAATTCAGCGTATACAATACTCTTCTGCTAGTTATGCTTCTTGTGATTTTACCTTGGAAAAGTAGATTACGAAAGGATTGGTCAAGATGCATTACGTTGATAACGGCAACAAGTTCAACTTAGATAATTTGAAGCAAGAAAGCTGGGAAAATACAGTGGTGATGAACAATTCAATTGGATACAGATTTCTCCGAAGAATATTCAATAAGAATGTCAATATGTCACCACCACCCATAGGTTAAAACAATACATGTCACTATGTCTGTGACGAAGGCGATAATTCTTGTTAATAACTAACAAAAGCACTATATTTTATAGCACCTCACAATATATGAGCCTTATACATTGTACCTGTACATCATACAACGGTTTTCTGTCTCAACACCCAAACTCTCTCATTATCATGATTCTATTCTAACCTGCTAGCCCTAAGCCTCAGAAACTGCAGCAACAGCGGTCTGTTTACCGATGCTTCTTTTTTTTCTGTGCACTAAACCTATTTCTGAACTGATCTAACATGAAAAAACTGGTCCTTATCTGCAACATGAGCATATCTAAAACTGATACTGAATAGCATTGCCCTGTTGTGCATTGGTATACAGATTTTGTAGGACATAGCATCGCAAGATGGCAAGATGATAAGCGCAATATTGCTCTTCGGCGTCTGATTCCTATCTCCTTGCTGGCCCTGCAAACCTTCTCGCAATACCGAATATGACAGTCTTGGTCAATAATCCATGGTCAAAGGTGCAAGCCAGGGCGACCGTGCCGCATATCAGGAGGGCTTTGGGTATGTTGCCTGTCCAGTGCTTTGGTTTCTCAGCTACAGTGTTGTTGCTGGTTGAACTGGCCTCGGTGTTTCCCGCAGTGATGAGCTCATCGGCGTCAAACTCTGTGTTGACGAGCGCCATGGCAGCGCATTTCGAAAGGGGCTCGCCGGCGGTCCTTGCAATCTGGTATGCCTGCAGACCAGACTCTAGCCGTTTGACGTAGCCCGGCATCCCCTGCCGCACACCAAGCTTTGCAATTTCCCTTGGAATCCCCGTGTCTTCATGATGAAACAAGAGCACCTCACATGCGGTCATTGCACCATCACCGCTTCTTGATTCAACTGATAGAAAAGAACAAGCCTAAATTCATTGGCCTGGCAAATTTTGTTATCCTACAAAAAAGATGATGCAAATGTCATAGAAACGCTTTAGTACCTGGACGGATGCACCAACTTGAGTAGTACAAGTCTACACGATGAGGTTTGTTGCGTCTTGGGATAGAAGGACGAGGCACACCCTGACAAATTACAGTAGAAGGTTATTAGCCTAATTCACCTAAATAAATCAGCATTTGAGTAAGCAACTGCAGTCTGTACTCTGTAACTAGACGTAACCAAGATGCTTACGAGAAACTATAGATAGAAAGACAAGTATGCTTGGCACTCTTCTGATAACCAGCTAGCAGGGGATGAAAAAGCTGGCTTTAAACTCTGTTATGAAGACCAAATCATGCCATTAGCATGTGCAACTCTACTACTGTGGCTTGTGGGCAAACACAGAACATTGAAAAGTTTGTAGCAAGCATGTCGATCACTGTGTGTGGAATGGTTAGAGAATATAGAATAACCTAAGCAACATGGTTCAAAACCCATACTACTTTTGGCTGCACTAATGCATATAGCCTGTTGATTCAAGTAAAAAAAAAGCTTGGAAAACATGTTAGTCATGTAATAGAACATCATACTAAAATAAAAAGGGCTGACAAAATCTCTTTCTTCATGCAAAGCAACAAATCCAGCTCAAACCTTGCCATTGAAAAGAAGAAAATCCAGCTCAAACCCATTGCCCAAAAGGAACCACACGCATACTTGTAAAAATTACAGGAACCAGACATTTGCTTCGATGTCAGTATGCTCAAGAGATAAAAAGAACACTATTTCGTCTCATACCTTGGTTACGCAGTAAAACGTCTTTCCGGATGCCCATATCCTGCGACCGATAATGTACTCCCTGTCACTGTAGAGGAATGGAAACTGCAGAGCAGCAAAGCATCTGGTATCAGCAAAACACATATGTGCTTTGCCATTCTTTCGACAAAGAGCACAGGGCATATCATACAAACAACTCACCTTCTTGACCCACCGGACGACCATTGTTCCGGTCCTTGTGCACTCCTCCAACGTCTCTTGCTGAAGAAGCATGTCATCCCAGCCGTTCTTGATCCGGAACTCATCGTCCCAGAAGAAATCCCTGACAACTTCCGGCGACGCGTCCTCAAAGATGGTGCTACTGCGGTACTGCGGCGGGCCATTCTGGAATGAAACAAAACATGCAAGCACTTGTTGAGTTGAATCCCTAGCTAGCTCCTGCATCTTCCATGAATAACACTCATCCAATCTCATTATAACTGCATCTAGTGTTCAGAAACATAAGTCTATGCTGTTGATGATAGTTTATAAAAGGCCGCGCACCTATGCTGGTGAATTGTAAACATCCAATCGATTTTGGACGCAGGTTCTTGAATTCTAAGTTCATTCAACTCACGCTCGAGCTAAAACGCTTTTTGGGGACTAGATACCTCAGGATCTCTTCGCCACGCCTGGCATCTCATCGTCGGCAATGTCCGCTCCATCATGTGAATCCACGATGGGCCGCCGTCCTTCTCCTCGACCAGGCGGCGGAGGTGCATCAGATCTCCGGTGTTCACTGGCAATTCGTCCTCCGTCGGAGCAGAAGGAACCTCAGCTCTACACCACATCATATCACCCCACAGAATTAAGGTAAAGTGAACTAGGGACACCAACGCGTCCAATTGAGTAAAAATTTGCCTCGCCTTGGCACGACGGCCATCGTCGTCTTGTGGCGGCAGGAGCCCTCGGTGGTGGCGCGCGGCGGCGGCGGCGGCGCGGGAGGGTTCGCCGCCTGGTCCTGGTCGCCGACGACGGCGACAGCCCACCTTGGGTGCCAGGCCCAGCCGACGAGGAGGCCCACGAGCGCGGCGAGCCAGAGCGGCGCGGCGATGGTGGCGAGCTCGAGGGCGACCCCGCCGAGGGTGGGCTGCCGGAAGATCCCCATCAAAAGACCGGCGAGCGCCGACATCACACCCTCAGAAAAAGAAAGATCCGGTTTTTGCAACTAATCCGACCCCAAACCCTCTCAAGGGAAGAAAAGAAAATATCCGATTTTCTCTTCCCCCAACCCTTCCACCGCCAAATCGAAATCCTCAAGAAATAAAATCGGATACAGCGGCAATCTGTCCAACCAATCCACCGCAAAAGCCCCCTCAAAGAAAGCCAGTCTTTACAAGCAACCAACCTCTCCCCGCAGCAGACGAGGAGAGGAGAGAAGATATTTTTTTGAGAATGTATGAATCGGACTTGTCGCCTCACGCAAAAAGAACTCTCTCGATCTCTCGACTGGAGCCAACTCAACTCTTCTTGGACTGCTAGCATACAAGCCAGGGAAGAAAGAAACAAACAAGGGACCCAATGCTAGAGGAGAGGAGAGGAGAGGAGAGGAGAGGAGGAGCTAGCTGTTGGAGAAGGAAAAAGAAAAAGAAAGAGAAAATCTTGGCGGAAGAATCCAAGGGTAGGAGCAGGAGAAGAGGTGAGAGGGATCGAGCTGCTGCTCCGGAGGCGAGGCGGGCGATGCGTGGGGGATAAGGACGGAGCGAATTCCCAGGAGGGAAGAAGTGGGATTCGAGCTGCTGCTGCTTAAATAGCGGCAATTCCGGCGGCCATCCTCGTGTTTCAGTTTCAGAGCCGAGACTGCCCGCCCTGCCGTGCGTTGAGGAGATCTCCCACGCACGATTCTGCTTCAGTCATCGTTGTGCTACCGTGCAGACTTTTTTTTTATTGGGCATTCGTTAGGGTGGGTGCGTGCGTGCGCGCGTGTGGACTCGGCCGTCTCCGACCAAACCTACGTGACCGATGGATGTCCTACGCGTCACTCCCTTGGTGTGCCGAAAAGTCCAAAGGACTAGTGAGTAATACCATCTAAGTTTGAGCAATTCTCAGATTTAGCGGTAGGAATTGACTTTGCCAACATATCAGTTGGATTACCATGATGTCGGACCCAGATTTCATAATCCAATCATACAATAATATTACAAAATTCAAATACATCGTAAATGATGGTAGTATACATAAGAGGCCGACCATGCCAAAAGACTTACAATACCAAAAGCGGAAACATAAGTAGTAGTAATTCAAAAGTAGGACCCTAAGAACCCACAGACAAGCGACTGGGGGTAAAATATGAACTACAGTCATTACCCAAGATAGGATAATATATGAACACACAATCTTCATTTAAGTCTTCCTAACTGGGATTAAAGTTTATTTAAAACACGTCCTAATTTCCATCGTCCTCTCCTCTATCTTGATTTGGCGCTTCCTCATAAGTATATTGATTTTGTTCTCCAGTTTTTGAATTTATTATACAATGAGTGTGAGCATAAACCACCATGCTCCGTGAGTTAACACACAGAATGCAGCTATAATAATTATGCATGGCTTCACCAAGGATGGCTCGGGCCATTTTTAATTTGCTAAATACCTTGACAAATTATTATAATTAGAAATTCCTAAAACTTAGTAGGTTTTGACCAAAACAAGTTTATAAACGTGATAATCACTAGTTTGATCCAATTCAAGTTAGGATTGAGTTTAATTTCAAAATTACTTAGCATCTATTTTCACCTTCATCAATACACTAATTTAAACATTTGGTTAGGGCTATAGTTGACTATCACAAACAGTTTGTAGTAGAAAATGTCTGTGATATCTAATGTATCACAGATGATTTTAACTGAAAATCATCTGTGATAGTCAAGTATCACAAATGGTTATGAGTTAATAACCATCCGTGATAGTCTGTATCACAGACGGTTCAAAAACCGTTGGTGATGACCTTATATCATTATTGACCCATAAACTCAGATGGCTTATAAAATCATCTGTGATGACCTTTTCTGTAGTAGTATGCCTATGCTTTTGATTCCTTATGCATGTGCTTTCTGGGGACACAGTGGACATATGGGCACTTCCATGTCCTCTTCACAGCAGGAAGTCCCAATGGGCGTTTCCCCTCTACATAGCCATCCATTGTCCGAGGCAGTCGACCTCCAAGTGCCCTGGTAAATTGCCTTCGGTCCCCTGGCAGCTTGGCAGTCATTCATCTGGTGCCCTGGCAATCAGCCTCCAGCTCGTTGTCGACAAGCTCAACGACACTATGGCAGCCAACCATCCATCGTCCCCGGCAGCCGATCTGCTGGCGTCCTAATGGCCAGACATCCAGCACCTCGATCAACCTTGGTCGTGTGTACGAGCCCCAGTAACCCAACACAACCTGTGCCTGCAACATCCTGATTTTCGGAGCGTTTTTGAAGCACTTAAAGTAAAATCCACTATTTTGATTTTTCTAGAATTAATTAATAGTTAAATTGAATTTTAGTAATTAAAAGGTTTTATTAGATTAAATTAAACATTAAAATTTTCTAGAATTTTTTTTGAGTTTTTTAGATTTAATTGAGAGCTCATTTTATTTTCTTCTAATTTCTAAAATTAGAAAATCCTTATAAATTCCAAAAGGGTCAATAGGACCGAAACCCATTTCTCTCTCTCTGGCATATTAAGTCTCAGCCGTCCGATTCCCTTCTTTGCCACATGTCGGCCATCCAGGCCCTGTCCCACTCTAGCCGTTGGATCTTGCCAGGGGTTACGTGTCGAGCATCGTAGGTCCCGTGCACTGTTCATCTGTGCCATCCTTCGCCGACCACCTAATCCTCAGTTCGACATGTGTCATTAATCCACGTGCCCGGGCACTGTTCTTCATCTCCGATGTGAACACCACCGTCCGCATCCGATCCGCCTTGGTGTTCATGCCCATCCAGGACTCACCACCGTCTCCGAGCCAGAGTCCTCGGCATCTACGCCAATTTAAGCCGCGCCGCCCCCTCATTCTTCACACCGCATATCCACCTCATCGTGCGCCCTCACCATCCATGCAAAGCTGTTGCATTCGAGTGATGTCGCCCTCGTACAACCATATACAACCATATATTTAGTATGATATGAGCATTATCGTACAACCATATATTTAGTATGGGATAGATCTAGCATAATAATTTGTGAAGTTTTAACTTTGATTTCACCACTGATATTTTATTGGCGTAAGAGGGGGGGGGGGCAATTATCGACTAGGTGGTTAGACTACTCGACGGCAAAATCTTAGCGGGTGAGATCAAGTTGTGATTGAGCATTATAGAAGTCTTGCTGTAGTTTTCTTTTACGTGGAGATGATCACATCTTATGGGTAAAGTTCTACAACCTCTGTATAGTGTATAACTATTCAAATAGCCGTGTCCCTGGTTATGGACAATGTTCGGTGATTTTACACAAGGGGTAGATATTTCATAAAAAACTTGGTTGGGATAAGTATGGGAAGTGAATGGTTAGTTCACCGGTGATTCATTTTGTGAATGGCTAGTTCACGGGTGGTTCATTGGAGTGAATGGTCAGTTCACTTGTGGTTGTTCTCAATTCGTTTGATTATTTATTATTCATTTTCGAAGTTCACTTTTAATCTATTTATTGTATTCCCTTTAAATTGTCGCTTTCTGCAAAGTAACCATTTATCCATCCTTTGATAAGCCTTATATGCTATATTGCATTTTTTGTTACAAACGACTTACTGAGTACTCTACACACTCATGGTTATATCCACATTTGCTTAGTTGAAGAAGAGGAACCATATCAGCATGAGGTACGTGAAGGAGGATACTTCGACAACTTCGTGGATTAGAACTTTGCTCCCTAATCGATTGCTTGTGGGTATGTCGAATGACTACTACGCTTATTTCTGTTTTCCGCTGCTAGTTTCTTTAAACCCTTCAGGCTATTAACTATAAGCTTGACCATAAGGTCGCAACTCTGATAATTAATAATATTTGAACCTTTTCTTGGTTAATCGTGTATATAGTTGATATTTCATCTATGTTTACACTGTGTGCACTAGCGTGATCCCAGATTAGTGCAGAATACATAGGAGACAAAGGGGTAGATTAGCTAATTGATTTTCATCTCATCGTTTGTATTGCGAGTGATTTCAGTGGGACCAAAGCCCGCACTCCTCTCATGTCTCCTGTTTAGTACCACGCCTCCTCTTGGGCATCCGTGATGGGTCAGGCTCGGACGCTCTCTTGAAGTTTGGGCCGGGATCAAGGCCATCTATGTTGGGCTTCGTCTATTAAGCTTCGAGCCCAATCTTCCGCGCAGAGCGTGCTGTGCCTTCGTTTAGTCCCACATGGCGCAGCAAGAGCGAACGGCAGGCGGAGGCAGGCTCTCTATATAAGGCGACCCCGGGCGCAGGTGCAAAGCATACCTTTCTCGGCCTTTTGGCTAAGATCAAGTGTAGTATCTGTTCTTATCAGTTTAATATCTGATATGTAGACCATACGTCCACTTCGGTATTAAATTAATTTTTTATGGGGGAGGGCTTATCTACAGTAGCTTGCTGCTGGAGCCCTCGAGTGTCGCCTAGGCGTTGCACTGCTGCCTGGGCCCGGCGCACCCCACCGAAGCCAAGATTAAAATCTAGGGTGAGGAAAATGAAACAGCATGGCTGCAGGAGCTTTCAATGAAAATCAACTAGCTAATCTATGTTCACCTTGGCCGCATTCACCCAAGCAGTGAGCGACCTGTCTCCTTGCGCCCCGGCAACCCACCTCCAAATGCCCTGGCAAAAAAACTAGACGCCCTAGCATTCTCTACCCGGGTGCCATGACGTCCTCCAGCTGGTGCCCGGGCAGACTCCGGCGAGCGCCCTGGCGGCTTCCAGCCTGTGCCAAGACAGCGTCCATCCTCCGGCCAGCGCCATGGCATCCTCCTCTCGACGTCTAGGTGCTCGCCATCTAGCACCCTGGTAGGCACTCCCAAGTGAAAGGTCTGACGCCCAAACACCCGGTCTCCCACATGCCCTGCAACTGGCTCCCGACAACGACGCCAATGCACTCTGCGTCTATTGAACTACAAGTGAATTACCCATCTTTCTTCATCAGTTTAAGCTTTTGAGTGAACTGCCTGGTGCAATGCAACTCAATAGCATCCCACAGCAAAAGCAAGAAAAAAAAATTCAAGAACTCGACGACCATGAGCTCACCTTGCTAGAGCTCATCGCCGGCCCGTGGCCGAGCGGCATTAGCTCTGGCGACGTCTCTCGCCTCGCGAGAGACTGAAGCCGCACTCGATTCACTCTTGCTCGCTCGACTCTAGGGCCAAATCCTGCTCGCCCTCTCTCCAGCTATGCCTACGCCCTAATGTTCGGCCACAACAAATGGAGGCGGTGGCTATCTAAGGAGAAGGGGGAACTTGTTGTTCCCCATCATTGCCCTACTCCATCTCTTTGGCCGGTCGAAGAAAAGCCCAAGGAGACACTACGCCAAAGTGAAGGTATAGGCCGGCTAATATAGGAATGGAAAATTACCCTCCTGAGGGTTAAATCGCATGGGCCAGCTAAAATGGCCTAGCCAAAATCTGGCCCACGAGAAGCCTGAAGATGGGCATAAACAATAGCCAGTAATCTTGCAGCAGCCTGAGCCTGAGGGTGATGACTTGATTAAGCCAAGGTCTTGTCATGAGTGCGGTGCCTTCGACACAGTTTCAGACTTTCAGACATGACTTCCTTCGAAATTCACCAGGATTCTACTGAACATCAACCTTGTGTGAAAAGTATGACGATTCAAACTACCCCTTTGGGTGTTTCTCCTAAACGTCAAGAAGCAGGAGGTTAGTGTTGGAAAAATAATTTTACCCTTCCACTAACAGGGCCTGCTCTGCAGGAGACGCACATTACAGATTACCTGACTACTATTTTACTTAGAAAGGACAACTATATACCTCACTTGTACTCATAAGCTAGTTATCTCACTAAGGGGTATTCCTCCTATCATTTGTACAGGCTCAGGAGCATATAAATACCCTATGTATCCCTCATTTGTAGGGGCTCTCTTTAGCTCTCATGAGTAATAAAGAAGCATATTCAAACTGATCAGCTTTCGGGGGCTCCATCCCTAAGGTAACTCCCTATTGGCTCACCGACAGGAGTATGGTGATCCTCTTGAACTCTTGAGCCTGTATAAATCATGTGTCATTTTTACTCTTGTAGACGACGACCCGTCAGACTGTTGGATTATGTGGGCCAAGCCCATATAATAAGAATAATTCCTATTAAATCTCAAAGACCCACTCATGCAAAGGAGGCATGCATGTGACATTTAGTACCATATTGCTAGTTCTAGGAGAGGAAGATCACTTTAAAAGGGATGGTGCACTCCTAGCCACTTGAGGCATGTGTGGGAGAGAACTAGAGGATAACACGCGCTCGCCGCGCTCGCCTCGCCGGGCCGGGCGGGCGGGCGAGCGGCGGGGCGGCGCGCACGGCACTGCGTGAATGGTCCGCCAAAATCGGCTCCAGTGCTTGCAGACGCGGCTTCCTTTGCGTTTTATTTTTTTGTTTTGAGTGGCGGTGAATCCGGATCGGTTACGCGTGACTAATCCGGTTGATTACGAGTTATGGAGAACGTCGCAGCGTCTTGATCACGCGTCTGGTTTTCTATAAATACGAGTCGCCGCCTCCATACAAGATAAGCGAAAATCAATCTAGGTGTTGCCTCCTCCATCCATTGTGCTGCGCCGTCCCACGAGTCTACTTCGCCCGCCCACGCGCACCGTCGTTCGGGAGAGCGGTCTCCGAACCGCCGCCAAGTCTGCACCGGAGAGGCGAATAAGGTTTTTGGAAGCGCTCGCGCGATCGCCGCTGTAGCTCGCTCGTCTTCCTCGTCGTTCGGCCGCGAATCGTCATCGACTTCGTGTCATCCTCACCGTACTGCGGCGTCTACATCGGCAAACCGATCGAACAGAACCATCGATACGCATGCGGTCATGTTCTCCGTATTAGATCTGTTCATGTACAGCTTTCTGGTTTACATGTCTAGATCTTTTATGCCGTGATGGTTCTCGTCATTTTGCGTGCATGATGTCATGATTTATTTATGGAATAAATTGAATCTACATGTGCTTATATTTTCAACAATCCAAAAACCTTCATCGTAGGCTTTGTGGTTTTACCATGGCTGGATTTGCCGATGCACCGAGGCCGATAAATTCTCCGGTGTGCACTTTAAGAGATGGCGATCAAGGTCACTCGTGGCTTCTTGCTATGAATGTATTCAGGTTAGTAATGGCAAGCTGAAGGTGTTCTTGATCTCAAAAGCGAAAGAATACGAGACTGCCACTACTCTCTTTGTTGGATGCATTCTTAGTGTTCTTGTTGATCGTTTGTGCGAGGTGTATATGCACATGACAGACGCGAAGGAGTTGTGGGATGCACTGAATTCCAAATACGGTGCTACTGATGCCAGAATGACATGTATGTCATGGAGCAATTTCATGACTACAAGATGGTTGATAACCGCTCAGTAGTAGATCGGGCTCATGAGATACGAGCCATTGCCAAGGAACTTGAACTCCTGAAGTGTGCCTTACCCGACAAGTTTGTGGCTGGATGTATTATTGCGAAATTACCTTCTTCATGGAGGAATTTCGGAACATCACTCAAACACAAGAGACAAGAGTACTGTTGAGAATCTGATTGGGTCTCTTGAAATTGAGGAGAAAGCTCGGGAAAAGGACGTGTCTAAGGGTGATGGAGGCGATCTAGTGCCAATGTGGTACGAAACCCTCAAGCAAGAACAAAGGGAAATTTGTCAAAGCCCAACAGACAACCAACTTCAAGAAGAAGAAGAAGAACAACAATCAGGATGATAGAACTTGCTTTGTGTGCGGTGAGCCTGGTCACATGGCCAAGAAATGCCCACAACGCAAAGGAAAGAAGGCACCTGCAGGACGGACTTCTAAGTCTGTCAACGTGACCATTGGCAAGACTGGAGATGGGACTGGGTATGGCAATTTACCTACTGTTCTTTCAGTTAGTCAATCTACCAATTGGTGGATTGATACAGGAGCTAATGTACATGTGTGTGCTGATATTTCGTTGTTTTCTTCTTATCAGGTCGCCCGAGATTCCTCCGTCCTAATGGGGAATGGGTCACATGCTCTTGTTCATGGTGTTGGTACGGTAGATCTGAAGTTTACTTCGGAAAGATCGTGCCAAGAACGTGCAGCATGTCCCTTCTATAGACAAGAATCTCGTTAGTGGCTCCCGTTTATGTAGAGACGGGCTTAAGTTGGTATTTGAGTCTAATAAAGTAGTCGTGTCTAAACATGGATATTTTATTGGTAAAGGCTATGAGTGCGGAGGCTTGTTCCGCTTTTCCCTTTCAGATTTTTGCAATAAGACTGTGAACCATATTTGTGGCAGTGTGGATGATGAGGCTAACGTTTGGCACTCACGCCTATGTCATATTAATTTTGGTTTGATGTCTCGGCTTTCAAAGATGAATTTAATTCCAAACGTTTCCATCACCAAAGGTTCTAAATGCCATAGTGTGTGCAATCAAAGCAACCTCGTAAGCCTCACAAAGTCGCGAGGAGAGAAACTTGGCACCACTAGAACTCCCTGCATTCGATCTTTCGAGATGAATGGCGTGTTGACGAAGGGTGGAAAACGATATTTCATGACATTGATTGATGATACAACTAGGTTCTGTTATGTGTATTTATTGAAAACGAAAGACGAGGCTTTAGACTATTTTAGAATCTATAAGGCAGAAGTTGAAAACCAGTTAAATAGAAAGATAAAAGACTTAGGTCGATCGTGGTGGAGAGTATTTCTCAACGAATTTGACTTATTTTGTGAGGAACATGGCATTATACATGAGAGGACGCCTCCTTATTCTCCCGAGTCAAATGGGATTGCCGAAAGGAAAAATCGCACGTTGACTGACTTGGTGAATGCCATGTTAGATACTGCGGGCTTACCTAAGGCATGGTGGGGGGAGGCTTTGCTAACGTCTAATCATGTATTAAATAGAGTTCCTAACGAAATAAGGACAAAACACCATACGAGGTATGGATTGGGAGAAAACCATCACTTTCTTACTTGCGTACATGGGGTGCTTGGCGAAAGTTAATGTGCCAATAACTAAGAAACGCAAGCTTGGACCTAAAAGCGTGGATTGTGTCTTTCGGGATATGCTAATCATAGCATTGCCTATAGATTTTGATAGTTAAAAGCGAGGTACCGACATGCATGTTGGTACAATTATGGAGTCTCGAGATGCAACATTCTTTGAGAATATTTTTCCAATGAAGGATACACATAACACTACTAGTCAACCTTCGAAATAATTCCAGTTCAATCACACCACCGAACCTTTTGAACATACACTGAACTTGTCAATGAGGAGGATGACAGTGGAGCTTCTAGAAGGAGCAAGAGACAAAGGATATCAAAATCCTTTGGTGATGATTTCACTGTGTACCTTGTGGACGACACTCCCAAGTCTATTTGAGCGTATGCATCCCCGATGCGGACTCTCGGAAGGAGGTCGTCCAGTAGTGAAATGGATTCCATTATCGCTAATGGAACACGGGAGCCGACAGATAGACCTTATGGGTGCAAACTGTAGGGTGCAAGTGGGTGTTCAAAAAGAAGCTTAGGCCTGATGGTACTATTGAAAAATATAAGGCTCGCTTGTTGCCAAGGGCTATACTCAGAAAGAAGGCGAAGATTTCTTTGACACTTACTCACTGTTGCTAGATCGACCACAATTCGAGTACTACTTGCTTTGGCTGCCTCACATGGTCTTCTCGTTCATCAAATGGACGTTAAGACAGCTTTTCTTAACGGAGAGCTGGATGAGGAAATTTACATGGATTAGCCTGATGGATTTGTAGTAGAAGGTCAAAAAGGCAAGGTGTTAAAACTGTTGAAATCTTTGTATGGTGCAAACAAGCCCCTAAGCAGTGGCATGAGAAGTTCGATAGAACACTGACATCTGCAGGCTTTGCTGTCAATGAGGCAGATAAATGTGTATACTATCGCTATGGTGGGGGTGAGGGAGTTATTCTATGTTTGTATGTGGATGACATCTTGATTTTTGGGACAAACATCAATGTGATTAATGAGGTCAAATCATTCTTGTCTCAAAACTTTGATATGAAAGATCTGGGAGTGGCTGATGTTATTCTAAACATTAAATTGATTAGAGGTGAGGATGGGATTACACTTTTGCAATCTCATTATGTGGAAAAGGTCTTGAGCCGTTTTGGTTTTTCTAACAGCAAGCCTTCTCCAACACCTTATGATCCTAGCATGTTACTTCGTAAGAATAAGAAAATTGCTAGGAATCAGCTGGAATACTCCCAGATAATTGGCTCACTAATGTACCTAGCTAGTGCAACAAGGCCAGACATCTCCTTTGCTGTGAGCAAATTGAGCCGGTTTACATCTAACCCAGGAGATGATCACTGGAAGGCGCTTGAGCGAGTGTTGCGCTATCTGAAAGGTACCTCGAACTTTGGACTTCACTATACGGGTACCCGTCGGTCTTTGGAGGGTTATAGTGATTCCAAGCGGATCTCGATCTTGATGAGATCAAAGCCACTAGTGGATATGTTTTCACTATTGGTGGTGGTCTTTGTTTCATGGAGGTCTTGCAAGCAGACCATTTTGACGAGGTCAACCATGGAAGCGAGCTTGCGGCACTAGACATCTCCATCGTTGAGGCGAATGGCTACGGGATCTATTGATGGATCTACCTATGGTGGAAAAGCGATGCCGGCTATCCTTATGAATCGTGATAATCAAACCGTTATCGCTAAAGTGAACAGTTCTAAGGATAATATGAAATCGTCTAGGCATGTCAAGAGACGATTGAAGTTTGTCAGAAATTGAGAAACTCCGGTTATAACCTTGGATTACATCCAAACAGATAAGAACTCGCAGATCCTTTACAAAGGGATTATCACGAATGTGATAGATAGTGCATCGAAGGAGATGGGTATGAGACCCATGTGAGTTATCTATGGTAGTAACCCAACCTATGTGATCGGAGATCCGTGAATTAGTATCTCGGAAAAACAAGCCATTAGTTAGCGGAGGAGAGTAACTTCAACCCTCTCTATGTGAAGATGCAATACTCTCGAAGCGCAAGGCGGGTTGACTAAGGTCTTAATGTGTTCCATTGGCTTTTAGAAGCGAAGACGCTATCTGCAGAGCGTTCTTGAAAGAACACACCTATATGAGCCCGATCGTTAGTCGCAGTCTATGGAGATCTTGGGTAATCTCCTACTAAGCTCATGAAGAGACCAAGGAGTATGACTTATACGCTCCAACCGAGGGGTAGCCTCATGGCGGCCTAGTATCGATTAAGTCTTTAAGTGAAGCTTGCTTGCACCAAACTTGCAATTCAAGGCATAGTCCATTGTTCAAGTTGTGAATAAGTGTAGCTTGAGTTCTAGGTGGATGTTCAACCTTAATCGGTCTCCATCGAAATCTTGATATATAAACAAGACATTGGAATTGAGGCAAATCTGTGGGACTTTGAGATCTGGTGGGGATTGTTGGATTATGTGGGCCAAGCCCATATAATAAGAATAATTCCTATTAAATCTCAAAGGCCCACTCATGCAAAGGAGGCATGCATGTGACCTTTAGTACCATATTGCTAGTTCTAGGAGAGGAAGACCACCTAAAAGGGATGGTGCACTCCTAGCCACTTGAGGCATGTGTGGGAGAGAACTAGAGGATAACACGCGCGCTCGCTCGCCTCGCCTCGCCGGGCGGGCGGGCGGGCGGGGCGCGGCGCACGGCACTGCGTGAATGGTCCGCCAAAATCGGCTCCAGTGTGCTTGTGACGCGGCTTCCTTTGCGCTTTATTTTCTTTGTTTTGAGTGGCGGTGAATCCGGATCGTTACGCGTGACTAATCCGGTTCGATTACGAGTTATGGAGAACGTGCAGGCGTCTTGATCACGCGCCTGGTTTTCTATAAATACGAGTCGCCGCCTCCATACAGATATAGCGAAAATCAATCTAGGGTTTTGCCTCCTCCATCCATTGTGCTGCGCCGTCCCACGTAGTCTACTCCGCCCCGTCCGCCGGCGTGCGTCATTCGGGAGAGCAGTCTCGGAACCGTCGCCAAGTCTCCGCACGGAGAGGCGAATAAGGTTTTGTGAAGCGCTCTGCGCGATCGCCGCTGTAGCTCGCTCGTCTTCCTCGTCGTTCGGCCGCGAATCGTCATCGACTTCGTGTCATCCTCACCGTACTGCGGCGTCTACATCGGCAAACCGATCGAGCAGAACCATCGATACGTAGCAGTCATGTTCTCCGTATTAGATCTGTTCATGTACAGTTTCCTGGTTTACATGTCTAGATCTTTTATGCCTGTGATGGTTCTGTCATTTTGTGTGCATGATGTCATGATTTATTTATGGAATAAATTGAATCTACATGTGCTTATATTTTCAACACAGACGACCGACATCTACCCCCTCACTTGTGGTTGGGTTTCACACCTACAACTAGGGGTGGAAACGGATCGGATACGGTCGAATAGTCTCAAATACAAATACGAATCCATATTATTAAAATGAATATAAATACGAATTCGAATATTCTCAAATACGAATATGAATATTCTCGAATACGAATATCAGATAAAATGGATTCCTAGTGATTTTGCCTATTTTCACTGGTTTTTGACCGGTTACTGATTTTAAATCACCTAAATTCAAATTTTGAATCACAAAATTTGTACGAATTTTTCATGGGTTCTAGAAATGGATCGAATACGAATAGAATAGTCTCGAATACAAATACGGATACGAATATTCTCGAATACGAATGCGAATACGAATACTCTCAAATATGGATACGAATATTCTCGAATACGAATACGAATATTTTCGAATACGGATTTTGTTTACCATAGTAGTGTTTTCTTAGATACGGATATTAGATAAAATGAATTATCCGTTACTGTTTTCCACCCCTACCTACAACATATATATTTGTATACATGTATAGATATATGTATACGCACACATATATACATACATATACACGTGTGTGTATATATATATTTGTATGTAGGTGTGGCAGCTCATATTTGCGGAGGTGGTGCATTTTTGCCCACTTTTAATTTGGTGAGAAAAACCACAAACCCAGCAAAAAAAAAAAAAAACCCATCCGAAACACTTGCACTGATTTGATCGCTTGTGCTGAGCACGTAATAGAAAACAAATACTGTTCGAAGGAAAAGCTTTGCATCAGTGGCAGAAGTGCAGATGGCCTATTGATTGGTGCTGTCGTAAATATGAGGCCTGCCTTATTCAAGGCAGCCGTATTTAGTAACATACAGCAATGTGCACCGTATTTTTGTACACAAACATACGCGCACCTCGTCGGATATATACGTCGCCGGAAACCTCCCGCCAACCGGAACCTCGCTGAAAACCTCCTGCCACCGGAACCTCAATGGAAACCCCGTCGGAAAACTCACTTCGAACACCGGAACCTTGCAGAAACCTGGCGCCACCGCCGGTCCGCCCCTCGAGCTGACGCTGCCACACCCCGAGCCGCCTCGCCGCGAGCTGCAGCTGGATCCGGGCCGCCGCCTCGCCGTGAGCTGCAGCCGGATCCGAGCCGTCCCGACCCACGGACGGCGCGGCGCGGCGTGGCGGCGGGCGGGGGCGGACGGCCGGCGCCGGAGGAGACTGAAGAGAGGAGTGGAGCGGAGAGAGAGGAGGTTATTTTAGGAAAAATATGATTACATAATAAATACAAGGAGCGGTATGGATACGCACGAATCTTAAAGCGGAGTCGGTGGTGGAAGCAAACAACCAAAGCTGATTGCAAACTGCTATCATGTAACTGTTTAGAAAAGATAGAAGCCAATATAAAGTGGTTTTTTTACTCCTCTCAATCGTGTCTTGCTTCGGGGATAAAGTAGGGATCATGAGCATATCATGCACCACATTTCTCTTGCTCTCGTTTTACACACGTATCTCTCTATTATTTTTTCACCGCTCGTCCATTCTGTCAGCCACTTCTTTTAATCACTATTATTTATTTACAACAAAAAACCATGTGACGTATCTAATATAAACAAGCCATTTGTCCAGAGCTATGTTATCAGTGGTGAGAGAATAGGTTGTAGTGGTGATCAGGGTTCTTTGAACTGGGGTTGATTTCAGAAAATGGGCAGTTTTCAGGCAAAAAACTGAGCCATTTTGCAACTTCAATTTGAAATTTGAAAAAGTTAGTCTCTTATAAAAAAACATTTCTACGGAAGAAGTTGGGAAGAAAAAAAAAAGGTGGGGGTCTAGGGGGTTTTAACGGGCCGGATCCAGATTCTCAGCTAGTTCCCGGTTGTTTTTGGAACGTGACAGTGTACCATGATGCCTGATCTAAGGAACATGATTCATTCCAGTATCCTAACTGGTCACCTGCTGCCCTAAAATCAGTTCACGACAACTGGTAAGGTGCTACCACCAAATAGATTTTGCATGTTTTTTTTCATTTCACTGATGGCAAAAGAACACCGAAATATGTCTTCTAAACATAAGTTTCCAGGGAAGATCGCATAATCAATCACATACCATTTTCTTTATTTTCATATATATGAAAGTAAAGTTTTCAATATAGCTTCGCCGTATTGTTCTAAGAATTGAGCACACAAATATTACTTTAGCCATTTTTTTAAATTTAACTCCCAAACAGCTGTTTTTCAAAAATAATCCCTTCCATCACTACTACAGAAATCCACATTACTGAGCGGTTCGAACGTCATCACGCAGCGGTTTTTCAACCGCCTGAAATTATGGGTCGATGATAATCCAAGTTATCACGAGCGGTTTTGAACCATCTGTGATTATCCGATATCACGACGGTTTTGTACTAAAACCGTGCAGCGATTATCGATATCACGACGGTTTTGTACTAAAACCGTGCGTGATTATCGATATCACGAGCGGTTTTAAAACAAACCGTCGTGATATCGATAATCCTGAGCGGTTTTAGTACAAAACCGTCGTGATATCGATAATCCTGACGGTTTTGCTAAAAACCGCTCGTGATATCGCATAATCCTGACATTTTCTTGAACAACCGCTCGTGATACTCCTCCCCCCCAGCAGAATATATTTCTGTTTATAGCTAGCCTCAGGAAATGCTAGCCATGCCCTCTGAAACAAGCAGATAATCACAGACATATACAATTCACACATCTCATTTCATTTCAGATACATTTCACATCTCAATTCATTTCACAGACATAAAACATCCAATTGACAACGCACTTCATTTCACAAACACAAAGCATCCATTTCGCAAATCAATTCATTGAGTTGAAATAAAATATCCATTAACAAATACACAATTGTAAAAGATCTACACTGTATTTGCACTTAGAATTACAATAAAAATCATTCAGGCGGTGGAACTCTCCATCCGCTCTTATGACTTTGACCACAAAACCAAATGAACTCTCCTCGAATTTTTGCAAAATCCGGTGTGTCAATGCAGATGTAGAGATGGACGAAACTGTAGATAGGAATATGAGCGCGCATATATAAAGCGACATGTATGAAATAAATGTGGGAAGATTGACAAACCTTATAATTAGTGATCTTGGTGGAATCGAGGAGTAGTCTCATATGGTGGCACACGTAGTATCCACACGTGTTGCCCGCTCTGCTGGTGGCACTTGCAAAAATATAATGTGTTAAATCAAGTGGCATTACTACTATGTGTTGTATATGATTAATTAATGTGTAGCTAGCGAATACCCGAAACTTGCGATCATGTTTCAAGGCCTTGGCCCCTGTCGTCGAGTCACGTGTTTGTCGAACGTATGTGGCGAACGGCCTTCGTTATTCGAAAAAGTTAGATTAGTTATTCGGAAGGAAACAAAGAGTACAATGTACAATGTACGTACCTATCGAGTATTCGGGCGATAGCTGTGTACTTGGATTTGTTCTTACTTAGAGAATCAAGGTATATAGCCTTGTTCCATTTTGGTATAATTACAATTAAAATCCAATGGAAATCCTCATTGTATGGCATAAGAACACATTCCTTATCTTGGTGAGCCAGCAGTGCTTTTGTAATATAGTCCTCGACGAAGGATGCATTCTCGATGATGGTATCAATGGCGACCAAGCGTGGGTCCACGAAACCAATTTGTGATTTCGATGATCTAGCTTCCATCAGCATGAATCTATATATAACATAGGAAAGCAACAAATTGTGATATATATCGGTATTACGTGAACAAAGACTGTGATTGTACAGACTTACAACGTCCAGCATCGAACGAGTGAGGCGTCGAGAGCGTTGAGGGTGAAAAGTTCAAATATATCGTCAAAGGTCACCGCGAAGACACAGTCCTGACCTTCGTGCAAGAAATGTTCCAGCTTGAATTTGACAGTTATACCTGAGCGCCGTTCTGCCTCTGGCTTCTTGGACTCTTCCATATACCATTGGTGGAATCTTTGGCAACCAAGTCCTAGTTTTTGGAGCTCTTCCTGGACTACCATCGGCTGACCTAGCACGAATTTGCGGGCCAATGGCATGGACGGAAATCGTCATCATCCTTCGTCTTTGATTTGCCACGCCTTTGCGCTCGATTGTGGGTCGACTTTATGCTAGTCGATCAGTAATGGTATAGACGGTGCAAGTTGCTCGCGAGAATAGCACCGTGGAGATAGCACCGTGCGGTAGGCGTGGTTCGCCTTGCCGTGTGGAGATGGCACCACCGCAAGTTCTTTGTGGTTCGCACTTGCTTCGGTCCCGCCACCGGTGAAGAAGCCTCCGGGAGATGTCGGTTTTGGGCCTTTGGATGAATGTTCCAATGGCCTATCCTAGATTCACGATCTCGTCGTTGGGGGCTTGATGGCGGGACCACCTCAAAATTGGCATACACACCATCCACATTAACTTTTGCGAAGCTTGGCGCTAAAGCTTGACCGTGCACCATGGCCCGATACTGCGAATATGCCCGCCCCAAGCAGCGTACAAGGAATGGAGCCATATCTCACTTGGAGCACGCATGTCGTAGGCTCCTACATAACGATACAAAATTAGCTACTCGAATAGGCCTACCAATGGAGCAAGCATTCGAGAGGTAATAATTATTACCAGGATGTCGTCCATAGAAAATTTGGACTGGGTTTGCGTCGGATTGGACGCGCAGCTACTCGGATGGTTGTGCGGGCTAGCTAGCACAGGAGCGGCGGTGGCGGCTGCGACTTTCTCGTCTGTTTCCGCACCTCATCTCTTGATTATATCAGCCATCGAATCCAGTATCTCCTCTTTAAGAGATGCCTTGAGCTCTTCTCGTAGCTGTGCGTCACGCTCGGCTTTGTTTCTCTTCCTGCGCCGATACATGTCGGAGTCATCTTGGAAACCATGTTTCCAAGGAACGTAAAGCCCAAGGCCTCTCGTACGGCCCGGGTGCTCCTTGTTTCCCAGGGCCACGGAGAGCATATCATTCTCCCTTGTTCCCTGGAATGATCCCAGGGTAGATTGAAAACTTAGCTCTTCCTGCAAGAGCACGACATGTCATTTCAATTCGTACGAAGTTGTGGAGTAATTACAAGCTACGTAGTTCGATCGATATCTTACCAGGCGCTCGGTCACTTGCTGGTCTGAAGGGTTTCGAAAGGTGATGTCCCCTGATGTCGTTGTAGATGACCTTGCTCTAATCCAATTTCGGCGCGATCGTCCGGGATATTGGAAAACGGCGGGCGATGTCTGTGCGCTGCCACTCATCCTCCTTCATCCATCTGCGCGATTTTACCCGCATACCCGGTGTGCCAAGTGCGTGAGGTGTGTATTTTTGCACTGGAGGGCCTTGTGCGCCACACTTGTACTTTTGAAATCTTCGGTCATTTTCATCGCCTTGAACTCTTCCCATTGTGGTTCCAGGAATGGGTATGTATGAACAGGCGTTTCGTCCGTCTCCACGTATTTCTTGACAAGCGTGCTCTTGAAGTTCTTCCATGCTTTGCACGCCGCTTTGTAGGTTTGTTTTTGCACAGCGTCCAGGTGTTCTTCTGGGAACTCGAACGATGCCAAAATTTCGGTCCACAGCTCACGTTTCCGAGTGTCAGGCACGTTCTTCCACGAATTGTATGTAATCTCAATTCGTTCTCGTGCAACTACTCCGACCATGGTTCGGAATGTGTTTACTGCTTTTTGAGGAAGGATAGGGAACCCAGATGCATTCACCGCTGTGATGATCTGTCGGCCCTCAGGCTTCTTTGATAGCCCTCTTCCTTGGCGTCTTGATGTTGGAGCGGACGCCTCCGGCGATGATGTTGAAGAATGCGCGGGTGACATGTTGCTCATTTTGTGGGTCTATTAAGATAAGATAAGAAAGTAATCATATTGAATTGCAAGACAAGAGAGGAGTAGAGGGGAGGGGAGAAGGGAGGAGGTCATATGGACATAGAGAGGGGGTGATGTGCCTATCTTACCAATGTACCAATGTATCAAGTCCCTCTTTTTCCCGCAAAATTCAAGTCAATTTTATTACAAAAGTGCAAAAAAGACATTCAGATTCTTGGTGAGCGTGACATAGCCGACTTCTTCGGTGGCGACTATGCATCTGCTTCTTCCCACTCCTTCTCTTCATCTCGGTCTCGGATCACGTACACGATGGCGATGATTCATCTAATCTGAATCATCGCTCATCGCGCACGTGATCCGAGATCGAGATGAAGAGAAGGAGGAAGAAGCAGATGGATAGTCGCTCACCAAGAAGTTTCGCTATATCGCCGCCACCAAGAATTTGGGAATTTGTTTTTTGAACTTCTGTACTAAAATTTCCTTGAATTTTGTAATACTATTACTACAAGGTCTCTAAACAAAGTGCCTATCCTAGCACCTACTTTAGTTGCTAAAACTATAAACCAAATATCAAAGTCCCTAAACAAAGGTCTATGAAGCAAATGACACAAACTAGTGTATCCGGTTCATTGAACGGGAACACTATAGTATGTCACTTGCTTCATTTGCTGTTTTTTGTCTAGATACATGGAGCATTTGGGTGGAAAGATCAACTGTTTCGTCAGCGCATGATCGCCAATTGAAGCATAGCATAGCATCCGAGGCACATCCGAGGGCTGCTTTTGTGTCTTGAGGAATGCCAAGAGCTGGTATTCAGATGGGTTATGAGAATAAGATTCATAATTTATAGTTTGAGGAATGCCACATCGAAGACCAGCTCTTGGGATTCCTCAAGACACAGTGTGTGCCTTGGATGTGCCTCGGATGCTACGCTATGCTTCAAATTGGCGATCATGAGCCTGACGACACAATGTATTTCTTTCCACCCAAATGGTCAATGTATCTTTTGCAATAATCGCAAGATTTCTTTATCCAGATACACTAGAAAGAGATCAGGAGAGGAGTAGAGGGAAGGGGGACCCAAATGATTTCAAACTATATACTATGTACTATGTACTATATACTATATACTATATACTAACACAACAAGCAATATGTACCAATGTAAACTAAGCAACTCATAGATAAACAATGTACCAATGTAGTATGTACCAAATAGCAAACTAATTAAGCTACTGCAGTAAACAATGTAACAATGTAATATGTACCAAATAGCAAACTAATTAAGCTACTGCAGTAAACAATGTACCAATGTAATATGTACCAAGCATCAACCCTAAACACTAACAGTAAGCATGAAGCATCAACCCTAAATATGTACTAAGCAACTAACCATAACAGTATGAAGCATCAAGCATCAACCCTAAACACTAAGATTTGATGACCTTACGGTTTTGGTGACCTTAGGGACGCAGGAGGAGGAGGCGGCGGCGACGGAGGAGGAGGAGGCGGCGACGACGACGGAGGAGGAGGAGGAGGCGACGGGCTCAGGGAGGCGACGGAGGAGGAGGAGGCGGCGACGCAGGAGGAGGCGGCGGCGACGGAGGAGGAGGAGGTGACGGGCTCGGGGAGGCGGCGACGGAGGAGGAGGTGACGGGCTCGGGGAGGCGGCGACGGAGGAGGAGGAGGCTGCGGCGACGTCTTCGTCCGGGGAGCCGGCCGGCGAGGGCTGGGGGAGGCAGCCGGCGAGGGCTCGGGGAGGCGGCGGCGACGACGGGCTCGGGATTTAGATCTAATCGAATAACTGCAGCGCACACGGAAAACCCTAGCGAGAGGGTATATGTAGGAAGATTATCACAGACGGTTCTAAACTTAGAACCGTCTGTGATAACATATCACAGAAGGTTTTGAGTTAAAAACCGTCTGTGATAGTTTACTATCACGACGGTTCTAAACTTAGAACCATCGTGATATGTTATCTGACAGTTCTAAATTTAGAACCGCTCGTGATAAGCCTTTGCCATTGTTGCAATTAAGACCACCAATAACTCCACAGCTGCATTCATATCAATTACCAAACAGCTGCATTCATATACAACACCAACCAGCTGCATTCACACAGTGTATTTCTTGATACATTTTGTCATTCTCAAATACATCACGCATTTTCACATATACATCTCAAAATTGACTACATCACACATTTTCACATATACATCTCAAAATTGACTACATCACACATTTGCACATATACATCTCAAAATTGACTACATCACACATTTCCACATATACATCTCAAAATTGACTACATCACACATTTCCACATATACATCTCAAAATTGACTACATCACACATTTCCACATATACATCTCAAAATTGACTACATCACACATTTCCACATATACATCTCAAAATTGACTACATCACACATTTCCACATATACATCTCAAAATTGACTACATCACACATTTCCACATATACATCTCAAAATTGACTACATCACACATTTTCACATATACATCTCAAAATTGACTACATCACACATTTCCACATATACATCTCAAAATTGACTACATCACACATTTTCACATATACATCTCAAAATTGTCACACATTTTCACATATACATTCTTATTGTACTTGCTTATTTCCTTTAAAAATTAGCCCTTCATCATGATCAATGCGTACGTAACTAGTTTCGTCACGTTGTTCATCGTCGACCTTATGCCATTTCCAAAAGGAGGTAACTCGTCAAATTGATTGTATTCCTCCTCGTCCACTACATTCTCCACTCCGACAATTCTCCTTTTCCATGAAGAACTACATGGCGTTTCTTATTTGCCGGTCGGTTACATAGAAAACTTGAACAACTTGATTGGCGAGTACGAATGGTTCATCTTTGTACCCGACACGTTGGAGGTCCACGGTCGTGACACCGTGCTTGTCAACCTTCACTGTGGGAGATGCACCCAACGGCGGCGAAATAAGGGATCTTGAAAACCACATAGTCGAGCTCCCAAATCTCTTCTATGAAGCCATAGTACGAGTTTCTCGACCCATCGGTCTGAATGCATCTATGCGGAGACCGCTGTTCTGGTTAGTGCTCTTGACATCCTGAGACTGCGTATAGAATGTGTACCCATTTATGTCATATCCTTGCCATGTCACAACTGTAAATGTCGGCCCTTTTGCCAACCATGTCAGCGTTTCACTCGGCGAGCTCCTAGCGATTTGCTCCTTCAACCATTGGTTGAACCGACGGTTGTGTTGCCTCATGATCCAAACATCCGGCCGCTCCGGATTCTGTTGCCGAAGCACACCCTTGTGCTGGTCCACATAAGGCGCCACTTCATTCATGTGTTGCAACACCGTGAAATGGGCTTGAGTATACATGTCCATATCTGGAGTGATTGCTTTCCTTCCGATAGTTCCGAGACCCTTGACCTCCCCTCATGGCGAGATTGAGGACACCTATCGGCTGAATCGAGCCATATAATCGACACAAAACTCAACGACCTCTTCGCTTGCATAACCTTCGACGATGCTGCCCTCCGCCGAGAACGATTCCGCACGTAGGACTTGAGAATTCCATGAACCTCTCAAATGGGTACATGCTACGTAGGAATACGGGCCCGCACATTTTTATCTCCCACACAACGTGAACAATGAGATGGACCATGATATCGAAAAACGAAGGAGGGAAATACATTTCAAGGTGACATAGAGTCATCACCACCTTGTCCTGCAGAGCATCTAGTCCTTCGGGATCGATGACCTTCTGAGCAATTGTGTTAAAGAAATAACATAGGCTCATGATTGTTTCTCGGACTTTGATCGGCAAAATATTTCTAATTCCAATAGGGAGCATCTGTGTCATCAGCACATGACAATCATGAGACTTCATGCCATTTAACTTCAAATCTTGCATCGAAACAAGTTTCTTCACGTTGCCGGAGTAACCAGACGGAACTTTGACACCATGCAAGCACTGGCACAGTTCTGTTTTCTCAGCCTTGGACAGAGTGTAACACGCAGGGGGAAGGTACGTTCGTGCATTATCAGTGCATGTCGGTGCTAACTCAGGCCTGATGTGCATATCAGCCAAGTCAAGCCGTGCGTTGACGCCGTCCTTTGTTTTATCACGGATGTTCAGTAAGAGACCAATCAAGCTGTCGCACACATTCTTTTCTACGTGCATGACGTCGATGCAGTGTCGCACATCTAGGTACTCCCAATAAGGTAAGTCCCAAAATATTGATCTCTTCTTCCAGGTGTTCTTCTCATGAGCCCTCAATTTACGTCCTTTTCCGAGGACAACATCTAAATCCTTAACCACATCATAAACCTCGCGTCCCCTTAAATGCCTTGGAGTTGAACCGTCTTCCTTCTCTCCGTCAAATTGTTTCTTCATCTTGCGGTATGGGTGAGCCCTCCGAAGGAATCGGCGGTGACGCATGTAGACGGTTTTGCGTGAGTGTCTCAGCCACACACTCTCGGTACCATCTAAACAGTGAGTACAAGCTTTGGCACCTTTTATACTATGGCCCGATAGGTTACCAAGGGCAGGATAATCATTTATGGTGCAGAACAATAAGGAGCGCAGAGTGAAGTTCTCTCGTTTGTATGCATCCCATACCTGCCCCTTCGTTCCACAATACTTTTAGATCTTCCACCAACGGTGCTAGGAACACATCGATATCATTCCCAGTTGTTTTGGCCCTTGGATAAGTATCGACACAAAATGTACTTTCGCTTCATACACAACCAAGGAGGAAGGTTATAGATACAGAGAGTCACGGGCCATGTGCTATGTCGTTTGCTCATGCTCTTGAATGGATTCATTCCATCTGTACTCATCCAAACCTTATATTCCTTGGTTCTGCACCGAACTCTGCAAAACTCCTATCGATGTTTCTCCACTGCGCGGAATCAGCAAGGTGTCTTAGCATTCCATCCTTCTTGCGCTCCTCCGAGTGCCAACGCAGCGATTTTGCCTCCTTTGGATTTGCATAAAACCTTTTCAAACGGGAATTATAGGAAAATACCATGCCACCTTAGCGGAGGTCCTTTCTTCGCCTCTGTTCCTCGCCATCATCGATTGATTGTTACGTTTGTATCGGGATGTGTTGCACACGGACATACATGCATGTTTGCATACTCTTTACGGTAGAGGATACAATCGTTCGGGCATGCATGTATTCTTTCTACTTCCATTCCCAACGGACAAAGAACCTTCTTGGCTTTATCGTGGTTTTAGGCAACTCATTTCCCTCGGAAGCATGTCCGCTAAAAGACCTAGCAGCGCCGTGAAACTCTTGTCGGACCAACCGTTGCTTGCCTTCAATTTCAACAGTTCAAGCACGCCCGACAACCTCGTGTACTTGCAGCCCGTGTACAAAGGTTTCTCTGAGTCCTCCATCAAGCCACGAATTTAACATACTCTCTCATCATAGTTCTCTTCTACATCGCGAAGCATCCGATCCAGTTATCATCGTGCAACCTATCCGAATCCGAGCCACAATCGACATCACCGCGGCATGTCATTCACTTCACTGCGATGTCATCCGGGGCATATCATTCACTTCACCGGCGATGTCATCCGCGGCATATGATCATTCACTTCGCCATGACTGGTCCAACACGTATAATCCTTTTGAAACCCTCCGAATCAAGTGCGCTTCAATTTGCCTCGGTTCTTAAACATCTTCAAATTCTCACATCGATGCATGGACAGCACATATATTCCACCCCTTATTCAACATATCCTCCTCGCGGCTCTTATAAAAGCGTAAACGCCATTAATGTACTCTTCACTCACACGGCTCGCGGCATACATCCAACTTCGGTCCTACGTTACGTACATATATAACAACTTAGTATTAAAATCTAGAATAACTAATTATAACTACATATATACGCCACATTTATTATATTGAGACTTAATTTCCTAGCTCAATTCATATTACAAACACAATAGCTATTATATAACCAACAATTTTGCAAATTAATTAACCATCTTCAATAACCACTCATGAATTACTTACACCTAAATTGTAATGCAATTAAAAATAAATAAATTTCATTACTAACCATATCTACAGCAACCAGGAAAGTCTGAAAAAGTGAAATCGCTCTAGCTTCCTCCCGAGTGAAAAAGTGCGCAGCAGTGGCTAGATCTGGATCGAGATGAAGACGATGCGGTGCGAGCGGCGCAATAAATGCCTTAGTCATTATCACGACGGTTTTAACTAAAACCGCTCGTGATAATTGATTATGACAGATGGTTTTATTAAAACCATCGTGATAAATATCTGACGGTTTTAATAAAAACCGTCGTGATAAGCTTCATACCGTAGCGCCGTGTTTCGATCGTCTAATTAACGTCTCTCGATCGTTATACGGCGTCTATATCATTCATGTTTGGGTATACGAACCGTTTGTGCTAAAGGTTAAATATGCGCTCTTAATCCAGGTCTCTAGCTTCTACGTACGTACAAATACAATATACAATACAACATGGCTTCTACTACTGTTCTTGTGATCATCTCCTTCCTCTCATCTGTTCATCACGAATTGTTCGGCCGGAACCTTACACAAAGCGCCAGCAATTTGCATCTGGAGCGACTTCTCCTTTTCGCCTGCTCTCCTTCCCCGACTTTCTTGCATCCGTCAGCTTGACCTGATCCTCCGCCGTCGACGGAGGCGTCTCGCTGCCGCTCAAGAAAGGGAAACAGCTCTCACCCTGGTTCTTCTCCACAATGTGCGCAATACGGAAGAAGCTCTACTCGCATTGCACAGACTGATGGATAGCCTTTCCGCTCATGCAGAAACGGCAGATTGTGAGGAATGTTTTAATGCTATCACATGCGAAATGATGGATCTTGCTGATCATTTGCCCAGCTGCACGAGGAAGTCTTGAGGACAAGGGCAATCTTAACGGCGTTCGAGAATTTAGCGGCTGATCCTCCAAGTCCCCAAGTTGAAGAAGAAGCTTTACGAAGCCCAAAAGAATACAACTGGGAAACTCTTTACTGTGCGACTTTTGTAATAAATTTGCCTCTAATTGAAATTAATAAATTTGCCTTTAATTTGTGACCTCTTGTCTCGATAGTTACGTAGTTAAGTTATTAGAAGCAATGTGTACTTATATATTAACCTCGATCTAGAATATGATAGACAAAGGGACATCACGGCGGTTCTTGTGAAAAACCGTCATGAACATTCCTGACGGTTCTTAACAACAACCGGCTGTGATAGTCGACACAACACGAGCGGTTTTTAATAAAAATCCGTCGTGATAATCAGATTATCACGGATGGTTTTAATAAAAACCGTCGTGATATTCGATATCACGAGCGGTTCAGCGGTAAGAACCGTCGTGATACTCCTTTTCCCGCCACAAATACCACAGACGGCCTTCAAATTAAAATCGTCTGTAATAGTTTACATTACAGACGGTTTCACAAAACCGTCTGTGATTTGCCGTCTACTATTAGCCTTTCTGTAGTAGTGCATGGACCTATCGTGTGTGGCAGCCACTCGTTGAGTTACAACAGCGTGGCAAGGTTAAATTACTGTAGCTCATGAGTGCCTGCCACATGATAGGTCTATGAAGGAGGCTATTTTTTAAAAAAAATTGACGTTCGAGAGCTAAATTTGAAAAAAAAGCTTCTTTGACATTTTACTGACTTCATTGTTCTAACTCCATAATTCGAAACGAACATAAGGCACAGACATGCATTCAACCCTGCATTATAGTGTTTAACACTAATCAATACATTACTTTGAGATGGAACGACACATGCATTTTTCATTCCATATAAATTCGACTTTTATTTTAGCGGGTACCCGATCGAGCATATATAACTTAGGAGACACTCGAATAGAACTCTTCAATTATGATGCGAACTGCAATTGGGATTCGAACCCAATGATCACCTCCATCATGCCACGCGAGGCTACCAAATGTGTAGTCACCCTGAATCTTTCGCGTCGCCTTGAAGTTCACCTTGAAGCTCTGCACACTCCTCTCCTTGTCGAACGCTAACACCGACGGCTCCACGGACATCTCGACACCGGCAGGAGGCTGGAAGAAGGCCTTGTACACAGCATTCGGCTGGCCGACGTTGGTGACGGTGCGCACAACGGTCTCAGATGTCTTCAGATTAGGAATGGTGATCGATGGGAGGTTCAGGTTTGGTAATGATGCTTTAGGAGTTGTGCAGTTGCCGTTTGAACCTAATCCTCCCATGCAGTTGAAGAAGTTGAGGTAATCCGAGGCACTGATGTCGTATATGAGGCCTGGATCAGCTGCCTTGATCGGATTCACAAACCCTGCTCCGTAGTCAAAAGGATCGGCAATCTTTGCGAGATATCCATCTGCTTGTATTGGGATCCCATTGTTATCAGTGGTAAGAGCTGTAAGACAGACAGTTTTTTGAAACTTCAATCAGTTACTGACTCGTTCTTAATATTGGTGCAACAATCTCAATTATGTGTACAACAGGCAAGGTTAAGGGCCCGCTTGAAACTTGAATTTCACAGGAAATAGAATAGTTCCTGTAGAATTCTGGCCTGATTAACTAATTGTTACCAGTTGTCATGAGTGCAGATTTCAGGGCTGCAGGTGACCAGTCGGGATGTAGGGACTTGAGCACGGCGACGATCCCGGATACATGAGGGCAAGACATGGATGTTCCAGAATCAAAATGGTAGAAAGCGCCTAAACTTTTGTAAGCAGGGATTTGTGGTGCAGCAGCTACAATGGAAACCCCAGGTGCAGCAATATCAGGCTGTTAATTTCAGAGTACAACATATATGTTAGAGCCTTAAATAATTATTATCTCCGTGTCAAAATATAAGTCGTTGTCCGCTTAGCGCCTTCTTGAACAGTGAGTGACATCAATTTCATTTCGTCAATGTAGGTAATTCTTTCCAATAGCAGAAGAATAGCAAATTGCTGGTCAGACTGCAGTAGTGTTAATGTCCTAAATGAATTATATTTTGACACGGAGGTAGCAGTGGAATGCTGTCCATAGCAGAAGAACAGCACAAAGGGCTTGGAATGTATGGTATGAAATCATTATTTGCATTGAGCTTGCATGCTTAATAAATTACCTTGAGAACTCCAGGATAGACAGGGCTAGGCCCCCTCGAAGAGAAAGCTGCTATTTTGGGGGCAGGAACTCCGGTTCCAATAGCTGTTCGAGCAAAAGATATCTTTACTTTTGAGCTATCAGACCTGTAATTTTTTGCATAGTAAAAGGAAAATGATTATTAACTGAAACCTATAAATTAAGGAAGAGAAAGCATGATACTTGAACATTAGCTAGGATCCTCACATCCCAAAAAAAAAAGGAGGACGAAGTTAATTATATATGCATCTACTTACTGCTTCAAGTATTGCAAAATCTGGTTGGAGATCTCGAAGTCGACGGCAACACATGCAAGCGACTTGCATGTTCTTTCCGTGAGACTCAAGGTGTCTGTGTTCCATTGTGAGTATATGATTCCTTTGCCTCCATATTTGGCCAATACCGATGCAACTCCAGGATAGTCGGGCGTTTGAGAAGGCCGGTTGGGTGTGCCGCAGAAGACGACCACCCCCTCTATGTCGGTGCCGGTGCTGTTGACGAAAGATGCGTCGCATGGCAGGTCCTTAGAGTACCCTAAGGGAAGAAGTGGGTGGAAGTCATCGTCATGTGGCCCTCCCATGGCCGTGAACAAGGATTGCCCCTGTAAGGATCGAACAATCGTGTGGAATGCTGCAGTGGTTATGTTCCAAAAATACACCACATATACACCAAAAAGTAACAACACCTGATCTATATGAAAAAAATGGATAGTCATGGGAGAAATGCAATCAGCTGTGAAGAAATGCTACTTGTTTCATTTCTTCAACACGGAGATGCAACCAGTAAGAGCAGCAAATTAATTGTTGTATTGTGGTAGGTTTATTTTGGATCGCTATTTGACCATGTAAGAGCAGCAGCAAGCGCACGCTCCGCAGAGGAGCGTCTTGCCGTTGCAAATTAATGAGATCGACGATGCAGTACACTTACCAGCTGCCTAGTACATAAGTCCATATGCATGGCGGAATCATGCATGTCCTTTATTAACTGGTGGCAAGTAGCTAGCTTGATAGGAACTCGATCCTAGCCATGGCCGGATCCATTGACGCCCTAGCTAGCTAGCTAGTACGGCGGCGGCCATGCATGCGCCGCCGATGCAATCCCTTCCGCATGCCCGAGCTGCTGGCTGCCTCCCGGCATGAGGTTTGGCGGCACGCCGTACCTTGGCATTGCCAAGGATTTGGCCAGCCCGCCCACCATCGGAGGGACATCGTCGGCGCCGGGTGGCATTTGCCCCGGCCCGGCTCCCTGATTCTCCTCAACTTCGTCCAGCAGCAGCCTATCGTACGTCATATTTGCAAACGGCCCGGTCATAGGTGATCCCCGACGAGAGCATCACCGGGTCCCACATGATCTCCAGCAAGATCGGGCACACAAAGTCGAGAAAATTAATCTTATACCACTTGTTTCATTTACAATTTTATCTCTTTGAAAATTCTATTACCAGTAATATGGATGATAGTATAACTAAATTCTAACTAATCTGAGCCATTGGATCACAAAGATTGAATGACTCATATTCATTTTAAGATACCGTAAAAGAGCTCAAAATATAACCCACAGGAAGAATGTGACCTGGAAGAAGCAGAGGAGATGGAGAGGCAGCTTCCCATCGATGATCAAGGGGTGGAGAGGCAGCTGGAACTGATGGAGGTCATCTAGTGAGAGGCGGCGAGGGTGTTGGCAACGGATACCTCCAATCGCTCTCACTCACAACTCACACAAATTGGCCTCGTTCCACGAACACACATAGAACGTGAAGAACACAGAAGGTTTTTGTTGTGCTGCGCTTCTTATTCCCCGCACTTGGTTCTCTTTATATGCAGCAATACAAAGACCGAACTGGTTGCAAAAAAGGAGATCAAAACAGAAACTAACTCCTAGACAATCACCGAATAAGACTGCTAAACTGAGTTCGACTCCTATTCAAACTCCTACTCCTAATCAAACAGACTAGCGACAGAATATACTAACAATCCCCCCCCCCCTAATCCTGTTGCCTTCACTTGATCTCGATTATGCCAATACTGTCGCGGAGCTCCAGGAACCGAACGCGGCCGAGTGGCTTTGTCAGAATATCCGTGAGCTGCTGACTGGTTTCAGTGAACTCGAGAACAATTTTTCCTCCATCGACCGCCTCACGGATGAAGTGAAATCGGGTGTCGATGTGTTTGCTCCTATCATGGAGTACTGGATTCTTGCTAAGGCGATGGCAGAATTATTGTCCACCCTGAGTTCTAGTGCCAGAAGCTTCTGTTCCAAGAGCTCCTGCAGCAGCCGGTGAAGCCAGACGCCCTGACAAGCCGCTATCACAGCGGTGATGTACTCTGCTTCGCACGAGGAGAGAGCCACAACCCGTTGTTTTTGCGACTGCCAGGAGACTAGGCTTGTACCGAGGAAGAAGAGGATGCCAGTGGTGCTCTTCCACCCATCAAGGTCGCCGGCCATGTCGCTATCGTTGTAACCCAACAAGGCCAGCTTGTCTCCTCCTCTTGGGTAGGTCCGAACCCCCGTGTCCCAGCGATGTACCGGAGGATATGCTTCACTGCGGCGAGGTGATCTTCCCGCGGATCCTCCATGAACCGACTCACATACCCTATGGCGAACGTGATGTCCAGCCGGGTATGAGTTAGATAGCGTAGGCTCCCTACAATGCTCCAGTAGCAGGTTGCGTCCACAGGCGGTGCCGTTGATGCCTTGGACAGCTTGAGCCTCTCTTCCATCGACGTGTGACAAGGATTGCACTCTGCCATGCCTTCAGAAGCTTCCTAGCATAGGTGCTTTGATAGAGCGTGATCCCGCTATCGCTTTGACATACCTCAATGCCGAGATAGTAGGTGAGCAGTCCCAAGTCGCTCATGCGAAACATGGACATCATCTCGCGCTTGAATTTGTCAATGCCTGCTTGAGTTGTCCTGGTGATGATCAAGTCATCCACGTAGATGCCGATGATCAGTGTTCCTCCGGGTGCTCGTCGCATGTACAATGCGTGCTCATCCATGCACCTGCTGAAACCCAACTCCTGGAGAGTGGCGTCCAGCTTGGCGTTCCAAGCGCGTGGGGCTTGACGCAACCCATACAGCGCATGTGGTGCATGGACCACCCGCCAGAGCCAGTAGTAGCCGCACCGACTCTATTCGCGTGACAGGGGCAAAGACCTCCTTGAAATCAATCCCTTCGCGCTGCGCATACCCTTTCGCCACGAGACGAGCCTTGTGTCTGGTGATGGCGCCATGCTCGTCTCATTTCACCTTGAAGACCCACTTAAGCCCGATCGCGTGATGCCCGACAGGAAGCTCAACGAGGTCCCAATTGTTGTTCTCCTCGATAGCTTTCATCTCCTCCAACATCGCCAAATGCCAAGATGGGTCGCGTTCCGCCGCGCCAAATGGGCCGGCTCTTCTGCACTCACCATGTGCAACTTGGCAGGAGTGACCGGTTCTAGTGCACCAGCGGGTGTGGGACCGAGGATATCCCGCAATGTCCTGAACCTGTGTTGAGTGCCGCTGTCGCTGTCGTGATCGAGCTCGGCGAGAGCCTCGACCGTGGGCGATACGAACCGCACACAAGGTGCGTGACCTGGAGCGCCAGGTGGTGGCGAGTCCTGGCGAGGTGATAGCGTATGCGGTTGCTCCCCTGGGACAGGGACCTCCACTGGACCAATGATGATCTCGTGTTTGACGACGAACGTGCCAGCGCTGGTCGTCTTCTCCAGCTCGAAGGCGTCACCATACTCGATGGCGTCCCACAAGCCCCTCGCTTGGAGCATGACCTTCATTACGAGCGACCAATCCGTGTAGTTGTCGCGCGTGAGCATCGGATAGGACGCGCCTCCAACCTCCCGCACCGTCTTCTAGACCACCATGTCGCGGCCACGAGTGCGACCACGACGAGGGACGATCGGCGAGGCCAAGCGCCGCCCTCGGCCTCCACGGCGCGGCGACATGCTCCGGTCACCATTGCTTGCTGGAGCCGACATTGCGCAGGGATCGAGTAGCCTTGCTCTGATACCAAATGTTGGCAGTGGATACCTCCAATCGCTCTCGCCCACAACTCACACAAATTGGCCTCGTTTCCACGAACACACATAGAACGTGAAGAACAGAAGGTTTTTGTTGTGCTGCGCTTCTTATTCGCCGCACTTGGTTCTCTTTATATACAGCAATACAAAGACCGAACTGGTAGCAAAAAAGGAGATCAAAACAGAAACTAACTCCTAGACAATCACTGAATCAGACTGCTAAACTGAGTCCGACTCCTAATCAAACAGACCAGCGACAAATTATACTAACAGAGGGAGGGAGGAGGTGGAAAATGACGGGACGGCTGCTGCTAATTAACATCCTTGCCGACGCCAGACCTGCTAACATCGAGCCTATATTTGGAGATGCGTCGTGATTTTCGTTCATGTTTTAAATGCACAAAAATATAGACTTTTTGAAACTTTTCGATGCATTTCTGGAATTTAATTGAACCTTCTCTAATAATATGAAAAACCAACAACATATCAAAAGGAATAATGATATCGAATGAATCAGTCGAATAAAAATCTATACCAGTTGAATATGGCCAACCAACAACAGGATCATTTCTGATATGAATTGAAAACCTACATTGATTTGAATCAAAATCTAAATCTAAAAATGAAAATTGGGTGATAAAACCCTAACTCTACTTGGACTGCCTCCCAGCTGTAGCTCATTTTGTCTCCACCCCGCTGGCATGGCGTGGGGCTATCATGTTGTATCTATTGCACGACAAAACGAGCTGCTACGTCTTATGGGCAAAGTCTATTCGAATAATTGTGCCCTCGGTTACGAGCATTACGAAAAGGGTGACACTTGATTTATTAGACTTGTTTTCAAAAATAGATTTGGGTGGGATGAAATTATTAACTTAGAAGGGTGGATGGAACCCTCTGTTGTAAGATTTAGCCTCGGTTGGTTCAAACCCAGAAAATGAAATAAGCATTGGTGGATGAAACTATTCTCTGTTCAGTTGGTGAATTGAACCTTCTCTATTTGTATAACCATGAATCGTTCGTTAACAAAATTGGTTTCATCAAAATGTTAGGTCATAGGTTTGGAAATTAGTGTATGTCTTATTTAAACCTGGCTTTACACACAAAAGAAACCTAATTCTCCCTTGGATGCCTAGCTTTACAGTAATGCTGGTGTGCACAGTGGGCACCGGGAAGGTAATGCGGGTCCGACATGCGGTGGGGCGTTATTGGTATTCGGTTTATTCACACAAATACTCATACTTGAACTAAAAGATATCAGCCGTAGCAAAAAAAAAAGAACCACCAATATCGGCAGCAGGCAACAGGTGAGACACTATAGTCGTGTGTCCATGCGGTGGTAGGAGGGATGATAGGAGGAGATGGGTCGGAAGGGGACATGTCATGATGCAGTCGTTATAACATGACAGAACATACCACAAGCTTTTGGTTGTTCCCGAGAGTGATAGCTGTGGGGAACTGTCGATCAACCGTGGTTGCTGCAACAGTTAGTAGCCATGGCGATGAGTTCTCCACCGTTTGCGCGGTAGGTCCGTCATTTCCAGCCGAGTACACGACCGTGACGCCGTTCGCGACGGCGTGCAGTGTTCCCGGATCCTCCGTTGGACCGCCGATCGACACAGACAGGACGTCAACGCCATCGTGGATGGCGTCATCCATGGCTTTCAGCATGCCTGCATGAGAGCACTGACCATGCCAACAAACCTTGTACATGGCTATCCGGGCGCGAGGTGCACCCCCGCGAGCGGTCCCGGCTGCCAGCCCGCGAAAGCTGGCGTTGTGGACGATGTTGCCGCCGGCCGTCGAGGCCGTGTGGGTGCCGTGTCCATTGGCATCCCTTGGAGACTTGAACTCTCCTGTGAACAAGCTCTTATCAACGTCACCTTCGGCGTACCACCGCGCGCCGATGAGCTTCCGGTTGCAATTGTGGGGACCAAATGAGACGCCGGCTTGGCAGGTTCCCTTCCATTTGGAAGGAGGGGGGTCCATAGCCATCGTCAGCGAAGCTTTGCGACTCTGGCCAAATACCTGAAATATATACTCCAATGGTGGTGATCAAAGTTTTAATTATTTGACTGTCTCTGTTCTAAAACGACATCTACTTTGGAACGGACAATGTAGAGTAACCTGAGTCAAGGACACCGATAATGATGCCATCTCCATTTTTTGCTGTTGCAAGTAGCCCGTTTGGCTGGCTGTAGTCCATCCCAAGGAAATCCCAGCTTCGAGTCGTATGCGTACGGTGGATCTGGTTCTTCCGCACGCTCACCACACCAGGAAGTGCTATATATGTAACGAAAACAGCAATCGATTATTCTCTCAATGGTTGTTATCACGTTGTGATAACGAAGCAACTAGCTATAATCAGGGTTCATCGTTTCGTCCGAAATTTCACGAAATTTTGGAAATTTCTCCCCTTTCAGGATTCTCTGAAAACAGCAATCGATTATTGTCTAGATGATTGTTATCATGGTGTGATAAATTAAACAAGCAACTAGCTATAATCAAAGTAGTGATTCTATGCCTTTTCGAAAAGCAACAGGGAAAAAAAGAATCAGTCACCTTGTATCTTTCTCGCTTGTGATTTTGTGAGCCTTGCAGAAAAGCCTGAGAAACTGTATTTGTAGCTGTAGATAATCGACTCAAGAGCCTCCTCCTTGCTTCAAAACCATAAAATTGTAGTACATTAATCAACTTGGGTAATGCTAAGAAATTACATACACACACATATACAATATTTTCCCCAATTTTTAAGTGGAGATATAGTGCAATATTTTCTAAAGTTTAACAAGAGAATTTTATACAATTCCCCATTTTTGCGAGGAGTTTCCCTTACTGTCATTTTAATCACTTCTTCTGTTTCAGATTATAAGCCCTAGCATACGAATTTCCTATCAGATTGTTCTAAGGCAAAATTTCCTAAAATTCTTTATTTAATTGCAACATTCGTGCCCATATATAATTAATAGTTATGCTCTTATGCCAAGACATCTTAATTAAAAACTCTCCCCATTTCATTTTGCGTTTCATCTTGTTTTGAAAAGCAAAGGTGCATTTGAGCAACAGATTCCTACTTATACCAATAGTGCTTATATACCTTTAGTCGAAAATAGATGCACTGTCGTCCTAGGATATGTGCAGTCTACATTTTAAAACTTTTTATCACTAATATAGACAAAAGTATGTGGGGCTACAGACATTAAAATTATATTAGTAGAGTTATCATCAAAAGTACTCCCATATCGTTACATTTCTAGCAACTTTTTCTGCCACATAATCATGAATGTAATGGTCAAAGATGATCTCTCTCGAGCAGTAGCAGTGCAGAGGGACTCCATACCTTCCGAGAATGGAAGCGAGCATGTCGTGGTGTGAAGCAGTGACGAGATCAGCATCTTCATGTCGTCTCTCCCCGAGGTAGACGACGTATATCTGACGACCATTAATTGCAAGATTGATAAGCATGCATCATTGTGCTTCTTTAATTAGCAAGATTGATGAAGATGGCAATGGCGGCTTACTTGTCTTGGTTCGCCCGGCTGATGAAGCCCGTGAGACCTTTGCAATTGCAGCGAAAAGAGGAGAAGAAAGAACACTACAAGGGACACAACTTGTAGCTTTGAGAGCCTCGTCATCGATCTGCTCTATTATTGCAGCATAGGGCTCTAACGTTTTCCTTTTTATACTGAGCGAACCAGCGTGTATACCCTTAAGGATAAAATGTAAACATGGATGCAGTTAGGAGCAGGGTAATCCTCGGAATTTATCAGAAAACCGGCCGCCGGTAATTCTCGAAATTTATCAGAAAAATAAAAAAGTTCAAAATCAGACGTCAGGATTATGAACAGGACATTAATTAAATAAACTATTTTTTATTTGTATGGTGCCCCATTTTTTCTTGATTCTAAGTCGATTTTTGTGGCAATTGAATTTTTGCAGAGATTAATTGATGCAACATTTGATAGAATGTCGATCCAATAGTTGAGAATGTCACTTACGCTTAAGAAAAAAACCCTGTCACCTTGCAAACAGATAAACCGTTAAATAAAAAGAATAAAAATTGGGACATAAAAGACACCTATATATTTGGCCGGTTTGTTTCTAAACCATGGTTAGGAAGGTTTTTCTTCTGTGAGGTAGTACTGTAGCTATTATACCAGCGAAAGTTCAAAGTGCAAGTTAGATTCGATTTGAGCTAAATCTCATAAATAGTTCAAAGGATTGGAATGCCCCTCGCTCCCACACATAACATTTGGACTTTTCGGATCCTACACTCATGCCCTATAATAAGTTAGCTCAACCGTCAATTCGATACTTGGAAGGAATATATAACTTTATAGATCCCATTTTTTAGATGGAGCCACTGTAAAGCATCACTAGTTCCTGTCGATGTTGCTCCTTGCACATGATACAATCGTCATTCCAATGATAAAACCATACTCCCTTCTCTCTCTCTCTTTTTTGCAAGTGACAAATGACTTGGGTCGTTTGCAAGTGAGGACGGTTCAGTGGGATCCGAACACGTGAGAGGCTTAACGACAAGTCATTGGGGTTGCATGGAAGATGGCGAAGCATGGACGAAGCTTCATAGCAAAGGAAGCGGGAAGCTTCGAGGAAGGCGGTAGAGCGGCATTTTAGTAAATTGTCGAAAAAAGTGGCGGTGTGTGAAACCGCGATGTGGCCTAAGTGGTTTAGGTCTTGTATGTGCTGAAATTGTGAAGTGGATCAAGTGTTGGTTCACTATTGGATTAATGGATGTAAGCCACTTTGGGAAGCGTGTGTGAGTAAAACCCGGTGTTAGGTGGGGTTAATGGGTTATCCCTGATTTGGACTAATGGTAGGATCTATTAGGTCTTGGATTCATTGGTTAGCCTATAAAGGGGAGGAGAGGCAAGAGTTAGGGTTTGAGAAGGTTGGCTAGGCCTTGTGGTGGCTAGCTCCTCCTCTCTCCAATGGGAGTTAGGTTAGAGAGTAGGTGTGGGCTCTAGGCTTAGAGCTTTATCCTCCCGATGCGAGTGGCTGTAAAATCAATCAACTCAAGTGAGCAATACATCAGTCTTTGATCTACTTTTGTGTATCTTTTCTTTGATTGAGTTTGCTTGGCTTTGATTTGGTTCTTCCTCTGTTTTCTTCTTCTGCTTCTCAGCTCTGTCCATTTCCCTTCTTGTTCTAAGAGGGTGTTCTTGTTTTGGCTGGGTTGATCCCTCTTTTGCTCTTCTCTTGATCTTGTTGTGCTAATGATATGACGACATGGAGAGTATCTCGTAAGATTGATCTCCAATTAGTTAGGTACATCAATAGCAAGTCTACTAAGAAATCCTGTGTTCACTTGATTCAGTCTTGTTCTTCGGTTTTGTTGCTTTCCCTTCTTGATCTGAGAGGTAGTTCTTGTTTGATCTCGTTGATGCTCTGACTCGCAGTGACAGGTGGGAATGTAACCAAAGCCATCTTGGCTATCTTTGACCCACGAGCGATTCTGATCAACGACCTTGGTTTTAGAACTCAGTTCATGTGCGCTTGATCAAATCGCAAAAAAGGTCTCAACTTGACTAATAAGTTTTCAATTTAAGATTAAAGCAACCTCTTAAGACCTTAAGCAATTTGGGTACAAAGTTTTACGGCCATTTGATCTTTTAATAAAAAGATATGTGGATTTTAGATCTTGCGGTCGTGTAGTCGTGTGTTGCTCTGTTCTTTCGAATCACTTTCGACCGCTTCCAGTTTCGACCATGGTCAAGTCTCAGATCACATCATGTCTAATTTTGATCGTACTTGTTTTCGAGTAGTCATGCACCTCCACTGCTTTTTGAGTTGTTTACGAGCATAGTTTATTACAAGTGCTCGACGGTCTTCGACCATGTCTCATGATTGCTTTGTTTTGTGATCGTTCTCTTCTCTCTTAATCTTTCCTTAATCCAAGAGTTTTGATTTGATTTCTTTGATGTATCTGCTTGCTGTGACATGTGGGATTGTAGTCAAAGCCATCTTGGCTATTATCTTCCCACAAGCTGGTCGGTTCATTTGTTCGTTCTAAAGTCTCTGTTTTTGTGCGCCTTTGATCAAATCTAAAAAAGGTCTCAACTTGCTTACTAAGTTTTCAATCCAATATGGGATTAGCTTCCTGAGACCTTAAGTTACTTGCGTACAAATTTCCGTGGCCATTTGATCTCTGAATCAAAAGATTTGATGTTTTCAGATCTTGTGGTCGTGCGCAGCTTCTGTTACTTCTAGTTGTTCACGACCACAACTGATTTCCTCAATAGCCTTAAGTAGTGTGGCCGGGCACCTCTAGTACTTCTAGTCATTTACGACCACATCTGGTTTCGATCGCTCAATGGTCGTAGATCTCTCGGTCACATTCTGAACTGTTACGACCACACACTGGTTTCGACTGCACGTGTTTTCTGTCCACACTTTGGTCATCGACTACGGTGGTGTCGACCATTCATTGGCTTTCGACCACGTAGTTGACGATCACATCGGTCTTTGACTACGCTGGTTTCCGACCTAGAGAGCTAAAGATGATAAAGGCAAGAGCAAAGTTAGCATTGAGGAGTTGACTAGAGAAAAGATCATAAGAAAGGTCGATGAGGAGATAAATTTTGATAGTGCTGGAATCTTCCTCAAAGTGAGATGACCGTTCGACTAGCAAAACATTCAAATAGCTATCACAGATGGTTCGTAACACCAAACCATCTGTGATATGTTAGATATCACAGACGGTTATTAGATTAGCCGTCTGTGATATGTAAGATATCACAGACAACTATGTTTAAGAATCATCTGTGATATCTGACATATCACAAATAATTTTCGGTATTAGCCATCTGTGATATATCAGATATCATAGACGGTTATTTTAAGAACCGTCTGTGATATCTGAATATCACATACGGCTGTTTTGAAAAATCGTATGTGTTGTAACTTATCACAGACGGTTTAAGAGCCATCTATGATAACCATCAGTTATCACAGGCACATAAGTTCAGACGGTTCAGAAACCATATGTGATGACGGTTTTGAACCACTTGTGATGACCATTTCTGTGGTGGTGGTATGATTGTACAGCTGTACTTGGGTCTATAGCACAATGTAGTTTGGTCCTTAGTGAGCCAAGCGAGACATCCACAATCCAAGTCACGTGCTCAACACATCGGTCTCCACAACCACTTGCCTAAGTCCAAATCATGTTTTTCCATTTTATTTGTCAACAAAAATAATAGAGGTAACTTCTTTGGGACAATTCTTAAACATTTCCCTTTATTGAACATTTTTACCCTTTTTCAACCTAGCACATCTAGTACCGTTATGAGCATGGCTAAGCATCAACTACTACGTATAATCTCTAAGTTCCACATTTTACTTATAGTGGGTATTAATACTAAGGTGACAAGGATAGTGATAATCAAGTTCAAGGAGTGTTTCATCACAACATGGGAGATAACTATTTTTTTAAGCATGAAAATAGCATTTTACTAAAGTAAGCTTGTAAAAATAATTGTAATGAAAACAATATAGCATTTAAAGGCATGGGATCAATATGATCAAGGGGGGAGGGCTGCTTGCCTTCACCAAATTTGACTCTGTTTGCCAATCACAATCTCCTAGAATAACCAGTCAAAAAACATACACACTATGTAAATCATACCTTGCATCAAATATGGTAATCTACAAGGGCTCTTCTAAATCGACACTCATATCTTGCTACACCATTACCATCCAAGGTTGTCCACTACTCAAAATCCCATAAATTTAGTCCCCTTGCCATATAATTCATTTGGCCAGTTCATAAGTGTTTAATTCAATCACGTCCATAGTTATATTCTTAAATCACATAGTACTCTTGATTTGAACTCTACACAATAATCTATTATAGCATAATCAAAGTAGACAATCCGACAATTTTGCCACGGTTTTGAGAGAGGTCCACATGGCCCTTGCACAAGGTAATCTCTGTGTAATATGGCATGTATCCACACATCTCATAAATGCTTTGAACCACCAATCTGAGTGCTCAAGCTATGTCATCTCAAAATGATAAGATTATATTACCACCCTATTAATCCATTCTCACATTGATCGAGCTGACAATCTGCCACATATATAATCCATCAAATAACTATACAAGGTTCACTAAATTAATTGCATGTGACCACGATCCATTCCAATAATCATACCTTACTATGCTATTTATGCTAATATTGTTGATCTAGCTATACCAGTCCCACATCAATAGTCCATAATCGTATAGACTAAAATTCTTCCAATCTAGATTCATATGCCAACCAAAACCTAATGATATTTCCAATTTGATTCCATATCCAATATTTAATAGCTCACCGATTGAGCATGCATGTGTCCATTCCACCGAATTAATCATATATGCTAAAGGCCAAATCAATATTATGTGTACCACCATAACCAACTCATAATCATCCATTTACTAATCCAAAGTGAGGGTACAAAGTCTATCAAACTGGCACTTAGGACTCATCTACTAATTACATGGTACTCCAATTTAATTGTATGCGACTAAATAATTGATTACTCAGATCTCACATATTTAGCATACATGATCCGTCTAATTATCATTTGAGAAATCCAATCCAATTGCATAGCATTAAATAATTCTCTAATTCAACCTCCATGTCACACCAGATAATATCATGAGAGCTAACAACCGAGTCACATATGTAATATCAATATCAATCCATAATCATATAGCTGCCAGACCAACTTGAGTGAAAAATTCCAACAAATTCGATATATAGTACATATTATCCAACTCTATGTGATTTTCCTAAATATTCGCATGTGGCCAAGTAACCCATTAAATTAAATATTTTGATATCCATGGACCGACAAAATGTATATTTGCTCCACCACTCAAGCATATGAATTAACCATCGAAGTAGCACTTACCGACACGACCCTAAAGACCTTCCAGGAATTGTCCCATTAGGTGCAGGCTATAAAATAAATCCTACCATATACATGCATAAACTTGCAATGATCATAAATTTAATGCAACATGCATAACTAATTATTATTTATATGAAAATGCAGAACATAATAAATTTTTTATCATGAACATCAAACACGCATAATTCTACTGTAGAAAATTTCCTTGACCCACCATCAGATTTCCAGCAAAAAATCCAGCTGGTCACCTCTCCATTCCTCTTTTTTTTCTCTTTTTTTCTTTTCTTTTCTTTTTCTCTTCCCTTCTCTTCTTTTTCCCTTTTTCTCTTTCCTTTTTCTTGCTTTCTTCCCACCCGACAGCACTGCTCTCCCTCTTCTACTCTTCTTTACTCTCTACGAAGGGCTGCTGCTTCTCTCTCATCTTCTCCTTTTCTGCTCTCTCTCTCTTCTCCTTTTCTTTACTCTCTCCTCCAGGCACGTGGTGCTGCTTCTCTCTGTCAACTTCTCCTTTTCTTGTTCACCGACACCACTCTCTCTCCCCTTCATTTTCTTCTCTTTCTTTCTTCCCACCGACAGCCAGGGGCGGAGCCAGGAATTGAATATGAGGGGCAACATGGATAACAAGTAGAGTAGAACCAATGAATCATGCCGAACTTACCGATCCAATAGTCACATATCAGAGTAATATGTTTCGCAAATTACAATGCAAAGAAAATTACATCTCTATTAACTTAAACTTAGCTCTACGATTACCAGCAAGATCATAGGCCTTAATAATATCATCATTACTAATCTTTGTGGCCAAGTCCTTTTCAATATAATTTACCAAACAAAACATATGGAACACAAAGCTTACTCTATTCGAGTTGTCCTGCATCGCAAGGCACTGAAAATTTCAGAACCATATACTGACACGGTAATGAGTGACTCATTGTTCTTGTTATAAAATAAACTGCGGATAACTTCATCTGGATTTCCATTCAGAAAGCATATTCTCCTATTTGTCACTGGAAATATAAGAAGGGCATCTCAGTATGACCACATGAAGCAGAACTGCAGACGTACACCACAAGAAGACAAGCATACCTCTAGTAAAAGCAGCACACACACTCCTGATTGTGATAAAGCAAAAACTATATCACGCGCTGCAACTATCTCAATAATTTTTGAGCTTTTCCTCAAGTAAGGGAGCAGCAAACTGTTCTCCTTTGAATCATGAGTGTCAAACTCTTCCTAAATTCATGATTAAAAAGGTAGAGAGAAAGTCAAGTGATGTTACAAAATCGGAAGGGAGATAAAATCATTACTACACAAACAATGGGAGAGGATCAAAACTGCAAGGCTGACAGTTCTAATAAGGTGACTTCTGCCCACGAAGTGTCTTGTGGAGCATTCCAAGTGCTGATGATAAAACAAGTCAATTTTGCTGAAACCAAGCAGATGCCCCTACTCTCTTTCTGCAGCGCAGGATAAACACCACTAAACTGGTTGTCTGAGCAATGCAAAGTCATGCATAACTATGACAGAGTTTAAACATACTTTACATTTGGGCTAAATTGGGAGGGGCCAAACCACTAATTAAACACATATAATTAACTACATAATGAAGGATTAATAGAAGGTTGGAGGTGCCAGGCCCCCTCTCTCCGCCACTGCCGACAGCCACCTGCTGCTTCTCTCTCCACGTCCCCTTTCTTTTCTTCTTTCACCACCAACAGCAGCTAACTTTCATCTTCCCTTCCTTTTCGTTTCTTCTTTCCATATCCACTGACGCCTCCTTCTGCTGCTGTCTTTTTTCTTCTTCTTTTCTCCCATCTCCAGCGAAGCTTCCTGCTACTGATGCTCACTTCCTTCTTCCTTTGCATTTCCACCAACGTCTCTGCTGTTCTCTTCCTTCTTTTCTTTTCTTCCTCCCTGCATGCACTCATGCGGCTTCCCTCTCTCTTCTTCTTTCACCTCTCCTCTTCTTCCTCCGGCCAAGCTGCGCAAGCTCCGGCCACCGGCCAGCGCCGCCTCCGCCACCGGTCAGCGACTGTTGCCCCCGTCGGCCGCGCCTGCGCTTCCTCCGGCCGTCGCCTGCTCCTCCTCCGGCCGTCGCCTGCTGCCTCCGCCAGCCGCTGCCACGAGCCTCGCCGGCCCCGACGCTCTCCACGGCCTCCGCTGCTCGGCTCCGACGCGGATCACTGCCTGCGCGGCTCGACGCCGTGCTGCGCGCTGCCCCGCTGCTCGGCGCCGCAGCTTGCCTCCCGCGACGCCTGTCGGCCCAGAGATTACTAGAACGCACGCGACGTTTTCAGTTGTGGTGCTGAAAACTTGCGCACCGTTTTCAGTTTTCTTCTCTATTATTGTTTTTGGGACGAGCTACGACGCACGCACGTGATAGCAACAAACCAGTGCGACTTTCTAGCAACTAAGGTTATATCCCCTTTTAACTCGGATCATGACCGGATCACAAATACAGATACACAAATTTACGGATTAACTAATAAGATATCCATAAGTTACAACGGAGTCTCAAAATGGTAATGCATATTATCAAATGTGATTCTAAACCATACTACAAATTTTGCAATAGATAAATACTAGTAACATTGTTCCACCTAAGACTAACATGCTAATTGAACAAAGACATGGCAATTTTGCGGTGGCGAGGGCAAAGAGGGAAGGGTCGGCCTATCCGCTGAAGTCGTAGAGGGCGTAGCCCTAACGCTTGAGCTCATAGACGACGCCCATGGTGGTGATGGTCTTGCGGTGGACATGATCAGTGTAGGCGACAGCATCGCGGATGACGTTATCCAGAAAGATCTTGAGCACACCGCCCCTCCTCGCTAGCCATCGGATCACCGGCTTGGTGATGCCCTAGATGTTATTGCTCAGGACCTTTCGGTGGAGCTTCACGGCCCCTTTCCTCCCTTGCCACGCCCAGACATGACTACCGACATATCTCTTCTTCGAGGCTACACAGGAGGAGCGAATAGAATTTGAGGAGAGGTACGGTGGTGGTGTTGGTTCTTGAAGTGAAATTAGGGGAAAGCTAGAGGGGAAGTAATAAGGGGGCGAGAGGTGGGAGGAGACCGATGCCTACCGTTCGATGCGGAGAGAATGGACGGGTAAGATCGGGATCCTGGGGGGATGCCATGAATTGGTGATGTGGCATTATCACAGATGGTTCGAATTAAAAATCACCTTGAATTATCACAGACAGTTCTTATTAAAAACCATCTGTGATAATTATGTATCACAGACGATTCTAGCTATCGCTAGTAACGTAGATGGTCACACTTGTAAAACCATCTGTGATAATTGCAACACTGATGGTTCCCTTGAATCGTCTGTGATGAGGTGTTTAGTATAGCCTTTTGTAGTAGTGATGCTTCTGTGACTACTAAGTAATTAGGCTTGATCCAAGAAAGAAAAAAGTTGTCGTAGTGCCTTTGCGATCATCAACATATCTGGCTAAGTCACTATCACAGTACTCAACAAGTTTTGGCTCCATATTGCCTTTCCTCTCATAGTAGCAACCAAAACTTGAGGTGCCATTCACATACCTGAGAATGTGTTTTACTGCAACAAACTGTTGAGTTGTAGGTGCTTCTATGAACCTGCTTAGTATCCTGACAGCATAACTTATGTCCTTTCTTGTATTCATCAAGTAACGCAAGCTTCCTACAATGCTTCAGTACATGGTAGCATCCACTGAAGAATCTCCACTCTTCTTGCTCAACTAGACAGTTTTCCATGGGTGTCGAGCAGGGATTACACCCTTTCATGCTTGACAATTCAATGATATTTGCAGCATACCCAGTTTGACACAGTGACACTCCATTAGGTGTCTACTTGACCTCAATTCCCAAATAGTAACTCAACAATCCAAGATCACTCATGCTAAATAACTTCTTCATTTTGTTCTTGAAAGCTTCTATATCCCTTACGTTGAGCCTATGATGATGAGGTCATCGACATAAACTCCAACCAACAATACTGACTCATCATGTACCACTCTGTATATTGTATGCTCATGAGAACTCCTCTCAAAAACCAAGTGGCACAAATGTCCTATCTAGCTTGTAATTCCAATCCCGAGCAGCTTGTCATAGACCATAGAGAGCCTTCCTTAACCTCATCACCAACTATGGTTTGCTGTCATCAACAAAAACGGGGGGTCGTGAAACATACACCTCCTCACTTAGCTCATCAAATATTATTTATTGCATAAAAGATGCGAGCTGTCACAATAGGTGATTCGAGATGTTGCATCCATTTATTTCTATTGTTGCAACAATTCATCTTGAAATGATGAATTAGGATTCTTGAGATATGTTGTATGTTAGGTGGAAGGTAGTTTCCCCCTTCCCAATTGCTCTCTCCAACCACCATTCCCAAATCCCACCCTCCACTTCTCAGCCACTCTATCATGCTCTCAGGACCGTGCAATGAGAGGACGTCAAGCTGAAGGAGCAAAGGCAAATAGCAACATGTAGCAAGAGGTAGCGGAGATGAACGGAGGATCTCGGTCGCTAGCGTCGTCTCTTCTCAATGCAGCCCTCATCTAAGATGAGCAATACGCTCGATGACAATGCAATCAGACTGATCTTGCCCATCGTTAGATCTAGGCCTAGGCCTACCTACGATGAGTAAGCGGGGTGCCTCCTCCGATGAGCTCCGATGACAAGGTGCTGGATTGGTCAAAAGATGTCTTCTCTTTCGTGCTCGTCTGAATTGTTGCAACAAGTAAGATCCTTTTCTAAAATACTACAATTGTTCCAATGAATGTTTTATTTGTTGTAACATCTTTTTTGTTAGAGTAGTTTTCTTGTATTATTACATAAATAATTTTCATTTTCTTTTTGCAATTTTTAGTCATGTTTTGTATTTATTGCAAGAACATTTTGTTTTTGTTCGGATAGCTTTATTGTATTGTTGCACAAATACTTCCCATTTGTTATAGTTTTTTGGGTTGTGTTTTGTATTTGTTACATGTGAAGCAAGTTTTTGTTGTAAGTTGAGTAACTTATTGTTGAGTTTCACGATTTTTGTTGCATCAGATTGAACGATTGAGATTGATCATTTCAAGTGAGATCCAATGATGGCTGAAGTGTATAATGGAAGCGTTCCTATCGTAAGCACTGGCACTTCCCATAATTCTCTTTCAGTTACCTACTGGGTGTCTCCGATCCGCTTCTGTTCTATTTTTCTTAGCTTCCTTTCCTAGTATGGATTAAGGCCTCCTTGCCTGGTTGCATCCTCTGTCAGTTTTTTGTACCCCTCTATAAAAGAATAGCAGAGCTGCTTCTGCCTTTTCAAAAAGAAAATTAGAGGAGCAAGACAATACAATACCCCAAACCACATGGACGAATCCAAGGCAAAAATATGCTCTCCACAAGAAAAGAAACCCTAACTTTTTTCCCTAGAAAACCCCGATCCCTTGATTTATATTAATAATAATGTAATGTTAAAAGTACATGAGCGTCCAACTTTTACATTCAGGATCTTCGGTGAGCAACTTACTACCATCAAGTGAGTCTATATATCAACGTGTTGAACTTCCTTGTCTTCCTTGTCGATCAAGGTTTGTCCTTGTTGTAGGGGTGGCCCAACCCCCCGTGACTGGGCCGTGCAACTAGTCCAACATGTAATAGGCCGAATAGCGTACAGGAATATGTCAGTGTAAATATACCAATGTACCCCCATCCTTTGTAAATACTAAGGGGTAGAATGGGGATTTCCCATTCTACCCCACTCATATATATAAACCCCCAGGAGGGGCAAAGGGACACATCCCTCATTCTCACCAACACTCCCACAGGCTTCGCTCTCCTCTTCCTCCTCTACTAGTCCCCTTCTCTCCTGTTTAGCCTGTAGCTACAACAGATGGCGCCGTCCGTGGGGACTGGACAAGAAGTCGCGCAAAGAAGAGTCACCATCGTGAGGAAGATGCGCTCCATGGTCGGGCTGGGATCCCGATCGGCTGGAACGAAAAAAAAATGCCGTCAAAGGTAAGAAAAGGTAGATCTGATAGATCCATCCATCTTGCATGTGAGTCGCCATGCAGATCTGATAGATCCATCGATCCTTTGCCCACTGTTGAGTACTGCTTTGTTGCATATGAGCCTCCGTGAGTATTTGTTAGATCCATCGATCTTTCACCTATTGTCAAGTGTTGTTTGAGTAGCAAAGTGTTGCGCCGCTCGCCGAGCTGCGGCCTCATCACCTCTGCACAAATGGCCTCGCCATACTCCGCTGGACGCCCTGCCTCTGCACCGAGCCTGAGTTGCAGCTGTTCGCATCGGGGTCTCCGCATGCCGGCCTCCACGGCGCAGCCCTCCGCGTCGAAACCTCCGAGCGCTACGCTGCTCCGCACCGGTGGCCTCCGTGCTGCTAAAGCTGGGGCTTCGACCTCTGCTCGCACTTCGCTTGCCTTCGCGCTGCAAACATCAGGGTGGATGCATGAGTAATAAGTGAAGGCGCCAAGACTTCGCGTCGAGCCCCCCGTGAGGTCAAGCCCCCACGCCAACGTTACAGCCACTCAAGCGTTTACTTGAAGCCGCTCACTTCGGCGTCGATGCGGAGACATACCTCGACTGTGGCGTCCACAAGCCCCCGCTCGTGTGAAGACTGCGGGCCCGCACACCGCTGGCTCCGCGCGCGACGTCGAGTCTCTGCGCCGAGAAGGCTCGCGCATCTGGCTGTGAGTGCGCTTCCGTCTGCCCGAGTCCGTGCATGCACCCAGCGAGGCCCATCCATGCGCAAGTATCCGACCGATTAGCAGTGGCGGAGCTAGAGCAAAATGAAGAGGGTGCACCACTTCAAAACGAATGGGCTGGACAGGACGAGTGAGGGTATTTTTTGAGCTAGGGGTACACCATATTGGACCAAGGGGGTGCACAACGGGTGAATATTTACTAGTAATAACTAAATTTTATTTCGGAACCGGGTTCCTGGGAACCCCCTCCGGCCCATGTGCCTCCGCCCCTGCCGATTAGTGCTTGCATGGAATATCCCTTCATGTATTTTTTCCATCCATGCATGCACAAATACAAGACTTCATGCACATCCATCCATGCAAGGCACTTAGGCTCCATCCAGGCATCTGCGGAGCGCCCGAAGTCCCTCTCTCTCTCTTCCTGTCTACCCGCAAATTAGCAGGAGCATCGGCCGACGGCAGCGGCACCGGCACGCGGAGGCCCCGACGACGACCAGCCGGCGGCGGCGGAGGCAGCCGACACGGTGATGGCGTCGGCCGCGTGCGGCGGCACTCGTACGTGTGCGTACATACTTGCGTACGCACGCTGCCATGGCCCGTCGCCTGCCTCTGCTCGCCGAGCCTCCGCTCTCCATCGAGCCTCCGGCATCGCGTCGTCTCCGCGCAGGACCTCGCCTCCGCGAGCTAGGACTACGCCGAGCCTCTGCTCTCCATCAAGCCTCCGGCGTCGCGTCGTCTCCGCACAGGACCTCGCCTCCGCGAGCTGGGACTTCGCCGAGCCTCCGCTCTCCATCGAGCTTCCGGCATCGCGTCGTCTCCGCGCAGGACCTCGCCTCCGCGAGCTGGGACTTCGCCGAGCCTCCGCTCTCCATCGAGCCTTCGGCGTCGCGTCGTCTCCTCGCAGGACCTCGCCTCCGCGAGCTGGGACTTCGCCGAGCCTCCGCTCTCCATCGAGCCTCCGACGTCGTGTCGTCTCCTCGCAGGACCTCGCCTCCGCGAGCTGGGACTTCACCGAGCCTCCGCTCTCCATCGAGCCTCCGGCGTCGTGTCCTCTCCTCGCAGGACCTCGCCTCCGCGAGCTGGGACTTCGCTGAGCCTCCGCTCTCCATCGAGCCTCCGGCGCCGTGTCGTCTCCGCGCTGGACCTCGCCTCCGCGAGCTGGGACTACGCCGAGCCTCCGCTCTCCATCGAGCCTCCGGCGTCGTGTCGTCTCCTCGCAGGACCTCGCCTCCGCGAGCTGGGACTTTGCCGAGCCTCCGCTCTCCATCGAGCCTCCGACATCGTGTCGTCTCCGCGCAGGACCTCGCCTCCGCGAGCTGGGACTTCGCCGAGCCTCCGCTCTCCATCGAGCCTCCGGCGTCGCGTCGTCTCCGCGCAGGACCTCGCCTCCGCAAGCTGGGACTACGCCGAGCCTCCGCTCTCCATCGAGCCTCCGGAGGAGTAGCTGCGCCATTCGAGGAGGGCGAAGCCAGCGGCGAGGAGGCCGTAGGGGTGATCCGCGCCTTCGACTGCGACGACGGTGGGTTCGTCAGCGCCGGCGACGTCGCCGATGACTGCCTGCGCATAATCGACGCCTGCGACGAGGAGTTTCTCTGCCGAGCCAACGCCAGGCCTACGCTCTCCGTCGAGCCTTCAGCCTCGCATCGCCTCCGCTCAAGATCTAGCCTCCACGAGCTGGACTTCGGCAAGCCTCCGCAAGCTGGACTTCGGCAAGCCTCCGTGAGCTCGACTTCGACGAGACCGAGCGGGACTCCGCCAAGCCTCGCCTCCGAAGTCTCCGCGTTGAGCGGCTCCGATGCCTCCGCGTCGTTGAGCGCCCCGCCCCTGAGCGTCCGCACCTCGGCCGAGGTATCCGCTCCGCGTCGTTCGTTGAGCACCTCCGGACCAAGACATTGCAGTGCCTTCGCAAGCCACTGCGCTGAACAAAAAAAGAGAGGGGGCCGAGCGCATCGACGCCTCCGCCCACAGCCCAAGCATCCGCACCAAGCTGCGCCTCTGCTTCGCCGAAGACGCGCACCAAACGCGGAAGTATACACCATCTACGCATGCATGCATGGAATGTACATTCACGTACCATGCATGAAGTATGCATCTCCTATGATATGCATGCACGAAGAATCCATTTCCTGCGTCCGCATGCACAAAGCGATTGCAAGCTCCCATGCGGAGGTCTTCGCACCACCCGTGCATGATTCGAGCTCCTTTGGTCCCGGTCCGCTCAACCCCGCGCCGACGTCACCGGCACGACGACTTCGCCGATCCGCCAGAACGACTCTGCCTACTCCGTGAAGTCTCCGTCGGCGTACTAGCGCCACCCCGCCTAGGCTCTGGTGCAGGCATGAGGTCACCACCTCTCCACCTGGTATGCACTGCATGTAATTACTTGCGAGGCTTTACCAGTCGCCGCTGCTTTTTTCCATTCTGAGAGCATTTGATTTGGCCGTGATTGCTTCTCCGGTTTTGGCCTCCGCTGGGCTACCGTAGTACCAAATGCTTTCCTGGCATTGCATTCTGGAAAGTTTTTGTTGTTGCAAGTCTTCGGCCTTTTCTCTGCTGCCTCGGTTTTGGTCCTAGTTTTTTTATTTTAAATCGCACGACGGCCTGGCGCGTCGGCGTAGTCTACGGACTCTAAATAAGACGTAGCGTTGAGCTTGCCTCCGCACGCACCAGTCTACGGACTTTAAATAAGACGTAGCGTTGAGCTCAGCTTCCGCACGCGCGAGTCTACAGACTATAAATAAGACGTAGCATCGAGGTACGCCTCCGCACGCACCAGTCTACGGACTATAAATAAGACGTAGCGTTGAGCTCAGCTTCCGCACGCGCGAGTCTACGGACTATAAATAAGACGTAGCGTTGAGCTCAGCTTCCGCACGTGCGAGTCTACGGACTATAAATAAGACGTAGCGTTGAGTTTAGCTTCCGCACGCACCAGTCTACGGACTTTAAATAAGACGTAGCGTTGAGCTCAGCTTCCGCACGCGCGAGTCTACGGACTATAAATAAGACGTAGCGTTGAGCTTAGCTTCCGCACGCACCAGTCTACGGACTCTAAATAAGACGTCGCGTTGAGCTCAGCTTCCGCACGCACCAGTCTACGAACTTTAAATTAAGACGTAGCGTTGAGCTCGGCTTCCGCACGCGCGATCTACGGACTTTAAATAAGGCGTAGCATTGAGCTCGGCTTCCGCGCGCGAGTCTACGGACTATAAATAAGGCGTGGCGTTGAGCTCGGCTTCCGCACGCACGCGATCTACGGACTTTAAATAAGGCGTAGCGTTGAGCTCGGCTTCGCGCGCGCGAGTCTACGGACTATAAATAAGGCGTGGCGTTGAGCTCAGCTTCCGCACGCACCAGTCTACAGACTTTAAATAAGACGTAGCGTTGAGCTCAGCTTCCGTACGCACCAGTCTACGGACTCTAAATAAGACATAACGGGGGGACGCCCCCGTGCGCACTCTACGGAGTATAAATAGACGTGGATGTTATTCCCACGCACTCTACGGAGTATAAAAATTGCGACAGGGTCGAGGCACTAGGGAGTGCCTCGCTTTAGGCGGCACATCACTTGGATATCGCTCCCTTGCGCGTGTTGCACCAGGGAGTTAGGGGAACGGCGGCTCCGCCTCCCACGCTAGCGCCGCTCTCGCGGGCACTCTTTTGAAGGTAGAGGCGGCGGCTCCGCGCCTCCGCCTCGCGCGCGTAGAGCCTCGGCCTCGCCCCAGCGCCCGCTCTCCGCGGGCACTCTTTTTGAAGGTAGGGGAACGGCGGCTCCGCCTCCCTGCCTCCGCGCGCGTAGAGCCCTCGGCCTACGCCCCAAGCGCCCGCTCTCCGCGAGCACTCTTTTTGAAGGTAGGGGAACGGCGGCTCCGCCTCCCTGCCTCCGCGCGCGTAGAGCCCTCGGCCTACGCCCCAAGCGCCCGCTCTCCGCAGGCACTCTTTTTGAAGGTAGGGGAACGGCGGCTCCGCCTTCCTGCCTCCGCGCGCGTAGAGTCCTCGGCCTACGCCGCAAGCGCCCGCTCTTCGTGGGCACTCTTTTTGAAGGTAGGGGAGCGGCGGTCTCGCCTCCTTACCTCCACGTGCGTAGTGCCCTCGGCCTACGCCGCAAGCGCCCGCTCTTCGCGGGCACTCTTTTTGAAGGTAAGGGAACGGCGGCTCCGCCTCCCTGCCTCCGCGCGTGTAGAGCCTTCGGCCTACGCCCCAAGCGCCCGCTCTCCGCGGGCACTCTTTTTTAAGGTAGGGGAACGGCGGTCTCGCCTCCTTGCCTCCGCGTGCGTAGTGCCCTCGGCCTACGCCGCAAGCGCCCGCTCTTCGCGGGCACTCTTTTTGAAGGTAGGGGAACGGCGGTCTCGCCTCCTTGCCTCCGCGTGTGTAGTGCCCTCGGCCTACGCCGCAAGCGCCCGCTCTGCGCGGGCACCCTTTTTCAAGGTAGGGAGCGGCGGCGACGCCTCCCTACCTCAGCGTGCGTAGCGCCCTCGGCCTACGCCGCAAGCGCCCGCTCTTCGCGGGCACCGTTTTCGAGGTAGGGGCGGTGGCGACGCCTCCTACCTCGGCGTGCGTGGCGCCCTTGGCCTCGCGCAGCGCCCGCCCGCCGCGGGCACTATTTTCGAAGGTAGGGGAACGGCGGCGACGCCTCCCTACCTCAGCGTGCGTAGCGCCCTCGGCCTACGCCGAAAGCGCCCGCTCTTCGCGGGCACCGTTTTTCGAGGTAGGGGAACAGCGGCGATGCCTCCCTACCTCAGCGTGCGTAGCGCCCTCGGCCTACGCCGAAAGCGCCCGCTCTTCGCGGGCACCGTTTTTCGAGGTAGGGGAATGGCGGCGATGCCTCCCTACCTCAGCGTGCGTAGCGCCCTCGGCCTACGCCGAAAGCGCCCGCTCTTCGCGGGCACTACTTTCGAAGGTAGGGGAACGGCGGCGACGCCTCCCTACCTCGGCGTGCGTAGCGCCCTCGGCCTCGCGCGCAGCGCTGCTCTTCGCGGGCACTACTTTGAAGGAAGAGGCGGCCGCCTCCCTACCTTGGCGGCGTAGCGCCCTCGGCCTACGCGCCGCAGCGCCGCTGCGCGGGCACCCTTTCAAGGCGGGCGGCGGCGCCCCCTACCTCGGTGCGCCGCGCCCTCGGCCTACGCGCTCAGCGCCGCTCTTTGCACCCTTTTCAAGGTAGGGAGCGGCGACGCCTCCTACCTCGGCGCGCGCGCCCACGCCAAGCGCGCGCGCGCCTCGCCTGCGGGCACCGCTTTGAAGGTAGGGCGGCGCCGCCTCTCTACCTCGCGCGTAGTGCCTCGGCCACGCCGCAGCGCCCGCTCGAATCCGCACTCGCTTCGACCGCCATCGCCTCGTAGGCATCGCCGGCGGCACGGCACGCTCTCGGCCGACGACACGTCTTTGGCGCTCGAATCCGCCGTCCGCCTCGTAGGCATCGCCTCGGCGGGACGGCACGTCCTCGGCGCTCGACGACACGTCTTCGACGCTCGAATCCGCCGTCCGCCTCGTAGGCATCGCCTCGGCGGGACGGCACGTCCTCGGCGCTTGACGGCACGTCTTCGGCTCTCGACTCCGCCCTCCGCCTCGTAGGCATCGCCTCGGCGGGACGGCACGTCTTCGGCGCTCGACGCACGTCTTCGGCGCTCGACTCCGCCGTCCGCCTCGTAGGCATCGCCTCGGCGGGACGGCACGTCCTCGGCGCTCGACGACACGTCTTCGGCGCTCGACTCCGCCGTCCGCCTCGTAGGCATCGCCTCGGCGGGACGGCACGTCCTCGGCGCTCGACGACACGTCTTCGGCACTCGACTCCGCCCTCGCCTTCGTAGGCATCGCTCGGCGGACGGCACGTCTTGGCGCGCGGCACGCACGCTTGGCGCTCGACTCCGCCGTCGCCTCGGGCGGCATCGCCGGCGGCGGGCGGCACGTCCTCGGCGCTCGACGACACGTCTTCGACGCTCGAATCCGCCGTCCGCCTCGTAGGCATCGCCTCGGCGGGACGGCACGTCCTCGGCGCTCGACGTCACGTCTTCGGCACTCGACTCCGCCCTCCGCCTCGTAGGCATCGCCTCGGCGGGACGGCACGTCTTCGGCACTCGACTCCGCCGTCCGCCTCGTAGGCATCGCCTCGGCGGGACGGCACGTCTTCGGCGCTCGACTACGCCGTCCGCCTTGTAGGCATCGCCTCGGCGGGGCGGCCGGCAACCCGCACCGACTCCTCCGCGTCGCCTCGGCGGGACGGCGACGTCTTCGCACTCGACTCCGTCGTCGCCTCGTAGGCATCGCCTCGGCGGGGCGGCACGTCTTCGCCTCGACTCCGCCCGTCGCCTCGTAGGCATCGCCTCGGTGGGGCGGCACGTCTTGGCGCTTCGGACGGCGGCGGCGCTCGGCGGCGTCGCGCTTCATCGATTTCTTCATAGGCATGGCCTCTAGGGTCTGTGAGCTACCAGTTGCATCGGCACCCTCGCGCTTGCTGTCAGGGAACGGGGGGTTGGTGTGGCTGATCGCGTCAGCTCGCCCATCGGTACCTCAGCGCTTGCTGTCGAGGGAGTACTGTTGTAGGGGTGGCCCAACCCCCCGTGACTGGGCCGTGCAACTAGTCCAACATGTAATAGGCCCAATAGCGTAGAGGAATATGCCAGTGTAAATATACCAATGTACCCCTATCCTTTGTAAATACTAAGGGGTAGAATGGAGATTCCCCATTCTACCCCACTCATATATATAAACCCCAGGAGGGGCAAAGGGACACATCCCTCATTCTCACCAACACTCCCACAGGCTTCGCTCTCCTCTTCCTCCTCTATTAGTCCCCTTCTCTCCTATTTAGCCCGTAGCTACAACAGTCCTCGCATTAGGCCTCCTTGGTGAAGTCTAATTTGCATCGCTTGCTCTACTTTACTCCTGTAAGCTATCACTTGCTCTACTTTACTTAGTTGTTTGTCATTCTGATCAGTAAAATATCACTGTGTTAGGAGGAACTGTGCATCTGTTTCTTAAGATTCCCCTTTGTACGTACTGGCCTAACGGATGTCAAAATTTCAACAATAGGAAATTGATTGGGTAGTTTTTTATTTTATGCTTACGCTACCGCTTCTACTTTCCTGAATTTTGCTAGATTGCTTCCGACAGTATCGTGGATGATTGGTCCCATGTACTTTTGTGTGTCTGCTTCATTCTGCAGTGTTCACGTAATTTGTACCGTAGCTACCTTTTTTAAAAAAAATAGCTATTGGGTATCTGCTTTTGTAAATCTAGTTCCTCCTTTGATCTACCGACCTCGGTAGACCTATCAAGCTAGGGGAGCTCGGCAAGCATCCTACCATGACAAGTCACCAGCTGATTAGTGTGTGCTTTAATTGGCACTAATCGTATTCAGTTAGTGTTAATAGTATTGTATTAGTACTAATCATATTTAATTAGCACTAATCATATTTAATTAGCACTAATAATGTGATTTAATTAGTGCTAATCAATGCTCGCGCTATGTTGCCCGTGCGCTGCTGCAAAGCATTAAATGCTTGCGCTGCGCTGTTGTTGTGATTTGCTCTTATTTCAATTGATTTTGATCCATCATCTTCCCTCTTCTTGATGTTGGTGTGGCAAGAACGTGATTAAGACGAAGATAACCTCTGAAAATTAATCTCCTATCATTTAGGTACTTTGATAGCAAGTTCATAAAGAAACCCGGTTTTGCTTGATTTGGCCTCAAAGTGTGATTTCTTTATCTGAGAGTTTTTGGTTTGATTTCTTTGATGTTTTGACTTTCTGTGATACATGGAAATATATCTAGAATCATCTTGATCATCATCCCCCCACGAGCAAGTCGTATTCACCGTTTTAGGCTTTTGACCGATTTTTTGTGCAATCTGCTTTCAAAGAAAAAAAAGGTTAGAATTTTGGCAATAATTTTCTTAATTGTTGATTGGGATAAGATTCTAACATCCTAAAGAAGGTGCAAACCAAATTTCAAGTAATTGGATCTTTAATTTGAAAGTTAGTTCAATTTTAGGTTTTAGGCCTGTTTTGGTGCAGCAGAGCTTCACGTACCAAAATATCCCGAATCTCTCAAGATCTTTCAAGTTTTTTTGATTGGGATAGATTCCTAAGGTCATGACCTAACTTTGGTTCAAGTTTCACATCTTTTGGATCAACAGATCAAAAGTTACATGATTTTTTGGATTTGAAATAGTGCTGAAATCACTATTCACAGGCTGAAAATTTCAATAGCTCCTTGAATTTTTGACTTCTTTATCTATAGAATCTCATAACTATTGGAGTAAATATTAGAGGAATACTTGGAAAAATCCAAGCTATTGGTGATCTTAATGCAGAAAGTGACACTTTGGAAGAAAATGTCATTTACAACTTCTTCATTGTGCACAAGATTATCGCCATGAGTGACAGATGGCTTTGTGCATGCTCTTTGATGTGGCCAAGAGTGTGAATACTACATTGATTTGTGCTTCACCCATGCAATCTGAAGTTACAAGCAGGGGCGGATCCAAAGAGAGGGGAGTGAGGGCCCAGGCCGCCACTCAATTCGCAGGAACTCAGGTATATAGCCCAAGATTTAATGCTAGTGCCCCCACTCAGCCCAACTAAAAGGCCCTCACTCATGCTAAAATTATGAATGAGAACAATTCAGCATACTATGTGTATTGTTGTGCCCCCTCTCAGATTTTATCCTGGATCCGCCCCTGGTTACAAGGCTTAATAGCTCTGAATTACGCAAGGAGAAAGAAGCAATCGGTTATGGGAGAAAGAAGAATATCCTAATTCGTGCGGATGCTTATGTGATTCCTCCTTTACGTAATGCAAACAAGCCAACAATGCATGGAATTAGAGGTGTGGATGGTAAAGAAAGAAAGCTAGTTTGGGTAAAGAGGAAGACAGAAGATCAATCAAGTTCTCGTAATTACAGTTCTGTCCACAATGTTCTCCACCTGCGCCTAGTCTGGTCCAGGATTGTCGGGTGAAGTCTAATTTGCATCGCTTGCTCTACTTTAATTACTTAGTTGTTTGTCATTCTGATCAGTAAAATACCACTATGTTAGGAGGAACTGTGCATCTGTTTCTTAAGATCCCCCTTTGTACGTACTGGCCTCGGTAATTGAAGCACAAAATTTCAACAATAGGAAATTGATTGGGTAGTTTTTTTTATTTTATGCTGTTGTTGTGCTGCCGCAGATGAGGTATAACGAGAAGGGTAGATTTATAAAAACGGATGTCTATAGACTAGATTTTTTAAAAAAAGTTATTATAGTACCAAAAAATTTGGCCTCTTCGTTCTAACCAGTATGTTAATTTGTTCGCTGCTTTATGTAGAAAGGCACTTTTATAAACGCCTGGTGATTTGGTCTTTTAAATGTTTTCAGGTTTTAGGTGGATTTGATGCGAAAATTATGTAACAGGAGATGGACTACTGCTTCTGATGGCTCTCAAATCCCGATCTCCATTCTATATCTTGTTCTTTTAGGTTGTGGTTGATGGTTTTTGGCTACGTTTTTCAAGATAACTGTGGACGGTGAAGATGTTGACGCGGATGGTACACATGATTTTGTGTTTAGAAAGATATGGAAAAGCTGTTCTATTTATTTCAGCTTCTAGAAAAGACAAAGTCAAATAGCCAAAAAAAAAGCTAAAAAGAGGAGGGCATCAGAAAAGATCCTGTAAAGCTTGATGATCTTTGTATGTATAAGTATCTTTTTTAGAAGGAAAGAAAGTTTCTGCTATCATGAATATCTTCAACAGTTTTGTAGAGTAGCCTGCAGTTCATGCCAGCAATCATTGGTTCATCTCAGATGCAGATGACTCATTTGGAGAGTTTATGTTTTTCTTGTTTATTCATACAACAAACACAAATTGTACAAACTGTTTTTGCTAATGTCGCATCACGTTTTCACGCTGTTTCATCGGAATGTGGTCACTCAGCAAAGTGCCAGCAGTGTTTCGTCGGAATGAGGTCATCCAGTTAGACAATCATACTTTGCTTGATAAAAGTTTACAAGCATGTATGTTAACATTCGAGGCCTGAGGCTACACATCGAAATTCAGATATCTTCTTTTCAACTTCTAAAAATTATTTTCTGATTTTTTTAATAGTAACTAAATCTCAAACAAAATATCTTTTCAAAACAGAGTCTATAAGTTTATTATAGTACATGTTATAGCGACTTCATTTATAACGGCTAAAACCGTACATGAGTTTCTGTTGCTCTGTACACTCTCACAAATAACCCAAAAGTTATAAACCTCAGCCATAAGTCGAAGTAAAAAAGAACTGATCTACAAATATTCTTCTATTTTGATAAAGGAGTTGTGTCATTTTTTGAAAATTAGGGAATACAAATGTAAAGTAAATGTGTAAAATTTGAACCTGTAAATTAAGGGGACTTATCCAACAAGACAGAGCCAAAATTGTGAAGGAATTTTGGGCAAAAGAAGCACATGGATGTGTTTTTTATTTTTATTTTTTTGCTTATGGCTTGGCTTTCTACAGTAACAAACTTTCTAACAGAGTGTCTTTTTAAGATAGAATCTACAAATCGATTATAGTAAACAATGTCTTGACTTTATTTATATCGGTCAATATCGTACGTGAGTATCTCTCGTGAATAGCCAGAATTCAAAAATTTAAGGTATAAGCTATAAACCACAGCCCAAAAGAACTACAGTTTTCAGAAACATACTGGTCCCTCTATAATAATGTTGGTTTTGCCATTGCATGTTTGGCAAAGTCTGTCTAGCAACTAATAAGGGCATCTCCAATAGTCCATGTCAACTGCCTCTAAGAGGTTCTAAAGGACCATATGAGAAGGTCCAGAATATTGTTGTGATGAACCATTGCAAGTTTTGTGGAGTGGTCAAATGATTTTACAAAGATTGCATTTGGTTTGGACTGAATTTTGGAAGTCCCCAAAAAACAGGGTCTTAGGAATTTGAGTCATGTATTGAGTTGGGATGACCTGGGTCATTGGATTAAGATTGTATGATGCATGTCTTGGCTAACATAGGTCAAGTTCTGAAGAATTTGTACCTGAAAATGATTTTTTGTCTTTGGATGTACAGGGTCGCTTGGAGTCAACTGTGATTAACGACGATGATCGGGGATAGGCTCATGGAGGAGTTAAGACCAAGAACGATCGAGGATACTGGGGTGAGACGGTGAGCTCAAGCATGGCACTAGAAAGACAAAAAATGTTGAAGGTGAATTCGAACGACGGGATGACACCATGTAGTTTTCACAAGCCAAGTGAGCCGTGGTTCGGTGGAACCGGGACGGGAGAGACTTGACGATGCGTGGCAAGCTAGTGGTGCACCTACACGTGACAAGCATGGCGATTGCTTGCAATGGTTGGTGATGACTGGGTCAAGGAAGGGTAGTTTGGTAGTTTGACCAAAATACCAGAAACCATTTTGGATCAAAACCGTAGTGCATGGGCGATGTGTTAGAGAGCAGCTTAGGTCAAGGTAGAGCTAGTTTGATCAAGGTGGATCAAAGCTAAGGATTTAGCGGATATTAACTTATGTGATTTGAAAAACGTGTATAAGTGAACTTGTGTGTGGGGGGTTAACGGGTTTTTCTCATTGTATTAGTGGATAGGATCTACTAAGGATGATATGTGGCTGGTTGTCCACCTATAAAACGGGGTTGGCATAGAGACATGTGGTTAACTATCCAATCCATCTCTCATGTGCTCTCTTGTTTAGGGTTAGGGTTTGAGAGTGGAGCACTTGGTATGCTCTCTGTCCTCCAAGATATAGTGGCTGTAAAACTATCCCTCTCATGTAAGCAATACATCAACTTTGATGATCTCCACAATCTATTTCTTGTTTTGATTGATTTGCTCTTGTTTCAGTTGATTTTAATCACTCATCTTCCCTCTTCTTGATGTTGCTATGCCAAGGATGTGATTGCGATGAAGATAACCTCTAAAAATTAATCTCCTATCATCTAAACACTTTGATAGCAAGTTCATGAAGAAACCCGGTTTTGCTTGATTTGGCTTCAAAGTGTGATTTCTTAATCTGAGGTTTTTTGTTTGATTTCTTTGGTGTTTTAACTTTCTGTGATATATGGGAATACATCTAGAACTATCTTGATCATCATCCCCCCACGAGCAAGTCATATTCACCATTTTAGGCTTTTGACCGGTTTTTGGTGCAATCTGCCTTCAAACAGAAAAGGGTCAGAACTTTAGCAACAATTTTCTTAATTATTGATTGGGTTAGGATTCTAACATCCTAAAGAAGATGCAAATCAAATTTGAAGTAATTTGGATCTTTGATTTGAATGTTAGCTCAATTTTAGGTTTTGAACCTATTTTGGTGGAACAGAGCTTCACGTACCAAAATATCCTGAATCTCTTAAGCTCTTCCAAGTTTTTCAATTGGGATAGGTTTCTACGGTCATGGTTCAAGTTTCACGTCTTTTGGCTCGGCGGATCAAAAGTTACATGATTTTTCGGATTTGAAATAGCACTGAAATCACTATTCACAGGCTAAAATTTTGAATAGCTCCTTGAATTTTTTGGATATTTGACTTCTTGATCTTCATAGTTTCTCATAACTATTAGAGTAAAGATTAGAGGAATAATTGGAAAAATCCAAGCTATTGATGATCTTGATGCAGAAAGTGACACTTTGGAAGAAAATCCATGTCATTTACAACTTCTTCCTTGTCCACAAGATTATTGCACACATTGTGACATTTGTGTTTTACTGCCTTGTTTTCCCGGCCAGTATTAGATCCTGAGGTTGAGATACCAAAGTGGGGTTGTGTCTATATTCCAACCATCATCACCCTTCTCAATGCTGTTGGGACTCCAAGATGCCAATCTTCTAAAAACACTACGCAGTTCTGTTGGAAATAAAAAAATGAATCTACCATTTCTAACTTCTGAGATATTAACATGAAATACATAAAATGATGCAGGTCCGTTCACTTGTCTTCTGGATCATTTTGAGAATGTCATGTCACTGCATAGAACAAAGGGCACCTTCATCGGCCTATTAGAGGCAGGCAGGGTGAATGAATGGGTGGTGACAGAAAAGCTTGGTGACGCTCTGAAGATGAAAGTGTCAATTAAAGCGTCCAAGAAGCCGTGCATGAGGATAGGAGACAGGTACATAATCATAATTTGTTTATTCTCGTGCATTTCTCAACTCTTGTAGCTAAACTTCAAAATGGAATCAGGTTGCATGTTTTGGAGCTTGGTGTTGCAGCCTACCTCTTCTTCTATGGATGCTATGACATTGCATTTGGGAACAACCGTTACTTCATCTTTCTCTTTCTCCAATGCATCGCTTTCTTCATCGTTGGTGTGGGCTATGTTGGAACATTCGTCCCACATTGATAATAGAAGCACGATGAGGGCATCTGTCTTGGGTTTATGATTGTCTTCAACTCTTTCCAGTCTTATGGTATATAACTAGATTAAAGATAAGATCAAGCAGCCTTCTCTAGTGTGTAATGTTGTCGAAAAAGGTGATGTGTAAAAGCACTGCAAGACAAGCCATAGATATATAGATGGCAGTAGTCCCTTTTTTGCCTGCGTCCAGTACTGCTGGTACAAATTGCAGTGCTTGCTAAGATTTCATTTTAATTTGGCCTTCACATGGTTAGTTTCTGTTTAAGTTTTTTCATCGCACAAACCTCTGTTAAGGCCAGAAGTATAACACAAATTGCTATAAAGATATAGTCTGTTGATCACTACATTTTATATGCATATATAAAAATTAAAACCTTATGTGCTCTTTTAGAGATAACTAAGTAGACATTATTAAAAAGATTGTCTCTAGTGCTATCATTAGGTGCGATAAAAATTTTAAAGACAACATAAGAGACAAACTATTGTATATACCCTTAAAACATAGCAATTTCCCTTCAAATCATAGTAGTTGGCAACCTGGCATCGAGACTATAAACAGATTCTAGGTTTTTGCAAGAACAGACCTTGTCCAGTGTTAGGCTATGATCAGTTGGACTTATGTAAACTGGTTTATGGTTTTTTATTATAACTGATTTATTTTGCACTGTAGCTGTTGGTGGTTTTTAGTGTAATTAATTTTAAAAAAATTTAAAAATAAAAAACAGATTAACCTATCACGGACAATGTAAATAAATATCAAAAAAGAAAAAATAAAAAATAAGGAGCCGAAGTCAAAATAAGAGGGCCTTAAACCATGCATCACGTTTTTTTTGTACATTCTTATGGCAACAGATATGTATAGATCCGAGTTTCAGGGGATCTCGATTCTCTCGACTGGATAATTACACCCGGGAGTAAAACATATTTTTTCCATATATATATATATATATATATATATATATATATATATATATATATATATATATATATATATATATATATATATATATATATATATATATATATATATATATATATATATATATATATATATATATATATATATATATATATATATATATATATATATATATATATATATATATATATATATATATATATATATATATATATATGAATAAGTTAGAGGTAGAATTAGAAGAACTTAAATATCAATTGGATTCTAAAGAGCCTCAAGAGGATAAAGTTATAGAAAATACTGAGTTTATGGTACAAGCTATAACCTCAAAAGAAAGTAAAGGGACTAAGTTAATTCAGTTAAAAGAAGCTATAACTAGTTTTGGAAATAAATATATAGTCAAGCTACCTTTCAAAGAAATATTAGGAATAAGAATCCCAGTAAAGATAAAATTAAAACCAAACATCTCTTATAAAATATTAGCATTAGTAGATACAGGATGTACTAAGAATATTATCCATGATAAATATTTCATAAAATGTCCTGAGATAGTTCACACAATAGAGGATAGCAAGGCAGAAATATCTACAGATATGTCAGGAATAAAAAAGATCCATAATCAACTAGCATATAATATTGAAATGTACATAAATGGTACAAAATATATAATAGATGAGATTACAATAAGAGATTTATCTATGATAAATGACGAAATGATAATTGGTCTAAGATTCTTACAACAATCAGTACAGACCACAATTATACATGAACTTGGTATTACATTTATTCCATATCAAGATAATGTTCCTTATATCTCAGAAGTACGAAAGCGTGGTGGAACACAAAAAATTTCAAATCTTGATGCGCAAGAGGCCAAGACATACCCTGAAACAAAAATAAATGAACTTAGTGAAAATATAGAAGAATATTATATATCAAATTCTAGTGTAGAATGTATAGGGCTACAATCATTCGCACCAAATTGGTATAGAGACATAAAATCTAAAAAGGATATAGAAAGAATTGTTCAAAGGTTAGAGGATATTCAAATCATTGGAGAAATTCCTATGAAACAGTGGGATAAAAACTCTATTGTATGTAAATTAAACATAATAAACCCTGAATACATAATAAAGACATGTCCCATAGAAGCCACTCCTAAAGATATAGAAGAGTTTAAAATGCATATAGAGGAATTATTAAAACTAAAAGCTATAAGAGAAAGCAGAAGCCCTCATAGATCAACCGCTTTTATAGTAAGAAACCATGCTGAAATTGCTAGAGGAAAGTCAAGAATGGTAATTAATTATAAAAGACTTAATGATAATACCATAGAAGATGCCTACAACATTCCCAATAAACAAGAATGGATCAACAGAATACAAGGAAGCAGGTATTTTTCTAAATTTGACCTAAAGGCTGGGTTTTGGCAAGTAAAGATGGCAGAAGAATCTATAGAATGGACAGCATTTACTTGTCCTCAAGGACATTTTGAATGGCTTGTTATGCCTTTAGGATTAAAAAATGCGCCAGCATTATTCCAAAGAAAGATGCAGAATATATTTAACGAAAATCAAGAATTCATACTGGTGTATATAGATGATCTATTAATATTCTCAAAATCTTATAAAGAACATATTGCTCACCTAGAAGTATTCTTTAGGAAGGTAGAACAAAATGGGTTAATATTATCTAAAAAGAAAATGGAAATATGTAAAGAGAAAATTAATTTTCTAGGTCATGAAATAGGAGAGGGAAAAATTTATTTACAAGACCATATAGCAAAAAAGATTCTACAATTCCCTGATACTATGAACGATAAAAAGACACTACAACAATTCCTTGGTATTGTAAATTACGCACGAAATTATATAGAAAACCTAGCAAAACTAGCTGGACCATTATATGCTAAATTAAGAAAACAATGGTCAAAAATACTTTAATTCTGAAGATGTTAAATTAGTCAGAATAATAAAAGAGAAAGTCAGAGAATTGAAACCATTAGAATTACCATTAGATGATAATTATTTTATCATTGAAACTGATGCTTCTCAGATAGGATGGGGAGCGATATTAAAACAAAAACCCAATAAGTATTCTTCAAAAACAGAAGAGAAAATATGCTGATATGCTTCAGGAAGTTATAAACTAAAAACAGTAAACAATACTGATAGAGAAATTTTAGCGATAATCAATGCAATAAATTCTTTCAGACTATATTTCGGTTTTAAGGAATTCACAGTGAGAACAGATTGTGAGGCCATATGTAGATATCACAACCAAATAAATAGTAAGAAAAGTTCTACTAGAAGATGGGTTTTATTTGAAGATATAATTACTGGAAATGGTTATAAAATTATATTCGAGCATATAAAGGGAAAGGAAAATAAATTGCCTGATTTATTCTCTCGTTCATCTATTTTGCAGGCATGAAGAGGTCTATGAATTATAGCGGGCATGAATTCTTCAGCTTCGGAGCAGATAATAAGCTTAAAATATTTCCCCCAAATTCATATAAATTCAAACCGAAAGATCATATAATTATTGATGAAGTACAAGAGTGCATACTAGATAATTTCTGGTATCAATATAATAATAAACGTGAAGAGAAGGGATATATGCTATCAATATTAAACAGTCTTGCTGAATACTTTCATATGATAAATGAAGCAAAGCCTATTTCAGAAAATCCTGAATTCCTAGAATTAAAACCTCTATATGTAGTGTTTGAGGGAAAGGTGCCAGGAATATATGTATCATTTGAAGAAATATTTGCTCAAAAAATAGACTCAAAATTAGCGGGAGGAATATCTTGGAAGAAATATACAAGTGTGGAGGAAGCTTTAACTCAAGCCAGGAAAATATTGGGAGTAAACTATTATATAGAACCATGTGCCAAAGATTACATTCAGAAATATAAAAAAATTAGAAATAAGAAGATCCCAGTATCTTCACCGCCGGTAAATATAAAGGAAGAAGAAGATATGTTAAAAAAAGCCCACATATAAAGAATGCTTAATAAAAGGAGTAGACCCATTAGATGGGTCATACCTAGACTGGAAAATAGATGAAAAGTTCGAATCCATAACTCCTCAATTGAAAAATGATATAAAAGAAGAAATTTTAAAGGAATTAAGAATAGAAATAAACAACAAATTTGAAGCCATGAAAAAGGAATATGATGAAAAATTTGACATATCGTTATCCGACGATGACATAATGGATATTGCCGGCCATGGGCAAAATATAAAATAAAAAGGTATGATGAATCAGCATGTCTACAAATAGAAAGAATCTTAAAAAGGTAAAGGAATATCTAGAGTTACCTCTATAAAGGATGCTAATATTGATAGAATACTATCAATTATTGAGGCGCGGAAGATAAAATATACTAAAGGACAGTACAAATAAGCGCGAATATCTCAGATAAACTCGAATATGCAGAGAAGACAAAAGCTTGAGTTGCCAACACAGGAAAACACAGGGAGGTCCTCCAATTATATGAGTCACGCATGATAAAAGGAGTGAAGCTCGTGAAGTCTTCTGAAGCATCCTGCCAAAAGTGTTGAATAAGGAAAGAAAAGGTGTGTAATAGATGGTGTGCATGCTATAAAGGGCTACTCTAAGGCCCTAGGCTCAATTAAGAAGTCATATCCTTCAGCTATAAATAGAGGGGCATTCAGCAGAAGAGAGGCATCGAAGAAATTGAGAGCATCACTCAGCCTCATAGTTTTCAAGAGCTCCACCTTTGTAATAGTTCAGTTCTAGCATATCCACTATAAAATATCCATCTGAAGTGTGTTGTAATACTGCTGTGTAAGGTATATTTTCTATCTTTGTGTAAGTAACTTTAGGGGTTCCCGAAAGGGAAAACCATATGTAAGCTTGTTTGTGGAAATGAAGTAGTTCTTCTTCAGTTCCTTGGTTGTTCTAAGTCTGATCATATGGCGCAAGGTTTTATGCTAGGGACCCTATAGGAGAAACCTCTTTGGCAATTCTCTGCTGAACCTGAGCTTGGCTAAGGAGAATGTTGAGGCCTTAGAGAAGTGTTCCCTTTGGGTGGAACTGCCTGGGGAGACGATAAAAAATTGTCTCATATGATCTTGACTTTAAATTTCAAGGAAACGGTCTAGCTACTCCTGAAGCAAATTAGCGAGAAGTATGGTGAGTACAGAGTAGGATTTTACACCACCGAAAGCACTTATTTGTCTTGTTGGTTTCGCCAACCTGCAAGATCCTGAAAAAATTACTGTTTAAAATTAATCATAAGCAAATTACTGGTTAAAATTAATCATAAGCATCGTACACGAAACATTCATTTCAGTGAATAGTAATCAGAATAGTAACTGAATAGTATACCCACCATACCATCATAGTGCACAAATACTATTCACAATACTAGTCACAAGTGGAATAATACTATTCAAATCCATTAAATAGTGACCAGAAGCAAGGTTTGTCATCAGAGCAATGTTCTTCAGAAGGGTTTATTCTACACCTTATATTGATATTATCTTTGGTATTAACAGTTTTACCAGCACTGACTTCTAAATTAAGATATTTTAGTTTTTCAATGATGACAAACCTTGCTCTGATACCAATATAAATTAGGAGCTTAAGAAAAATGTATTAGAATGCTAATTTACTTATTCAAATGCTAATATATGACAATTTAATGCTAAAATTCTGGTCACTATTTAATGGATTTGAATAGTAATATTCCACTTGTGACTAGTATTGTGAATAGTATTTGTGCACTATGATGGTATGGTGGGTATACTATTCAGTTACTATTCTGATTACTATTCACTGAAATGAATGTTTCGTGTACGATGCTTATGATTAATTTTAACCAGTAATTTGCTTATGATTAATTTTAAACAGTAATTTTTTCAGGATCTTGCAGGTTGGCGAAACCAACAAGACAGCCGAAGTGCTTTCAGTGGTGTAAAAATCCTACTCGGTACTCACCATACTTCTCGCTAATTTGCTTCAGGAGTAGCTAGACCGTTTCCTTGAAATTTAAAGTCAAGATCATATGAGACAATTTTTATCGTCTCCCCAGGCAGTTCCACCCAAAGGGAACACTTCTCTAAGGCCTCAACATTCTCCTTAGCCAAGCTCAGGTTCAGCAGAGAATTGCCAAAGAGGTTTCTCCTATAGGGTCCCTAGCATAAAACCTTGCGCCATATGATCAGACTTAGAACAACCAAGGAACTGAAGAAGAACTACTTCATTTCCACAAACAAGCTTACATATGGTTTTCCCTTTCGGGAACCCCGAAAGTTACTTACACAAAGATAGAAAATATATCTTACACAGCAGTATTACAACACACTTCAGATGGATATTTTATAGTGGATATGCTAGAACTGAACTATTACAAAGGTGGAGCTCTTGAAAACTATGAGGCTGAGTGTTGCTCTCAATATATATATATATATATATATATATATATATATATATATATATATATATATATATATATATATATATATATATATATATATATATATATATATTTGTGTGTGTGTGTGAGACAGCTCATATTTGTGGAGGTGGTGAAATGGGCCGGAAGTGGTATACATGAGATGGGAAGCTGTTGAAGAAGAAATCCTTTTGATATTTCAGCTTAGTTTTATCTTTAATTTTTTTTACTGAACTAATAAGTTACAACAAAAACTAACCCAATAAACAGGTGCACTGATTTCATCGCTTGTGCTGAGCACTTTAATAGAAAACAAATACTGTTCGAAGGAAAAGCTTTGCATTAGTGGCAGAAATGCAGGTGGCCTATAGATGGGTGCTGTCCTGTCCTAAATATGAGGCCTGACTTATTCAAGGCAGCCGTATTTAGCAACATACAGTAATATACGCCTTATTTTTGTACACAAACGTATGCGCACCACGTCAGATACGTCGCCGTAAGCCTCCCCGCCAACTGGAACCTCGCCGGAAACCTCCTGCCACCGGAGCCTCAATGGAAACTCCGTCGGAAAACTCGCTGCCACCGGAACCTCGCCAGAAACCTGGCGCCACCGCTGGTCCGCCCCATTCGTCTGCCGCCGCCACCGGTCCGTCGGCCAGCCGCTGACGCTGCCTCACCCCGAGCCCCCTCGCCATGAGCTGCAGCTGGATCCGGCAGTCCCGAGCTGTGGACCGCGCGGCGTGGCGTGGCGGCGGGCGCGCGTGGCCAGACGGCCTGCGCCGGAGGAGAGAGAGGAGAGGAGCGGAAAAATATGAATACATAATAAATACAAGGGGCGGTATGGATACGCACAAATCTTAAAGCGGAGTTGGTGGTGGATTCATTGTACTATTTTTTTTGTTTTGTGTGGAGAAGAATTGATGATTTGCCTCATGTTTTATGGAAATAGCAAGTGATATCTCACTGATATGTGGACATGTAGATCCTGATCCTACATATCAGTGAGACATCATAAGGTATTTTATCAAGTAACAAAGAAAGGTGCAGCAAATCATCAAATCTCCCACTATGTTATGGTGCGCCAAAAACTGTTGGTTACTTGTAGATTCGAGAAATTACGACGAAACGCCTTTACTTGTTCGGTCATCCTCATGGCTCCGGGCATGACTCCTAAGGCTTCGTTGTAATGCCCACTAGCTATGGAAACGCGACGTCATGTTACATCATGTCACGCTAACTACCACGTAAATCAAAGCATAAAAGTCAACAATTCGTAGGAAGGCTTTCTTGAAAAAAAAAATCAAGTGCTTGTACGAGGAATTGGAATGATGAAACTTAGAGAACTACAGTATTTAGGGATAGATTTTTCTCAAGCTTTATTAAAACTTGATCACGAAGATCGAGTACCTAAAGAATAAATCTTGAAGATTAAATGAAATTGGGTGGATTGTACTCTTTTTCCCTTAACGAGTTTTCCTAAGAGCATCTCCAACAGTATGAGCTAGCTACTAGCTCTAAGACAACTTCTCTAATAATACTAACTTTTAGCACATAGCTCATAACATAAATAGCCTCACATGACACTCTCACATAATCTTGGAATGTGTGTATGAGACTAGCTCTTGATCAAAAGATAGCTTTTCTCTCTCTTCTATTAAAATATGAAATAATATGCTTAGAGCTACCTCATAAGTCACTATTGGAGATGCTCTAAAGTTTCTCGGCCAAGGTTTTTAATGAGGCAATCGTACAACGCAGCATAACATGTATCGTGTACTCTTTTTTCCAAAATTTTCCCACTTAGTTTTTATGGAGTTTGGATGAGACATGAACGTGTCAGATGAGTGCCCAAGGAGGAGTGTTAGGAAACTTAGGCCTGGGCTTGAAGTTTTGGCCCATGGTAGGCACCTTACCACTAGGCTATAAATAGGGAGTACTATTGACTATTTTATACATGCATGAGAAAAGAAGCAATAAAGAAAGATCAGGAGTTCTCTTTATCTCTGAGTTTCAATCTACTATTTCTGTCTTCTGTGATTGATCTTGTCTTTGCATAGCAGAGAAATCGATCAGACTGGTTACCAGCGACTGTTTCTCAACAGTTTTAACGGGCCGAATCTAGATTCTTAGCTAGTTCCTGGTGGTTTTTGGAACGTGATAGTGTACCATGATGGCCGATCTAAGTAACATGATTCATTCCCTGTATCCTAGCTGGTCATCTGCTGCTCTAAAATCAGTTCACGACAATTAGTAAGGTGCTACCACCAAATAGATTTTGCATGTTTTTTCATTTCACTGATGGCAAAAGAACACGGAAAATATGTCTTCTAAACTTTTATTTTAGCTGGTACCGGATCGAGCATATATAACTTAGGAGACACTCGAATAGTACGCGTGCTAATTGCTCTAGCTGCAGCAAAAGGGCACGAGATTCATCATATGGACGTCGGCTTTCCTTAACAGAGAGTTGCAAGAGCAGGTCTACATGCATCAACCGCCAGGCTTCGGAAACAAAGACAACCCTCACAAGGTGGTGTGGCTTAACAAGGCTTTGTATGGGCTAAGGCAATCTCCACGAGCATGGAATGCAAAGCTGGACAACACCCTTACTTGTCTCGGTTTTGAGAGGGTTCCTCTGATCATGCCCTGTACTGTACAGGAGAGATACAAGTCACTCTTACTTGCTAGTTGGTATTTATGTTGATGATTTGATCATTGTTGGGCCACTACCACAAGAAATTCAAAAGTTCAAGGAGGAAATGAAAATGTTGTTTGAGATGAGTGATCTTAGGAAGCTAAGCTATTACTTGGAAGGCATCACCATTTGTCAATCTGCGTATGCACTGAAGATACTTGAGAAGGCCGGGATGAGAGAGTGCAATCCGAGTCAGGTGCCCATGGATGCAAGACTCAAACTTAGTAAAAAAAGTGAAGGCTCACATGTAGACGCCATGCTGTACCCAAGCCTGATTGGAAGCTCGAGATATCTAGTGCATTCAAGGCTTGACATAACCTATGCAGTAAGTTATGTGAGTCGCTTTATGGAAAGACCCACAGCTGGACACATGACAGCTCTCAAGCACATACTCTGCTGTATCAAAGGAACCAAGAGTCTTTGCTGTCGCTACATTAAGGAACAATGGAAAAGGGCTGCAGCTAGTTGGTTTTATTGATAGTAATATGGCGGGAGATGCGGATGATAGAAAAAGTACTTCGGGAGATGCGGCTGATAGAAAAAGTACTTCGGGAGTGCTATTCATGTTGAATGGAGATCCAATTAGTTGGCAATCTCAAAAGCGAAAGGTAGTTGCTTTATTATCTTGTGAAGCCGAATATATTGCAGCTACCACAGCGGCTTGTCAGGGGGTTTGGTTGAGCCAGCTGTTCGCTGAAATGATGACAACAGAACCGAGTAAGTTCAGGCTGAAAGTGGGCAATAGATCGGCAATCTCATTGTCCAAGAATCCGGTGCTACACGACCGGAGTAAGCACATTGATACACGCTTCCATTTCATTAGGCAGTGTATTGATGAAGGGAAGATTGAGCTAGATTTCGTCAGTTCTGAAAATCAATTGGCAGACATCTTGACAAAGTCACTCGGGCGTGTTCACTTTCTGGAAATGAGAAACAAGCTCGGGATTGTTAAAGTGCAGCAAAATTAGGGAGTGACTGTTGGTAATTTTACTGCATCTTGTGTTTTAGGCCCTGTTTGGATCCCTCCATCTAAAGTTTAGTCACTAAAGTTTAGATCTAAAGTCTCCAAACAGGTGGTCTAAAGTTAGATCTAAACTTTAGCCAACCCCTAAAAAACACTTTAGTCCATTAGTCCACCAAAGTGAACTAAAGTGGTCTAAAGTTTTGGGTTCTTAGGCACAAAGATGTGTTTACCCATGCATGTTGGTCTCTCACCTCCCATTTAATGGCTGACGTAAGAAACGAGGAGAGGTAGTATGGTCTTTTTGAAACTTTAGTCCTATCCATTAGTACAGGATCCAAACAGGACCTTCGACTAAAGTTTAGCCAACTAAAGTTTAGTCCAAAACTTTAGACAACTAAACTTTAGACCATGGGATCCAAACAGGGTCTTAGTCTTGCTGCATGTTTCTTTGTTTTCCCTGCATAGTCGGCATTGTTTTCTTTCTGGAAGTCTTAGCAGTAGGAAGTAGCACTCTCTGTTAGCCGAGTTTTTCTTTTGGTGGAACGGTATTCCCGGATGATGGCTGATCCAGAGAAAGAATCGGGCCACAACTGAATGTAACCATTTTCCCTTGTATTCAGCATAATAAAAGGAAGGTAAAACGGAAAAGCTGCTGTTGGTTGCGCAGCACAAATCGCGTCTCTGAATAGCTCTGCTTTGCCTACTGACAACCAACGACCTGAAGGACTGTTCACAGTCGAGTTGTTTTGTCTCTGTTTCAGTCTGCAGTTTCAGGCAAACAGAGTTTAGTGCTATCAGGAAAACTCGCTGCCACCGGAACCTCGCCAGAAACCTGACGCCACCGCCGGTCCGCCCCGTTTGTCCGCTGCCGCCACCGGTCCGCCGCCGCCGGTCCGCCCCGCGAGCTGACGTTGCCACACCCCGAGCCGCCTCGCCTTGAGCTGCAGCTGCATCCGGGCCGCCGCCTCGCCGTGAGCTGCAGCCGGATCCGGCCGCCCGAGCCGTGGACGGCGCGGCATGGCGTCGCGGCGGACGGCCGAGTAAAGTTTCCAGAGGAAAAAAAGATTGCATGACCAATCACATACCATTTTCTTTATTTTCGTATATCTGAAAGTAAAGTTCTCAATATAGCTTCACCATATTGTTCTAAGAATTGACCTCAAAACGGCCGTTTTTTTCAAAAATAATCCCTTCCATAGGTCTACCGTGTGCGGCAGCCAGTGGCGGACCCAGGATTTGAATCCAGGGTATGCCTAACTAAAAAATTGTTATTCAATGTTGATATAATCTAATACAAAAATTCGGTAAACGGTTCGGTAAAAAACATAATATATCTAAAAGATCTCATAATACCTTAAATTCAACAAATAAGTTCGAGAGTCATAGCTCACAAGCCAAAACCTCGAGAATTTCCAGTTTCAGAGTCTCGCATTATCTTGAAAAAAACCAAAGGTAGATTTAATAAGTTTACTGTATGTGACCACTAGAATTCAGGAAATGACAGACAGGGTATACAGCTGAGATATTACATGTAAAAAACATTTGACAATTATTTTTATCGTAGTTTGAAGAAAGTAGGCAAGGTGGATTGATCTTAAGAAGATACAAACATGCATTTCTGTGCAATATGCAAAGGGGAAAGGGAACAGCCGATTTTAACTCATCCGATCTCTGGAGTATCATGGTACACATGAAAGGAATAGCGCTCAGAGCCGATTGGCTCTTTTTAATTGGAAATTAACTAGATCTTGTTAGATAAGTGTTTTCTTTGAAGCAGGCACACTAAAGTAGCTGAACTATGACAAGTAAATTTAGTGATATCAGGTTTAACTTAAGCATAACCATAGTCCGTGTTTGCTTCTGAGTTCATAATAGACTAATGCTCATAAAATCAGATACTAACGTATGGCTAGATCATTAGCAGAATTTATAAATTCTTATAAGTGCCTAGTCATATGCAATGAAAGTTTTCATGAGTGCCACCTTAGGATTGGTCACTATCACTCCAAATGCACTGAAGGTATCGTACAGGAGCTTCTCATCAACATCCTGTTGACAAAGCAAACTCAAAACCATTAGCCACTTCTTAATGTGAAAATGAGCAACTAATCAAAGAAAATAGGTTTTAAGTCATTACGGATCAAGATTGCCAATAAAAAGATTTGCTCCTACATCCAAGCTCTTCTTGTCTTGGGAAGCCTGGAATGAGATGACATAATCATGGTAGGTCCATGTGATATTCAAATCCTAATTTTATGACTAGACAAATTCATAATGACTAAATAGAAATATAGAATTGAAGGAAACTAAAAATAAAACAGAAAGCTCAAAAAAAGAAAAGAAAATTGGTATCTAGTTTGTTGATGTTCTGAAGAAGTATCATCATCCTAATTCCAAAGTACCTAAGATTAAACTATCAACTATCTGTCATGAAATTCAACATTTCAAGGGATCTGAATGACCTTTCAAGTAGTATATTACATACCTGCTGCAATTAAAAATACAAAACAAAAGTATGAAGAAATTTGGGCAATCAAAAGAGGTACTTACCTTGTTTACTCTTATTGGTTTTCCATATAGTTTGATCATGTTCAAAATCTTAATAGCCTACAAAAAGCAAACAGTTAAGAGAAATCGAAAGCTAATTGAATGAATCTGGATACGATAAGTAGAAGGGAAAAGGTAAATTCTGCCTTCACGCCATAATAGACTCACACAATCTGCATCTTCCTCGCTCCTGAATTCGACAAATCCGTAGCCCTGGTGTAGATTTGTAACTCTGTCTTTTGGGACATAGACATTAACTAGAAATGAAATAAATGAGACTTTATTAATCAATGCCATAATAATGTATTCAGATGAGATATGAGATGAAACTTCTATAGTTCTATTCTACGAAATACAAAAAGGGACAGACCATCCACAGTTCAGCACCCCAAAAAAACAAATTGAATACAACAAGATGCGAGGCGGAGGCGAAGGCGCCGAGGCGGAGGCGAAGGCGGACTGGCGGAGGCGGAGGCGGAGGCGCCGCCGAGGCGAGGCGGAGGCGGAGGCGCCGAGGCGAGGCGCCGCCGAGGCGAGGCGAGGCGGAGCGGCGAGGCGGAGGCGCCGAGGCGGAGGCGGAGGCGGAGTGGAGGCGGATGGGCGCAGTCGGCGGAGCCAGGCACTGGGCGGAGGCGCGGAGCGTGGGTTAGGCCGTTAGGGCACGGGATTTTTTTTGGGCCAACTTGTACTGTTGCTGGGTAGTCCTGGGCCTATATGGACTACCCACTGGGCCCGCCCCTGGCGGCAGCCACTCTCTGAGCTTGCGGGTTAAAATACTGTAGCTTGCGGGTGCCTGTCGAGCTTCTAGGGTGACATTTTCAGACTGACTTCGTTGTTCTAACTCCATAATTCGAAACGAACATAAGGCACATACATGCATTCAGTCCTGCATTTTAGTGTTTAACACTAATCAATACATTACTTTGAGATGGAACAACACATGCATGCCTCATTCTATATAAACTCGACTTTTATTTTAGCCGGTACCCGATCGAGCATATATAACTTAGGAGACACTCGAATATAACTCTTCAATTATGATGCGAACTGCAACTGGGATTCGAACCCAATGATCACCTCCATCATGCCACGCAAGGCTACCAAATGTGTAGTCACCTTGAATCTTTCGTGTCGCCTTGAAGTTCACCTTGAAGCTCTGCACACTCCTCTCCTTGTCGAACGCCAACACCGGCGGCTCCACGGACATCTTGACACCGGCAGGAGGTTGGAAGAAGGCCTTGTACACAGCATTCGGCTGGCCGACGTTGATGACGGTGCGCACTACGGTCTCAGATGTCTTCAGATTAGGAATGGTGATCGATGGGAGGTTCAGGTCTGGTAAAGATGCCTTAGGAGTTGTGCAGTTGCCGTTTGAACCTAATCCTCCCATGCAGTTGAAGAAGTTGAGGTAATCCGAGGCACTGATGTCGTATATGAGGCCTGGATCAGCTGCCTTGATCGGATTCACAAACCCTGCCCCGTAGTCAAAAAGCATCGGCAATCTTTGCGAGATATCCATCTGCTTGTATTGGGATCCCATTGTTGTCAGTGGTAAGAGCTGCAAGATAGAAAGTTTTTTGGAACTTCAATCAGTTAGTAAGTCGTTCTTAATATTGGTGCAATAATCTCAATTATGTGTACAACAGGAAAGGTTAAGGGCCCGCTTGAAACTTGAATTTCGCAGGAAATAGAATAGTTCCTCTAGAATCTCAATTACCAGTTGTCATGAGTGCAGATTTCAGGGCTGCAGGTGACCAGTCGGGATGTAGGGACTTTAGCACGGCGACGATCCCGGATACATGAGGGCAAGACATGGATGTTCCAGAATCAAAATGGTAGAAAGCGCCTAGACTTTTGTAAGCAGGGATTTGTGGTGCAGCAGCTACAATGGAAACCCCAGGTGCAGCAATATAGGGCTGTGCAGTTTTATACCGTACCCAAAAAACCGTATCGAAAAACCGAACCGAACCGGTCAACTCGGTTTGACCGGTTTTCGGTTCGGTTTCTAAAAAACTGGCATTTGTGTGATTCGGTTTGTTCGAAGGAAAACCGAAAATCCCAAAAAAACCGAATAGCCCAGCAGCAGTGCAACACCTCTCCGGTCTCCCCGTCTCGGCGGCCCACCAGCAGTCCACTAAGGCATCGACGGCCTGGCCTGACGCACGCGCGGCAGACGGCAATCGGCATCTAAGTATCTAACCTAACCCTAGCGCTGACGCCAGACGCCTAGAGCCCCAGACCGAGTGAGTAGTGACCGACCGCCGAGTCGCCGACGCCCCTCGCCACAGTCGCCTGATCTGACTTCCGAGCTCCTCGAACCCTAGCCAAGTAGCCAGATGGCCCAGATCCGAGCTTCTCGAACCCTAGCCAAGTAGCCAGATCCGAGCTCCTCGAACCCTAGCCAGATCCAAGCTCCTCGTCGCCTCGTCAGTCGGTTGGCCAGATCCGCTGCCGGAGCTCCCTCCCCGGCTCCCCGCCCGGTGCTCCGCGCCTCCGCCTAACTGCCTCCTTCGGGCTCCAGTGCCTCGCGCCTCCCCATCCTTCGGCCTTCGCCCTTCGGTGCTTGGCTCACGGCTGCTCCACGCCTCCGCCTCCTTCGCCGGTTCTCCCTTCGTTGCTCGGCTGACGCCTGACGGCTGCTCTGCGCCTCCACCTCTTTCAGTGCTCTGCTTCCGCGCCTCCGTCTCCCTCTCCCAACTCCCAAGACGCCGGAATCAATTGGATCTTGCGAAGTAAGTTCTTTCTAGCTTTCTCTCTGTTTCATTAATTGGTAGATTGCTAGTCTGTTGTGACTTGTGAAGTAGGATCTTGCGAAGTTGTAAGAACTTGTAAGTTGAAAATTGAAATGTTGCTGATAGAGCCAATTTTGCATACTTGGCAGTTGCCACTACCATTGCTAGACTGCTAGTTGCTAGATGCGTTTTAAACCAAGTGAGCCTGAAACATTCAGGTCCGGTTGATATTGGACTATACTGCACATTCATGATTCATGTGACTAGAAGCAAACATATATGCAACAAAGATTTGTTTAAAAAAATATACAACAAAGATTAGATACTTTAATTAGCAGCTAGTTCATTATTAGCTATCATGCTCCCTTGCTCTGCCAGCTCAGAGCAGAGACTAAAATGTAGCTTCCTCTATACTCTTTAGCTTCCTCTGTCCAGTGGACAGTGGACACAATTTAGAGATCTTGCATTTTTGGATTATTAGATAATGGTTAATTGGTTATCTATCTTTGCATTTTTGGATTATTAGATGTCTGAGTCAGATGATATTGCAAATATTGATGTTGCTGCTGCTGGGTCAGTGGGTATGGGTATGAATGTGAATGTGGGCAGCGATGAAGCTGTTGGTCCCAATGAAGCTCAAGATGGAAAGAAACATATGAATCCCAGATCAGAGATATGGAACCATTACACAAGACTACCAAATGACCGGAATAAGGCTAAATGCAAGTATTGTTCTTGGATCCTTGCCTGTGATCCACAAAAAAATGGTACCTCCTCACTGGTCTCACATGCAAAATGTTGTAAGAAGCATCCTGCCAAGATCGACAGTCAAACTGAACTAAGCTTCCAACGTAGTATAGATGGCCAAAGTAGTTGCATAGTACCTTGGCAATACAATGCAGAAGAGGTTAGGGCATCATTTACTTGCATGATAATAGTTGATGAGTTACCTTTTATCTTCTCAGAACATGAAGGTTTTAGAGACTTTATGTCGAAAGCTTGTCCTCGGCTCCATCCACCATCTAGGACAACAATGTATAGAGACATTCTTCGCCTTTATGAAGATGAGAAAAGAAAGCTAAATTTTTTTTGAAGGATTCTCGTCAAACAGTTAGCCTCACAACCGACACATGGACTTCTTCAACCCTTCAAAACTACATGGTTCTCACTACACATTACATTGATAGCAATTGGCGACTTAACAAAAAATCCTTAACTTTTGTTTAATAGACAGTCATAAAGGGGAAGATATTGGAAAAGCACTAGATAAATGCTTGCTTGAGTGGGGCATTGAGAATGTATGCACTATTACGGTAGATAATGCTAGTTCAAATGATGGAGCTATAAACTACATGAGGAGTACTTTGAAAAATCGCGGTGGTACATTTGCGAAAAGTAACCATCTTCACATGAGATGCGTAGCTCACACTATTAATCTTGTGGTTCAAGATGGGTTAAAGACAATGGCTCCTTCTATTTCCCGTATTCGTAATGCTATCAAATATGTGAGAAGCTCCCCTTCAAGAATGAATACCTTTAAAAAGTGCGTGCAAATAAGCAAGGTTGAAGAAAAAGGCTTGGTGTCTCTCGATGTGTGCACTAGATGGAACTCAACTTATCTTATGTTAGAGACTGCCGTGGGTTTTGAGAAGGCATTTGAGCGGCTTGAACTTCAGGACCCTTCCTATAAGGCTGAGTTGGGTGTGGATGGGGTTCCAACATATGATGATTGGGTGTATGCGAAAGATTTCAAAGCCTTCTTAAAGCATTTCTTTGACCTCACAAAAAAAGTTTCTGGTACTCAGTATATTACTTCCAACACTTTCTTCGAAGATATTGCTGGTATAAATATTTGTTGTCTGATTGGAGTCAACGTGATGATGGTGATGATACTACCTTCAAAGCCATGGCTATTAAGATGAAGGAAAAATTTGATAAATATTGGGGGGATCCTGAGAAGATGAACAACTTAATTTTTATTGCTGCAATTCTTGATCCTAGGTACAACCGTACAAGTAATCAGTTAATCTGAGTCAATGTATGGATGTTTTTATTAACCAATGATCACTCACTTTGTTTTTTTAATGTTTGTGCAAGGACTAAGCAATCTGATTTCTTCAAGTACACGATTACCTCGACTTATGGGCATATTAAAGGTGCAAAGATATGGGATAAAGTAAACCGGGCATTGTTAGATCTTTTCGAAGAATTCAAGAAGATGTACTCTCCGGATGAAAACCAAGGTGATAGACAAGTAACATTAGATACACAAAATACTAGTGGCACTGAGCATTCAAGTGCATCTACAAATTTTATGAGGTCTTTATATAATAAGAGAATGAAAGTTTCTAGTGGAGGTGGTGGCAAATCTGAATTAGATAAGTACCTTGCTGAAGATATAGAAGACGATGATCATAGCTTTAATATTCTCTCTTGGTGGAAGTACAACTCACCTCGTTTTCCAATCCTCTCACGCATGGCCCGTGATATATTAGCAATCCCTATATCAACTGTTGCTTCTGAATCATCTTTTAGTACTAGTGGTCGTGTTCTTGATGATTTTAGAAGCTCCTTGACTCCATTCACACTCCAATGCTTGATATGTGCACAAAATTGGTTGCGTTCTTCAAAACGCATCAATGTGGAAGCCGATTTAGCGGATTTGTCTAAATTTGAAGAAGGTACTATAATATATGCAATATATTTATACTTATAAGTGATAGCAATTTGGACATTTACAGCTGTTTCAACTAATAAGCTTATTTTTCATGTTATGAAGGCATTGAAATGTCAGGCCTAGATCTAACTCCAACAGTCAAGTTTGATGCTTTTGTTATCATTTCAAAATTAGACTGTCTAATGTATGTGTTTGCCGGCCACAAAACTCCAATGAATATTATGTTTTAAAAAACTAACCAATATTGTTTATGTGCTGCAGCTGCTGCTGGTTTCATTTATGCTACTGCTTGTTGGAGACTTGGAGTGTTGTGCTGGTTTTGGTTTATGTGCTGTTGCAGTGCTACCTGCTGGAGTTATATGTGCTGCTGCTGTAATATGTATTGTGTATTTATTTGCTGTCTGCAGCTGTAATATGTATTGTGTATTTATTTGCTGCCTGGCTGCCTGCCTAGTTTATGCTACTGCTGTCTTTATTTGCTGAATTGCTGCTACTGCTAGCTGCTCCTGGACTGGTTTACAGTTTAGTAGTTTACTGGTTTATGAATTGCTGCTACTGCTAGTGCTAGCTGCTGCTGGACTGCTGTCTTTTATGTGTTGTTAGGACTTAGGTGCTACCGTGCTAGACTGCTAGTTGGCTGTTAGCTGCTAGTTTTGTGACTCTCTGTGACTCTGTTTGCTAGACTGCTACTGCTGTGCGCCTGTGAGGCTGTGCTGTTGTGTCCTGGACAGCTAATCGGTTAATCTGAGACTCTGAGTCAATGTATTATGATTTATGTATGGATGTTTATATGTGCTTGGCTGCTTGCTGTGCTGTTGTCCTGATGCTGTAAGCCTGTAATGTTGTATTGGCGACTTGGCGTATTGCTGTTGCTGTTAGTGTTCTACTGTTCTGCCGCCCAGTGCCACTGCTGTCTGCTAGTCTGCTATTCTCTGTAATCTGTATTCTGAATTTTTGATTGTAGAATGGAGAATTGAGTCTGGAGATGAGATAGATTAATGTTTAGCAATTCGCGCAAACTTTGGTAAAATTGGTATTAACCGATACCGTACCGAAATAAAATGGTATTTACCGATACCGCACCGTATTCTAAAAAATACCGTATTTCCCGAAATACAAAAACCGTATTTACCGAACCGTATAAACCGAAAAAACAGCCCTACAGCAATATCAGGCTGTTAATTTCAGAGTACAACATATATGTTAGAGCCTTAAATAATTATTATCTCCGTGTCAAAATATAAGTCAAACATTTTTAGGTTTGACATCGATATGTGAAAAATTACCAAGATTGACGAAATGAATTGATGCCACTAGATCCATCATTAAATATACTTTCATACTATATAATTATTTTTCTCGAAAAATATGTTATGAAAGCATATTTCATGATAGATGTAGTGACATCAGTGTTCTAGAAGGTAGTATTAGGCGGCCGCCTAGTCAGGCATAGGTGCTGGATGGAGCCCCAACGCCGCGCCTTGGCCAAAATCGGTGAGCTAGGCAGCCAGCCTGCCTAAGCGGCCTCAGCGGTCAAAGACGGTCGTCGGCGATCAAAGGTGGGGTGAGAAGATGGTCTAGGGCAGACGGAAGGTGATCCATGGAGAAAAAGAGAGGCATTTGGAGATCTCTCGTCAGCCCATGCATTGCTGGCGCATTTGCAAGCCATCATTATTGTAGATGGCCCGCACTGTGCCAATGCATCCCTGGGACACTGACACCATGTACAACACCGTCAGCGATCAGATCCAACCGGATCTAGCTAGATCTAGACGCCACAGCCTCTCTAGATAGAACATAGCGGTGGGAACAACACGAGTCGGCGGTGATGAAGAGGAAGCGAGGGCTAGGGCAAGGGCGAAGACACCATCAGTGGGCAAGGGCCGAGGGCGGAGGGTGAATAGCCCTGACGATGGGGCAAGGGCCAAGGGCGGAGGGTGAATAGCCTTGACGATGGAAGAGGCTTGAGAGCAGCAGCGCATGTGAGGAGAGGTGGAGAGGTGAGGTCGGGATGAGGAGAGGTGTGGGTGAGAGAAGAAAGGGAAAGGAAAAACACCAGAGGGCCGAGATCCAGATCAGGAGGGGGAGGCGAGGTGAGAGGAAAGGGGAAGGGAGGTGTGCGGGTGGGGAGGAAGAAGTAATGAGGGGCTGGGTTGTCGGCCAGATGGAGAAAGAAATGGAGGGGAGAGAGAGAGAGGGAAAGGGAAGGAAAAGAAAAAAAAGAAAAAGAGTCACGAATAATTGTTTTTTCATCTAAAAATCAAATATATGTGTATAATTGTTTATCATTGACCCCTGTTCTTATTTTTATTTCAACTATGTATACGGCCCCGCCTAGGCTACGTAGGCATTAGGCTCCACTTCGCCGCCCACCTAGCGCCTTCTTGAACACCGAGTGACAATAATTTCATTTCGTCAATGTAGGTAATTTTTTTCCAATAGCAGAATAACAGCAAATTGCTGGTCAGACTGCAGTAGTGTTATTGTCCTAAATGAATTATATTTTGACACGGAGGTAGCAGTGGAATCCTGTCCATAGCAGAAGAACAGCACAAAGGGCTTGGAATGTGAGGTATGAAATCATTATTTGCATTGGGCATGCATGCTTAATAAATTACCTTGAGAACTCCAGGATAGACAGGGCTAGGCCCCTCGAAGAGAAAGCTGCTATTTTGGGGGCTGGAACTCCAGTTCCAATAGTTGTTTGAGCAAAAGATATCTTTACTTTTGAACTATCAGACCAGTAATTTTTTGCATAGTAAAAGGAGAATGATTAAGGCCAGTCTCAGTGGAGGTTTCATGGGCATTAAATATGCTGACATGGCACTGTATTGATGAAGAGAGAGATGATAAAAGTTTCATGGGAGTAGAGAGAGTTTCATGGGGATGAAACTCTTCTGCACTGTTTCCAAAATATGGGTGTGTTGGAAACTGAGATATGAAACCTCCACTGAGAGCAAGTACAACAATGGTCTTATAGTCAAGCTAGTCAACATTTTTGCTGATGTGGAGGAGAGAAGAGAGGAGAGAGAGGAGAGCTTGGCTCTCATGCAAGCAACAAGCTGCACACGGGAGCCTATGCAGTGGTGGGTCCAGATAATAAATGCATGTGAGGAGGAGTACAAAAGAGAATGTGAGACATGGTACCACATAATAATAAAAAAATCTTTTGTAGACAAATAGAAGACAGATTATTGTATAACTTGGCTCTTATAACTTGGCTTATAGCCAAACACTTGGCTCTATTATTGGACTTGCTCTGAGACTGGCCTTAACTGAAACCTATAAATTAAGGAAGAGAAAGCATGATATTTGAACATTAGCTGGCATCCTCACATCCCAAAAAAAAGGAGGACGAAGTTAATTATATATGCATCTACTTACTGCTTCCAGTACTGCAAAATCTGGTCGGAGATCTCGAAGTCGACGGCAACACATGGAAGAGACTTGCATGTTGTTTTCGAGTGACTCAAGAGGTCTGTGTTGTGTTGTGAGTATATGATTCCTTTGCCTCCTTGTTCGACCAATACCAATGGAATACCTTGATAGTCGGGATAGTTGGGCGTTTGAGAAGGCCGGTCGTGTGTGACGCAGAAGACGACCACCCCCTCTATGTCCGTGCCAGTGACGTTTGAGAAGGCGGATGCGTTGCATGGCAGGTCCTGAAAGTGCCCTAAGAGCAAGTTTAATAGTATAGATAGCTGCTACCTCCAATACATTTCCATGTCATCAAAAGGTAAGATGCAGCCAATTCATACAATAAGCTGGCTATAAGTTGTCTCTACAAGAGCTCTCAATCATTTAATACATACATGGGTATTGGTTATTTAATACATGCATGGTATAGCAGTTAGTTCTATTGGTACATGCATGGATAACACCTCTTTTCCTGTGCTATAGCCTGACTCTTGCATGAGAGTCGGCTTGGCTCTCTCTCTCCTTTTCTCTCCCCTCCACATAGGACTATGCTGATATGGATTCCCTTATAGCTAGCACAGTCAGCCTTATTAAACTTGCTCTAAGGGAAAAAGTGCCCTCCCATGGCCGTGAACAGGGATTGCCCCTGTAAGGATCGAACAATCATATGGAATGCTGCAGTGGTTATGTTCCAAAAATACACCACATGTACTGATGTACACCAAAAAGTACAACAACTCTATAAACAAATGCAAGCCATGGGGAAAATGCAATCAGCTGTGAAGAAATGCAACTTCTTTCAAAGGGAAAAAGCGACATCCTTCGACACGAAGAAGTTACAACCAGCTAAAGAAGCACCACGAAGATGAGAAAAAATAACCCACCGGAAAAATGTGACACGTTTAGAAGGGAAAATGTAGCGAGTTCTGGTTCGGTACATTCGCTTGTTGTCAGCTGTCCAATATAGCTCATCCAACGGTTCTCATAATCTTAACACCTCCGGTGCCTCTGAGTGGTGTGCAGAAGTGGTGCCGTCTCACCCGGGAGCGGGGTCGCGGCGAGCGCGGTGATGTCGTCGGCAAGGACGACGTCGGAGTCGAGGTACACGACGCGGCGCACGCAGGCTGGGAGCGTCGAGGCGAGGTAGGAGCGAGCGTAGTTGAGCGGCTTCGCCGAGCGCGCGCGGATGGAGGTGGAGATGAGTCCGCCACGCATGACTCGTCGAACGGGTACACCAGAACGCCCGGCGGAACAGCGCGCGGATGGTGGCCTCGGCTCCGTCGGCGTCGTCGGCGACGGCGACCCGAGGTGTGGCGGCCAGGAAATGGAAGTGGACGGACTCCAAGCAGGACGCGTGTCGCAGGACGGAGAGCACTGCGGCCATGGTGCCCCTCAGGTAGGACGCGTCCAGCGTCATCGCCACGTGCACCGCTGCTGCGGCGAGCACGCCACATCTGACGCCGGTAGCGGCGATGGGCACTGAGCCGCCGCCGAGTTGGTGAAGTGCGGCGCCTCCCGGAACCGTGGTGGCACCGCCGTCTCCTCAGCCGCGGCCGCGCCGGTAGCAGCGCAGAGGTTCAAGACGAGGAGGGAAGGGTGCACATGAATGTACAACTTTGCCCCTGGCAGATGGATGGTTAGATCTGGTGGAGGTGTTAGCACCACCTACACCTCCGGGAGGACCGAACCAGAGTTCAAATGTAGCACCTCCACACACAAAATGCAACCAATGGAAGTACGCAACTCATCAAAGAGAAAATACAACCGTTCACACTACAAAAATGCACCCTCCGCCGCAATTGCTCTAACTTACTATAAAAAGACTAATACTGAACGCGTCATCACAGACAGTTGACCAAAATCGTCAGTATTAAATGTAATCACAAACGATTTTAGTTTAACGACCATCTGCGTTACTAGCAACGCTAAAAACCTTCTGTGAAGAGATAATATCACAGATGATTCATGTTGAAACTCATCTGTAAAGTATCACAAATGGTTATTAACAAGAACCATTTGTGATATTATCACAGATGGCGTCAGATGCTGCTGAGTGGGATGCAGAGGGGGAGTTGTGTGGTGGTGGTAGCGGTGGTGCTTGGAGAAAACAACGCGGGAAGTGGAACTGGAAGCCAGGTGGAGCAAGGCAAATGGGAAGACCAAACGGCCGAGCGGGGGAGAAGCTAGAAGAGGAAGGAAGAAGAGATAAGGAGAAGGAGAAGAAAACAAAAAGAAAGGAGAAAAAACCGAGGGCTTCAGCCAGTGGAAAAAAAAAGAAAAAGAGAAGAGAGAATGAGCACGCGTCCGATAAAATTTTTCATGGTCAATATTGAACCCTAAGTTTTCCGTTAAATACCAACTTACTAAATAAAATTGAGTAGATTTCTCGACAGACTCCGGCTTTAGATGCTATTATGCATTCAAATGTCATTATTGGTCTATGATGAATACTTTTTGGTGCATGTGTATCAGTGTGTATGTGTGTTAGTACTAATTCTATGTTTTTAGGCTTGTTCAAATTGCAACCGTGTTTACTCCATGAACTATACGTTATTGGTACTTATACTATGTATTGATCGACTATCGAATATATTTCTATTGTGGATGAAAATACTTATATTGTTCAAATTTCATTAATGTTTTGATAAGATAAACTATTTATGTGTTTTTATTAATTTTAGATGTACAATTTAAGGGGTTTTCAGGTTCCGATAAATATTCGTAATCATATTCGTTTCGATTTGTATTCACTCCGTATTTGTGTTCGATATTATTCATAGTTGTATTCGTATCTGAGGTATCTGTATTCATATCTGTGTCCAAGAAAAAAAATATGAAAAAAAATATGATGGAGGCATTATCTGTCCGTATTCAATATGTTTGTCTCCCTAGGTGGAAGGTCGAGGAGGGGGATGTTTTCATGAGATGAAAAAGTTTGTTTATTAAAAGTTTAGCCTATGGGGTATATGTAGCATAGATGTCATGATGCAGTCGTCATAACTTGACAGAACATACCACAAGCTTTTGGTTGTTCCCGAGAGTGATAGTCGTGGGGAACTGTCGATCAACCGTGGTTGCTGCAACAGTGAGTAGCCATGGTGACGAGTTCACCACCGTTTGCGCGGTAGGCCCATCGTTTCCAGCTGAGTACACGACCGTGATGCTGTTCGCAATGGCATGCAGCGTTCCTGGATTCTCCATTGGGCTGCTGATCGACACAGACAGGACGTCAACGCCGTCGTGGATGGCGTCGTCCATGGCTTTCAGCATGCCTGCATGAGAGCAGTGACCATGCCAGCAAACCTTGTACACAGCTATCCGGGCGCGAGGTGCGCCCCCGCGAGCGGTTTCAGCCGCTAGCCTGTGAAAGCTGGCATTGTGGACGATGTTGCCACTGGCCGTTGAGGCCGTGTGTGTGCCATGTCCATTGGCGTCCCTTGGAGATTTGAATTCTCTTGTGAACAAGCTTTTATGGACGTCACCTTCGGCGTACCACCGCGCGCCGATGAGCTTCCGGTTGCAATCGTGGAGGCCAAATGAGACGCCGGTTTGGCAGGTTCCCTTCCAGTTGGAAGGAGGGGGTCCATAGCCATCGTCAGCAAAGCTTTGCGACTCTGGCCAAATACCTGAAATACTCCAATAGTGGTGATCAAAGTTTTAATTGTTTTGACTGTCTCTGTTCTAAAACGATATTTATAATTAGAGTGGTGATCATGGTGGTGATAAACAAGCTACTAGCTATAATTAGAGTAATGCCCCTATGCTTTTTCGAAGAGTAAAAGAAAAAAGAGAATCAGTTACCTTGTATCCTTCTCGCTTGTGATTTTTTGAGCCTTGCAGAAAAGCCGGAGAAACTGTATTTGTAGCTGTAGACAATCGACTCAAGAGCCTCCTCCTTGCTTCAAAACCATAAAATTGCAGTACATTAATCAACTTGAGTAAGGCTAAGATAATTTTTTTAATATAGTATTGTGGATGTCCCAATTTTTAAGTGGAGATATAGTACAATATTTTCTAAAGTTGAACAAGAGAATTTTATACAGTAGGGACCTTTTATCTTAAAAAGAAAACACGAAGTAATTCCTCAAGCACACAATTCCCCCTTTTTTTGCCAGGAATTTCCCTTACTGTCATTTTAATCACTTCTTCTGTTTCAGTTTATAAGCCCTAGCATACGAATTTCCTATCAGATCGTTTTAAGGCAAATTTTACTAAAATTCTTTATTTAATTGCAACATTCGTGCCTATATATAATTAATAGTTATGCTCTTATGCCGAGACATCTTAATTAAAAACTCCCCCCATTTGATTTTGCGTACCATCTTGTTTTGAAATATAAGGCCTCCATGAAAAACAAAGGTGCATTTGAGCTATATTTTCCTACTTACACCTATACCTATGCCTTTAGTCCAAAAATAGATGCATGTTGTCCTAGAATGTGTGCAGTCAATCTTTTAAAGCTTTTTATCACTTACATGGAAAAAAGTATGTAGGACTTACTGACATTAAAATTGTACTACCATATTGTTACATTTTTAACAACTTCTTCTGCCACATAATCACGAAAGTAATGGTCGAAGAAGCTCTGTATCGAGCAGTAGTAGTGCAGAGGGACTCCATACCTTCCGAGATTTTGGGGGAGACTCCTTAGATTTAGAGAACTCAGATAAATTATTAGAAGATTCATATCAAGTTTTGATTAATTACATAAATGCTTTTTCAGCAGCTGGAAATTAAGAAAAACTATTTTCTTTTAAAGCAGAAATTTTTGAAAATGCAAGAAAAAGCAGAAATGATTATTAGGGTGAAAGAGAAGATTTTTGAATTTTTTGGATGGTACAGGCTCGATAACTGCTTAGGGTAAAAGAGAAGATTTTTATGTTAAGCTGCACAGAGGTAAGCAAATCCTCTACAGGAACCGCCGAGGGAACTATTTCTGCAGCACCATGAGTCTTCTACTGTAGCGCATCGTTGCAGGTACAGCGACTATTTTTATGCTTGTCTGCATTTGTATCTTCAATGCAGAGGATCCGTTTCCTGCACAGAGGGAACCCCAAAGAACCAGAGCAGCTCCTTGGCGTATGCCATGGCTGTAGATTGTGAATAAAAGACACACGGGTGCTGCTTGGCTTGGTGTCACTGAGTCAAATTATTTTCAAAGAATAATTATTTTGAACTATAATTTCATATCTTCTAAATACGGTCGAGTTTGATCTTAAAATTTTATATAATGATAGAGCATGTCCTACCTATATCTTCAGAAAGAAAGAATTTTTGAAAACTTTTTGAGAGACCATGTGGTCTAAATCCCATGTTGGTGATGAGTAATTGACACGTGGTTTGCTGCTGCCAGTTGTTGCAGCCAGGTGCTTTGGATGGTCTCGACCCTGCGGGACTTTGGGTTAGCGATAGACAGTGTTCCACTCTTTTGTGATAACACTTCTGCGATTAACATTGCTAAGAACCCAGTGCAACACTCTCGGACCAAGCATATTGATATTCGCTTTCACTTCCTTAGAGACCATGTAGAGAAGGGTGACATAGTGCTCCAGTTTGTGGAGAGTGACCACCAGTTGGCTGACATATTCACCAAGCCTTTGGACAGTTCGAGGTTTTCAGCTCTGCGGGGAGAGCTTGGGGTGGTTTGTCCTTACGGACTGTAGTGAGGGGGAGCTTGGGCTTTACTGCTTTATTATATTAATTATACTTCTGTCTCATTTTTGTTGCATTGCATTTGCGGGTGCATTGGGTTAAGTCCTTCTAGCATAGGTGTAACATCCCAATTTTTGCTTTATTTGGAAGAAATAATCTTAAATTAATTATCTCAATTTATTTGGATTTATTTGGATTTTTCAGAATATAAAGTTCTGTTAAAAATAAAAATTTAATATCAAAATAGGTTGGAAACATTCACCCCCCCTCTGTCGCCATTTCGGTCCTACACTTTTCTATGGAAAGCACGGAGTTAGCACTGGATATTTCCCCTCTCCTGTTCTCTTGAACAGCACATCAATGGGCTCATGACCAACACTACAGCCTCGACAAGATTTTTTTTAGACGAATATCTCCGGCCTCTGTGAGCTAGGACAAACAGCCTACCAGTACATAGTTTTGATACATCAGTTCCAAAATGCAAAAAAAAGAGAAAAGCACCGCGAGACTATTTAAAAGTAGAGTTCATCGGACTACTGAGCTCGACAAAACACAAATACTGTGCTGGTTCTTTGTACAGAAACCCATGAGCCAACTTACAAACATATGTTGCATGTTATGTTTGTAAACCATCCTGCAACTAGATAGGAAGATTTCTTTGACTTTCATCAAACTCCCCCAAAATTGAGAATCCCCCGTTGCATTCCTTTCTGAGAACGTTGCTGCCACGGACCATTTCCATTATACAGCCTGAACAGCCACTTGCATAAGAGACTTTGCTCATATTCTCAAGATCAGGGATGCCCAGGCCACCTTGATCCTTGGGCATACACTCCACTTTGCAATTAGCTAAGTGATATTTTCTACTACCCTGGACAATTTTTTCGAGTCAAGACCACTTAATGTGTCCGTTACAACATAGAAATGTAATGCCATGCTCGCTGGTGATGGAAAATGTGTCCGTTTGTCAAATATAGGAGTCCAGTTTTGAAAATTTCCTTCAAAAGAATAATGAATAAAACAAATACACGCACATGTGACACAAAACATAGGACTTTCCTCTTCAGTTTCCACTTATATTTCATCAAATTGTCCACTTCATTTCATCTTATTCATTAATCGACACTAGAACATATAACTGTAAAGTAACTAGAAACCATTCTGGAAAAATTAAAGAAGCCACCATACATCTAACAATACAGAGTACGAACATGTCTAATCCACCAAATGCAAGCATCTGTTTTTTATTCTGCTTATCAGATCTCTGAATAGAAATCATATATTATCGTTCGAACCGCGATCGGGATCCTCACCCAGTGAGAGCCACCATCATGCCATGCTAAGCTCCCAAACATGTAGCTCCCTTGCAGCTTGCGGGTGGCCTTGAAAGTAACCTTAAAACTTCGTGTCTTGTTCTCTTTGTTGAAGAACAGAAGTGATGGCTCCACTGACATCTCCACTCCAGGAGGTGACTGAAAGAAAGCTTTGTAAACTGCATATGTTTGCCCTACATTTGTCACTGTCCTCCACACACTTATGGACGTTTTCAGATTTGGAATGGCAATTGACGGAAGGTTTAGGTTATAGGGGGTTTGGCAACCAATATCCGAGATGTTAAAACCACATCTAGAGAATTTCATGTAATCATTTGGATGAACATCATATGCTAGACCCGGATCAGCTGCTTTATTAGGATCAACGAAGCCACCACCGTAATCGAAAGGATCTGCAATCTTCTGAGGCTCCCCGTTAGCCAGTATCGGTAAGCCGTAGCTGTTAGTTGAAGCTGGTCCATGTTGAAAGACTCAAATATCAGTAAGGTGCAGTGTGAAATTGGAACTTGTTTGGAGTTTAGAAATGCGTAGTACCTGTAGTTACTAATGCTGACTTGATAATGGCAGGAGGCCAGTCTGGATGGAGTGCTTTCAGCAATGCTGCTACACCGGACACATGGGGACACGCCATTGACGTTCCAGACAAGATCTTATATGAATTTCTCACTGCTGCCAAAATGTTAGATCCAGGTGCTGCAATGTCAGGCTGTTCAAATGAGAAACATAGTTAATGCCATCTCCAGGCGGAAGAATAAAATTTAGGCTATCCTCAAACATTTCTGGACAAGATTTCTGATATGCCGTCAGAGATCGATTATGAATTCGATAGCAAAATTTTATCTAGGAAATGAATAACGTAGAAGGTTCAAAGTGAGAGAAAAAAAGGGGACACTAACAATATGAAATACAGCATCCTTCCACAGGACACTGAGACACAAACAAGTGGGCAACAGAAAGCAGATGATATCATGATATATGTTTGAAAATCACTCGGCAAATATGGGTGAACGATCTAACTGCAAATTTGAAATGCTAAATAGACAAACAGAGGATGAAATTTTGCGTTAACAATTGTGATTAAGCAATTAGCAATTGATCAAACATTGCATGCATGTACCTTGAGGAATTGGGGAAAAAGTGGACTGGGCCCTCTTGAGGAAAATGTTGAGATTCTTGGAGCATGGACTTCACTTCCAATCCATGTACGGCTTGGAGCCACCTTAGCCACTGATGTGGTGTTTTTATTGCTGTTAACCATTGATGTATTTAGAATGATATATTTTTGCATCAAAGTGTCTTCTGAGTACATCATAATCAGGAGGCAATAGGTATGCAAATTAATGAATTTGACATTCAATCCTTATTCCATCCATTTCCAAATAGGTTTTTAATAGAGACCGTCTGTGATATATGGTTCATCATAAACGGTTTGTAGTTGAAATTATCTGTGATTCATTATCACATAGGTTTCTACTATACAAATCATCTGTTTGATATTCTTTGTTTCCTGAATCAATTTCTGTTTGTTGGCTAGCCTCAGGAAATAAGCAAAAACACATAATCTATTTCACATTCATTTTAGAAACAAGAATATCTATTTCACAAATTAATTAACTGAAATGAAATAAATTAACCATCTATGAACAAATACACACATATATAATTAAACTCGGTCTGTTGTTATTGGAGACAATTGACAAGTGAATCATAGCGAACAAGATTACACAACCTAGTAAACTGTAAGAGAGAGGAGGGAACCGTAAGATGTACACGAACCCGAAATCCTAACTACTCATCTATCAATTTCATAAAGATCCAAGCATCAAAGAAGAGAGGGAAGGGGATCAGATGGCGGATATCACCGGCTATAAAGGAGAGGTGGCAGTAACGTCACCTTTGTATCATGATGGTGACACTACAGAAGATACTCTTACGACAAGAGTGTCTTCTACAGTGAACTGTGGTGTCACAACGGAGGAGCTAGCTCACGGCGGGAGTCGATTAGCGTCGTTGAGGGGAGGATATAAGAATAAGTTAGGAGTGGATGAACTAGGTGCTAGCTCATGTGGTAGTCGATCAACAGCCGGTGTAACTCACACGCGCATGCCCCTACCGGTGGAAAGGCAGAGGAATACTAATAAGGGGTGAGAGGTGGGAGGAACCCGTGCCTACCATTCGATGCGGAAACAATGGACAGGTGAGACCGAAATCCTGGGGAGATGCCACGGATCGGTGTTTTGGCATTATCACAGTGTTACACTAATCGTCTGTGATAATGCACATATTAGAGACGGTTTGTTATACGAATCATCTGTAATAATGCATATATCAGAGACAGTTTTATATATGAACCATCTGTGATAACACTTAAAAATGCACGCCCTACTACTACCTGTTAATATTCCGATGCAAGCGACCCTTAAACTTCCACATGGTTCTGGCTTTATGTGCAACGCGGTGTACAATTCCTTGATACCATAAACTCAATCTCTTCTAAACTGTCCTCTCCCTCACCTTCTTCTCACCAGATTTCTCAATAATAGCTTCTAATATTCTTTTAATCTCCTTCCTCTCATCTATCCATCATGAGTTGTTCAGCCGTAACCTTACACAGGCGGCCAACAACTTACGTTTGGAGCAGCTCCTCCGCTCACGCCCTGCTCTACTGCCTCGAGTCGCTTCCATCTGCCAGCTAGACCTCATCATCCGTCGTCAACGAAAGTGTCTCGTTGCCGCTCAGGAAAGGGAAACCGCCCTCAGCCTCATTCTTTTCTTCAATGTGTGCAAAGCGGAAGAAGCTCTTGCGGCAATGGAGAGACACATGAATAACCTTGCCGATCAAGTAGAAGTAGCCGATTCTGAGAAAGCTTATCATGACATTCTCTTTAAGATTGTGAGCCATGCTAATGATTTGCCCAGACTAGAGGAGGAAGTGGAGAGGGCAAGTACAATCTTCACGGTATTTGAGAACGCAGCCGCTGATCCTCCAACTCCAAAAGTAGAAGAGGAAGCATATGAAGCCTAGAAGATTAAGATTGGGGAATATCTTTTTTGGACTTTAATAATAAATTTGACTTGAATTTGTCTTTTATAAAACTTGCTGGTCACACTTATCTGTTCCAGCTCGATAGCTTTTGTAGTTCATATGACAAAGGACAAAACACATACGGTTGTAAATAAAAACTCTCCGTAATATTTCATAGATGGTTCTAATTAAAAGATACTGTGATAATGGGCAAAACACAGACGGTTGTAAATAAAAATTATTTGTGATATTTCATAGACGGTTCTAATTAAAAGTCGTTTATGATAATGGGAGATATCACAGATGGCTTTTAAATCTAACCATCTGTAATAGTTTCAGGGACGGTTTTCACCATGAACTGTCTATGATAATTAAAGTACAGATGGTTTCACATGAACTGTCTGTGATGAGGCGTCTAATATAGTTTGTTTTGTGGTAGTGTTGTCACATGAAAATGATAACAATAAATCTGTCATTAAAAGAACTTCCATTATATATTTTTATAATTGAAGGAAGCATTTAAAATAGGAGGAACGAACTTAAGCTCACCTGGCTTTTGTAATGTATGCTTCTATTCTGTCAGCCACCTCGAAGTCTACTAGAATGCATGCCATGGTGTCACAAGCTTCAGTAAATTCGATAATATCAAGAGTATACATTGGAAAAATGAGCCCGCTGGCAGATGCTTCCTTTGCTGATGTTATAGCGATGGGCAGATCATTGAATGGCAAATTTGTCGACACAAGATTAGGAGAGTAGCAGAACACAATCCTCCCAGCAACATCGGTGGAATTCAGAGAGCTTTGATCACATCTACATGGTCACATTCACATGGTATCAAACATTCAGCCAAAACTTGCCAGAAATGTGTAAGCCAGCTAGCCACGTTGGGGAATTAAGGAGTGCAGAATTTACCTGACTCCCACAACTTCATGCAATTCAATCCAGTGGTCCTTCTCCTTTCTCTCATAGAACAAAGATTGACCCTGAAAGGTCGACAAGAAATGATCACCAGAGATCAAAGACATGCGACTGAACAATTTTCCTCGCCAAAGAAGAAGAAGAAGATGTTGTGAAATGTACCACTAATTTCTCGTTGTTGCCGAGGGTGAGAATGGTCGGGAAAGCACGATCTATTGTCGCTGATGCAACTGTTATAGCCCAGGGGGATGCATTGGAAACTGTCCTAGGAATAGGACCATCGTTTCCTGCTGCGAAGATGACAGTTATGCCATTTGCCACAGCGTGCACAGCTTCATGGTATTCAGAGCTTGGGCCACCATGTGATAATGAGAGTACATCAACTCCATCATGTATGGCATGATCAATTGCCTGAATGACAGCTGCATGATCACATGCACCATCAACCCCCCAGCATACCTTGTAGACAGCGATACGGGCACGAGGAGCGCCTCCTCTGGCGTAACCGCCTGCAAGCCCATGAAAGCTCGCGTTTGGCACGGGGCGCCACTGCGATCGATGCCGTGCGTTCCATGGCCATTGATATCCCTGGCGGATTTGTACTCTTGCTCAAAGAACTTCGGGTCGAGATGATCTGCGTAGTATCGAGCTCCGATGATCTTCCGGCTACAATTGTTCGGGTCGAATGCTTCGCCTACTTGGCAAACTCCTTTCCACCGGGATGGTATAGGTCCGAAGCCATCGTCGTTGAAGCTCTGAGATTCTGGCCAGATACCTGTATCAACTATCCCGATGATGACATCATCTCCGTGTTTAGCATCATGGAGTAAACCAGTTGGCTGGCTGTAGTCCAGTCCAAGGAAGTCCCAGCTCCGAGTTGTATGCACAGGGACTGCCGTGGTTGGCTTTATGCTGAGCACCTCAGGCAGCTCTATCATATAGTACAAAAATTAAGATCACCAGGCACTATGTAAGAAGATCCAGGTGTTTGTTGTGACGATGGATATTGCATGCAGTGTTAGAACAGCATGCAGCTAGCTAGCAATGATGATGGTGAGGTTGTTGCCAAGCTACTATAATCGATGTGTTATTTGGAAGGTGTTTTTATGCTTTTCTCAATAGTGATTTGTATAATTTTTAAAGTATAATAAATGGTGGATAGATATTACTTACCTCTTGTGATTTGAGATTAGTATTACTCCTGTTAGAGAGGAAAACATAAAAGTACTTCTCGTGTTATTTATATCTGGGTCAGAGGGAGAGGGGGCTGGCACGGGCTGGCCCCTCGTAATATTAAAACTCCTACTATATTTCTTCGATTTTTAGCTACTTTTATTTATATTAGTATTATTTCGCCTCCTCATTAAATATAATTATATTGCATATCTTATTTGCCCCCCTAGCCCCGCCGCAATCTAAATTCCTGCCCCGTCCCTGTTTATATCCATTGATCTGTATGCATACTGTTTCTCCAATGCATGCCTCTATGAAAGGCTGGTCAATGATCGACCAGGTTTCCGCAATGTTTCTACCAAAGGGTTAGGTCAATGATGCATGTATTCGTACATCTACATATTTTTTTTCTTTTCTTGTATAGGTAGATGCCCATTTTGTTTTACATGATTTTGTAAGAAGAATTCAAAAAGGAATGACGGAGGTATGCACGTGTTATCTTACCCGTTTCCTTTTCTTAATTCGTTCTCCAATCTCAAATCCCCGGATGGCCGCATCAAATCACTCTTCCAATCACTCACTAGCAGATGTGGAGCGGCGAAGAGTAGTAAAAGAAAAAAGAGAACCAGTTACCTTGTATCTTTCTCGCTTGTGATTTTGTGAGCCTTGCAGAAAAGCCTGAGAAACCGTATTTGTAGCTGTAGACAATCGACTCAAGAGCCTTCTCCTTGCTTCAAACCCATAAAATTGCAGTATATTAATCAACTTGAGTAATGCTAAGATAAATGTTTTATATACAGTAGTGGATATCCCCATTTTTTAAGTGGAGATATAATACAATATTTTCTAAAGTTCAACAAGAGTATTTTATACAGTAGGGACCTTCCTGTTTCGGGCTTCTCTTAAAAAAACACGAAGTTCTTAAGCGCACATTCCCTTTTTTTGCGAGGAATTTCCCTTACTGTCATTTTAATCACTTCTTCTATTTCAGATTATAAGCCCTAGCATACGAATTTCCTATCAGATCGTTCTAAGGCAAATTTTACTAAAATTCTTTATTTAATTGCAACATTCGTGCCTATATATAATTAATAGCTATGCTCTTCTGCCAAGACATCTTAATTAAAAACTGTCCCCATTTCATTTTGCGTTTCATCTTGTTTTGAAATATAAGGCCTCCATGAAAAGCAAAGGTGCATTTGAGCAACATCTTCCTACTTATACATACACCAATAGTGCTATATACCTTTAATATTCCAAAATAGATGCACGTCGTCCCAGAATGTGTGCAGTAAACCTTTTAAAAAATTTTATCACTAACATAGACAAAAAATTGTAGGACTACTGACGTTAAAATTATATTAGTAGAGTTATCATCAAAAATACTGCCATGTGTTTCATTTTTAAGAACATTTTCTGCCACATAATCATGAAAGCGAGCAGTAGCAGTGCAGATGGACTCCATACCTTCCGAGAATGGAAGCGAGCATGTCGTGGTGTGAAGCAGTGACGAGATCAGCATCTTCATGTCGTCTCTCCCCGAGGTAGACGACATATATCTGGCGACCATTAATTGCAAGATTGATAAGCATGCATCATTGTGCTTTGTTAATGTTAGAGTTGTAATCTTGTTTTTCTAGTTGTGGTCATAGTTCTGATCATGTACAAGTGGTTGGAGTCGAGTACTAGTTTGGCCGTGGTCGTATACGAGTCCAAGTCATGGTTGTATACGAGTTTGGGTCGTGGTCGTACACGAGTCCGTGTCGTAGTCGAGTTCGAGTCGCTTCATAGTCATAACCGAGTACGAGTAGTAGTCGTGGTCGTATCCGAGTCGGAGTCTTAGAGCAGGGTATAAAAAGCAGAACCATATAACCGAGAGAGTACGGCGAAAAAGAGGGGCGAGAAGGGCAAGAGAGGCCAAGGCGATCGGTGTGATCTAGAGGAGAGAGAGGGCAATCGGTATGATCAAAAGAAAAAATAAAGAGAAGAGAAGAGCAGTTTGGCTTTGGAAGTCTATCAAATTTATTGTGTTCACAGACGTGGTTGTAAACAGAGTTACAACCACGGCAACGAGCGAAGGTGTTCGCAGTGCTGAAGACGTGGTCGTAAGTAGTTACGACCATGGTCACAGAGTTGAAGATGTGGTCGTAAGTCGTTACAACCACAGTAGGAAGACGTGGTCGTAAGTCGTTACGACCACAGCGGAGATCGCAGGCATGGTCATAAAGGAGTTACGACCACAGCGATCGTGTGGCGGTGTGCGTAGGAGCAGCAGGTGTGGTCGTAAGGAGTTATGACCACGATCGTAGAGCAGAAGCTGTGGTCGTAAGGCGTTACGACTACAGCAGTCGATAGAGCCTTCGGCGTGGTCGATAGAATCACTGCATGGTCGTAAGGAGCTACAACTATGGTGATCGGCCGTCGTCGAAGGAGGTGCAGTGAGAGGCAGTGAACGTGGTCGTAACTTCAGCAGAAGTTTACGACTACGTGGTTGGAGCAGCGAGGCGTGATCGGAGAGATCACAGCGTGGTCGTAACGACTGTCTGTGTGGTCGGAGCACCAACAGAGCGGTCATAGCGACACAGAAGGTGGTCGTAACCACTACAACATGGTCGTACGGCTACAGGAGGTGATCGTAGTGGCCAGACGTGGTCATAAAGATCATAGGGCAGTCGTAGAGGCTGCAACAGTTAATTTGCAAGATTGATGAAGATGGCAATGGCGGCTTACTTGTCTTGGTTCGTCCTGCTGATCAAGCCCGTGAGACGATTGCAGTTGCAGCGAAAAGCGGAGAACAAAGAGCACTACTAGGGACACAGCTTGTAGCTTCGAGAGCCTCGCCATTTTTTTCTGCTCTATTATTGCAGCATAGGGCTCTAATGCAACTGCATGCTTTCCTTTTTATACTGAGCGAACCAGCGGGTATACCCTTAAGGATAAGATGTAAACACTGCAGACATCACATGTGTAAATACTGCAGACATCACATGTGTAAACATTGCAGACATCACATGTGTAAATTCCATTATTGCAGCATAGGACAAAATGTAAACACTGCAGTTAGGGCAGGATAGGGCTCTATTATTGCAGCATAGGACAAAAATGTAAACTCTGCAGACATCACATGGATGCAAGCGGGGTTCATAGAACCGGAACGGACCGAACTCGATTATGAACAGGACAATTGTAGATCGTCGATAGCAATTAAAGGAAGATGAATGATTGTAATTTATAGTAAAAACCCTATTTAAAAAAACTAATATCTTCTGCTCTTTTCACCTGCCAATCATAGCAAAAATATAAAAAGAAAACAAAAAACAGTAGAAAATATTTTTCCTGAGTTAATATAGCGAAGCATTGTAATAGATTACTATTCGGCATTGTAATAGATCGAAAAGCCAGGGCATGCTTTCGGTCAGATCCGCAGCGAATATAAAATATTATGTTACTCTTCATGTACTTTTACTGCAGCGTGCTGTTCATGTTACTGTAGCAGCGGAAGAAAATTCACCTTGTCACTTTTAATCTCTAACACTGCGTGCTGTAACAACTAAAACAGAGACCTTTTTACTCTCTGTTCATGCATGCATACCTAGTATCTTCAAAGAGCTTCATGTGAAATCTAACTCAGAATGTAAAACTTGGCAAGACTCACAAGACTCATCATCAGGAATAGAAATTCTAAGTCTATTGATTTCAGAATTTAAGCTCTTAACAACAAAATCATGATTTTTAATTTTTTTTATACTTTTTGAACTCATATGTCAATCTAAGTACAACACGAGATAAATCGGTATAAGAAGGTTTTACCTCATCAGGATCACTGTAAAGATCATCATAGTTGAGCTCCTCACTATTCGCCATAAAACACATCCCTATGAAGTCCATCTCCTTTGCTTTCTTACCATTGCCCTCATCGTCGCTTTCAGAATCATCATCACTCAAAACAATCTCATCAAGTGCTGAAATTATCTTGTTGATTGCCCTGCGATAATTGCACTTCTTATTTGGATCAATCTTGATTTGAGAGCGACAAGTTGGTGCCTTGTCATTTTTGACCTCCTTGCTCCTCAGTTTAGGGCAATTCATCTTAATGTGGTTTAGCTCACCATATTCATAGCATCTGATTGGAGCTCCTCTCTGTCTTGATCTGATGTTGTTTTGCCTTGGTCACCTTGTTGGAGAGAAGTATAAGTTATTCTTCTGGAATTTCCTCTAATTGTTCATCTGAAATAGAGCACAGTGCAGACAAAGAAATAATAGAAGAGCTAGAAGTACTGTTAGCTTGATTAGTCACTAAGTCCAAAGAATTAGTCTTGTTTATCCTGGCCAAAACATCAATCTCATGTGTTTTCATCTTGGAATAAAGATCATTTAAAGTGAGTGTTTCCATATTAATAGAATGATTGATAGTAGTGACTAACACATTCCAAACAGACATATCTAAAGCATTTAAAATTTGATGAGCATTGTCAGAATCAGAATATGTGACATCAATAGATTGCAAATCATTAATATTTTTATTAAACGATCAAAGAGTGCATCTATTGATTCTCCTGGTTTCATCTCAAATTTAGAATACTCCTTTTTGAATTGGTTCTGACGAACACCTTTAACAGATTTAGAATCTTCATGATAATTAGTTAGAGTAGTCTAATTTTTTTTTGCAAATTTAATATGAGCAATTCTAACAAAAACGTTTCTACTTAAACCTTGTAACAAAATATTTCTAGTTTTAGAATAATTAGCTTCAACATCAGCAGAATTTTCAATAGTAACAACAGGAGGCACTATATATATGAATTTTTAACTTTTTGCCAAATAGCATTACCTTGTGCTTGTAGAAAAACCTCCATGCGTGTTTTCCAATAGAGATAATCTAATCCATTAAAAAATAGTGGCTTACCTGAAAACAATCCCGATCTGATGCTATTGGAATCTGCTCTGATATCACTTGTAGGATTGTCGATGGCATTCAGACGGGGTGAATTATTGTAATTCGTAGGGAAAATCCCTTTTTTTTTAAAAAAATAGTATCTTCTGCTCTTTCCACCTGCCAATCACAGCAAAAATACAAAAAGAAAACAAAAGACAATAGAAAATATTTTTTCCCGACTTACTATAGTGAAGCACTGTATCACATTACTATTAGGCACTGTAGAAGATCGAAAAGCCAAGGCATGCTTTCGGTCTAATTTGCATCGAATATAAAATACTAGCCTTATAGGCGCGGCGCGACAACGTGCTAGCCACCGTGTGTACCGAAGCAAAAGAGGCGATAATTCGTGAGGAATTTTTTTTAAAAAAATCGAGGGCAAATGTGTATTTTCGAAAAAGTTAAAGGTCTTTTTCGTAAAAAATCGAGGACCTGTACGTAAACAAACGAGGACCCATGCGTAATTTAGAAAAACGCGGGGCGCTATCCTGCAAAGTGGAGGGGCTAAAAAACTGGCAGGGACCTTTTTGCGATAACCGAGGACTTTTACGTAATTTCAGGAAAACGCTGGGGTTTTTTCGCAAAAAACGGCTCCCGACCGTACGAAGATTCCTTTACCACCCGCCGGCCGGAGCGTGCGCGCGGGCGACGTGGCCTTTCCTCCGCGCGGAAACTCCCCCGGAAGTATGTCGGGTAAGATGATTATGTTACTGTTCATGTACTTTTACTATAGCGTGTTGTTCACGTTATTGCAGCAGCGGAAGAAAATTCACCTTGTCACTTTTAATCTCTAACACTGCGTGCTGTAGCAATTAAAATAGATACCTTTTTACTAGGGATGGCAATCGGGCACGGTGGGTACGGGTAATGCTCGCCCATATCTGTACCCGCGACCCTGATTTACACCCACCGGCATACTCGCGAAGGACGACGGGTAAAGAACCTCGCCCATACCTGTCGCCCGCGGGCATACCCGTTTACCCGTGAACCGAGTCATCAAATTGCATGATGGTAAAAAAGAAAAGCATTCCAGGAAATGATCGTGAAGCTGTCAAACATTATTGAAACATGCATGACATCCACAAGCATGAAAAAAAAGTGAAATATAACCTCAAATGACATCCACATTTTGCAAAGTTTGCTATTCCTCGTGCTATCTGAGCTATGACATCGTTATGAACATTCCTAGTAGCACTTTTATTCCACCATCTTGTTTCAACATCACGTGCAGCTTTTCTACAAAAATACACATCACATAGGTCACATATTTTCAATGTTGTATTTGATATATGTACACACACACACACATATATATATATATACATATATACATATATATATATATATATATATATATACATATACATATATATATATACTGTTGTGGGGGTGGCCCAACCTCCCACGACTGTGCTGTGCAACTAGTCTAACATGTAATAGGCCCAATAGTGTAGAGGAATATACCAGTGTAAATATACCAATGTACCCTCATCCTTTGTAAGTACTTAGGGGTATATAAACCCCCAGGAGGGGTAGGAGGAGGGACATCCTCTCATTCTCACCAACACTCCCACAGACCTGGCTTTCCTCTTCTCCTTCTACTAGTTCCCCTCTTTACTGTTTGGCCTGTAGCCACAACAGATGGCGCCGTCCGTGGGGACGATTAGAAGTTACGTATGGAAGAGATTTCTTCAACGTCCAGTGAAAGCAGCGGCTATGTGGACTTTTTGGGTAGATCCATCCATGGCAAGCTTCCACAGAAAAGTAGTTTTGCTTGCCAAAAATTTAACCATCCTGGCTATGGAAGTGTATGGGCTATACCTGTATACTTCGCCATGTTTTGTAGATGTTGTATCTGTTAGAATGTGATCTCAGGGCATTTGGCCCAACGGCCAAATGCCCCCTCCCTTGATCATGCTCGATCGGGGCGCCCACCAATAGGTCAGCCCTGTCGCCGACGCCACATAAATAGAGGTGGGGCGGGCGCACGCAGACAAGGTTCACCGTGCGCGCGCACTCCACCGACAAAACCCTAGACCCGATCTAAGAGGGGGCGCTCCAGCGACGGGAAGCACCACCGCCAGATCACCGCCGCCAGGGAGACCGCCGCCACTCGGGAGACGCCGCCGCCAAGGAGCCCGCATCTCTTCCCCGACCGTCGCTGCCCGTGCGCAGACTTCACCGAGCGTACCCGTGATGGCCAACCCCTCCTCCTCCTCCACATCGGACGGTTAGTCCCTTCTCTCCCTCTCGGTATTACCTCAAGAACCCGAACCCGTAAAAGAAACCCCGCTAGATCTAACCTAGGAGATCCTAAACGCTATCCTAACAATGGTATCAGAGCACCCTAGGAGTAGATCTTAGATGGGGAAAAGAAAAAGAAAGAAAAGAGGGGAAGGACGAACCCGAACCCTAACCCTAGAAAAGAAACGAAAAGAACTTACCGGGGCCGTCGTCGTCGCTGGCGTGCGGGAGATCGGCCGAGCCTTGGGCTCGCCGGCGCTCCACGTACGGGCCACCGTCGACGCGCGGGACAGATCCGAGCGCGCGCGCTCGGAGGGGCGCCGACACGGAGCCGCTCGTAAGGCGGCGCGCTCCCTCTCAGGGGAGCGCTTACGCCGGTGAGAGGGCCCATGGCGGCGCCGGTCTTCTTCTCCTTCTCCGGCGGCATGGACGTAGTCGCCGCCGCCGCCGCTGAGTTCGCTCGGGCGCGAGGGGAGAGGGAGACGAGAGAATGAACTACGAGAGAATGAACTAGGGTTTTGGGGGCGTCCGCCGCGAGCCGGTTTTGATCGGGCGCAAACGCCGCTCAGCCGTCGGATGGCGACGGACGGCTGAGATCTTGCCGTGGTCCTCAGCGCTTGGCCCAGCGGGTTTAGCTTTGCGCCCGAGCCCAGTTGCGGCTCGGGCGCGGGAGCGAGCGGCAGCGCGCGCGGAACGGGAACCGCCGGATCGCGCATGGACGGATCGGATCGCGCCGATGCGGTGCGGTTCGCCGAAAGGCGTGACCGCGCAGGATCTTAGCCGTTGGATGCGAATCCAACGGCTGAAATGAAAGGGAGAAAGAGGCGCGCGCGCGCGTGAGGCCGATCATGCGGGCAGCGTGAGAAGGCCGCCGAGGCGCGCGGCGGCGGCAGCGAGCAGCCGCCGAGGCGCGCGCGGCAGGCCGCGTGGCCGTGGTCGGCCGGAGCAGCGAAATGGCTAAATGAACAGTAAAATCCCGAAAATGGATTTAATGATTTTCAGAAGTATTTTTTGATGAATTTGATTGAAATTTGATTTAAAATCTCTGTAAATTTTGCACCAACGTGTTAATTTTTCCAGAGATTGATGTGTACAGTATAATGCTTCTGAATAATGAATTAGTTTTTAGAACAATTACAGTTTCCGCTGCAAAAGTTAATGTTGATTGATTTTTCATTATTAAATTCGAACCAACGGGAGAATTTAATTTTGGAAAAATAGATATAAATCCCAGATAATTATGATATTGTTATTTTCTGACAAACGTTGATAATAACTGTATTATAATTTTTTAATTGATGATTTTATGCATTATTTCTATTTCTGCCCAACGGTGATGTAGATTTAATGTATAGATAAAATTGATTTAATTGTATGTCGTATTTTTGACAAACGTTGGAAATAAGGCATATAATTTTCCTGTTATGTTCTCATCTTATTTGAAATATTTTTCAGGCGGATACAACTTGATGAGTTGTATCAGAGAGATCCCCACTCTTAAAGGAGATAATTATGGAGAGTGGAAGAAAAAGATAGACTTAGCGTTTATCTTGGCCGAGGTGGTGGGTCCTCACTACAAAGACGTCCCATCGAGCCTATGGCACGGTGAGGATCAAAATGAGGATGATACTGCTTGGCAGAAAAGACAGAGGCATCATGCTCCCTTACAGATGTCTTATGATCTTGATCATAAGAAATGGACCACAACCAACAAGAAATGTATGGCTGTGATAAAGAACACAATTGAGCCTGCAATTGTGGGCTCAATCGCAGAGTGTGACACTATCACAGAGTACCTTGATAAAATAAAGAGTCAGTTCATCGCTCTTGAAAGACTTATGCTACACGGTGATTAAGCGACTTGTGTGAGAAAGATACTCGTAATGGCAGTAGCATAAGAGAGCACATACTAAGGATGAGCAACTTGGCATCCAAGCTTAAACCAATGGATTTGGCTCTCAAGGATGAGTTCCTTATTCATTTGGTTTTTGCTTCCTTAGAAAGAGTTTGATACTTTTGTTGTCAACTACAATATGCAGCCCAGAAATGGGACTTGGAAAAGTGCATAGCTATGTGTGTGCAAGAGGAGGAAAGAATTAAATCCTCACATGGTGGATCTATCAACTATGTGAAGGATAACAAGAAAAAGAACTTCAACAGATACCTCTTTCTCAAAGAACAAGGGAAAAGCCTCATCCATCAGCCTCAACAGAATAAATTTCTTGTAGACAAAGATCGGTGTCTTCACTGCAAGAAGACGGACACTACAAGAAGAACTGTCCCGATTATTTAAAGATAATAATGGCAAAGAAAGGTGAGAACATTATTACCTTTATAAATGAATGCTGTATGTGCAATATTCAAATCCACTTGGTGGATTGACTCAGGAGCAACTGTTCATGTTGCTAATTCCTTACAGGGATTCCGTTCGACGAGGACTACGCAAAGAAACGAAAGATGCATTAAAGTTGCAAATGGAGTCCAAGCTGAAGTTGAAGCCGTTGGCGATCTTTCATTAGAGTTAGCTAATGGCTCCAATCTTTACTTAGAGATGTCCTTTTGTTCCTCTTTACAGAGGAATTTGATTAGTGTTTCAAATTTGGACAAAGATGGTTATGATTGTAATTTTGGAAATGGCAAGTGTGAAATAATGTTTAATAAAGAATGTGTTGGTCTTGCCATCTTACAGAATGAGCTTTATTTGTTATCATTATGTGATGATGTGAATGTCGTATGCGATAATGGGAACGTCGCGTGCGAGAAAGTGATTGAATCCTCGTCTACGAATGTAAACAGAAAACGAAAGAGAACTCTAGATGAGTCGTCGAAATTATGGCACTGTCGTTTAGGCCATATTTCGAGGGGGAGAATAGAAAGACTAGTTAAGAATGAAATTCTTCCTCTATTAGAGTTCTCAGACTTAGAACAATGCAGAGAATGCATTAAAGGAAAATATGTAAAGAAAATTAAAAAAGACGCTAAAAGAAGCACAGTAGTTCTACAAATTATTCACACAGATATTTGTGGTCCTTTTCCTGTGAAAAGTGTGGATGGATATGACTCGTTCATAACATTCACGGATGATTACTCCCGTTATGGATATATTTATCCAATCAAAGAAAGAAATGAAGCCTTGGATAAATTCAAGATATTTAAGGCTGAAGTTGAAAACCAACACGATTTAAAGATCAAGATAGTCCGATCCGATCGTGGGGGTACTACGGTCGACATACCCCATATGGACAAGTTCTGGACCTTTGCAAGGTTTTTACAGAAAAGGCATAGTGGTGAGATTCTACAGGCGAACCTCAGCAAAATGGAGTAGCTGAAAGACGCAACTGTACCCTGATGGATATGGTGCGAAGCATGATGAGCTATTCCACACTGCCATTGAGTTTATGGATGGAGGCGTTGAAAACCGCCATTCATATTCTCAACAGAGTGCCTAGTAAATCGGTGCCCAAAACACCGTACGAGATGTGGACAGGAAGAGTTCCCTCACTAAACCACTTACGTGTGTGGGGGAGTCCTGCTGAGGCTAAAGTATTTAACTCAAACCTTGGGAAGCTTGATCCCAAAACAGTCAATTGTCATTTCATTGGCTACCCTGAAAAGTCAAAAGGGTTTCGTTTCTACTGTCCAGATAGATATACAAAGTTTGTAGAAACGAGACACGCTGTCTTCTTAGAGGATGAAATGATGAGAGGAAGTATGGTAGCTCGTGAGATTGATCTTGAAGAGAAGCGGGTGTATGCGCCCACTCCGATGATTCAAGAGCCATTCTTCACACTACCTGCTGTCGCTGCACCGACGGTGCAAGACACTGTGGTGCCAGCATGTCGGACCCTGGGTTTAACCAACCCAAAATCCTCTGTGAAGATAGTGCACTATTCCCTGGATCAGTAGATAGTGCTCACAGATTACATTACTGGATCATTTCATACACGGTACAGTCCATATTATTACAATACCAGAGTGCGTGCGGCCCATATAGGGACACGAATTACAAAAGGGGCCGTCAGGCCAAATAAGTTCAGTACACAAGTAACATAACAGCGGAAGCAAGATAGGAGGACTCATCACCCTACAGGCAAGCGACCGGATAACCCAGGTGCGGTTAATATTATCCAGCGAACTGGCTAATCTTAAACGCACCTAATTTATTAGCTTGGTCGACCAGACTGTGGGGAGAGGCTAGAATCTATTCTAACTATCACCATCTTCATGTCCTTCTTCGGCTTGGTCCTGGTAGAACTCGTACTGCCCTTGATTTGCAAGCTCTGGGGAAAGGGGGGTAGCGAGCGAGTATGAGCACAACAACCGTGCTTTGCGAGCCAACATACAGAATGCAAATACTAGTATGCAAGGTTGATTCAAGGAGGGCTTAGGTTCTTTTATTTGCGCAAAGCTACAGTTGCAAATATTATACTTACAAACCACTAGTTCTAGCATTTGTTAAGACCAATTTGATAAAGTTAAATTGTGCAGTATGTATATAACAGTGTTGGCTCCATCCACCAGTTACATGGTTCCAACCACCAATGCTAAATTTTAGATATTCAATATCACTGGAGTACTTCCCTCCAGGAAAAATTCAAAACTTGGAGTACCTCCCTCCAACAATTATTCTTCCCAACCCCAAAGTTTTTGAAAATAGAACTAGCTCGAGTAAGTTCCCATGTCCGCCTCTAACCGTGGGCACGGCTATTCGAATAGTTTACGCTCTGCAGAGGCCCCCTCTTGCGCCATCTGGGTACAGTCTTTCCCTGTCCCTAACTCTCAATGGTGTTATCTAACTAAGTCCTGGCAAGTTAATCAGCTAGGTCATACCCATATAGACATGTGGTCGTACTGTTTTACATAAGGAGGTCGTCACAAGATTCAGTCCTTAATTTGTCCGGGCGGTTCTGTCCACAACCCAGGTTCTCGTGCGACATCAGCACCAATCCTACTTACCATCCGCCCAGACATGTGTAGCAGGTTTTGAGGGTTTTGAGAAGCATAGGAATAGTTGTAACAAAATACTCAGTCACTTACATCCCATGACTAGCCCAAATCAAGTTTGTATGTTTTTGGAAAATTAATGATCAGGACAACTAGTGCCCTGGACTTGACCAGACTAGCATAGCTTAAATTGACTTATAGCTAATTTCGTTAACATTATTATCTATGGTGACAAGGGATAATTGTTTCAAGTTATCAAGGGGTGGCATATTAGATTTTTCTAGAACATCAAATGGGTGTATAGCTACCTTACAACTTTAACATATACGTTTACATAAAATAGCGCATGCAGTTTGAGTAGTTAAAGGAAAATAACTTTGCAAGAATTTAGGAGCAAAATGATCAAATGCTGACTCGCCTTGGTCGTAGGCAGGAGGTTCTTGCTGGTCTTGCGGTAAGTCTTCCTGGGGCTTAGGAGCAGCTTCGAACTCTACTCGATCGCGAAGAACCGGTGCAACATACAATAGCAAAAGGACTAATAAGCATAAAATAATGAGCAAATGAACTCCAAATTGAACCAAACCGAAACCAACAGAAAGATAATGAATTTAGAAAATTTTTGAAACAAGTTTCACTCCAATCGGAGCTACGACGAGAAAGAACGAGCTCTTCAAAGTCTTAATTTCAGGAAAATCCCAAAAATAACAGGGGAGAGAGAGTCCTTCCTCTGACATGCGGGTCCCACGAGTTTTTATTTTAAATTTTCATTTTTATTTTTCGTTAATCGTCCATAGACTGACGGGTGGGACCGAGGTACTGTGCACACAGTAAAGGGGGCCCACTCGTCAGTGGTTCATTCTTTAATACCCGGTTATTAACAAATTTTAATTCGTTCTGCGGGTCCCACTGGTCAGTCAAACGTTCCATTTTAAACCCGCCCGGGCCCACGGGTCAGCGGCACGTCGGCGACGACTAACCCCAACGGTTAGTGGCTAACCGGGGATTAGGCGGGAGCAGAGCTCCTCTTCGGCCGAGCGGCGGCGAGCCTCGCCGGCGGGAGAGAGAGGGCCACGGCGGCGCAGGGCGATGCCCAAAATGGCCAGCTCGACCCCGTGCGCACCGGCTGGAGGCTCGAATCGGCGGAGGGAGCTGGGTGAACGACGGCGGCGGGGTGAGCGACGGCGGGACCAGGGGAGGCGCGCGACGGCAAATCCTGTGACGAGAGAGCAATCAAGGAGCAGGGGAGCTTCTGTGGGCATCCCGAAACTCACCGGAACAGGGAGAAGAGCTTGGGGAGGTCCGTAGAGAGCTGGCGGCGAGGAGCTCAAATGGCGGAGGGGGTCGGCCGGTGTTGGGGAAGACGAGGCAGCGGGGCTTCCAACCGAGGGCACAGGCGGCTTCCTGAGGTGGCGAGGACGCTCTGGTGGCGGGGAATCGGCCGAGGGTCCTCTGGAGCGGCGGCAGCAGAGGGTGGCCAGAGGTGGGGAAGATCCGACCGCCGACGAGCTGCAAAAGGGCAGAGGCCGATTAGGTGAGCCAGGAGCTTCTCAAGGGTGAATGGAACTCGGGAAAGAGGTAGTGCCGGTCGGGTCCTCCGGAAGATCTTTGGCGGCGGTGGCGCCCAAGAGCGGCCGGCGCGGTGGTTTTTGCTCGGGATTTTGGCAATGGAGAGGGTGCGGCTATTGGGCGCGCGTCACAGGCTTTTATAGCCAAGGAAGAGGGGTGCGGGAATGCGCGGAGTAAATGCGGCCGAAGCTCCTCCCTCGAAGCGCAATCGAGTGCTGCGTGCGTGGAGGGGCTATCGCCAAGCTAGGCGGGGAGGGGGATTAACTGGCATTAGGCGCACTCATGGCCACGGGTTTGGAGTAAAGACGCGCGGGGGAGAGATAATGCGGCTGGGTGGCTTGAGGGCGGAGCACGGCAGCGCGGTGGCGATGACACGCGGGGCGGCCGGTCCAATCGGCGGCGACGGGCACTCATGGCGGTGCTTGAAGTCGGGGTGGCGTCCATCCGGCATCCAGCCATTGATGGCGCGGAGTTGACAGCGGGGTCACCGATCTTCGGCAACTGGCCGCCATGGCGAGGGGGAGGGCGACGCGCGGGGAAGCTAGCGCGCGGGGCGCAGGCCTAGCGCTGCTGGAGGCGGGCGGCGGTGCGGGGTGCCGCCACGAGGCCTATGCGCCAGCTGGGGAAGGGGGAGACCGGGGGCGGCTCGCCTGGTGCAGCGGGCGGAGGCGGGGAGCGCGAGGAGCAGGGCGTTCGGGAGGAGGAAGAAGGAGGGGAGCGGCGCTGGGCTGGGCTGGCCGAGGAAAAGAAGGAGGCAAGCGGGCGGGCCGGGAAAAGGAATAAGGGGAGGAGAAAAGGGCTGGCCCACCCGAGAGGAAATTTTAGGGATACAAATTCATGGGCTGAAAAGAAGAAACTCAAGGCAATCAAAAGAGAAATTTTCAAATTTTAAAACTAACTTTTAGAAATTCTAAATTCCAGAATATACTTTTAGCCAAATTAAATTATTTTAAGCAATAAAATGGCAGATCCAAAAATAGGATGTTACAAATCCTACCCCCCTTAAACGGAATCTCGACCCCGAGATTCGAGCTGCGCTGGAAACAATGAGGGATAATCCAATTTGAGCTGATCTTCACGTTCCCAAGTCGCTTCTTGTTCGGAGTGGTTGCCCCACTGAACTTTGCAGAGTCGGATAACCTGATGTCGGGTCCGCTTCTCCTTGGTGTCAAGGATCCTGATCGGCTGCTCTGGGTAGGTCAAATCCTTTTGGAGATGAATTGACTCAATTGGAGCTTGCTCTTCAGGGACTCGAAGGCATTTCTTGAGTTGAGAAACATGGAACACATTGTGTACTTCCGATAAGCTGTCCGGTAGCTTTACTTGGTACGCGACTTCCCCACATCTTGCGGTTATGGGGTAAGGACCAATGAACCTTGGTGCAAGCTTGCCTTTTACTTTAAATCTCCGAACTCCTCGAAGGGGTGATACCTTGAGATAGACATGGTCTCCCACTTCAAAGGATAGATCTCTACGGCGATTATCAGCATAGCTCTTTTGCCGGGATTGGGCAGCTTGAAGACGATCCCTAATTAATCTGACCTTCCCTTCTGCCTGTTTAAGGATCTCTGGGCCAAACACATACCCTTCTCCTGCTTCTGACCAATGCAGGGGAGTCCTACACCTTCTACCATACAAGGCCTCGAAGGGTGACATTTTTAGACTTGACTGAAAACTGTTGTTATACGAAAATTCTGCATAGGGTAAACATCCTTCCCAACAAGTAAATTCGAGGCACAGCCCAAGCATGTCCTCCAGAATTTGGTTTGTCCTTTCAGTCTGCCCATCTGTCTGAGGATGAAATGCTGTACTGAAAGCTAGATGGGTCCCTAATGCTTCATGTAGGCTAGCCCAAAAACGCGAGGTGAACTGGGAACCTCGGTCTGAGACTATCCTCTTAGGTACTCCATGCAAGCACACGATGCGGTTTACATATAACTCAGCTAATTTATCACCCTTATAAGTGGTCTTCACAGGGAGAAAGTGGGCAACCTTGGTTAATCTATCCACAATAACCCATATGGAATCGTATCCCGACTTGGTACGAGGTAGGCCGGTTATAAAATCCATCCCGACTTCTTCCCATTTCCATTCGGGAATTTGCAAGGGCTGCAATAATCCGGCAGGTCTTTGGTGCTCGGCTTTAACTCGTTGGCACACATCACAACAGGCTACATACTCAGCAATATCTCTCTTCATACAAGGCCACCAATATAATGTTTTAATATCCTGGTACATTTTGGTGCTACCGGGATGAATGGTGTAAGATGAGCTGTGTGCTTCCTTAAGTATTAATTCCTTAAGATCCTTATGATGGGGAACGAAAAGGCGTTTCTCATACCACAATGTTCCTTGCTGATCTTCTAGCATTTTAGGAGCTTTCCCTTTAGCCATGAGGGCTTTAAATTTTTGAGTCCCAGTATGCCCCTTCTGAGCTGCCTTGATCTGGTCTTCTAGAGTTGGGTGTACTTCCATTGTAGCCAGGGTTCCCTGCTCAACTATTTTCAAGTTAAGAGCTTTGATTTCCTCAAGAAGCTTATCATGGAATCCTTGCTCTATAATGGCATTGCAGTAAGCTTTGCGGCTTAAGGCATCAGCCACTACATTAGCTTTTCCAGGATGGTAGTGAACGTCCAAGTCATAATCCTTGATTAATTCCAACCATCTTCTTTGCCTAAGATTGAGATCTGCCTGGGTAAAAATATACTTGAGGCTCTTGTGATCCGTATAGATATCACAATGATTCCCTATCAGGTAGTGTCGCCAAATTTTTAGTGCATGCGCTACTGAGGCTAATTCCAAATCATGAGTGGGGTAATTATCCTCATGGGGACGGAGTTGTCTGGATGAATAGGCTACAACCTTTCCTTCTTGCATAAGCACACATCCAAGACCTTGACGTGAAGCGTCACAGTATACCTCGAAATCCTTGTGTATATCGGGTAAGGTTAATACCGGAGCTGTTGTTAATCTTTTCTTTAGTTCCTGGAAACTCTTCTCACAGTTCTCAGACCATTCGTACTTTTTATCTTTCTTGAGAAGATAAGTCATGGGCTTAGATATCTGAGAAAATCCTTCGATGAAGCGTCTGTAGTTTCCTGCCAGACCCAGGAAACTACGCACTTCTGTCACCGAGGTTGGTTGCTTCCACTCCAACACTGCTTCTACCTTAGCAGGATCTACTGCCACTCCTGCAGAGGTTATGATGTGACCTAGGAAACTGACTTCTTGTAACCAAAAGTCGCATTTGCTGTACTTGGCATACAGCTGATGCTCCTTGAGGGTCTCTAGGACTAGTCTTAAGTGTTCTGCATGCTCTTCTACTGTCTTTGAATAGATTAGGATATCATCTATGAATACAACCACAAATTTATCCAGGAATTCCATAAAAACCTTATTCATCAAATTCATGAAGTAAGCTGGAGCATTGGTCAATCCAAAGGACATGACAGTATACTCGAATAAACCATAACGAGTGGTGAAGGCAGTCTTTGGAATATCCTCTGGTCTTATTTTAAGTTGGTGGTATCCTGACCTCAGGTCTATTTTAGAAAAGACTGCGGCCCCTGTCAACTGGTCAAATAAATCATCAATCCTGGGTAGGGGATATTTATTCTTGATGGTTACCTCATTGAGAGTCCGGTAATCTACACACAACCTAGCAGTGCCATCCTTCTTCTTAACAAAGATCACGGGTGATCCCCAGGGAGACGAACTAGGCTTGATAAATCCTTTCTCCTGTAGATCCTCAATTTGTGTTTTTAATTCTTCTAATTCATCTACTGCCATCCTATATGGTCTCTTAGCTATTGGGGCAGTACCTGGCTTTAGGTTAATTACAAACTCAATATCTCGATCAGGTGGCATACCTGGTAATTCTTCGGGAAAGACTTCTGGGTATTCCCGAACTATAGGTGTCTCTTCCAAAGGTTTTCCCTCAATATGATGCACTGCAGCCTTTAAAGGAGGGCGATCCACTTTAACCTTAATGATCAGACCTGGGTGCTTGTTGAGTATGACCTTTCTATTAGCACAATCTATTACACCTTGATTTTTGGCCAGCCAATCTATTCCTAGGATAACATCCAGTGTTTGGGATTGCAGGACTAACAGGTCTGCTGGAAGATTAAGATTTCCCATGGTGATTTCCACCTTAGGGCTTACTATGGTAGCAGTTAGAGGTCCCGCTGGTGAGCTTAACACTACTGGTCTTTTCAGCCTGAAGGTTGGTAACTTAGCTTTTGCCACAAAGCCCTTTGAAATAAAAGAGTGCGAAGCCCCAGAATCAAACAAAACTTGCGCAGGGATAGACTTAACAGAGAACGTACCCATTAATACTCCAGAAGCGTCCTGAGCGTCCTCTGCTGTGATGTGGTTCACTCGGCCCTGAGTCGGTGTGGATGAAGCTCTGGATGCTTGAGGGTTTTGGAAACTTCTGCTGGCTGCTGAAGACTGTGCTCTCGAGGCGGTGGCCCCTGCATTGAACTTGGTTGTGGTACCCTGGCGGTCAGGACATTTATTGGCGAAATGCCCCTTTGCACCGCAGCTGAAGCAATGCAGATTTGCAGCTGGATTAAGTGATGGGGTCTGCCCTGGGGGGCGAGGCGCACGAATAACACTCCCTCCTGAACGTGGTGCTGGGTTTGCTCCTGTAGGTGCTGAAAATGCTCCCTGACGGAAGGAGGGATTATACACTGGCCTTGATTGGAAACCACTTTGAGGTCTTGGTGACACCCATTTCTTTTTACGGCTTGCTTCTAAGAGCTTTCTTTCATTTTCCCAAATGAGAGCCTTATTGACCAGATGATGAAAAGTGGGGTGATCATGCAAGATCAATTGTGCTCTCATTTCTTCCTGCATCCCTTCCAGAAAGTGATCCACCTTCTCTTCTTCTGTTGCTATGTCTGTTGGGGCATATCGAGCCAACTGATTAAATTTAGTGAGGTAATCATTTACTGACATGTTACCTTGTTTTAGCATACGGAACTCATTCCTCTTCATCCTCATTATCCCAGTAGGAACAAAGTTTTGACGGAATACGGTCTGAAACTCGGACCATGATATGAAAGGTTCAGCAGATTCAGTCCCTTCCCCTTCACTGTTTTCTTCCTCCTGTTCTCCTTCTTCTTCTGGCTCTTGCTGATCCCCTTGTTGTACAGTAGCAGCTGAGGTAGCTCCTCCATCTCCAGTTTCTTCTTCCTCTTCTTCTTCTTCTTCGGGCTCATCTTGAGAACTCCTTGTCCCACGAACTGCAAGAAAATTTTCCCACCAGGCTGCAGCTGCTCCCTTGAGTTGATAAGTAGCAAAGTCCACTTTTATCCTCTTCTGCACAGCGAGCTAGACGAAGCTTCTTCTCTGTATCTCGTAACCAATCTTCAGCTTCCAGGGGTTCATTGGCTGAGGAGAATGTCATTGGTCTTGTTCTTAAAAAGTCAGATAGCCTGGAGCTTCGGTTGGCCGAACCTGCTTGCTGTCCAGCTAGCATTGCATGCAAAATCTGAGTCTGTTGAGCCATTATCTGGGCTATGGTGGGAGGAGCTGGAGGTGGGGGTGGCAAACTTCGAGCTCGTCCACGTCCACGTCCTCTACCTCGGGCGGTTGCCCTTCTGGTGTTCGGCGCCATCTGAACACATAAGATATTAAAACTTGAAAGAAAGGGAGACAAGGGTACATATACGAGGGGTCACTAGCCCTCTAATCACACCACAGAAGAACCAAATTAAGCTTGATAAACATGGCAATAAAGCATAAGGATTACATTAGTTCATTACAAAAGAGGGGTGGTATGACTCTTCGGTGGGGCCTACAAGCTTCACCGGGTCATATCATGCCCTCACAACGTCTACTACAGGGGGAGGATAGAGAAGTACAAAAGTGAGACCGGGAAAGTGCTCGTACAACCCAAAAGCCTGCCAGAGAGCACTACCAACACTATCCTGCTGCTACTACTAGTCTGCTCCTAGTCCAAGTCTATCGGAGAACGGGAGCGGCTGCGGCTGAGGAGCGGCAACCCAGAGTCGGTGTCGGTGCGGGAGCGGGACCTGGTCGGAGAGCGGGTGAGACGGCGTCCACGACCGGAACCTAAAGTGTCAGCTGTCGGAGAAGCCGGAGGTGGGCGTGTGCTCTTACGAGCGGTAAGCCGAGCGCGAACCACAGGTGAGGGTCGGTCTGCGCGCACAGCGATGGTAGCAGGTTGGGGCAGTGGTACGCCGGCCGAAGCGGTGCGAACGCAGTGCGAAGTGCTAGTCTGCTTGAGACGCGCTGCTTCTTCTTGTGGCTTGATGGTGGTCAGAATGCTTCTTGCTTGGTCTTTGGAGTAGATGCGATCTTGCTGCTGCGCTTTGGTGGAGGCAGGGGAGCTGGAATCCTCACAGGTGACGCCGGAGTGTAAGTCGGTGAAGACGGCATGTAGTCGGCCTGGGCGCGAAGACGATCAAGCTCTCTCTCTGCTGCCATACGGTCCCGCTCAGAGATAGCAAGAGCAGTGTCCATCCCAGTCAGCTGGGACTCGAGTACGTCTGCGTGGAGGTAGCTGGAAACCATGTGTGTGCGCAGCTGCCCTATCTCCTGAAGGGCCCGGCCGTGGCGTTGATCATCGCTGGGTCAATGGACTCGTGGGTCGATCGCGGGTCATCCACGGGTCCGGTACTGAATCGCCCTCCGTGTGCTGGATCGGAAGAAGCTGAAAGGAGTTCATGCGCGCTCTAACCCGGCTTCTTTGCATCGGCCGGCTGATGCAAGCTGAGCGGCGTCCTGGATCGCGTCGGAGCGACTGCCTCGGGGATGAACGGTGCCGGCGATAATGGGGCTGAGGGCACCCTCACGCGCGTAGACAAAGGCCTCCATGATCCAGGACTCACGGCCTTGAACCAGTGTCCTCCGTCCTCGGAAGATAGGCGGCTGGTCGTAGCGCAGAAACTGCAGCATCTGGCGAAGTAGCTCTACGTGCTCGAACTCGGTCTCAGCGTGGGAAAGGAAGTCCCAAGTGAGTGCAGGCGAAGATCCAGCCATCTACAATTTTGAAGAAACAAGAGATCAGAACAGATAAAATAAAAAGAGCTGTAGAAAAGTAAAGACTCTAAGAGTGATAAGGGTAGGAAACAATAACTCTATATTTTATCAAAAGTTTTATTAATACGTTTAAATTAGACACGAGCCTTAGGGTACGACCATTCTAACTAGGTTTCCTACAGTCGTATGCTCTGATACCAGCTCTGTCGGACCCTGGGTTTAACCAACCCAAAATCCTCTGTGAAGATAGTGCACTATTCCCTGGATCAGTAGATAGTGCTCACAGATTACATTACTGGATCATTTCATACACGGTACAGTCCATATTATTACAATACCAGAGTGTGTGCGGCCCATATAGGGACACGAATTACAAAAGGGGCCGTCAGGCCAAATAAGTTCAGTACACAAGTAACATAACAATGAAGCAAGATAGGAGGACTCATCACCCTACGAGCAAGCGCCAGGATAACCAGTGCGGTTAATATTATCCAATGAATCGGCTAATCTTAAACGCACCTAATTTATTAGCTTGGTTGACCAGACTGTGGGGAGAGGCTAGAATCTATTCTAACTATCACCATCTTCATGTCCTTCTTCGGCTTGGTCCTGGTAGAACTCGTACCGCCCTTGATTTGCAAGCTCGGGGAAAGGGGGTAGCGGCGAGTATGAGCACAACAACCGTGCTTTGCGAGCCAACATACGTAATGCAAATACTAGTATGCAAGGTTGATTCAAGGAGGGCTTAGGTTCTTTTATTTGCGCAAAGCTACGATTGCAAATATTATACTTACAAACCACTAGTTCTAGCATTTGTTAAGACCAATTTGATAAAGTTAAATTGTGCAAGATGTATATAATGATGTTGGCTCCATCCACGATTACATGGTTCCAACCACCAATGCTAAATTTTAGATATTCAATATCACCGAGTACTTCCTCCGGAAAAATTCAAAACTTGGAGTACCTCCTCCAACAATTATTCTTCCCAACCCCAAAGTTTTTGAAAATAGAACTAGCTCGAGTAAGTTCCCATGTCCGCCTCTAACCGTGGGCACGGCTATTCGAATAGTTTACGCTCTGCAGAGGTTGTACACTTTACCCACAAGAAATAAATTATCCTAATAGCCTACACGCTTCCTTAGGCATGAGGCCCAGATAATCTATCACATAGCCTTTACCTTACCCTGATTTAGCTAAATAACACCCACGAGGTTTCACCGACGGGCTAAATCCACCTGATCAGAGGCCCCTCTTGCGCCATCCAGGTGCGATCTTTCCCTGTCCCTAACTCTCAATGGTGTTATCTAACTAAGTCCTGGCAAGTTAATCAGCTAGGTCATACCCATATAGACATGTGGTCGTACTGTTTTACATAAGGAGGTCGTCACAAGATTCAGTCCTTAATTTGTCCGGGCGGTTCTGTCCACAACCCAGGTTCTCGTGTGACATCAGCACCAATCCTACTTACCATCCGCCCAGACATGTGTAGCAGGTTTTGAGGGTTTTGAGAAGCATAGGAATAGTTGTAACAAAATACTCAGTCACTTACATCCCATGACTAGCCCAAATCAAGTTTGTATGTTTTTGGAAAATTAATGATCAGGACAACTAGTGCCCTGGACTTGACCAGACTAGCATAGCTTAAATTGACTTATAGCTAATTTCGTTAACATTATTATCTATGGTGACAAGGGATAATTGTTTCAAGTTATCAAGGGGTGGCATATTAGATTTTTCTAGAACATCAAATGGGTGTATAGCTACCTTACAACTTTAACATATACGTTTACATAAAATAGCGCATGCAGTTTGAGTAGTTAAAGGAAAATAACTTTGCAAGAATTTAGGAGCAAAATGATCAAATGCTGACTCGCCTTGGTCGTAGGCAGGAGGTTCTTGCTGGTCTTGCGGTAAGTCTTCCTGGGGCTCAGGAGCAGCTTCGAACTCTACTCGATCGCGAAGAACCGGTGCAACATACAATAGCAAAAGGACTAATAAGCATAAAATAATGAGCAAATGAACTCCAAATTGAACCAAACCGAAACCAACAGAAAGATAATGAATTTAGAAAATTTTTAAAACAAGTTTCACTCCAATCAGAGCTACGACGAGAAAGAACGAGCTCTTCAAAGTCTTAATTTCAGGAAAATCCCAAAAATAACAGGGGAGAGAGAGTCCTTCCTCTGACATGTGGGTCCCACGGGTTTTTATTTTAAATTTTCATTTTTATTTTTCGTTAATCGTCCATAGACTGACGGGTGGGACCGAGGTACTGTGCACACAGTAAAGGGGGCCCACTCGTCAGTGGTTCATTCTTTAATACCCGGTTATTAACAAATTTTAATTCGTTCTGCGGGTCCCACTGGTCAGTCAAACGTTCCATTTTAAACCCGCCCGGGCCCACGGGTCAGCGGCACGTCAGCGACGACTAACCCCAACGGTTAGTGGCTAACCGGGGATTAGGCGGGAGCAGAGCTCCTCTTCGGCCGAGCGGCGGTGAGCCTCGCCGGCGGGAGAGAGAGGGCCACGGCGGCGCAGGGCGATGCCCAAAATGGCCAGCTCGACCCCGTGCGCATCGGCTGGAGGCTCGAATCGGCGGAGGGAGCTGGGTGAACGACGGCGGCGGGGTGAGCGACGGCGGGACCAGGGGAGGCGTGCGACGGCAAATCCTGCGATGAGAGAGCAATCAAGGAGCAGGGGAGCTTCTGTGGGCATCCCGAAACTCACCGGAACAGGGAGAAGAGCTTGGGGAGGTCCGTAGAGAGCTGGCGGCGAGGAGCTCAAATGGCGGAGGGGGTCGGCCGGTGTTGGGGAAGACGAGGCAGCGGGGCTTCCAACCGAGGGCACAGGCGGCTTCCTGAGGTGGCGAGGACGCTCTGGTGGCGGGGAATCGGCCGAGGGTCCTCTGGAGCGGCGACAGCAGAGGGTGGCCGGAGGTGGGGAAGATCCGACCACCGACGAGCTGCAAAAGGGCAGAGGCCGATTAGGTGAGCCAGGAGCTTCTCAAGGGTGAATGGAACTCGGGGAAAGAGGTAGTGCCGGTCGGGGTCCTCCGGAAGACGCTGGCGGCGGTGGCGGCCCGAAGAGCGGCCGACGGCGGTGGTTTTTGCTCGGGATTTTGGCAATGGAGAGGGTGCGGCTATTGGGCGCGCGTCACAGGCTTTTATAGCCAAGGAAGAGGGGTGCGGGAATGCGCGGAGTAAATGCGGCCGAAGCTCCTCCCTCGAAGCGCAATCGAGTGCTGCGTGCGTGGAGGGGCTATCGCCAAGCTAGGCGGGGAGGGGGATTAACTGGCATTAGGCGCACTCATGGCCGCGGGTGAGGAGTAAAGACGCGCGGGGGAGAGATAATGCGGCTGGGTGGCTTGAGGGCGGAGCACGGCAGCGCGGTGGCGATGACACGCGGGGCGGCCAGTCCAATCGGCGGCGACGGGCACTCATGGCGGTGCTTGAAGTCGGGGTGGCGTCCATCCGGCATCCAGCCATTGATGGCGCGGAGTTGACAGCGGGGTCGCCGATCTTCGGCAGCTGGCCGCCATGGCGAGGGGGAGGGCGACGCGCGGGGAAGCTAGCGCGCGGGGCGCAGGCCTAGCGCTGCTGGAGGCGGGCGGCGGTGCGGGGTGCCGCCACGAGGCCTATGCGCCAGCTGGGGAAGGGGGAGACCGGGGGCGGCTCGCCTGGTGCAGCGGGCGGAGGCGGGGAGCGCGAGGAGCAGGGCGTTCGGGAGGAGGAAGAAGGAGGGGAGCGGCGCTGGGCTGGGCTGGCCGAGGAAAAGAAGGAGGCAAGCGGGCCGGGCCGGGGAAAAGGAATAAGGGGGAGGGGAGAAAAGGGCTGGCCCACCCGAGATGAAATTTTAGGGATAAAAATTCATGGGCTGAAAAGAAGAAACTCAAGGCAATCAAAAGAGAAATTTTCAAATTTTAAAACTAACTTTTAGAAATTCCAAATTCCAGAATATACTTTTAGCCAAATTAAATTATTTTAAGCAATAAAATGGCAGATCCAAAAATAGGATGTTACACAGCACCTGTTATTGTTCCTCCTGTGACAACAATGAATGATAATGAGGAACCTGTTCTTCAGGATCCTATAGAACCTATTGCCACAGATGAGGGGGAGCAACAGCAGCCTCAAACAGAAGATGTACCAAATGAGGAGGCCCCGAGGAGGTCTCAAAGAGTAACACTACAACACAACAGGTCTTCTATGACAATTAAATATCGTCACAAACAGTGGTTTTTTTGTCACTGTACCCAATTTGTGACGACTCAGTGACGAAAAGGATACTATCACAGAAGGTGCGTCTCTAAACACCTTCCATGACGAAACAAATAAAAATGTCATAGTTTTAGTGACGGTACATTTTTGTCACAATCAACTATGACGCTCCAGATTGTCATGAAAAACGTCACGGACCGTTGCCTAGGGAGCTTCCACATGGACGCTGACATGGCGAAGTTGACATGGCAGATGACGTGGCAAGTGACGTGTAAAGAATATCGTGACAAATTTCATCGTCATAGATTATTGGGCTTGGCCCATTTAAATTTAGTTTAGACTAAAGTTTAGCCTGTTCTTAAATAGGCTTTAGGCCTGATTTTTGCCCATTTAAAACCCATTGAGCTTTTTGATTCGTGGATAAATTCATGGGCCTTATTATTTGGGTTTTAGCAGCCAGAACTGTTTCACCGTACCTATTTGAAAATTGCTGCAATAAACAACAATACATTTTATCAATTCATTGCATACATACAAAGATGAGAGTTCATACATCAACCATAAATTTGGAAACAGCAACATAGTTTAACCAAACTAGACCCATCAGGCCATAGTATAAGTTCACCAAATAGCACAAGTAAGAAACAGTACAAGTTCAACCAAAACTCCAATTACAAAAATAAAACAGTAAAGTCACCTAACTTTAAAGCAACTAACTGAACAGCTCTAACATCACAAGAAAAGTGATGGATACAAGATAAACTTGTATGTGCTCATGCTCACAAGCGAGCCCTGGAATTTCAAGGAGGAGTCACCGACTGATTAAAGTTGAGTAGTTGACGAACCAGTTGTTGAGTATCATATTGTGCCTTCTTCACACTATCAATCTCTTGTGCATATTCTTTTGCTGTGCCTTCAAGATACCAACCTCTTCCCGAAGTCCTGCAGATTCTTGCTTCTCCGTCTCTAGTTGAGCACGGAGATCTTGCACTGCGCACTAACAGCACCTCTTTCACTTGTCTTGCAGCGATCGCAGACCCATATTTGAAGGAAACTTGACTTTGGCAAAACTTTGGTAACCACTTGAGAGAAGACTTTGGCTGCTGTCCTTCTTCAACTGGTTCAGCCACAATAGCTTCCATAGCGACCTAGCATCATATACAATTAAATTAGTCTTTCATATTGTACTATGGGGCGGTTTCAATATATTCATGTCTAAGAGGCAAAAAAAGAAATCAAATACTTACGATAGCATTCTTCACGAGTTCACTAAAACCAATTTTCTTGCTGCAATGTGTGTCCTTGAAGAGATCAATTGCGATGGGTTCTCGTATCCTTATATTTTCTTTCTTCTGAAACATGTGAAATCAGTTTGAAAGTGTTAGATTGAAACATATATGATGAGTAATCATGTTAGATGTCAGTTACTATGCATATAGACTCGAATGGTTAAAATAAGATCATGGAGCTACCAGTAATGCAATGTAGTCTGTAATGGAAAACATAAGCATGGGCAATGAAGTAGTATCAAATAATAGAACAACCTCGACATATATATGCAAGCACATTTAATAGTTTTAAACATGTATTGTTCATTGGCACATGATCAATGGGTTGTATCAAGTACATAAATTCCATTATATGCTGAAAAAAGATCGAGCAGAGCAGCTTATTATTGTGATTCGGAGGAGACAACAACAAACATTATATGTAATTTATGATAGATCAATGTAGCACTACTGGACAAAAATTATTAGGTTGCTACAAGGCTGAGTAGCAACCAATATGCATACGTCAAGACTAAGCAATTTCGTTGCATTCTTTGGTGTTCTTACCGCGACATAAGCATGTGCAAGGTAACAACGAGAACCCGTCATTCTGAACTGGACTTTCTCACGGTTCAGTTGGTTTTTGATGCATTTGTCCTGAAGATTGCATAATTGTATAAGAGAAGAGTAATACAAACAGTATACTAAAAAAATACAAAATGGTGAGATTGATTTTTGACATGTGCTTCCAAAGAAATCTGGAACAATTCTCTCTAAAGTATGAATCACTCCTAGCACTACATACTAAGAAAACATCAAGTAAACAGTATACTAGGTGCCTCCATACTTGTCAGACTAAACAACTCCTACTACACAATTTTAGTTGATATACACTCTCAAGAAATTATTGATAATCCACAACAAATCATATCAGCTATGAAGACAAGCACAATAGTAAGCCTCAAACAAAGATGAATCGAGCGAGTAAAAAAAAGTGAACTAGAAATTTTCCAACACAAATCACAAACTGCAGACTGATGGCCAGTGAATTATCACTTATCAGGCAGTACCTATACCCACAAGAGTTCTAAAGTGCATAAATATAAACCTGTAACATCCACATGCCTATTTATCCTAAATATATACTATACTCAGGATCAAACATCTTGGTATTTCCCTATCAAATGTTAAGAAAGCTCAATCTATCAACTATTATCTTGCCAGCGTAATAGTCTAAATTGTACAATAGCTAATTCGCGGCAGGACATTCAAAAATAAGCAAGAAGTCACCTATCCAGGGAGTATATCCATGTAGGGATTGCAAGATTAAGAAATCCCTGCCACATGGTGGAGGATATGTGTTTTCGTAACAGAGAGTTTATATACAATAGTGTAATAGTATATCCTGATCTAGATAGTTAAGATACTCTTCCCGCTTAATACCCAGGTTGTCAACGGTCACATTCACGTGATAAATTATCCCCTTACAGCCATACTCGGGGCAAAAACTAACCCCGAGATCCCCTAACTTCCCAGACATAAGCAGGTAAGAGTCACGGATATGTTTGTGTAGCCAGTTAACTTTAGATGACCAATTTTGTGTAGCCAGTTATCGATGGTAAGCTGACCCAGTAATAGACAAAACACTGCGAGAGGTAAATAGGTCGCAAGCTATCCTGCCACTACTCATTTTTTGTCTGATTCCTGGCAAATCTTGCCATCTTGGTAAATCAGCAACAGCAAGATATGCATTTTTACGTTTATGGCGTTAAGATAATGAGATATTGTATTTGCAGTCAAGAAAAACATGAAACTCATCTGTAGCAGCTGGAACTTGAAGTAATTTAGAGGAAAAAAGCAACAAATTTTTAACACTCAAGATCAATGCTTTTAAACGAGTTCGTTAGCTTGTATTTGGATTAGAGGACTATACGATAGTAATGTTGAAGATGGATCAGCTATTGTCTTTCTATCTAATTATAGGGACTATACCTCAAGTATTTCGCATAGTCCACAAACAACATGGGGCAACCATCTCGGTGGTCTCGTCAATCTATGCATAAGTCAACCGACAACCTTTGTTCATTAAGTTTTCTTGATATATTTATTTATTCATTGTGGTTGCTTGCTCTGGACCTTGTATGATTTGTTGCATTACTTATTGTGTACTAACAAAATTTATTGTCAATCAGAAGCGAGATGATACATTCTAGCATGGAAAACATTGTGAAGCCTACTGTGAACACTGAAGTTCTTCCTGGTATCCAAGATGGTTATAATCTTGTGATTTCAGATTACCTTGGTGCTGATATGCCATGCTACCAATCAATACAAAAAGACCTTCATGCTGGGATGGGCCTAAATGATTCAGAGGTGAGGTTTCCTGGTATTTGTAGTCATCACATAGAGGCTTATAAGTTGCAATAAAATTTTGTGGAGTCATCATTGTGCCATGTCTTTCATGAGCAATGGACTTCTTACATTTTTTTGTTCTTGCAGGGCATCACTGTCATGGATGATCCAATATATGGTTCTCTTAGCGATATTGGTAATTGAGATTACTTTTCCGCTTCTTAAGTATTTATACGATTACGTTCATGAGTATTGGAAGGTTATATTTGTTTCGACCTCTTGTTCTAACAAGAAACCTATTATAAACAATCTCTTGCAATTGTGAAAGAGCATTTCCCAATTATAACTAGATAGGGAGACTAGCAGAGCTTAACTATGAATATCAAGCTAGTACATATGTGACGTACCTTGTGCTTTGAGCTTGACCACATGTCCACCAATGCTCTCCATTGATCATCAGTCATACACTTCAAAGGCGACGTTGTCCTCACTTGATTTGCCGGAACCCCATCAAAGTACTTCTTTTTCAGCCTATACCTCATCTGTCGTTGTCCACCCTTCATCATATCAACACATGCATCTTTTACAGCATTACTATCGGTGTCATGGTGAAATGTCCCTAGTAAAGAGCATAAACATCAGATTTGAACATGCAAAAGGCACCATAACCTTTGATTGGACAAGTCAAATAGATAGACTTACACCAAGTTTGCCAATGTAGTTTGTAATTTGATGATCATGCTTCTTGTACTCCTTCCAATGTGGAAAGATAGGTATATGTTGCCTGAGTATGATCCCACCCTCTGAAGCAAGCTTTGCAGCTTGTATTGGTGCATGTGGCCTTCTATTACCTTCAGTAATGTTGATTTCAATCTTAGTGCCTAATCCTCTGCTTAACAAATCCAATTCTTTGCCCATACTGATTCCTCTCGGCACTTCTTGTGTATTTGCTGTTAATGGACCTATTAAAATTTCATTTGCAGATTTAGTGTCAAATATTAAATTTTGTGTACTATCTAAGTACCAATACTACCCTATGTAATACAATTCAAGTACTCTAATTCTAAAAGGAAAGCAATCCAACCATAGTAGTATATCTGAATGATTCAGTAAAGCAATGTAATCATAGTAATTTTGACTGCATCTACCTTGGTGCACCAAGTGAGCTCATGGAACACAAACTAGATGACAAGCTCATCGAATCCTTGCTGGCAGTAACAAGAAGCAAAAGAAGTACGCCATGGAAGACAAACTAGATGACAAGTTGTAGGCCTTATACGAGATGTTGAACAGCCTTACTAAGAAAGTGGACGTCCTTACCAATAAGATCGATAAGAAGTGATGTATATGTTGATGCATGCAGCTATGGAAATGTATGGTGACCTGCTTATGGTAGCTAGCTTTATATAGTATAAGTGTTTGAGTACTATAGTGTATGAACAACTTGTATGTCTGGCTGATATATAGCAAGCAGTTACTTATTAAGTTGTGTGGTGTGTAGTTATTGTCTTCTAGGCAGCTGTATAAGACTTGTCGTTCTTGGAATGGATATTATCTGTATGCGTCCGGCTGAAATTTAACTTGTTTGTGTCTCTGGAATGAAAATTATCTACATATGGTTCTTAGTGCTGAGTGCAAGTGCCATATATGTGCTTACATTTTGAAATAACTCTAGAAATAACAAGATCATCAGAAGCACTTGGTGCTAGTTTGCATGCATCATCCCAAGGTGCCAATTGGGTTGAGAATCAGTACCTCTCATGCAAACACATATTGACTACTCACAAATAGGAGTAGGATCAGATTATGATCAGCCAATTCAGCATCAAGGTAAACATTGATCATGGATATACATCTCCATGTCAATGCCTAGTTTATACTTTGTTGTAATAACTTAAAACAGAGTTTTGCAAGCTGAAAACAACCTCTCTACAAAAGTCAATATAGTATGAGCCAAATTGTAATAGCCAAATTCAATGGTCAACAGATTTGAAAAGCTCTGCCTGGCCTTAAAATTTTGAACGAAGGAGATATGCAAGTCAACATTGGTGTGGCCTGCCTTTTCTTCTACATTATATTTTTCTAACATGGAGTTTACAGAGAAAAAAACATGAAACAAACTAAAAGTAAGAACATTCACTAGTACTTCAGTACTTTGGAAGACACAAATTGTGCTAACAGGATTATGAGACAGAGTTGACAAGCCAATATCACAGAAAAGCCTCACTCAATTCGCAGCAACTTGAGCAAAGGTTTGGGAAGGCGATCCATGCCTTAATGGAGTAGGATCAGATGATATATATCAACATTGTTTCAGAATGGCTCTTACATATAGCATTAGACTGACCAAGGACACACAAAAGCTTCAAGGTTCAAGAAATAAAATATGGTCTGCATTCAACTCAAACTTCATAAAAAAAGGCTGACAGTAATCTTTCTTTTTCTGTAGATGTTTTGCTCTCCCTTAGTCTTTCTTTTTCTGTAGATGATCTGTTATTAAATTGCTGTTTTTTCCATGTGATTATTGTGAGTTTCATTAATTTTCCAACTCAATGCGAGACAAAGGAAAATCTTGTGAACTTTGTAACCTAATATAGTGGTACCGGGAATGAGATAACTGAAAAATAAGCTTTAAGAAATTGAAGTCTACCAAGGTCATGCTATCATTTTCATGTAGATACCATTGCATGCATTTTGGCATTGTTTTGTTGAATCTATGTAAATATATACCTATGGACCAAGTGTCTAACTTAATATAGTTTCAAGATTATGCTTTAATATGTATCTATGTTAGTAAATAGATTGTAGACATTCACTGAGTACTTGGTTTAAGAGGACTAGTTCTTGAGTTCGAAATGAGCAGACAGGCAAAAACACTAAATTTTACTGCCATGTGAGTCATTATGGTTCCGAGGATTCAGCTGTTCAGTCCTATGTGTCACCAATAATATCTACTAATTCAGTGGGTTACCAGCAATATGATATTTGCTACTTTAGTGGATCATCACTAGTATGATCCTTGTTGATTTTGCTCCGTTGCAATACGGGCATAGATGTAGTTAATATCATAAGCAACATTTGATATGGAGACCAAATATGATAATCACTTGCCTTCATCATTAACGTTGATCTGCTCCTCATTCTGGCTAGTAGTAGTAGATACCAATGCATCGTGTGCGACAACATTTCTTTGCCTAGTAACTCTAGTATTTTCCTCCTGTTGCTGAGGTGCCACCACTCTCTTTGATATGCTTGATCCTCTAGCAGAGAAGTTCCTTTTATCATGGGAACTCTTGTTACATACGTCCTCAGCAGCCTAAGAAGCCTCGTTTGGTAGCAAAGAAGAAAAATTAGCTACAAATTAATGAAATTGCAGAACCATAGGTAATTAGCAAGAACAATGCTTGGTACCTTCTGACTTCATCTTGGTCGAGATCCTCATTGTCCTGAGGATTATACAGGGATCCTGATTGTTCATGACTATCATCCTTGCTCCTTGCTCTTGTATTGTTAACCATTGAAGCTAGTGCATTGACCCCAAGTCTTTGCAACAATTGATTGTTCCTCATCATATTTTCAGCCCTTATCTTCTCATATTCACATAATGGTGCTTCTGTACATTCATTTAAACAGTTGCTAGTATAAATGTTCCTGATTAACAAGAAATATGTGCTACTCTCATTGCACAACAAAACAAGGAAGTTGACACCATTAGCTACGACATTACTTAAAAAAAACAAGGAAGCCAACGGCATGAGCTACTGCCATTACACCGATGAATCAGACATATGCATTATGCCATAAAAACTTAGGTCTACAAGTAATGTAACCTAACATCCAAATCAACGTAGGCTCCAACCAGACATCCATAGGCAAGATGGGATCGGAAGCTTAAGCTGTTCATGCACTGCTGCAACATTTCCCCACACAGCCAAGCGTATAAATGAGAAAAACATAAGAACAAGCAGATCCCTAAAAGACCGCAACCTCCTGGTAGTCGCCCTCCGTCGCCCTGCCCCCATGCCCTAACTGCCTTCCACCCTCACCACCACCGTAATTGCTACCCGAAACTGCAGATCCTCGCCACCACCGTAATTGTTACCCGAAACTGCAGATCCCGCTCTACCATGAGGAAGGATTCATATGAAATTACCAAGGGGCCGTTGTCTTGGTGGTGCCTTCCTCCCGGGAGGCATGTTGGTCTTGGGAGGGGTGAGTGTAGATCGACAGCAGGCACGTTGGCGGCGGCCGCGGTCTTGGGGCGAAGGGAGGATGCAGCTATCCCTGGGGCACGGGGAGGTGATCTTGTGGTCTTGGGATCGGGGTGAGGCGGCGGGAGAGGGGGCAGAGGGAAGGTGAGGCAGCGGAGGCAGGAACCGTCGCCGAAAAAGGGGATCGCTAGGTATCTCCCACCTCACCGCCTGTCTATCTCCGGGCTGAGCGTGGGAATGGGATCGCTAGGTGATACTCGGCTGGATAAGGCGACGTGGTAATGCTGTGGCGGCAGATAAAAATTTTGCATCAAATTAGCGCCCATTCTTATTTATCTAATCTACCGGTATATAATAATCGTACTAAAAATATTTAAATAGTGGATAACATGTGTATAAATGTTAGATAATGCATATGTTGTATAAAAGATAGTTAATGTTCTACTACCAATTCATGATGCACATACACAATATTAATATATTTAAAACACCGCGAATATATATATGAAACATTGAGAAAAAAAGATTCCTTAACATATCATCGTTGGTGGACGCTTCCGATTAAGACCCATCTTCAGAGGGGTATGTCAACAGTCACTCGTCCAATAGCAGCACCGTGCGCGAGATTTGCTCTCAGTGTCGCCACATTCCGAGTAGGGGTGAAAACGGATCGGATATTTTCCGTCGGATCCAGACGGATACGAATACGGATTGTGTTGGATCAGATTTTTTTCAGATAGTTCTCGGATCGGATACGGATATAGATTTTTTTATCGGATACGGATACGAATACAGTAAGCCTAGTATCCGTCGAATACGGATACGGATAATCCGGATAATATGAAATCGGATACCCGGGACATAACTAGGGGTGAAAACGGATCGGATATCCGGGACATAACACCTTGATCGACGGGCATTGCATCATTTGTATAACCAAGGGCAAAAAGGGAATTTCCCATTTCCCTCCTCCTGTGCGACTCGCGCATCCCCCTCTCTCCCGTTGGGTTCGGCGCTCCTCTTCTTCCCGCAAGACTCGGTCCCCAAATCCGGTTTGTGAGTTGCGGTGGTGGCGGGATGGCTAAGAATAATCTTGTGCAACCCTACATTTGAGAGCATAAATAACCAATTAAACTTGAGCTTGTTGTTAGTCTTAATTGGTAAATGCCTTTTACATTGACATACATATTCATGTTTAGAAAGTTATTGCTTCTATTAGTGAATACGTGGTATACTTTGAATGATATGTTCAATTCATATGGTTCCATACATGTTATGTCATTTATATATGAATTGATGTCTTTGATGTGCTTATATGATTATATTGGAATTATATTTATGTCTTTGCTTATACCGCAAATATTACAACAGCATTTGGATCTGGACGAAATATCTAGAAAAGTACGGTGGTAGGTTGGGCTACGGAGGACACAAACAGATCACCGTGAATTTCTAGAGCGGTCTGGTCCTCGAGGGAAAAACAGTGGGGGAGGAGGACGACGACTACGACCGCATTAGCAGCGCAGTTATGGAGCGGGGGCTCCAGATTGGATTGAGCCTACCTGCCTTCACTTGACACAAACTCTCTCAAGGAGACAAGGATGGTGTGGGTTCTTTGCATGCCTTCACTTCACATGACGCGAACTCTCTCAAGGATGGTGGGTTTTTTATGTTTCTTGATCGGTTTTGTACGGCAAGTAGTTTTTAAATAGAATATTTTTTAAGATAGATTTATAAGTTGATTATAGTATACACTGTCCTGATTTTATTCATATCGATTAAAATTATACACAAGTATCTCTTTGTTTTTTTATCGTGAACGGTTAGAATTTAAAATTTTAAATAAAAATCATAATCTATAATAAAAAAATTCACTCACTGCGTGGCTGCCCGCTAGTACAATGTGCTATGTGCCAACTGCCAAGCAAGGGCTGGGCCCTTCTCCGGGACACGCCATGTGAGGTCTGTGCTCCCTCTGCCTCTCCCTCGGAGAATACCATTATTAGCCACTGCGGAAGCGGACACGTACGTACTGCGTCGCCGTGGTGTTTTAATCCCGTGGCATTTACGTACTACTCGGTAAGACCATGGTAAGTAGGGTACAAGGGCTAAAAGCTGATCGTTTGGGCACAAGGGCGGCCCTCCTTTTTTTGCCACTCAAAATTCCCATCTTATCCACTACTACACACCAAATCAAAGCTGATGGAGAGGGCAGGCACATTAGTCACGCACGCTCATACAGCAGGCAAACATCACCATATAATAAGTTGTCCACTACTGTTCAGGCCCTAATAGATTCAACTTCTGCTGAACACTCTCTTGATCATGAATCCGGTGTGAGAATGGTGGCTCTATTTGACCACGAGGAGGTTGGGTCTGATTAGGCTAACAATTTAAGCTCAGAAATGAACCTGATGTTTGTGCCCAGTGTAAGATTTATTTGTGATGATTGGGTAGGTTAAGCTGGACCAATGTACCGGGTTTTAAAAAGGTGGCCATCGGACTACTTGATGTAAGATTGTTTGGACGAAATATTTAACATGATCATGTATCATCTTAGCGTTATGGGGCAAGAAATATTTTGTCAAGGATAATACTAATATTAATATTTAACATTATGCTTATCATTTGATCATTTTTATCATGATTGAAATGGCATCTTGCGTGTAAACGTATTCTCCAAAAAATCAAGGTATACGTGCAGCCTTGCCGCTGAGTGCCGAGCTGCTGCGATTTAAGCAGGATAGCTGAGAACACAGGCAGGCATAACACACGCCTGTGATATAAGTTATAACACAAATCAAACTCCTAATGGAACACGAGTTACGCAAAGATTAAAGGGATCTTTTCTGGGAAATCAAAACAATGAATCACCACAAAAGCATCAAGGCAAAAATTTTACAATCATCTGGGGTAGGGAAAATTTTGTCAAGGATGAGTTGCTGTAATTCCCTCTGTACTGGTACAAAAAAAAAGAACTTTCCTCGTTCCAAACAGAAATTATTCAGGCAAATTCCCGAGCTAGTCAAAGCTGTAGTAAAATGGTGCAATCGCACATGGCAAATGCAAAACGAAAACCGCAGGATGTCTGTATCAGTTTAAACTTCTAGGAAACCCAGACAAGGGGTTTCGGTAGATCTCTCATGTTTAAGATGAAAATCAGACGCTTCATGAAAGGGCTTTCTGCACCTCAGTAGTCACTTCCCTCGGCGGCTTCAATGCATGAAGATTTGCCACTAAGCCCTTCTTGGAGTAGTAGTCAATCACCTGGAGGGAGCAAACCGTCCCAAAATTAGAAATATTGATTGAACAGCAACTGCTTTGCTTGATGCCAGATAACAAACAATCCTTTCACAACAACATAACTCAGGATTATGAGCACAAAGGGAGAAGTTGAAGCCTTCAGAAGACACGTCAGGCAATAAGCCACAAGAATGGAAGATATTAAGATAAAAAACAGAGAGAACAAAAGAAATGTATGCTTCCACCGAATTCTCGAAAGACCTTATGCAGCACTATAAGTAGGAACATGTTCATGACATAGTTGACCATATAAAATAGATAAGTGGAGAAAAAGTATCGATCTAGAAATGTATGGTCAGCCGAATTTACTCAAAGACAGTAAAGCCATAGTTTAGCAGGAAAGACAATAATGCACCATATTAACTGAAGAAGATTTTCTTCCCAAAATAAGATCTAAAGAATATATAAGGAAATAGTTGCTTAAGAAAACATACAGGTTCAGTTTGTATGTGGAAGGCTTCAAGCCTTGACTTCAAGACTTCAGCTGTGTCATCTCTCCTTTGGATTAACGGCTCTCCGGAAACCTAGGTGAAAAAGAGAAGCAATCAGGGGACAATGATTCACTGAATATCTTTCTAGTTGTCATCAGAGATAGTTGTTTAACACAGTTAAAAAGCAAGATCCATATATTATAATAACTGACATTAGCAATATGAGCTACCGAACTGCAATCTCTAACAATAATAAACCTAATGAAATGCAATATCTTACATGAGAAAAGAGGTTATTGCCAAACTACTGCCAAATATGCTCAGAGCTACTCTATATCGCTATCATCATCATCATCATTGCTAGGGAGTGTTGGACCTTCATTATCACTGATATATTGCCATCTAGTTTCATCTTCATCATCACTTGACTCGCTTTCTTGCACTTCGTCTACCCTTTTACTACGAAGCTTATCAACTGCGCTTACATCAACTTGAAGAGAATCTTCATCGGCCAGAGCCGGATGTTCATTCTCCAGATTTCCTTCATTTAGTTGGACATGAAAATCGTCACATTCATCATCTTGGTATGACAATCCCACACCATTGGGTCTTTCAACATTGTCATTTTCAGACACACTCCACAAATGTCTATGTGTAAATTTTGGACAATTCTCCAAGCTGTCTCTATGCTTGGTGTCTTCCAAGTAAAATACTTTTGTTGCTTGCGTTGCTAAAATAAAAGGATCATCCTTGTACCAACAACTGCTATGGTTGATGCTTCGAAAAATCCATCATCTTTCATTCTAACTCGCTTGCCATGTGTGTCAAACCAATCACATCGAAATAGAACCACTGTCGGCTCTCACTCGAATCCGAGTTATACCACAGCTCAATTATTTCATTCAAACAACCATAAAAATCAATATTTTCACTATTATGTGTACCCTCAGTCATGACTCCACTATTCTGAGTTCTTCTATTTTTTTCGCGGTCAAATGTGTGGAATCGGACACCATCAACAAGACATGCTGAAAAAATTCGAACTCGGAGATCCGGTTCACATGACAATGCATATAGGTCATCATTAATGTCTTCTCCTTCCATGTGACGTAGTCTTGCAATCTGTACAAGTAAAACACAATGCATAAGTGAATTAACAATACAGGCAACATTGGTAGGGGCAATATGAAATAAACTCACATGATTCTTAAACCAAGAGGAAAATTCCTTCTCGAGGGCTCTCTCGACATCAGGATATCCTTCAGTCTCTAACTCTTTCTTGCATATCCTGCAGACCATAGTTAATTCAAACATGAGCGATAATAATTAATTAGTGGGTTACATAATATAAATTTAAAAGTTCATATGGGATGACTTACTCCATGTATGGCTCAACCTCTGGACAATTGTTTAGCACAAACCAGACCATTTTATCATAATCATGTTCAACATATGTAACCTTCGGGGCTCCAAGTGTATCAACTCCATGCTGGAAAACAGATAGATCACCTTTTCTCAAATCAACACGCTCCCTGTTCCTGCCCTCGCGATTGTGTCGTGTATTAACATCATCAAAGTACCTTGAGCAAATGGTCAAGCACTCAGCGGCAACATATGATTCTGCAATGGACCCTTCAGGTCTTGCCAAGTTCCTCACAAAACGTTTCAATGTATACAACCTTCTTTCTACTGGGTACATCCGTCCATACTGTACCGGCCCTCTAAAAATTGCCTCATCAGGTAAATGAACAGTCAAGTGTAGCATGACATCAAAGAAAGAAGGAGGAAATATTATCTCAAGTTTGCAGAGAATAATTGGGATTTCAGATTTCATTCTTTGCAAAACATCCAACTTCAAAGTTCTTGCACATAATTGCTGAAAGAAGTTGCCTAATTCAGCAAGTGCTTCATATATGTCCTTATGCATGATTCCTCTAATGGCAGCAGGTAAAATCCTCTGGAGTAGGATATGACAATCATGAGTTTTCAATCCTTGGAGGTTGCATCCATCAGCAGTAACACATGTTGCTAAGTTAGAAGCATATCCATCAGGGAATTTTACACTTCTCAAAAAATCGCAAAAGGCAATTTTTTGAGTTTTTGTCATTGTGTAGGGGGCATGCGGAACACTATACGAATCTCCATCACGCTTCAAGTGTAAATTTTTCCTTATGCCCATGTCTTCCAAATCAAGTCTACCATTTATAGTGTCCTTTGTCTTCCCAACGATCTTTGAGAAATGTAGCAAGAATGTACTCACATATGTTTTTTTCGATGTGCATAACATCAAGATTATGTCGAAGCTTCAAACTTGACCAATACGGCAAATCCCACAAACATGACCTTCGCTTCCAACATTGACCTTCTGCTTCCCACTTTCTCTTTTGCTCTCGGGATGTTTTCTGGTCTAACATCCTTGACCCTCTCCGGTTGCTCCATCACTCATCTACACTAAATTCCTCCGGCTTGTCACGATTTTCAGCCTTACCATCAAAATTTCTCTTTTCCTCCAGGATGGTCCTTTGCAAGGAATCGTCGATGGCCAATATAACATATCTTATTCCTTATTCTTCGGAACAAGGATTTTTGTCACATCGCACACAAGCATAATAACCTCTTGTGACTCTACGACAATGTGCTCAAAGCTGGATAATCATGAATGCACCATATAATCGCAGCATGTAGATTAAACTTCTTTCCACTGAGTGCATCAAAAGTAGGGACACCTTTCCAAAGCTCTAGCAACTCCTCAATAAGTGGCTCCAAGAAAACATCAAAATCCTTTCCTGGGCATTCCGGACCAGGGATAAGTAGGCCCATTATGAAGTTGGATTGCTCCATACAGCCCCATGGAGGAAAATTATAAGGGACAAGAAAAACAGGCCACATGCTATATGAAGAGCTCATTTTGCCGAACGGATTGAAACCATCCGTAGCAAGGCCAAGTCTAATATTCCTTGCATCTTTTGCAAACCACTCATACTCTCTATCAAATTCTTTCCATGCCTCACCATCAATTTGGATGGTGAGCTCATTCTCCTTTGGTTTCCTCTTCATTGGTGCCATTGTGCCTCCTCTCCTATTTTTTGGAAGTAAACATCCTCTTCAACCTTGGAATCAATGGAAAATGCCGCAACACTTTTTGAGGAATCTTCCTTCTATCTGTATTTTTCCTTCTTGATGCACCACAAACTGGACATACATCCTCTTTTACTAATTTTTTCCGAAACAAAACACAATTATTTGGGCACACATGAATTGAATCATATCCAAGTCCCAATGCACGAATAAGTTGCTTTGCTTCTGGTAAGATGCAGGAATAGAGGAATCTGGGAATGCGAATGATAACAACTTCAATAATGCGATGAATGCAACATTGCTGATTCGATAAAATGACTTGATATGAAGTAACTTCACCACAAAAGAAAATCTTGTATGAGCTGCACAGGGTAAAGTTCCTTCTTCATCTCTTCTAATAGATCTCCAAATAAAGATTTTTCGCTATACCTTCCTCTTGACCACATACAACTCCTCTACCATGCTAGGAATTCTATCATCGGTGCCATCTTCTTCGTCCTCATCCATACCAACATCCTCATTGAAACCAATATGTTCATCTAGATGGTCTGCATTTTCCTTAGTTCCAATCTCCATTGCTTCTCCATGATTTATCCATCTAGTATATGTGCTAGCCATGCCATGAATATATAAGTGATCCTCCACCTTTCCTTGATGACCATAAATCTGATTCAAACACTTACGGCATGGGCAAAGTATCTCTTCATCCTTATCAAATCTCTTTGAAACAAAATCCATGAACTCGTGACCCCTTCCGGATGCGACTTGCTAAATAGTCTCTGATTGATCCAACTCTGTCCATCATCGCATATGGAAATAGGACAACAAGTAGCAAATTATTATAGTGCTATAAAACAATCATATCAAAACTCATCAAAACAAGCTAAAACAATTGTTATCATCAGGTATACGTGAGTGTCCGCACATTATTGTTAACCTACAAAATAATTCTAGTAAAATAGGATAGAAGCAAAGTACTCCTGAAAAAATGGACGACAACAAATTGTTACCCTATTTCTCTAAAACAATATATAACCCAACATGTTCTGTCCATACCACATAGTGTGCGTGACCACACTACAATTCGAGATTTTATGCCTTTATGCGAACTATCTATTTAGATCATCCAAAAGGATGGTTTAGTGCAAACACAGAAAAACAAACATTTTTGTCATGATCAAGTAAGACAAGGAAATCATGTTAGTTGCCATGTATCACTTTTACCCTTCAAAGTTTCAGTTTCCCGTTTACCCTTTACCAGCTTTATTCTATCAAAACTGAAAATCGTCATCAATTATGATTTATTGATTTACGAGGAAGCACCTTTCTTGTAGCTATTGTTGACACATGGAAGGGAAAATGCGTAAATGGAAAGAATTGGTTATTTATGAATGAGGTTCTGTGACATTAACAAGTAAAAAAATATTACACAAAAAGTAGCTCAGCAAGGCTAAGGAACATATTGATACATCCATATTTACAATATATATATATTTCTGACTATTTAGAGCATATAAGTCCACATCTAAAATTTCCCATATTTACTTTTGTTGTATCTGATGACAACTCCTGCTTAAAAAAAGAACACAAAACATTGCTTACATTTCCTACATGTCATTTTTGTTCAAGCCAACAAAACAATGAACTTAACAACAATACCTATATGTTCCAGATTCCCTGCAAGGCACAAGATAAATTAAATGCAAGTACCATTAACAAAAATGTTGTCCTGCACAACCATGCATCAAAGTAGGTATTTGTTTAGCTCTGGTGATTCATATCACTAACAGCAATGAACTCACCATCTCTATCATCAGACTTATTAGTTACAGCTTTTGATTCACAACTATTCAAAAGCAGCAATAAGCTAGTGAGGTTACAACAAGAGCTAGACAACAGCAAAGAATAAGGGAATATGAAAACTAACTTAACACCTAATTATCTCTCTCACGTAAGATATGAGTTCGGCAAAAACCTAACGACTTCAACATTTGACGGTTACTTAGTCCATCTGTGTCTCAAACAAAGAAAGAAGGTAACTTCACAGCAGAAATGATCAGCCTAGCGATTGTGATCTGGCTGTGCACATTTTGTTAGTTTTAGTTGCCCTCGGTTAGATTGCTCTATTCAATCTGCAGCAGACTCGGCACCCAAGAGGTAGCAAACGTCCCAAATCCAAGAACACCCAGCAAGTGTGTGACCTACAACATTGAAAGCCAGTACCGCCTTATTAGAGCATCCCCCCATCCAGCCATATAAATTATCATCATAATCTTTGCATGTACATACTTCTAGTGCACGACAATAATTGAACAAATTGGCAAGTATAGTATCCCATCCTACAAGAAGCTCCAAAACAGTAGTCGAAGCATATCATAACCAAGGAACAAACAGATTACGCTTACAAGCACCAAGAATCGCCTAAGTTTCAACAAGCAGAGCACGGGCACGCCAAGATTTGAGCAACAGGCCGCCTAATCAACCCAATACCAAGAAACAAAAAATTTTAAGTAGGGGAAGGAACACCTTATATCAAGATCAAACATAAATTCCTTTATGGGACCAGTTAAGTTCTTAAATCCACAAAAGCAGCAACAAACACACGTATAATGATATCGGTCCTAAAGTCTAGCCAATCACACGTACAAAAAAAGACACATCAATTCCTATCACACGCAGTAAGTTCCTATCAATACTTCAAATTGTCAACACAATCAAGTTTAATCATGAACTTTTTAGAATCCTAGAACACCCTTTTCCCTATATCCACCAATATTTGGATATTGCAGAACTTTGCAAAAACTTACACTGAATTTTATGTTAACACCTGATATTTACCACATAAATATATTTGCATGAATAATTTAAATCCTATCAAGTCTAACATAAAACCAAAAGGGCCAAAGAAATAACACAAAGTATTTGACTTGGCTGTACATGCGAGCTCAGTTTCAGCAATGCATATTTAGTTATAGCTTCTTAAAAAGAAATATCATGAATATGCAAACTTTTTTTGCTTAATGCAACAAAAAAAGTTCTTTAGACATTTAACAACTTCTGACTTCTAGCCATGTTCACCTTATAAACATGCATAGAATGGCATTAAATATACCTTGACCACTAAAGCCACAAGCTTTGAATATGAATCAATTGAGAAATATGAAATCTGGAGTTCTTTGAATGGTTTGAGATATTCCACGGGATCAATAACTTGCTCAGAGACTACAGTGTGTGACAGCAAGTTCGATCCACAGCACAAATATGATAGGAATGATTTTTTGCCCCTGCAAAGATCAAATGATTATTCATAAATTGGAGTACAAAACAATATCAACAAAAAACATGGATCCAAGAGCAAAAGCATTAAAGCAAGTGGAATGAACACAAGGTAAAATAGAACTTTGTTCTTTCTAAGAGCAAAGGACAAATGCTTATTGAAAGGGAAATCAGGAAGCTAGCAGCAGATCGCTCGGAACAATAGACATAGGCTTACATAAATAAAGAAAGACAGAAGGCCATTTTTTTTCCTCAATGTCTGTAATTCTCTTCGTAGCTATACATCCGTTCCTTTTGCCATGTTAAGGGGATAATAATCAAGACATCTTTCTATTAGCTCTGCTACTACATTTCAATCCCAATGGAATAAACAAAATGCATCAAGCCAAAGGAAAGCAAGGCAGCTGGGAGTTCTTGAAGGAAGAAAGAACCTTATTTCGAAAGAAGCGCTGTGACACATCCCTTGTACACATTATGAACAAATGGCAAATTAGAACCGTAAGAAAGCATCTTGTAACCTAGCCATCATGACAAATAAAGAAATTAAGGAACATGGTTGTGGATTGTACAATACAACAAATAACCAGATAAAAAATGGATAAAAACAGTACAAAAATAAACATATAATAGGAGCATAATAAGTGGTACCAATAGCATTCAATAGAAAGAACAGACGTCATTTGTAGATTTACCTCAATGGTTGGCCTTGGTGGTCCATCCCCAAAAGGTTTTTAGTATTAGGGATTAGGCACAACGACACTTTATTATACAACAGTAGTTTACTTTAGAAATGAGAATAATGCTTGATGGTATAGTTCATTTGTACGTTTTAAAAGGTCATGATTCAATTGGGCCTCTGCGTTACACCACCCTTTGGCACTTGGCAGGGCTGGGAAAAATGGGTTGGGACTTGCAATGATGAGTTTGCCACATATACTACAGCATCTTAAGAATGAATATTGTGTTTTACTCTATTAGTAATATGTCTATTTGCTAAGCATCGGCACTAGATATGAATCCTTTATGCGAATTGTAGCTGTTTGCATGTGAATTATAGTTGCTACTTCACTTATATCTGACTCCGCCCTAGCTAAATTTTCTCCCTGGGTCCGCCACTGAACAAACTCACTGGTCTCATACATCACAGTGCAAAATTAACATTCACAGTTTATATAGCAACATGCAAAAATGAGCAATAAGAGATAAATAGGGGATCTGGAGATGAACCGGAGGAGGAGAGGAAGCAGAGGAGGACTGAGTTGTCGGCGGTGGAGCTGCGGCCGAGGGAGGAGGTGACGGCGCAGTAGGGGAGGACCGTCGGCGATGGAGGAGCAGGGGTGCAGTGTCGGCGCTGTGGAAGAAGTCGGCGTCGGTGTCGATGAAGCTGCTGTCGGTGGAGTGAGCTGGTGAGGCCGTCGGTGGCGCCGGAGTAGAGCTTCGTGGCCGTGAGATCTGCAGTGGGACAGCCGAGGTGGAGCAATAGAGGTAGGCGGCGGTGAGGAAAGAGAAGCGGCGGCGGAGAAGGGAGATGCTGGTGGCACGCCGAGGTGTGCGGTGAGGAACAGCGAGGAGATTGGGCGCACGGGTGGAGGCGAGATGCGATGGCGCCGGATCTGAGGGGCTAAGAAGAGGTCGGCAGAGGAAGGGAGTGGAGAAGGAGGAGCAGCGGGGGCGGAGATGGAGAAAGAGGCGCGGTGGAAGGAGAGGAAGAGGGAGATACGGTGGAGGATGAAGAGGCGGCGGCGATGTGGAGCAGCGGCGGTGAAGAAAGGGTGGCGCGATGCGGACGGCGTGAGGGTGAAGGGAGGTTGCGGAGAAGAAATTGGCCGCTGGCGAGATGGCCGACCTTCGCCGGCGCCGGAGAAGAGGAATGGGGAGAGCAGAAGGGGGCGAGGGGAGAAGCAATGGCCGGCTCGGCTTTCTCACAGGTGGCGGCTGATGTTTTGAGGAGATTGGGGTTTCGAAATTTTGCATTTGGGTCCTCATAGTATTTAGGGCTTACACATAGGTCCTTCTCCCTTTTAATTTCTTCTGATTTAGACCTCCGGAACTCCGTTTTCAGTGCGGTTTGATCCTACGCGTCCATGACAACGCGCACATCTGTACGGAGCAGACCTGAAAGTCCAGAATTGTCGTCTATGCGCCTTGATCGCGCCCGACTATTTGAAAAATACAGAAAAATGTAAAATAGTCCATTTCGAGCAATTAAATTTGGAAAAGCGTATAATTGATGATAAATGATCTCGAAATGCGAAATATATGAGGTTAAAATGACAGATAATTATATATATAAATTACACATGTCAAGCCAGTACGATTTACTGGGCAAGTGGGCCCGTGGATGCTATCGTGGAATATATAAGATTTGTTTTTTTATTCACTAAATAACAATGACAAAGCAATATATTGTCATATAAATTTGTCACAAACATTATGCTTAACTAGTTAATGACGATTTTGGATTGGACTTTATGACGAATAATATATTTCTGTCATTAAGTAGGACCGGCTAATGAAAAATGTCATAAACGGAAGCATTTAATGACGGATTGTTCCATTGTCATCGCATATTCGTCATAGAAGGCCATGTTTCTTGTAGTGTAAGAAGATCAGCTATTTCTGATGATTATCAGATTTATCATACAGAGGAATTTCAAATGGAGGATGATCCCACCTCATTTGAAGAAGCCATGAGAAGCGAAAATTCCTCAAAATGGCTTGAGGCCATGGAAGAGGAAATGAGGTTCATGAAGACTAATAAAGTCTGGGACTTGGAAATTATTCCTAAAGGAGCCAAAACAGTAGGCTGTAAATGGGTCTACAAGACAAAGCATGACTCCCAAGGGAATGTAGAAAGATACAAAGCGCGACTTGTGGCAAAAGGATTTACACAAAGAGAAGGGATTGATTACAATGAGACCTTTTCTCCAGTCTCATGTAAAGATTCCTTCAGAATCATAATGGCATTAGTAGCACATTATGATTTAGAGTTACATCAGATGGATGTAAAGACGGCATTTCTTAATGGGGATTTGGAGGAAAATGTTTACATGGCACAACCGAAAGGTTTTGTCGTGGAAGGAAATGAAAGAATGGGATGCCGCCTAAAGAAATCGATTTATGGGTTAAAACAAGCTTCAAGACAGTGGTACTTGAAGTTTGACGGTACAATAAGAAAATTTGGGTTTAAAGAGAATGTAGAGGACAACTGTGTTTATGCAAAGTTTAAAGATGGGAAGTTTATCTTCCTAATCTTGTATGTGGATGATATCCTATTGGCTAGTAGTGATGTCGATCACTCATGGAGACAAAGAAGTTTTTGTCCTCAAACTTTGATATGAAAGATCTTGGTGAAGCTTCGTTCGTTCTAGGGATCGAAATTCACCGGGATAGAAACAAGGGGACATTGGGACTGTTACAAAAGGCATACATAGAGAAAGTCTTAAAGAAATTTGGTATGCATAAATGTAGTCCTTCACTGCACCTATAGTCAAGGGCGACAGATATGGGGATTTTCAATGCCCCAGAACGATATGAGATCGATCAAATGAAAGCGGTTCCATATGCTTCATTTGTCGGAAGCATACAAGTATGCTCAAGTGTGCACACGCCCGACTTAGCATTTGTTACTGGGTTACTTGGCGATTCGAGCAATCCTGGAATAGAACATTGAAATTGATAAAGAAAGTCTTGCGTTATTTGCAAGGAACAAAAGGCCTCATGATGATATCTGAGAAGATCAGATTTACTCCATATAGTGGGGTATCTGATTCGATTTTGCGGGAGATGATAGAAAGTCTACATCCGGATATGTATTCACTCGTAGGAGGAGCTATATCGTGGAAAAGCTCAAAGCAAACCGTCACTACATCGTCCACAATGTATGCCGAGTTTGTAGCATGTTATGAGGCTACGGGCAGGTGGCGGCTAAAGAAGTTCATACCGGTTTAAAAGTGGTTGACGACATCAATAGACCACTTAAGTTGTACTGCGATAATGAACCCGCAGTAATGTATGCCCACAACAATAAGTCAAGTGGTGCTGCCAAACACATTGACATAAAGTACTATGTTGTGAAAGATAAAGTTCGGGATCAAATTATAAGTCTTGAGCATATAAGTACCGCAAAGATGTTAGCGGATCCGTTTACTAAAGGCTTACCACCCAACGTGTTCAGAGAACATGTAGCCGGCATGGGTTTAAGGGAAAGCCTATGATTCCTGGACTAAAAGATGGCCCAAAAGATTAAAGTAATTATTTCAGAACAGAGAGGTGTATTGTAGCTGTTCAATCTATCGGCGATTGACCCTGACGATGAGACATGTTCTATGCACTAATCTGTGATGGAATGTGTAAAGGCAAAAGTAATTAAAGATAAAGCATAGATTGAGATCAAGGGGGAGAATGTTAGAATGTGATCTCAGGGCATTTGGCCCAACGGCCAAATGCCCCCCTCTCCCCTTGACCGCGCCCTGATCGGGGGCGCCCGGCCCAATAGGCTGGTGGGCCCTTGTCGCCAGCGCCACATAAATAGAGGTGGGGGCCGGGGCGGCACGCAGACCAAGGTTCACCGTGCCGCCGCTAGACCCACCGACAAAACCCTAGACCCGATCTAAGAGGGGGCGCTCCAGCGACGGGAAGCACCACCGCCAGATCACCGCCGCCAGGGAGACCGCCGCCGCTCGGGAGACGCCGCCGCCAAGGAGCCCGCATCTCTTCCCCGACCGTCGCTGCCCGTGCGCAGACTTCACCGAGCGTACCCGTGATGGCCAACTCCTCCTCCTCCTCCACATCAGACGGTTAGTCCCTTCTCTCCCTCTCGGTATTACCTCAAGAACCCGAACCCGTAAAAGAAACTCCGCTAGATCTAACCTAGAAGATCCTAAACGCTATCCTAACAGTATCGAATAGATCTAGCCGTATGGGCTTTGTCTTGTACTTCGCTCTGTTTTGTATGTGCTGTATAGAATAGATCTAGTTGTAGCACCCAGATGCAGTATCACCCAGATGCAGTCTCCAGTAAATCTAATCGAATCGCTCGTTCATGCAGAAAAATGATGTCTTGGATGACTGGGCGTGCCATCGGCGCTAGATCTGCGCATGTGCGCCCATGCTTCCGCCAGGCCTCCGCGAGTCTACTCCGCCACGCCATCGAGCTTCCGCGCGAAGCCCCCTCGCGATTTTGAAACTCCGCGATGAGCCTCCGACGGCTTCACGCTTGTCTCCACGCACACCCCCGCGCTGAGACACGGGACTTCGCCATGACGCCCCGACCTTTCCTGGGCAGAAGAAACAATTCATGCATGCATGTGTCCTAGGAAACTCCTCACGCATGCATGTGCCCTTACATCCACGAGACCTCACGTATGCATGAAGGATACGTATGCATGCACAAGGCATCTATCCATCCATACGCAATCTTTATCGTATGCAGGCTCCGCGCGATGGTCTACCCACACCGGTCTCCGCGCGCCCCGGCTCCGACTCCGTGCGGTCGACGACCAGCCCCGAGCGCTACGCTGCTCCGCACTGGCGAATACTGCTTCGACTCCGTGCCTCCGCCCCGGCCTCCGCGCTGCCGAAGCTGGGGCTTCGACCTCCACGCCGAGTCTCCGCGCGACGTCGAGCCTCCGCGAGTATGTGATAGGCGAGCCGAAGTCGTCTCCACGCCACGGTCTCCGCTGCGTCTCTCCCCGCCATCGTGGTCTTCGCGTCGAGCCTTCCGCGCTCTCTGCCAAGTCCCCGGGGGTCTCTGCTAGCGTCGTGCGGGCACCTCCGCGCTCTCCGCCACCTACCCTGGGGTCTCCGCTAGTATCGTGCGGGCAGTCCCGGACCAACACGCCATCCGCCCCAACCTGCTCGCGTCACCGCCCCGGACCAGCAGTTGGGCGTTGAGCTGCGGCTCCTTCGACTGGAGCGACGCAGTCCCGCGCCTTCCGGTATCCATCCCATGCCTGCACCATGCAGGCTTCACGTATCCATCCATGCGTACGTGAAATCCGTGCATGCAAGAATTCTATGTTCATTGCTCGTTTTCGTGCAGGAAAAGACAGATATCTCGTACGCGCCCACGCTTGCATGCGTACCTAGGCGCCCACGCTTGGCTCGACCGGGGAACAAGATCTCGTACGCGCCCGCCTGCATGGAGTGGAGCCTTTTCAGGCTGCTCGTGGGTAATGGAGCCTTTTCAGGCTGCTCGTGGGTAATGGAGCCTTTTCATACACGAGGAGCAGCTTGCATTTTTTGTGGCACCAGCCGATCAATGATTCAATATCACCAGGCTACGATAGGCTAGCGGTAAAGGCACCGGGCTGCGCCCTGCCGACAGGCTCCACTCAGCGCCTCCACATGTGGCGGGCTTCTTGTTGCCTCCGCGTGCATGGCTCTGCGTCAGTGGTGAACCCAGGATTTTTAAGATGGTGTTTGAATTTCATAGCTAAGTTACTCGAATATATCAATACTGTAACGCACTATTTTCTCCCAAAACACCGATTCAACAGTACATGTATATAGATATAATAAAAATACATAAATTATAAAAATTAATAATTTTTATGAGGAAATGGACGACACAAGGTGAGCATGATGACATGAATTAAACAATAAATTATAGAGATTAATGATAGTTATATATCTTATTGATCCTGGCTTTTTTGCTATTTTTCTCGTCAGCAAAAACCATCCACCTAAGAGGAAATTGTATGTTCCTTTCATAGAGTAAAACATAGCAAAAATTAGCATGTAAACAAATGTAATAAGGGTCTCATGGCATAAAGCAAAAGACTGTATTTTTATACATCATCTATTAGAAAAAACGAAGAAAGCAAATGCTAAGCTCCAGAAAGAATCGGAGCCAGAGCAGAGTAGAGCAAAGCGGAGAAAGAAAGAAAATAAGTGGAGTAGGGTGGAGTACACCTAGATCTAGAGAGAGGACGATAATGATAAGTTGGATGTGTTGCTCAATTCCCAATGTCGCACTTCCTCCTGGTTGCCGTGCTGCTCCCTTCCCGCCGCCCACTCGCTACCCCGAGTTCACCGTGCCATCGTCCGCTTGCCCGCAACACCTCTCTGCTCGTCCGCGCTGCCACATGCTCACCTGCACCCCGTGCCGCCTCACGCATGATTGCCGTCACGTTTTGGTGCCATGTCCACTGACCGTCGCTCGCCTACGCAGTCCGCGTCCGCCAGTCATTACTCACCTTCGCAGCCTGCACCTTCGCCTGCTCGCCACTCGAAAGTTGGAGCCGCCTTCCACACAACCACAAGATGAGAAAGAGAACAAATGTTAGGGTTTTGTTTGCATCTTTACCTCTTTGGGCCTGTATGAGGAGGGCTAAGGTGGAAAAATAGGCCTAATGTGTTACATGGGTTGCGCATGAGATATAGGGAGTGCGGATTGAATTTATTTGAGGACATAAAAATACAGTTTTAACCTAACTAGCAGTATATATATCTAATATATCTATCATATACTTGGTATTTTGTAAAAAATTTTGGGTGTTCAGCTGAACACCCATGACCTCTATTACATCCGCCCATGCTCTGCGTCGGTTTCCACGCCGCGAGGACCTTCCGTCCGGCGAAGGGGCCTTCACGCAGGCTGCCGCGTCCACCTTCGCTGGCGCACTGCACATCTCCGACACCACCACCCGGAAGTGGCCTCCTCCTCGCCAAGCACATCGCATCCTTCTCTGGCCGACTCGCCGAGTGGAGCACTGACTCAGCACAGCGCGCTCGCCTCCGTGCCTCTGCCTGGCCTCGGCCCGCGCAGACCCTGGACTTTGTGTTGGAGACCTCGGCCTAGGGAAAACTTTTTCGTTTTGGATTTTTTTTCGGTGGGTAGAGAAAGGAACAAAATCTTTCGGTGATTTCGTACGAATTTCGTTCAAATGGTTCATATTAAATTTAAAATTTAAACTTGAAAGTAATGGTAAAGAATATTTAAATCTCCATTTACATAGTAACTTTGAACTAGTCCAGTGGGAGGAAGCAACGGCCGCGTACGTGAGGTCATGGCCGCTCTGTCGGGGGACTCCATGACCACGTCATGATTAGTGAAAGAAGAACCCTATCCTAGCCGGTTTACAGTGTCCAAACCCCTAGGGGCTGGAGCAAGCAGTTGCTGCGCTTGCTACTGAGGGACGGGGGGCTAGGGCAATTGGTCACATCAGCTCACCCCTCGGGACTTCTGCGCTTGCTGTCGAGCAAGTACTGTTGTGAGGGTGGCCCAGCCCCCCTATGACTGAGCTTTGCAACAGGCCCAATAGTATAGGGACATGTGTATAAAGGAATATACCCTCTGCTTTTGTAATTATTAAGAGGTAGGATGAAAATTTTACTAACTAGCTCTCTCTCTAGGTTGGCTCTGTAGCTCCCTTAGTTCCATATCCCCTAAGGGGGAAAGGGTATCTTGTACCCACTATTATACTCATGCAACAACAGTGATATTTGATTACACTTGTTTTGAAAAATAGATTTGGATAGGATGAAATTATTAAGTTTGAAGGGGGATGGAACCCTCTCTGTAGTAATGTTTAGCCCTGGGTCGTTCAAATCCAGAAAATGATATAAGCATTTGTGGATGAAACTATTCTCTGTTAAGTTGGTGAATGGAACCTTCTCTATTTGTATAAACATTAATTGTTCATTAAGAATAATATAACCAATGAACAAATGTCTTACAATGTAGGTACGAAAAATCAAAGTACTTGCCAAATGAAAAACAGGAAAAGAGAAAACACACAAGCTTTTCTGTTAAGAAAATTGGTTTAGTCAAAATGCTAGATGATGTTTAGAAAGTAGCCTATATCTTATTTAAAACCTGGCCCGCTTTACGCACAAAAGAAACCCAAATCTCCCTTGGATGCCTGGCTATACAGTAATGCCGGTGTGCACTGGGAAGGTAATGCGGGTCCCGACACGCGGTGGAAACGTTATTATCGGCAGTGGTAGGTGGTCCCTATAAGTTCACAGAACATACCACAAGCTTTTGGTTGTTCCCGGCCAGAGTGATAGCCATGGGGAACTATCGATCAACCGTGGTTGCTGCAACAGTGAGTAGCCATGGCGACGAGTTCACCGTTTGCACAGTAGGTCCATCGTTTCCAGCCAAGTACATGATCGTGATGCCATTCGCGATGGCGTGCAGCATGCCCGAATACTCCGTTGGGCTGCCGATCGACAGTGACAGGACGTCAACGCCATTGTGGATGGCGTCATCCATGGCGTTGTGGATGATGTTGCCGCTGGCCATCGAGGCCGTGTGGGTGCCGTGTCCATTGGCGTTCCTTGGAGACTTGAACTCTCCTGTGAAAAAGCTTTTATCGACGTCACCTTTGGCATATCACCACGAGCTGATGAGCTTCCGGTTGCAATTGTGGGGACCGAATGAGACACAGGTTTGGCAGGTTCCCTTCCATTTGGAAGAAGAGGGTCCATAGCCACCATCAGCAAAGCTTTGCGACTCTGGGCAAATACCTGAATATTTTAATTGTTTGACAGTCTCTGTTCTAAAACGACATCAACGCACTTTAGAACGGACGATGTAGTAGTATTTACTCCAATAGTGGTGATCAAAGTTTTAATTGTTTGACTGTCTCTGTTCTAAAACCACATCCACGTCTATTTATGCACGGAGTAACCTGAGTCAAGGACACCGATAATGATGCCATCTCCATTTTTTTGCTTTTGCAAATAGCCTGTTTGGCTGGCTGTAGTCCATCCCAAGAAAATCCCACCTTCGAGTCGTATGCATACGGCGGATCGATCTGGTTCTTCCGCACGCTCACCACACCAGGCAGTGCTATGTATGTAACGAAAACAACAATCCATTATTGTCTCGATGATTGTTATCATGGTGTTATAAACAAGCAACTAGCTATTATTAGAATACTTCTTCTATGTTTTTTGAAAAGTAAAAGGAAAAAGAGAATCAATTACCTTGTATCTTTCTCGCTTGCGATCTTGTGAGCCTTACAGAAAAACCTGAGAAACTGTATTTGTAGCTGTAGACAATCGACTCAAGAGCCTCCTCCTTGCTTCAAAACCATAAAATTGCAGTACATTAATCAAGTTGAGCAGTTCTAAGATAATTTTTTATATACATATTGTAGTGGATATCCCATTTTTTGAGTGGAGATATAGTACAATATTTTCTAAAGTTGAACAAGAGAATTTTATACAGTAGAGACCTTCCTGTTTTGGGCTTATCTTAAAAAGAAAACACAAAGTCCTTCAGCGCACAATTCCCCTTTATTTGCGAGGAATTTCCCTTACTGTCATTTTAATCACTTCTTCTGTTTCAGATTATAAGCCCTATGTCGAGACCCGAATCCGCAAATCTGGAGTCTCCTGTATATTTTGCACTAGTCCAGGATCACGCTAGTGCACACATTGTAAACATAGATAAAATATCGACCATATCACGATTTACTAAGAAAAAGACTTAAAGATTATTACTTATCAGAGTTGTAACCTTATAGCCAAGCTTACAGATAATAGTCTAAAAGGTTTAAGAAACTTGCAGCGGAAAAATATAAATAAGCGTGGTGGCCACTCGACATGTCCACAAGCAATTGACTGGGGAGCGAAGTCATAATCCGCGAAGTCGTCGAAAAGATCTCCAAATACCACCTGCTGGTATGGTTCTTCCTCTTCAACTGAGCAAAAATAGATATAGCCGTGAGTACATAGAGTACTCAGTAAGTCGTTTATAACAAAGATACCATATAATATGCAAGGATTACCAAAGGATGGCTGAAAGATTAATTTGCAGAAAGCAGTAATTTAAAGTAAATACAATAAATAGATTAAAATGAACTTTGAAAGATGATTATCAAAAGGAATCGAGAGTATTCACAAGTGAACTGACCATTCACTCCAATAAACCACTCGTGAACTAACCGTTCACGCAATGAACCACCAGTGAACTAACCATTCACTTCCCAACTTAATATCAACCAAGACTTTTATGAAAACTCTATCCCTCAAGTGAAATCACAAGCATTGTCTATGACAGGGGACACGACTATTTGAATAGTTTTACACTCTGCAGAGGTTGCATAATTTTACCCACATGAGATAATTCACTTATCATGTCGGCCACTACACGCTTCCTTATGCGTGCAACTAAGTGATTATCACAATGCTTTACAATGCTCAATCGCAATATGATTTCGCCTACTAGGGTTTCGCTTCACACCCCCCTTGCGCCTCATGGAATCCACATCCATGTTCATCACAATGGCAAAAATCAAAATTGAAATCTGATAAATTAATCAGCCAGGTCTATCCCATACTAGACATGTGATTGCACGGTAAGGCTCAGATCAGTGGCGCACAAAATTAAGTCCTTAGATATTACCCAGGCGAAACATCCACATCCCTAAAGTGCTACCCACACTTCCCCTTTCACTGCACGACCATTTGCCCAAGTGAAAAAATATTTTGTATATCCAACACCCACGACACTACCCATATCATGGTACTCACATTTTTATAACTGTGGCTGACCACTATGATTTAATATCTCATTAAGTCACAATTAATTAATTAATTAATTATATGTGATGATAAACCCAACGTACTATAAGCATGGCTAAGCATAATAAACGAACAACCCATGTGACAACTAGTATTGCATCACTACATAATTACCCAACCTATAGTGAAAATGGAATCCTAGTATTCAAGTTATCAATTGAGAGATTAATCAAATTTGATAATAACCACCAAGTACAAGGATTTGTAATAAAATAGCAACGAACGATAATTTAAAACAAAATAATAAATAATATATTTAAAAAACTAGGTTCAACATGATCAAAGCACACGACTTGTCTAGGCCTTGCTTAATGAAGAAATCTTGATCTTCTGGTGATAGAGCTCAATTTTAAATGAATTTAGGAGAAAAAAAATTGGGTCAATCGAAGTTAGGACGGAGAAGAACCAGATCTTGAAAAATCTAATCTAAAGAAAAAGGCTGGAAATTGGAAAAACTACTATGGTGTGAACCCGGTTCACGAAAAAGAAAGTCTACAGTAAACCCGATTCATGAAAAACTGTGGTGTGGACCCGGTTCACGAAAAAGAAAGTTTACGGTAAACTCGTGATTGCCTGGATGATGTGGCAGCTGACTAGGCTTTCAGGGCTTATATGGCAGACATGTGGACTAACACGTGGCACTAGGGCTGTGGTGGCCATGTGACGTGGTGCTGACGTGGCACTGGGAATGGCTCGGTTGGCTGATGTGGTGCTAACGTGGCCAACACGTGGATGGACACGTGGCTAACACCTTGGCTAGGACTGATGTGGCATGCTGACTCGGCTGCCTGGCTCACAAAGTCTACGGAATCGCGGATTTGACATACGGGCTCTGGCTATTAGTGACGTGGCTCACAGTGGATGGAGTTCACTAAAAACTAAAGAGTCACGGTCGGCGTGGGTGCGCAAACCAAGACCGTGATGCACGAACCAAGGCAAGGCATCGGTGAGGCAAGCGAACGTGAGCAGGCGATCTGGCCGAAGAGATCTCGCCGTTGGAGCAGAGCGGACACAGACAACGGCAAGCGGTCAACCAACGACGATGGAGGCGGACCACAACTGGAGACGAACGGTCGTTGGAGAGGAACACCAAGACGACGACTACAAACTCCACAAACACGATGACGTTGATGGCGATTCGAGAGCAGGGACGGCGATGATGCGAGAAGGCGCAAGCGGCTGTGGAAGGTGCGATGGAACCGAGGGGGTGACGGCTTATATGAGCGCGGATGCCGAGGTCTCCGGGGTGAGCACAGCAGACTAGCAGAGCATCCATGTCGGGCAAGGACACTGAGGCATGGCCAAGGCAGAGACGGTGACAGCGAGAGTCCGCGGAGACGACGACGACTGCGGCGACAGGTGGACGGGCTAGCCTAGATGGAACGGCGCGGCGAGAGGAGACGGTTGATGGTCGACGCGTGTTGACCATCCAGCGGGCGGACACGGGTGGATAGGCAACACGTGGCTGGCTGGTGAGCCAAGCTGGTGAACAGTAATGGGCCGAGTAACGGGCTAGGCCCATTACTGTTCCATGATTTTCGAGAATGTTCTAATTTCAAAAAATAAGAGAAAGAAGATTGAGCTCTAGAAAATAGGAAATAAATTCAGAAAAATCCTAAACAATTTCAGAAAAATCCTTGGGTCTCAAAGAACTCAAACAAAATATTTTCAAAAATTTTAAGTTTAATTTAACCACATTAAATCTTTTTAATTAATAAAAATCCCTTTTAGATTTAATTAATTGTAGAACAATCTAAGTGGTTATTTTTATTTTAAAATTTTCAAAAAGGCTCTGAAAATCAGGATGTTAAACTACTATAGCTTGTGAGTGCTTGCCACATGATAGATCTACGAACGAGGCTATTTTTGAAAAAAATGAGTGTTCGAGAGTTAAATTTGAAAAAAAAAGCTTCTTTGACATTTTACTGACTTCATTGTTCTAACTCCATTATTTGAAACGAACATAAAGCACATACATGCATTCAACCCTGCATTATAGTGTTTAACACTAATCAATACATTACTTTGAGATGGAACGACACACGCATGCTTCATTCCATATAAATTCGACTTTTATTTTAGCCGGTACCCGATCGAGCATATATAACTTAGGAGCAGTGGCGGATCTAGGAAAATTTTTTGGAGGGGCTGAAGTACCTTCAGCTCGACCTCAGCCCCTTCTACCTTATACATCCATGGCTAAAAATTTAGGGGGGCTCAGGGGAGGCTCCAAGGGTCCGGTAGCGGTAGAGGGGGCTCGAGTCCCCCCCGCCCCACCGCTAGATCCGCCCCTGCTTAGGAGACACTCGAATATAACTCTTCAATTATGATGCGAACTGCAACTGGGATTCGAACCCAATGATCACCTCCATCATGCCACGCAAGGCTACCAAATGTGTAGTCACCCTGAATCTTTCGCGTCGCCTTGAAGTTCACCTTGAAGCTCTGCACACTCCTCTCCTTGTCGAACGCTAACACCGACGGCTCCACGGACATCTCGACGCCGGCAGGAGGTTGGAAGAAGGCCTTGTACACAGCATTCGGCTGGCCGACGTTGGTGACGGTGCGCACTACGGTCTCAGATGTCTTCAGATTAGGAATGGTGATCGATGGGAGGTTCAGGTCTGGTAAAGATGCCTTAGGAGTTGTGCAGTTGCCGTTTGAACCTAATCCTCCCATGCAGTTGAAGAAGTTGAGGTAATCCGAGGCACTGATGTCGTATATGAGGCCTGGATCAGCTGCCTTGATCGGATTCACAAACCCTGCTCCGTAGTCAAAAGGATCGGCAATCTTTGCGCGATATCCACCTGCTTGTATTGGGATCCCATTGTTGTCAGTTGTAAGAGCTGCAAGATAGACAATTTTGAAACTTTAGTCAATTACTGACTTGTTCTTAATATTGGTGCAACAATCTCAATTATGTGTACAACAGGAAGGGTTAAGGGCCAGCTTGAAACTTGAACTTCACAGGAAATAGAATAGTTCCTCTAGAATCTCAATTACCAGTTGTCATGAGTGCAGATTTCAGGGCTGCAGGTGACCAGTCGGGATGTACAGACTTGAGTACGGCGACGATCCCGGATACATGAGGGCAAGACATGGATGTTCCAGATTCAAAATGGTAGAAAGCACCTAGACTTTTGTAAGCAGGGATTTGTGGTGCAGCAGCTACAATGGAAACCCCAGGTGCAGCAATATCAGGCTGTTAATTTCAGAGTACAACATATATGTTAGAGCCTTAAATAATTATTATCTCCGTGTCAAAATATAAGTCGTTCTAGGACCCATGTTGGTCAAACATTTTTAGGTTTGACATCGATATGTGAAGAATTACCAAGATTGACAAAATGAATTGATGCCACTAGATCCATCACTAAATATACTTTCATACTATATAATTATTTTTATCTAAAAATATGTTATGGAAGCATATTTCATGATAGATGTAGTGACATCAGTGTTCTAGAAGGCAGTATTAGGCGGCCACCTAGTTGGGCATAGGTGCTGGGCGGCGGGCCTAGATGCTGGATGGAGCTCCGACGCCGCGCCTTGGCCAAAATCGGTGAGCTAGGCAGCTAGCCTGCCTAAGCGGCCTCAGCGGTCAAAGACGGCCGTCGGCGATCAAATGTGGGGTGAGAAGATGGTCCAGGGCAGACGAAAGGCGATCCGGTGAGAAAAGGAGAGGCATTTGGAGATCTCTCGTCGGCCCGCGCGTTGCTGGCACATTTGCAGGCCATCGTCGTTGTAGATGACCTGCACCATGCCAACGCATCCCCGGGTCATTGACGCCATGTACAACACCGTCAGCGATCAGATCCAACCGGATCTAGCTAGATCTAGACGCCACAGCCTCTCTGGATAGAACATAGCGGTGGGAACAACACGGGTCGGCGGTGATGAAGAGGAAGCGAGGGCTAGGGCAAGGGTGAAGACACCATTAGCAGGCGAGGGCCGAGGGCGGATGGTGAATAGCCCTAACGATGGAAGAGGCTTGAGAGCGGCAGCGCATGTGAGGAGGGCTGGAGAGGTGAGGTCGGGATGAGGAGAGGAGAGGAGAAGTGTGGGTGAGAGAAGAAAGGGGAAGGAAGAACACTTGAGGGTCGAGATCCAGATCAGGAGGGGGAGGTGAGGTGAGAGGAAAGGGAAAGGGAGGTGTGCGGGTGGGGAGGAAGAAGTAATGAGGTGCTGGGGTGTCGGCCAGATGGAGAAAGAAACGGAGAGGTGTGCGGGTGGGGAGGAAGAAGTAATGAGGTGCTGGGGTGTCGGCCAGATGGAGAAAGAAACGGAGAGAGAGAGAGAGAGAGTGAGAGGGAAGGAAAAGAAAAAAAGAAAAGAGTCATGACTAATTGTTTTTTCATCTAAAAATCAAATATATATGTATAATTGTTTATCATTGACCCGCTGTTCTTATTTTTATTTCAGCCGTCTAGGCCCCGCCTAGGCTACCTAGGCACTAGGCTCCACCTTGCCGTCCGCTTAGCGCCTTCTTGAACACCGAGTGACATTAATTTCATTTCGTCAATGTAGGTAATTCTTTCCAATAGCAGAAGAACAGCAAATTGCTGGTCAGACTGCAGTAGTGTTAATGTCCTAAATGAATTATATTTTGACACGGAGGTAGCAGTGGAATGCTGTCCATAGCAGAAGAACAGCACAGCGGGCTTGGAATGTGTGGTATGAAATCATTATTTGCATTGAGCATGCATGCTTAATAAATTACCTTGAGAACTCCAGGATAGACAGGGCTAGGCCCCCTCGAAGAGAAAGCTGCTATTTTGGGGGCAGGAACTCCAGTTCCAATCGTTGTTTGAGCAAAAGATATCTTTACTTTTGAGCTATCAGTGTACCTGTAATTTTTTGCATAGTAAAAGGAAAATGCTTATTAACTGAAACCTATAAATTAAGGAAGAGAAAGCTTGATACTTGAACATTAGCTAGCATCTTCACATCCCAAAAAAAAAGGGAGGACGAAGTTAATTATATATACATATACTTACTGCAAGAAGTACTGAAAAATTTGGTTGGAGATCTCGAAGTCGACGGCAACACATGCAAGCGACTTGCATGTTTTTTCCGAGAGACTCAAGAGGTCTGTGTTCCACTGCAGTGAGTATATGATTCCTTTTCCACCATATTTGGCCAATACCGATGCGACACCTTGATAGTCGGGATGTCGAGAAGGAGGGTTGGGTGTGCCGCAGAAGACGACCAACCCCTCTATGTCGGTGCCGGTGATGTTGACGAAAGATGCGTTGCATGGCAGGTCCTCAGAGTACCCTAAGGGAAGAAGTGGGTAGAAGTCATCGTCATGTGGCCCTCCCATGGCCGTGAACAAGGATTGCCCCTGCAAGGATCGAACAATCACATGGAATGCTGCAGTGGCTATGTTCCAAAAATACACCACATGTACTGATGTACACCAAAAAGTACAATATCTCTCTGAAAAATGGCAAGCCGGGAAAAATGCAGTCAGCTGTGAAGAAAATGCAACTTCTATCAACGGAAAAAGCTAGCGACATCCTTCGACACGAAGAAGATGCAACCAGCTAAAGAAGCACCACGAAGATGAGAAAATATAACCCACCGGAGAAATGCGACACGTTTAGAAGGGAAAATGTAGCATCTCCACACAAAAAATGCAACCCAGGGAAGAACGCAACCCATCAAAGAGAAAATACAACCGTTCACACTACAAAAATGCAACCTCCGCCGCAATTGCTCCCACTACTAAAAAAACTAAGACTAGACGTGTTATCACAGACGGTTGACCAAAATCATCGGTATCAAATACAATCACAGACGATTTTAGTTTAACGACCGTCTGCGTTACTAACAGCGCTAAAAACCGTCTGTGAAGAGATAATATCATAGACGGTTCATATTGAAAACCGTCTGTGAAGTATCATAGACGGTTATTAACAAGAACAGTCTGTGATATTGTCAGAACCTGGGTTTAGCAAACCTGGATTCTTTGTGATTCCACTGCACTATTCCCTAGATCAGTAGATAGTGTTCACAGATACATTGCTGTATACCAAAACATATCACGCGGAAGCGTAGATAATACAGTAATAACTTACTCATGGGTCGATCAGGGCGAAATTAATAAAATGCAGCAGTGGAAAATTCACACAGGTGGGACCCTCAGTACTTGCTCACAGGCAGCCAACTGGGGTTCGCGACCTAGTTCTTGGCCTAATCATCTTCCAGCTCTGTCGACTCCTTCAACGCATAATAGGGCGTGTCCTTCTTTCTTTTTCTGACTGACCAATGGTAATTAAGTAAGAGTGAGTACAACGGTACTCAGCAAGCCACCACACATAATGCAATAATGATAGATGCAATGCTGTCAAGTGAGCCTTGATGTTCTTTTGGTTGTTAAAAGCATTGTTTGGAAAGTACAATAAATAGAAAAGCTACTGGGACTTAGCAATCTTGACTAAAACAGATTTTCTAAAATTGATATGGGAGTGTAATATTAATTGCAGTGCAGGTTACATCCACCTTTTACAGTGCATGACTACCTCCAGCAAATGCAAGTTTTCACCACTGGAGTACAGTTCCCTCCAGGAAAAATCAAAGTCGGGGTTACCTCAACCCGATTAGTTTTCATCCCACCCATAAAAGGCTTTTGAAATAGAACTAACTCGAGAAAGTTTCCATGTCTGCTCTTGACCGTGGGAACGGCTGTTCGATTAGTTTTTACTCCACTCTCCGCAACGCTAGCTCTAGCAAACATCACCCTTCACTTGGTGTCCCATTTAGGGCCATCGGCCGGAGGGCGGTGGATATGGCAAAATGGGATGCCTGGGGTGAGGATGCCAAGGGGGTGGCGGCATGGCTCAGAGTGGAGACGAGGGCGATCGATGGTGGCAGGGAGCATCGGGCATGGAGTGGCTATCAATGGCGGCGGTGGTCAGAGGGAGGAGGGAAAGAAATAGGGGGAGCACAAGTGAGGGAGGACCACGAGGAACTCACCTAGGTGATGGAGAAAGCCAGGGGAGCGGGGTTACGAGGCGGACCGGCGGTGGAAGCTAATGGCGGCACGGGGTGGCCACCATGGTGGGGGCGCACAGGAGAAGGAGAGCTTCGACCGGTGGTCATAGAACATTTGTGCTGCCGAGGAGATGCTCTAGGAGTGGGGAATTGGAGCAAGGCCAGCCGAAGAGGGGAAGGCACCGAAGAGGAGGGCGGTGGCCAGACTTGAGGAAAAGGCGGCATCTGGCGAGCTCGAGGCATGGGCTTCCAATTAAAGCGAAGGGAAGGGATGAAGCTTTTGTGGGCACACCATGACGTGGTTGGATTGTCACGGAGTTTGCTAGAGTGGCATGATTGACGAGCGGGTCACGGTGGCGCTCACAGGTGGCTCATGCCAAGCTGTGCCTAGGGAAGAAGAATAGGGGCAAGGTGGGAGGAGCAATGGGGCAACTTGGGGCTCTTTATAGATGGGAGGAGGGTGGGTGGTCGTTGAGCACAATTGAAGACAGGCGCGGGTGGAGTAAAGTCGGGTGGTGGCATCGCGCGGCGGGTGGTAATGGAGAGGTGACACCAGGCAGCGGCATTGAACGCGCGTGGCAGGGCTAGCGGAGGGGAGGAGCTAGGAGAGGGGTGGAGATAGGAGAGGGGTGGAGCTAGGCATACGGGCACAGAGGCAAAATCTGGGGTGGCTTGGCATGGTCGGCAGCATAAGCAACTGGCGTGCTTTGCAACAGGGCTGGGTTGGTTGACCGTTAGGGGCAGAGGGGGAGGAAAGAAAGGAGAGGAAGAGGAGAGTGCCAGCTGGGTTGGGCTAGGGGAAGAAGAGGCCAAAAGGAGAAATGGGCTTGATGGCCCAAGGATTTATGAAGATTTTTGAATTTTTTAGTTCAAGCCTTAAATTTGTAATTAGGTTTTGAATTTGAAACCTTGGTTCAAATTTTGGATTCACAATTGAATTTCAAGATTGTCGAGTTTTGAGAGATAATTTTTGAACTTTAGAATTTGAATTTTTGAGTATAATAATTTGATGGAAAAGATTTTCAATATTAACTTTTGGTTTCAATTTCTATTCTCGGTTTTGAATTTCTAGATTCCAGTATTTAAATTGAATTTTTGGTCTTAGCAAAAGTGATTCAGAATTTCTTTCTAATTTGATTTTCATTATTTGAAAATTTAGCAAGGAACCGAATCAAGAATCTCGAATAAACACTGAGAATTTTAAATAACACAGAAATCAACAAAAGATTTTAGATTTTCTCAATTACACTATTCCCATATTTTTAGGATGTTATAGATATTAACTCATCACAAACGGTTTGTATTAAAAATCGTCTGTGATATTTCGCCACCCGATTTTGCCACCCCTTTATTCAAACTTTCAAACTGAAGTGGTGTCTAGCTCCCCAAATGCCCTTATATATGGTACCCATTGGCCTCCCCTAAACACTCCAAACCGAAGCGCCGCCTAGCTTCTCCAAAACGATCGAAGTGCCACCTCCCCTAATGACGCCGACTACCTCCTTGAGCTCCTTCGCCTCTGGTTGTGACACCATGGTTCACTACATAAGGCACTCTTATTGTAAGAGTGTCTTGTGCAGTGTCACCATCATGACACAATGGTGACGCTAGCCGCTGCCGCCTCTCCTTCATCGCCCGTGATATATCCCCTATCCGATCCCCTCCCCTCTCTTCTTGATGTTTGGATATGAAATTATGAAATTGTTGGATAGCTAGAATTTTGGCCATGTAAATCTCAATACTCATGTGTGTGAAAATTAATTGTTGAAATTCATGTTTTATTGTAGGATGAAGACACGACGCCAAAGTTTTTTTTGAAACAAAGGGCAACGCTCTACCACATTCCATTAATCACCAAAGCAACAAAACAACAACACCTACAAGCTAAACAACGAGCCACCAAAGACATGGCGGCAATCATAAATAGGCCTACTTTGGCCATCTGCATTATCTAATTACGTTGTTTTATAGCGCAATTAGAGAATGTTGATGAATTGAGGAGTCCTATTTATGACTACGTGAGAATGCAATCACAGATGGTTCTTAACTAGAACCGTCTGTGATAATAGACTATCACAGATGGTTCGTAGTAAGAACCGTCTGTGATACTAGACTATCACAGATAGTTTGAGAGCTATCTGTGATAACTATGTGTTATCACAGACAAATAAATTCATACGGTTTAGGAACCGTCTGTGATGACAATTTTGAACCACCTGTGATAACTCTTTCTATGGTAGTGTCCTGACATGTGCCACTACCGCTAGGCCTGCTCTCACATTGCCCCCATCTCCTAGCCCCCGTCCTGTGCGTGGGTTGGTATCAGGTTCCCACCATGATGAACACAATCAACACCAAAGGCAGGAGCAAGATGGCCAAAACCAACATAAGATTCAAGTGTTTGGGGATACAAATTGAGGAGGATAGGAAGCAACGACTAGGAGGAGCAAGTCTAGATTGGGAGTTCAAAGAAGAGGGGCTAGAAATTAGAGAAAAGAATTAGGGGAAAGGGGAATAGCAGGGAGGAAGCAGAGCCAAGGCGTATACCATCATTCTGTTCTTTGATGTCCTCTGTACTGCTGTTGCTTTACTTCTTGTAGCATCTCCTCCCCAGCCGAGTGCACCAAGAGCTAGCCCATTTGTTGTCCAACCCAACATCCCAAGAGCCAAGTGTCTAGGTCCGTCCTCATTGAATTTCAGCTTGTCCCCAAGCCTACTCCATGCGTTGAAGGCCATCGAGATCCCGCAGTATCCTATGACTCTTCCACCACATGTCCATTCCAATCACGAGTCCACTGCTATGCTTTTGCTGCTCTAATATGGGAAGTTAAAGACACTGCCCACTTGAAGCATTTGAGTTCATCCCAAGAATTTGAACAACCTGCCCCCCTTTCAGAGTGCAGCAGTTAGACTTGGCTTCATATAAATCATCTCGTGCAAGATGCTTCACCCGCAACAATGGATTGAAAGCATAATTCATTCCTTAATGGCAACTGCAGCCCTCCAAAATAGCCCTCCAAGTCGGCTGGGTTCTGGATATGAAACTGTACTCCTTGCAAAGCAATAGATAATTTCCATTTTCCCAGCCATTTGCAACCCTCAATTATCTAATGCAATGCAGAATTTGTAGAAAGGAGGAACCCATCAGCCGAAGTACCTCAGCAAGGTAGATAATCTCCTCTAAAACTACATCATCCAATTCATGCATCTCCTTTTGCTTTGCATGATCCAGGATATTTGACACTATGCCCTTCACAGCAATAACAGCTTTCTGCCTGAATTGTTCACGAATCAAATGCTGATTTTCTTTAATTAAACAAACAAAAATATCAACAATGTCCCTCTCATTGCTGTGAAGGTCATCATCAGAGTGCAATTTGCAGAATGAAAGCAGCCTATTGATCTGAGATCTTAGATTATGATTTGTTGAGTCTGGAATACAAGAGTTAAAAGGTCTTTTCTTGGCGATACAACTCAATGGGCATTTCATAGTACTAGTTCTGTCGAAAACACCCAATGCTGGTAGGTATTTCAAGTAAGCATTCATCGCATGCTAAAACGCTAGCAAATGCGGGTCCAGATCCCCATTGGCAACACATCTAGATGTGAGCAATACAAAATGAGCTTGGACAACAACCGGCATGGAGAACAAACAACCCTTGTTTGCCAGAGACATAGCTCCCAGCAACCCAATTTTTAGAGTCCCCTCTATCACCTTCCTCGACCAAGAGAGTGTGCTAAAAAACAGCTCAAATCCTCCCTTATCTCCCATGGATGAAATGAAGTGGAGGGACATGAGCTCCAGCACGACACTAAGCTCACCCCGGCAAGATGGGGCCATGGTTGAGACCCTTGATCCTTTCGATATGGCACCATTGGCCATGGTGAAGCACCTCCTCAGTTGTTTGCTAACCATAAGATTCTCAATGAACACAAAGTTTAGGATGAGGGCGCATGCAACGGAAAACTTGTCAGGGTCATAGTTAGTGAGAACGAGGCCATTGGTGGAGTTGTGGTGACACAACTCAGATTGTAAGTGGAGTTGGTGATGATGATGCAGCCAGTGTCTAGCATGATGGTGGTTGTGGGTGAAGTCAAAGTTGTGGCTAGTATGAACAAGGGCAACTGCACGCTAGTGTCAGGATTGAGGCACATCATTAGACACTTGGCGAGCATCTCTGGATTGAGGCTAGTAGCTACGGTGCTGCGGTTGAGGTTGATGGCATGCTACTCTTGGATGAAGTGTAATGGTTCTGGGAGGACGTGATGGTGAGGGTCGCAGGCGCGAGTGCACCCCAGCTACAAGGAATGAGGCCATAGTCGTTCATGGAGGCTGTGGTGGCAGTCTGGTTGCCTGAAACCTTAGTGAGGGGAGCACTGGGGCTTAGTAGGCTTGGGGAAGATCCTGTACATGGCCATCATGGACAGGGATGTGAATGTCAGCACACCGGTGTTGTCAGGACAATTCGTTGAACACTTGGTGGGTGTTCCCATGCCAAGCTTGACATTAGCAAACAACTTCAGCGAGGAGACCGTTGAGGGATCCATAGGTGCTAGGATGACCATGGACTCACTCCTCGAGAGCAAGGACATGGCTATGACCTGGATGTTGCTGGCATTGGAGTCGAGACTCAAAGTCAAACACTTGGTGGGTGTAGCGAAGTTGGTGTCGGTGACGAAGGTGTTGATAGTGGGCTGAGCAGCAATGGCACAACTTGAGATGGTGGCGAGCTCAGTAATAGTCGAGAAAGAACTTGGGGCCATAGTCGGAGCGAACACCGGCATAGGCAAGTCGGCGATGTGGTTGGAGCACACTATCGAACACCTGACAGGCTACTTGGCGGCAAGGGTGGTGTCTGAACACAGAGTAGCAGTAGTGTTGATTGGGCCCATTGCGGTGAGGAAGTAGGACACCGACGTGGTTGCTGGCTGGCGAGGGTGGCGACTTGAGTCCAAGGGTGGGCGCGACCTATGGCCCAACGATGGCCCTAACACCGATCGCTACCTCCTTCATGCTTGCAGCAGTCTTGGCCATCTTGGACGATAGCTCCTTGAGGCTGGTCGTATTCCTTGCCATCTTCGATGACAACTTCCTCATACGGCGAGCAACTCATCCAACATTGCCTTGCACTGTGTTTCGCTCTCCTTTTGAGCATCGCTCATGTTCACCTCAGAGTGTGAAACCACTGGGATCGAAGGCTCTGATACCATATTGTCACGTTCCCACCTTGATGAACACAATCAACACTAAAGGTAGGAGCAAGATAGCCAAAACCTACACAGGATTCATGTGTTTGGGGATACAAATTGAGGAGGATAGAAGCAAGGACTGGGAGGAGCAAGTCTAGATTGGGAGTGGAAAGAAGATGGGCTGGAAATTAGAGAAAGAAATTATGGGAAAGGGGAATAGCAGGGAGAAAGAAGAGCCAAGGTGTATACCATCATTCTGTTCTTTGATGTCCTCTATACTGCTACTGCCCTGCTTCTTGTAGCATCTCCTCCCCAGCTGAGTGGGCCAAGAGCTAGCCCATTTGTTGTCTAGCCCAATAGCCCAAGAGACAAGGGTCTAGGTCCGTGACATTAGGAAGAAGAGCCATGGCATATACCATCATTCTGTTCTTCAATATCCTCTGTACTGCTGCTGCCCTACTTCTTGTAGCATCTCCTCCCTAGCCGAGTGGGCCAAGAGCCAGCCCATTTATTGTCTAGCCCAACAGCCCAAGAGCCAAGGTCTTGGTCCATCACAGTTGGGCACCATCAACGGTTGCAGGTAGAGGTGGAGGAGGCGTCTGGGAAAAACTTGTTGTAGGCAAAGGAGGTGGTAGGTGTGGTAAAGGTTAGCGGCAGCAGCTTCTGATTGATGATCAAGGGGAGGGTTGGTGGAGCAGTGACGCCAATTCAGGATGGAGATGTGGCACCGACAGTCTGAGGTAGAGGGGCAGCTGCAACTAGTGGAGGTAGCTGGAACCGATGGTGGTAGCTGGAAGCGACTTCGGTCTAGTGAGTGGCGAGGGAGGAGGTGGAAATTAAATGACGGCTGTTGCTTAACATCGAGCCTATATTTGGAGACGCATTGTGATTTTTTGGTCATGATTGAAATGCACAAAAATATGAATTTTTGAAACTTTTCGATGCATTTCTAGAATTTAATTGAACCTTCTCAAATCTTCTGAAAACCAAAAAATATTAAAAGGAATAATTATATCGAACGAATCAGTGGAATAAAAATCTATACCAGTTGAATATGGTCAACAAACAAAAGGTCATTTCTAATACAAACATTGGTCTGAAGTGAAAACCTACAATGAGTTGAATAAAAACGAAATCTAAAAATGAAAAGGGATAATAAAACCTTAACTCTACTTCGGCTGCCTCCCAACGCAGCGCATTTTCCCTCCACCCCACTGGCGTGGGGGATATACTATGTGCATTGGTTTTTGTGGGGTTTAATGTGTTCTAGCGCCCAGGGGTTATAATTAATCAGGCATGTTAATGTCTGACAAACTATTGTAAATGTTTTGTTACAGTTACTCAGTTGTACGCTATCATGTTGTATCTATTGCATGACAAAATAGGCTGTACGTCTTATGGTCAAAGTCTATTCAAATAATTGTGCCCTCGGTTATGAGCATTACAAAAATGGTGACACTTGATTAATTAGACTTGTTTTCAAAAATAGATGAAACTATTCTCTGTTAAGTTGGTAGGTGGTCGCTATAAGTTCACAGAACATACCACAAGCTTTTGGTTGTTCCCGAGAGTGATAGCCGTGGGGAATTGTCGATCAACCGTGGTTGCTGCAACGGTGAGTAGCCATGGCGACGAGTTCTTCACCGTTTGCGTGGTAGGTCCTTCATTTCCAGCCGAGTACACGACCGTGATGCCGTTCGCGACGGCGTGCAACGTTCCCGGAGTCTCTGTTGGGCCGCCGATCGACAGCGACAGGACGTCAACGCCGTCGTGGATAGCATCGTCCATGGCTTTCAGCATGCCTGCATCAGAGCACCGAGAATGAGTCGGGTATGCACCCCAGCAAACCTTGTACACGGCTATCCGGGCGCGAGGTGCGCCCCCGCGAGCGATCCCGGCCGCCAGCCCGCGAAAGCTGGCGTTGTGGACGATGTTGCCGCCGGCCGTCGATGCCGTGTGGGTGCCGTGTCCATGGGCATCCCTTGGAGACTTGAACTCTCCTGTGAACAAGCTTTTATCGACGTCGCCTTCGGCATACCACCGCGCGCCGATGAGCTTCCGGTTGCAATTGTGGGGGCCGAATGAGACGCCGGTTTGGCAGGTTCCCTTCCATTTGGAAGGAGGGGGTCCATAGCCATCGTCAGCAAAGCTTTGCGACTCTGGCCAAATACCTGAAATATGTACTCCAATGGTGGTGATCAAAGTTTTAATTGTTTTATTGTCTCTGTTCTAAAACGACATCTACTTTGCACGGAGTAATAACCTGAGTCAAGGACACCGATAATGATGCCATCTCCATTTTTTGCTGTTGCAAGTAGCCCGTTTGGATGGCTGTAGTCCATCCCAAGGAAATCCCAGCTTCGAGTCGTATGCGTACGGTGGATCTGGTTCTTCCGCACGCTCACCACACCAGGAAGTGCTATATATGTAACGAAAACAGCAATCGATTATTCTCTCAATGGTTGTTATCACGTTGTGATAACGAAGCAACTAGCTATAATCAGGGTTCATCGTTTCGTCCGAAATTTCACGAAATTTTGGAAATTTCTCCCCTTTCAGGATTCTCTGAAAACAGCAATCGATTATTGTCTAGATGATTGTTACCATGGTGTGATAAATTAAACAATCAACTAGCTATAATCAAAGTAGTGATTCTATGCCTTTTCGAAAAGCAACAGGAAAAAAAAGAATCAGTCACCTTGTATCTTTCTCGCTTGTGATTTTGTGAGCCTTGCAGAAAAGCCTGAGAAACTGTATTTATAGTTGTAGATAATCGACTCAAGAGCCTCCTCCTTGCTTCAAAACCATAAAATTGCAGTACATTAATCAACTTGGGTAATGCTAAGATAATTTTTTTATATACATAGTATAGTGGATATCCCCATTTGGTTAAGTGGAGATATAGTACAATATTTTCTAAAGTTGAACAAGAGAATTTTATGCAGTAGGAGCCTTTTATCTTAAAAAGAAAACACGAAGTAAGTCCTAAAGGGCACAATTCCCCTTTTTTTGCGTGGAATTTCCCTTACTCTCATTTTAATCACTTCTGTTTCAGATTATAAGACTGAGCATACGAATTTCCTATCAGATCGTTCTAAGGCAAATTTTACTAAAATTCTTTATTTAATTTCAACATTCGTGCCTATATATAATTAATAGTTATGCTCTTATGCCAAGACATCTTAATTAAAAACTCTCCCCAATTCATTTTGCGTATCATCTTGTTTTGAAATATAAGACCTCCATGAAAAGAAAAGGTGCATTTGACCCACATTTCCCTACTTATATCTATACCTTTAGTCCAAAATAGATGCACGTCGTTCTTAGAATGTGTGGAGTCAATCTTTTAAAACTTTTTATCACTAACATAAACAAAAAGTACGCCGGACTATTGACATTAAAATTATATTAGTAGAGTTATCATCAAAAGTACTTCCGTATTGTTTCATTTTTAACAGCTTTTTCTGCCACATAACCATGAAAGTAATGGTCGAAGATGATCTCTCTCGAGCAGTAGCAGTGCAGAGGGATTCCATACCTTCCGAGAATGGAAGCGAGCATGTCGTGGTGTGAAGCAGTGACGAGATCTGCATCTTCATGTCGTCTCTCCCCGAGGTAGACAATGTATATCTGGCGACCATTAATTGCAAGATTGATAAGGATGCATCGTTGTGCTTCGTTAATTAGCAAGATTGATGAAGATGGCAATGGCGGCTTACCTGTCTTGGTTCGCCCTGCTGGTCAAGCCCGTGAGACCATTGCAATTGCAGCGAAAAGCGCAGAACAAAGAGCACTACTACGGACAGAGCTTGTAGCTTCGAGAGCCTCGCCATTTTTTTCTGCTCTATTATTGCAGCATAGCTCTAATGCAACTGCATGCTTTCCTTTTTATGCTGAGCGGGTATACCCTTAAGGATAAAATCTAAACACTGCAGACATCACATGTAGACAAAATGTGATGTCTACATGTGACTTGTTTTCAAAATGTGATGTCTACATACGATGTACTTCTATTATTGCAGACATCACATGTAGACACTGGTTCTATTATTGCAGGATAGGGCTGGTTCTATTATTGCAGCATAGGACAAAATGTAAACACTGCAGACATCGCGTGGATCACGTGGATCATGGTAGAGAGATAGAGCGGCTCGGTTCTTCTCCGCAGAGTGTGATGCATAGAAGAAGACAAGGGGATAAGTGAACACTACTACAGAAAGGCTAATAGTAGACGCCAAATCACAGACGGTTTCGTGAAACCGTCAGCAATATCTACTAATACGAGCGGTTTTAATTAGAAGGCGTCGTGGTATTTGTGGCGGGAAAAGGAGTATCACGAGCGGTTCTTACATCTGAACCGTGCGCGATGCTCGAATATCCTGACGGTTTTATTAAAAACCGTCTGTGTTGTGTCGACTATCACAGACGGTTGTTGTTAAGAACCGTCTGTGAATATTCACAGACGGTTTTTAACAAGAACCGTTTGTGATGTCCCTTTGTCTGTCATATTTTAGATCAGAGGTTAATATATAAGTACACATTGCTTCTAATAACTTAACTACAAAAGTACTGAGACAAGAGATCACAAATTAAAGGCAAATTTATTAATTTCAATTAGAGGCAAATTTATTACAATAGTCGGACAGGTAAAGAGTTTCCCAGATTGTAATCTTTTGGGCTTCGTACGCTTCTTCTTCGACTTGGGAACTTGGAGGATCAGCCGCTAAATTCTCGAACGCCGTTAAGATTGCCCTTGTCCTCAGCACTTCCTCGTGCAGCCTGGGCAAATGATCGACATCCATAATGTTGTAGAGGATAGCATGAAAAGATTCCTCGAGAATGCCGTATCGCTTGATCGGCAAGGCTATCCATCGATCTCGCAATGCGTGCAGAGCTTCTTCCGCTGCGCACATTGTGGAGAAGAACGGGGTGAGGGCTGTTTCCCATTCTTGAGCGGCGGCGAGACGCCTCCGTCGACGGCGGAGGATCAGTCAAGCCGACGGATGCAAGAAAGTCGGGAAGGAGAGCGGGCGGTGCAGAAGTCGCTCCGGATGCAAATTGCTGGCGCTGTGTAAGGTTCCGGCCGAACAATTCTTGATGAGCAGATGAGAGGAAGGAGATGATCACAAGAACAGTAGAAGCCATGTTGTATTGTATATTGTATTGTACGTCACGTAGAAGAGACCTGGATTAGCGCGCATATTTAACCTTTAGCACGAGCGGTTCGTATACCCAAACATTAATGATATAGGCGCCGTATAACGATCGAGAGGCGTTAATTAGACGATCGAAACACGGCGTTACGCATCGAAACGCGCGCGGCGTTCGGTATGGAGCTTATGGCGGCGGTTTTTAAAACCGTGCGTGATAAGTTGGTTATCCTGACGGTTTTTATTAAAAACGGTGTGATAATTACAACCGGTTTTAGTTAAAACCGTGCGTGATAATGACTAAGGCATTTATTGCGCTTGCTCGATCGCATCTGTCTTCATTTCGATCCGATCTAGCCATCTGCTGCGCACTTTTCACTCGGGAGGAAGCTAGGCGATTTCGGCCGATTATTTTGGTGGGAAGAGGCGAGAGATTGAGCTTTGAATTAAGATTCAGACTTTCTGGTTCTTTGTAGATATGGTTAGTAATGAAATTTATTTTTTTAATTGCATTACAATTTAGGTGTAAGTAATCCATGAGTGGTTATTGAAGATGGTTAATTTGCAAAATTGTTGGTTATATAATAGCTATTGTGTTTGTAATATGAATTGAGCTAGGAAATTAAATCTCAATATAATAAATGTGGCTGGTATATATGTAGTTATAATTAGTTATTCTAGATTTTAATACTAAGTTGTTATATATGTACGTAACGTAGGACCGAAGCTGGATGTATGCATGAGCCATGTGAGTGAAGAGTACATTAATGGCGTTTACGCTTTTATAAGAGCCGCGAGGAGGATATGTTGAATAAGGGTGGAATATATGTGCTGTCCATGCATCGATGCGCGAATTTGAAGATGTTTACGAACCGAGGCAAATTGAAGCGCACTTGATTCGGAGGGTTTCAAAAGGATTATACGTGTTGGACCAATCATGGCGAAGTGAATGATCATATGCCGCGGATGACATCGCGGTGAAGTGAATGATATGCCCCGGATGACATCGCGGTGAAGTGAATGACATGCCGCCGGTGATGTCGATTGTGGCTCGGATTCGGATAGGTTGCACGATGATAATCTGGATCAGATGCTTCGCGATGTAGAAGAGAACTATGATGAGAGAGAGTATGTTAAATTCCGTGGCTTGATGGAGGACTCAGAGAAACCTTTGTACACGGGCTGCAAGTACACGAGGTTGTCGACCGTGCTTGAACTGTTGAAATTGAAAGCAAGCAACGGTTGGTCCGACAAGAGTTTCACGGCGCAGCTAGGTCTTTTAGCGGACATGCTTCCGGAGGGAAATGAGTTGCCTAAAACCACGTATAAAGCGAAGAAGGTTCTTTGTCCGTTGGGAATGGAAGTAGAAAGAATACATGCATGCCCGAACGACTGTATCCTCTACCGTAAAGAGTATGCAAACATGCATGTATGTCTGGTGTGCAACACATCCCGATACAAACATAACAATTAATCAGATGATGGCGAGGGAACAGAGGCGAAGAAAGGACCTCTTGCTAAGGTGGCATGGTATTTTCCTATAATTCCCCGTTTGAAAAGGTTTTTTGCAAAACCAAAGGAGGCAAAACTGCTGCGTTGGCACTCGGAGGAGCACAAGAAGGATGGAATGATAAGACACCTTGCTGATTCCGCGCAGTGGAGAAACATCGATAGGAGGTTTGCAGAGTTCGGTGCAGAACCAAGGAATATAAGGTTTGGGTGAGTGCGAGATGGAATGAATCCTTTCAAGAGCATGAGCGGTGACATAGCACATGGCCCGTGACTCTCTGCATCTATAACCTTCCTCCTTGGTTGTGTATGAAGCGAAAGTACATTTTGCTGTCGATACTTATCCAAGGGCCAAAACAACCTGGGAATGATATCGATGTGTTCCTAGCACCGTTGGTGGAAGATCTAAAAGTAGTATGGAACGAAGGGGTACAGGTATGGGATGCATACAAATGAGAGAACTTCACTCTGCGCTCCTTATTGTTCTGCACCATAAATGATTATCCTGCCCTTGGTAACCTATCGGGTCATAGTACAAAAGGTGCCAAAGGTTGTACTCACTGTTTAGATGGTACCGAGAGTGTGTGGCTGAGACACTCACGCAAAACCGTCTACATGCGTCACCGCCGGTTCCTTCGGAGGGCTCACCCATACCGCAAGATGAAGAAACAATTTGACGGAGAGAAGGAAGACGGTTCAGCTCCAAGGCATTTAAGGGGACACGAGGTTTATGATATGGTTAAGGATTTAGATGTTGTCCTCGGAAAGGGACGTAAATTGAGGGCTCATGATAAGAACACCTGGAAGAAGAGATCAATATTTTGGGACTTACCTTATTGGGAGTATCTAGATGTTCGGCACTGCATCGACGTCATGCACGTAGAAAAGAATGTGTGCGACAGCTTGATTGGTCTCTTACTAAACATCCGTGATAAAACAAAGGACGGCGTCAACGCACGGCTTGACTTGGCTGATATGGACATCGGGCCCGAGTTAGCACCGACATGCGCGATAATGGACGAACGTACCTTCCCCTGCGTGTTACACTCTGTCCAAGGTGAGAAAACAGAATCGTGCGCTGCTTGCATGGTGTCAAAGTTCCGTCCGGTTACTCCGCAACGTGAAGAAACTTGTTTCGATGCAAGATTTGAAGTTAAATGGCATGAAGTCTCATGATTGTCATGTGCGATGACACAGATGCTCCCTATTGCAATTAGAAATATTTTGCCGATCAAAGTCCGAGAGACAATCATGAGGCTATGTTATTTCTTTAACACAATTGCTCGAAGGTCATCGATCCCGAAGGACTAGATGCTCTGCGGGGCGAGGTGGTGATGACTCTATGTCACCTTGAAATGTATTTCCTCCTTCGTTTTTGATATCATGGTCCATCTCATTGTTCACGTTGTGTGGGAGATAAAAATGTGCGGGCCCGTATTCCTACGTAGCATGTACCCATTTGAGAGGTTCATGGAATTCTCAAGTCCTACGACGGAATCGTTTTGGCGGAGGGCAGCATCGTCGAAGGTTATGCAAGCGAAGAGGTCATTGACTTTTGTGTCGATTATATGGCTCAGATTCAACCGATAGGTGTCCCTCAATCTCGTCATGAGGGGAGGCTGAAGGTTCTCAGAACTATCGGAAGGAAAGCAATCACTCCAGATATGGACATGTATACTCAAGCCCATTTCACGGTGTTGCAACACATGACTGAAGTGGCGCCTTATGTGGACCAGCACAAGGATGTGCTTCGGCAACAGAATCCGGAGCGGCTGGATGTTTGGATCATGAGGCAACACAACCGTCGGTTCAACCAATGGTTGAAGGAGCAAATCGCTAGGAGCTCGCGAGTGAGACGCGACATGGTTGGCAAAAGGGCCGACATTTACAGTTGTGACATGGCAAGGATATGACATAAATGGGTACACATTCTATCTGCATCTCGGGATGTCAAGAGCACTAACGAACAGCGGTGTCCGCATAGATGCATTCAGTACCGATGGGTCGAGAAACTCGTACTATGGCTTCATAGAAGAGATTTGGGAGCTCGACTATGTGGTTTTCAAGATCCCCTTATTTCGCCGTTGGGTGCATCTCCCACGGTGAAGGTTGACAAATGCGGTGTCACGACCGTGGACCTCCAACGTGTCGGGTACAAAGACGAACCATTCGTACTCGCCAATCAAGTTGTTCAAGTTTTCTATGTAACCGACCCGGCAAATAAGAAACGCCATGTAGTTCTTCATGGAAAAAGGAGAATTGTCGGAGTGGAGAATGTAGTGGATGAGGAGGAATACAATCAATTTGACGAGTTACCCCCTTTTGGAAATGGCACAAGGGTCGACGATGAACAACGTGACGAAACTAGTTACGTACGCATTGATCATGATGAAGGGCTAATTTTTAAAGGAAATAAGCAAGTACAATAAGAATGTATATGTGAAAATGTGTGACAATTTTGAGATGTATATGTGAAAATGTGTGATGTAGTCAATTTTGAGATGTATATGTGAAAATGTGTGATGTATTCAATTTTGAGATGTATATGTGAAAATGTATATGTGTGATGTATTTGAGAATGACAAAATGTATTGGCATTTATGTATATGTGATGTATATGTGTGATGTATTTGAGAATGACAAAATGTATCAAGAAATACACTGTTTGAATGCAGCTGGTTGGTGTTGTATATGAATGCAGCTGGTTGGTGGTTGATATGAATGCAGCTGTGTAGTTATTGGTGTTGTCTTAATTGCAACAGCCGGCACCGGCAAAGGCTTATCACAGACGGTTCTAAACTTAGAACCGTCTGTGATAGTAAACTATCACAGCCGGTTCTAAGTTTAGAACCGTCTGTAATATGTTATCACAGACGGTTCTAAGTTTAGAACCGTCTGTGATAATCTCCCTACATATACCCTCCCGCTAGGGTTTTCCGTGTGCGCTATAGTTATTCGATTAGATCTAAATCTCGAGCCCGTCGTCGCCGCCGCCTCCCCGAGCCCTCGCCGGCTGCCTCCCCCAGCCCTCGCCGGCCGCCTTCCCGGACGAAGACGTCGCCGCAGCCTCCTCCTCCTCCGTCGCCGCCTCCCCGAGCCCGTCGCCTCCTCCTCCTCCGTCACCGCCGCCTCGTACTGCGTCGCCGCCGCCTCCTCCTCCGTCGTCGCCGCCTCCTCCTCCTCCTCCGCCGTCCCTAAGGTCACCAAAACCCTACGGTCATCAAATCCCTCCCCGAGCTTCATGCTTACTGTTAGTGTTTAGGGTTGATGCTTGATGCTTCATACTGTTATGGTTAGTTGCTTAGTACATATTTAGGGTTGATGCTTCATGCTTACTGTTAGTGTTTAGGGTTGATGCTTGATGCTTCATACTGTTATGGTTAGTTGCTTAGTACATATTTAGGGTTGATGCTTCATGCTTACTGTTAGTGTTTAGGGTTGATGCTTGATGCTTGGTACATATTACATTGGTACATTGTTTACTGCAGTAGCTTAATTACTTTGCTATTTGGTACATATTACATTGGTACATTGTTTACTGCAGTAGCTTAGTTTAATTTGCTATTTGGTACATACTACATTGGTACATTGTTTACTGCAGTTGCTTAGTTTACATTGGTACATATTACATTGCTTGTTGTGTTAGTATATAGTATATAGTATATAGTATAGGCACATAACCCCTCTCTGTCCACATCACCCCTTTCCTTCTCCCCCTTCCCTCTACTCCTCTCCTCTCTTCCTAACAGTGAGCATCATGGTTCACTTTTCTTGCTTCCTCATCTTATCATGTGCAACCCTACAATTTGAGAGCACAAATTAACCAATCAAGGAAGAGTATATGATCAAAGGGCATGAAGCAAGTAACACATTCTAGTGTATCCGGATAAAGAAATCTTGCGATTATTGCAAAAGATACATTGACCATTTGGGTGTAAAGAAATACATTGTGTCGTCGGGCTCATGACTGCCAATTCGAAGCATAGCATAGCATCGAGGCACATCAGAGGCTGCGGTGTGTCTTGAAGAATGCCAAGAGCTGGTCTTGAGATGTGGCATTCCTCAAACTATAAATTATGAATCTTATTCTCATAACCCATCTGAAGACCAGCTCTTGGCATTCCTCAAGACATAGCAGCAGGCCTCGGATGTGCCTCGGATGCTATGCTATGCTTGAATTGGCGATCATGCGCTGATTTAAACAGTTGATCTTTCCACCCAATTGCTCCATGTATCTAGACAAAAAACAGCAAATGAAGCAAGTGACATACTATAGTGTTCCCGTTCAATGAACCAGATACACTAGTTTGTGTCATTTGCTTCATAGACCTTTGTTTAGGGACTTTGCTATTTGATTTATAGTATTAGCAACTAAAGTAGGTGCTAGGATAGGCACATCACCCCCTCTCTATGTGATAACTTTCTCATCTTATCCTAATAGACCCACAAAATGAGCAACATGTCACCCGCGCATTCTTCATAGAACTTTGTTTAGAGACCTTGTAGTAATAGTATTACAAAATTCAAGGCAATTTTAGTACAAAAGTTCAAAAAAAAGAAATTCCTAGATTCTTGGTGAGCGGTGACATAGCGACTTCTTGGTGGCGACTATCCATCTGCTTCTTCCCTCCTTCTCTTCATCTCGTCTCTCGGATCACGTGCGCGATGCGATGATTCAGTTAGATGAATCATCGCTACTAGCGTACGTGATCTAGAGACTAGAGATGAAGAGATGGAGCGGGAAGAAGCAGATGGATAGTCGCCACCAAGAAGTCGCTATGTCGGCTGCTCACCAAGAATCTGAATGTCTTTTTTTGCACTTTTGTAATAAAATTGCATTGAATTTTGCGGGAAAAAGAAGGACTTGATACATTGGTACATTGGTAAGATAGGCACATCACCCCTCTCTATGTCCATATCACCCCTCCCTTCTCCCCTCCCTCTACTCCTCTCTTGTCTTGCAATTCAATATGAGTACTTTCTCATCTTATCTTAATAGACCCACAAAATGAGCAACATGTCACCCGTGCATTCTTCAACATCATCGCCGGAGGCGTCCGCTCCAACATCAAGACGCCAAGGAAGAGGGCTATCAAAGAAGCCTGAGGGCCGACAGATCATCACAGCGGTGAATGCATCTGGGGTCCCTATCCCTCCTCAAAAAGTAGTAAACGCATTCCGAACCATGGTCGGAGTAGTTGCACGAGAGCAATTGAGATCACATACAATTCGTGGAAGAACGTGCGACACTCGGAAACGTGGTGTGGACCGAAATTTTGGCATCGTTCGAGTTCCCGTAAGAACACACGACGCTGTGCAACAACAAACCTACAAAGCGGCATGCAAAGCATGGAAGAACTTCAAGAGCACGCTTGTCAGGAAATACGTGGAGACGGACGAAACGCCTGTTCATAAATACCCATTCCTGGAACCACAATGGGAAGAATTCAAGGCGTTGAAAACGACCGAAGAATTCAAAAGTACAAGTGTGGCGCACAAGGCCCTCCAGGCAAAAAATACACACCCTCACAGACTTGGCACAGCTGGGTATGCGGGTAAAATCCCACAGTGGAGGATGGAGGATGAGCTGGCAGCTGCACAGGACATCGCCCCGCCGTTTTCCAATATCCCGGATGATTGCGCTCGAAATTGGATTAGAGCAAGGTCATCTACAACGACATCGAGGGCGTCACCTTTGAAACCCTGCGGACCAGCAAGTGACCGGCGCTGGTAAGATATCGATCGAACACGTAGCTTGTAATTACTCCACAACCGTGCAATTGAAAAGACATGTCGTGCTCTTGCAGGGAGAGCTGAGTTTTCAATCTACTCTGGGATCATTCCAGGGAACAAGGGAGAATGATATGCTCTCCGTGGCCCTGGGAAACAAGGAGCACCCGGGCCGTACGAGAGGCCTTGGGCTTTACGTTCCTTGGAAACATGGTTTCCAAGATGACTCCGACATGTATCGGCGCAGGAAGAGAAACAAAGCCGAGTGTGACGCACAGCTACGAGAAGAGATCAAGGAATCTCTTAGAGAGGAGCTATTAGCTCAGATGGCTGATGTAATCAGAGATGAGGTGCGGAAATAGACAGAAAGTCAGCAGGCCGCCACCGCCGCTCCTGTGCTAGCTAGCCCGCACAACCGTCCGAGTAGTTGCGCGTCCAATCCGACGCAAACCCAGTCCAAATTTCCTGTGGACGACATCCTGGTAATAATTATTACCTCTCGAATGCTTGCTCCATTGGTAGGCCTATTCGAGTAGCTAATTTTGTATCGTTATGTAGGAGCCTACGACTTGCAAGCTCCAAGTGAGATATAGCTCCATTCCCTTGTACGCTGCTTGGGGCGAGCATATTAAATGCAGTATCGGGGCCATGGTGCACGGTCAAGCTTTAGCGCCGAGCTTCATAAAAGTTAATGTGGATAGTGTGTATGCCAATTTTGAGGTGGTCCCGCCTCGAAGCCCCCAACGATGAGATCGTGAATCTAGGACAGGCCATTGGAACATTCATCCGGTGGCCCAAAACCGACATATCCTGGAGGCTTCTTCACCGGTGGCGGACCGAAGTGCGGTGCGAACCACAGCAACTTGCTGGTGCCATCTCCACAGGCGAGGCGAACCACGGCTACTGCACGGTGCTATCTCCACGGTGCTATTCTCGCCGAGCAACTTGCACCGTCTATACCATTACTGATCGACTAGCATAAAGTCGATGACAATCGAGGCGATGGCGAGCAAATCAAAGCGAAGGATGATGGCGATATCCGTCCATGCCATTGGCCCGCAAATTCGTGCTAGGTCAACCGATGGTAGTCCAGAAGAGCTCCAAAACTAGGACTTGGTTGCCAAAGATTCCACCTTTGGTATATGGAGCAGTCCAATAAGCCGAGCGTAACGGCGCTCGGTATCATTGTCAAATTCAAGCTGGAACATTTCTTGCACGGCTCGGGATCGTGTCTTCACGGTGACCTTGACGATATATTTGAACTTTTCACGCTCAGCGCTCTCGACGCCTCACTCGTTCGATTTGGGACATTTGTAAGTCTGTACAATCACAGTCTCTGTTCACGTAATACCGATATATGTCACAATTTGTTGCTTTCCTGTGTTATATATAGATTCATGCTGACCGAAGCTAGATCATCCAAATCATGAATTGGTTTTCTGGACCCACGCTTGGTCGCCATTGATACCATCATCGAGAATGCATCCTTCGTCGAGGATTATATTACAAAAGCACTGCTGGCTCACCAAGATAAGGAATTTGTTCTTATGCCATACAATGAGAAATTCCATTGGATTTTAATTGTAATTATACCAAAATGGAACAAGGCTATATACCTTGATTCTCTAAGTAAGAACAAATCCAAGTACACAGCTATCGCCCAAATACTCGATAGAATGCGTACATTGTACATTGTACTCTTTCTTTCCTTCCGAATAACTAATCTAACTTTTCGAATAACGAAGGTCGTTCGCCACATCGTTCAACAAACACGTGACTCGGCAGCGGGGCCAAGGCCTTGAAACATGATCGCAAGTTTCGGGTATTCGCTAGCTACACATTAATTAATCATATACAACACATAGTAGTAATGCCACTTGATTTAACACATTATATTTTTTGCAGTGCCACCAGCAGCAACTGGGCAACATGTGTGGATACTACGTGTGCCACCATATGAGACTACTCCTCGATTCCACCAAGATCACCAATTCTAAGGTTTGTCAATCTTCCCACATTTATTTCATACATGTCAAGTTTTATATATGCGCGCGTTCATATTCCTATCGACAGGCTGCGTCCATCTCTACATCTGCATTGACACAGCCGGATTTTGCAAAAATTCGAGGAGAGCTCATTTGGTTTTTGTGGACAAAAGTCGTAAGATCAGATGGAGAGTTCCACTGCCCAGAATGATTTTTTATTGTAATTCTAAGTGCAAATACAATGTAGATCTTTTACAATTGTGTATTTGTTAATGGATATTTTATTTCAATTCAATGAATTGATTTGCGAAATGGATGCTTTATGTTTGTGAAATGAAGTGCGTTGTCAATTGGATGTTTTATGTCTGTGAAATGAATTGAGATGTGAAATGTATCTGAAATGAAATGAGATGTGTGAATTGTATATGTTTTATGTCTGTGATTAGCTTGTTTCAGAGGGCATGGCTAGCATTTCCTGAGGCTAGCCAATAAACAGAAATATATTTAGGGGTTGAAGGGAATATCACAGACGGTTTGGAGTTAAAAACCGGCTGTGATAGCTGATAATCACAGACGGTTTTGAGTTAAAAACCGTCTGTGATAGCTGATAATCACAGACGGTTGGGAGTTAAAAACCGTCTGTGATAGCTGATAATCACAGATGGTTTTTAATTCAAAACCGTCTGTGATTATCAGCTATCACAGACGGTTTTTAACTCCTAACCGTCTGTGATTATCAGCTATCACAGACGTTTTTAACTCAAAACCGTCTGTGATTATCGCTATCGCGACGGTTTTAACTCCAAACCATCTGTGATAGCTGATAATCACAGACGGTGCAAAAACCGTCTGTGATGACCTTTGATTATCACTGACCCATAAATACAGACGGTTCACAAAACCGTCTGTGATGACGATTTTGAACCGTCTGTGATGACGATTTTGAACCGTCTGTGATGACCTTTTCTGTAGTAGTGGAAGAAAGCGGTTGAGATGTTTGAGGAATTTTTTTGGCATAGCAAATGAGCTCCACAAATTATGACAATTTTTGTGGATGCTCTTGATATAGTGTAGATTATTTTATAATTTTCTAGGATTTTATCTGCCTTAGATTTTTCACAAAAAACTATGAAGGCTACTATTTTATGCAACATACACTATTTTAATTTGATGAATTTTAGAAACATGTTCAAATTTTTATTTCCAGCACCATGAACTTATTTTTATGTTTTTGAAATGGTTTCTACTATGAATTATCTTATGCCACTTTATGGATCATCTTTTCGGATTTGGCTTTTAGTTCGAATTAAATTTTACAAATTGTATAATTCTTTTCCAAAAATTTGCATTCAGAGTCATCTTTCCAAAGGAACTCCAAACAAAAGTCAAGGAAGTAAGATGCAACAAAAAGCTTTAAATTTTACTCATTCTTGAAATCCTTAGAATTTAGGATGTTACAACGCCGTGCCCAGCCACAAGCCATCACCGTGACTGCATGGGCTGATGGTCTATCACTCTTACTGCTCCTCTCCCCCCTCTCGCGAACTCGCTTAAACGGCAGTGCATGCAAAAAATTCTTGGATTAATGGGATGCTTGTATGATGAGGAACGCATTGTTATAGCATGCATGGCTTGATTCTTTGCTTCTGGTCGAGATTGGAAGGAGAGAAAAAGGCTTGGGAATTCGTTTCTCGGTTAAGTTGGGATTTGTTTTTGGTTTCTAGGGTTGTCGCGGCATCGTGCTGCTCGACCGGACCGCAACACCCCACACGCGACCTCTGCAAATTGGTCTCGTCATGTCTCGTCACCGTAGCGCCATCATCACGTCTGTGAATGTCCCCTGAATCGCTAGGAACGAGAGCATCGTTTTTGGACTCCAGCGAGCTCGCAGCTACGTTCCAACGTTTTCATTTCCTTTCTTATCCTTTTTCTTTCCACCGAGCAGCACCTGTGAGTAGGGGAAATCACATATGGTTTTAAAATAAAACTATCTGTGATATTTATCATCACAGACGACTCTAAATTAAAACCATCTGTGATTGTTATTTTACACAAATGATTCTAAAGTAAAACCGTCTATAATAAAAACATCACAGACGGTTTTACTTTAGAATCATCTGTGTAAAATAACAATCACAGATGGTTTTAATTTAGAACCGTCTGTGATGATTCCTCTATATATATTGCGCTCTAGGGTTTGTCCCCACTGTACTAACGATATTCCCCACTCTAACGTCGCTGCCTCCCCCAAGCCCGTCGCACTTCTCCTCTTCCCCTGGCTCTGGTGGCCCTCCTCCCCGAGCCTGTCACTACCTCCCTTGATTCTGATGGCCCTTCTCCCTCGCGCCCAGCGCCATCCTACTCCCCAGAGCCCATTGCCGCCTCCCCCGACTCCGGTTGCCCTCCTCCCTAAGCCCAGCGCCCTCCTCCTCCCCTGAGCATGCTACCTTCCCCGAGCCCGTCGTTGCCTCCCCCGACTCCAGTGGCGCCCCACCTCCCTTGAGCACGCTGCCTTGCCTTGGTTCTTCTCTGTGGTTTCTATTACCATCAGTGTTGCGAGCATTTTGGTAGTTCATCCTTTATACTTTGCTTGATTTGTTTTAGATAGCTATTCTATGATTTATCACTGTCTGTCTCTAGTTGGAAGAAGCTATAAAGTGATGCTTGTGTAGTGGACTCAATGCTCAATGAAGAAATTGTCTAATACTGAAATTGAATTGATTAATTAATTTAATTTTGAGCTCTAATTGTATTGTATCCTGATGTCCTTTTAGTCCCTGGCATTTTTGTTACTTACTGTCAGGTTGTGCTAGTTCAACTTGGTTTTGTGATCTCTAGTAATCCCTGTATTCAGTTACTCAGTAACTTGTTTTTAGTATTAGAAATTCGTAACTCCTTTTCGCTAGACATAAAAATTTATTTCAAAAGTCAATTTTTCAATATCTTTCCTTTTTCTAATAATCCCATTTTTGTTCTTCCACCCAAGCAATAGAGAGCGAGTGGGAAAAGAGGTGTTACTTTTTTATTTTTCCCTTAAAGTATAAGCTTTGAAATAGGAGTCATGGAATAATAATGTTCAACAAATTGGGATTCATTTAGCAACTAATTTTTATCTTCTGTTTGAACTCATTTCCATAATTCTTATGCCCTACAATCAGGAGTAAGTGCTACACTAGTGGCTATACTTGTTGACTTGTACTTTATAAGCAACACGAACTTATGTTTAATGACCATGATAACATACCTATGTAGTTTCCACTAAATTCTAATTGTAATTACACCAAAGTGGAATAGGGTAATATACCTTGATTCCCTAAACCTATTGTAGTCTTTTCTTCCTTCCTAATGACTAATGCTAACCTTTTGAAATTATGTAGATTGTTTGCCACGTACATTGCAGAGGTATAGAAATCCAAGGGAGGGACCAACGCCTTGCGACACGATCTAGTACACATTAATCCTGTATAATACTTCATAGTAATGCCTCTTGAACTAACAAATTTTATTTTTGCAGTACCACCACTGCCACCGGGCAACACTTGTGGATTCTATGTTTGCCACAACACACAACTACTTGTTAGTTCCACAAAAACCAATGATCCTTAGTTTGTCAATTTTGCGATAATTATTTCATACTTATCAATTTATATATACACACACACACACACACACACGACATTGATCTTTCTACCGATAGGTTCCATCCATCGCTACAACTCAATTAGAACAGGCCAAGCTCAAACATATTCAAGGATAGTGTAAGTACTTCTTGATGTCTAAAGTCATTAAAGGAGATGGAGAGTTCCACAATGTAGAATGAATTTCACTGTGATAAGATTGTACTTAATTGTTCATGTATGTATTTGTTCATGAATGGATAATTTATTTTATTCCCGTTAATTGATTTGTGAAATAGATGTTCTTATTTTTTAAATGAATGAATGTGAATTGAATGTATATATACTGTGTTGATCTGCTTGTTTTAGAGAGCATGATTAGCATTTCCTGAGACTAGCCAACAAACAAAAATAGAATTAGGAATAGAAAAGAATATCACAGACGATTTCTACTAAAAACCATCTGTGATTTAGTACAAAAGAATATCACAAACAGAAATATCACAGATGGTTGATCACAGATGATTTATAGTTGAAACCGTTTGTGATAAATCATATATCATAGACGGTTTCTACTAAAACCCATCGAAGATAGTCCACAATCACAGATGATTTTTAGTAGAAACCATCTATGATAGTATGCATCACAGACGGTTCTAAAGTCGTCTGTGATAACCTTATATCATTACTAACTCATAAATTTAGACGGCTCATGAAACCGTCTATCGTTAGCCAAACATAGTATATGCAATGCTAGTTGCTCCTTACGTTTACAAACAAGCTAGGGTTGTTTTAGATTATGTACGTAAAATGTTTTAAAGTATGCAGTACACAGAAGTATTTACCGATACAAGAAAGTTATGTAGAACTCGATACGAATGCAGTCCACCTGGTCCAAAATAGGTGTTGTTTTAGCTCTGTGTTAAAAAATCCGAGAAGGAGTTAATGCTTTAGTTTTTTATTTTACAATTGACGTAGTTTGTCTGTATTAATCGTATATCCATCTAGACATCAGCTGCAGAGTGTAGTGTGCACACTACTACAGAAAACTGTATTAGGGCAGTCCCAATGGGACATTGATGGTGGTTTCTATCCCAATTAAATTTACTGACAGATCAGCATTTTGATGATGTGGCACACTACACCAGAGCCCCAAAACAACGTTGGACGGTCAGTCGGCATAGGCAGATTTAGCGTCGGATGGTCAGTCGGTATAAAACATATACCGACTGACTTTGCAGACGGTGTAACGGGGGTCGGTAAAAACATATACCGACTGACCGGACTTTTGCCGACTGACTGTTAGACGGTATAATATTTACCGTCAGACAGTGTGTTACCACATATTTCGACAGACTATTTGATGGTATAAATATGTTTTAGCGACTGATTGTCCAACGATGCAATCAAAATGGATTAAAAAAATAAAATCCGATTTGGCAGAATTAGTACATAGTAAACCGAGTTCATTAATAATTAGAGAGCCACCATATCACATTCACCATCACAAATTCAGTCCCCAGATACATATAGGTTTGTCTTCCTTGCACCAAGTGAAAAAAACAAAAGACACACATGGCAGTGCATCAAAATGTACTAGATTGTTTGCAGTACACAATCACTTTGAGAAACTCAGAAACCAAAAGGAGATGCATGGATCCAACAGCAGATTGTAGAAGATTGTTTTGCACATGCCATTGAGTTGTGTGAACAAGTTCTTCCAGAAACCCAAAAAAAAAAAAATACTTGGATGCAAAGGCGCAGTAGTTCCGCAAAGTCGTGACGGTTCAGTGTAAGCAGTCCAGTTGTATCCAGCTAGTGGCGCACAACACTTCCTGAGTCAGAATGCCAAATGATTATCTTTATTCAGTAAAACACAAATATACTACAAGTCTACAACCATTCTAGTTTATTGTGCGTGTATACAGGATTGTTGTTGTACAGTAAACTTGAGATCTATACCAAACAATACTTTTCTCTACGCTGAACAAAAACAGATCTATACCAATAAGAGTTAGCAAGTGCTGCAAACCAGGCTAGCAGCGTCTTGAGATTCAGATAAAGGGTTGGTGCCTCTAAGTACACTTGCCATACTATCGTATCACCCATCAACCTCGAAGGGTTGCTGCATTGCTTATTTCCTATATATCAACCTCAAAGCTATTGGGTGTGAAGGTAATAGTACTACAAATTAAGCATTCCTAGCCTCAGATCCATCAACCTCTCTCTCATATGCTTGGTGAGAGGTGAACTGGAAACTGCTATGTGTATGACTACATGCTACTACTTGTATTGCTTGTGAACACGTCAAGTCAATGCAAAGTTTGCAAAGGTTGTTTCAAATTGCTATCTTAGAGAGGGACTTGTTTCATTAACACCAAGATGACCTGGATATTTGAGTCAATCTAGAGTACCACTTAGTAGACTTATTCGAAGTGGCAAATCTCTGTGCCATCCATGCGAAACGTGTTACCATAAGTAAGTTTTTACTGAATGAACACTTATTTTTTCCCAACACTTATTTTTTCCCCTTAGCAATATTATGCTAAACGGAAACATGCCATAGTTATAAAAAAAATCAATTACAGGATTCTTTTAAACACTTGTGCTGATATCTAGTTTTGATGTCCTTGAAGTGGCCGAATTTCTAATGATAAATCATAACAAGATTTAGTTGGTTTGTGCAAGCTGCAATTCTCAAATCTCAATACGACCTTGTGTTTTTTATTCTCACTGAATATGTCAAACAAACAGTACATAAATTAACAATTATGGCTTGTGAGTGAACTGGAATTTGGTAATGCTGAAGAACTTAGTTCAGCTTCACTTAGATACCAAAGCTAGTTAGTATAGGAGAAAATAATTAACAATTATGACATCTTATATATCTTAAAAGGTGCTCTTGAACAAAAGGAACTGTTTTATGAAATAATTACTTAGAATGAGGTAAATAAAATACACTAATAGTTATGCTTGTTTTCCTGACAATTGTGTTCATGAGTTATTAAAACAAAAAATGGTGAGGTAATCCAATTATGTTCATGAATCAGGACCATAACATACATCTGCAGCTCAAAGGAAGAGTAAGAAAGGGCACAAAATACCTGCAGTACCCTGGGAAGATCTTGATGCCTTGCTGCAAACCTTTAGCTATACAAAGTACATTAATTAGAAACATTAGCCACTCATCAAAAGGAAAAAAGAAATGATGTCAAGTGCAGTTTATTACTCGCTTATATGGCCACGCAATTGACATCATATAAGCATCAGCCATACTCATCGTATAATCATAAGGGCGAGGCAGGAGTGCATCCCTCTTCATTACAACATTCACCATAACTTCACAAAACTGCTTTCCAAGAGGCTGACCTCCAACCATGGTCTTTGGATTAGTAGAAAGAACAGTTGCCTTAGCTATAGGGAGATCAGACCTCAGCATAGCAAACAATATCACATCCTTTCCAACCTGAAGTAGATGATGCATTCATGAGAATTGCATAAATGCAAGGAACAGATATTATGTTTCTTTGTGTGCCTACATGCAATATATTATGTAAAATCTCATGTTAACTACAAAACACTTTTAACATTTCAAAAGTAGTTGTGTTGTACCTAGGCTCATTATTGATCCATGTTTTATCCATACGCCTTTATAGGAGATCACACCGCTAAGAATATATCCTTACATAGAGAGTGCAACCACTCAGCATATCACAAGCTTAGAAGAAAGCTGACAACACGGCATAAGAACTCGAGAAACAGAACCATACCGTTACTCAAGCTCCTTCACCCAACTGTAGGTGTCCAGAGAAATTCCAAATGCTTGCAGCTACAAATTCTGCTCCTGCAAAAGTAGTATATATATTATCAAGAAATGGAGCCAACAGCCCAACTGTACTTGTGTAGTAGTGTTTGTTTAACATATACATCCTGAGATTATTTGCTTCCTATATGGCCATGCAACTGAACATATACATCCTGAGATTATTTCATATTAGAACATACAATCCAACCACAAGTTTTTGGCACATCTGAGAATGAAAGCGCATGTATCTCACATCGCTTTTTGGTGAAGATTGTCATCATCCTTAACTTGCAGAAAAAATTCTCGCTAAAAAAATGTAACCAAGCATTGATGAATAACATGAAGCACATACATATAAGCATTGTTCATTTTCAACATATACTGCATACAGCCATACACATACAGACATACTAACATACATTCATACAACACCAACTGATCAACACCACATCAACACATCCATTGTAAATTACAAGTTACATAGCCAACTATTTCCAATTCTCAATTTCTCATAACCAGTCCAATTAGCCAAATAACCAGGCACAGACATACTGACAGAGTGACAGTTCAAAACTTCAAATGTTCAATGTTAGCCACTACCACTAGCCGTGCAGAACAACTACTCACCGGCGGAGCCATAGCCGACGCCGACGCGATCGCGGTGGCGGCGGAGCGAGGCCGGCGGGCGGAGCCGGGCACGATCGCCGCCTCGCCGGTCGTGCGGAGGGCGGAGCGGGCGGAGGGACGGCCGAGCGAGGGCGGAGCCGAGGCACGGTCGCCGCCTCCGGTCGTGTGCGGAGGGCGAGCGGAGGGAGGCCGGAGCGAGCGCCCAGATCTGGCGGTCGCCGTCTTGGCAGTGCCGGGCGGTCGTCCGGCGCGGCGGTGCTGCGCGAGCGGAGCGAGGGCAGCGCGCGCGCGAAGCGAGCGGTCGGAAGGGCGGCGCGGAGCGGAGCTGCGGAGGCGGAGCAGACCGGAGCGCGGCGCGGAGTGGAGCTAGGGTTCGGAATGTGGCTGTGGACGCGGCCGCTCCGCGCTCGCCGCTCGGGCGCCTTTATCGCGTAGCGAAATGGATTTGGGGGTGGATTGATGGGGGGAGGGCGCGCGCGGGAGCGGATTGATGGAGGTTGGGCGCGGGCGAGGGGGAGGAAATTTGGCGCCCCGTGCGCTGTTTTGGCGGGCGGTGCGGCGAGAGTCGAGGGAAAAAGAAGGTTGGCGGCGGTAAGGGTTTCATTTCCTAGGGTTTTGATGTTGTAGGTGGGTTGGGCCCATTACAATTTGTGCGCAAGGGCTCTGGTCATCTATACCGACAGACGGTTCAACGTATATACCATGAATTACCGACTGACAGTTCAACACCTAATGTAAATAGATATACCGACAGACAGTCAATCGGCAAAGGTAGGATTACCGACTGACGATTTGTCACCAACTTTTACCGTCTAACTGTCCATCGGTAATTATACATTTTTAGCGACAGACATCTGACGGTATTTTGGTGTTGTGGTGTAGTGGGCAATGTAATTAACAAAGAGAGAGAAGGAAAAATGAAGGAATCGTTTCTTCTACTAGGAACGACGTGTTCACTAGTATCGATGCTCGAAGAAACCAGTGAAATCGCGATGGGGAGACTTCGGTCGTTTCTATCTCCGGGCGCGCGGATCCCGTACGCCGCCATCGACGCCTCCGCGCCCCCGCGCTTTTCCTTCTCCCTCCCGCGCTTTTCCTTCTCCTTCGCGCGCGCCCGCGCTTCTCCTCCTACTTCTCCCACCTGCGCGGGCCCGATATCCACATCCACTGAAACCCTAGCCTGCAGGCGCTAGCGGCGCTCGGCCGCTCAGCCGGCTCCACCACCGCGCGCCCGCCTCGGCTCTCTCACGTCGCCACCGGCGGCCTAGCCCGTGTCGCCACCGCGCACTCGTCTCGACCCGCGCCGCCTCGGCCTGCGTGCGCGTCGCCTCGGCCCGCCGCCGCGTCGCCGCCCGCCCCGCAGCGCCGTGTCGCGCGGCTGGGCCGCGCGTCGCCCGCCTCGAGCCGACCACAGCGACCGCCACGCCGCTTCAGCTCGCCGCCGTCGCCGCCGAAGTCGATCTGCGGCGCCCGGCTCCTCCACCGCGCGCCTGCTTCAGCTCGCCCGTGTCCGCCCACCTGCAATTCCAGTCTCCCCACCCGCCCCATCTGAGCGTCGCCGTCCTGCCTCCCTCTCCTGTGACTCCCTAATCCCACTCTGAAAACTGAGATAAAATCCTTCCCCAATCTCTCGGCAGAAATGGATCGAGGAACCGATTCTCCTGCGGCACCTGGTTCTGCATCCTCTGCTCAAGGTGCCGGTTTTGCGGCACCTGGTTCTGCATCCTCTGCTCAAGTTGCCGGTTTTCCTACATGGTGGACAGCGTCATCTCTTGGGGCCTTCTTCGGCCATGAATCAACTACTAGTGAAGGGTACGGTGCTGTAATATTCAAGATTTCATATTTATCTTGTACCTTTTAACATGAGAATTGGAATCTGGTGTTGTGGTACTGGACATTAGCTTTAGTGAATATCTCAATTTACTGTTAACATATTCTTTATTATTGGTCCAAGCAATGGCCCCAATTCAACATCTATTTCAGTGAAGATCTGAATATAGTTCTTGAATAGTGACATATAGTATGGTTCTTGAATATAGTTCTTGAATACTAATATATAATATGGTTCTATAATACAACATATCCTTTATTATTGGTCCAAGCAATGACACCAATTCAACAAACAGTACTTTGTTTTTGTTATTGTCTTGTATTTGTTTTTTTATAGAGTTCTTTGAATAGTAGAAGGTATATGGTTCTTCCATATATAGTTCTTTGCCAATCTTCTGCCTACATGTTTGACATCTATTTGCCAATTTTTTCAGGATGTACCATCCTAATGGAAATAATTGTCTGAAAATTTCCATTTTGTTGGCGACGGCAACCCACCGCCAAATTCTCCAATTGGCCCTAGTTCTAGAGGAACTATGTCTGGTGGAAGCCCCCCTGTGCATGAAGTAAATGCAGAAGAGAAGGAAACAATCGATGTTGATGTGGATGAAAGTACCGAGGATGTTAGGACCGACAAGCGCCTGCCATGGACGAAAGATGAAGACATTAGATTGGTAAGCCACATCCTTTCTGTACTTTGACTTTGGATTATAGGAAGAAGGCTAACTAGTTCTAATATTTGAAATTCTGCTATCTTTCTAAATGCAGGCCTCTACTTGGTTGCATAACTCAAAGGACCCCGTAGATGGAAATGACAAGAAGTCAGATCAATATTGGACTGCTGTTACTGAAGAATACAACAAAACCACAGAGAGATCTCGCAGGAGGAACCGAAACCAAATGAAAATCCGTCGGGATCGTGTCAAGAAACCAGTCATTGAGTTTCATGGATGTTGGGTACGAACCACAAAAGTGTACAGAAGTGGCATGAGTGATGACCAACTGATGGAGCTTGCTGAGAAGCTCTATGCTTCTGAACATGGAGACAAAGATTTCAAGCTGAAGCATATATGGAAGGTTGTTCGATATGATAGGAAGTGGTCTGCATATGTCAAAAAAATGGAAGGGGAAAAAGAAAAGGACAAGGGTGCAGGTACTAAGGTAGAACAAGTGGTGAATCTAGAAGAGAGTCCTAGCATTCGTCCTATGGGTCATAAAAGAGGAAAGGATGAGCGCAATGGAAAAAGGAAGGCACCTGATGCTTATTCTGCTATTAGTGAGAAGCTAGACAAGTTCATTGAAGTAAGCACAATGGCTAGAAAGGATCGTGAGAAGATGTCAGAGGTGCAGCAAAATTTGGCAAATAGCAAGGTTGAAGCAGCCAAGCTTAATAATAAGGCAGCACAAGAACAAACCAAGTGTAAAATGCTAGACATCTATAAAAAGTTATTGTTAGCAGCTACAAGCAATCTTAGTGCACAAGCTTTGGCTGAGAGGGAGAAAGCACTTGAGAGTATGAGGATGACCTTATTTGGTCAAGCTAATTAAGGTATTTTCTGTGTCAACATTGCATTTTTTGTACACATTGTCCAAAAGCTAATTAAGCTAATGTAGGTATTTAGCACCTACATTGCATTTTACTGCAGCATATGAAAAGGTAGCAGTCCAGTGTGAAACTACAACACATCTGTTCGTGTACTTCTCTTCAACTTCTGCTGATTTCTGTACACACTGCCTTTGTTTTCCCAACTTCTCTCTCTATATATACACACACACAGGGGCAGTACTGCTCTCACGTCCTCCTCTCAACTTCTATTCTCAACTTTTCCTTATGTCTCACGAACAATCTCCTGATGCTGAACCTCATGATGAGGATGGCACCATAGATCCAGAGGACTTATTCACATTTGAAGAGTTTTTGGTTGAGCAAGAATTACTAGAAGACCTACAAGATCAAATGGTGGCAGAATTGAAGGATGATATTGAAGCTCTAGAAGAAGGGAGGAGACATAACAGTGGTCCAAGGAGATATATAGCAAGGCCTCGTGAAGAAGCGAATCAACGGCTTATGGATGACTATTTCTCACCGAATCCTCTCTACAATTCTACTATCTTTCGTAGAAGGTTTAGAATGAGAAGGCCCCTCTTCCTGCGCATTGTTGAGGCTCTAGGTGAGTGGTCCCCATTTTTTACCTTACGATTAGATGCTCTGAAACGCCCTGGGTTATCGCCAATTCAAAAGTGCATAGCTGCTATTAGACAATTGGCAAATGGCAGCCCTGCAGACCATCTTGATGAGTATATCAAGATTGGGGAGAGTACTGCAATAGAGTGCTTGAAGTTGTTTGTCGAGGGTGTGATTTCAGTATTTGGGGCTGAGTACTTGCGACGCCCGACGGTACAAGATGTCGAACGCCTAATGCAGATTGGGGAGCGTCGTGGGTTCCCTGGCATGCTAGGAAGTATTGATTGTATGCATTGGCATTGGGAAAGATGTCCATACGCATGGATGGGGATGTATACCCGTGGTGATCATGGTGTCCCTACGGTTATTCTAGAGGCAGTTGCTTCACACGATCATTGGATATGGCATGCCTTCTTTGGTGTTGCTGGATCAAACAATGATATCAACGTGCTTAACCAGTCAGATTTGTTTGTCCAGCAGTTGAGAGGAGAAGCTCCTAAGGTGCAGTACTATGTCAATGGAAGGCAATATAATACTGGTTATTACCTAGTGGATGACATACATCCAGAATGGCCTGTTTTCGTTAAGTCCATATGTAACCCACAGTCAGATAAGCATAAATTGTTTGCACAAATGCAAGAAGGGGCACGGAAGGATGTTGAATGCGCATTTGGTATTTTGCAATCATGCTTTTGTATTTTGCGTCATCCAGCACGGCTATACGAGCAAGGGGATCTTGAGAATATCATGCTTGCTTGTATAATCCTCCACAAAACATGATAATTGAAGATGAGAAGGATATAGAGCAAGTTTCACTTGATTTGAATGAGGAAGCGAGTATGTTGAATGTTCAAGCACCTACTATCTCTCATGGACAAAACCCGGAGATGGAAGAAGTGCTACAAAGAAATACCATTATTCATGATAGAGGAACATACAAAAACCTTCAATCTGATTTGATTGAACATATATGGCACAAGTTTGGAAATTCAAATTAATTAGGTACATATATTGTTTTATGATAATGTTCATTCAAAATAATGTTACCTCAATGTTGTTACTGTTGTAGTGTATTATTTGTGTAGTATATGTTCTTGGACCTGTGTATGCTGTTGATAGTGGTTCAAATGTGATTCATATTAATCTCTTGTACAATATTTTTTCTTATAGGCAAATGGACATGTACTTTTTGCTGTATGGAGGATGGATGGTGGTTGACTCGTGTGGAGTGCTCCAGCTAGAAGAAATGTGATCTTGTTCTGCTGCTTCAAGATGGATGAAATTTTGCTACGTGGATTATGTCATTTGCTCCTCATATAAAACATCTACCCTATAAACTAGTATCTTTTTTTTCAGCATGAACTTAAAGTCGTTTAGCCTGGAAGCTTAAACTTCAATTATATATTTTATTGCTATTTTCATTATGTGCTGAATGCTGTTTGTGTGTTGATTAAATTTCACTTTATATGGTCACATGAAAGCTACATATATTCTTGCCACAATTGAGCACACCTCTCTTAATTAAAGAGCATGCAAGAGATAATTAAATTTTTATCTACCTAGAAACTATATTAGAAACCATGCATTGGAAGAGCATGCAAGAGATAATTAAAGAGATAATTTTTAATTAAAGAGCATGCAAGAGATAATTAAATTTTTATCTACCTAGAAACTACATTAGAAACCATGCATTGGAAGGGGTTGGGTCTAAAAGACAATTTATTGCTCTCTCTCTCCTTAAGAAACTACTACAAGACACTATCCATTGGGACTGCCCTTACAGACGGTTCAAAAATGTCATCACAGACGGTTTTCTAAACCATCTGAATTTATGGGTCAGTGATAATCGAAGGTTAACACAGACGGTTTTCGAACCGTCTGTGGTGTAAATATCACAGATGGTTTGTAAGTAAAAACAGTCTCTGATTATCAGATATCACAGACGGTTTTTAGTTAGAAACCGTCTGTGATTATCAGATATCACGAGCGGTTTTAGTTAAAAATCGTCGTGATATTGATATATCACGACGCATGCATGCGTGATATATCAATATCGCGACGGTTTTTAACTAAAAACCGTCTGTGATTATCAGCTATCACAGACGGTTTTTACTTACAAACCGTCTGTGATTACACCTATCACAGACGGTTTTTAGTTACAAACCATCTGTGATATTCTTTTCTACCCCTAAATCTATTCCTATTCATTGGCTAGCTTGAGGAAATGCTAGCCATGCCCTTTGAAACAAGCAGATCAACATGTACATATATACATCCAATTCACATCTCAATTCATTTCACAAACATAAAACATCCATTTCGTAAATCAATTAATTGAAATGAAAACAAGCAAATATAGTATGAAACACAGTACACATTTTATTTTTATTAAGATTACAGCCTACCATTACAAGAACAGATAGACAAACAACAAGGAGGAAGAGAACAACAAATAGGTTGCCCATCTAGCTAACACAACAAGAACAGAGAAAAGCAATGATCCTCTATGTCTAGGCCTTCTCGCCCCTGATGTAGCGCATGAGCTGGATGTCTTTGACGCTCACCATCGTCGAAATTGATTGAGCGCTGCCTTGTGTATCGTCTGCTTCGTGGGGCTATTATGGTATGGGTCAAGAAGTAGAAGGAGGAGGAGAAGAACAACAAGGAGGAGGAGAACAACAAGAAGGAGGAGAACAACAAAAAGGAGGAGAACAGCAAGAAGGAGAACAGAAAGGAGGCTGGGTTCTGGTGATTATTTATAGGGGAGGGAGTGCAAAATTTTTTGGCACGGGGACAGAGAGACGGAGCTACGATCCGTGGGGTGAGGATTGTTGGATTTCTATTGGCTAGGATTGGGTTGAGGAGGATCGACGGGCCCAGCGGTCAGATTATCACAGACAGTTGGTAGCTAGAACTGTCTGTGATGAATGAATATCACAGACAGTTCTATATGCCAACTGTCTGTGAATTAGAGTACCATAAATTTATATACCGATACAATATAAACAACTAGTCTGAAAAGGTAAAATAGCAACCGACTTAAGTCGGTCATTTGTTTTGGATCGGGCTCGTCGTTAGCTTTCCAACAAGTACAAGAACGTCGAAAACGGACACCGTATGCAAAAGTTATGCCCATTTTACTGAAGGTGTCTCAAAACTGAATCCTACTCGGACTCAGGCGGGAAATTATGAAATTTTGGAGAATTGCAAGGCGGGAAACATATCACAGACGGTTTTTAATATGAACCGTCTGTGATAATCAGCTTATCACAAACGGTTTTTAATACGAACCATCTGTGATAAGCTGATTATCACAGATGGTTTTAAATAAAAACCGTCTGTGATACTGGAATATCACAGACGGTTCATCGATAAGAATCGTCTGTGATACTCGTTTTCTCCAACGCCATCAACACAGACGGTGTCCAAATTAAAACTGTCTGTGTTAGTGTCGGTCACAGACAGTTTTGTCAAACTGTCTGTGATTTGGCGTCTAGTATTATGCTTTCTGTAGTAGTGGCATGCATTTTGTATGATCAACTATAAATGTAGCTCGAGCCTTGAAAGTGTGCAATCAATCATTTTAAGTGTTGACCAACATTATGTTAAAAAGTATTCAGATTGGCACATGAACTTGATATTTTATTTCTTGTAAATTAGAACAATGTATAATATTAGAACTTGGCAATATATCAAGGACAATGCACCGTTTACAGTGTAATCTTGCAACCTAGCTTCAGTTTGGGCGCCGCATCATCATTACAACTTGCAAAAAAGATCTGTGTGTACTTCTCAAGTTACTCTACATGTGTAAAATTTCAAGTTTAAATTCATTCCATGCTAAGAAGTAGAAAATGTGATAAATTCCAGGAAATGATAAATCAAAAGTAAAATAAAAAAGAAAGGCACAATTGCAAAAACCCACTTAGAAGTATATCGGAGTTTGATTTTCCCTCCTACAAAGATTTTTGTGGCACTTTTACCACCACTGGCACATAGTTGTTTGAAAATCCCCATGTCACCCCTTTTCATGCGATTTCTCAGGATGTGAACTGCCTAGCTCTCCAGCGTGGCCTAAGGGGATCCATGTCAGGCACAACAAAGGAGGTAAACCATTTCCCTCCTCAATGTAGCTTGTGACAAACTTGCAGCGGCACATGCCAGCAGGAGATGGCCAAGGCACATCCGCACATGCACGTTGCTCCTCCCTAGGTTGCCACCCTACCACAAAAAGGATTATCACAGATAGTTCAAATCGTCATCACAGACGGTTTCTGACCCGTCTGAATTTATGTGTATGTGAGGTGGTTATCACAGATGGCCTTTGAACCGTCTGTGATAAGTTACAACATAGACGGTTTTTCAAAAAAAAACTATCTGTGATATGTCAGGTATCACAGACGGTTCTTAAACATAACCGTTTGTGATAGTCTATTATCATAAATGATTCTAGTTAACAATCGTCTATGATTGCATTCTTGTGTTATCATAAATAGGTCTCCTTCAGTTCTTCAACATTCTTTAATTGCACTATAAAACAGTATAATCAGATAATATAAATGAATCAAAGTAGGTTTATCTATGAGAACAAGATCATCATGTAATAAACTTTCGCACCATTGGAAGTGTGCAATATAGATGATCAACTATAAATATAACTCGAGTAATGTTGACCATCAACATTTTAAAAAGTATTCAAATTGGCCACATTAATTTGATATTATATTTCTTGTAAATTATAACAACGTATACCATTCGAAATGGCAATATATCCAGTACAATCCACCATTTACAGTGTAATCGTGCAATCTAGCTTCAGCTTGGGCTCCGCATCATCTTACAACTTTCAAAAAAGATCTACCTATACTTCTCATGTTACTCTACTTGTATAAAATTTCATGTTTAAATTCATTCTATGCTAAAAAAAAGTAGAAAATATGATAAATTCTAGGAAATGATAAATCGAAAGTAAAACAAAAAAGAAAGGCACAATTGCAAAAACCCATTTAGAAGTATGTCGGAGTTTGATTTTTCCCTCCTACAACTATTTTTGTGGCACTTTTACCACCACTAGTACATAGTTGTTCGAAAATCACCCTTTCACCCCCTTTTCATGTGTTTTCTCATGATGTGAACAAACTTAGCTCTCCAGCGTGGCATGAGGGGATCTATGTTAGGCATGACATAGGAGGAGGTAAACCATTTCCCTCCTCGATGTACTCTACGATGAACTCGAAGAGACACATGGCAAGGAGAAGCCCAAGACACACGCACATTGCTCCTCCCCAGGTTGCTACTGCCGAACCCCAGTTTCCTCCACTGCATCGCCTCCTAGTCGCTTCTGTTCTTCACATCAAACTCCGACACCGTATGCAAAAGTTATGCCCATTTTACTGAAGGTTTCTCAAAACTGAATCCTACTCGGACTCAGGCGGGAAATTATGAAATTTTGGAGAATTGCAAGGTGGGAAACATATCACAGACGGTTTTTAATACGAACCGTCTGCGATAATCAGCTTATCACAAACGGTTTTTAATACGAACCGTCTGTGATAAGCTGATTATCACAGATGGTTTCAAATAAAAACCGTTTGTGATACTGGAATATCACAGACGGTTCATCGATAAGAACCGTCAGTGATACTCGTTTTCTCCGACGCCATCAACATAGACGGTGTCCAAATTAAAACTGTCTGTGTTAGTGTCGATCACAGACGGTTTTGTCAAACCGTCTGTGATTTGACGTCTGGTATTAGGTTTTCTGTAGTAGTGGCATACATTTTGTATGATCAACTATAAATGTAGCTCGAGCCTTGAAAGTGTGCAATCAATCATTTTAAGTGTTGACCAACATTATGTTAAAAAGTATTCAGATTGGCCACATGAACTTGATATTTTATTTCTTGTAAATTAGAACAATGTATAATATTAGAAATTGGCAATATATCAAGGACAATGCACCGTTTACAGTGTAATCTTGCAACCTGGCTTCAGTTTGGGCTCCGCATCATCATTAGAACTTTCAAAAAAGATCTGTGTGTACTTCTCAAGTTACTCTACATGTGTAAAATTTCAAGTTTAAATTCATTCCATGCTAAAAAGTAGAAAATGTGATAAATTCCAGGAAATGATAAATCAAAAGTAAAATAAAAAGAAAGGTACAATTGCAAAAAAACCCACTTAGAAGTTTATCGGAGTTCGATTTTCCCTCCTACAAAGATTTTTGTGGCACTTTTACCACCACTGGCAATAATTGTTTGAAAATCCCCATGTCACCCCTTTTCATGTGATTTCTCAGGATGTGAACAGCCTAGCTCTCCAGCGTGGCATAAGGGGATCCATGTTAGGCACGACAAAAGAGGAGATAAACCATTTCCCTCCTCGACGTAGTTTGTAACAAAATTGAAGCGACACATAGCAGCAGGAGATGGCCAAGGCACATGCACGTTGCTCCTCCCTAGGTTGCCACTACTACCATAAAAAAATTATCACAGATGGTTCAAATCGTCATCACAGACAGTTTCTGACCTGTCCGAATTTATGTGTATATGAGGTGGTTATCACAGACGACTCTCGAACCGTCTGTGATAAGTTACAACATAGACGGTTTTTCAAAAAAAAACTATCTGTGATATGTCAGGTATCACAAACGGTTCTTAAACATAGCCGTTTATGATAGTCTTTTATCATAAACGATTCTAGTTAACAACCGTCTATGATTGCGTTCTTGTGTTATCATAAATAGGCCTCCTTCAGTTCATCAACATTCCTTAATTGCACTATAAAACAGTATAATCAGATAATATAATAAACTTTCGCGCCATTGGAAGTGTGCAATATAGATGATCAACTATAAATATAGCTCGAGCCTTGGAAGTGTGCAAAAAAAAAATTGTAAATGTTGACCATCAATATTTTAAAAAGTATTTAAATTGGCCACACATTAACTTGATATTATATTTCTTGTAAATTATAACAATGTATAATATTCAAAATGGCAATATATCCAGTACAATCCACCATTTACAGTGTAATCATGCAACCTAGCTTCAGTTTGGGCTCCGCATCATCTTGACAACTTTCGAAAATGATCTGGCTGTACTTCTCATGTTACTCTATTTGTATAAAATTTCATGTTTAAGTTCATTCCATGCTTTAAAAAAAGTAGAAAATGTGATAAATTCTAGGAAATGATAAATCAAAAGAAAAACAAAAAATAAAGGCACAATTGCAAAAACCCATTTAGAAGTATGTCGGAGTTTGATTTTTCCCTCCTACAACTATTTTTGTGGCACTTTTACCACCACTAGTACATAGTTGTTTGAAAATCACCCTTTCACCCCCTTTTCATGTGTTTTCTCATGATGTGAACAAACCTAGCTCTCCAGCGTGGCATGAGAGGATCTATGTTAGGCACGACATAGGAGGAGGTAAAACATTTCCCTCCTCGATGTACTCTACGACGAACTCGAAGAGACACATGGCAAGGAGATGGCCAAGGCACACGCACATTGCTCCTCCCCAGGTTGCTACTGCCGAACCCCAGTTTCCTCCACTGCATCGCCTCCTAGTCGCTTCTGTTCTTCAGAAGACCACCACATTAAAGGTTCCAATTCCAACCACTTTGCCCTGCTGGAATACCACCTTGCCGCACTGCAGAGCTAGGTAGGCCATGTCATCAGAATTCACATGAAAACAAGATCAAGCAATAAAAATAGTTGTAGGGTGCAGTGGCGGGGCTTAAGCAAAAAAGCAACGGAGGGAAACTAATAGCCAATTAATAATTATGATTGTAAACATTTTGTTGCAATATAAATTACCAAAGCTTTTGCTAGATCAAGCAAAAACATGACTTGGTAAAATTCATTTGCCTTGAAGTAACACATATCTTATTAGAGTGACAAAAATATCATTGCTGACTAACATATCCTTTAAAATTACTCTAGAATAGAGAGAACTATATGCCAATGGAACCATGCAAGCTAGTGTCAATTCTTCATTTCAGCAAGTGTGAACAATGACTACGATACGATATGATATTATACAAAGTTTGCCTTCATTTGGTACTAATAAGTTCCGAGTTGCAAGTAGCTGATAATCGAACTCTTGGAGTTCGTTGATCGGAATTTTGATTTGATTAGGGAGAACTACCATTACTTGTTCACTAGCCTGGCTAAATTGATAGGATATTTCGTGAAGATATAGGGAAGAAATCATGTTGTGTTGTGAAATAGAATGAGCATCATTGGGAAGGGGAATGATTAAGCTGATGTAGGGAAGAAATCATGTTGTGTTGTGAAATAGAGAGAGCATCATTGGGAAGGGGAATGATTAAGCTGATGTAGGGAAGAAATCATGTTGTGTTGTGAAATAGAGAGAGCATCATTGGGAAGGGGAATGATTAAGCTGATGTGTGCACCGCACTGTTATACGCCGTTGGGGCGGATTGCACATGGTACAGGGATATTTGGAGAAAAGGTTGTCTAGAAACTTAAACGAGAAGCATTTGCAAGTGAAAATTAGTTGCTGATTGAATTAAGGAACAAGTTTTAAGTTGGGCATCTCCTAGACTCCTAGTGCTATTGGAACCCTAAGGGAGTAAACACAGCATGATCTTGATGGCCATGTTGCCCTGCTTGTGTGGTTGTGGATTTAAAAGTTACCTTGTAGCGTTTTCATGTTCATGCCTTTCATCAAAGTTGAAGTGATGGATATGGTCCGCTTTTTGGTGATTGCTAGCAAAAAAGGTCTTACAAACTGCATCAGCTTGCGGCACACCCATTAGTGCTGACACCAAGGAAACCACTATGCAGGAAGTGCCAAGATGGTCTCCCGGCACCCAAACGGAGGCTAGCGCTAGTGTACCGGAAAGAAGGAGGGAGAGAAATGGCAGTGGGAAGCTTTTGTCCGTCGCATGCTCTTCTTCTTCTCTTTTTTTTAAGCAAAAATAGGGATTGGTCTAGAGGGTGGTGGGGGGTAAGCTGGGATTTGTTTTTTGGTTTCTAGGGTTGTCGCGGCATCGTGCTGCTCGACCGGACCGCGACACCCCACCCGCGACCTCTGCAATTGGCCTCGTCGTGTCTCGTCGCCATCATCAATCACGTCTGAGAATGCCCCCTGAATCGCTAGGAACGAGAGCATCGTTTTTAGACTCCAGCGAGCTCGCAGCTACGTTCCAACGTTTTCATTTCCTTTCTTATCCTTTTCTTTCCACCGAGCACCTGTTCTTCTCCCTCCACTTCTCCATTTTCTTTTCCTTCCACTGACACCTGCTCTTCCTCTCTCTTCTCCATTCTTTTCCTTCATTTGCATGCTGATTTCCTCTAGCGCCTCTCTCTTTCCTTCTTCCCCATCTCTTACCTCTCCTCTTCCTGTTTTCTTTCTTCTACCACCGACGGCTCGCTCCAGCTTCTTCCTTTCTTCTTCCCCTCCTCCCATTTCCATTCTTCCTCTTTCTCTTCTCCACCGAATGGCCACTGCTCTTCTCATCTTCTCCCATTTCGTTTCTTCCACCAGCAGCACCTGCTGACTAGTGGAAAAGAACCATGTTGTCTCTGTCCAAGCCTTTTTTTTTGTTTGGCAAAATTAGTAATTGGAGGAGAGAGACGGTGGGATACAGTTGTAAAATGTATTCGGCTGCTGGGGTCCAAAATGTAATATTTTTTTGGTAGCAATTACGGCAGATGTTTGGCTGATTACACAAAATAAAATTGATGCAATTGCAGCGAAATTTCTGTCGGACGAACTGGAGGAAAGGGAGGTGAGCGCATGAATGCCTGATGACTAGATTTTTTTATGAATGCGAAAACATGAAACAAATTTAATTAAATTTTGATGCAATTTTTCAAACAATCCAATTTAATTATTAAATTTTAATTTAATGTGACACTTTCAATTACATGTTAGATTTTTTAAAAATACACAAATTTTTTATGAATGGTCAATTTAAATATGAATATCGTGATTTAAAAAATCGGGAGGTTACGTTGAAAATTTCAATTATTAGATGTGATAATTTCAAATCCCAATAATTATAATTCAAAAACTCAATTTTTAATATTTCAAATATCAAAAAACCTAAATTTGAACTTGTCAAACATTAAAATTGAAATTTAGAATGTTGGAATTTTAAATTGTGAGAATTGAAATCGCAAAATTAAAAAAATTAATTTAAAGTTTATAAATATTAACCTTTGTTGCGTGAAATTTTAAATATTGTAATTTAAATTTGTGTGCTTGTTGGTTTAAAGTATAATATGTTTAAACTATTATAATGACTATTTTATATATAGTCTTCCTCAAACCAATCAAATATTAAAATCTTAAATAATCAAATATAGGGAATATTAGATTGCAGGAAATGTGAGGTTATACATATCAAACACATATAGGGTAAACTCATATAAATATTCGAAAGGGCATGTACGACAAATTAGTTTTGTACATCCTATCGCAGCCATTGGTTCCCTATTCGCAGACCTAACAGAAGGAAAAACACAGGCAACTCGAATTGGGCCGCGCGCATTGGCCTTGGCTGCCATTATGATCAACGCTAAGTATATGAAAGCATCTGGATCTAATTATTTGGTCAACGCTAACCATGCATGTCAATCTCCATGGAGATCGAGAGGGTGCAAGTACTCAACAGTTAGGAAAGTGAATTCGTTAGCAGTTGCGATAGCGTGAATTCGATTGCACCGGAGATAGGGCCAGACAGAGGGGATTCCTATTGGCTGTGGTCGGTGTCTTTTAGTTGTATCTAATGGCTTTTAGATAAAAGTAAATAATAGTGAACGGAAGAAGTGGTGTTTAGAAGGAGGAGATGAGCGGTAAGGAAAGTGAGAGAGATGGTGTGCGAGACGGGTGCGAGGGGAGTAGAGTGTGATGCCTTTGTGACTCTTTGTCTTATTCTTGAAGCGAGATGGGAGAGAGAAATGAAGAATCAGTTTTAAAAACCAGATGTTTATATTGATTTCTGGTTTTTTAAGTCGGCATGCGGAATTCTAACACGGTTTAGTGCTTAACTACGAATTACTTTGGCCATTAGTAGAATGTAATATAAAAATTGTCACAAATTAACTGCAAGCTTGCAAAATAGAAAATACAAATCCAACGTGACAATGCAGGTCCACGTACTGAAGATAAATTGTACTTTTCTCTTTTCTTTCTTATTTTTCTACTTTCTAATATTAATCCTTTTGTTGATTTGGATGTGCCAAGTGAATTTTGCCTTGTCGCTTTCCTGACATAGGCCCTATATTCTAAACAATTTCTAACTTTTTGAATCCAGTTTTTTTTCAATCGGATGGATTTTTAAGATGGTTTCTATAGATGTTTATAAGAGTTATTGTAGAAGCTGCTTTGAACAAAGTGACTTCTCAACATTAATATCTCTTACTTTCTCAATCATTCTTATAATTAATCAGAAGTTATAGCACATTTAAACAGGGCCTATAAGAGCAAGTTTAATAAGGCTGACTGTGCTAGCTATAAGGGAATCCATGTCAGCATAGTCCTATGTGGAGGGGAGAGAAAAGGAGAGAGAGAGCCAAGCCGACTCCCATGCAAGAGTCAGGCTATAGCACAGGAAAAGAGGCATTATCCATGCATGTACCCATAGAACTAATTGCTATACCCATGCATGTATTAAATTATCAATACCTATGTATATATTAAATGATTGAGAGCTCTTGTGGAGACAACTTATAGCCAGCTTATTGTATGAGTTGACTGCATCATTATCTTTTGATGACATGGAAATGTATTGGAGGTAGCAGCTATCTGTACTATTAAACTTGCTCTAACCATCTTACGGGCTATTAGTGATTGGAGTTGTCGCTTCAAATAGAAAGTGTCACTACCATGGACCTCAAATGTGTTGAATACAAAGACGAACCATTCGTACTCGCTAACCAAGTTGTTCACGTTTTCTACGTAACTGACCATGCAAATAAGAAGCACCACGTAGTTCTTCATGGAAAAAGAAGGATTGTCAAAGTTGAGAATGTAGTTGATGAGGAAGAATACAATCAATTTGACGAGTTGCCTCCTTTCGGAAATGGCATAAGGGTTGAGGAAGAACAATGTAACGAAACTAGCTATATACGTGTCAATCATCATGAAGGGCTAATTTTTAAACAAAATAAGCAAGTGGAATAATAAATGAAATATTTATGTGTCATATGTTTTGTATTTGTATTTATATATGTGTATGAGAATGCGTGATATATATGTGAATTTGCATTTATGTCTATGAGAATGTGTGATATATATATATATATATATATATATATATATATATATATATATATATATATATATATATATATATGAATTTGCATTTATATATGCGTAGTAGGGAAATCACAGATGGTTTTAAAATAAAACTATTCGTGATATTTATCATCACGACGACTCTAAATTAAAACCATCCGTGATTGTTATTTTACACACTACTACGTAAAAGGTCATCACGACGGTTCGAACGTCATCACGAGGCGGTTTTGTGAACCGTCTGTATTTATGGGTCGCTGATAATCGAAGGTCATCACAGCGGTTTTCGATCGTCAGTGATTATCGCTATCACGAGCGGTTTTGAGTAAAACCCGCTCGTGATAGCTGATAATCACGAAGGTTTTGAGTTAAAACCGTCAGTGATACTTATTATCTGAGCGGTTTTTGAGTAAAAACCGCCTCGTGATAGTTGATCATCACGACGGTTTTTAGTTAAAACCGTCTATGATATCGATCATCACGCACGGTTTTAAGTAAAAATCGCTCGTGATTATCACTATCACGACGGTTTTACTCAAAACCATCTGTGATATTCCTTCAACCCCTAAATATATTTTCGTTTATTGGCTAGCCTCAGAAATGCTAGCCATGCCCTCTCAAACAAGCAGATAATCACAGACATAAAACATATACAATTCACACATCTCATTTCATTTCAGATACATTTCACATCTCAATTCATTTCACAGACATAAAACATCCAATTGACAACGCACTTCATTTCACAAACATAAAGCATCTATTTCGCAAATCAATTCATTGAATTGAAATAAAATATCCATTAACAAATACACAATTATAAAAGATCTACACTGCATTTGCACTTAGAATTACAATAAAAAAAATCATTCTGGGCAGTGGAACTCTCCATCTGATCTTACGACTTTAGTCCACAAAAACCAAATGAACTCTCCTCGAATTTTTGCTAAATCCGGCTGTGTCAATGCAGATGTAGAGATGGGCGCAGCCTGTCGACAGGAATATCAACGCGCGCACATATAAAACTTGACATGTATGAAATAAATGTGGAAAGATTGACAAACCTTAGGAGTGGTGATCTTGCTGGAATCGAGGAGTAGTCTCATATGGTGGCACACGTAGTATCCACACATGTTGCCCGGCTGCTGCTGGTGGCACTGCAAAAAATAGAATGTGTTAAATCAAGTGGCATTACTACTAAGTGTTGTATATGATTAATTAATGTGTAGCTAGACAATACCCGAAAATTGCGATCATGTTTCAAGGGCTTGGCAGCTGTCGTCGAGCCACTTGTTTGTTGAACATATGTGACGAACGACCTTCGTTATTCGAAAAAGTTAGATTAGTCATTCGGAAGGAAAGAAAGAATACAATGTACAATGTACTTACCTATCGAGTATTTCGGCGATAGCTGTGTACTTGGATTTGTTCTTACTTAGAGAATCAAGGTATATAGCCTTGTTCCATTTTGGTGTAATTACAATTAAAATCCAATGGAAGTTCTCATTGTATGGCATAAGAACAAATTCCTTATAGCGGTGAGCCAGCAGTGCTTTTGTAATATAGTCCTCGACGAAGGATGCATCCTCGTTGATGGTATCAATGGCGACCAAGCGTGGGTCCAGGAAACCAATTGGTGATTTCGATGATCTAGCTTCGGTCAGCATGAATCTATATATATACACAGAAAAGCAACAAATTGTGACATATATCGGTATTACGTGAACTGAGATTGTGATTGTACAGACTTACAGCGTCCAGCATCGAACGAGTGAGGCGTCGAGAGCGTTGAGCGTGAAAAGACCAAATATATCGTCAAAGGTCACCGGGAAGACACATTCCTGAACTTCGTGCAAGAAATGTTCCGGCTTGAATTTGACAATGATACCTGAGCGCCGTTCTGCCTCTGGTCTATTGGACTGTTTCATATACCAAGTGTGGAATCTTTGGCAACTAAGTCCTAGCTTTGTGAGGTGCTCTTGCGGGAATATCATCGGCTCGCCTAGCACGAATTTGCGGGCCAATGGCATGTACGGGATATCGTCATCATCCTTCGTCTTTGATTTGCCATGGCCATCGCCGATCGCAGTCGACTTCATGGTAGTCGATCGTAATGGTACGACGGTGCAAGTTGCTTTGGCGAGAATAGCACCGTGGAGATAGCACCGTGCAGTAGTAGCTCGCCGCCTGCGTGTGGAGATGGCACCAGTGCATGTTGTTGTGGTTCGCACTGCACTTCTGGTCCTGCCACCGGTGAAGAAGCCTCCAGGGAGATGTCGCTTTTGGGCCACTGGATGAATGTTCCAATGGCCTGTCCTAGAGTCACGATCTCGTTGTTGGGGGGCTTCGGTAGCGGGACCACCTCAAAATTGACATACACACCATCCACATTAACTTTTGCGAAGCCTGGACCTAAAGCTTGACGTGCACCATGGCCCCGATACTGCATTTAATATGCCCGCCCCAAGCAGCAGACAAGGGAATGGAGCCATATCTAACTTGGAGCCCGCACTGTAGGCTCCTACATAACGATACAAAATTAGCTACTCGAATAGGCCTATCAATGGAGCAAGCATTCGAGAGATAATAATTATTACCGGATGTCGCCCACGTGAAATATGGCCTGGTTTGCGTCGGATTGGACGCGCAGCTACTCGGATGGTTGTGCGGGCTAGCTAGCACAGAGCGGCGAGAGCGGCTCGCCGACTTTCTGTCTATTTCCGCACCTCATCTCTCGATTACATCAGCCATCTGAGCTAATAGCTCCTCTCTAAGAGATTCCTTGATCTCTTCTCGTAGCTGTGCGCCACGCCGGCTTTGTTTCTCTTCCTACGCCGATACATTTGAGTCATCTTGGAAACCATGTTTCCAAGGAACGTAAAGCCCAAGGCCTCTCAGACGACCCGGTGCTCCTTGTTTCCTGGGCCACGGAGAGCATATCATTCTCCCTTGTTCCTGGAATGATCCTAGGGTAGATTCAAAACTCAGCTCTTCCTGCAAGAGCACAAAATGTCATTTCAATTTGTACGAAGTTGTGGAGTAATTACAAGCTACGTAGTTCTATCGATATCTTACCAGGCGCTGGGACACTTGCTGGTCTGCAGGGTTTCAAAAGGAGACGTCCCCCGATGTCGTTGTAGATGACCTTGCTCTAATCCAATTTCGAGCGCGGTCATCCGGGATATTGGAAAACGGCGGGGCGATATCCCTGCAGCTGCCAGTCATCCTCCTTCCTCCATCATGGATTTTACCCGCATACCCACCGTGCAAGTCCGTGGGGTGTGTGTTTTTTGCTTGGAGGGCCTTGTGCGCCATACTTGTACTTTTGAAATCTTCGGACGTCTTCATCGCCTTGAACTCTTCCCATTGTGGTTTCAGGAATGGGTATTTATGAAAAGGCGTTTCGTCCATCTCCACGTATTTCCTGACAAGCGTGCTCTTGAAGTTCTTCCATGCTTTGCACGCCGCTAGGTAGGTTTGTCGTTGCACAGCGTATAGGTGTTCTTCTGGGAACTCGAACGATGCCAAAATTTCGGTCCACAGCTCACGTTTCCGAGTGTTAGGCACGTTCTTCCACGAATTGATCTCAATTCGTTCTTGTGCAACTATTCTGACCAGGCTTCGGAATGCGTTTACCGCTTTTTGAGGAAGGATAGGGACCCCAGATGCGTTTACCGCTGTGATGGTCTGTCGGCCCTCAGGCTTCTTCGATAGCCCTCTTCCTTGGCGTCTTGATGTTGGAGCGGACGCCTCCGGCGATGATGTTGAAGAATGCGCGGGTGACATGTTGCTCATTTTGTGGGTCTATTAAGATAAGATGAGAAAGTGATCATATTGAATTGGAAGAGAGGAGAGGAGTAGAGGGGAGGGGGAGAAGGGAGGGGTGATATGGACATAGAGAGGGGGTGATGTGCCTATCTTAGCACCTACTTTAGTTGCTAATACTATAAACCAAATAGCAAAGTCCCTAAACAAGTGTATCCGGTTCATTGAACGGGAACACTAGAGTATGTCACTTGCTTCATTTGCTGTTTTTTGGCTAGATATATGGAGCATTTGGGTGGAAAGATGAACTGTTTTGTCAGGCGCATGATTGCCAATTCGAAGCATAGCATAGCATCCGAGGCACATCCGAGGTCTGCTGCTGTGTCTTCAGGAATGCCAAGAGCTGGTCTTCAGATGTGGCATTCCTCAAGACATAGCAGCAGGCCTCGGATGTGCCTCGGATGCTATGCTCCATCTGAAACCAGCTCTTGGCATTCCTCAAGACACAACAGCAGACCTCAGATGTGCCTCGGATGCTATGCTATGCTTCAATTGGCGATCATGTGCCTGATTTAAACAGTTCATCTTTCCACCCAAATGGTCCATGTATCTTTGCAACAATCGCAAGATTTCTTTATCCGGGAACCTCATCCACAACATTCTCCACTCCGACAATCCTTCTTTTTCTCGCAAAATTCAAGGCAATTTTATTACAAAAGTGCAAAAGACATTCCCAGATTCTTCGTGAGCGCCGACATAGTCGACTTCTTCGATGAGCGACTATCCATCGCTTTTTCCACTTCTTTTTTCTTCATTCGGTCACGATCACGTCGCGATGGCGATGATTTAGAATCATCGCATCGCGCACGTGATCCGCAGAGACCGAGATGAAGAAAAGAAGTGGAAGAAGCGCATGGATAGTCGCTCATCGAAGAAGTCGGCTATATCGGCTGCTCACCGAATAATCTGGGAATGTCTTTTTTTTTGCACTTTTGTAATAAAATTGCCTTGAATTTAAGAAGGAAAAAAAAGGATTGTGGGAGTGGACATCACATCTCGGCAGTAGTCGGCATATACTATTACTACAAGGTCTCTAAACAAAGTTCTATGAAGCAAATGACACAAACTAGTGTATCCGGTTCATTGAATGGGAACACTCGAGTGTGTCACTTACTTCATGCCCCTTGAAGGTCTATGTGGCATATATTATTACTACAAGGTCTCTAAACAAAGTTCTATGAAGCAAATGACACAAACTAGTGTATCGGGTTCATTGAACCGGATACACTAGAGTGTGTCACTTGCTTCATGCCCCTTGAAGGTCTATGTGGCATATACACTAGAGTGGTCCTTGATTGGTTAATTTGTGCTCTCAAATTGTAGGGTTGCACAAGATTAATCTTGGCCGTCCCGCTAGTAAATGAGAAAGCAAGAAAAGTGAAACATGATAAGATGAGGAAGCAAGAAAAGTGAAACATGATGCTCAATGTTAGGAAGAGAGGAGAGGAGTAGAGGGAAGGGGGAGAAGGGAGGGGGTGATGTGGACAGAGAGAGGGGTTATGTGCCTATACTATATACTATATACTAACACAACAAGCAATGTAATATGTACCAATGTAAACTAAGCAACTGCAGTAAACAATGTACCAATGTAGTATGTACCAAATAGCAAATTAAACTAAGCTACTGCAGTAAACAATGTACCAATGTAATATGTACCAAATAGCAAACTAATTAAGCTACTGCAGTAAACAATGTACCAATGTAGTATGTACCAAATAGCAAACTAATTAAGCTACTGCAGTAAACAATGTACCAAATAGCAAACTAATTAAGCTACTGCAGTAAACAATTTACCAATGTAATATGTACCAAATAGCAAACTAATTAAGCTACTGCAGTAAACAATGTACCAATGTAATATGTACCAAATAGCAAACTAATTAAGCTACTGCAGTAAACAATGTACCAATGTAGTATGTACCAAATAGCAAACTAATTAAGCTACTGCAGTAAATAATGTACCAAATAGCAAACTAATTAAGCTACTGCAGTAAACAATGTAACAATGTAATATGTACCAAATAGCAAACTAATTAAGCTACTGCAGTAAACAATGTACCAATGTAATATGTACCAAATAGCAAACTAATTAAGCTACTGCAGTAAACAATGCTCAAAACCATAGGCCATCACAGAAACTGCTCACAATACTCAAAACCCTAGTCCATCACAGAAAGTGCTCACAATGCAGACGGTAATCGAGGGGAGGTGGCCGGCGAGGGGCTCGACGAGGGGCTCGGGGGAGGCGGCCGGCGACGGGCTCCATGAGGGGCTCGGGGGAGGCGACCGGCGAAGGGCTCGACGAGGGGCTCGGGGGAGGCGGCCGGCGAGGGGCTCGACGGAGGCGGCCGGCGAGGGGCTCGGGGAGGCGGCCGACGAGGGTTCGGGGAGGCGGAGGCGACGACGGGCTTGGAATTTAATTAGATCTAGATCGAATAACTGCGCAGCGCACAGGGAAAACCCTAGCCAGAGGGTATATATAGGGAGGTTATCACAGATGGTTCTAAACTTAGAACCGTCTGTGATATTGATATCACATACGGTTCTAAGTTCAGAACCATCTGTGATAAGCCTTTGCGACTGTAGTTATTAAGACAACACCAATAACCACAGCTGCATTCATATCCACCACCAAACAGCTGCATTCATATACAACACCAACCAGCTGCATTCATATCAACCATCACATGTACATCACACATATACATCCTTCCATCCTTCTTGCGCTCCTCCGAGTGCCAACGCAGCAGTTTTGCCTCCTTTGGATTTGCAAAAAACCTTTTCAAACGGGGAATTATAGGAAAATACCATGCCACCTTAGCAGGAGGTCCTTTCTTCGCCTCTGTTCCCTCACCATCATCTGATTGATTGTTACGTTTGTATCGGGATGCGTTGCACACCGGACATACATGCATGTTTGCATACTCTTTACGGTAGAGGATACAGTCGTTCGGGCATGCATGTATTTTTTCTACTTCCATTCCCAACGAACAAAGAACCTTCTTGGCTTTATACGTGGTTTTAGGCAACTCATTTCCCTCCGAAAGCATGTCCGCTAAAAGACCTAGCAGCGCCGTGAAACTCTTGTCGGACCAACCGTTGCTTGCCTTCAATTTCAACAGTTCAAGCACGCCGACAACCTCGTGTACTTGCAGCCCGTGTACAAAAGTTTCTCCGAGTCCTCCATCAAGCCACGGAATTTAACATACTCTCTCATCATAGTTCTCTTCTACATCGCAAGCATCCGATCCAGATTATCATCGTGCAACCTATCCGAATCCGAGCCACAATCGACATCACCGACGGCATGTCATTCACTTCACCGCGATGTCATCCGGGGCATATCATTCACTTCACCGGCGATGTCATCCGGCGCCATATGATCATTCACTTCGCCATGACTGGTCCAACACGTATAATCCTTTTTGAAACCCTCCGAATCAAGTGCACTTCAATTTGCCTCGGTTCTTAAACATCTTCAAATTCTCATGATCGATGCATGGACAGCACATATATTCCAACCCCTTATTCAACATATCCTCCTCGGCGGCTCTTATAAAAGCAGAAACGCCATTAATGTACTCTTCACTCACACGGCTCGCAGCATACATCCAGCTTCGGTCCTACGTTACGTACATATATAACAACTTTGTATTAAAATCTAGATTAACTAATTATAACTACATATATACCGGCCACATTTATTATATTGAGACTTAATTTGCTAGCTCAATTCATATTACAAACACAACATCTATTATATAACCAACAATTTTGCAAATTAACCATCTTCAATAACCACTCATGGATTACTTAGACCTAAATTGTAATGCAATTAAAGAAAAAATATATTTCATTACTAACCATATCTACAGCAATAAGGAAAGTCTGAATCTTAATTCAAAGCTCAATCTCTGCCTCTTCCCACCAAATTAACTGGCCTGAAATCGCCTAGCTTCCTCCCGAGTGAAAAAATGCGCAGCAGTGGCTAGATCTGGATCGAAATGAAGACAGATGTGGTCTGAGCAGCGCAATAAATGCCTTAGTCATTATCACAGACGGTTTTTAACTAAAAACCATCTGTCATAAGCTTCATGCCAGAACGCTTCGCGCGTGTTTCCATTGCCAGAACGCTTCGTGTTTCGATTGCCATAACGCTTCGTGTTTCGATCGTCTAATTAACGTCTCTCGATCGTTATACGAAGCGTCTATATCATTAATGTTTGGGTATATGAACCGTCTGTGCTAAAGGTTAAATATGCGCGCCTAATCCAGGTCTCTTCTATGTACGTACAATATGGCTTCTACTATTCTTGTGATCATCTCCTTCCTCTCATCTGCTCATCAAGAATTGTTCGCCGAACCTTACACAGCGGCCAGCAATTTGCATCCGAGCAGCTTCTCCGCACACGCCCGCTCTCCTTCCCGACTTTCTTGCATCCGTCACCGACTGATCATCCGCCATCGACGGAGGCGTCTCGCTGCCGCTCAAGAAAGGGAAACAGCCTTACCCTGGTTCTTCTCCACAATGTGCGCAGCGAAAGAAGCTCTACACGCATTGAGAGGCGATGGATAGCCTTGCCGATCAGCGAAATGGCGATTTCGAGGAATCGCCCATGCATACCTCTACGACATTATGGGCTATGCTACTGATTATTTGCCCAGGCTGGAGGAGGAAGTGCTAAGGACAAGGACAATCTTAACAGCGTTCGAGAAGTCAGTGGCTGATCCTCCAAGTCCCAAAGTCGAAGAAGAAGCGTACGAAGCCCAAAAGATTACAATCTGGGAAACTCTTTACCTGTGCGACTTTTGTAGTAAATTTGCCTCTAATTGAAACTAATAAATTTTCCTTTAATTTGTGATCTCTTGTCTCAGTAGTTCTGTAGTTAAGTTATTAGAAGCAATGTGTACTTATATATTAACCTCTGCTCATGAACAGAATATGACAGACAAAGGGACATCACAGACGGTTCTTGTTAAAAACCATCTGTGAACATTAACAGATGGTTCTTAACAACAACCGTCTGTGATGGTCTACACAACACAGACGGTTTTTAATAAAAAATCATCTATGATACTTTAGTATCACAGACGGTTCATCGGTAAGAACCGTCTGTGATACTCATTTTATCCAACGCCACTAACACAGACGGTGTCCAAATTAAAACCGTCTGTGTTAGTGTCAATCACAGACGGTTTGACAAAACCGTCTGTGATTAGCCATCTAGTATTAGGCTTTCTGTAGTAGTGACAGATGATTCTAAAGTAAAACCGTCTATAATAAAAACATCACAGACGGTTTTACTTTAGAATCATCTGTGTAAAATAACAATCACAGATGGTTTTAATTTAGAACCGTTTGTGATGATTCCTCTATATATATTGCGCTCTAGGGTTTGTCCCCACTGTACTAACGCTATTCCCCACTCTAACGTCGCTGCCTCCCCAAAGCCCGTCGCACTTCTCCTCTTCCCCTGGCTCTGGTGGCCCTCCTCCCCCGAGCCTGTCATTGCATCCCCTGATTCCGATGGCCCTTCTCCCTCGTGCCCAGCGCCCTCCTACTCCCCAGAGCCCATTGCCGCCTCCCCCGACTCCGGTGGCCCTCCTCCCTAAGCCCAGCGCCCTCCTCCTCCCCTGAACATGCTACCTTCCCCGAGCCCGTCGTTGCCTCCCCCGACTCCAGTGGCGCCCCTCCTCCCTTGAGCACGTTGCCTTGCCTTGGTTCTTCTCTGTGGTTTCTATTACCATCAGTGTATTATATTCAAATATATTCCCTTTCTACATGTACCTACCAACATATATACCGGTCTAGCCAGACGTGCATTGTAACGAGCACCGAGTACCCTAGGAGTTGCATGGAATATTTGGTACATATAACACTATTTATATATATATATATATATAAAAATATATGAAGCCTATGGCAAAAATAACGTTTTTACCATCAAGTGGCCGAGCGGCAACGCCAGAAAGCTGACACGTGGGGGCTGCCGCTAGCAGCAGGCAACCTGCCGTCCCATGAGTGGACGACAGGCAGCTGCCCTGCCGTCTGGCCAACCAAATGGGCTACTGTCCTATGGCCAAACAGCAGGTGATTAAACTGGCTAATTACCCTACTTAATTACATGCTCTAATTTTTTTGCATATTATTTATTTGAATTTTTCAATATAGCAATAGGCTAAAAAATTATAAAATTTTATGTGTAGCCTCTCGACAAAATGTACTTGACTATATAAGTTTTTTTGTAATTTTATCCGCTGTGAATGTTACTCAACAATTCGTACAGTATCGATATTTATAGGAGTTATCAAATATAGCAAACGAGCTCCAAAAATTACGAAATTTTATATGAAACCTCCTGACATAGTCATAGTAATTACATAATTTTTTGAGATTTTATGTGCTCCAAATTTACCACATTACTTTATGTTAATTTAATCATGAAATTAGCGATGCTCTATTTTTTGACAATATCATATATTATGAATATTTGTAGAAGTACATGTAATAGTATAAAAATACATTGTATGGGATGCGATATGGCTCAACCATCTGAGCCACTGCTATCTCCTCACCGTGTCTACCTCCCCGTGTGTGGCCTTGTCTTCCATTGAGCACGAGCATGTCCCGTGAGATACGTTCTGTTTGTTGAGTGGCCGATGGTGGTCTAGTTGGCTAAGGTACAGCAGGCTGGGTCCAGTAAGCGTCGATGTCCTCCAGTTGGGACATGCCGAACTGCGAGCCACCAACAATAATATCGTGAATGAAGGACTCTAGAAATCCCCCTCACGGTATAGAGGAGCCCTCACCTTGACCGTACGACATGGTAGTGAAGTGGGAGCAGCTCTGCCCATCGAAGTCTCCAAACCTTGGGTATGGTGTGAAGGCTGAGCCTCAGCCCATTTACAGTGTAATCGTGCAACCTAGCTTCAGTTTGGGCTCCGCATCATCATGATAACTTTCAAAAAAAAATCTGGCTGTACTTCTCATGTTACTCTACTTGTATAAAATTTCATGTTTAAATTCATTCTATGCTTAAAAAGTAGAAAATGTGATAAATTCTAGGAAATGATAAATCAAAGGTAAAACGAAAAAGAAAGGCACAATTGCAAAAACCCATTTAGAAGTATGTCGGGGTTTGATTTTTCCCTCCTACAACTATTTTTGTGGCACTTTTACCACCACTAGTACATAGTTGTTCGAAAATCACCCTTTCACCCCCTTTTCATGTGTTTTCTCATGATGTGAACAAACCTATCTTATTAGAGTAATTGCAACAAAAATAGTTGTAGGGTGCAGTGGCGGGGCTTAAGCAAAAAAGCAATGGAGGGAAACTAATAGCCAATTAATAATTATTATTGTAAACATTTTGTTGCAATATTAATTACCAAAGCTTTTGCTAGATCATGCAAAAACATGACTTGGTAAAATTAATTTTCCTTGACGCAACACATATCTTATTAGAGTGACGAAAATATCATTGCTGATTAACATATACCTTAAAAATTACTCTAAAATAGAGAGAACTATATGCCAATGGAACCATGCAAGCTAGTGTCAATTCTTCATTTCAGGAAGTGTGAACAATGACTAAGATACGATATTATGCAAAGTTTGCCTTCATTTGGTACTACTAAGTTCCAAGTTGCAAGTAGCTGATAATCGAACTCTTGGAATTCATTCATAGGAATTTGATTTGATTAGGGAGAACTACCATTACTTGTTCACTAGCTTGGCTAAATTGATAGGATATTTCTTGAAGATATAGGGAAGAAATCTTGTTGCACTACTAGAAAACGGATCATTCCTCACGGGCTTTAATTTTCCTGACGGGCCCGCAAGGAACGTGAGGGATTTCAATTTTTGTGACGGGCCCACGTAGCACCGTCACAAAAATTTATTTTTCTGTCGGGCTTCTTAAGCCACCAAGGAAAAATATTATTTTTCTGACGGTATTATATGAGCCGTGAGGATAATTGGAACAAGCCCGTGAGGTTTCTGATCAGCCCGGCCGCTATTCGTGCAGCACGCCACTGGAAACCCTAGACATTTTCGCAGCCGCGCCTCCTCCCCATCCGCTCGCCCGCCTCCGCCCCAAAATTTCGCAGGCACCGCCTCCTCCCCATCCCCTCGCCCGCCTCCTGCTCCCCATCCCCTCGCCCGCCTCCTCCACCCCAAACCCTCGTGCCCTCGCTGCCGCTCCCGCCTCCCTGTGTCCTCCCGATGCCCAGTCCGCCGCTGCGCTCCAGTCCGCCCGCCGCCCGCCTCCCGGATCTGCCCCGACGGCCCAGCTCGCCCCGCCGCCCGCCTCCCAGTGTCCGCCCCACCGCCCCGCCTCCCTGTGTCCTCCCGACGCCCAGTCCGCCCCCGCCCGCCTCCCAGATCTGCCCCGACGGCCCAGCTCCGCCCGCCGCCCCACCTCCCAGTGTCCGCCCGCCGCCCGATGCCCAGCTCCGGCCGCGATCCCGCCTCCCAGCTCCCACCGTCCTCCCCCACCCCTGACGCCCCAGCTCCGCCTGCTGCCCCAAATCCGCATTTGGTTCGGTGTTCGTGTTTGCAGCTGTGCTTGCATGGAACAATTCTAAAGCTGCAGTGTATATCCATGATGAACTTGCTTATTTTGTTTTAAAAAAAGGAATAAATCTTCTTTTTTTTGGTATTTGAGGATATATTGGCAGAGAGCTGGTCAGTTTGCTGCACAAAAGCTCTTGCAGGCTTGCAGCCTCGTGTGCTTTCTCAATTCAACTAGTGCCATAGGTGTACTATTCTGAAGCTAGGGATCTTTGCTTTTTATTTGCTGCCCCAAATCCGCATTTTTCTCACGGGAATTTTACCGTCAGGTTAACTGATTTCCCTCACGGGTAACATCTCGCCCGTGAGTAAAATTTATTTTTCTCACGGGAATTTTACCGTCAGGTTAATTGATTTTCCTCACGGGTAACATTTCGCCCGTGAGTAAAATTTATTTTTCTCACGGGAATTGTACCGTCAGGTTAAATTATTTCCCTCACGGGTAAAACCGTCAGTTATATATCCACGACGGGTTCCGTCACCAAATTTTATTTTCCTTTCCAGCCAGCCCTGAGGGCTTTTGCCTGACGGGAACCCGTCAGGGATATATAACCTGACGGTTTTTGCTATTTTTCTGACGGTTTTGAACCGTGAGGGATGATCTGTTTTCTAGTAGTGTTGTGTTGTGAAATAAAGAGAGCTTCATTGGAAGGGGAATGAATGAATGATTAAGCTGATGTGTGCACCGCATGTATATTAAAGAATGAATGGCCCCAATGACCCCCTGCCACTGGTAGGGTGGAAATCAAACTCTAATGTATTGTTAGAACGGAAATCAAACTCTGACATCCTTTCAGTTATGTTCTTGCTATTTTTCCAAAAAGAAAAGGACAAATGTATCTATTCACAAAATAAAATCTTTCTTTTGTTTCTTCTAACATATTTTGAATGTGAAGTCGAAACTCTAAATGGTGCTACATCACTCCATAACTACATTATTATTTTTCTAGGGGAACTTTCAGGTTGATTTGGTGCCCGAATGAAACCTGGATTACACTGTTATACGCCGTTGGGGCGGATTGCACATGGTACAGGGATATTTGGTGAAAAAGTTGTCTAGAAACTTAAACGAGAAGCATTGGCAAACGAAAATTAGTTGCTAATTGAATTGGGGGAGTAGCTCGGTGTACATGTTTCAAGTTGGGCATCTCCTAGACTGTTAGTGCTATTGGAATCCTAAGGGAGTAAACACAGCATGATCTTGATGGCCATGTTGCCCTGCTTGTGTGGTTGTGGATTTAAAAGTTACCTTGTAGCGTTTTCATGTTCATGCCTTTCATCAAAGTTGAAGTGATGGATATGCTCCGCTTTTTGTGACTGCAAGCAAAAAAGGTCTTACAAACTGCATCGACATGCACACCCATTAGTGCTGACACCAAGGAAACCACTTTGCAGGAAGTGCCAAGATGGTCTCCTGGCACCAAGACGGAGTCTAGCGCTAGTGTCGAGACCCGAATATGCAAATCTAGACTTTCTGTGTATACGGCACTAGTCCAGAAGATTTAGTTGGGCTTATTTATATTTCAGTATGATTGAGGATAGAGAGAAGATTTAGCGAGTTGTGGGATAGAGATGGAGTCAACCGAATTATGTGTTGAAGCAAAGTGACAGAGTACTTTGCTGGGAAGGGTAAAAGAAGGATTGATGCTTAAATGAATATTTTGTGACAATACTCTGCTATAGATACAGCTTAGACATAGCCAATTACGAGACACCAAGTTTCAATCTTTTAATTTTAAAGCTTCTTTATTTAGCTTATATTTATTAAGGAAGTTCCATAAGTCAGCAGACTCAAATGGATGGAAGAGATTAACCGGGATACTGAGTATTATTGTTGAATGTTGAAAACTTAGTGAGTTTAGGATATGGTTCTGCATGTGATATGCATAATTCTAATTGGTTGAATTATCTTGATGATTTAAGATGAATTATTATATGAGATTGTAACTGCCAAATAATTGAATCATTAATTTAGTAATAGACTTAAAGTATGGAGTTGGTCATTTTAACCATTTTCTATTAGGAGCAAAGTTGACTATTTTGCTTGATTAACAGAATTATTAGAAATGACGAATGGTTCTGTATTTTATTGGACGAGCAGTTAATATTTTAATTATGTTTTCTTTTAAGGTTGAACTAAATTATTGGTGTATTAGATATTCTCAAATGTCATTTGTGAATTTAAATCCTAAGATAAATATTATATGACTAATAATTATGCAAGACTTTATTTTAAATCTCATTATTTAAAGTTTAAATATCATCAATTCTATTATTCCAATTGTTCCCCTTATTCATGATTTACCATTAAAGATGGGTCTCATGATTTTGAGATGGCCAAACAACATTTATCATTTTATGGCAGAATTTTGTTATACCATATAACTTTGGTTTGCATTGATAACATCAGATCTGGGGAAAAAGATACGATAAACGATATTTAGTCCACTTGGGATTTGATAGGATTTGTGATTAATATTCAAGTTTTTTGGAGTGAGAGCATCAAAGTTATTTTAGAAGGCTTTGATCTCATTTCATGATAATGAGTTATCTCAAAATCTTACATGAATTATCTCGATGTAGTAAACTTGCCATTTTCTTGGTTGTGAGGATTTAATCAAGATTAAATTCTTGACATGAATTTATTCAAGATTAACTCCTAGCATTCTTAATTAACATGAATTTGCATTATAAATTTATAATTAAATTCTTAATCTCATTTTTATTTATAAACCATATTTTTCCTTATTGCTTCTTTGAATATTTCTTAAACATGAAACTCAAGGTTCTTAGCCATGAACTGAAGGAATACTAGTGACATATAGGCCCACCTGTCAAAGGAAGAGAGAGGGTGAGCTACTCAAACTAGAGGGGGGTGCGTTCGACTGGGGTTGGCTGAAACAGAGCAGGGGAAGGGGCACACGACGGTGCTAGGTAGGTGGGCTTGCGGCATGGCCGTCGGTCGGAGGGGTCAGATATGGCAAAATGGGATGCCTGGGGGTGGAGGCATGGCTCGGAGTGGAGACGAGGGCGATCGATGGTGGCAGGGAGCGCCGGGCATGGAGTGGCTATCAATGGTGGCATTGGTCGGAGGGAGGAGGGAAAGAAATAGGGGGAGCATAAGTGAGGGAGGACCACGGGGAACTCACTTGGGTGATGGGGAAAGCCAGGGGAGGGGGTTATGAGGCGGACCGGTGGTGGAAGCCAAAAGCGGCACGGGGTGGCCATCATGGTGGGGGCGCACAGGCGAAGGAGAGCTTCGACCAGTGGTCGTAGAACATTTGTGGTGTCGAGGAGATGCTCTAGGAGTGGGGGATTGGAGCAAGGCCGACCAAAGAGGGGAAGACGCCGAAGAGGAGGGCGGTGGCTAGACTTGAGGAAAAGGCGGCATCTGGCGAGTTCGAGGCATGGGCTTCCAATTAAAGCGAAAGGAAGGGATGAAGCTTTTGGGGGCACAACGTGGTGCGGTTTGATTGTCACGGAGTTCGCCAGAGTGGCATGATTGACGAGCAGGTCACGGTGGTGCTCACGGGTGGCTCATGCCAAGCTGTGCCTGGGGAAGAAGAATAGGGGCAAGGTGGGAGGAGCAATAGGGCAACTTGGGGCTCTTTATAGTGGGAGGAGGGTGGGTGGTCGTTGAGCATAATTGAAGACAGGCGTGGGTAGAGTAAATTCGGGTGGTGGCATCGCGCGGCGGGTGGTAATGGAGATGTGATGCTAGGCAGCGGCATTGAACGCGCGTGGTAGGGCTAGCGGAGGGGAGGAGCTAGGAGAGGGGTGGAGCTAGGCGTATGGGCACAGAGGCAAAATCTGGGGTGGCTTGGCATGGTCGGCAGCATAAGCAACTGGCGCGTTGTGCAACAGGGCTGGGTTGGTCGACCGTTAGGGGTAGAGGGGGAGGAAAGAAAGGAGAGGAAGAGGAGAGAGCTAGCTGGGCTGGGCCAGGGGAAGAAGAGGCCAAAAGGAGAAATGAGCTTGAGGGCCCAAGGATTTATGAAGATTTTTGAATTTTTTAGTTCAAGCCTTAAATTTGTAATTAGGTTTTGGATTTGAAACCTTGGTTCAAATTTTGGATTCACAATGGAATTTCAAGATTGTCGAGTTTTGAGAGATAATTTTTGAACTTTAGAATTTGAATTTTTGAGTACAATAATTCGATGGAAAAGATTTTCAATATTAACTTTTGGTTTCAATTTCTATTCTTGGTTTTGAATTTCTAGATTCCAGTATTTAAATTGAATTTTTGGTTTTAGCAAAATGATTCGAATTTCTTTCTAATTTGATTTTCATTATTTGAAAATTTAGCAAGGAACCGAATCAAGAATATCGAATAAACGCTGAGAATTTTAAATAACACAGAAATTAACAAAAGATTTTACATTTTCTCAATTACATTATTCCCATATTTTTAGGATGTTATAGATATTAAGATACGATATTATACAAAGTTTGCCTTCATTTGGTACTACTAAGTTCCAAGTTGCAAGTAGCTGATAATCGAACTCTTGGAATTCGTTCATAGGAATTTGATTTGATTAGGGAGAACTACCATTACTTGTTCACTAGCTTGGCTAAATTGATAGGATATTTCTTAAAGATACAGGGAAGAAATCATGCTGTGTTGCGAAATAGAGAGAGCTTCATTGGAAGGGGAATGATTAAGCTGATGTGTGCACCGCATGTATATTAAAGAATGAATGGCCCCAATGACCCCCTGCCACTGGTAGGGTGGAAATCAAACTTTTGATGTATTGGTAAGATGGAAATTAAACTCTGACGTCCTTTCAGTTATGTTTTTGCTATTTTTCCAAAAAGAAAAGGATAAATGTAACTGTTCACAAAATAAAATCTTTCTTTTGTTTCTTCTAACATACTTTGAATGTGAAGTCGAAACTTTAAATGGTGCTACATCACTCCATAACTACATTATTATTTTTCTAGGGGAACTTTCAGGCTGATTTGGTGCCCGAATGGAAGCTGGATTGCACTGTTATACACCGTTGGGGCGGATTGCACATGGTGCAGGGATATTTGGTGAAAAACTTGTCTAGAAACTTAAACGAGAAGCATTTGCAAATGAAAATTACTTGCTAATTGAATTGGGGGAGTAGCTCGGTGTACATGTTTTAAGTTGGGCATCTCCTAGACTCCTAGTGCTATTGGAATCCTAAGGGAGTAAACACAGCATGATCTTGATGGCCATGTTGCCCTGCTTGTGTGGTTGTGGATTTAAAAGTTACCTTGTAGCGTTTTCATGTTCATGCCTTTCATCAAAGTTGAAGTGATGGATATGCTCCGCTTTTGGTGATTTGCAAGCAAAAAGGTCTTACAAAGCGCATCACCATAAGCACACCCATTAGTGCCGACACCAAGGAAACCACTTTGCGGGAAGTGCCAAGATGGTCTCTCGGCACCAAGACGAGTCTAGCGCTAGTGTCGAGACCGAATATGCAAATCTAGACTTTCTGTGTATACGGCACTAGTCCAGAAGATTTAGTTGGGCTTATTTATATTTCAGTATGATTGAGGATAGAGAGAAGATTTAGCGAGTTGTGGGATAGAGATGGAGTCAACCGAATTATGTGTTGAAGCAAAGTGACAGAGTACTTTGCTGGGAAGGGTAAAAGAAGGATTGATGCTTAAATGAATATTTTGTGACAATACTCTGCTATAGATACAGCTTAGACATAGCTGATTACGAGACACCAAGTTTCAATCTTTTAATTTTAAAGCTTCTTTATTTAGCTTATATTTATTAAGGAAGTTCCATAAGTCAGGCAGGACCTACCGACAGATGGAAGAGATTAACCGGGATACTGAGTATTATTGTTGAATGTTGAAAACTTAGTGAGTTTAGGATATGGTTCTGCGTGTGATATGCATAATTCTAATTGGTTGAATTATCTTGATGATTTAAGATGAATTATTATATGAGATTATAACTGCCAAATAATTGAATCATTAATTTAGTAATAGACTTAAAGTATGGAGTTGGTCATTTTAACCATTTTCTATTAGGAGCAAAGTTGACTATTTTGCTTGATTAACAGAATTATTAGAAATGACGAATGGTCACTACAAGAGATGTGTCATTTTTTGACATTTCTGGCATGACAATAGGTCTAGATGTCATTAAATCATCCAGTTTATGACGTTTGTTTTGAGGCATTTCGAATTAGTGACAAAAATATTATGTATGTCACAAAAAATGTGATGATGCATGTCCAATTCGCTCTAGTGACAAGATTTGCTGTGTCATAGTGGGTAATTTGCAATGTCATAAATCTAAGACAAAACTTGTGTGTCACGAAAAACTTTTGTTGCATTTTTTAAACATTATTTTCCATGTTGGCGTACGGTGCCACGTGGTCAGTGGCCCATATATATATTTTTTTCTTTTTTCCCGCCATATAAAGCCCACTGATCTTTCTTTTTTTTTTGAAATGGCCCATTTTTTCTTTTTTCCGACCTTGCTGATGGGCTGGCCGAAACAAGCCATTGATGGGCTGGCTGACGGACCTTGCTGATGGGCTGTGCTGATGGGCTGGCTGGCGGAATAAACGAAAAAAAGGGGCAGTGGAGGCACTCGAACTCGCTTGGGGGTTTGACATGCGTCATTTTTGCATATATTTAGCCGTCATTTAACCCTTATATTTTTTGCATTTTGGGACCAATTATCATCATTTACACATTTTTCTATAATTAATTGCTCAATTTGGATCATTTTACATTTTTTTGTGCTTTTTCCATAGGCCGGCGCGAGCAAGGCGCATAAACGACAAATTTGGCATTTTGGGGCTGCTCCGTACAGTTGTACGTGTGACATGCGTCACATTTGCATATATTTACATGCCATTTTACCCTCTTATTTTTCGCATTTTGGGATCATTTATCATCATTTACACGCTTTGATATATTTAATTGCTCAAAATGGACTGTTTTACACTTTTTTGTGCTTTTTCACAGGCTGACGCGATCGAGGCGCATAAACGACAAATCTGGACTGCTCCGACAGCAGTTATGCGCGTCGTCACGAACGCGTGGGATCAAACCGCGCTGAAAACGGAGCTCGGAGGCCAAACCGAAGAAATTACATTTGGGAGAGGGACCTTTTGCAAACCCTAGATTTTCTAAGGACTAAATTGTAAATCTGCCAAAATTTCCCCAACTCCTCAAGAGCCGCCGCCGCCTGGGAGACAAGAAGAGCCCTACACTTCTTCTCCCTTGGCCTCTCCGTGCTTTTCCTCCCCCATCTTCAGCTCCGGCGCCGGCGAGGGCCGGGCCAGACCTCGTCTGCGGCCACCACCGCCTTCTCCCTTCCGCTCCTCTTTCCGCCTCCTTGCTCCACCGCGCCGCCACCATCTCCCCCTTCCTCACCGACCTCGCCTCCCTTCTCCACTAGCCACACCAACCGCGCACCTCGGCCGCCTTGCTCTACCGCCGCTCCTCCTCCAGATCCGCCTCGGCGCCGCCGTCCTCATCTCCTCCCCTCCAGATCGGTGCGGCACTGAGACCGAGTCTTCTCCGACCACCGTCTTCCACCGGTGACACCACCGACGCTGGCAGCTCCTTCCCCAACTCCTCTACAACCTCTACACCGACGGCGACCTCTCCGACTTCTTCCTCTGCCTCGCCTGCCACCAACGGCCTCACCAGCTCCACCGAGTCCGGTGACCCCTCGGCCTCCCGTCTGCTTCACCCTCTTCCTCCTCAGTAGTCTAATTTCTTTCCTTTGTTTCTTCAGCTCTTCATTGCTATTACTCTGTTAATTGACAATTACAATTGCACTGTGATGATGAATTGTGGAATGATTTATGAGAACTGTGATTGTGCATGTGCTCACTGAGATGATGTATTGTGCTTGGTTAATTTGTCCAGAATTGCTCTAAGTTCCTGTAGTATATAATCAATGCCTACAATTTGTCATCTGTGTTGATGTTGCGATCTTTGTGTTAGTTAATTTGATTTGAGTAGTTTGCGTTAGTAATTGTCATTAATGATCTATGTTTAGCTCTGTCAGTTGTTTTATGTGTTTAGATGTCAGTGTTAGTTGTGTCGGTATCTATCTGTGCTTGTGTGTTGTCTAGCGCGATTTAGCGAGTCGGCGACCGTGATTGACCCTCTCCTTGCTTCTCGACCTCTCTCTTTTTGTCTATTTAGCGGTCGATCGGTAGTTAAGTCGTGCGTGCGTTCGTAGTTTTGTGTTTAGTGTTGCCCTGCCGTCGTCGTCTAGTAGGCCATCGACCGTTTTCTCCCTCGTTCTCTCTCGACTCCCCTAGTGCTTCTCGACTCCCTCTTTCTGTCTCGCGGTCGGTAGTTAGTGACAATAAACCAATGTCATAAACCTCTGTGACATTGAAAGCCGATGTCATAGATTTGTGACATGAAATATACTGATGTCACAGAATAAATTTGTGACGCGTGTTTTTTGACATTTGGATTTTCGTCAACTGTATGTCACAAATCTTGAATTGTGACATGAATTTCATATATTATGACAGAAATGAAATGTCAATAAATGACACATCTCTTGTAGTGGGTTCTGTATTTTATTGGATGAGCAGTTAATATTTTAATTATGTTTTCTTTTAAGGTTGAACTAAATTATTGGTGTATTAGATATTCTCAAATGTCATTTGTGAATTTAAATCCTAAGATAAATATTATATGACTAATAATTATGCAAGACTTTATTTTAAATCTCATTATTTAAAGTTTAAATATCATCAATTCTATTATTCCAATTGTTCCCCTTATTCATGATTTACCATTAAAGATGGGTCTCATGATTTTGAGATGGCCAAACAACATTTATCATTTTATGGCAGAATTTTGTTATACCATATAACTTTGGTTTGCATTGATAACATCAGATCTGGGGAAAAAGATACGATAAACGATATTTAGTCCACTTGGGATTTGATAGGATATGTGATTAATATTCAAGTTTTTTGGAGTGAGAGCATCAAAGTTATTTTAGAAGGCTTTGATCTCATTTCATGATAATGAGTTATCTCAAAATCTTACATGAATTATCTCCAGTGTAGTAAACTTGCCATTTTCTTGGTTGACAGGGATTTAATCAAGATTAAATTCTTGACATGAATTTATTCAAGATTAACTCCTAGCATTCTTAATTAACATGAATTTGCATTATAAATTTATAATTAAAGTCTTAATCTCATTTTTATTTATAAACCATATTTTTCCTTATTGCTTCTTTGAATATTTCTTAAACATGAAACTCAAGGTTCTTAGCCATGAACTGAAGGAATACTAGTGACATATAGGCCCACCTGTCAAAGGAAGAGAGAGGGTGAGCTACTCAAACTAGAGGGGGGTGCGTTCGACTGGGGTTGGCTGAAACAGAGCAGGGGAAGGGGCACACGACGGTGCTAGGTAGGTGGGCTTGCCGGCATGGCCGTCGGTCGGAGGGGGTAGATATGGCAAAATGGGATGCCTGGGGGTGGAGGCATGGCTCGGAGTGGAGACGAGGGCGATCGATGGTGGCAGGGAGCGCGATCGCCGGGCATGGAGTGGCTATCAATGGTGGCAGTGGTCGGAGGGAGGAGGGAAAGAAATAGGGGGAGCATAAGTGAGGGAGGACCACGGGGAACTCACTTGGGTGATGGGGAAAGCCAGGGGAGGGGGTTATGAGGCGGACCGGCGGTGGAAGCCAAAAGCGGCACGGGGTGGCCATCATGGTGGGGGCGCACAGGCGAAGGAGAGCTTCGACCAGTGGTCGTAGAACATTTGTGGTGTCGAGGAGATGCTCTAGGAGTGGGGGATTGGAGCAAGGCCGACCAAAGAGGGGAAGACGCCGAAGAGGAGGGCGGTGGCTAGACTTGAGGAAAAGGCGGCATCTGGCGAGTTCGAGGCATGGGCTTCCAATTAAAGCGAAAGGAAGGGATGAAGCTTTTGGGGGCACAACGTGATGCGGTTTGATTGTCACGGAGTTCGCCAGAGTGGCATGATTGACGAGCAGGTCACGGTGGTGCTCACGGGTGGCTCATGCCAAGCTGTGCCTGGGGAAGAAGAATAGGGGCAAGGTGGGAGGAGCAATAGGGCAACTTGGGGCTCTTTATAGTGGGAGGAGGGTGGGTGGTCGTTGAGCATAATTGAAGACAGGCGTGGGTGGAGTAAATTCGGGTGGTGGCATCGCGCGGCGGGTGGTAATGGAGATGTGATGCTAGGCAGCGGCATTGAACGCGCGTGGTAGGGCTAGCGGAGGGGAGGAGCTAGGAGAGGGGTGGAGCTAGGCGTATGGGCACAGAGGCAAAATCTGGGGTGGCTTGGCATGGTCGGCAGCATAAGCAACTGGCGCGTTGTGCAACAGGTGGGTTGGTCGACCGTTAGGGGTAGAGGGGGAGGAAAGAAAGGAGAGGAAGAGGAGAGAGCTAGCTGGGCTGGGCCAGGGGAAGAAGAGGCCAAAAGGAGAAATGAGCTTGAGGGCCCAAGGATTTATGAAGATTTTTGAATTTTTTAGTTCAAGCCTTAAATTTGTAATTAGGTTTTGGATTTGAAACCTTGGTTCAAATTTTGGATTCACAATGGAATTTCAAGATTGTCGAGTTTTGAGAGATAATTTTTGAACTTTAGAATTTGAATTTTTGAGTACAATAATTCGATGGAAAAGATTTTCAATATTAACTTTTGGTTTCAATTTCTATTCTTGGTTTTGAATTTCTAGATTCCAGTATTTAAATTGAATTTTTGGTTTTAGCAAAAATGATTCGGAATTTCTTTCTAATTTGATTTTCATTATTTGAAAATTTAGCAAGGAACCGAATCAAGAATATCGAATAAACGCTGAGAATTTTAAATAACACAGAAATTAACAAAAGATTTTACATTTTCTCAATTACATTATTCCCATATTTTTAGGATGTTATAGATATTAAGATACGATATTATACAAAGTTTGCCTTCATTTGGTACTACTAAGTTCCAAGTTGCAAGTAGCTGATAATCGAACTCTTGGAATTCGTTCATAGGAATTTGATTTGATTAGGGAGAACTACCATTACTTGTTCACTAGCTTGGCTAAATTGATAGGATATTTCTTGAAGATACAGGGAAGAAATCATGCTGTGTTGCGAAATAGAGAGAGCTTCATTGGAAGGGGAATGATTAAGCTGATGTGTGCACCGCATGTATATTAAAGAATGAATGGCCCCAATGACCCCCTGCCACTGGTAGGGTGGAAATCAAACTTTTGATGTATTGGTAAGATGGAAATTAAACTCTGACGTCCTTTCAGTTATGTTTTTGCTATTTTTCCAAAAAGAAAAGGATAAATGTAACTGTTCACAAAATAAAATCTTTCTTTTGTTTCTTCTAACATACTTTGAATGTGAAGTCGAAACTTTAAATGGTGCTACATCACTCCATAACTACATTATTATTTTTCTAGGGGAACTTTCAGGCTGGTTTGGTGCCCGAATGGAAGCTGGATTGCACTGTTATACACCGTTGGGGCGGATTGCACATGGTGCAGGGATATTTGGTGAAAAACTTGTCTAGAAACTTAAACGAGAAGCATTTGCAAATGAAAATTACTTGCTAATTGAATTGGGGGAGTAGCTCGGTGTACATGTTTTAAGTTGGGCATCTCCTAGACTCCTAGTGCTATTGGAATCCTAAGGGAGTAAACACAGCATGATCTTGATGGCCATGTTGCCCTGCTTGTGTGGTTGTGGATTTAAAAGTTACCTTGTAGCGTTTTCATGTTCATGCCTTTCATCAAAGTTGAAGTGATGGATATGCTCCGCTTTTGGTGACTGCAAGCAAAAAAGGTCTTACAAGCTGCATCACCATGGCACACCCATTAGTGTCGACACCAAGGAAACCACTTTGCAGAAGTGCCAAGATGGTCTCCGGCACCAAGACGGAGTCTAGCGCTAGTGTCGAGACCGAATATGCAAATCTAGACTTTCTGTATACGGCACTAGTCCAGAAGATTTAGTTGGGCTTATTTATATTTCAGTATGATTGAGGATAGAGAGAAGATTTAGCGAGTTGTGGGATAGAGATGGAGTCAACCGAATTATGTGTTGAAGCAAAGTGACAGAGTACTTTGCTGGGAAGGGTAAAAGAAGGATTGATGCTTAAATGAATAGTTTGTGACAATACTCTGCTATAGATACAGCTTAGACATAGCCGATTACGAGACACCAAGTTTCAATCTTTTAATTTTAAAGCTTCTTTATTTAGCTTATATTTATTAAGGAAGTTCCATAAGTCAGGCAGGACCTACCGACAGATGGAAGAGACACTACTACAGAAATCCACATTACAGACGGTTCAGAAACGTCATCACAGATGGTTTTCTGAACCGTCTGAATTTATGGGTCAGTGATAATCCAAGTTATCATAGACGGTTTTCGAACCGTCTATGATTATGCGATATCACAGACGGTTATTCATTAAAAACCGTCTGTGATTATCCGATATCACAGACGGTTTTTTAAAAAAACCATCTGTGATATCGCATAATCACAGACGGTTTTAATTAAAAACCGTCTGTGATATCGATAATCCTGACGGTTTTAATGAAAACCGCTCGTGATACTCCTCCCCAGCCAGAATCTATTTACATTTATAGCTAGCCTCGAAATGCTAGCCATGCCCTCTGAAATAAGCGATAATCACGGACAAAAAACATACAATTCACACATCTCATTTTCTTTCGATACATTTCACGGACATAAAACATCCCATTGACATCGCACTTCATTTCACAAACATAAAGCATGCATCCATTTCGCAAATCGATTAATTGAATTGAAATGAAATATCCATTAACAAATGCTGATTACAAAAGATGTGCACCTTGCATTTGCACTTAGTGATAAGACCAATAAGAAATCATGGTGCACAAGTGGAACCGTCCTCTGGCGTTATGACTTGAGTCGCAAAAAACGCCAACTCTCCTCGAATCCTCCAAGAACAAAGGTGTTTCAATGCGGTTGACGGGATGGACGCACTGTCGATAGGAATATCAATGTGCGATATATGTAACGTGTTAAGTATGAAGTAATTATGGGAAGAGTGACAAACCTTGCGATTGGTGAGCCTCGAGGAATCGAGGAGTAGTTCCATATGTTGGCAAACGTAGTATCCACATGTGTTGCGGCCCGGCCTCGCTGGTGACACTGCAAAAATGGAATGTGTTAGTTCAAGAGGCATTAGTACCAAGCTGTTGCATAGGATTAATTAATGTGAAATAGCGAATACCTTAAAATCTCGAACATGTGTCGCAGGCCTTTGGCCCGCTCGAGTCACCTCCTTTTCAATGTAGGTGGCGAACGCCTACGTAATTCAAAAAGTTAACCTTAATCATTGGAAGGAAAGAAAGTACAATGTAGATATGTATGGGGAATATGTGCTTACCTATCGATTACTTGGTGAGAAGCGTGAAGTCCATTTTATTCTTACTTAGGAATCAAGGTAATATACCTTGTTCCATTTTGGTACAATTACTATTAAAATCCAATGAAAGTTCGAAGGAAGGGCATAAGTACATAATCCTTCTTGACGCAACCCAAAGAGTCCTGCTGCAATGTACCTCTCGACGAGGGTGTATCCAGTCGATGGTTTCCTTGGCAACCAATTGTGGGTCCAAGAAACCAACTGATAAGTTGGATGATCTAGCTTTAATCAACATGTGTCTATATATATACACACGCAAGCAAAAAATTAGATATGGCATTTATCGGTATGACATTAACGGAGACTGTGATTGTACACACTTACAGCGTCCAGCATCGAATGATTGAGACGTCAAGAGCGTTGAACGTGAACAGATCGAATAAATCCTCAAAGGCGACCACGAACATACACTGTGGTGTAAATCTTCTTCGGTGAATTTGACAGTGATACTTGAAGTCCGTTCTCCCTCTAGCTTATTGGACTGCTGCATATACCACATGTGCAATTGCGTGCAACTATATGGTAGCTTTTGGAGGTATTTTTCCTCGAGCAACGGCTGACCAAACACGAATTTGCGGGCCAAAGGTAGGTACGGAATATCATCATTGGTCTTCTTTGCTTTGCCCTTGCTGGCCTTGCTGCCTCGGCTATAGGCCGACTTAACGGCAGTCGGCAGCAGCGGTGCAAGTTGCTCTGGCGAGAATAGGACCCGTGGAGATAGCACCGTGCGATATCCGGTGGTGGAACCGACCGGTCTTGTAATGGAGATGGCACCGATGCAAGTTGCTCTGGCGAGTATGACCGATGGAGATAGCACCGTGCAAGATCCGGTGGTGGAACCGGCCGGTGTTGTAATGGAGATGGAACCGGTGCATGTTGCTCGGTCCGCCACCGTGAAGAAGACTCGAGGAGATATCGCTTTGGGCCTTCGGATGAATGTTCCGATGGCCTGTCCTAGAGTCATGATCTCGTCGTTGGGGTCTTGGTGGCGGGACCACCTCAAAATTGACATGCACACCATCCACATTAACTTTTGCGAAGCCTGGCGCTAAAGCTTGACCGTGCACCATGGCCCCGATACCAGACGAATATGCCTGGCCCCAAGCAGCGTACAAGGGAATGGAGCCATATCTCACTTGGAGCTTGCAATTCGTAGGCTCCTACATAACGATACAAAATTAGCTACTCGAATAGGCCTACCAATGGAGCAAGCATTCGAGAGGTAATAATTATTACCTGGATGTCGTCCACAGGAAATTTGGACTGGATTTGCGTCAGATTGGACGCGCAGCTACTCGGACGGTTGTGCGGGCTAGCTAGCGCAGCAGCGGCGGTGGTGGCCTGCTGACTTTCTGTCTGTTTTCGCACCTCATCTCTGATTATATCAGCCATCGAACCCAGTAGCTCCTCTTTAAGAGATGCCTTGATCTCTTCTCGTAGCTGTGCGTCACGCTCGGCTTTGTTTCTCTTCCTGCGCCGATACATGTCGGAGTCATCTTGGAAACCATGTTTCCATGGAACGTAAAGCCCAAGGCCTCTCGTACGGCCCGGGTGCTCCTTGTTTCCCAGGGCCACGGAGAGCATATCATTCTCCCTTGTTCCTGGAATGATCCTCGGTAGATTGAAAACTCAGCTCTTCTGCAAGAGCACGACATGTCATTTCAATTGCACGGTTGTGGAGTAATTACAAGCTACGTAGTTCGATCGATATCTTACAGCGCTGGGACACTTGCTGGTCCGCGAGGTTTGGAAGGAGACGCCCCGATGTCATTGTAGATGACCTTGCTCTAAGCCAATTTCGAGCGCGGTCATCCGGGATAATGGAAAACAGCGGGGCGATGTCCTCTGCAGCTGCCAGCTCATCCTCCAACCTCCATTGCGGGATTTTACCCGCATACCCAGCTGTGCCAAGTCTGTGGGGGTGCGTGTTTTTTGCCTGGAGGGCCTTGTGCGCCACACTTGTACTTTTGAAATTTCGGTCGTTTTCATCGCCTTGAACTCTTCCCATTGTGGTTCCAGGAATGGGTATTTAGTAAAAAGCGTTTCGTTCGTCTCCACGTATTTCCTGACAAGCGTGCTCTTGAAGTTCTTCCATGCTTTGCACACCGCTTGGTAGGTTTGTCGTTCCACAGCGTGTAAGTGTTCTTCTGGGAACTTGAACGATGCCAAAATTTCGGTCCATAGCTAACGTTTCCGAGTGTCAGGCACGTTCTTCCACGAATTGTATGTGATCTCAATTGCGTTCAGAAACTATTCGACCATGGTTCGAATGCGTTACCGCTTGCTTAGGAAGGATAGGGACCCCAGCTGCGTTTACCGTTGTGATGGTCTGTCGGCTCTGAGGCTTCTTTGATAGACCTCTTCCTTGGCGTCTTGATGTTGGAGCGGACGCCTCCGGCGATGATGTTGAAGAATGCGTGGGTGACATGTTGCTCATTTTGTGGGTCTATTAAGATAAGATGAGAATGTAATCATATTGAATTGGAAGAGAGGAGTAGAGGAGGGGAGAAGGGAGGGGTGATATGGACATAGAGAGGGGTGATGTGCCTATCTTAGCACCTACTTTAGTTGCTAATACTATAAACCAAATAATAGAATCAATAACAGTCTCAACATGAATATGTGCTCTCAAATTGTAGGGTTGCACAAGATTAATCTTGGCCGTCCCGCTACTAAATCATATACTCTTCCTTGATTGGTTATGCCAAATAATGAATTCAGTCTTTTGAGCTCTAGATACAAACTCTACAATCTCAAGATCAAGATATATTCAGCATGCACATATTCGCACAACAGCGATTAACTTTTAACTTGTCAAGATGAAATCCTAACAGATCAATTTAATAACATGCCATAACTGTAGATCCCACAGGCAATCTCAGTATATGGAAGATTGTATATAACAGCTATTAGAGCTCAAAGACCGAATGAACCAATCTCATTATATGAATTTATCATCATCGAGCAACTGTAAATCCCACAGGCAATCTCAGTATATGGAAGATTAACAAACTTGAATATACATGAATGCAACTAAGCAACTAACCATAACAGTAAGCATAACAAACTTGAATATACAGTAAGCATATACCATAACAGTAATCATATAACAGTAAGCAACTAACCATATACATAACAGTAAGCAACTAACCATATACATAACAGTAAGCAACTAACTATATACATAACAGTAAGCATATAACAGTAAGCCCTAAACCCTAACACTCAGTATGAAGTATCAAGCATCAACCCAAAACCCTAACAGTAAGCATGAAGCTCGGGGAGGGATTTGATGACCTTAAGGTTTTGGTGACGGAGGAGGAGGAGGCGGCGACGACGGAGGAGGAGGAGGTGGAGGAGGCGGCGACGCAGGAGGAGGCGGCGGCGACGGAGGAGGAGGAGGCCCCGGGCTCGGGGAGGCGGCGGCGATGACGGGCTCGGGGAGGCGGCCGGCGACGACGGAGGAGGAGGAGGAGGAGGCGACGACGGGCTCGGGGAGGCGGCGGCGACGACGGGCTCGAGTGAGGCGGCCGGGGAGGGCTCGAGTGAGGCGGCGGCGAGGGCTCGAGGAGGCGGCGAGGGCTCGGGGAGGCGATCGGGATTTAGATATAGAATAACCGCAGAATACACGGAAAACCCTAGACACGGGTATATATGGCGGATTATTACAGACGGCTCTAAACTTAGAACCGTCGTGATATGAATATCACGAGCGGTTCTAAGTTTAGAACCGTCAGTAATAACATACTATCTCGAGCGGTTCTACGTTTAGAACCGTCTGAGATAGTAGGCTTATCACAGAGACGGTTCTAAGTTTAGAACCGTCTGTGATAAGCCTATGCCCGACTGTAGTCATTCATGATCAACAGCCAACCATCTGCATTCATGATCAACTACCTACCAGCTGCATTCATTTACACATTTTCTCAATCTGCATTCATTTTTGTCACACATTTTCACATACACATCTGAAAATTGACTACATCACACATTTTCACATATACATCTCAAAATTGACTACATCACACATTTTCACATATACATCTCAAAATTGACTACATCACACATTTTCACATATACATCTCAAAATTGACTACATCACACATTTTCACATATACACTCTTATTGTACTTGCTTATTTCCTTTAAAAATTAGCCCTTCATCATGATCAATGCGTACGTAACTAGTTTCGTCACGTTGTTCATCGTCGACCCTTATGCCATTTCCAAAAGGAGGTAACTCGTCAAATTGATTGTATTCCTCCTCGTCCACTACATTCTCCACTCCAACAATTCTCCTTTTTCCATGAAGAACTACATGGCGTTTCTTATTTGCCGGGTCGGTTACATAGAAAACTTGAACAACTTGATTGGCGAGTACGAATGGTTCGTCTTTGTACCGACACGTTGGAGGTCCACGGTCGTGACACCGCACTTGTCAACCTTCACTGTGGAGATGCACCCAACAGCAATGAAATAAGGGATTTTGAAAACCACATAGTCGAGCTCCCAAATCTCTTCTATGAAGCCATACTACGAGTTTCTCGACCCATCGGTCTCGAATGCATCTATGCGGACACCGCTGTTCTAGTTAGTGCTCTTGACATCCCGAGATCTGCGTATAGAATGTGTACCCATTTATGTCATATCCTTGCCATGTCACAACTGTAAATATCGCCCTTTTGCCAACCATGTCGGCGTCTCACTCGGCGAGCTCCTAGCGATTTGCTCCTTCAACCATTGGTTGAACCAACGGTTGTGTTGCCTCATGATCCAAACATCCGCCGCTCTGGATTCTCATTGTCGAAGCACATCCTTGTGCTGCTCCACATAAGGTGCCACTTCAGTCATGTGTTGCAACACCGTGAAATGGGCTTGAGTATACGTGTCCATATCCGGAGTGATTGCTTTCCTTCCGATAGTTTCGAGACCCTTCACCTCCCCTCATGACGAGATTGAGGACACCTATCGGTTGAATCTGAGCCATATAATCGACACAAAACTCAATGACCTCTTCGCTTGCATAACCTTCGACGATGCTGCCCTCCGGCCGAGAATGATTCCGTACGTAGGACTTGAGAATTCCCATGAACCTCTCAAATGGGTACATGCTACGAGGAATACGGGCCCGCACATTTTTATCTCCCACACAACGTGAACAATGAGATGGACCATGATATCGAAAAACGAAGGAGGAAATACATTTCAAGGTGACATAGAGTCATCACCACCTCGTCCTGCAGAGCATCTAGTCCTTCGGGATCGATGACCTTCTGAGCAATTGTGTTAAAGAAATAACATAGCCTCATGATTGTCTCTCGGACTTTGATCGGCAAAATATTTCTAATTGCAATAGGGAGCATCTGTGTCATCAGCACATGACAATCATGAGACTTCATGCCATTTAACTTCAAATCTTGCATCGAAACAAGTTTCGTCACGTTGCCGGAGTAACCAGACGGAACTTTGACACCATGCAAGCACTGACACAGTTATGTTTTCTCAGCCTTGGACAGAGTGTAACACGCAGGGGGAAGGTACGTTCGTCCATTATCAGTGCATGTCGGTGCTAACTCAGGCCTGATGTCCATGTCAGCCAAGTCAAGCCGTGCGTTGACGCCGTCCTTTGTTTTATCACGGATGTTCAGTAAGAGACCAATCAAGCCGTGCACACATTCTTTTCTACGTGCATGACGTCGATGCAGTGCCGAACATCTAGGTACTCCCAATAAGGTAAGTCCCAAAATATTGATCTCTTCTTCCAGGTGTTCTTCTCATGAGCCCTCAATTTACGTCCCTTTCCGAGGACAACATCTAAATCCTTAACCATATCATAAACCTCGTGTCCCCTTAAATGCCTTGGAGCTGAACCGTCTTCCTTCTCTCCGTCAAATTGTTGCTTCATCTTGCGGTATGGGTGAGCCCTCCAAAGGAACCGGCGGTGACGCATGTAGACGGTTTTGCGTGAGTGTCTCAGCCACACACTCTCGGTACCATCTAAACAGTGAGTACAAGCTTTGGCACCTTTTGTACTATGGCCTGATAGGTTACCAAGGGCGGGATAATCATTTATGGTGCGAGAACAATAAGGAGCGCAGAGTGAAGTTCTCTCGCTTGTATGCATCCCATACCTGCACCCCTTTGTTCCACAAGACTTTTAGATCTTCCACCAACGGTTCTAGGAACACATCGATATCATACCCAGTTGTTTTGGCCCTTGGATAAGTATCGACAAAAAATGTACTTTCGCTTCATACACAACCAAGGAGGAAAGTTATAGATGCAGAGAGTCACGGGCCATGTGTTGTGTCGGTTTGCTCATGCTATCGAAAGGATTCATTCCATTTGTACTCAGTCCAAACCTTATATTCCTTGGTTCTGCACCGAACTCGTAAAACTCCTATCGATGGTTCTCCACTGCGCGGAATCAGCAAGGTGTCTTATCATTCCATCCTTCTTGCGCTCCTCCGAGTGTTAACGCAGCAGATTTGCCTCCTTTGGATTTGCAAAACACCTTTTCAAACGGGAATTATAGGAAAATACCATGCCACCTTAGCAGAGGTCCTTTCTTCGCCTCTGTTCCTCGCCATCATCGATTGATTGTTACGTTTGTATCGGGATGCGTTGCACACCGGACATACATGCATGTTTGCATACTCTTTACGGTAGAGGATACAATGTTCGGGCATGCATGTATTCTTTCTACTTCCATTCCCAACGGACAAAGAACCTTCTTGGCTTTATACGTGGTTTTAGGCAACTCATTTCCCTCGGAAGCATGTCCGCTAAAAGACCTAGCAGCGCCGTGAAACTCTTGTCGGACCAACCGTTGCTTGCCTTCAATTTCAACAGTTCAAGCACGCCGACAACCTCGTGTACTTGCAGCTCGTGTACAAAGGTTTCTCTCGAGTCCTCCATCAAGACACGGAATTTAACATACTCTCTCTCATCATAGTTCTTTCTACATCGCAAGCATCCGATCCAGATTATCATCGTGCAACCTATCCAAACCGAGCCACAATCGACATCAACCGCGGCATGTCATTCACTTCACCGGCGATGTCATCCGGGGCATATCATTCACTTCGCGGTGATGTCATCCGGGGCATATCATTCACTTCACCGACGATGTCATCCGCGCATATGATCATTCACTTCGCCATGATCGGTCCAACACGTATAATCCTTTTTGAAACCCTCCGAATCAAGTGCGCTACAATTTGCCTCGGTTCTTAAACATCTTCAAATTCTCGCAGTCAGTGCATGGACAGCACATATATTCCACCCCCTTATTCAACATATCCTCCTCGGTGGCTCTTATAAAAGCAGAAACGCCATTAATGTACTCTTCAATCACACGGCTCGCGGCATACATCCAGCTTCGGTCCTACGTTACGTACATATATAACAACTTAGTATTAAAATCTAGATTAACTAATTATAACTACATATATACGGGCCACATTTATTATATTGAGACTTAATTTGCTAGCTCAATTCATATTACAAACACAACAGCTATTATATAACCAACAATTTTGCAAATTAACCATCTTCAATAACCACCAATGGATTACTTAGACCTAAATTGTAATGCAATTAAAGAAAAAATAAATTACATTACTAACCATATCTAGAGCAACCAGGAAAGACTGAATATTCAAAGCTCAATCTCTGCCTCTTCCCACCAAATTAACTGGCCTGAAATCGCCTAGCTTCCTCCCGAGTGAAAAAGTGCGCAGCAGTGGCTAGATCTGGATCGAAATGAAGACAGATGCGGTCTGAGCAGCGCAATAAATGCCTTAGCCATTATCACAGACGGTTTTTGATTAAAACCGCTCGTGATAATAAGTTTATCACGACGGTTTTTATTAAAACCATGCGTGATAATCTGGGATTATCACGACGGTTTTAATACGCACCGTCGTGATACTCGTAATAACCGCTGTGATAATCCATTTTCCCGCCACAAATACCACGACGGCCTCCTAATTACAACCGCTCAGTAATAGTGTTCATCGAGACGGTTTCACAAAATCGTCTGTGATGAGGCGTCTACTATGAGGCTTTCTGTAGTAGTGAGATTGACCGGGATACTGAGTATTATTGTTGAATGTTGAAAACTTAGTGATCTTGATGGCCATGTTGCCCTGCTTGTGTGGTTGTGGATTTAAAAGTTACCTTGTAGCGTTTTCATGTTCATGCCTTTCATCAAAGTTGAAGTGATGGATATGCTCCGCTTTTGGTGACTGCAAGCAAAAAAGGTCTTACAAACTGCATCAGCTTGCGGCACACCCATTAGTGCTGACACCAAGGAAACCACTTTGCAGGAAGTGCCAAGATGGTCTCCTGGCACCAAGACGGAGTCTAGCGCTAGTGTCGAGACCCGAATATGCAAATCTAGACTTTCTGTGTATACGGCACTAGTCCAGAAGATTTAGTTGGGCTTATTTATATTTCAGTATGATTGAGGATAGAGAGAAGATTTAGCAAGTTGTGGGATAGAGATGGAGTCAACCGAATTATGTGTTGAAGCAAAGTGACAGAGTACTTTGCTGGGAAGGGTAAAAGAAGGATTGATGCTTAAATGAATATTTTGTGACAATACTCTGCTATAGATACAGCTTAGACATAGCCGATTACGAGACACCAAGTTTCAATCTTTTAATTTTAAAGCTTCTTTATTTAGCTTATATTTATTAAGGAAGTTCCATAAGTCAGGCAGGACCTACCGACAGATGGAAGAGATTAACCGGGATACTGAGTATTATTGTTGAATGTTGAAAACTTAGTGAGTTTAGGATATGGTTCTGCATGTGATATGCATAATTCTAATTGGTTGAATTATCTTGATGATTTAAGATGAATTATTATATGAGATTGTAACTGCCAAATAATTGAATCATTAATTTAGTAATAGACTTACAGTATGGAGTTGGTCATTTTAACCATTTTCTATTAGGAGCAAAGTTGACTATTTTGCTTGATTAACAGAATTATTAGAAATGACGAATGGTTCTGTATTACCATTAAAGATGGGTCTCATGATTTTGAGATGGCCAAACAACATTTATCATTTTATGGCAGAATTTTGTTATACCATATAACTTTGGTTTGCATTGATAACATCAGATCTGGGGAAAAAGATACGATAAACGATATTTAGTCCACTTGGGATTTGATAGGATTTGTGATTAATATTCAAGTTTTTTGGAGTGAGAGCATCAAAGTTATTTTAGAAGGCTTTGATCTCATTTCATGATAATGAGTTATCTGAAAATCTTACATGAATTATCTCCAGTGTAGTAAACTTGCCATTTTCTTGGTTGACAGGGATTTAATCAAGATTAAATTCTTGACATGAATTTATTCAAGATTAACTCCTAGCATTCTTAATTAACATGAATTTGCATTATAAATTTATAATTAAATTCTTAATCCCATTTTTATTTATAAACCATATTTTTCCTTATTGCTTCTTTGAATATTTCTTAAACATGAAACTCAAGGTTCTTAGCCATGAACTGAAGGAATACTAGTGACATATAGGCCCACCTGTCAAAGGAAGAGAGAGGGTGAGCTACTCAAACTAGAGGGGGGTGCGTTCGACTGGGGTTGGCTGAAACAGAGCAGGGGAAGGGGCACACGACGGTGCTAGGTAGGTGGGCTTGCCGGCATGGCCGTCGGTCGGAGGGGGCAGATATGGCAAAATGGGATGCCTGGGGGTGGAGGCATGGCTCGGAGTGGAGACGAGGGCGATCGATGGTGGCAGGGAGCGCCGGGCATGGAGTGGCTATCAATGGTGGCAGTGGTCGGAGGGAGGAGGGAAAGAAATAGGGGGAGCATAAGTGAGGGAGGACCACGGGGAACTCACTTGGGTGATGGGGAAAGCCAGGGGAGGGGGTTATGAGGCGGACCGGCGGTGGAAGCCAAAGGCGGCACGGGGCAGCAAGGCCAGCAAGGGCAAAGCAAAGAAGACCAATGATGATATTCCGTACCACCCTTTGGCCCGCAAATTCGTGCTTGGCGAGCCGTTGCTCGAGCAAAAAGACCTCCAAAAGCTACCACATAGTTGCATGCAATTGCACACGTGGTATATGCAGCAGTCCAATAAGCTAGAGGGAGAACGGACTTCAAGTATCACTGTCAAATTCACCGAGGAAGATTTACACCGCAATCTTCAAGAGTGTATGTTCGTGGTCGCCTTTGAGGATTTATTCAATCTGTTCACGCTCAACGCTCTTGACGTCTCAATCATTCGATGCTGGACGCTGTAAGTGTGTACAATCACAGTCTCCGTTAATGTCATACCGATAAATGCCATATCTATTTTTTTGCTTTCGTGTGTATATATATAGACACGTGCTGATTAAAGCTAGATTATCCAACTCATCAGCTGGTTTCTTGGACCCACAATTGGTCGCCAAGGATACCATCGACCAGGAGACACCCCTCGTCGAGAGGTACATTGCATCAGGACTGCTGGGTTGCCGCAATAAGGACTATGTACTTATGCCCTTCAATCAGAAGTTTCATTGGATTTTAATAATAATTGTACCAAAATGGAACAAGGTATATTACCTTGATTCCCTAAGTAAGAATAAAATGGACTTCACAGTTGTCAGCCAAGTAATCGATAGGTAAGCACATATTCCCCATACATATCTACATTGTACTCTTTCTTTCCTTCCGAATGATTAAGGTTAACTTTTTCGAATTACGTAGGGCATTCGCCTCCTACATTGAAATGGGAGGTGACTTGAAGCGCGGGGCCAAAGGCCTACTGACACATGTTCGAGATTTTAAGGTATTCGCTATTTCACATTAATTAATCCTATGCAACAGTTGGTACTAATGCCTCTTGAACTAATACATTCCATTTTTTGCAGTGCCACCAGCAGCAGCCGGGCAACACATGTGGATACTACGTTTGCCAACATATAGAACTACTCCTCGATTCCTCGAGGCTCACCAATCGCAAGGTTTGTCACTCTTTCCATAATTACTTCATACTTATCACGTTACATATATATGCACATTGATATTCCTATCGACAGGCTGTGTCCATCCCGTGAACTGCATTGAAACAGTCTGATTTTGGAGGGATTCAAGGAGAGTTGGCGTTTTTTGTCGACTCAAGTCATAAAGCCGGAGGACGGTTCCATCGCGCACCATGATTTCTTATTGGTCTTATCACTAAGTGTAAATGCAGTGTAGATATTTTGTAACTGTGCATTTGTTAATGGATATTTCATTTCAATTCAATTAATCGATTTGCGAAATGGATGCATGATTTATGTTTGTGAAAAGAAGTGCCATGTCAATTGGATGTTTTATGTCTGTGAAATGTATTTGAAAGCAAATGAGATGTGTGAATTGTATGTTTTTTGTCTGTGATTATCTGCTTGTTTCAGAGGGCATGGCTAGCATTCCTGAGGCTAGCCAATAAGAGAAATATATGTATGGGTCGAAGGGAATATCACAGACGGTTTTTAAATAAAAGCCGTCTGTGATTATCAGCTATCACAGACGGTTTTTACTCAAAAACCGTCTGTGATAGCCCATAATCACAGACAGTTCGAAAACCGTCTGTGATGACCTTCGATTATCACTGACCCATAAATACAGACGGCTCACAAAACCGTCTGTGATGACGTTTTCGAACCGTCTGTGATGAGCTTTTCTGTAGTAGTGTGTGATCATCCTCACGTTAAAAAAATCACAACAAGGCCTTTATAATGCTCAACCTCAACCCATTTCCACCACGCTAAGGTTTCACATCACACCCCCTTTTGTGCCTCATAGAAATCAGTAACCATGTTTATCACAATGGCGGAATCGAAATTGAAATATCACAAATTAATTAGCTAGGTCTATCCCATACTAGGTACATGTGGTTGCATGATAAGGCTCAGATCAACGACGCATAAAGTTATGTCCTTAAATATTATCCAGACGAAACATCCACATTCCAATGTGTGAAGTGCACCCCTTTGCTACACGATCATTCGCCCAAGTGAAAACCATTTTGTATAACCAGCACCAATGACACTACCCTTGTCATGGTACTCACATTTATAACTGTGGTTGACCACCACAATTCAATATCTCATTAAATCAAAATTAATTAATTGATCAACATATGATGATGATCCCAACGTACTATCAGCTAGCATAGCTAAGCAAATTAAATGTACAACCCATGTGACAACTAGTATTGCATCACTAGATAAATACCCATCCTAAGTTGGTAATCGAATCATGGTATTCAAATTATCAAGGAGAGATTAATCAAGTTGCACCATAGCTACCAGACACAGAGGTTTTATAATAAAATAGCGATGCATGATAATGTAAAGCAAAATAATACATAATAAATTCAAAAAGAATAGGTTCAACATGATGAAAGGACACAACTTGTCTTGGCCTTGCTTAGCTGTGAATTCTTGATCTTATGGTGGTGCTCCTGCTCTTTTGAAGGCGTGATCTAATGAGAGAGAAAACGAACAAGGCACAAAATAAATTCAAAAAAAACTCAAATGAACTCCAAAAACTTCAAAACTAGAACCAAATATAGAGCTCAATTTTAGATAAATTTAGAAAAAAGAACAGGTCAATCGGAACTAGGACGAAGGAGGTGGATAGTTGACATGCATGGTTCGGCTCATAGGTGCACGAAATAGTGGATCTAACATGCGGGACCCACACGTCAGTGGAGCGGCGCATGGTGGATGGAGTCCACAGAGGAGGCAAAGGGACGCAGTCAGTGCGGTGTGTGCTAACATGGACGGGCACGCGGTCGGCTGGGTGGCTGCACATGTGAACCGAGGTGGCGGTGGGGCTCGGTACAACGCGCGACGGTGCACCGGCAAACGCAAGGCCGACAAGGGTGCACAACGAGCTTGACTCAGGGTGCGGGACACGAGGGGGTACGGCGATGGGACAGGAGAAACTCGGGGCGTGGCTAGGGCTTTACACCCGGAAACTGAGGAGGCCGAGGCTCACACGGCATGGAGACCGAGGCACAGATGGTGCGGATGGCGGCAGAGGAAACTGATACGAGCACAACGACGAAATTGGGAAGAAGATGAATAATACCCCTATGCTCAGATGGCTGACATGTGGTGAATTTAGTCATATAAAATCTTTTAATTAATGAAAATTCAATTTAAGCTTGAATTAATTCCAAAAAAATCCAACTGGTGAATTTTATTTTAAAATCTTCAAAAAGGCTCTGAAAATCAGAATGTTACAGCTAGGTAGCGTGGAAAAGGATGTTAGTGTGACAAAATCATTTTAATACTAGCTAGTACCATTTCCCACTATTCAATAGAACAAATACACACACATATGTATATGTACATATATACATGTATGTATATGTGTGTGTGTATATACACACCTTCTACTCCCAGGTGTAGTTACTCCCTGTACCGTGTCTTGTAAAGTAGGAAGTATCTCGTGCAACGGAGGGTATGTACCTATAGTATATGAGTATATAAGACCATCTAGGTTGTATGTACAATTTTTAACATACTCCTTTTTTATGTACGAATATGAAAGTATTAGCAAAATATGTCTAAAACTATGTGCTCCCTTATAATTTTTTCATGTGGTTGGCAATGAAGTATCTTAGAATTAGTATATGAGTATACCTAATATGATAAAAGAGTATGTTAAGTTTGTTTAGGTGGTATATCATGAGTAGGAGTAACTACACGGGGGAGTAGAGTGTATTTTTCCTATATATATATTAAATATATATATATATATATATATATATATATATATATATATATATATATATATATTATAATTAATGGGACACTATGCTATGACATTGTGAACATTGTTTTGCTTTGACTATCATTTTTGTTTGAATATGTTAGTAAAGATTTATATTATTATAACTCAAGAGGCAACCTAAACCATCTCTTATGTAAGAGACGATCTTGACACAAGAACCAACATAGCCTGGTGGGTGTGGGCCAGTGTTTAATGATTTATAGGGTCCTATCTCTACCATTTAGGGTGGTCAAAGGGAAATCAAGCCATATTTGGCCCCTCCATCGGTCGAAAATACTGAGAATGACCGCCCTTCCCACACATGTCCAAATTTGGCCCCTAGCGCCCTCCCCACCATGCAAGCCCCCTTGCACTCTCCCCACCACAATTTCTCTCCTAGCGTGCTCCCACGCTAGACTTCCTAGCCCCCCCGCCCCCCGCGCCACCCTTCCTAGTGCATCCGCCCACCACGCAAGGTGTTGGCGCAGTCTCTGACCGCGCGAAGAGCGCTCTAACAGCGCTGTCGGTGGCACGCACCATTGCTCACTTAGCCGGCGCCCTCCCCTTCCACTCACATTCTCCATATGGCAGTGCCAACATGACCTGCCCCTTCCCTCCTCCTCCGCTGGTTGTTTGAATGGTGAGGGGTTCCTCTTCGGAAGAGGCAGCAACACCATTTTGCAGACGAGCGAGAAACAGAGAGATGCAGCAAAGAAGAGAGAAAGTAAGGCCGTTCAAGCATCAGATTTTTTTAGTGGTTTTTAATTTTTAATTTCAAGTTCGTGTACTGGGAAAAGTTGCAGATCGGCATGTGAGCATCCGAAAAAGGTAATTTTCATCAACATGGGCTAATTTTTGTAGCAACGTGATTAGCATATAATTAGAAAAATGGAAGTTTGTTAGTATGAAATGGTGGTAGTTAGGCTTGTGTAAATGGGTAGTGGCCTTAGTTGACATTGAAGAAAAAACATTGTTAGTGTCGTTAAATGTTTATTTGTTATGTTAATTATATAAATGCCATAGCTTATGTGTAGGTTATTTTGTTTGCATGGGAACAAGATTGTATTTGTTTTTATGTATTTTGATATACTTATTGTGCTTAGCATTTTATGTGCTGTTTTGCTGAAACTGTTAGCCATGCATATTTTTGTGAAATTAATTGTAGTGATTTTGCATAATTTAGGTAATGCCCAACTATCGTAGTACCGTCATGTTCAAAATTGAATATCATTATTGTTGTTTGCTTATAAATATTATGCAGTACTATTATGACTAATTTTTAAATTTTAGGATGGTACATGTGGCGTATGCTCAATTGTGCATAGTTAAGCAATGACAAAAGTAGTGCGAAATGGTGTAAGTCAATGCTGGACACACTGTGAATTTTTTTAGGTTAGTTTGGATGGAGGGGTAAACTACGATAATTGTGATGAAAATATGAAAATAAAAATGCTTTAGACTCCGAGAAATGTAAGTAATATTGAAATAGCCATTTGTAGCTTTTTGTATTTTTTTTAGAAATTTACACCATTTAATAAAGAGAAATTTTTTTAAAAAGATCAAAATGCCCGTACAAAAAAACAAAAGACTTGATTTATTTTAAAAGCAAAAACCTCAAAAAGTTATGAAAATTCATAGAGTTGTTGGTTAATATGTCGGTGAGCTAAGTGGGTCTGTTGTGCACCTCAAAAAAAATCCTCTTTAACCAATTTACTTGTGCTGTCGACACAACTTCCAGTTCGAATTTCAAAGCTATCAATTGGTGGCACAAACATATGTATCTTCGTTGTGGTAATTTACTGTACGTAATGTTTGCTAGATAGGTGAGCTTTATGCAATACTTTTTGTGAAGTAAGCTTCTTGCAATAACAGTATATATGAGTATATCCTTTTTAACCCATTTTAGTACATATATCAATGAAAGCTACCCGGAGCGTTATTTTTTTAAAAAAAAATGCATGAACGTGATGTTTGTACATGTTAGTGCCCATGGACATAGGTTGGCACAAAGGTTACTCCTCCGCTAAAGATTTCTGAGCTCAACTCACTCTTCTAGAAGGGAGCATCTTGCCCCCCTTGTTGACCTATACTCTCTGAGAATATATTCCAGACATATGTGCTGAGTGGGAATTAAAAAGCTACGACGTCTTGTTCAACAACGTACAGTCATGATTGGGGTACCACACAATTCTGATGTCTTTGCAAGACTGACCAAACAAAACATACAAAGAATGAGGCCAGATATGTATCATTCCATAGTGATTGCTAGTATTCATGTAGATGGCGACTAATTGTAATTTCAGGAGGCTGGTAGATATAGGTCGATTTTTTTTTAAAATAATCTATTTTTATTGATATTCTGAAGCCAGGTGGGAACAGGATATATAGTATCTATGAAATCAGGGTAATGCTTACGGTAGAATAGAGTCCATCCTTTTTGCTCCAAGTCGAATCTTTCTCCAATAGCATTCATGACTTGGTCAATCCTCGTATCTTGATTGGGTGATGGATCAACCTGGCGCTATTGTATCTGCTGGGGTAAGACTTGTTTTGGACCACGATCTTCAAGCCGATTACTGACTATTTGCGGCTAAGGGAGTGGTTGTTGACGAATCAGCTGTTGCCCCTGGGCACTGGGTGATCATCGTGGATGACCTGCCTGCCTGAATCCTAGTCCTGATAAATTTGGCACTGCTAGCTAATGAGCCATGCGAGGTGAGCTACCTTGTGAACCGATCAAAATCATTATATAGTTCGATGGAACTTGATTGGCTCATACCACAGTTGGCACTGCCTGATTAGACAAACCCCTAATTGGCCATTGCAAACACTGTCAGTATGTCCGTATATTTGCTGGATATTTGGGCATGGTTATGCCATCGACAGTATGGCCGATGCACAATCTTACCATCATGCTTTTTGATAAAACATCGCTGAAATCTCCTTATCAATTCCTCCATGTTCAAAGTAAATGCAGCTTGAGCTTCCTTAGAAAGTTCTTTTATCTCTAGAAGGATCAGATTGTCTTCAGTAACATTGAAACTACCCAACGGCTTTCCAGCACCTGATGAATCGTCACTGGGCTTTCATGGCATCTTAATCATTATCAGACTATTTGGGTCCCACCAAACATACAAGTGTATGTTGCCACCAGAATATCCCTGACAGTAGCACCATGTCCCTATGGAGTGTGCTCTCTAGCAGCGTATGCGACGTGCCATCCGATTTTTCAGTAAATCAGCAAAGTCGATGATAGAAAAATGTAAATGAAAGCTGATCCTAGACAAAACATCGATGTAAAGCAATAACAAACGAGAATGAATATCGGAACAGAGGATAGGTGTAAGTCACAAAAATTGATTAACACGTCGATGCAAAGCAATATTAATCAAAGTCAAAGTATAGAGGTAGGATTCTATGAGCTATGGCCTACTCCTAAGATACAGGAAAAGTAGATACAAAAAGATAGTAAAGGTAGGTGTGTGTGCATATTTTTCCATCAACCGATACATAGTATTTATAGTCTAAAATAGCTGACTCAATCTTAGATTGCGCTTCAAGTCCCCCTCTTTGTGTTGGCTCAATCTTTTCTTTGATAGAGTCCCTGCCTGCTTACAAATCTTCAAGTTTCTAATCTTCTATTGATGATTTCCTTCTTCAATTTTGTATCTACCTTTCTTTAGTCGGCATCTTCTGAAGGCTCTAACGTGGTTATGATTGATTCTGATTTTGGCAATCTCTGAACTTTTCTTATAATTACGTCAAATGACAAAAAATACTTTGTCAACTATTTTGACTGATAAAATCTGACGACAACAGATAGCAAAACCACCCCTCACAAATTCAGAAGTTAACACAGCTTGATTTTCAAATATATATTTCATTCTACATTCATCTGAATGAATGCTTACAAAAAGAAATTTTCACTTCATTGCAAGAACTTTTTTCCCATGAACTTTCAATACAAGAACATCAAAACAGATTGTAAAAACAGAGAGAAGAGTGCATGGCTTTATCATTTGGATGACGATTGATCAATACATCATGCTCTGATGTGCAAGGAGCATTATCGACAAGAAATAGTGAGGCACTACAATCTCAAAAGTCGGATCTATAAATATATTCCTTCCAGACATCGAAGTGACGGTTCACCTAAGTTATTATAGGGCATGAGTCTATGATCTTGAAAGTCCAAGTATTTTGTGTGGGAGCGAGGGGCATTCCAATAATCCTTTGAACTTTTTATGAGATTTAGTTCAAAATGTATATAGGGTTCTGCTTCTTTGTTACTGATATAATGCACGTTCATTCGTTATTCTCTTATAAAAATCGAATCTAACTTACAAATCTAATAGATGATATACTGTCACAAGTGGTATGTTCACAGCTACAGTATCTCACAGAAGAAAAACCTTCCTAACCAAGGTTTATAAACAAACCGGCCAAATATATAGGTTTTTCTTATGTCCTGACTTTTATTCTTTTTATTTAGAGAAAATCTAATAGATGATATACTGTCCGATTCTATTATAACGGCATACCATCTAACTATTGCTAAAACATCTCATTCGGAGTCCACTTCTTATCCATTCGTTTGACTCCATCTCTTCTTCCTCTCTCCATTTCTCCACCGCTGAGAGCATCCCCCACTCCCTCTCGTTCTCCCTCCCTCATCGCCGCTGCATCCCCTCACTTTCCTCCACCGCCGACCCCACTGCACGCTAGATCCGGTGGCCTGGAGGGGCATCGCCACCGGATCTGGCGTCGAAATGGGAAAATCTGTCTCTCCACTATAGGTTCACCCTCCCCTAGGCATAGAAGGAGGTTGGGGGGAGGCAGTGGCCCGGCGGTGGGCGGTGCAGTGGCGGTTGTGGCAGTTAGGTTGAGGAGAGCGGCACGACGGGGATGGGTCAGGGCGCGGCGCGATGAGGCGGCGATGGTGCCTCCGGTCATGGGTGGTGGTGGAGGGGGCAGGGGGCGGCGATGGAGGCACGTGTAGCTTCCAAGGGTGGTGCGGTGATAGCGACTAGCGATGAGATACTCTTTTTCTTCTTCTCCCTCCATGAATTTAGCATGAAACACTGTAAAACTTGTCTATACTATTAGAATTATTTCTAACGGTATACCGTGCGCTAGCACCACTCTTTATTTAACGGTCTATCTGTTTGCAAGGTGATTGGTTTTTTCTTAAGCGTAAGTGACATTTCTTAACTATTGGATCAACATCCTATCAAATGTTGCATCAATTAATCTCTGCACGGATTCAATTGCCACAAAAATCCACTCAGAATTAAGAAAAAAAAATGGGGGCAACATACAAATAAAAAATAGTTTATTTAATTTATGTCCTGTTCATAATAAAAAATGGGGCAACATACAAATAAAAATAGTTTATTTAATTTATGTCCTGTTCATAAGAAAAAAATGGGGCAACAGACAAATAAAAAATAGTTTATTTAATTTATGTCCTGTTCATAAGAAAAAAAATGGAGCAACATACAAATAAAAAATAGTTTATTTGACCGATTTTTATTTTTTTCTGATAAATTCCGAGGATTACCGGTTTTGGTTCCGGTTCTGATGTCTGCAGTGTTTACATTTTATCCTTAATGGTATATACGCTGGTTCGCTCAGTATAAAAAGGAATGCATGCAGCTGCATTAGAGCACTGTGCCGCAATAATAGAGCAGAAAAAAATGACGAGGCTCTCAAAGCTACAAGCTCTGTCCCTAGTAGTGCTCTCTCTTCTGTGCTTTTCGCTGCAATTGCAATGGTCTCACGGGCTTGATCAGCAGGACGAACCAAGACAAGTAAGCCGCCATTGCCATCTTCATCAATCTTGCTAATTAACGAAGCACAACAATGCATGCTTATGAATCTTGCAATTAATGGTCGCCAGATATACATCGTCTACCTCGGGGAGAGACGACATGAAGATGCTGATCTCGTCACTGCTTCACACCACGACATGCTCGCTACCATTATCGGAAGGTATGGAGTCCCTCTGCACCGCTACTGCTCGAGACAGATCATCTTCGACCATTACTTTCATGATTTTGTGGCAGAAAAAGTTGTTAAAAATGCAACAATATGGAAGCACTTTTGATGATAACTCTACTAATATAATTTTAATGTCAGTAGTCCTACTTACTTTTTGTCTATGTTAGTGATAAAAAGTTTTAAAAGATGGACTACACACATTCTAGTATGACGTGCATCTAATTTGGATTAAAGGTATATAAGCACTATTGGTATAGGTACAAGTAGGAATCTGTTGCTCAAATGCACCTTTGCTTTTTAAAACAAGATTCTGGGACGACGTGCATCTATTTTGGAATGTTAAAGGCATAATGAAATGGGGAGAGTTTTTAATTAAAATGTCTTGGCAGAAGAGCATCTTCTGCCAAGACATTTTAAGAGAACTTCGTGGTTTTTTTAAGAGAAGCCCGAAACAGGAAGGTCCCTACTGTATAAAATTCTCTTGTTGAACTTTAGAAAATATTTTATTATGGCTTAAATATTTGAATTTTGTCTGTTCGCGAGAGTAGGTACACAGAGGAAAATAGTCGCATATGATTTTGGTCGGTACAGCTAAACTTAGTACACTTTTTACTATAATTTTTCTATTGACTTTGGCTTGAAAAAACGCACCGTTTAAAAGCTAGTTACTGTAAAAAGTATAAGCATAAGCCACAAATAAGCTGAAATGAACCCAGTATGTATCTTAGCATTACCCAAGTTGATTAATGTACTGCAATTTTATTGTTTTGAAGCAAGGAGGAGGCTCTTGAGTCGATTGTCTACAGCTACAAATATGGTTTCTCAGGCTTTTCTGCAAGGCTCATAAAATCACAAGCGAGAAAGATACAAGGTAACTGATTCTCTTTTTTCTTTTACATTCCAAAAAAGAGAAATCACAAGGCACCACTCTTCGCCGCTCCATATATCTGCTGGTAGCTGCCACCTCTCTCTAATGTAAAGGTGTGAGGATCGAGGTGAGTGGCCTGGCATGATGGAAGGGAGTAACGATGTGATGCGGCCATCCGGGGGAGAAATTTTTTATTAGTTGCTACAGTACAAAACAGTAAAAAAATATTTTTTATTAGTTGCTACAATACTGTGTGTCACGTGTCGGTGCTGGATTGGTTGGTGACATAAACTGATTTGTAGATGGTACGAGAAAAACATATTTTTTATTTGTAGATGGCCCTTTTGAATTCTTCTTACAAACAGGAACGCGGGTGAAGGATAGAGGCATGCATTGGAGAACCGGTATGCATGCAGATCAATGGATACAAACAGGAACGGGGCTAGGAATTTAGATTGCGGCGGGGTGAGGCAAATAAGATATGCAATATAATTAGTGATGAGGAGGCGAAATAATATTAATATAAATAAAAGTAGCTAAAAATCGGAGAAATATAGTAGGAGTTTTGAGATCACAGAGGGGGCCAGCCCGTGCCAGCCCCTCTCTCCCTCCAGCCTAGATATAAATAACATGAGAAGTGTTTTTATGCTTTCCTCTCTAGCAAGATTAATACTAATCTCAAAGTATATGAAGGGGTAAGTAACATCTATCCACCATTCATCGTGTTTTAAAAATTACGCAAATCACCATCGAGAAAAGCATAGAAACACCTTCCAAATAACACATCTATTATAGTAGCTCGGCAACAACCTCACCATCATCATTGCTAGCTAGCTGCATGCTGTGCTAACACTGCATGCAGTATCCATCGTCACAACAAACACCTGGATCTTCTTACATAGTGCTTGGTGATCTTAATTTTTGTACTATATATGATAGAGCTGCCTGAAGTGCTCAGCATAAAGCCAAACACGGCAGTCCCCATGCATACAACTCGGAGCTGGGACTTCCTAGGATTGCACTACAACCAGCCAACTGGTTTACTCCATGACGCTAAACAGGGAGATGGTGTCATCATCGGGGTAGTTGATTCAGGTATCTGGCCAGAATCTCAGAGCTTCAACGACGATGGCCTCGGACCTGTACCATCTCGGTGGAAAGGAGTTTGCCAAGTAGGCCAAGCATTCGACTCGAACAAGTGCAACCGGAAGATCATCGGAGCTCGATACTACGCAGATCATCTCGACCCGAAGGTCTTGGAGCAAGAGTACAAATCTGCCAGGGATATGAATGGCCATGGAACACACACGGCATCGACTGCAGCTGGCGTCCTGGTGCCAAACGCGAGCTTTCATGGGCTTGCAGGCGGTTACGCCAGAGGAGGCGCTCCTCGTGCCCGGATCGCTGTCTACAAGGCATGCTGGGGGGCTGGTGGATGCGATTATGCAGCTGTCATGCAGGCGATTGATCATGCCATACATGATGGAGTTGATGTACTCTCATTATCACTTGGTGGCCCAAGCTCTGAATACGATGAAGCTCTGCACGCTGTGGCAAATGGCATAACTGTCGTCTTCTCAGCCGGAAACGATGGTCCTGCCCCTAGGACAGTTTACCATGCATCCCCCTGGGCTATAACAGTTGCATCAGCGACAATGGATCGTGCTTTCCCGACCGTTCTCACCCTCGGCAACAACGAGAAATTAGTGGTATACTTCATCATCTTCAATTGCATGTCTCTGATCTCCAGTGACAATTTCTTGTCGATCTTTCAGGGTCAATCTTTGTTGTATGAGAGAAAGGAGGACCACTGGTTTGAGTTGTCTCCAATTGTGGGAGTCAGGTAAAGTCTGCACTCCTTAATTCCCCAAAGTGGATTACACATTGCTGGCTAGTTTGGCTGAATGTTTTATACCTTGTGAATGTGACCATGTAGATGTGATCAAAGCTCTCTGAATTCTACTGATGTTGCTGGGAGGATTGTGTTCTGCTACTCTCCTAATCTTGTGTCGACAAATTTGCCATTCAATGATCTGCCCATCGCTATAACATCAGGAAAGGAAGCATCTGCCAGGGGGCTCATTTTTGCAATGTATACTCTTGATGCTATCGACTTTACTGAAGATTGTGACACCATGGCATGCATTCTAGTAGACTTCGAGGTGGCTGACAGAATAGCAGCATACATTACGAAAGCTAGGTGAGCTTAAGTTTGTTCCTTCTATCTGAAGTGTTCCCTTCAGTTATAAAAGTTTACAATGGTATAGAAGTACTTCTAATGACAAATCTACTGGCATCATTTTCATGTGAGAAATGTAAAGACTTTTTTGTATATTAGTGGTCAACGTATTAAAAAGTTTGACTGCTTGAATTCTACAACGTCACCTATTTGGAAACGGATGGAATAATGATTGAATGTAAAATTCATTAATTTGCATACTTATTGCTTCCTGATTATGATGTACTTAGAAGGCAATTTCGTGCAAAAATATGTCATCCTAAATACATCAATGGCTAACAGGAATGAAAACACCACATCTGTGGCTAAGGTGGCTCCAAGCCGTACATGGATTGGAAGCGAAGTCCTTGCTCCAAGAATCTCAACATCTTCCTCTAGAGGGCCCAGTCCACTTTTTCCCCAGTTCCTCAAGGTACGTGCATGCAATCAAATTGGTAACGCAAAATTTCATCCTCTGTTTGTCTATACGTACATATTTAGCATTTCAAATTTTCATTTAGATCGGTCACCCAGATTTGTATTCTAGAGACAATTACATATGAAGTGAAACAACATGCCGAGTGATTTTCAGACATATATCATCTGATGGCAGAACAGAAGTCTTGTCCACAAATGTTCAAGGATAGCCTAAATCTTATTCTTCCGCCTGGTGATGGCGCGCTAACTATGTTTTTCATTTGAACAGCCTGATATTGCAGCACCTGGATCTAACATTTTGGCAGCAGTGAAAGATTCATATGAGATCAAGTCTGGAACGTCAATGGCGTGTCCCCATGTGTCCGGTGTAGCAGCATTGCTGAAAGCACTCCATCCAGACTGGTCTCCCGCTATTATCAAGTCAGCATTAGTAACTACAGGTACTACGCATTTCCAAACTCCAAACAAGTTCCAATTTCACACCGCACCTTACTGATATATGAGTCGTTCAACATGGATCAGCTTCAACTAACAGCTATGGCTTACCGATACTGGCCGACGGGAAGCCTCAGAAGATTGCAGATCCTTTCGATTACGGTGGTGGCTTCGTTGATCCTAATATAGCAGCTGATCCGGGTCTAGCATATGATGTTGATCCAAAAGATTACATGAAATTCTTTAGATGTGGTTTTAACATCTCGGATATTGGTTGCCAAACCCCCTATAACCTAAACCATCCATCAATTGCCATTCCAAATCTGAAAACATCAATAAGTGTGTGGAGGACAGTGACAAATGTAGGGCAAACATATGCAGTTTACAAAGCTTTCTTTGAGTCACCTCCTGGAGTGCAGATGTCAGTGGAGCCATCACTTTTGTTCTTCAACAAAGAGAACAAGAAGCGAAGTTTTAAGGTTACTTTCAAGGCCACCCGCAAGCTGCAAGGGAGCTACATGTTTGGGAGCTTAGCATGGCATGATGGCGGCTCTCACTGGGTGAGGATCCCGATCGCGGTTCGAACGATAATAGATGATTTCTATTCAGAGATCTTATAAGTAGAAGTAATAAAAATCAGACACTTGTGTATGATGGATTAGACATGTTTGTACTCTGTATTGTTGGGTGTACGGTGCCTTCTTTAATTTTCCCTGAATGGTTTCTAGTTACTTTACAGTTATATGTTTTACTGTCATTAATGAATAAGATGAAATGAAGTGGATAATTTGATAAAATATACGTGGTAATTGGAGAGGAAAGTTGTACCCCCTTGTCTTATGTTCTGTATCACATGTGCGTGCATTTGTTTTAGGGTTTTGATAATCACCACCTGGATGAAATCAATCCAAAAATCATCCAAATTTGTAAACTTTTGATTCGCCGAACGAATCATGCTCTGGCTTTGGCTTTGGTGTCCTCTCCAGGGAATTCATCTTCTCTAGTGAGGTTAGGGTTCGGACGGCGTTTTCTCCCTTGAGGTTTGTCAGGGTTCTTCCCCCTCGCCAGCGAGTTTGAGAGGAGAATCCCATCCTCCGCGCCTAGGGTTTACCATCCCCCTGGGTATAGAGGGAGGCTGGGGGGCAGTGGCCCAGCAGTGGGCAGCGGTGGGGGCAACTAGCTAGTAGGAGGGTGGTGGATGGTGTCAGAGGACGGCGGCGACGGATGGTACTAGCTATTAGGTTGGGCGGAGACAGCACTGCGGGGCGGGCTAGGGGGTGACACGGCGAGGCGGCAGGGGCGCCGCCGGCCGTGGGTGGTGCAAGAGGGGTGTGGCGGGGGAGGTGCATGGAGCTGCTCTGGGTAGAAAGGAGCCATGGGAGGGGCTTGTCACCAGTGATGAGGAGGGAGTAGTGCGGTGGGCAATGACGACGAGGCAGCATGGGGTGGGAGGCGGTGAGGTCGGAGTGAAATGCGACTGTGGGGGCGGAGTGAAATGCGGTGGGGTCGGAGGGGTTAGAGTTAGGGTTGACGCACAAATCTCAAAGCAATCGGATGGTGATAAATCTAGCTGGTTTTTAGGGAAAAAACATCCAGTTGATTGCTAGATAGACTTTTTGTTTTATTCATTATTCTTTTGAAGGAAATTTTCAAAACTGGACACAGGTCAATCCTATATTTGACAAACGGACACATTTTCCATCACAAGCAAGCATGGTATTACATTTCTACATTGTAACGGCATAATAAGTGGTGTTAAACTAAAAAAAATAGTCCACCTAGGCAGCTACCATCTAATGTGGTGTCTGACATGTCAAACAGACCATTCACCAGGAACATGATGGATCCTGCGTACGATAATTCAGCCTATAAAGTTATTTGGATAGGGAGGATCCGAAACAACATTCAGCCTAAGCCCTAAGTAGCAGAATCTGTGGCGTGGCATTAATCTAAAAAAAAGAATATGTGGCATCTAAAGGAACAAGTAATATATGAAGTAAAGCTTGCGTTCATGTAAAATCAGAACCATGAAGATAGGGTGGAAAATAAGATTGGTTGTTGGAAAGGCAAACATTTGTCAGTAGGTGTCAGGATCATATATATTGATCAATACCAGCCTAAGCAATATGCCTCTCATGTTTTTTTCCCTTGCCCCAAAGAGTGTCAGATCCGGATTTAGCAAATTCAGAATTTTCTGTGAAACTATTGCACTATTCTTTAGATCCGTAGATAGTGTTCAAAGATATATTATTGAATCATTTCATACACGATGTAAACCATACCATGTATTAATATTACAACATATTAGAGTTCAGAATAGACCGTGCTGGGTCGAGTTTTACATTAAGGCCATTCAGGCCAAATGATTACAGTACACAAAAGTAGAAGTGGTAATGGATGCAAAAGGGTGAAGGCATATCTCATCACAGGCAAGCAATTGGGAAGACCTAAGTGCGACCGATATTAATAAAGGATTTGACCAATATTGGTGCGCTCAACTGTCGACTTAGTAAGCCGGACTAGGGTGAGAGCTAGAATTCTAGAGTCTAAACTATTCTCCACCATCTTCTTCACCATCAACAACTTGATCTTCATAGTAGACATAGTGTTCTTGGTCCACAGGCTCTAAAGAGGGTTTTGAGATCGAGAGTGAACACAAACCACGGTGCTCGGTGAACCAACACACAGAGATGCAAGTATTTGTATATATGCGGGGTTTTAACAAGGAAGGCTCGGGTTTTTTATTTGCCAAAGGCAACATTTCAAATTACAGTAATTACAAACTCTTATGACTTAGCATTTTATTATTGAAATTTCAAGTGTGAAATATTTATAGTGGTGCAGATTCCATCCACCTGTTACATGGTTCTATTCACCATGTGCTTAATTTTAAACACTAGAGTTACATCCACCCAATTAACAACACTGGGTTGCATCCACCTAGAGAAAACCAAAATCAGAGTTACATCCACCTGACGAGATTTCATTCCACCCACAAAGGTTTTTTTTAATAGAAACTAACTCTAGTAATTTTACATGCCCACCTTTGACTGTGGGTACGGCTGTTTGAACTATTTATACTTTGCAAAGACTGTACACTTTACCCACAAGAGAAAATCCACTTGCTATATTTCACACATTTCCTTAGACATGTGAATCAAGAAGATCATCATAAGGCATTTACAATGCATCCCTCAGTGTAAGCTACACCCACTAAGGTTTATCTAAGGGTGGTTGTGTTTACTACTCCTAGATCCCCTCTTGCGCCACATGACGGCATACACCAACATCATGACCTGTGTCCACGATGATTTAAAACCAGCGACATGACTCGTGGGTCACACTAATGGTGCAACTCGAACTAGTGGATACAAATTATTTAGCCAAGTCGACACCATTATAGACTTGTGGTTATACTTTTTACATTGGGTGGTTATCATAGAATTAAGTCCTTAAATTATCTAAGTGGCACATGCCATAAACACTACAACAAAATGGTCTCATAGAGACATTTTTGTTTAGATGCTTTTTCTTAGTTTCTTGAGTGTTTTGAATGCTGTCTTTGACATGTTCCATGGGGAGATGCTCGTAGGACGCTTTACAAAATGACTCAATAGAGGTCTGTTGAGTCATTTTGTAAAGCGTCTTAGGAGCGTCTCCCATAGACCATGTCAAAGTCAGTGAACAACACTCAAAAAATGTCTCAGGAAGCGTCTTTACATGCTACATAAAGACATTAAAAAAGCATCTAAAGAAAAACGTCTCTATGAGACCATTTTGTTGTAGTGAAACCACCATTTCTAGTGCTACATCCGCACCAGCTACCATACCATCTGCAAGTTTTAGGATTTTGAGAAGCATAAACTAAGTTATCCAAAAATACTAGCCATTTATATCCAATGACTACCCAAAATAGTGTCATGTTCAAAGAATGATAATTAGTGCAAACTAATGCCCTGGTTCTTAAGGAAGACTAGCATGGCACTTAAGTATGACTTATAGCTAGTGAAGTTACCATTTAGTATCTAGGGTAACAAGGATAATGTAATTCAAGTGTCAAAGGGGGTGTAACAATATTATCAAGTGGGCATGTAACTACCTCAAGGATTGACATACATTTGCATATTAAATTAAATATGCCATTCGCAAATTCAAATGAACATAAAGTTTGCATAAAATGTTTAGTCGATATGATAAAAATGTTGAGTCACCTGGGTCAAAGGTAGGTTGGCCTTGGTACTCTTGCGTTGCGTCAATCTGGGGCTCGTTTGTGTCCTCATACTCTACTCGGACGATCACATCAAAGAATGAAGAACGAGCAAACAAAAACAAATAAATACAATAAAAAATTCAAATGAACTCCAAGTTGAACAAAAATAGTACCATTAGGTAGATCTTGATTTTAGAAAAATTCAGAAACAAGTTTCATTATATTTGGATCTAAAACGAGAGAGAACAGACTCTTCAAAATTTAAATTTAGATTAAATCTAAAAATAAACAGAGGAGAGAGAACATCTCTCTCTAACAGGTGGGGCCACCTTTTAATTAAATTTCTTTATTAATTTTTATTCAAAGAACCACATATGCTGACAACTAGGGCCCACAAAGTTTTAAATTAAAAGGAATTATTTCTTTAAAGGAAATTGGCCTAGAGACTTACATGTGGGGCTTAGGCACTATGTAAACAGTACATGGGGCCCACATGTTAGTGGCCTGAAATTAAAAACCAAGTTTGAAAGAATTTTAAAACAGGAGAGGGCCACTTGTTAGTCGGACAAGGTTCTTTAATTAAGGGATGGCCCATGGGATAAAGACTAATTAACGTTTACTAACCACGGTCATTACTTACTAATTAACCATGCTTAGTCTTTAATGGTGATGCTACAGGGTTCCTTCTTGGCTAAAGGTCGATGGCTGAAATGGGTTCTAGGGCCTCACACGAACCTCCACATGGGGTGGCGTGGGCTAATTTGGTCCCTAGGGTAGTCGGCAGTGAGGCTAGGCAATGGCGGAGGCCAGAGCATGTCACAACATCTCTCCACAATGAGGAAGGGTGATTCCAGCCTAGGGGAGCATCTACGAGCACAAGGGGGCTCATTGGAAGGATTGACGGGCACCAAGGAGTGGCAAAGGGAGCTAGCGATGACAACCAAGTCATCGGTGTGAGCTCGCTGGAGAGGAGAATGAGCTGGCTGAAGGTCAGGGCGGCCTCGAGATGTCTGTGTGGTGTTACGGAGCTCCAAAGGCACTAGCATCGATAGTCTGCCCAAAGTGGAGGAAGAAAGGGGAAGGAGTGGTACTCGAGGGATGTTGAAAGCACAGAGGTGCGATTGAACAGGAAGTGAAGCCACTCAATGGCTTTTATAGCCACGGGTAAGAGGAGAGCTACATAGCGCCATGATGGCGTAGGTGACGATTGAAGAGAGGCAAGCCAACACATGGTGTGGGACAGGAGGGGGTTGGTGCACTGGGCTATATGAGAAGGGGTGCAGCCGGCTCGGGCAATGGGAAGTAGGCACACGCAAGCCCCGAGACTGGGTCACCTTAGTGGCATGCGGAGGGAGGGGGGGGTCTGGGTAGACGGAAGTAGCGCTAGGGGGGACTAGCTTGGGAGGGGGAGGTGCAGTACTGGTGGCACGATAGTGCACTTTTGCGGGGCGGCGAGAGACGCGACCGTGACAAAAGTGGGTTGACACGCACAAGGATGTGCATGGCATGGGGTGCACGTGCGCCGGGTGTGAGCGGCCAGTATAGGGCGAGGCAGGAGGTTGCCTGGGCTGGGCCAGACCTAGGTGGGCTGGGTTGAGGCCATGAGGAACTGTGCTTGGCCCAAAAGAAACCTTTTTGAAATTTGAAATTTGAGAACCAAGTAAAACATTTGGGAAGCACTTTTGAAATTCAAAAACAAACATGAATTTTCCACAAGCAATAATTTTACAAACAAACTAGGATATTATTTGACTCAGTGACACCAAGCCAAGCACCATCAGTGTGTCTTTTTTCCTCCATTATTCACAACAGTAGCCATGGTATACGCCAAGGAGCTACTTTGGTTCTTTGGGGTTCCCTTTGTGCAGGAAACGGATCCTCTGCATTGAAGATGTACATGTACATGATCTACATCGTTTCATGCCAGACGTGGCATGGCAAGTGCATGCATAGATTGTATCAGACGTGGTGTCAATCTGTAACAACCGACTCTAATTCGATTTCCTCTCTGTGTGGGACTCTTTTCCCTCACACTATATGTGTATCCCAGTGTCCCATAGGAAGATCAAGCGCTCCATTGTAATCTCTTTCCATTACATTAATTTGCCTTCGAGCGCCTGTGGTTTTCCCCGCAAGGATTTTTCATGTAAAAATTCATGTCTCTTATCTCTATTTTTCTGTGCATTATATGTAAAAAGTGGTGTCAGAGCACAGGAGATTAGGGTTTGAGAGATCAAGAAAAAAATTGTCTAAACCGCATCAGACGTTGCTGTCTTCGAAGCCAAGTTGCAGGCGTGTCTCCGTCCTCGTCTCTAGGGGTGAAAATGGGTCGGGTTTTTCCCGACCGATCCGGTACCGAATCCGGCTGGTAGCAAATTTGGTAAACTGGTTTGGTATCCGGTCGGATTCGGTTTCGGATACGGATATGTATAGTCGGATTCGGTAGCGGATACGGTATAGCTGATATCCGACCGAACAGGTTCGGTATTCGGATTCTCGGATAGTATCCGGATAAGAACCGAATACGTATCCGACACTCCGCGGTCGGCCCATCAGCAGATTCAGCACATCTCCAGCCCTCTGCCGCGCCGGCGCCGTCGCTCTCCTCCGCGCTCCGCGCGCGCGCAGCCATGCTGCCTCGCCGCGCCCTCGGAGCCTCGGCCGGCGCGCGCCGATGGGCCCTCCCGCTCGCCTCCTCGCGCGCTCTCCTCGGGTCGCCGCGCGCGCGAGTACGAGATGCCGTCGGTGACATGGGGCGTGATCGAGGCGCAAGGCGCCTCGTATCTGCGTGGCTTGGCGCTGACTTCCTCCGCTCGCGGCGTTTCCAACCCGGCGGGCGAGCTCGAGGCCGCCGAGCTCCCATCCTCCTCGGCGTGCTCCGGAGCGCTCGACTTCCTCCTCCGCCTCGGCCTGTCCACCGACGACCTCTCCACGTACTCCGCTCCTCCTCGCTGCTCCTTCGCAAGAACATCATCCCGTCCTCTCCTACCTCGAAGCTCAAGGTCACGCGCGCCGCCTCGCCGCTTCGTCCGCGCCTACCCGCATGCCTCCACGTCGCCGTCGACTTCGCCCCATCGTCAAGTCCTCCGCGCCTTCGGAAGGAGGCGCGCCATGGTGATCGCACAATACCCACTTATTCTTGGGTTGCCTCTCAAAGCGAAGCTAGCGGCACAGTGATACTTCTTCAACTTGAAGCTCAAAATCGACCCGATGGATTTTCCGTCTTTGTTGAGAAGTTGCCACGCTTGTGAGCTTGCATCGAATGTGACACGAAGCCCGTGGAGTTCCTCCGTGGACGGGGATTACCGATGAGGATGTTGCGCGGATGGTGGTCGGTGCCCGCAGATTCGCTTTGCGGAATGAGCTTATGAAGAATAGTTTTACTTCTTCAAGAGCGAGATGAAGCGCCAATAGGTGAATTGCTGGAGTACCCAGTATTTTACATACAGCTTGGAGTCAAGGATCAAACCTAGGTACATGAGAGTTGCAAGTAAGGGATTAGATGTACCTTGGATTGGTTTTCGAGCAGTAGTGATCAGAGGTTTGAGGAAAGGATGAGAGGATTTTATTGAAGGATGCACCAGACCTTCATTTACAATGGGTGGGAAGCTTGGATGCCCGACGGCCGATTAGTGTCGGATGATGATAATGAGGATAGCGGCGATGAGGTCTTTGTATAGGCGGACAAAGTGATGCTCTAGTGAGTGTAATTTCTTCTTGTTGCTTTCCTTGAATAAAGTCAGTAGCACTCTAGCGTTTGTGAATATTGATGAATTACAAAAATTGGCCATTTTGTTTCAGATTTGGTAGAGGATAATCCCAATGATCTTTCATGACGTGTTTCCGGCAGCATCATACAAGCGAGTTCTAATTTGCTAGTTTTTACCTGCCATAGAGTATCTATTCTAGCCCTGATAATTTAAAAAGGAGCGAAAAAGATATATTTATTGATAACTGATACCATCCATGCTCATTCGTATTATCCGCCTATATTATCCGTTTCCGAGCCGAATCCGTTACATATCCGTCCCGACAGTACCGTATTCGAAACTCCGAATATTCCGAATTCGTATTCGTATCCGGCTTTACCGTATTCGACTCCGAATCCGGAGAAAAAATGTGGGTTAGGATACGGTTTAAGCAATATCCGTCCGAATCCGATCCGTTTTCACCCCTACTCGTCTCCTCCTGGGGCATGCAGCTCGCCTCGTTCCGTGCATCATCAACAGCAAGTGAGCACCATCATTTCAGCAGTAGCGTGTGTCCTTCAGTCAGGCGAACTCATTTGACAAAAGGTGCAAGCCGTCTTTTGCTACCTCGATCCACGCGGACAATCACTAGCACGTGAAAGTCAAAGCAAGACCAAAGCAATAGCCAGCAAAATACAAAGCAATCAGAAGCAATAAAAAGCGCACGAAAACCAAGCCAAAAGAAAATGGCATCCAGACTCTAGAGGCTTTTTATGTTAATTCTGACATAAATTGCTAAATACACTTGAGGTTGTACCAGGAACTTTCCCTTGTGAGAATTTTGCTAGGTACACAAATTCATACCAACAAAATTTGGAGACTTTGAAGTATGATCTTCCGCTATTGGATCGTGACACGAGATTCTCTATGGCAAGTAAAGATGCGAGATGTTTTATCATAGTTTGATTTGGATGATGCACTTCTGGGATCAACAAGATGCCAGCCACACTGTCCACTGATGAGAAGAACGTAAAGATTGTAAGGCCTCATCTCAAATTCGTCTTCATCTATCAAATAATATTTTGTAGGAGGTTAGGAAGGAGACATCTGCCACAGCATTATGACTGAAGCTACAACAAATTTGCATGACCAAGGATCTAATCAGCAAGATACATTTGAAACAGAAGGTTTATTCCCATAAGATGGTGGAGGGTGCCTCATTGTTGAACTACCTGACAGTTTTTAAGGAAGTAATTGCAGAGCTCAGAGCTATAGAAGCAAAGTATGATGATGAAGATTTAGGTCTTATTTTGTTATGCTTTCTGCTCAGTTCGTACTCTACTTTTAGAGATATTATTCTATATAGCCGAGATACTCTTACTCTTAGTGAAGTTTATGAAGTTCTGTATGCTAAGGGAAAGATGAAACTTATGGTTCCCGGTGAAAGTTCAAATACGCATGCAGAAGGTTTGTCTGTCCGCGGCAGGCAATACGAGAAGGGTTCAAATGACAATTCAAAAGGTAGAAGCAAAAGCAGATATAGAGGCAGATCTAAATCCAGGAACAGGAAGTCATGCAGGTATTGCAAGAAGGATAGTCATGACATATCCGAGTGTTGGAAGTTGCAGAACAAGGAGAAGAGGAATAACAATTTCAAGAAGGATCAACAAGATGATGAACCTAGAGCCACCGTTGTCACCAAACAAGGTTTTGATGGAGATGTTCTCATTGCCTTTGCCGGTGATTCTAAAACCAGTGATGAATGGATTCTTGATTCAGCCTATAATTTTTACATGAGCCTGAACCGTGAGTGGTTCGTTACCTATGAAGCTACGCCATGTGGATCCGTGTTGTTGGGTGATAATACACCATGCAAAGTTGCGGGCATTTGTTCTATCCAAATCAAGATGTTTGATGGCACCATCAAGACCTTGTCGGATGTTCATCATATTTCGAATTTGAAGAGAAATCTTATCTCATTGATTACTCTTGATGCTAAAGGGTACAAGTATTCAGGTGGAGGTGGAGTACTGAAAGTCACCAAAGGTTCTCTTGTTGTGATGAAGGGTGATATAAAGGCTGCCAACTTATATCTTCTAAGAGGCACTACAATTTCAGGTAATGTTGCTGTTGCCTCAAATAAATCATCTGATTATGATGCTACTAGTCTTTGGCATATGTATTTGATGCATATGAGTGAAGTTGGTATGATGAAATTATGTAAAAGAGGATTTCTTGATGGTCAAAGCATCGACAAGTTGAAGTTTTATGAACATTATGTCTTCGGCAAGCAAAAGAGGGTGAAATTCAATACTGTGACTCACTCTACAAAAGGTATATTGGATTACGTTCACTCTGATTTGTGCAGAGAATCCCACGTTCCATCACTTGGAGGTGCAAGCTACATGTTGACCGTCATTGATGATTACTCAAGAAAAGTTTGGGCATATTTCGTCAAGCACAAATTGGATGTATTCAAGACATTCAAGGAGTAGAAGATTATGATTGAAAGATAAACTGGCAAGCATATCAAGAAGCTGCGTACCGACAATCGCTTGGAGTTTTGTTCAGGAAAATTTGAAGCTTTATGCAAGTTAGAGGGTATTGTGAGACATTATACTGTACCAGGCTCTCCTTAACAAAATGGTGTGGCCAAACGCATGAATAGAACCATCATGGAGAAGGTATGTTGCATATTGTCAAACTTTGGATTATCTAAGATTTATTGAGTTGAAGCTGCTTCTACTGCCTGTTATTTAATTAATCGGTTACCAAATTTGGCTATTGATAAGAAGACTCCAATTCAGGTATGGTGTGGCTCTCCAACAGATTATTCAAATTTAAGAATATTTGGCTATCCTGCTTATGCTTTTGTTAACAATGTAAATTAGAGCCTAGAGTAGTGAAGTGCATTTTTCTTGGTTATAAAACTGGTGTGAAAGGATATAAATTGTGGAATCCTGAAACTCGAAAGGTGGTAATTAATTGTGGAATCCTAAAACTCAAAAGGTGGTTATTAGCAGAAGTGTTAGTTTTGATGAGTCTGCTATGTTGCACGATAAGTCGTCTATTGATGTTCCCCTTGAGAAGCAATCAAGCTTGCAGGTGGAGCATCTTATTGATTCAGGATCTACACCAGAAGTTGACAAGGAAAATATTTTAGAAAATAATATTGTTGAGCCACCAACACATCATTCCATTGCAGTTGATAGGGAGAGGAGAAACATTCAACCTCCCAAGAGATTGATTGAAGAAGCCAATGTTGTTGTTTATTATTTAAAGAGTAAAGTCCATTACCGGTCCTTAAACTTTTTATGCTGTGTCATCCCGGTCCATAAACTTTTAAAGTATGTCATCCCGGTCCTTAAACTTTCAAAGTGTGGTAATTTCTTTTGAAAGTCTATGGACCGGGATGACACAAGATAAAAGTTCATCTACTATAACTACATAGGATATTGGCACACTTTGAAAGTTTAAGGACCGGGATGACATACTTTAAAAGTTTATGGACCGGGATGACACAGCATAAAAAGTTTAAGGACCGGTAATGGACTTTACTCTTTTTTAAATATGGCAGAAGAAATTGAAGGTACCATAAAACCTTCATCTTATTCAGAGTCTATCTCTTCTAGTGATTTAGATAGATGGATGACTGCCATGTATGATGAGATGGAATATCTTGACAAGAATGGCACTTGGGAGCTAGTCAAGTTGCCAATTGAAAAGAAGCGTATTCGTTGCAAATGGATCTTCAAGAAGAAAGGAGTTTTGCCAACCGAAGAGGTTAGGTACAAAGCAAGGCTAGTTGCAAATGGATACAGCCAAATTCCATGTATTGATTTTACAGATGTCTTTTCCCCTGTTGTGAAACATAGTTCTATTCGCATTTTACTCAGAATTGCAGCTATGCATGATTATGAGCTTGAACAATTGGATGTGAAAACCATATTTTTACATGAAAAATTTGAATAAGACATTTATATGGAGCAACTAGAAGGTTTCGTCATTTCGGGAAAGGAGAATTTTATTTGCAAATTGAAGAAATCTCTTTATGGTTTGAAGCAATCACCTAGACAATGGTACAAGAGATTTGACTCCTTTATGATATCTCAAAATTTTAAAGATCTAATTATAATAGCTGTGTTTACTTGAAGACTGTTAATGGTTCATGTTGTAGGGGTAGCCCCCACCTAAGCCCAGCCGGCCTGTTAGAGGGTTGTAAGGCCCAAAATGGGACATGTGTAATGACGTAAATGCCCCTGAAAGGGTTGCTTGGATGTAAGGGTATAATTGTAAAAGTACTCCCCGTGTGGATATATATACGATACAGGCCACGGGGGAAACCCTAAGCCCTTGCTCACCTAACTCTCCACTACCATACTCTCTCCCTCTGTTTGGTTAGCCACAACAGTTGGCGCCGTCCGTAGGGAGGACCAGAGCAAGCCTCAAGATCCGAAGAAGGATGGCACCAAAGAAAGCTTTATCGTCGGTAGCGAAGAAGAAGAAGGCGGGAGCGATGGAGTTTCGCGTCAATGTCAGGGCTTCGGCGTCGGCAGCCGCAGGCGCGATAGCGACGAACGCCAGCGTGCACGCCGCAACGATCGACCCCGCCACCGTTGCCACGACGACCGATCCTGCCACCACCGCCGCGACGGTCGACCCCGCCACCGCTACCACGACGGTCGACACTGCCCCACGCAGGACGAGCGACCCCGCCGCAGACACGGCATTCGCTGTCGACAGCACCGACCGGGTGGTCGGGGCGGTAGTGCCGGTGCCCAGGTAGGCACGGCCGCCATCCCCATACCCGATGTGGGAATGGCGAGCGATTCCGGCGGCAACGCGGGCCTCATCATCGACTCTGGGTTCACCACGCCACCACAGCGGGCAATCTAGGAGAGCAGGCCGTGATCGCTGCTATTCCGGTTGTACGGCCAGGTACATCGGGCGTTTCAGCCACGACTGCAGTGGAGAACGCCCTGCTGGCGGCCCTCAGCACGTTCCAGCCGGAGCTGGCGGATCTCCGCAGGGCCGTGTGAGATATGCAAGAGGCTCAGAGCCAACAGACCCTGCCGGTGGTCGCGTCAGAGCCCACGCCAGAGCAGGCAGATAGTCGCGATGCCCCCACATCCAATTGCGTCCCGCTGCGGCGCGTGGACCCGGAGTCCCCACTCTCCGCAGGCCTGCAGCAAGCGGCATGGCTGGAGGACTTCAAGTTCCCCAGTGCCATCGAGCCATACAAAGGTGACACGGACCCTCGAGAGTTCATGCGGGTGTACGAGACTACCATTGAAGCCGCCGACAGAGACGACACAATGAAGGCGAAGAGGCTTCCCCTCGCGTTGCAAGGAGTGGCGCTCTCTTGGTTTTTCACCATCGAGCCAAACTCCATCTATGCGTGGCAGCAAATCTGCGACAGGCTCTACAACAACTTCCAGGGGAACTACGTCGAGCGCGTCGACGCGGATCAGCTCTTCGCGGTCAAGCAAAAACCCTTGGAGAAGCTCCGGGACTACTTCAAGCACTTCGCGAAGGTACGCTGCCAGGTCAAGGACGTCAATGAGACAACCATCATCAATGCAGCGGTACAGGGCCTCCGCTCGGGGCCGCTAGCCGAATACAACGCAAGGAGGCCAATCAAGATGGTGGCGAAGCTCTTTTACAAGTTGGAAGAGTATGCACGGGCGGAGAAGGATGCGCGAAGGCGCGAAGGAGACGACTCTGACCCCACTCAAGTGGAGGGGTGGTCACAAAAAGGAGGTGCAGGGAATGACTCCCCCACAGGAAAACACAGGCAAGAGTCCACGGGGGACGCCCCTGAACGCAGCGACGCCAGGGAGCATGAGAACTCGTCAAGCGGTAGGCGCAAGCCCCGGCGTAATCAGCGCAGGTCCCAGAAGGCTCACCACGTCCTCGGCATAGAGGATGCCCCCAGTCTCTGGAGCATCTCCTCAGTAACACGACTCCGTCCCAACACACGGGAGCAACGGCCTCCCGAATGTTCCATGGCGTCCCACAGCTTGTTGGCCTGCGTTGATCCTCGCACCACCAGCGGATATTCCGCCGGTGGAGGCGACAAGTCGCGCTGGCTGGACGAGGTGCTACCGCTGGGCCGACGAGCGGGATCGTCGTGGCGAGCCATTCCTCTCCGAGGTGGAGCGCTAAAGAAAAGAACAGGAGCGGGAGCAGATTATGCTAGCAACAGCAGGAGGCACAGCTAAGCGACAAACGGAGAAGAACGTTCCCAAGCCGGTGGCGACGCCCTTATAAAGCCCGCTCGCCTCCCCCACGAGCGGAAACGCAACCGGTGGGAGCCCAACGGTTCGGCTACCCACGATCGGGAAGCCCAACCGTTGACAGCGCAGCGGTAGGTGGGCGGACAGCGCACGACGCGCCAGTAACACCCTGCCACGCGCCCCGCACTCCTTGGGAAGGGACATGCGGCCGCTGTCGTGAGACCGCTGACAGCCCACGGCGTGCCAATCGCGGCCCGCCGTGTGTCCCGGTGGGGCAGCGCGTACGGCTGCAGCAGCTTGTTCCTGACAACTCAGGGGTCGCCGCGATTCCAGGTGCCATTAAGGTGCACTACCGGATCGCGGAGCCGCCCAACCATATCGACATCAGACCAGGCGGAGTCCCTCACCCGGCTCGATCGACCGAGGATATGCATGGGAGCCTCATCCACCTCGCGCCCAGAAGAATCCGTGGTGCGAGGTCCGTCTCCGCTCAGACTCCGACCCCATCACCCAAGGAACCTGCGATCGAGGGTAGCCCGGGCAACCAGGTCATGGCCACACCTTGGACTTCGCCGGTAGGCCCACCGAAGATGCCCGACTCCGCCCCGCTCCCGTCTAGCTCAGGCGGCTCTGCCGGCGTCTTCAACTTCGCCAATGCCCTCGACTTCACAACAAGCGCACGCCTTCGCTGCGATTTTGACTTCGACCTTGCTATCGAGGGGCCCTAAGGGTGGGGATAGCCTCGGTAAACCCTCCCAATGGTGTATCCTCGCTGCGGAACAAAGATTATACCGAGCAGTCAACCCACCGAACAGTACGGAAGTTCACAGGCCGTGGGGACGGAGGGGGCCAAATGGCTCGGCAACACGGCTTCGTCCCATGAAGCCCGTCACCATGAGAGGCTCCTGTTGTAGGGGTGGCCCCCAATTAAGCCCAGCCGGCCTGTTAGAGGGTTTAAGGCCCAAAATGGGACATGTGTAATGACGTAAAAGCCCCTGAAAGGGATGCTTGGATGTAAGGGTATAATTGTAAAAGTACTCCCCATGTGGATATATATATACGATACAGACCATAGGGGAAACCCTAAGCCCTTGCTCACCTAACTCTCCACTACCATACTCTCTCTCTCTGTTTGGTCTGTAGCCACAACAGTTCAGTTATTTATTTGCTCCTATATGTTGATAATATGTTGATTGCTGCAAAAGACAAGGCTGAAATTTCAAAGTTGATTGCACAATTAAATAGTAAATTTGAGATGAAAGATCTCGATGCAGCAAAGAAGATTCTTGATATGAAAATCATTAGAGATTGACAGTTTGACAAATTATATCTAAGTCAAAAGAGGTATATTGATAAAGTTCTTCATTGTTTCAACATGCATAAGGCCAAACCTATGAGTCATCACGTAGCTGCATGTTTCAGACTTTCTTCAGTGTCATATCCACAATCAAATGATGAAATAAAGTACATGTCTAGAGTTCCATATGCAAGTGCAGTTGGTTCGCTTATGTATACCATGGTATGTTCTCGCCCCAATTTATCTCAATCATTAAGTGTGGTTAGTAGATACATGGCTAATCCTGGAAAAAAGCATTGAAAAGTAGTTCAATGGATGCTTGTTTACAGTTTGGGAAGACTAGAGATGGACTCGTTGGTTATGTGGATTCTGATTTTGCTAGAGATTTGGATAAAAGAAGATCTCTCACTGGTTATGTGTTCGCTGTTGGAGGGTGTTCCGTTAGCTGGAAAGCAAGTTTGCAAGCTACTGTTGCCTTGTCTACTACAGAAGCTGAGTATATGGCTATTTCTGAAGCTTGCAAAGAAGCCATTTAGCTAAGAGGTTTATTTACTAAGCTTTATGGAAGTACATCTTGCACTACAATATTTTATGATAGTCAGAGTGCTATTTACCTTACAAAAGATCAAATGTTCCATGAGAGGAGAAAGCACATTGATATCAGGTATCACTACATTCGAGGTGTCATTACTCAAGGTGATATTAAAGTCTGCAAGATAAGTATTCATGATAATCCAGCTGATATGTTGACAAAGTCAGTTCCTGCATCTAAGTTTGAGCTTGGTGGGGCGGAATCCATCATCACGGGCAGGCTCGAGTTGGATGTGCCATAGATGGGCCAATAGGGACACGCCGAGCATGCAGTATTCCTCCGCAAGATCCCACATATTGAACTGAATAGCGACCCCAAACAGCCTTCGGGCTCGATGATCCTCCTCGTGGTCAAGGGTCATGGACAGGGACATGTTGAAGTCTACCAGGCGACCCATCCATTGAAAATTGCCGCTAGCATCCATCCGGTGGTAGAATCACCATCGCATCCAGTTTGATTCCCACTTTATCCTCGTCAAATTTGCTGGGAATAGCTTTGTGCACCTAGATCAGAGCATGAAGTTGACACTCCCTAGGTTGGAGTACTAGCCCTCCGGGAGCTTCTTGTTGATAACGCGCGTACGCCTCCATCATTCCTTTTTGAATTCTTCTTAATTACGAAATCGAAAACAGCGGAGTTCATTAATTCCTACAGCCCACAGTATACTACCTATGAAAGAAAAGGACATCTAGTATAGAGACATGCATGCGTGCATCATTGACCTGACCCTTTCGTAGAAACATTATATTTTCGACTCTTTCATTCATTCGTACAGCCCACAGTATAGTCCTGAATCCAGATTCAATCCGTGAAGCTGTTTGGATGTATCTCGAGCTAGCTAGTTCCTTTTCTTCGCCGACATTGTCAGCTAGCTAGCGTAAAACAGAAATGAGAACCAGCCTAATCTGTGGCGACTCTGAGCCCACGCGTTACGTCCGAAAAGGCTACACCATCGCCTGATTGCACATTGTCTTATCCACTCAATTAACAAATGTGATTAGCAATCTGTTGTATTTTGTTATTGCCGTGCGTAGCTGACTTGGCTAGTGCCGGGCCGCCAGGAGGTGGGTGGAGGTCGTCGAGTATTTTTTAAAAACGGAATTAATATATACTCGTATCATTTCCCGTGAGGCTAGTCACGAAGATATCATTGGTCAAAGTTAAAATAGCTATATTGAACGTGGATTCTAGACGTCACATACTAGGAAGCACCGATACGCGGTTGTTCACCGTACGATGTCGACACGTATCCGATATGGCAATACTGATCCGATATGTAGTGATACTGAGATCGGCGGAGTATTGACGAATTTCATCCGAAAAAATAAGAAATTGCCCGATACGTCATCGATACAATGCGATACTCGTCCGATACGTATGGCCCAATTGAATTCGGCCCAAGAGAGCGACGCTTGACCGTAAGAGGAGACGATAACGTCTCTACATGAACGCCCATCCAAGCCGCCATCCATCACACCGAACCCTAATCCATTCCTCTCCCACTCGCGTGCTCCTCCTCAATCGCCACCGCCGCCAAGAGGCCACCGCCAACCGCGCCAAGAGCTCTGCGCTCGCACCGCCAAGACATCCGCCGCCTAGATTTCACCTCTCCAGCCCCTCTAGGTCAACCACCTCCCTGCTCCCGCCACTCCCCCTCCCGCCGCTCCCCACCTCTCCCTTCCTCCCGCCGCTCCCCACCGCCTAGATTTTACCTCGCCGCCGACACCTCTCCGGCCCCTCCAAGTCAGCCACTTCCCCCACTCCCTCCGCTCCCCCGCTCTCCCCCACCACTCCCTTGCTCTCGCTGTATAATACATGTGGGAAAGAAAGATGCAAAATCCCATTTGACCACTAACACTACCAGCAAGGCATTATATACGCCACAGTAAGGGGCAACAAACCCCTCGAGAAGGCACAACACGATATGTCTACACAGCATAGCCACAAGGCCTTCGAGAGAGCACAACACATCAGGGAGAAGAAAGCCCATGGCACCAGCCACCCTAACACATATCTTTCTTCCCGTCCCCACCCCGACCATCAGCACATAGGCAAAGTCCCCCCAAGTCACCGCAAGGCTTAGACTAAGCCAGCCAACCAGGAGCAAGAGGCCAAGTCGAAGGAGGAGCCCACCACAAGCAAGAACTGCACGACCGCTTCCTCAACCATCCCCCAAAATCAACCTGACAATCAATCGACAGAGGTAGACCATACCTAAATCCCACCATGATTTCTTACTGAAGGCCGCATAGGTAGCAAATGAAGGAAAATGAACTAAATCAACAAAGGGGAGTAGTATTAGCAAGGTGGAAAAACCTATTTTCCAATAGCAAGCCGCGGATCTGGTTGGGATGGTTGAGCTGGCTGGCCCTTGTGGTGAGGAAGGAGCTGAGCCATAGCCAAAAGGGTGGTGCCAGCGGGAATCCATGGGCAAGAGCCATTGGACCGAGAGCAAAGGGTGGCGTTGGAGCACGAGAGAAAGCCAGAGCCGAGGCGATTGGTGCTAGGGAGGCCAACGAGTAGGAGGGGGTAGCACCCATGATGCAAGCAGCCGAAGCCATGGAGGGCAGCCACCTGGGGCGGAGCCGAAAGACAGGTGCAGGCCAGGGGCAGGAGGCAGTCGATGCGGGTACCGAGTAGCGAGAGGAGCAGACAGGCGGCGGTGGCCGAAGCTAGGTGATGCCCGGTGTGCCATGGTTGGTGAGCCCTAAGGTAGTGGCGAAGCCAAACAAGAGGGGAGCAGAGGAGAGAAAGAAGTGAGGGGAGAGGAGAGAGAAGGAAGAGATATGGCTGGACCAGCCGAATGAAAAAGAAAAGAAAAAGAGGAAGGAAAAAAAGAAAAGAAAAGGAGTAGAGGAGAGAAAAAGAAAAGAACTGAGGAGAAAAAAAGTAAGAAAAGAAGAGAACAAGGTTAGACGCGTAAATACGATTTATCCACGATATAGATGGCACAATCTTTTAAATGATGGTCATTTGGGCACCGGGACATCGAAAAAGTATGCGGTGAGTGAGAGAGATTATTGGTATCAGGTTTATGTGTACAAACATTGCCGGTTATCTATACACATAGAATCGATGCCCGGAAGTTCAAATTTTATAAACCTTTGACTGATAAAGGTTGCTGAAGGGTTGGCATCCCTTGTTCTTGAAATGAATATTAAATTGGTAATGTGGAGTTTTTTAGGTTTCAATGTATAGTGAGGATGGTTGATATGATTAGTAAAGAGGCGATCGTAAAGATTTATGTCGCTAGTAGAGTATGAGTTGCTCTTATGCCATAATCTTTGTAGGAAATTGATTAAGAATGAAAAACCAGCCTTAGGGGTAAAACCGATTGTGATGTTGCAACGAGTAGCATCTATGAAGAATGATGGTTACTGATGTCATGTTTAAGTTGGTGAGTCATGGGTAGCATTGAGAGTATCATTTTGAGGAATGAATTTTCCTAACTTATGTTTTATGGGGTGGACATCGTTGCTAGGTATTGATGATGTTTTAGGTTGCTAGATTACTATATCATGGGTTTAAGATGTCATATCATTGGAGTTATTGGAGGAGTACTGGGAACTTTGACATATGAATCTCAGATTTGTTGATAGCTAGCGGAGGCTAAAAGATTGAGGAAAAGTTGAAGTAGAACTATTAGAGGATTTAGTTATCCGATGTTAAAGAAAATCCCAACGGAGCTTACCTCGTTTTGTGGATATGAGAAATTGAGTATTGATGTGTGGTTTGATATATCCACGTGTTCGATGACCATTATTTGAGGAAGTAGTTAGAAGAATAATCCATTTCATGAATTAAAGTTGACTCTTGATGGAGTTCATCATGAGGCCAATAGAGTGTGAGCTTAAACCCTAGAGATAAAGAGCATTGGAGGGATTAAAAGTGATAGATCCAATACGACTTTTATGGGGCATGTGGAGCTGTGTGTTGTCAATGTGTCGCTGGTGAAAGGGGTTCGCTTGGGTACTTTGCGAGTCGTGTACTAAAACATCCCCAAATTCGTGTGGACATTGCTCCATGATTGAATTGGCTTTGTAACTCATAAATTGGTGTTGGATGGATGAATTGCCATATGGCAATCTAATGAGTATTTGGAATATTTTGGTATGTTGAAGTATAGGAATATATTATTCTTGCTAAAAGAGTTAAAAGAGTTAGTGAGAACTATATTTGCAAGTTTAATCACACAGATGTGTGATCAATATTGATTCTAAAGGGACACAAAGTAAGATATCTTCCGTGTTATCAACTGAAATGATTGGTCAATATTTAAAGGATTATTTCAGGTTCCCTTGATTTGGGAATTCATTCCGGTCCACTTTTAGGGAAGATGGATTTAAGTAGAAAGTTGTAGAGTTTCCGCAATTCATGTGGTTTATGTGGTTTTTGCTGAGACATTATCTGTTTAAGAAAATATGATTCTTTTTCTTTGAAAAGAGGCTGGTGTGGGGAATGAAAATTTTCTACATGATAGATGTGGCATATGGTTGTTTATTAGGATGAGAATTGATTTCCTGTCAGGTTTTCCCTCTTCGAGGGGATTGGTTGTGATGAAGTGATATTCTGTGGGAAAATGAATTCCCAACTGTTTTGGAAGAACGGTTGTTGTTTGTGGATGAATGGATTGATCCCATGATTGATTTACCTTTATGAAAGACTTCCTTTATAGAAGCGAGTCGATTTTATGGGTGTTATGTGATACTTCTCTTATAAAAGAGAAGAGTTCTCTTTGTTGCGAACAAAAGTAGCGTTGTCTCTTTTGTGCAGAGTGATTTTCTTAGAGGATTGGGGATTTTCTTATGCTGAGGCATGAGACTTTAAGGATTGCTAAGGTGTGTTAGTTGTGTCAGACCAGGCACAACATAACTTGAGAATTGAGTCTTGCATGAGCGAGAAGTACCCAGAGTTGTCTTTTACAGGTAAAATTTAGAGTTGTTCTCTGTTCAGCTTGTATCATGGTATCATCCATATGGATTGTCCAGCGCTAGAATTTGGAGTCGAATTCTGTTAAGGGGGTAGAAATGTAATACCTATGGGAAAGGAAGAGGCAAAATCCCATTTGACCACTAACACTGCCAGCAAGGCATTCTAGATGCCACAATAAGGGGATAGAGAAGGCACAGCACAACACGTCTACATAGCACAACCACAAGGCCATCGAGAGAGCAAAACACATCAAGGAGACAAAGCCAGCCGAGTAGAGGAGAAAGCAGAAGAAAGCCCATGGCACCAGCAACCCTAACTCATATCTTTCTTCCCTTCCCCATCCCGACCATCAGCACATAGCCAAAGTTCCCCCAAGCCACCGCAAGGCTCGGACCAAGCCAGCCGACTAGGAGCAAGAGGCCGGAAAAATTGCTCATTTGCCCCACTCTTGAGTGCGTTTGCTCATTTGCCCCAGTGATGTCTCAATGACATGTGGGTCCAGGACCCACATATCATTGAGACAACTGGGGCAAATGAGCAAAGTGCACTTTTTTAAGTTGGGCAAATGAGCAAAAGCCCCGCAAGAGGCCAAGTCGAAGGAGGAGGCGACCACAAGTAAGAACTGTACAGGCGCTTTCCCAACCATCCCCAAAATCAACCCGACAATCAATCGATTGAGGTAGGCCATACCTAAATCCCACCATGATTTCTTGTTGAAGGCCGCATAGGTAGCAAATGAAGGAAAATGAACTAAATCAACAAAGGGGAGTAGTATTAGCAAGAGAGGAAGAACCTATTTTCCATTAGCCATCTACGGATCTGGCTAGGATGGCTGGGCTGGCCAGCCCTCGTGGTGAGGAAGGAGCTGAGCCATAACCAAAATGGTGATGCTGACGAAAATCCACGGGCAAGAGCTGCTGGACCAAGAGCAGAGGGTAGCGTTGGAGCACTGGAGGTAGCCGGAGCCGAGGCGATCGACGCTAGGGAGGCTGGCGAGTAGGAGGGAGCAACACCCCACGGCGTAGGCAGCTGAAGCAATGGAGGGCAGCTGCCTGGGGAGGAGCTGAAGGACGGGCGCAGGTCAGGGGCTGGAAGCAGTTGATGCGGGTACCGAGTAGCGGGACGAGCAGGCTGGCGGCGGTGGCCAGAGCTAGGTGACGCCCGGCACACCATGGTTGGCGAGCCCTAAGGTAGCAGCGGAGCCGCACAAGAGGGGAGCAGAGGAGAGGAAGAAGTGAGGGGAGAGGAGAGAGAAGGAAGGGATATGGCCAGACCAGCCGAATGAAAAAGAAAAGAAAAAGGAAAAGAAAGAAAAAGAGGAAGGAAAAAGAAAAGAAAAGGAGTAGAGGAGAGAAAAAGAAAAGAAATGAGGATAAAAAAGAAAGAAAAGAAGAGAACAAGGTTAGACGTGTAAATAAGATTTATCCGCGAATATAGATGGCACGATCTTTTAAATGATGGTCGTTTGGGCACCGGGACATCGAAAAGGTATCCGGTGAGAGGGAGAGAGAGATTATTGCTATTAGGTTTGCGTGTAGGAACATTGCCGATTATCTATACTCATAGAATCAATTGTTTTATCGTGTGCTTGCTGAGTCTTTGGACTCATACTTACTTTGTTGTTTTTTAGGTGTATGGTGAAGATGACATGCATGGGTGGAAGTAGCACACATATATTCCCACATGCCACAGTAATTCACATTTCACCTCTAGATGTTGTGATCAGACTTTAATGTTGAACTGTGACAATTAGCCCTAAGATTATGTCATATTAGAACTGCTTCATTTTGTATGGCTTGTACCTTTCTTATAGCAGTTGGTATATAGTAAATGTTAGGGTAATGATAGCATTTCGGGCTCAGAGAATGGGCCGGGGTGTTACATGCTGCTCCCTCGCCGCTACTCCGCCGCCGCTCCTCGTCCGTCGCTCCCCGCCGCTGCTCCTCCGCATTTTACTTTGTCCTCTGTTTTCTATAAACAAGTTCGTAATCTAGTCCAGCTAAATTTGATATTTACCTTCTGTATTGAAGCATAAAATAGTTGCTCACTTCAATTTGAACATATACAAAACGATTTTCTTTCTTATGCAAATTCACGTAACCTTGAACCCATTTTGTTTTTTCTGGTACTTGAAGTAAGAATGGACTGCTTGTTGCACTGAATTTATCCCATTTTATTTTTTGCTATTTGAATTTATCTAAACTTCTCTTTGTAGAACCATGAATGCACTGCTTGTTGAATTGAAGATGCTTTTAAGAAAGGCTGCGTTATAAACAAGATAGACAAATTACACATCCATTCGACTCCTAGAAGAGTATAGAGCTGAGAGCTCTGCTGCTGCATTAACTGATAACTGAGCACTTGAAAAAAAGATACTTATTCAAATGATTATGCTACTATATACTACCATGGTAATTATTGTTTGCTATTTTGAAACTGTACCTCTTGCTATTTTAGGAGATGGATCCAATTGATTTAAACACCAAGCCATTATGGAAGTATGTTAATATTCTAGAGAGATTTACAGGTGGTGGAGGAAATGTGTAATTCAGTTGCAAGTATTGTGCTTGGGAATACTGTCGAGCTACTATAGAGTTAAAGCACACTTGCTTAAAAAATTAAATGTCGGGATCAGAATGTGCCCAAAGGTGACAATAGCTATCCTTCAGTAGCTTCAGAGTGAAGTTGATGAGGCTGAAGAAGAAAACTAGTCTGTAACATTCAATTCATCAAGGTAATCTCAGTTTCTTCGTCTTTCGTAGCCTGTTTATAATATCTTGTAATTACACCTTAGGTCGTATCTCACAACGTAGGGAGTATCTCGCGTAACGAGGAGTATGTACATGTAGTATATGAGTATTTAAGACTATATAGGTGGTATGAACAATTTTTCAAAGGTGTTATGTACATTTTTTTCAACATACTTCTTTTTATGTACGTATATAAAGGTATTTACAAAATACGCTAAAAACTATAGACACCCTTGCAATTTTTTCGTGTGGTTCACATTAGAATATCTTATAATTAGTATATGAGCATACCTAAAGTGATAAAGGAGTATTTCAAATTTATTTAGATGGTATATTAGAGGTGGGTGTAATTACACCCGGGAGTAAAAGGTCACATGTTTTGACTGTAGGGAGTAGTCCATATCTCCTCTAATCAACTCCACTACTAATTAACAATTAATTAATAGTGGTGTTTGAAAGATGATAGCTCAATGCCTACATTGATATTCGTAAGTCTTTGCCCCAATCAAGCAAAAATTCCTTTGTTGACAAAATGTCAAAATCAATGTGAAGAAATTGTAATTAAAAATATAAAGGAGTAGGTCTTGCAAGCCTTCTCAAGAGCACGTTTTAATTGGCTAAGCCAAAACCATTTGTTTTGCGGCCGAACGCAGTCAGACAAGCAACAGTCCAATCTCTAGATAGCTGTATAGCAACTTGTCAGATTAAGTTGTCGTTAGATTACTACTATTATCTTTCCTAAACGTCATATACATGTACTTACTTCAGCTAATTTATAATTTTGCAGATACCTAGTAGATTAGCTAACTAACTTAAGTCATATTTAGTATTGCATGCAACGCTCTAATATTTTTGAGATATACTTATTAAATTATATACTTGTGCATATTTGTACTTGTCATTACATTTTTGGTGAACATTTATATATATATAGTGCCTAGCTAGTGTTCACTCGCTACCCAGTAAGATATATTTGGGTTAGCTAATTTTGTCGATGCACCGTTTCTTCATCGAAGTAAGGATTACTGTACATAACGCGCGTACGCCTCCGTTATTCCTTTTTGAATTCTTTTACAAAATCAAGAACAAACCGAGTTCTGGATGCGCCTGACCCTTTTCGTAGAAACATTGCGGAAACCTGGTCTATCGTGTTGACCAGAACATCTAGATGCACGAATATACATATATAGGCATGCAGATCGATTGGTATAAATAGCACATCGATTATGGTAGCTTGGCAACAACCTCACCATCATCATTGCTAGCTATCTGCATGCTGTGCTCTGCATGCAGTATCCATCATCCATGGCTGCAATCTGCAACTTCTCAAAGCTGTCTCAGATAGCACTAGTCGTCTTCCTCCTCCACCTCGCTCTCCTGCTTCCGTTGAAGAGATCCTACGTGGTTGGCCTGCAGAGCGAATCAACAAAAGTAGGAAATAATATTCATGTGTATATATGTCTTCATTTTATTGCAACTATACAGATGTTGCCTCATTTTTCTCCTACAATTAATGTTTGATTCCATGCAGCTCTATATTGTGTACCTTGGGGACAAACAGCATGAAGATCCGGATAAAACCACTGCATCACACCATGACATGCTCACCAAGATCATTGGCAGGCAAGGAGACCAAGTCTATATATACAGATGTTTTTCTTTCTTTCCTTTTTGCCGTGTGCCATGCATGAACATATATTTGTGTAAATCAGTGATTGATAAAGATAAAAACAATTTCGTATGATTACAGTAAGGAAGAAGCCCATGATTCGATGATCTACAGCTACAAACATGGCTTCTCCGGGTTTGCCGCCATGCTCACAGAATCTCAAGCACAAAGCATTGCAGGTAATTGGTCATTGCTGATGGCAAATACATCTACCTCACAACAAACACCTGGATCTTCTTACATAGTGCCTGATGATCTTAATTTTTGTACTATATGGTAGAGCTGCCTGAAGTGCTCAGCATAAAGCCAAACTCGGCAGTCCCCGTGCATACAACTCGAAGCTGGGACTTCCTTGGACTGGACTACAACCAGCCAACTGGTTTACTCCATGACGCTAAACACGGAGATGATGTCATCATCGGGATAGTTGATACAGGTATCTGGCCAGAATCTCAGAGCTTCAACGACGATGGCTTCGGACCTGTACCATCCCGGTGGAAAGGAGTTTGCCAAGTAGGCCAAGCATTCGACTCGAACAATTGCAGCCGGAAGATCATCGGAGCTCGATACTACGCAGATCATCTCGACCCAAAGGTCTTTGAGCAAGAGTTCAAATCTGCCAGGGATTTCGAAGGCCATGGAACGCACACGGCATCGACTGCAGCTGGCGTCCTGGTGCCAAACGCGAGCTTTCATGGGCTTGCAGGCGGTTACGCCAGAGGAGGCGCTCCTCGTGCCCGTATCGCTGTCTACAAGGCGTGCTGGAATGGTGACTGTGATGATGCAGCTATCACAAAGGCGATTGATGATGCCATACATGAGGGAGTTGATGTACTCTCATTATCACTTGGTGACCCAAGCTCTGAATACCATGAAGCTGTGCACGCTGTGGCAAATGGCATAACTGTCGTCTTTGCAGCAGGAAACGATGGTCCTGCTCCTAGGACAGTTACCAATGCATCCCCATGGGCTATAACAGTTGCATCAGCGACCATAGATCGTGCTTTCCCGACCGTTCTAACCCTCGGCAACAACGAGAAATTAGTGGTATATTTCAACATCTTCCTCTTTGGCAGGGAAAATCCTTTGATCATTTCTTGTCGACCTTTCACTCTTTCAGGGTCAATCTTTGTTCTATGAGAGAAAGGAGGACCACTGGATTGAGTTGCATGAAGTTGTGGGAGTCAGGTAAATTCTGCACTCCTTAATTCCCCAACGTGGCTAGATGTCTTACACATTTCTGGCAATGTTTGATGCCATGTGAATGTGACCATGTAGATGTGATCAAAGCTCTCTGAATTCTACTGATGTTGCTGGGAGGATTGTGTTCTGCTACTCTCCTAGCCTTGTGAAGACAAATTTGCCAATCAATGATGTGCCCCTCGCTATAGCATCAGCAAAGGAAGCATCTGCCAGAGGGCTCATTTTTCCAATGTATACTTATGATGCTATCGACTTTACTGAAGGTTGTGACACCATGGCATGCATTCTAGTAGACTTCGAGGTGGCTGACAGAATAAAAGCATACATTACAAAAGCCAGGTGAGCTTAAGTTTGTTCCCTCCTATTTTAAATGCTTCCTTCAATTATAAAAATATATAATGGAAGTACTTTTAATGACAAATCTACTGGTATCATTTTCATGTGACAAATGTAAAGACTTTTTTGTATATTAGTGGTCAAAGTATTAAAAAGTTTGACCGCATGAATTCTACAATGTCACCTATTTGGAAACGGATGGAATTAGGACTGAATGTCAAATTCATTAATTTGCGTACCTATTGCTTCTTGATTATGATGTACTCGTAAGACAATTTCATGCAAAAATATATCATCCTAAATACATCAATGGTTAACAGGAATGAAAACACCACATCAGTGGCTAAGGTGTCTCCGACTGGTACAAGGATTGGAAGCGAAGTCCTTGCTCCAAGAATTTCAACATTTTCCTCAAGAGGGCCCAGTCCACTTTTTCCCCAATTCCTCAAGGTACATGCATGCAATGTGTGATCAACTGTTAATTGCTTAATCACGATTGATAGCGCAAAATTTCGTCCTCTGTTTGTCTATACGTACATATTTAGCATTTCAAAATTTCAATTAGATCGTTCACCCATATTTATATTCTAGAGCCAATTACTTATGAAGTGAAACATTATGCCGAGTGATTTTCAGACATCTATCATCTGCTTTCTGTGTTAGTGTCTCAATGTCCTCCAGTGGAAGGATGCTGTATTTCATATTATTAGTGTTTCTTTTTTATCTTACTTGGAACCTTCTACGTTATTCATTTCCTAGATAATTTTTTTTTATCGAATCCATATTCGATCTCAGACGACACATCAGAAATCTTCACCAGAAATGTTCGAGGATAGCCTAAATTTTATTCTTCCGTCTGGAGATGGCATTAACTATGTTTTTCATTTGAACAGCCTGATATTGCAGCACCTGGATCTAACATTTTGGCAGCAGTGAGAGATTCATATATGATATTGTCTGGAACGTCAATGGCGTGTCCCCATGTGTCCGGTGTAGCAGCATTGCTGAAAGCACTCCATCCAGACTGGTCTCCCGCCATTATCAAGTCAGCACTAGTAACTACAGGTACTACGCATTTCTAAAATCCAAACAAGTTCCAATTTCACACCGCACCTTACTGATATATGAGTCGTTCAACATGGATCAGATTCGACTAACAGCTATGGCTTACTGATACTGGCTGACGGGAATCCTCAGAAGATTGCAGATCCTTTCGATTACGGTGGTGGCTTCGTTGATCCTAATAAAGCAGCTGATCCAGGTCTAGCATATGATGTTGATCCAAAAGATTACATGAAATTCTTTAGATGTGGTTTTAACATCTCGGATATTGGTTGCCAAACCCCCTATAACCTAAACCTTCCATCAATTGCCATTCCAAATCTGAAAACGTCAATAAGTGTGTGGAGGACAGTGACAAATGTAGGGCAACCAGATGCAGTTTACAAAGCTTTCTTTCAGTCACCTCCTGGAGTGGAGATGTCAGTGGAGCCGTCACTTCTGTTCTTCAACAAAGAGAACAAGACACGAAGTTTTAAGGTTACTTTCAAGGCCGCCCGCAAGCTGCAAGGGAGCTACATGTTTGGGAGCTTAGCATGGCATGATGGCGGCTCTCATTGGGTGAGGATCCCGATCGCGGTTCGAACGATAATAGATGATTTCTATTCAGAGATCTCATAAGCAGAATAAAAAAACAGATGCATGTATTTGATGGATTAGACATGTTTGTACTCTGTATTGTTAGATGTATGGTGGCTTCTTTAATTTTCCCTGAATGGTTTCTAGTTACTTTACAGTTATATGTTTTAGTGTCGATCTGTTAATGAATAAGATGAAATGAAGTGGATTATTTGATGAAATACACGTGGAATGGGAGAGGAAAGTTGTATCTCCTTGCCTTATGTTTTGTGTCACATGTGCGGGTATTTGTTTTATTCATTATTGTTTTGAAGGAAATTTTCAAAACTGGACACAAGTCGATCCTATATTTGACAAACAGACACAATTTCCATCACCAGCAACCATGGTATTACATTTCTACATTATGACAGCATACTAAAAAAAATTATCCACCTAGGCAGCTACCACTATTGTGGTGTTTGACGTGTCAAACAGGACATTCCCACAGGAACATGATGGATCTACCTAGGATAATTCAGCCCACAAAGTTATTTGGATAGGGAGGATCCAAAAGAACATCCAACCTAAGCCCTAAGTAGCATGTGCTCTACTCTGTTCAGTTGGAAAAAGAATCTGTGGCATGGCATTAAACTAAAAAAAAGAATATGTGGCATCTAAAGGAACAAGTAGCATGAAGTAAAGGTTGCATTCCTGTAAAATTAGAACCGTGAAGATAGGGTGGAAAATAAGATAGGTTGTTGGAAAGGCAACATTTGTGGGTAGGTGGCAGGGTCATATATATATATATATTTCATCAATGCCAGCCTAAGTAATATGTCTCTCTTTATGTTTTCTTTTTTCCTTGCTGCGGAGTGATCAAGAAGATTGACTTCTTTAGAGAAAGATTCCTCTGGTAAGAAGACCAGGGTTGTAGAAAATATCACTTAGCTAATTGCAAAGTGGTGTGTATGCCCAAGGATCAAGGTGGCCTGGGCATCCCTGATCTTGAGAATATGAACGAAAGTCTCTTATGCAAGTGGCTGTTCAGGCTGTATAATGGAAATGGTCTGTAGCAGCAGGTTCTCGGAAAGGAATACATGGATTCCATGTCTCTTTCTGTTGTGAAATACAACACAGGGGATTCTCAATTTTGTGGGAGTTTGATCAAAGTCAAAAAAATCCTTCTATCTAGTTGCAGGATGGTTTCCAAACATAACATGCAACATATGTTTGGAAGTTGGTTCATGGGTTTCAGTACGAAGAACCAGCATAGTATTTGTGGGGATGGTGGCTTTATGTTGGGCAATTTGGCGTGCAAGGAATGCAGCTTGCTTTGATAAGAAATGGCCTTCACACCATAATCAAGTGATTTTTGCCACTCGCCGTAGGTTGTCTTCCTGGTCATATAGCCTTTAGGTTATATAATCCTAACCTTACACCAGCCTGATGAATGAATAATCTCACACTTGAGCGTGTCCTTTCCCTAAGTGAGCTGACTGACAGACCCTCACTTAGGCGTGTCCTTCCTCTAAGTGAGCATTCACTGTTGTATTAGCAAGCTTTGTTTCCATCAGCGTAGTGTGGGAGACTCTACGAGCAGACCTTCACTCGAAAATGCCCTTACTTCTTCTATGCCTACCTCAATGCAAGGCTAGAACTAGACAACTTTAATCAGCTAAAGCTAAATATAGCACATGTGGTTATACGGTGTGACTACAGTTAGATATGCGGCAACAACATTCGGTCCTTAATTGACCCGGGCGAGAATCTCCCCCTATATACATGTGAGGCTCCTCCTCACATTTGACAGTTTATCATATAACTCACCCGCATCTGAAAACTAAGTTTTTTCATTTTATTTTATACCAAATTAATAGAGATTCCTCCTCTGAACCAACATTTCGAAATCACCCATATCCATACGCAAATTTTTTGAAATATCAAGCTTAGTGAAAACTATTCCATGGCTAAGCATCTAGACCATATATTAAAGTAATATACCTCATTTGACATTAGATATTGTCTAACCCATGTCCTAAGGTCTGCAATAGTGAGGAGATCAATTTTGAAAGGAGGTTCAATACATACAAGTGGTTCAAACTACCATCACCCACAATATAGCAATTTTAATGGAACATACATACATGCATAATAGATTTTGACAAACAGACACATTTTCCATCACCAGCAAGCATGGCATTACATTTCTACATTGTAACAGCATAATAAGTGGAGTTATACTAAAAAAATTGTCCACGTAGGCAGCTACCATCTAATGTGGTGTTTCACGTGTCAAACAGGACATTCCCACAGGAACAACATTATTTGGATCCTACGTACGATTATTCAGCCCATAATTTTATTTGGGTAGGGAGAATCTGAAACAAAATTCAGCCTAAGCCCTAAGTAGCATGTTTTGTGCTCTGCTCTGCTCTGTTCTTCTAAAAATTGCTCTGTTGCAGAAGTGCTTGGTTCTGATTATCAGAACATCACGTTCGAAAGAACCTTGCATGTGGAGGTTTTGATGGCAATTTGCCATGATATTCAATTAACGAATGAGGATGATATGGTTAAATGGAAATTACACAAAAAAAAATGGTCAGTTCTCGGTTCACTCGATGTATCTTGCTTTGGTTAACTCTAGTTTTGTTATTTCCTCCTAAGTACATTTGGAAAAGGGAGGATACCCCTGAAAATCAAGGTATTCCTTTGGTACCTGGGCAGGGGTATACTATATATATTACACCCCGCAGACTCTCCGGCCGGAGAGGCTATCCACGTGTCAGCCTCTGTAAAACAGCCCACAAAGATTTGGTAATTACATTTAGGTCCCCGATTTTCACAAAAAGGTCCCTAGATTTTTGCAAAAAAGCCCCTACACACTTTTCTCGGTAGCGACCCGCGGTTTCCAGTAATTACGAACATACCCTTATTTCTTCTGAAAAGGCCCTCTATTTTTTTTGCAAAGAAGCCCCTCCACTTTCCTTTTATTGCGAAAAGGCCCTTGATTTTTTTTGCAAAAAAAACCCCTACGCTTTCTTTTTCTGCGAATTTTCACCTCTTTTACTTTGGTCCACATGGTGGCTGGCGTGGCGTGGCACCACGCCTATGTGGCTAGTTATATTGAGTAAAGATAACCTTGTAGAAAGAACCAGCACAATATTTGTGTGGGGATGGACTTCCCTCTCTCCTTCGCTCTCTGCCTCCTAGCTGCGCTGAGTTGCCCCCGTAGCTGCGCCGCCCCTGTTCATCCGCCATTACCGCCGCTCGCTTTAATTCTGTTAGACCATGTGGCTAGGTCTAGAATTTTTATAATGATGAATAATTGACAATATTACTTAGTATTGTTATTTGAGACGTATGCGTGGTGCGTGGAGAAGTTATGGGAGGTGCAGTCCTGGAGACTTTGACACGTGATGAGTTGAAAAGTCGAAAGTGTAAAAACCCGTGTTAGGAAGGATTTCGGGTCCTTTGAAAATTAGTGGGCCAAAAGCCTAGTTGAGGTAGAAAAAGGCCCAAACCTAGTTGGACAAATTGTATTAAGATTTTGAGTAGAGATTGAATAGGTGAGATAAGGGTAGTGTGTGTAGGACGCTGAAATGGGACACCATGGTCCCTACCTTTGGATTGCATTTAGATGCGTGTAAGTGCAATAATATATAATATATTAGGATGGAAAGTCTTAATCATAGATGAAAAGTATCAATCATAGATGGAAAGTCTTAATCATGCAAGGAAAGTCTCAATCGTGGAGCCTGAGCACCACAATGCCCCTGTTATTTATACTATATATATATATGTATATGTATATGTATATATGTATATGTATATGAAGATACCCACATTAAACGTTGCGAATCTCAAAGCAAATCAACGGATATTGATATGTGTGCCTAGGCACCAAGGTGCATGAAACACTTGTCCTATATATATATATATATATATATATATATATATATATAGGAAAAATACTTTTTACTCCCGGGTGTAATTACACCCACCTCTAATATATCACCTAAATAAATTTGAAATACTCCTTTATCACTTTAGGTATACTCATATACTAATTATAAGATATTCTAATGTGAACCACATGAAAAAATTGCAAGGGAGTCCATAGTTTTTAGCGTATTTTGTAAATACCTTTATATACGTACATAAAAAGGAGTATGTTGAAAAAAATATACATACCACCTCTGAAAAATTGTTCATACCACCTATATAGTCTTAAATACTCCTATACTACATGTACGTACTCCTCGTTACGCGAGATACTCCCTACGTTGTGAGATACGATATAGGGTGTAATTACACCCGAGTAGAAAAGAGGCTTCTCTCTCTATATATATATATATATATATATATATATATATATATATATATATATATATATATATATATATATATATATATATATATATATATATATATATATATATATATATATATATATATATATATATATATATATATATATATATATATATATATATATATATATATGCGGCCGGCGGCGGTTGTATACATGCATGTACACGTTGATGGTTGATGGATAATACATCTCGCGTGCATGCATGTATAAGTGATGGTGCTGATGGATACAGGTGTTCATGCATGGAATTGATGAAAAAGTTTTCCTGCGCGTCTTTTTGTTCTCGTCTCGCCATCTCGGCTTTCTGAATCCCTGTCGCGCGCGCGGAAAGAAACCACGTTGATCGGCTTATCATTGAGATCGCTGCATGCATGCAGGTAAGTCATGAGCAGCGGCCGGATGGTAAGTAATTATGGCTAATGATTTCACGATTCGGCATTCCTCCACCTCTCCTCAATTCCCCCTGCTTCCCGCGCTAAACACCACCGCCGCCGAGATGCCAAGCCCTTTCTTGTGCTCATTTGACATCTCTGGTCATCATGCTTAGCCTAATTGGAGTCTCCTCCTTTGCAGCTCGCCGGAGGTCGTGTCTTCCTTGACTTCAGTCGCCCTTCCTCGCCGATGTTTCTGACCACTGCCGTCCGATTCCTCCCGTCCAGAGCACCCTCATCACCTTGTGAAGCTAACCCCGGTGCCAATTTGGAGCACCGCTATTTTTCAAAACTATACCGTAGGATTTTTCAAGACATCCTAAAATTGACTGTTATGTGTTGATACAGTTCAGTACATCCCTTTTGGTAGTTACAAGGCATGCCTAGTTTTGAAAAGCCGTTGAGAAATATTGGATAGCTGAAATTGTGACCCTGAGCCTGAATCAACATAAATTTTCATCCTGAATAACATGAAGTACTACTAACGAAGTGTTGGACTCCTTTCTAAAGTAACTTCAATTTTTTTATAAAAAAAGAAAATTAGCATTGTTGTTAATGATTCAGTTCACTCATATTCCCTACTTTTCAGAAGAGATCAAGAGAAATGTGTGTAATGCCCTTTATGCAATCTTCTTTGCAGTAGACAGCAAAAACAGCAAGAGCAATCTGCACATGCAAGCATTTCCCAGTTGAGGCAAACCACTATCACCAGAACACCACCAGCTCACCAAGAAAACCATAACAACCACTTGCTAGGATTAGCTAGCCCTTGCTTTTCAATCAAATCACCCGGAGCATTGCAATCTTTTCCAAACAATAAGCTTGAGGAGTGCTGCACGACCCATTGCCAAGCCAGGGGTTGTACAAGTTGCTACACCTCGCGCCAGCGGTTGTATCAGTTGCTTCACCCTGTGCTTCGGTGAAGTCCACATTGCCATCACCCATCGCCAAGCCAGCAGATATACCAGTTGTTTCACTCTGTGCTTTTGTGAAGTCCACGTTGTCAGATGACGGTGACAGTGTTTGTGACTTCTTGCTGCACGACAATGCAGCAACAGCACCAAATGGTTCTAACCAGGTCACTCCCACTAAACCAATGATTTCAGCCTCACCACTTGAGGCAGAGACAACAGCTGGTCAGGCAGAGGATCAGGTGCACGGTGGAGCTGAAAAAATTGTAGCCAAGAAGCCCGTCAACCGCCTAGTTGATGCAGTAAGTATACAAGATTACTCATCTCAAATCACAATTCATGCTATGCTGCAAACTCTGGTACTGATGATTTCGTGCATTATCTCTTATGTATCGTCAGGTGCTGTCTTCATCACCCCCAGCACTTCTCAGCTCAGCTAATTCCATTTGGTCAGTCCTCAGCATGAGTGATTTTGTACCACATGGGGCAATTGGCACATTTCAAGATTGTATATTCTCGCAGCAGCGGGGTGGATCTAATACTCTGAACAGAATGAAGCATGTTTTCGACCATACAACACACGTTCTGAATCACCACCATTGGGAAGCATGGATGGCAGTTGCGTGACATTTGAGTGCGATGCCTCGGACTCTGAATCCAGTGTGGAACCCAGCGTTAAGAGGCAGAAAACACAGGTAACACGTTTGATCATTGCTTTCGGAAGTTGTAATTCAACATAATTTTCTGTTTAGCACCACATAAACAGTCAAGCATTCTTTGAACCTTCCCTTGCAGGATGCTAACAACACAATGATCGATGCTACGATCAGCATCACTGGTGAGAACGGAACGAATCGGATCACCTCGTGCAACGGCGGGACAACGATCTGTTGGTGATATGCCCTAGAGGCAACATGGAGATGTTGAATATATCACATACTATGTTTATGATACATTGCTTTGTTCCTTGAAATAGACATTATCATTATTGATCAATGAGTATGTGACTTATTCATGAGACTCTTAATGCCAAAATGTTGCTATTTCTAAATGATCCCGGATCATATATCATATGAGGAACAAATATGATTCAAAGATCAGCATATGTATTGATTGATGATCATGTCTCATGGATCATGGTATGGAGATACCAAATCAATAATATGGACATGTGTTAGTGAACATATGTTGGATAGACCCGCCATGAGACACTGCAGAGATTCCATGTGTCATTAGTTGGTCTCAAGTAGTGTTTATGTAGAATCCTTAGACTTGAGATCATCATGGTTCCCAATATGCGTAGTAGCCTATTTTGGGACTACTAACCACTACTCCGTAATCGGGTAGTCATAAAAGTAGTCTTCGGGTTTGCTATGAAACATGTAGTGGGATGTGAATGATCAAGATAGAATTTGCCCCTCCTTATGGGAGAGATATCTCGGGCCCTCGATGTAATGGATTATGAAAGTGCATGGCCATGCCAATGTGATTGAGGAGTCAATCACAAGTTTATAATCTATCACGGAATCGAGAGAGTGATTGAGCTATTAAGAGGATGACACAGTCTCGCCTTGAGCTTAATCTATATCGTGAGGCAAAGGGATTCGTACATGAGAACATTACAGTTCAGTGATATGATCTTTACGTATACTTTGGGGTTAATATGTCTTGCTAGAGGCCGCTATTAACAGGGTGACCGGAAAGGCGTTTCCGGGTCGCAACCAAGTATACGTGAACCTACAGGGTCGCACACTTAACGGGTTGGAACACTAATTCGAATGTGATTCGGATGTGGGCTCAATTCGGATAGAGATCCGGATAGACACACTATTGGGCCTCGGTCCACGAGGCCCAAGTGAGGAGGTCTATATATATGGAGGTGGGGCTGAGGGATGGACACACGCTTCTGTTCCTCACGAGCAAAACCCTAGCCGCCACCTCCCGAGCCAAACCCTAGCCGCTTGCGAGTGCTGGTACACTCGCGATCGGCGTTCCAGCCCCGGACGTGTGGATACCGGTGGAGGCGCTGCTCGTTGCGGCGTTGATCGGCATCAACAAACTACAGATTGGAACGGACTCGTGGTGTGGTTGATCGCGTGGAGGAGACGATCTGTTCGGGACGATCGGCTACTTTCACTACTACCTCGACGCGCGTGGTTGGATCGGCTTCTCCAACTCTTCTTCCGCTGCGCTGCGCGTCTAGTGGTAACGATCTATGATCCCTCCTTAGCATGATGTCCTGGTGTGCGCGGTAGAAATTTTTATTTTCTCGCTATCGTAGCCTCACGCGCCTTCTTCGTGGTATCGAGCCATCTTGCTTAGTTTGCGATCTGGATCAGCGCATATGTTGATATGCGGTTGTAGTAGATTGGATCTATTACAGTCTAGATCAATCGGTTCATGTGATGAATCGATGGTAGCACGGGTTGATGAGATCAATCGGTGAATCGGGGTTAGATGAGGCGCAGATTGTATCACTACTAGTGCCCTAGAGATTGTCTCGGATCGGCATAAGGTGGTTATGTCGAATACTAGTAGGATATGAATCTGATAGCCTCGGGCCAATGAAAAACTAGTGTCCTAGAGATTGTCTCGGATCGGCATAAGGTGGTTATGTCGAATACTAGTAGGTTACGGATCTGATGGCCTCGGCCCAGTGGAAAAACTAGCTTCCTAGAGAATGTCTCGGATCGGCATAAGGTGGTTGTGCCGAATAGTTTTTCCATTGCGATTTCATAGATTGGATCTGTAAATTTCGTAGGGTGTATACCGCCGTGCGTACCCGCCTTGTATAGCGTCATGGGTTCACATCGTTAGGTAGAATACGATTCTACGTCTAACTTGTTTTTGCAGAGAATGATGTGAATAGTATGGCCCTATATCTTATTGGAATGTATGAGATGTATGTGATGCATGTAACATTCGTTCGTGGCCTGCGTGTCATGATTATTTCAGCTATTGTTAGCTGTCTATATTGTATTTAACGACCTGCGTGTCGACCTTAATGCTTGAATCTATCTTTGTAATCTTCAATTTCTAGCTATTATAGGTAGTAGCCTAGTTTTGAGGTTACAAGCTTTCAAGCATGGTGGCCTAAAGGAGTGTTGTGGAGGATGGAGATCGTCTACACCTACATGGAGATGGAGATCACCATTTTGGGCCATACTACTTCACGCTTAAATGTGTTTATCTCGTGATATTATCTATCTTATTCTTATGCAATGTTTTTGTGATATGTTGCTTTGGTAGGATAGAATCCTCATAAAATTAGGTGTTCATGCCCTTCCATATGTTGCACCAAAAGATAATGATCACCGCATGGTAGGTCTACCAAAGTAGAGTGCCGTCGGTTATCATCATTATTTGGGGTAGATGTTGGACATCTACATGCGGAAGCATTTGGTTTACTTAACAAGGTTATCAAAACAGTTTTGGACCTTGGGGCATAGGTTGGGGCAGGGCATATTGATGTCACCCAACAAGCAAGAGTCACATAGGGATGTGATTAGCAAGGTGTTGCTTACCCATGTCACTAGTTTTCTAGCCGTGATGCCAAAGCTCACTAGGAATTGGTGAAATGATGATCTTGACCCACTATGTAACTTAGAGGAGTTTTGTTGCAAAACACATAGTGGGAGTCTTTTGTTAAATAGTTTAATAAAAGATGAACATAAACATAGTGCTAAACTTTGCATATTCTTTGTTGTAGATCATGTCAACTAATGCCGCATCCAGTTCTTTTAATTTGCGATCTATTCTTGAGAAAGAAAAACTCAATGGAACAAACTTTATGGATTGGTATCGCAACTTGAGAATTGTTCTCAAGCAAGAGCGCAAGGAGTATGTCCTTGAGTCTCCTTACCCGATGACTTGCACGATAATGCTCTCATGCTGCACGGAGAACTTATGAAAAGCAAACGAATGATTACCTTGGTGTGAGTTGTCTCATGCTTGCCACAATGTCCTCTCGAGCTTGAAGCAATATGAGAACACAGATTCCTACAATATCATTGTGGGGTTGCGTGGTATGTTTGAGAACCAAGCAAGGGTGAGAGGTTCAACACTTCAAAGTCCTTGTTTGCGTGCGAGCTTGCAGAAGGAATCCGTCACCCTCATGTGATTAAGATGATTGGCTACATTGAGAGTCCGGAAAAGCTTGGTTTTCCCTTAGCCAAGAGTTGGCTACGATGTGATTCTCCGATCGCTCCCCGAGCTTTGAGCCATTCATATTGAACTATCACATGAACAACATGGATAAGACCTTGGCGAGTTGCATGGGATGCTAAAAGCTGCGAGGAAAGCATTAAGAAAAGCAGCAATCATGTGATGATGATGCAGAAAGGCAAGGGCAAGCCCAATGTCAAGAAAGGCGCGGTCAAAGAGTTAGCTCCGATGAGATCGCGAGCAGTTCTAAGGCCAAGCAAGTCAAGAAGGGCGCTGCTCCTAATGCAGATTGTTACTCTGTAAGCAATCGGGGCATTGGAAAAGGAACCGCCCAAAGTACTTGGAGGATCTTGAGAAGAAGAAGGAAGTACGACTTCCTCCGGTATAAATGTTATAGAAATCAATCTTGCTACTTCATCCACTGATTCTTGGGTATTTGATACCGGATCGGTTGCTCACTTATGCAAATCGTTGCAGGGGCTAAGAAGAAGTAGAAGTTTGAGGAGGAGCGAAGTGGATCTTCGCGTTGGCAATGGAGCAAAAGTTGCTGCGGTCGCTGTTGGCACCATGCCATTGTCTTTACCTTCAGGATTAGTTTTGGAATTGAATAATTGTTATTGTGTTCCATCTCTTTCCAAGAACATTATTTCGCTTCATGTTTGCAAGCGAAGGTTATGACTTTAGATCTGTGAACAATGGTTGTTCTCTTTATTTCAAAGATATGTTCTATTGTCATACTCCATTGGTGAATGGGTTATATGTTCTTACTCTTGAAGAGTCACCGGTCTATAACATTAATGCAAAGAGGCAACGTTCGAATGATTTAAATCCCACGTTTATTTGGCAATCGCCGCTAGGTCACATAAATGAGAAACGCATGGAGAAGCTCCATAGAGATGGTATTCGCACTCATTTGATTTTGAATCATTTGAGACATGCGAATCTTGTTTACTTGGCAAGATGACAAAGGCATCTTTCACCGGTCAAGGTGAACGGGCAAGTGACTTATTGGCACTCGTACATTCGATGTATGTGGACCAATGAGCTCAATAGCCGAGGGGTTTTCAGTACTTCATAACTTTTATCGATGACTTTAGTAGATATGGGTATATCTACCGATGAAGCATAAGTCTGAATCCTTTGAAAAGTTCAAAGAATTCCAAAATGAAGTGCAAAATCATTTAGGCAAGACAATCAAGTTTCTACGATCCGATCGTGGAGGCGAGTATTTGAGCCATGAGTTTGGTAATCATCTCAAGGATTGTGGAATTGTTCCACAATTGACTCGCCAGAACACCTCAATGGAATGGGGTATCTGAACGGAGAAATCGTACCTTATTAGATATGGTGCGCCCATGATGAGCCAAAGTGATCTTCCGTTGTCTTTTTGGGGTACGCTCTTGAAACAATTGCCACACTAAACAGGTTCCATCAAAATCAGAGAAAAGACACCATATGAGATGTGGACAGACAACGTCCTAACTTGTCTTTTCTTAAGATTTGGGGATGTGAGGCTTATGTAAAACGTTTACAATCTGATAAGCTCACCCTAAATCTGATAAATGCTTCTTTATCGGGTATCCTAAGGAAACAAAAGGATATTACTTCTATAATCAAGGAGAAGGCAAAGTGTTTGTCGCCTGGCATGGTGTCTTCTTAGAGAAAGAGTTTCTCTCAAGAAGGGATAGTGGGAGCACGGTGCAACTTGAAGAAATTCGAGAAACACCAAAACGTTTCAGCTCCTCTAGAACCACAACAGATGAACAAACTGTTGAAGAACTGTTGTGGACACACCGCACCACGTGAGGTCGAGAGGTCACGTCGTGCACCGAGAGGTACATGTTCTTGACTACTCAACAACGGGACATATTGTTGTTAGACAACGATGAGCCTAAGACCTATGAAGAAGCGATGGTGGGACGGACTCGAGAAATGGCTTGAAGCCATGAGATCCGAAATTGAATCCATGCACAGAATCAAGTTTGGAACTTGGTTGATCCTCCGATGGTGTTAAAACCATTGAGTGCAAATGGATTTTCAAGAAAAGATAGACATAGATGGAAATGTTCACATCTATAAAGCGCGATTGGTGGCCAAAGGTTTCAAACAAATTCAAGGTGTTGATTATGATGAAACTTTTCGCCGTCGCAATGCTAAAGTCTATTCGGATCATTCTAGCGATTGCTGCATATTTCGACTATGAAATATGGCAAATGGATGTCAAAACAGCTTTCCTTAATGGAAATCTGAGTGAGGATGTGTACATGACACAGCCCACGGGTTTTGTCGATCCGCAATCACCGAAAGATATGCAAGCTGCAAAGATCCATTTATGGATTAAAGCAGCATCTCGGAGTTGGAACATTCGCTTTGATGAAGTAATCAAAGGGTTTGGTTTCATCAAGAACGAAGAAGAGCCTTGTGTTTACAAAAGGCTAGTGGGAGCGCACTCGTGTTCCCGGTCTTATATGTGGATGACATATTACCGATCGGAAATGACATTCCTATGCTCGAATCGTTAAGTCTTCATTGAAAAATAGTTTCTCTATGAAAGACTTAGGAGAGGCGGCATATATTCTCAGGCATCAAGATCTATAGGATAGATCAAGAAGGCTAATTGGATTAAGCCAAGATACGTACATTGACAAGGTGTTGAAAAGGTTCAACATGCAGATTCCAAGAAAGGCTTCCTACCTATGTCACATGGTATAAATCTTAGCAAGAGTCGGTGTCCTAGTACACCGATGAGCGGGATAAAATGAATGCGATTCCATATGCTTCGCTATGGGATCCATTATGTATGCCATGCTTTGTACACGCCCGATGTCTCGTATGCTTTAAGTGCTACAAGTAGATACGATCAGATCCAGTGAAAGTCACTGGATTGCCGTAAAGAACATCTTGAAGTACTTGAGAAGAACTAAAGATGTGTTCCTCGTCTATGGGGTGAGGAAGAGCTCGTTGTAAATGGTTACACCGATGCTAGCTTCCAAACCGACAAAGATGATTTTAGATCGCAATCTGGATTTGTGTTCTGCTGAATGGCGGTGCGGTGAGTGGAAGAGTTCCAAGCAGGAGACGGTTGCTGATTCTACAACAGAAGCCGAGTACATAGCAGCTTCAAGGCGCTAAAGAGGTCGTTTGGATCAAGAAATTTGTTTCGAGCTTGGTGTGGTGGCTAGTGCCTCCAGCCCAATGGACCTCTCTTGTGACAATAGTGGGGCCATTGCGCAAGCCAAGGAGCCTAGATCGCACTAAAAGTCCAAGCACATTCTACGGCGATTTCATCTCATCCGCGAGATTGTGAGAGAGGCGATGTGAAGATATGCAAAGTACAAACGGATTTGAACATTGCAGATCCGTTGACAAAGCCGCTTCCCACCAAAGCATGAGGCTCACACTAGGGCAATGGGTATTAGATACCTACATGGTTGACTCTAGTGCAAGTGGGAGATGTTGGTGATATGCCCTAGAGGCAACATGGAGATGTTGAATATATCACATACTATGTTTATGATACATTGCTTTGTTTCTTGAAATAGACATTATCATTATTGATCAATGAGTATGTGACTTATTCATGAGACTCTTAATGCCAAAATGTTGCTATTTCTAAATGATCCCGATCATATATCATATGAGGAACAAATATGATTCAAAGATCAGCATATGTATTGATTGATGATCATGTCTCATGGATCATGGTATGGAGATACCAAATCAATAATATGGACATGTGTTAGTGAACATATGTTGGATAGACCCGCCATGAGACACCGCAGAGATTCCATGTGTCATTAGTTGGTCTCAAGTAGTGTTTATGTAGAATCCTTAGACTTGAGATCATCATGGTTCCCAATATGCATAGTAGCCTATTTTGGGACTACTAACCACTACTCCGTGAATCGGGTAGTCATAAAAGTAGTCTTCGGGTTTGCTATGAAACATGTAGTGGGATGTGAATGATCAAGATAGAATTTGCCCTCCTTATGGGAGAGATATCTCTGGCCCTCGATGTAATGGATTATGAAAGTGCATGGCCATGCCAATGTGATTGAGGAGTCAATCACAAGTTTATAATCTATCACGGAATCGAGAGAGTGATTGAGCTATTAAGAGGATGACACAGTCTCGCCTTGAGCTTAATCTATATCGTGAGGCAAAGGGATTCGTACATGAGAACATTACAGTTCACCGATATGATCTTTACGTATACTTTGGGGTTAATATGTCTTGCTAGAGGCCGCTATTAACAGTGGTGACCGGAAAGGCGTTTCCGGGTCGCAACCAAGTATACGTGAACCTACAGGGTCGCACACTTAACGGGTTGGAACACTAATTCGAATGTGATTCGGATGTGGGCTCAATTCGGATAGAGATCCGGATAGACACACTATTGGGCCTCGGTCCACGAGGCCCAAGTGAGGAGGTCTATATATGGAGGTGGGGGTGAGGATGTACACACGCTCGTTCCTCACGAGCAAAACCTAGCCGCCACCTCCCGAGCCAAACCCTAGCCGCTATGCAGTCTTTGGTACACTCGCGATCGGCGCCCACCCGGACGTGTGGATACCGGTGGAGGCGCTGCTCGTTGCGGCGTTGATCGGCATCAACAAACTACAGATTGGAACGGACTCGTGGTGTGGTTGATCGCGTGGAGGAGACGATCTGTTCGGGACGATCGGCTACTTTCACTACTACCTCGACGCGCGTGGTTGGATCGGCTTCTCCAACTCTTCTTCATTGCATGCTGCGCCTAGTGGTAACGATCTATGATCCCTCCTTAGCATGATGTCCTGGTGTGCGCGGTAGAAATTTTTTATTTTCTGCTATCGTAGCCTACGCGCGTTCCTTCACGATCAAACTCTCGTACCGTGCCGTGTCGCTTGCACCAAGCCTGAAATCACTCTTTGCAATATCTGAAATGGTATTTGTACCTTCAGATACTTGCTGCATGTTACGCCACTTTGCGTAAGTATCACAATGTACTGACCGATTCTCTGACCAATGCAGTCTCTTGTCATGCCTGCGAAACTATTGGTTCCCTCTGATTACCCGAGAAGCTCTCCGGTGCTTCTCAAAGATCAAGGGGATAAGCAGCTAAGGTAAGTTCATTTAGTTCCTGCTAGTTTACTACTACAGATCATCATCGTGTTTCAATCCGTTATTGCTTTACTAAGCTGGGCCTAGACATATATATCGATCACCTGCAGGAAGCTCAGTGACATTTCAGACGCCGTGGACGTGGCGTTCCGGCGCTCCCTCTGCGACCTCCCGGAGCCCCGCTCGATCAAGGAGACGGCCAGGGCGTGGGATGCCTGCATGAGGAAGGCTGTCACGGAGTTTGCGCACCGGCACAGTGGAGGGACGTTCAGCTCGAAGCTCAGCCGGTGGAAGAGCTGTGTCGGCGCGCGAGAAATGGAGACAGCATGCGTGGCTTGTTTGTTGTAGAAAAGACAGTATCATACCCCGTGTATAGATATATTCATACATATATAGTAGGGACTGTTGGAAATGTGAGAAATATTTTAATTCCAAATTTTACTAGGAGATAAATACAATAAACTAGCAATGCAAAACTTACTACTAACAGTAGGCTACTCATCATACTTTAGAATATATGCAAGAAAAATATAGTAACAAAGTCGAACGTGCTCGCGAACGACTTACTTTTTCGCCTGATAAAGAATATAAAGCAGCGCAGGCTTGACGTAGTGCAGCGAGCGGTGGCATAGATGTGCTGCGCAGAAACCTTATTGCTGCCCCGTGCAGGTGCTCCCTGCGGCAACGGTTCAGAGATAGCCGCTCTCCCTCCTTCCAAGTGCACGCCAGGAAGAAAGGTCGACGAGGTTCAGACGGCACAGCACAACAGCGCAAGCTTGCAGACCAGAAAGTAGAGGAAGAATGAAGGTGTAGAATTCTCTCTTTTTTCATGGACGTCTCTAGGCCCTTTCAAGGGCACTGCAGTTATTCACTAGTAACTGCTGCGCTTTATACAGAATTATGCACTGGTAACTGGCTCATCAAATCACAAATTAAGCAGTGTAAATTCACTTGTAACTGCCTCATTCAAATGTTTGAATCTCATTCAAACATAGAGAGAGTGGTGTAGGGTTCAGCAAAAATAGAAATATACTTGGTCTGCCAAGTGGTGCGCTACGTCACGGCATGCGTGCGCGCGTGTGTGACTAGTCAGAACCCTACTCATACCATCTCTATCCATATTCAGAGAGTAGTGAGGACTCCACCTTATAAATCGGTCTTCCTCACCTTACTTTAGCAATATGGTACTAAACCATGCATACTTTGGAATTAAGGAAATGAGCCATACTCAAATGGGCCAATTTCTAACGGGGACAAATGAGGGAGAATCATAATTAGCTTGGTATAGCAGCAGTGGAATTGACATGTATGATCCTGTGTTGGTGGCAATGTACGGGCAAATTGATGGTCTTGTGTTGACTTTTTCCCCGTAAACTCATGTTCCCCTTTCAACGGGGCAAATTTACATCGGCATTGAGAAGAAGGCTTCACAGCGGCATTGCGGCTCAGGCGAGCCCCAAATGAGATCCTCTAACATAACTTCCTGTCACTGACGCGTGGGGCCACGCGGTGAGGGGGTCCACGCGCAGTGACCCAACGTCAGAGGAAAGTTACGTCAGAGGAGTTGATTCCGGCGAGCCCAGGCGAGCTAGCAGACTAGCCGGTGTGGTTCCAGAGTGCGGTGTGGGAATCCTTTGTGGTAGTGGAGGCAGGGGATCCTAGCACTGAGGTGACGGCTCGAGCGCGCGCGCGACGAGCCGGAGGTAGGCAATGCAGACGAAGGCATTAGCACAGCGCAGAGGAGATGGGGCGAGCGTGGCGCTAGAGAATCTAGATACCCTGTTAAGTGTTAAAGGTATATTTCGGTAATTAACCACAATCACGTCACGGGATTCTATGGCTTCATGGTTTGATCATCATCGAGTAAGTCTGAGGTGTCATGTGTTGTTGCTCAAAATCAAGAATCCTGACTTGAAGTGGAGATATCCGTCATCAAGCTTTAAGGGGATACACAAGATAAAGGTATAACTAGCATATGTTTTTCTTACTCATTTTGTTGATCTTGTATTTAGTGAAAGACTAGGTTGCTAGTATAAATTGTTGTACTATTAATAGTGGTTTTGACTAATCACTTGAGTGTGCCATGTGTTGATAGCTCACTATGTTTGCTCTAACACTTCTAGGCATGATGCTAGTATTTGCAAATATGTTTTGTGAAAAATTCAGATCATGCATGATTGTAACAGCCCAAAAGACTTGTTGCTTGAAAATGTGATAAGTTTAAAACATTTTTATTTGCATCTTGTTGCATTTGGTTTTACTGGATTTTTTTATTGAGATTCTCAACCAGTAGTAGTGATAATAATAATAATAATAATAATAATAATAATAATAATAATAATAATAATAATAATAATAATAATAATGATGATGATGATGATGATGATGATGATGATGATGATGATGATGATGATGATGATGATGATGATGATGATGAAAGGGAAATCCATGCAAGTGCAATTTAGAAGAAAGAGTGCAAATGGTGAAACTAAGTTTAAATTTGAATCCAAATTTAAAAAGATGATACAGAAAGTTAGGCAGGAGCATTTGTAGCAAAAACCCTCACGAAACCAAAAAGGCAGGTGTAAAATTGGAAAGTTAACAGGCAAGTTACAATTTACCTAATTAAATCATGGGCTTAGTACTAAAATAAGTAAATGTAATATAAACCTAGAAATAAACTAGGAGCTAAACGAAATGAAAATCAAAAGTTCAAATATAAAAACCCTAAATATGAGAAAGCAATAATGTATTAAAGAAATCGTGAGTGCAAGTGCCAAAATAAAATACCGTATAAGGCTATTTTGGAATTGACATCAAGAACATTCTAAATTCATCTAAAATCAAGAACTTTCCAATGGAATTGAAATAATAAATTTTGGACTTTATTTCAATTTTAATTTGAATTTATTTCTATTTTTCTGATTTTATCTAAATTTTCATGTAACGTTTAAAAAGCGTATGAGGCCCAAGAAGAAGAAGAAGCCAGAGCAAGCCAAGATCTGCAAGACCAATCAACCTGCGAACAAGGCGAGTTGATACTTTGATCATGCTGAACCTACATTTTATGCGACTTATTTTTGTTTAAATTATTAAATTACATGTTGTTATTTACTATGCAAATTATGTTCACCTTATGAATTTAGATACATGCGTATGATACACTGTGATTCTATTCCCTAAAATAATTGAACTTTTAACCCTTGTCGACTTAGAAACTACAATGATAATGTTAGCTATAAGTCATATTCAAACAAGAAAACTTTACTTGGGTAGTCACTGATGGAAAATAGTTAGTATGTTGTAACATGGTTATTTTACGATTCCAAAAACCCTAGCTTGCTTAAATGTCTGAGCGGATGGTATTGGAAGGCTGGTGCAGTGGATGCATAAGAGTGTGGATTGTGTTAGAGCTGTCTAGGACTGAATCTTGCATGACATCCTAGTGTAAAAAAAACACAACTACAAGTCTATAATGGGTATGACATGGCTAACTAATTTTCATCGGCCCAGTGCGGGTTGCGCCATTGGTGTGAACATGTGACCTTTGATGTGACGGCGCAAGAGGAGGCTTCTGGAGGAATGGTCGTATCCCATAGTGGTGGAAATCTTAACAGGTGTGGCTTTACTAGGGAGGTGCATTGTAAAGGCCTTGTGATGACCATCTTGATCTACCTATCTAAGGAAACATGTGGAACATAATAAGTTAATTGTCTCTTATGAGTAAAGTGTGCAACCTCTACAGAGTGAAAACTGTTTGAACAGTCATGGGTGGGTGTTGGGAACCAGTGGGACTTAGTGTCTATTTCTAAAAACTTTGTGGATGGAATGAAAACTGATTTGTGTTGCCCTAGGCGGTCGGTCTCAGAGATGATAATAAGCAGTTATAACGCTGAGGAGCTAGCATTTGATGTAGGAAGCTATGTAACAGTTGATGGATCTTGTATTATTGTTAATATTGCAACTTTTTACACATTTTAGAAAATCAATTTCAGTTAAAACTGCTAAGTCATTGGAATTTCTATTATTTGTAATTGTCAACTAAGGCATTTAGCAAAAAGGACCATAGCCACCCTTGCTCATCCCAGCATCTATAATAATGCATTTTGTGTGTTGACTCGCGGAGCACGGTTGATTGTGCTCACCTTCGCTTATTCAATTAACTTAGAAGAGGAGGAGCAAGACCCTTACGTACACCACGAAGCACCAGGACAGATGGTGAAGAAGACAAAGAGAACTAGGGAAATTCTTAGAACAATAACTTTTGCCCCAAGTCACTTGCTTGTGGGGAGGTTATGGTCTTGCTTTTGTCAATCACGCTCATTTTCACTTTTGTATTGTAAGTATTTGCACTAAGTGGATCTTCATGTAAAAACTACCTAGCATAGTATTTGTAAACTCCAGTGTGTAATATTATAGTTTGGTATGGTCTAAGCGACGTATGAAATGTTTCAACAATGCATATGTAAGCACTATCTACTAATATAAAGAATAATATGGTAAAAGCATAGAGGATTCCGGATTGTAAAATCTAGGTCCGACAATGATTTTTCTCATATGTGACTTATATTTGTAAATATATTTTGCACATTGCCCCACCAACGCAACAGAAATCCAAAGTTTCTTGGGTCTGGCGGGATACTACCGTAGATTCATAAAAGGATTTTCTCAAATAGCCTCACCACTCAATAAATTGTTAAGGAAAGATGAGAAGCACAACTATATAGAGGCCTATGAGAGAAGTTTCCATGAACTCAAAAGAAGCCTAATTACTACTCTTGTGCTAACCTTACCAGAGAATGGTATTGAGTATGTAGTATACTTTGATACCTCAAGGTTAGGGCTGGAATGCATGAAGTAAATTACCCCACTCATGATTTGGAACTGGAAGCTATAGTATTGACCCTCAAAATGTAGAGACATTGTTTATATGGGTCGAAGAGTACACTATACAATGACAATAAAAGCCTTAAATATATATTCACATAGAAAAAATTAATATGAGACTAAGAAGATGGCTTGAACTCATAAAAGATTATGACCTAACAATAAATTACCACCTAAAAAAACAATGTGGTAATAGATGTGCTCAGTTGAAAAAGTCATTGCAATCACATCTCAATTTCAGACCACACTCCAAGTTTACCGAACAATTGTTCAAAATGGAAATTGAATTGAGATGGTTAATGTCAGAAGCTACCATAGCAACCATAACCTTTTATCCAACACTACTTGACAAAAATCAAAGATGTTGAACTGATGCCGACAATCAGAGGGAGTGAATGATTGTGGAAGCTTTTTCTTTTCCCCAAGTATTCAAAATCTTCACTTAAATGACTATGAGAGTCATTAAGTTTAGATTACATATTCTACACAAGGCTTACAGAGATCTAGGACTAAAAGATGCAACAACCTGATTTTAGCTGCCAAACTGGTAATACCGCCAAAGGGAGGTCGGTATGACCACTGCCCAACTGGTACTACTGCCAATGGGAGGATGATATGATCACTGTTGTGGTTACGGACCAAATAGAGAGAGAGATGGTAGTGGCCGCGAAGGGAGTGTAGGGGACTCCGCACGGAGTTGATGGCGTTGATGGGGTGAAAGGCGCCAGCGAAGCTGCTCGAATGAGGCGGGAGCTGGTCGGGATTGAGCACCTTCGACGGTCCCTCCGTCGGAACCCGGGGTGTGGTCGCGACGTTGTCGTTCAAGTCGCCTCTGGCCGCAAGTTGCTTCGAAGAGCGAAGTCGAGGTAGGGGGGACAGACCCCGCGTCGCAGGTTCTGCTGGGTACAGGGTGGTTGGGGCTCTGGCGGTTGAGTCGGGCGAGAGCTCCGCATAGTCTCGCAGTGCGCTTTAATGGCGCCTAAAAGCGTGCCGACCGCTGGTCTGCTCAGTGTAGTCTACTGCAGTTGTACACGCTGTCCCGTTGGCAGTGTACACATGGCGAGCCACGGTTGGCTCGTCATGGGCTACCCTCAGTCGCGCGACCGCAGCCGTTCGCCCCTTCCCAAGAGGGGTGGGACGCGTGGCCGAACGCCGTTGGTGCGTCGTGCGCCATCTGCCCAACTACTGCGGCACGCCCTCCTAGCTATCGACGGTTGTACTTCCCAATTGTGGGTAGCTGAATCGCTAGGGCTTCCGTCGGTTGCGCTTCGGGCCGCGGGGTAGGCGAGTGGGCTTTATAAGGCGTTGCCGCCTGCTTGGGGACATTCTTCTCTGTTGGTCGCTTAGCCCTGCCCTCTTTGCTCTGCTGCCAACGTGATCTGCCCCTGCTGCTGCTTTGCCTCCTGCTTTGGAGAGGGATGGCTTGCCACGACGATCCCACTCGCTGGCTCAGTGGCAGCGCTTCATCTAGCCAACGCGAGCTGTCACCTCCTTCGGCGGAGTATGCTTTGGTGCTGCGAGGACCCACCCGCGTCGATAAGCGGTGGGACGCTATGGAGCACTCGGGGGGCCGCTGCTCCTGCGTGCTAGGGCGGAGTCACATAACCGAGGAGATGCTCCAGCGACTCGTCCGGGAGGGGAAAATTCAAGAGCGCGACGGGGCGCGCCTGCCCCGTTCTGAGGAGACGGAGCCGAACCCGGCGTAGACAGAGGCGATTGTCTTCATCGCGTTCTTCGAGCCGGGCTTCGAATGCCTTCGACAGTCTTTGTGGGCGAGGTCCTGCGGGCTTACGGGTTGGAGTTAGCGCAGTTGACCCCCAACGCAATAGTCCAGCGGCGCGGACAGAAGGTCGCCGTCCCAGTGCGAGCCTGTTCGCCATTCTGCATGATGCGCGCTGCCAACCGAAGAAACTCGAAGGGGGAGCGGTGTCAAATTTTGGCAGCGTCAGCTTTGTGCTGAGGAAGTTGTGCACGAAGTTGTTCCCTGCACTGGCTACGCGGGGGAAGTGGGAATCCGGCTGGATGCGGCAGTGGTTTTACTACCACGTGACAAGCACGAGCGGCCTCTTGTGCCGGGGCCAGCCGATATCATTCAACAGCTTGCCCAACGTGAAGCCGAAGGTCGAGGACATGCAGAAGGCATGGAGGCTTGCTGGTGTCACCCGCCGGTTTAGCATGCGTGACCTCGCTGAAGAGTATACCATGTACGGGGTGGCGCCACTCTCCGACCGGTGGCAGTATGAGCGACGGGGCGGCACCCGGAAGGACGGCGTCCATCCGACGGTATCTCGCCTTGTAAAGCCCTCCACTCCCTATAAGTTCCTCGGCCTCACTTGCTCGCATAGCCCTTTGACCCTTTATGATCAAAGTTCCACTCTGTGTAGTGCCCTGACTGGAGGATGCAGAGCGCGCCATCGTTGCGCTCCTTGGGCCATATACCTCCAAGGAGCACAAGCTATGCGAGGTCGCGACCGCCTCGGCGAAGCAAGGGCTGGTAAACCGGGTGTGCGAGGTCCTAGGGATTCCGGTACCGATTGCCCGGTGCCGGCTGAGACCCCAAGCCGCCACGATGGCGACGGCCGAGCGGGGGCGTCAACGTCTCGGCGTAGGGCCCGATCTGATGCCGTTGGCTCCAGCCCGTCGGCCGTATCGCCAGCCGGCACTATCGAGATGAGGGCACGACCGGTGCTGGGTCCGGACCTGCTGGTTCGGGGAGCGCGCTGCTCTTGATGAGGGGGCCTTAGACGGTGGCGAGGTGATGGGCTCCGGTGCCATCACCCCTGAAGGCTCGCCACCCGCCGCGGCTACCGAGGGCCTACCGGGGGCGCTAGGTATTGCGGCTACCGGGACGGCTGGGGAAGCGTCGCCCGCATCTCCGAGGGTGAAGCGCCCTTGGTACAGTCACCTCCGCCTTCGAGGGGGCGATTCAACGTGGCGGGCCCCGTCCTCGGGATCCTAGCACCTGGCGGGGAAGCTATCTGAGAGACCATGTGGTCGTGATCCCATGTTTGTGATGAGTAATTGACATCGGTTTAGGAAAGTCGAGTTTGGTTTGTGTGGTTCGGACCATGTCATTGCGTGGTGCAATTGGTTTCGGTCGGACTTGGTCAAACCTGGTCAAAGTGATTAGGATGATATTTTGTTGATTTGACAGGTTTGGGCTTAATGTGATTTCATTAATGCAATTGTGATTTCATGTATCGAGCGGTGCTATTTGACGTGTTTCTTGTCTGTGTGGCTGCAGGACATCGAGACGGAGTCGTGGCGAGACACGGAGGACCGGACTAGGCGCAGGTGGCGCTGAGGTCAGAACGGTCGGGATGTGTCGAAGACGACGTGGACTCGAGGTGAAGTCATGGCGAGGCACGGAGGACCGGATTAGGCGCAGGTGGCGCTGAGGTCAGAACGGTCGAGGTGTGCTGAAGACGGCGAAGCTGCGTGGCTTGCGAGGCAAGGAATGAGGAAGCTTCTTGAAAGGTGCGCGAGGGGCGTTTCGGTAAAAACACAGGGCTGCACAAAAGGAAGCGGGTTTGGATAAAGCACCATGAGTTGTTGAGAGCTAATGGGTAAAGTGAGTTGTGAACCCATTAGTGGAGGCTATAAATAGAGAGGGTGTTCTCTAGTAGTTTTCATGATTTTTGAGCATGAATCGAGAGAGTGTGTTGAGAGTTTTATGTTTGTGCTTCTCTCCATGTGTGGTGTGAGTTCTTATCTCAAGCATGTATGGGGTTTTCGTGAGAGATTGAGAGTAGTGGACAGCATGTAAAAACCCTATATCAATCATGTATGTCTCCGTATCGCGTTTAAGAATCCTTGTCTAAGTTGACTTCTTGTTTGTCTTCTTTCTTATTTGCTCTTGTTGATTTGAGTTTTTTTGTGGTCTAGTAGCTGGATCCTTTTGCTATGAAATGGGATAGACTTATGATCATTTGATGGCTGCATACCCATGAGCAAAAAGGGTGCTTCAAAGTTGTTTGATTTCCTTATGCTTCAAAGTCTGGCTTGTCTCATTTCTGTCTCTATTCTGCTTTCGTTGCCTCTTTCGAGCCCAGGGATGTTGATCATGCACTTTTCTGATGAGTCTTGGGTCAATGTCATGCATGAGGAGTTAGAAAACTTTGAGAGAAACAAGGTCTAGTCGCTTGTTGAGTCCCCTAGAGGTCATAATGTCATAGGTACCAAGTGGGTGTTCAAGAACAAGCAAAGTGAGGATGGGGTAGTCATTCGGAATAAGGCTAGACTGGTAGCTCAGAGTTTCTCCCATGTTGAGGGTCTAGATTTTGAGGAGACCTTTGCCCCTGTAGCTAGGCTAGAGGCCATTAGGATTATGCTTGCATTTGCAGCATCGAAGGGCTTCAAGCTTTACCAGATGGATGTCAAGAGTGCCTTCCTCAATGGGTTTATTGAGGAAGAGGTCTATGTTAGACAGCCTCTAGGTTTTGAGAACCCCAAATACCCAAACCATGTCTACAAGCTTTCCAAAGCATTGTATGGACTTAAGCAAGCCCCTAGAGCTTGGTATGAGAGGCTTAAGTCCTATTTGTTGAGTCATGGGTTTGAGATGGGTAAGGTAGACAAGACCTTGTTCATTCATAGGCATGGCAATGACCTTCTACTCGTCCAGATTTATGTGGATGATATCATCTTTGGCAGCTCTTCTCATGCTCTTGTTTCACAGTTCTCGGATGTCATGAGCACTAAGTTTGAGATGAGCATGATGGGCGAGTTGACCTTCTTCCTTGGCTTCCAAATCAAGCAGACTCAGGAGGGTACTTTCTTGCATCAGGGCAAGTATACTCGTGACCTCTTGAGACGCTTTGACATGAGTGATGGCAAGCCAGTGTCAACTCCGATGGCATCAACAGCTTCACTTGATCCAGATGAGGATGGTGAGCCAGTTGATCAAAAAGAGTACAGAAGTATGATTGGCTCCCTCTTGTACCTCACTGCCTCGAGATCGGACATACACTTCTCTGTGTGTCTATGTGCTCGGTTTCAGGCTTCTCCTCGCATATCTCACCGCCAAGCGGTGAAGCGCATTCTTCGGTACCTTTGAGCTACCATTGACTATGGTATCTGGTACTTCCTCTTCCTATCTTTCTCTTAGAGCCTACTCCGACGCAGACTTTGCTGGCTATAGGATAGATAGGAAGAGTACTTTTGGTACTTGCCAATTCATTGGCACTTCTCTTCTTTCTTGGTCTTCTAGGAAGCAGTCCGGTGTTGCTCAGTCCACCGCAGAGGCCGAGTACATTGCTGCCGCCAGTTGCTGCAGCCAAGTGCTTTGGATGGTCTCAACCTTGTGGGACTTTAGGTTAGTTATAGATAGTGTTCTACTCTTTTGTGATAACACTTTTGCTATTAACATTGCCAAGAACCCAGTGCAGCACTCTTGTACCAAGCATATTGATATCAGATATCACTTTCTTAGAGACCATGTGGAGAAGGGTGACATAGTGCTCCAGTTTGTGGAGAGTGACCACCAGTTGGCTGATATCTTTACCAAGCCTTTGTATAGCTCTAGGTTTTCAGCCTTGCGGGGAGAGCTTGGGGTGGTTTGTCCTTATGGACTGTAGTGAGGGGGAGTTTTGTGCTTTATGCTTTATCTTGTTTATTATGCTCCTGTTCTCATTTTGTTGCATTGCATGTGGGTGCATTCGGGTTGGTCTTTCTAGCATAGATTAGAGTGGTTCTCTTGTCTAGTTGCTTAGATTTGTTCCTCTCATCTTGTGGTTCTAGGATGCTCCTTATTAGCTATCTCTCTTCTCACTAAGTTGAGCTCACTCACTTCTTATAGGTTCTAGTAGGGGTTGGGCCACCCTTGGGTAGACAGGAAACGTGTTTGCTCCTTAGTGTGTTAGATGATCAGCTGATAGTCCTAGTGTCATATGGGTTAGATGAGAGTCAGTCTGAGCCATAGTATCCTCTATATTTTGTCTATGCTCTAAGGACTGACCTTTTCTGGTTTCTTTGCCAGCTTCTCGTTTTATAGCTTTGGTTCAAGGGGAGTTCATTTGGGAGCTTCTGGATCTTAATATTGACATAACTTAACTTGAACTAAAAGTGCATCACATGTTGAGGGGGAGCTGGATTTTCCTGCATTTCAGCATTCTGCATTGTAATATTGCTACATGGAGCCTTGATTATTATCCTCTTATGACATATTTACAATGCTTTACATCTTGCCATGATCTATGCTTAATTGCTAGATTTATCATGACTTTATATGTGTCGTCAAGCCTTTGCCATTGATAAGTTGATTAACATTACACAAATTGAATTAAATCATATCATGTTAGCTCTTGAGACTAGTCTGTCTTTAGTTATCCTCTTATGATTCATGCTATGTCAAATAGGCTAAGTTGAGTCTTGAATCTTTATTGAGCTTTAGGTTGAGCTATGCTAGTTCTTTATAAACTTCTTATTCTTGCACTAAATTTAGTAAAAGCAAAAAGATCTCTTTTGTGCGAAAGAACTAATCTCACCAATTCTTTCTCATGAGACTGCTTGCCATTGCACTAGGCATGAACTCAGGGGGAGTTTTGGATGACCAAGATCATCTTCTTAAGCTTATTGCTTGGAGTGGTCGCATAAGGCTTGAGATCTAGCATATGACTAAAAATTTTGGATGGAACGACCATGAGTTTTTAAAAGAAAAACATGTCAATTATGCTCAATTTGCTTTATTACAAAAAGACTAAAAGTACTTGAACAAATGATTCATTCTTGAACTTGTAGCACTCTAAATTGACTCAATTTTAGCTTCTTGGTTCCACTTAGACTATCGACATGGCTTGCACTATTCTTGGATACCTTTAGCTAGACTATACTCTTGAATGGCTTGACATGCTAAGAAATTCATCTCATATTCAGATTGTTACTTATGTGACTTGGCTTGATTATGCATATCTTGTAATGATCTTGATAGCGTTCATATGAGTTATGGCTTTGTGTAATACTCAATGGTCATTTTGGATAATCTTCATGGCTCTAATTACTTAGCTTGAATAAAATTTAGCCATTTCATCCATATCATGATTTATTTTCCTCCAAGCATCTTGATGACTCTATTGCCAAAAGGGAGAGAATATTGGAGAAAAAGCCAATTTCTGGGAGCTTTGGGAGCTTTTGAGGGAAACTTGCTCTTTCTTTTGCTCCTTTGTCTACATGGTCTTGCATCTCTTTGCTTCTCTTTTAGACCATGTATGACTTTCAAACAAACTCAACTTTGCGCTTTTTTCTGTGTTTGTCAATATACTCATCAAGGGGGAGATTGAGAGACCATGTGGAGGTATCCCCATGTTTGTGATGAGTAATTGACGGTTGTGTTAGAGAGTTTGAGTTTGTTTTGGGTATTCCAGGGTTGAGTACCTTTTACTAATGCTATTGTTGATTATGCTGTTTTATGCGGTGCTATGTGACGGTTTGCTTGTCTGTGTGGCTACAAGACTTTGGAGCTAGGTCATGGTGAGGCGTGGGAGTACTGGGACTAGGCACAGGAGGTGTTGAGGTCCAAACGGTCAGAGACATCGAAGATGATCGAGGCTGCTGAGGTGGTTGCAAGTCGGGAGATGAGGAACCGGAGCTACCGTTGATGGACACGACAGGCAACGATGAGTGGACCGGGACTAGGCTCTGGGAGGAGTCGGAGGTCCAAACAGTTGGATGTCGGTTGCAGTCGTGTGCAACGGAACAGATCAGGACTAGACTCAGGTGGAGTCGGAGGTCCAGTCTGTCGGAGTTGGGTGGACACGACGGGCAACGGTGAGGCGGACCGGGACTAGACTCAGGTAGAGTCGGAGATCCAGACGATCAGGATGCCGGGTGCGGTCGTGTGCAGCAAAGCAGACCGGGACTAGACTCAGGGAGGAGTCGAGGTCCAGACGGTCAAGGTACTGGTTGCGGGAAGCTTCCGGGAAGGTGCTTGAGGGGCAATTTGGAGAATTGACTCAAGCAATGAGTGGATTGGCTGATTTTCCCTCCATTTCCTGAGCTTTGACTTTTGCCTCATGGGGTGTGAGGCTTGTGAGTGGAAAGGGGCTGACCTTTCTTGATTTGCTACTTTGAGTGTGAGCTCTTGCCTTCATAAGTGGAGAGGTGGAGGCAGTAGCAACGAAGTCAAGTATGCAAGCAGTCTGTGAAGGAAGTTAGCTCAGGCTGAGTGTTCTTCTCTGGGGAGAAGCATGTAGTGAGTGGTAGACAGCTCCTGATCTCAATTGCGTATGGTGTCGTAGTGGGATTCCTGTAAACATTTCATGTAATCATTCATCTCTCCAATCAATATGAGAAATGTTATGCCTGAGATGATTTGGCTTCCTGTTTTCTTTTCTGTGTAGTATGTCGCCTGTTCTTTCTTTCTTCCCGTTGGTTGATTGGGGTGTTCTTGAGTTTTTAGCTGCAGATCATCTTCTTTGAATTGGGAATCATCTCAAAGCACCCTTGGCTAGCATATTCCCGAGAGAAAAGATTTGAATCAATGTATTTTTCTTTTGCAAGTTTCCTCTATCACAGGATGCCAAGGGTTTGAAGGCAGAGCATAGTTGATTCTCTGGATTTTCCTCAAAAGATGGCTTGAGATTTATGCCTTCTTGTTGGGAGATCATTTCCTGTTGAAATCCAATGTTTCAGGTTGAAAAGATGAGTGATTCTCAAGCTTCATGGAATTTAGTCTCTTTTGCTCCTGTTAGGATTGAACTTCTCAAATCTCAGGTTTAGTCCAACATTTATGTCTTTTTGGTTGTGTTTTGTTGTTTGATTTGTTGTCCTAATGGTTTGACCGGAGAAGAGTAGCACACCTTAGTGAATTCCCTAGTTTTTTTGTTGGCCTCAGTATTTTCTATTCAGTTTTTCGGCCTGCGCAGTTGTCTACCTTTTCTGCTCTCTCGCTAGAAGTACGGTCGGTCAGACCAGTCATTATATGGCGGTCAGACTAGACAGCTGCCGGCGGTCAGACCGCTAACCCTAGCAGTCCGACCGGCCGTTGAACAGCGGTCAGACCAGCCGTGGGCGGTCAGACCGGTGGGTCTTGGGCGGTCAGACCGGTGTCTCAGGTGCGGTCTGACCGGTCCCTTGAGGATGTGGCTGCTGGCTTCTGTTTTTGAGCTGTGCTCTGTGGTTCTTCTCTTGCAGTTTGATCTCTGTTCTTTCTTCAGCTACCAGTGAGCATGAACTCTCCTTCTTCTTAGCTTTTGTAGCTATCCGAGAAGAGTGGCTGTGTGGATACTTTGGGGGCAATTTTTAAAATGCACCATTCACCCCCCCTCTGTTGCCATTTTCGATCCTACAACACAGCCATGGACAAGGCAGAGGGCAAGGCGATGGCAATCGCGTCATCGATGAATGAATGTCATGTAACTCCGACAAGTCCTTAGTCAAGTGTTTCAACTGCAACAAATATGGGCACTTTGCGAAGGAATGTCCAAAGCCAAACTAAAGAGAAAGGGCCAATCTCATAGTCAAGTAGAATGACAAAATCCTCAACTATTGATAGTTGAAGTATGTGAACTCATCCATACAATTTTGATGCCTAAAGAGGAGGTATTCCTACATGAAGACAAGGTAGTGCCAAAGCTTAGCAGCACCCAAAACAAGGCTTGTTATCTTGATATTGGCGCAAGTAACCACATGACGAGCCACATGGAGAAGTTTGCTAAGATTAACACAACTGTCAAAGGTTTGGTCAAATTTGGAGATGGTTCTTGTAACATCCCAAATTTTGGAAGTTCAAAAATGTGGAATTTTTAAAACTTTTCTTGCATTTTGCTGGAGTTCAAAATTTCTTTTGAATATTTACCTGAAATATTTTGAGTTTTGTGGCATGCAAAAGTAAAATATTGAGAAATAATATCCAAATATATATAAAGGGGATCTACACACAAATTAAAACTTAAGTATCAAATAATAGAGATAAAAATTAGGATTTCCAATTTACCTAGGTAAAAGAAAAGCAAGGGTTAAAGGAGTATAAAAAAACTCACACCTAAATAGTGAAAATTAAAAACCTAAATTTTAAATGTCAAAATCAAAATCCAAGGGCAACATTAAATAAAGTGGAAAAATAGAGGAATATTAGATTTTGTATCGAGATATGTGAATCAAGATTTGAATTTACATTTCAAAAGTTTAAATCAACAATCTTAAGCATGAAAAAGAAATTAAAATTAAAATCCAAATTCTAAAAGTGTGCTTAATCCTTTCCCCATTATCTTTTTCTCTTCCTTCTCTATTACATGTGGGCCCAGCCCCCACCCCCATCCCTCTCCTTTTCTTTCTGCTGCTGGGCCCGGCCTTGCCTCCTTCCTCTTTTCTTCTCTTTCCTTCACAGCAGCGCGTTGGCTTCTCCTCCTATGCTCATTCCCCTTTCTTTTCTCCTGATGGTGCTCACTGCTCCCGCGCCCAAGCATCGTCACCGCCCGGCCTGCTCCTCCGTCCGTTTCACGTCAGCGCACCTGCTCCGGTCGCCATCGTCGCACGGTGCCCACGTCACACGCATGCCCCGCCATACCCCGCTCTGCCTGCGCCCATGTCACCGCCAGCCCGCGCCTGCTCTCATCACCTCGCCCCCATGATGCCGCCCCATCCCGAGCACTGTAACCGGGTCGCTGGCTACAGCATCTCCACCGCACCCACCGCCGGCTATAAATAGCCAGCCTTGCCTTGCTTCCCCAAAAGCTTCCCCTTCTTTTTGTTGAGTTCGGTCGAGCTCCACTAATGGCTGCTGACACCTACGCGATAATCCGGCCACCACGGCGCCCCTCTCCCAAAATTGAGTGCATCACTGTGTGTCTCCACCCTCCCCCCCGTCAGTAGTCCCTCCAAACTAATTGATTTTTCACGCACCGTAGCTCGCCGCACGGCCGTCTTTCCCAAAACCGACCGCCGCCACCATTAGTGTCGTTCAAGCCTCACGGCTCTCCACATCGATTCCTTGCGCCCAGAGCCCGGCCTCAACACCCTAAAGCTACGCCAGCCACCACCTCCTGCTCACCTCCCCTCTGGTGAGCCCTCCACAAGAGCCTTCTAGCGCCATCGCCCGTGCTCGCCGCCGGCCCGCCACAGCACCTCCTGGCCGTCACCGCCACCTCCAAAGGCTTCACCTCCCCCACGGGTACCCGTTTTGGCCGTCGCTGCTGACACCCCGACCGCCACCCGCCGGCGACGCCGTCGGCCAAGCTCCACCCGAGCCTCCTCTGATTCTTCCTCTGTTTGGCCGCCGCAATCCCTCACCTTTTCTATTTTGATCCCACCCCTATATCACTAAGTGGGCGTGTCTCAGTTGGTCACCAGCGCCTGGGCTTATCCCTCCCACCGTGAGGTCCCAGGTTCGAATCCCCTCACTGCACTTTTTCCTTTTTCATGCTATCTCATTTTCTTTAGCCATTTTTAATGGAACATAATTAGGAAGTAATCCCCGGAAGATAAGATAACTGGTTTGTGTTCAAATAAAATTTACCTATACCTCAAATATGGAATTATGAGCATATGGACAATTAAGTGATTAAGGGAAATAGTTAGGTCAAATTAAAATAATTAAATGGAATGCAAATTAAAACATAAATAAAATATGATGTAGGGATAAATTAAGTAAGACCCTAGCATTAAGATTCATGCAAAATAGAGATGCAGCCTGGGGTTATTGTACGTCAAATCTAGACTTACTTTTAGGGGTACCTCTGATTAATATAAAAAGTAGTCATCTAAAATATGGTTGTCATTCCTATGTCTTTAAAATGTACCTAAATTGATAACAACCTTTAATCAAAAGGGTGTCTTTTAAGTAGAAATGTCTATATATGTGTGGCAAGTATAGTAAAGTAACCCCTAAGTCATCAGATGTTAAAAGTAATCTACCTAATGTAGCAATGTGAATAGTAGCCATCACAGGCGTGCCATCGACAAATAAATCTCACCCGTAGATTCAGTGGAACATTGATAGTAAAACCTGGTATAGCTTGCTCGGTCCTAGATAAATAAATTTAAATAACAACAACAACAACAACAACAACAACAACAATAATAATAATAATAATAATAATGTACACAGAATATCTATGATACCTAATCTGAAGAGCCTCTTTAATTAAGAGAAGTCCTGTTGGCGTATCTACTAAAATCCCTACGACATCGATAGTTAAAACAATTTTACCACCTTGCATTTTAGTGAACAAGGTAATACCCAACACCCCACTGTAGTCTTATATCTACCCATAGGTCTAGTGTGACTCATGGAACTTCCTTGATAAATATAAAAATAATAAAAGAAGTTATTAATAAAAAGATCGAGTCATCGTATGTTGCCATTAGCTATACCTAGCCATCTCCGAGTACTAAACAGAAATAATTTCACGAATATACCTTTATCATAACCCATCCTTTAAACCCCATTTTGATAAGTTTTCCGTACCATTTCCCACTTCACTCTAACCACTATGACACTGACAATACTCCGCGCCCGTCGACCTTGCCTCAAATCATCCAAATTGCCCATTAACCCATAATAGAGCTAAATTAAGTTTATTTGGATTTTATTTTGATTCTTGAGTTATTTGCATTTATTTGGATTCAGTTGTTTAGAGCATAATAAGAAATGGAAGTCATGAAGATTCAGTAGATCAAGCGGGATCAAGCTCGAAGTGAAGATAGATACCCCAAAAGCTCAAGAGAAAGCAATGTGTGAGCTCAAGATCACGGTAAACCGCGCCAGGCGAGTCAATACTTTGATCATATTGAACCTATATTTTCTGTAAATTATTTTGTTTTAAATTATCAAATTGCATGCTGTTATTTTATATGCAAATACATGTTTAATTTAAGAATCTAGTTATATGCCCATTATTAACTCGATTAATATTACACCTCCTTTGGAATATTTGAATATGTGAACCTTGTCGCCCTAGCAAAATTATAATAGTAACCTTTCAAAAATAAGTCCGTAATTATACGCCATGCTTAGTATTGCTTAGATACACGGGGGCGCTGAAATGCCCCAGTCATCATTATCATTTTCAATCATGAGAAACTTGTTTGGGAAGTCATGGTGTTAATGACTGGTATATGTTGGTATGATTATTTTATGTTCCCAAAAACCCCAACTTCTTAACTATCTAGGCGGATGGTTCGAGGGTGTGTGTGTGTGTGGTGCAGTGGAAGCACAAAGTGGTTAGTGGTAAATCCGCCCAGATAACCCTAAGGACCGAATCTTGTCATGACCTCCTGTGTAAAACAAGTACAACCACAAGTCTGTAAAGTACAACTTGGCTTAGTAAATTTATCGAACCCTAAAAGTCATCATCATGGCAGTAGTGCAAGTGGCTGTCTAGGTGGCGGGCTTGAATGGGACACCCGCAAGTGGCTGTCTGGGTGGCGGGCTGGAGGGTGAAGTTCTTCTGCGGCGTGCTAGCAGTGTGGGTAGCCAGCTGCCAGGTGCAAGCGGGACAAGCTCATAGGGGTGAGACAATGGAAGGGGCGAGGTACTTTGAACGGTTACTGTGATGGTTGGCTCAACTGCACGACTAAGGAATCGTGTGGTGCAACGAGTAAACTGTCTCTTGTGGGTAAAGTGTGCCAACTCTACAGAGTCAAAACTATTCGAATAGCTGTGCCCACGGTCAAGGGCGGACATGGGAACTTAACCAGATATAGTTCTATTTCAAAAACTTTGTGGGTGGGAATGGAAAAGTGGAGGGCAGTGGAAAGCGCTGATTGGTGTTGTCCTGGGTGTCGTCCCAGTGGTAATGTAAGCAGCTATAACGCTGAAGAACTAGCATATGGTGCAGAGACTATGTAATGGTGGATGGAATCTGGATCGCTATTATTATTGCATTCTCTTACACATTATATTTTTGGTCAAAACTGCAAGGTCTCAGGAAATTTCTATGTATTATATTTCTAAATAATGATGATACTTATCACAAAATAAAATGTTAGGAAGAATAAATAGATTAGTAAGAAAAGAAGATGGTTGTTGGTGGTAAATACATAAAGTTGTTGGTGGATTCATGTCGATTATAAAAAGGAAACGATAGTGTGGATTCTAAGAGAAATAAATTGGTGGAGCCTAAATGAATAGATAGGTTAGATAGATGATTTAAAAGAATTTTTGGAGATTTAGAGAGTGCAAAGGTAATTATTGGATTACGACATTGATAAATAAAATTCTTGGGAGATGTTGACAATATTGGGATTAATATATTCAGTTGCTAGATGAGTCAATTGAATTTTTGGGAAATTGGAGGTATGATAACAAATATTGGAGTATGAACTTGATCAATGATATTCTTGGTGGATATATACTAGTGAATGGTAAACTTGATCAATGGTATTCTTGGTGGATATATACTAGTGAATCGTAAACTTGATCAATGGTATTCTTGGTGGAGGTATATTAGTGAATTAGTAAAGATAGATAATGGAAAATATGGTTGATTATTGCAAGAGCAAATAATGGTTTTGGATCAATAATAAAAATGATTGAATTGTTAGAAAGTCCTGATAGTAAATGATCGGTGGATTACTTAAATGATGTCACTCGCTGTTTAGAGTTTTAAACAGCAATCAATATAGAAATTGTATGATTGGTGGATTACTTAAATGATGTCTCTCGCTGTTTGGAGTTTTAGACAGCAATCAATATAGAAAGTGTATGATCGGTGGATTAAGTAAATGATGATACTCGCTGTTTGGAGTCTTAGACAGCAGTCAGTAAAGAAAGTGTGTCTTTGGTGGATTAAGTCAATTATGGCAATCGTCGTGTGGAGTTTTAGGTCAAAATAATAACACTAGGATTTAATAATACTAATGCTACCAAAAGCGATTTTGGCAAATAAAATAACCCGAGCCTCTCCTTTGATAAGCCATGCATACTATTTATTTGCATTCTGTGTATTGGCTCACGGAGCATGGTGGTTTGTGCTCACACTCGCTTTCACAACAAATCCAGAATTAGGAATCAGATCATTACGCTTCAGCAACACTATTTGGTCATGGTGGCAAAGAAGATGAAGATGTCGAGGGCTAGGTCGCGAATCCCCAGTCGGCGGCCTGTGGGCATGTCCTGAAGGTCCCACTTGCGTGCTTAGTTCTTCCGCTGCTGCAATTTAATGATTTCGGCCTACTCGGCCCATGAGTAAGTCTAATATTATATTTACACTTCCGCATGATATGTACTTTGATATTCAGAACTGTAAACTGTGAGCACTATCTACTGATCCAGGGAATAGTGCTGTGGAATCACAGAGGAATCCGGATTGTAAAATCTGGGCTCCTACAGTTCTGCTGTGGAGATACAAAGAAGGGGTTTTGTTGGAGTGTTCTACGGGTGAACATCATCCCGAAGCTAAGAAGTAATGTAAATAGCATCGATCAGCTAGACAAGAATGGTTGCAAGATAGTGGTCGAAGGAGGAGTGATGACGATCTTGGACAGAACTCGCAAGTTATTGGCCAAAGTGAGTAGATCAAGAATCCGGATGTATGTGTTATATATCAATATGGATCTTCTAGAGTGTCTCCTAGCAAGGAGCACTAAAGAGGCATGGCGCTGGCATGCCAAGTATGAGCATGTGAATTTTTGTGCTCTGAAGAATCTGGCTCACAAGAAGATGGTGAATGAGATGCCTATGATCGAGCACGTGGAACACATCTACGATGGTTGTCTAATTGGCCAGCAATACTGGAACTATTTCCAACAACGTCTCTATACCAAGCAATCATTCCCCTCAAGCTTTGGCACAGTGACTTGTGCAGGCTAATCACTCTGACCACGAATGGAGAAAATCATTACTTCCTGCTTTTGGTGGATGACTGCACAAGGTTTATGTGGCTAGCTTTACTCCGAAGAAGAAATGAAGCATTTAGGGCATTTAGGAGGATCAAGACTACAGCCGAGATGGCTACACATCTAAGGATGAAAGCTCTGCACACTGACCACGGTAGCAAGTTTACCTCAAACAAGTTCATGGTCTACTGTGAGCTGTTGGGAATTAGGCGTTATCTGACAGCACCTTATTCTCCCCAATAGAATGGTGCGGTCGAAAGGAGGAACTAGACGGTGGTCAGTGTGGCCAGGAGTCTATTGAAGAGCATGACAGTCCTAGATGAATTTTGGGGAGAAGCGATATCGACTATCGTTTATCTCCTAAATCGGGCATGAATGAAGAGCATAGTTGGCAAAACTCCTTACGATGCCTGCTACAATCGCAAGCCAAGTTTGGTCACCTCCACATTTTCTGGTGCGTTGCACACATGAAGACGACCACACCACACCTCTCCAAGCTAGCAGATCGAAGCAAGCCAATGGTTCTCATTGGGTATGATCCGAGAATAAAAGGTTATCAAATGTTTGATCCATAGACACGACGAGTTATGTTGACTCATGATGGAATGTTTGAGGAGGAGAGGAAGTGGGAGTGGAGCAGAGATCCCTCCGTAGAGGTATGACCGATTGAAGGCATCTTCATGATTGATCATGCAAAAATAGCACATCCGCAAGTGCATGGGTTGCCACTAAAATTGCAGCGAGTGTTATGTTCTCCATAGGGACTAGAATGAGGCTACCGGTACTCAGCTAAAGCTAGGTCAACCGGTCGAACAACTACTGAATCGACTGAACAAACTAACTAAATGATCAAAGGATGATGGGATGAATGACCACACGAATGGACGTCATACGACCAAACGAACTACACGATGACTGACTACACGAACGAACACAACTACCGACCGACGACCTAACTAAATACCGATTGCGAGACAGAACGAGAGAGTCAAGAAGCACTAGGGGAGTCTAGAAGCACGGAGGGAGTCGAGAGAGCACGAGGTAGAAAACAGTCGATGGCTAACTAGACTACGTCTGCACATGATAACACAATAAAGAATTATGACAAACACTCGCACAATCTAACTATCGACAAACCGCTGAAACAAGGAAAGAGAGAGGTCGAGAAACACAATGGAGGACTAGAAGCTAAGAGGGAGTCGAGATAGTATGGGGAGAGGAAACGGTCGCTGGCTCGCTAAATCGGGCAGGACAACACAAAGACAAACATAGATACTAGACTAACAGATCACTTAACACAAGAACAACTTCTAGAATTAAACTACTAGCAACATGGACATATAGCAATTCTGGAACAAATTAACAAAGCATAATCACAAATCCACTGATCACATGCATACATCACAGATCACATCTCACTAAACACAAATCACAATAGTAATTAACAGTGATTAACAACAATTAAGGTAAACATTAACTGTAAAAAGTAGGAAGACAGGAGGAATTGGGGATTGGAGTGAACCGAAGGGACTAGAAGTAGAAGAGGAGAGGTGTCGGCGGCGCTGTGGAGTAGTAGTAGTCGGGGATGGTGAAGAAGAAGTCATCGTCAGTGCCAGTCAAGAGGAAGCAGGGGTCGACGATGTGGAAGAAGACAAGGTCGCGGTCGCTGATGTTGGCTTCGTGATGGAAGCCGGTGAAGCAGAGGCTAGCGCACTGTGCCGACATCACAGAGGCGTGGTGCTGATGAAGAAGAGCCGAGATGGTAGGCAGCTGGTGCTGTGGTGGCGGAGACAGGTGGTGGCCGACGATGCAGAGGGGAGCCGATGTTGAAGAAAATGGGAGATCCAAGGAAGAAAAGCAACGGGTTGAAGAAGATCCAGTGGAGGGACGTGAGGAGGAGCAATAGAAGGGCGCGGTGGAGGAGATCGACGGTGACCTGGTGGCAAATGGGTGGCGCACGATGGAGAGCTATGATGGCGGCTGGAGGTGGAAGAGATGGGGGTGGGGGAGAAGCACACCGGGGCAAGGGAAGAAGAAAGCCGGCCTCACTGGAGGGAGAGTAAGGCTACAGCGCCGATGTGGGCAGTGGAGGAGTAAAGAAGGGAGATGGCTGAAGAAGGAATAGGGATGGCGCGCTGCAATGAGTGGTAAAGGCGGCAGCCAAACTGAGGAGAGGAGTGGCGGCGGTGATGTGATGGCGCGCCGATGAGCTGCGGCCCGGCGCTCGTCGGTGGCCGGATTTGGAGGAGAATGGGGGGAGGGCACGAAGGCGAAGGGGAGACAGAGAAGAAGAACCGGCCTCAAGCGATTTTGCTAGCTGCTTGGGTTTTTTAGGCGGAATGGGGAATTGGCAATTTTGTGATTTAGCCCTCCAGGTTTTCAGGAATTGCAATCAAGTCCTTCCCCATTTGATTTCTTCTAAATTAGACCTCTAGAGGTCCGTTTTCTTTGCAGTTTGACCCTACGCATCTGTGACGACACGTACATCTGTACGGAGCAGTCCCAAAAGTCTAGACTTGTCATTTATGCTGGCCTGTGGAAAATTACAAAAAATGTAAAATGGTCCAATTTGAGCAATTAATTTTAGAAAATCATGTAAATGATGATAAATGATCTCGAAATGCGAAGAATATGAGGGTAAAATAACAGGTAAATAAATAAATATATATATAAATGATGCATGTTAATGATACATTACTCTCCTAACACTGATAAAGGTCCCGACACGCCGACCACGGAGGGCATAGTCGGGGGACCCAACCATGATGCGGTCGTAGGTCCTGATGACCATGTGAGAGCTTTCGATACTCCAACCACAAAGGATGTAATAAGAGGACATGACCATGAAGCGGAAATTTTAGGCACGACCATCACAAATACAAGCATAGGATTTGGGACGCTTGACTCATCTACACCACGCACCCCTGCAATAATGCTGGGAGCATCGACCTCACCGGGAGCTCCTCTAAGGATGGAGCAAGAGCTCAACTGAAAGCCCACGACAAGAGCGTGATATCAAAAGTCTCTATGATACCACATCTCTGATAGAGCTAGAAGATTCAGAATCCTGCTTACTCGAAGTAGAGGAGCCTACGAACTTCGAAGAAGCCAAGGCAAAGCCAAAGTGGAGGAGAGCTATGAGGAGGAAATGTCATCTATCCAAGAGAACAGAACATGGCAACTTGTTCCATTGCCAGACAACCATAGGCTGATTAGATTGAAGTGAGTTATAAGTTAAAGAAGGACACTTAAGGCATGATCATAAAGCACAAGGCGAGGCTAGTTGCAAAGGGGTATGTTCAAAGACAAAGCATTGATTTTGACAAAATCTTTGCCTTTGTTGCGAGGCTAGAGATGGTGCACTTGTTCAATGAGATCGTGACACATGAAGGATGGGAGGTTCATTATATGGATGTGAAATCAGCCTTCCTCAATGGTGACATAGAAGAAGTCTATGTTGGTGCAACCTCCGAGATTTGAGAAGAAATGAAAAGAACACAAGGTGTTAAGATTGCACAAAGCTCTTTATGGTCTATGTCAAGCCCCAAGAGTCTAGAATTCAGAGTTAGACAAGTCTCTAATGGCATTCGGTTTTGAAAGATGCTTGTTAGAGCATGCAGTGTACAAACAGAGCGAAGAAAAAGGGAGTTTGTTGGTTGGAGTTTATGTGAATGATTTGATCTTCACTAGAGAGAGTATCAAAGAGATCAATAGCTTCAAAGGCCATATGAAAAATTTATTTAGCATGAGCGACCTCAGGTTACTCAACTACTACTTGGGCATTGAAGTACGTAAAAGCTCTGGGAAAATTACCCTTAGCTAGTCCACATATGCAACAAAGGTGTTGGACAAATACAGTATGAAGGATTGTAATCCAACGCAAATTCCAATGGAATCTCGCCTGAAGTTGAGCAAGGACAGCACAAACCCTCCTGTGGACAATACCCTATACCAAAACATAATAAGAAGCTTGAGATACCTACTACACACACGCCCAAACTTAGTGTTCTCGGTTGGCATGGTGAGCAGGTACATGGAGGAACCTACTTCAGAGCATATGGCTACAGTAACGCACATACTAAGGTATGTGAAAGAAGTTATGGGTGTGTCTACGAGAAGAAGAAAGAAGGTTTGGGGACCTACTCGGATAGTGACCTAGCCAGTGATATTAATGACCGGAAAAGCACTTCAGGCATGGCATTTTTTCTTGGGTCGAACCCAATCAGTTGGTGTTCACTGAAGCAAAAAGGTAGTTACTTTATCCTCGTGTGAAGTGGAGTACATTGCGGCTTATGTGGCAGCATGTCAAGGGGTATGGCTAGGATGATTGTTGGCTGATATGTTAGAGATGAAGGTTGAAATGGTAACCTTGAAGATCGATAATCGGTCTGCAATTGCATTGTGAAAAAATCCAGTCTGTCATGAGAGAAGCAAACATGTCGATACTCGTTTCTATTACATTATAGATTGTGTGGAATCAGGGAAGACAGAGGTGCAGCATGTTTGCACAAAAGGCTAGCTTGCTAATATCCTGACTAAGTCGCTCAGAAGATTGAAGTTCATGGAGATAAGGGAGAAAATCGGTGTGCAGAACATCAAAGGAATACAACAAGCTTAAGGAGAAGATTGATGGAGTTAATATAGTTTTCAGGTTTGGTTGAGTCCACGACTAGTCCTACGACCACGACAGTCTTTACCCCCAGTGTGTATGTTTGAGTACTGTAGCAATCGTAAATCAAGTAGTAGTCGAAGAAGGGTACCGTAGTAGCTGTAGTCGTAAAAGTACTGTAGTAGTCGTAAGTCAAGTAGCAGTCTGAGAAGGGTACTGTAGTAGTCGTAGCATAAAAATACTATAGCAGTTGTAGTCGTGAAAGGTCAAGATTTAGAGTCCGCATAGGATTCGGAGTAGTCAAAAAAGAAAGTCAAGGTTTGTCCATGTAGGACATTCAGAGTAGGATGTCGTATTAAATACGGAGTTTTGTATGTTGCTTTTTTATATAAGAAAGACAACGACGATGGTGCAGCGTTTCTTAGTGGTAGCGGCAAGTGGTTCACAGGTCGGTGGCAGCGATGAGACTACTCTTGGCCTACTGTTGGCTCTTGCAACCTATCCGTGTTGTTCTAGTCTTGTATGTGTCGGTGGGAAGCTTCTGTCTGTCTGTAAGCCCTTCATTGGGCGTTGTTGTTTCTCTCTTTTCTTTTAAGGGTATCTGCCGACGTAGCCTGATCACTGTCTCCCTGATCTCGTAACTCAGTCTGAAGAATCAAATTTAATTTCAGAAAAAAAACCTCTTTAACCAATTTACTTGTGCTGTCGACAGCTTCCAGTTTGAAGTTCAAAGTTATCAATTGGTGGCACAAACATGTGTATCTTCGTTGTGGTAATTTACTGTACGTAATCTTTGCTAGATAGGTGAGCTTTATGCAATACTTTTTGTGAAGTTTCTTGCAATAACAGTACATATAAGTATATCCTTTTTAACCCATTTTAGTACATATATCAATGAAAGCTACTAGCTATTACATAGGTTGGCATAAAGGTTACGTCACTAAAGATTCCTGAGCTCAACTCCTTGTTGACATATGTGCTGAGTGGGTATTAGCTACGATGTCTTGTTCAACAACGTACAGTACTCTTGATTGGGGTACCACACAATTCTGATGTCTTTGCAAGACCAACCAAACAAAACATTACAAAGAATGAGACCAGATATGTATCATTCCATAGTGATTGCTAGTATTCATTTAGATGGCGACTAATTGTAATTTCAGGAGGTTGGTAGATATAGGTCGATTTTTTTAAAAAATCTATTTTTTTATTAATATTCTGAAGCCAGGTGGGAACGGGATATATAATATATATGAAATCAGGGTACTACTTACGGTAGAATAGGGTCCGTCCTTTGTGCTCCAAGTCGAATCTTTCTCCAATAGCATTCATGACTTAGTCAATCCTCATATCTTGATTGGGCAACCTGGCGCTATTGTATCTGCTGGGGTAAGACTTGTTCGATCTAGACCACAATCTTCAAGCCGATTACTGACTGTTTGTGGCTGAGGGAGTGGTTGTTGATGACACTGGGGTGATCATACGTTACTACCTGCCTGAATCCTAGTCCTAATAAATTTGGCACTGCTAGCTAAGGAGTCATGCGAGGTGAGCTACCTTGTGAACCGATCAAAATAGCGTCATTATATATTTGTATGGAACTTGATTGGCTGATAGAACTACCACAGTTGACACTGTCTGATTAGACAAACCCCTAATTGGCAATTGCAAACACTGATTTACTGTGGCGGGTGGCGCTTGCAGATTCGCATTGGCCAATAAACTAGCCTGAGATCTGGCCAAAACTCAGTCAGTATGTCTGTATATTTGCTGGATATTCGGGCATGTTTATGCCATCGACAATATGGCCGATGCGCAACCTGATGCATATTGGATATAGAAGTTGTTCACTGACTATTCTTAATGAGATTCTTCGTACAAAAATCCTACGTATTTGGAGAAAATGTAGGATATACTGGTCCTTTTGGAACCAGAGTGAAAAACATCTCTGACGACACTATGAGGTCCTGTAGACCCTTCATGTGAGCATGAAAAAGAGGATCAAAGGTACTTATAAAACATCAAAGAGTTGTTAATAAGAGCCTAATGTTAGGTCTAGGTCTTTAGGATCTCCTAGGTTAGATCTAGCGGGGTTCTTTTAGGGTTCGTGTTCTTGAGGTGAAACCGAGAGGAGGAGAAGCGTACCGACCTTCGGATGTAGAGGAGGAGTTGGCCATCGCGGGTTCGCTCGGTGGAGTCTGCGCACGGGCAGCGACAGTCGGGGAAGAGGTGCGGGACTCCTCGGGGCGGCGTGTCCCGAGCGGCGGCGACCTTCCTGGCGGCGGCGTTGAACGGCGGTGGTGCTTCCCGTCGCTTCAGCGCCCCCTCTTAGATCGGTCTAGGGTTTTGTCGGTGGGGTGACGGCGGCACGGTCAACCTCGTGATGCGAGCCGCCCGGCCCCACCTCTTTTTATATGGCGCTGGCGACAGGCCCCCACCTATTGGTGGCGCCCGATCGAGATGCTGATCAAGGGTTGGCATTTGGCCGTTGGGCCAAATGCCTGAGATCATCCTAACATTCTCCCCCTTGATCTCAATCTATACTTTATCTTTAATTACTTTTGCCTTTACACATTCCATCACAGATTAGTGCATAGAACATGTCTCATCATCACGGTCAATCGCCGATAGATTCAACAGTTACAATACACCTCTCTGTTCTGAAATAGTTACTTTAATCTTTTGGGCCATCTTTTAGTCCAGGAATCATAGGCTTTCCCTTAAACCCATGCCGGCTACATGTTCTCTGAACACGTTGGGTGGTAAGCCTTTAGTAAGCGGATCCGCTAACATCTTTGCGGTACTTATATGTTCAAGACTTATTATTTGATCCCGAACTTTATCTTTCACAACATAGTACTTTATGTCAATGTGTTTGGCAGCACCACTTGACTTATTGTTGTGGGCATACGTTACTGCGGGTTCATTATCGCAGTACAACTTAAGTGGTCTATTGATGTCGTCAACCACTTTTAAACCGGGTATGAACTTCTTTAGCCAGTTCACCTGCCCCGTAGCCTCATAACATACTACAAACTCGGCATACATTGTGGACGATGTAGTGACGGTTTGCTTTGAGCTTTTCCACGATATAGCTCCTCCAGCGAGAGTGAATACATATCCGGATGTAGACTTTCTATCATCTCCCGCAAAATTAGAATATGTATACCCCACTATATGGAGTAAATCTGATCTTCTGTATGTCATCATGAGGCCTTTTGTTCCTTGCAAATAACGCAAGACTTTCTTCATCAATTTCCAATGTTCTATTCCAGGATTGCTCTGGAATCTGCCAAGTAACCCGGTAACAAATGCTAAGTCAGGGCGTGTGCACACTTGAGCATACTGTAAGCTTCCGACAGCTGAAGCATATGGAACCGCTTTCATTTGATCGATCTCATACTGGTTCCTGGGGCATTGAAAATCCCCATATCTGTCGCCCTTGACTATAGGTGCAGGTGAAGGACTACATTTATGCATACCAAATTTCTTTAAGACTTTCTCTATGTATGCCTTTTGTGACAGTCCCAATATCCCCTTGTTTCTATCCCGGTGAATTTCGATCCCTAGAACGAATGAAGCTTCACCAAGATCCTTCATATCAAAGTTTGAGGACAAAAACTTCTTTGTCTCCAGTAGCAGACTGACATCACTACTAGCTAGTAGGATATCATCCACATACAGGATTAGGAAGATAAACTTCCCATCTTTAAACTTTGCATAAACACAGTTGTCCTCTACATTCTCTTTAAACCCAAATTTTCTTATTGTACTGTCAAACTTCAAGTACCACTGTCTTGAAGCTTGCTTTAACCCATAAATCGATTTCATTAGGCGGCATCCCATTCTTTCATTTCCTTCCACGACAAAACCTTTCGGTTGTGCCATGTAAACATTTTCCTCCAAATCCCCATTAAGAAATGCCGTCTTTACATCCATCTGATGTAACTCTAAATCATAATGTGCTACTAATGCCATTATGATTCTGAAGGAATCTTTACATGAGACTGGAGAAAAGGTCTCATTGTAATCAATCCATTCTCTTTGCGTAAAGCCTTTTGCCACAAGTCGCGCTTTGTATCTTTCTATATTCCCTTGGGAGTCAAGCTTTGCCTTGTAGACCCATTTACAGCCTACTGTTTTGGCTCCTTTAGGAATAATTTCCAAGTCCCAGACTTTATTAGTCTTCATGGACCTCATTTCCTCTTCCATGGCCTCCAGCCATTTTGAGGAATTTTCGCTTCTCATGGCTTCTTCAAATGAGGTGGGATCATCCTCCATTTGAAATTCCTCTGTATTATAAATCTGATAATCATCAGAAATAGCTGATCTTCTTACTCTTTGAGACCTCCTCGGGGCCTCCTCATTTGGTACATCTTCTATTTGAGGCTGTTGTTGCTCCCCCTCATCTGTGGCAATAGGTTCTATAGGATCCTGAAGAACAGGTTCCTCATTATCATTCATTGTTGCCACAGGAGGAACAATAACAGGTGCTGGCACCACAGTGTCTTGCACCATTGGTGCAGCGACTGCAGGTAGTGTGAAGAATGGCTCTTAAATCATCGGAGTGGGCGCATACACCCGCTTCTCTTCAAGGTCAATCTCACGAGCTACCATGCTCCCCCTCATCATTTCATCCTCTAAGAAGACAGCGTGTCTCGTTTCTACAAACTTTGTATATCTATCTGGACAGTAGAAACGAAAACCTTTTGACTTTTCAGGGTAGCCAATGAAATGGCAACTTATCATTTTGGGATCAAGCTTCCCAAGGTTTGGGTTAAATACTTTAGCCTCGTGAGACTCCCCACACACGTAAGTGGTTTAGTGAGGAACTCTTCCTGTCCACAACTCAACTGCGGTGTTTTGGGCACCGACTTACTAGGCACTCTGTTGAGAATATGAATGGCGGTTTTCAACGCCTCCATCCATAAGCTCAATGGCAGTGTGGAATAGCTCATCATGCTTCGCACCATATCCATCAGGGTACGGTTGCGTCTTTCACTACTCCATTTCTTGAGGTTCGCCAGGCATCGAATACTGGGCCACTATTCCATTTTCCTGTAAAAACCTTGCAAAAGGTCCAGGAACTTGTCCATATGGGGTATGTCGACCGTAGTACTCCCCCCACGATCAGATCGGACTATCTTAATCTTTAAATCGTGTTGGTTTTCAATTTCAGCCTTAAATATCTTGAATTTATCCAAGGCTTCATTTCTTTCTTTGATTGGATAAATATATCCATAACGGGAGTAATCATCCGTGAATGTTATGAACGAGTCATATCCATCCACACTTTTCACAGGAAAAGGACCACAAATATCTGTGTGAATAATTTGTAGAACTCCTGTGCTTCTTTGAGCGTCCTTTTTAATTTTCTTTACATATTTTCCTTTAATGCATTCTCTGCATTGTTCTAAGTCTGAGAACTCTAATGGAGGAAGAATATCATTCTTAACTAGTCTTTCTATTCTCCCCCTCGAAATATGGCCTAAACGACAGTGCCATAATTTCGACGACTCATCTAGAGTTCTCTTTCGTTTTCTGTTTACATTCGTAGACGAGGATTCAATCACTTTCTCGCACGCGACGTTCTCATTATCGCATACGACATTCACATCATCACATAATGATAACAAATAAAGCTCGTTCTGTAAAATGGCAAGACCAACACATTCTTTATTAAACATTATTTCACACTTGCCATTTCCAAAATTGCAATCATAACCATCTTTGTCCAAATTTGATACACTAATCAAATTCCTCTGTAAAGAGGGAACAAAAAGGACATCTCTAAGTAAAAGATTGGAGCCATTAGCTAACTCTAATGAAAGATCGCCAATGCTTCAACTTCAGCTTGTACTCCATTTGCAACTTTAATGCATCTTTCGTTTCTTTGCGTAGTCCTCGTCGAACGGAATCCTCAGAAAGAATTAGCAACATGAGCAGTTGCTCTGAGTCAATCCACCAAGTGGTTTTCGAATATTGCACATACAGGATTCATTTATAAAGGTAATAATGTTCTCACCTTTCTTTGCCATTATCATCTTTAAATAATCAGGACAATTCTTCTTGTAGTGTCCCGTCTTCTTGCAGTGAAGACACTGATCTTTGTCTACAGCAAATTTATTCTGTTGAGGCTGATGGACATATGCTTTTCCCCTGTTCTTTGAGAAGGAGGTATTGTTGAAGTTCTTTTTCTTGTTATCCTTCACATAGTTGATGGAACCACCATGTGAGGATTTGATTCTTTCCTCCTCTTGCACACACATAGCAATGCACTTTTCTAAGTCCCATTTCTCGGGCTGCATGTTGTAGTTGACAACAAAAGTGTCAAACTCTTTGGGCAAGGAAGCAAAAACCAAATGAATTAGGAACTCATCCTTCAGAGCCAAATCCATTGGTTTAAACTTGGATGCTATGTTGCTCATCCTCAGTATGTGCTCTCTTATGCCATCGCCACCACCGAGTACCTCTCTGTCACAAGTCATTTAATCATTTGTGTAGCATAAGTCTTTGAAGAGCGATGGCGACTCTTTATTCTTTCAAGGTACTCTGTGTGATGTCACACTCTGCGATTGAGCCCACAATAGCGAGCTCAATCGTGTTCTTTATCACAGCCAAACATTTCTTGTTGGCGGTGACCCACTTTATGATCAAGATCATATGACATCTTTATGGGAGCATAGTCCCTGCATGCAGTGCGCCAAGCGGCATCGACCTCATTTTCGTCCCTCACCGGTGCCACAGGCTCGTGGGACACGGTGTGGTGACTACCAGTCCACCTCGGCCGGGATGAAGGCGAGTCAATCTTTTCTTCCATTCACCGTAATTGTCTCCTTTGAGAACAGGATATCCACGATGTAGCCCATCAAGGAGTATCCTCCACGAAACCACAATCCATATACTGGTGAGAACATTTAAACATTAATAACAGCAAAATTATATGCCTTATTTCCAACGTTGGTCAAAAATACGACATACAATTTTATTTATACATTAAATCTACATCACCGTTGGGCAGAAATAGAAATAATGCATAAAATCATCAATTAAAAAATTATAATACTGTTATTATCAACGTTGGTCAGAAAATAACAATATCATAAATCTCTGGAAATTATATCTATTTTTCCAAAATTAAATTCTCCCGTTGGTTCGAATTTAATAATGAAAATTAATCAACATTAACTTTTGCAGCGGAAACTGAAATTATTCAAAATTAATTCATTATACAGAAGCATTATACTGTATTCAATTAATCTCTGAAAAAATCAACACGTTGGTGCAAAATTTACAGAGATTTGAATCAAATTTCATTGAAATTCACTCAAATTGCTTCTGAAAATCAATAAAAATCCAAATTGGATTTACTGTTCAATTCGGCCAAAATGGCCCATCCCACGTGACGCGCCCAGCCCGCCCGCTCGGCTGCGCTCTCCGTGGCGTGGTCACGACGCGCCCGCGCCCACGGCGGCTGCCGGCCGCGGCCTTGGCGGCCTCCGCGCGCGCGCGCGCCGCGCGCGCGCGCGCAGCTTCGCTCCCGCGCGCGGCGGTCTCAGCCGTTGGATGCGAATCCAACGGCTTCAATCCCCCCGCGGCCGCGTCCTTTTGCGCCTCCGCGCAATCCTTTCAGCCGTCGGATTCGCATCCGACGGCTCTCGTTCCCCGCGGCCGAGCGCGCTCGCGCTCAACCTGGGCCTGGGCCACGAATTCACTCGCCCGCCTGGGCCGAAATCCAGCCCGCGCGATCTCAGCCGCCCGATCGCATCCGACGGCTGCGCGGTGATTTCGCCCGATCAAATCCGGCGCGCGGCGGATTCCCCGTAACCCTAAATCATTCTGCCTCTCCCCTCTCTCTCCGCACCCGAGCGAGCGAAGCGACGGCGGCGGCGGCGACTTCGTCCACGCCGCCGGAGAAGGGGAAGAAGACCGGCGCCGCCATGGGCCCTCTCGCCGGCGTGCGCGCTCCCCTGAGAGGGAGCGCGCCGCCGTCGAGCGGCTCCGTGTCGGCGCCCCTCCGAGCGCGCGCGCTCGGATCTGTCTGGCGCATCGACGGTGGCCCGTACGTGGAGCACCGGCGAGCCCACGGCCCGATCGGTCTCCCGCACGCCCGGCGGCGGCGGCGACCGGCCGGCATTTACCACGAGTAAGCCAGTCGTTTCTTTTCTAGGGTTAGGGTTAGGGTTCGTCCTTCCCCCTTTTCTTTCTTTTCTTTTCCCATCTCGGATCTACGCCTAGTGGCTCTGATACCATTGTTAGGTCTAGGTCTTTAGGATCTCTAGGTTAGATCTAGCGGGGTTCTTTTAGGGTTCGTGTTCTTGAGGTGAAACCGAGAGGAGGAGAAGGGTACCGACCTTCGGATGTAGAGGAGGAGTTGGCCATCGCGGGTTCGCTCGGTGGAGTCTGCGCACGGGCAGCGACGGTCGGGGAAGAGGTGCGGGACTCCTCGGGGCGGCGTGTCCCGGGCGGCGGCGACCTCCCTGGCGGCGGCGTTGAACGGCGGTGGTGCTTCCCGTCGCCAGCGCCCCTCTTAGATCGGTCTAGGGTTTTGTCGGTGGGGTGACGGCGCACGGTCAACCTCGTGATGCGAGCCGCCCGCCCCACCTCTGTTTATATGGCGGCGGCGGCGAGGGCCTGACCTATTGGTGGCGCCCCGATTAGGGCGCGATCAAGGGGTTGGCATTTGGCCGTTGGGCCAAATGCCTGAGATCATCCTAACACCTAATGCGCAGATTAATTGACAAGATCAATGAGCTAGCCTTGGATAACTTGATATACGCTCAGTGAACTTGTCGGAGTGGATACTAGAATCAGCAGATTCTACGAAATCGGCGAAATTGTTGAAATCGTCAGAGCAATATTCGACATCAGATACTCTATGCTAGCGAGAACTTCCCCTCTAGGAACAATCTTACCATCATGCTTTTTGAAAAAACATCGCTAAAATCTCCTTATCAATTCCTCCATCTTCTGAGTAAACTCAGCTTGAGCTTCCTTAGAAAGCTCTTTTATCTCTAGAAGGATCAGATTGTCTTTAGTAACATCGAAACTACCCAACAAGTTTTCAGCACCCGATGAATCGTCATTGGGCTTTCACGGCATCTTACTCTTTATCAGACAATTTGGGTGCCACCAGACATACAAGTGTGTGTTGCCACCAGAATATCCCTGACAGTAGCACCGTGTCCCTGTGGAGTGTGCTCTCTAGCAGCATATGTGACGTGCCATCGCAAAACATCAATGTGAAGCAATAATGAACAAGAATGAATATCAGAACAGAGGATAGGTGTAATTCATAAAAATTGATCAACACGTTGATGTGAAACAATATTAATCAAAGTCGAACTATAGAGGTAGGATTCTATGAGCTATGGTCTACTCTTAAGGTACAGGAAAAGTAGATACAAAAAGATAGTAAAGGTTGGTGTGTGCACATTTTTCTGTCAACTGATAAAAAGATAGTAAAGGTTGGTGTGTGCACGTTTTTCTGTCAACCGGTACATGGTATTTATACTCTAAAATAGCTGGCTCAATCTTGGATTACGCTTCAAGTCCCCCTCTTTGTGTCAGGTCAAATCTTTTATTTGATAGAGTCCCTGCTCGCTTACAAATCTTCATGTTTCTAATCTTCTGTTGATGATTTCCTTCTTCAATTTTGTATCTACCTTTCTTTAGTCGGCATAGAAGGAGGTTGAGGGGAGGCAGTGGCCCGGCAGTGAGCGGCGGAGGCAATGGATAGGGTAGGTGGCCGGTGGCAATGGCGGTTGTGGCAGTTAGGTTGGATGGGGAGGGGACAGGGCGCGGCGCGACGAGGCGGTGACGGTGCCTCTGATCGTGGGTAGTGGTGGAGGGGGCAGGGACGGCGGTGGAGGCACGTGTAGCTGCCTAGGGCAGTGCAGCGATAGCGGCCAACGATGCTTTTTTTTCCTCCATGAATTTAGCATGAAACACTGTGAAACTTGTCCATACTATTAGAATTGTTTCTAACGGTATACCGTGCGCTAGCACCACTCTTTATTTAAGGGTCTATCTGTTTGCAAGGTGATTGGTTTTTTTCTTAAGCGTAAGTGACATTTCTTAACTATTGGATCAACATCCTATCAAATGTTGCATCCATTAATCTCTGCACGGATTCAATTGCCACAAAAATCCACTTAGAATTATGAAAAATGGGGCAACACACAAATAAAAAATAGTTTATTTAATTTATGTCCTGTTCATAATTCTAAGGTCTGATTTTGACCGATTTTTAATTTTTTCTGATAAATTCCGAGGATTACCGGTTTCTGTAGGACCGAAATGGCGACAGAGGGGGGGGTGAATGTCGCTCGCTTCAAAAATCGCCCCCCCGGGAAATCAAACACTAAGTGAAGTGTTCACACTGCTACAGGAAATGACTTGCTGGTTCAGCTAAAAAGAAAGGAGCAAATTATTGATCATCTAAGCTGAGAACAAAGTCTACTAGCTGCTGAAAGAGATGCATAAAAAGGAACCACAGATCGGTTGAAACAGTAGAACTAATATGCTAATTTCAGACTGCAGTTAGGCTGAAACTTTAACTGCATTTGCTGACCACAAAACAGTAGCTCCAAAGTCTATCTATTCGAACTGCACAGGGAGAAGAAATTACAATCTCTGCTGGCGAGAGCTCCTACTAGGACACCACAAAAATACTGCTTGAGAGCATCGGCGAAATGAAAGGCTTGTGCAGCAACAGAAAAAGCTGAGCAGGCAGCAGAGCAGTACCAACGAAAGAAGTTACTGGGACTTAACAAAAGAAACAAGGAAGCTCAATTTTAACTTCTCTTAAATGAAACAAAAGGTCATGGCTTTAATCCAAATAGCATAGGGACTTTAAATCACAAGAGAAATCAAAATAAACTCAAGAATTTCAGGCAACCGCAAGTCTGAAATTTTCAGACAACCAAAAGAAAACTTGTAAACTTTGAAAACCAGAGCAATTAAGGGTCCCTCCTTAATCTTCTTGAACCAACATAGTAAGATAAAGACTATAATAGCCCAAGGAGGTTAAAAGACCAAAGAAATCCAACTTATGAACATGAATTTCAGATTATGCACGAAAGTCTGAAATCTTGCCCAAGCAGAACCAAAATCCAAAAAACTCCCAAACCCTTGATTCTTTGAACACGAAACTCTGGGGATATGATAGCAATATCCAATGAAGTCTACAGCACAAATTTCAGGTCATCTCCAAGAGTAAAACACATAAATACCTCAAACCCTAGAAATGCTCAAGACTACAGGAAGGAACACTAAAACCTGAAATACTTGAGATTTGCAAGTCCTTTGCATATGAGATTTTGCAATTGAGTTAGCAACAACCTGAGAGCATCCCTGCAAGAATCTCAAGCCAAATCCTCAAGGGAATCAAAACTTCATCAAAACCCTAGATTCCAGAAACTAGAACAGAGGAGGCCAACAAAGCAAATTTGAGATTAAACCAAGTTAGCTCTTAGGGGAACCTGACCAAATGGTCTAAAACCAACCTCCCATCATCAAGCAACCCATTTTACACCTTCACAGCAAGAATCAACAAGAAACTCAAAATCTCATAAATCACCAAAAGAGATGATCGAAGGAAAAAGCAGAGCAGGCAAACTCAACAACTGAATCAAAATCCAAACTCCACCATTTCATATTGATCAAGAGGAAGAGAGATACATGATTGAATACAGAGGAATGATTACAAGTCTCTCAATCCTTCCTTTCCCTCTCCCAACTCAAGAACTCCATACAAGCTTGTGAAGAAGGATGAACAACACTCAAGCACACCACCTAGAAACCATCGTAGAAGAGGCCAACCAGAGGGAGCACTGCTCTGTGTCCTCCAACCACTAAAGAGCCAAAGCTAAAACAACCTCTAAAGCCTATTTTGACTCCACCAACCCTTGAAGTGCTCAAGTGGGCATGCAGCCCCTCAATCCTATTTATAGCCTTGGCTAACGGGTCTCCGCCCCGTTACGCCTGCTAAATCCAACGGCGCCCGCTCCCGCTTGTGCAGCCTCGCGAATTTCCCGATTCGCCCCTCCTGCACCTTCCGGGAAGCTTCCGCGCTCCTTGCCTCGCACGCCTCGCAACCACCTCGAGTCTACGTCGTCTTCGACACCCCATGACCGTTCTGACCTCAGCGCCACCTGCGCCTAGTCCGGTCCACCGTGTCTCGCCACGACTCCACCCGATGTCCTGCAGGCACACAGACACGAAACACGTCAAATAGCACCGCTCGACACATCAAAGCCCAACTAACATTTTACTTACCACAGATGAAGTCCAAACCTGTCGAAGCAAAGGATATGCAACCTAATCCCATACGACCAAGTTTGACCAAAAATCCGACCGAGCCCGTTGCCCCGCGCAACGTCAAGGTCCGAACCACCCAAACCAAACTCGACTTAGCTAACCCAATGTCAAATACTCATCATACACATGGGATGACCTCCACATGGTCTCTCAGTTTCGGTTCCGGTTCTATGAACCCTGCTCCTAACTGCATCCATGTGATGTCTGCAGTGTTTACATTTTATCCTTAAGGGTACACCCGCTGGTTCGCTCAGTATAAAAAGGAAAGCATGGAGTTGCATTAGAGCCCTATGCTGCAACAATAGAGCAGAAAAAAATGACGAGGCTCTCAAAGCTACAAGCTCTGTCCCTAGTAGTGCTCTCTCTTCTGTGCTTTTCGCTGCAATTGCAATGGTCTCACGGGCTTGATCAGCAGGACGAACCAAGACAAGTAAGCCGCCATTGCCATCTTCCTCAATCTTGCTAATTAACGAAGCACAACGATGCATGTTTATCAATCTTGCAATTAATGGTCGCCAGATATACGTCGTCTACCTCGGGGAGAGACGACACGAAGGTGCTGATCTCGTCACTGCTTCACACCACGACATGCTCGCTTCCATTCTCGGAAGGTATGGAGTCCCTACTGCTCGAGACAGATTATCTTCGACCATTACTTTCATGATTATGTGGCAGAAAAAGTTGTAAAAAATGAAACAACATGGAAGTACTCTTCATGATAACTCTACTAATATAATTTTGAGGTCAGTAGTCCACAATTTTTTGTCTATGTTAGTGATAAAATTTTTTAAAAGGTTTACTGCACACATTCTGGGGCGACGTGCATCTATTTTGGAATATTAAAGGTATATAGCGCTATTGGTATAGGTATTAGTAGGAAGATGTTGCTCAAATGCACCTTTGCTTTTCATGGAGGCCGTATATTTCAAAACAAGATGAAACGCATGCAAAATGAAATGGGGAGAGTTTTTAATTAAGATATCTTGACAGAAGAGCATAACTATTAATTATATATAGGCACGAATGTTGCAATTAAATAAAGAATTTTAGTAAAATTTGCCTTAGAACGATCTGATAGGAAATTCGTATGCTAGGGTTTATAATCTGAAATAGAAGAAGTGATTAAAATGACAGTAAGGGAAATTCCTCGCCAAAAAGGGGAATTGTGCGCTTAAGAACGAACTTCGTGTTTTTTTAAGAGAAGCCCGAAACAGGAAGGTCCCTGCTGTATAAAATTCTCTTGTTGAACTTTAGAAAATATTGTATTATATCTCCACTTAAAAAAATGGGGATTAATTTATATAAAACATTTATCTTCGCATTAATCAAGTTGATTAATGTACTGCAATTTTATGGTTTTGAAGCAAGGAGGAGGCTCTTGAGTCGATTGTCTACAGCTACAAATACGGTTTCTCAGGCTTTTCTGCAAGGCTCACAAAATCACAAGCGAGAAAGATACAAGGTAACCGATTCATAGAGATGACGAGTGTATACCTCCGTCATTCCTTTTTGAATTCTTCTTACAAAATCAAGGACAAGTCCTAGAAGCATGCCACACATGTTAAAACAAAAATGGCATCTACCTATACAAGAAAAGAAAAGAATATGTAGATGCACGAATACATGCATCATTGACCTAACCCTTTGGTAGAAACATTGCGGAAACCTGGTTGATCATTGACCAGCCTTTCATATAGGCATGCATTGGAGAACCAGTATGCATGCAGATCAATGGATATACACTACAACAAAACATCCGTGGGGAGACATCATATTTGTAAGTTAGAGACGTTTTGTTTCGTCTCCCACAGACAACTGAGGCGCTTTTATAAAGCGTCATAGAAACGTCTCTACATGAACCGTCTCAAAAATATAGAGACGCTCTCTAAGGCGTGCCTATATTATTTGAGACGTTCATTAGAGATATCTGCACTGTATCCCTATAAAGTTAGAGACGCTTTTATAAAAACGGCTGCACCACGTCTCAATTAATATAGACACGTGCGTTGAGACGTTATGTGACGTCTCAAGATGTCCTATGTAGTATGTATTTTTATTGTGATTGGTATATATTTTCTTCTATACACACAAATACGTATCCGTATGAGAATATAGTATTCCATATATTTATTATATATACATGTATATATAATAATTTTATAGGCAGCACCATAATATTGAGTACATATTTTATAAAATATAAGGAATGGGCGTAGCACAACAGATATACTGTTATAAGAAAAGCAAACCAACTACAACTGGAACCAAGCCACACCCCGGGCAAACCATTGGCAATTGACAAATTCGTCACCATGACAACATATATATAAGCTATAGATGACAAACTGAATTGTAATGCAATTTTGAGAGCAAGTCAAGTCATCAATGATCAAAGTCTAACTAGAGATATCCATGGATGATGCAGGCCATGTCAATAAGCTAAGCGCAACAAGAAAACTAATATTGAGTCCAAATAGAGTGCTATAAGCTCAAGATTGAAACATTGGTTAAGTACTTGATGCTTTTTGAAACTTAAGCAAGTTGAGCACAAATGATATATTTTCTTTTGAAATTCAAGGTTGTTGACAACCAGATTTTTGTTTTATCATGTGCTAGACCTCAAGCCTTATGCGACTACTTCAAGCGAGAAGCTTAAGAAGATAGTCTAGGTCATCCAAAACTCCCCCTAAGTTCATGCCAAGTGCAATGGCAAGCCGTCTCATAGGAGAGAATTGGTGAAGTCAGTTTTTTCGCACAAAAGAGATCTTTTTGCATTTTAACATGTTGTACTAACTTATGCATCATCAAGAGACGAAAGCAGCTCAATTTAAGGCTCAATATAGATTCAACGCTCTACTCAGCCTATTTGACATGGCATGAATCATAAAAGGATAGCTAGAGCAAGACTAGACTCAAATACGAGCATGACAAGTTTTAATTCAAGTTGAGCAATTTTAATTAACTTATCATGGCAATAGCTAGTCTACACATATGAAGTCATGATAAATCTAGCTCATAAAGCACAAGTCATGGCAAGGTGTAGAGCATTGTAAGCATGTCATGAGTGGATAATAAGCATGGCTCAATGCAATTTGATTATAATGCTAAATGCTGAGAATGCATGAAATCCAGCTCCCCCCATATGAGATGCATCTTTTAGTTCAAGTGGAGTTAAGTCAAGATTAAGCTCCAGAAGCTCCCAAATGAACTCCCCCTGAACCACAGCGATAAAATTGAGAAGCTGGCAAGAAAACAGTAAACAGGCAGTCCTTAGAGCATAGATAAGATATAGAGACAGCTATGGCTCAGACAGACTCTCATCTTCCCCATATGATTCCAGGACTAACAGCTAAACAGAAATCACACACGAAGGAGCAAACACGAACCCTGTCTACCCGAGGGTGGCCCGACCCCCGCTAGAACCTATAAGACGTGAGTGAGCTCCACCTAGTGAGATAAGAGGTAGCTAATCCTGGAAGCACAAGATAAGAGCAAGAAGTCTAAGCAACTCGGCAAGAGAACCACTCTAACCTATGCTGGAAGGACTAAACCCAAGTGCACCCATATGCAATGCAACAAAAATAGAGACAGAAGCAGAAGTAAAGATATAGCAGTAAAGCCCAAAGCTCCCCCTTACTACAGTCCATACGGACAAACCACCCCAAGCTCTCCCCGCAGAGCTGAAAACCTAGAACTATCCAATGGCTTGGTGAAGATGTCAGCCAACTGGTGGTCACTCTCCACAAACTGGAGCACAATGTCACCCTTCTCTACATGGTCTCTAAGGAAGTGATATCGGATATCAATATGCTTGGTCCGAGAGTGTTGCACTGGGTTCTTAGCAATGTTAATCGCAGAAGTGTTATCACAAAAGAGTGGAACACTATCTATGACTAACCCAAAGTCCCGCAGGGTCGAAGCCATCCAAAGCACTTGGCTACAGCAACTGGCTGCAGCAACGTACTCGGCCTCTGCGGTGGACTGTGCAACACCGGACTGCTTCCTCGAAGACCAGGAAACGAGAGAAGTGCCAATAAATTGGCAGGTGCCAGAAGTGCTCTTCCTATCTATCCTACAGCCGGCAAAGTCTGCGTCCGAAAAGGCTCTCAAGGAAAGACAAGAAGAGGAAGAGTACCAGATACCATAGTCAATGGTAGCTCGAAGGTACCGAAGAATGCGTTTCACCGCCTGGCGGTGAGATACGCGAGGAGAAGCCTGAAACCGAGCACAAAGACACACAGCAAAGTGTATGTCCGGTCTCGAGGCAGTGAGGTACAAGAGGGAGCCGATCATACTCCTATACTCCTTCTGATCAACTGGCTCGCCATCCTCATCTAGGTCGAGTGGTGAGGTAGCCATCGGAGTGGACACTGGCTTACCATCACTCATATCAAAGCGCTTCAGGAGGTCTCGAGTGTACTTGCCTTGATGCAAGAAGGTACCCTCCTGAGTCTGCTTAATTTGGAAGCCAAGGAAGAAGCTCAACTCGCCCATCATGCTCATCTCAAACTCCGAGCTCATGACATCGGAAAACTGGGAAACGAGAGCATGCGAGGAGCCGCCAAAGATGATGTCATCGACATAGATCTGGGCGAGCAGAAAGTCATTGCCATGACGACGAATGAACAAGGTCTTATCTACTCTACCCATCTCGAAACCATGACTCAGCAAGTAGGACTTAAGCCTCTCATACCAAGCTCTCGGGGCCTGCTTAAGTCCATACAACGCTTTGGAAAGCTTGAAGACATGGTTAGGGTATTTGGGGTTTTCGAAACCAGGAGGCTGTCTGACATAGACTTCTTCCTCAATGAACCCATTAAGGAAGGCACTCTTGACGTCCATCTGGTAGAGCTTGAAACCCTTAGAAGCTGCAAAGGCAAGCAGGATTCTAATGGCCTCAAGTCGAGCTCTGAGGGCAAAGGTCTCCTCGAAATCCGGACCCTCAACACGGGAGAAACCACGAGCTACCAGCCTAGCCTTGTTTGAATAACCACTCCATCCTCGCTCTGCTTGTTCTTGAACACCCACTTAGTCCCAATAATATTGTGACCTCGCGGGGGCTCGACAAGCGACCAGACCTTGTTTCTCTCGAAATTCTCTAACTCCTCATGCATGGCATTGACCCATGACTCATCGGAAAGAGCATGAGAAACATCCTTGGGCTCAAAGGAGGCAATGAAAGCAGAATGGAGACAGAATTGAGATAAGCCAGATTTTGAGCGGGTAACACGCTCGAACAGGTCTCCAATCATCTGCTCAGAAGGATGCCTTTTCTGGATATGTCGGGGAGGTCCAGGATGAGATGAAGAAGTGGCCTCTACCTCGTGAGCTGACGAGGTAGGAACAGAGCCACTGGCTCCAGAGGAAGCAGAAGGCAAGGGCTGATCACCTTGAGGTACCGTGGAGGAAGGCATCTCAAGGGGAGGATGAGGAGCTGGATCAGGTAAACACCCATTGTCTCCATCGTCCTCATCATCCACAAAGATGGTCTCGGACTGCTCTAAAGAACCTGAGATATCTGGCCTAGTCCCCGGACTGGCCTCATCAAAGGTAACCTCACAGGTCTCTACCATTTTGCTAGTCTCGCAGTTCCAGACCCTATAAGCCCGCGAAGAAGGCGAGTAACCTAGAAAGATCCCATCACAAGAACGTGACTCGAACTTATCTAGGTTCCCGGACTTCAGAATAAAGCACTTACAACCAAACACACGAAAATGAGAGACGCTGGGCTTTCGCCCGTATCTCAACTCATAAGAAGTGTGGTGCAAGAGTGCCCGAAGAAAAACTCGATTTGAGACATGACACGCAGTGGCTATAGCCTCAGCCTAAAACTTCCGCGGTGTAGAGTACTCATCAAGCATCGTCCTAGCCATCTCGACCAAGGTACGGTTCTTTCTCTCCACAACGCCATTTTGCTGTGGGACGTGCGGAGAGGAGAACTGATGCTCTACACCTGTCTCACCACAGAAACTCTCGAAGTAGGAATTCTTGAACTCCGTGCCATTGTCACTGCGGATCGCTCGTAAGGCACCCGGGAGCTCAACAGAAAGCCTACTGAAAAGACCTCGGAAATGTGAAAATATCTCATCCTTCGAGGCTAAGAAAAACACCCAAGAATACCTCGAGAAGTCATCGACCACGACAAGAACATACCACTTCCCTCCTGCTGACTGCACTCGAGCTGGTCCAACTGTGTCCATGTGGAGCAGCTGTCCCGGTGCATCGGTCATGGTCACTGTGACCGGAGGATGAGAAGCGGCAACCATCTTGCCGTGCCGGCATGGAGCACAAACAAGGTCTTTGACCATTTTGAGCTTCGGCAGACCACGAATGAGGTCGTGGCAGCTAACTCGGGTCAAATGGTCAAATCCGATATGACCAAGTCTCCTATGCCAGAAAGAGAGGTCGCGGGACTCAGAAGCAACTAAACACCTGAGAGGATCACCAGAAGACTCAGAAAAAACAGCACGAAAGATCCTCCCAAAACGAGAAATCCCGCAAACCAGACTACCCGAAGAATCAAGAATTTTGCAATTGTTTTTCTTGAAGCTTACCTCGAAACCGTCATCGGTAAGCTGAGAAACGGAAAGCAAATTGTACTGCAGCTTACTAACCAAGGCAACATCCTTAAGAATAAAAGATGCATTAATGCGCACAGTACCTTTGGCGATGACACGCCCAGACGAAGCGTCTCCGAAGGTGATCGTCTCATCACCTGGAGCGCGGGCTAGGGAGGAGAACCAACGGGAGTCTCCGGTCATATGACGAGAACAACCGGAGTCTACAAGCCAAACCTTCTCCTTCCCTACCCGGCGAACCTGAGTCAAGCAGAGAGTAAAGTCTCAGTACTGGGGTAAATCAAGAGAGATTTTGGCACCCAATACTGAACAACACGTCGAGCAGATGAAGTAGTCAAGCACGACTGACCTCTATCTACCCTACGCTCTCCGTGACTCAAAGAAACAGAAGGTCCACGAGTAGACTCGAGTCGTTTGCCGGGTCCGACTACTCTGAGGAAGCGAGTCGAGCACCGGCAACAGGCTGAACACGCCGTGGGTAACTGTCTCGACGGGGGAAACGAGATGTACCCTCAGGACGGCGGAAGTCACGACCCGGAGCAGCACGAGGACGAAAACCAGAAAACTTGGAAAAACCAAGTCCTCGATGCTGCCCAAACCCATCAGAAGCATCTGAAGCAAACCTAGACCTCGTGTTGGTCTTAGATGCACTCAAAGTCTGGGGCTGACCCTGAATACGCCCAAGAGCCGCAACACGGTCTCTCTGCATGATCCTGGCGCGCCTGAAGCATCGGTTGATCGTATGTCCATCCTTCTGACAGAAGGTGCAATGATACTTCGCCTTCTGAGAGGCTGAAGTAGCATGAGATGGCTTCGCTTCCGAGAGGAAGGCTGCGGTGGACTCACCTTGCTGTCAGAAATCCCTTGGACAAAGCCCGCTGATTTGAATTTGACCTCATCAGATCTGGGCTCGACCTCGACCACACCTCCTACTATGGGTCGGAGAATAGCAGGTGGATGCTTCCTCATGTCCTCATAGAAATCATATCCTAGACCCTGATTAAATCTGCAGATCTTAGATTGGTCTAGAATAAGATTAAGCTTCTTCTTGCCACCTACAAATCTCTCGAGAGTGTTCATAAGATACTGACACTCCCGAAAGAGAGAAGCACAAGAAGAGCAGGGAGAAGAGGGAACAGCAGGGGGTAAGGGAGCAGATGAAGAACCAACAGCAGAGGAACGAATGGCTTGTGCACGCACAGCCGACTCAGAATGGACAGTCCTACTGCTAGCAGGTTGGTTTGCGTTGCTAGGCGTCTCTACCTTACCCTGGGGCTTCTCCCCCTCCTCAACAATCACATCACAACAAGATTGTGGCTTCTCTAGTAAGTCCTTAGTTAGCTTCACACATTTTTCATCCAACGCAATCAAGTCAATTTTTAGTTGTTCACAATTTTTGCATGGTGAGCTAACAGGGTCCTTAGAAGCATAATTAGCCAGTTTCTTATTGTGATCAATCATTTCTTGAAACTGCATGGAAACAGATTCAAGTTCAGCAGTTAATCTAGGACAATTTGAGCATGAAGGAACTGGCTCACACAACCAAGCATACAACTCAGATATTTTGTCATCTACCCGTTTTAGGTTCATCTTCAAGTTATTGCAATTTTCACAAGACTCGGGCAGATCAAGCAACATGGTATAAAGACCTCTAAAAGCATTGTCCTTATCCTCACATGAGGTGCAAGCACTAGTCTCAACAGGAGCAGATGAAATAGAAGTAATCCTACTCATCTCTAGTTCAGCCAACAAACTAATGTTCTCCATCTTAACAGTTTCAAGCTCAGAGGACAAACTATCATGCGAGGTCCTTAATTTCTCCATATCAACCAGCAAAGCAGAGCATGTATCACAATCACTAGGAGGATCAGATGTAAGAGCAATAATCTCTAGTGACAGTCTATCTATTTCCTTCTCTAACTCAGCACACCTAGCCTTAGCTCTAGCATAAAAACCACCTAGCTTAAGAAAAGCATGATTAAGCTGGTCATAAGAAGGGAGTACCTCATCCGAGTCGGAGTACAGCTCGCTGTCGCTGAGTTCGCCTTCGAGGGCCATGAAGCACATGCCGGAGAAGTCGTCGCCGCCATCCTTGGGCTCTTGGTCACCGGTCCCGTCGTCGTCGCTCCATCCCTCCACCTCGCTGAGGTCGAGGTCGTCGAAAGCGGTGAGGACACGGTGGAAGAGCTTCTTGGCCTTCCCGAAGTTGCAGAACTTCTTCTTTCCCGGCGTCTGAGCTGGAGTCTTCTTGTTGCGATTCTTGTCGGTGTAGTCGTTCTTGCCCGAACCGCCGTAGTCGTTCTTGCCCTTCTCCAGCTTGGGACAGTTCGCTCGAATGTGGTTGGGGCCACCACACTCAAAGCAGATGACTGGTCTGCCTCTCTTTCTGTCCCTCCTCCTCTTGTAAGCATGGGAGAACTTCCGAGCTCGGAGGGCCAGCTGTTCATCCTCTAGCTGCTCTAACTGATCATCAGTTACGTCACATAGAGCAGCTAGGGAGAACCCACAAAGCGAATCGGTGGAAAAACCAGAAGCCGAACTGGGATCGGTGACCAAAGCCATCGACTGTGACTTCGACCGACGAGAGACAACGTCAATCTCGTGAGTCTTGAGGCGCGAGTACAGCGCGTCAAGAGTCGTGGTCGAGGTCTGTCGTGTCTTTGATGGTGGTCACCTTCATCTCCCACACGCGCAGATCGAGTGCGCGAGCATCCGGCGGCGTTGTCCGAGTCGGGTATGTGAGACCGACCGCTCGGAGGTTGCTCAAGATTTTGTGAAATCGCGAAAAGCACTCGCCCGATGACTCACCAGCAAGCATCTCGAATTTGTTGTATTCGCGCTTGAACCGGTCTGTCGAACCGTCTTGATCCGGTGGTGCCCTCATGGTATGCGTCGAGGTCACCCGGATGTCGAGGCGGACGACAGTGAGATATACGGTCAAACTCGCTACGACTCAACCCCTGGATGATGATGTTCCTTGCCTTTGCATTCGCCTCAACATCAGCCATGTTCCCGGCATTGATGTTCTCATCGGCAGGAACAGCGAATCGTACCTTGACCTTCCGCCAAATGGCATACCCCTGGGCTTGGATGTATGTCTCCATTCGGCTCTTCCAGAAGGGGTAATCGATGCCATCGAACACGGGTGGCTTGGTCGAGTACTTGTCCGTCGCCATGGCTCTTGAGACCGGTTAAGATCTATGAATTAGAGCTAACCGGCTCTGATACCAATTGTAGGACCGAAATGGCGACAGAGGGGGGGTGAATGTCGCTCGCTTCAAAAATCGCCCCCCGGGAAATCAAACACTAAGTGAAGTGTTCACACTGCTACAGGAAATGACTTGCTGGTTCAGCTAAAAAGAAAGGAGCAAATTATTGATCATCTAAGCTGAGAACAAAGTCTACTAGCTGCTGAAAGAGATGCATAAAAAGGAACCACAGATCGGTTGAAACAGTAGAACTAATATGCTAATTTCAGACTGCAGTTAGGCTGAAACTTTAACTGCATTTGCTGACCACAAAACAGTAGCTCCAAAGTCTATCTATTCAAACTACACAGGGAGAAGAAATTACAATCTCTGCTGGCCGAGAGCTCCTACTAGGACACCACAAAAATACTGCTTGAGAGCATCAGCCGAAATGAAAGGCTTGTGCAGCAACCGAAAAACTGAACAGGGCAACAGAACAGTCAACGAAAGAAGTTACTGGGACTTAACAAAAGAAACAAGGGAAGCTCAATTTTAACTTCTCTTAAATGAAACAAAAGGTCATGGCTTTAATCCAAATAGCATAGGGACTTTAAATCACAAGAGAAATCAAAATAAACTCAAGAATTTCAGGCAACCGCAAGTCTGAAATTTTCAGACAACCAAAAAGAAAACTTGTAAACTTTGAAAACCAGAGCAATTAAGGGTCCCTCCTTAATCTTCTTGAACCAACATAGTAAGATAAAGACTATAATAGCCCAAGGAGGTTAAAAGACCAAAGAAATCCAACTTATGAACATGAATTTCAGATTATGCCTGAAAGTCTGAAATCTTGCCCAAGCAGAACCAAAATCCAAAAAACTCCCAAACCCTTGATTCTTTGAACACGAAACTCTGGGGATATGATAGCAATATCCAATGAAGTCTACAGCACAAATTTCAGGTCATCTCCAAGAGTAAAACACATAAATACCTCAAACCCTAGAAATGCCTGAAGACTACAGGAAGGAACACTAAAACCTGAAATACTTGAGATTTGCAAGTCCTTTGCATATGAGATTTTGCAATTGAGTTAGCAACAACCTGAGAGCATCCCTGCAAGAATCTCAAGCCAAATCCTCAAGGGAATCAAAACTTCATCAAAACCCTAGATTCCAGAAACTAGAACAGAGGAGGCCAACAAAGCAAATTTGAGATTAAACCAAGTTAGCTCTTAGGGGAACCTGACCAAATGGTCTAAAACCAACCTCCCATCATCAAGCAACCCATTTTACACCTTCACAGCAAGAATCAACAAGAAACTCAAAATCTCATAAATCACCAAAAGAGATGATCGAAGGAAAAACAGAACAGGCAGCTCAACAACTGAATCAAAATCCAAACTCCACCATTTCATATTGATCAAGAGGAAGAGAGATACATGATTGAATACAGAGGAATGATTACAAGTCTCTCAATCCTTCCTTTCCCTCTCCCAACTCAAGAACTCCATACAAGCTTGTGAAGAAGGATGAACAACACTCAAGCACACCACCTAGAAACCATCGTAGAAGAGGCCAACCAGAGGGAGCACTGCTCTGTGTCCTCCAACCACTAAAGAGCCAAAGCTAAAACAACCTCTAAAGCCTATTTTGACTCCACCAACCCTTGAAGTGCTCAAGTGGGCATGCAGCCCCTCAATCCTATTTATAGCCTTGGCTAACGGGTCTCCGCCCCGTTACGCCTGCTAAATCCAACGGCGCCCGCTCCCGCTTGTGCAGCCTCGCGAATTTCCCGATTCGCCCCTCCTGCACCTTCCGGAAGCTTCGCGCTCCTTGCCTCGCACGCCTCGCAACCACCTCGAGTCTACGTCGTCTTCGACACCCCATGACCGTTCTGACCTCAGCGCCACCTGCGCCTAGTCCGGTCCACCGTGTCTCGCCACGACTCCACCCGATGTCCTGCAGGCACACAGACACGAAACACGTCAAATAGCACCGCTCGACACATCAAAGCCCAACTAACATTTTACTTACCACAGATGAAGTCCAAACCTGTCGAAGCAAAGGATATGCAACCTAATCCCATACGACCAAGTTTGACCAAAAATCCGACCGAGCCCGTTGCCCCGCGCAACGTCAAGGTCCGAACCACCCAAACCAAACTCGACTTAGCTAACCCAATGTCAAATACTCATCATACACATGGGATGACCTCCACATGGTCTCTCAGTTTCGGTTCCGGTTCTATGAACCCTGCTCCTAACTGCATCCATGTGATGTCTGCAGTGTTTACATTTTATCCTTAAGGGTACACCCATTTGGTTACTTTCAGATATAAAAAGGAAAGCATGGAGTTGCATTAGAGCCCTATGCTGCAACAATAGAGCAGAAAAAAATGACGAGGCTCTCAAAGCTACAAGCTCTGTCCCTAGTAGTGCTCTCTCTTCTGTGCTTTTCGCTGCAATTGCAATGGTCTCACGGGCTTGATCAGCAGGACGAACCAAGACAAGTAAGCCGCCATTGCCATCTTCCTCAATCTTGCTAATTAACGAAGCACAACGATGCATGTTTATCAATCTTGCAATTAATGGTCGCAGATATACGTCGTCTACCTCGGGAGAGACGACACGAAGGTGCTGATCTCGTCATCGCTTCACACCACGACATGCTCGCTTCCATTCTCGGAAGGTATGGAGTCCCTACCGCTCGAGACAGATTATCTTCGACCATTACTTTCATGATTATGTGGCGAAAAAGTTGTAAAAATGAAACAACATGGAAGTACTCTTCATGATAACTCTACTAATATAATTTTGAGGTCAGAGTCCACAATTTTTGTCTATGTTAGTGATAAAATTTTTAAAAGGTTTCTGCACACATTCTGGGGCGACGTGCATCTATTTTGGAATATTAAAGGTATATAGCGCTATTGGTATAGGTATTAGTAGGAAGATGTTGCTCAAATGCACCTTTGCTTTTCATGGAGGCCGTATATTTCAAAACAAGATGAAACGCATGCAAAATGAAATGGGAGAGTTTTTAATTAAGATATCTTGACAGAAGAGCATAACTATTAATTATATATAGGCACGAATGTTGCAATTAAATAAAGAATTTTAGTAAAATTTGCCTTAGAACGATCGATAGGAAATTCGTATGCTAGGGTTTATAATCTGAAATAGAAGAAGTGATTAAAATGACAGAAGGGAAATTCCTCGCCAAAAAGGGAATTGTGCGCTTAAGAACGAACTTCGTGTTTTTAAGAGAAGCCCAAACAGAAGGTCCTGCTGTATAAAATTCTCTTGTTGAACTTTAGAAAATATTGTATTATATCTCCACTTAAAAAATGGGGATTAATTTATATAAAACATTTATCTTCGCATTAATCAAGTTGATTAATGTACTGCAATTTTATGGTTTTGAAGCAAGGAGGAGGCTCTTGAGTCGATTGTCTACAGCTACAAATACGGTTTCTCGAGCTTTTGCAAGGCTCACAAAATCACAAGCGAGAAAGATACAAGGTAACCGATTCATAGAGATGACGAGTGTATACCTCCGTCATTCCTTTTGAATTCTTCTTACAAAATCAAGGACAAGTCCTAGAAGCATGCCACACATGTTAAAACAAAATGGCATCTACCTATACAAGAAAAGAAAAGAATATGTAGATGCACGAATACATGCATCATTGACCTAACCCTTTGGTAGAAACATTGCGGAAACCTGGTTGATCATTGACCACCTTTCATATAGGCATGCATTGGAGAACCAGTATGCATGCAGATCAATGGATATACACTACAACAAAACATCCGTGGGGAGACATCATATTTGTAAGTTAGAGACGTTTTGTTTCGTCTCCCACAGACAACTGAGGCGCTTTTATAAAGCGTCATAGAAACGTCTCTACATGAACCGTCTCAAAAATATAGAGACGCTCTCTAAGGCGTGCCTATATTATTTGAGACGTTCATTAGAGATATCTGCACTGTATCCCTATAAAGTTAGAGACGCTTTTATAAAAACGGCTGCACCACGTCTCAATTAATATAGACACGTGCGTTGAGACGTTATGTGACGTCTCAAGATGTCCTATGTAGTATGTATTTTTATTGTGATTGGTATATATTTTCTTCTATACACACAAATACGTATCCGTATGAGAATATAGTATTCCATATATTTATTATATATACATGTATATATAATAATTTTATAGGCAGCACCATAATATTGAGTACATATTTTATAAAATATAAGGAATGGGCGTAGCACAACAGATATACTGTTATAAGAAAAGCAAACCAACTACAACTGGAACCAAGCCACACCCCGGGCAAACCATTGGCAATTGACAAATTCGTCACCATTGCACCCTCCAAACCCCAAAGAAGTTTACATAAGAGAGGTTTACAAATAATTATAGCATCCATTTAAATCAACAGAGTTCACAACTAAATAAAAATCTAATATGCGATAAACACATGTCGGTAAAACATCCTCCAATTTGACACACATCTTTTTTTAAACTGCTATAATAAATCATCCGGTCTATTTCTTCAATCAGAAAATTGTGCATCAGGTCTTCCACTCTGCATTTCTTTTCATAGTCCTCCATATCCTGCAAACATAGCAATATTAACAACAAAATATCAGATATGAGCAATCATGAAAAATCTTACGGTACAAGTATTTTCTGAAAAATCAGATAGTGTGGAAATTTATCGTCTTCACTGCATCGTTACTGCAATGGCCAATGGGAAGTATTTTCTGACTCAATGATGAAAAGTACCTGGAAGTGGAGGTGATTGATTGTGGCAAAGGCACACAAGCTGTTGTAACCAAGTCTAAAGTACGGACTTGCAGCCTCAGCCGCAATGTGCAGTGCAAGCAGGAAGCTTTCAGGATCAATTCGTGGAGGCAGGCGGTCAAATAAAACTATAGAAGGGAGAAAGCCATGTCTTTTCTTAGACATGTTTTCTGCAAAATTTCCATGAAAAAATTTTGTTAGCTTTGAACGAATGGCACAAATAAAAGCATCAAGTTCAAAGGCAGTCCTAAATACAGCACTCAATCCTGACAAATGTCCTTTTTGCCTGTTTTCTTACCAAGAATTGACATAATTATAAGAAACCATACTGGACTACAACGTTTTTTTTTCTTTTTTGACTGAAAGGACTACAATGTTTTGACAAAGATAAAAACAAAAACACTAAATTGAAATTTCATGCTTCTAAATTATGACAAGTTTTATATTTACCCACAAATTCAAGTTGATACACTAAAATCAGTGTTTCTACTTCCTTCTAAAGAGATTGGTAATCAAGCTAAAAGTCCATAATTCTTATAAAATAGGATGAGCCAAATACTATACCAAATTGAGGTATTTAACTACCTATGTCCAATATAGCAAGCCGCAAATTAAGACACCTACCAAATTATGCCTATGCCCAAAATACAATTAAGCTATTTTAACTACCTAGGATCTTTTAGTATGTTCATCATAACCATGTACGAGAATCAACTCTAGTCCTATCATTACAGTTACAGCAGAAAGTTATAACAAACTTCTTTGATCTTCACAGGAAAGAAACATGAACCAAAAAATCTATCCTAGTACTACTTCTAGCAGTAGAACTGTAAAGTGTGCGAATTCTTACATCAACATGACCTTTGTTAAGACTAAATATGCCGAGTTTGGCTGGTATTTTCCTTACCTGACCGAGGAGGAGAGAGTTGAGGAAGAACTCGGTAGGGAGCCCATCCTCCTGTGCAGGCTTCTTTGGGTTGGCCTAGCAATTTACCTCATTTTGACTAAGCTGGTAGTAGCAGTAGCACATTACAATCCATACGCAAAGCAAAGATACTCTTATTTATTCAAATAAAAATTGTCATGTGCTCAAGCATCTAAATAAATACAAAATAAGTCTTTCTGATTAAGCAGATAATTTCCTTCTAGCTGCATCTAAATTGTTCACGAAACAAAAATTCCTGCTACCTGAATTTATGTCACTGAAAGCACACAACCATGCTCTACTCATCATCATCTGTGGTGTTGCACACCCATATCAAAAAGATCCCTTGGCTTGAATCTCGTTACCACATGCCATCCTGCAGCTTTTGGATCTTCAACATAAAAAACTTGTTCCACTTGGGATGAAAAGACAAATGGATCATCATCTAATTTCTCTCCACTGTGTATCTTCCGAGAGAAGTTAACAAGGGTTAACCCAAATTCATCTATTTTCATAACAGATCTATGATAGACTGCGATGGAAGAGTTGCCAGTGATGTCGGTGCGGTGGTGGCCGTAGAGCGGCGACACACGGGAGGAGGAGGAGAGCTCGCCGGTGGTGGGGAGGAAAGAGCAGTGGCGCGCCGGCATATATGGTGGAGGAGAGGCGAAGCAGCTGTGATGCGGTGGCGTCCGGCGAGGGATCGATTTGGGAGAGCAGCAGAGGGGGCCAAGGGAGAGAAGCAAAAGGGGGCTAGGGGAGAGTGCTTGCGGCAGCCGGAGAGTAGGGAGAGGCGGCGGTGCTGTGAAGGTGGCGGCGGTGGACTCGGTGAGCTGGGTGGAGAAGGCGACGGGGCTGAGAAGATGCGGTGGAGGAGAAGGAAGGCGCGGTGGCGACTGGTGAAGGGAGGCGCAGATGCAGAGCGGTGGCGCAGAGGAGGATGCGGCCGGGCTAGTGGAGATGGGGGGATGGCGGACGCTGGTGGAGATGGTGGCGGTGGGACGCTTGGTGGCGCGGTGGCGAGCCGGCCTGGCCTCGCCGCCGGCCGGAGCTAGAGAAAGGAGGAGGGAAGCAAATGGGGTTGGGGAAGAAAGAAGTGACAGGCTCGGTTCCTTCCATAGGCGGTGGCGCTAGTTTTGGTGAGATTGGGGATTTGGGATTTTGTGATTGAGCCCTCGAGAAATCTAGGATTTACAATTAGATCCTTTCCCCATTTGATTTCTTCTGTTCTGGCCCTCTGGAAGTCCGATTTCATCGCGGTTTGATCCTACGCATCCGTGATGACGCGTACTTCTGTATGGAGCAGTCTAGATTTGTCGTTTACGTGCCTAGATCGCGCCGGCCTGCGGAAAAGCACAAAAATGTAAAATGATCCAAATTGAGCAATTAATTATAGAAAAACGTGTAAATGGTGATAAATGGTCCCAAAATGCGAAGAATATGAGGGTAAAATGACGGGTAAATATATATAAAAAATGACGCATGTCAGCAGTAAAATACGTTACGGACCTGGGCTGAATCTTGCCAATATTACCCCGAGCTGGACTCAAATTACCTGGGCTATATACTACATACATTTTTATACCCTTGGCTAAAGCCCACCTTCCCAGGGGCCCAATTCAGCCCCTGTTAATGCGTGAACATTCTAAACCTTAGGTTGAGAGTTCGAACCCTGGGATTGATATTTTTTTATGTTTTCAGCCACTGGACAAAAGCGAAAGAAAAATCTCAGGTTGTGAGTTCGAACTTTGAGATTGATATTTTTTTATGTTTTATATATATACCGTTACTAACACCATTTTGTTTTTTTAATATTCTTATATGGAGATAATAGATAAGACGTCTCAAATGATAAATAAGACATCTAAAATTCCGTCTCTATACATGAGACGTACTCCAAAACGTCTTAGCAGCCGTTTTAATATAATTTAATAGCGTGCAACCCTTTAGAGCGTCTCAAACTGCGTCTCTATTTCAATTGTGGTTCTAAAAAGAGAGACATGATTCAAAGCGTCTTAAACAAAACATCTTAATATGTTCATTTTGTTGTAGTGATAAGATATGCAATATAATTATATTTAATGAGGAGGCGAAATAATACTAATATAAATAAAAGTAGCTAAAAATCGAAGAAATATACTAGGAGTTTTAAGATCACGAGGGGGCCAGCCCATGTCTCCCTCTGCCCTAGATATAAATAACACGAGAAGTACTTTTATACTTTCCTATCTAATAAGAGTAATACTAATTTCAAAACACAAGAGGTAAGTAACATCTATCCACCATTAATCGTACTTTAAAAATTACGCAAATCACTATTGAGAAAAACATAAAAACACTTTCCAAATAACACATCAATTATAGTAGCTTGGCAACAACCTCACCATCATTATTGCTAGCTAGATGCATGCCGTGCTAACACTGCATGCACTATCCATCGTCACAACAAACACCTGGATCTTCTTACATAGTGTTTGGTAATCTTACATAGTGGCCGTAAGATAGAGGAGTAAAATCGGCATTTTTCGCATTCCATGTATAGGTCCTAGCTAATAGAAATGTGTTGATGCGTGCTAACTGATGTTGATCATGCTAATTTTTGTACCATGTGATAGAGCTGCCTGAAGTGCTCAGCATAAAGCCAAACACGGCAGTCCCCGTGCTTACAACTCGGAGCTGGGACTTCCTTGGACTGGACTACAACCAGCCAACTGGTTTACTCCATGACGCTAAACACGGAGATGGTGTCATCATCGGGATAGTTGATACAGGTATCTGGCCAGAATCTCAGAGCTTCAACAACGATGGATTCGGACCTGTACCATCCCGGTGGAAAGGAATTTGCCAAGTAGGCCAAGCATTTGACTCGAACAATTGCAGCCGGAAGATCATCGGAGCTCGATACTACGCAGATCATCTCGACCCAAAGGTCTTTGAGCGAGAGTACAAATCTGCCAGGGATATCAGTGGCCATGGAACGCACACGGCATCGACAGCAGCTGGCGTCCTGGTGCCAAGTGCGAGCTTTCATGGGCTTGCAGGCGGTTACGCCAGAGGAGGCGCTCCTCGTGCCCGTATCGCTGTCTACAAGGCATGCTGGAAAGGTGCTGGATGTGATTTGGTAGCTATCACGAAAGCGATTGATGACGCCATACATGATGGAGTTGATGTACTCTCATTATCGCTTGGTGGCCCAAGTTTTGAGTTCCCTGAAGCTGTGCACGCTGTGGTGAATGGCATAACTGTCGTCTTCTCGGCAGGAAACAATGGCCCTGCTCCTAGGACAGTTTTTAATGCATCCCCCTGGGCTATAACAGTTGCATCAGCCACAATAGATCGTGCTTTCCCGACCGTTCTCACCCTCGGCAACAACGAGAAATTAGTGGTATATTTCGTCTTCGTCTTCTTCTTTGGCGAGGAAATTTGTTCAGTTGCATGTCTTTGGAAATTTCTTGTCGATTTTTCAGGGTCAATCTTTGTTCTATGAGAGAAAGGAGATGGACCACTGGTTTGAGTTGTATACAGTTTGGCGAGTCAGGTAAATTCTGCACTCCTTAATTCCCCAACGTGGCTACCTGGCTTACACATTTCTGGCAAGTTTTGGCTGAATGTTTGATACCATGTGAATGTGACCATGTAGATGTGATCAAAGCTCTCTGAATTCCACTGACGTAGCTGGGAGGATTGTGTTCTGCTACTCTCCTAATCTTGTGAAGACAAATTTGCCAATCAATGATCTGCCCCTCGCTATAGCATCAGCAAAGGAAGCATCTGCCAGAGGGCTCATTTTTCCAATGTATACTTATGATGTTATCGACTTTACTGAAGGTTGTGACACCATGGCATGCATTCTAGTAGACTTCGAGGTGGCTGACAGAATAAAAGCATACATTACGAAAGCCAGGTGAGCTTAAGTTTGTTCCTCCTATTTTAAATGCTTCCTTCAATTATAAAAATATATAATGGAAGTACTTTTAATGACAAATCTACTGGTATCATTTTCATGTGACAAATGTAAAGACTTTTTTGTATATTAGTGGTCAAAGTATTAAAAAGTTTGACTGCATGAATTCTACAACGTCACCTATTTGGAAACGAATGGAATTAGGATTGAATGTCAAATTCATTAATTTGCATACCTATTGCTTCTTGATTATGATGTACTCAGAAGACAATTTCATGCAAAAATATATCATCCTAAATACATCAATGGTTAACAGCAATGAAAACACCACATCAGTGGCTAAGGTGTCTCCGACTAGTACAAGGATTGGAAGCGAAGTCCTTGCTCCAAGAATTTCAACATTTTCCTCAAGAGGGCCCAGTCCACTTTTTCCCCAATTCCTCAAGGTACATGCATGCAATGTGTGATCAATTGTTAATTTCTTAATCACAATTGATAGCGCAAAATTTCGTCCTCTGTTTGTCTATACGTACATATTTAGCATTTCAAATTTTCAATTAGATCGTTTACCCATATTTATATTCTAGAGCCAATTACTTATGAAGTGAAACATTATGCCGAGTGATTTTCGGACATATATCATCTGCTTTCTGTGTTAGTGTCTCAATGTCCTCCTGTGGAAGGATGATGTATTTCATATTGTTAGTGTCCCTTATTTTATCTTACTTGGAACCTTCTACGTTATTCATTTCCTAGATAAAATTTTGTTATCGAATCCATATTCGATCTCTGACAGCACATCAGAAATCTTGTCCAGAAATGTTTGAGTATAGCCTAAATTTTATTCTTCCGCCTGGAGATGGCATTAACTATATATGTTTTTCATTTGAACAGCCTGATATTGCAGCCCCTGGATCTAACATTTTGGCAGCAGTGGGAAATTCATATGAGATCAAGTCTGGAACGTCAATGTCGTGTCCCCATGTGTCCGGTGTAGCAGCATTGCTGAAAGCACTCCATCCAGACTGGTCTCCCGCCATTATCAAGTCAGCACTAGTAACTACAGGTACTACGCATTTCTAAACTCCAAACAAGTTCCAATTTCACACTGCACCTTACTGATATTTGAGTCTTTCAACATGGATCAGCTTCAACTAACAGCTATGGCTTACCGATACTGGCCGACGGGAAGCCTCAGAAGATTGCAGATCCTTTCGATTACGGTGGTGGCTTCGTTGATCCTAATAAAGCAGCTGATCCGGGTCTAGCATATGATGTTGATCCAAAAGATTACATGAAATTCTTTAGCTGTGGTTTTAACATCTCGGATATTGGTTGTGAAACCCCGTATAACCTGAACCTTCCATCAATTGCCATCCCAAATCTGAAAACGTCAATAAGTGTGTGGAGGACAGTGACAAATGTAGGGCAAGCAGATGCAGTTTACAAAGCTTTCTTTCAGTCACCTCCTGGAGTGGAGATGTCAGTGGAGCCATCACCCGCAAGTTGCAAGGGAGCTACATGTTTGGGAGCTTAGCATGGCATGATGGCGGCTCTCACTGGGTGAGGATCCCGATCGCGGTTCGAACGATAATAGATGATTTCTATTCAGAGATCTCATAAGCAGAATAAAAAAACAGATGAATGTATTTGATGGATTAGACATGTTTGTATTCTGTATTGTTAGATGTATAGTGGCTTCTTTAATTTTCCTTGAGTGGTTTCTAGTTACTTTACTGTTGTATGTTCTAGTGTCGATTAATGAATAAGATGAAATAAAGCGGATAATTTGATGAAATATACGTGGAAAGTGGAGAGGAAAGTTGTATTTGTTTTATGCATTATTGTTTTGAAGGAAAATTTCAAAACTGGACACAGGTCGATCCTATATTTGACAAACAGACATATTTCTACATTGTAACGGCATAATAAGTAGAGGTATACTAAAAACAATTGTCCACGTAGGCAGCTACCATCTAATGTGGTGTTTCACGTGTCAAACAGGACATTCCCACAGGAACAACATTATTTGGATCCTATGTACGATAATTCAGCCCATAATTTTATTTGGATAGGGAGAATCCGAAACAAAATTCAGCCTAAGCCCTAAGTAGCATGTTTTGTGCTCTACTCTGTTCTTCTAAAAATTGCTCTGTTGCTGAAGTGCTTGGTTCTGATTATCAGAACATCACGTTCAAAAGAACCTTGCATGTGGAGGTTTTGATGAAATGGAACAATATTATGGCAATGTGCCATGATATTCAATTAACAAATAAGGATGATATGGTTAAATGGAAATTGGACAAAAAAAATGGTCAGTTCTCGGTTCACTCGATGTATCTTGCTTTGGTTAACTCTAGTTTTGTTTTTTTTCTCCTAAGTACATTTGGAAAGTGAGGATACCCCTGAAAATCAAGGTATTCCTTTGGTACCTGGGCAGGGGTATTGTATTGACTAAAGATAACCTTGCAAGAGAAATCGGAAAAGGAAAGATAAGTGGTGTTGCTTTTGCTCATCTGGTGAAACCATTGATCACTTATTTTGGAAGTGTCCATTGGCAAGATATGTATGGCAGGGTGATAGCCGCCGCTTTTGGCTTCATTCTCATGGGCTTCAGTAGAAAGAACCAGCACAGTATTTGTGTGGGGATGGACTTTCCTCTCTCCTTCCCTCTCTGCCTTCTAGCTGCACCAAGTCGCCCCCTAGCTACGCCGCCCCTGTTCATCCATAGTGCCGCCATTACCGCCGCTCGCTTTAATTCGCACCCAACGCTCCCCACTCCCTTCTTTCCACTATAAAAAGGACCCGAGTCAACCTCCTATTGGCATTCCTCCTTCTGCCACCGCCAGTGCTAGCTCTCCTCAATGGACTTCGAGCCATGCCAACCCTCTCTTGTGCTCATTTGACATCTCCGGTCCTCATGCTTAGCCTAATTGGAGTCTCCTCCTTTGCAACTCGCCGGAAGCCATGTCTTCCTCGACTCGAGTTGCCCTTCCTCGCCGATGTTTCCGACCACCGCCGTCCGATTCCTCCCACCCAGAGCACCCTCATCACCCCGTGAAGCTAACCCTGGTGCCAATTTGGAGCACCATGACTCCACCTTCACCGGTGCCGATCACCCTCTTCCATCGCTCTAGCCCATTGTCACCAGCCCACCTCCAGTTTCCCCTAGCTCCTCCCTCCATTCCAGTGAGCTTCTGACTTCTCCCAGTAGCTCCCCTCCCATTTAATTTAGCTCTAATCAAGTAGTTTTCCGTTGAGCCTATTGCCATATTCCCGCCGTCGCCGAGCTAGCTGCTGGCAGTTCTCTGGTTCCCCTCGACCCGCGCCACTTCACTAAGGTGCACCCGAGCACGAGTAAACCATTTTGGAAAGGGGTTCTTGATCATATACCCTCCTTTTTTTTTGCAAATCTAGGATTTACCCTCCCGCCTCAATGACATGTGGGGTCATCGTAAGTCACTGACACGTGGGCCAGGAGGGTAAATCCTGAATTCTCATCTATGAGGAGGGTATATGATGAATAAAACCTTTTGGAAATGCTCCTGTGCTGCTGTGGCCTTCCTCGCCGTCATCAGTGTTAATTTTATCTTCAGCAATTATTGACCATGCTTAGTAACTATCAATGAACCACTCACCGGTGGCCCCCATACAGGTTTGAGGCTAATGTTAGACTGACATGCGGCCCCACCCCAGTTAATAAATCTTTCAATCATTGGTTTAAAGTTTTGGGCCACTACATGTGGGCCCAAAAACACTGTTTACACAGTGTCAAGGCCCACATGTTAGCCTTTCGCCCTTTTCTTTTAAAGGAACAATTTAAATAATTCATAGGCCCCACGTGTCATACACTGAACTCTTAAAAATTAAAAATATTTTGAAAATTTAAATAAATAATTGTGGGACCCACCTAATTAAAGAGAACTCTCTATTTATTTTTGGTATTTTTTTTCTAGAAATAAACTTTGAAGAGATCGTTCTCCCTTGTCTTAGCTCCAAATGTAGTGAAACTTGTTTCTAAAATTTTCTAAATTCAAGTTCTTTTTTTGGAATCTAGTTTTGTTCAATTTAGAGTTCATTTTAATTTATTTGGGTATTTATTTACTCTCTTTGTCTATTGTCTGTTTTCGGCGTGTTCGTCCAAGTAGAATTCGAAGAGGCGACCGAGCCTCAAGTCGATGCATCACAAGAGTAGCAAGACCCACTAACCTGTGACCCAGGTGAGTCAATATTTTAATCATTTTGATCCTATATTTTCATGTAGATTATGTTATTTCAATCTAGTCAAATATGCATGCTTTATTTTATGTACAAGAATATGTTACTTGTAATGTAGTTCTCACCTATTTGCTGGTTTAGTAATATAATTATGCCATCCTTGAAAACTTGAGAATCCACGAACCTTGCCACCTTAGATAATATTAATAACTAGATTAGCTATAGGTCTTGAATAAATGTCATGCTAGTCTTATCAAGTCTTGGAGCACTAGTACGCCCTAATCATCAATCTTAAACATAAAATCTTAATTTGGGATAGTCACGGGATGTAAGTAACTAGTAGTTTGAGATAACTTATCTCATGCTTATCCAAAACCCTAAAAACTTGCTATACCTATCTAGGCAGATGGTAAGAGTGGTTGGTATGGAGGTAACATGAGAATATGTGGTTTGTGGTATGTACCGCCTAGACAAATTAAGAATTTAATCCTATGATGACTTTCTTGTGTAAAATAGTACTACCATAAGCTGGCAAACTGTAGGCTTGGCTGAATAATTTACTAGACCTCGGAGTCTTTCCACAGGTGGGGAGTGCAGTTGTGCATGTGCGGACCAAAAATCTAGTATGAATGGGACACCGTGTAAATGTGATGTGTACCCATTTCACCAGCAGTGTGGAAAGCTATGGTCCAGCTATGCCAAGTGTTAGGGTATTACTTCCCGCGCTAACTTATGGGGGGCTACCCCTGGTAGTTCACCCTAGGGGGGACTGGCCATGGGGTGAGATATTATAAAGGTGAGAGACCATGTGGAGATATCCCCATGTTTGTGATGAGTAATTGACGGTTGTTTTAGAGAGTTTGAGTGTTGTGGGTATTCTAGGGTTGAGTACCTTTTACTTATGCTATTTCGTGCGGTGTTATGTGACGGTTTGCTTGTTTGTGTGACTGCAGAACTTCGGAGGTAGGTCATGGTGAGGCGAGGAGGACCAGAACTAGGCACAGGAGGTGTTGAGGTCCAGACAGTCGGTGATGCCGAAGATGATCGAGGCTGGTGAGGTGGTTGCGAGTCGGGAGACAAGGAACCAGAGCTGGAGCTACTGGTGATGGACACGATGGGCAACGATGAGTGAACCGGGACTAGGCTCAAGGAGGAGTCAGAGGTCCAGACGGTTGCGGTCGTGTGCGACGGAACTGACCAGGACTAGACTCAGGTGGAGTCGGAGGTCTCGGTCGGAGTCAGGTGGACATGACGGGCAGCGGTGAGGTGGATCGGGACTAGGCTCAGGGAAGAGCTGAGGTCCAGACGGCCAAGATGCCGAGTGTGGTCGTGTGCAGCGGAGCGGATCGGGACTAGACTAGGGCAATTTGGTAAATTGACTCGAGAAAATGAGTGGAGTGGGTGGTTCTCCCTCCAAAATCTGGTTGAGAGTGGTTTTACTTCCATTGCCTCATATGGATGTGAGGAGAGTAAGTGAAGGTAGTATGCCACTTCTTGTATTTCTCCTTGAGGGTGTGCCCTGGTTGTTAAAAAGGAGGAGTGAGCTCTGGATGTATGCATTGAGAGTCAGTAGAGACAGTGTGTGTTGCTCTCATGTATGACCTCAAGTAGTGTAAGCATGTAGTGTGTGTTCTTCCTTTTATCCAACAGTGTATGGGGACGTAGTGGTTGTAAACCTCTTGTAATCATTCATCTCTCCTAATCGATATGAGAAATGCAGTGATTGAGATGATTTGGGTTCTTGAATGACTTTGAGTTCTTCCTGCTGTTCTCTGCTTCTTTGTGCTTTTTGAGTGATTCTTGTTTGAAAAGCTGCAAAATGGATTGCTATGAACTGGGAGAATCCTCAAGGCCATTTGGCTAGCTATTCCCAAGAGCAATGATTTCAAGGAGCTGATTTTTCCCAAAGAAGTGCAGCGAAGAAATTTCCTCTGTTTCTAAATTTCTAGGGTTTGATATCAGGGGATGATGGACTCTCTTGATTTCCCTTTAATAAGTGTCTTCAAACTTGTGCTGTGATGTTGAGAGATCATGTCCAGTTGAGTTTCTCAAGTTCTTGAGCAAAGGGTTAGAGATTAGTGAGAAATCTGAAAAACCAGTTTCATTCCCAATACTTTGTCAGATTTCAGCTCAAATATTTGTTTCTTGCTCTTGTGATGAGTTTTCTTGTTTCCTAGGGTCCCTTTGCTGTTTAGAATAGGTTATTGCTCTTTTGGCCAGAGAGAAACAGCTGCAATTCATCAATTTGGCCAAAATCTGCATTTTCAGTAAAATCTGTGAAAAAGGGTTCAGTCGGCTGCTCTGTTTTTCAGGGAGCCAGTCATACCGCTAACCCTAGCGGTCAGACCGCTCGGGCGCCACCGGTCAGACCGGCCCAGGAGAACCGGTCAGACCGAAACCCTTTAGCAGTCAGCCCGGGCCAGCAGGAGCGGTCAGACCGACTCCAAGCCGGTGGTCGGACCGGTCATGTACCGGCGGTCTGAACGGCCTAGCTTGTGTGGTCTGACCAGCCAGCCCCTGTTTTCTCTTATTTTGTTCTTTGCTGCAAGCTTCATTCTATTGCCTCAATTGCAAATTTCTCTTCTGTGTACTAGAGGTTCCAGTAAGCATGTCTTATCATCTTCATAAGCTTTTGTAGCTATCGGAGATAAAAGACGCTGGTGAATACTTGGGGGCAAATTTTAAAGAGGCACCATTCACCCCCTTTGTTGCCATTTCCGATCCTTGAATTTGTATCAGAGCCGGTTAGCTCTTCTCAATAGATCTTAACCGGTCTGTGAGCCATGGCGACAGACAAGTATTCCACCAAGCCCTAGATTTTTTATGGGATCGACTATCCCTTCTGGAAGGGTCGGATGGAGACCTATATTCAGGCTCAGGGCTATACAATATGGCACAAGGTTAAAACGCGGTTTGTTGTTCCTGTTGATGAGAACATCAATGTGGCAAACATGCCCGATGTTGAGGCGAATGCTAAGGCAAGGAACATCATCATCCAAGGGTTGAGCCAAAACGAGTTTGATTGCATTTCTCATCTTTCGTCGGCCTTCGATATTTGGGTGATCCTCGATGCTTACCATGAGGGCACCACCCAAATTAAGACGGTACGACAGGACCAGTACAAATGAGATTACAACAAGTTTGAAATGCTCACTGGAGAGTCCCTTGATGAGTGCTTTGCGAGGTTTCATAAGATTTTGAGCAACCTCCGAGCGGTCGGTCTCACATACCTCGACTTGGACAACGCTCGCCAAATGCTTTCGGCTTTGGATTTGCGTATTTGGGAGATGAAAGTGACCACCATCAAGAACACGACAGATCTTTCAACTTTGACTCTTGATGTGTTGTATTCACGCCTCAAAACTCACGACATTGACATTATCTCTCGCAAGTCAAAGTCATAGTCGATGGCTTTGGTCACCGATCCCAGTCTTGCTTCTAGATCCTCTTCTGATGTGGTTTCTGGATTTTCTCTTGTTGCTCTTTGTGAGTTAGATGATGATCAATTAGACCAACTCCCAGAAAACCAATTAACCCTCCTAGCCAGAAAATTCTCTCATGCATACAAGAGGGTGAGAGATAGAAAGAGAGGAGGGCCCGTGATTTGCTTCGAGTGTGGTGGCCCTAACCACATTCGGGCTAACTGCCTCAAGCTGGAGAAGGGCAAGAACGACTATAGCGGTCCGAGCAAGAACGACTACATCAACAAGAACCGCAACAAGAAGCCCCCAAGCAAAGGGAAGAAGTTCCGCGACCTTGGCAAAGCCAAGAAGCTCTTCCGTCGCGTCCTCACTGCCTTCGACGACATCGACCTCAGCGAGGTGGAGGGGTGGAGTGACGACGATGGGAAGGATGATCAAGAACCCAAGGATGGCAACGACTTCACCGGCATGTGCTTCATGGCCCTTGAGGGCGACATCAGCGACAGCGAGCTCTACTCTGACTCCGATGAGGTACATTGCAGCTTGTGTGGCAACATGTCAAGGGGTATGGCTAGAACGATTGTTGGCTGACATGTTAGAGATGAAGATTGAAAAGGTAACCTTGAAGATCGATAATCAGTCTGCAATTGTGTTGTGGAAAAATCCAGTCTATCATGAGAGAAACAAACACATCAATACCCATTTCCATTACATTAGAGAATGTGTGGAATCAGGGAAGATAGAGGTGCAGCATGTTTGCACAAAAGACTAGTTTGCTAATATCGTGACTAAGTCGCTCGGAAGATTGAAGTTCATGGAGATAAAGGAGAAAATCAGTGTGTGGAACATCAAAGGAAGACAACAAGCTTTAGGAGAAGATTGATGGAGTTAATCTAGTTGTCTTCAGGTTTGGTTGAGTCCATGACTAGTCCTACGACCACGACAGTCTTTACGACCTGTGTGTATGTTTGAATACTGTAGCAATCGCAAGTCAAGTAATAGTCGGAGATGGATACTGTAGCAGCTGTAGTCGTAAAAATACTGTAGCAGTCGTAAGTCAAGTAGCAGTCTAAGAAGAGTACTGTAGTAGTTGTAGTTGTAAAAGTATTGTAGCAGTCATAGTCGTAAAAGGTCAGGATGTAAAGTCCGCATAGGATTCAGAGTAGTCAAAAAATAAAGTCAAAGTGTGTCCATGTAGGACTCTCATCGTGGGATGTCATATTAAATACGGAGCCTTATATGTTGCTTTTTTATATAAAAAAGACGACAACGATGGTGCGGCATTTCTTAGTGGTAGCGGCAAGTCGCTCACAGGTCGGCGGCAGCGATGAGACTACTCTTGGCCTCTTCATACCGGCGTCAAGAGTTCCGAGATTGACGGCATTGGCCTTTTATTTAGTCCTGAGGTTCAAAGCTGGCGCTCTTGTAACCTATCTGTGTTGTTCTAGTCTTCACATGTATTCTCCTCGTGATGTATGTGTAGTTCTGTCTGTCTGTAAGCCCTTCCTTGGGCGTTGTTGTTTCTCTCTTTAATTTCACGAGGGGACCTCCCCCTCCGTCGATTCCTCAAAAAAAATTCAAAGCTATCAGTTGGTGGCACAAACATATGTATCTTCGTTGTGGTAATTTACTGTACGTAATCAAAATTCAAAACAAAATATTCCATAAGATAGGTGAGCTTTATGCAATACTTTTTGTGAAGTAAGCTTCTTGTAATAACAGTATATATGAGTGTCCCAGTCAGTGCTTACATCGAGGATGGCCCTGATGGTGGGGTTGTTGCTCCAACGGTGATGGAGGAAAATAATCCTTCCACTAAACTAAATTTGCACGAGCTCCCACGGTTTACACTGCAAGCTCTTTGCAAAAAGAATGGCATTCGGGCTAATATCACAAATGTGGCAATGGCAAGTGCTCTTCAGTTTTTAGATGTGGTCGTCGGGGTTGAGGACTTGCGAGGCTCTGGCGCGGTTGTCGCTGCCATTGGTACGCTGCCTACTGTGGCTGCGGTGGATGGCTTACACGTGCTTGGGCTTAGTTTTGTCGATGCTGATGACACGCTACCCTCCATGGACGTCGACCCAGCTACCGCCGACACGGAGCCTGAAGTAATCGATTCCGGCGCAGCAGTCCAAGATGTTCCTACTGCTGCTCTTAGCACTGCTGGCACGTTTTGTGCTGCAGGCACGTCTCCAACCGCTGTGGATGCGGCACCTACTGCTGCTGTCCCCTCAGCTGAAACTGCAGCAGAGGAAAAAGAGGACGACAAGAAGAACAATAATGACGAAAAGGTGCTACCGCCCGACAGCAAGAAGATGGCACCTCTAAGGCGCAGCCAAAGGAGTTCCGCGATGAGTGATGAACACACGCTCAAGAAGGTGGATCGCAGGGTGGCAGCATGCAACCTAGAATCAACAGGTACCTCACCTTCTTTCCTCTCTTTTATAGATTCTCGCATTTCTTCAAATTTGAGCAACCTAGGTGTTTCTTTGGGTAGAGATGATAAATTAATTAACAATTCTATTGTCTCGATTAAAAACATAGAAATAGACAGACTAATGGTCTCCCGTAAGAAGAGATCAGAGAACAAACATAAAGTAATTAACCATACCGATGATGATGAGGAGGAAAGACTTGATGCAATCCTCGGCCACGTCTATGGTAATTCAAATGAGGATATGCAAGGCCGGGAATATGATCACATATTAAGTGATCTTACTCCTGTCCCTCGTAAGAAAAAGTCTAACTCTGCCAAAAAGAATAAAACTGGCAGACCTCCAAAAAACCAAAAACCCCGTCCAAACTGTGTCTCCAATGAAAGGAGTTTTTTTGGAATAGCAGAGGTCTTGTTGACTTGGCTAAACACAGATATTTGGTGGAGATGGTAAGAGAGGAGCAAATCAATTTCATTGCACTCTCGGAAATGGGTCGTGATGATTTTCCCGATGCGACCCTTAAAAACTTTTGTGGTGGACGTGACTTCATTTGGCATAGCATGGCCCCACATGGATGCTCAGGTGGAATGTTATTAGGTGTTGACTTGAGAGTCTACGATATTGGATCCATAGATGAGGGTTACTTTTATATCAAGTTCTGCCTTCATAATAAATCTAATGGATTCAAATTTGCACTGTATACGGTATATGGGCCGGCACAACAGCAAAATAAAGAGGCCTTTCTTATAGAAATGGCTCATACCTGCTCTCGGGAAACACTCCCATATATTGTAGGGGGTGATTTCAATATTATGAGACACCCAGATGATAAGAGCAAAGGGCATTTTGACACCAAATGGCCGAATATTTTTAATGTGGTCATTGAGTCTCTTGACCTTAAGGAAATCGTTATGTCAGGACGGCAATATACTTGGGCCGGACCTAGAGACAATCCTACATATGAGAAATTAGATAGAGTGCTTGTCAGCACTGAATGGGAAAATAAATTTCCTCTCTCTACAGTACAGTCAAGAGATAGAAGCCAATCTGATCACACACCTCTTATCTTGAATACTGGATCTTCAACCCATAATAACAAGCAACCAAGCTTTAAATTTGAAAGGGGATGGTTGATTCGGGATGGGTTCTTCGATACGGTGGCCAAGTTATGGCAATCAGAAAATCGAGGAGATACTGCTATGGAAAGATGGCAAAATACAATAAGACATCTTCGTCGGTATCTGAGAGGATGGGCCAAAAATACAGCAGGCTCATATAAAAAAGAGAAGAAAAAACTCATCTCATTGTTGGACGCCATCGATAAAAAGGTGGAAAACACTACTCTTTTTGATAATGAGATAAATATGAAACACTATCTCAAGGAAAGATTGGTTCTCTTATTATGAGAGGAAGAGATGAAGTGGTATGAAAGGGTGAAGCTTAAAAACCTTCTTGAAGGTGATGATAATACCCGTTTCTTTCATTTGGTGGCCAATGGCAACATCGCAAACAACACATCTTCAAATTAGAACAAGAAGATGGTATAATTGTTGGCGACACCGAATTGAAAAATTACATCACTAATTATTATAAAGGCCTTTTCGGACAACCACAGGACAATAACCTCTCCCTTGTGGAAAGTCAGATAAATGATATACCACAAGTCACTGCTGTTGAAAATGATATGCTTACCTCAGCATTTACTGAAACAGAGATCAAAGAGGCTTTGTTCCAAATGGAACACAATAAAGCTCCAAGTCCTGATGCCTTCCCTGCAAAATTCTATCAAGTATTCTGGGAAGTGATAAAGGAGGATTTAATGGTGCTCTTCAATGATTTTTATGAAGAACGCCTACCGCTCTTTAGTCTAAATTTTGAGGTAATTACCCTTCTGCCTAAGACTAAAGATGCAAAACAGATCCAACAATATAGACCAATCTGTCTACTTAATGTCAGTTTTAAAATTTTCACAAAAGTTGGCACAAACAGAATCAACAAAGTAGCATAGACAGTGGTGAGTCCATCACAAACGCCCTTTATGCCAGGCAAAAACATAATGGAAGGCGTCATCATATTATATGAGACCATTCATGAATTACACACTAAAAAGCTTAACGGGGTGATTTTCAAAATTGACTTTGAAAAGGCCTATGATAAAGTTAAGTGGTCCTTCCTACAACAAACTTTGAGAATGAAAGGCTTCTCACCAAAATGGTGCAATTGGATTGAGAGCTTTGTCACTGGGGGTAGTGTTGGTATCAAAGTCAATGATGACATTGGACGCTACTTCCAAACAGAAAAAGGTCTACGTCAAGGTGACCCAATGTCACCTATTTTGTTCAACATCGTAGCAGATATGCTTGCACTCTTAATTAAAAGAGCAAAGGATGATGGACAATTAAGGGGGGTCATCCCACACCTTGTAGATGATGGCTTGTCAATTCTGCAATATGCAGACGATACCATTATCTTTATGGACCATGACCTGGAACAAGCAAAAAACATGAAACTTTTGTTGTGTGTTTTTGAACAATTGTCCGATCTCAAAATCAACTTTCATAAGAGCGAAATCTTTTGTTATGGCGAAGCAAAAGATTTTGAGGACCATTACATTGAGCTCTTCGGATGTGATGCAGGTGAATATCCCTTCAGATATTTAGGTATACCAATGCATCATAAAAAACTCCATAATGTAGACTGGAGGAGCATCGAAGAGAGGTTCGAAAAAAATTGACTTGCTGGAAAGCGAAGCATTTATCTTATGGAGGTAGATTAGTTCTTCTAAATTATGTGCTTAGCAGTCTACCCATGTTCATGATGTCCTTTTTTGAAGTACCAAAAGGTGTTCTTAAAAAACTAGATTATTACAGATCTAGATTTTTTTGGCAAGGCGACAAAGATAAAAAGAAGTATCACCTTGCAAAATGGGACATATTATGTCGTCCTAAAGACCAAGGAGGACTTGGGATCATTGACCTCCAAGTCCAGAATAAATGTCTGTTATGCAAGTGGATTATAAATTTGCTTAATGAAGAAGGAACTTGGCAAACTTTGCTTAGAAAAAAGTATCTAAGCTCAAAATCTCTCCCACAAGTCCACGTCAAAACCAATGACTCTCATTTTGGAAGGGTCTGATGAAAATAAAAGATCAGGTCTTGGCTTGTGGTTCCTTCAAAATTAATGATGGATCACAAACAAGATTTTGGGAAGATACATGGGTAGGCAAACGTCCATTCAAAGACCTTTATCCCACACTGTATAATATTACAAATCGTCCGCATGATACAGTGGCCAATATTATGAGATCAACACCACTGAATATTTCTTTTCGGAGAGCTCTGGTGGGGGATAAACTCGATGAATGGGAAGACTTAGTAGCCAAGATCACTTATATCAATTTAACTGACGAGAGAGATTTGTTTATTTGGAGCTTACATAACAATGGTCAATTTACGGTCCATTCTATGTATCTTCACATGATAAATCAGAATACGCCCTTCTCTCATAAATTGATTTGGAAGTTAAAAATTCCTCTAAAAATCAAGATTTACCTTTGGTTTTTCCAGCGGGGGTAATTTTAACAAAGGACAACCTAATTAAGAGGAATTGGAAAGGCAGTCAAAAGTGTTGTTTCTGTAATTGTAACGAAACCATTAAACATCTTTTCTTTGATTGTCATCATGCCAAGACAATCTGGAGGACTGTCTATATAGCTACTGGGTTAACACCTCCCAGCTCTGTATCTCACATGTTAGGGAGTTGGCTATCAAAATTTGATTTACAAAAGAAGAAATATATTCTGGTTGGGGTATGCGCTTTATGTTGGGCAATTTGGAGATGTCGTAATGATCTAATCTTTGAAAATTGCAAATATACATCTTTTATGCAGGCTATTTTCAGGGGAACCTACTGGCTGCGGTTTTGGGCACTGCTGCAGCGTGATGATGAAACAAAGGAGTCTTTCCAATTAGCGAGCAGAAAACTAGAGACCATTGCGTTGGAGTTGTTTGCTTCCCATGGATGGAAATTTAATAATAGACTCTGTCATGCATAATTTTTGCATTTCTTGTTTCCCTGACTCATCAGCAATGTCGCTGAAACTATGTAATAATGTAAATGCTGTGTGCGGAAACGCAGAAGTGGGAAGTCTCTTCCATTTTCTAAAAAAAGTATATATGAGTGTATCCTTTTTAACCCATTTTAGTGCATATATCAATGAAAGCTACCCGGAGCGTTATTTTTAAAAAAATGCATGAACGTGATGTTTGTACATGTTAGTGCCCATGGACCAGGCTACTAGCTATCACATAGGTTGGCATAAAGGTTACTTCACTAACGATTCCTAGAACGGAACATCTTGCCCCCCTTGTTGACTTATATTCTCTGAGAATATATTCCAGACATATGTGCTGAGTGGGAATATTTAAAGCTACGACGTCTTGTTCAACAACGACATATGTGCTGATGTCTTTGCAAGACTGACCAAACAAAACATACAAAGAATGAGGCCAGATATGTATCATTCCATACTGATTGCTAGTATTCGTGTAGATCGCGTGTAATTGTAATTTCAGTAGGCTGGTAGATATAGGTCGATTTTTTTAAAAAATAATATATTTTTTATTAATATTCTGAAGCTAGGTGGGAACAGGATATATAGTATCTATGAAATCAGGGTACTGCTTACAGTAGAATCAGGGGCGTAGCCACCAGTGAGGCTTCGTAGGGCTAGAGCTCACCCTCCGTTGGTACTGATTACTCTGCATGTGGTATTTTTATTGTATTTGTTTTTTCTTTTGGATTTGTTTCTCTTCTATTTATGTATGAAGGATTGTATAAGCTCAGTTTGTTATGTTTGTCTCAATTTATTCTAGCCCTTCTCGATTTTTAGTTAAAAAAAAGCTTAGTCCTTCGAGCCTCCCCTCCAATTTCATCCTTCGAGCCACTGAGTAGAATAGAGTCCATCCTTCGTGCTCCAAGTCGAATATCTTGATTGGGTGATGGATCAACCTGGCGCTATTGTATCTGCTGGGGTAAGACTTGTTCTGGACCACTATCTTCAAGTCAATTACTGACTGTTTGCGGCGGAGAGAGTGGTTGTTGACGAATCAGCTGCTGCCCCTAGGCACTGGGTGATCATCATGGATGACTTGCCTGCCTGAATCCTAGTCCTGATAAATTTGGCACTGCTAGCTAAGGAGCCATGCGAGGTAATAGAACTACCTTGTGAACCGATCAAAATATCATCATTATATAGTTGGATGGAACTTGATTGGCTGATAGAACTACCACAGTTGGCACTGTCTAATTAGACAAACCCCTAATTGGCAATTGCAAACACTGATTTACTGTGGGCGGGTGGCACTTGCAGATTCGCATTGGCCAATAAATTAGCTTGAGATCTAGCCAAAACTCAGTCAGTATGTCCGTATATTTGCTGGATATTCAGGCATGTTTATGCCATCAACAGTATGGCCGATGCACAGCCTGATGCATATTGGATGTAGAAGCTGTCCACTAACTATTCTTAATGAGATTCTTACAAAAATCCAACGTATTTGGAGAAATCGGCGGAATCGTCGAAATCGTCAGAGCGATAATTGGCATCAGATCCTCTATGCTAGGGAGAGCTTCCCCTCTAAGAATAATCTTACCATCATGCTTTTTGACAAAACATCACCGAAATCTCCTTATCAATTCCTCCATCTTCTGAGTAAGCTTACCTTGAGCTTCCTTAGAAAGCTCTTTTATCTCTAGAAGGATCAGATTGTCTTCAGTAACATCGAAACTACCCAATGGCTTTCCAACACCCGATGAATTGTCATTGGGCTTTCACGGCATCTTAATCTTTATCAGACGATTTGGGTCCCACTAGACATACAAGTGTGTGTTGCCACCAGAATATCCCTGACAGCAGCACCATGTCCCTATGGAGTGTGCTCTCTAGCAGCGTATGTGACATGCTATCCGATTTTTTAGTAAATCAGCAAAGTTGATGATAGACAAATGTAAACAAAAGCTGATCCTAGACAAAACATCGATGTGAAGCAATAACGAACGAGAATGAATATTGGAACAGAGGATATGTGTAATTCACAAAAATTGATTAACACATCGATGCGAAGTAATATTAATCAAAGTCGAACTAGAGAGGTAAAATTCTATGAGCTATGGCCTACTCCTAAGGTACAGGAAAAGTAGATACAAAAAGATAGTAAAGGTTGATGTGTGCACATTTTTCTGTCAATCGATACATAGTATTTATAGTCTAAAATAGATAACTCAATCCTGGATTGCGCTTCAAGTCCCCCTCTTTGTATCGGCTCAATCTTTTCTTTGATAGAGTCCCTGCCCGCTTACAAATCTTCATATTTCTAATCTTCTATTGATGATTTCCTTCTTCAATTTTGTATCTATCTTTCTTTAGTCAGCATCTTCTGAAGGCTTCTAACGTGGTTATGGTTGATTCTGATTTTAGCAATCTCCGATCTTTTTTTATAATTACATCCAATGACAAAAATACTTTGTTGACTATTTTGACTGACAAAATCTGACGACAACAGATAGCAAAACCACCCCTCACAAATTCAGAAGTCAACACAGCTTGATTTTCAAATATATATTTCATTCTACATTCATCTGAATGAATGCTTACAAAAAGAAATTTCCACTTCATTGCAAGAACTTTTTTCCCCGAGAACTTTCAATAGAAGAACTTCAAAACAGATTGTAAAAAAAAGAGAGAAGAGTGTATGGCTTTATCATTTGGATGACGATTGATCAATACATCAAGCTCTGATGTGCAAGGAGCATTATCGACAAGAACTAGTGATGCATTACAGTGGCTCCATCTCAAAAATCGGATCTATAAAGATATTCCTTCCAGATATCGAAGTGAGGGTTGACCTAGCTTATTATAGGGCATGAGTCTATGATCTTGAAAGTCCAAGTGTTATGTGTGGGAGCGAGGGGCATTCCAATAATCCTTTGAACTATTTATGAGATTTAGTTCAAAATGTTGTATAAGGTTCTGCTTCTTTGTTACTGATACAATGCACTCTCTTATAAAAATCGAATCTAACTTACAGTTTGATCTTTCGGTGGTATCATAACAAGTGGTATGTTCACAGCTACAGTATCTCATAGAAGAAAAACCTTCCTAACCAAGGTTTATAAACAAACCGGCCAAATATATAGGTGTTTCTTATTTGCCGACTTTTATTCTTTTTACTTAGAGAAAATCTAATGGATGATATACCGTCCGATTCCACCGTAACGGCATACCATCTAACTATTGCTAAGACCTCTCGTTCTGAGTCCACTTCTTATCCATTCGTTTGAGTCCGTCTCTTCTTTCTCTTTCCATTTCTCCACTGCCGAGAGCATCCCCCACTCCCTCCTCACCGCTACGTCCCCTCACTTTCCTCCACCACCAACCCTGCTGCACGCTGCATCCAGTGGCCTGGAGGGGCATCGCCACCAGATCTAGCATCGAAGGAGGGAATTCTGGCTCCCTACTACAGGTTCACCCTTCCCCCCAGGCATAGAAGGAGGTTGAGGGGAGGCAGTGGCCCGGCAGTGGGCGGCGGCGGAGGCGATGGATAGGGTAGGTGGGCGGTGGCAGCGGTGGTTGTGGCAGTTAGGTTGGGCGGGTCGGCATTGGCAAGGAGGGGATAGGGCGTAGCGCGACGAGGTGGTGACGGTGCCTCTGATCGTGGGTAGTGGTGGAGGGGGCAGGGGCGGCGGTGGAGGCACGTGTAGCTGCCTAGGACAGTGCAGCAATAACGGCCAGCGATGCTTCTTCTTCCTCCATGAATTTAGCATGAAACACTGTGAAACTTGCCCATACTATTAGAATTATTTCTAACGGTATACCATATGCTAGCACCACCCTTTATTTAAGGGTCTATCTGTTTGCTGCATCCAGTGGCCTGGAGGGGCATCGCCACCAGATCTAGCATCAAAGGAGGGAATTCTGGCTCCCTACTACATGTTCACCCTTCCCCCCAGGCATAGAAGGAGGTTGAGGGGAGGCAGTGGCCCGGCAGTGGGCGGCGGCGGCGATGGATAGGGTAGGTGGGCGGTGGCAGCGGTGGTTGTGACAGTTAGGTTGGGCGGGTCGGCATTTGCGAGGAGGGGATAGGGCGTAGCGCGACGAGGTGGCGACGGTGCCTCTGATCGTGGGTGGTGGTGGAGGGGGCAGGGGGCGGCGGTGGAGGCACGTGTAGCTGCCCAGGGTAGTGCAGCAATAGCGGCCAGCGATGCTTCTTCTTCCTCCATGAATTTAGCATGAAACACTGTGAAACTTGCCCATACTATTAGAATTATTTCTAACGGTATACCGTATGCTAGCACCACCCTTTATTTAAGGGTCTATCTGTTTGCAAGGTGATTGGTTTTTTTCTTAAGCGTAAGTGACATTTCTTAACTATTGGATCAACATCCTATCAAATGTTGCATCAATTAATCTCTGCACGGATTCAATTGCCACAAAAATCCACTTAGAATTATGAAAAATGGGGCAACACACAAATAAAAAATAGTTTATTTAATTTATGTCCTGTTCATAATTCTAAGGTCTGATTTTGACCGATTTTTAATTTTTTCTGATAAATTCCGAGGATTACCGGTTTTGGTTCCAGTTCTATTAGGTTTAAACGGTTAAAGCAGAGCCCAGTAGTATCTTCAGTGTTTACATTTTATTATTAAGTTTCATACACTAGCCAGTTTACCCAAAAGTTTAAGCTGATAAGGAAACATGTGCAATTCACTTATACTTCAACACTCCCCCTCATGTGTAAGCTCCCTTAGGGCTAATACGTGGAATAGAAGTGGACTACAATTGATTTTTTTAATTGCATCAGCCAGGTCTTGAACTCGGGACCTCTTGGCTTTGATACCATATTAAGTTTCATGCATTAGCCAGTTCACCCAAAAGCTTAAGCTAATGAGGAAAGATGTGCAATTCACTTATACTTCAACATTTATATAAACGTTGGTTCGCTCAGTATAAAAAGGAAAGCATGCAGTTGCATTAGAGCCCTGTGCTGCAATAATAGAGCAGAAAAAAATGACGAGGATCTCAAAGCTACAAGCTCTGTCCCTAGTAGTGCTCTTTCTTCTCCACTTTTCGCTGCAATTGCAACGGTCTCGCGGGCTTGATCAGCAGGACGAACCAAGACAAGTAAGCCGCCATTGCCATCTTCATCAATCTTGATAATTAACGAAGCACAACGATGCATGCTTATCAATCTTGCAATTAATGGTCGCCAGATATACGTCGTCTACCTCGGGGAGAGACGACACGAAGATGCTGATCTCGTCACTGCTTCACACCACGACGTGCTCGCTTCCATTCTCGGAAGGTTACTTCACTAACCATTACTTTCATGATCATGTGGCAGAAAAAGTTGTTAAAAATGAAACAACATGTGGAAGTACTTTTGATGATAACTCTACTAATATAATTTTAACGTCAGTAGCCCTACAATTTTTTTTTAAGTAGGAAAATGTTGCTCAAATGCACCTTTGCTTTTCATGGAGGCGTTATATTTCAAAACAAGATGAAACACAAAATGAAACGGGGAGACACTACTACAAAAAGGGTCATCACAGGCGGTTCGGAATTGTCATCAGAAACGGTTCAGAACTGTCATCACAGATGATTTTCTGAACCATCTGTACTTATGTGTCAGTGATAATCGGAGGTTATCATAGACGGTTTGTGAGCCATCTGTGAAGAAAACTATTACAGATAACTAAAAACTGTCTGTGATACTTACACATCACAGATGGTTGAAATATTACAAACAGTTCTAGTTACCAACCATCTGTGATTGGCGAGTATCACAGATGGTTGATATATAGAACCGTCTGTGATAGTCCTTTATAGACAGTTTATAGCACAAATCGTCTGTGATAGTTCATTTTATACCTAAATTTTTTTTTTCTGTTTTTTGGTTAGCCTCAAGAAATAATGTTACATATGCCCTTTGAAAACCAGCAAATATAGTGGGAAACACAACATCACATTCCATTTCCATTAAGATTAGAATCTACCATTACAGGATAACAAGATAACGAATTCAACTCTTTAACACGGCAAGAATATATAAGAAGTAGAGATCCTAACAGACAGTAGAAGCTGGATGCAGCGCGCGTTGTCCTTGACGCCTGCCATCAAGGAAGAAAGGAGAGGGCATCGGATGGTGGCCGGATATCACCAGCAATGGAGAGGTAGTTGTAGCGCCACCTTTGTGGCACGACGGTGAGACTGCACAAGACACTGTTACGATACTATATAGGCACGAATGTTGCAATTAAATAAAAAAATTTAGTAAAATATGCCTTAGAACGGTCTAATAGAAAATTCGTATGCTAGGGCTTATAATCTGGAAATGACAGTAACGGAAATTCCTCGCAAAAAAGGAGGAATTGTGCGCTTAAGAACTTACTTCGTGTTTTTTAATAAAATTCTATTGTTGAACTTTACAAAATATTGTATTACATCTCCACTGGGTGTGTTTGGTTCGAGGGATGGGGTGGGATGGAATGGGATGGTTCCTTTGACCAAGCCTATCTATGTGTTTGGTTTGAGGGATAGGGTGGGATGGAATGGTCCAAAGTGGGATGAGACTGTGCAAATTTAGAGAATATTCTTCTTAGATGCTGGACCATGTGGTTCCACCTTTTTTATGGAACCATCTCATCCTATTCCATCCCATCCCATTCCACTTTCATCCCACCAACCAAACACATCCTTAAAAAATGGGATATCCACTACACTGTATATAAAACATTTATCTTAGCATTACTCAAGTTGATTAATGTACTGCAATTTTATGGTTTTGAAGCAAGGAGGAGGCTCTTGAGTCGATTGTCTACAGCTACAAATACGGTTTCTCAGGCTTTTCTGCAAGGCTCACAAAATCACAAGCGAGAAAGATACAAGGTAACCGATTCTCTTTTTTCTTCTTTTCTTCTGCATCTGCTGGTAGCTGCCACCTCTCTCTCTCTCTCTCTCTCTCTCTCTCTCTAATCTAAAGGTGACGATGGAGTGATGTGATATGCGGCCATCCGGGGATGACGAGGGATTTGAGATTGGAGAACGTGGTAGTGGGCGCGGGTATTCACCAACTTGTTTTAAATAGTAGAGATAACGCGTGTATACCTCCGTCATTTCTTTTTGAATTCTTCGTACAAAATCAAGGACAAGTCCTAGAAGCATGCCACACACGTTAAAACAAAAAGGGCCTCTACCTATACAAGAAAAGAAAAGAATGTGTAGATGCACGAATGTATGCATCTTTAACCTAACCCTTTTGTAGAAACATTGCGCAATATAAACAGTATTATAAACATGCAGATCAATGGATATAAACAGGAACGGGGCCAGGAATTTAGATTGCAGTGGGCAAGGGGGGCAAATAAGATATGTAATATAATTATATTTAATGAGGAGGCGAAATATTTTATCATGTGCTAGACCTCAAGCCTTATGCGACTACTTCAAGCGATAAGCTTAAGAAGATAGTCTAGGTCATCCAAAACTCCCCCTAAGTTCATGCCAAGTGCAATGGCAAGCCGTCTCATAGGAAAGAATTGGTGAGATCAGTTTTTTTCCGCACAAAAAGAGATCTTTTTCCTTTTTAACATATTGTACTAACTCATGCATCATCAAGAGACTAAAATAGCTCAATCTAAAGCTCAATAGAGATTCAACGCTCAACTTAGCCTATTTGACATGGCATGAATCATAAAAGGATCGCTGAAGCAAGACTAGACTCAAATGTGAGCATGACAAGTTTTAATTCAAGTTGAGCAAGTTTAATTAACTTATCATGGCAAAGACTAGTCTATACATATGAAGTCATGATAAATCTAGCAAATGAAGCATAAATCATGGCAAGGTGTAAAGCATTGTAAGCATGTCAAAATAGGATAAAAATCAGGGCTCAAAGTAGTTATATTACAATGCAAAATGCTGAAATGCAAGAAAATCCAGCTCCCCCTCAACATGAGATGCAACTTTTAGTTCAAGTTGAGTTATGTCAGTATTAAGCTCCAGAAGCTCCCAAATGAACTCCCCTGAACCAAAGCAATAAATCGAGAAGCTGGCAAAGAAAACCACAAACAGGCAGTCCTTAAAGCATAGATAAGATATAGAGACAACTATGGCTTAGACAGACTCTCATCTACCCCACATGACTCCAAGACTATTAGCTGACCGTAAACCACACACTAGAAAGCAAACACGTACCCTGTCTACCCGAGGGTGGCCCGACCCTCGCTAGAACCTACAAGAAGTGAGTGAGCTCAATCTAGTGAGATAAGAAGCAGCTAATAAGAAGCATCCTGGAAGCACAAGATAAGAGTAAGAAGTCTAAGCAACTAGATAAGAGAAGCACTCTAACCTATGCTAGAAGGACTAAGCCCGATGCACCCCAAGTGCAAAGCAACAGAAAGGAGACAGAAGCGTAATCAATATAGTAAAGCAGTAAAGCCCAAAGCTCCCCCTCACTACAGTCCATAAGGACAAACCACCCCAAGCTCTCCCCGCAGAGCTGAAAACCTCGAACTATCCAATGGCTTGGTGAAGATGTCAGCCAACTGGTGGTCACTCTCCACAAACTGGAGCACTATATCGCCCTTCTCTACATGGTCTCTAAGGAAGTGATAACGGATATCGATGTGCTTGGTCCGAGAGTGTTGCACTGGGTTCTTAGCAATGTTAATCGCAGAAGTGTTATCACAAAAGAGTGGAACACTGGCGATAACTAACCCAAAGTCCCGCAGGTCGAAACCATCCAGTACTTGATCGCAGCAATGGCTGCAAGCAACATACTCGCCTCTGCGGATCTGTGCAACACCGGATCGCTTCTCAAGACCAAGAAACGAGAAGTGCCAATGAATTGGCAAGTGCCAGAAGTGCTCTTCCTATCTATCCTACAGCCGGCAAAGTCTGCATCCGAGAAGGCTCTCAAGGAAAGACAAGAAGAGGAAGAGTACCAGATACCATAGTCAATGGTAGCTCGAAGGTACCGAAGAATGCGCTTCACCGCCTGACGGTGAGAAACGCGAGGAGAAGCCTGAAACCGAGCACAAAGACACACAGCAAAGTGTATGTCCGGTCTCGAGGCAGTGAGGTACAAGAGGGAGCCGATCATACTCCTATACTCCTTCTGATCAACTGGCTCGCCATCCTCATCTGGGTCGAGTGAAGCTGAGGTAGCCATCGGAGTGGACACTGGCTTACCATCACTCATATCGAAACGCTTCAGGAGGTCTCGAGTGTATTTGCCCTGGTGCAAGAATGTACCCTCCCGAGTCTGCTTGATTTGGAAGCCGAGGAAGAAGCTTAACTCGCCCATCATGCTCATCTCAAACTCCGAGCTCATAACATCGGAAAACTGGGAAACGAGAGCATGCGAGGAGCCGCCAAAGATGATGTCATCGACATAGATCTGGACGAGCAGAAGGTCATTGCCATGTCGGCGAATGAACAAGGTCTTGTCTACTCTACCCATCTCGAAACCATGACTCAACAAGTATGACTTAAGCCTTTCATACCAAGCTCTCGGGGCCTGCTTAAGTCCATACAACGCTTTGGAAAGCTTGAAGACATGGTTAGGGTATTTGGGGTTTTCGAAACCAGGAGGCTGTCTGACATAGACTTCTTCCTCAATGAACCCATTCAGGAAGGCACTCTTGACATCCATCTGGTATAGCTTGAAACCCTTAGAAGCTGCAAAGGCAAGCAGAATTCTAATGGCCTCAAGTCGAGCTACAGGGGCAAAGGTCTCCTCGAAATCCAGACCCTCAACCTGGGAGAACCCCTGAGCTACCAGTCTAGCCTTGTTTCGAATAACCACTCCATCCTCGCTCTGCTTGTTCTTGAACACCCACTTAGTTCCAATGACATTGTGACCTCGCGGGGGCTCGACAAGCGACCAGACCTTGTTTCTCTCGAAGTTTTCTAGTTCCTCATGCATGGCATTGACCCAAGACTCATCGGAAAGAGCATGAGAAACATCATTGGGCTCAAAGGAGGCAATGAAAGCAGAATGGAGACAGAATTGAGATAAGCCAGATTTTGAGCGGGTAACACGCTCGAACAGGTCTCCAATCATCTGCTCAGAAGGATGCCTTTTCTGGATATATCGGGGAGGTCCAGGATGAGATGAAGAAGTGGCCTCTACCTCGTGAGCTGACGAGGCAGGGACAGAGCCACTAGCTCCGGAGGAAGCAGTAGGTAAGGGCTGATCACCTTGAGGTACCGTGGAGGAAGGCATCTCAATGGGAGGATGAGGAGCTGGATCAGGTAAACAACCATCGTCTCCATCGTCCTCATCATCCACAAAGATGGTCTCGGACTGCTCTAAAGAACCTGAGATATCTGGCCTAGTCCCCGGACTAGCCTCATCAAAGGTCACCTCACAGGTCTCTACCAATTTGCTAGACTCGCAGTTCCAGACCCTATAAGCCCGCGAAGAAGTCGAGTAGCCTAGAAAGATACCGTCACAGGAACGTGACTCGAACTTATCTAGGTTCCCGGACTTCAGAATAAAGCACTTGCAACCAAACACACGAAAATGAGAGACGCTGGCTTTCGCCGTATCTCAACTCATAAGAAGTGGTGCAAGTGTGCCCAAGAAAACTCGATTTGAGACATGGCACGCGGTGGCTATAGCCTCACCCAAAACTTCCGCGGTGTAGAGTACTCATCGAGCATCGTCCCGCCATCTCGACCAAGGTACGGTTCTTCCTCTCCACAACGCCATTTTGTTGTGGGACGTGCGGAGAAGAGAACGGTGCTCTACACTGCCTCACCACGAAACTCAAGTAGGAATTCTTGAACTCCGTGCCATTGTCATCGCGGATCGCTCGTAAGGCACCCGGAGCTCAACAGAAAGCCTACCAAAAAGACCTCGGAAATGTGAAAATGTCTCATCCTTCGAGGCTAAGAAAAATACCCAAGAAAACCTCGAATAGTCATCGACCACGACAAGAACATACCACTTCCTCCATTGATCGCACTCGAGCCGTCCGATCGTGTCCATGTGGAGCAACTGTCCCGGTGCATCGGTCATGGTCATCGTGGACCGGAGGATGTGAAGCAAGAACCATCTTGCCGTGCGGCATGGAGCATGCACAGATCTTTGACCATCTTGAGCTTCGGCAGACCACGAATGAGATCGTGGCCGCTAACTCGGGTCAAATGGTCAAAACCTATATGACCAAGTCTCCTATGCCAGAAAGTCAGATCGCGGGACTCCGAAGCAACCAAACACCGGAGAGGATCACCAGAAGACTCAGAAAAATCAGCACGAAAGATCCTCCCAAAACGAGAAATCCCGCAAACCAGACTACCCAAAGAATCAAGAATTTTGCAATTGTTTTTCTTGAAGCTCACCTCGAAACCGTCATCGGTAAGCTGAGAAACAGAAAGCAAATTGTACTGCAGCTTACTAACCAAGGCAACATCCTTAAGAATAAAAGAGGCATTAACACGCACAGTACCTTTGGCGATAACGCGCCTGCACGGCGTCTCGAAGGTGATCGTCTCATCACCGGAGCACGGGCTAGGAGGAGAACCAACGGAGTCTCCGGTCATATGACGAGAACAACCGAGTCTACAAGCCAAACCTTCTCCTTCCCTACCCGCGAACCCGAGTCAAACAGAGTAAAGTCTCGCATGCGTGGTAAATCAAAAGTGATTTTGGCACCCAATATTGAACAACACGCCGAGTAGCAGTAGCCACACACGATCGACCTCTAGCTACCCTACGCTCGTCACTCAACACGCCGGAAGGTGCGTGTGCGCACCTGCCGTTGCCGATCCGATCACACGGGCAAGTGAGTCGAGACACCGGCAACCTGCTGATCACGCTGTGGGTAACTGTCTCGACGGGGGAAACGAGATGTACCCTCGTAACGGCGGAAGTCACGACCGGAGCAGCACGAGGACGAAACCGAAGACTCGGAAAAACCAAGTCCTCGATGCTGCCCAAACCCGCCGAAGCAAACTCGACATCGTGCTAGTCTTAGGTGCACTCGGGATCCGGGCCGACCGAATACGCCTAAGTGTCTCCAAGACGGTCTCTACGCGCAATCCTAGCGCGCTCAAGCATCGATCGACTATGTGTCCATCCTTCGGCGAAGGTGCGGTGGTACTTCACCTTCCGAGAGGTAAAGTAGCACGGGAGGCTTCGCTTCCGAGAGGCCGGCGCAGTGGACTCACCTTGCCGTCGAGATCCCTTGGACAAAGCCCGCGATTTGAATTTAACCTCATCGATCTGGGCTCAACCTCAATCGCACCTCCTACGATGGGTCGGCGAATAGCAGGTGGATGCTTCCTCATATCCTCATAGAAATCATATCCTAGACCTTGATTGAACTTACAAATCTTGGATTGGTCTAGAATAAGATTGAGCTTCTTCTTGCCTCCTACAAATCTTTCGAGAGTGTTCATAAGGTACTGACACTCCCGAAAGAGAGAGGTGCAAGAAGAGCAGGGGGAAGAAGAGACAGCAGAAGGTAAGGGAGCAGATGAAGAACCAACAGCAGAGGGAAGAATGGCTTGTGCACGCACAGCCGACTTTGAAGGGATAGTCCTACTGCTAATCAATTGGTTCACGTCGCTAAGCGTCTCAACCTTGCCCTGGGGCTTCTCCCCCTTCTCCTCAATCACATTACAACCACAGGGTGGCTTCTCTAGAAGGTCCTTAGTTAGCTTCACACATTTCTCATCCAATGCAATCAAGTCAGATTTTAGTTTGTTACAATTAATGCATGGTGAGCTAACAGGGTCCTTAGAAGCATAATGAGCCAACTTCCTATCATGATCAATCATATCTTGAAACTGTTTGGAGACAGCTTCAAGTTCAGCAGTTAACTTAGGACAGTTCAAGCAGGAATCAATCGGCTCAAGAAGAGAGGCTTGTAGTTCAGCAATTTTATGATCTGCCCGTTTTAGGTTCATCTTCAAGTTATTGCAATTTTCACACGATTCGGGCAGATCAAGGAGCATGGTATAAGGTCCTCTAGCAGCAATGTCCTTATCCTCACATGAGGTGGGAGGAGTAGTCTCATCAGTAGTAAGAAGAGTAACAGCCATCCTACTCAACTCTAATTCGGCAAGCAGACTAACATTCTCCACCTTAACAATATCAAGCTCAGAGGACAAACTATCATGCGAGGTCCTTAATTTCTCCATATCACCCAGCAAAGCAGAGCATGTATCACAATCATCACGGGAGGGAGCAGATCTAAGTGAAGTAATCTCCCGTGACAGTCTATCTACTTCCTTCTCTAACTCGGTACACCTAGACCTAGCTCTAGCATGAAATCCACCTAGCTTAAGAAAAGCATCATTAAGCTGGTCATAAGAAGGGAGTACCTCATCCGAGTCGGAGTACAGCTCGCTGTCGCTGAGTTCGCCCTCGAGGGCCATGAAGCACATCCCGGAGAAGTCGTCGCCGCCATCCTTGGGCACTTGATCACCCGCCCCGTCGTCGTCGCTCCATCCCTCCACCTCGCTGAGGTCGAGGTCGTCGAAGGCGGTGAGGACGCGGTGGAAGAGCTTCTTGGCCTTCCCGAAGTTGCGGAACGTCTTCTTGCCTTGGGCATTGACTGGAGGCTTCTTGTTGCGGTTCTTGTCGGTGTAGTCGTTCTTGCCCGAACCGCCGTAGTCAGCTTTGCCCTTCTCCAGCTTAGGGCAGTTTGCCCGAATGTGGTTGGGGCCACCACACTCGAAGCAAATCACGGGTCCTCCCCTTTTCCTGTCCCTCCTCCTCTTGTAAGCATGGGAAAACTTCCGAGCTAGGAGGGCCATTGCTCATCCTCGAGCTGCTCTAATCGATCATCGCTACGTCACAGAGCAAGTGAGGGAAAACCGCAAGAAGAATCGTAAGAGAGACCGAGAAGTAATCGGGATCGGTGACCAAAGCCATCGATCGTGACTTCGACCGACGAGACAACGTCAATCTCGTGAGTCTTGAGGCGTGAGTACAGCGCGTCAAGAGTCAGGGTCGAGAGGTCTGTCGTGTCTTTGATGGTGGTCACTTTCATCTCCCACACGCGCAGATCGAGTGCCGCGAGCATCTGACGAGCGTTGTCCGAGTCGGGTATGTGAGACCGACCGCCGGAGGTTGCTCAAGATTTTGTGAAATCGCGAAAAGCACTCGCCCGAGGACTCACCAGCAAGCATCTCGAATTTGTTGTATTCGCGCTTGAACCGGTCTGTCGAACCGTCTTGATCCGGTGGTGCCCTCATGGTATGCGCCGAGGTCACCCGGATGTCGAGGCGGACGACAGGTGAGATATACGGTCAAACTCGCTACGACTCAACCCCTGGATGATGATGTTCCTTGCCTTTGCATTCGCCTCAACATCAGCCATGTTCCCGGCATTGATGTTCTCATCAGCAGGAACAACGAATCGTACCTTGACTTTCCGCCAGATGGCATACCCCTGGGCCTGGATGTATGTCTCCATTCGGCTCTTCCAGAAGGGGTAATCGATGCCATCGAACACGGGCGGCTTGGTCGAGTACTTGTCCGTCGCCATGGCTCTTGAGACCGGTTAAGATCTATGAATTAGAGCTAACCGGCTCTGATACCAATTGTAGGACCGAAAACTTAAATCTCATGCCAACTCAAAGAGCAAATCACAGGAAAGCCCCAACCCTAGAAATATTCTGAAACTTCAGAGAAGGCAAATGAAATCTCAAATTGCTCCAAGGTCTCAAACCCTTTGCACACGAGAATTTGCACATATGATAGCAATAGTACAAGGATATCCCAGACCAGAAATCAGACCATCTCTTCAAGGGAAACCAAGTTCTCTCCAAACCCTAGAAATGACAGAAACTGGAATCTTCAGAGAAGAGCTTCAAACAAAATCAAATTACTCCTTCCACAGAGATCTTTTGCACATGAGATTTTAGGGATATAAGAGCAATACCTAGATGATCCTCGGACCAAATCTCAAGTCGATTGAGGAGTAAAACATTTTTCCTGAAACCCTAGAACTGGCTGAAACTTGAACAGAGAGGGCCAAAATCAAGAAACTGGAATTAAACTCAGTTTGCTATGGGGATTGACTAGCCAAATGGCTTTTAGGCTTCACCCATGTCATAGCAACCCATTTTGGCCAAAACCAGCAAGCAAGAACTCGAAAATCACAAAATCAAGAAATCCACAAAAGAAGGCATCAGAGACAGAGAGCAAGAAAATGATGAAACTTCAGATTTTCATTGATTTCAACAAGAGGAAAAGCGAGGAATCACGATACGCATGTACATTAGAACGAGGAATGATTACATGACTCTCACACACTCTCCAACCTCTCAAACATCAACCATGAATGCTTAGAGGAGGATGAACACACTGTTCTCTCAAGAACTCTACGTAGGGGACAGAGGAGCACTAACTCTGTCTCTCCAACCACTAAAGACTAAAGAAGAAACCAACTCCTAAAGCCTCTTTTGACTAGAGCTAACCCTAATTCCCTCCAAAATGCTCAAGTGGGCATGCAGCCCCTCCTCTCCTTTTATAGCCTTGGCTAACGGGTCTCCGCCCGCTACGCTGCTAAATCCAACGGCGCCCGCTCCCGCTTGTGCTTCGCGAATTTCCGATTCGCCTCCCGCACCTTCCGAAGCTTCGCGCTTCCTTTCTCGCACGCCCGCAACCACCTCGAGTCCACATCGTCTTCGACACATCCCGACCGTTCGACCTCGGCGCCACCGCGCCTAGTCCGTCCACCGTGTCTCGCCACGACTCCACTCGACGCCCCGCACCACACAGACAAGAAACACGTCAAATAGCACCGCTCGACACATGAAAGCGTAATTACCATCACACTTACCACAGATGAAGTCCAAATCTGTCGAATCATCGGAATATGCGTCCTAATCCTATACGACCAAGTTTGACCAAAGTCCGACCGAGCCCGATTGCGCCATGCAACGTCAAGGTCCGAACCACCCAAACCAAACTCGACTGACCTAAACCGATATCAATTACTCATCATACACATGTGGTCATGTCCACATGGTCCATCAATACTAATATAAATAAAAGTAGCTAAAAATCGAAGAAATATACTAGGAGTTTTAAGATCACGAGGGAGCCAGTCCGTGCCAGCCCCTGTCTCCCTCCGCCCTAGATATAAATAACACGAGAAATAGTTTTATACTTTCCTCTCTAATAAGAGTAATACTGATATCAAAGCATAAGATGTAAATAACATCTATGCACTATTTATTGTACTTTAAAAATTACGCAAATCACTATTGATCAAAGTATAAAAACATCTTCCCAATAACACATCGATTATAATAGCTTGGCAACAACCTCACCATCATCATTGCATGCTGTTCGAACACTGCATGCAGTATCCATCACAATAAACACCTGGATCTTCTTACATAGTGCTTGTTGATCTTAATTTTTGTACTATATGATAGAGCTGCCTGAGGTGCTCAGCATAAAGCCAAACACGGCAGTCCCCGTGCATACAACTCGGAGCTGGGACTTCCTTGGACTGGACTACAACCAACCAACTGGTTTACTCCATGACGCTAAACACGGAGATGATGTCATCATCGGGATAGTTGATCTGGTATCCGCCGAATCTCGAGCTTCAACGACGACGGCTTCGGACCTGTACCATCCCGGTGGAAAGGAGTTTGCCAAGTAGGCCAAGCATTCGACTCGAACAATTGCAACCGGAAGATCATCGGAGCTCGATACTACACAGATCATCTCAACCCGAAGGTCTTTGAGCAAGAGTACAAATCTGCCAGGGATATCAATGGCCATGGAACGCACACGGCATCGATCGCGGTGGCGCCCCGGTGCCAAACGCGAGCTTTCACGGGCTTGCAGGCGGTTACGCCAGAGGAGGCGCTCCGCGTGCCCGTATCGCTGTCTACAAGGCGTGCTGGAATGGTGACTGTGATGATGCAGCTATCATGCAGGCGATTGATCATGCCATACATGATGGAGTTGATGTACTCTCATTATCACTTGGTGGCCCAAGCTTTGAATACCACGAAGCTGTGCACGCTGTGGCAAATGGCATAACTGTCGTCTTCGCAGCAGGAAACGATGGTCCTGCTCCTAGGACAGTTACCAATGCATCCCCATGGGCTATAACAGTTGCATCAGCGACCATAGATCGTGCTTTCCCGACCGTTCTCACCCTCGGCAACAACGAGAAATTAGTGGTATACTTCATCATCTTCAATTGCATGTCTCTGACCTCCGGTGACAATTTCTTGTCGATCTTTCAGGGTCAATCTTTGTTGTATGAGAGAAAGGAGGACCACTGGTTTGAGTTGTCTCCAATTGTGGGAGTCAGGTAAAGTCTGCACTCCTTAATTCCCCAAAGTGGATTACACATTGCTGGCTAGTTTGGCTGAATGTTTTATACCTTGTGAATGTGACCATGTAGATGTGATCAAAGCTCTCTGAATTCTACTGATGTTGCTGGGAGGATTGTGTTCTGCTACTCTCCTAGCCTTGTGAAGACAAATTTGCCAATCAATGATCTGCCCCTCGCTATAGCATCAGCAAAGGAAGCATCTGCCAGAGGGCTCATTTTTCCAATGTATACTTATGATGCTATCGATTTTGCTGAACATTGTGACACCATGGCATGCATTCTAGTAGACTTCGAGGTGGCTGACAGAATAGCAGCATACATTATGAAAGCCAGGTGAGCTTAATTTTGTTCCTCCTATTTGAAATGCTTCCTTCAATTATACAAATTTACAATGGTATGGAAGTACTTTCAATGACAAATCTACTGGTATAATTCTCATGAGACAAATGTAAAGACTTTTTTGTATATCAGTGGTCAAAGTATTAAAAAGTTTGACTACATGAATTCTGCAACGTCACCTATTTGGAAACGGATGGAATAAGGATCGAATGTCAAATTCATTAATGTGCATACCTACTGCTTCTTGATTATGATGTACGCAAAAGACAATTTCATGCAAAAATATGTCATCCTAAAAACATCAATGGTTAACAGCAATGAAAACACCACATCAGTGGCTAAGGTGGCTACAAGCCGTACATGGATTGGAAGCGAACTCCTTGCTCCAAGAATCTCAACATTTTCCTCAAGAGGGCCCAGTCCACTTTTTCCCCAGTTCCTCAAGGTACATGCATGCAATGTTTGATCAATTGCTTATTTCTTAACCACAACTGATAACGCAAAGTTTCATCCTCTGTTAGTCTATACATATTTAGCATTTCAAATTTTCATTTAGATCGTTCACCCATATTTATATTCTAGATCCAATTACTTATGAAATGAAACATTATGCCGAGTGATTTTCAGACATATATCATCTGCTTTCTGTTGCCCACTTGTTTTGTGTCTCACTGTCCTCCAGTGGAAGGATGCTGTATTTCATATTGTTAGTGTCCCTTTTTGCACTTTAATTTGAACCTTTTACGCTATCCATTTTCTAGATAAAATTTTGTTATCGAATCCATATTCGATCTCTGATGGCACATCAGAAATCTTGTCTAGAAATGTTCGAGGACAGCCTAAATTTTATTCTTCCGCCTGGATATGGCATTAACTATGTGTTTCATTTGATCAGCCTGATATTGCAGCACCTGGATCCAACATTTTGGCAGCAGTGAGAAATTCATATGAGATCATGTCTGGAACGTCAATGGCATGTCCCCATGTGTCCGGTGTAGCAGCATTGCTGAAAGCACTTCATCCAGACTGGTCTCCCACTATTATCAAGTCAGCATTAGTAACTACAGGTAGGTACTACGCATTTCCAAACACCAAACAAGCTCCGAGTTCACACTTCACCTTACTGATATTTGAGTCTTTCAACATGGATCAGCTGCAACTAACAGCTATGGCTTACCGATACTGGCCGACGGGAAGCCTCAGAAGACTGCAGATCCTTTCGATTACGGTGGTGGCTTCGTTGATCCTAGTAAAGCAGCTGATCCGGGTCTAGCATATGATGTCGATCCAAAAGATTACATGAAATTCTTTAGATGTGGTTTTAACATCTCGGATATTGGTTGCCAAACCCCGTATAACCTGAACCTTCCATCAATTGCCATTCCAAATCTGAAAACGTCAATAAGTGTGTGGAGGACAGTGACAAATGTAGGGCAAGCAGATGCAGTTTACAAAGCTTTCTTTCACTCATCTCCTGGAGTTGAGATGTCAGTGGAGCCGTCACTTCTGTTCTTCAACAAAGAGAACAAGACACGAAGTTTTCAGGTTACTTTTAAGGCCACCCGCAAGCTGCAAGGGAGCTACATGTTTGGGAGCTTAGCATGGCATGATGGCGGCTCTCACTGGGTGAGGATCCCGATCGCGGTTCGAACGATAATAGATGATTTCTATTCAGAGATCTCATAAGCTGAATAAAAAATAGATGCTTGTATTTGATGGATTAGACATGTTTGTACTCTGTATTGTTGGATGCATAGTTGCTTCTTTAATTTTCCCTGAATGGTTTCTAGCTACTTTACAGTTATATGTTTTAGTGTCGATTAATGAATAAGATGAAATGAAGTGGATTATTTGATGAAATACATGTGGAAATGGGATAGGAAAGTTGTATCTCCTTGCCTTATGTTTTGTGTCACATGTGCGGGTATTTGTTTTATTCATTATTCTTTTGAAGGAAAATTTCAAAATTGGACACAGGTCGATCCTATATTTGACAAACAGACACAATTTCCATCACCAGCAAGCATGGTATTAAATTTCTACATTATGACGGCATAATAAGTGGTGTTATACTAAAAAAATTGTCCACCTAGGCAGCTACCATCTATTGTGGTGTTTGACGTGTCGAACAGGACATTCCCACAGGAACATGATGGATCCTACCTAGGATAATCCAGCCCATAAAGTTATTTGGATAGGGAGGATCCGAAACAACATTCAACCTAAGCCCTAAGTAGCATGTTTTGTGCTCTATTCTGTTCAGTTGGAAACAGAATCTGTGGCATGGCATTAAACTAAAAAAAAAAAGAATATGTGGCATCTAAAGGAACAAGTAATATATGAAGTAAAGGTTGCATTCCTGTAAAATTAGAACCGTGAAGATAGCGTGGAAAATAAGATAGGTTGTTGGAAAGGCAAACATTTGTGGGTAGGTGGCAGGATCATTTTGATTAATGCCAGCCTAAGCAATAGGTCTCTCTTTATGTTTTCTTTTTTCCTTGTCCTTAAGGGAGTGACCAAGGTGGCCTGGGCATCCCTGATCTTGAGAATATGAACGAAAGTCTCTTATGCAAGTGGCTGTTCAGGCTGTATAATGGAAATGGTCTGTGGTAGCAGGTTCTCGGAAAGGAATACATGTATTCCATGCCTCTTTCTGTTGTGAAATACAAGACAGGGGATTCTCAATTTTGTGGGAGTTTGATCAAAGTCAAAGAAATCCTTCTATCTAGTTGTAGGATGGTTTCCAAACATAACATGCAACATATGTTTGGAAGTTGGTTCATGGGTTTTGTGACATCCCAAAAATTTGCTTTCTGAAAAATTTAAATTCAAATTAATTATTTTAAAGTATTTGAGTTTTATTTGTATTTGCCCTGAATTTCTGTAAAAAAACTGGATTTGAAAAAAATATTTTAAGTAAAACCTAAAAATATTGTTAAATAAAAAGATATTTTGAATTTCTATAAAAATCCTAATTCAAATTAATTATTTGGATTTATTTGGCTCTTATCTGGTTTCCTGGATTTTCTGGAGTTTCAAAATGTATGTTTAGAATTAAAAAGTATTTCAAGTATGAAAATTAGATACCAACTTGAGTTGGAAATATTTTATTTAAGTCCAAAACTTATCCAGGAACTTCTGTGAATTTTTCTGGAATTTTTTAGAATTTATTTCATATTTTTCTGAGCTTATTTGAATTTTCTAGGCTTTTCTGAAAATCTGGAAATCAAAAATAAAAATAAAATCCCCTCCCCTCCGGCCGCCACGTGGGCGGCGGATCCGCCACGTCTCTGGCCGATCCGCCTCCCCTTCTCCCGAAGCCGCCACTGCCGGCCGGATCGGCGGCCCGCGCTCTCTCCGGCCCCACCTGTCGGCGCGCCACTCCCTCCGCCCCTCTCTGCGTCGCGGGCCCCGCCCGTCAGCCGCTCCCTGCCCCCGCTTTCTCTGACCGATTGGGCCCGCCTGTCAGGCCATCTCCCTCCCCGCGTCGTCTCCTTCCTCCCGCTCGGCCGCGCGTTTACCGCCGCCCCCTCGATCGTCCGGATCTCCCTCCTTCCGCCTCTCCCTTCTTCCCCGACCCGACCCCGCCATCCCCGCGCCCGAAATCCCTCCATCCCCGCGCCGCTTTCCCCCTATTTCCCCGCAATCGCCGCCAATCCCCGCCATCTCTGGCGAGCGATTCCCGCCCCCTGTTCCCCCTCCGCCCCTATAAAAGCCACCCCGGCCTCCCTTCTCTCCACACCTCCTCCCTCCGCCCTCGCTCGCTTCTCCCGAGCCCCTCCTCGCCCTCACGTCCTGCGCCTTGCTCGCCGCCGCCGCCATCAAGTCCGGCGAGCAATCGCCGCCGACTCGGGACACGCCTAGCCTCGTCGTCTCCACCACCGCCTTCGCCGCGCCCGTGCGAAGACCCTACGCCCCTCGGCCGCACCTCCCCGCCACCGAAGTCCCCTCCCGTCGCCACCCGAACACCTTCGCCGCCTCTCCTCGCCGCCGGCTCAACTCCGGCCGCCCTCGGTAAAGCCCTCCCCACCGCCGCACTCCGCGGTCCCTCTCGCCTGCGCGCTCGCCGCCGCCACGCCACGGAGCTCGGCGGTGCGCCATCTCGAGCTCTCCGCCGGCCGGCCACGTCGGCTCCCCGTGCCTACGTGGCAGGTGACGCGGTGCCACGTCCCCGGCCACCGCGGCGCCTCCCTGCCCCATCAGCGCCCCTGGCCACCTCACCCTTCCCCGGCTCCGTGGACCTGGTCCATGGACTACTTCGCGTGCGGATTCGACGAAGGATTTCCGGAGTACTAGGTCGCGCTTCCCCAGTCAATTGCCTGTGGTGTATTGATGGGTCTTCGCTGGATTTATTTATTTTCTGCTTCCGCTGTGTTTTGTGAGTGTGCGAGGTCTTGAAACCTCGGTTGTAATAATGAGACCCTTCGGTCAATACTCTCTATTATTGTAATAAAGCGTTGCTGGTGATGTATTCATTTCTGTTTAACTGTGTGCACTAGCTTTGATCTGGGACTAGTGCTGAAATACACAGAGGGTCCGGATTTGGAAATCCGAGGTCCCGACAGGTTTCAGTAGAAAAAACCAACATAGTATTTTTGTGGGGATGGCGGCTTTATGTTGGGCAATTCGGCGTGCAAGGAATGCAGCTTGCTTTGATAAGAAATGGCCTTCACACCATAATCAAGTGATTTTTTCCACTCGCCGTAGGTTGTCTTCCTGGTCATATAGCCTTTAGGTTATATAATCCTAACCTTGCACCAGCTTGATGAATGGACAATCTCTCACTTGAGTGTGTCCTTTCACCAAGTGAGCTGACTGACAGACCCTCACTTAGGCGTGTCCTTCCCCTAAGTGAGCATTCACCGTTGTATTAGCAAGCTTTGTTTGCATCGCCATAGTGTGGGAGACCCTACGAGCAGACCTTCACTCGAAAGTGCCCTTACTTCTTCTATGCCTACCTCAATGCAAGGCTAGAACTAGACAACTTTAATCAGCTAAAGCTAAATATAGCACATGTGGTTATACGGTGTGACTAAAGTTAGATATGCGGCAACAACATTCGGTCCTTAATTGATCCGGGTGAGAATCTCCCCCTATATACATGTGAGGCTCCTCCTCACATTTGACAGTTTATCATATAACTCACCCGCATCTGAAAACTAAGTTTTTTCATTTTATTTTATACCAAATTAATAGAGGTTCCTCCTCTGAACCAACATTTCGAAATCACCTATATCCATACGCAAATTTTTTGAAATATCAAGCTTAGTGAAAACTATTGCATGGCTAAGCATCTAGACCATATATGAAAGTAATATACCTAATTTGACATTAGATATTGTCTAACCCATGTCCTAAGGGCTGCAATAGTGAGGAGATCAATTTTGAAAGGAGGTTCAATACATACAAGTGGTTCTAACTACCATCACCCACAATATAGCAATTTTAATGGAACATACATGCATGCATAATAGATTTTACAAACAATATACAATAATTGAAATACTGAGATCAACATGGTTCCAGGAGGTGCTTACCTTGCTCAAATTACCGTGGTCATGATCTTACTCAAAACCTTCTTAGTCGGTGATCTTGAAGCTGTTAGTCTTCGTCTTTATCTGAATCACGATCCTGCTCCGTTGATGCTTCTTCGGGACTTCGACCTCTAATTACATGATAAATGATTGAAACAACAAATAAATCCAAAGGACTGCAAAAGATCCAAATAAATCCAAAAATAATTTAATTTAATTTTATCAGGGTTGAGTTTGGTGGTATGAGATTAGGTTTAGCGGGATGGTTGACAGAGTCAAACGGAGTTTAAAGGGATGGCGGAGAAGCTTTGCTGGGAAAGGAACACAAGGATGGGTGAAGGAATATTAGCGGGAATATTCTGCTTTGGATTCAAAGAGGACTAGGAATAGCTTATCGAAGAGCACCATGGCTTGATTTTCAATTTAATAGCTTTTTTATAGTTTTATCATTTATTAAGGAAGTTTCAAGAGTCGGGGTAGATACACGCATAGATAGGACAGATTATCCATGATAATGGGTAATATTTGATGAGCTAGAGAGATAACTAGAGGGTTTGAGCTTTGAGTTGTTAGTACATTAATTATCATTAATTACAGATTTTAAATCCAGAGATAATGATAGGAATGATTATTAATTTGGCAAGATTCCTTTTTATTAAGATTCTTTAATTAACAAAGTTCTTTGCATGAATTGACATCATTTTATGTAGCTTTTAGTAATGTTTGGATTTGAGGAAAATGATACCGGCGTACAAATTATTTTTGAGAGACATTTGATTCACGTGCTCCGTAAATTTTAATATTATCAATGATGTCTCATTGATTGGCAAAAGAGTTTGTGAAGCACACTTAAGGATACGATAATTATTTTCTTTGAGACATTATATGCATGTGGATTTTAGGTTAAACTTTAATATTTGTAGTTAAATGTTATTGATCACATTATCTTTCTTAATCAATACTCATTATTAAAAGGGGCCTTAAGATTTTTAAGATGCTCAAATAACGTCTATTATTAAATCATGGCTTAATCTTGTAATAACTGTTCTCATAAGGATTATTTTGCTAGATTCTTGGTTGATATTAAACAAGATTAAATTTCTAGTATCCACTATTGGCATAATTTCTTAGCAAAGTTTGTTCTTTTATCTGTACTGATTATATCTTACGTGGTTTTGTTCATAGAGTATACTTTAATTTAAAAGGTGATTAATTTAGTGTCTTGCCTCAAATAAATTTTTATATGAAAATTATTTTGGAATCAAGATTAAGTCTCTATTATTTTTATCTTGCACAAATCTTTATTTTAATTTTCTAAACAAATCTTGTTCTTATTTTTATTCATAGCTAAAGGATTCACCATTATATTTTTACTTGAGTATAAGTCAAGTGCTTACATCTCCAGAGTTGTTTTCTACTAGGGTATGGCAATTTGATTTATGACATGAGAGTAAACAAGACTAACTATCTAGTATTTTCAATGAACTTTTGTTAAAGTTTCATAATTAAATTTTATTCTCATTCTTATTTATAGATCATACAGATTGCTTATGAAGTTCAGGATTTGGCCAAAAGTTAAAAGGATGCATTAGGCCAGTCTCAATGCAAGATTTCACCTCCCAGTTTCCAAGATATAAAACAAAATATGAAACAAGTCCTTTCTCTCAGTGTATAGTTTCATTGCGCGGTTTCATAGGTTATTTTAGCCTTTCTGTGGTCCCCTCTTCCTTCTCTTCTCCAATCAGAAGCACGCTCGCACGGGATGAAACCCAACAAAGCTCTCAGTGGGGATTTCACACGATTACCAACGTTTTGGAAACAACGCTCAAAGGTTTCATGGGGATGAAACGTTTTCCTTCTCTCTCCTCCTAGTTTCATGCAAAAAGCTTCTTTTGGCTGATGTGGCACCGTATTTAATATGCATGAAACCCTCCATGAAACTCCATTGAGACTGGCCTTAGTCATCTATTTGGATTGGGCAATAGGAGAGAACAGAGCTAAGGGGGAGGCAAAGCAGAAGAACAGGGGAGCCAAAACAGGGGGGCAGGCCGCACGGCCAGGCTGCATCGAGTTGGGCATGGTGCGGCGCCTGGCGGCCGGAGGTGGGAGAGAAAGGAGGCGGCTGGAGAGAAAGGAGAGGACGAGTGAGGGAGCATGAGCGTGAGGGGGTCAATAGAAACTCACTGGTGGCGACGGTGTGGTCGGAGAGTCGCCGGAGCAGGCCGGCGGCGTGCACCTGGTTCGGCGCGGGGAGGCCGCCGTGGAGGGCCCGTCGGAGGGGAGGTGAGCTGGAGGCGGTGGCCGGAGTAGCTTTAAGGTGTTGAGGCCGTGCTCCGGGCGCAAGGAATCGAAGTGGAGCGCCGCGAGGCTCGAGCGGCGCCGGCGGTGGTGCTTTGCGGCGGCGGGAATAGGGCATTCGGCGCGGTGGTGCTACAAGCCATTAAAATCCAATTAAAGGCGGGGAGCATCCACGGGAGTATAGAAGCTCACCTATGGTGGTAGCGGCGCTTGACGTGGCGCGGTGTGGGCTGTCGTCGGAGACCCGGTCGGCGGGGAAGGTGCGCACGGTGGGAGCTCGCGGTGAGGGAAGGACGCGATGGCGAGATCGGGGTCGCACTCAGGAGGTCCGCACGGAGCTCCAGTAAAGGCCAATTGAACCGTCGTGCGGCGTAGCTCAACTTGGCTTGGCGGTGGTGCTTCACCGGAGTTGAGGGTGAAGGGAGGATTTGGGGGAGTTAGAGCTCAATTGCTGGTAAGTGCAGCGGTGTGGGGATGAGTGGAACACAACGAGCCGCTTTATAGGGGCGGAGAAGGCTCGGTGCGGCGGAGTGCCATGATGGCGTCGTCTCAGGCGAGCCGGACGTCGGTGGGAAAACAGGGAACCGGCGGCCGAGGACTGGCGCAGTGATACAGGCAGGTGGCACACGACTCAAGGCCGATGGCAGGTGCACCATGGCACACGACTCTTAAGCCGTTTCAGTGGCGCTTTATTAGTATTTTTCATTACGATATTTACGCTCTATTATTGTTTTTATGATAAATATTTAGAATGATATGATATTAGTTATGTTCTACCATCTGGAAAAACTCTGTTTAATTTGATGGCTATATTCACCCTGATAAAACTTAGTAATATTAAATATATTATTTAAATATACTATAGTATACCAAGAACTCAATTGTTTTATACTACTAAAAGACTTGGTACTTTAGTGGTAGAATTTCAAAACTGATTTTAGGATAAGGAAATATTATGGAAAGGCATAAGATGGTTGGGTCCGATGACCTTATTCTAAGGTGGAGACTTATACCTAAAAGGTGACGGTGCGGATGTGCACTAGAAATTGTGCGGATGGGCACCAAAATAGTGTGGATGGGCACTGAAACGGTGCGAATGGGCACTAAAACAAGGGTTTATGAATGGAAGTTGTCTCGGTAAAAATATATGGACTAGAACCTTATGTCAAGTAGAGAACATAGTAATTGCTCAACCACAAGCGTTGATTCATCAAATCTGGTTTAGTAGCTGCTCAAGTTCGATTGAATACCTACAAAGGGTGGAGGGAGATTGAGAGGGTTTTATGGTATGGGAGAGGGTATAGTCATACTTAACAACAGTAGGACCGCTTCAAATCAGGCGAGGTCGTGGGCCACCTGAGTTTATTTAGAAGCAATCCCTACTGGGTAGAGGCTCTATAAAGAATTTAGCAGTAAAAAGTCTTGTTTTTCTTAAATCCAAATGTGGGAGTTAAGAGATCTTGTGAGTAAAACTGGGCAGCTCTGCAAAGTCATTTATTAATGGTATTCGAATACGCCGCGCTTCTGATAAATGAAGCTGTGTTTAATGGGTGATTCCAATAGCGAAGTATAAGTAGATTTGGAAATGATTTAGAAATGTTGAAGTATGGTAATCAAGTTTTGAATCCTCAATTTCTTAAGAAATTATTGTTCTTTTGTATTTAAATATGTTTACAAATAAAATTGCATCCACAAATACTTTAATAAGACCACTATATTCTCATCCCTTAAAAATCCCTAGCAAGTAGTTATACAGCACTTCCCCGTGTGACTTGTTAAGTACGGTTGGTTATACTCAGTCTTGCTTTATTTTTCCACCAACACAGAGATCAGAAAAAGAAAGGATGTTACAAGTTTTCATGTTAGGGTTACGACCACACTTAAGTGTTCCTGTAGAGTTTTCTTTAGTTCTTCTGATTGTAAGTTATGTTTTGGGTTTGAACGCCCTTATAATGGTTAAAATTAACCATCAGGTCTTATTTTTAATCAAATTAACTCTTTTAAAATTTTCGTGAGCAGGCATGATACTCCTTCTATCTGCAACTCAACTCCTGGACTGTTACGGGACATACGACGGCCCTTTTCCCAAAAACGGGGGCATTACAATGGCATGGTGCAGTGATGTGGCAACAAAGAAGGGATCGGCGGCATTGGCACAGAGGGGTAGTGATGGAGCAATGCAGCGTGAATCCAGGCATGCACAAGAGATGGGAGGTGATAGCTCGGGGCAAGGGATGGTGCAAAGCGTGAATCCAGGCATGCACAAGAGATGGAAGGTGATAGCTCGGGGCAGGGGATGGTGCAAGGCTGAGATTTGTGGAGCGCAGAGCCAAACAGTGGTGCAAGCGCGGCCGTGCGCGCCACGTGGTTTGGACACGATCTGGCGCAGGTGTAACATCCCGTTTTTTGGCTTTGAGTGTGAGCAAGAATTTCAAAGTTTTGAATTGAACTTCAAAGTTTAAAACTAAATTTCTGAATGCAAATTCTTTCGGTGGAAAAACTCCAAATTTTCAAAACTTCCCTCGTAGGCCTCCAGCCCATTTTCTATGGTGCCTCCCATCTCCTTCCTCCTCATACCTACTCTCCCCACCACTGTTCCTCGTTGACCTATGAACTCCCAGTACAGCCGTGGTCCGACCGTGTCACCTCTGCCAGCACCCTGCTACGGCAGCACCTCATCTTCAGTTCCTCTACCATAGCAATGCCTCATCTTCAGCTCCCCACCATGTGACCATTGGGCCAAAGTCTGCCTTGCCGTGGCAGCACCTCCGCTCGCCCCTTCACCATGCATGTACTGCACCACGGACCCTTCCCCACGCTACCACTGGGTCAGAGCATGCGCCTGACCTCTGCTGTCGTGCCCAACCAAGCTTCATGTCGGTTTTCCCCATGCTACGCCGCCGTGGTAACACTATTAATCTCGATAGCTATAAGTCAAATTAAATGCCGTGCAATGGTCTTGTCTAGAGTCCAGGGCACTAGTTGCCTTGATCGTCAATCTTTACACATGAAAACTTATTTTGGGACAGTTACGGAATGTAAGTGGCTGAATATTTGTGACAACTTAATTTATGCTTCTCAAAACCCTAAAAACCTACTATACCTGTCTGGGCAGGTGGTAAGAGTGGTGGATGTGGATGTAACACGAGAATCGGTGGTTGTGGAATGAACCGCCCGGACAAACTAAGGACTTAATCCTGAGATGACCTCTCCATGTACAATAGTGCAATCACAAACTGGCAAAATGTAGGCTGGGCTGAATAATTTACTAGACCCTCTAGTCAGCTCATGGAGGACTGGTGTAGGCGGATAGTAAGAATTCAGCATTGAATGGGACACCGGATAGAGGTGACGTTGCCAAGGCTAGCGTTTGTGGAGAGCGAAGCCTGACTACGCTAATCTGTGGTAGACATCCCGCACAACCTATGGAAGCAACCCCATAGGGGTGAGATGCTAGAGGGCGAGGTATTGTAAAAGCCTTGTGATAATCTCTAAATCTGTGCGACCAAGGAATCACATAGGGCCATCGGATTGATTTTCTCTTGTGGGTAAAGATGTACAGGAACCCTAGCTCATGGGAAAGGCTGTGGCCGTGGTCAGAACCTGCCGCCACCACCACCGGGACCCCCTACCATGGCACAAGTGATGGTGCAACAAACAAAAATCCTCCATGCCATGTTTACCAGTCAACAAACAGGGGTAGCCAACCGCAACTCAAAGCTAGCTGATTTCTTGAGGACCAGACCACTAACCATCTCTTCAGCCAATGAGCCTCTAGAAGCAGAAGATTGGCTACGTGATACCGAGAAGAAGCTCAGACTTGCCCATTGCACCAAAGAAGATAAGGTGGATTTCGCCACCCACTAGCTTAAGGGGTATCGTAGCAGCATGGTGGGAAAACTACCTTGCTTGCCACAGAAAAGAGAGTCCCCTAGGCAATGACTAGGAAGAAGAGGAGGAGGAAGTAGAGGCAGGAGAAGAGTTTTCAAGAATTGAAGAAAAAGCTGACGTCAGCCCCTGTGTTAGTCCTGCTGATATACACAAGGATTTTGAAGTATATTGTGTTGCACCACTGAGAGACCATGTGGTCGTGATCCCATGTGAGTGATGAGTAATTGACTTCCATTTAGGATAGTCGAGTTTGGTTTGTGTGGTCGGACCATGTCGTTGTATAGAGCAACGAGCTCGGTCGGACTTGGTCAAACTTGGTCGTATAGGATTAGGATGCATATTCTGATGATTCGACAGGTTTGGACTTCGACATGCGTAAGTATGTTTTGTTGATGCTATTATGCTTTCATGTATCGAATGGTGCTATTTGATGTGTTTCTTGTTTTTGATGGCTGCAGGATGTCGAAACGGAGTCGTGGTGAGACACGAGGTGACCGGACTAGACACAAGGAGGTGTCGAGGTCAGAATGGTCAGATGTGTCGAAGACGGCGGAGATTCGATGTGGTTGCGAGTCGTGGATGACAAGGAACGCGGAAGCTTCCCAGAAGGTGCAGGAGGGGCGTTTCGGGAAAAACGCAAGGTTGCACAAGCGGGAGACGGTTCTGTTCGGGTTTAGCCGGCGTAACGGGTTGGAGACCCGTTAGCCAAGGGCTATAAATAGATGTGAGGGGCTGCATGCCCTCATATGGTTTTGGGAGAGAGTTAGGGTTTGCTAGAGTCAAAAGAGTCTTTAGAGTTGGTTTTGCCTTTGCTCTTTAGTAGTTGGAGAGTTGGTAGAGGTAGCAGGATGTGTCTTCTCCCGTAGCTCCTCTCTGTGTGTGTGTTCCTCCCAAGATGCATGTGTAGCTCTTGGTGATCTTGAGGATTGAGAGGGAGAGGATGGATTGAGGCAATATGTAATCATTCCTCTGTTTGTAATCGTGGTATCGGGACTCCTCTGTATTCCTTTTGCTTCAATGAATGAAAATCTGAAGTTTTCTCTTGTTCGTGCTGTCTGTTCTTCGTTTTCCCCATTTGCATGATTTTCCTCTTTTTCGTATTTTTGTGTTCTTGCTTACTGGGAAGGCCCAAAATGGGTTGCTCAATGATGGGAGAATGCCTCAAGATCATTTGATTGATTTCCCCAAGAGCCAACTTCATTTAATTTCATATTTAAGTTTTGAGCCTCCCCTGTTCTTCATTTTGCTTTTCTAGGGTTTAATGCAAATCTTGATTCCCTTCGCGAGATGGCTTGAAATTTGGCATGGAGAGTCCAGAGGCTATTGAGTAGCTATCCTCAAAGTTTCATGGCCAAAGGATCAAAGCTTGGGGAGTAATTTGATTTTTGGCGCAGACATGCATTTTCTAGGTTTTGAGACAGAGGAATCCTTGTTCTTTTGATTTTCCAGTGGATTTTCGAATTTGGCTCTTGGATTATTCTTCTGGGAGTGTTCCCTAGCTATCCTCAAAGTTTCCCAAGCCAAGAATCCAAGAATCTTTGCGAATTTCCCAGATTTCAGAAAATCCTGTTTGCTGATTTCCTCGAGAGGTACTACTGCTCCTCGAGAGGTACTACCGCTCGGCTCAGCGGTACTACTGCCCAACAGTACTACCGCTCGTATCAGCGGTACTACCGCTTGAAGTCAAACCTGCTCTGAAATTATTTTTCTTGACTGTTTCTTTCTGGATCTGGTTTAGCCTTATTGCTGTGATTTCCAGTAGTGCCTATCTTCTTTCTTCATAGCTTCCATAGCTATTGGAAAAGAAGCATAAGTATGGATTCTTGAGGGGTGAATTTAATTTTTGAGAGCGCCATTCACCACCCTCTGTCGCCATTTCGGTCCAACAACCACGCCAAGGTCTTGGCTGTGTGCTTATGCAAGGAGGAAAAGTTGTGGCTTATGCATCCAAACAACTCCGTCCCCATGAGGATACTTATCCTACCCATGACCTGTAACTCGCCTTAGTAGTGCACGCTCTAAAAATTTGGCGGAATTACTTGATTGGGAATCATTGTGACATATACACGGACCATAAAAGTCTCAAGTACATCTTCATCCAAAAGATGTCAGCCTTAGACAAAGAAGATGGCTAGAGTTAATCAAGAACTATGATCTGGATGTCCATTTTCACCCAAGGAATGCTAATGTAGTGGCCGATGCCTTAAGTCGCAAGCCCCACTTCAACAACTTTATGGTTCAAGAATTTCAACCTGAACTCTACAAGGAATTTGAAGCCCTTAACTTGGGGTTAGTAGAACATGGTACCCTAGTTGCCATAGAAGTGCACCCAACTCTTGAGGAGCAAATTATAGTAGCCCAAAAAGGACACCGTGGAGTCCAGAGGTTTAAGCACCTCATAGCCAAGGGAAAAGCCCCCAAGATGGTAGAAGATCAACGGGGAGTCCTATGGTACGAGAAACACCTCTTTATTCCCCATTAGAAGGATCTCAAGGACCTGATACTGAAGGAAGCCCATAGCTCGGCTTACACCCTGGATCCAGGTAGCACCAAGATGTATCAAGATATGAAGACCTTATATTGGTGGCCCTGTATGAAGAGAGATATCACTAAGTATGTGGCCTGTTGCGATGTATGTTAGCGGGTCAAAGCTGAACATCAGAGACCTGCCGGTTCAACCCCTACAAATTCCCAGTGGAAGTGGGAGGAAGTTGGAATGGATTTCATAACTAGCTTACCCCGCACCAAGCCAGGGTATGAATCCATATGGGTGATAGTTGATTAATTGACCAAGGTTGCCCATTTTATCCCTGTGAAGACCACCTACAAGGGAGATAAACTAGCGGAGTTATACATGGTCCGCATTGTTTGTCTATATGGTGTGCCCAAGAGAATAGTCTCAGATTGAGGTTCCTAGTTCACCTCGCATTTCTGGTCTAGTCTGTATGATGCTCTTGGAACCCACCTTACCTTTAGCACTGCATATCACTCCCAAACAGATGGACAGACTGAAAGAATAAACCAAATCCTAGAAGACATGCTTCGAACTTGTGCTCTAGAGTTCACTACAGACTGGGAGAGATATTTACCCTAGTCAAGCCTCAAGATGTCCCCTTTGGAGGCTCTTTATGGCTGGAAGTGTAGAACCCCTCTGCACTGGTCAGAAGCAAGAGAAGGATATATCTTTGGGCCAAATACTCTGAAGCAGGTAGAAGAGAAAGTCCAATTGATCAAAGATTGCTTGCAGGCTGCGTAGTTTAGGCAAAAGAGCTATCCCGACAACCACCACATAGAATTAACTTTCCAAATCGGGGATCACGTTTACCTCAAGGTGTCACCCCTCCAAGGAGTCTAAAGATTCATGGTGAAAAGCAAGCTTGCACCTAGATACATAGGGCCATTCCCTATCATCGCCAAGTGTGGAGAAATTGCCTACCGATTGGAGCTACCTGCAAGTCTGTTAGATGTGCACAATGTGTTCTACATCTCTCAGCTCAAGAAATGTCTCAGAGTTCTCGAAGAACAAACCCCAGTCGAGACCATCGAGCTCCAGAAAGACCTATCTTACCCCGAACATCCAATCAAGATTCTTGATACCATGGTGAAGAAAACGAGATGCCATACCATCCGTCTATGCAAAGTCCAATGAAGCAACCACTCAGAGCGAGAAGCAACCTGGGAGCATGAGGACCAACTTAGAATAGACTTCCCCTTTCTGTTCCCAAAGTAGCTTGGATCTCAGGGTCGAGATTTTGTTTAAGGGGGGTGGGATCTGTAACATGCCATTTTTATTTGGCTTTAAGTGTGAGCAAGAATTTCAAAGATTTGAATTTAACTCCAAAGTTTAAAACTAAATTTCTAAATGCAAATTCTTTCGGTGGGGAACTCCAAATGTTGAAAGCTTCCATCTTAGGCCTCCAGCCCATTTTCTATGGTGCCTCCCATCTTCTTCTCCCTCCTCTTCCCTACTCTCCCCGCCACTGTTCCTCATTGACCCGTGAACTCCCACGTACAGCCGTGGTCTGATCGTGTCACCTCTGCCAATGCCCTGCCATGGCAGCGCCTCATCTTTAGTTCCTCTACCATAGCAACGCCTCATCTTCAGCTCCCTGCCATGTGATTGTTGGGCCAACGTCTACCCTGCTATAGCAGCACCTTCGCTCACCCCTTCCCCGTGCGTGTACTGCACCACCGACCCTCCCACTCACTACCACCGGGTCAAAGCATGCGCTCGGCCTCTGCTTCCATGCCCGACCAAGCTTCATGTTGGTTTTACCCATGCTACACCGCCGTGGTCCGGCCCTGTTGCGCCCGTGCTGTCATGGCCGCCACGCCTGCCACGGCAGTGCCCCTGTCTTGGCCCCTTTCCAGGACTTTGCCATGGCAGCCACACCCCTCTGCCTCATCTTTCACTCCACCCCCCTGCGACCGTTGGACTAAGAAGTGCTTCGCCATGACCATCCGTCCTACTTGCGGTCATTCTGCACCACTGTGGTGAGCCTTGGCTGCACCGCCCCGCACTACAGCCACGTCGCAATGCTAACCTCCCCTGTCCACCTATAAAGAGGATGCCTGAGCCTCCCTCCCAGTCCACCATCTCTACTCGATTCCCCTTCCACTTTCCTTACCTGCGTGAGCCCACCGCCTCCTCTACCATTCACGCTACCTCCAGCCGGCTCCGTCGCCAACTTCCCTCGATGGACTTCAGGACCTCCTAAGCTTCTCCCTGAGTTCACCATTACTCTCTGTCCCTCCTCCCTCGTCTAATTGCACTCTCTCTCACCCTGTAGGCCGCTGGCAATCGTGATCTTCCCAACTCCGGCATCCGTCCACCTGGCAAATCGTCGAGCCCCACCCCAATTCTCGGAGACCAGAGCCACCTCGCAAGCCACCTCATTGCTGCGTAGGTTCTCCGTCGCTAGCTCCTTCAACTCCACCCCGACCACCGCTAAAGCCTCAAGTGAGTTCAAAATCACTAGTAGATTCTCCCCTGCCAGATAATTGTTTTTAATGCCTTGCCCCACCAGTTAGCACTTCCTATGTTCCAGTCGCCGCCATGCTTGCCGCAGGCCACTGTCGAGCCAAATTGAGCCACTCTGCTTCTCCCAGGGTGTGAGCAAGGTCATGGAGCCCATTTTGCTGAAGCTATCATATTGCCGTGGTCTCCCTCACCACTGTCCAGCTCCACCTTTGTCACGGCAGGAAAGAGACTGTAGCACATCTCTGTAGCTACGTGATTTAATTAGCACATGTGATTAGCCCAACTAATGAATGTCTTATTTGGCTATTAGTAGAAACTGACAGTGGGCCCACACATCAGTCACTGTAGACCAAAAACGCAAGATAATCTGAAGACAATTTAACAATTTCTGTGTCCCACCTATCGGAGAGACATTCCTCTCTCCTTTGTTATTTTTAGGGATTTTCCCTAAAAATAAAACTTTGAAGAGCTCGTTCTCTCCCGTCGTAGCTCAAAATTTAATGAAACTTGTTTCTAAATTTCTTCTAAAATCAAGATCTACCTATTGGTACTGGTTTTGTTCAATTTTCAGTTCAGTTGAATTTTATTTGGCATTTATCAGTGTTTGCTCGTCTATGTTCTTTTTCCAGTATGTTCTCCCGAGTAGAGTTCGAAGGTACGAACGAACCTTCGATTGAAGCAGCGTAGGAATCCCAAGCTTTTGATCTAGGCGGTTAATACTTTGATCATCTTGAGCCTATATTTCATGTGAAATTGCGTTTGTTTAAATTATCAAAATTGCATGCTTTACTTTATATGCAAACATATATTACTCATAAGGTAGCTAAACACCCGCTTGTCGATCTAGTAATAAAATACCCCATCCTTGACACTTGAATATCCATGAACCTTGTAACCCTAGGTAGTACTATTAATCTCGATAGCTATAAGTCAAATTAAATACCAAGCAAAGGTCTTGTCTAGAGTCCAGGGCACTAGTTGCCCTGATCATCAATCTTTAAACATTAAAATTTGCTTTGGGACAGTCACGGGATGTAAGTGGTTGAATATTTGTGACAACTTAATTTATGCTTCTCAAAACTCTAAAAACATGCTACACCTGTCTAGGCGCGTGGTAAGAGTGGTGGGTGTGTATGTAACACGAGAATCGGTGGTTTGTGGAATGAACCTTCCAGACAAATTAAGGACTTAATCCTGTGATGACCTCTTCGTGTACAACAGTGCAATGACAAGCTGGCAAAATGTAGGCTGGGTTGAATAATTTATTAGACCCTCTAGTCATCTCACGGAGGACTGGTGTAGATGGATAGTAAGAATCCAGCATTGAATGGGACATCGGATAGAGGTGACATTGCCAAGGCTAGCATTTGTGGAGAGTGGAGCCGGACTACGCTAATCTGTGGTAGACATCCCGCACAACCTATGTAAGCAACCCCATAGGGGTGAGATGCTAGAGGGCGAGGTATTGTAAAAGCCTCGTGATAATCTCTCGATCTGCGTGACCAAGGAATCCCGTAGGGCCGTCGAGCTGATTGTCTCTTATGGATAAGGATGTACAGTCTCTGTAGAGTATAAATTATTCGAACAGCCATGCCAACGGTCAAGGGCGGACATGAGAACATCCTCGAGTTAGTTATATTTCAAAAAAAAAACCTTTGTGGGTGAGAAGAAAACTGTCAGGCGGACGTAGACCTCACTTTGAAATTTTCTGGAGAGACATACTCCAACGTTGTTAATAAGGTGGAGGTAACCTAATGATCATCTAGCATAGGTGGATGGAACCATGTAATCGGTGGATGGAACCTATAGTGCTATAAATACTGCACAATTTCAAACTCTTTAAAGCATGTATGTAAAATGCTAAGTCATAGGAATTTTAATTGTTATTATTACAAATGTCACTTTAAGCAAATAAAATAACCGGAGCCATCCTTGTTTAGCCTTGCATCTGTAAGTATATGCATTCTATGTGTTGGCTCACAGAGCACAATTGTTTGTGCTCACCCTCGCTCTCAATCCCCCCTTTAGAGTCCATGAACCAGGGTCACTTTATCTGCACAAGAGTGATGAAGGTGGTGAAGACGATGGATACTAGAGTAGCCTTTAGTAATCTCACCTCTCACCTCAGTCTAGCTGACCAAGCTAACTTGTGGGTGGTTCCAATATTAGTCAGGTCTTTGGCTAATATCGGTGGCACCTAAGTTGTCTCAGTCGGTTGCCTGTGGCGGGTTGTGTCTTACCACGTTTGTCTACACATTCGCTTTCGCTTCTGCACTTTATGTAATATAAACATTTGTCCTAACGGCCCTATTGTAAACTTTACCCGATGTGGTCTATTTGAACTTTGGTATTGTAATGGTATGGTATTTGTCGTGTATGAAATGATCCAGTAATGTACCTATGAGCACTATCTACTGATCTAAAGAATAGTGTGGTGAAATCACAAAGGATTTCGGGTTCATAAAATCTGGGTCCGACAGCTGGGGAGTGGCATGGGGCACTTATGGGCCGGGTCCAAAAGGGAAAAAAAGATAGGACTAGACCTGGGCAAGCCCAAGGACAACTTGGTGTTTTGAGGTCTTTTTGAAAATTTGAGATTTGGATGAATTTTGGTTGAACTAGTTTGAATAAAAGTTCACTTTGAAATTATAGACAAACGAGCTCCAAAATTTCTGGAAATTTTTGTGGAGGTCCCTGGTACTGTGAAGATGGTTGTGTAATTTTTTTAGCATTTTATCTTCTCTGTATTCTTCTAGAAAAATCTTAGATGTTTCTTCTTTTTAATTTAAATTAACTTTATTTAAATAATTTCAAATCGTGCTTTAATATTTATTTTCAGTGTCATAAATTTATTTTTGAGATGCCAACAAAGTTGGCATTCAATGATCTGCCCATCGCTATAGCATCAGAAAAGAAAGCATCTACTGGGGGGCTCATTTTTCCAATGTATACTCTTGGTATTATCCAATTTACAGAAGCTTGTGACACAATGGCATGCATTCTAGTAGGCTTCGAGGTGGCTGACAGAATAGCAGCATACATTACGAAAGCCAGGTGAGCTTAAGTTTGTTCCTCCTATTTGAAATGCTTCCTTCAATTATAAAAATATATAATGGTATGGAAGTACTTTTAATGACAAATCTGCTGGTATCATTTTTATGTGACAAATGTAAAGACTTTTTTTTGTATATTCGTGGTCAAAGTATTAAGAAGTATTACTGCATGCGTGTCTCAGGAATACACGCTCACGGCACCTGTAGTTTTCTGCGATAATTGACGAACTATAGTACCGAAAACAGAGATACAGAGCAAAGCACAGAACACGGCAGAGAACTTTTGTGGTGCCAAAACAGTGCACCTTTTCAGGGTTTTTGTCCTCTCTATTTATACTAAAGATTACATCTTAAGGATAGAAAATCTACTACCGAATTCAAACTGGAAACGAAAACTATCTCTAAATCTGAACTTCTAACTGGACTTCTAGATCAACACCACAACCAATTTGATCCGACTCGGACTCTGAACGTATACTAGCACTAGATAATTTCTAACAAGTCTTATTATTTCTAACAAACTCCCCCCTAATCTAGACTTGATTGTGCAAGATCCATGACACCAATTAACATCTGTATCTCTGAAAACTTCAGCTTGGCAAGTGACTTTGTGAGAATGCCTGCCTGCTGTTCTCCGGATATGTACTGAACCTCAACTTCGCCTCTCTCAACACACTCTTGGATAAAGTGGAATCATGTGTTGATATGTTTGCTCCTCCTATGGAACACCGGGTTCTTTATTAAGGCAATTGTTGACTTGTTGTCGACGTGTAGGGTGACTGCTACAGGAGGGCGCCCCGTCACATTGCTCAACAATTCCCTCAGCCACATGGCCTGATATGCAGGTGCTGATGCTGCCATGAATTCTGCTTTGCATGATGAAAGTGCGATGCTCTTTTGCTTCTGAGATGCCCACAAAATCACATTCTTGTTGACATAGAACACTATCCTACTAGTACTTCGTCGGTCATCAATACTATCAACCATGATGCTATCACTGAACCCAGTTAGTGCTACATTGTCTCCAACTATGTACTCCAAACCGTATTTGCTTACTGCCTTTTAGTGAATTACTGTTGGCCTTTCCATATATCTACTTACTAGCTCAACTGAATATGCAAGGTCAGGCCGAGTGTGCAGCAAATACCTCAAACTTCCAATAGCACATTGGTATTCAGTTGGATCCATGGGTTCTCCTTCAACATCTTTGCCTAACTGCAATTTTGGCTCAATGGGGCATTTTTGTGAGTTGCAGTCCTCCATGCCAAACTGCTGGAGAATCTTTTTTTCATATTCTGATTGTTTGAGAGTGATTCGATTTTCTCCTTGCTCCACTTCAATACCAAGGTAGTAAATAAGAAATCCGAGGTCAGTCATCTCAAACTCTCTCATCACTTGATGCTTGAAATCTTGGATGCCTTTAGCCTTTGAACCCATTACAATGAGGTCATCGACATAAACCCCAACAATCAAGATGTTGTTCCATCTTTCCTTGTGTACACGGCGTATACTTGAGGGCATTTTGAGAAGTCAAGTTGCTTCAGACTTCTGTATAACCATAGATTACAAGCTCAAAGCACTTGTCAAAGTCCATACAAAGCCTTAAAGAGCATGTACACCATGTGCTCTTCATGCTTCACCATGCATCCTTTTGGCTGAGCAACATAAACTTCCTCTTGCAATTCTCCATTCAAGAAGGCCGTCTTGATGTCTATATGGTGCACTTGCCACTTGCATTGAGCAGCTAGAGCAAGCAATAACCTCACTGTCTCAATTCTTTCTACTGGAGCAAAAACTTATTCGAAATCGATTCCTTACCTTTGTACATACCCCTTTGCTACAAGTCTAGCTTTATACTTCACCACCTTCCCTTCTAAATCCTTTTTCATCATATAAACCCATTTCAAACCAATGGGTTTGTGCCTTGCTAGTAGATCTATTAGTAGCCATGTTTCATTCTATTCTATTGAGGTGAACTCTTCATTCATTGCATCAACCCAATGCTTATCCCTTACTGCTTCTGAGAAGGTTCTCGGCTCCTCCATCATAACTTGCAGCAACTCTTCCGGTGGCATGCTTACTTGTTTTGTCTCTTCATAGATGTCGGTGAGGGAACAAAACTTCTAGGGTGCCTCCTCTGGTGGTGTTGATAATACTATTCCTGCCAGCTCTAAAGTGGCCACATCGGTTTCTCCAAGCTGAGTTTGATTCAATCCTGATGTCCCCGGCTAGTCCAAACTCAACTGACCGGCAGCTTTGGAGGTGAGGGCCTCGTGGGTGTAGAAGTAAAGGGATCTCTCTCCAATTCTGCTTGTTCTGCTACAGAAAATGTGCCCCAATTGTCACAGTTTGTTGCTGAACCTTCACTCCAATCTCAACACTTGTTCTCCTCAAATATCACATCACAGTTTATACAAACTTTGTTCCGGCTTGGATCAAGGAGCTTGTGTGCCTTGCACCCTGCTTCGACATCGAGGTACACCACCAGTACACTCCGATCATCAAGTTTGCTCACACATGCCGATGGAATCTTCATGTGAGCCCTGCAGCCAAACACCTTCAAATGGTCCAGCCGTGGCTTCTTTCCAGTCCACATCTAGTACGGAATGGAAGTAGGAAGTGTCTAGGTATTCACACTGTTTAATATGTATATTGCATGCCGCACTGCCTCTCCCCACAGTCCTCTAGCATCTTCATACTCTTGAGCATACTCCTTACCATGGACACCACTGTCCTATTTCAGCATTCTACAACACCGTTTTGCTGTGGCATATAAGGCGCGGTCAAATGTCGCTAGATACCTTTGATTGCACAGAACATGTTGAATGCATTTTAGAGAAATTCACCCGTCCCCTCCCCATTGGTTCTCAGAACTTTCAATCTACAGCCAGTCTCATTCTCTACCTGTGCATTGTACTTCTTGAGCTCCTTGAATGCATTACTCTTCTCCTTGAGCATGTACACCCACATCATCCGACTGTAGTCATCGATGAGGAGTAGAAAATACTTATTGACAGCTGCCATCGATGGAGAGATGGGGGCCACAAAGATCATCGTGGACAAGTTCAAGCTGCTCCTGGGTTCAGTAAGCTGCCAGCCTGCCACACTGGGAAAGGGAAGCCGAGATTGTTTTGCAATCAGACGACCCTCACAAATCTAGGTGGGATGATCGATTTTGGGCAGTCCAACAACCAGTGCCTTCTCCCACATAAGTTTGATAGATTGGAAATTAACATGTCCCAATTTGGTGTGCCATAGCCATGCTTGATCTTCCATGCTTGCAAGCAAACATACTAGTTCACAAGTCTCCATAGAGGCCTTGTAGAGGCGATTTTGAGAGCGTCTGACCTTCATCAACATCTTGTAACTCTGGTCATATAACCATAGGAAGGCATCAAACATGATGACCTTGCTTCATGCTTCTGTTAGTTGACCAATACTAATAATGTTGTTACAAAGGTTGGGAATATAATACACCTCTGTCAGAAGCCATTTCACACCACCTTTAAACTGAAACAATACTGTTCCCTTTCCATTGTTTTGAATGGAAGACCCATCACCAAACTTGACATGGCCTTGAATGGATGCGTTCAGGTCACGAAATTTGTTCCTGTCACCTGTCATATGGTTACTAGCTCCGTTGAAGAAGTACCACACGTCGGAGCTGATTATCGACTCTCTGTCAGCACGCAGCTGTGGCTGCACATTTTCTTCATGCAACAAAACGAGTTTCCGTGATTCTTTGGTCCCTTTTGAAGAAGACGTTAGCTCTCTGAAGCTTGTTCTCTGCCGAGCCTACCATTCCAAGTGCGTAAGCAGGAGTTGGCCATCTACCGTGTTGTTTGGACGACGTTGGAGATGTTCTTCATATGCATTTAGCTGGGCGATTGCTTCTTCGAATGGCATCATATCGAGCTCAATACATGCCACCAACTAAAGAAACTTTTTAGGCATAGTGTAGGATCGTCAATAACAATTAGAAGGGGGTGAATGACTGCAGCGCACAGCGGAATTTTTTTTAAAATTTTCTGCCTTTTAATTGTTTAATCTGCAAAAACTAGAAACAACAAAAACACAAAAAGAAAACGTAATTTTTTTCCTAATTTTACTGTACAATTACTGTAGCATACTGTTGCAGTTACTATAGCACCGAGAAAAGTTGCGATCGAACAGCGAAACATCGTTTTTCTTTCAATCTAGCAATTGATTTTTAATTCAAACTAATTCATGAATATAAGCAAAAAAAATATATAGCTAGAGATCAATACATGGAGAATTCATAGGAATTAAAAAAACAAGAGAAAGGATAATATACGCAACTTAAAAAACTCACAAACTTTATTCAAAAACTGCGGGAACTATTCATCCATCAGCCTCACATGCATCCGCCGCAAACTTTTTTCCTTTTCGCTCAATCTCTAAAAGCTGCACCCGATCGATTTATTTTCTCGCGATGCCTACGCACGGGAAGATCAGAAAACCAAGACGTCGCCGTTCTTTTTATGCAGCCAACTACGAATCCTATTCAATCTCTACTTAGAATCCTAATCCAACTCATCTAACTAGACTTGAGTCTTTTTACCTCAACTAGGCTTTTGGCCTACTATTTTTCAAGGGACCCGAAACCCTTCCTAACACGGAGTTTTCACACTCCCGACTTTTCTAACACGTCACGTGTCGAAGCCTCTAGGACCGCACCTCCCGTAGCTTCTCCACGTATCATCCACCTTTGATCTCCATGCGCCCCAAGCATGAGCCGACCATCTCGTGACCTCCTTGACCGTCCGAACCTCGGATTTCCCCATCCTAGTCCCGGTACACCTCGTCACCGATCATGATCGTCTGCATGCTCAACCTGCACATGAAAAGACTAAAGAATATTTTTCCCGGCACAAGTTCTCACTAACTTGACCGATATTAATCCACGCACACGCCTCGAATAACAATACTAAGTAATGTTGTCAATTATTCATCATCATAAAAATTCTAGACCTAGCCACATGGTCTAAGACATAGAATCAAGAAGCTTCTTGACTAATGCAGCATCTTCCAGAGTGGTACTAAGGGTACTGAACTTGGCTGATATGCCACTCAATTTTCTGGCAATTCATTGATTGTCTCTCCTTCCTTTATGCAAATTGATTCGAATTCGCTCTTCAAAGTCTATAGACATGCCTTCTTCACACGATTGGCACCAAGGTATCGAGTCTTCAAACAATCCCAGACATCCTTTGCTGATTTCTACTTTGCGATCTGCAGAAGGATGTCTTCGGGGACAGCTTCGAGGATGAACATCCGTGTCGACTTCTTCTTCTCATCTACAGCCACTCTGACCGATGGTTTTACTGCCTCCATCTTGATCGCCTATGTGGTATAATGTGACGCTGTTAGCAATGGAATTTCATGCGGCACACCGCCGCTTTCCCTTGTGCCATCGCCGGGAACCACAAGCGCTTGGGGGCGTGCAGAAGATACCATGTGAAGTTTTCGCCTCAGGAATACACGCTCACGGCACCTGCAGTTCTCAGCGACAATTGACGAACTGCAGTACGAAAAACAGAGATACAGAGCAAAGCGCAGAACACGGCAGATAACTTTTGTGGTGCCAAAACAGCGCACCTTTTCAGGGTTTTTCACCTCTCTATTTATACTAAAGATTACATCTTGAGGGAGAAAATTGATAAAATGCCACTCCTTTGGAGTGGCTTCGATAAAATGCCACTCTCTAGATGGCAATTGTTAAAATACCACCTAATACATGATTAACTCTATGATTTGCCCTTTTAGGAGTTTTAGCCATTTCTTTTTTGTTTTTTTTTATTTTTTTCCACCAAAATTGTATGGAAAATGACCCTAATACCCTTCTCAGCAATTAGGGCCCGTTCCACTGCGTTCTTTTTTTCTTTTTTGCTTTTCCTCCACCCGTTCCAGAGAAGCATCTCTCTTCCGGAGGAACCGAAGAGACGAGAGGCGAAGGGGCGCGCCGCTCCGCCGCCGTGCAGGCCGCCGCCGCCCCACGATGCGACGCGCCGCGCCGCCGCGCGCGCGCAGCGGACGAGGGCGCGCGCCGCCGCCCGCAACTCTTCTGATGCAACTCTCGCTGCCTCGAGACCGGACATACACTTTGCTGTGTGTCTTTGTGCTCGGTTTCAGGCTTCTCCTCGCGTATCTCACCGTCAGGTGGTGAAACGCATTCTTCGGTACCTTCGAGCTACCATTGACTATGGTATCTGGTACTCTTCCTCGTCCTGTCTTTCCTTGAGAGCCTTTTCGGATGCAGACTTTGCCGGCTGTAGGATAGATAGGAAGAGCACTTCTGGCACCTGCCAGTTCATTGGCACTTCTCTCCTTTCCTGGTCTTCGAGGAAGCAGTCCGGTGTGGCACAGTCCACCGCAGAGGCCGAGTACGTTGCTGCAGCCAGTTGCTGTAGTCAGGTACTTTGGATGGTCTCGACTCTGCGGGACTTTGGGTTAGTTATCGACAGTGTTCCACTCTTTTGTGATAACACTTCTGCGATTAACATTGCTAAGAACCCAGTGCAACACTCTCGGACCAAGCACATCGATATCCGTTATCACTTCTTTAGAGACCATGTAGAGAAGGGCGATATAGTGCTCCAGTTTGTGGAGAGTGACCACCAGTTGGCTGATATCTTCACCAAGCCATTGGATAGTTCGAGGTTTTCAGCTCTGCGGGGAGAGTTTGGGGTGGTTTGTCCTTATGGACTGTTATGAGGGGGAGTTCGTGCCTTTTTGCCTTACCATCTTGATTATGCTCTTACTCCTTGCTGTTGCATTGCATTTTGGGTGAATCGGGATTAGTCCTCCTAGCATAGATTAGAGTGCTTCTCTTGTCTAGATGTTTAGACTTCTTACTCTTATCTTGTGATTCTAGGATGCTGCATGTTAGCTGTTTCTTATCTCACTAGATTGAGCTCACTCACTTCTTGTAGGTTCTAGCGAGGGTCGGGCCACCCTCGGGTAGACAGGGTACGTGTTTGCTCTCTAGTGTGTGTTTTTCCTGTCAGCTGATAGTCCTGGAGTCATATGGGGTAGATGAGAGTTAGTCTGAGCCATAGTTGTCTCTATATCTTATCTATGCTTTAAGGACTGCCCGTTTGCTGTTTTCTTTCCCAGCTTCTCGATTTATTGCTTTGGTTCAGGGGGAGTTCATTTGGGAGCTTCTGGAGCTTAATATTGACTTAACTCAACTTGAACTTAAAGCTGCATCATATGTTGAGGGGGAGTTGGATTTTATGCATTTTCAGCATTTAGCATTGTAATATAACTACATTGAGCCCTGTTTATTATCCTGTTTTGACATGTTTACAATGCTTTACACCTTGCCATAACTTGTGCTCTATTTGCTAGATTTATCATGACTTCATATGTGTAGACTAGCCTTTGCCATGATAAGTTAATTAAAATTGCTCAACTTGAATTAAAACTTGTCATGCTCGCATTTGAGTCTAGTCTTGCTCTAGCTATCCTTTTATGATTCATGCCATGTCAAATAGGCTGAGTTGAACGTTGAATCTCTATTGAGCCTTAGATTGAGCTATTGTAGTCGCTTGATGATGCATAAGTTAGTACTACATGTTAAAATGCAAAAAGATCTCTTTTGTGCGAAAAAACTGATCTCACCAATTCTCTCCTATGAGACGGCTTGCCATTGCACTTGGCATGAACTTAGGGGGAGCTTTGGATGACCTAGACTATCTTCTTAAGCTTATCGCTTGGAGTAGTCGCATAAGGCTTGAGGTCTAGCACATGATAAAACAAAAATCTGGTTGGCAACAACCTTGAGTTTTCAAAGAAAATATATCATTTGTGCTCAATTTTGCTTAAGCTACAACAAGGACCAAGTACTTTAACCAATGTTTCATTCTTGAGCATATAGCACTCTATTTGGTCTCAATTGTAGCTTCTTGGTTCCGCTTAGCTTATTGACATGGCCTGCATCATCCTTGGATATCTTTAGTCGAACTTTGCTCATTGATGACTTGACTTGATCACAAATTGTACTACTATTTCAGATTATCATCTATGTGTTCTAGCTGGCCTATATATATGCTGTCATGATCTAGATAGCCTTTTATTGAGTTATGGCTTGGTGTAACTCTTTATGGTCATTATGGATAATTCTCATGGCTCAAAATGCTTAGAATAAACAAACTTCAGCCATTTTCATCCATTGATATGTCATATTCTCGCCTTTGCATTCTTGATGTGTTTATTGCCAAAAGGGGGAGAATAGAGTAGAAAAAGCTAGTTGGGATCATTTTAGAGCTTTGGAGAACAGAACAATTTGCTCTTTCAGTTGCTGCTCTAGTGATCTTTCTGTCGACATGGTCATTAGCTTCTTTCCCTTCTTTGGACCATGTTGGATTCATCAAACTCAGACTCTTCTTTGTGCTTTATCGTGGTTTGTCAATATACTCATCAAGGGGGAGATTGATGGACCATGTGGAGGTGACCACATGTGAATGATGAGTAATTGACATTGGTTTAGTTTAGTCGAGTTTGGTTGAGTGGTTTGGACCATGTCGTTGCGTGGTGCGACAGACTCGGTCGTTTTGGTCAAACTTGGTCATTTGGGCTTAGGATGCATATTCTAATGCTTTGACAGGTTTGGACTTCATCTGTGGTAAGTGTGATGGTAATTACGCTTTCATGTGTCGAGCGGTGCTATTTGACGTGTTTCTTATCTGTGTGGCTGCAGGACGTCGAGTGGAGTCGTGGCGAGACACGGTGGACCGGACTAGGCGCAGGTGGCGCTGAGGTCAGAACGGTCGGGATGTGTCGAAGACGACGTGGACTCGAGGTGGTTGCAAGGCGTGCGAGGCAAGGAAGCGCGGAAGCTTCCCGGAAGGTGCAGGAGGGGCGAATCGGGAAATTCGCGAGGCTGCACAAGCGGGAGCGGGCGCCGTTGGATTTAGCAGGCGTAACGGGGCGGAGACCCGTTAGCCAAGGCTATAAAAGGAGAGGAGGGGCTGCATGCCCACTTGAGCACTTGAGGTGGAATTAGGGTTTTAGAGTCAAAAGAGGCTTTGGGAAGGTTGTTTCCTTTAGCTCTTTAGTGGGTGAGGTTTGGTGTAGTGGCAGAGTGTGCTCCCTCTGTAGACTCTACGATGTGTTCTAGGTGTGTGTCCTAGTGTGTGTTCTTCCTCCCTCATGTGTTCTTGAGTGGTGTTCTTGAGTAGAGAGGGAGAGGATGGATTGAGGAGTTTGTAATCAATCATCCCTGGTTCTAATGTCTATGCGTATCGGGATTCCTATGTATTCCTCTTGATCCAAGAAATGAAAATCTGAAGTTTCTGTTCGTGCTCCTCTCTGTTCTTCGTTATCTCTTTTTAGTGATTGCTTGATTTTCGTTGTTTTGAGTTCTTGCTTGCTGGGAAGTGCCAAAATGGGTTGCTCTAAGATGGGATAGTGCCTCAAGATCATTTGATCAAGTTCCCATGAGCAAATCTTGATTTAATTCTCAGATTTCCTTTTTGAGCGCTCTTTGTTCTTCAGTTATGCTTTTTAGGGTTTTGGAGAATCTCTTGAGTCCCTTGAGGAATTGAGCTTAGACTCTTGGTAGCATGTCCTGAGGGTATTGCTAACCTTCTTGCAGAGTCTCATGAGCAAGGACTAAGAGATGGTGGAGAAATTTGGATTTTTGAGTCTCTCTCTGAAGTTCTTCAAGTTTCTAGGGTTTTGGAGCATCTCTTGTTTTCCTCTTTGTGATGGCATGATTTTTGGTCTGGAGTAGTCCATGGGTATTCCTAACTTGTTTACAAAGTATCATAGCCATAGGATCAAAGATGGAGGAGAAATTTGAGTTTTGGTGAAGCTTTCTGTAATTTTCAGATTTTGTGTGCAAATCTGAAATTTGTGGTTCTAGGTTGATTTTCCTTGATCTCCTAGTCTTCTTTGGTTATTTTAGTCTCTATCTTGCAGTTGTGGGCTAAGTGTATCAAGAAGAAGCCACAAATTTCTCATTTATTTGAAGTTTGAAGTCCTTACAAACTGCTGTCTGAAAATTCAGAGGTTCTGGAATTTTTTCCCGAGGGGCGGCCTAACTTTCACATGCTGGGCGGTCTGACCTCTCCTATAAGGGCGGTCTGACCGGAGTTATCAGAGAGGTCAGACCTCTCTTTGAACTACGTTCATCCCGGTCCTTCTGAAAATTGTCGTTTGAGCGGATTTTCTTCATTGCTTCTTTCTAGTGGGTGTTTAGGAGTTCCAAAAGGCATAAGAATCCCTCTTCATAATTTTTATAATTATTGGAGAGGAGATTTGAGTCCGTGCTTTTGAGGGATCGTGTTTTAAAGAATCGACATTCACCCCCCCCTCTGTCGCCATTTCGGTCCAACAAAAATTTTTGATATGGTAGATTAATTCTTGTCTGCTAGGGTTTTTTCCATGTGGTTCGATGCTGTAGACTCAGATTATGAACTTCGAAAGTAGGCTCCAGAATAGCTGAAGAAACACAAGAACTCAAGCTTTGAATTGGAGATCGATACACATTTTGTTTGTCAAGGTGTGCCTGCAAGTTCGCCCAGTCATGAAATCCATATCGCAAATGAGTACCACAATGCTAATATATAACCAAATTATGAAATACACGTTCGTAAACCACATGGCATCGTTGGTACTTTCGGATTGGTGCACATCGTTGATAACAAAACTGTATACCTGCACCAGTGCCAATCTAACATGATTAATGCTAAAGCTAAGAACATATTTTAAGTTATTGATGCATGGAGTACACATCTCAGCTCCGCGCGGTGTGGCGCGCGGCGTCTTGCGGCGGGAGCGCGCCTTCGCCTCGTCTCTTCGGTTCCTCCGGAAGAGAGATGCTTCTCTGGAACGGGTGGAGGAAAAGCAAAAAAGAACGCAGTGGAACGGGCCCTAATTGCTGAGAAGGGTATTAGGGTCATTTTCCATACAATTTTGGTGGAAAAAAAAGAAAAAAGAAATGGCTAAAACCCCTAAAAGGGCAAATCATAGAGTTAATCATATATTAGGTGGCATTTTAACAATTGCCATCTAGAGAGTGGCATTTTATCGAAGCCACTCCAAAGGAGTGGCATTTTATCAATTTTCTCATCGAGGATAGAAAAGCTACTACCGAATTCAAACTGGAAACGGAAACTACTCTAAATCTGAAATTCTAACCGGACTTCTGGATCAACACCACAACCAATTTGATCCGACTCGGACTCTGAACGTATACTGACACTAGATAATTTCTAACAAGTATTGATTATTTCTAACAAATTCTAGAACGTCAGCTATTTGGAAAAGGATGGAATAAGGATTGAATGCGAAGTTCATTAATTTGCTCACGATTTTAATTTTTGTACTATATGATAGAGCTGCCTGCGGTGCTCAGCATAAAGCCAAACACGGCAGTCCCCGTGCATTCAACTCGGAGCTGGGACTTCCTTGGACTGCACTACAACCAGCCAATTGGTTTACTCCATGACGCTAAACACGGAGATGAGGTCATTATCGGGACAGTTGATACAGGTATCTGGCCAGAATCTCAGAGCTTGGGGCCTGTACCATCCAAGTGGAAAGAAGGAGTTTGCCAAGTAGGCCAAGCATTCGATTCGAATAATTGCAGTCGGAACAATATTACGCAGATCATCTCGACCGGAAGGTCTTTGAGCAAGAATACAAATCTGCTAGGGACTTCAATGGCCATGGAACACACACGGCGTCGACTGCAGCTGGCGTCCCTCACGACGGTTGTTTACAAGGCATGCTGGGGGGCTGGTAGATGTGATGCAGGCAATTGATCATGCCATACATGATGGAGTTGATATACTATCGTTATCACTTGGTGGCCCAAGCTCTGAATACCCTGAAGCTCTGCACGCTGTGGCAAATGGCAGAACTGTGGTCCTGCTCCTAGGACAGTTTACAATGCATCCCCATGGGTTATAACAGCAGCATCAGCCACAGTAGACCGTGCTTTCCCAACCGGCAAGAACTAGTGGCGCATTACAGAAGAGCAAGTGGGAAGACCTGAGTGTGACCGATATTAATAAAGGACTTGACCAATATTTATGTTCTGTTCATAATTCTAAGGTCTGATTTTGACAGATTTTAAGTTTTTCTGATAAATTCCAAGGATTACCGGTTTCGGTTCCGGTTCTATGAACCCTGCTCCTAACTGCATCCATGTGATGTCTGCAGTGTTTACATTTTATCCTTAAGGGTATACCCGCTGGTTCGCTCAGTATAAAAAGGAAAGCATGCAGTTGCATTAGAGCAGAAAAAAATGACGAGGCTCTCAAAGCTACAAGCTCTGTCCCTAGTAGTGCTCTTTTTTCTCCGCTTTTGGCTGCAATTGCAACGGTCTCACGGGCTTGATCGGCAGGACGAACCAAGACAAGTAAGCTGCCATTGCAAATTAACGGAGCACAATAATGCATGCTTATCAATCTTGCAATTAATGGTCGCCAGATATACATCGTCTACCTCGGGGAGAGACGACATGAAGATGCTGATCTCGTCACTGCTTCACACCACGACATGCTCGCTTCCATTCTCGGAAGGTATGGAGTCCCTCTGCACCGCTACTGCTCGAGACAGACCATCTTCGACCATTACTTTCGTGATTAGAGCAACTCCAGCAGGGCTCCTACTTGAGCCCTCATCCTACTTTTGAGGGCCAAGGGGCAAAAAACTCACTCCAGCAGGGCCCCTACTTGAACCCTCAAAAGTAGGGGGCTCTCAAATCTCCCCCTCTAGCCCTCATTCCTGGGGTCTGGAGGGAGCCCCTTCTTTTGAGGGCTCAAGTAGGGGCCCTGCTGGAGTGAGTTTTTTGCCCCTCGGCCCTCAAAAATAGGATGAGGATGATGGGTGGGTCCTATGTGTCATCTCCTCTAAGAATGAATTTGAGGGTCCTGTTTTGAGGGCTCCTGCTGGAGTGTAGCCCAAAAAACAGAGGCCTCAAAAGTAGGGAGAGCCCTCAAATAAAAAGTAGGGGCCCTATTTTGAGGGCTACTGCTGGAGTTGCTCTTATGTGGCAGAAAAAGTTGTTAAAAATGAAACAATATAGAAGTGCTTTTGATGATAACTCTACTCATGTAATTTGAACGTCAGTAGTCCTACAAATTTTTTTTCTATGTTAGTGATAAAATTTTTTAAAAGGTTTACTAAAAATTTTTAAAAGGTTTACTGCACACATTCTGGGGCCACGTGCATCTATTTTGGAACATTAAAGGTATATAGCGCTATTGGTATAGGTATGTAGCGCTATTGTTATAGGTATAAGAAGGAAAGTGTTGCTCAACTGCACCTTTGCTTTTCATGGAGGCCTTATATATATTTCAAAACAAGATGAAACGCAAAATGAAATGGGGAGAGTTTTTAATTAAGATGTCTTGGCAGAAGAGCATACTATTAGTTATATATAGGCATGAATATTGCAATTAAATAAAGAGTTTTAGTAAAATTTGCCTTAGAAAGATCTGATAGGAAATTCGTACGCAAGGGCTTATAATCTGAAACAGAAGAAGTGATTAAAATGACAGTAAGGGAAACTCCTCGCAGAAAAAGGGAAATTGTGTATAAATTTCTCTTCTTCAACTTTAGAAAATATTGTATATGTATATGTGTATATCTCTACTATTATATAAAGAGGAGTTAGTGGTCATCAGTGCGTTCTTCTCTCACCTCTCTACAGCCATCCGATTTAATCTAGACCATTCATCTCTCCTCTTCTCTCTCTTTCAGGATACAACCGTCCACCCCTCTACTTTCCCTATCTCCTCGCACTTTGCTCTAAAATGTTTGATGTGTGAAGTTGGCCAGGCAGTAAGTTCCGTCTCACTATTTTTATGACTCCGTTACAATGCACGGGTCTCTAACTAGTGTATATATATATGGGTGAATTCTTTTAGGCTGATGGCTTATGGCTTAAATATTTGAATTCTGTCTGTTCGCAAGAGATAATACGCAGAGAAAAATAGTCGCATGTGATTTTGGCCAGTACAGCTAAACTCAATACACTTTTTACTATAATTTTTCTATTGACCCCGGCTTAAAAACATATACTATTTAAAAGCTAGTTATTGTAAATAGTATAAGCATAAGTCACAAATAAGCTGAAACGAACTCAGCCAATATGTATCTTAGCATTACCCAAGTGGATTAATGTACTGCAATTTTATGGTTTTGAAGCAAGGAGGAGGCTCTTGAGTCGATTGTCTACAGCTACAAATACAGTTTCTCTGGTTTTTCTGCAAGGCTCACAAAATCACAAGCGAGAAAGATACAAGGTAATTGATTCTCTAATTATAGCCAGGGTTAAATCATTCGGTTTTAGAAAATTTTCGAAGGTCATCGAGAGGAATGAAAGAACGAAATTTCATTCATTTCGTTTAAAAATTCGGGCAAAAAATTCGAATATCATTTAAATTTTAATGAAATTTAACCAAATTTTAGATAAAATTTGAACAAATTTTAAATAGGGTCAAATTCGGCCAAATTTTTGCCAAATAAAACTTGTTTCAGAGGATCCCAAAAGGGAAACGATGAACCCTGATTATAGCTTGTTGCTTGTTTATCACACCATGATAACAATCATTGAGAGTGATGGATTATTGTTTTTGTTACACATATAGAACTTCCTGGTGTGGTGAGCGTGCGGAAGAACCAGATCCACCGTACGCATACGACTCGAAGCTGGGATTTCCTTGGTATGGACTACAGCCAGCCAAACGGGCTGCTTGCGAAAGCAAAAAATGGAGATGGCATCATTATCGGTGTCCTTGACACAGGTTATTATTCTGTGCATAAATAAATACTACTACATTGATAGAACAGAGAGAGTCAAAACAATTAAAACTTTGATCAGCCACCATTGGAGTACATATTTCAGGTATTTGGCCAGAGTCGCAAAGCTTTGCTGACGATGGCTATGGACCCCCTCCTTCCAAATGGAAGGGAACATGCCAAACCGGCGTCTCATTTGGCCCTCACAATTGCAACCAGAAGCTCATCGGCGCTCGGTGGTATGCCGAAGGCGACGTTGATAAGAGCTTGTTCACAGGAGAGTTCAAGTCTCCAAGGGATGCCGATGGACACGGCACCCACACGGCCTCGACGGCCGGCGGCAACATCGTCCACAACGCCAGCTTTCGCGGGCTGGCAGCCGGGACCGCTCGCGGGGGTGCACCTCGTGCCCGGATAGCTATGTACAAGGTTTGCTGGGGTGGTCAGTGCTCTCATGCAGGCATGCTGAAAGCTATGGATGACGCCATCCACGACGGTGTTGACGTCCTGTCGCTGTCGCTCGGCGGTCCAATGGAGGATCCAGGAACGCTGCACGCCGTCGCGAACGGCATCACGGTTGTGTACTCGGCTGGAAATTATGGACCTACCGCGCAAACTGTGGTGAACTCGTCGCCATGGCTACTCACCGTTGCAGCAACCACGGTTGATCGACAGTTCCCTACGGCTATCACTCTGGGGAACAACCAGAAGCTTGTGGTATGTTCTGTGAACTTATAGCGACCACGTACACTGTGCACATCAGCATTGGGACCCGCATTACCTTCCGGGTGCCCACTGTGCACATCAGCATTACTGTACAGCCAAGCATCCAAGGGAGAATTGGGTTTCTTTTGTTCCTAAATTAAGCCAAGTTTTAAATAAGACATAGGCTAGTTTCCAAACATCATCTATCAATTTGAGTAAACCAATTTTCTTAACAGAAAAGGCTTGTGTGTTTTTTCTTTTCCTGTTTTCCATTTGGCAAGTACCTTAATTTTTCGTACCTACCTTGGAAGATGTTTGTTTGTTAGTTGTTATTCTCCTTCTATCTTTAATGCGAAGATGCATATAGAGGTGAAAACAGATCGGATAGTTTTCAACCGATCCGGATGAAAACAAATACGGATTGTGTTAGCAGATTTTCTTCGAATAATTCTCGGATCGGAAATAGATACGGATTTTTTGTCGGAAATGAATATGAATACAGTAGGCTTGATAACCGGTGAATACAAATATGAATAAAGATTATCCGGATATCCGAGATTTCAGCCCAACATTGCCCAGCCCAAGCTAGCCTCTCTCATTTTCCCTGCCACCAGCTCACTAGCGAATATTTATATTTATTAAAAATAAATTTAGTATTATCATTAGATTAAAATTTGTACCGATTAAATTGATGTATTGCCGTTTAAATCATTTTAATACAAATTTAAATTCTTAATTAATTTATTAGTCACATGTACATGGTAGAAATCCATTAAGAATTATTTAGGACTTTACAAAAATTAACTGCCATTTGAAGATTTAAAATCTGTACAATGGTATGACTATTGTGGATAAAAATACTTATGCTTGTTTAGATTTCATTAATGTTTTGACAAGATAAACTATTTATGTGTTTTTATTGATTTTGGATGTATAGTTTAAAGGGTTTTCATGTTCCGATAAATATTCGTGACCGTATCCGTTATTCGTATTCGCTCTGTATTTGTATTCGATATTATTCGTATTTGTATTCGTATCCGAGGTATCCGTATTCGTATCTGCATCCGAGAAAAATATGAAAACAAATATGTTAAAGGCGTTATCCGTCCGTATTCGATCCGTTTGCATCCCTAGATGCATAAGCCTTTTGTGTGTTCTAGAAAAAAAAATTCTTAATGAACAATAAATGGTTATACAAATAGAGAAGGTTCCATTCACCAACTTAACAGAGAATAGTTTCATCCACAAATGCTTATATCATTTTCTAGGTTTGAACGACCCAGGGCTAAACATTACTACAGAGGGTTCCATCGACCCTTCAAAGTTGATAATTTCATCCTATCCAAATCTATTTTTGAAAACAAGTCTAATCAAATGTTACCCTTTTGGCAATACCTATAACCGAGCGTATAACTGTTCGAATAGATTTAAGTAACAACGTGCGGAGGACATAGACTTTGCCCACAAGATGTAGCAGCTTGTTTAATTTGTCATGCATGCAATAGAAACAACATGATAGTGTGAGACTGAGTAGCCATAAACAAAACCTTTACAATAGTTTGTCTGACATAACCAGCCTGACTAATTATAACCCCTGGGCGTTATAACACATTGAACTCTAGGTAACCAATGCGCACAGTATATGCTCCACGCCAGCGGGGTGGAGAGAGAATGGGCAGCACAAGTAGAGTTAGGGTTTTTATCATCCCCTTTTCATTTTTATATTTACATTTTGATTCAAATCATTGTAGGTTTTCAATTCAGTCCAGTGTTTGTATCAGAAATGATCTTTTGTTGGTCGACCATATTCAACTGGTATAGATTTTTATTCCAGTGCTGATTGGTTCGATATAATTATTCTTTTAATATGTTTTTGGTTTTTCAGAGTATTAGAGAAGGCTCAATTAAATTCCAAAAATGCATCGTAAAGTTTCAAAAAGTCCATATTTTTGTGCTTTTAAAACATGAACAGTGCAGCATTCCATATGATTGTTCGATCCTTACAGGGGCAATCCTTGTTCACGGCCATGGGAGGGCCACATGACGATGACTTCCACCCGCTTGTTTACTTGCCATGCTCTGGGGACCAGCCATGCGACGTATCTTCTCTCAACAGCACTGGCATGGACATAGAGGGGATGGTCGTCTTCTTCGGCACACCCGACCGGCCTTTTCAAACGCCCAACTATCCCGACTATCAAGATATTCCATTGGTATTGGCCGAAAAAGGAGGCAAAGGAATCATATACTCACAATGGAACGCAGACACCTTGAGTGGCTCGGAAACAACATGCAGCTCGCTTCCATGTGTTGCCGTCGACTTCGAGATCTCCAACCAGATTTTGCAGTACTGGAACCAGTAAGTACATGTATATATAATTAACTTCGTCCTCCTTTTTTTCTGGGATGTGAGGATGCTAGCTAATGTTCAAGTATCATGCTTTCTCTTCCTTAATTTATAGGTTTCAGTTAATAATCATTTTCCTTTTAATACGCAAAAATTTACAGGTACACTGATAGCTCGAAAGTAAAGATATCTTTTGCTCGAACAACTATTGGAACTGGAGTTCCAGCCCCCAAAATAGCAGCTTTCTCTTCGAGGGGGCCTAGCCCTGTCTATCCTGGAGTTCTCAAGGTAATTTATTAAGCATGCATGCTCAATGCATATGGACAGCATATGTGCTGCTCTTCCGCTATGGACAGCATTCCACTACTACCTCCGTGTCAAAATATAAGTCATTTAAGACATTAACACTACTACACTTTGACCAGCATTTTGCTGTTCTTCTGCTATTGGAAAATTACCTAGATTGACGGAATGAAATTGATGTCACTAGATCCATCGCAAAATATATTTTCAAATAAAAATAATTATATATTACAAAAGTATATTTAATGATGGATCTAGTGACATCAATTTCATTCCGTCAATCTAGGTGGTTCTTTATATATCAAAGGTCAAATCTAAAAATGTTTGACCAACATGCATCCTATAACCACAAATTTTGGCACGGAGGTAATAATTATTTAAGGTGCTAACATATATGTTGTACTCTGAAATTAACAGCCTGATATTGCTGCACCTGGGGTTTCCATTGTAGCTGCTGCACCACAAATCCCTCCTTACAAAAGTCTAGGTGCTTTCTACCATTTTGATTATGGAACATCCATGTCTTGCCCTCATGTATCTGGGATCGTCGCCGTGCTCAAGTCCCTACATCCCGACTGGTCACCTGCAGCCCTGAAATCTGCACTCATGACAACTGGTAATTGAGATTCTAGAGGAACTATTCTATTTCCTGTGAAATTCAAGTTTCAAGCGGGCCCTTAACCTATCCTGTTGTACACATAATTGAGATTGTTGCACCAATATTAAGAACAAGTCAGTAATTGATTGAAGTTTCAAAACTGTCTGTCTTGCAGCTCTTACGACTGACAACAATGGGATCCCAATACAAGCAGATGGATATCGCTCAAAGATTGCCGATCCTTTTGACTACGGAGCAGGGTTTGTGAATCCGATCAAGGCAGCTGATCCAGGCCTCATATACGACATCAGTGCCTCGGATTACCTCAACTTCTTCAACTGCATGGGAGGATTAGGTCCAAACGGCAGCTGCACAACTCCTAAAGCATCTTTACCAGACCTGAACCTCCCATCGATCACCATTCCTAATCTGAAGACATCTGAGACCGTTGTGCGCACCGTCACCAACGTCGGCCAGCCGAATGCTGTGTACAATGCCTTCTTCCAACCTCCTGCCGGTGTCGAGATGTCCGTGGAACCGCCGGTGTTGGCGTTCTGCAAGGAGAGGAGTGTGCAGAGCTTCAAGGTGAACTTCAAGGCGACGCGAAAGATTCAGGGTGACTACACATTTGGTAGCCTCGCATGGCATGATGGAGGTGATCATTGGGTTCGAATCCCAATTGCAGTTCGCATCATAATTGAAGAGTTCTATTCGAGTGTCTCCTAAGTTATATATGCTCGATCGGGTACCCGCTAAAATAAAAGTCGAATTTATATGGAATGAAGCATGCATGTGTCGGTCCATCTCAAAGTAATGTATTGTTAGTGTTAAACATTATAATGCAGGGTTGAATTTATGTATGTGTCTTGTGTTCGTTTGGAATAATGGAGTTAGAACAATATGGCGAAAACTACATTGAAAACTTCACTTTGTTGGCTTTGCCTAGGAGAAAACACACATATTTTAAATAAACTAAGAGAACTCAAAAGAATTTTTGAATTTCTTTATTCTCTTACTTGATTCTTACAAAACTGGTTACAAGTCTCCTCAATATATGTTGAGTACTGGGACACATATATACTTGATTCTTACAAAACTGGTTACAAAGATTCTAACTCATTGAGGCAGTTGGTCTCATCTACGACTTACCCAACTTATATTTGATATAGAACAGCGACACATTTCCTCAATGTTCTGGACTCATCTCCACGTACTCGAGTTTGGATGGCGAATATATCTTCTCAATGTCCCAACTTTTCTCACCTTACTTGAGTTTGAACGACGGACACAACTTCTCAATGTCCCAGACTCACTTCATCATCATCAGCTTCATGCATATTCCCACGATGTAGCATCGGATAGCATCTTTGACATCTCCTACACATCTTTGGCCGTCTGCTTTTTGGCCAATAGGAAGAACGTATCCTTCGAGATGCCCTAATAGATACCTCCATCTTGATTGTCCAAGCTGCATATTGCTCGTCATGAGCATCGGATAATGCAGCGAGATGATGGAACTCATCTTCGCTATCATACTGGATGATGCCTCATCACCGATGATACAACTTTTCAGAGAACGCAATATGATCTTAGACACAGATCAAGAAATCGAGCTTGCAAAACTTCTATTACAGAATGACGGAAACTTATTTTCGGATTTGAGGTGGACAGATGTTGAGTACTGGGATTTGCATTTTCGCTTGAACTGAGAGACGAAAACAAAACGTTATTTTTCACTATCACCCATTGGACGGTTTGGTTTCTGCCTTTACCTGAAGCTACATACCAAAAACTGGTGCTGGTCATCAGCGTTTTCTTCGCGTGGATGGACAACTTTACTTCGAAGACAAAACCAAAAGACTTCGGCTCTGATTCATGGACAAAGTCAGACTCGTCTTCTTTCTTACGCTTCCCTTGTCGCTACTTCGATATGCTGTCGCTTGACCAAAGACAGAAGGGCAGAAAAGCTCTTCTCGAAGAACCGAAGGATCAATCAATATCTCTAGCTTGCTTCTTACTCTCCTGACGCAAGAAAAGAATTCCTTCTCTATCTCTTGTCATGTCACAAGGCACAGGTACAAGTTGTTTCTTCCTATGCTGGCGCAAAAAAAAAAGCTTCCCTTCTCGCGTAGGCACTACTGGCTGGTCTCTCTCTCCTACGCAATAAAAAATCTCTCCGAAACTTTCTGTCTTGCACGAGGACGGAGACAAGGTGCGCACGATGGGCAGAAGGCGATGCTCACCTCAGGAGCACTGAGCCAGATAAGCGCAAAATGGAAATCGCCGACACGATTTTTTAAGCGACTTGGTTCTCGCCATACTCGGTAATGGCTAGGCTCTCATACCAATCCTTAGTTTTGCCTACCAGAAAATGCATATATTGCAAATAAAATAAGAGAATACAAGAGAATTTCTAAATTTCTTTATTCCCTTACTTGCTTTTTACAAAACTGGTCACAAGCTTCCTCAATATATAATACTCTCCTACTAACGTACGTATTCGGATTTCAAGTTGGTTACGACTTCAACTTGAGTTACACCTAGAGACAGACTCTTCTATTTCTCAAACTCGTTTTAAGCCCTAAGTCAAGATTATTTTCAACATACTTTCATATGTATGACAATAAATAAAACATGCAAAATCTATTTGGTGGTAGTACCTTACCAGTTGTCTTGAACTAATTTTCGCGCAGCAGTGACCAGTTAGGATATAGAGAATGAATCATGTACCTTAGATTGGCATCATGATACACTATCACGTTCCAAAAACTGCTTGGAGCTAGCTGAGAATCTGGATCCCGGTGGTCCCGCTCGTTTCGGATTCAGCTTCTGGCTTATTTTTTACTATTCATAAATTTCATTTTTTCTAATTTTTTGGATTTTTGAGCTTTTTTACCCGTTCTTTTTTCCCGTATTCATTTGCATTACACGTGCTGGGCTAACCCGTTTTTTCTATTTTAAAATTTTTTAAATTTAATTATGCCAAATAAGTCACCATCAACTACAGTGTAATTTTAACTAGCTACAGTGAAATAAGCCATAAGCCACAGCCTAACCGAGCATCACCTAAAACCCCCACTTTTTTCTTCTCAACTTCTTCCATAGAAATGTTTTTATAAGGCTAACATTTTTAAAATTTGAAATTGAAGTTGCAAACTGGCTCAGTTTCTTGCCTAAAAACTGGCCATTTTCTGAAATCAGCCCTAGTTCTGAGAACCCTGATCACCGCTACATCCTATTCTCTCACCATTGATGAGATAACTCAGGACTAAGGGCATGCTTGGTTGCCACCCTGGAGCCGACTTGCCTGGTTGGGAACTTCCTTAGGGAGCACTTAGGCTGTTTGGTTGCCAGCCTGGGAGCTCGCCTGATCCAGGTTAGGACACCAGGCCTTGGCACTCGAAAACGGAGGCCTGGGAAGCTAAGAGCGCTACCGTCCTCGAGCTCCTCCGTGCTAATGCAATGTTGTCTTTCAAGTGAATGGATTGAAATGGACATGGACTTTGTGTACTGATTGAAATGTAGCAATGTTGTCTTTCAAGTGTCAGGATGCTCTTTTGAATTTTGTGAAGGAGTAAACAATATGTCTCAATTGAGCAGTATCTGGCCTGAAAATAACATGCCTGCCGCTGCTTGCATTTTTGAAAGGAGGTACTGCTTGCATTTCTGATTGAAACAAAAACTTGACAACTGTTAGAGTGATCTCAGGGCTTTGGCCCAACGGCCAAAGCCCATCCCTTGAACGCATACGATCGGGCGCCCGGCCCGTTGGTGGTGGGCCTGTCGCCGCCGCTATAAATACAGAGGTGGGGGCCGGGCGGCACGCATCACGAGGTTGACCGCGCCGCCGTCACCCCACCGACAAACCCTAGACCGATCTGTTAGAGGGGGCGCTGAAGCGACGGGAAACGCCACCGGTCTTCTTCACCGGATCTCGGACGCCGCCGCCAGGAGCCGCCACCGCCCGGGACGCGCCGCCGCCAAGGAGCTCGACGCCCTTCCCCGACCGTCGCTGCCCGTGCGCAGATCTTCCCCGCCGAACCCGAGATGGCCTCCTCCTCCTCCAACGCGTCTGAAGGTTGGTACCCCTCTCTCCCTCTCTCGGTAGAACATCAAGAACCCTAGACAAAAGAAGCCCCACTAGATCTACCCTAGGAGATCCCTAAAGAACCTAGACCAAACAATGGTATCAGAGCCTTGATTGAAATCCCCAAATTGAACCCCAATCTCGTTCGGCTGCAAATCAAAAAAAAATGAAGGAGAAAAGGGGAGGGGATAGGGCTGACCGTGGGCGCCGCCGCCGCTCTGCGCCGGCTCGGGCGCCGTCGTTGCGGCGGGCGCCGCGCCGCCTCCCCCGCGACGCGCCGCCTCCGCTCGCGGCGGCTGCTGCTGCTGCCGCCGCGCTGTCGCCTCCCGCGCCGCGCTCCACGGGGGCGCGTGCCGCGTCGCGCCGCCGTTGCCTGAAGGGCGCCGCCGCATGCCCCGGGCAGCCGCTCTCGCGCGCGGCGCGCGCCGCCGTCGTTCCCCAGGCCGAGCCGTGCGCGCGCGCTCCTCCTCCTCCTCGGATCCGTTTTTGGATCGGCGCCGGAATGGTCTAGGGTTAGGGTTTTGGGGGGAGGCGGCAGTTTTTGTTCGGCAGGAAAAGCTTCTGGCCATCCGATGGAGATCAACGGCCAAGAGGAAAGGGGGCCAGTGGGCCGCCATGGGCCACGCCGCTGGCTGCGCTGGCTGCGCGCGCGCGCGTGCGGTGGCCTTTTTGGGCCGGCACGCCGTGGGGCGTGGCCATGCGAAAGAATGGGCCGAAATGGCATTTTGCACAGTAATTCAATTAATGCATTTTTAATTGTTTTCAGAAGCTTTTATTGAATGAAAATTGAATCAAATCTCTATAAATTTTTGCACCAACGTGTTAAATTTTCAGAGATTAAAAGAGTACAGTTATAATGCTTCTGAATAATGAATTATTTTTGAATATTTTTCAGTTTCCGCTGCAAAAGTTAATATTGATTGATTTTCATTATTAAATTCGAACCAACGGGAGAATTTAATTTTGGAAAAATAGATAAAAATTCCCAGAGATTTATGATACTGTTATTTTCTGACCAACGTTGTTAATATCAGTATTATAAATTTTTAATATTGTTTTCATGCATTATTTCTATTTCTGCCCAACGGTGATGTAGATTTAATGTATGATAGAATTGTTTTAAATTGTATGTTGTATTTTTGACCAACGTTGGAAATAAGGCATATAATTTTGATGTTACGTTCTCACTGTATTTGAAATATTTTTTCAGGAGGATACAACTTAATGAGTTGTATTAGAGAAATCCCCACTCTCAAAGGTGATAATTATGGAGAGTGGAAGAAAAAGTTAGATTTAGCCTTTATCTTGGTGAGGTGGGTGGGTCCTCACTACAAGACGTCCCACCGAGCCTTTGGCGCGGTGAGGGAACAGAATGAGGATGACACTTGCATGGCGAGAAAAGACAGAGGATCATGCTCTTTGAGATGTCTTATGACCTTGATCATAAGAAATGGACCACGACCAACAAGAAATGTATGGCTGTGATAAAGAACACACACCGCTATTCTGGGCTCAATTGCAGAGTGTGACATCACATCGAATACCTTGATAAAATAAAGAGTCGGTTCACTTGGCTCTTCAAAGACTTATGCTACACGGTGATTAAGCGGTTGCAATGAGAGGTATTCAGCGGTGGCAATGGCATAAGAGAGCACATTCTTAGAATGAGCAACTTGGCATCTAAACTGAAACCGATGGATTTGGCTCTCAAGGATGAGTTCCTTATTCATTTGGTTTTTGCTTCTTTGCCAAAAGAGTTTGACACTTTTGTTGTCAACTATAATATGCAGCCCGAGAAATGGGACATGGAAAAGTGCATAGCCATGTGCGTGCAAGAGGAGGAAAGAATCAAAACCTCACATGGTGGTTCTATCAACTTTGTGAGGGAAAACAAGAAAAAGAATTATAACAGTAACCCCTTCTCAAAGAACAAGGGCAAAGCCTCTGTACATCAGCCTCAACAGAATAAATTTGCTGTAGACAAAGACCAGTGCCTTCACTGCAAGAAGACGGGACACTACAAGAAAGACTGTCCTGACTACTTAAAGATGATAATGGCTAAGAAAGGTGAGAACATTATTACCTTTATTAATGAATGCCTGTATGTGAAATATTCGAAATCCACTTGGTGGATTGACTCAGGAGCAACTGTTCATGTTGCTAATTCTTTACAGGGATTCCGTTCGACGAGGACTACGCAAAGAAAAGAAAGATGCGTTAAAGTCGCAAATGGAGTCGAAGCTGAAGTTGAAGCCGTTGGCGATCTTTCATTAGAATTAGCTAATGGCTCCACTCTTCTACTTAGAGATGTCCTTTTTGTACCCTCTTTACAGAGGAATTTGATTAGTGTGTCAAATTTGGACAAAGATGGTTATGATTGCAATTTTGGAAATGGCAAGTGCGAAATAATGTTTAATAAAGAATGTGTTGGTATTGCCATATTACAGAATGAGCTTTATTTGTTATCATTATGTGATGATGTGAATGTCGTATGCGATAATGAGAACGTTGCGTGCGAGAAAGTAATTGAATCCTCGTCTACGAATGTAAACAGAAAACGAAAGAGAACTCTAGATGAGTCGTCGAAATTATGGCACTGTCGTTTAGGCCATATTTGAGGGGAGAATAGAAAGACTAGTAAAGAATGATATTCTTCCTCCATTAGAGTTCTCAGACTTAGAACAATGCAGAGAATGCATTAAAGGAAAATATGTAAAGAAAATTAAAAAAGACGCTAAAAGAAGCACAGGAGTTCTACAAATTATTCACACAGATATTTGTGGTCCTTTTCCTATGAAAAGTGTGGATGGATATGACTCGTTCATAACATTCACAGATGATTACTCCCGTTATGGATATATTTATCCAATCAAAGAAAGAAATGAAGCCTTGGATAAATTCAAGATATTTAAGGCTGAAATTGAAAACCAACACGATTTAAAGATTAAGATAGTCCGATCTGATCGTGGGGGGGAGTACTACGGTCGACATACCCCATATGGACAAGTTCCTGGACCTTTTGCGAGGTTTTTACAGGAAAATGGAATAGTGGCCCAGTATTCTATGCCGGGCGAACCTCAACAAAATGGAGTAGCTGAAAGACGCAACCGTACCCTGATGGATATGGTGCGAAGTATGATGAGCTACTCCACACTCCCATTGAGTTTATGGATGGAGGCGTTGAAAACCGCCATTCATATTCTCAACAGAGTGCCTAGTAAGTCGGTGCCCAAAACACCGTACGAGTTGTGGACAGGAAGAGTTCCCTCACTAAACCACTTACGTGTGTGGGGGAGTCCTGCTGAGGCTAAAGTATTTAACCCAAACCTTGGGAAACTTGATCCCAAAACAGTAAGTTGCCATTTCATTGGCTACCCTGAAAAGTCAAAAGGTTATCGTTTCTACTGTCCAGACAGATATACAAAGTTTGTAGAAACGAGACATGCTGTCTTCTTAGAGGATGAAATGATAAGGGGGAGCATGGTAGCTCGAGAGATTGACCTTGAAGAGAAGCGGGTGTTTGCGCCCACTCCGATGATTCAAGAGCCATTTTTCACACTACCTGCTGTCGCTGCACCGACGGTGCAAGACATTGTGGTGCCAGCACCTGTTATTGTTTCTCCCGTGGCAACAATGAATGAGAATGAAGAACCTGTTCTTCAGGATCATATAGAACCTATTGCCACAGATGAGGGGGAGCAACAGCAGCCTCAAACAGTAGATGTACCAAATGAGGAGGCCCCGAGGAGGTCTCAAAGAGTAAGAAGATCAGCTATTTCTGATGATTATCAGATTTATCATACAGAGGAATTTCAAATGGAGGATGATCCCACCTCATTTGAAGAAGCCATGAGAAGCGAAAATTCCTCAAAATGGCCTGAGGCCATGGAAGAGGAGATGAGGTCCATGAAGACTAATAAAGTCTGGGATTTGGAAATTATTCCTAAAGGAGCCAAAACAGTAGGCTGTAAATGGGTCTACAAGACAAAACATGACTTCCAAGGGAATGTAGAAAGATATAAGGCGCGACTTGTGGCAAAAGGCTTTACGCAAAGAGAAGGGATTGATTACAATGAGACATTTTCTCCGGTCTCATGTAAAGATTCCTTTGAATTATAATGGCATTAGTGGCACATTATGATTTAGAGTTACATCAGATGGATGTAAAGACGGCATTTGTTAATGGGGATTTGGAGGAAATTGTTTACATGGCACAACCGAAAGGTTTTGTTGTGGAAGGAAATGAAAGAATGGGATGCCGCCTAAAGAAATCAATATATGGGTTAAAGCAAGCTTCAAGACAGTGGTATTTGAAGTTTGTGAAGACAATAAGAAAATTTGGGTTTAAAGAGAATGTAGAGGACAACTGTGTTTATGCAAAGTTTAAAGATGGGAAGTTTATCTTCCTAATCATGTATGTGGATGATATCCTACTAGCTAGTAGTGATGTTAGTCTGCTACTGGAGACAAAGAAGTTTTGTCCTCAAACTTGATATGAAAGACCTTGGTGAAGCTTCATTCGTTCTAGGGATCGAAATTCACCGAGATAGAAACAAAGGGTATTGGGACTGTCACAAAAGGCATACATAGAGAAAGTCTTAAAGAAATTTGGTATGCATAAATGTAGTCCATCACCTGCACCTATAGTCAAGGGCGACAGATATGGGGATTTTCAATGCCCAGGAACCAGTATGAGATCGATCAAATGAAAGCGGTTCCATATGCTTCAGCTGTCGGAAGCTTACAGTATGCTCAAGTATGCTGCATACGACTTAGCATTTGTTACCGGGTTACTTGGCGATTCGAGCAATCTCGGAATAGAACATTGGAAATTGATAAAGAAAGTCTTGCGTTATTTGCAAGGAACAAAAGGCCTCATGATGACATACAGAAGATCAGATTCACTCCATATAGTGGGGTATACAGATTCTGATTTTGCGGGAGATGATAGAAAGTCTACATCCGGATATGTGTTCACTCTCGCTAAAGGAGCTATATCGTGGAAAAGCTCAAAACAAACCGTCACTACATCGTCCACAATGTATGCCGAGTTTGTAGCATGTTATGAGGCTACGGGCGGTGAGGCGGCTAAAGAAGTTCATACCCGGTTTAAAAGTGGTTGACGACATCAATAGACCACTTAAGTTGTACTGCGATAATGAACCCGCAGTAACGTATGCCCACAACAATAAGTCAAGTGGTGCTGCCAAACACATTGACATAAAGTACTATGTTGTGAAAGATAAAGTTCGGGATCAAATTATAAGTCTTGAGCACATAAGTACCGCAAAGATGTTAGCGGATCCGCTTACTAAAGGCTTACCACCCAACGTGTTCAGAGAACATGTAGCCGGCATGGGTTTAAGGAAAAGCCTATGATACCTGGACTAAAAGATGGCCCAAAGATTAAAGTAACTGTTTCAGAACAGAGAGGTGTATTGTAACTGTTGAATCTATCGGCGATTGACCGTGACGATGAGACATGTTCTATGCACTAATCTGTGATGGAATGTGTAAAGTCAAAAGTAATTAAAGATAAAGTATAGATTGAGATCAAGGGGGAGAATGTTAGAGTGATCTCAGGGCCTTGGCCCAACGGCCAAAGCCCATCCCTTGAACGCGCTACGATCGGGCGCCGGCCGTTGGTGGTGGGCCTGTCGCCGCGCTTATAAATACAGAGGTGGGGGCCGGGCGGCACGCATCACGAGGTTGACCGCGCCGCCGTCACCCCACCGACAAACCCTAGACCGATCTGTTAGAGGGGGCGCTGAAGCGACGGGAAACGCCACCGGTCTTCTTCACCGGATCTCCGACGCCGCCGCCAGGAGCCGCCACCGCCCGGGACGCGCCGCCGCCAAGGAGCTCGACGCCCTTCCCCGACCGTCGCTGCCCGTGCGCAGATCTTCCCCGCCGAACCCGAGATGGCCTCCTCCTCCTCCAACGCGTCTGAAGGTTGGTACCCCTCTCTCCCTCTCTCGGTAGAACATCAAGAACCCTAGACAAAAGAAGCCCCACTAGATCTACCCTAGGAGATCCCTAAAGAACCTAGACCAAACAACAACATGTATCACTGATTGAAACAAAAACCTATCAGCAAGCATACTCTTCATGTGAACTGTTGCTGCTTCCAGGATACTGCCCAGTTACATACATCCACAAATACATTCACAAATTTCTATGAGTTGTAATAACTCAATTCCACTGTATCATCCGATCAATTCAGAAATGCATTCACCACATTCTCAGTATGAAATCAAATACATGGACAACAAATTCCAGACGTTATTTATTCATAGACAAGGATACAAGGATACCACATTCTCAAGTTACAGAATATGCATTCTCACAATATGTAATTGCATTCTCACAACCCTATAGCACACAGGTCCAGACCTAGTAGTTTGATGCTAATTATTCTCTGGCCAGGGTATTCTCTCTGTCCTAGTAGTGCACATTGGCCTCTGATGATGTCATGGCTGCTTGGATCTGTATCCAAATGCTTTGATTTTGAGTCTGGAACTCCGGCCGGTGGAGCGCGGAGGAGGGCAGCGGCGGGGGCCGGGGAAGGTGCCGCCAGGTGGGAGGGCGGCGCCGGGGAGAGAGCCAGCTGGGGGAGTGCCGAGGGAGCCGGCCGGTGGAGTGCGGAGGAGGGCAGCGGCGGGGGCCGGGGAAGGTGCCGCCAGGGGGGAGGGCGGCGCCGGGAGGGAGCCAGCCGGGGGAGCGCCGAGGGAGCCAGCCGGTGGAGCGCGGAGGAGGGCAACGGCGGGGGCCCGGGAAGGTGCCGCCAGCGGGGGAGGGCGGCGCCGGGAGGAGCCGGCCGGGAGCGCCGAGGGAGCCGGCCGATGGAGCGCGGAGGAGGGCAGCGGCGGAGGGGCACGACGCGGAGGAGGGGCGCGGAGGCTAGCTCAGAGGCCGCGATCGCCGTCGGAGGGCCGCAGCCGCCGCCGCCGCTACGAAGCCGCCGTCGCCTAACCCTAACCCTAGCGTGTGGCAGCGAATGGTGCGGTGGCGATTGGGCGCGGGGAGGAGCGAACGGTGCGAGGCAGACGGGGAGACGTGGGCCGAAAAAAAAGCCTGAACCGGTAGGGAGTTTTTTTGCAAAAATGTTTAAGTGGATTGTGTGCATCCACCTTCAAGGATCCAGGCCGTTTGAGGTACATCCGATGGTCCACAAACGGAGTTCACATGTTAGCACCGAATAGTGTATTAGCACTGGATATGTTCCCATATATATATATAATATATATATATATGTGTATATATATATGTGTGTGTATATATATATGTATATGTATATATATATGTATATGTATATAGGACGAGTGTTTCATGCACCATGGTGCCTAGGCACCAATATCAATACCCGTTGATTTGCTTCGAGATTTGCAACGTTTGATGTGGGTATCTTCATATACCCATAAAAAAAAGTATATTTGAGATGTCAAACTCCGAAAAAATTTAAATTCAACTTCAGTTTAATTAGTTTGAACTATTTTTATGGTATATACTCACTGTAGTTGCATTGAACTCAAAAGTAGTTCAAACTAATTTGAACTGAGTTCAAAACTTACTTACCATAAATATATCAAGAGTATAAAACATTTTCATACCCAAACTCAAAAAAATTATCAATCATACACGTGTATCGGATGTTGGTGCCTAGGCACCATGGTGCCTTATGTAATTTTCCTATGTATATATATGTATATATGTATATGTATATATATGTATATATGTGTATGTATATATATATAGTAAAAGTATTGAGGACTCCTAGGTGTCCGGACTCTTTATTCCGGAGCCGTCCGATCGCGTGCACGCTCAGTTAGTCTGGAAAAGAGGATTAACGGGTTTGGGAGCCGATAGACCCGTTGATTGGCCAAATCGGAATCTCGGTCTCGCATCATATTGTGAACAAACTTTCCGTTTGAGCCTGGATATGTAATCATATGTTATTTTCTTTTTGCACTCCTCTTCTACCATTGCACGCCAATACGCGGCCAAGACAAAGATCAATCCGCGGTCATCTAGAATACATTCATCTTGAATACATCAGTGTAGACCGCCTGCCGGAAGACGAACCATACCTACTACAAACAAAATCCTTCAATCTTGGCCTCGTCCGAATTTCTGAAACAGAGTCTTTGCGCAGTGTTACACAATGGAAGGTATGTTTCCGTCAAGATTACTAATTCTCCATTGCTTTTCTAATTCTCCATTGCTTCTCCCAGATCACGTCAATACGCCTGAAGCTTCACCTGTGGCCAGCGCCGACATTCACAACAGCACAAGATGCTTCACCAAGCCAACAGTTTCTGGTACCACCACTGCCATTTTCGTGATACCTTTTCCTCTCCTGCAATTACTGGATTTTTTTGAGAATTTGTATACTTATTGTATATTGGATGTTTCGTACAGACATGTCCGAATTTTCTGGATCCATGTTTGTTGATACACTCATTACGGAGTGTATAGTATATTGGTTGTTGAAAGAGCGCATGACCAGTTAGTTACTTTTTTTTCATTTGTTATCTGGGTAATCAGTACTGGAATTTCTGAGGCGTAATGATCTTCACTCTTCAAGCTAATATACCCTTTTTTATTATTTCGCCAATCCAGTTCTGAACATTCTGTGCCGAACTGATCCCCAATATTTATTTCTATTTGTCTATTACGTACTATTCATAATCATGTAACAGCGCAATTAGTAACAATATTTTGTAAAAAATTATTGTCATAAAAGTGGATGGTATGTACTCCCTAAATTGTATTTACGCTGTTGTATTACGTACGTTCAATCAACCTTTCTAACACTTTGATTGTTAATATACACAAAAGTATTTTATTTTATTACGTGAACATGTTGTCATTACATTTCTAATAAAAATATTTTCATATAAAAGTAATGTTCAAATGTGCATTGGATTCGATACTCAAATTGCCAAGTAAATTCCACCAATTCAGTTTCTCTATTGCTTTTCAAATGAGCCAGGAAATGTACGTATATGTTATTTTCTCCCATGTCCTCTTCTCCCAGATCACGCCATTACGACTGATTCTCCTGAAGCCAGCGCAGCCACAGCTTCTGGTACCGCCACTCCCATTTTCTTGATACTCTTCATCTCCTGCAATTACTGGATCTGTGTTAGAATTTGTATGTTTCGTACATACATACATGACGGACTTTTATGGGTCCATGAATGTTGATACTGTATTACGGAGTTATATTGACTGTTGAAAGTGCACGACCAGTTAGTTTTTTTTAATTTTCATATGTTATCTGCTAATCAAGACTGAATTTTCTGATCCCAAATGATCCCCACTCTTCAAGCTAACATACCTTTCTTATTTTATTGACAACTAAGTTCTAGAATTTCTGCGCCCAAATGATCCCCACTGTTTCTTCATATTAGTCTATGATTTACCTTTTTGTTATATCTATCTTCTTTTATCAAGCTAAATTAAAGTAACCATTCATACTCATGTAATGCTGTCCTTTGAGCGCCATCAACGGGTATGTGTGAATCTACAAGCATATGAAATGGTGTACATGATCTGTTTGACACAATGTTTACTCATTCTGCAGAACCTACTCATTTGGCTTCTCAACAAGAACTATCAGCTGATGGGACCCATCAATCTAATAACAACGTCATTAGGTTTTCAATTTACAATTCTTCTCTGTATTTACCTCCATTGTTATTTTTATGTTGGTTAGTTGAACTAATTTATTCTTTTTACTATATATTGTTAGTGGTAGCACAGATGCGCTCAATCAAACTAAAACGATACATAATGATGGTGCCATACCCTTGGAGTATATCAATCCAGAAATTATAGATCCTTTTGAATCCCAACATTTTGGTACCGAAACAGATGCTTTCCAGTTCTACAACATGTATGCATTGAGAAAAGGATTTGGTATAAGAATTAGGAAGCGTGTCAAAAATGTTGGCGGCAACATCACATGCGTCGAAATTGTGTGCTCGTGCGAGGTACATGCGTTGATTTTTATACTATTGTTTTCCAAGTTATATCGATAAACTGACGGCATATTAATATTTATTTTTTCAGGGCAAGCCTACTATTGGGGTTCAAAAATCAGTCAAAACAGGTGCAAAGCCATGATGCGCATACGCAGAAGTGCAGATGATCAATGGATTGTATCTAAGTTTATAGACGATCATAATCATGCCCTATCACGTACTCTAGGTATGGAAGTCAACATACGCGTTTATTTCCATGAGATTCATATCCATCAACCATGTAAGATATCATTTTTTCCAATTGAGCTGATAATTTGTTTGTCACATAACAAAATAAACAAAAGAAAAGGAGGACCACATCCCCATAAAAAGTATTGTCTCATATTATTAAAAGTATGTTGACTTTTTTCTTTCCAGGTTATGTCTCATATTGGTTGTACAACTATTCCAAATAAATATATTCTGAAAAGATGGACTGTGCATGCTAGAGAAGGCACTGGAAGTCATTTTGAATCATTCATAAATGACAATGATGCTGCTGTTTCAAGGACACACCGCCATACCCTTCTTTTTAATGCCTGTATGGATTTTTCTAATAAGGGCGATGTGTCAATTGATGCATTCCATATTGCTATGAAGTATATAACACAAGCAGTAGAGGAGATTAAGATGACTCATTCGCTTGAAAATGAAGAGTTACATACACATAATGTTTCTTTGAAAGAAATTGATCATTCTGATGAGGCTACAGTTTCAAATGATGACCATTCTAATAATCAAGACGATGATTCCATTAATCAAGACGAAGAGATTGACCCCATCCTTCCACCTGATCATCGGAAGAAGCTTGGACGTCCCAAATCAAAAAGGTATAAGTCTCAATTAGATGGTCCTATTACCAAGAAACGCATGTGTTCCTATTGCAACCAAAAGGGACATTACAGAACTAGCTACCCTTATAATCCGGACAATTCTTCCAAGTCCAAGATACAAAAAGTGTGTCAGAAGTGCAAGTTACCAGGACACTACGCATCCACATGTGTTTCTACTGTCTAGTATTACTTCGATATTAGAATTTTCCTTTCCCAATATTTAGTTAAATTTCCGTTACCATTTTCTGTTTGAACTTTAATGAAATTCTTGCACTTAATACAACATATCACTTTACATTTATCTGTCCGTATTGAGTATATACAATTGTCCTTTTGAGAGATTTGTGTCTGCATACCTCCGGACGGACATTTATATACTAGTTCGTTTTTGCGTAAAATTTTAAGATAACATGCCATACCCGTTTTCTAACGCATTCGTCTCCATGACAAATTAAACAACAATTTGTGCCTCGAATGATACGATAATTTCACATAATATTTTCACCATTACTTCTAACATTATGTACAAATTCACCGCTTTAATTTAGTTCGTGCAACGTACAAAAAATTATTGCAAGTCAACACACACGTTTGTAGTCCGATTCAATCAATAAATTCAAGAGGACATTGTGATGTCCGATTATATTGATAAATTCACAAAACATACAAACAGAAACCCCTATCATGACGTACAAATTCGACACTCTAAATCATTCCCTTTTTCAAATAAAAAATGGAAGTCAACACAATCAGTTTTTCCTACACATTCATGTCTAGCTACAATTCAATGAACATTTGTTGCTCAAATGTTATGTAAACTCCAAATAAGATTTTTACAATAAGCGCTCACATGGCGTAAAAATTCGATACTCTAAATCATTATATGGGGCTTATAGAAAATAACGTAAGCAAACATACCCGTCTTTTCTGTGCGTTTGTGTACTTCAACCATTTAAGTTAGGTTTTGTTGTCTGATTGAGATGAAAAAAACACATAAGTTTGACACCTTAAATGCTTACAACACGTGCAAATTCGCCACTCTAAATCGTTCCGTTCGACATCTAAAAATTAATGGAAATTATGCAAGTCAACATACTCTTTATTTAAAATCCTTTCGTATGCATCATCCATTTAATAAAGCATTTTGTTGTCCGATTGAGTTGATAAATTCACAAAAGAATATCCCCTTACCTACTAACATCTCGTATAAATTCACCGCTCACAATCATTTCGTGCGTTGAATAAAAAATAATGAAAGTCAACACATTTTTTATTATTCCGTCATAAGACCACTTAAATATTTTTCTCTGCGTATAATACTCCTTTTGATCACAATTACTCATCATATGTTACAAGCAATGATATTTCGCATGCACCATACTATATTAAATGTATACGTACAACCCCTACCATGATGTACAAATTAGACACTCTAAATCGGTCCCTTTTTCATAAAATAAATGGAAATCAACACATTCATTTTTTCCTATGCATTCACGTCTAGCTATGGTTGCTCGCATTAGATGAAAACTCCAAATAAGATTTTTACAATAAGCGCTAACATGGTGTAAAAATTCGATGCTATCAATCATTACAGGTGGCTTATAGGAAATGATGTAAGCAAACATACCCGTCTTTTCTTTGCCGTTTGTGTAGTACAACCATTTAAGTTAGCTTTTGTTGTCTGATTGAGATGAACAAAACACATAAGTTTGTCACCTTAAATGCTTACAATACGTGCGAATTCGCCACTCTAAATCGTTCTGTGCGACATCTAAAAATTAATGGAAATAATGCAATTCAACATACTCTTTATTTAAAAGCATTTCGTATGCATCATCCTTTTAATAAAGAATTTTGTTGTCCGATTGAGTTGACAAATTCACAAAAGATTCTACCCTTACCTACTAACATCTCGTATAAATTCGCCCCTCACAATCATTTCATGTGTTGATTAAAAAATAATGGAAGTCAACACAGTTTTTATTATTCCGTCATAAGAAAACCAAAATTTTTTTCTGGGTATAATAATCCATTTGATCAATCTGAGTCATCATATATTACAAGTAATGATATTTCGCATGCACCATACTAATTTAAATTTACATGTACAAACAATCATAATATAAATGCCGTACGGTTTTGCATACATACTCCATGTACTCCATTTTAATTAATACATGACCAATACACATACCTAATCCACGGTAATGGCAGCAAATCTATATATGGCACCAAATGATCTTAACACAAAAATGTTTTCACGTTACTTCAAAAGGTTCTACACACATTCTTCAAAAGGATCATTACAATCAGCCGGTTCGCACTAATCAATCAGCCGTTTCAATCGCTACGGAAGGAATGTATTGGCTAATGGGTATACTACTGTTTATGGCAATTAATAATCCGATTTTTGCATGCATTCAATTAAGAGTTTGAATACTACGGCAAGCTATATAGCCTAATGTATATACCCGTTAAATATCCAGCCAAATCCCGGTCGCTGGTTATTTATGGAAAGCCGGAGAAATTGCTTACGGACACGAAGAGCAACCCGTAGAAATCCAGATTGCAACGGGATTCAAATCGCTGAATAATTATGCCAATAAAAATCCGGATTGCAGTAATCAATGTGACGTTTGAATTGTAAGGCAAACACTATGCGCTAATGGATATACCCGTTAATCTCATACCTACTACAAACTAACACATCTCAATGCGATCAAACGGTAGATAGGTTAGGTGCCTGGACTCCTAGGAGTCCCATTTCGCCTTCCTCTATATATATATATATATATATATACCCCCATAGACAACCAAAAGCTCCTCCTATCATCCCCCTACCACCGCATGGACTACAGTGTCTCACCCCTTGCCCGCCGCTGATAATAATGTTCCAGCGCATGTCGGGACCCGCATTACCTTCCTGGTGCCCACTGGCATTACTGTACAGCCAGGCATCCACGGGAGAATTGGGTTTGTTTTGTGTGTAAAGCCAGGTTTTAAATAAGACGTAGGCTAGTTTCCAAACCAATGATCTAGCATTCTGACTAAACCAATTTTCTTAATGAACAATTAATGGTTACACAACTAGAGAAGGTCCCATTCACCAACTTAATAGAGAATAGTTCCACCCACAAATGCTTATATCATTTTCTGGGTTTGAACCACCCAGGGCATAACTGTTTTTGAAAACAAGTCTAGTCAAGTGTCACCCTTTTCGCAATACCTATAACCGAGGGTATAACTAGCTATTTGAATAGATTTAAGTAACTCTCTACAGAGAATAGACTTTGCTCACAAGATGTAGCCGATTATTTTGTCATGCAATAGAAACAACATGATAATGTGAGGTTGAGTAGCTATAAACAAAACCTTTACAATAGTTTTTCTGACATTAACCTGCCCCCTGCCTGATAAGTTATAACCCCTGGGCGTTACAACACATTGAGCTCTAGGGAACCAACGCGCACAGTATATGCCCCACGCCATCGGGTGGAGAGAAGATGTGGAGGGGGTGCATGCAGACACCAGGTCTCGGACTACTTGGGCTGTAGTCCGAGGCCTGGCAACCAAAGCCTGTGTAAAATTCATGAAAAATTATAAGAAAACAGAGTTAGTCTAAGAGTTAGCCTAAGAACAGTTAGCCTAGCTCGAGGTTGGGCTTGAGCTGGCTCCGCTCTAGGTGCATGCTTCTTTAGCTGGTTGAGGGATGTCGCTCTTTTTCCTTTGGTTGCCTTTTTTTCACAGTTGATTGCCTTTTTTTCCATATAGAGGTGTTGTACTTTTTGGTGTACATGTGGTGTATTTTTGGAACATAACCACTGCAGCATTCCATGTGATTGTTCGATCCTTACAGGGGCAATCCCTGTTCACGGCCATGGGAGGGCCACAAGATGTTAGACCATATGGCTAGATCTAGAATATTGTTGTGATGAATAATTGACAATGGTTAATTTGTGATGATGAATATTTGGTAATTTTGTTTAGCGGTGTTATGCGAGTTGTGTTGTGTGTGTACGGATTGACGTTCGTCAAGTTTGGACGAACTTGTGCTGGAAGATTGTTTTTTGGTCTTTGCATGTGTAGGTTGAGCATGGAGGCAATCATGGTCGGTGACGAGGTGGATCAGGACTAGGATGGGGAGACCATATAGAGGTCACCCTATGGTTGTGATGATTAATTGATCCTTGGATTAGAGTTTGTGTAGGTTGAGTTTGAATTTTTAGGTCTGTGCAAAAGTTTGCTGGCTCTACGACCTCTGTTGTTCTTCTCTGTGGTCAGCAGTCAATTTTACGACTTTGTGGTCGTAGCGTCTGGTGACAACTTGGTGGTCAGCAGTCTATTTTACGACTTGGTAGTCGGTAGAGGCTTTTACAACTTGGTGGTCGGCAGTGGCCTTTACGACTTGGTGATCGACAGAGACTTCTACGACTTGGTGGTCGGCAGAGGCTTCTACGATTTGGTGGTCGGCAGGAGTTCTTATGACTTGATAATCATAGCTTCTGCTGGTCATGATAGATAGTCATAGCTCTGCCTAGTCGTGATCGATGGTCATAGCTTCTGCTGGTCGTGATCGATAGTCGCTGCTCTGCCGGTCATGATCGATAGTCGTAGCTATGTCTGACTGTGATCGATAGTCGTGGCTCTGTCTGACTGTGATCGATAATCGTGGCTCTGTCTGACTGTGATCGATAGTCGTAAGTCGTAGCTACCAGGTTTGATAAAATCGTAGTCGCTGTGAGCGATAGTCGTAGCGCGACTACTACATGGTCGTAGCGACCTGTGTGATGGTCGTAACGACCTGCTGTGTGGTCGTAGACTACAGGTAGGACCTCATGGGCTATGAGTACCTCTTGTCTTGTGCTTCAGATTACTCGTAAGTTGTTTCTAACCAGTGGTTTGCTAAGATTGTTCACTTGGGTACATTCTGATTATTCAAATTAATGATTCTTGTGTATCGTGCGGTGCTATGTGATGATTTGCTTATTAGTGTTGGTTGTAGGACTTTGGAGCTAGGTCATGGTGAGGTGTAGGAGGACCGGAACTAGGCGCAGGGAGGTGTTGATGTCCAGAACATTCAGGGAGACGCCGAAGATGATCGAGGTTGGTGAGGTGGTTGCAAGCTAAGACGACGATGAACCGAAGAGGGAGCTATAGGAGGACATGATGGGCAACGGCGAGGTGGACCCGGACTAGGCTCAGGGAGAAGTCGAGGTCCAGACGGTCAAGGATGCTGGGTGCCATCATGCGCGAGGAGAAGCACGTGATGCGCCAAGTGACTTGGGTCGTTTGCAAGTGGGGATGGACCGATGGGATCCGGCCGCATGAGAGGCTTGACGACAAGTCATAGAGGCCACATGTAAGCTGCTTTGAAAAACATGCGTGAGTAAAACCCGATGTTAGGTGGGGTTAATGGTTTATCCCCGGTTTGGACTAATGGTTGGATCCATTAGGTCTAGGGTTCGTTTGTGAGCCTATAGAAAGGGGAGGGGAGGCAAGAGTTAGTAGAGGCTGGAGACGGCAAACCGTGAGTTGGTCTGGTGGTAACTAGTTCTTCCTCCCTCCATGGTTGTTAGGTTAGACAGTGGGTGTTGGCTCTAGAGTTAGAGCTTGGTCCTCCCAAGGGGAGTGGCTGTGAAACCAATCATCAGAGCAATACATCAAGTTTCCATATACTGCTTGTGTTGTTTTCATCTGATTGAGTTGGCTTCAATTTACTTCTTCCTTGTTCTTCTGTTCTTTGGTTGTTTCTTTCCTTTCTTGATCTGAGTAGTTCTTTCTTGTCTTGTTGATGATATGACTTGTTGTGTGTTGTAGGAGCATGCTCAAAGCCATCTTGGTTATTCTATTCCCATGGGCATGGTCTGATTGGCCTTTCATTTCATGGTTTGGGTTCTTGTGTGCGCTCGGTGAAATCTTGGAAAGCTCTCAATCTGGTTGCTAAGTTTTCAACTCAAGATTAGAGCAACCTCTTGAGATCTTAATCATGTTGTATACAAAGTTTCATGGCCAGTTGATCTCTTAGTCAAAAGTTTTGAGGAGTTTGGATCTGGCAGTTGTGCACTCTTTGCTTTCCTCTATTCTTCCTTTGTTGTTAAGACTACCTCCATATTAGACCACGGTCTCAAGTCTCCTGTCAGACCCAGATTTTATAATCCGGAATCTACTGTGTTTAACTGCACTATTCCCTGGATCAGTAGATAGCGCACACAGTTACAGTTCTGAATATCAAAGTACATATCATGCGAAAATGTAAATATAATAGTAGACTTACTTCATGGGCCGATTAGGCTGAAATTAATAAATTGCAGCAGCGGAAGAACGAAGTACACAGGTGGGACCTTCAGGACATGCCCACAGGCAGCCAACTGGAGGTTCGCGACCTAGCCCTTGACATCTTCATCTTCTTTTCCATCTTGTCCAATCCTGTTGCTGAGGCGTGGTGATGCGGCTCTTGATTCTGAATTTTGTCGCAAAAGCGAGCATGAGCACTCCGACCCCGTGCTCCGCGAGCCAATACACAGAATGCAAATAAATAGTATGCATGGCTTAACAAAGGAGAGGCTCGGGTTATTTTATTTGCCAAAAATCGCTTTTAGCGGCATTATTACTCTTATTTAATCAGAGAGTTATTTTTGCTATCTAACTCCACACTACGATTGCCAAAATTGACTTAATCCACCGAAAATGCGCCTTCCTTATTGATCATTGTCTAAAACTCCAAACAGCAAGTGTCATCATTTATTTAATCCACCGATCATACTTTGTATTTTGAATTACTAATAATCCAATCCTGTCATTACTATTCATCAGCTCCTTACCTCTGAATTCTAATGATTATCTAACATAACTACTTTCAAATCCACCGATATCATTCGTGCTCAATCATTTTCGTCATCGATTCAAAACCATAATCCAATATTCTATCTTGTTTTCCATTATTTATCACTAGCTAATCCACAAATGTATCTCCACCGAGAATTCAATTTACCGAGATTATAATCCACTAATTGTTATGAATCCACCAATCTTCTCAGAGATTCAATTTCTCCTTCGAGTAATTGATCAATTTCTATTAATTCCCGTTATCGCCAATATCTTCTAAGAATGTATATTAATCCGTAGTAATCCAACAATTTAACTTTGCATTCTCTAATTCTCCAAAATCGATTCACTATTATATATCCACCAAGAATATCACTAATCAAGAATTATACTCCAATACTTGTATTATTTTCACAAATTCCTGAAAATTCAATTTGATCATTTATCTAGCTTATCTATTCAGCTAAACCCCACTAATTTATTTCTACGACAACCCATACTAGCATTTTCTTATCATAATCGACCTGAATCCACCAATACCTTTATGCATATACTAAAAACATCTACTTTCTTACAACCCTGTTTATTCTACCCATAATTTAGGTTATAAGATTAGTAATACCACTATTTGAAATACAATACGTAAAATTTCCTGAGACCTAGCAGTTTTGGAACAAATCAAAATGTTCAAGGAATATTAACATGATTTACCGCACATATGGCATCACACCATATGCCTATTATCACCAAAATTTTTCCATACATATGGCATCACATCATATGACATCTTTCAGCATTATAGCCGCTTAGCTTACCACTGGGACGACACCCAGGACAATTCAAATCAGGACAGTCCTTCGCCCTTCACTTTTCCATTCCCATTCATGAATCATTTTGAAATAGAACTATATCGGTTAAGTTCCCATGTTCGCCCTTGACCGTAAGGCACGGCTATTCGAATAGTTTTGACTCTGCAGAGTTTGTACACTTTCACCACAAGAGACAATCAACTCGTTGCCCCACACGATTCCTTAGTCATGTGGTTGAGCAGACCATCACAGTAACCGTTCAAAGTACCTCGCCCCTTCCATCATTTCACCTTATGGGTCGCTCCCACTTGCGGTGGGTCCCATGCATTGTGCGGGATGTTCTCCTTCTGAACGTCTAGCAGCTGGCTCCCCACCCCTGCTAGCCCGCCACAGCAGAACTTCACCCCCTACGAGTGTCCCATTCAAGCCGTCTCACAGACTGCCACTTGCACATCCTCACACCACCTCCTGGAAGGATGACTTTTGGGGTCCGGTACATCTACTAAGCCAAGCTATACTTTACAGACTTGTGGTTGTACTGTCTTACACGGGTGACATGACAAGATTCGGTCCTTAGGGTTATCTGGGCGGTTCTACCACGAACCCCACTTCCGTGCACCTCTGCACCATACCCCCGAACCATCCGCCCAGACAAACAAGCAATTTGAGACTTTTGGAAGTAAAAATAACCATATCCAACATACATCAGTCATTACCACCATGACTGCCCAACCAATTTTTCTCATGATTGAAAGTGATGCTTGGACGCTTTCACGCCCATGAGTATCTAGGCAATACTAAGCATGGCATATATTTAGAGACTTAGTTTCGAAATGTTACTATTATATATTTACTAGTGCGACAAGGTTCACACATTCAAATATTCCAAAGGAGGGGGTAATATTATTCAAGATAAATACTAGGCACATAACTAGAACATTAAATTAAGCATGTATTTGTATATAAATTAATAGCGTGCAATTTGATAATTTAAAACAAAGTAATTTGCAGAAAACATAGGATCAACATGATCAAAGTATTGACTCGCCTTGGTCACAGTGGTCGGGATCTGGATCCTCTGGTGCTTCAAGTGTTGCTGCCTCGATTTCCTCTTCTTGTGCCTCGTAAGCTAATCTAGCGTGCGCCAACATTTGTATAAAAAGAAAAGCAGCAAATCAAACCAAATAACACCAGAAATTCAAATGAACTCTAAAAATCATGATTTCAGTTCCATTGGATAGATCTTGATTTTAGATGAATTTAGAATTTTGTCCCATTCAATTTGGAGTTAAAATGAATAAGTTATGATTATTTGAAGTTCTCAGTTTGAATTAATTCTGTAAAATATGAAATATCTGACAGGTGGGTCCCATATGTCATATTTTTAATTTTTATCTTTTTCTTTTTATTATTTCTTCTGTCTCTATGGCCAGTGGGGCCCATGTGTCAGCGGCGGCAGACAGGCGGGACCCAGAGGTCAGCCGGCCTGTGGCGGGCGGTCGCTGAGCAGCGGGGCCCAGCTGTCAGGGATGCATTTTAAAAGAAATGCTCGACCGCAGGCGCGGAGCGGGGCTCGAACGCGCGCCGCGGGAGCGAGGGGAGGGAAAGAGTAACGCTGGAAGCCACCCGATCAGTCGGGCGATGCTTACCCATATAGGGTAATAATACCTTTTGAAGTAGCTCCGGGAGGGGGCCGAGCAGAGGGAGAAGGAGGCGGTGGCGCCGGCGGCGAGCGGTGGCCGGAGGGGTCCGGGTTGTTCGTGGAGTATAATCCCCAGGCGAAGGGGAGTCTTCTGGTGTAGACGGCCGGAGTGGAGAAGCACGGTGGCGGGCCGGCGGCGTGCGACGGCGGCGGCTCGGGGAAGGCTGCCGAGGCCGACGATGTTCAGGCGACGAGAGGTCCGGTGAGGGAGGCGGTTGGCTTTGCCATGCTCCCGCGAAGCTCTGGGAGCTGGGGATTGCCCGGAGGTGACCGGGAGCGGCGGGGAGGGTGGCGCCGGAGTTGGGGAAGAAGGAGAGGCCGGCGGGGATTTGGGACTTCTCAGTGCGATTGCGGGCAGGGGAGGGAGATAGGGAAGTATGGTGATGCGTTTGCGACCCCCAGGTGAGGCTTTTATAGCCGGGAGAGGCGCGTACGGTGAGTTCGACATCTGGCTCCGCCCTGCTCACGCCGGCGAGGGGGGGATGGACGAAATCTCGCCGGGATTTGGTAGGGGAGAGAGAGCGGGAGAGGTGCTTCCCCCCTCCTGTAACCGTATTTAAATCAGCCGCGAGGTGAGAGAGGGAGCGAAGGATTGGCTGCGGCAGAGCGCAAGCGCGAGGGGGAAGGAGCTGCGTGCGCGTGGAGAGGAAGAGGGAGGAGGAAGAAGACGTGGGCGGGGCCACCGGCCAGAGAAAGAAATGCGGGGCGAGGCGGGCCACCGGTCGGGGGAAGCGGTTGGCGCGCGGGGGCCACAAGGCAGCGAGGCACGCGCCGCCCACGCGCAGAGGAGAGAGCAAGCGCGGCGGCGGGCGCGTCTTTGGCCTGGGGCACAAGGCATCGTGCCCACGCGGCGCGGTCGGGCGCGCGAGAAGTCGGGCGGGGTGATGGCGGCCTACTGGGCTATTTCCATTTCATTTTTTTCTTTTCCTTTTGTTTTATTTTGTTTTTGCATTTAAATTATGCATATATATATATATATATATATATACATTTTCACATATATCTTGGGTATATACCTATATATATTTTCATCTCCTCTGATTTTTGTGTATGTACACATATACTCACATATATTTGTTAACATAACATTTCTATTTTGTATACTCCTTTACTATTTATTCCATAATTTTTAGAGGTGAGAATTTTATGGTTTAACCAAATATTCTCCCTTGAAATTTTATAGATCATCTTTTCAGATTCTTTATTTGATGCTCACGTTTTATTATTCTATGTGTTGATTTCTTCCCTCTTTTTATTTTTAAAATTCCTTTATAAATTCAAAAAGCCAATAAACTTCAATTCAAATAAAAAGCAATTAAAATAATCCAAAAACTCCATAATTTACTATTTATATTTCCCAGGATGTTACAAATCTACCCCCCTTAAAAAGAATCTCGACCCCGAGATTCCGGTAGAGCAGAAAGAATGGAGATGAGTTATATTGGCTAGCAATAGGTTTTGGGGTGTTGCTCGAAGTATAATTCCTTAGCCTCCCAAAGAGACGAAAATATGCACAATAGGGGTTAGAACTTGGAGAGGTCAAAAGAAAAGAGAGAAACCTTGTTTTCCTGGATAGGTCGTAGTCTTCCAAGTACTTGCCCCTTTAACATTGTTGTCTTCACGCCATCGTAGAATGGAGTAGTTGCATCATCTACTGGACATACGGTTGTAGAATTTCATATTAATAGGTGAGTAGCAATGGTCTGTGTCTTAGGAGTAGAGGACCTTAGGGGCGCAGAGACGACTATGGACATATCTATACGGTGGTCTTTTATCCTTATCACTGTAAGGCTCCTGGTCTTGTAAGTCTTCTTGTACTGGTTCAATTAACTCTGAGTCTAGGTTGTCGCACCTCCAACACCTACATCATGGCAGTTCGTCAACAGTTTGTCTCTTAGTGCTACCCCCCTTAAAATGGGCATCACTAATTTATCTCTTCTAACTCTAGGTATGATGGGTCTTGTGGCGACGTGGAAACTCATCCGTGGCACTTCAGCTGCTTGGTCAGTCATAGGTCTTAGAAGCAATCTTCAAGTTGGTGGTCTTGTCTTTCACAGAGAGAACATGTGACCTTGCTCATAGGGTATTTGCCAGGTTAATGGTCGTCCTTGCAGTTGGAGTAGTTCACGGAGCATTGGTATGCGCAATGTCTTTTTTTCTCTTCACGTCGTCGACGCGCGCCTTGTCAGGGTGTTTAGTTAGCGGTGATTTGATCTATGGTTCCTCTAGGTGGTAAGGAGAGAGTGTTAGCAGGGCAGAGTCTCGAGTCTTGGTCCTGGTGTCAATTAAGGCTTCTGGTTGGAAAGTTGTGAATGCTTCACTCATCTTGGATTGCCTTGATTTGGCGATGTAGCTCCTTGCTTCCGATAGGATTTTCAGCAAGAGGCGAGAGGGAATAGCATGAGGTGAGGATTGAGTCGTGGGAATAAGATAATCCAAACCCACTCTAAATTTTAAAAGAGCACACCCGAGAAGCTGGGGTGGCACACAAATCTTGCAAGTTCTTTTAAAACAATCTTTTCCTATGACCGCAAAATAGGGCGCCCGAGGGCAAGAAGGCAGTGCACAGGGCCAAAGCGAAAGCATGCGACAAGATAACGTCTATTCGGGGAAACACATATGTGGGGCACAGGGTTTATCTGCATAGTCCGGTTAGAACGAGACTAACTTATCTTCATGACCATCTTCAACGTTCCTAACCTTAGATTTTTAGAGTAAGGGTATGAGATGAGGATCAAAGTTTTCTTTTTGAATCAATGGACAGAAGAGGAAAGTATTTGGGGCAATTTGATTGATATCAGCGGCATTCTTGTGTCATTGTTTTGAATTCGGGGTAAGAGAGCTCTAGAGGTAAAAATGGCTAAGGCAGCATTTAGATGAGAGAGAATCATCTAAGAGAGATGAGAATAAGCAATATAACTTATACTTGTGAAAATAGATATTGGGAAATATCTCTAATTATAAACTAACGGCCAGGCTAACTAGGTCACGACCTGCAGTCGATATGCTCTGATACCAAAGCTGTCAGACCCAGATTTTATAATCCGGAATCATCGTGTTTAATCGCACTATTTCTGGATCGAGATAGCGCATACGCTGATTCTGAATATCAAAGTACATATCATGCGAAAATGTAAATATAATAGTAGACTTACTTCATGGGCCGATTAGGCTGAAATTAATAAATTGCAGCGGAAGAACGAAGTACAGGTGGGACCTTCAGACATGCCCACAGCAGCCAACTGGAGGTTCGCGACCTAGCCCTTGACATCTTCATCTTCTTTTCCATCTTGTCCAATCCTGTTGCTGAGGCGTGGTGATGCGGCTCTTGATTCTGAATTTTGTCGCAAAAGCGAGCGTGAGCACTCCGACCCCGTGCTCCGCGAGCCAATACACAGAATGCAAATAAATAGTATGCATGGCTTAACAAAGGAGAGGCTCGGGTTATTTTATTTGCCAAAAATCGCTTTTAGCGGCATTATTACTCTTATTTAATCAGAGAGTTATTTTTGCTATCTAACTCCACACTACGATTGCCAAAATTGACTTAATCCACCGAAAATGCGCCTTCCTTATTGACTGCTGTCTAAAACTCCAAACAGCAAGTGTCATCATTTATTTAATCCACCGATCATACTTTGTATTTTGAATTACTAATAATCCAATCCTGTCATTACTATTCATCAGCTCCTTACCTCTGAATTCTAATGATTATCTAACATAACTACTTTCAAATCCACCGATATCATTCGTGCTCAATCATTTTCGTCATCGATTCAAAACCATAATCCAATATTCTATCTTGTTTTCCATTATTTATCACTAGCTAATCCACAAATGTATCTCCACCGAGAATTCAATTTACCGAGATTATAATCCACTAATTGTTATGAATCCACCAATCTTCTCAGAGATTCAATTTCTCCTTCGAGTAATTGATCAATTTCTATTAATTCCGTTATCGCCAATATCTTCTAAGAATGTATATTAATCCGTAGTAATCCAACAATTTAACTTTGCATTCTCTAATTCTCCAAAATCGATTCACTATTATATATCCACCAAGAATATCACTAATCAAGAATTATACTCCAATACTTGTATTATTTTCACAAATTCCTGAAAATTCAATTTGATCATTTATCTAGCTTATCTATTCAGCTAAACCCCACTAATTTATTTCTACGACAACCCATACTAGCATTTTCTTATCATAATCGACCTGAATCCACCAATACCTTTATGCATATACTAAAAACATCTACTTTCTTACAACCCTGTTTATTCTACCCATAATTTAGGTTATAAGATTAGTAATACCACTATTTGAAATACAATACGTAAAATTTCCTGAGACCTAGCAGTTTTGGAACAAATCAAAATGTTCAAGGAATATTAACATGATTTACCGCACATATGGCATCACACCATATGCCTATTATCACCAAAATTTTTCCATACATATGGCATCACATCATATGACATCTTTCAGCATTATAGCCGCTTAGCTTACCACTGGGACGACACCCAGGACAATTCAAATCAGGACAGTCCTTCGCCCTTCACTTTTCCATTCCCATTCATGAATCATTTTGAAATAGAACTATATCTGGTTAAGTTCCCATGTCTGCCCTTGACCGTGGGCACGGCTATTCGAATAGTTTTGACTCTGCAGAGTTTGTACACTTTCACCACAAGAGACAATCAACTCGTTGCCCCACACGATTCCTTAGTCATGTGGTTGAGCAGACCATCACAGTAACCGTTCAAAGTACCTCGCCCCTTCCATCATTTCACCTTATGGGTCGCTCCCACTTGCGGTGGGTCCCATGCATTGTGCGGGATGTTCTCCTTCTGAACGTCTAGCAGCTGGCTCCCCACCCCTGCTAGCCCGCCACAGCAGAACTTCACCCCCTACGAGTGTCCCATTCAAGCCGTCTCACAGACTGCCACTTGCACATCCTCACACCACCTCCTGGAAGGATGACTTTTGGGGTCCGGTACATCTACTAAGCCAAGCTATACTTTACAGACTTGTGGTTGTACTGTCTTACACGGGTGACATGACAAGATTCGGTCCTTAGGGTTATCAGGCGGTTCTACCACGAACCCCACTTCCGTGCACCTCGCACCATACCCCGAACCATCTGCCCAGACAAACAAGCAATTTGAGACTTTTGGAAGTAAAAATAACCATATCCAACATACACCAGTCATTACCACCATGACTGCCCAACCAATTTTTCTCATGATTGAAAGTGATGCTTGGACGCTTTCACGCCCATGAGTATCTAGGCAATACTAAGCATGGCATATATTTAGAGACTTAGTTTCGAAATGTTACTATTATATATTTACTAGTGCGACAAGGTTCACACATTCAAATATTCCAAAGGAGGGGGTAATATTATTCAAGATAAATACTAGGCACATAACTAGAACATTAAATTAAGCATGTATTTGTATATAAATTAATAGCGTGCAATTTGATAATTTAAAACAAAGTAATTTGCAGAAAACATAGGATCAACATGATCAAAGTATTGACTCGCCTTGGTCACAGTGGTCGGGATCTGGATCCTCTGGTGCTTCAAGTGTTGCTGCCTCGATTTCCTCTTCTTGTGCCTCGTAAGCTAATCTAGCGTGCGCCAACATTTGTATAAAAAGAAAAGCAGCAAATCAAACCAAATAACACCAGAAATTCAAATGAACTCTAAAAATCATGATTTCAGTTCCATTGGATAGATCTTGATTTTAGATGAATTTAGAATTTTGTCCCATTCAATTTGGAGTTAAAATGAATAAGTTATGATTATTTGAAGTTCTCAGTTTGAATTAATTCTGTAAAATATGAAATATCTGACAGGTGGGTCCCATATGTCATATTTTTAATTTTATCTTTTCTTTTATTATTTCTTCTGTCTCTATGGCCAGTGGGGCCCATGTGTCGTGGCGGGCAGGCAAAGGGACCAGAGGTCACCCTACTTGTGTGCGGCGGCCGGCAGCAATGGCCCACTGTATCGAGGATGCATTTAAAAGAAATGCTCGACCGCAGCGCGAGCGGGCTCGAGCGCGCGCGGAGCGCGAGGAGGAAAGAGTAACGCTGGAAGCCACCCGATCAGTCGGGCGATGCTTACCCATATAGGGTAATAATACCTTTTGAAGTAGCTCCGGGAGGGGGCCGAGCAGAGGGAGAAGGAGGCGGTGGCGCCGGCGGCGAGCGGTGGCCGGAGGGGTCCGGGTTGTTCGTGGAGTATAATCCCCAGGCGAAGGGGAGTCTTCTGGTGTAGACGGCCGGAGTGGAGAAGCACGGTGGCGGGCCGGCGGCGTGCGACGGCGGCGGCTCGGGGAAGGCTGCCGAGGCCGACGATGTTCAGGCGACGAGAGGTCCGGTGAGGGAGGCGGTTGGCTTTGCCATGCTCCCGTGGCTCGGGAGCCGGGATTGCCGGAGGTGACCGGGAGCGGCGGGGAGGGTGGCGCCGGAGTTGGGGAAGAAGGAGAGGCCGGCGGGGATTTGGGACTTCTCAGTGCGATTGCGGGCAGGGGAGGGAGATAGGGAAGTATGGTGATGCGTTTGCGACCCCCAGGTGAGGCTTTTATAGCCGGGAGAGGCGCGTACGGTGAGTTCGACATCTGGCTCCGCCCTGCTCACGCCGGCGAGGGGGGGAAGGAGCTGCGTGCGCGTGGAGAGGAAGAGGGAGGAGGAAGAAGACGTGGGCGGGGCCACCGGCCAGAGAAAGAAATGCGGGGCGAGGCGGGCCACCGGTCGGGGGAAGCGGTTGGCGCGCGGGGGCCACAAGGCAGCGAGGCACGGGCGCCGCCCACGGCGCAGAGAGGAGAGCAGCGCTGCGGCGCGGTCTTTGGCGCTGGCCGGGCGCGCGTGCACCTGCCCACGCGCGCGGCTTGATGGCGCGCGCGAGAAGGCTGGGCAGGTGATGGCCGGCCTACTGGGCTATTTCCATTTCATTTTTTTCTTTTCCTTTTGTTTTATTTTGTTTTTGCATTTAAATTATGCATATATATATATACATTTTCACATATATCTTGGGTATATACCTATATATATTTTCATCTCCTCTGATTTTTGTGTATGTACACATATACTCACATATATTTGTTAACATAACATTTCTATTTTGTATACTCCTTTACTATTTATTCCATAATTTTTAGAGGTGAGAATTTTATGGTTTAACCAAATATTCTCCCTTGAAATTTTATAGATCATCTTTTCAGATTCTTTATTTGATGCTCACGTTTTATTATTCTATGTGTTGATTTCTTCCCTCTTTTTATTTTTAAAATTCCTTTATAAATTCAAAAAGCCAATAAACTTCAATTCAAATAAAAAGCAATTAAAATAATCCAAAAACTCCATAATTTACTATTTATATTTCCCAGGATGTTACATCTCCGACCGTATCGCTTTTTGTTTCGACCTCGTTCAAACCATTTGATCTCCTCTTATTATTTTGTTGAATCTGATATGAAGCAGTCGGAAGTCAGTGAAATCACTGTTTGGGACTCGATCGGTTTTACGATCACGTTGGTTTCAACCATGGTCGAGTTCCAGACTGAAGCACGTTGTTTTCGACTATGTTTAGTCTTTTAGTTGCTTCGCACTGTGTTGTCGCTCAACCACATTCAGAGTTTTCATTTCTTGGCATTATTCTGTTGAATCTGAACTGAAGTAGTTGGTAGTCGGTGCAATCTCTGTCTGGAACGTCGATCAGCTTTACTACTACGTTGGTTTCGACCATGGTCAAGTTCCAAACTGTATCGCACCAACTTCGATCACATTCACTTCTCTGATTGCTTCACTTTCTCTTACTGCATGGGATTTCTAGTCGCACACGGATCTGCATTTTCTCTGGTTGGTTTTTGAGCTGAATCGATCACGCTGGTTGCAGATCATTCGTTGGTCTTTGACCTCGTTGGTTGTTCGACCACTTGTTGGTTTACGACCACGTTGATCTTTTGAGTTGCTGTAGGACCGAAATGGCGACAGAGGGGGTGAATGTCGCTCGCTTTAAAATCGCCCCCTAGAAATTGTGCACTGATTTTTCAAACAGATGCAGAACAACGCAACTCACAGAAAATTAATTTTGCTGAAATCCGGAACGCATGCGACACTGAAAAATTCAGCCTAGATCAGAGATTGATCAGCAAAAAATTCAGCTGAAAATAATGTCGTCTGGATCGCATGCAGAAGGGTTGAAAATCAGCAAAAGAAGTTTCCTTGTGCATTCGGCCAAAGAGGGAATGAACTGATTGCTAGCTGGCCGCACTGTTCTTTAATTTAGTGGAGACTCGGCAGAAAGCAAAAAGCAAGAAACAAAAACAATAAGACTGCTAGCTGCCCCAAAAAGAGAAGGCACCAGCCTTAACCAAGGCAAGGACTGCTAGCTACGAACTGCAGTAGGACACCTACTACGAGATTACCTACTGCCGAAGGAACTGCAGCCTTTCTAGTGAATCATTCGGCCAGAGAAAAAATGTCAAGTGAACACATACACTAGAAACTGAAATAATGCAAGCCGAGCAAAGAGCATCAAGGAAGGGATTGATGATAGAGTAAAGAATCAAAAAGTTGATACGAGTAGTTTGGCTTGAGCTGACACAATAAATAATGATTAATCTCATGATGTGCTCCACGGATCAAGTGCATAGGATTTCTACCATGCATCCCTACTAAGGCCCCGTTTGGTTCAAAGGAACTTTGGAGGATTTTTGGAGGAATCAGTTCCTATAGGGAAGTTGTGGGAATCTAGCGTTTGGAATGGAGGATTGGGGTCAAAAATTTCCTTTGGAAAGTTTCTAGTTCCTGTACTTTCACGGGAAAACAAAAATCCACCCCAACCTCTTCGGAAATTTTCCTGCGATTCAAGCGCACGTAGCTACATTGTTCATTGGAAAATGTGAAGATTCAAATTTATTTCCTGCAATCCAAACGGTCCACATTTTTCGTTCCTATGGTTTGTATTCCTGTAGTTTTCCGCTTTTCACTTTCCTCCGTTCCTGCGCTTCCTACCATTTCTCTGTTTTGCATTCCTTTGTTCCAAACAGGCCCTAAACTTTAAAACAGAGCAAGATGAAAGAAAGCAGCAATTAACAACTTTTCTCTCCGGAAGAAACTAACCAAGATAGCCTTGTGAACAGCTCCCAGTTAAGAGACAGAAGAGTATGCTGCTTCAAGCAAGAAACTTAAACCAGTGCAAGATCAACATGGAGAACAGAGAATAAAAGACTAAGAGAAGCTCAAAACCAAACAGCTCAAACACATAAAATCTTGAACGACAAGACAGAGACATACATGATTAAATAAGAGGAATGATTACATAGTTGTTCAGCTCATCTCTCTCTCTCTCAATCCTCAAGAACACCAAGAACTACATGGTTCTTGGGAGGAACACAACCCTATCTCATACACCCATTCTCTCAACCACTAAAGCACAAAGCAAAAACCCTAAAACCCCTCTCCAAGTCTTGCCAACAACCAGGAAATACACTCCTATTTATAGCATTCCTTGATGGGTTTACACTTTGCTTTGCCTATTTTACCCCTCCATGCTTTGCCCGCTAACCGCTTCCTTTTGCAGCCTCGCGCTTTGCAAACGCCCTGCTGCACCTTCCGGAAGCTTCCGCGTTCCTTGTCTCGCACGCCCGCAACCACCTCGAGTCCACGTCGTCTTCGACACATCCCGATCGTTCGACCTCGGCGCCACTGCGCCTAGTCGATCCCACGTGTCTCGCCACGACTCCACTCGACGTCCTGCAGCCATCACAGACAAAAACCACATCGCATAGCACGGCACAAAGCATATAAACATGATTAGTACCAACAAATCCTACTCAAGCGAGAAATGGCCCAAATAACCAACCGGGAAGACGACCACGCGTCAAATCTGTCTAATCATAACCCGACCTCGCCGAATGCCAAAATGACACGAAACACTCAAACCAAACTCACTCTAACCAAACCACGTGTCAAATACTCATCACCAACTTGGGATTTAGACCACATGGTCTCTCAGTTGCAGTCTGGTTTTGACCACGTTGGTTGTTCGACCATCTCATTGGTTTACGACCACGTTGGTTATGACCACGTTGCCAACTGGTTTCGACTACGTTGGTTGTTTGACCACTCGTTGTTTTACGACCACGTAGATTATGACTACGGTGCCGACTGAATATGACAACATTGGTTGTTCGATCACTAGTTGGCATTCGATCACATTGTCTACGATTACGTCAGTTTCAACTGCAACCATTTTTTTATCACGTTGTTCCTGTTCTCAGTGGTTATAGACTACAAAGACTTCTATTCGATAGTCGATTTCCGACCACGCTATCTGCTTCCGACCACGTTGTTGAGTTACGACCACGTTGTCTGCTTTTGACCACGTTGTCAGAGTTCAACTACGTTGTCGTATTTTGACCATGTTGCTGGTCTCTGACCATGGTCAGTTCTCTGTTGTGTCTTCTCTGTTGCTCTAGTTTTCAAGTGAGCTTTCAACCCTAATTTTCATATCTCAGTAGCTATCGGAGAAAAGGGTTGTGTGAATACTTGGGGAGAATTTGAAGGCACCATTCACCCCCCCCTCTATTGCCTATCCGGTCCTACAGTATCTTATTTCCTATACGAGTTAAAATTTAACCCTTTTTGAACAAATAGTTACTTGTCCAAACGCGTGCTGATCTGGATGTCAGTAAGCTTGTGAAATTTCATATATAAATTACCTCGGACGTACGTGTTAGAAAGTTCTAACAATAGTTTTTCATCATATTATAGATTTTTCTATCATGATAAGTTTTAATCGTATGCACAAAAATGTGCAATTAGACCAAATCAAACGGTAGAGGAGATCAGTAAACAAAATCGGTCCTACCAACGATTTGACTTGTGTCATCTGGAGGGAGAACTGCATTATTTGTGTAATTTAATATGGATTTCCTAGTTTATTTTGATCACAATTCACAAGTACTCCCCAAGTTCCAAAATGAGTTGCGATCGATTCCTGCCGTTATGACTAATGAGTTGCGATGGATCATCAAGTTAAACAAATCTTGTTAATTAGTTTTGGGGTTTTGCAGCGCGATCGATACCGGCCGACGCCTTAGTATGATAGGGAGAACTGTTTCGGTTTGGAAAATTTTTCATTGGGTGGCCGAAGGACCAGAATCAACGAAATATCGGTAATTTTGGTTCAAATTGAATGTGAATTTTGCAAAAAGTTTAGAATTTTAAGAAAAAAGTTATCAGAAATGGTAGAGATGAATTAGATATTGAATATAGATGAAACTATTGGGATCCATTCAATCAATCGACCCCCTCAATTACCAAGACTTACAGAACCATACCATTCAAACTAATGGATCAGCAATGTCAGCCGTGAGCTTTAGTTTGAGTGAATTACTGAGAAGTTACACAAATCGGACAAGATCTGTTATCTACACTTTTCCAAACGCGTGCTGATCTGGAGAAAATATCCCACCACATCAAGCTTGTGAAATTTCATTGAAGAGATCTAACAATATCCCACCATATCTGTTATATATCTAGACTTCTCCAAACCACATCAGGAAGCTCTTGTGAAATTTCATTGAAGAGATCTAACAATATATGTATCATCCGCTGAAAAATAGTTTTCTCTCTCGTTGCTCCACCTGTCTTATTATCTCCCATATGCCAAATGAAGAATTGTCAGCGCAGGCACGCATTCAGACAAGCGACAGTCCAATCTCTAGATAGCTGTATATACCAACATGTCAAATTAAACGACATGTACGTATCTACGTACTTCAGCTAATTTATAATTTCGCAGATGCCTAGTAGATTAGCTAATTACCTTTAAGTCATATTTAGTATTGCATGCAATGCTCTAATATTTTTGAGATATACTTATTAATTTATATACTTTGCATGTTTATAGTTATCATTACATTTTTGGTGAACATCTTATATATATTTAGTGCCTAGCATTCACTCGCTACTCTTAAGTTTTATCTTGGAGACCATACGGTGACGTTCAAAAATATATATTTGGGTTAGCTAAATTTGTCGATGCACCGTTTCTTCATTGGAAATTAGGATTAATTGTTCATAGTGCACGTACGCCTCTTATCATTCCTTTTTGAATTCTTCTTACAAAATCAAGAACAACCGAGTTCTGGAGAATCATTTTTTATTTGGCTCAATTATACTATCTTAATTCCAAAATTAATCATGTGCGATATAAAATTACAAATATAACCTTACCGAACACGGAAGAACCCACATGCCTCCGTGGGAGCTTGCTTCCGCGCTCAGGTGGCGCTCGGGTGACGCGGTAGGAGCCGCATATCATCCACAGGTTTTTTATACTTGGCCGAGGTCTAGATGATTTATAATTTCGTGTTGTATGGATTTAATTTTGAAATTAAGGTGATATAACGGATTAAATAAAAAGATGATTCAGTTCTGGATGCATGCCACACGTTTTGAACACAAAAATGGCTCTACATATGAAAGAAAAGAACATCTAGATGCACGAATACATGCAAGCATGCATCATTGACCAGACTTTCGTAGAGGCATACGCACGAATACATGCATTGACCTAGAAGCACAGAACACATTCAGACCATTTGTTTTGCGGCCGAACACATTCAGACAAGCAACAGTCCAATCTCTGGATAGCTGTATACCAACTTGTCAAATTAAGTTTTTGTTAGGTTACTACTATTCTCTTTCCTAAGGATTACTATTCGTAACGCGCGTACGCCTTCGTTATTCCTTTTTGAATTCTTCTTACAAAATCGAGAACAACCGAGTCCTGGATGCATGCCACACGTGTTAAAAATATAAAAGGCATCTACCTATGAAAGAAAAGAACACCTGGTATCTAGGTATCTGCATGCATCATTATTGGCCTGACCCTTACGTAGAAACATTGCGGAAACAACCTCACCATCATCGTTGCTAGCTAGCTGCAGGCAATGTTTCTACGTAAGGGTCTATGCATCACACGTTGCGGAACACCACAGCATGCAGCTAGCTAGCTAGCTAGCTGCATTGCGTCAGAAGATGTGGTGTTCCGCAATGCAGCTTACCAATACTGGCCGACGGGAAGCCTCAGAAGATTGCAGATCCTTTCGATTACGGTGGTGGCTTCGTTGATCCTAATAAAGCAGCTGATCCGGGTCTAGCATATGATGTCAATCCAAAATATTATATGAAATTCTTTAGCTGTGGTTTCAACATTTCGGATATTGGTTGCGAAATCCCGTATAACCTGAACCTTCCGTCAATTGCCATTCCAAATCTGAAAACGTCAATAAGCGTGTGGAGGACAGTGACGAATGTAGGGCAAGAAGATGCAGTTTACAAAGCTTTCTTTCAGTCACCTCCTGGAGTGGAGATGTCAGTGGAGCCATCACTTCTGTTCTTCAACAAAGAGAACAAGACGCAAAGTTTTAAGGTTACTTTCAAGGCCGCCCGCAAGCTGCAAGGGAGCTACATGTTTGGGAGCTTAGCATGGCATGATGGCGGCTCTCACTGGGTGAGGATCCCGATCGCGGTTCGAACGATAATAGATGATTTCTATTCAGAGATATCATAAGCAGAATAAAAAAACAGATGCTTGTATTTGATGGATTAGACATGTTTGTACTCTGTATTGTTAGATGTATGGTGGCTTCTTTAATTTTCCCTGGATGGTTTCTAGTTACTTTACAGTTATATGTTCTAGTGTCGATTAATGAATAAGATGAAATAAAGCGAATAATTTGATGAAATAAAGTGGAGAGGAAAGTTGTATCTCTTTGCCTTATGTTTTGTGTCACATGTGCGGGTATTTCTTTTATTCATTATTGTTTTGAAGGAAATTTTCAAAACTTGACACAGGTCGATCCTGTATTTGACAAACAGACATTTTCCATCACCAGCAAGCATGGCATTACATTTCTACATTGTAACGGCATAATAAGTGGAGTTATACTAAAAAACAAATTGTCCACCTAGGCAGCTACCATCTAATGTGGTGTTTCACGTGTCAAACTGGACATTCCCACAGGAACAACATTATTTCGATCCTACATGCGATAATTCAGCCCATAATTTTATTTGGATAGGGACAATCCGAAACAAAATTCATTCCACCTGATAACATACAAAATAAACATAATTTTATTTTGTTTGGGTGAGTGTCCATTGGCAAGATATGTATGGCAGGGTGATAGCCGCCGCTTTTGGCTTCATTCCACCTGATAACATACAACATATGTTTGGAAGTTGGCTCATGGGCTTCAGTAGAAAGAACCAGCATAGTATTTGTGTGGGGATGGACTTCCCTCTCTCCTTCCCTCTCTGCCTCCTAGCTGCGCTGAGTCGCCCTCGTAGCTGCGCCGCCCTTGTTCATCCATAGTGCCGCCATTACCGCCGCTCGCTTTAATTCGCACCCAACACTCCCCACTCCCTTCTTTCCACTATAAAAAGGGCCCGAGTCAACCCCCTCTCGGCATTCCTCCACCTCTCCTCAATCCCCCTTCGGCCACTGCCAGTGCTAGCTCTCCTCAATGGACTTCAAGCCATGCCAAGCCACCTCTGTTGGATTAGGACGCCCTGCCTGTAGGAAAAACAAAATTTGGACACACAGGGAAGCAATTTCAGAGTATCGGCAAAACGCACGCGAGAGAGTTTCTTCAGAACTGAACTCTATTTTCTGAATTCTGGAAGTGCTACAGTTTCGTCTGAAAACAGCGGACACTACCGATACAACTCGACTCCACTCAGACTTTAAATGAAGACCCGAATAAACAGCAACTATCTCCTGCTAAACTGGATCGCGATCCAAACAAATTGGACCATGATCTGACACCTCTAAATGACACATAAAGACTGAGAACAAGCTTCTGCATATTCAACTGGACCTGCTACCGAAACTCTAAAAACTGAACCAAAACAGACTGCTGCATAAAACAGCAAAATACGATCGCCGAGGCGAAGATGAAGCTGCTGAAGCGGACTACATTTTTCGCATCGCAACAGAGCCGACTTTCACTCAGTTCGCTTATTCAGACTCAACACAAACTGACTCTGACCAGACACAAGCAAAACAAGATTAGCACTAACATTTACCCCCTAATCTTGTTTTCCTTTTGCTGCATCCACCATGCCCAACTTTCTTCTCATCTCAAGAAATTTGACTCGACCGAGGGACTTCTTCAATATGTCAGCCAACTGCTCCTCGGTTCTAACATGTTCCACCTCAATTTTCTCTCTCCACACACTCGCGAATGAAGTGGTACCTTGTGTCAATGTGTTTTCTCCTATCGTGATGCACTGGATTCTTACACAATGAGATGGCGGATTTATTATCAACTAGCAGCTTGAACTTCTTTTGCTCCTGATTCAGCAAATCACTCAACAATCTTGCAAGACAAATACCTTGGCAAGCTGATGTCGTTGCTGCAATATACTCGGCTTCACATGACGATAAAGCAACCACCTTTTGCTTCTGCGAGATCCAAGCAATCAGACTTGTGCCAAGATAGAAAACAGCCCTAGTGGTGCTCTTACGATCGTTGACATCTCCGGCAAGATCGCCGTCACTGTACCCAATCAAGTCCAAACCTCCACTTCCACTTCTTCCATAGCAACACCCCAAGGTGAGTGTTCCACTTATGTAGCGGAGAATACGCTTCACGGTAGTCATATGCTCAGTTGTTGGACTCTCCATAAATCGGCTAACAATGCCAACTGAATAGGCAATGTCTGGTCGAGTATTAACCAAGTATCTAAGGCTTCCAATGATACTCCGGTACATTGTGGCATCAACTGGAGGACTCTTACTCTCTTTACTCAATTTGAGTCTCTCCTCCATGGGAGTAGCACATGGATTGCAGCCTTCCATTCCTGCTTCTCTGAGCAACTTTTCAGCATATGCAAACTGGCAAAAAGTTATCCAATCACCAGTTTGTTGCACCTGTATCCCTAGATAGTAAGTGAGTAATCCAAGATCACTCATACTAAACAACTGCTGCATTTGGGTCTTTAACTTGGTGTTTTCAACTTTGCTTGAGCCAGTAATAATCAAATCATCGACATATACCCCCACAAGCAGTAATGAAGAACCATTTACCTTCTTGTACACAGCATGTTCCAATGGACTGCGATCAAAGCCAAGCGACATCAAACTTGTATCCAATTTAATGTTCCACCCTCTCGATGCCTGACAAAGCCCATATAGCGCCTTTTTCAACCTTAGCACTTTATGCTCCTGCCCTTTTATCTCAAAACCAGGTGGCTGAGAGACAAATACTTCCTCTTCTAATTCACCATTCAGAAATGCCGATTTCACATCCATATGGTGCACTTCCCATTCTTGCTGTGCTGCCAAACTCACTAGCGATTGCATGATCTCCATTCTTGCAACTGGCGCAAAAACTTCATCAAAATCCACTCCATGACGCTGGACATAACCCTTTGCGACCAAATGAGCCTTGTGCTTGACAATTGCACCTGAGGGATCCTTTTTCACTTTAAATACCCATTTCAAGCTAATGGGTCTCTTGCTGCCTGCATTCTCCACAAGTTTCCAAGTCTCATTCTCTTCAATGGACTTCAACTCCTCTTGCATAGCAAGCCTCCAACATTCCTCTTTTGCTGCCTCAACGTGACTAGATGGCTCTTCAGTCGCTAACAAACAAAAGTTCAATTCTTCAGGCTGCAGCTCAATGGGATTAGTTTCATCATATACCTCTTGTAGTGATCAAAAACGACGAGGTCCTTCACTTGATGATCCACTCGACGCTGCTGAACCATGGACTACTCGGTGCTGAATTCTGCAATGTTTGTGTCGGGCTGCTGAGCTGCATTGGACTGCCATCACCACTGCTGCTATCTGCCTCATTATTTCCATCCAAATTCTGATTTTCTGCATTCTCAGAGGTAACATTCATGACTGGGGGCTGCTGCTCTTGACTCTCCTCCATAGCAGCATCATCACCAAGCCGATAATGAATTTTAAAGGAATCTGGACAGCAGCTCTACAATCTGTCACCGGCTGTCAGCTCCTCCCAATTCCATGAGCTTTCTTCCTCAAATACAATGTCCCTACTCACATACACTTTGTATGCTTTAGAACCTTGTTCATAGCCAATAAACACCATTGAAGCACTTCGATCTTGCAATTTTCTGATATGTAGAGCTGCTGTCCTCACATGAGCAATACACCCAAAAGTGCGCAGGTGATTAACATTGGGCTTCCTCTTGTACAAAGCTTCATAGGAAGTCTTTCCCACAACACTCTTGGTCAATGCTCTATTCAACAAATACACTGCAGTGGCTGCTGCTTCTTCCCAAAACCTTCCCGGCATTTCTTTACTCTTCAATAGACTTCTAGTCATTGCAACAACAGTTTGATTTCATCGTTCTGCACTCCGTTTTGCTGAGGAATATAAGGCGCCGTGAGGTACCGTTTCAGCCCCAATTCATCACAAAAGTTATGGAACACTTTTGATGTGAATTCTCCTCCCCGGTCTGTCCTGAGTGCTTTCACTTTCAGCCTAATTTCCAGCTCAGCTCTGGCCTTTACCATTTTGCATGCAGCTAGTGCTTCATCTTTTGATCTAATGAGTACAATCCACATGAACCTAGTGCAATCATCCACAAATAAAAGAAAATACCTCTTGCCTGATGGTGTAGCCGGTGTAATTGGACCACACAAGTCTCCATGAAGAAGTTCCAAAGGATTTTGTGCCCTATACACTACTAGAAATGGAAATGGCAACCTGTGTTGCTTCCCGGCTAGACAAGCTTCACAAAGCTGCTCAATGTGATCAATCTCCGGCAATCCTTCAACCATCTGCTGCCGTGACATATCCCTCAGCGCTCTGAAAGTCAAATGACTGAATCTTGCATGCCAAAGCCACTCTTTCTCCTTGTGAATAGCAAGCAGACAGATAGGTTTTGCCGGCTAAAGCTTCAGAACATACAGCTTGTTGTTAGTCCTTTTAACCTTTGCTAAGAGCTGATCTTCTTGATCAAAAATCTCAAGATCCCATCTTCAATCATAGTTCTGCAGCCATTCTCATCAAGTTGTCCCAAACTCACAATATTGCTCTTCAATTAAGGAATATAGTATACTCCTGTCAGGGCTTTGTGCTCATCACTTTGTCGCTTGAACAGAACCGTTCCTTGGCCAAAAATCTCAGCAACCGACCCATCTCCAAACCTCACAGAGCCTTTAACAGTCGTGTCCAACTCTAAAAACACCTCTCGGCATCCAGACATGTGACTGTTAGCCCCTGAATCAAAATACCAAGTGAAGTTCTAGGTAACTCCTCTATCTCCATGGCTGAAATCATCCTTCTCTTCGTTGAGAAGCACGGTTGCAGTAGAACGTTAGTCGGCAGTAGAACCGAACTGTGTTGAATCATCAACAGAGTCAGCTCGTCGTCATTCTTCTCCACAAGATTTGCCTTGGCTTCTTTCTTCTTGGATCGGCATTCAGACGAGTAATGACCGTAGTTCTGACAATTGTAACATCTCACCATGCTTTTGTCAAATTTGAACTCTTTGTCACCGTCGTGCTCACTGTCGCCGCGACTACGCCCATGTCCACGCCCGCAGTCTCTGCTACGGCCGCGGCCACCACATCCGAACCCGCTGCCAGAAGCCTCTCCTCCCTTCTTCTCCTCCTTGGCTCTCCACTGAGCCCGAGTGAGCAGGACGTGCTCACCTTCTTCATCATCGGCAGCCCGCAGACGCTCCTCGTGTGCCTTCAGCCGCCTGACGAGTTCTTCAACAGTCATGCGTTTGAGGTCTGCAAACTGTTCAATAGAGCTGACGATCTGCAGAAACTTGTTGGGGAGAGACCGGAGCATCCTCTTGACAACATACAAGTCTTCCACGTTCTTGCCGAGCTTGCGGATTTTGTTGACAATGGTGCCCACCTTGAAAGCATAGTCTTCCACCGTCTCTGTATTCTTCATCTTTAGGGCATCAAACTCCTCCTTGAGAATCTGCACTCTAGCTTCTTGGATGCGTTCGGCTCTGAGGAACATCGTCTTCAGTGCTGTCCAGACCTCCACTGCGCTCTTCTTCTTCACGACAAGGAAGAGAATGTCCTTTGGGATCGCACTGAGAATCACCACCCTCGCGATCTTGTTCTACTTCGTGTCCACTGGCTACTTCGGATCAGTGGGATCTACCGCGTCCCACAGATCATACGCCTCCATCACAGCCTGCATCTTGATGGACCAAGCAGAGAAATTTAATCGCGTCAACACTGGATACAGCAGTTCGACCGAAGTGTCCTTCCCAAAGCTTCCCATGGCTTCCACCAGCATGTACTTGGGCATCTGCCAGTGGTTTCTTCACCAGCCTATGGCTCTGATACCAAGTGTTGGATCAGGATGCCCAGCCTGCAGGAAAAGCAAAATCTGGACACACAGGGAAGCAATTTCAGAGTATCGGCAAAACGCACGCGAGAGAGTTTCTTCAAAACTGAACTCTATTTTCTGAAATCTAGAAGTGCTACAGTTCCATCCAAAAATAGTGGACACTACCGATACAACTCAACTCCACTCAGACTTTAACTAAAGACCCGAATAAAACAGCAATTATCTACTACTAAACTGGATCATGATCCAAATAAACTGGACCATGATCTGACACCTCTAAATGACACATAAAGACTAAGAACGGGCTTCTGCATATTCAGCTGGACCTGCTGCCGAAACTCTGAAGATTGAACCAAAACAGACTACTACACAAAACAGCAAAATATAGACTACCGAACTGAAGACAGAACTGCTGAAGCCAGACTACAATTTTTTCAAACTGCAATAGGAGCTGACTTTCACTCAGTTCGCTTATTCAAACTCAGCACAAACTAACTCTGACCAGACAAGAAAAACAATATTAGCACTAACACCCTCTTGTGCTCATTTGACATATCCGGTCCTCATGCTTAGTCTAATTGGAGTCTCCTCCTTTGCAGCTCGCCAGAAGCCATGTCTTCCTCGACTCCTGTTGCCCTTCCTCGCCGATGTTTCCAACCACTGCCGTCTGATTCCTCCCGTCAAGAGCACCCTCATCACCCCATGAAGCTAACCCTGGTGCCAATTTGGAGCACCACGACCCCATCTTCATTGGCATCGATCACCCTCTTCCGTCGCTCAGGCCCGTCATCACCAGCCCACCTCCAGTTTCCCCTAGTTCCTCCCTCCGTTCCGGTAAGCTCCTGACTTCTCCCAGTAGCTCCCCTCCCATTTAATTTAGCTCTAATCAAGTAGTTTTCCGTTGGCCCTATTGCCTTGTTCCCGCCGTCACCGAGCTAGCTACCAACAACTCTCTGGTTCCCAACGGCCCGTGCCACTTCACTCCAAGGTGCACGCGAGCACGAGTAACCCATTTTGGAAATGCTCCCGTGCCGCCGTGGCCTTCCTCACCATCATCAGCGTTAATTTTATCTTCAACAATTAATGACCACGCTTAGTAACTATTAATGAACCGCTGACCGGTGGGCCCCCATATCAATTTAAGGCTAATGTTAGACTAACATTCGGGCCCACCCTAGTTAAGAAATCTTTTAATCCTTGGTTCAAAGTTTTGGGCCACTGACATGTGGGCCCAAAAACACTGTTTACATAGTGTCGAGGCCCCACATGTCAGCCTCTAGCCCTTTTCTTTTAAAGGAATAATTTAAATAATTCATAAGCCCCACATGTCATGCACTAAACTCTTAAAAATTAAAAATATTTCAAAAATTCAAATAAAAAATTGTGGGACCCACCTGTTAGATAGAGAAATCTCTCCTCTGTTTATTTTGATATTTTCCTGGAAATAAACTTTGAAAAGCCCGTTCTCCCTCGTCTTAGCTCCGAATGTAGTGAAACTTGTTTCCAAAATTTTCTAAATTCAAGATCTTTCTTTTGGATCTAGTTTTGTTCGTCCAAGTAGAGTTCTAAGACATGACCGAGCCTCAAGCAAGACCCACTAACCTGTGACCCATGTGAGTCAACACTTTGATCATATTAATCCTATATTTCGTGCGGATTATGTTATTTCAATCTTGTCAAATATGCATGCTTTATTTTATATACATGAATATGTTACTTGTAAGGTAGCTCTCACCTATTTGCTAGTTTAGTAATATAATTATGCCATCCTTGAAAACTTGAGAATCCCCGAACCTTCTCACCTTAGATAATATTAATAACTGGATTAGCTATAGGTCTTGAATAAATACCATGCTAGTCTTGTCATGTCTTGGGGCACTAGTATGCCCTAATCATCAATCTTAAACATAAAATCTTAATTTGGGACAGTCATCGGATGTAAGTGACTGATAGTTTGAGACAACTTATCTTATGCTTATCCAAAACCTAAAAACTCGCTATACATGCCTGGGCGGATGGTAAGAGTGGTTGGTGTGGAGGTAATATAAGAATATGTTGTTTGTGCTATGTACTGCCCAGACAAATTAAGAACTTAATCCTATAATGACTTTCTTGTGTAAAATAGTACTACCACAAGCTGGCAAACTGTAGACTTGGCTGAATAATTTCCTAGACCTCGGAGTCTTTCCATAGGTGGGGGAGTGCAGTTGTGCATGTGCAAACCAAAAATCTGACAGGAATGGGACACCGTGTAAATGTGATGTGTACCCGTTTCACTGGCGCTGTGGAAAGCTGTGGTCCAGCTATGCCAAGTGTTAGGGTATTACTTCCCACACTAACTTATGGGGGCTACCCCTAGTGGTTCACCATAGGGGGTGGACAAGCCATGAGGTGAGGTATTGTAAAGGCCTCGTGGCTATCTCTCGATCTGCGTGACCAAGGAATCGTGTAGGCCCATGGGTTGATTATCTCTTGTGGGTAAAGATGTACAATCCTTGCAGAGTATAACTGTTCGAACAGCCGTGCCCACGATCAAGAGCGGACATGGGAACTTCCTCGAGTTAGTTCTATTTCCAACCTTTGTGGGTGGGATGAAAACCCTATTGGAGGGAGGTACTCCAACTTTGACCTTTTTTCCTGGAGGGAAGTACTCCAGTGTTGCTAATATGGTGGATGTAACCTAATGATCAAAAATCTAGCACAGGTGGATGGAATCTAGCATAGGCGATCATTCACCCCCTCTAATAGCACCATACGGTCCTACAGTCAACTAAGGCATTTAGCAAAAAGAACCATAGCCACCCTTGCTCAGCCCAACATCTATAATAATGCATTTTGTGTATTGACTCACAGAGCACGGTTGATTGTGCTCATCTTCGCTTACTCAATTAACTTAGAAGTGGAGGAGCAAAACCCTTACGTACACCATGAAACACCAGGTCTGGATGGTGAAGAAGATGAAGGGAACTAGGGAAATTCTTCGAATAATAACTTTTGCCCCAAGTCGCTTGCTTGTGGGGAGGTTATGATCTTGCTTTTGTCAATCACACTCGTTTTCACTTTTGTATTGTAAGTATTTGGCCTAAGTGAATCTTCATGTAAAAACTACCCAGCATAGTATTTGTAAACTTCGATGTGTAATATTATAGTTTGGTACAGTCTAAGCGATGTATATCATGATTCAACAATGTATATATAAGCACTATATATTGATATATAGAATAGTACAGTGAAAGCATAGAGGATTCCGGATTGTGAAATCTAGGTTCGACAATGATTCTTCTCATATGTGACTCACATTTGCAAATGTATTGTGTGAATTGCCCCACCAACGCAATGAAAATCTGAAGTTTCTTGGGTTTGGCGGGATACTACCGTAGATTCATAAAAGGATTTTCTCAAATAGCCTCACCACTCATTAAATTGTTAAGGAAAGATGAGAAGCACAAAGACCTGTGAGAGATGTTTCCATGAACTCAAAAGACGCCTAATTACTGCTCCTATGCTAACCTTACCAGAGGATGGTATTGAGTATGTAGTATACTTTGATACCTCAAGGTTATGGCTGGAATGCGTGTTGATGTAGAAGGATAGGTGATAGCTTGTGCCTCTAGGTAGCTAAGGCCGCGTGAAGTAAATTACCCCACTCATGATTTGGAACTCAGAGCTGTAGTATTGACCCTCAAAATCTAGAGACATTATTTATATGGGTTGAATAGTACACTATACAATGACCATAAAAGCCTTAAATATATATTCACATAGAAAAAAATTAATATGAGACTAAGAAGATGGCTTGAACTCGTAAAAGATTATGACCTAACAACAAATTACCATCTGAAAAAACAATGTGGTAACAGATGCGCTCAGTAGAAAAGCTCATTGCAATAACATCTCAATTTCAGACCACACTTCAAGTTTACCAAAATAATTGTTCAAAATGGAAATTGAATTGAGATGGTCAATGTCAGAATCTACCATAGTAGCCATAACCTTTTATCTAACACTGCTTGACAAAAATCAAAGATGTTGGACCGATGCTGATAATCAGAGAGAGTGAATGATTACGGAAGCTTTTTCTCTTCCCCAAGTATTCAAAATCATCACTTAAATGATTATGAGAATCATCAAGTTTAGATTACATACTCTACACAAGACTTATAGAGATCTAGGACCAAAATATACAACAACCTGGTTTTAGCTACTAGACTGGTAAAACCGCCAAAGAGAGACCGGTATAACCACTACCCAATTGGTACTACCGCCAATGGGAGGATGGTATGACCACTCCCAACCTGTACTACCTCCAAAGGGAGGCTAGTATGACCACTCCCCTGCTTCCAAGCACAAACATCTTGGGACTCTTGATCAAACCTTGTCCAAATGCTACCCAATTGGTATGGACAATTATAAGGATGTTAAGAACCAAATCAAATTAACAAACATAACATTCTTGGACTTGATTCCATTCAATTGAAGAAATCTTGGTCTAGATCACAAGAACAATCCTAAAACTCCAATTACTTCTTACTTGTGAGGATCTAAGTCATACGAACTTCCACATCATCTCTCATATGTCATAGCAAGGTAATCTAAGCACAGGTATGGGCTAGAAAGACCATAATCACATAATCATAAATTTTGGTCAAGAAAGACAAGAACCAAACAAGATCTTGATTCTTACTATAGGACTAATCTACATGGGCAAAGATTGATCCCAAGGATCTACTAGTGCCTCTTATACATCATGGATCAAACCAAGATCAAGAGGAGCACAAAAAGAGCCAAAGCACTACAAGCAAGATCAAGAACACAAGCAAATAAAGACGGGCACAAAGATTGCAAAAACTTGATCTATTGCATGAAGATGAATGAACCATTACAGCTTACTGGTTACAAAGGGCCTCCCACAAGCTCCACTCTCAGCGACACCATAAAGGAGAGGAGGAACTAGCCTAAACCTAAAATTCTTTCCTATTTCATTGACAACCCTAGCTCTCCTCCCCTTTCTTCATATAGCGAAACCAGCCCCCTTAGTGGGTCTAAAACCGCTAAGGATTTGAGAAAACTCATCAACCCCATAATACTGGATTTTTTCACTCACACGCATGTTTTCAAAGTGCTTACAAGGATCAACCCACTCACACCTAAGTGTTTCATCCACTCCACACATATGACGCTAGCCTAACCCTAACCACTTCTCTTACGTCTTCCCATGATGTGGTTTTGGTGTGGGCCGCAAGTCCGATTGTGGACATTTTCCCAAAATGCCTCTAACGAATCTTTCGGGCACCTTCCCTTGCCTCCGTCTTTAACTTGTCATGCAAGCCACCATGCACACCACATGTAGGTTGATCAATGGCTTTCCTTCCATCGACAAGTCTCTCCTACTTTCGGCTCCCACCGAACCACGCCTCACTTGAACCGACGATGACACTTGATCCAACTCGTTACTCGAGCCTTCCCTCGAATACATTCCTTGATTTTACCATTTGCAATGCCTGATCCCAACTATCCCACATGACCTCCTTGACCGCTCTAGACCTTGATCCACCTTAATCTAGTCTTGGTTGCCTGTCGTTGACCATGGTTGCCTTCTGCACATCTAAAGACCAAGAAATCATTTTTAGGCATAAATTCTTCACAACTTGACCTATGTTATTATAAGCATGCAACATGCAACACAATACAACCATGACTGGAGTTCCAAGATCACCCGATGATCAAATCTCCCATAATTTCTAATTTTCAGAACCAACTCGTCTCAACCGGCCTGATCGCACTTCCAATGGTGGTTGTACTGCGCCGGTCACACCGCCAATCACTGACTAGTGAGACCAATCCCAAACCAACTTAACCCTTTCCCAATAATAGTGGAGTGGTATTACCGCTTGCATAAGGCCGGTACTATCGTCATACAAGGCTCGGTTATATCGTTCTCCGGTAGTACCACAATTTTGCACCGGTACTACCAGACCTAGCCACAGCCAAAACCCCTCAATAATGACCCTCTCTAGAAAATAGCTACAACCATCTAGAGATTGGTCATACCATAGAACTAGTCATATCTCACTTGCGGTATTACTACCGCTTACCTCCGGTACTACCACTGATGGCAGGACGGTACTAACACCTAAACCATGGCAGCAACATGGTTTTCATGGAATTGCAAAACCTTATATACAACTCAATCCAAATGCCAATTGTTCATCACAAATTGACCTAGACCTTCCCACATGGTCTCTTAAAAGAAAAACAATTAATAGGTATATTCGTGAAGGAAGAACTAAGAAGAATTAAATTGGACCAGCCATTCAAATTTAAATTGGAAGGAAGGGGTTCTTTGAAATCATAGTAGGATTTGCGTACATGATGATCTAGAAATTAAAGAAATAATCCTATGAGAAGTTCATGACACCTTGTACACAATCCACCCAAGGTGTACAAAAATGTACAAGGATGTGAAGGAAAACTTTTGGTGGGCAAACATAAAAAAGAGAGATTGTGAAGTACGTCAGTAGGTGTGACATTTGTCCAAGAGTAAAAGCAGAACACCGACATCCTATGGGATTACTAAAGCCACTAGAGACACCAGACTGAAAATAGGAAGACGTATGCATGGACTTTATTGCCGGCTTACCTATGACCCTAAGATAGAAAGATGCTATTTAGGTAGTTGTGGGTAGGCTTACAAAGTTAGTGCACTTTTATTGCCATGAATCAGAAATACTATTTTAATAAGTTGGTAGAATTATACTTAGAAAAGATAGTAACCCTCCATGGAGTACCTAAAATGATTACCTCAGACAGAGGGTCTTTATTCACTTCCAGAATCAGGAAGAGTCTCCAGAATGCTCTTAGAACTAAACTGAATTCCAGCACAGCTTATTATCCAAAACTGACAACCAAACTAGACGAGTAAATCAAATTCTTGAAGTTATGTTAAGGGCTTGTTTGCTAAATTCTGGAGAATCATGGGATGAACATCTATCTTTAGCAAAATTTTTCTACAACCATAATTGTCAAGCAAGCATACAAATGGCACCATATGAGGCATTGTATGGTAGAAAATATCGATCACCTATCTGTCACATCCCAAAATTTGGCTTTTTGAAAAATTTAAATTCAAATTAATTATTTTAAGGTAATTGGATTTTACTTGGCTTTTATTTGCCTTTCTGGATTTTTCGGATTTTAAAACTATTTTTAGAGCTTAAAAGTAATTCAAAATATGAAAATTAAATATCAACAGTAGTTGGAAATAATTTTATTTAGTCCAAAATATGTCCAGAGCTTCGTGAATTTTTCTGGAATTTTTGGAGGTATTTTCATATTTTACGAGGCCTAAATAATTTTCTAGCCTTTTCAAATTAGAAATCAAATTCTGAAAAATAAAACCTCCCTTTTCCTCCGGCCGACGCGTGGACGGCCCAGGGCCGCCCACGTCGCCGCTCGGCCAATCCAGGCCGTTCCCGTCTCTCTCTCTCGCCGCCAAGCGGGCCAGGCCCGTCAGCGACCCCCGCCTTCCCCTCCTCCTTGCCCGACGCGTGGACGGCTCAGATGAGCCGAGTCCCCGCGCGGACCATCCAGCCGCCCGCTCCCACCTCCTCTCTCGCCTCGCTGACCCGCGGGCCCCGCCCGTCGCGCGCGACGCCTCCGCTCGCTGCCACCCGGCCCCGCTGTCGGATCCGTCTCCCCGCGGAATCGCCCCTTCCTTCTCTTTTCCCCTCTTTCCTTTCTCGCCGCCGACCAAATCCGAGCCGGGAGCCGCTTGCCTTCCTCAGCTCTCCCGGTTTGGAAACCCGAGCCCCGCGCGACCGATCCCCAAATCCCGCGCCTCCCTTCCTTCGCGCCCCTCCTTCCTTTCCTCCCGCGCCCTTCCTTCTCGGCGCCCAAGAACGGCGAGCAATTGCGCGCTACTACCCCTCCGCCCTATAAATACCCCTCGACCTTCGCCTTCTCCCGCACCGCATCCCGGCAGACTCCACCGCGGCTCCCGAGCCCTCTAGAGCCCGATCACCGTGCCCTCCTCCTCGAGCTCCGCCCAACTCCGGCGAGCTTTCCTCGCCGCCTCGGTCATCCCCGGAGCCCGTCGTCGCCTCCCCGAGCTTCCTCACGCCCGGACGGTCCTCCCCGACCCCTCGGCCGCCCCTCCCCGTCACCGGAGCGCCGTCGCATCGGAGCTCCCGAGCCGTCGTCGCTGCCACCTCGTCGCCGGCCGCCTCCGTTCACCCCCGAGCCTCGCCGACCCCTCCAACCGGATCCCCTTCGCGCCAGGGTTGCATTTCACGCGCCGCCCGAACCTCTCGCCACTCTCCTCGCCGCCGCGCCGCCGCCTCGACCATCTTCCCCGACCTCCCCTCCGGCAGGTACCTCAAAAGGTATGGTTGCCCTATATGGGTAGGCAAAGCCTCCCCCGCCCATCTGGTTAGCCGCGCTCTCTCTCAACTCCCCGGTGCGCGTTCGAGCCCTCGGCTCCGCGCGCTGGGTTGAGTTTTTCGTTTAATTTTCGCGACTGACAAGCGGGCCCCACCCGTCAGCGGCCGCCGGTCTGCGCTGCCACTGCCGCCTGGGCCCCACCCGTCTGCGTCAGCCTCTGACAAGTGGGTCCAGACCCCAGTGGGTCCCACTGCCGCTGACCAGCAGATAGGGTCAGCGGCGAGGGTCCCACATGTCAGCGACCGCCAGAGGGTCTACTGTTCAGTGGGTCCCACCTGTCAATCTCTCAGATTAAAATAAAGATTTAAAAATTAAATATTCCAGTGGGCCCCACCTGTCAGAAATTTCCGAATTTCTCGATTTATTCAAATCTGAGATTTTCAAATGATCATAACTTTCTCATTTTAACTCCAAATCCAGCCATTCAAATTTCTAAATTCATCTAAAATCAAGATCTACCCAATTATGGCCTCTGTTGAATTTTTGGATTTTATTTGAATTTTCTTTTGTATTTATTTGTTTTGTTGCTTCGTCTTTCCTCGCGTAGATTCCAACGTTGTCGACGATCCCTCTTCACAGCAGCAAGAAGACCCAGAAACCCTGCAAGAAGGCAAGTCTCCTTTGATCATCTTGAGCCTATGCTTTCGAAATGTTTTTAAAGTATTTTAAATGTTATGCATTGCTATTTACATAAAATGATAATTCAATCTTAAGGTAGTAGTTAATCCAACCTTGTTATGCCCTCCATTGGAATTGATTGTCATGTACCCTTGTCACCATAGAATTTCCTTTGTCTCATTAATGAGAATATTATAATTACTTGTTGATGTTAGTATGGTAGGATAATGCTTAGTCATGCTATCTAATAACTCTGGAAAAATCTTGAAAATGGGAAACTATGATTTATTAAATCCTTGTGTTTGAAAGTGAAGTGGCAATTGGAGTTGTCACTGTGATTTTAAAATAAAATAAAAATGTGAAAGTTGGTTTAGATTAGGGTGGATGGCTGTTTGGGTTGGTGCAGTAAGCACGAGAACTTGTTAAGTGTATGTTCCACCCTAGTCAATTAAGGACCGACGCTTGTGTTTGTCCAAACTGAGCATTAACCGTACAACCACAAGTCTATATGGGTACGACCTAGCTAACTAACCTATAAAGGTGTAGTTTAGATATCACCAGTGGTGTATTGAGTGCTGTATGTCATGGTTACTCATAGTGAGGGACAGGTTCTTGTACTCATATGGCGCAAGAGATATGGCGCAAGAGGGCTTGAGTTGGCGGATTTAACCCTTCTGCGGTGAAACCTCAGTGGGTGGTCTCTAGCTATCTTTGGAGTAGGTGAAAGGCTTTGTGATATTTTATCCGGGTCTCATGCCAAAGGAAGCATGTTGATTTGTTAAGATAATTTATCTCTTGTGGGTAAAGTTGTACAACCTCTGCAGAGTGTAAAACTATTCGAATAGCCGTGCCCACGGTCAAGGGCGGCAAGGAATGCATTCACATGGTAGATTTCTGGTTTTGTTTTAAAATCAAAGTTTTGTATTCCGAGGGTGGAGGAACTCTCGGAAGGGAATCTGGCGGATGGAGCAGAGAGGGTGGATGGAACCGAAGTTTAAAATTTGACCAATGGTAATTGGTTAGCTAGTGTTGGTAGTTGGAACCTTCACTAGAAAGTTAATTCTGTTAAAACATTTACTTCATTAAAGTGATGCCTTGAAAATAATTAGTAGTAATGGAGATTTTAAATATTGCTTTGTGCAAAAGAACCATATGGCCTTCCTTTGTTAAGCCTTGCATCTATGCATTTTCCCAAGACTTGCGGAGTACTTTATGTACTCACATGCTACACTTAAAAAATAAAATCTCAGAGGAAGTTGAAGCTCAAGAAGGTGACTACGACTACTGCTTCGCTTGTGGTGTGATGGATTCTTCCGGAGGACTAGGTCGCGCTTCCCCAATCAATTGCCTGTGGCGAATTGATGGGTCGATCCTCAGTTTTATTTGCTTCCGTTGTGTTTGATTGTGCGAGGTCTTAAACCTCCCTTGTAATAATGAGACCCGGTGGTCAGTACTCTTATTTATTGTAATAAATCGTTGGTGGTGATGTTTTCCATTCTGTTTGATTTGTGTGCACTAGCTTTGATGCGGGACTAGTGTTTGTAATACACAGAGGGTCGGGTTCGAAATCCGGGGCCAGCAGAGATGGTATCGAGCCAATTTGATCAGAGGACATGACCTAGATTAGGAATGGCAAACCATAAGGACTTATGTTTATAAAAAGAGTATATTAAAAATGTGTAAGCTTCTTTGCTTCTACTCTCTTCCTACTTAGAATCTTGTTCTTGTCTCCAACTCCATTTGTTAAAACTTTTACTAATCTTTTCTTCCTCTCAACTTTGTAGATGGCTGGTTCATCCTCCGCTGCCCCATGGGACTACTACTCACATGGAGAGGATGCTGGAGCATTCGCTAGCCTTCTCCGGCGGTGATGCAAGATGTCCGAGTACCGTCGGCCGCCCATCTTCGAAGTCGGAAGACGCGGATCTGGATCGAGACTCTTGGGCGATGGAGGTATTCCTGTATGCACGGGAAGAGAATTCAAGTCCCACACCTACCCCATCAAGCACCCTCGGTCCCATTGTTTGACGCTGTCCAGGGGCAAAGACGCCTCGCCATTGACGAGTTGTGCCACTGCACAAAGATGCTGTACATCGTCCCCCTTTGCTTCTTCATCAACCTCGCCCAGACAGAGGTATCAGATCCCTTTGATATTCCGGTGGCGATCCTCGATTGTCACATCAGTGCAGCTCACCCGTGCAATGGCCGTCACTTATGCTAGAGCTCGGGAGGAGATTGGACAACCGGATGCTTCTCACCTCCGGCTACCGGCATTCGGACACACGCGCGCACAGCTTCTCGAGCGAGCGGTGAGTTTGGTGGGGCGTCTCGGGCGCGCAGCTAACTACACGCCGTCTTCACCGTAGTTGACTACACGCCGTCTTCTCGGTACGGCCGTCATCCCCAACAACCCGGCACGGCTCGACTCGGGACTCCGCATCGGGATGACGACGCAAGAAGGTGCGACGCCCCAGTCCGCCCCTGTCATTACTCTCAAGAAGCGCAAGCCTTCTCCTTCCCGTTCTCGGTCGACTGCCTCCAGTCGTAATCGTGTCTCGGCCGAGTGTGACTGTTCACGTCACCACGTGAGAGAGCGCCAGGAAGACCCGGAGGAGGATCCAGAAGAGGACCCGGAAGAAGACCCTGAGGAGCGCGTCTTTGGAGAGGATTAGTAGTCTTTTGAATCCGTAGTACCCAAATAAAATGTCCGCGTCCTTAGAACGCTTATTGTTATGTTTTGGTGTGCTAGATGGACTGTACCAGGCCTATGCGCACTTGTGGTACAGCCATCCTTGGAGTTATCTTGTTTTAAAAAAAAAAGTTTCCCCTAAGTGGTTGCTAGTTCTTTCTTGTGTGTTGGCTTGGGATGTGGTTTAGTTCCCCTAACCTCTTACCTTTGCTATTTCCTTCTTACTACGCTAACCTAAAGCGCCTCGATGGTGAACACGAGGAGCAACCGCAGCGGCCGTGACGCCAACAACCAGTAGGAGGACAACATTCCACCACCTCCCGCTCAGGCCCCAACTTGGAGCAAATGATGGCTATGCAGCTGCGATTACTTCAAGCTCGCCCGAACCAAGTGCGCCAGCCAGAGCACCCAACGAGCACCCAGTCTAGATTGGGGAATTCATGAGACAAGGCCTCCCACTTTTCTTTGGATCGATGGATCCCTTGGAGGCGAATGATTGGATAAAGGATGTGGAAAGAAAATTGGTCCTAGCTCGGCAACGATAATGAAAAGGTGTTGTCGCTGCTCATCACTCAAGGGAATTGCTGCTAATTGGTGGGAGAATTACGCGCCGCCCATCAAAATGCACAAGCCATCACTTGGGAGGAGTTTGTCGAAGCTTTCAAGATCGCCCATATCCCTCTGGGATAATGGAAATGAAGAAGAGAGAATTCTACCAAGCTGCAGCAGGAAACCTCGGTGTTTCAGTACCAACAAGTTCACCCAACTTGTCGGTATGCATCTGAAGAGGTCACCTCGGAGGCGACCAAGATTTGGAGGTTCACGCAGGGACTTGACCCCAACCTCAAGGTGCAGCTGGTGTCCAATGACTTCCCAACCTTCCAGCACCTAGTGAACAAGGCCTTTGTCCAAGAAGATGCTCAGCGCCAACTGTACGAAAATCGGAAGAGGAAGTTTCAAGCCCAGCAAGGAGCAAGCAGCTCGATTCCGCCCCAACGCACCTCACTATCACAAGCTCTCAGAGTCAAGCGTGCCGAGGACTCCCTTTTCAGGAACCCGCCCAAATCCACAAACTCCCCGGGCAAACAATGGTGGCCAACCCCCGCAGAACAAGACTTCAGCAGCAGGAGTGCGGTGCTTTTGCTGCAAGAACATGGGGCACTATGCCAAGAATCGTCCCCGAAACGCCCGGCAATGACTCCAATTCGTTTCAATCTGGGGACTACGCCAGCAAGAGCTCCGACTGCAGGTCAAGGCCGTGGGGCACCACAAACCCCAAGGAGATTTTAAATATTGCTTTGTGCAAAAGAACCATATGGCCTTCCTTTGTTAAGCCTTGCATCTATGCATTTTCCCAAGACTTGCGGAGTACTTTATGTACTCACATGCTACACTTAAAAATAAAATCTCGGAGGAAGTTGAAGCTCAAGAAGGTGACTACGACTCTTGCTTCGCTTGTGGCTGTGATGGATTCTTCCGGAGGACTAGGTCGCGCTTCCCGATCAATTGCACGTGGCGAAGTGATGGGTCGTCCTCAGTTTTATTTGCTTCGCTGTGTTTGATTGTGCGAGGTCTTAAACCTCCTTGTAATAATGAGACCGGTGGTCGATACTCTTATTTATTGTAATAAATCGTTGGTGGTGATGTTTTCCATTCTGTTTGTTGTGTGCACTAGCTTTGATCGGGACTAGTCTTTGTAATACATGAGGGTCGGGTTCGAAATCCGGGGCCAGACAGAGATGGTATCGAGCCAATTTGGTATGTAGGGCGTGACCTAGATTAGGAATGGCAAACCATAAGGACTTATGTTTATAAAAAGAGTATATTAAAAATGTGTAAGCTTCTTTGCTTCTACTCTCTTCCTACTTAGAATCTTGTTCTTGTCTCCAACTCCATTTGTTAAAACTTTTACTAATCTTTTCTTCCTCTCAACTTTGTAGATGGTGGTTCATCCTCCGCTGCCCCATGGGACTACTACTCACATGGAGAGGATCTTTGGAGCATTCGCTAGCCTTCTCCGGCGGTGATGCGATGTCAGAGTACCGTCGGCCGCCCATCTTCAGGGTCGGAAGACGCGGATCTGGATCGAGACTCTTGGGCGATGGAGGTATTCTCTGTATGCACGGAAGAGGAATTCAAGTCCACACCTACCCCATCAAGCACCCTCGGTCCCATTGTTTCGCGCTGTCCAGACGCAAGACGCCTCGCCATTGGCGAGTTGTGCCACTGCACAAAGATCTTGTACATCGTCCCCCTTTGCTTCTTCATCAACCTCGCCGGACAGAGGTATCAGATCCCTTTGATATTCCGGTGGCGATCCTCATTGTCACATCAGTGCAGCTCACCCGGGCAATGGCCGTCACTTATGCTAGAGCTCGGGAGGAGATTGGACAACGGATGCTTCTCACCTCCGGCTACCAAAGCATTCGGACACACCGCGCACAGCTTCTCGAGCGAGCAGCTGAGTTTGGTGGGGCGTCTCGGGCGCGCAGCTAACTACATCGCCGTCTTCACCGTAGTTGACTACACGCCGTCTTCTCGGTACGGCCGTCATCCCCAACAACCCGGCACGGCTCGACTCGGGACTCGCATCGGGATGACGGACGCAGAAGGTGCGGCGCCCGATCCGCCCCTGTCATTACTCTCAAGAAGCGCAAGCCTTCTCCTTCCGTTCTCGATCGATCGCCTCGATCGTGTCGTGTCTCGGCCGAGTGTGACTATTCACGTCACCACGTGAGAGAGCGCCAGAAGACCGGAGGAGGATCGAAGAGGACCGGAAGAAGACCACGAGGAGCGCGTCTTTGGAAGGATTAGTAGTCTTTTGAGTCCGTAGTACCCAAATAAAATGTCCGCGTCCTTAGAACGCTTATTGTTATGTTTTGGTGTGCTAGATGGATGCATGTGCCTATCGCACTTGTGGTACAGCCATCCTTGGAGTTATCTTGTTTTAAAAAAAGTTTCCCTAAGTGGTTGCTAGTTCTTTCTTGTGTGTTGGCTTGGGATGTGGTTTAGTTCCCTAACCTCTTACCTTTGCTATTTCCTTCTTACCTACCGCTAACCTAAAGCGCCGGATGGTGAACACGAGGAGCAACCAGCGGCGGCCGTGGCGCCAACAACCAGCCGGAGGACAACATTCCACCACCTCCGCTCAGGCCCCCAACTTGGAGCAAATGATGGCTATGCAGCTGCGATTACTTCAAGCTCGCGCTTGAGAACCAAGTGCAGCCGGCCAGCCAGTACCCAACGAGCACCCGGTCTAGATTGGGGAATTCATGAGACAAGGCCTCCCACTTTTCTTTGGATCGTGGATCCCTTGGAGGCGAATGATTGGATAAAGGATGTGGAAAGAAAATTGGTCCTAGCTCGTGCAACGATAATGAAAAGGTGTTGTACTGCTGCTCATCACTCAAGGGAATTCTTTGCTAATTGGTGGGAGAATTACGCGCCGCCCATCAAAATGCACAAGCCATCACTTGGGAGGAGTTTGTGAAGCTTTCCATCTGCCCATATCCCTCACTGGGATAATGGAAATGAAGAAGAGAGAATTCTACCAGCGCAGCAGGAAACCTCGGTGTTTCAGTACTGAACAAGTTCACCCAAGCTGTCGGTATGCATCGAAGAGGTCACCTCGAGGCGACCAAGATTTGGAGGTTCACGCAGGACTTGACCCCAACCTCAAGGTGCAGCTGGTGTCCAATGACTTCCCAACCTTCCAGCACCTAGTGAACAAGGCCTTTGTCCAAGAAGATGCTCGGCGCCACTGCATTTAAAATCGGAAGAGGAAGTTTCAAGCCCGGCAAGGAGCAAGCAGCTCGATTCCGCCCCAACGCACCTCACTATCACAAGCTCTCAGAGTCAAGCGTGCCGAGGACTCCCTTTTCAGGACCCCGCCCAAATCCACAAACTCCCCGGGCAAACAATGGTGGCCAACCCCCGCAGAACAAGACTTCAGCAGCAGGAGTGCAGTGCTTTAACTGCAAGAACATGGGGCACTATGCCAGCAACTGTCCCCAGAAACGCCCAGCAATGACTCCAGTTCGTTTCAATCTGGGGACTACGCCAGCAAGAGCTCCGACTGCAGGTCAAGGCCGTGGGGCACCACAAACCCCAAGGAGATTTTAAATATTGCTTTGTGCAAAAGAACCATATGGCCTTCCTTTGTTAAGCCTTGCATCTATGCATTTTTCCCAAGACTTGCGGAGTACTTTATGTACTCACATGCTACACTTAAAAATAAAATCTCAGAGGAAGTTGAAGCTCAAGAAGGTGACTACGACTACTGCTTCGCTTGTGGCTGTGATGGATTCTTCCCGGAGGACTAGGTCGCGCTTCCCCAGTCAATTGCTGTGGCGGGTGATGGGTCGATCCTCAGTTTTATTTGCTTCCATTGTGTTTGATTGTGCGAGGTCTTAAACCTCCCTTGTAATAATGAGACCGGTGGTCGAGACTCTTATTTATTGTAATAAATCGTTGGTGGTGATGTTTTCCATTCGTTTGTTGTGTGCACTAGCTTTGATCTCGGGACTAGTCTTTGTAATACACGAGGGTCGGGTTCGAAATCCTTGGGGTTTGTGGTGCCCCACGGCCTTGACCTGCGATGGAGCTCTTCTTTGGCGTAGTCCCAGTTGAAACGAGCTCGAGTCATTCTTTGGCGTTTCGGGACGATTCTTTGGCATAGTGCCCCATGTTCTTGCGATTAAAGCACCGCTTGCCTCCTGCTGCTGAAGTCTTGTTCTGCGGGGTTGGCCACCATTGTTTGCCGGGAGTTTGTGGATTTGGGCGGGGTCTGAAAAGGGAGTCCTCGGCACGCTTGACTCGAGAGCTTGTGATAGTGAGGTGCGTTGGGGCGGAATCGAGCTGCTTGCTCCTCTTTGGGCTTGAAACTTCCTCTTCCGATTTTCGATGCAGTGCGCCGAGCATCTTCTTGGACAAAGGCCTTGTTCACTAGGTCTTTGGAAGGTTGGGAAGTCATTGGACACCAGCTGCACCTTGAGGTTGGGGTCAAGTCCTGCGTGAACCTCCAAATCTTGGTCGCCCCGAGGTGACCTCTTGAGATGCATACCGACAGCGGTTGGGTGAACTTGTTCAGTACTCTAAACACTTGAGGTTTCCTGCTGCAGATTGGTAGAATTCTCTCTTCTTCATTTCCATTATCCCGGTGAGGGATATGGGCGATCTTGAAAGCTTCGACAAACTCCTCCCAAGTGATGGCTTGTGCATTTTGATGGGCGGCGCGGTAATTCTCCCACCAATTAGCAGCAATTCCCTTGAGTGATGAGCAGCGTACAACACCTTTTTCATTATCGTTAATCGAGCTAGGACCAATTTTCTTTCCACATCCTTTATCCAATCATCGCCTCCAAGGGATCCACCGATCCAGCAAAAGTGGGAGGCCTTGTCTCATGAATTCCCCAATCTAGACTGGGTGCTCGTTGGGTGCTGTTTGGCCTGGCTGCACTTGGTTTCGGGGAGAGCTTGAAGTAATCGCAGCGTGCATAGCCATCATTTGCTCCAAGTTGGGGGCCTGAGCGGGAGGTGGTGGAATGTTGTCCTCCGGCTGGTTGTTGGCGTCACGGCTGCTGCCAGGGTTGCTCCTCGTGTTCACCATCTGAAGCGGTTTAGGTTAGCAGAAGGTAAGAAGGAAATAGCAAAGGTAAGAGGTTAGGGGAACTAAACCACATCCCAAGCCAACACACAAGAAAGAACTAGCAACCACTTAGGGGAAACTTTTTTTTTTTTAAAAAAAATCAAGATAACTCCAAGGATGGCTGTACCACAAGTGCGCATAGGCCTGGTACAGTCCATCTAGCACACCAAAACATAACAATAAGCGTTCTAAGGACGCGGACATTTTATTTGGGTACTACGGACTCAAAAGACTACTAATCCTCTCCAAAGACGCGCTCCTCAGGGTCTTCTTCCGGGTCCTCTTCTGGATCCTCCTCCGGGTCTTCCTGGCGCTCTCTCACGGGGTGACGTGAACAGTCACACTCGGCCGAGACACGATTACGGATCGAGGGCCGACCGAGAACGGAAGGAGAAGGCTGCGCTTCTTGAGAGTAATGACGGGGCGGGCTGGGCGTCGCACCTTCTTGCGTCTTGTCATCGATGCGGAGTCCCGAGTCGAGCTGGTGCCGGGTTGTTGGGGATGACGGCTGGTGCCGAGAAGACGGCGTGTAGTCAACTCACGGTGAAGACGGCGTGTAGTTAGCTGCGCGCCCGAGACGCCCCACTCAAACTCACCGCTCGCTCTCGAGAAGCTGCGCGCGGCGTGTGTCCGAATCTTTGGTAGCCGGAGGTGAGAAGCATCCGGTTGTCCAATCTCCTCGAGCTCTAGCATAAGTGACGGCCATTGCAGGTGAGCTGCACTGATGTGACGATCGAGGATCGTCATTTGGAATATCAAAGGGATCTGGATACCTCGTCCCGGGCGAGGTTGATGAAGAAGCAAAAGGGGCGATGTACAACATCTTTGTGCAGTGGCACAACTCGTCAATGGCGAGGCGTCTGCGTCCCGCGTCAGCGAAACAATGGGACCGAGGGTGCTTGATGGGGTAGGTGTGGGACTTGAATTCCTCTTCCGTGCATACAGAATACCTCCATCGCCCAAGAGTCTCGATCCAGATCGCGTCTTCCGACCTCAAGATGGGCGGCCGACGGTACTCTTTGACATCGCATCACCGCCGAGAAGGCTAGCGAATGCTCCAAACATCCTCTCCATGTGAGTAGTAGTCCCATGGGGCAGCGGAGGATGAACCGACCATCTACAAAGTTGAGAGGAAGAAAAGATTAGTAAAAGTTTTAACAAATGGAGTTGGAGACAAGAACAAGATTCTAAGTAGGAAGAGAGTAGAAGCAAAGAAGCTTACACATTTTAATATACTCTTTTTATAAACATAAGTCCTTATGGTTTGCCATTCCTAATCTAGGTCACGTCCCTGATCAAATTGGCTCGATACCATCTCTGCCGGGCCCCGGATTTCGAACCCGACCCTCGTGTATTACAAAGCACTAGTCCCGCATCAAAGCTAGTGCACACAATCAAGCAGAATGGAAAACATCATCACCAACGATTTATTACAATAAATAAGAGTATCGACCACCGGTCTCATTATTACAAGGGAGGTTTAAGACCTCGCACAATCAAACACAGCGGAAGCAAATAAAACTGAGGCGACCCATCAATTCGCCACAGCAATTGATCGGGAAGCGCGACCTAGTCCTCGGGAAGAATCCATCACGCCACAAGCGAAGCGAAGAGTCGTAGTCACCTTCTTGAGCTTCAACTTCTCTCGAGATTTTATTTTTAAGTGTAGCATGTGAGTACATAAAGTACTCCGCAAGTCTTGGGAAAAATGCATAGATGCAAGGCTTAACAAAGGAAGGCCATATGGTTCTTTTGCACAAAGCAATATTTAAAATCTCCATTACTACTAATTATTTTCGAAGGCATCACTTTAATGAAGTAAATGTTTTAACAGAATTAACTTTCTAGTGAAGGTTCCAACTACCAACACTAGCTAACCAATTACCATTGGTCAAATTTTAAACTTCGGGTTCCATCCACCCTCTCTGGCTCCATCCGCCAGGATTCCCTTCCGAGAGTTCCCTCCACCCTCGGAATACAAAACTTTTGATTTTAAAACAAAACCAGAAATCTACCATGTGAATGCATTCCTTGCCCGCCCTTGACCGTGGGCACGGCTATTCGAATAGTTTTACACTCTGCAGAGGTTGTACAACTTTACCCACAAGAGATAAATTATCTTAACAGTCAACATGCTTCCTTTGGCATGAGACCCAGATAAAATATCACAAAGCCTTTCACCTACTCGGTATAGCTAGAGACCACCCGCCGAGGTTTCACCGCAGAAGGGTTAAATCCCAATCTGAAGCCCTCTTGCGCCATATGAGTACAATAACCTGTCCCTCACTATGAGTAACGATGCATACGGCACTCAATACACCATCGGTGATATCTAAACTACACCTTTATAGGTTAGTTAGCTAGGTCGCACCCATATAGACTTGTGGTTGTACGGTTAATGCTCGTTTGGACAAACACAAGCGTCGGTCCTTAATTGACTAGGGTGGAACATACACTTAACAAGTTCTCGTGCTTACTGCACCAACCCAAACAGCCATCCACCCTAATCTAAACCAACTTTCACATTTTTATTTTATTTTAAAATCACAGTGACAACTCCAATTGCCACTTCACTTTCAAACACAAGGATTTAATAAATCATAGTTTCCCATTTTCAAGATTTTTCGAGTTATTAGATAGCATGACTAAGCATTATCCTACCATACTAACATCAACAAGTAATTATAATATTCTCATTAATGAGACAAAGGAAATTCTATGGTGACAAGGGTACATGACAATCAATTCCAATGGAGGGCATAACAAGGTTGGATTAACTACTACCTTAAGATTGAATTATCATTTTATGTAAATAGCAATGCATAACATTTAAAATACTTTAAAAACATTTTGAAAGCATAGGCTCAAGATGATCAAAGGAGACTTGCCTTCTTGCAGGGTTTCGGGTCTTCTTTCTGCTGTGAAGAGGATAAATCGACAACGTTGGAATCTACGCGAGGAAAGACGAAGCAACAAAACAAATAAATACAAAAGAAAATTCAAATAAAATCCAAAAATTCAACAGAGGCCATAATTGGGTAGATCTTGATTTTAGATGAATTTAGAAATTTGAATGGCTGGATTTGGAGTTAAAATGAGAAAGTTATGATCATTTGAAAATCTCAGATTTGAATAAATCGAGAAATTCGGAAATTTCTGACAGGTGGGGCCCACTGGAATATTTAATTTTAAATCTTTATTTTAATCTGAGAGATTGACAGGTGGGACCCACTGAACAGTAGACCCTCGGCGGTCGGCGACATGTGGGACCCCTGCATCGGTGACCCTATCCGCAGTCAGCGGCAGTGGGACCCATCGGGTCTGGACCCACTTGTCGAGGTCGACGCAGACGGTGGGGCCCATGCGCAGTGGCGCATGAGACCGCGCCGCCGACCGGTGGGGCCCGCTTGTCGATCGCGAAATTAAACGAAAAACTCAACCCGGTAGCGGAGCCGAGGGCTCGAACGCGCACCGGGAGTTGAGGAGAGCGGCTAACGGATGGGCGGGAGGCTTTGCCTACCCATATAGGGCAACCATACCTTTGAGGTACTGCCGAGGGGAGGTCGGGAAGATGGTCGAGGCGACGCGGCGGCGGCGAGGAGTGGCGAGAGGTTCGGCGGCGCGTGAAATGCAACCCAGCGCGAAGGGGATCCGGTTGGAGGGTCGGCGAGGCTCGGGGTGAACGGAGGCGGCCGGCGGCGAGGTGGCGGCGACGGCGGCTCGGGAGCTCCGGCGCGACGGCGCTCGGTGACGGGAGGGCGGCGAGGGGTCGGGAGGACCGTCCGGGCATGAGGAAGCTTCGGGAGGCGACGACGGGCTCGGGGATGACCGAGGCGGCGAGAAAGCTCGCCGGAGTTGGGCGGAGCTCGAGGGAGGAGTGGCACGGTGATCGGGCTCTAGAGGGCTCGGGAGCTGCGGTGGAGGCGCTGGGATGCGGCGCGGGAGAAGGCGAAGGTCGAGGGGTATTTATAGGGCGGGGGAGTAGGGCGCGGCAATTGCTCGCCGTTCTTGTGGCGGCCGAGAAGGAAGGGCGCGGGAGGAAAGGAAGGAGGGCGCGGAAGGAAGGGAGGCGCGGGATTTGGGGATTGGCCGCGGCGGGGCTCGGGGTTTCAAACCGGGAGAGCCGGGGAAGGCAAGGCGGCTCGGCTCGGATTTGGTCGGCCGGCGAGAAAGGAAAGAGGGGAAAAGAGAAGGAAGGGGCGATTCGCGGGGAGACGGATCCGACAGCGGGCCGGGTGGCAGCGAGAGCGGAGGCGTGGCGCCGCCGTGACAGGCGAGGCCCGCGGGTCAGCGAGGCGAGGCGAGAGGAGGTGGGAGCGGGCGGCTGGATGGTCCGCGCGGGGACTCGGCTCATCCGAGCCGCCCACGCGTCGAAAGGAGGAGGAAGGGGGTCGCCGTGGGCCTGGCCCGCTTGGCGGCGAGAGAGAGAAGGGAACGGCTGGATTGGCGAGCGGCGGCGTGGCGGCCTGGGCCGCCCACGCGTCGGCCGGAGGAAAAGGAGGTTTTATTTTTCAGAATTTGATTTCTAATTTGAGAAAAGGCTAGAAAATTATTTAGGCCTCGAAAAATATGAAAATACCTCCAAAAATTCCAGAAAAATTCACGAAGCTCTGGACATATTTTGGACTAAATAAAATTATTTCCAACTACTGTTGATATTTAATTTTCATATTTTGAATTACTTTTAAGCTCTAAAAATAGTTTTAAAATCGAGAAAAATCCAGAAAGGCAAATAAAAGTCAAGTAAAATCCAATTACCTTAAAATAATTAATTTGAATTTAAATTTTCAAAAGCCAAATTTTGGGATGTGACAAACCTACCCCCTTAGAAAGAATCTCGACCAGAGATTCGGATGGACTAGGAAAAGGTCGGGAACTCTTCTTTTAGATCCTCTTCACGCTCCCAAGTTGCTTCCGATTCTGAATGGTTGCTCCACCGCACTTTCTGAACTTGATAACCTTGTCTGCTGCGATGGCGCTCTGCTTCCTCAATACCTTGTTGGATACTCGGATAGGTGAGGTCTTCCTTCACGTTTATTTCATCTAGAGGCATCTGCTCTTTCGGAACTCGAGACACTTTCTTAGTGAGACACATGGAAGACGTCATGCACCTTTGTGGTGAGGTGGAAGCTCCAAGCGGTAAGCCACTTCTCCTCGTTTCGCCACAACAGAAAAGGTCAGATGAATCGGGAGCTAGCTTTCCATCGACTCCAAAACGTCTCATTCCTTTGAGAGGTGACACCTTCAAATAAACATGATCCCAGTGCAATTCTAAGCTTCTCGTCGATTGTATGCATAACTTTTACATGCGGTTTGTCTTGTTTTTAATCATCTGGATTAGACGAACTTGTTCTTACGCTTGCTTCAGCACATCTGGTCCAAACACTTGTCCTCTCTCTGTTTCTTCCAATACAATGGAGTCCTACACTTTCTCGCCAGTATAGGGCTTGAAGGGAGACATTTGCAAAGCTGGATTGATAACTATTGTTGTAGGAGAACTCGCATAGGGCAAACTCGATCCCAATTACTCTTGTTTGCGGTACACAAGCTCTCAACATGTCTTCCAGATTTGATTTACTCTTTCTGTTTGACCATCCATGCGTGGATGATAAGTCATCTTGAAGTTTAAGTTGGTGCCCAAAAGTTCATGTAGTTTTTGCCAAAATCTCGAAGTGAACTGGGTTCCTCGATCTGACACAATCTTCTTTGGGATCCCATGCAAGCACACAATTCTTGACATGTACAACTCTGCAAGTCTATCCCCGGAGTATGTGGTCTTTACTGGAATGAAATGGGCGACTTTTGTCAAACGATCCACTATAACCCAAATTGAATCGTGCCCTGTTTTGGTTCTTGGTAATCCAGTTATAAAATCCATACCAATTTCTTCCCATTTCCACTCAGGGATCTGCAATGGCTGCAGAAGTCCCGCAGGTCTCTGGTGTTCAGCTTTAATCCGTTGGCATACATCGCACAAGGCTACGTATTCTGCAATTTCTCGTTTCATACTTGACCACCAATACCTTCCCTTGAGATCTTGGTACATCTTGGTGCTCCCAGGATGAATTGAATATCAGATTCATGAGCTTCCTTCAATATTAGCTCCTTTACCTCTTTCTTTTCAGCACAAAAATTCTTTTCCCAAACCAAAGGGTACCTTTTTCATCCTCTGAAAATCCCAAGCTTTTCCTTTCTTCATATTATCTCGATCTCTGGACATACTTGTCCTCCTTTTGAGCTGCTCGATTTGATCTTCTAAGGTTGGTTGAACTTCCAAAGTGGCTAAAAATCCTTCCTCCACTACTTCTAGGTTGAGCCGTTGGAACTCTTCTTGAAGGCGGGCATCTTGTCCTTAATCCACGACTTGGCACAATAACTCTTCTCGCTCAAGGCATCTGCTACCACATTAGCCTTTCCGGATGATAATGTATTCCAATATCATAATCCTTTATTAACTCAAGCCATCTCCTTTGCCTCATGTTGAGATCGGGTTGAGTGAATATATATTTCAAACTCTTGTGATCCGTGTAAATTTCACAACGGTTACCAATCAAGTAATGCCTCCATATTTTCAGTGCATGCACTACGGCAGCGAGCTCTAAATCATGCGTTGGGTAATTTCCTTCATGGGGTCGCAGCTGCCTTGAGGCATATGCTACTACCTTTCTTTCTTACATCAAGATACGCCTAGTCCCTGCCTTGACGCATCACAGAAGACTTCGAAATCCTTCCTAATGTCCGGAAGCGTCAACACTGGTGCAGAAGTTAACCTCTTCTTCAACTCTTGGAAACTATCCTCACATGGTTTACTCCATTCAAACTTCTTTTCCTTCTTCAGCAACTGGGTCAGAGGTCTTGCGAGCTTGGAGAATCCTTCAATAAATCGACGATAGTAACCAGCCAATCCAAGAAAACTCCTGATCTCGGATACTGACTTTGGTTGTGTCCAATTGAGCACATCATTAACTTTTTCGGGTCTCACGGATACTCCTCCCTTGAAATCACATGGCCCAAGAAAGCTACTTTCTTCAACCAAAACTCACACTTACTGAACTTGGCGTACAACTGATTTTCTCGGAGCTTTTCCAAAACTATCCTCAAATGTTCGGCATGTTCTTCCTCATTCTTGGAATATATCAAAATATCATCGATGAATACAACCACAAACTTATCCAAATATTCCATGAACACCTTATTCATCGATTCATGAAGTATTTGGGGCATTGGTTAGACCGAAAGACATCACTTGTATACTCATACAATCCATAACGGTGGCAAATGCGGTCTTGGGTATGTCCTCCTGGTCTTAACTTCAATTGGTGATATCGATCGAAGGTCAATCTTAGAGAATACACATGATCCTTTCAACTGATCAAACAGATCATCTATTCTGGGTAAAGGGTACTTGTTCTTAATAGTCACATCATTCAATGATCGATAGTCCACACACATGCGAAGACTACCATCTTTCTTCTTTACTAGCAGTACTGGTGCTCCCCAAGGTGACGAGCTTGGCCTTACAAATCCTTTATCCTGCAGCTCTTCAATTTGCTTCTTAACTTCCGCCAAATCATTTGCAGACATCCGATAAGGTCTCTTGAAATTGGAGCATTCTGTACTAGGTTGATGACAAACTCTACTTCCCTGTCTGGCGGCATTCCGGGCAGATCTTCAGGGAATACGTCTGGGTACTCACTCACTATAGGTACTTTTTCCAGAGTCACTCCCTTTACACTGTTCAAACTACACCTGCTCTGGGTAGGGGAGTTTGACTTATACCTTACTTGAATCCCATCAGAGTTAGTGATTGTAACAGCTCGATCAGCACAATCTATCTGCCCTTTATACTTGGTTAACCAATCCATTCCAAGTATTACATCTAAACCCTTGGAGTCTATTATAATAAGATTTGCTAAGAACTTAACTCCATTTATATCCACAGTTGCGTCAAGGCAAACTGTGTTAGTCCTCATTTCCTTTCAGTGGACCTGACTAGCATGGGGTTCTGTAGTTTACTCACATCCCAATTATACCTTTCAACCACATCTTTTGACACAAAAGAATGCGAAGCTCCAGAATCAAATAACGCTGATGCAATTACTGAGTTGACAAGAAACTTACCGTAACTACGTCCGTGCATCCCGGCCGCTTCGCGGTCACATGGTTGAGATGCCCTCTGCTCACCACTTGTGGAGTCCTTGGGGTTTGTGGTGCCCCACGGCCTTGACTGCGATCGGAGCTCTTTTTGGCGTAGTCCCAGATTGAAACGAATCGAGTCATTCTTTGGCGTTTCGGGACGATTCTTGGCATAGTGCCCCATGTTCTTGCGGTTAAAGCCTTGCACTCCTGCTGCTGAAGTCTTGTTCTGCGGGGTTGGCCACCATTGTTTGCCCGGGAGTTTGTGGATTTGGGCGGGGTCACGAAAAGGAGTCCTCGGCACGCTTGACTCGAGAGCTTGTGATAGTGAGGTGCGTTGGGGCGGAATCGAGCTGCTTGCTCCTTGCCGGGCTTGAAACTTCCTTCCGATTTTAAATGCAGTGGCGCCGAGCATCTTCTTGGACAAAGGCCTTGTTCACTAGGTGCTGGAAGGTTGGGAAGTCATTGGACACCAGCTGCACCTTGAGGTTGGGGTCAAGTCCCTGCGTGAACCTCCAAATCTTGGTCGCCTCCGAGGTGACCTCTTCAGATGCATACCTGGACAGTTGGGTGAACTTGTTCAGGTACTCGGAAACACTGAGGTTTCCCTGCTGCAGTTGATAGAATTCTCTCTTCTTCATTTCCATTATCCCAGTAGGGATATGGGCAGTGCGGAAAGCTTCGACAAACTCCTCCCAAGTGATGGCTTGTGCATTTTGATGGGCGGCGCGGTAATTCTCCCACCAATTAGCAGCAATTCCCTTGAGCTGATGAGCAGCGTACAACACCTTTTCATTATCGTTGCACTGAGCTAGGACCAATTTTCTTTCCACATCCTTTATCCAATCATCTGCCTCCAAGGGATCCACGATCCAGAAAAGTGGGAGGCCTTGTCTCATGAATTCCCCAATCTAGGTGGGGTGCTGGTTGGTGCTCACTGGGCTGGCTGCACTTGGTTCTAGGCGAGAGCTTGAAGTAACTGCAGCTGCATAGCCATCATTTGCTCCAAGTTGGGGGCCTGAGCGGGAGGTGGTGGAATGTTGTCCTCCGGCTGGTTGTTGGCGTCACGGCCGCCGTGGTTGCTCCTCGTGTTCACCATCCGGCGGTTTAGGTTAGCAGAAGGTAAGAAGGAAATAGCAAAGGTAAGAGGTTAGGGGAACTAAACCACATCCCAAGCCAACACACAAGAAAGAACTAGCAACCACTTAGGGGAAACTTTTTTTTTAAAAATCAAGATAACTCCAAGGATGGCTGTACCACAAGTGCGCATAGGCCTGGTACAGTCCATCTAGCACACCAAAACATAACAATAAGCGTTCTAAGGACGCGAACATTTTATTTGGGTACTACGGACTCAAAAGACTACTAATCCTCTCGAAAGACGCGCTCCTCAGGGTCTTCTTCCGGGTCCTCTTCTGGATCCTCCTCCGGGTCTTCCTGGCGCTCTCTCACGTGGTGACGTGAACAGTCACACTCGGCCGAGACACGATTACGACTGGAGGCAGTCGACCGAGAACGGGAAGGAGAAGGCTTGCGCTTCTTGAGAGTAATGACAGGGGGCGGACTGGGGCGTCGCACCTTCTTGCGTGCTGTCATCCTGATGCGGAGTCCCGAGAGTCGAGCTGGTGCCGGGTTGTTGGGGATGACGGCTGGTACTGGAGAAGACGGCGTGTAGTCAACTACGGGTGAAGACGGCGTGTAGTTAGCTGCGGCCCTGAGACGTCCCAGCTCAAACTCAGCTGCCTGGCTCTGGAGAAGCTGTGCGCGAAGTGTGTCCGAATGCTGGTAGCTGGAGGTGAGAAGCATCCGAAGTTGTCCAATCTCCTCCTGAGCTCTAGCATAAGTGACGGCCATTGCCTGGGTGAGCTGCACCTGATGTGACAGTCGAGGATCGTCAGCTGGAATATCAAAGGGATCTGGATACCTCTGTCCTGGGCGAGGGTTGATGAAGAAGCAAAAGGGGGGCGATGCACGCATCTTTGTGCAGTGGCACAACTCGTCAATGGCGAGGCGTCTTTGCGTCTGGACAGCGTCGAAACAATGGGACCGAGGGTGCTTGATGGGGTAGGTGTGGGACTTGAATTCCTCTTCCGTGCATACAGGAATACCTCCATCGCCCAAGAGTCTCGATCCAGATCCGCGTCTTCCGACCCTCGAAGATGGGCGGCCGACGGTACTCGGACATCGCATCACCGCCGGAGAAGGCTAGCGAATGCTCCAGCATCCTCTCCATGTGAGTAGTAGTCCCATGGGGCAGCGGAGGATGAACCAGCCATCTACAAAGTTGAGAGGAAGAAAAGATTAGTAAAAGTTTTAACAAATGGAGTTGGAGACAAGAACAAGATTCTAAGTAGGAAGAGAGTAGAAGCAAAGAAGCTTACACATTTTTAATATACTCTTTTTATAAACATAAGTCCTTATGGTTTGCCATTCCTAATCTAGGTCACGTCCTACAGTCAAATTGGCTCTGATACCATCTCTGTCGGGCCCCCGGATTTCCGAACCCGGACCCTCTGTGTATTACAGCACTAGTCCCAGATCAAAGCTAGTGCACACAGTCAAACAGAATGGAAAACATCACCACCAACGATTTATTACAATAAATAAGAGTACTGACCACCGGGTCTCATTATTACAAGGGAGGTTTAAGACCTCGCACAATCAAACACAGCGGAAGCAAATAAAACTCGAGGACGACCCATCAATTCGCCACAGGCAATTGACTGGGGAAGCGCGACCTAGTCCTCCGGGAAGAATCCATCACAGCCACAAGCGAAGCAGTAGTCGTAGTCACCTTCTTGAGCTTCAACTTCCTCTGAGATTTTATTTTTAAGTGTAGCATGTGAGTACATAAAGTACTCCGCAAGTCTTGGGAAAAATGCATAGATGCAAGGCTTAACAAAGGAAGGCCATATGGTTCTTTTGCACAAAGCAATATTTAAAATCTCCATTACTACTAATTATTTTCGAAGGCATCACTTTAATGAAGTAAATGTTTTAACAGAATTAACTTTCTAGTGAAGGTTCCAACTACCAACACTAGCTAACCAATTACCATTGGTCAAATTTTAAACTTCGGTTCCATCCACCCTCTCGGCTCCATCCGCCAGATTCCTTCCGAGAGTTCCCTCCACCTCGGAATACAAAACTTTTGATTTTAAAACAAAACCAGAAATCTACCATGTGAATGCATTCCTTGCCGCCCTTGACCGTGGGCACGGCTATTCGAATAGTTTTACACTCTGCAGAGGTTGTACAACTTTACCCACAAGAGATAAATTATCTTAACAGTCAACATGCTTCCTTTGGCATGAGACCCGGATAAAATATCACAAAGCCTTTCACCTACTCCAAGATAGCTAGAGACCACCCGCGAGGTTTCACCGCAGAAGGGTTAAATCCGCCCATGTCTGAAGCCCCTCTTGCGCCATATCTCTTGCGCCATATGAGTCTGAAGAACCTGTCCCTCACTATGAGTAACGATGCGCCTGGCACTCAATACACCACTGGTGATATCTAAACTACACCTTTATAGGTTAGTTAGCTAGGTCGTACCCATATAGACTTGTGGTTGTACGGTTAATGCTCAGTTTGGACAAACACAAGCGTCGGTCCTTAATTGACTAGGTGGAACATACACTTAACAAGTTCTCGTGCTTACTGCACCAACCCAAACAGCCATCCACCCTAATCTAAACCAACTTTCACATTTTTATTTTATTTTAAAATCACAGTGACAACTCCAATTGCCACTTCACTTTCAAACACAAGGATTTAATAAATCATAGTTTCCCATTTTCAAGATTTTCCAGAGTTATTAGATAGCATGACTAAGCATTATCCTACCATACTAACATCAACAAGTAATTATAATATTCTCATTAATGAGACAAAGGAAATTCTATGGTGACAAGGGTACATGACAATCAATTCCAATGGAGGGCATAACAAGGTTGGATTAACTACTACCTTAAGATTGAATTATCATTTTATGTAAATAGCAATGCATAACATTTAAAATACTTTAAAACATTTCAAAGCATAGGCTCAAGATGATCAAAGGAGACTTGCCTTCTTGCAGGGTTTCTAGGTCTTCTTGCTGCTGTGAAGAGGGATCGTCGACAACGTTGGAATCTACGCGAGGAAAGACGAAGCAACAAAATAAATAAATACAAAAGAAAATTCAAATAAAATCCAAAAATTCAACAGAGGCCATAATTGGGTAGATCTTGATTTTAGATGAATTTAGAAATTTGAATGGCTGGATTTGGAGTTAAAATGAGAAAGTTATGATCATTTGAAAATCTCAGATTTGAATAAATCGAGAAATTCGGAAATTTCTGACAGGTGGGGCCCACTGGAATATTTAATTTTTAAATCTTTATTTTAATCTAAGAGATTGACAGGTGGGACCCACTGAACAGTAGACCCTCTGGCGGTCGCTGACATGTGGGACCCCCTCGCCGGTGACCCTATCCGCTGGTCAGCGGAGGTGGGACCCATCGGGTCCGGACCCACTTGTCGAGGTCGACGCAGAGGTGGGGCCCATGCGGCGTGGCGGCGCAGACCGGCGGCCGCTGACGGGTGGGGCCCGCTTGTCAGTCGCGAAAATTAAACGAAAAACTCAACCCAGCGCGCGGAGCCGAGGGCTCGAACGCGCACCGGGGAGTTGAGAGAGAGCGCGGCTAACCAGATGGGCGGGGGAGGCTTTGCCTACCCATATAGGGCAACCATACCTTTTGAGGTACCTGCCGGAGGGGAGGTCGGGGAAGATGGTCGGAGGCGACGGCGCCGGCGACGAGGGAGTGGCGGAGAGGTTCGGGCGGCGCGTGAAATGCAACCCTGGCGCGAAGGGGATCCGGTTGGAGGGGTCGGCGAGGCTCGGGGGTGAACGGAGGCGGCCGGCGACGAGGTGGCAGCGACGACGGCTCGGGAGCTCCGATGCGACGGCGCCCGGTGACGGGAGGCGGCCGAGGGTCGGGAGGACCGCCGGGCGTGAGGAAGCTCGGGGAGGCGACGACGGGCTCCGGGGATGACCGAGGCGGCGAGGAAAGCTCGCCGGAGTTGGGCGGAGCTCGAGGGGAGGAGTGGCACGGTGATCGGGCTCTAGAGGGCTCGGGAGCTGCGGTGGAGTGCGCTGGGATGCGGTGCGGGAGAAGGCGAAGGTCGAGGGGGGTATTTATAGGGCGGAGGGGGAGCAGGGCGCGGCAATTGCTCGCCGTTGCTGGCGGCCGGAGAAGGAAGGGCGCGGGGAGGAAAGGAAGGAGGGGGCGCGGAAGGAAGGGAGGCGCGGGGATTTGGGGATTCGGTCGCGGCGGGGCTCGGGTTTCAAACCGGGAGAGCTGAGGAAGGCAAGGCGGCTCGGCTCGGATTTAGTCGGCCGGCGAGAAAGGAAAGAGGGGAAAAGAGAAGGAAGGGGGCGATTCCGCGGGGGAGACGGATCCGACAGGCGGGGCCGGGGTGGCAGCGAGAGCGGGAGGCGTGCGCCGCTGACGGGCGGGGCCCGCGGGTCAGCGAGGCGAGAGAGGAGGTGGGAGCGGGCGGCTGGATGGTCCGCGCGGGGACTCGGCTCATCTGAGCCGTCCACGCGTCGGGCAAGGAGGAGGGGAAGGCGGGGGTCGCTGACGGGCCTGGCCCGCTTGGCGGCGAGAGAGAGAAGGGAACGGCCTGGATTGGCCGAGCGGCGACGTGGGCGGCCCTGGGCCGTCCACGCGTCGGCCGGAGGAAAAGGGAGGTTTTTATTTTTCAGAATTTGATTTCTAATTTCAGAAAAGGCTAGAAAATTATTTAGGCCTCAGAAAAATATGAAAATACCTCCAAAAATTCCAGAAAAATTCACAGAAGCTCCTGGACATATTTTGGACTAAATAAAATTATTTCCAACTACTGTTGATATTTAATTTTCATATTTTGAATTACTTTTAAGCTCTAAAAATAGTTTTAAAATCCGAAAAATCCGAAAGGCAAATAAAAGCCAAGTAAAATCCAATTACCTTAAAATAATTAATTTGAATTTAAATTTTTCAAAAAGCCAAATTTTGGGATGTGACAAACCTACCCCCCTTAGAAAGAATCTCGACCCCGAGATTCGGATGGACTGGGAAAAAGGTCGGGGAACTCTTCTTTTAGATCCTCTTCACGCTCCCAAGTTGCTTCCGATTCTGAATGGTTGCTCCACTGCACTTTACAGAACTTGATAACCTTGCTGCGCGCGACGCGCTCTGCTTCCTCCAATACCTTGTTGGATACTCGGATAGGTGAGGTCTTCCTTCACGTTTATTTCATCTAGAGGCATCTGCTCTTCTGGAACTCTGAGACACTTTCTTAGCTGAGACACATGGAAGACGTCATGCACCTTTGACAGCTGAGGTGGAAGCTCCAACTGGTAAGCCACTTCTCCTCGTTTCGCCACAACAGGAAAAGGTCCGATGAATCTGGGAGCTAGCTTTCCACTGACTCCAAAACGTCTCATTCCTTTGAGAGGTGACACCTTCAAATAAACATGATCCCCAGGTACGAATTCTAAGCTTCTACGTCGATTGTCTGCATAACTTTTCTGTCTGGTGTAGAAGAGACCTTACTTTCACACCTAGAGATTACGTATACCTGAAAGCATCACCGATGTGAGGAGTTTATTGGTTTGGGATGAAGGGAAGCTAAGTCCTATGTGGGACTATTTAAGATCTTAGAACAAAAGGGTACCTCCGCTTATTAATTGGAGCTACCTAAACAACTACCTCGAATCCACAATGTATTTCACATCTCCCAACTTAGTGTCCAGCGAACCCTTAGCACAGATAACTGACTTGAACATGTCATTACAAGCTGATTTGATGTATGAAGAACATCCAATAAAGATACTAGTGACCGAAGATCGCAAACTCAGAAACTAAATAATCCAATTTTGTAAAGTACAATGGAAGAACCACTCATACAAAAGATCACACACTCATGTCCATACAAATAGATAAACCAAACTCTATACAATCGCAATTGATGTGGTCCTTCAAGATCATTAGAGTTGGCATGATTTGTAGTAGGCGGATCAAGCATCTGTAGAGAGAATCAATAACCAAACATAGAGAAGAACCAAATCAACCAAATTACTAAGACAACATTGCCTTTAGAACACTTGGTAGGAAAATAGCATTGGGCGATTAGTTCATCGAGATACCAGACCGTCCGAGGCCAATTGGCACCTCTCACAGCCATAGGATTTCATAATTTGACATAGAAATAAACCCGAGTCAATTGTGAGCATATTTTCACTGCCAGCATATCTTAGTAAAAATAGTTTAATGGAGTACATAGCACCCTGTAGACAGATGTAAATTTTCCACTGCCCATCTCATATGGTGCACAAACAAAAGGGATAAAGATTAGCGAGGAACCGAGAGAAAGCCGTAGCCACCCAGAACCACAGTGCAATCAAGGTAAGAAATGCACTACCATGACCCAGATCCACCCACATTTTCCCTAAATCCAACCCATCGAAGAAAAGGAACGAGAAGATGGAGGAGTGAACTGCGGTGGCCGGACCAGGAGAAGGAGGCAGCACTAAAGAGAAGGAGCCAGTCTAGGAGGAGAAAGCCACACTGAAGAACAAGGGAGCTGAGACCAGGAGGAGCTGAAGGGGAGAAGAAAAGCTATATGCATGCAAGGGGGAAGGAGGAGAGCATGGATCGTACCAAATCAAGCCCGATAAGATCAATGAAGGTACACCATGTTTATCCCCACCACTATCAAGATCATATTGTAGGACCACACACATACAGCCCCCTCCCCCTAATGCACTTGCACCACCATAGTGCCAAATAGGATTCACCACTAGGGTAAGGGGATGCAAGGGAGCTAGGAGGCGTAGAGCATACCTAAGTGAGCTCACAATAGCCCAAACCATGCTCATAGTTGGCCACTGCATGTACCCAGCAACCCCATCATAATGCCCAACGCATGGAAGATCCCTAGCCCTATCATGGCACTCTAACCTTGAGCACTCAAATCTACCACACAAATCATAACAAATCAAAAAATAAATCATGAAGGTAAATAAAAATAGAAGAGAAGATCAAAAGTAAATTGGGAGGGGAATGGAAAGAGAAAGAGAGGAGAGTCGAATCCCATCGACCAAAGTTGGAACTGCGACCGACCGATGTGGATCTAATCGATGGGGAGTCGGGGTGGTGGCCCAAACCCGGTAGCGACCGATTTGGAGAGAGGCATGAGCTGGAGAGAGGGGAGCACACAGGGGATAGCGGTGGCATCTCACCAGGAGGCCAGCAAACTATCAGCCGGGGACTAGTGGAGGGGCAGACGGCGTATGGCGGTGGAGAAGGTACTCAGGGGAGCACAGTTGAGTGCGCTTGTGTGCGATAGATAGAGAGAGAGGAGTAGATAAGGGGGCAACCAGGCCAATAGTAGGATAAGAGGATTGGGCTAGTCAGAATGCAAGCACATAAATCACACCTATAGATACATATAAATGCATACACACATACATAAGGGTATATGGGTATATGTAAGTATATATGTATATATATACTCATTCATGCATGTATGGTATTTAGCCAACAACAACAAAATATCAAATACACTACATTGATAAGCCCACATACTCTCACAGCGGTAAAATAACAACGAATGATGGGTACAAGACAAAATTCAATTATAAATACTGCGACTTATTTAATTGACCAAAGACTCGCCATTGGGACACATCAACGTAGCATATTTTATATTTCCATAAATATTATTATGCACTCTATAATGGGTATGTAGATTATCTAGGAAATTTCAGAGGTGACGTCTCAATTGGACTCAAGACCATAAAGGATAAGCCCCGCACCTATATTTGGCAGAGTAGAGTGTCGAGTGATGGTGTGTTTGGCCCGACCAATGACTAGGGAAACTCTAGTTAGGTGAAGGCATAATATACAGAAATAGAGAAAAAAAAGTTTAGTACTTTGATTTGGGCATCACATATAAGGAAATGGAAAGAACCATTCGCAATAAAAGTCAGAGTAGCTATGAGTAAAGTGGTACAAGCCTGCGTAGTGCCATATAAACCATGAATTCAAACTGAGAGACCATGTGGAGGTATCTCCATGTTTGTGATGAGTAATTGACTCGTGTTCTAGAAAGTTTGAGTTTGGTTTGGTTGGTTCGCGCCAAGTCGGTGCATGGCGCAGTCTGGTTCAGTTGGACTTGGTCGAACACGGTCGGACGTGTTCAAGACGCTTGTTCTTTTTCTCAATCGGTTGGTCGGGCTATTTTGTGTTTGAGTATGTTTTGCTGATGCTAATGTTGATTATACTATTTCAAGCGGTGCTATGTGACGGTTTGATTGTCTGTGTGGCTGCAGGACTTCGGAGCTAGGTCATGGTGAGGCATGAGAGAACCGAGACTAGGCACAGGAGGAGTTGAGGTTCAGACGGTCGGAGACGCTGAGAATGATCGAGGCTGCTGAGGTGGTTGCAAGCTGGGAGACGAGGAACTGGAGCTGGAGCTGCTGGAGGTGGACACGACGGGCAGCAACGAGGGGGACCAAGACTAGGCTCAGGGAGGAGCTGAGGTCCAGACGATCAGGATGCCGGGTGCGGTCATGTGCAGCGGAGCGGACCGAGACTAGACTCAGGGAGGAGTCGAGGTTCAAACGGTCAAGGTGCCGGTTGCGGGAAGCTTCCAGGAAGGTGCTTAGGGGCAATTTGGAGATTTGACTCAAGCCTGAGTGGAGTGGCTAGTTCCCTCCATTTCTTGAGTTGTGAGATAGTTTGACTTTTGCCTCATGTGTGTGTGTGAGTTTGGAGTGGATGTTGGCTGATATTTCTTGATTTTCCATATGGGGTGTGAGCTCACTCTTTAGTAAGAAAAGCAAGCAGGAGAGAGTAGTGTGTGTGCTTGAGCTCCTGCATGAATGTGTTCAGGAGAGAAGCATGTAGTGAGTGGTAGTCGTTTCATGTTTCCCAATTGCATATGGGGCTGTAGTGGAATGACTGTAGAACACTTCATGTAATCATTCCTCTTTTTATGAAGCATTCATTGCTCTGAGTCATTTCCTTGTGCATGTATTTCAGTTCTGCCCTTTTGAAGCTCACTGGTATTCTCTGTGCTTTAAGTGTTTATGATTTGTTTCCTCAGTGGAGAAGCTGCAAAATGTTTGTCTGTGAACTGGGATAGGTTCACAAGGCCATCTTGGCCAGTTAAGTCCCGAGGGAAAACATTTCAATTGCTGTTTGCTTCTCAAATGACCACAGCTGCACTTCCTCTGTTCTTCAGTTCCTAGGGTTAGATGTCAGGGGATCTGTGTCCTCTTGTTTGTGCCAATTAAAAGATGCTAGAGATATGAGTTCTTTGGTTTTGAAGTCATCTCCTTGGTGAATTCAAAGTCTCATGAGCAAAGGAGCTAAAAATCTTGAGTAAAATGGAGTTTGTCACTTCTTTTTGTCTGTTTTCAGCAAAATTAGATTTTTCATGTATGATTGGGTTTTTGCCTGCAACCACTTCTCTCTGAAATCAATTTGATGTTTAGTTTAAAGTCCTTGTGAGGAAGGCTTGAGAAGAGCAGCAAAATTTCCCATGTTTCCCTGATTTCAACTGGCTTCTGTATTTACTGTGTTGTGGCTTTCATCGCTGCTTCCTGCTCCGTTTTCAGGGGACCGGTCAGACTGCTAGGGTTTGGCACGGCCAGACCGGTCAGTACATGGCGGTCAGACCGGGTAGTAGCTGTAACACCCTGAAAATTTGAATTTGGAAGTTATGTAAGTTCTGAAGTATTTTTGAATATATTGGTCCTGGTATTTGAGCTCTGATAAAATTTTCCTTGGATTTTGGTTTGAGGTCTCAATGATAAAAACAAAAATAAAACAAGATGTATGAGGATGTTAGTAATAAAGAAATAGATGCCAAAGGATTTTTCAAACAAAGTTGTGCATAAAAAATAAAAATAAATAAATAAATAAAATAGGCATAAGCAAAATATATAATTCTATTTTAAGGATTGGTATTAATAAAGGAATTAAATGAAATCAAGTGGAAGAAATAAGTAAACACATGTATGTATATACATATATTTATAAACATAATTAGGAACTTTCTTAAAATGTATAGATGCACAAAGGTCAAGTATAGTAACAAGGGATAAAATAATGGGAAATTTGATAATGGGAGCCAACAATATGCATAAATCAAAACCTAAAATAAAACAAAAAAAAGTGGAAGAGAAGGCCTTCGGCTTGGCCGGCCCAGCCAGCCAGCCCAGGCCGGCCCACCTCCTTTCTCCCCCCCGTTCCCCTTCACTGCCCAGCTTAGGCCGCAGCCCCTCTCTCCTCCCGAGCCGTCGCCACAGTCTGCATTTTCCCGGTGCACCCTTTTGACCGGAGGTCGCCAGCGCAACTCCGAGCGCACGTCGCCGGGCCCACTGCCGTCTCGTCCTCGCTTCACCACCACTGTCGCGTCTGGCTGACCTGCCCGCACACGTCGCCCTGTAGCCAATCGAAGCTACGTAGCTGTGTCACCCACAGTGGCCACCGTGCTATGGTTCCGCTCACACACGTTCGCACCCACTCCCGGCTCCTGTAGCGCCTCACCACCAGATGTCCTGCCGCACGTCGCTCGCACAGCTGCCGCAGGCCCTCCTCGGCGCCAAAGCACCTCAACGCCTATAAATTCCGTCCGAAGCTACCACCCTCACCCCCGAGCTCCTTCTCCCCTCCCCTAGCTTCTAATTGGCCCCCTGTGCCCTCCACATCGCCGACGCCCCGTTTCTCCTCCACGGCCGGCCGACGATCAATCCACCTATTCGAGCCACCGTGGTCTGATTCTTCGCTCCCACACCCTCCTAGGACCGCCGTGAATCCAACCGCGTGCTCAGCCGAGCTCCTCCGAGCCTGCAATTCATCGGCATCGACTCTCTTCCCGGGCCGCCGCACGCCGCCAACCTGGTTCCGGTGATGCCCGGCCGCCGCTGACACCCTCATCTCCTTCCCCGTGACGCAAGCATCCCGTTTTGCCCGCAGGCGGCGCCTACCCAGCCTCCCTTCGCCGGCGAACTCGCCGCTCATACGCCGCCGGAGCTCCCCTGTTTTGGCCCCTCTGTAGCACTCGGTTAACAGCAACTCTTCCCTCTCACACCTCAGGTAACACCCGAGGCTCAGCTGGTTAGAACAGCGCGCGTTCACCGTGCCAACCCGCGTTCGATTCCCCCTCTCACGCGGTATTAGAAGTAGGATTTTTTTTTGCTCTTTTGGCTGAACAATGACCAATGAAGAAAGAAGTGTAGAGTTAATTCATAAAAGGTGTTGAGATTGATTGGAGTACAAATGAGCTCAACAAGAATTTAATCCTGGATAGATTAATTATTGTATGTTAGCACTTAGGTGCCTTTAAACTTTATATTAAAGCTTATTAAAGACAATATGAGATATGGGTTTACGAATGTTGCGAAGACTCATGCTCTCATGAAACGTTGAGTTAGTGAGTGATATAGGAAATTAACCATTGCAAAGTTACGCCATAAATTATTGTCTTTAACCCTAGCAAATAGAATAATCCTTTTTACTATTAAATAATGTGGACACTAAGCCAACAACCTTAGGTTATGACCCTCAAATTTAATTAGAGAATATATTGCATATACATGACTTATGGTTGAACTTTACATGATTGTAATAGATTCATTCTAACACCAAATTAAATGAAACACATTTCTAAGATCGCTCAAAAATCAAAGTATATTCAATGTAACTGAAATCAAGAATTTCTTGGAGCTATTTGGAGTTTCTTGTTAATGTTTATTTGGATTGCTAATTATTATTTTATCCAAATTTTCGCGTACGTTAAAATAGCGTACGAGGCTTAAGAAGAGGAAGCCGAAGCAGCAGCCCTAGACGCTCAAGACAACCAAGACCAAACCCACTGTGAACAAGGCGAGTCAATACTTTGATCATGTTAAACCTACATTTTCTGCAAATTTACTTTTGTTTAAATTATCAAATTGCATGCTGTTATTTCATATGCAAATATATGTTTGTTTAAAGATTCTAGTTACATACCCACTATTCGACTTGCTAGTATTATACCTCCTTTGAAACATTTGAATATCTGAGCCTTGTCACTCTAGCAAAATTATAATGGTAACCTTTCGAAAATAAGTCCATAACCATATGCCATGCTTAGTACTGCTTAGATAATCGAGGGCACCAAAAATGCCCCAAATCATCACTTTGAATCATGATAAACTGGTTTGGGCAGTTATGGTGGAAATGACTGGTATATTTGGTTATGGATATTTTATGCTCCTAAAAACCTCAAGTTGCTTAATTATCTGGGCGGATGGTTCGAGTGTGTGTGTGTGTGGAGCAATGGAAGCACAAAGTGGGTAGTGGTAGAACCGCCCAGATAGACCTAAGGACCGAATCTTGTGATGACCTCCCAGTGTACAACAAGTACAACCACAAGCTGGTAAATTGTAGGTAAGGCTAACTAATTTGCATCGACTCAGTATGGGTTGTGCCGGTGTGACCACGAGTGGTCAGAGGATGGCCATATCCTCCGATGTGACGGTGCAAGAGGGGACTTCTGGAAGGGTGGTCGTACCCCGAAGGGAGTGAAACCTGAGCGGACATGACACCGCTGGGAAAAATGCATTGTAACGGTCTTGTGATAATCTACTCAACCGCATGGCTAAGGAATCATGTGAGGCAATGAGCAGATTTATCTCTTGTGAGTAAAGTGTATAAACTCTGCAGAGTAGAAAACTATTCGAATAACCGTGCCCACGGTCAAGGTGGACATAGGAACTTGACTAGATATAGTTCTATTTCAAAAACATGGTGGGTGGAATTGGTAAAGTGAGGGAAAAGAAAGACCCTGATTTGTGTTGTCCTCGGTGTCGTCCCAGTGGTAATGTAAGCAGCTAAACGCTGAAGGCATAGCATACAGAGTAGAGACCATGTAATTGTGGATGGTTTCTAGATCACTAATGGTAAAGCATACTTTTTATACAACATGTTTCAATTCAAAATGTTAGGTCATAGGCAATTGTTAAGTATTGTATTTAAAAGCATTTCTGGCAAATAAAACAACCCGAGCCTCCCTTTGATAAGCCATGCATATTACTTATTGCATTCTGTGTGTTGGCTCGCTGAGCACAGTGGTTTGTGCTCACACTCACATTACCAAAATCAGATTCAGGAGCCCAGGACTATTATGCATATGAAGAAACCCCTGCTACAGATGGAGGGAACAACGCCAAGACTTAGGGCGACTACTGCGCTTTTGGTGTCCTAGGCAATTAGACTATGGTGTTATGTGCCAATAATTATTGCTTAAGATTAGGTGATAATCATAGGGCACATATTTACCCCCAGTCGCTTGCCTGTGGATTAAAGGCCTTACTTTGCTTTTGCTTTCGCTGTCGTGCTTTTGTAATGTGAATATTTGGCCTGACTGGCCCTTATGTAAAACTATTGCCCGATGTGGCATAATTCGAACGTAGTCATGTAATATTATTACGAGTTGATGTGATTCTTGGGATGTATGAAATGATGCAGCAATGTACCTGTGAGTACTATCTACTGATCCAAAGAATAGTATTTTTAGATTGAAAAATTCGGGTCTGATAAGAGATTCTCCACGAGACACCTCTCGGGTCAGGGCCACGATCCAACACAGAGTGCCCAAAAGATTGGCCTCCACAACGACCACCGGCTTGCTTGCTGCACGGTCCATGACGAGAGCCCCAACAACAGAGCAAGACCAGACATTTTCCTCAAGCACACCATCCAGGGAACAAACACCAGAAGTCCCAAGGAGGCGGTGGAGAATAGGACCGACGATGAGTGACTCATGCACTTTCGTGCCCGCGTGCCACACCGTGGCGCCGCCTCAGGAGCCAGCCACGCCATAGCACACCGCAGCCGCCCGGACCATGCATTCGTCAACCAAGACGGATCGCCGGATTTGCCAAGGAGAAGAGCAGATCTGGCAAAGAAGCACGGTGCGCTGCCGAGGCACACTGATGACCAAGACGATGGGCACTAGGCCAAGGGGGAAGAGCCTCTCCTCGACCAGATCCCGCGGAACCGAGCTGGATCCGAACGACTTGGCCATCGCCATAACCGCCTGGAGCGGCACCAATCGATCGCACGCGGCGGCGGCAACCGGAACTGCCGCCATCGGCTTCCGACCAGATCGAACGGAAACTCTGCCACTACTTCAGTCCGAGCTTGTCGAGGCCGGCCCGAACGTCGTCGAAGGTAGGAGGAGTCCCCGGGGCGGCCCTCGGCGTCATCAGCTTTGCAAAAGGCGCTCCGACTGTTTTGCAATCGCATATAGGTCCTTGAATTTTCAAAAAAGTCCCCACCACGTCAGCATTTTTGCGGAAACGCCCTATGAATTTTCGAGAATTACATATGAATCCTTGATTTTTCAGAGAGACCCTCCATTTATAGGATAAAGCCCCACGGTTTTCTCGTTATTACATACGGGTCCTCGATTTTTTCGAAGAAGCCCCAATTTTACCAAAATACATTCAGGCCCTTCATTTCCCAGAAAAAACCCACGAATTGTCGACTCTTTTACTTTGGTCCATATGGTAGCTAGCGTGGTGTGACCCGCGCTTCTGCAACTAGTACTTTTTAGAGGGACTAGTATTGAAGCAGCTAGTTATATCCTCCTCCATGTAGTACATAGCAACATTCATAAAATGGACCAATAAATTGTAGGAAATAGGATGCAATTGGATAATGTTGCACGTCCGCGGAAACACTATGTGGTGTGTGCGAACGTGGCAAATAGTGAGTCAAGGTCTACCTCGGCCGACGGCCCATTTTGCTGGACAGACACCCTTCTTTTTAGGGGCTGATCAGTTCAGCCGAAATAAGCAAATTTATATTTAAAACTATACTATAATTGATGATGACTTATTTGACGTAATTAAATTTAAAAAATTAAAAATAGAAAAATATGTTAGCCCATCACGAACAATACAAATGAATACGAAAAAATGGCAAAAAGCTCAAAAACCAAAAGGCTATAAAAAGACGAAATCAAGGAATAGTAAACTAGAAGGCAAAAGCCATAAGTTAAAGTCGAAACGAATGGTGCCTTATTTTTCTTCATTTTGCTTTAATTCAATGTTTCAGAAAAAAAATCTAAAAACTGCTAGAGTGCAATTAGACGAGTTAGTGGGCCAAAAGCCTAGTTGAGGTAAAAAAAAAGGGTCTAGGTCTAGTTAGACGAGTTGTATTATAGTTTTGAGTAGAAATTGAATAGGTGTGGTATGAGACTGTATAAATATGATACGTGTGTGCGGCGGCCAAGGGTACGCGTGAAAATAATAGAATGGCGGCTGGATCGATTGCATTACAAAAACGAAAAAGAAAACAGAGAAGGGCATTCGTCATCTGATGGAAAATTGAGGTGTGGCGTTCGTGACTTGTGATGAAGAAAACAATTATGGTGGCTTGGATGCTTTGATGGATGGAAGTGTGACGTACGTGTTCTGATCTTTCCAAATAGTCGCGTGGATTGCTGCTGGGTTTAGTCATCTTCTTCGCTTCATCATGTGCACCAGCGGTTAATCATCACGCTAACGTCTCGTCTCGTCACACGTGGCAGCGACGAATATTCATCTCGGGTTCATCATGTGTCCAGCGTTGTCGTCGAACTCGCTCCGTGCGCGACGCGGAAGTTCTCTACGGTTCCAGTGCATGCGTACGTTATCGTTTTTTCGTTCTGTGTTAATTCATGAGACTAATCAGAGCAGGCAGCAAAGGATTAAAAAATTCAAAGAGTTAGAAAAAGGCAATGCTGGCCGAGGCTTTTGGTGGCTTATAAAGGCATAGCAGCCGTGACGTTTATGCATTAGGAGAGAGGAAAAAGAGATTAGAGATAAAGTGATTAGATGCATGGCTAGGTGAGAGGTGATTAGGGGACTGCATGCATTGCATGAATGTTGCACGTGAGTTCATCCATTGACTGCTTGCACGGTTGATGAATTATTATTTTTATTTTTGCTATTTTTTGGGTCTATTTTTTCTGTGTTGGCAGGTGAAAAATCAAAAGACAGCAAATTGAAAAAAGCTTCTGCTAGAGATTGCAATCATTTACCCTCCTCTAATTGTCATTGACGATCCTACAAAATTTAACCCGTTTTGAACAAGTAGTTACTTGCCTTGCAACATCAAGTAAATATCTAGTCCGCTCGAGGGTATCTGTGAGACCATGCGGAGGTCACCCTATGGTTGTGATGAGTAATTGATCCGTGGATTAGAGTTTGTGTAGGTTGAGTTTGATTTTTCAGGTCTGTGCAAAAGTTTGCTAGCTCTACGACCTCCGTTGTTCTTCTCTATGGTCAGCAGTCTGTTTTATGACTTTGTGGTCGTAGCATCTAATGACAACTTGGTAGTCGGCAGTCTGTTTTACGACTTGGTAGTCGGCAGAGGCTTTTACAACTTGGTGGTCGGCAGAGGCCTTTACGACTTGGTGCTCGGCAGAGACTTCTACGACTTGGTGGTCGGCAAAGGCTTCTACGATTTGGTGGTTGGCGGGAGTTCTTAAGACTTTATGATCGTAGCTTCTGCTGGTCATGATAGATAGTCCTAGCTCTGCCTAGTCATGATCGATGGTCGTAGCTTCTACTGGTCATGATCAATAGTCGTTGCTCTGCCTGGTCATGATCGATAGTCGTAGCTCTGTCTGACTGTGATCGATAGTCGTGGCTCTGTCTGACTGTGATCGATAGTCGTAAGTCGTAGCGACCTGGTTTGATAAAATCGTAGCCACTATGAGCGATAGTCGTAGCGACTGCTACATGGTCGTAGCGACCTGTGTGATGGTCATAACGACCTACCGTGTGGTCGTAGACTACAGGTAGGACCTCATAGGCTATGAGTACCTCTTATCTTGTGCTTCAGAGTACTCGTAAGTTGTTTTTGACCAGTGGTTTGCTGAGATTGTTCACTTAGATACATTCTGATTATTCAAATTAATGATTCTTGTGTATCGTGCGGTACTATATGATGATTTGCTTATTGGTGTTGGTTGTAGGACTTCGGAGCTAGGACATGGTGAGGCATAGGAGGACCAAAATTAGGCACAGGGAGGTGTTGAGGTCCAGAATAGTCAAGGAGACGCCAAAGATGATTGAGACTGGTGAGGTAGTTGCAAGCTGGGACGACGAGGAACCGGAGAGGGAGCTACAGAAGGAGGACACGACGGGCAACGGCAAGGTGGACCCAGACTAGGCTCAGGGAGAAGTCGAGGTGCAGACAGTCAAGGATGCTGGGTGCCATCATGCGCGAGGAGAAGCACATGGTGCGCTAAGTGACTTGGGTCGTTTGCAAGCGAGGACGGACCAGTGGGATCCAAACGCATGAGAGGCTTGACGACAAGTCATTGAGGCCACATGTAAGCTACTTTGAGAAACATGCGTGAGTAAAATCCGGTGTTAGGTGGGGTTAATGGGTTATCCCCGGTTTGGACTAATGGTTGGATCCATTAGGTCTAGGGTTCGTTTGTGAGCCTATAAAAAGGGGAGGGGAGGCAAAAGTTATTAGAGGCTGGAGACGGCAGACCGTGAGTTGGTCTGGTGGTAGCTAGTTCTTTCTCCCTCCATGGTTGTTAGGTTAGACAGTGGGTGTTGGCTCTAGAGTTAGAGCTTGGTCCTCTCAAGGGGAGTGGCTGTGAAACCAATCATTAGAGCAATACATCAAGTTTCCATATACTGCTTGTGTTGTTTTCATCTGATTGAATTGGCTTCAATGTGGTTCTTCCTTGTTCTTCTGGTCTTTGGTTGTTTCTTTCCTTTCTTGATCTGAGAGGTTCTTTCTTGTCTTGTTAATGATCTGACTTGCTGTGTGTTGTAGGAGCATGCTCAAAGCCATCTTGGTTATTCTATTCCCATGGGCATGGTCTGATTGTCCTTTCGATTTCATGGTTTGGGTTCTTGTGTGCGCTCGGTGAAATCTCGTAAAGCTCTCAATCTGGTTACTAAGTTTTCAATTAAGATTAGAGCAACCTCTTGAGATCTTAATCATGTTGTATACAAAGTTTCATGGCCAGTTGATCTGTTAGTCAAAAGTTTTGAGGAGTTTGGATCTGGCAGTCATGCACTCTCTGCTTTCCTCTGTTCTTCCTTTGCTATTAAGACTGCCTCCAAATTTGACCATGGTCACGTCTCCGACCGTATCTCTTTTTGTTTCGACCTCGTTCAAACCATTCGATCTCTTCTCGTTATTCTGTTGAGTTTGATTTGAAGTAGTCGGAAGTCAATGAAATCACTATTTGGAACTCGATCGGTTTTTGATCACGTTAGTTTCAACCATGGTCGAGTTCCAGACTGAAGCACGTTGTTTTCAACTATGTTTAGTCTTTCGGTTGCTTCGCACTGTGTTGTCGCTCGACCACGTTCAAAGTTTTCATTTCTTGGCATTATTCTGTTGAACCTGAATTGAAGCAATTGGTAGTCGGTGCAATCTCTGTCTGGAACGTAGATCAGCTTTACAATTACGTTAGTTTTGACCACGGTCAAGTTCAAGTTCTAGATCCTGTATCGCACCAACTTTGATCACACTCACTTCTCCGATTGCTTCACTTTCTCTTACTGCATGGGATTTCTGGTCGCACACAGATCCTCATTTTCTCTGGTTAGTTTTTTTAGCTGAATCGATCACGCTGGTTGCAAATCATTCATTGGTCTTCGACCTCGTTGGTTGTTCGACCACTTGTTGGTTTACGATCACGTTGATCTTTTGAGTTGCAGTCTGGTTTCGACCATCTCATTGGCTTATGACCACGTTGCCGACTGGTTTCGACTATGTTGGTTGTTCGACCACTCGTTGGCTTATGACCATGTAGGTTATGACTACGGTGCCGACTGAATATGACAACATTGAGTGTTCGACCACTGGTTGGCATTCGATCACATTGTCTACAACTACATCAGTTTCGACTGCAACCATTTTCGATCACGTTGTTCCTGGTCTCAGTGGTTATCGACTACAATGACTTCTATTCAGTAGTCGATTTCCGACCACGCTGTCTGCTTCCGACCACGCTGTCGAGTTACGACCACGTTGTCTGCTTTTGACCACGTTGTCAGAGTTCAACTACGTTGTCGTATTTTGACCATGTTGCTGGTCTCTGACCACCGTCAATTCTCTGTTGTGTCTTCTCTGTTGCTCTAGTTTTCAAGTGAGCTTTTTCAACCATAATCTTCATAACTCAGTAGCTATCGGAGAAAAGGGTTGTGTGAATACTTGGAGAGAATTTGAAGGCACCATTCACCCCTCCTCTCTCCGTTGCCTATCCGGTCCTACAGTATCATATTTCCTATAAGAGTTAAAATTTAACCATTTTTGAACAAATAGTTACTTTTCCAAACGCGTGCTGATCTGGATGTCAGTAAGCTTGTGAAATTTCATATATAAATTACCTCTGACGTACGTGTTAGAAAGTTCTAACAATAGTTTTTCATCATATTATAGATTTTTCCATCTTGATAAGTTTTAATCGTATGCACAAAAATGTGCAATTAGACCAAATCAAACGGTAGAGGAGATCAGTAAACAAAATCGGTCCTACCAACGATTTGACTTCTGTCATCTGGAGGGAGAACTGCATTATTTGTGTAATTTAATATGGATTTCCTAGTTTATTTTGATCACAATTCACAAGTACTCCCCAAGTTCCAAAATGAGTTGCGATCGATTCCTGCCGTTATGACTAATGAGTTGCGACGGATCATCAATTTAAACAAATCTTGTTAATTAGTTTTGGGGTTTTGTAGCATGATCGATACCGGCCGACGCCTTAGTATGAAAGGCAGAACTGTTTCGGTTTGGAAAATTTTTCATTGGGTGGCCGAAGGACCAGAATCAACGAAATATCAGTAATTTTGGTTCAAATTGAATGTGAATTTTTGCTAAAAGTTTAGAATTTTAAGAAAAAAAGTTATCAGAAATGGTAGAGATGAATTAGATATTGAATATAGATGAAACTTGGGATCCATTCAATCAATCGACCCCCTCAATTGCTAAGACTTACAGATCAGACCATTCAAACTAATGGATCAGCAATGTCAGCCGTGAGCTTTAGTTTGAGTGAATTAATGAGAAGTTACACAAATCGGACAAGATCTGTTATCTACACTTTTCCAAACGCGTGCTGATCTGGAGAAAATATCCCACCACATCAAGCTTGTGAAATTTCATTGAAGAGATCTAACAATATTCCCACCATATAACATCAAGCTAGACTTTTCCAAACGTACGTGTTAGTTTTGTGGAAATATATTCGATCCCCAAGGAAATATATGTATCATCCACTGAAAAATAGTTTTCTCTCTCGTTCACTACTACAGAAAAGCTAATAGTAGACGGCAAATCACAGACGGTTTTGTGAAACCGTCTGTAATGTACACTATTACAGACGGTTTTAATTTGAAGGGCGTCTGTGGTATTTGTGGCGGGAAAAAGGAGTATCACAGACGGTTCTTACTGGATTATCACAGATGGTTTTTAATACAAACCGTCTGTGATAATCTGGGATTATCACAGACGGTTTTTTATTAACAACCATCTGTGTTATTCGACTATCACAGACGGTTGTCGTTAAGAACCGTCTGTGTATGTTCACAGACGATTTTTAACAAGAACGGTCTGTGATGTCCCTTTATCTGTCGTATCCTAGATCAGAGGTTAATATATAAGTACACATTGCTTCTAATAACTTAACTACAGAACTACTGAGACAAGAGATCACAAATTTAAGGCAAATTTATTAATTTCAATTAGAGACAAATTTATTACAAAAGTCGCACAGGTACAGAGTTTCCCAGATTGTAATCTTTTGGGATTCGTACGCTTCTTCTTCGACTTGGGGACTTGGAGGATCAGCCGCTAAATTCTCGAACGCCGTTAAGATTGCCCTTGTCCTCAGCACTTCCTCTTCCAACCTGGGCAAATGATCAGTAGCATCCATAAGGTCGTAGAGGATAGCATGAAAGGATTCCTCAGAATCTGCCGTATTTGCTTGATCGGCAAGGCTATCCATCAGTCTCTCCAATGCGTGTAGAGCTTCTTCCGCTTTGCGCACATTGTGGAGAAGAACCAGGGTGAGGGCTGTTTCCCTTTCTTGAGCGGCAGCGAGACGCCTCCGTCGACGACGGAGGATCAGGTCAAGCTGACGGATGCAAGAAAGTCGGGGAAGGAGAGGAGGGCGGGTGCGGAGAAGCTGCTCCAGATGCAAATTGCTGGCCGCCTGTGTAAGGTTCCGGCCGAACAATTCTTGATGAACAGATGAGAGGAAGGAGATGATCACAAGAACAGTAGAAGCCATGTCGTATTGTATATTGTATTGTACGTAGAAGAGACCTGGATTAGGCGCATATTTAACCTTTAGCACAGACGGTTCGTATACCCAAACATTAATGATATAGACGCTTCGTATAACGATCGAGAGACGTTATTTAGACGATCGAAACACGAAGCGTTCTAGCATCGAAACACGCGCGAAGCGTTCTGGTATGAAGCTTATCACAGACGGTTTTTTTTAAAAAAAACCGTCTGTGATAATCTTATTACAGACGGTTTTTTATTAAAAATCGTCTGTGATAATGACTACGGCATTTATTGCGCTGCTCAGACCGCATCTGTCTTCATTTCGATCCAGATCTAGCCACTGCTGCGCACTTTTTCACTCGGGAGGAAACTAGGCGATTTCAGGCCAGTTAATTTGGTGGGAAGTGGCAGAGATTGAGCTTTGAATTAAGATTCAGACTTTCCTGGTTGCTGTAGATATGGTTAGTAATGAAATTTATTTTTTCTTTAATTGTATTACAATTTAGGTCTAGGTAATCCATGAGTGGTTATTGAAGATGGTTAATTTGCAAATTATTGTTGGTTATATAATAGCTGTTGTGTTTGTAATATGAATTGAGCTAGCAAATTAAGTCTGAATATAATAAATGTGGCCGGTATATACGTAGTTATAATTAGTTAATCTAGATTTTAATACTAAGTTGTTATATATGTACGTAACGTAGAACCGAAGCTGGATGTATGCCGCGAGCCGTGTGAGTGAAGACTACATTAATGGCGTTTCTGCTTTTATAAGAGCCGCCGAGGAGGATATGTTGAATAAGGGGGTGGAATATATGTGCTGTCCATGCACTGACTGCGAGAATTTGAAGATGTTTAAGAACCGAGGGCAAATTGAAGCGCACTTGATTCGGAGGGGTTTCAAAAAGGATTATACGTGTTGGACCAGTCATGGCGAAGTGAATGATCATATGCCGCCGGATGACATTGCCGGTGAAGTGAATGATATGCCCCCGGATGACATCGCCTATGAAGTGAACGACATGCCGCCGGCTGATGTCGATTGTGGCTCGGATTCGGATAGGTTGCACGATGATAATCTGGATCAGATGCTTCGCGATGTAGAAGAGAACTATGATGAGAGAGAGTATGTTAAATTCCGTGGCTTGATGGAGGACTCAGAGAAACCTTTGTACATGGGCTGCAAGTACACGAGGTTGTCGGCCGTGCTTGAACTGTTGAAATTGAAGGCAAGCAACGGTTGGTCCGACAAGAGTTTCACGGCGCTGCTAGGTCTTTTAGCGGACATGCTTCCGGAGGGAAATGAGTTACCTAAAACCACGTATAAAGCTAAGAAGGTTCTTTGTCCATTGGGAATGGAAGTAGAAAGAATACATGCATGCCCGAACGACTGTATCCTCTACCATAAAGGGTATGCAAACATGCATGTATGTCCGGTGTGCAACACATCCCGATACAAACGTAACAATCAATCAGATGATGGCGAGGGAACAGAGGCGAAGAAAGAACCTCCTGCTAAGGTGGCATGGTATTTTTCCTATAATTCCCCGTTTGAAAAGGTTTTTTGCAAATCCAAAGGAGGCAAAACTGCTGCGTTGGCACTCGGAGGAGCGCAAGAAGGATGGAATGATAAGACACCTTGCTGATTCCGCGCAGTGGAGAAACATCGATAGGAGGTTTGCAGAGTTCAGTTCAGAACCAAGGAATATAAGGTTTGGACTGAGTACAGATGGAATGAATCCTTTCAGTAGCATGAGCAGCCGACATAGCACATGGCCCGTGACTCTCTGCATCTATAACCTTCCTCCTTGGTTGTGTATGAAGCGAAAGTACATTTCTTTGTCGATACTTATCCAAGGGCCAAAACAATCTGGGAATGATATCGATGTGTTCCTAGTAATCGTTGGTGGAAGATCTAAAAATCTTGTGGAGCGAAGGGTACAGGTATGGGATGCATACAAACGAGAGAACTTCACTCTGCGCTCCTTATTGTTCTGCACCATAAATGATTATCCTGCCCTTGGTAACCTATCGGGGCATAGTACAAAAGGTGCCAAAGCTTGTACTCACTGTTTAGATGGTACCGAGAGTGTGTGGCTGAGACACTCACGCAAAACTGTCTACATGCGTCACTGCCGGTTCCTTCGGAGGGCTCACCCATACCGCAAGATGAAGAAACAATTTGACGGAGAGAAGAAAGACGGTTCAGCTCCAAGGCATTTAAGGGGACACGAGGTTTATGATACGGTTAAGGATTTAGATGTTGTCCTCGGAAAGGGACGTAAATTGAGGGCTCATGAGAAGAACACCTGGAAGAAGAGATCAATATTTTGGGACTTACCTTATTGGGAGTACCTAGATGTACGGCACTGCATCGACATCATGCACGTAGAAAAGAACGTGTGCGACAGCTTGATTGGTCTCTTACTGAACATCCGTGATAAAACAAAGGACGGTGTCAACGCACGGCTTGACTTGGCCGACATGGACATCGGGCGGAGTTAGCACCGACAAGCACCGATAATGGACGAACGTACCTTCCCCTGCGTGTTACACTCTGCCCAAGGCTGAGAAAACAGAATCGTGCGCTGCTTGCATGGTGTCAAAGTTCCGTCTCGTTACTCCGACAACGTGAAAAACTTGTTTCGATGCAAGATTTGAAGTTAAATGGCATGAAGTCTCATGATTGTCATGTCTTGATGACACGATGCTCCCTATTGCAATTAGAAATATTTTGCCGATCAAAGTTCGAGAGACAATCATGAGGCTATGTTATTTCTTTAACACAATTGCTCAGAAGGTCATCGATCCCGAAGGACTAGATGCTCTACAGGACGACGTGGTGATGACTCTATGTCACCTTGAAATGTATTTCCCTCCTTCGTTTTTCGATATCATGGTCCATCTCACTGTTCACGTTGTGTGGGAGATAAAAATGTGCGGGCCCGTATTCCTACGTAGCATGTACCCATTTGAGAGGTTCATGGGAATTCTGAAGTCCTACGTACGGAATCGTTCTCGGCCGGAGGGCAGCATCGTCGAAGGTTATGCAGGTGAAGAGGTCATTGAGTTTTGTGTTGATTATATGGCTCAGATTCAACCGATAGGTGTCCCTCAATCTCATCATGAGGGGAGGCTGAAGGGTCTCGGAACTATCGGAAGGAAAGCAATCACTCCAGATATGGACACGTATACTCAAGCCCATTTCACGGTGTTGCAGCACATGACTGAAGTGGCGCCTTATGTGGACCAGCACAAGGATGTGCTTCGGCAACAGAATCCGGAGCGGCCGGATGTTTGGATCATGAGGGAACACAACTGTCGGTTCAACCAATGGTTGAAGGAGCAAATCGCTAGGAGCTCGCCGAGTGAGACGCTGACATGGTTGGCAAAAGGGCCGACATTTACAGTTGTGACATGGCAAGGATATGACATCAATGGGTACACATTCTATCGTGATCTCGGGATGTCAAGAGCACTAACGAACAGCGGTGTCCGCATAGATGCATTCAGTACTGATGGGTCGAGAAACTCGTACTATGGCTTCATAGAAGAGATTTGGGAGCTCGACTATGTGGTTTTCAAGATCCCCTTATTTTGCTGCCGTTGGGTGCATCTCCCACAGGTGAAGGTTGACAAGTACGGTGTCACGACCGTGAACCTCCAACGTGTCGGGTACAAAGACGAACCATTCGTACTCGCCAATCAAGTTGTTCAAGTTTTCTATGTAACCGACCCGGCAAATAAGAAACGCCATGTAGTTCTTCATGGAAAAAGGAGAATTGTCGGAGTGGAGAATGTAGTGGACGAGGAGGAATACAATAAATTTGACGAGTTACCTCCTTTTGGAAATGGCATAAGGGTCGACGATGAACAACGTGACGAAACTAGTTACGTACGCATTGATCATGATGAAGGGCTAATTTTTAAAGGAAATAAGCAAGTACAATAAGAATGTATATGTGAAAATGTGCAACAATTTTGAGATGTATATGTGAAAATGTGTGATGTAGACCATTTTTAGATGTATATGTGAAAATGTGTGATGTAGTCAATTTTGAGATGTATATGTGAAAATGTGTGATGTAGTCAATTTTGAGATGTATATGCGAAAATGTGTGATGTAGTCAATTTTGAGATGTATATGTGAAAATGTGTGATGTAGTCAATTTTGAGATGTATATGTGAAAATGTGTGATGTAGTCAATTTTGAGATGTATATGTGAAAATGTATATGTGTGATGTATTTGAGACCTTGTCAAAATGTATCAACTGGTTGGTGTTGTATATGAATGCAGCTGTTTGGTGGTTGATATGAATGCAGCTGTGTAGTTATTGGTGCTGTCTTAATTGCGACAGTCGGCAAAGGCTTATCACAGACGGCTCTAAGTGTAGAACCGTCTGTGATAGTTTGCTATCACAGATGGTTCGAAGTGTAGAACCGTCTGTGATAGTTTACTATCACAGGCGGTTCTACACGTCGAACCGTCTGTGATATCAAACTATCACAGACGGTTCTACACTTAGAACCGTCTGTGATATTTTATCACAGACGGTTCTAAGTTTAGAACCGTCTGTAATAATCTGCCTATATATATACCCTCTCCCTAGGGTTTCCGTGTGCGCTGTAGTTATTCGATTCGATCTAAATCCCGAGCCCGTCGTCGCCGCCGCCTCCCCGAGCCCTCGCCGGCTGCCTCCCGCAGCCCTCGCCGGCCGCCTCCCCGGACGAAGACGTCGCCGCAGCCTCCTCCTCCTCCGTCGCTGCCTCCCCGAGCCCGTCGCCTCCTCGTCCTCCGTCGCCGCCGCCTCCTCCTGCGTCGCCGCCTCCTCCTCCGTCGCCGCCTCGCCGAGCCCGTCGCCTCCTCGTCCTCCGTCGTCGTCGCCTCCTCCACCTCCTCCGTCGCCGCCGCCTCCTCCTCCTGCGTCGCCGCCTCCTCCTCGTCCGCCGTCCCTAAGGTCACCAAAACCCTAAGGTTGATGCTTGATGCTGTTATGCTTTATGCTTGATACATTGGTACATAGTACATATTTAGGGTTGATGCTTACTGTTAGTGTTATGGTTGATGCTTACTGTTAGTGTTTAGGGTTGATGCCATACTGTTAATTTGCTATTTGGTACATACTACATTGGTACATTGTTTACTGCAGTTGCTTAGTTTACATTGGTACATATTACATTGATGCTTGATGCTTCATACTGTTATGCTTGATGCTGTTATGCTTTATGCTTGATACATTGGTACATAGTACATATTTATGCTTGATACTGCAGTTGCTTAGTTTACATTGGTACATATTACATTGCTTGTTGTGTTAGTATATAGTATATAGTATATAGTATATAGTATACTCCTCTCCTCTCCTCTCTTCCTAACATTGGTACATATTACATTGCTTGGTGTTAGTATATAGTATATAGTATATAGTATATAGTACATTGGTACATATTACATTGCTTGGTACCCCTCTCTGTCCACATCACCTCCTCCCTTCTCCCCCTTCCCTCTACTCCTCTCCTCTCTTCCTAACACTGAGCATCATGTTTCACTTTTCTTGCTTCCTCATCTTATCATGTGCAACCCTACAATTTGAGAGCACCAATCAAGGAAGAGTATTGCAAAAGATACATTGACCATTTGGGTGGAAAGAAATACGTTGTGTCGTCAGGCTCATGACTGCCAATTAGAAGCATAGCATAGCATCCGAGGCACATCCGAGGCCTGCAGTTGTGTCTTGAAGACACAGCAGTAGGCCTCGGATGTGCCTCGTAGCTGTGTCTTGAAGACACAGCAGCAGGCCTCGGATGTGCCTCTGATGCTATGCTATGCTTCGAATTGGCAGTCATGCGCCTGACGAAACAGTTGATCTTTCCACCCAAATGTTCCATGTATCTAGACATCACCCCTACAATTTGAGAGAACACATTAAGCAATCAAGGACCACTCTAGTGTATATGCCACATAGACCTTCAAGGGGCATGAAGCAAGTGACACTCTAGTGTATCAGGTTCAATGAACCAGATACACTAGTTTGTGTCATTTGCTTCATAGAACTTTGTTTAGAGACCTTGTAGTAATAATATATGCCACATAGACATTCAAAGGGCATGACGCAAGTGGGACACTCCAGTGTATCCGGTTCAATGACCTTGATACACTGGTTTGTTCCATTTGCTTCGTAGAACTTTGTTTAGAGACCTTGTAGTAATAATATATGCCACATAGATATTCAAAGGGCATGAAGCAAGTGGGACACTCCAGTGTATACGGTTCAATGAACTTGATACACTGGTTTGTTCCATTTGCTTCATTGAACTTTGTTTAGGCACTTTGCTATTTGGTTTATAGTATTAGCAACTAAAGTAGGTGCTAAGATAGGCACATCACCCCCTCTCTATGTCCATATCACCCCCTCCCTTCTCCCCCTCCCCTCTACTCCTCTCTTGTTTTCCAATTCAATATGATCACTTTCTCATCTTATCTTAATAGACCCACAAAATGAGCAACACGTCACCCGCGCATTCTTCAACATCATCGCCGGAGGTGTCCGCTCCAACATCAAGACGCCAAGGAAGAGGGCTATCGAAGAAGCCTGAGGGCCGACAGACCATCACAGCGGTAAACGCATCTGGGGTCCCTATCCTTCCTAAAAAAGTGGTAAGCGCATTCCGAAGCATGGTCGGAATAGTTGCACGAGAACGAATTGAGATCACATACAATTCGTGGAAGAACGTGCCTAACACTCGGAAACGTGAGCTGTGGACCGAAATTTTGGCATCGTTCGAGTTCCCAGAAGAACACCTACACGTTGTGCAACGAGAAACCTACCTAGCGGCGTGCAAAGCATGGAAGAACTTCAAGAGCACGCTTGTCAGAAAATACGTGGAGATGGACGAAACGCCTTTTCTTATATACCCATTCCTGGAACCACAATGAGAAGAGTTCAAGGCGATGAAGACGTCCGAAGAGTTCAAAAGTACAAGTACGGCGCACAAGGCCCTCTAGGCAAAAAACACACACCCCCACAGACTTGGCACAGCTGGGTATGCGGGTAAAATCCCGCAGTGGATGAAGGAGGATGACCTGGCAGCTGCAGAGGACATCGCCCCGCCGTTTTCCAATATCCCGGATGACCGTGCTCAAAATTGGATTAGAGCAAGGTCATCTACAACGACATCGGGGGACGTCTCCTTTCGAAACCCTGCAGACCAGCAAGTGTCCCAGCGCCTGGTAAGATATCGATAGAACTACGTAGCTTGTAATTACTCCACAACTTCGTATGAGTTGAAATGACATTTCGTGCTCTTGCAGGAAGAGATGAGTATGGAATCTACCCTGGGATCATTCCAGGGAACAAGGGAGAATGATATGCTCTCCGTGGCCCTGGGAAATAAGGAGCACCCGGGTCGTACGAGAGGCCTTGGGCTTTACGTTCCTTGGAAACATGGTTTCGAAGATGACTCCGGAATGTATCGGCGTAGGAAGAGAAACAAAGCCGAGCGTGACGCACAGCTACGAGAAGAGATCAAGGAATCTCTTCGAGAGGAGCTATTAGCTCAGATGGGTGAAGTAATCAGAGAAGAGGTGCGGAAACAAACAGAAAGTCAGCAGGCCGGCACCGCCGCTGCTATGCTAGCTAGCCCGCACAACCGTCCGAGTAGCTGCTCGTCCAATCCGACGCATACCCAGTCCAAATTTCCTGTGGACGACATCCTGGTAATAATTATTAGCTCTCGAATGCTTGCTCCATTGGTAGGCCTATTCGAGTAGCTAATTTTGTATCGTTATGTAGGAGCCTACGAACTGCAGGCTCCAAGTGAGATATGGCTCCATTCCCTTGTACGCTGCTTGGGGCCAGGCATATTCGTCTCATATCGGGGCCGTGGTGCACGGTCAAGCTTTAGCGCCAGGCTTCGCAAAAGTTAATGTGGATGGTGTGTATGTCAATTTTGAGGTGGTCCCGCTACCGAAGCCCCCCAACGACAAGATCGTGACTCTAGGACAGGCCATTGGAACATTCATCCAGTGGCCCAAAAGCGACATCTCCCTGGAGGCTTCTTCACCGGTGGCAGGACCAAAAGTGCAGTGCGAACCACAACAACATACACCGGTGCTATCTCCACAGGTGCTATTCTCGCCAGAGCAACTTGCACTGGTGCCATCTCCACACGGGCAGTGCGAACCACAGCTACCTGCACTGGTGCTATCTCCACGGGAGCTATTCTCGCGAGAGCAACTTGCACCGTCTATACCATTACAGTCGACTAGCATAAAGTCGAGCGACAATCGAGGCAGTGGCCGGGGCAAATCAAAGATGAAGGACGATGACGATATCCCGTACATGCCATTGGCCCGCAAATTCGTGCTAGGCGACCCGATGGTATTCAAGGAAGAGCTCCTAGAACTAGGACTTGGTTGCCAAAGATTCCATGCTTGGTATATGGAACAGTCCAATAAGCCAGAGGGAGAACGGCGCTCAGGTATCACTGTCAAATTCAAGCTGGAACATTTCATTCACGGTTCAGAATGTGTCTTCGCGGTGACCTTCGACGATATATTTGAACTTTTCACGCTCAACGCCTCGACGCCTCACTCGCTCGATCTTTCGACGCCGTAAGTCCTGTACAATCACGTCTCTATTCACGTAATACCGATATATGTCACAATTTGTTGCTTTTCTGTGTTATATATAGATTCATGCTGACCGAAGCTAGATCATCGAAATCACCAATTGGTTTCCTGGACCCACGCTTGGTCGCCATTGATACCATCATCGAGAATGCATCCTTCGTCGAGGACTATATTGTAAAAGCACTGCTGGCTCACCAAGATAAGGAATTTGTTCTTATGCCATACAATGAGCACTTCCATTGGATTTTAATTGTAATTATACCAAAATGGAACAAGGCTATATACCTTGATTCTCTAAGTAAGAACAAATCCAAGTACACAACTATCGCCCGAATACTCGATAGGTACGTACATTGTACATTGTACTCTTTCTTTCCTTCCGAATGACTAATCTAACTTTTTCGAATAACGAAGGTCGTTCGTCACATACGTTAAACAAACACGTGACTCGACGACAGGGGCCAAGCCCTTGAAACATGATCGCAAGTTTCCGGTATTCGCTAGCTACATATTAATTAATCATATACAACACATAGTAGTAATGCCACTTGATTTAACACATTTTTTTGCAGTGCCATCAGCAGCAGCCGGGCAACACGTGTGGATACTACGTGTGCCACCATATGAGACTACTCCTCGATTCCACCAAGATCACTAATTCTAAGGTTTGTCAATCTTCCCACAATTATTTCATACATGTCAGGTGTTATATGTGCGCGCGTTGATATTCCTATCTACAGGTTGCGCCCATCTCTAAATCTGCATTGGAATAGGCGGATTTAGCAAAAATTCGAGGAGAGTTGCTTTGGTTTTTGTGGACTAAAGTCATCAAATCAGATGGAGAGTTCCACTGCGCAGATTGATTTTTTATTGCTCTTATCACTCTGTAATTGTGAATTTGTAAATGGATATTTTATTTCATTTCAATTAATTCATTTGCGAAATGGATGCCTTATGTCTGTGAATGAAATGTGATGTGAATTGGATGTTTGTCAAATGAATTGAGATGTGAATTGTATGTATACTTGTTTATCTGCTTGTTTCAGAGGGCATGGCTAGCATTTCCTGAGGCTAGCCAATAAACAGAAATAGATTCTGCTAGGGGGGAGGAATATCACAGACGGTTTTTAATGAAAAGCCGTCTGTGATTATCAGATATCACAGACGGTTTTTCATTACAACCCGTGCGCGATTATCAATATCACGAGCGGTTTCTTATTAAAAACCGTCGTGATATTGATAATCGCGACGGTTTTAAAACCGCTCGTGATTATCCAATATCACGAGCGGTTTTAATAAGAAACCGTGCGTGATATCCGATAATCACGCAGCGGTTCGAAACCGCGCGTGATAAACTGATTATCAACGACCCATTATTTCAGACGGTTGAAAACCGCTCGTGATGACGCTTCAACCGCTCGTAATCATTTTCGTAGTAGTGGTTGCTCCACCTGTCTTATTATCTCCCATGCCAAATGAAGAATTTTCAGCGCAGGCACGCATTCAGACAAGCGACAGTCCAATCTCTAGATAGCTGTATATACCAACATGTCAAATTAAACGACATATATCTACATACTTCAGCTAATTTATAATTTCGCAGATGCCTAGTAAATTAGCTAATTACCTTTTAATTCATATTTAGTATTGCATGCAATGTTCTAATATTTTTGAGATATTATTTTATATACTTTGCATGTTTATAGTTATCATTATATTTTTGGTGAACATTTATATATATTTAGTGCCTAGCATTCACTCGCTACTCTTAAGTTTTATCTTGGAGACCATACGGTGACGTTCAAAAATACATATTTGGGTTAGCTAAATTTGTCGATGCACCGTTTCTTCATGGAAGTTAGGATTAATTGTTCATAGTGCATGCACGTACGCCTCTTATCATTCCCTTTTGAATTCTTCTTACAAAATCAAGAACAACCGAGTTCTGGAGAATCATTTTTTTATCTGGCCCAATTATACTATCTTAATTTTAAAATTAATCCTGTGCGATATAAAATTACAAATATAACCTTACCGAACACGGAAGAACCCACATGCCTCCGTGGGAGCACTAGGCACCATGCATGCAATGCTTGACAAGTCTCGCATGCATGGACGTCCATACATTCCCTTGACTAGATAAGTCACTAAGTCATGCATGCATGCTCGTCCATGCATTCCCTTGACTAGATAACTTCCTTGGCTAGAAGCGGCTCCATGGAGTGTGCACAAATTTTGCATTTGTAACAGTGCTCTCTCGTGCCTAGATAATTCCATTGACAAAAAGTGGCTTAGATTGTGCAGGAATTCGATGTTTGGAATAGTGTCTTCTCTTGAAACAAAACTGAATTTCAAAAATTTGATTTTGAGTTGAATTTCCGTTTCGGATTTGCTCTCTTGCTTCCTAGCCCTAATCCGCACTGATCTTGATGCAAAACCATCCCTTAATCCTGGTCCTTGCCGCTGAGCAGAGGAGATGGCGCAGCATCGTTGCTGTCCGAAAATATTGCCGCCGCTGCTCCGTTTCTTCGCCGCCAAGCCGACCACCCCTCTCGCGCCTTCCCGCGCCCGCATGCCCTCGCCGGCCCTCCCACTGTCGGCGCCAGACTCTCGCCGCCCGCCCGACATGCTTCGACCGGCCCGAGTGTGTGGTGACGCTGCTGGCCGCTGCCGCCACCGCCCGCCCCTCTCCCGCACCTTCTTCTCTCGGTGACAGCAGCCCCTAACACCTTTGACCGCCGACTGCACCACCCTCGCGATTGCGTTCACGGAAACCTCGAGCTATCCCGGCCTTCCCGAAACCACCGCTGCGTGGTATTCCCCTCCCTCCCGGTGCAAACCGCCTCTCCCCGCCTATTTAAGTGAGCCAAGCTCTCCATGGTGAACCCCACACCTCCCCGAAGCCGACTAACGCCCCCAAAGCTCCCACCGTCTTCCCCACTCCCGGCAATTGCCAATTTCCCGAAAGGTGAACCCTAGCCCAATGTCGACCGTCCGCTCAATAGCTTTCCAATTCCCTTCGCCTATAGCTTCTCCATAACCCTAAAAGCAACCCCAACCGCCACCCTAGCTTCCCGACCATCCCTCCTCCCCGGCGCTGTGAGCCGCCCCTCCGCCGCAAAACCCCACCGTAGCCAGCCCAACCCGAGCCTCCCCAGTTGAAGCCAACGCTTACCCGAGCCTACCCGAACCCTAGTGATTCTCAAAAGATAGCTCAATTGCCCCGGGAAGCCCTCTGTCAACCGCAATTTCCAAAATGGCCGTGGAAGAGATGAGCTCGCCGCCGGCGAACACCGCCTCCGTTGGGCCTCCCACCACCAAAAATGGAACCCCTACAGTGCCCCGAACCCGTTCATGCCCTCCACGCCCGTCGCCGTTCACCCTAGCCCCGCCGATAGCAACCGCCTCCCCGCTCTGTTACTCTGCGCGCGCGAGCCAAACGGAGAAGATGAACAGTGCTTGGCACTGTTCATCCGACCGAGCCAATCGGTTTCGGCTGAACCGGACCAGTTCGCCCGCACCCGATCCGTCCGACCGGACCCGACCTAAGCGGCTGAGCCGAACCCACTCACCCGAGCCCGAGGAACGAGCACGAGCCCGATGAGCGATGAACCGACCTGAACCCAAAAATGCATGTTTATACTCCCTAGAACCGTTTCGAGCCCGCCAACCCAAATCTCAGGCCCATTTCCCCATATAGCCCCCTATAAGCCCAAAATCCCAATTTACTTGAGTTTTTCATACTTTCTTTCTTCTTTTATTTTCTTTATTCCTAGCCTAATCCTTCAGGCATGGAATTAATTTATTTTGCAAACTAACAGCTACGGCTTACCGATACTGGCCGACGGGAAGCCTCAGAAGACTGCAGATCCTTTCGATTACGGTGGTGGCTTCGTTGATCCTAGTAAAGCAGCTGATCCGGGTCTAGCATATGATGTCGATTCAAAAGATTACATGAAATTCTTTAGCTGTGGTTTCAACATTTCGGATATTGGTTGTGAAACCCCGTATAACCTGAACCTTCCATCAATTGCCATTCCAAATCTGAAAACGTCAATAAGTGTGTGGAGGACGGTGACAAATGTAGGGCAAGCGATGCGATTTACAAAGCTTTCTTTCAGTCACCTCCTGGAGTGGAGATGTCAGTGGAGCCATCACTTCTGTTCTTCAACAAAGAGAAGAAGACGCGAAGTTTTAAGGTTACATTCAAGTCCACCCGCAAGCTGCAAGGGAGCTACATGTTTGGGAGCTTAGCATGGCATGATGGCGGCTCTCACTGGGTGAGGATCCCGATCGCGGTTCGAACGATAATAGATGATTTCTATTCAGAGATATCATAAGCAGAATAAAAAAAAGATGCATGTCTTTGATGGATTAGACATGTTTGTCCTCTGTATTATTGGATGTATGGTGGCTTCTTTAATTTTCCCTGAATGGTTTGTAGTTACTTTACAGTTATATGTTCTAGTGTCGATCTGTTAATGAATAAGATGAAATAAAGTGGATAATTTGATGAAATATACGTGCAAATTGGAAAGGAAAGTTGTATCTCCTTGCCTTATGTTTTGTGTCACGTGTGTGTATTTGTTTTGTTCATTATTCTTTTGAAGGAAATTTTCAAAACTGGACCCAGGTCCATCACCAGCAAGCATGGCATTACATTTCTACCTTGTAACGGCATAACAAGTGGAGTTATACTAAAAAATTGTCCACCTAGGCAGCTACCATCTAATGTGGTGTTTCACGTGTCAAACAGGACATTCCCACAGGAACAACATTATTTGGATCCAAAATAAAATTCAAAATAATTTTATTTGGATAGGGAGAATCCAAAATAAAATTCATCCTAAGCCCTAAGTAGCATGTTTTGTGCTCTACTCTGTTCTTCTAAAAATTGCTCTGTTGCTGAAGTGCTTGGTTCTGATTATCAGAACATCACGTTCAAAAGAACCTTGCATGTGGAGGTTTTGATGAAATGGAACAATATTATGGCAATGTGCCATGATATTCAATTAACAAATAAGGATGATATGGTTAAATGGAAATTACACAAAAAAAATGATTAGTTCTCGGTTCACTCGATGTATCTTGCTTTGGTTAACTCTAGTTTTGTTTTTTCCTCCAAGTACATTTGGAAAGTGAGGATACCCCTAAAAATCAAGGTATTCCTTTGGTACCTGGGCAAGGGTATTATATTGACTAAAGATAACCTTGCAAGAGAAATTGGAAAAAAGAAAGATAAGTGGTGTTGCTTTTGCTCATCTGGTGAAACCATTGGTCACTTATTTTTTAAGTGTCCATTGGCAAGATATGTATGGCACGGTGATAGCCGCCGCTTTTGGCTTCATTCCACCTGATAACATACAACATATGTTTGGAAGTTGGCTCATGGGCTGCAATAGAAAGAACCAAAGACAGATTTGTGTGGGGATGGATTTCCCTCTCTCCTCCGTCTCTCGCCTCCTAGCTGCGCTAAGTCGCCCCGTAGCTGCGCCGCCCTTGTTCATCCATAGTGCCACCATTACCGCCGCTCATTTGAATTCGCACACAATGCTCCCCACTCCCTTCTTTCCACTATAAAAAAGGGCCCAAGTCAACCCCTTCTCGGTATTCCTCTACGTCTCCTCAACTCCCCCTACTTCCCAAGCTAAACACCGCCGCCGCCGAGACCTCCTTCGGCCACCGCCAATGCTAGCTCTCCTCAATGGACTTCGAGCCATGCCAAGCCCTCTCTTGTGCTCATTTGAAATCTCCGGTCCTCATGCTTAGCCCAATTGGAGTCTCCTCCTTTGTAGCTCGTCGGAAGCCGTGTCTTCCTCGACTCCGGTTGCCCTTCCTCGCCGATGTTTCCAACCACTGTCGTCCGATTCCTCTCGTCCAGAGCACCATCATCACCCTGTGAAGCTAACCCTAATCGCGGTTCGAATGATAATAGATTATTTTTATTCAGAGATCTCACAAGCAGAATAAAAAAACAGATACTTGTATTTGATGGATTAGACATGTTTTTACTCTGTATTGTTAGATGCATGGTGGTTTCTTTAGTTTTCCCTGAATGGTTTCTAGTTACTTTACAGTTATGTGTTTTAGTGTCGATTAACAAATAAGATGAAATGAAGTGGATAATTTGATGAAATATAGGTGGAAATTGGAGAGGAAAGTTGTATCTCCTTGCCTTATGTTTTGTCACATGTGCGTGTGTAAGATCGTTAATAGCAATCAGAGGAGGGTGGATGATTGCAATGCACAGTGGAAACTTTTTCACAGATTTTCTATCTTCTAAACGTTCAATCTGAAAAATAAAAAAGTAGAAATAAAACAGGGCATTTTTTGGTTACTGTAGCAATACTGTAGGCAGCAGGTACTGTAGCAAGTACTGTAGCGATTATTGTAGCACCAAAAAAAATCCGATCAGAACTGATCAATCAGCAGAAACAATATTTTTTCCCTCAATCTAGCAATCGATTTTTAATTCAATCTAATTCATGAATGTAAGCACAAAAAATATGTAGATAGAGATCAATGCATGCAGAATCCCTAAGAATCGAAAAAACCAGAAGAAGGATAATATATATGAATTAAAAAACTTACAACTTTTATTAGAAAATACAAACACTGTTCATCTTCCATCTATCCACCAGCCCATTATCTTTTTTTCGTTTTCTCATGCTCGTGCAACAAAAGAAAAAAACCGTCGACGTCCGTGCATCTATATATGCATGTATATATATATGTGCAACCTCCCAAAACACCTATTCAATCTCTTCTCAAAACCCTAATACAACTCGTCCAACTGCGCCTAGGCCTTTTTTACCTCAACTAGTCTTTTGGCCCACTAATTTTCAAAGGACCCGAAACTCTTCCTCACATGAGTTTTTACACTTCCGACTTTTCAACTCATCACGTGTCGAAGCCTCCAAGACCACACCTCCCGTAGCTTCTTCACGCACCATCCACCTTTGATCTCCATGCGCCCCAAGCACAAGCACGACCATCTCGTGACATTCTTCACCATCCGAACCTCAGATCTCCCCATCCTAGTCCCGGTCCACCTCGTCACCGCATACTCACCCTGCACATGCAAAGACCAAAGAACATCTTTCCGGCACTAGTTCATCCCAATTTCACCAACATCAGTCCACACACGCCACATGTCTCACATAATATCGATAAACAATATCATCAAATATTCATTATCATAAATTAACCATTGTCAATTATTCATCATCAAAAAATCCTAAACCTAGCCATATGATCTAACAATCTCCCCCTTGATGAATACATTGACAACACCACAAAATTGCATTATGAATTAGCTTCAAATAGATATAAGTGAAAAACTGAAGCTTGAACATTTTAAGCCACATGTTCAAATCTCTTCAAATACTCTCCCCCTCAACACAAGAGAGGCAAAGTTAGCAAATTTCTCCAATAAGTCTCCATTCTCTTTAATTTGTCACGAAGCACACCAAATCTCTCCCCCTTTGGCAATGTAATCATCAAGAAAATTCAAAAAATGAATAATTCTAAGAAGGAACAATGAGAATAAAAATCAAGAAGATTTGTAGATTATACAAGTCATTTTGCATTGATTAAATAAAGGAACCAAGCCATATTATTTTTTTGCAGAGCTATCTAGATCATATAAAATCATATATCATATAGCAATGTCAAAACCAGTCTTGAGCATGATTAAACAATTTATATTAAGAACAAGCATCTCAACAATGATCAAATCAATTATAAATAGCACAATAAGATATCACAACAAAAAGTCAAAGTCTAAAAGTGAAGCAAATTGTAAATCCAGATGAGCTAGCAGTCTCATATAACAACCTATTGCTCCACACTCAATTCATAGGTATGTGGCATGCTTGTAGCATACTTCTTTCATAATGAAATGCTTGTACTATACTTGTTTTAGATGGTGTCATGCTTGAAGCATACTTGTTTTTATTTGTGCCTTTATCGTTTTGTGTACCATGGTATGCTTGAAGCATACATCTTTTCAATTGACCCTCTTTTTTTATATAACATCCCAAATTGAGTGATCATAAAAAGATCGCAATATGAAACATGCGAGCCTCATAGCCAAGTTTTAAAATAAGACTCACAATAAAACAAATCATTTTCGATGAATATCGTAAAGTACTATTTATAATTAATCTAGTTAAAGTATTTCACCATGTCATATTTTAGTTCAAATATAGCAAATTAATTATAACTAGTCACGATCAAAGCTACACAACATATGAGTAAATATGATAAAGAGAGTTCTATTTAAACAACTCATTTAATTTCGATGGCTTGGACTTATTGATTTATTTGACAAGTATAATAAACAAAGCTTCTAAAATTTTTAAACAACAAGCTCCCCCTCAGAATAATCTCATAAGATATAATACACCTAACTCACTTCGCAAATGAGCAAAACGAGAGGTATCAAGTGATTTTGTGTGAATACAAGTAACTTGAGAATCTAACAAGATGCAAGACAACATCACCTTTTCTATATGGTCTCTCAAAAAATAAAATCTCTTGGAAGCCATCAAAGAGAGTGAAGAACCATCAATTGTTCCAATCAAGCAATGATGTAAAAGACCAAAACTCAAATTAGCTCATGTTCTTCATCCTTGTTAGCTATTCTTACATCACAGGAAACATCGGTCTCATAGTATTGGGGTGAAATAAGATCTAGAAATCCAGTACTGAGACACACGACGTGGAGGAACAGCAACAAAACTAGAACAAAGATTGTGTGCATGTGAGTGATCAGAATGACGGAAAGAACGTGAATTATTTGAATTAAATCCAATCTAGCATGTGAAGCAGATTTAAGGCCATCGTAGAAGTTCTCTAAAAACATAGCTTTCGCATTTGATCTAAGAACAAAAGACAATGCACATTTTCATTTTAAAGCATTCAATCTTTCCTTCTTCTGTTTCTTAGCACGCTTAAAGCAAAATTTGTATAAGTGCCCATCTCTTCCGCAGTAGGTGTAATGGAATTTAACATAACCAGAATTTTTTTGAGATGATGAGCTAGCACCTACATTATCATTCGATGAACTTTGCACAAAGCCAGCAGATTTAAACACAGTTTGTTTTTATTCAAGTTTCACTTTAATTTTTCCAGGTTCAAGAGGCTTAATAACCTTAGGAGTATTATTCTTGGTATGCCCAACAAAATTAAATCCTAGACCATGATTTTTCACACCTATTTTTGACTTGTCTAGAATCATATTCAGATTTTTCTTACCAAAAGAAAATCTCTCTAAAGTGTCTTTCAGGTACTCATTCTCTTTAGCTAGAGTGGGATAAGTTGTGCATTTAACAGGTTTATTCACATGATTTTTAGAAGCATTAGACTGAGCCAATCTTTCTTTTTCAGCAAAATCATTAAGTTGTCTAGTCAAAACTTCTATTTCAGTTTAAGCTTAGGACAATTAAAGCAAGAAGATATCTCATGATAAAATATCTGTTGAATTATTTCTTGTGATGAATTAAATCTAGCTTCTAGCAATTCACAATTAGAGCAAGTTTTTGATTGAATATTTGAAATACTTGACTCTAAACATGTAGAAGAACTAAATTTGAGCTTTTCAATTTTATCATTTGCAAGTTTTAACTTTTCACCATAAGAGTCATGTGCCAATCTTAATTCATTAAGTTTAGCAGTTACATCACTAAGTTGAACCAAGTTTGATGCATTAATTATTCTAACAGATTCCAACTCAGTATGTAAAACTTGACAAGACTCACAAGATTCATCATCAGGAATAGAAGCTCTAAGTCTATTAATTTCAGAATTTAAGCTCTCAACACGAGATTTTCTTTTTGTACTTCTTAAGTTCATCTGTCAATCTAAGCACAGCAAGAGATAAATCAGAACAAGAAGGTTTTACCTCATCAGGATCGCTATAAATATCATCATTGTCCAGCTCCTCACTGTTGGCCATAAAATACATCCCTGTGAAGTCCACCTCCTTTGCCTTCTTCTCATTGCCCCCATCATCGCTTTTAGAATCATCATCACTCAAAGCAACTCATCAAGTGCTGAAATTATCTTGTTGACTGCCCTGCGTTAATTGCGCTTCTTGTTTGGATCAATCTTGATTTGAGAACGACGAGTTGGTGTCTTGTCATCTTTTACCTCCTTGCTCCTCAGTTTGGGACAATTCATCTTGATGTGGTTAAGCTCACCACATTCATACCATCTGATTTGACCTCCTCTCCACCTTAATCTGATATTATTAATTGCCTTGGTTACCTTGTTGGAGAGAAGTACAAGCTACTCTTCTAGAATCTTCTCTAATTGTTCATCTAAAATAGAGCACAATGCACAAAGAAACAATAGAAGAACTAGAATAAGCTATCGACTTGGTTAGTCACTAAGCCCAAAGAATTAGTCTTGTTTATCTTGGCTAAAACATCAATCTCATGTGTTTTCATCTTGGAGTAAAGATCATTCAAAATGAGTGTTTCCATATTAACAGAATGATTAATAGTAGTGACTAACACATTCCAAATAGATATATCCAAAGCATTTAAAATTTGATGAGCATTGTCAGAATCAGAATATGTGACATCAACAGATTACAAATCACTAACAATTTTATTGAAGCGATCAAAAAGAGCATCTATTGATTCTCCAGGTTTCATCTCAAATTTAGAATACTCCTTTTTGAATTGATTCTGACGCACACCTTTAACATATTTAGATCCTTCATGATAATCAGCTAGAGTGGTCCAAATTTTATTTGCAGATTTAAGGTAAGCAATTCTGACAAACTCGTTTCTACTTAACCTTGCAACAAGATATTTCTAGCCTTAGTATTAGTTTCAACATCAGAGAAATTTTCAGTTATAACAACAGAAGGCACTTCATATGTATTTTCAACTTTTTGCCAAATAGAATTATCTTGTGCTTGAAGAAAAACCTCTATGCGTGTTTTCCAATAAAGATAATCTGATCCATCAAAAAACGGTGGCTTATCTGAAAAGTGATCCCGATCTGATGCCATTATAATTTGCTCTGATACTACTTGTAGGATCGTCAATGACAATTAAATGATTGCAACGCACAGCGAAAACTTTTTCTCAAATTTTCTGTCTTCTAAGCGTTCCATGCGCCCCAAGCATGAGCCCGACCATCTCGTGACATCCTTGACCATCCGAATCTCAGATCTCCCCATCCTAGTCCCGATCCATCTCGTCACTGACCATGATCGCCTCCATACTCACCCTGCATTTGCAAAGATCAAAGAACATCTTTCCGGCACAAGTTCATCCCAACTTGACCAACATTAGTTCACGCACGCCACATGTCTCGCAATATCGATAAGCAATATCATCAAATATTCATTATAAAAAATTAACCATTATCTATTATTCATCACCGTAAAATCCTAGACCTAGCCATATGGTCTAACAGCGTGTATTTATTTTATTCATTATTCTTTTGAAGGAAATTTTCAAAACTGGACACAGGTCGATCCTATATTTGACAAACGGACACATTTTCCATCACCATGAAGCAAGGCGTTATATTTCTATATTGTAACGGCGTAATAAGTGGTGTTAGACTCAAAAAAATTGTCCACCTAGGCAGCCACCATCTAATGTGGTGTTTGGCGTGTCAAACAGGACATTCCCACAGGATAATTCATCCGAGACAGAATTCAGCCTAAGCCCTAAGTAGCATGTTTTATGGTCTACTCTGTTCACTTGGAGGCAGAATTTGTGGCATGGCATTAAACTAAAAAAGAATATGTGGCATCTAAAGGAACAAGTAGTATATGAAGTAAAGCTTGCGTTCATGTAAAATTAGAACCATGAAGATAGGGTGGAAAATAAGATGGGTTGTTGGAAAGCCAAACATTTGTCAGTAGGAGGCAGGATCATTTTGATCAATGGCAGCCTAAGCAATATGCCACTCTTTATGTTTTCTTTTTTCCTTGCCCCTAAGGGAGTGATCAAGAAGTTTGACTTCTTTAGAGCAAGATTTCTTTGGAAAGAAGACCAGGGTAGTAGAAAATATCACTTAGCTAATTGGAAAGTGGTGTTTATGCCCAAGAATCAAGGTGGCCTGGGCATCCCTGATCTTGAGAATATGAACAAAAGTCTCTTATGCAAGTGGCTGTTCAGGCTGTATAATGGAAATGGTCTGCGGCAGCAGGTTCTCATAAAGGAATACATGGGTTCCATGCCTCTTTCTGTTGTGAAATACAAGACAGGAGATTCTCAATTTTGGGGGAGTTCGATGAAAGTCAAAGAAATCTCAATTTTGGGGGAGTTCGATGAAAGTCAAAGAAATCTTTCTATCTAGTTGCAGGATGGTTTCCAAACATATGTTTGGAAGTTGGCTCATGGGTTTCAGTAGAAAGAACCAGCACAGTATTTGTGTGGGGATGGCTGAAGCTGAGTCTACTGCTTTTTTGTCGAGCTGTAGTAGTCTGATGAACTCTACTTTTAAATAGTCTCGTTGTGCTTCTCTTTTTTGCATGTTGGAACTGATGCATCAAAACTATGTACTGGTAGGCTGTCTTGTCGAGGCTGTAGTGCATAGTACATGATCAAAGTACAGAAACTTAGCTGAAGCTGAAGTTGGGTCATAGGCCTGTTATGTTCAGCCTAACATAAAAAATCTTCTCTTTTACCCTAAGTAGTGATCGAGCCTGTACCAGCCCAAAAATTCAAAATTTATTAAATTATTTTTTTTCTGCCCTTTCTTTCATTTTCAAAAATTTTTGCATTAAAAGAAAATATTTTTTCTTAATTTCCAGCTGCTGAAAAATAATTTCTGTAATAATTAAAACTTGACATGAATCTTCTAATAATTTACCTGAGTTCTATAAATCTAACGAACCTCCTCAAAAAAATTCATAATTTTTGGAATTAGTTTGCTAATTTTAAAATTTCAAACTCTATTTCTGGAAATAAAACAAATCAGAAAATAAATAAAATACGGTTCCTATTCTCAGGTCGAATTCTCTACCGCACCCGAACGCCACCCGCACGCTCTGTTTTCGCTTCCTCCTCGTTGTTGGCGTATTCCTGCTAGTACGCCTCGTCTCTCGTTGCCGTCCCGCATCCGCTGACAAGCCAGGCCCACACGCAAGCATCATCTTCCACCTCGCACCGTCACCGTCGCCTAACGTTTTGCCTCGCTTACCCAGCAAGTCGTCTCCTCCATGCATGTTGAAGGCAGGGTCAATCGCAACCCACTGCTGCGTGCTATTCTCGGCCACCAGGGGCGTGAGAAAGCAAGGAGAAGAACGGCATCATCTCGCTACTTATGCCCCGACCGACACTTGACAAGACCCTCCCATGCCGTCTCCATTTGCTCCTTATCCATGGCTTCCTCCACCGAGTGGCCAAGACGCCTGCGTCTCCGTACACGCGAAATCAACCATATTATACGCAACATTCAAATAAAATACAAATAAACTCTAAAAATTATTATTTTTATGTTATTGGAAAGGTTTTGAATTTAGAAACAAAAATTACTAGATTTTGATTTGAAATGAAGAAGTTGCGGCCTTTTAAAGTTTGAACCGAATTGAAATTCCAGAAATTTTTGAATTTCTGACAGGTGGGGTCGGTTGAAATGTTCTTTTCTTTCTCAATTATTTTTCTTAAAGAAAACATTGTGTGGCTGACAGTTGAGATCTAGTGTGTTAATTTATTTTTAATTATTTTAACTCAGGAAAATGAGAGAGCTTTACAGGTGGGGTCTAGTGGGTTTTAAACTAGGGGTAATTAGAAATTCTTAGTCATACAGGCCCACATGTCATATTAATACTAAATATATATTTAACAGTTAATTTAATCAATTGACCGACGGGGCCCACTAGTTAGTGAAATTGAATAGAAAGCTCCTTGCTGAGCTTGCCCGCGGCTAAGGGGAGGTCGGCATGCTCCGCTAAGGGCCAAAATGGAATGCATGGGCCAAGAGCCAGCTATTGGTAGTGATGGCGTTTGGTAAGGGGCACTACAACGGTGATAAGTGACAGTGTTAGGCAGTGGCGCGATGGCAAAGGCACAAAGCTATCCTCGGGCCAAAGTTAAGTGCACTATAGATTTAGTGAGTTGCCACAAGTGTTTTGGGCACAGCTTGGGGATCTAGGGTTGTCGAATTGAGGTCGGAAATGTTCAAGGCAGCGGTGACATGGTCGATGACAATTTTGTACCTGGCTTTTGAAAATTGAAGGCAGTTCTATGATCTACAAGCTAAGGCAAAGCTAATGGAGCAATGTTTATGGCTTTTCGCATGGCATGCTATGCTATCCACGGTGGTCGGCGATGGCGAAGAAGGGTGAATGTGGCCGGGGCATTGTGGTTGGTTATATAAGTTCGGCTTTGAAGTGAATTGCAAGAGGGCGAGGCAGGACAACGGCGGTGGTGACGAGCTTGGTCGGCATGAGGGAAGACGATCGCATCCTGATGGCTCTAGGGCATGGCAAGGCAAGCAAGAGGGCGTGTTAGCACGAGAGAGTTAAGGCAAACAAGAATAACATGATGGCTATGGCCAAGGCTCACTCGAACAAAGGGAACGGGTGGCGAGGGCATCTGCTTTGGGTTTCCTAAGGGCAAGGGGAGATGAGCATCAGGCAAAGGGGGATGAGACAAACCCAGAGCTCATGATGGCATCCCTAAATGGTGAGGAATCGAGCAGCGAAGCTCATGGCTGAACTTGGGGAAGAAGAGAAATTTTTCCTCTCCAAAGGTGATGGGGGTGTGTGCGCTTGGGGAAAACATTGAGTGAGTGAGCAAGAAGGTCGTGACACACAACATCAAGCTTAAATATGGGTAAGAAGGCGATGGTGCCATGAGTGGCTTCGGGCGTCGGGCGAGAGAGCGCGAGAGAGTGAGCTGGAGATGGGAAAAGATTATGGTGATGAGATGAGGTTGTAGTGTGCAAGGCTCGAGGCACAAAGGGCTTCAATGTGGTGCTGCATGTGAACACTTGTGAAGGGATGAGCTTAGACATGCGCGCACGAGAGAGAAGAGAGTAGGAAGAAGCATAGTAGCACGCCAATAGCTGGGACCGAGGTCCACTTGGTAGTGGAGGTGAGAGAGCAGGGTGCAACAAGGCTAGCAGTGCACGTGGGAGTGCGAATGGACTGGCGAGCGTGCAGGAGTAGGCCGGCTCAGCTTGACCACGGTGGGGAAAAGAAAGGAAGAATGGGCCGAGCCGACAAATGGTTTTTGGCCTGAAGACAAGGGAGGGAAAAGTTTATGGTTTAAACTTTAATTCTACTTTTTAATTGGAGCTTGAATTTCTAATTTGAATTCAAGAGGTATTTGCACACAAAATTTTTAGGAAAAATTCCTCATAATCTAATTAACTTTTAGAAATGTTGAATTCACATTTTTTCGGCCAAGGAAATTATTTTATAAACCCTAAACACCAGCAAGGCATTAGGAAATTTTTTGAAAATGAACCAAAAATTTTAAATTCGTGGAAATCATTCATTGTTTATTTTGAAGCCAAAATCGGGCTGTTACACATGCACTTTCACGCTTTTCAAAGCATGACTTCCACATGGCTCTAATAGCGTAATAAGACGATTCATCCTCCAATACATGAGCTAAACCATTTAGGCCACCGCCACGGTTTCACAAACCGTCTCACCATTCGGTATCGAACAATTTACTTAATTGCCATCACCAACCTTTTACGGTGCTTCTCCTTGAAGAAACCACCACAACAAAATCTGTGATGCCCAATGACTTATCACCAAGATCGTACGCCTACTATTAGGACTATCACCACTTGAAAATGCTCAAGTCCAATGGCACACCATATGTATTCATGATCTGTGTCTTTCTTCCTTACTTCTTCATTTGAGATGATACTTCACTCAGACTTATGTGACCCTCTATGGCCTCAGGGCACCTCCCCTAGCCTCGGATTTGCCATTGATAGAAACAATCACCAAGCGCCCTGCACATCAAACAACAGGTAATCATCCCGAGCACAAATGACATGTACTTAATTCTCATCAACAAAACTGTTGCAAACATGCACCACATGACACCCACATCAAGATTTCCATAATGAATGCATTCTTACCATGACTAACACTTGCACTGACTCCCATCACGACTAACACTTGTATGAACTCCCGCTCTGATTAACACAATCGAAACCAACTCACCTCACTCAATTTCCCAAAGGCCGGTCTAACCATCATCCAATGGCTAGTCAGACCACCACAAACACAGACCACCACAAACAGACTTCAAACCTCCCAGTAACAGGGGACTAGTCTGATCGTGGTACCCATGCTAGTCAGACCGCTCGAGGACCTCTGGTTGGACCACTATTACATGGTCGATCGCACTGCTCTAAAAAACTTCACACAATTCAACGAGCACCTCTCTAGAATAAAGCTATCGTCAACTAGAAACCAATCACACCACATTTCTGGTTGGACCGCTCTCATGGCCGATCACATCAGACCCTAGTCATACCACTTCCCACAACTAGTTAGACCGCTCCAGCAAATCGATTAGATCGTATCTGTAGTCTGATCGGACCATTGTCTAGCTAACAGTAAAAACTAGAGAGCAAATGACATAAAGTTAAACTCAAACTTCAATAATTAAGCACAAGCAAAGTCAAATACTCATCATACAACATGGAATTACCTTCGCATGGTCTCACAGTAGTGAAATGACTGAAATTATTGAAATTGTTAACCTTATGGTATGACTTAGATCAAGCTCCAAGGAGAAGCAACAGTAGTGGAAGGAGTTCAAAAGGGTGGCTTGAAGATCTTTGTTCATCTATTCTTAGTAATAATTTGAAAATTTCTATCATGTCCTAGCGATGGATTTCTGTATGATCAGTGTAGTTTTCGAATGAATGAAAGCTGGAAGGGAGTTTTGTTGAGGGGAGAGGGAAGTAGACACGAACCAGAAGAGAGGAGGGAATTGGGGATACAATGCGAATAGGAGAGGAACAAGAGGAGACCATTTCCTTTTTTATGCAAAATAAAAGAAAAAATACTAGTGAAATGCAATTATGAAAACATAGCATTTTTCCTGATGCTTCAATGTGTTATATTTGCATTATGCCATTGGCTTGGTATGGTGCACTAAAGTCGAGTAGGATATATTTGCTATTATTTCATAACAACATGAACCTTCAACAACTATATTAGAAGAGAAAATGTTTAGGAAAACTCCAATTGTTATTCAAGCCTCAGCTTTTGAAAGACATGACTGCTATATGCCACCCAAGAGGTAAAAAACACCGTGCTCCCCCAGTTTTGGCCGTGTAGCCATGAACATCCAACCAAAAGTGTCCATGTCAGTGAACATAGTCCAAGGCATTTTTTCAATCTGAGAATTCAAATTATCTGATCTCTTAAACTGAGCATCCAATTCATGATGAGTTTAAGCAATCATGCTCCTTACAATGAGATCTTCAAAACTATACCCCACTTGTATATTGTCGAACCCAAATTTAACAAATACAGAATCCTTTATGAAACTACTTCACTATTTCTTAGATCAGTAGATAGTGCTCACATTGCTAATTCATTTGATGTACGTTGTAAACCATACCATGCATTAACATTACAACATATCAGAGTTCAAATAGGCCACATCAGGTCAAGTTTACAATAGGACCATCACGCCAAATGGGTACATTACATAAAAAAGTGGAAGTGGTAGCAAAAGGAGGAGGCACATCTCGCCACGACATGTTTAATGGAAGACCTAAGTGCGACTGATATTAACCAGGAACCTAATTAATATTGGAACCACCCAAATGTCAGCTTGGTCGGCCACCCTAATGTGAGATCTAGACTACCAAGATCTAATCTAATCTCCACCATCTTCACCACCTTCATTTGGTTCACGGGTTCTGAAGGGGTTTTAAAGAGTGAGGGTGAGCACATACAATGGTGATCCATGAGCCAACACACAGAACGCATGTATGTATATATGCAAGGCTTAACAAGGATGGCTCGGATCCTTTTATTTGCTTAAAGTGACATTTGCAATTACCATAATTAAAACTCCTATGACTTAGTGTTTTAACCAAAGCATGCTTTATTAAAGATATTTAAATTGTATAATATTTATAGTGGTGTATGTTCCATCTATCTGTTACATGGTTCCATCCACCTATGCTAAAATTTTGATCATTAGGGTTACTCCACCTTATTATCATCACTGGAGTATTCCCCCTAGGAGAAAGCCAAAGTCGGAGTACAATCCACCAATGAGTTATTCGTGCCTGTAGCTCGACTCAAAGAGGCTAGACATGACATAGTAGTGCATGTGGACCCCAATGTCAGATTTGCAGGAGGAGTGCTGCTAGCAGCCATGATGGAGCCTGCCCTGGGAAGGGGGATATCAGAATTAGAGCCGGAGTCCTCGATGTGTGCTATCATAGCTAGTCAAAATCCTACGCCCATGATCACTAGGGGAGAAGATACTCAGGCACGCTTCGCTGCTTAGGCGGCTGAAGATGCCTCACGGATCGGTGAGGACAGAAGCACACCATCTGGGGTGGCCACAACTTCGTTTTTCAAAGCAAATTTGGGGCCTCCAACCTCAGCTGCCCTGTCACCTAGGGCCTCCATGGGGCTCATGCCACCAGGGATACCAGCGCTACCCGTTCGATGATCCTCCTCATGTTTAAGGTCAGAGTTTGCATAAACTGTGGACTCCAACTCACTGACCATGGCCGTTTCCTCGTCCTGCCCACTCGATCCCTCTGGCTGTGGGGGCGCCGAGCACAGCGGCTGGAACGCGATCGAAGATTGACAACCTTGACGTGAGGGGCACATCTCTGCTTCATCGCCCTCCTCGCGTGCGCACGGCCAACTACTACTGGGCATGGGGCGGTCCGACATGGGGATGCTGAGGGCTTCGCACACTCGGTTCACCCAGCCGAGGTTCGATGTCACTGATGCTCACAGACTATGCTTCTTCACGATGTACAGGACAAGGAAGATGGCCGTGGTATGCTCTGCCTCTTTGAGAGAGACCACTGCCACAACCAGCCATATCAGTTATCGATGACCTGCCGCACAACACGACCTTAACAGTCGTACCATTTAACACAAAAGTATTACCTGGCTCAGTCGACCTCAACAATGAGGCAACGGTGGGGTAGAATCCATCATCATTGGCAGGGCCGAGTTGGATGTGCCATAGATGGGCCAATAGGGACACGCCAAGCATGCAGTATTCCTCCGCAAGATCCCACATATTGAACTAAATAGCGACCCCAAACAGCCTTCGGGCTCTATGATCCTCCTCGTGGTCAAGGGTCATGGACGGGGACATGTTGAAGTCTACCAGGCGACCCATCCATTGAAAATTGCCGCTAGCCTCCATTCGGTGGTAGAATCACCATCGCATCAAGTTTGATTCCCACTTTATTCTCGTCAAATTTGCTGGGAATAGCTTTGTGCACCTAGATCAGAGCATGAAGTTGACACTCCCTAGGTTGGAGTACTGTCCCTCCGGGAGCTTCTTCGGCTAGCACCGGGTGTCATGGAGGAAGACGAAGAGGGCTGGGCTCGGCCACACTGTCTCCACCCGTGAAGTCCAGCTATACATGGCCAAATAGACGAGGGCATTGGGAGTCAGTTGCACAAGTTCCAGCCCATACAACCAAAGGAGTTCGCTGATGAAGGCTACGGTAGGGATCCGGAGCCCAACATCGAAGTACGCGATGAAGACGACGGTCTCCGATTCCATCGGTTGGGGCTCTGTCTCATCAACACATGCAACTGAAATGCCTTGAGCCCATAGATCTTCCCATCATGCACAAATGAGCGAATCAACTCTTTGGTCGCCATGGTTGGTCCTAGCGTGGTCGTGAGGACGTTGTTCACCTTCTCCGCCGTGCTCCACCGCTTGTTCACCGTCGACATGTCACACTCCACGAACTCGTAGTCGATCGCCATGGCTGATGAGCTACCATGTTCGGATGAACATCCATGGCTAGACGAAGCGCTAGCGCTTGCCGCACTGCGATGAGAATGGCGGTCGCCACCATGAACCATCTTCGCAGTGGGAAAGCAAGTAAGGCAATGACGTCAAGGAACAGTAAGACCAAGGCAACGAGCACCATGAAAAACAAGAAGAACGGGCGATAGCAGCCTGTCTTAAGAAGGAGATGGCCATTTAAGGCGCATGCCTTTTCAGGTATGCCTTGGGAACCAGCGAGGCACACACGATGCACGAACCAGGGGTGACCGCGTGTCTCCCAACACAGGCACACCAAGCACCACAAATTAGCGAGAAGAAATGCACGGTGGCCCAACGGCCACCCGATATGGCCCATGGGCCAACCACCCAAAAGGCCGAATTGACGGAGGGGGCTAAAAGGCATGGCAGCATAGTTTCGGCCTACAGGTGGTGAAGCTTTTTACTATGAGAGGTTACTATTGTAAACATGGCCTCCACCTACACCCATTCGACCTACTAGGCCAAGAGACCCAATAAAGCATGTAAAAGGACACCTACACCCCCAGCATAGTAGGCCACTGTAGGGGTTATTATTGTAATAAGGCCTTATAGTCATGTATACATACAGCTTTGAGTACACTCACTCTACTAGTCTCTACTATTTACTATTTGATCTGTACCCACAACAATTAGCTAATTACCTTTATGTCATATTTAGTATTTCGTGCACTGTTTTAATATTTTTAAGATATTTTTTTACACTTGTGCTTGTTTATAGTCATCATTATGTTTTTGCTGAACATCTTATACATATGTAGTGCCAAGCATTCACTGGCTGCTCAAAGTTTTGTCACGGAGAGAATATGGTGATATCCAAAAAGATATATTTGCGTTAGCTAATTTTGTCCATGTACCGTTTCTTCGTCGAAGTTAGGATTAATTGTTGATGACGCATTGACGGAAATGGGGGAGAGAACTATGCGGTGGCTGCTTACACTGCTCAAAGTTCTTCGCCTGTAACAATACTCACTTTTCATAAATTGCTATCACGTATGAGAAAATAAAGAAAAGGAGATAGGGAAGCCTGGTTCAGCATCCAGTGCTTCTCTATTTCTCGGTCCGCGCGAATCAGCAGCAGTACCGGCTATCTTTTTGCCGTCAGCAGGGGTAGAAAATAGCAACGCGTTTTTCTTCCTCCTCCTGGGTCTGTGGGAGGCGACTGCGTCAATTCCAAGTGTCGCACGGCATCGCAGCTAGTCGTGACTAACTTAAAGTCATATGTTAGTAGGACAGTATTAGCTTATATAATGAGAAGGTTTACATCTAATTTTATAATAAAGAAACAATTAAGAGAATACCGAAATTTAGAAAAGTCGATTACACAGTTATGGTCAAAGCAAAATTTTCTATATTTTACTGTTTATTTACGGTATATGGTTTTTTTCTAAGGTAAAAACAAATAATTAATATCAGAGGCCAGACAAGATCGAAGCTGGAAGAAAAATGGCCGACGCGACACGAGTCATCTCCGTCTCGGGTGGGACACACCATTATTATCACCGTTATTAATTGTATTGACTAGTAGTATCTGCTATGCATGTCTTAATTTCGAAAGCATCCAATAGTCGCATAGTGCTACTGCTAGGAAATCCCACAACCTAGATACTCCCATCATTCCACCTGAGAATTTCTAGGACGCGGATTCACACGCGAGCTTATGGGCCTGTTTGGATCCACCGAGATTTTAAGAATCTGGTTTTTGGAAACTGGGTGGGATCTAAACAGATCAGTTTTTGAGGCAGTTTTTAAAATCTACCTACCCAAATTCTTAAAAACCAAGAAGCTGTTGATACCTAGCTTTTGCCAGTTTTTTTTGCACAAATACCCATTTACCCTCATTAAAGACCACGCGCAGTATTCTGGTGCATGGAGGTGGCTTGCGCATGGCTGTTCAAGAGCAATAAATGTAAGGGTATAATAGTCTATTAGCACCAATCATAAATGAAACCAGCTTTTAAAAACTAGGGAATCCAAACACTCCATCAGTTTTTACTTAGAAACCAGCTTTTAAAAACTAGAAGTAATAGCTGGTTTTTAAGAATCTGAAACTGATCCAAACAGGGCCTATATAGTAAAATCTAAATAGATGTTTGAATCAAAACCTATTATATAATAAAAATCGATATAGATAATTTACAATAGTTAAGTCAAAGATAATTGTTAAAAATTCTCATAAAAACAAAAACATTATGACCATTTATTTGATGGACCTTCACAGGATAGAGAGATTGAGAGTGAGATCATTAATGAGTGTTTACTTGGCTATACCTATTATATAATAAAAGATATATATGCGTTAGCTAATTTTGTCCATGTACCGTTTCTTCGTCGAAGTTAGGATTAATTGTTGATGACGCGCGTACGCCTACATCATTCCTTTTTGAATTCTTCTTACGAAATCAAAAACAGCAGAGTTCATAAATTGTAATACTCACTTTTCATAAATTGCTATCACGTATGAGAAAATAGAGAAAAGGAGATAGGGAAGACTGGTTCAGCATCCAGTGCTTCTCTATTTCTCGGTCTGCGCGAATCAGCAGCAGTACTGGCTATCTTGTTGCCGTCAGCATGGGTGGAAAATAGCAACGCATTTTTCTTCATCCTCCTGGGTCCGTGGGAGGCGACTGCGTCAATTCCATGTGTCGCACGGCATAGCAGCGAATGTTGAGTGGAAGTAACAAAACGTTTTAACGATACGGTGCCGAAATGAGATTCGAATTCGATCGACTAGTAAAATTAGTCAATACAGTACATATAGTACAGTAGCACGCTATACGAATGATGTGACCGTGACGTCATATATACCCAGTGATATCAAAAGGACCCGGTGATTATTGTCACAATTATTAATTGCATTGACTAATAGGCTCTATTATGATCTGACTTCTAGGTTCTTAATTCTGTCTTTTTTGGATTTTTAGTTCTTTAGGTGTTTCTATGTTTTTTATTTATTTGTATTACCTGTGATGATATAATATTTTTTATTTTTAAATTTAGTTACATTGAAAAAGCTAATAGCAGTTACAGTGCAAAAAACTAGAAGCTCAGGCTTAAAAGCTAAGAATGTTGAGAATAGTTTACATTAGTTGTGGGAACAAAAAACAAAAGTTATTAGTGCGAGGGAGATATCACTTATTAGATTAATCTTTTGGAGAGAAAAACCCAATACCACTTATAAAGTTGTTGCTTTTAGAGCTTGCATGCGCCAGCCGTGGCTTAGTTATGTTTAGCCCGGAGCGGCGGAGGGGGAGGAGGAGGCGGTCGGCAACTCAACGTGGAGGTGGAGGTTGGAGGCGGTCAGTGGCCCGACGCAAAGGGCGGCCTGACGCGGAGTGGAGGGGAGGCTGTCGGCCTTGCGGACGGCGCACGGCGGAATCGGCCTAGCTAGTGTTCACTTGCTACTCAGTTTTATCTTGGAGACTATATGGGGACGTCCAAAAAGATATAGGGCTTGTTTAGGAGGCCACAAGCCGGCCGGCTTTTCGCAGTCGCTACAGTACCTAACTTTTAAACGGGGTATTTTCTCAAGACAGGGTCTACAAGTAAACATGCCCATATTTGGGTTAGCTAATTTTGTCGATGCACGGTTTCTTCATCAATGTAAGGATTACTGTTCATAACGTGCGTACGTACGCCTCCGTTATTCCTTTTTTAATTCTTTTTACAAAATCAAGAACAACCGAGTTCTGGATGCGCCTGACCCTTTCGTAGAAACATTGCGGAAACCTAGACTTATAGAAATGAAGGGTTTGCTTTGAGTATGATCATTGCCAAAGATATTGCAGGTCAAATGAATGTAGAGCCATCATTTCCAGTTAAGCGGCGTGTTCTTAGGAAGAAACAGTTTGATAAAATTGATTGTGATGAAGCAGTTTTGCAAGCTGAGAAGGAATTTGAAGTTAATTATTTGTTTTGTTATGGTTGATATGGCAATCAATTCATTGAAAAGTAGATTTCAAGAACTCCAAACATTCGGAAGTATATTTGGATTTTTAATGAGTTCAACAACATTGAAGTCATTGGATCGAACTGAATTAAAAGAATGTTGTACAAAATTTGCAGAAACTTTCTCTCTAGATGGTTCCTCTGATGTTGAGTTAAATGATCTAATTTTTGAGTTAAGTGTTATGCAATTGACTTTATCAGATAAACCAATGTCTGCTATGGAGATCTTTGAGTTTGTCAGAGAAGCGGATTGTTATCCTAATATTTCTATTGCTTATCGGATTTTATTTACTATGCCTGTGACCGTGGCATCAGCTGAAAGAAGCTTTTCAAAGTTGAAATTGTTGAAGAATCATTTAAGGTCAACAATGTCTCAAGAGAGGTTAAACGGTTTGGCAACTTTATGTATTGAGAAGAAATTATTGGATGAGATTGATATCAATACCATCATCAATGACTTCACATCTAGAAATGTTAGAAGAAATTTTAAGGTAATATCTATGAACTCTTTGATGTGAATTTTCTTTAATTAAGTGTTTGTTGGTAAAATATATATATATATATATATATATATATATATATATATATATATATATATATATATATATATATATATATATATATATATATATATATATATATGTGTGTGTGTGTGTGTGTATGTAGATTTATATTTAGATATTTATACTAAGACCCATATTTCTAGTTTCGCCCCGGGCCCCTAAAATCCTAGGACCGGCCCTGAACCTGGTCTATCGTGTTGACCAGAACATATATAAATAGCACATCGATTATGGTAGCTTGGCAACAACCTCACCAATTCACCATTATCATTGCTAGCTATCTGCATGCTGTGCTCTGCATGCAGTATCCATCATCCATGGCCGCAATCTGCAACTTCTCAAAGCTGTCTCAGATAGCACTAGTCGTCTTCGTCCTCCACCTCGCTCTCCTACTTCCATCGAAGAGATCCTACGTGGTTGGCCTGCAGAGCGAATCAACAAAAGTAGGAAATAATATTCATGTGTATATATGTCTTCATTTTATCGCAAATATAAGTATATATCGGGCCTGTTGCCTCATTTTGCTCCTACAATTAATGTTTGATTCAATGCATGCAGCTCTATATTGTGTACCTTGGGGACAAACATCATGAAGATCCGGATAAAACCACTGCATCACACCATGACATGCTCACCAAGGTCATTGGCAGGCAAGGAGAACAAGTCTATATATACAGATGTTTTTCTTTCTTTCCTTTTCGTCGTGTGCCATGCATGAACATATATTTGTGTAAATCAGTGATTGATAAAGATAAAAACAATTTCATATGATTTTGCAGTAAGGGAGAAGCCCATGATTCGATGATCTACAGCTACAAACATGGCTTCTCCGGGTTTGCCGCCATGCTCACAGAATCTCAAGCACAAAGCATTGCAGGTAATTGGTCATTGCTGATAGCAAATATAATAATCCCACGCTCCCATGGGCATGACTTGAAAAAGTACAGGAGCACTACTCTAATTATAGCTAGTTGCTTGGTTATCACACCAGGGTTAAATCATTCGGTTTGAGAAAAATTTTGAAGGTCACCGAGAGGAACGAAAGAACGAAATTTCATTCATTTTGTTCGAAAATTCGGACGAAAATTTTAAATATCATTTGGATTTTGATGAAATTTGAATAAATTTGAAACAGGACCAAATTCTGCCAAAGTTTGGCCAAATACTTAAAAGGGGTGAAATTTCAAACGAAATGATGAACCCTGATTATAGCTAGTTGCTTGGTTATCACACCATGATAACAATCATTGACAGAATGATGGATTGTTGTTTTCGTTATATATATAGCACCATGATAACAATTTTGGATGAAATTTGAACAAATTTCAAATAGGGCTAAATTTGGCCGAATAAAACTTCTTTTGGAGGATCCCTTGAGGGGCAAAATTTCCAAAATTTCACGAAATGTCGGATGAAACGATGAACCTGATTATAGACAATCATCTAGACAATGATGGATTGTTGTTTTCGTTACATATATATATAGCACTGCCTGGTGTGGTGAGCGTGCGGAAGAACCAGATCCACCGTACGCATACGACTCGAAGCTGGGATTTCCTTGGGATGGACTACAGCCAGCCAAACGGGCTGCTTGCAAAAGCAAACTACGGAGATGGCATCATTATCGGTGTCCTTGACTCAGGTTATTACATCATCCGCTCCAAAGTAGATGTCGTTTTAGAACAGAGACAATAAAACAATTAAAACTTTGATCACCACCGTACCATTGGAGTACATATTTCAGGTATTTGGCCAGAGTCGCGAAGCTTTGCTGACGATGGCTATGGACCCCCTCCTTCCAAATGGAAGGGAACCTGCCAAACCGGCGTCTCATTTGGCCCCCACAATTGCAACCGGAAGCTCATCGGCGCGCGGTGGTACGCCGAAGGCGACGTCGATAAAAGTTCGTTCACGAGAGAGTTCAAGTCTCCAAGGGACGCCAATGGACACGGCACCCACACGGCCTCGACGGCCGGCGGCAACATCGTCCACAACGCCAGCTTTCGCGGGCTGGCGGCTGGGACCGCTCGCGGGGGCGCACCTCGCGCCCGGATAGCTGTGTACAAGGTTTGCTGGGGTGCATACCCCACTCAATCTCATTGTTCTGATGCCGGCATATTGAAAGCCATGGACGACGCCATCCACGACGGCGTTGACGTCCTGTCGCTGTCGATCGGCGGCCCGACAGAGACTCTGGGAACGCTGCACGCCGTCGCGAACGGCATCACGGTCGTGTACGCGGCTGGAAACGATGGACCTACCGCGCAAACAGTGCAGAACTCGTCGCCATGGCTACTCACTGTTGCAGCAACCACGGTTGATCGACAGTTCCCCACGGCTATCACTCTCGGGAACAACCAGAAGCTTGTGGTATGTTCTGTGAACTTATAGCGACGACCTACCACCGTTGATAATAACGTTCCACTGCGTGTCAGGACCCGCATTACCTTCCCGTATTATTGTACAGCCAGGCATCCAAGGGAGAATTGGGTTTCTTTTGTGCGTAAAGCCAGGTTTTAAATAAGACATAGGCTAGTTTCCAAACATCATCTAGCATTTTGACTAAACCAGTTTTCTTAACAGAAAAGGCTTGTGTGTTTTCTCTTTTCTTGTTTTTCATTTGGCAAGCAAGTACCTTGATTTTTCGTACCTGCATTGTAAGACGTTTGTTCGTTGGTTGTTACTCTCCTTCTATCTTTAATGCAAAGACACAGAAGTCTTTTATGTGCTCTCAAAAAAAATTTCTTAATGAACAATTAATGATTAATTATACAAATAGAGAAGGTTCCATTCACCAACTTAACTGAGAATAGTTTCATCCACAAATGCTTATATCATTTTCTGTGTTGGAATGACCCAGGTCTAAACATTACTACAGAGGGTTCCATCCACGCTTCGAAGTTAATAATTTCATCCTATCCAAATCTAGTTTTGAAAACAAGTCTAATCAAATGTCACCCTTTCACAATACCTATAACCGAGGGTATAACTGTTCGAATAGAGTTAACTAACAATCTGCAGAGGACATAGAGCTTGCCCACAAGATGTAGCAGCTTGTTTTGTCATGCATGCAATAGAAACAATGAGACTGAGTTGCTATAAACAAAACCTTTACAATAGTTTGTCTGACATTAATCGTTTGTCTGACATTAATCTGACACTGAACTCTAGGTAACCAATGCGCACAGTATATGCTCCAAATGGGCTGCGGCTGGGGGGCAGCCCAAGTAGAGTTAGGGTTTTATCATCCCTTTTTCATATTTAGATTTACATTTTGATTCGAATCATTGTAGGTTTTCAATTCAGTCCAGTGTTTGTATCAGAAATGATCTTTTGTTGGTCGACCATATTCAACTGGTATAGATTTTTATTCCAGTGCTGATTGGTGCGATATAATTATTCTTTTACTATGATTTTGGTTTTTCAGAATATTAGAGAAGGCTCAATTAAATTCCAAAAATGCATCGAAAAGTTTCAAAAAGTCCATATTTTTGTGCTTTTAAAACATGAACAGTGCAGCATTCCATATGATTGTTCGATCCTTAGGGCACCTCCAATAGTTCTAGCTAGCAATTAACTATAAGACTTCCACATCATTTATATAGTACACACTAAAAGCTAGCATTCTAAAGAACTATATATAAGGATAGCTATTTGATGCTTACATGCACACACAGAAAAGGACTATCATTTATAGAGGCTGTCTCATTTTGCGGCTCGGTTTTTTTTTGCATACTCTCTTTTCTCCACATAGGATATATGCTGATATATACATACATATAGCTAGCTAACTCAGACCATTGGAGATGCTCTTACAGGGGCAATCCTTGTTCACGGCCATGGGAGGGCCACATGACGATGACTTCCACCCACTTTTTCTCTTGCCATGCTCTGATGAGGACCAGCCATGCGACGTCGCATCTTTTCTCAACAGGACTGGCACGGACATAGAGGGCAAGGTCGTCTTCTTCGTCACACCCAACCGGCCTTCTCAAACGCCCTACTATCCCGACTATCAAGATATTCCATTGGTATTGGCCGAAAAAGGAGGCAAAGGAATCATATACTCACAATGGAGCACAGACCTCTTGAGTCTCTCGGAAACAACATGCAGCTCGCTTCCATGTGTTGCCGTCGATTTTGAGATCTCCAACCAGATTTTGCAGTACTGGAACCAGTAAGTACATGTATATATAATTAACTTCGTCCTCCTTTTTTTTGGGATGTGAGAATGCTAGCTAATGTTCAAGTATCATGCTTTCTCTTCGTTAATTTGTAGGTTTCAGTTAATAATCATTTAATTTCCTTTTACTGTGCAAAAAATTACAGGGCTGATAGCCCGAAAGTAAAGATATCTTTTGCCCGAACAACTATTGGAACTGGAGTTCCTGCCCCCAAAATAGCAGCTTTCTCTTCGAGGGGGCCTAGCCCTCTCTATCCTGGAGTTCTCAAGGTAATTTATTAAGCATGCATGCTCAATGCAAATAATGATTTCATACCTCCGTGTCAAAACATTAACACTACTGCAGTCTGACCAGCAATTTGCTGTTCTTCTGCTATTGGAAAATTACCTAGATTGACGGAATGAAATTGATGTCACTAGATCCATCACAAAATATATTTTCAAATAAAAATAATTGTATATTACAAAAGTATATTTAGTGATGGATCTAGTGACATCAATTTCATTCCGTCAATCTAGGTTGTTCTTTATATATCAAAGGTCAAATCTAAAAATGTTTGACCAAAATGGATCCTATAACCACAAATTTTGGCATGGAGGTAGTAATTATTTAAGGTGCTAACATATATGTTGCACTCTGAAATTAACAGCCTGATATTGCTGCACCTGGGGTTTCCATTGTAGCTGCTGCACCACAAATCTCTGCATACAAAAGTCTAGGTGCTTTATACCATTTTGATTCTGGAACATCCATGTCTTGCCCTCATGTATCCGGGATCGTCGCCGCGCTCAAGTCCATACATCCCGACTGGTCACCTGCAGCCCTGAAATCTGCACTCATGACAACTGGTAATTGAGATTCTAGAGGAACTATTCTATTTCCTGTGAAATTCAAGTTTCAAGCGGGCACTTAACCTTTCCTGTTGTACACATAATTGAGATTGTTGCACCAATATAATATTAAGAACAAGTCAGTAATTGACTGAAGTTTCAAAACTGTCTGTCTTGCAGCTCTTACAACTGACAACAATGGGATCCCAATACAAGCAGATGGATATCGCTCAAAGATTGCCGATCCTTTTGACTACGGAGCAGGGTTTGTGAATCCGATCAAGGCAGTTGATCCAGGCCTGATATACGACATCAGCGCCTCGGATTACCTCAACTTCTTCAACTGCATGGGAGGATTAGGTCCAAACAGCAACTGCACAAGTCCTAAAGCATCTTTACCAGACCTGAACCTCCCATCGATCACCATTCCTAATCTGAAGACATCTGAGACCGTTGTGCGCACCGTCACCAACGTCGGCCAGCCGAATGCTGTGTACAATGCCTTCTTCCAACCTCCTGCCGGTGTCGAGATGTCCGTGGAGCCGCCGGTGTTGGCGTTCTGCAAGGAGAGGAGTGTGCAGAGCTTCAAGGTGAACTTCAAGGCGACGCGAAAGATTCAGGGTGACTACACATTTGGTAGCCTCGCGTGGCATGATGGAGGTGATCATTGGGTTCGAATCCCGATTGCAGTTCGCATCATAATTGAAGAGTTCTATTCGACTGTCTCCTAAGTTATATATGCTCGATCGGGTACCGGCAAAAATAAAAGTCGAATTTATATGGAATGACACATGCATGTGTCGGTCCATCTGAAAGTAATGTATTGTTAGCGTTAAACATTATAATGCAGGGTTGAAAGTATATGCCTTGTGTTCGTTTCGAATAATGGAGTTAGAACAATATTGCAAAAGCTACGTACATTGAAAAGTTCACTTTGTTGGCTTTGCCCAGGAGAAAACACACATATTATAAATAAACTAAAAGAATACGAGAGAATTTCTGAATTTCTTTATTCTCTTACTTATTCTTACAAAACTGATTACAAGTCTCCTCAATGTATAGTCTAATACTCTCATACTAACATACGTATTCGGATTTCAACTTGGTCACGACTTCAACTTAAGTTACACCTAGAGACGGACTGTACTGCGTCTCGGACTGGTTTTAAATCCTAAGTCAAGATTATTTCGAACAAACTCATTCCTAACATTAACTCGACATACTTCTAGTTAGTCTCAACGTATTATGAACTACCAGCTAAGCCTCCACATGAAGCGTTTTACATGCAAGCTACATGTAGGAACTCAACTCAACTAATATGGGTCCATCTAAATGCAAAGGTTCTAACTCATTGAGGCAGTTGGTCTCATCTACGACTTACCCAACTCATATTTGATATTGAACGGCAACACAATTCCTCAATGTTCTAGACTCATCTCCACGTACTCGAGTTTGGATAGCAAATATATCTTCTCAACGTCCCAGACTTATCTCACCTTACTTGAGTTTGGATGATGAACACATCTTCTCAACATCCCAAACTCACTTCATCATTAGCATCGGCTTCATGCATGTTCCCACGATGTAGCACTGGATAGCATCTTTGACATCTCCCACGTATCTTTGGCCATTTGTTTTTCGGCTAGTAGGAAGAACGTATCCTGTGAGACGCCTTAATAGATACCTTCATCTTGATTGCCCAAGTTGCATAATTGCTCGTCGTGAGTATCGGATAATGTAGCGAGATGACGGAACTCATCTTCGCTATCACAAATGGATTATGCCTCGTCACCGGTGACATAACCTTTCAGAGAACGTGGCATGATCTTGGACACTGAGAAACCATGTGGATACGACCCCATGCTTGTGATGAGTAATTGACGAGTATTCTGGAAAGTTTGAGTTTGGTTTGTGCGCTTCATGCCATGTTGGCATTTGGCTCAATCGGGGTTGGTTAGTCGGACTTGAGGCGTATTCTTTTTCCCGTTTGAGTTCTTGGGCCATTTTATGCTTGAGTATGACTCATTAATGCTAATTGTGATTACATGTGTCGAGCGGTACTATGTGATGTGTTTCTTGTCTGTGATGGCTGCAGGACATCGAGGCAGAATCGTGGCGAGACACGGGATGACCGAACTAGACGCAGGCGGTGTCGAGGTCAAAGCGGTCGAGGTGTGCCGAAGACGACATGGACTCGAAGTGGTTGCGAGGCTTGAGCGGCAAGAAAGGAGGAAACTTCCCGGAAGGTGCAGGAGAGGCGTTTTGGTGAATACGCAAAGCTGTGCTAAAGAAGGTGGATTTGGTTAGAGCTAGTGGGTAAAGTTCAAAAGCTTAATGGGCAAAGCAAATGTGAACCCATTATGCCAAGGGTATAAATAGATGGTTGTCTCCTACATGGTGTGTGTGCATGAGAGAGTAGTTAGGGCTTTTGCTTTGTGTCTCCTTCTTTATGCTTTAGTGGTTGAGAAGTTGGAGAGAGCAGGAGTACGTTGTTTTCATCTCCCTGTGTGTGTTAGAGAGATGTAATGAGTTCTTGAGTTTGGGAGAGATGGAATGAGTTGATACTCTATGTAATCATTCCTCTGATTTCAATCGCGTATGGGGACTCCTTTGTAGTCATCTCCTTTCAATTTGAGAAGGATTTCTTGCTCTCTGTGATGAATTTCATTTTCAGCTTCTCTCCCTGTTCTTCACTGCAGTGATTGATCTATTGTTGATTTAGTGATTTGCTTGTTTGATTCTTCTTAGTTCTGAGATGGGAAGAGATTCTTGGTCCCTTGGGCATTCCATTTTCAAGGGCAAGTGAAGGATTCAATGGTTTTTTATGATTTGTCAAGCTTTCGTCAAAATCTCTTTGTTCTTCATTTTTTAGGGTTTCATGGCAGAGGTTCCTTGGATCTTCTCTTTCCCTTCATTAAGTGGCTTAAGATTCGGGCTTTCAGGTGATTATATCATTGCTAAGGTATTTGCAAAAGCTCAAGATCAAAGGACATGGGAATGTTGAGTAATTTGGGACTTACCTCCTCACTGTTTTATTTTCAAGTTTTAGTGAAAATCTTCATTTCTTGATCTTGAGGTGGATTCTCTTGGATTCCTAGGCTCTACATGCTATTTATGTTGTAGTATTGCTGTTCTGGGCAGAGAAACCTAGAGGAAAATCTCAAATTTCCTTTTTGTGTGAAGTTCTCGAGTTGCAGTCTGAATTTCAGCTCTTGCTGTTTTCTGGAACCAATGCCCGGTCTGACCGGAGGAGACAGGGCGATCCGACTGGCCCTCTGTAGGCGGTCCGACCGGCCCGTTGTTGGCGGTCAGACCGGCCCACTGCAAGCGGTCTGACCGGCCATCTTATGTTGGTTTGACCAGCCTTCTGCAGTGTGTGCTGTTTTGAATTTCAGTTTTCTTATTTTTCTTATGTGTTCTTGGTTCTCTTTTCTCCTTGAGGTGTTTGAGTCTCCAGAAAGCCTAACTTCTTCTTCGTAGCATCAATTGTTATCGGAGAAACTGTTAAGTGGGTACTTCTCGGGGGAAATTTTAAAGAACGACATTCACCCCCCCCCCCTCTGTCATCGATTTCGATCCAACAGACATGGATCAAGAAATCAGGCATGCAAAACTTCTATTACAGACCGACGGAAACTTATTTTCGGATTTGGGGTAGACATATGTTGAGTACTGGGATTTGTTTTTTCGTTTAAACTGAGGGACGGGGAAAAAATGTTGTTTTTCGCTGTCACCCGTTGGATGGTTCGGTTTCTGCCTTTAACTGAAGCTACAGACCAAAAACTGGATCATGTCACCAAGACCTTCGTGGTTGCTCACTGGGCTCCCGCCACCGCCATCGCAACCTTGCTCGGCATCACTGGCTCCTCATCGACGCCGAGAGCCTCCTCTTTCTCACCCGCATACAGCCGCCTAGCTCCTCCGCCTAGTGCCGAGCTCCACCGTCGCCTCCTCCTCGCCCAGCTAGATCCTGTCGCTGAGACCTCCATGATCACTTGCTGGGCTCCCGCCACCGCCTCTCACTGGGCTTTCTTCAGGCCTAAGTCTTCAACTAAACACCAAATCCTCAAGTCTATCTGTTCAAGCAAAAATCATCAGAATACCAGGCTACCTTGTGCATCACTTTTTCTCAGGAATTCGTACAGCCCACAGGGTCTCGACCAGCTACCCCAGTGTAGTCCTGAATCCTGATTCAAGCCGTGAAGCTGTTTGGATATATGACCCAAAACCAATTCGGACCTTGTTCTGCAAGTGTACGTAAGGGTGGGAGTGGGTTCGGTCTGCTCCAATGGATCACCGATCCAAACCCAAAATTGCAGCTAAATGGATTAGAGGTAAGGCCGAAAAAGAAAAAAAAAAAGAACAAAAGGGTCCAGAACCTATCGATCCACCACCCCTCGATCGACCTCCGCCAAGGAAGCCTCCGTCGGCACCGCCGCATCCATCCCTACCGCGGTGGCTAAGAAGAACAAGTGTGCTACTGGTGATCGCCTCTCCTCGACCCGCCGCTGTCGACGGCCTCTCCACCATGTGCTCTCATCCTGCGAGCTGCATCCTAAAGATCTCGCTGCTTTGGAGGTACAACTACATTCTTGTGATTTTTGAACTGTTCCTGCTCATGACGACGACGATGGAGAGATCCTCTGTTGTTTCAGGCTACATGTAAATTCTTCAGAAAACCCGCGATGTTCCCTCCAGACTTTGCATTGTCTCTTCCAGAACTTGCAGCATTCGATATGTGCCAGAAAAGGTCCATATTGCTCAGGCCAGCTTGGCCTTGGGGATACAGAAGATCAGTTCAAGCCATACCTTATCAGGTAATATATGTTAATTTGGCTGAAACAGAGCTATGTGCCATGGTCACAAACTCTGGCTGTCTTGTAGGTCCCTGCAAGGCATCAAAATCATACAAGCTGCAGTTGGATCAAGGCGAACAATGCCTGCACATTTGGACAGGATGTATTTGGGGGGTTGCTAATCTTTGGGACAGCTGATGTTAACTGCATTAGCAGTCCTAAGTTGGTGGAATCACTGATGGGCATCTTTGTGGTGCAAGCCTCTATAGGAGGCTACTTCTCTGCAGTTCTGTCCAGAGAGGGCCGGGATTATACTTTCTCTTGGGGCCGTGCTGAGAGGCTTGGTCATAGCTCAGATCTTACTGATGTTGAACCTCGTATACTTTCTGGACCACTTGAGGATGTTCTTGTCGTGCAGATTGCTGCTGGCAATTGCTTTCTCCTTATGTTGGTCTACCAGCCGACTAGAATGTAAGCACTTGCATCTTTGCCCTTTATTCATGGCTGGTCTTATTGCAACAATATCCAATAAGCATGTCCATTCACATAATTGAACAACCTTGCTTTGAAAGAATTCAGGTTCATGACATTTTTGTGATATGGATAATTACATTCTCTTGAGAGTACAAATTTTGATCGCGCATGTTAAAACGCAGGTTAGTGTAGTCTGTAGGCTGTGGTTTAGGAGGCAAGCTTGGGAATTTGCAGCAAGAAAAACGAGGGTATCCTTCAGTTGATTGCACATTTTCAGGCATTCAACATAAAGCCGATGTCAATTTTAGCTGGCACTTGGCATGCCGCCGTCCTGGGCTGCGATGGACGTGTATTTACCTGGAGATGATGAAGAATGCATGACCCTCCCCACTTGAGCTGCTCTGGTTCTCTTTTTTACATGGCATTTGGGTTCTAGTTTGGATTATTGTCCCTTTTGCGCAATAAAGATGGCACTTTTTTGCAATTTGGTTGATACGTGCGTCCTTCTATGATTTCACTATTGAATTGCGATTCTTGGCTTGTCAATTGCGTTCCTTGTTTCTTTTGAGTTGGGATTCTAGCTCTTAGCTATTGTGTTAGTAGGCTCCCCGAATCATTCAGTAAGAAAAAAAGGTAGATCCATATGAACCATTGGGCCATTGGTTCCATTCCATCCGTATGAGATGGACCAACCTGTTCATTCCGTATTCTGTTCTATATTATTTTCTTAAAATCGGAGTGAGACATAAATAATATCAAATACAAATACAGATAGTTCCGGTCATGAATACGGAATGAATACATGGCGAACCGAATATGGATTGTCTCGGTCATAGATATTTAGTCGGATATATGGCAAAAACAGAAAGTATATATGTTATACATATAAAGATCAGTCAACCGTACTATATGTACAAAATGCAACTACATTAACTTCTTTGCATCACTGTCCACAGGGGCTAGTTAAAGAAGCAGCAACTCAGGCGGTTCAATATGCAAATTTTACCGATAGGAGTACAAAATATGCTGTGGCAACAGGGATGCTCCTGTTAAATTGGGAAAATACATCTTCGAAGCATCCAATAGAATATTCTGTCCATCCCAATGCTCATCTGCATCCAAGAACAATAGTACAACACTCACTACCACTCCAATAGAAGCAGCAAGCTCTCGAACAAGAAATCAATGGACGCCGACCAAGATTAGGCTCACGCGACCACAAGTCGAGACCTGGGCAGCGAGCTCGGCGAACTCGGCAGCGGGCTCGACGGCGAACTCGGCAACCTCGACATGCTCGGCGGCGACACGGAGAAACATCGGGCGCAGAACGTCCCGCCAGCGTGGGCGCCCATCGAGTTCGCGGGAAGGAGGACATAGACACCCTCCTCAATGAGAGGATGAAGGGCAAGAACAAGATGGACTAGAAGGTCAACAAACTGCTTCATCAAAACTGGTTCTACTCCTACTAGATTTGTTGCAGTTTCGCATGAATCGGCATGCCAGTGTTTCGATTAGCCTTTTCCCCTAGCTGTTTCATCCGGATCTTACCCTTTTGCACGGATTGGAACAGAAAATCGTGAATGAATCTTGTTAACAAATTACCGAGATTTCGCTAAATTTCTGAGATTTCTGAACACATTTGAATTTTTCTAAAATGGTGGAAGGTGGCAGACTCCAAGAAGAACGCCCTGTAGGTCCGCTTCAAGACAAGCAACAGTCCAATCTCTAGATAGCTGTATACCAACTTCAGCGTAAAACCAAAACGAAAACTAGTCTACAGCTTACTGCCTGATTGCACATTGTCTTATCCACTCAATTAACAAATGTGATTAGCAATCTGTTATATTTTGTTATTGCCGTGCGTAGCTGGCTTGGCTAGCGCCGGGCCGCCAGGGAGGTGGGTGGAGGTCGTCGGAGTTTTTTTTTTTTTTTTTTGAGACGGAATAGATATACTCGTATTATTTTCCGAAAGACTAGACTAAATAGTCACGAAGATATCATTGATCAAAGTTAAAATAGTTTGATATGTGACTGTAGGGAGTAGTCCACATCTCCTCTAATCAACTCCACTACTAATTAACAATTAATTAATAGTGGTGTTTGAAAGATGATAAACTCCAGAGGAGCTCAATGTCTACATTGACATTCGTTAGTCTTTACCCCAATCAAGCAAAAATTCCTTTGTTGACAAAAGCAGTGTGAAGAGATTGTAATTAAAATATGAAGGACTAGGTCTTGCAAACCTTCTCAAGAGCATGTTTTAATTGGCCAAGTCAAAACCATTTGTTTTGCGGCCAAACGCATTCAGACAAGCAACAGTCCAGTCTCTAGATAGCTGTATACCAACATGGCAAATTAAGTTGTTGCTAGGTGTAACATCCTGAAAATATGAACATATATAGGAGATGTGTAGCCTTTGAATTATTTTGAAGTCTATTTTGTCAGTATTTGGAGTTCTTCTGGATTTCTCTTTGGTTTTTGTGAATGAGGTTCCAACAAATTAAATATGAAAAATGGAAATTAAAAGGACCTGGGCCAAATCTTGGCCAGGCCAGCCCAGCCGGCCGTTTTTCCCCTCCTTGTAGACCATGGCCAAAGCCGGCTCTGCCTCACCAACCAAAGCCCGAAGCCCACTCGACCGCAGCAGCCCATCTCCGTGCCCGCAACGGACAATGGCATGCCCTGTGCTTGTGTCATCGGGTCCCGTCTCTCTTCAATTCTCCACTGTCACCGCGTTACTACCCACCTGCCCCGCAACCTCACTCCGTCGCCTCGCTCTGCCGCGGCGACCCACCTTTTTGACCACGCGGTCGCATCGGTCCGGCACCCAAGCAACCGCCACCAACTCGCCTGACCACCCCCGTCAGTTGCAGCGCGCTCCTACTTCCGTCCCTCCCCTGTTCCGGGCATCACCATGCCTGTGCCGCATTAACTTGCCGTCGACCACTCGGCAGCCGCGCACCTGCTCCCATCGCTTACGCACCTACCCCGCACGGCCCTGCCGCTCTGTCACCTCACGCCATGCCCTGCGTCGTCCACGCCTTGACCCGAGGTCGATTCCATGACGCTGTGGCCATACGACTGCCACGCCGCGGCTTCGACCGCCCAACTGCCCTCCCCCATGCTGACACCTTTTCCTCGGCTATAAAGCCTCGCCCAGGAGCTCCCAATCACTCCACACCACCCCACTGAGTCTCCCACTCCAAGCAATTAGCCCCTCGAGCATCGTAGACCCCCCCGCGACCCCCTTCTTCCCCAAGACCGGCGAAGGAGCTTGCCGTCGATTGTCGCCGCCGCAGTCCAATTCCTCTTCACCAAGGCATCCCCGGAGCATCACAACGCCATCCCCGCCCTCGGCCGGACCTGTCGTCACCTGAGCTGCGCCCGCACCGTGCAACCCCCTTCGACCACCGCCATTCCACGTCGCCAGCTTGCCACCAACCCTCCCATGCCCAGCCGACCGTTGAGGTAGCCTCCTAAGCCCTCCTAGATGCTCCCTTCCTGATTAATTGGTCCCTGGTGCCTTGAGCCGTCATAGCCATCGTTCCCTGTTCGGCCCCGCCGCCGCTGCACGTGGTCGTAAAGTTATTGTAGCCACAAGTCATAGTAGTGGTCGTAAAATCACTGTAGAAACCATAGTCGAAGAACCCGTAGTCGTAAAATTACTGTAGCTGCAAGTCGTAGCACGAGTTCGTAAAATCATTGTAGCATCCACGGTTGTAAAAGTACTGTACCATCCATTGACGACCATGCGGTCGAAGTTACGACCACACGGTCGTTCTGACCACGTGGACTCACGACCACGTCTAAACCTTGTAGTCGTAGCTCCCTACGACCACACAGGAAGTCTATCGACCGTACCCACCCTTTCACAACGTGGTCGTAACCCTCTACGACCACTCAGAAACACCCACCGACCACTTATACCGTGGTTGAAGCCCCCACCGACCACTCACACGTGGTCGTAGCGCCTTACGACCATGTTCACCCCGTCACAACATGGTCGAAGCACTCTCCGACCACTTTCACTCCCTCACAACGTGGTTGTAACCCCTTACGACCACGCCTGCGAGTATCGGGTCGTGTCCAAGTCATTTACGACCACTCAATATCGCTTACGACTGCTCAAAAGCACTTACGACCACTTCATAGTCGTCTATGACCACTCTATGTTGTTTACCACCACTCCGTACCATTTATGACTGCTCTGTGTCATTTACGACCACTTCGTGCCGTCTACGACCACTCCAAAGTCATCTACGACCACTAAGAACTATTTACGACCACTCTGCGCCATTTACGACCGCCCAGAGTCATTTACGACCACTCTGTGTCAATTATGACCACCCAGTACCGTTTATGACCGCTTGTCCCTGAGCTACGACCATGCGGTCGTAACCGACCCCTGGCCTCTACGACCATGCGGTCGTAACCGACCACCTAGCCGCTACGACCACGTGGTCGTAACCGACCACGCGATCGAAGCCACAACCATGCAGCCGTTTACAACCACAGCAGCCGAACTTACGACCATGCGGTCATATTTACGACCACGTAGTCGTTACGACCACGTTGCCATCTTGACCATCGGCCGAGGGTCCCACCTATCAGACTTTTAGCTTTTTCGCGAATTTATTCGGACTGAGAGCTTCAAATGGCCATGACTAATTCAATTTAACTCTGATTTAATTGAAACAAATTTCTAAATTCATCTAAAATCAAATCTAACCAATGGAACCGAAATCATTTATTTTTGAGTTCATTTGAATTTTTCTATGGGAATTTGTTTTCCATGCTGATTTTTTATCCAAATTTTCGCGCACGTTAAAATAGCATATGAGGCTCAAGGAGAAGAAGCTAAAGCATCTGCCCAAGAAGACCAAGAGCCAGATCACTGTGACCAAGGCGAGCCAATACTTTGATCATGTTGAATCTAAATTTTTTGCAAAATACTTTTGTTTAAATTATCAAATTGTATGCTGTTATTTTATATGCAAATACATGTTTAATTTAAGATTCTAGTTAGATGCCCATTGTTTAACTTGATTAATGTTAAACCTCCTTTGGAATATTTGAATATGTGAACCTTGTCACCCAAGCAAAATAATAATAATAATTTTTTGAAAATAAGTCCGTAATTATATGCCATGCTTAGTTTGTTCAGATACCCGGGGGCGTGTAAATGCCCCAATCATCACTTTTAATCATGAGAAAAACTGGTTGGGCGGTCATGGTGGTAATGACTGGTATGTTGTGGTATAATTATTCTATACTCTCAAAAACCTCAAATAGCTTATCTATTTGGGCGGATGGTTCGTGGGTATGGTGCAGTTGTGCACGGGAGTGTGGTTTGTGGTAGAACCGCACAGATAACCCTAAGGACTAAATCTTGTCATGACCTCTTGTGTAAAACAAGTACAACCACAAGTCTGTAAGTACAACTTGGCTTTGTAAATTTACCGGACCCTAAAAGTCATCATCATCGGTGGAGGAGATGAGGTAGTGCAAGCGGCGGTCTGTGTGACAGCTTGAAGGGGACACTTTGTGAGTGACGTTCATCTGCGACGTGCTAGCAGTATGGGAAGTGAGCTGCTAGGCGCATAGGAGGGGAACATCTTGCACAACTTATGGGACCTACCGCAAGCGTGATAAGACCATATGGTTGAGCTGATGGAAGGGGCGAGGTGCTTTGAATGGTTACTGTGATGGTTTGCTCAACCACATGACTAAGGAATCGTGTTAGGCAACGAGTGAACTATCTCTTGTGGGTAAAGTGTCCAAACTCTGCAGAGTCAAAACTATTTGAATAGCTGTGCCCACGGTCAAGGGCGGACATGGGAACATAACTAGATATAGTTCTATTTCCAAAAACTTTGTGGTAAAGTGAGAGATATGGAGGGCAGTGGGAAGCCCTAATTGGTGTTGTCCTGGGTGTCATCCTAGTGGTAATGTAAGCGACTATAATGCTGAAAGTCTAGCATATGGTATAGAGACCATGTAAAGGTGGATGGTCTCTAGATCACGGTTAATAATGCATTCTTTACACACATTATGTTTTGGGTCAAACTGCTAAGTCATAGGAAGTTTTCTATGCAATGTATTTCAAAATGCAACTTCTGGCAAATAAAACAACCGAGCCTTCTCTTGATAAACCATGCATACTATCTACTGCATTCTATGTATTGGCTTGCTGAGCATAGTGGATTGTTCTCACACTCGCATTACCAACCCCAGAAACAGGAGCCCAAGACCACTACGCACATGAAGATGTACCTGCTACGGATGGAGGAAGTAATACCGAAAACTAGGACGTTATTCCGCGGTTTTGGGGTCCAAGGCGAATTAGACAAAGGTGTCGTGTGCCTATAAATATTGCCTAAGCTTAGGTAATATTCATATGGCACACATTTACCCCCAATTGTTTGCCTATGGATTATTGGCCTTACTTGCTTTTGCTTCTGCTACTGTTCTTTGTAATGTAAACATTTAGCCTGTTCGGCTCCTATGTAAACTTCGCCCAACGTTGTGTAATTTCGAACTGTGATATGTAATATTATGGCTATGCGATGTATGAAATGATGCAGCAATGTATCTGTGTGCACTATCTACTGATCCAGGGAATAGTGCAGTGAAACACAGAGGATTCTGGATTGAAAAATCCGGATCTGACACTAGGTTACTACTATTCTCTTTCCTAAACGACATATATATGTACTTACTTCAGCTAATTTATAATTTTGCAGATGCCTTGTAGATTAGATAATTACCTTTAAGTCATATTTAGTATTGCATGCAATGCTCTAATATTTTTGAGATATACTTATTAATTTATATACTTGTGTATGTTTATAGTTATCATTATATTTTTTGTGAACATTTTATATATATGTAGTGCCTAGTGTTGACTCGCTATTGAGTTTTGTCCTGGAGACCATATGGTGGCGTCCAAAAAGATATATTTGGTTTAACAAATTTTGTCGATGCACCGTTTCTTCATCGAAGTAAGGATTACTGTTTATAACGCGCGTAAGCCTCCGTTATACCTTTTTGAATTCATCTTACAAAATCAAGAACAACCGAGTGCTGATGCACGCCACACGTGTTAAACACAAATAAGGCATCTACCTATGAAAGAAAAGAACATCTAGATGAGCAGAATATATATATATATATATATATATATATATATATATATATATATATATATATATATATATATATATATATATATATATATATATATATATATATATATATATATATATATATATATATATATATATATATATATATATATATATATATATATTGACGCTGAAATGGGACACCAAGGTGCCGGGCACCAAGCCTCCCTACCTTTGGATTGCTTTTAGATGCGTGCTAGTGCAATGGTATATAATATATCATGCATGGTAAATCAATCATAGATGGAAAGTCTTAATCATGGATGGAAAGTCTCAATCACACTAGCACACATCTAAAAGCAATCCAAAGGTAGGAGGTTTGGTGCCAGACACCATGGTGCCCTATTTCATCGTCCTATATATATATATATATAGGACGATGAAATAGGCACCATGGTGCCCGGGCACCAAGGCTCTCTCGCCTTTGGATTGCTTTTAGATGCGTGCAAGTGCAATGATATAACATCGATTTGGAAAGGAAGTCATTGATATAGCATGCTGAATCAATCATGGATGGAAAGTCTCAATCATGGAGCTGGACACCATAGTGCCCTCGTTATATATATATATATATATATATATATATATATATATATATATATATATATATATATATATATAATATTAAGCCTTTTCTACTTCTAGGTGTAGTTACTCCTAGTTACTCTCTATGCCATATCTCGTAAAGTAGGGAGTATCTAACGCAATGGAAGGTATATACATATATTATAAGTATATAAGACCATCTAAATGGTATGTATACTTTTGGCCTAACTGGTGACAATAACTTCACGTGTAATAGACCATATCTAGTTGGGAAAGTAACTGATGTTTGGCCTAACTAGTAACAATAACTTCATATTTGTCTGATGGTAACTTTCACATTATAATACTACATAAAATTACTGCTGAATCATCACTCATGCACTAGGGAAGCTGTGAAGCAAAGTGCATACATACACATACACATACACATACACATACACATACACATACACATACACATACACATACACATACATATACATATACATATACATATACATATACATATACATATACATATACATATACATATACATATACATATACATATACATATACATATACATATATATATATATATATATATATATATATATATATATATATATATATATATATATATATATATATATAGATGGGAGATGGGCCGTGCTTTTCCTGGCTAGCCTAAAGCACGACACAACCCAATGGGCCATGTTGGCACAGCATGAATGGTGTGCCAGGTTGGGCCTGGAAAGTCGATACGATGGGTGGCACGGCACGGCCGTTGTGGCGTGCCATGCTCGGGCTGGCCCAGCCTGGCGAGCACAGCCAACAGGCCAACGCTGGCAGCCGCCTCGGCCTCGCCTCCCACCTCCCGTCATCCCCAATTCCCCACAACACAAGCCATCACATTTGCAGAGTAGACAGAGAGGGAGTAGAGGGGAAGGACCGAAGGAGTATACCTTAACCAGAGGACCTTGATGTTGTCACGGGTAAGGCGGAGGTCGGATTGCCGAAGGGTGTTCTACAGGTCATCCTTGCTATCATCGACAGCTTTCCCGCTAGCTGCCAGCTTGACCTCCACCCACCCCAGAGCCCGGACGATGGCGACGACCTCCCCCCACCCCTAGAGGCGAGGAGGGCGATGATGTAGAGGGGGTCATCGGGGGAGGAGGGAGGCGGTTAGGGGAGGTCAGGGGAGAAGGGAGGTGGCCGGGGGAGGAGGGGGTCACTGGGGAGAAGGGAGGCAGCCGGGGGAGGAGGGACGCGGCTGGGAGAGGAGGGAGGCAATCGGGGGGGGGGGTTTGGGGAGGAGGGAGGCATCCGGGGGAGGTCAGGGGAGGAGGGAGGCGACCAGGGGAGGAGGGATGCGGTGGGGGGGGGTCGATGGAGGAGGGAGGCGACCGAGGGGGTCGGGGGAGGTGGGAGGCGGCCGGGGGGTCGAGCAAGGAGGGAGGCGGCTAGGGGAGGAGAGGGTCGCCGCGAGAGGAGGGAGGCAACCGGGGGGGTCGAGGGAGATGGGAGGCAATCGAGGGGGTCGAGGGAGGAGGGAGGTGGCTGGGGGAGCTCGGGAGTCAGGTCATCGGGGCCTCGGGGGAGGACTGAGGAAGTGAGAAGGGAGGCAGCTGGGCGTTGCTTTTGAGGTGGGGACCGTGGGGTGGGGGAGGCCGGGAGGAGTAGAGGTAGTTAGGAAGAGCTGGTCGTGTTACTATCTGAGTGATAGATGATTGAGACAACAGTCGGGAACAAGTAACGTTCAGATTTCAGAAGAAGCAACGTTCCGAAGCAATAGCTCTCATTTCTTCAGACTCCCTCTTCTATAAATTCACTTATTTCTCATTTCTTCATAAGCTATCCAATCTCTCATTTCTTCAACATCCCTCTACACTCCCTATTTCTTTAACATCCCTCTACACTTCCCAAGTTCCCATTTCTTCAACATCACTCTACACTCCCCATTTATTCATCATCTATCCATCGAATATGCTACCAAGGAATCGAAGCACCAAAGAGCTCCCAAGCGCTATGCAGAGGAATCATAGCACAAAAAGAGCAGCAGGATGCCTTAGTGTAAGCTCTCGTTGTTGCCTTGGCCTTGATTATTCGGAAACTTTCGCACATGTCAAAGAGGAGCTTTTTCATGTTTTCCGTATGTACCATGACAAGTTTGGCAGCAGCGGAAGATCGGAGGCCTCATAGCAGACGCAACAAGGAAAGACAAACTTGACATCACATTTATGGAAGAAGCTGGAGGGCAAGTCTACTTGTTCGTCCTCTCAGTCTCAAGTGGCCTCCAAGTGGAATTCTGTCTTGGAGTTGAACCACTACTTGGAGTATGATTTTGCAAATATTGATCCTGATCTTACTGGTGGAGACAAGATAGACTTGCTTGAGTGGTGGAAGAACAACAAGTGGATATTTCTTGTGCTATCACATTTCGTACAGGATGTTCTCCTGGTGTCAGCATCCACTGTCTCTTTAGAAGCGACGTTCAACATGGTAGGGAGAATAATCAAAGAAAGAAGATCATCCTTTATGCCCAGGATGGTGGAGGCAATCACATGCGCCAAAGACTAGGAATTAACTAAAGAGCGGCAACAGCATCAAGTAGAGGATCCTAAAATCGTGCAGGCACACGCTGACGTCGAACGTATGAACGACCTAGACATTGATGATTAGATACTATGTACACATGTTATAGTTAGTATGTACATATATTGTTACAGTATTCTTTTCCTTACTCAAAGAACCCCACTCTGGGGCGTAAGGTTTTTAATGAGACATTAACATTGTATTTTTAAAATATGAAGGAAATTTCACTTTTTTCTGAAATATTTACGTCATTGTGTGCCCATGTTTTTATGCAATTAATTCAATTTCAACTAGTTTTTAACGAGGCAGGTACAAGAGAAAGGAAGATGGCGGTATGGTTACTTTGCTCTTGGTACAACTGTCCATGCTTATGTTCTTAATGATTTGCCTGTTACCAAGAAGAATTTGAAAAAGATAAATGTTGCTCTTGTTCCTAGTTCACTAGTTCAATCTTTCTGTACTAAGAACGTTAAATCTAGCAAATCCACTCCATGTAAAAGATGTGAATTACTAGAAACTAGACTTAATTCATCTCAAGAATCAATTTAACAAATGTTTTATCATGAGACACTCTCTTGCTCTGACTATCGTAGTCTTAACATTGAAGTAGAAGTATTGACTAGACAACTTAATAATTTGCTAAAAAAGATAGATTGGCTCGGTCTAGTGCTTTTAAGAATCTTTCAAATGAATTTGTTAAGTGCACATCTTGTTCCTCACTGGCTAAAGAACATGAGTATCTTAAGTACATTTTAGAGATATTTTATTTTGGTAAGAAGAATTTGAATATGATCGTACTCTAGGATTTAATTTTGTTGAGCATATCAAGAATAATCTTCCTAAGGTTATTAAACTTCTTGAACCTAGAAAATTTAAAGTAAAATTTAAACCAAAACTAATTATGTTTAAATTTCCTGGTATTGTGAAGGGTTCATCTACCAAAGGTGGTGCTATGGAGTCGTTTGATGCGACCACTCATCAAGTCAAGTATCAATGCACTCATTGTGATAGATATGGTTATTTGGTTCAATTTTGCTTTCAAAAAGTAAAGAAAGAAAAGAAAAACAGGTTAAGGAAGTGTTCTCCAGTGGAGTTTGTGCAAGCTCCTTATTGTTGTGTTGCTACCTCTAATCAATCTTTTGTAGGTTCGGGAGCTTTTGTAACATAACCGATTAGACCAGCTTTTTCCCGTGATCAGACCAGCATGGTCGGACTAGAGTTTTGACCAACATTTTCTACTCGATTAGACTGGTCGGTGGTCAAACCAGTCTTGCAGAGGAGATCAGGTCATTTTCGACCAGCGTTTTTCACGCTATCAAACTTGTTTGCAGTCAGACCAGCCTTGCTGAGGCGGTTAGGCTGCCCCATGGTCAGATCAGTGTCTCAACAATTGTCTGATCAGAATTTGACATAGGCTAATTTTTCACTCAACTCTTTATCTTTGCCTGTTGTTTCTCCTATTCATCGTGTATCTCAGTACTGGATTCCTAGATCTTATTTCACTAAATCCAGTATTGTGGGATCGATATTTTCTATGATGTAAGATCAACTAACGCAGGATAGAGAACATGTGCTTGATTGGGTTCCAACCTTTTACGTCATTGCTTGATTAGAACATGTTCTTCACATTCCTTGATGGCTTCCAAGAGATTTCACTTTGTAAGAGATCATGTGGAAAATGTGATGTGTCCTACACCTGGTTGGGTCAGATTTTTAGATTGCTCATATATTCTGGGCATCAAGATCTATAGGGATAGATCAAGAAGGCTAATTGGATTAAGCCAAGATACGTACATTGACAAGGTGTTGAAAAGGTTCAACATGCAGGATTCCAAGAAAGGCTTCCTACCTATGTCACATGGTATAAATCTTAGCAAGAGTCAGTGTCCTAGTACACCTGATGAGCGGGATAAAATGAATGCGATTCCATATGCTTCGGCTATGGGATCCATTATGTATGCCATGCTTTGTACACGTCCAGATGTCTCGTATGCTTTAAGTGCTACAAGTAGATACCGATCGAGATCGGTGAAAGTCACTGGATTGCCGTAAAGAACATCTTGAAGTACTTGAGAAGAACTAAAGATGTGTTCCTCGTCTATGGGGTGAGGAAGAGCTCGTTGTAAATGGTTACACCGATGCTAGCTTCCAAACCGACAAAGATGATTTTAAATCGCAATCTGGATTTGTGTTCACGCTGAATGGCGGTGCGGTGAGTGGAAGAGTTCCAAGCGGGAGACGGTTGCTGATTCTACAACGAAGCCGAGTACATAGCAGCTTTTGAAGGCGCTAAAGAGGCTGTTTGGATCAAGAAATTTGTTTCGAGCTTGGTGTGGTGGCTAGTGCCTCCAGCCCAATGGACCTCATTTGTGACAATAGTGGGGCCATTGCGCAAGCCAAGGAGCCTAGATCGCACTGAAGTCCAAGCACATTCTACGGCGATTTCATCTCATCCGCGAGATTGTGGAGAGAGGCGATGTGAAGATATGCAAAGTACAAACGGATTTGAACATTGCAGATCCGTTGACAAAGCCGCTTCCCCAGCCAAAGCATGAGGCTCACACTAGGGCAATGGGTATTAGATACCTACATGGTTGACTCTAGTGCAAGTGGGAGACTGTTGGTGATATGCCCTAGAGGCAACATGGAGATGTTGAATATATCACATACTATGTTTATGATACATTGCTTTGTTCCTTGAAATAGACATTATCATTATTGATCAATGAGTATGTGACTTATTCATGAGACTCTTAATGCCAAAATGTTGCTATTTCTAAATGATCCATGATCATATATCATATAAGGAACAAATATGATTCAAAGATCAGCATATGTATTGATTGATGATCATGTCTCATGGATCATGGTATGGAGATACCAAATCAATAATATGGACATGTGTTAGTGAACATATGTTGGATAGACCCGCCATGAGACACTGCAGAGATTCCATGTGTCATTAGTTGGTCTCAAGTAGTGTTTATGTAGAATCCTTAGACTTGAGATCTTCATGGTTCCCAACATGCGTAGTAGCCTATTTTGGGACTACTAACCACTACTCCGTAACTGGGTAGTCATAAAAGTAGTCTTCGAGTTTGCTATGAAACATGTAGTGGGATGTGAATGATCAAGATAGAATTTGCCCTCCTTATGGGAGAGATATCTCGGGCCCTCGATGTAATGGATTATGAAAGTGCATGGCCATGCCAATGTGATTGAGGAGTCAATCACAAGTTTATAATCCATCACGGAATCGAGAGAGTGATTGAGCTATTAAGAGGATGACACAGTCTCGCCTTGAGCTTAATCTATATCGTGAGGCAAAGGGATTCGTACATGAGAACATTACAGTTCAGCCGATATGATCTTTACGTATACTTTGGGGTTAATATGTCTTGCTAGAGGCCGCTATTAACAGAGGTGACCGGAAAGGCGTTTCGGTCGCGACCAAGTATACGTGAACCTCTGTGGTCGCACACTTAACGGGTTGGAACACTAATTCGAATGTGATTCGGATGTGGGCTCAATTCGGATAGAGATCCGGATAGACTCCTATTGGGCCTCGGTCCACGAGGCCCAAGTGAGGAGGTCTATATATATGGAGGTGGGGGCTGAGGGATGGACACACGCTTCTGTTCCTCACGAGCAAAACCCTAGCCGCCACCTCCCGAGCCAAACCCTAGCCGCTCGCGATCTTTGGTACACTCGCGATCGGCGTTTCAGCCCCGGACGTGTGGATACCGGTGGAGGCGCTGCTCGTTGCGGTGTTGATCGGCATCAACAAACTACAGATTGGAACGGACTCGTGGTGTGGTTGATCGCGTGGAGGAGACGATCTGTTCGGGACGATCGGCTACTTCCACTACTACCTCGACGCGCGTGGTTGGATCGGCTTCTCCAACTCTTCTTCCGCTGTGCTGCGCGTCTAGTGGTAACGATCTATGATCCCTCCTTAGCATGATGTCCTGGTGTGCGCGGTAGAAATTTTTATTTTCTGCTATCGTAGCCTACGCGCGTTCCTTCACTCGGTACTCGGTAATCGTGGGTTTCGCGATCGTGGTCGGTGATTGGTAGTCAAAGGCTTTGTGGTCGATAGTCGTAGGTTTCACGATAGTGGTCGGTGTTCGGTAGTCGAAGGCATTGCGATCAGTTGTCATAGACTTCGTGGTTTGTGCTAGGTATTCGTAGGCTTCGAGTGGTTCAGGGCCAGACTAGTCGTTCTGAGGGTGGTCTAAGGTTGATTTTTGGAGAGCGTGAAAATTATGGTCATGGATGATATGGTTTGTGTTTGTTGATAGATGAGGGTGTGATTTGTGTGTGTGGACTAATGTCGGTCAAGTTGGGAAGAAATTGTGCTGGGAAAAATGTTCTTTGGTCTTTGCATGTGTAGGTTGGGCGTGGAGACGGTCATGGTCGGTGACAAGGAGGACTGAGACTAGGATGGGGAAATCTGAGGTCCAGACGGTGAAGGATATCGTGAGGTGGTCGGGCTCACGCTGGAGCATGTGGAGATCAAAGGGGATGATGTGTAGAGAAGCTATGGGAGGTGTGGTCCTAAAGACTTCAACACGTGATGAGTTAGGAGTTGTGGAAGGAGCCCATAACTTGGAAGGTTTAGAGATTTTATAAAACCTGTGTTTGGAAGGATTTCGGGTCGCTTGATTTTCGGAACAAATAGAGTTTGGTGTCTGTGTTTGATGTAGACATGGTTTAAGGTGTTAGCCTACAAAAGTAGGAAGAGACTAAGGGTTAAGGTGCAATTTTTGGGAGAAGTATTGAGAAGGTCCTGTGAGCACTTTTAGGTGCAATTGTGAAGACACTTTGTAGACCCATAAAAATCTAGCAATAAACATCACCTTGATGGAATCCTATTCTTGATTTGCAAGAAGTGTCGAATCGCCACTGGAAAATAGAGGGGATATGAGTACTCAAAAGTAACGATTACTGGAGTGCTCTATCTTGAAGTTTGAGAAAGTGCAGATCGATCGGAGTTCGAGTTCGTCTGAACCAGTTGGCGTTGACAATTGTTGAGCAGTCTAACACCAAGCGGTCGAAATTAAATCAACATCTAGTAAGTTCAAGCACTGAGCGAATATACTTCAAGTAAGTTAGATTCCTTTTGAGTTTTGAAAAACAGCTGCAATCATTCACCCCCTCTAATTGCTATGATCGATCCTACATGATAAGTTTTAATTGTATGCACAAAAATGTGCAATTAGACCAAATCAAACAGTTGAGGAGACCAGATAAACAAAATCGGACCTACCAATGATTTGACTTCTGCCATCTGGAGGGAGAACTGCATTATTTATATAATTTAATATGGATTTCCTAGTTTATTTTCATAAGTACTGCCCAAGTTCCAAAATGAGTTGGGATCAATTCCTGCCATTATGATTAATTAGTTTTGGAGTTTTGCAGCACGATCGATACCAGCCGACGCCTTAGTATGATAGGGAGAACTATTTCGGTTTGGAAAATTTTTCATTGGGTGTCCAAAGGACCATAATCATCAAAATATCGGTAATTTTGGTTCAAATTTCGTTGAAATTGAATTTGATTTTGAATTTTTGCTGAAATTTTAGAATTTTAAGAAAAAGATTATAAAAATGGGAGAGATGATTTGGATATTGAATATAGATGAAACTTTAGTTCTGTTCAATCAATGAAGCCCCTCAATTACTAAGATTTACATAATCAGACCATTCAAACTAATGGATCTGCAACGTCAGCCGTGAGCTTTAGTTTGAGTGAATTAATGGGAACTTACACAAATTGGACAAGATCTGTTATCTAGACTTTTCCAAATGCATGCTGATTTGTTATCCTACCATATCAATAAGCTTGTGAATCCATCATATTAATAAGCTTGTGAAATTTCTTTGAAGGGATCTAACAATATTCACTACTACAAAAGAGACTATACTGGACGGCTATATCACAGACGGTTCATATGGAACCGTCTGTACTTAAACTATCACAGATGGTTTGTTCTAGTAACCGTCTGTGATACTTTCACATACGGTTCTTAACACGAACCGTCTATGATAATTGAGACATCACAGATGGTTCGTGTTAATAACTGTTTGTGAACTTTCATAGATGGTTCTTAATACGAACCGTCTATGAACTTTCACAGACGGTTCTTAATACGAACTGTCTGTGGCAATCCAGACAACACATACCTTATTGTCGTATGAACTACAGAAGATATACTGAGACGAGAGTCAAATTCGAGGCAAATTTATTACTAAAGTCCAAAAAAGAGATTCCCATATTTTAATCTTCTAGCTTCATATGCTTCTTCTTCGACTTCTGGAGTTGGAGGATCAGCCGCTGAGTTCTCGAATGCCGTGAAGATTGTCCTTGCCCTCTTCACTTCCTCCTCTAGCCTAGACAAATCATTAGCATGGCCCATAATCTCAAAGAGAATGCCATGATAAGTTTCCTCAGAATCGGCCAATTCTGCTTGATCGGCAAGGTTATCTGTGTGTTCCTACACCGCCGCAAGAGTTTCCTCCGCTTTGTGCATATTGCAGAGAAGAACGAAGCTGAGGGCAGTTTCCCTTTCCTAAGCGGCAACGAGACACCTCCATCGACGGCGGATGATGAGGTCCAGCTAACGGATGCAAGCGAGACAAGGAAACCTCGGAAATGGTGATAATTAGATGTTCAAACATTGGATTCAATTGTACAAATCACTCAATATTGTGCTTAATCAAACAATTCATTCAATTTAATTCATTTGTGATATCTGTGTAACGATTTTTATTCTATATATTTGTGTGAATGTGTGTGATCTGCTGGCGGTTTGTTTCATTTATCTGTGCTATATACGTGATGTAGCTTGTTTTCAGAAGGCATGGCTAGCATATCCTGAGGCTAGTTGAAAAACGACAAATAAAATTGCTGTTGAAATAACTGTCACAAACGGTTCAGTGTTGAAAACCGTCTTTGATATCTATATCTCAGACGATTTCAAACACTGAGCCGTCTATGATATAAACGATATCACAGACAATCTTTGTTATTAACCGTCTGTGATATTGTGTATATCACAGACGAAAACCATCTTTGAACGGGTTTTTATAAAAAAAACCGTCTGTGATAGTCAACTATCACAGACAGTTTTTCTCAAAAACTGTTTGTAATATGAGTTTTCACAGATGGCTTGGGAGCCGTCTATGATAACCACATATTATCACTGACACATAAACACAAACGGTTCAGGAACCGTCTGTGATGACGGTTCCGAACTGTCTATGATAGGACTGTCTGTAGTAGTGATCCCACCATATCTGTTATCTAGACTTTTCCAAACGTACGTGTTAGAAAGTTCTAACAATAGTTTGCGGAAATATATTCGATCCCCAAGGAAACATATGTATCATCTGCTGAAAAATAGTCCAATCCCCATGTCAAATGAAGAATTTTCAGCGGAGGCACGCATTCAGACAATCAACAGTCCAATCTCTAGATAGACTTTTCAAATTAAGTGGTAGGTTTAGTACTATTTTCATTCCTAGACGACATATATCTACTTACTTCAGCTAATTTATAATTTCGCAGATGCCTAGTAGATTAGCTAATTACCTTTATGTCATATTTAGTATTGCAAGCAATGCTCTAATATATTTGAGATATATACGTATTAATTTATATACTTGTGCATGTTTATAGTTATCATTACATTTTGGGTGAACATATTATATGTATGTAGTGCCTAGCATTCACTCGCTAAAAGTTTTATCTTAGAGACCATACTGGTGATGTCCAAAATGATATATTTGGGTTCGCTAATTTTGTCGATGCACCGTTTCTTCATCTGTGATGCCCCATGTCATTATTATTAGAACATGACATTAGACAACAGATTATTTTTCAATAAGAATATCATCTTAATTATCAAATAACAAGCCATACAAATTAAGGTATTGTAGCGAAACGATAGTTAGAGACAGTACATTCTTATATCAATACCTTTACCGCGCATGGCTAAAGTATTTAATATACAACTTCTTAATAGCTAGAGAATGTACATTCTTCTTACAGTACATTCTTCAAAACACATAAGCTCGAATCCGCTAATTCCTAAGCTTTGATTCATATATCTTAATCATACCAGTTTCTCTATGGCCTAAGTGCCGCTCACGCGCTGTGATTTTCTTCCAAAGTCGTTTCCGGTATAACAGGGAGAACTATTTGGGTTTCAAAAAATTTTCATTGGGTGGCCAGAGTACTAGAATCACCGAAATATCGGTAATTTTGGTTCAAATTGAATTTAAAATTGTACTTAAAGTTTAGAATTTACAAAAAAGGTTATAAACAATGGTAGAGATGAATTAGATATTGAATATATATAGATGAAACTTTAGTTCTGTTCAATCAATCAACCCCCTCCATTACTAAGACTTTCAGAATCAGACCGGTCAAACTAATGGATTTCAGCATCAGACTTTTAATCTGCAACGTTAGCCGTAAGCTTTAGTTTGAGTGCATTAATGAGAACTTACACAAATTGGACAAGATCGGTTATCCAGACTTTTCCAAACGCGCGCTGATCTGGAGGAATTATCCCACCATATCAGGAAGCTCTTGTGAAATTTCATTGAAGAGATCTAACAATATCCCACCATATCTGTTATCTAGACTTTTTCCAAACGTACGTGTTATAAAGTTCTAACAATAGTTTTGTGTTAATATATTCGATCCCCAAGGAAATATGTGTATCAGCCGCCGAAAAATAGTTTGCGGGGACCTAGCATCTCAAGTCTTAGCGTTAGAATATAAAATAAAATCTTTTTTTCCCGTTGCTCCATACCTATCATGCATATTATCTCCCATGCCAAATGAAGAATTTTCCGCGCAGGCACGCATTCAGACAAGCAAAAGTCCAATCTCTAGATAGCTGTATACCAGCAACTTGTCAAATTAAGTTGCTGTTAGGTTATCACTATTCTCATTCCTAAACGACATATATCTACTTACTTCAGCTAATTTATAATTTCGCAGATGCCTAGTAGATTAGCTATTCACCTGTGTAAGTCATATTTTAGTACTATTGCAAGCAATGCTCTAATAATTTTCAGATATTCTTATTAATTTATATACTTGTGAACGTTTATAGTTATAATTACAATTTTGGTAAACATCTTATATACTACGCAGATCATCTCGACCCGAAGGTCTTTGAGCAAGAGTACAAACCTGCCAGGGATTTCCACACGGCATCGACTGCAGCTGGCGTCGATGTGCCAGAGGAGGCGCTCCTCATGCCAAACGCGAGCTTTCACGTGCTTTCATGTGCCAGAGGGGGCGCTCCTCGTGTCCGTATCGCTGTCTACAAGGCATGCTGGAATTAGGGATGAAAACGGTCGGAAAACTCCTCAACCGTTTTCTACTTCTACATTTGAATACGAAAACGAAAGCGAAAGCGGTAAAGCCGGACACGAAAACGAACGCGAACTTACGGAATATCGAGAATTTCAAAAACGAACCAATTCGAGCGGAATTATGTCAAATACGGTCGGTATACGAAAATTTAATACGGAATACCGACCTGTAGGACCAAGTGCATAACAATTAACAAGTGACCAAGTACATAACAATTACCAAGTGCATGATCAAGTTCAAGTGCATATAATAATTAACAAGTGCATGACCCTTGGTCTTAAGTATTAACACAATAGCCGAGACAAATACAATACAAGTCTAAAACAAGCAATTAACAGCTAGCAGAACATCTACAGTTCATCAAAGATCATCCATGAGGTCGGATCGCTTTCCATATCTTTTGCTTCCTCATTGTCCTCCTCAGAGTCCTCATCCCCCTCCTTGTCCTTTTCCTACAAGTTTGCAAAGTGAATTAAAATTAGATGTAGCAATAGCATATTTCAGAGCAAGCAGTCAATAAACATACACATACCTCAATTTTCAGTTTAGCCACAACATTAGCCAAAGCCTCAACCTCAAGATCACTCACAATTGATCCAACCATTTTAGAATCTGAACAAAAAATGAGAAAGGAAAATAATCAATGCATTATTCTGCTGCAATTATAAGTGTCTAACTGAAAAAAAGATAAAATGAGCACCTTTTCTTGCTGCAAAGAACCCAATCCTTTGTGCAAATTAATGCTGTACCATCTCGGATCAAGACAACTACGATAGGGATCAACAACACGACCAGCAGCACTAAAAGCAGACTCAGATGCTACTGTTGATACCTGTATGGCCATTACATCCCGAACAATTTGCGAAAGGATAGGATAGTCTTCTCTCTTGTTTTTCCACCATGCTAAGATATCAAACTCACCAACAATTTTTAGAAGTGGTTCTGCAATATACCTCTCCAACTCATTTGACTCAACCATAGCAAGTTCACTTGCATCATATAAGAATTCTTCTAGGTCATGGTCTACATTTCCCATTAATATATCAGCTGTGTTACTAGGTCCAGGTGCAGCCCCTTGACTATTTTTCTTTGATGATGCAGGAGCAGAACTAACATAAAAGTTGTACAATTTCTTTACCACACTAACAAACTCATCAGGTTCAAATTGATAATGATCACCATAGAACTTCTTCATATAGTACTCTAGCAGCCTTTTCTTATACCTAGGATCAAGAAAACAGGCTACAGCTAGAGCAATGTTGGAATGCTGCCAATATTTCTCAAATTTCTCATTCATAGCAATTGCCATATCTCTAATTGTACCATCTCCACTAAAGCACCAATCATCAAGCAAGAGCTTTATATCACAGAAACCTCTATAAAATAAGTTTGCAGTAGGATATGAAGTGCCAGAGAGAATTTCAGTGAGATCATAAAATTTCTTCAAGCAGCCATAAATTGTCAATGCATTGTCCCATTCAGCAGAAGATGGAGAAATCTTAGCATACCTTTTACGATTTGAAGACTTCAGCCTAATAAATGCATCCTTGTAGTACAAGGCATCTCTCAGCATTAAGTAGGTAGAATTCCACCTAGTTGAAACATCCATCGAGATACCCCTCTTTGTATCCAACCCAGCTTCGGTGGCACACTTCATAAGCTCTTCCCACTGCAATGGAGACCCTTTCACAGCTAGTACAAGTGATTTGACCTTGCTGATTGTTCCTGAAATGACTTTCAACCCATCTCTAGCAACCAAATTGAGAATATGGCAGGCACATCTAACATGAAAAAACATCCCATCACAAACTAGGGAACCGTTACCATTCTCTTTCAGATCTGAAATTATATCATTGACAGCCACTTCATTTGAACTAGCATTATCCAAAGTCAAAGCAAACAGTCTATTTTCAATGTACCATTTAACCATAACTTCAGTGAATGTCTCAGACAACTTTGCACCAGTATGCCTTCCTTTTACATTGAAAAAACCAATAATTCTCTTTTGCATACGCCAATTATCATCTATCCAATGAATAGTAACACACATGTATCCTTTATTTTGACATGAGGTCCACATATCCATTGTTGCACTAAAGCGGCACTGGAAAGTTTTCAAGTGTGCATACAAAGTTTCCTTTTCTTCAAGATATTTGTCCATTATTTCTTTCCTAACAGTGACACGGGACTTTATTGGAAAGCTAGGACGGAGAGATTTTATGAAATCAACAAGATACTCATGCTCAACTATATTGAAAGGATATTCATGCATGGTTATTGCCAAATTCAATTTCTTCAAGCTAGCTTCTTGGTCATATTTGTAAGGCTGAACATGAGCGATTTCAGCATGCGTGGTTCTTACCAACATTAAGCTGTTGTTGTCCCTCCACAACACTGTGCTTTGACTTCAAATGGTTCTTGAATGCAGTTGTCCCACAAGCGCCCTCAGCTCTGTACCTCTGCTTGCAATTGGGGAAATTGCAATATCCCCACAGCTGCTCAAACTGCTTTCCATTCACCTCTAAAATCTCCAATTTCTTGGTGAAATAATTCCAGACAATCGATGTGCATTTCTTAAACCTCCTGCCAGAAAGGTGAGCCTGCTCTTCATCCTCGTCATCCTCTTGGTCATCATCTTCGATATTAATCTGCGGGGCTGATCTTGTGGTTGTTCTTTGGTGCGCCATCTCCACTGCCACTGGTGTCAACATTTGGAGCTTGACTTGCAACGGAAGAAGCCATCACTGATGCTGCTGTAGCTGGACTTTCACAAGTTGCATTAGAGTTAACACTTTGAGATGAAGGCCTTTTACTCCTTGATCCTGCCAAGAGCCAAGTGGCAGTAATAATTAATATGATTTTTTGTTGCACAGGTAGCTAGCATGAACAATGTGGTTCAAGAAGTGATCAGTGCCCATTCCGCTGAAATGCATGTATTTATCTTGAAATTATTAGAACATAGAAGCTTAGAAAAGGTGTGCGGATTTCCTGCTCCCCTTTCAGGCAGGCATCTGGGAATAATTTAAGCAGGAGTATGGGAAAACACTCAGTAAAGCATTTTGAGATGTACACGTGCATGGCAGATAGGAAATATCAAGTTATCACCAGATTCCGAGAACAAACTATTTGAAGAAACGGAAGTAAGGATAGAAGCAGAATGGTAGAACTTATCATACTAAGGATTGAAACAGATTAGCATCTTTCATTGTACTTTCTTTTTGCCTTTTGCCTTGCACCCCATGTAATTGCATTTCTAAAGGTTCGGTAGACAAATGGTATTCTCGGTTACTGTTACTGTTTTAAATGTACTGAGCTCAAACCACACTAAAGATTAGAGATCCAGAAAAGTAAAATAGGCATGTGATTATGTAATTATGATGCTTACTTTGTTGATAAACTTCGAAATGGATCATGCTTAATCAAATCAAATTGTTTCTCTTTTTTTTGGAGAAGGTAATCACAATGTTATTGACATAATAAGGATTAATGACAATGGTAAACGTGATACAATACCACCATAAAGCTTGTCACACAAAGACAACCATCTGCCTGGCATTTCTATGCCAGCCATATTCATATACTAACCATTAATGACAAAGCCACCAAAACAATAGCATGAAATTTCATTTTTGATGGGAAACAGCAAGAAATTAATCTTATCCCTCCTCACATAGCATAGATGCATATATAGTGATATCCTCAGTAAAAGGAGTACTAGAATTACCTGCTGCTGGAGAAGCCGTTGCTGCCGCTGCCGATGCTTCCGGCGGCGCTAGAAGGTGGCGCACGGATTTGCTCTTCGTCTTGCCCTTCCTCATTGCTGCAGGACCAGATCCACCTTCTCCAGTGGGGGGCGCCATCGATGGGCGTCGGCGGCTTCAGCAGCTGCACGGGCATCTATTAGCACTAATTTTCCATCAAGTAGCCGTGTAGCATCTATTAAGTATATGCACACAAAATAAACCAGTATAAGAAGTACTAAGAGTAAAAAATAGCTGTACTGTGACAAGACTCAAGTGTTCAGGATAACTTGTAATTATGGAGCGAAATGTGGATGTTGCATTTGTTGATACAAAATATCGGCCAAAAAAAGAAACGACCGCATCATTGATGAAGAAATATAGAACACAAAAATTGAAACGAATTAAAGAATAACAGAGCAATTCATACAGTGGTTGGAATAAATTAAAACAGTTATTAGAAAAACCTTGCATGACTACTAAATGACAAGCAAAAGCATACCCTTGTAAACCAGGAAGTATGGCATTTCAACTTGACAGCATATCCATTTGTCTAAATTGTGACATCGAGTTCTCACGAAAATTTAACTTGGATCATATATAATCCATCATCGGTTGTTGAATCTGGTTCTTTTCGTGACATATAAGAATGCAAGGCATCACATCTGACAAATGCTAGCTCCAATAAATATACGTTGGAGCTTCATTCCAAGCAAATAGATGTAGTTGTCAAACCAATACTTATTATAATACCATTATCAGCTTAAAACTAGTACATGTCTACATTTTGTCCATGCACTCAAAATCAACAGCTCCATTAATCCAAAAGACTCAGCTATCACTATCAAGAGTCAATGGAAAAATCGGTCACCACATTAGACTAATTATTTGAGAGGATTGATGGATGCACACCCTGAAATCAAGTATCACAGTACATCGGAGAACCTGTCTTCAAGTGAAGACCAATAACGCAATGGGTAGGCTAAACTACCCGTGTAACCACTTAAGGATTCCAAATCGCACAAATACTAGACAATGTAAACAAGAACTCACTAGGATGTGGAGCAGCAAGCGCAGAGGATGCACTCGTACATGCCATCGAGCTTGGCGCAGTCGGCCTTGGTCTGGGGGATCTCCTTCCCTGGCTGTGGCGACGGATCCTTGCGCTTGAGCCACGGCTCGACGGAGGGGTTCGACGGAGCGGGCGGGCGCGGAGTTGCCGGGTGAGGCGGCGGGGCGCGGCTGCCGGGTGAGGCGGCCGCGCGGGGCGGCGGAGCTGCCGAGGTGAGGCGGCCCGCGGGGGCCGCGAGCTGCCGGGTGAGGCGGCCGGATGGCACGCGGCGGCCGGGTGAAGCGGCGGCGCTGCTGGAGTCGCGTGCGGGGTGCGGCGCTGCAGCCGATAGGAAGGGAGGAGATAGCCAGGAGCCAGCGCAGAGGGGGGATTAGGGATAGAATTGGGCTGGGGCGCTGGCCGGCGGCCGCTGGGCTCCTGGGCTGTGAGACGGTGAGTGGATTTTTAGTGGGCCAAATACGGTTTAAACCGTATTTACAATACGGTTTATTCCGAATAAAATGTAGAAAAGTAGAAAACGGTCGGAAAACGTCTAAACCATTTCCGCTCCGTTTTCGAATTTGGTATTCCGTATTTCGAACCGAATTCGAATTTGTCCAAAAATACGAATTCGATCGGGTTAAATGTAGAAAACGATGCGGTTCGGTACGGGATATTTCCGTTCCGTTTTCACCCCTAGCTGGAATGATGCAGCTGGATGCGATGATGCAGCTGTCATGCAGGTGATTGATCATGCCATACAAGATGGAGTTGATCACGTACACTCATTATCACTTAGTGGCCCAAGCTCTGAATTTGTAACAACCCATTTTGGGGATAATTAAATATTGTGGCTGATTTCAAAATTCATAGTTTAAATTTAAATTTGTATTTTCAAATTCGTTGAATTTCTAAAAATTCTCAAAAATTTTGTTGGGCATTGGCCCATCTCCCACCTGGCCTCTCACCCCTTTCGGTCCAATAGCCCCCAGCCCACCCGGTTCCCCTCTCTCCCTCTCCATCCTCTTGTCCCTCTGCCTCGGCCCTTCTGAGCTAGCTAAGCCCTCCCCCCCCCTCTGCGCTAGCTTGGCTCCCCTTTGTCTAGCATGGTCTATTTAAACTCTGTTGCTTTGTAATATTAATATTTGGTACAATCATACCGTGTATGAAATGATTCAGCAATGTATCTGTGAGCACTATCTACTGATTCAGGAAGTAATGCAGTTGTTTTATAGACAATTCTGGATTGGCAAATCCGGTCCGACAATCTTATCCACCCAATTAACAAATGTGATTAGCAATTGTTACATATTGTTATTGCCATGCATAGCTGGCTTGGCTAGTGCCGGGTCACCAAGGAGGTGGGTGGAGGTGGTTGGAGTATTTTTTGAGACGAATTTATACTCGTATCATTTTTCGTAAGGCTAGTCTAAATATTTAGGAAGATATCATTAATCAAAATTAAAATAGTTCGACCGAATATGGATTTTAGGACGTCAAATATGTTTTGACTGTAGGGAATAGTCCATATCCCCTCTAATCAACTCCACCACTAATTAACAATTAATTAATAGTGGTGTTTGAAAGATGATAAACTCCAGAGGAGCTCAATGCCTACATTGATATTCATTATTAGTCTTTACCCTAATTGTCAGACCCCAAATTTCTAGTCAATGATGCATTATTCCCTGGATCAGTAGATAGTACTCATATATACATTGTTGAATCATTTCAGATATGATACAGTTGTACAAAATAGTAATATTACAATCATCAGAGTTAAATAGACCACATCGGGTTAAGTTTACAATAGGGTCATTAGACCAAATGGTTACATTACATGGAAAGCGGAAAAGGTAGCAGAAGCAAAAGGGGAAGGCACATCTCATGATAGGCAAGTGATTGCAAAACCCTATATGCAACCGATATTACCCAAGACTTAAATAATATTGTTGCATGCATGGTAGTCGTAATTGGCTAGACTGAGGTGAGACTCAGACTACTAGAACTAGACTACTCTCCACCATCTTTAGTGCCATCAGCTCCTTGGTCCTCACAGTATACGTAGTGGCCTTGGTCCACAGGCTCTGAAGGGTTTTGAGGGGGAGGGTGAGCACAAAACAATGGTGCTATGTGAGCCAACACACAGAGTGCAATTATTTATACATGCAAGGCTGACCAAGGAAGGCTAGGGTTCTTTTATTTGCTGAAGGCATCAGTTTGAAATTATCAATATTAGAAATCCCTATGACTTAGCATTTTTGTCAAATTCAATTTGTACTAAAGAGAATGAAATTTCACAATATTTATATTTTGTGAAATTTAGCATCCTCCTTATACTTAGTTTAGATTACTAGGGTTATATCCACCCAATTAACGACGTTGGGTTACATCCACCCAGGAAAAGTCCAAAATCAGGGTTACATCCACCCAACGAGTTTTCATCCCACCCTAAATTAAAAAGGTTTTGAAATAGATCTAACTCGAGTAATTTCCCATACCCACTGTTGACCGTGGGCACAGCTGTAGTTTATTCTCTACAAATGTTGTACATCTTTACCTATAAGAGACAATCAAATTGGTATATATTCACATGTTTTCTTTGATATGTAAATCAAGGAGATTATCACAAGACCTTTACAATGAATCCCCCAGTATAAGCTACACCCACTAAGGTTTCATCTTCGGATGGTTACGTCTGCCACAACCATACCCCCTCTTGTGCCACACAATACTACTACAGAAAAGGTCATCATAGATGATTCAAAAACGACATCATAAATGGTTCATCAGTCGTCTGAGTTTATGAGTCAGTAATGATATGAGGTCATCACAGACGGCTTTCAAACCACCTATGATGCAGACTTTCACAGACAGTTTCTACTAAAACCTATCTGTGATGGTCAACTTTCACAGACGGTTTTAGTGGAAACCGTCTGTGATATATGATTTATCACATACCATTTCAACTACAAACCGTCTATGCTATTAAACAAGCACAAACGGTTTGTAGTCAAAACCATCTGTGATAAAGCATATATCACAAGTGGTTTTTGCTAAAAAAACCATCTGTGATAGCTGACTATCACAGATGGTTACAAGTTAGTAACCATCTGTGTTATTCTTTTCTATTCATAAATCTATTTCTGTTTATTGGCTAGCCTTAGGAAATGCTAGCCATACTATCTGAAACAAGCAGGTAAACACAGTATATATACATCCAATTCATATTCATTCATTTCAGGAATAAGAACATCCATTTCACAAATCAATTAACTAAAGTGAAACAAATTATCCATCCATAAACAAATGCACATATGAACAATTAAGCTCAATCTTATCCCAGTGAAATTCATTCTACATTGTGGAACTCTCCATCTTCTTTTATGATTTTAGAAATCAAGAAGTACGCACACTATGTTGGAGGTTAGGACATTCCAATGGAGTTGTAGCAATGAATGCAACCTGTTAATAGGGAGATCAATGTCGAGCATACATATATAAAGTGATAAGTATGAAATAATTATCGCAGATTGACAAACCTGAGGATCATTGGTCTTCGCAGAATTGAGGAGTAATTGCATGTTATGGCAAACATAGAATCGACAGGTGTTGCCCAGTGGCTGCTGATGGCACTGCAAAAATAGAATTTGTTAGTTCGAGAGGCATTTGTAACACCCCAGCCAATCAATGACCTGGAATGCTACCAAACTAATACCATAATAAGGAAAAACTAATATTCATCTTACAAAATTTCGGCAGAACCTCCTTTGTTTATTGAGTAAATCAAAGGTTCCAACATGCATAATCATTTGATATGAATAACAGAAAGCAAAATTCTCTTATAAGCAAAACTGGATTATGTTCACCATCGCACTCATAATAATACTACTTAGTTAAAGAACGGAATCAATGTAAAAGAATTCTAATCTTTTATTACATGTTGAACCTATTAGACATTAATCAAATACCACTTGAATTAATCAGCGAATAGTGTTTAATGTTCTTTCTTTCTTCCATGGTGATTAGACCGTGCAGGTGCAACCAACTAATCCTTCTTTATTCCCATGCATGCCGATCTCATGAAGATACCTAAAACAAACAGCAACCACAATAACAACAACAACAAGAGTGAGTTCAACGACTCAGCAAATATAATAAATGGTAGCAAGAATAAAAGTGAACCTCATTTCACAAATTCATCCATCAATCATATAAATAAACCATGATATGCATTATGATCAAAAATTCCTTTATCTCTTCTCTTTCGCATTTTACTGGTAATGCGGAGTGTGCATCCGTCAATGCACACCCATGCTTGTACCCTCTGGTACAGGGACCAATTGCCCATACTCCTCAAGTATGGGGACCTTTAGCCCGTCATGTCATCAACACGACGGGGACCTCGACGCTTGGTCATCTCGTGACCAAGACTTCAATAAATCAGCATGATGCACAATGTGAATGTCTCAACAAATAAAACTTGCATTCACAACATCTATGCATCAGAAATTCTCCTGAACACTTTCAAATGCATTTGACCATAAACAATATCAACATACCATTAACATAATCAAGGTCACTTTTACTCATAACATGGATCAAACATCTACACACCAACAATCATCAACAATCCACACTATAAAGTTTAAACCATCATTATACTTGCCTTAACCACGAGAAAACGGGGAATGAGAAGAAGGTGCGGTCCCTGGAATCTGTCCTCCTCCTGAATAATAATTATAATGATTGCTAAGACAACAGTGGTGAGTCTTTAAATTAAATAAAACACCCCCAAACTAACCCAACATGATTAGCCTGAGTCAAAACCCCAAACCTTTCGGCATCCTATCTCCCTCTACGGACAGTCAACTTCAAAAATTCATATCTATTGGTACAGAAGTCTAAATAGGGTTTTCTCAGGCTTTCTAGAAATATAATTAAGTTATCTAACTAAACCTAGTTGGTGAGCCCTCCTGATTCGGCCATAATCTACCCGCACCATCCAGTTTTCTTAAAACATCAAATTCTCGTCAGGCTCTCTGGACAGAGCACTAAAAACACCATAACTTCCTGTACGAGTGTCAGAATCACGAGTTCTTGGACTTTCTGGGAAGCTAAGACAATTACCTAAAACTTTCATTATACTGAGGTTCTCTGATTCTCCCAATATATAATCGCAAAACTCGATCTCCCAAAACCTGACGGAAAACCCTCTGATCTGCAGAACAGTCCCGCTAATAAAATCATAACTTCTGCTACAGAGGTCCGAATGACGCGTTCTAGCACTTCATGGAAATATAATGACATCCTCTATAACTCTCTAGGCAAAGTCCAGACCTAAATCCCCACGAATCTTCCCCAGAACAGCCGACTAACCCGATCTGTTCTAGCAGTCCAGAATACCGACATTGATAACGCAATTAGAATATACATCTACTAGGGGAAGAACAGAGATTACCCTTGGCGAATCGCTGTAAAATACCACGAACACCCCACGAATTCCTCCTCTCCTTCTTTTCCTCTTTTTCCCTTCTTCTTCTTCCCTTCCTCCGAATCCAATCGCCTAGCTGCGATTTATTTCTTTCCCCCCGCTCGATCGGCAACGAATGGAAGTCTTGATCACCGGCAATGGAGGAGAGGGGAGGAAGAGGTGCTGCTGGAGGCGCAAGGGGCAGGGGGAGGGGCGGCGCAAAGGGGAGAGGAGGGGAGAGAGGGAAGATGGCGGCTAGGGTTGAGGGGGTGGGGCGCCCCCCCTTTTGGCCGGCCTCCCTTGGGCCAAAGCCCAGGCCCAGGTTGCCCTTTTTTTCAGAAATTCCCCTCTAAAAAAATCTTTACTTAATTCTTTCCTATAAGGTCCCTCCCTCCATTTAAATCGATTATCTCTCGAATCCTTTCTGGGATATTACAGCATTACTACGAAGTATTATATAGAATTAATATGTACTAGTGAATACTAAGAAATCTAGATCATGTCGCAGGGCGTCGATCCCTTCATTGGATTTACCTACCTTTGCAACGTACATGGTGAATGACCTACGTGATTCCAAAAAGTTAACCTTAATCATTGGGAAGGAAGGAAAGACTACAATATAGTTATCTATGGAGGAAATGCGTTTACCTATTGATTAATTGTTAGACAACTGTGTAGTCAATTTGTTCTTCTTTAGTGAATCAAGGTATATTACCTGTTCCATTTTGGTGTAATTACAATTAGAATCCAGTGGAACCTACACAAGTATGTCATGGTCATTAAATCTAAGTTCATATTGCTTATAAAGTACAAATCAATAAGTATAGCCACTAGTGCAGCACTTACTCTGGTTATAAGGCATAAGTATTAATTCCTTGTTGCAGTAAGCCACCAATGCCGTTGTCATGTAATCCTCGATGAACAGTGCATCCTCCTTGATAGTATCCATGGAGACCAAGCATGGGTCAGAGAAACTAACCAGTGATTTCATCAATCTGGCTTTAGTCACCATGTATATATATATAGACACACACAAAAGTAATGAGTTATACACGACATTTATTAGGATTACATAAACATAGACCATGATTGTAGACATAGTGTCCAGCATCGAATGAGTGAGGCATCGAGTAAGTCCTCGAAGATCATTGTGAAGACACAGTCATGAATATCATGCTGAAGATGATGCGACCTGAACATGATGGTGACACCCGAGTATCGTTGTTCCTCCAGCTTGTTGGCCCGTTCCATGTACCATACATGCAATCACTAGCAAGCCAGTCCTAGGGTTACGAGGCGCTCTTTTGGGACAACCAATGGCTCATCTAGCACGAATTTCTAGGCCAACGACAAGTAGGGGATCTCATTATCGGTCTGCATCAATTTGCCCTTGCTACCTTAGCTGTAGGTCGAATTCACGGTAGTCAACCAGGCATGAGATATAGATGCACGGCGCCCTTGCTGCGTTTGTGCAGGTAGCTCTAGTGCGGATAGCCCCCGTAAATCGGCCCTCAGGCCTTTTCGATAGTTCTCTTTCTTTTTGGAATTTTCTAGAAGATGATGCGTCACACGCATCTGGCGACGATAACAAATAATGTGTGGACGATATCTTCAAAAGATAATAGAAATGAGCAATTCTTGAGCCAATTCTTGATGAATTTGGAAGATGCAATTATTTGAAGCCAAGCCTAAAAAGAACTACTTAATTTGATAGGTTTTCCTCATTGAGCAATCATTATATGAACTAAGTTTTCCTCATCGAGCAAACATAGAGCATGAGTTTTACTCTAGATTGTTGGTAATAAAGTGATTTTAGCAAATTTCTCATGTTAATTCCAAAGTTAACAATGTACAACAAAGCATATGTTCAGCAGGCAATAAATGACATGAAAATTAAACAAATATCTCTCAGCTCAGATATAGCATTCAGGTCATTTATACAAAGCATTATGCTTAACTAAACATTAAAATGAGACTTAACTGACTACATAATGCATAGATTAAGAATTGAAGTATTGCTCTCGGGTGAAAAGTTGCACAAGTTAAAAGAAACTTGGCCTTCTAACACTCTTGTTAGTTTTCAACAATCACAGTGAAAAATCCTCAAAAATCTGCTAGATGCCTATGTAAATATCACCTCGGTGTAGTATCAATGTCAAGAGCATGCAAGAACAGTAGATTTTGACCTAAATAAGTCACTATTCACAGAGTAAAGCTATTGTAGCAATGACATATACATTAGGCAATTGCAGAATCAACAGATGTGTATATATATTTTCGGCAAAGCCTAACTATGATAGTAAGCAATAATGAGCCAGGTGTTAAATTAAAGCATAAGCAATTTGACAGAGCTGCAACTTATACTTCAGAGAAGTATTCTACTAACACATGAGACATCAAACTAGCTGAATGAATTTAGATTGTCACTGTGATTTTAGACTTGAAAAGGTTCCTCATTGAGCAATCACAGCACCCATAAACAATCATGCAAAGTCCCCCAATGCTACCACTTACGAGTTTCAGATATAACAGAACCGACATTAACTAGCACAACAAACTAAGCATGATAGTAAATATCAAAGTACAGAGGAAACCTCATAGCCGCAATGGTAATCTAAGCCACTAAATTGACGATGCGGGGGGAGGAGGGCCGCCGGAGTCGGGGGAGGCAGTACTAGGCTCGGGGGAGATAGTGACAGGTTCGGGGGAGGTGGGTACAGGCTTGGGAGGAGGAGGAGGGTGATGACCTTGGGGGAGGAAGGCCACCAGAGTCGGGAGAGGAGGAGGAGGGCAAGAACCTTGGGGGAGGAGTGCCACCAAAGTCAGGGGAGGAGGAGGAGTGCGACGGGCTCGGGAGGAGGAGGAGGAGGGCGACGTGCTCAGGGGGAGGCGGCGGCGTTAGTGGGTAGTACAATGGGGACAAACCCTAGTGCATAATATATATAGGGAATAATCACATACGATTCTATTTAAGAACCATCTATGATATTTACATCACATATGGTTCTAAAGTAAAACTGTTTGTAATAAGAAAAAATCATAGACAGTTATGAAGTAAAACCATCTGTAGTAAGAAAACATCACAGATGGTTTTACTTTAGAATCGTCTATGATGATATATATCATAGATGGTTTTACTTTAGAACCATCTATGATGTTCCCTACTCACATTCATATATATATATCACACATTCACATTCTCATATATATAAATGCAAATTCACATATATATATCGCACATTCTCATATACATAAATGCAAATTCACACACACACACACACACACACACACACACACACACACACATATATATATATATATATATATATATATATATATATATATATATATATATATATATATATATATATATATATATATATATATATATATATATATATATATATATATATATATATATATATATATATATATATATATATATATATATATATATATATATTACTCATTCTCATATACATAAATACAAATTCACATATATATCGCACATTCTCAAATACATAAATGTAAATTCACACATACATCACACATTCTTATATACATAAATGCAAATTCACATATATATCATACATTCTCATAAACATATATAAATGCAAATACAAAACATATGACACATAACTATTTCATTCATCATTCCACTTGCTTATTTCCTTTAAAAATTAGCCCTTCATGATAATCGACATGTATGTAGTTAGTTTCATCATGTTCTTCCTCTACCCTTATGCCGTTTCCAAAAGTGTTGGACTGAAATGGCGACAGAGGGGGTGAATGACGCTCAAATAAAAACGACCCCTCAAACGAACCACTTAGAAAATCTCCTTCAAAAACTATGTGAAGCTAAGAGAAGAGATCAAGGAAACTTACTGGAACTCAAGAACTCAGAGAAGAGGACAAGTACCCACAAGTACCCACTCTCAAATTTCCAATAGCTATAATAAGCTATGAAAATGAAGTGATGCTCACTGGAGGTCTAAAGAACAAACATAAGAAGACTCTACAAACAAAAAGATCAAATGAGCCCATCTGCAGACAAACCCTTAATGAAATGGTCCCTAAATCTCCAGGCCGGTCTGACCGGTGTGTGTAGGCCGGTCGGACCGCCCATCCTCTACCGGTCTGACCGAACTTACACCACCGGTCTGACCGCCCCCCTGATTTTCAGGCAACCCGAGAGCAGTTCAGAAAACTGAACTTTGGGCAAACTCTTCAGATCTCCAAAAACTGAAAAATTGAGGGTTTTGCTCCCAACCTTTCCATCTCAGAGCACCATAACAATATTCTAAATAGCAAGGGATGCTTGGGAAACAAAAGAGACCAACTCAAAATCAATAATTTCAGATTTGACTCAAAACCTGAAAATTACAGAGAGCTGCAAAGAAAACTCAAATTCCCATTTGAACTTTGATTCTTCGGCTATGAAACTTTGTGGATATCAAGTCAATAGCCTCTGGACTCTACATGCCAAGTTTCAAGCCATCTCCAGGAGGAAATCACATATTTGAACCAAACCCTAGAAATGCCAAAAACCTGAAACACTACAGAGTGCTCAACCAAAATCCAAATTTCTCACAAATCTTTGATCCTCTAGCCATGAAACTTTGAGGAAGACTAATTGATAGTCTCAGGGCTCTAGAAACCAAGTTTCAAGCCATCACACGAAGAGAATCAAGAACAGCACCAAAACCCTAGAAATGCAAAGGATGAACAGAGAAACTAAAAAAGTGCAAATTTTCGATTCATTCACTTTGCTCTTGGGAAATCTAATCAAATGATCTTGAGACCTATTCCCATCACTGAGCATCCCATTTTGCACCTCCACAGCAAGAAACAACAAGAAAACGAAAATCTCAGAAATCTCACAGTGGAAACATCGAAGGAAAAACTAAGAACACGGGAAACAAACTCAGAGATTTCATTTCCATATATGATTGCAGGAGATACAAAGAGCTACGTCCCCATACCTCAATTACAAACATAGGAATGGTTACATGATGCTTCAACTCCTCTTCTCCCTCTCCTAAACCCAAGAACTCAAGAACACAGAGAGGAGACTACAGAGCTACGGGAGACAACATATACAGAGACTCTGTCTCTCCCAACAACTCCACACCAACTAAAGCCTAAAGCCAAAACAAACTCTCAAAGCCTCTCTTGACTCTAGCAAACCCTAAATCTCTCCCCAAAGCCCTGGGAATACATGCAGCCACCAACACCTATTTATAGCCCTTGGCTAACGGGTTTCCAACCCGTTATGCCCGCTAAACCTGAACGGAACCGTCTCCTGCTTGTGCAGTTTTGCAAAATTACCAATTCGCCCCTCCTGCACCTTCTGGAAGCTTCCACGCTCCTTGTCATCCACGACTCGCAACCACATCGAATCTCCGCCGTCTTTGACACATCCGACCGTTCTGACCTCGACACCGCCTGTGTCTAGTCCGGTCACCTCGTGTCTCACCACGACTCTGCCTCGACGTCCTGCAGCCATCACAGACAAGAAACACATCAAATAGCACCGCTCGACATATGAAAGCATAAATAGCATTAATGAAACCGCATTAAGCCCAAACCTGTCAAATCAATAGAATATGCATACTAATCACTTTGACCAAGTTTGGCCAAGTCCGACCAAGCCTGATTGCACCACGCAACGTCAAGGTCCGAACTACCCAAACCAAACTCGACTTTCCTAAACCGATGTCAATTACTCATCACACACATGGGATGACCTACACATGGTCTCTCAAAAAGGTTGTATTCTTCCTCGTCTAGTACATTCTCAACTCCGAAAATCCTCCTTTTTCTGTGAAGAGCTATATGGCGCTTCTTATTTGCCTAGTTGGTTACATAGAAAACTTAAACAACTTGGTTAACGAGTATGAATGGTTCGTCTTTATATCTGACATGTTTAAGGTCCACGGTAGTAACACCGTACTTATCGATCTTAACTTGTGGGAGATAGACCCAATGGCATTGAAACAAGGGGATTTTGAAAAAATATGTAGCTGAGCTCCCAAATCTCCTCTATGAACCCATAGTAGGAGTTCCTCACCTATCGGTACTGAACACATTTATGCGGACACCGCTGTTCAAGTTAGTACTCTTTGTATTTTCAGCCTGCGTATAGAATGTGCACCTTTTTATGTCATATCCTTGCCATGTTACAACTATAAATATTAGCCCTTTTGCCAAGAATATCAGAATATCACTTGACAAGCTTCTAGCAAGTCACTCCTTCAACCATTAGTTGAACCGACTGTTGTGTTGTCTCTTGATCCAAACATTCAATCGCTCTGGAATCTACTATCGAAGTACATCCTTGTGCTGGTCGATATACGGGGATACTTTGGTCATGTGTTGCAAGACTGTGAAATGGGCTTGAGCATACGTATCCATATTTGAAGTGATTCTTTCCTTCTGATGGTCCCGATAACCTTGAGCCTCCCCTTATGGTGAGATCGAGGCACACCTATCGGTTCGACCTGAACCATGTAATCAATACAATACTCAATAACCTCTTTAATTGCATAACCTTCAATGATGCTGCTCTCCAGCCAAGATCGATTCCGTACATAGGACTAAGAATTCCCATGAACCTCTCGAACGGGTACATGCTAGTAAGAATACGGACCCGCACATTTTTATCTCCCATACAATATAAACAATGAGATGGACCATGATATCAAAAAATGATAGAGAAAAATACATCTCAAGATAACATAAAGTCGTCACCACCTCATCCTACAGAGTATCTAGTCCTTCAGGATAGATGACCTTCTAAGCAATTATGTTAAAGAAATAATATAGTTTCATGATTGCCTATCAGATCTTGATCGGTAAAGTACTTCTAATTGCAATAGGGAGCATCTGTGTCATCAGCACATAACAATCATGAGACTTTATGCCATTTAACTTCAAATCTTCCATCAAAACAAATTTCTTCATGTTGGCGGAGTAACCAGACGGAACTTCATACCATGCAAGTACTAGCACAGTTCAGTTCTCTCAACCTTGAACAGAGTATAACAAGCAGGGGGAGGTAAGTTCATCTTTTATCAGCCTTTGTCAGTGCTAACTCAAGCCTAATATCCATAGCAACCAAGTCAAGTTGTGCGTTGACACCATCTTTTGTTTTATCACGAATGTTTAGTAAGAGACCAATCAACCTGCCACATACATTCTTCTCTACGTGCATGACATCAATGCAGTGGCGAACTTCTAGGTGCTCCCAATAAGATAAGTTTCAAAATATTAATCTCTTCTTTTAGACGTTCTTCTCACAGGTCGTCGATTTACGTCCCTTTCTGAGCACAACATCTAAATTCTTAACCATATCATAGACCTCTTTTCCATTTAAATGCCTTGAAGCTAAACTGTCCTCCTCTCCGTCGAATTGTTTCTTCATCCTGCGGCATGGGTGAGCCCTCCGAAGAAACCTATGGTGACGCATGTACATGGTTTTGCATGAGTGGTTCAGTCACACACTCTCGGTATCATCTAAGCAGTGAGTACAGACTTTGGACCCTTTTGTACTCTGTCCCGACAGGTTAGCAAGGGCAGTATAATCATTTATAGTGCAAAACAACAAGGAATATGAAGTGAAGTTCTCTCATTTGAACGCATCCCATACCTGTACCCCTTCAATTTTAGTAGTTCAAGCATGGCTGACAACCTCGTATACTTTGACTTATAGCACATGAACAAAGGTTTCTCCAAGTCCTCCATCAAGCCTCGGAATTTAACAAACTCTCTTATCACAGTTCCCTTCTACATCATGAAGCATCTAATTTCGATTATCATCATGTAGCCTATCCAAATTGGACCATAATTGATATTACCCGATGGCATATCATTGACTCCGTCGGCGATGTCATTATTACTACATTCCTATGTAATCAGCTCTTGACCATGACTGGTCCAACGTGCATACCCTTTTTAGAAACCCCTTCAAATCAAGTGTGCTTTAATCTGCGCTCGATTCTTAAACATCTTTAGATTCTTGTAGTCAATACATGGATAATACATATATTCCTCCCTCTTATTCAATATATCCTCCTCGGTAGCTCTTGTAAAAGCAGATATACCATTAATGTACTCTTCACTCACACAGTTCCCAGCGTACATCCAGCTTCAGTCTTACGTTACGCATATAATAATTTAGTATTAAATATTGAATTAATTAATCAGTATACTAGATATATATGGTCTAAAGTAGCTATATGTAGCAATAATAATTAATTAAATTTAATTAAGTAGAAATAGACTATGAATTGACTAAATCCTAAACCATGCTAGATGTAAAATAATCTTCTCTCTACATTAGGCTAGCTAGATCTAAACCATCATCAATTCTCCTTTCACCAAAAGCTAGATTTAAATTATAATGCAATTAGGGACAAATTACTAACCATATATAGTCAAGAACTTAGTGGATCTACAAGTACTCTTGCCAAATAGTCTCCTTTCACCAAATAGCCTTAAAGCCCCACCTCCAACTCAAAGCAGTAGTATATATCTGGAATTTAAGATAGAGGTTAGATAGGCCTGCGCAAAATTAATATAGTGAAATTATCACAGACGATTTTTTATACAAAGCGTCTGTGATAACTTAATTAGCATAGATGGTTTTTAATACAAACTATATGTGAAATATCACATACGATTCAAGGAAAAAATCCATCTATGATATTGGGTAATTTCACAGACGGTTCTTGTTAATAACTGTCTATGATACTTCACAGACAGTTTTAATCATGAACCAACGGTGATATTACCTCGTCACATATAGTTTTTAGCACTAGAAGCAATATAGATAATCTCTAAACTAAAACCATCTATGATTGTATTTAAACCGGTGGTGAGGGAAGGCATGCCCAAAATGGGTTGCTTAACCCCATGCACACCCTTGGGCAGAGTCTCGTGGGCCAATTTGGCTGAAGCAATGGCCAGCAGCGAGCTCAGCAGCGGCCAACACATGGGGTACGACACCATGACGCTACACAACACTAGAAGCTGATCCATCGCTCTGGAGCATCTAGAGTTGAAGAGGAGCTCACCGGGTGTGACAGTGAAGCACAGAGGAAGGAGGTGGGCGGCTCAGGATCCTCGGTCTGCCGAGAGGCATGGGTAGGCGGGGGCGTGGACACGGTGGGCACGGGTCATTGCACAGGAGAGCAAGCGCGGTGGGCTGCACTGTGGGGGAAGGGAGAGGGGGAAGGTAGGCGGCACAGGCTGAGGGGAGGGGGAGGCGCAAGAGGTGCGGGCACGGCGGAGCCGGGCCGGCACAAAGGAGGGCGAGCAGTGTAGGCGGCGTGGGAGCACGCATGGCGCGGGGGTGCGGTAGGCGTGGCACAAGGCCGAAGGAGGCTGGGCCAAGCCTAAGGCCAAATGGGTCAGGGGAAGGGGAGATGGGCTGGACCGACCCAAGAAGATTTGAAATTTTTCAAAATTTGGAAATTCGGGCCAAATTGAGAAAACAAAATTTTGAGTTCAAATTTAAAATTTGAAATTGGCACAAGCACAAAATTATCCCAAAATGGGATGCTACCCTAATCAAGCAAAAAGTCGTTTGTTGACAAAATCAATGTGAAGAGCTTGTAACTAAAAATATAAAGGACTAGGTCTTACAAACCTTCTCGAGAACATGTTTTAATTGGCCAAGTCTAAACAATTTGTTTACCGGCCGAACGCATTCAGACAAGCAACAGTCCAATTCTAGATAGCTTTATACCAACTTATCAAATTAAGTTGTTGTTAGGTTACTACTATTCTCTTTCCTAAACGACATATATATGTACTTACTTCAGCTAATGACCTTTACGTCATGGGATGTGCTTTTATGATTTTCTCAATAGTGATTTGTATAATTTTTAAAACATGATAAATGGTGGATAGATGTTACTTACCTCTTCATTTATTTTGATATTAGTGTAACTTTTGTGAGAGAGGATAGTATAGAAGTGCTGCTCTTAAGTCATATTTAGTATTGCATGCAATGCTCTAATTTTTTTGAGATAAGAGAGTTTCATGGCGTTGTTTCTAAGACTGCCACATCATGTAAAATGAAATAAAACATGGATGAAATATCCATCCTCAATGCATAGTTTCATTATATTGTTTCATAGACATTTAATTTCATGACTCATATAGAGTTGGTAATCGTGCCAAGAGAGTTTCATCTAGATGAAACTCACTTCTTCTCTCTCTTCTTAAAAATATTGTCATATCATCAAAAATGCATATGTGGCAGCCTATTGAATGCAGATGAAACTCCCACTGAGACTGGCCTTAATTTACATACTTGTGTATGTTTATAGTTATTATTACATTTTTGGTGAACATTTATGTATATGTAATGCCTAGCGTTCACTCGCTACTCAGTTTTTTCTCGGAGACCGTACGGTGACGTCCAAAAAGTTATATTTGGGTTAGCTAATTTTCTCGATGCACCATTTCTTCATCGAAGTCAGGATTACTGTTCATAACGCGCACGCCTTCGTTATTCCTTTTTGAATTCTTCTTACAAAATCAAGAACAACCGAGTCCTGGATGCATGCCACACGTGTTAAAAATATAAAATGCATCTACCTATGAAAGAAAAGAACACCTGGTATCTGCACTAGTATATGAATGCATGCATCATTATTTGCCTGACCCTTTCGTAGAAACAGTGCGGACACCTGGTCTAGACGCACTAATATACGCATGCAGATCGATTGATATAAATAGCACATCGATTATGGTAGCTTGGCAACAACCTCACCATCATCGTTGCTAGCTAGCTGCATGCAGTATCCATCATCCATGGCCGCAATCTGCAACTTCTCAAAGCTGTCTCAGATAGCACTAGTCGTCCTCCTCCTCCACCTCGCTCTCCTGCTTCCATTGAAGAGATCCTACGTGGTTGGCCTGCAGAGCGAATCAACAAAAGTAGGAAACAATATTCATGTGTATATATGTCTTTATTTTACTGCAGATATAAATATATATTGGGCCCGTTGCCTCATTTTGCTCCTACAATTAATGTTTGATTCCATGCAGCTCTATATTGTGTACCTTGGGGATAAACAGCATGAAGATCCGGATAAAACCACAGCATCACACCATGACATGCTCACCAAGATCATTGGCAGGCAAGGAGACCAAGTCTATACAGATGTTTTTCTTTCTTTGCTTTTCGTCGTGTGCCATGCATGAACATATATTTGTGTAGATCAGTGACTGATAAAGAGAATACAATTTCGTATGATTTTGCAGTAAGGGAGAAGCCCATGATTCGATGATCTACAGCTACAAACATGGCTTCTCCGGGTTTGCCGCCAAGCTCACAGAATCTCAAGCACAAAGCATCGCAGGTAATTGGTCATTGCTGATGGCAAATAATCCCATGCACCCATGGGCATGAAGACTTGAAGCCATCGCTAGCTTGCTAGGCCATCCATCTTGCTAGGTGTTTCACAAATTGCTCTATAACTTGATTGGCTGCGTTGTATAATATCTTCCATCATGCAGAACACCCCAAGTAGTAAGATCGGTCAAATCTTATAAGTTGTGACTAGATTATCTTTTGTTTCACCTAGTCAAAGTTGGAACTGATCGAAAGCTAGTCGATAGGGGAATTTGTGTCCGTACTTGGTCAATTTAGAGGAGTAAAATCGGCATTTTCGCATTAAATGAATTGTATGTCTTTTCTCACTAGCCTAATTTTTTGGGTGAACTAGCTAATGCATGAAATTTAATATGGTATTAGAGCCTAGAGATCTTGAATTCAAGACTCGGCTGGCATAATTAAAAAAAATAATAATTATAGCCTATTTCCATTCTACATCTTAGGTTTAAGAGAGTTTACATATGAGGGGCCTTTTCTTATCATCTTACTGATTAGTGTATGCAACTCAATATAGCTAATAGAAATGTGTTGATGCGTGCTAACCGGTGTTGATTATGCTCGTGATCTTAATTTTTGTACTATTTGATAGAGCTGCCTGAAGTGCTCAGCATAAAGCCAAACTCGGTAGTCCCCATGCATACAACTCGAAGCTGGGACTTCCTTGGACTGGAATACAACCAGCCAACAGGTTTACTCCATGAGGCTAAACACGGAGATGATGTCATCATCGGGATAGTTGATTCAGGTATCTGGCTAGAATCTCAGAGCTTCAACGATGATGGCTTCGGACCTGTACCATCCCGGTGGAAAGGAGTTTGCCAAGTGGGCCAAGAATTCGACTCGAACAATTGCAGCCGGAAGATCATTGGAGCTCGATACTATACAGATCATCTCGACCCAGAGGTCTTGGAGCAAGAGTACAAATCTGCCAGGGATATCAATGGCCATGGAACGCACACGGCATCGACTGCAGCTGGCGTCCTAGTGCCAAACGCGAGCTTTCATGGGCTTGCAGGCGGTTACGCCAGAGGAGGCGCTCCTCGTGCCCGGATCGCTGTCTACAAGGCATGCTGGAATAATGCTGTTCCGGGATGCGGTTCTGCAGCTCTTACGAAAGCGATTGATGACGCCATACATGATGGAGTTGATGTACTCTCGTTATCACTTGGTGGCCCAGGCTCTGAAATCCCTGAAGTTCTGCACGCTGTGGCAAATGGCATAACTGTCGTCTTCTCAGCAGGAAACGAGGGTCCTGCTCCTAGGACAGTTTCCAATGCATCCCCATGGGCTATAACAGTTGCATCAGCCACAACAGATCGTGCTTTCCCGACCGTTCTCACCCTCGGCAACAACGAGAACTTAGTGGTACGTTTCATCATCTCTTCCCTTTTTTTGTGTTAACTCGTAATGTATCTGTGCAACCTAACAAAGTCTCAAAAGAAGATGATACATATAATTAAAGGTGATTTTAAGCAGCACAATTAACATCTGTTTTATTCTAAGCACATATCCAGTAAAACATATATGTGTTTTGTTTTTTCTTTAATGTGTTTGGTCTTTTAGCTTGCAGTAAAACACAATTTCCTTAATGTGTTTGGCAAATCCTCAGCGAATGTGTCATTTTTTTTTCTTTAATGTCTTTGGTCTTGTAGCTTGAACAATTTCCTTAATGAAATTGGGGGGCAAGTCTCCTCCTTCCACAAACCGTACTAACATGGTAATTAACTAATTATTTAATAAAAATATCATATAGTGATATACATGCAAAGCTACATCATACCATAACTATATTCTATACAGAGAGTAACTCGACAGCATTTCAGATATTTGCACATAACGTAGAAATCAATCATCACATTCACAGAAGCACAGTTCCCAACAAGGCGGTACCTGAGCTGCGCACGACATTGGCACGAAGAACAACCTTAATTTGCACACATTTGACGGGAATTTCGTCAAAATCATCTCTCTTGCGATCAACTTCAAAATCGTCTCTCTCGCGAACCCATCCAGGTATTGCAGATCTGGGTAGGTCTACACCAGCCCCTCGTGAACTCCACCACCACATCTGCGAAAGGAACCAATCCACGCCCCACCGAGACCCTAGAAATTGAAAAAAAAAAACCTCCCGAAAATTAGCCGGAAATTGGGGGAAATGGGCGCGGAGGACATGGCGTGGGGGCTCCCCACACGGCACCGGCTTCTGCATCTCTACACTGCAACACCAGTGACTTGTGCTACTCCAGTGATTATTTCTTGTCGATCTTTCAGGGTCAATCTTTGGTCTATGACAGAAAGGATAAAGGCCACTGGTTTGAGCTCTACCCAGTTCCGCGAGTCAGGTGAATGTTGCATCCTTATTATTTATATCTACATTGCTGGCTAGTTTTGGCTGAATGTCTGATACCATGTGCATGTCACCATGTAGTTGTGACCAAAGTTCTCTGAACTCCACTGATGTTGCGGGGAAGATTGTGTTCTGCTATGCTCCTGCTCTTGTGAAGAGTAAGTGGCAATTACAAGAACTGGGGAACGCTATAACAGCAGCAAAGAAAGCAGCTGCAAGGGGGCTCATTTTCGCAACGTATACTCCTGATGATATCCAACTTCTTCAAGATTGTGATACCATGGCATGTGTTGTAGTAGATTTCGAGGTGGCTGATAGAATAAAGGCATACATTACTACAGCAAGGTAAAGCTAAGCTTGTCCCCTCTATTTGAAATGTATCATGCAACGATAATTGTACCGGTTAAAATTTAACCCTTTTTGAACAAATAGTTACTTGCCTTGCAACATCAAGCGAATATCTAGTCTGCTCAATGGTATCTTGTTTCCTACACGAGTTGAATGTCAAATTCATTAGTTCTCGTATTATTCTTCTCACTAATCAACCATTTGCTTCTCATATTATTGTTGTACTATCAAGATAATTATGCAAAACACATCATTGTATATACATTAATCATTTATGGTTAACAGGAATGGAAACACTACGTCAGTAGCTAAGGTGGCTCCGGCCAGTACTTGGATCGGAACCGAGGTCCTTGCTCCAAGAATCTCGACATTTTCCTCCAGAGGGCCCAGCCCACTTTTCCCCCAATTTCTCAAGGTACATGCAAGCAATTTTTGAATAACTGCTAATAACTGCCTCATCACACTCGACAATTAAGGCAAAGTTTCATATCTGTTGTCTATACATATTTAGCATTTCGCCTATATTTTGTTCTTTCACTTGGAGATGACATGAATTATGTTTTTGAACAGCCTGATATTGCAGCACCTGGATCTAACATTTTGGCAGCAGTGAGAGGTTCATATAAGATCATGTCTGGAACGTCAATGTCGTGTCCCCATGTGTCCGGTGTAGCAGCATTGCTGAAGGCACTCCATCCAGACTGGTCTCCCGCTATTATCAAGTCAGCACTAGTAACTACAGGTACTACGCATTTCCAAACTCAAAACAAGTTCCAATTTCACACTGCACCTTACTGATATTTGAGTCGTTCAACGTGGATCAGCTTCAACTAACAGCTACGGCTTACCGATACTGGCCGACGGGAAGCCTCAGAAGACTGCAGATCCTTTCGATTACGGTGGTGGCTTCGTTGATCCCAATAAAGCAGCTGATCCGGGTCTAGCATATGATGTTCATCCAAATGATTACATGAAATTCTTTAGATGTGGTTTCAACATTTCGGATATTGGTTGCGAGACCCCGCATAACCTGAACCTTCCATCAATTGCCATCCCAAATCTGAAAACATCAATAAGTGTGTGGAGGACAGTGACAAATGTAGGGCAAGCAGATGCAGTTTACAAAGCTTTCTTTCAGCCACCTCCTGGAGTGGAGATGTCAGTGGAGCCATCACTTCTGTTCTTCAACAAAGAGAACAAGACGCGAAGTTTTAAGGTTACTTTCAAGGCCACCCGCAAGCTGCAAGGGAGCTACATGTTTGGGAGCTTAGCATGGCATGATGGTGGCTCTCACTGGGTGAGGATCCCGATCGCGGTTCGAACGATAATAGATGATTTCTATTCAGAGATATCATAAGCAGAATAAAAAAAAGATGCATGTATTTGATGGATTAGACATGTTTGTCCTCTGTATTATTGGATGTATGGTGGCTTCTTTAATTTTCCCTGAATGGTTTGTAGTTACTTTACAGTTTTATGTTCTAGTGTTGATCTGTTAATGAATAAGATGAAATAAAGCGGATAATTTGATGAAATATACGTGCAAATTGGAAAGGAAAGTTTTATCTCCTTGCCTTATGTTTTGTGTCACATGTGTGTGTATATGTTTTGTTCATTATTCTTTTGAAGGAAATTTTCAAAACTGGACCCAGGTCGATCCTGCATTTGACAAACAGACACATTTTCCATCACCAGCAAGCATGGCATTACATTTCTACCTTGTAACGGCATAATAAGTGGTGTCAGTTCTCGGTTCACTTGATGTATCTTGCTTTGGTTAACTCTAGTTTTGTTTTTTCCCTCCTAAGTACATTTGGAAAATCAAGGTATTCCTTTGGTACCTGGGCACGGGTATTATATTGACTAAAGATAACCTTGCAAGAGAAATCGGAAAAAGAAAGATAAGTGGTGTTGCTTTTGCTCATCTCGTGAAACCATTGATCACTTATTTTTTAACTGTCCATTGGCAAGATATGTATGGCAGGGTTGATAGCCGCCGCTTTTGGCTTCATTCCACCTGATAACATACAACATATGCTTGGAAGTTGGCTCATGGGCTTCAGTAGAAAGAACCAGCACAGTTTTGTGTGGGGATGGACTTCCCTCTCTCCTTCCCTCTCTGCCTCCTAGCTGCGCCAAGTCGCACCCTAGCTGCGCCGCCCCTGTTCATCCATAGTGCCGCCATTACCGCCGCTCGCTTTAATTCGCACCCAACACTCTCCAGTCCCTTCTTTCCACTATAAAAAGGGCCCGAGTTAACTCCCTCTCGGCATTCCTCCACCTCTCCTCAATCCCCCTGCTTCCCGAGCTAAACACCACCACCGCCGAGACCTCCTTCGGCCACTGCCAGTGCTAGCTCTCCTCAATGGACTTCGAGCCATGCCAAGCCACCTCTGTTGGATCAGGACGCCCAGCCTGCAAGAAAAACAAAATTTGGACACACAGGGAAGCAATTTCAGAGTATCAGCAAAACGCACGCGAGAGAGTTTCTTCAGAACTGAACTCTGTTTTGTGAATTCTGGAAGTGCTACAGTTTCGTCCGAAAACAGCAGACACTACCGATACAACTCGACTCCACTCAGACTTTATATGAAGATCCGAATAAACAACAACTATCTCCTGCTAAACTGGATCACGATCCAAACAAATCGGACCATGATCTGACACCTCTAAATGACACATAAAGACTGAGAACGGGCTTCTGCATATTTGGTGGACTGCGGCGAAACTCAAAACTGAACTAAAAGCATCGCTGCACAAAACAGCAAAATACTGATCGCGAATGAAGACAGAACTGCTGAAGCCAGACTACATTTTTCCAGACTGCAACAGGAGCCGACTTTCACTCAGTTCGCTTATTCAGACTCAACACAAACTGACTCTGACTAGACACAAGCAAAACAAGATTAGTGTTGTGGTTACAGACCAAACAGAGAGGGAGATGGTGGTGGAGAGTGATAGCAATGACCTGGGTCCCCCCATGGCCTGTACTCCATATATATACATGGGGAGTGCTTTTACAATTATACCCTTACGTCTGAGTATCCCCTTCAGGGGCACTTATGTCATTACACATGGCCTATCCTGGGCTTTACAACCTCCTACCAGGCCTGCTGGGATTAGGTGGGGGCCACCCCTACAACAGGAGCCTCTCATGGTAAAGGGCTTCACAGGGCCGAAGCCATGTTGCCGAGTCCTTTGGCCCCCCTCCGTCCCTGTGGCCTGTGAATTTGTCCGAACTTGATCAGGGGCCAAGGCCGTAGCCGAAGTAGACAGGCGCCTAGCCGAAGGAGACGCACGCCTAGCCGAAGTAGACGCGCTGCTCCCGTCCTCGACCCGAACGGTGGCGCGAGCCGCACCGGCCGGCGAGACGCGCGCTCCCGCCCCTACCTTCAAACGGGTGGCGCGAGCTGGCCGGAAGTAGCCGGCGTAGGCGCGGGCCCCGAGCCGCCCGATATGCCTTAAGTAATAAGGAACGCGCTGCGACGCTCGTTCTTCTGGGCGTCCACGTGGCGAAGCGTGCTGGACGCGGTGCGGGCCTTGAGGCGTCGTGACCATTAATGTAACGACGGACTTCCGGCGGTTGGACTTCCGGCGGTTGGACTCCTGCCAATTGGGCTTCCGCCGATTGGCTCCCCTGCTGATGGGGTATATATACACGGCGCTGGTGCGGTGTTGTTCCTGCATGTGTTTTGATAGAAGCTGCTCCCCTAAAATGGGCCCCTTCCGTGCATCAACATTCCCTAGCGACGCTGAGCGGCTTGAGGGATGTTGATGTACAGACGGAGGTCCATTTTTCTCGAGAGCTTGGTTAGCGTCCGTTATGGGCGAACAATGGCGCTTCCTGCCCTCGTGCTGCGTTTCTGCATACGACGGCAAGGTTTGCCCTGTTATTCTTAACAGACCTACCTTCAGTCGGTGTTCCTGATGGAGCCCGTCCGTATCACTTTGAAAAATGGTGATGCGCTGTAGGTGGCCTGTTAAGGAGAACGAGGCAGACTTTGCGGGACATGACCCTCGCCTTTGCCGTGTGTGGGAGGTGCCAACGGGCGAGTTCGTGCGCTCGGGTCTGCTTCTCGAGGTCGAGGTCCAGGCCGAGGCCGCGGCCAGGCTGGTGTGGCGATCGAGAAGACGACATTGACCAAGAGTGTTGTGGGAAAGACTCCCTATGAAGCTTTGCACAAGAGGAAGCCCAATGTTAATCACCTGCGCACTTTTGGGTGTATTGCTCATGTGAGGACAGCAGCTCTACATCTCAGAAAATTGCAAGATCGAAGTGCTTCAATGGTGTTTATTGGCTATGAACAAGGTTCTAAAGCATATCGGGTCTATGACCCCAAGAACCACAAAGTGCATGTGAGTAGGGACATTATATTTGAGGAATAAAGCTCATGGAATTGGGAGGAGTTGACAGCCGGTGACAGATTGCAGAGCTGCTGTCTAGATTCCTTTAAAATTCATTATGGGCTTTGTCGTCATGTGAAGCCGAGTATATTGCAGCAACGACATCAGCTTGCCAAGGTATTTGTCTTGCAAGATTGTTGAGTGATTTGCTGAATTAGGAGCAAAAGAAGTTCAAGCTGCTAGTTGATAATAAATCTGCCATCTCATTGTGTAAGAATCCAGTGCATCACGATAGGAGCAAACACATTGACACAAGGTACCACTTCATTCGCGAGTGTGTGGAGAGTGAGAAAATTGAGGTGGAACATGTTAGAACCGAGGAGCAGTTGGCTGACATATTGAAGAAGTCCCTCGGTCGAGTGAAAATGGCTTCCCTGTCCGCGCGCGCCGTGTTCCCCTCCGTGTTCCCTCGATCTGGACTGCTCGCTATTGATCCAACGGTCCACATCATACATTTTTATATTTTCACCATTTGCCCATTTTCACTTGAAATTTAAAAATAAAAATAGGTTAATCTATCATATATAATTAAAAAATACAGAAAAATTATAATGTGGACCGTTGGATCAATAGCGAGCGGTCTAGATTGAGGGAACACGGAGGGGAACACGGCGCGCGGGGATAGGGAAGCTCCGTTCCGGTCGAGTCAAATTTCTTGAGATGAGAAGAAAGTTGGGCATGGTGGATGCAGCAAAAAGAAAACAAGATTAGGGGGTAAATGTTAGTGCTAATTGTTGTAGGGGTGGCCCCCACCTAATCCCAGCAGGCCTGGTAGGAGGTTGTAAAGCCCAGGATAGGCCATTTGTAATGACATAAGTGCCCCTGAAGGGGATACTCAGACGTAAGGGTGTAATTGTAAAAGCACTCCCCATGTATATATATGGAGTACAGGCCATGGGGGGACCCAGGTCATTGCTATCACTCTCCACTACCATCTCTCTCTGTTTGGTCTGTAACCACAACAGTTGGCACCGTCCGTGGGGAGGACAGGAGCAAGCCTGAAACCTGAAGAAGGATGGCACCGAAAAAAGCTTCGTCAACGGCAGCGAGGGGAAAGAAGGCGGCCGGGTCGGGGCGTCGCATGGGCACCAGGGCTTTGGCATCGGCTGCTGCGGGTGTGGGCGACGACGCAGGCACGGTGGTCGAAGACGTCGACGCTCGTGCTGCGATGACAACCAACCCCGCCACCGGCGCTGCGACGACGACCGACCCCGCCATCCGTGGGGAGGACAGGAGCAAGCCTGAAACCTGAAGAAGGATGGCACCGAAAAAAGCTTCGTCAACGGCGGCGAGGGGAAAGAAGGCGGCCGGGTCGGGGCGTCGCATGGGCACAAGGGCTTTGGCATCGGCTGCTGCGGGCGTGGGCGACGACGCAGGCACGGTGGTCGAAGAGGTCGATGCTCGTGCTACGACGACAACCAACCCCGCCACCGGCGCTGCGACGACGACTGACCCCGCCATCGGCACGGACCTGCAGTCTTCACCGCTGGAGGTGAAATATTCGCTCAGCGAGCGCGACCCGACGACGGCAGATAAGTGGTGGCTGGAGAAGGAGGGCTGATTTTTCGGAGAGCTGGGCCCCTCGCTCGTGACCGAGAAGACGATCCAGGCGCTGCTACGTGCGGGGAATCTGTCCGAGCGTCAGGCGGTGCGGCTACCCGGCGCCGACGAGGTGGAACCTCTCCCCGAGGAGTCGGAGCTGGTTGTATTCGTCGCCTTCCTTGACGCAGGGCTCCGCATCCCTGCGGCGGCGATCGTGGGCGACGGCCGCGACCTTCGGCCGAGCGGCGCGAATCGACCAATGCCGTGGCCCGGCTCGCGGTGTACAACTGGGCCTTGCGCTCGGGAGTGTGCTGGCCCAGTGCGTCGTTATTTGCCTATCTGCACGAGGCGCGGTGCCAGCCCAAGGATCGGAAGGATGGGACACTGTCGAGCTTCGGCAGCGTCTCCTTTATTCTCCGGTCAACTTGCGGCAAGCTCTTCCCCGCAAACTCCACCCGCGGGAAGTGGGAATCTCACTGGATGAAACGGTGGTTCTACCACCGTGTGGAGAGCGGGAGCGGCCTTGAGTGCACGGGCCGACCGATCACGTTCAAGCCCTCGCCCCGCCGGACGCTCGACGATGAGGATAGGCGGAGGGCCCGGCAGCTCGTAGGCGTGGCCGCCCGCTTCAACATGCGTGACCTCGCCGAAGAGTACGTAATGTACGGCGTGGCGCCGCTTGCTCGCGACTGGCGTCTTGCTGCTGAGAAGCGTCGAGACGACAATGTTTCACCGTCGATCTACTTGCTGCCGGCACCCTCCGGTCTCCGTAAGCCTCGACCGTGTCTCTCCTTTGCCCACGCGAAATGCGTTATATGCTAATGTTATCTCCTTTGCTTCAGGGATTCGCTTGGAGGACGCGGAGCAGGCCGCGCGCATATTCGTGGGGCCGTATACCGACAGGGAGCACGAGCAGCGCGCGTCCGCTACGGCCGAGGCGGGGCTGGGGCGAATAAACCGCGTGTGCGAGGCCCTGGGCCTTGCCGTGCCGGACTGTGCTGCTCTGGACGACGGCGCAACGAAGAAGAAGGTGCCGTCTTGGAAGAGGGGCCGAGGTGGGACGTCTGCCGTGCTTGGTGCGGCAGCTGGTACTGCTGCTGCTAGCGCTCCCGAGGGCGCGGCAGACATGGAGTCGGATTCGGCGAGGTATGCCGATTCGGGCTTGGATGGCGCGGACGCCGGAGGCGAAGGATCTTCGGAGAGTGCCCTGGACGGGGGCCTGCCGCGAGCAGCCGCGGAGAGGAAGTCTCGTCACCCGCCGCGGTTGCCGAAACAGAATCCGTGCGGACCGGCGATGCTGAGGTGGAGCCTTCGACCGTGGCCGCTGTGGTGCCGGAGACGCCCTCCGTGGGGGCGCACGGAGCCGTGTTGCCTTCACCGACAGCAGCAGCAGAAGTCGAGGTGCCGCCCATAGAAACTGCCACAGCGGAACCTTCGCCCCCGGGTGCTGCAACGACTGCCGGGGCGGTGTCGTTGCTGCCTGCCCCAGTTAAGCGGCCGTGTCTGCGGCCGGAGCTTCACCGGACGAGGAGGGGATTCGTCGTGGCGACGGGCATCGGGAGCTTGTGGGACTCGGATGCGCCTGCCGAAGTCCCCGCGGTGCCGGCCCCCTCTGCTCTCCAAGCCACGCCGTCTGCCGTGCAGGAACGATCGACGCCAGCCCCGAACGCGGAGGCTTTTGTTCCTTGCGGGACCACGCCCTCCGCAGGGACTTGCGCCGCCGCTCCCCCACCTGAAACTAGGGGGCGGGCCCCCGAAGCCCTCCTTCCGCTACGGAAGGTAAGGCGACTGAGCTTACCCTGGTGTGTTCTTTGTTGCGCCTTGCGGCGCTCACCTGCGTTCTTGCCTGCAGTGTCGCTTATTCCGGAGGAGGAGTCCTTGGTGGAACATGGGACTGCCGCGCATGTGAGCCCCGCGGACTTCGTGCCTCCCCCGGAGACGCTGAGGGCGTGGCGCGGGATTGTGGATGACGCAGCTGCCGGCGTCGACCAGCAGGCGCTGCAGGCCTACGGGGCGGGGCGCCTCGGGGACGCCTTTGAGGTGTCGGGGGTGAGGGTAAGTTCTCATACGACAACGCCTGGGCCTGCTAAGCTTGCTAAGTCTTTCTGTTCTGCAGACACTTGTGCCGGGCAGGCCTTGCAACGGCCTATACTGTGCCCAAAGGGCGCCGAGATAGGCCGCGGCCGCCAAGGAGGAGCTACGCGGCCTCGGAGCCCGTTCGCCTGTGATGCCCGCATCCGTCACCGAAGCGAGTGCGCGGCGCGGGCGCACGCCGAGGGACTTGCTGCGTCGGCGCGGGAGTCGGCCGCGGAGGCTGTGCAGCAGGAGTTTGTGGTAGAACGGGATGGCCTTCTGCAACAGGTCGCCTTGCTAGAAAAGAAAAAAGGCGAGCTCGCCTTGACTCTAGCGGAGCGTAACCAGACACTTGGCGACGTCTCGGTGATTGCGTGGGACACCATGCAAGCGCTGGAGAGCCATCTCCAGGGGCTTGTGGCTAAGGTGCCGGACCGCACCTTTGGCCCGGAGGAGCTGTCTCGGACCCTACGCTGGGTCGGAGATGCCGCCAACGTCGCGCGCGGCGCTGCGACGTCCTTCGGCAACCACTGCGCGTACACGTCGGCATGCCTAGTGTGCGCGCTCCTGCAGCACCGCGGTTGCACGCACGTCGCCGGGCTAGAGGACCCCCAGCTGGAGATGCCCGGCGGGGCCGGAGTAATGTCCGGCGCCGTCCGCTCCGCTCGCCGCGCCATCAAGCCCTTCTATGAGCGGATCTGGGATTACGTCGGGGCAGACGCTGCGCGGGTCGAACTCCGAAAGTCACTTTACGGGGAGGGGAGCCTCGGCCAATTCCTGAACGGGGTCCCTCGACGCGACGAGGGCGGCGCTGAAGCCTCCGAAGGCACCGGGGACTTGAAGGTGTGACGCCGTGGCGTGCGTTGTAATGCCCCCTCTTTTTGTGAATGAAGTGCACACTTGCTTTATAAATTCTGACTTTCGCCTATGTCTTGGGCAGCTTCCTTGCTGGGGCCGACTTCTTGCCTCCGACCTTGCGACCCGGCGACGCCTTCGATGCTGGCGAAGGGCCGAAGAGTCGCTGAACTTTTGGGCGGGCCGACCTTCTTCCAGCGGAACCCCGGCTCTATCGTGTGTTAAGGATGAGCCTGCCGAATAGCTACTTAGAGCGGCAGGAATGTTGGCGGGCCTCTGTACTTGAGAGATTTTCCCGGTATATAGATCTCCTGATAATTAGGATATGCGCCGCGCGCTGTGCTTCGGGTGGTCATGCTGCGTTGGGGCAAAGTCTCCACCTTCGAAGTATGCCGTTGACAGTTGTTGCGCGTAGGCTGGTGCGTGCGGAGGTGAACCTCCGCACTACGACCTGTTTAAAGTCCGTAGACTGGCGCGTGCGAAGGCGAACCTCCGCACTACGTTTTAGTGTCCGTAGACTGGCGTGTGCGGAGGCGAACCTCCGCACTACGACCTGTTTAGAGTCCGTAGACTGGCGCGTGCGAAGGCGGACCTCCGCACGACGACCTGTTTAAAGTCTCGTGGACTGGCGCGTGCGGAGGCGCACCTCCGCGCGATGACCTGTTGAAAGTCCGTAGACTGGTGCGTGCGGAGGCGCACCTCCGCACGACGACCTGTTTAAAGTCCGTAGACTGGCGCATGCAAAGGCGGACCTCCGCACGATGACCTGTTTAAAGTCTCGTGGACTGGCGTGTGCGGAGGCGCACCTCCGCACGACGACCTGTTTAAAGTCCGTAGACCGGCGTGTGCGGCGCGACTCAAAGACGACGACTGCTTAAAGTCTGTGGATCGGCGTGTGCGGCGAACCTCCGCACTACGTTTTAGAGTCCGTAGACTGGCGCGTGCGGAGGCGACCTCCACACTACGACCTCTTTAGAGTCCGTAGACTGGCGCGTGCGAAGGCGGACCTCCGCACGATGACCTGTTTAAAGTCTCACGAACTGGCGCGTGCAGAGGTGCACCTCCGCGCGACAACCTGTTTAAAGTCTGTAGACTGGCGCGTGCGAATGCGGACCTCCGCACGACGACAAGGCCCAGTTGTACACCGTGAGCCAGGCCACGGCATTCGGAGTCAGTTGCGTCAGCTCCAGCCCGAAGGTCCGCAGCACGTCGCCCACGATCGCCGCCGCTGGGATGCGGAGCCCTGCGTTAAGGAAGGCGATGAATACAACCGCCTCCGACTCCTCGGGGCGAGGTTCCGCCTCATCGGCGGCGGGTAGCCGCACCGCCTGACGCTCGGACAGCTTCCTCGCGCGCAGCAGCGCCTGGATCGTCTTCTCGGTCACGAGCGAGGGGCCCAGCTCTCCGGAAAATGAGCCCTCCTTCTCTAGCCACCACTTATCCGCCGCCGCCGGGTCGCGCTCGCTGAGCGAATATTTCACCTCCAGCGGTGAAGACCGCCGGTCCGTGCCGATGGCGGGGTCGGTCATCGTCGCAGCGCCGGTGGCGGGGTTGGTTGGCGTCGCAGCACGAGCGTCGACGTCTTCGACCACCGCGCTCGCTGCCGCCACGCCCGCAGCAGCCGATGCCGGGCCCGTGCCCATGCGACGCCCGACCCGCCGCCTTCTTTCCCTCGCGCGCTGACGGCTTTTTGGTGCCATCCTTCTTCAGGTTTCAGGCTTGCTCCTGTCCTCCCCACGAACGGCGCCAACTGTTGTGGTTACAGACCAAACAGAGAGAGAGATGGTAGTGGAGAGTGATAGCAATGACCTGAGTCCCCCCATGGCCTGTACTCCATATATATACATGGGGAGTGCTTTTACAATTATACCCTTACGTCTGAGTATCCCCTTCAGGGGCACTTATGTCATTACACATGGCCTATCCTGGGCTTTACAACCTCCTACCAGGCCTGCGGGGATTAGGTGGGGGCCACCCCTACAACAATTAGCACTAACATTTACCCCCTAATCTTGTTTTCCTTTTGCTGCATCCACCATGCCCAACTTTCTTCTCATCTCAAGAAATTTGACTCGACCGGAACGGAGCTTCCCTATCCCCGCGCGTCGTGTTCCCCTCCGTGTTGCCTCAATCTAGACCGCTCGCTATTGATCCAACGGTCCACATTATAATTTTTCTGTATTTTTTAATTATTTATGATAGATTAACCTATTTTTATTTTTAAATTTCAGGTGAAAATGGGCAAATGGTGAAAATATAAAAACGTATGATGTGGACCGTTGGATCAATAGCGAGCGGTCCAGATCGAGGGAACACGGAGGGGAACACGGCGCGCGCGGATAGGGATGCCGTTTTCACTCAACCGAGGGACTTCTTCAATATGTCAGCTAACTGCTCCTCGGTTCTAACATGTTCCACCTCAATTTTCTCACTCTCCACACACTCGCGAATGAAGTGGTACCTTGTGTCAATGTGTTTGCTCCTATCGTGATGCACTAGATTCTTACACAATGAGATGGCAGATTTATTATCAACTAGCAGCTTGAACTTCTTTTGCTCCTAATTCAGCAAATCACTCAACAATCTTGCAAGACAAATACCTTGGCAAGCTGATGTCGTTGCTGCAATATACTCGGCTTCACATGACGATAAAGCCCATAATGAATTTTAAAGGAATCTAGACAGCAGCTCTGCAATCTGTCACCGGCTGTCAACTCCTCCCAATTCCATGAGCTTTCTTCCTCAAATATAATGTCCCTACTCACATGCACTTTGTGGTTCTTGGGGTCATAGACCCGATATGCTTTGGAACCTTGTTCATAGCCAATAAACACCATTGAAGCACTTCGATCTTGCAATTTTCTGAGATGTAGAGCTGCTGTCCTCACATGAGCAATACACCCAAAAGTGCGCAGGTGATTAACATTGGGCATCCTCTTGTACAAAGCTTCATAGGGAGTCTTTCCCACAACACTCTTGGTCAATGCTCTATTCAACAAATACACTGCAGTGGCTGCTGCTTCTTCCCAAAACCTTCCCAGCATTTCTTTACTCTTCAATAGACTTCTAGTCATTGCAACAACGGTTTGATTTCATCGTTCTGTCACTCCGTTTTGCTGAGGAATATAAGGCGCCGTGAGGTACCGTTTCAGCTCCAATTCATCACAAAAGTTATGGAAAACTTTTGATGTGAATTCTCCTCCCCGGTCTGTCCTGAGTGCTTTCACTTTCAGCCTGATTTCCAGCTCAGCTCTGACCTTTACCGTTTTGAATGCATCTAGTGCTTCATCTTTTGATCTAATGAGTACAATCCACATGAACCTAGTGCAATCATCCACAAACAAAAGAAAATACCTCTTGCCTGATGGTGTAGCCGATATAATTGGACCACACAAGTCTCCATGAAGCAGCTCCAAAGGATTTTGTGCCCTGTACACTACTGGAAATGGAAATGGCAACCTGTGTTGCTTCCCGGCTAGAAAAGCTTCACAAAGCTGCTCAATGTGATCAATCTCCGGCAATCCTTCAACCATCTGCTGCCGTGACATATCCCTCAGCGCTCTGAAATTCAAATGACCAAATCTTGCATGCCAAAGCCACTCTTTCTCCTTGTGAACAGCAAGCAGACGGACAAGTTTTGCCAGCTGAAGCTTCAGAACATATAGCCTATTGTTAGTCCTTTAAACCTTTGCTAAGAGCCGATCTTCTTGATCAAAAATCCTCAAGATCCCATCTTCAATCACAGTTCTGCAGCCATTCTCATCAAGCTGTCCCAAACTCACGATATTGCTCTTCAATTGAGGAATATACTATACTCCTGTCAGGGCTTTGTGCTCATCACTTTGTCGCTTGAACAGAACCGTTCCTCGGCCACAAATCTCAGCAACCAACCCATGTCCAAACCTCACAGAGCCTTTCACAGTTGTGTCCAACTCTGAAAACACCTCTCAGCATTCAAAGACTACTAGCCCCTGAATCAAAATACCAAGTGAAGTTCTGGGTAACTCCTCTATCTCCATGGCTGAAATCATCCTTCTTCATTGAGAAGCATGGTTGCAGCAGAGACGTTAGTCGGCAGCAGAACCAAACTGTGTTGAATCATCAACAGAGCCAGCTCGTCGTCATTCTTCTCCACAAGATTTGCCTTGGCTTCTTTCTTCTTGGATCGGCATTCAGACGAGTAATGATCGTAGTTCTGACAATTGTAACATCACACCTTGCTTTTTTCAAATTGAACTCTTTGTCGCCATCATGCTCACTGTCGCCGCGACTGCGCCCACGTCCGCGCCCGCGGCCTCTGCCACGGCTGCGGCCACCTCGTCCGAACCCGCTGCCAGAAGCCTCTCCTCCCTTCTTCTCCTCCTTGGCTCTCCACTGAGCCCGAGTGAGCAGGACGTGCTCACCTTCTTCATTGTTGGCAGCCCGCAGACGCTCCTCGTGTGCCATCAGCTGCCCGACAAGTTCTTCAACAGTCATGCGTTTGAGGTCTGCAAACTATTCAATGGAGCTGACGATCTGCAAAATCTTGTTAGGGAGAGACTAGAGCATCCTCTTGACAACATACGAGTCTTCCACATTCTCGCTGAGCTCGCGGATTTTGTTGACAATGGTGCCCACCTTGAAAGCATAGTCTTCCATCGTCTCTGTATTCTTCATCTTTAGGGCATCAAACTCCTCCTTGAGAGTCTGCACTCTAGCTTCCCGGATGCATTCAGCTCCGAGGAACATCGTCTTCAGTGCTGTCCAGACCTCCATTGCGCTCTTCTTCTTCGCGACAAGGAAGAAAATGTCCTCTGGGATCGCACTGAGAATCGCCGCCCTCACGATCTTGTTATGCTTCGCGTCCACCAGCTGCTTCGGATCAGTGGGATCTACCGCGTCCCACAGATCATATGCCTCCATAACAGCGTGCATCTTGATGGACCAAGCAAAGAAATTTGAGCGTGTCAACACTGGATACGGCAGTCCAGCCAAAGTGTCCTTCCCAGAGCTTCCCATGGCTTCCACCGGCATGTACTTGGGCATCCGCCGGTGGTTTCTTCACCAGCCTATGGCTCTGATACCAAGTGTTGGATCAAGATGCCCAGCCTGCTGGCAAAGCAAAATCTGGACACAGGGAAGCAATTTCAGAGTATCGGCAAAACACATGCGAGAGAGTTTCTTCAAAACTGAACTCTATTTTCTGAATTCTGGAAGTGCTATAGTTCCATCCAAAAACAGCGGACACTACCGATACAACTCGACTCCACTCAGACTTTAACTAAAGACCCGAATAAAACAGCAACTATCTCCTGCTAAACTGGATCTTGATCCAAACAAACCGGACCATGATCTGACACCTCTAAATGACACATAAAGACAGAGAACGGGCTTCTGCATATTCGGCTGGACCTGCTGTTGAAACTCTGAAGACTGAACCAAAACATCGCTACACAAAAAAAGAAAATACGATCGCGAATCAAGACGTAACTATCAAGCTGGACTACATTTTTTTATACTGCAACAGGAGCTGACTTTCACTCAGTTCACTTATTCAGACTCAACACAAACTGACTCTGACCAGACACAAGCAAAACAAGATTAGCACTAACACCCTCTTGTGCTCATTTGACATATCCGGTCCTCATGCTTAGCCTACTTGGAGTCTCCCCCTTTGCAGCTCGTCGGAAGCCGTGTCTTCCTCGACTCCGGTTGCCCTTCCTCGCCGATGTTTCCAACCACCGCCATCCGATTCCTCCCGTCAAGAGCACCCTCATCACCCCGTGAAGCTAACTCTGGTGCCAATTTGGAGCACCACGACCCCATCTTCATCGGCATCGATCACCCTCTTCCGTCACTCCGGCCCATCATCACCAGCCCACATCCAATTTCCCCTAGTTCCTCACTCCATTCCGATAAGCTCCTGACTTCTCCCAGTAGCTCCCCTCCATTTAATTTAGCTCTAATCAAGTAGTTTTTTGTTGGGCCTATTGCCTTGTTCCCGCCGTCACCGAGCTAGCTGCCGACAACTCTCTGGTTCCCCTCAGCCCGTGCCACTTCACTCCAAGGTGCACGCGAGCACGAGTAACCCATTTTGGAAATGCTCCCGTGCCCCCGTGGCCTTCCTCGCCATCATCAGTGTTAATTTTATCTTCAACAATTAATGACCACGCTTAGTAACTATTAATGAACCGCTCACCGGTGGGCCCCCATATCAATTTAAGGCTAATGTTAGACTAACATGCGGGCCCCACCCTAGTTAAGAAATCTTTTAATCATTGGTTCAAAGTTTTGGGCCACTGACATGTGGGCCCAAAAACACTGTTTACATAGTGTCGAAGCCCCACATGTCAGCCTCTAGGCCTTTTATTTTAAAGGAATAATTTAAATAATTCATAGGCCCCACATGTCATACACTAAACTCTTAAAAATTAAAAATATTTCAAAAATTCAAATAAAAAATTGTGGGACCCACCTGTCAGAGAGAGAAATCTCTCCTCTGTTTATTTTTGGTATTTTTCCTAGAAATAAACTTTGAAAAGCCCGTTCTCTCTCGTCTTAGCTCCGAATGTAGTAAAACTTGTTTCCAAAATTTTCTAAATTCAAGATCTTTCTTTTGGATCTAGTTTTGTTCATCCAAGTAGAATTCGAAGACACGACCGAGCCTCAACAAGACCCACTAACCTGTGACCCAGGTGAGTCAACATTTTGATCATATTAATCATATATTTCATGCGGATTATGTTATTTCAATCTAGTCAAATATGCATGCTTTATTTTATATACAAGAATATGTTACTTGTAAGGTAGCTCTCACCTATTTGCTAATTTAGTACTATAATTATGCCATCCTTGAAAACTTGAGAATCCCCGAACCTTCTCACCTTAGATAATATTAATAACTGGATTAGCTATAGGTCTTGAATAAATACCATGCTAGTCTTGTCAAGTCTTGGGGCACTAGTATGCCCTAATAATCAATCTTAAACATAAAATCTTAATTTGGGACAGTCAGGGGATGTAAGTGACTGATAGTTTGAGACAACTTATCTTATGCTTATCCAAAACCCTAAAAACTCGCTATACATGTCTGGGTGGATGGTAAGAGTGGTTGGTGTGGAGGTAACATAAGAATATGTCGTTTGTGCTATGTACTGCCCAAACAAATTAAGAACTTAATCCTATAATGACTTTCTTGTGTAAAATAGTACTACCATAAGCTGGCAAACTGTAAACTTGGCTGAATAATTTCCTAGACCTCGGAGTCTTTCCACAGGTGGGGGGTGCAGTTGTTCATGTGCGGACCAAAAATCTGACATGAATGGGACACCGTGTAAGTGTGATGTGTACCCGTTTCACTGGCGCTATGGAAAGCCGTGGTCCAGCTGTGCCAAGTGTTAGGGTATTACTTCCCGCACTAACTTATGGGGGCTACCCCTGGTGGTTCACCATAGGGGGTGGACAAGCCATGAGGCGAGGTATTGTAAAGGCCTCGTGGCTATCGCTCGATCTGCGTGACCAAGGAATCGTGTAGGCCCATGGGTTGATTATCTCTTGTGGGTAAATATGTACAGTCCTTGCAGAGTATAACTGTTCGAACAGCCGTGCCAACGATCAAGGGCGGACATGGGAACTTCCTCGAGTTAGTTCTATTTCCAAACCTTTGTGGGTGGGATGAAAACCCTATTGGAGGGAGGTACTCCAACTTTGACCTTTTTTCCTGGAGGGAAGTACTCCAGTGTTGCTAATATGGTGGATGTAACCTAATGATCAAAAATCTAGCATAGGTGGATGGAATCTAGCATAGGCGATCATTCACCCCCTCTGATAGCACCATACGGTCCTACAGTCAACTAAGGCATTTAGCAAAAAGAACCATAGCCACCCTTGCTCAGCCCAGCATCTATAATAATGCATTTTGTGTATTGACTCACAGAGCACGGTTGATTGTGCTCATCTTCGCTTACTCAATTAACTTAGAAGTGGAGGAGCAAAACCCTTACGTACACCACAAAACACCAGGTCTGGATGGTGAAGAAGATGAAGGGAACTAGGGAAATCCTTCGAATAATAACTTTTGCCCCAAGTTGCTTGCTTGTGGGGAGGTCATGATCTTGCTTTTGTCAATCACACTCGTTTTCACTTTTGTATTGTAAGTATTTGGCCTAAGCGAATCTTCATGTAAAAAACTACCCAGCATAGTATTTGTAAACTTCGATGTGTAATATTATAGTTTGGTACAGTCTAAGCGATGTATAACATGATTCAACAATGTATATAAAGTACTATCTATTGATATAGAGAATAGTACGGTGAAAGCATAGAAAGCATAGAGGATTCCGGATTGTGAAATCTAAGTTCGACAATGATTCTTCTCATATGTGACTCACATTTGCAAATGTATTTTGTGAATTGCCCCACTAGCGCAATGAAAATCTAAAGTTTCTTGGGTTTGGCGAGATACTACCGTAGATTCATAAAAGGATTTTCTCAAATAGCCTCACCACTCATTAAATTGTTAAGGAAAGATGAGAAGCACAAAGACCTGTGAGAGATGTTTCCATGAACTCAAAAGATGCCTAATTACTGCTCCTATGCTAACCTTACCAGAGGATGGTATTGAGTATGTAGTATACTTTAATACCTCAAGGTTATGGCTGGAATGCGTGTTGATGTAGAAGAATAGGTGATAGCTTGTGCTTCTAGGTAGCTAAGGCCGCGTGAAGTAAATTACCCCACTTATGATTTGGAACTCAGAGCTGTAGTATTGACCCTCAAAATCTAGAGACATTATTTATATGGGTCGAATAGTACACTATACAATGACCATAAAAGCCTTAAATATATATTCACATAGAAAAAATTAATATGAGACTAAGAAGATGGCTTGAACTCATAAAAGATTATGACCTAACAATAAATTACCATCTGAAAAAACAATGTGGTAACAGATGCGCTCAGTAGAAAAGCTCATTGCAATAACATCTCAATTTCAGACCACACTTCAAGTTTACCAAAATAATTGTTCAAAATGGAAATTGAATTGAGATAGTCAATGTCAGAATCTACCATAGTAGCCATAACCTTTTCTCCAACACTACTTGACAAAAATCAAAGATGTTGGACCGATGCTGACAATCAAAGAGAGTGAATGATTATGGAAGCCTTTTCTCTTCCCCAAGTATTCAAAATCTTCACTTAAATGATTATGAGAATCATCAAGTTTAGATTACATATTCTACACAAGACTTATAGAGATCTAGGACCAAAAGTTACAACAACCTGGATTTAGCTACCAGACCGGTAAAACCGCCAAAGAGAGGCCGGTATAACCACTACCCGGTTGGTACTACCACAAATGGGAGGATGGTATGACCACTCCCAACCTGTACTACCTCCAAAGGGAGGCTAGTATGACCACTCCCCTTCTTCCAAGCACAAACATCTTGGGACTAAAACCCAAATTTGTGGATCTTGATCAAACCTTGTCCAAATGCTACCCAAATTGGTATGGACAATTATAAGGATGTTAAGAACCAAATCAAATTAACAAACATAACATTCTTGGACTTGATTCCATTCAATTGAAGAAATCTTGGTCTAGATCACAAGAACACACCAAATCCTAAAACTCCAATTACTTCTTACTTGTGAGGATCTAAGTCATACGAACTTCCACATCATCTCTCATATGTCATAGCAAGGTAATCTAAGCACAGGTATGGGCTAGAAAGACCATAGTCACATAATCATAAATTTTGGTCAAGAAAGACAAGAACCAAACAAGATCTTGATTCTTACTATAGGACTAATCTACATGGGCAAAGATTGATCCCAAGGATCTACTAGTGCCTCTTATACATCATGGATCAAACCAAGATCAAGAGGAGCACAAAAAGAGCCGAAGCACTACAAGCAAGATCAAGAACACAAGCAAACAAAGACAGCACAAAGATTGCAAGAACTTGATCTATTGCATGAAGATGAATGATCCATTACAGCTTACAGGTTACAAAGGGCCTCCCACAAGCTCCACTCTCAGCGACACCATAAAGGAGAGGAGGAACTAGCCTAAACCTAAAATTCTTTCCTATTTCATTGACAACCCTAACTCTCCTCCCCTTTCTTCATATAGCGAAACCAACCCCCTTAGTGGGTCTAAAACCACTAAGGATTTGAGAAAACTCATCAACCCCATAATACTGGATTTTTTCACTCACACGCATGTTTTCAAAGTGCTTACAAGGATCAACCCACTCATACCTAAGTGTTTTATCCACTCCACACATATGATGCTAGCCTAACCCTAACCACTTCTCTTATGTCTCCCCATGATGTGGTTTTGGTGTGGGCCGCAAGTCCAATTGTGGACATTTTCCCAAAATGCCTCTAACGAATCTTTCGGGCACCTTCCCTTGCCTCCGTCTTTAACTTGTCATGCAAGCCACCATGCACACCACATGTAGGTTGATCAATGGCTTTCCTTCCATCGACAAGTCTCTCCTGCTTTCGGCTCCCACCGAACCATGCCTTACTTGAACCAACGATGACACTTGATCCAACCCATTACTCGAGCCTTCCCTCGAATACATTCCTTGATTTTACCATTTGCCATGCTTGATCCCAGCTATCCCACATGGCCTCCTTGACCGCTCTGGATCTTGATCCACCTTGATCTAGTCTTGGTTGCCTGTCATTGACCATAGTTGCCTTCTACACATCTAAAGACCAAGAAATCATTTTTGGGTATAAGTTCTTCACAACTTGACCCACGTTATTATAAGCATGCAACATGCAACACAATACAACCATGACTAGAGTTCCAAGATCACCCGATGATCAAATCTCCCATAATTTCTAATTTTCAGAACCAACTCGTCTCAACCGGCCTGATCGCACTTCCAATGGCGGTTGTACTACACTGGTCACACCGCCAATCACTGGCTGGTGAGACCAATCCCAAATCAACTTAACCCTTTCCCAATAATAGTGGAGTGGTATAACCGCTTGCCTAAGGCCGGTACTATCGTCATACAAGGCTCGGTTATATCGTTCTCCGGTAGTACCACAATTTTGCACCGGTACTACCAGACCTAGCCACAGCCAAAACCCCTCAATAATGACCCTCTCTAGAAAATAGCTACAACCATCTAGAGACTGGTCATACCATAGAACCAGTCATATCTCACTTGTGGTATTACTGCCGCTTACCTCCGGTACTACCACTGATGGCAGGACGGTACTACCACCTAAACCATGGCAGCAACATGGTTTTCACGGAATTGTAATTAATAGATACATTCGTGAAGGAAGAACTAAGAAGAATTAAATTGGGCCAGCCATTCAAATTTAAATTGGACGAGGAAGGGGTTCTTTGAAATCATAGTAGGATTTGCATACATGATGATCTAGAAATTAAAGAAATAATCCTATGAGAAGTTCATGATACCTTGTACACAATCCACCCAAGGTGTACAAAAATGTACAAGGATGTGAAGGAAAACTTCTGGTGGGCTAACATAAAAAAGAGAGATTGTGAAGTACGTCAGTAGGTGCGACATTTGTTCAAGAGTAAAAGTAGAACACCGACATCCTATGGGATTACTAAAGCCACTAGAGACACCAGACTGAAAATAGGAAGACGTATGCATGGACTTTATTACTGGCTTACCTATGACCCTAAGATAGAAAGATGCTATTTAGGTAGTTGTGGGTAGGCTTACAAAGTTAGTGCACTTTTATTGCCATGAATCAGAAATACTCTTTTAATAAGTTGGTAGAATTATACTTAGAAAAGATAGTAACCCTTCATGGAGTACCTAAAATGATTACCTCAGACGGAGGGTCTTTATTCACTTCCAGAATCTGGAAGAGTCTCCAGAATGCTCTCAAAACTAAACTGAATTCCAGCACAGCTTATTATTCAAAAACTGACAACCAAACTAGACAAGTAAATCAAATTCTTGAAGTTATGTTAAGGGCTTGTGTGCTGAATTCTGGAGAATCATGGGATGAACATCTATCTTTAGCAAAATTTGTCTACAACCATAGTTGTCAAGCAAGCATGCAAATGGCACCATATGAGGCATTGTATGGTAGAAATATCGATCACCTATCTATTGGTATGAAGCTGAAGAAAGACCTCCATTAGGTCCTAACATCGTACAAGAGAATGACAAAACAACCAAGTGATTAAGGAGCGGCTTCGGATTACCCAAAGCAAACAGAAAAGTTATGCTGACTGATGTAGAAGAGACCTTACTTTCACACCTAGAGATTATGTGTACCTGAAAGCATCACCGATGTGAGGAGTTTATTGGTTTGGGATGAAAGGAAAGCTAAGTCCTATGTGGGACCATTTAAGATCTTAGAACAAAAGGGTACCTCCGCTTATCAATTGGAGCTACCTAAACAACTACCTCAAATCCACAATGTATTTCACATCTCTCAACTTAGAAAGTGTCCAGCGAACCCTTAGCACAGATAACTGACTTGAACATATCATTACAAGCCGATTTGATGTATGAAGAACATCCAATAAAGATACTAGTGACCGAAGATCGCAAACTCAGAAACCAAATAATCTAGTTTTGTAAAGTACAATGGAAGAACCACTCATACAAAAGATCACACACTCATGTCCATACATATAGATAAACCAAACTCTATACAATCGCAATTGATGTGGTCCTTCAAGATCATTAGAGTTGGCATGATTTGTAGTAGGTGGATCAAGCATCTGTAGAGAAAATCAATAACCAGATATAGAGAAGAACCAAATCAACCAAATTAGTAAGACAACATTGCCTTTACAACACTTGGTAGGAAAATAGCATTGGGCGATTAGTTCATCGAGATACCAGACCGTCCGAGGCCAATTGGCACCTCTCACAGCCATAGGGTTTCATAATTTGACATAGAAATAAACCCGAGTCAATTCTGAGCATATTTTCACTACCAGCATATCTTAGTAAAAATAGTTTAATGGAGTACATAGCACCCTGTAGACAGATGTAAATTTTCCACCGCCCATCTCATATGGTGCACAAACAAAAGGGATAAAGATTAGTGAGGAACAGAGAGAAAGCAGTAGCCACCTAGAACCACAGTGCAACCAAGGTAAGAAACGCACTACCATGACCCAGATTCACCCACATTTTCCCTAAATCCAACCCATCGAAGAAAAGGAACGAGAAGATGGAGGAGTGCACTGCGGTGGCCGGACCAGGAGAATGAGGCAGCGCTAAAGAGAAAGGAGCCAATCTAGGAGGAGAAAGCCACACTGAAGAACAAGGGAGCTGAGACCAAGAGGAGCCGAAGGGGAGAAGAAAAGCTACATGCATGCAAGGGGGAAGGAGGAGAGCATGGATCGTACCAAATCAAGCCCGATAACATCTATGAATGTACCCCATGTTTATCCCCACCACTGTCAATATCATATTATAGGACCACACACATACAGCCCCTCCCCCTAATGCACTTGCACCACCATAGTGCCAAATAGGATTCACCACTAGGGTAAGGGGATGCAAGGGAGCTGGGGGCGTACAGCATACCTAAGTGAGCTCACAATAGCCCAAACCATGCTCATAGTTGGCCACTACATGTACCCAGCAACCCCATCATAATGCCCAACGCATGGAAGATCCCAAGCCCTGTCACGGCACTCTGACCTTGAGCACTCAAATCTACCACACAAATCATAACAAATCAAAAAATAAATCATGAAGGTAAATAAAAATAGAAGAGAAGATCAAAAGTAAATTGGGAGGGGAATGGAAAGAGAAAGAGAGGAGAGTCGAATCCCATTGACCAAAGTTGGAACTACGACTGACCGACATGGATCTAATCAATGGGGAGTTGGGGTGGTGGCCCAAACCCGGTAGCGACCGATTTGGGCTAGGGGTCCAGACATGAAAGCTAAGGGGGAGAACTAAGGGGAGCGATGCAGTAGAGGCGTGAGCTGGAGAGAGGGGAGCACACAGGGGATAGCAGTGACATCTCACCAGGAGGCCAGCAAACTGTCAGCCGGGGACCAGTGGAGGGGCAGACGGCGTATGGCGGTGGAGAAGGTACTCAGGGGAGCACAACCGAGTGCGCTTGTGTGCGATAGATAGAGAGAGAGAGAGAGAGAGAGAGGAGTAGATAAGGGGACAACCAGGCCGATAGTAGGCTAAGAGGATTGGGCTAGCCGGAATACAAGCACATAAATCACACCTATATAGATACATATAAATGCATACACACATACATAAGAGTATATGGGTATATGTAAGTATATATGTGTGTATATATACTCATTCATGCATGTATAGTATTTAGCCAACAACAACAAAATATCAAATACACTACATTGATAAGCCCACATACTCTCACAGCGGTAAAATAACAACGAATGATGGGTACAAGATAAAATTTAATTATAAATACCGCAACTTATTTAATTGACCAAAGACTCGCCATTGGGACACATCGACGTAGCGTATTTTATATTTCCATAAATATTATTATGCACTCTATAATGGGTATGTAGATTATCTAGGAAATTTCAGAGGTGACGTCTCAATTGGACTCATGACCATAAAGGATAAGCCCCACACCTATATTTGGCAGAGTAGAGTGTCGGGTAATGGTGCGTTTGGCCCAACCAATGACTAGGGAAACTCTAGTTAGGTGAAGGCATAATATACAGAAATAGAGCAAAAAAAAGTTTAGTACTCTGATTTGGGCATCGCATATAAGGAAATGCAAAGAACCATTCACAATAAAAGTCAGAGTAGCTATGAGTAAAGTGGTACAAGCCTGCGTAGTGCCATATAAACCATGAATTCATACCTATCTCCTGGATTGGAGGATACGAAAACCAAATTAGGGTTCTATCTTATCGTGTGATGTGAGTAATAAGTAGATTTCTAAATTTAAAATCTAAAATCTTTTCTAACATAAAAACACTTATCTTCAAGATGATGTGAGATGAGATAGAATCCATGGTATTGGTTAATATTCATACAGTTGCATATTTGCTATAATGCTTGCTGAGTTCCCTTGTACTCATCCTTTCTATTATTCCCCACGTTTAGAGACTAGTCCGTCTGAAGTTCTACCTAGTGCGAACGATGCCTACACGGGGGGCAACTATGCCGAGGGGGATGGAGTTGACCCTAGGTATGATGTGTATGAGGTGGATGCGTTATATGAGACGTGGGATGAGTAACAGGTTGCTAGTAAATCGTATGTGGAACCCAGATTATAATAGCATGCTTTTATCTATAGTACAGTATTTGTATAATTATTGGTTAGAAGTGCTTTTATTTGTAGTGATATTGTAATAACTAGGCAACTGTTTAGCCTTGTAACGAACTTGAGCCTTATGTGGTCATGATATTTTAATATTAGTGTACTGCCTCTAATTATTATTCTGCTACAACACTCTGATGCGGCTTATTAGTCGATAAAATAGAAATTTATTATGTTTTGTCAAGTAATAACCATAGACTGATGTCATTAGTTAAGATAGTGATGGTACGAGTGATCACACCAATCAACATCAGGGTGCTCACCATAGCAACAGCCCACTATGACTCACCAATGTGAGCCCACCACCGGACTATTGACTATGTCCGTACCAACTCCACACTGGACCTGACAAAACACAGAGCGCCCAAAATACTGCCTCCACAACGACCACCAGCTTGCTTGCTGCATGGTCCACGACGAGAGCCCCAACAACACAGCAAGACCAGACATTTTCCTCAAGCACACCGTCCGGGGAACAAACACCGGAAGTCCCAAGGAGGCGGCGGAGAATAGGACCGACGATGAGTGACTCATGCACTTTCGCGCCCGCGTGCCACACCGTGGCGCCGCCTCAATGAACGAGCCAGCCACGCCACAGCACACCGCAGCCGCCCGCACCATGCATTCGTCGACCAAGACGGATCACCGGATTTGCCAAGGAGAAGAACAGATCTGGCGAAGAAGCACGGTGCGCTGCCGAGGCACACTGGTGACCAAGACGACGGGCACTAGGCCAAGGAGGAAGAGCTTCTCCTCGACCAGATCCCGCGGAACCGAGCTGGATCCGAACGACTTGGCCATCGCCATAACCGCCTGGAGCGACACCAACTGGACTGCACGTCGGCAGCGGCAACCGGAACCGCCGCCATCGGCTTCCGACCAGATCGAAAGGAAACTCCGCCGCTACTTCAGTCCGAGCTTGTCGAGGTCGGCCAGATCTGGCACCCTGCTGGAAGACCTCGACCCGATTGATGCGGCCGGCTCAACTACCTGTCGACACTAGCCTCAACGTCGTCGAAGGTAGGAGTTAGAGATGGCAACGGGTACCCGAAACCCGAGTACCCGATGGGTTTTACCCGATAAGGAGGCGGGTGTGGAAAGATATCTTCACCCGCGGGTATGCTAATGGGCAAAAATCTCTACCCATTGGGTATGCGGGTGCGGGTGCGGGTGTATACTACTGCACCGCGATACCGCGGGTAAAATATACCCGCCAGTGTATATTAGATATAGCAACAGTACATATACCGTGGCGTATATATATATTCAAACGGCCGATGGAAATACCCGCACTCGTATATACTGTGCCCCGTATATACCCTTATCAATTCGGGTATGGGTTACCCGTCGGGTATAAATACCCGCGCGGGTGCGGGTATGGGTAAGTTTCTATACCCGTGTGCGGGTACGGGTATTGTAGCGGGTGCGGGTGCGGGTATGGTTTGGCTATACCCGACGGGTATTTACCCGTTGCCATCTCTAGTAGGAGTCCCCGGGGAGGCCCTCGGCGTCATCAGCTTTGCAAAAAGGCACTCCGACTATTCTGAAATCGCGTACATATCCTTTAATTTTGCAAAAGACCCCACCACGTCAGCATTTTCGCGGAAACACCCTATGATTTATGAGAATTACATATGAATCCTTGATTTTCCAAAGAGACACTCCATTTACACGATAAAGCCCTGCGGTTTTCTCGTTATTACATACGGTCCTTGATTTTTTCAAAGAAGCCCCCGATTTTACCAAATATACATTCGAGCCCTTGATTTTTCCCAGAAAAAACCCACGAATTGTCAGCTCTTTTACTTCGATCCACATGGTAGCTAGCATGACATGACCCCGCGCTTTTGCAACTAATACTTTTTAGAGGGATTAGTATTGGAGTAGCTAGTTATATCCTCCTCCATGTAGTACATAGCAACATTCATAAAATGGACCAATAAATTGTAGGAAATAGGATGCAATTGGATAATGTTGCACGTCCGCGGAAACGCTATGTGGTGTGTGTGAACGTGGCAAATAGCGAGTCGAGGTCTACCTCGGCCAACGGCCCATTACGTTGGACAGACGCCCTTCTTTTTAGGGGTTTATCAGTTCAGCCGAAATAAGCTAATTTATATTTAAAATTATACTGTAGTTGATTAAAATTATATTATAACTGATGGTGATTTATTTGACGTAATTAAATTTAAAAAAATAAAAATAGAAAAATATGTTAGTCCATCGCAGACAATGTGAATGAATACGGAAAAATGGCAAAAAAAAGCTCAAAAACCAAAAAAATAGAGAAAGACGAAATCAAAGAATAGTGAACTAAAAGGCAAAAACCATAAGTTAAAGTCGAAATGAGTGATGCTTTATTTTTCTTTATTTTCCTTTAATTCATTGACTTAGAAAAAATTTAGCAACTGTTACAGTGTAATTTGGAGCCAGACCCAAACCATCCTCCTTGCTGTGTAGACGGTCCATCTTTGCAACTCGCTACTTTTCCATTTCCTTTCCGTTCTTTTTTCTTTCCAACCTTTTTCTTCATAGGAAAATCCTTGATATACTGTTCCAAAGATTGGCTTGGTTAGAAACACAATTCTAAATATTGACTTTCCTAATATACCACACCACTCGAATAAGTTTTGATTGAAGAAATACCATAACCCCTCTTTTTCTCCGGAATTAATATTTTTTTTACCATGTGAAAAGACCCCTAGTGCCCGCTCGTTTCAATTTCAGGAAGTACTACTGGGTACATCCATAGCTTATTCATTTATCCATCTCATCAGCATTAGCTAGCTCCACTGAGTATGGTCAATCATTTGTGCAGTTCTTGGTATTGTTAATTAATACATCCATGGGCTGGAGTAAATTGACCAGCACAACTAGGTAGCTAATACGTGTGGCTTGCTAATATCCACAGGCCTAACTGAAAAAAAGGCCGAGTGGATGTACTGTTGACTAACGGGCCAGATCGGGCCGGGCCTCAATTCTGTTAGGTCCAAATGTTCATGTGACTGTCTATAATTGTATGCTGCTTGTGTGGGTTGGCCCACCTCTCAAGGCTATGCGCGTAGGCGCCCAAGCCCACACTTCAAAGCAAAAACAATGCGTGAGCGCACACGGATTTAGACGACTTTTTTTTTTTCCTGCAAACCGAAAATTTAAGTGGTCGTGTCGTCTGAGCCGAGCTTCTAATTCATGATTTGTTTGATTCATAGTGTTTCTTACAATAAAAGCGTCAAAAAAGACTCCACGACATATATTCTAACTTAGTAATGATATCACATACTATATGTTCTAAAAAATAAAATAAAATATCTCATGCATTATTTGCCAAGGTTCCATTAGTTAATGGATGATATTGCAAACCGTATTTTTTGGAATTTGGCTAGGAGGAATGAACCATACGAGTGTTGGAAGTTCCGGTAGGTAAAATAAAGTGCTTTATGTATCTGGCTTCAAATAGTGGTGGATCTAGGAAAAATATTTGGAGGGGCTGAAGTACTTTCAGCTCGATCTCAGCCCCTTCTACATTATACATCTATGGCTAAAATTTTAGGGGAGGCTCCAAGGGTCCGGTAGCGGTAGGGGGGGCTCGAGCCCCCCGCCCCACCGCTAGATCCGCCCCTGGCTTCAATGTTTCAATAATTTATTGGCAATATTCCACGCATTTAGTTATAAAAGGGGACAGCCAATGTTTCACGTTTTCGATTTCAATGTTCCAAGGATTCATATACGATGTTTTAATAATTCATTGACGATATTTCAATAGTATATCGATAATGTTCCAATGGTAGGACGAGGTGAATTGACTAAATTGGATACAAATTAGGCAATTAGTTAAATAAATAAAAATATTAATAGAATAAAATAGTGGGAAACATGAACATGGGAAAGAAACCACCGCAATATTTGGAAAGCCCCTACAATCAAATGAAAAAGAAAAAATAATAAAAGGGGAAAAAGAACGGAAAAAAAAAAGAAACGGAGGACATCAGCCTGGTGGTTTGCTCGAGCGCACGGGCTTTTCGTCGTCCGCTAGCAAGTGATTTTGTAAATGGGCTATCGGCCTTAGCTATTTTAAAAATAGCTTTTTCAGGTCACTACCCGGTCTTTGTCGTCTTCTTTTCGTGTCTGTGTCTTATATATAGCCCTAATGTACCACTTAAAACAACGTGCTTATTTTAAAAGTGGCATATTCACAATTTTGAGTTTCACAGTGACATTTTGTGTTTACAAGCTTCCAAATGAAGACGGAGAGAAGCTATGGCGGATTTTTTTTCCCCCGGTGGCTGATAGAATAAATGCATACATTATTACAGCAAGGTAAAGCTAAGCTTGTCCCCTCCATTTGAAATGTATTATGCAACGATAATTGTACCAGATAAAATTTGTTAGACCATGTGGCTAGATTTAGAATTTTTATGATGATGAATAATTGACAATATTATTTAGTATTGTTATTCGATGTATGTGCGTGTGTGCAAGGATTAATATTGGTCAAGTTGTAAAGAACTTGTGCCAGAAAAATGTTCTTTGGTCTTTGCATATGCAGATTAGGCGTGGAGACGGTCATGGTCGGTGTCGAGAAAGACCAGGACTAGAGGGGAAATCTGAGATCCAGGTGGTCGACGATGTCATGAGGTGGTCGGGCTCACACTAAAGCACATGGAGATCAAAGATGGATGATGCGTGGAGAAGCTTCGGGAGGTGCGGTCCTGAAGGCTTTGACACGTGACACGTTAGGAAAGTTGGAATTTGGAAAAACCCGAGTTAGAAAGGGTTTCGGTCCCTTGAAAGTTAGTGGGCCAAAAGCCTAGTTGAGGTAAAAAAGATTCTAAGCTCAGTTAGACAAGTTATATTATAGTTTTAAGTAGAGATTGAATATGTGTGGTATGAGACTGTATAAATATGATACGTGTGTACGGCGGCCAAGGGTACGCGTGAAAATAATAGAACGGCGGCTGGATCGATTGCATTACTGTAGGATCGTCGAAGGCAATCAGAGGGGGGTGAATGATTGCAGTGCGCAGCGGATTTTTTATTTTAAATATGTTGTTTTTTTTTTGCTCTTTTAATTTGAAAAAAAAACAGCACAATAAATAATAGGTATATTTTTGAATATATCAATACAATTCGGTACTGTAGCGTTGCCAAAAATATGATGACGTCGTTGCTAGACCAATGGACCATGCAATGAAGAAAGCTGATTAGCATGCAATGATTTACTCAAAGACCTTTCTCTGTTGACTTACTCAATGAAGAGAGCTAATTAGCAATAGCCTAATTACTTCTCCTAATTACTTTGGTCATGCCAACTGTTGCCCGAACACCCACATACTTGCATGCAGACTAACACCAGGACTTGGCTAGAACATGCAAGCTAATAAAATATTAAATATTGCTTACTTGAATTAATGCTTGTTGACCAACTTTATCTGGATGTCTCTCTGTTCTCTTCACGTGCGCCACGCAGGTGACTGGATGGATGGATCAAGAGATGATGCGTGTTGATATCTAAAGATGCCAGTAGCCGCTCATAACTTCCGAATACAAAAGCCCGCCGCGTGCAGCCGTCGTCACTCGATAACTCGCCAACGAGAAAAAAATCTGCTGCCGCACAAACCAGGCCGTTGCTTGCTCTTCAATCAATGAATCTCGACGGCAACGCGAAGCGCTTTCCACGAAGCCTTCGGAAAGACAGCAGCGGCAATAAGAAAACCCGATTAGATTTTTCTCGCTCAAAAACCGCAGCCGCCCTCCAAAAGCAGCGCACGGCCAAAATTTTTTTCTTTCGCACGATGGATGCCATCTGCCGCCCCAGCGGATTCTCTTTTATACAGTTGATTATCTCCTATTCAATTTCTAATCAAAATCCTAATCCAACTCCAACTAGATCTTAAAATCCTAATCCAACTCCTATTAGGTTTGGACCTTTTTTTTTTCTCAACTAGACTTTTGGCCCACTAATTTTCAAGGGACCCGAAACCCTTCCTAACACGGGTTTTTCACACTCACGACTTTTCTAACACGTCACGTGTCGAAGCCTCCAGGACCGCACCTCCTGTATCTTCTCCACGCATTATCCACCTTTGATCTCTATGTGCTCTAGCGTGAGCCCGACCACCTCGTGACATCCTCGACCGCCCGGACCTCAGATTTCCCCCTCCTAGTCCCTGTCTTCCTCGTCACCGACCATGACCGTCACCACGCCCAACTTGCACATGCAAAGACCAAAGAACGTTTTCCCGGCACAAGTTCGCACCAACTTGACCGATATTAGTCCACACACACACGCACACGCCTCAAATAACAATATTAAGCAATGTTGTCAATTATTCATCATTATAAAAATCCTAGACCTAGCCACATGGTCTTACAATCTCCCCCTTGATGAATACATTGACAACACGGAAAGATTGCATGATGAATTTGCTTCAAATAGATATAAGCTAAATCAATGAAGCTGAAAAAGCATTTCAAGCCACAAGTCTCAAATCTCTCCCCTCAACACAAGAGAGCAAATTTCTCCAATGTCTCACAAAACACACCAAATCTCTCCCCTTTGGCAATGTAATCATCAAGAACTTCCAAAGAAGAACTATTCTAAAAGAAGCAATGAGAATAAAAATCTAGAAGCTTTGTAGATTATCCAAGTCATTTTGAATTGATTTAATAATTTAACCAAGCCATATTTTTTTAAAGTAGAGCTATCTAGATCATATAAAGTCATATACCACATAGCAATATCAAAACAAAGTTTTCAATATGATTAGGCGATTTATATCAATGACAGGCATCTCAACAATGACTAGACCAATTATACAGAGCACAATGAGATATCACAACAAAAAGTCAAAGCCTAAAAGTGAAGCAAATTTTAACTCTAGACGGGCTAGCAGTCTCATGTAACAACTTATGGCTCCAAACTCAATTCTTAAGCATGTGGCATGCTTGTAGCATACTTCTTTTCATAATGACATTTTTTTTTGTGATGGTGGCATGCTTGAAGCATACTTCTTTACATTTTGCGCACTTTTGTGCCTTTTTTTATTTCACCATGGCATGCTTGAAGCATACATCTTTTCAATTTTTTTTCTTTTTATATACTCTCTTTTCTTAAAAACATGCCAAATTGAGTAATCATGAAAATTGGAACATGAAACATGCGAGCCTCATAGCCAAGAGTTAAAATAAGACTCACAATCAAGCTAATTCTTTTCGATGGACATCACAAAGTAATAAATATAATTAATCTAGTCAAAATATTCCGCCATGTCATATTTTACTTCAAGTGCAACAAATTAATTATAACTTGTCATGATCAAAGCTACACAACATATGAATAAATATGATAAAGATAGCTCCACACTCATTTAAATTTGATAGCTTGGACTTGTTAATTTAATTGACAAGTATAATAAACAAAGCTTCCTAAATTCTTAAACATCAAGGTCCCCCTCAGAATAATCCCACAGGATGCAACACGTCCAACTCACTTCGTAAAAGAGCAAAACGTAGAATCAAGCGATTTTGAGAGAATATCAGCAACTTGAGAATCTAACAAGATGTAAGACAACATCACCTTTTCCACATGGTCTCTCAGAAAGTGAAATCTCTTGGAAGACATCAAAGAGAATGAAGAACCATCAAGTGTTCCAACCAAGCAATGAAATAAAAGACTGGAACCCAATCGAGCTCATGTTCTCTATCCTTATCAGCTGTTCTTACATCACAGGAAACATCGGTCTCGCAGTACTGGGGTTAGTGAAATAAGATCTAGGAATCCAGTACTGAGACACACGAACTGGAGCAACAAAGCTAGAACCAAAATCACGTGCATGTGGATGATCAGAATGCCGAAAAGAGCATGAACTATTTGAATTAAATCTCAATCTAGTATGTGAAGGAAATTTAAAGTCATCATAAAAGTTCTTTAAAAACATAGTTTTCGCGTTTGATCTAGGAACAAAAGAAATTGCACGTTTTTGTCTTAAAGCATTCAATCTATCCTTCTTCTCTTTCTTAGCACGCCTAAAGCAAAATTCATGTAAGTGACCATCTCTTTCACAGTAGGTGCAATGGAATTTAACATAACCAGAATTCTTTTGAGATGATGAGCTAGCACCTACATTATTATTCAATGAACTTTGCACAAATCCAGCAGATTTAAACACAGTTTGTTTTTGTTCAGATTTTACTTCAATCTTTCCAGGTTCAAGAGACTTAACAGCCTTAGGAGGATTATTCTTGGCATGCTCAACAAAATTAAATCCTAGACCTCGGTTTTTCACACTTGTTTTTGACTTGTCTAGAATCATATTCAGATTTTTCTTGCCAAAAGAGAATCTCTCTAAAGTGTCCTTAAGGTACTCATTTTCCTTAGCCAAAGTGGAACAAGCAGTGCATTTAACAGGTTCATTTGCAAGATTCTTTGAAGTACTAGATTGATCAAATCTTTCTTTTTTAGCAAAATCATTCAATTGCCTAGTCAAAGCATCAATTTCAATATTTAACTTAGGACAATTTGAGCAAGATATGTTCTCATGATAAAGCATTTGTTGAATAGATTCCTGAGATAAATTAAGTCTAGCTTCTAGCAATTCACAATTAGAGCAAGCTTTAGATTGAGCATTTGAAATACTTGACTCTAAACATGTAGAAGAACTAGATTTGAGCTTTTCAATTTCATTATTTGCATGTTTTAATTTTTCATCACAAGAGTCATGTGTCAATTTTAATTCATCAAATTTATCAGTTACATCTCTAAGTTGAACCAGGTTTGATGCACTAATAGATCTAACAGCCTCCAACTCAGAATGTAAAACTTGGCAAGACTCACATGATTCATCATCAGGAATTAAAGCTCTAAGTCTATTAATTTCAGAATTTAAACTTTCAACAACACAATTATTTTCTTTCAATTTCTGTTTTGTCTTTTTTAATTCAATAGCAAGTTTAATCAAACCATCTTCAAGCTCATCATATGAAGGTCTTACCTCATCGGGATCACTATCGCCATCATCATTGTTGTTGCCTGCCATGAAGCACATGCCTGTGAAGTCATCGTTCTTCTTCTTCTTGCCTTTAACATCATCATCGTCGTGGTCATCGTCGTTGCAGCTCTCATATTCCACATCGCTCAAATCAAGACGCTCAATGGCCGATATGATCTTTTCAGCGAGCTTGCGACGGAAATTGCCACCCTTGGTGTTGTTGTTCTTGGATGGCCGACGACGATAATTCTTCTCTTCCTTCACCACCTTTCCCTTGAGCTTGGGACAATCCATCTTAATGTGGCCTGGCTCACCACACTCAAAGCATCTGATCGGACCTGACACGCCACCTCGCTTCCTCATCCTCACATTGTTGAGTGCCTTGTATGCTCGTGAGAGATCAAAACCAAGTCCTCTTCAGAAGCTCCTCGAGCAGTTCCTCGAAAAAGAAGACAAGGCGAGACAAAGAAACACAAGACAAAGCACTCGACGAAGCGCACTGCATGTGGTTAGTCACAAGTGCTAAAGATGAAGATTTATTACTCTTAGATGGCAAAGCTTCCATCTCATAAGTTTTCAATCTAGAATAAAGATCATCCATGGTTAAAGTATCTAGATCGACAGTTTGATTAATAGTTGTAACAACCATCAACCACTCAGAACCTAAAGATCTCAAAATTTTAGTTGCATTATCTTCATCAGCAGGAATAACACCAACACCACGCAGATCACTCAATATTTTCTCAAACCGAGCAAAGAGATCATCAATGGATTCACCAGGTTTCATAGCAAAATCAGAATATTCTTTTTGATAAAGATTTTTACGCACCTTTTTTATTTTAGTGGTTCCTTCATGATAATCGCAAAGAGTTTTCCAAATTAAATGGGCAGAATTAATATGAGCCACACGATCAAATTCTTTACGAGAAATCCCTTGAAATAGCAAGTTACGAGCTTGAGCATTTAAATCAACATCTGCTTTATTTAAATTAGTAACAATAGCAGGAACCTCATATGGTGTAGAAACTTTATTCCAAACATCACTACCTTGAGCCTCAATATAAGCTTGCATCCGACACTTCCAAAAAGCAAAATCAGTACCATCTAGCATAGGGGGGCGATTCACATACCTCTCTGACGCCATAGCAACCCGCTCTGATACCACTTGTAGGATCGTCGAAGGCAATCAGAGGGGGGTGAATGATTGCAGTGCGCAGCGGATTTTTTATTTTAAATATGTTGTTTTTTTTTTGCTCTTTTAATTTGAAAAAAAACAGCACAATAAATAATAGGTATATTTTTGAATGACTATATCAATACAATTCGGTACTGTAGCGTTGCCAAAAATATGATGACGTCGTTGCTAGACCAATGGACCATGCAATGAAGAAAGCTGATTAGCATGCAATGATTTACTCAAAGACCTTTCTCTGTTGACTTACTCAATGAAGAGAGCTAATTAGCAATAGCCTAATTACTTCTCCTAATTACTTTGGTCATGCCAACTGTTGCCCGAACACCCACATACTTGCATGCAGACTAACACCAGGACTTGGCTAGAACATGCAAGCTAATAAAATATTAAATATTGCTTACTTGAATTAATGCTTGTTGACCAACTTTATCTGGATGTCTCTCTGTTCTCTTCACGTGCGCCACGCAGGTGACTGGATGGATGGATCAAGAGATGATGCGTGTTGATATCTAAAGATGCCAGTAGCCGCTCATAACTTCCGAATACAAAAGCCCGCCGCGTGCAGCCGTCGTCACTCGATAACTCGCCAACGAGAAAAAAAAAATCTGCTGCCGCACAAACCAGGCCGTTGCTTGCTCTTCAATCAATGAATCTCGACGGCAACGCGAAGCGCTTTCCACGAAGCCTTCGGAAAGACAGCAGCGGCAATAAGAAAACCCGATTAGATTTTTCTCGCTCAAAAACCGCAGCCGCCCTCCAAAAGCAGCGCACGGCCAAAATTTTTTCTTTCGCACGATGGATGCCATCTGCGCCCAATGATTCTCTTTTATACAGTTGATTATCTCCTATTCAATTTCTAATCAAAATCCTAATCCAACTCCAACTAGATCTTAAAATCCTAATCCAACTCCAATTAGGTTTGGACCTTTTTTTTCTCAACTAGACTTTTGGCCCACTAATTTTCAAGGGACCCGAAACCCTTCCTAACACGGGTTTTTCACACTCACGACTTTTCTAACACGTCACGTGTCGAAGCCTCCAGGACCGCACCTCCTGTATCTTCTCCACGCATTATCCACCTTTGATCTCTATGTGCTCTAGCGTGAGCCCGACCACCTCGTGACATCCTCGACCGCCCGGACCTCAGATTTCCCCCTCCTAGTCCCTGTCTTCCTCGTCACCGACCATGACCGTCACCACGCCCAACTTGCACATGCAAAGACCAAAGAACGTTTTCCCGGCACAAGTTCGCACCAACTTGACCGATATTAGTCCACACACACACGCACACGCCTCAAATAACAATATTAAGCAATGTTGTCAATTATTCATCATTATAAAAATCCTAGACCTAGCCACATGGTCTTACAATTACAAAAACGAAAAAGAAAACAGAGAAGGGTACGGCTTTCGAGATCTGATGAAAAATTGAGGTGTGGCGTTCGTGACTTGTGATGAAGAAAAAAATTATGGTGGCTTGGATGCATTAATGGATGGAAGTGTGGCTTGTTCTGATCTTTCCAAATAGTCGCGTGGATTGCTGCTTAGGTTAGTCATATTCTTCGCTTCATCATGTGCACCAGCGGTTAATCATCACGCTGTAGCGACGAACATTCATCTCGGGTCGTGTCCAGCGTTGTCATCTCCGTGCGCGACGCGGAAGTTCTCTACGGTTCCAGTGCATGCGTACATTTCGTTTTTCCGTTCTGTGTTAATTCATGAGACTAATCAGAGCAGGCAGCAGAGGATTAAAAAATTCAAAGAGTTAGAAAAAAGGCAATGGTGGCCGAGGCTTTTGGTGGCTTATAAAGGCATAGCAGCCGTGACGTTTATGCATTAGGAGAGAGGAAAAAGAGATTAGAGGTAAAGTGATTAGATGCGTGGTTAGGTGAGAGGTGATTAGGGGACTGCATGCATTGCAAGAAAGTTGGACGTGAGTTCATCTATTAACTGCTTGCACAGTTGATGAATTATTATTATTATTATTATTATTATTATTATTATTATTATTATTATTGCTTTTTTTGTGTCTATTTTTCTGTATTGGCAGGTGAAAAATCAAAAGACAGCAAATTGAAAAAAAATTCTGCTAGATATTGCAATCATTCACTCCCTCCTCCTCTAATTGCCATTGACGATCCTACAAAATTTAACCCTTTTTGAACAAGTAGTTACTTGCCTTGCAACATCAAGTGAATATCTAGTCCGCTCGAGGGTATCTGTGAGACCATGCAGAGCTCACCCTATGGTTGTGATGAGTAATTGATCCTTGGATTAGAGTTTGTGTAGGTTGAGTTTGATTTTTCAGGTCTGTGCAGAAGTTTGCTGGATCTACGACCTCCGTTTTTCTCTGTGGTCAGCAGTCTATTTTACGACTTTGTGGTCGTAGCGTCTGGTGACAACTTGGTAGTCGGTAGTCTGTTTTTACGACTTGGTAGTCAGCAGAGGCTTTTACAACCTGGTGGTCGGCAGAGGCTTCTACGATTTGGCGGTCAGCAGGAGTTCCTACGACTTGATGATTGTAGCTTCTCTGGTCATGATAGATAGTCGTAGCTCTGCCTAGTCATGATCGATGGTCGTAGCTTCTGTTGGTCGCGATCGATAGTCATTGCTCTGCCTAGTCATGATTGATAGTCATAGCTCTGTCTGACTATGATCGATAGTCGTGGCTCTGTCTGACTGTGATCGATAGTTGTAAGTCTTAGCGACCAGGTTTGATAAAATCGTAGCCGCTATGAGCGATAGTCGTAGCGACTGCTACATGATCATAGCGACTTGTGTGATGGTCGTAACGACCTGTTGTGTAGTCGTAGAATGTAGGTAGGACCTCATGGGCTATGAGTACCTCTTGTCTTGTGCTTTAGAGTACTCGTAAGTTGTTTTTGACCAGTGATTTGCTGAGATTGTTCACTTGGATACATTCTGATTATTCAAATTAATGATACTTATGTATCGTGCGGTGCTATGTGATGATTTGCTTATTAGTGTTGGTTGTAAGACTTCGGAGTTAGGTCATGGTGAGGCATAGGAGGACCAAAACTAGATGCAGGGAGGTGTTGAGGTCCAGAACATTCAGGGAGACGCCTAAGATGATCGAGGCTGGTGATGTGGTTGCAAGTTAGGACGACAAGAAACCGGAGAGGGAGCTACAGGAGGAGGATATGCTGGGCAACAGCGAGGTGGACCCAGACTAGGCTCAGGGAGAAGTCAAGGTCTAGACGGTCAAGAATGCTGGGTGCCATCATGCGCGAGGAGAAGCACGTGGTGTGCCAAATGACTTGCATCGTTTGCAAGCGAGGACGGACCGGTGGGATCTGGACACATGAGAGGCTTGACGACAAGTCATTGAGGCCACATGTAAGCTGCTTTGAGAAACGTGCGTGAGCAAAACCCGATGTTAGGTGGGGTTAACGGGTTATCCCCGGTTTGGACTAATGGTTGGATCCATTAGGTCTAGGGTTCGTTTGTGAGCATATAAAAAGGAGAGAGGAGGCAAGAGTTAGTAGAGGTTGGAGACAGCAAACTGTGAGGTGGTCTGGTGGTAGCTAGTTCTTCCTCCCTCCATGGTTGTTAGGTTAGACAGTGTGACGCGGATACGCTCATGTCTTGCATTTCTTAGTTAAATATATTATTTAACTGGAAGGAATTATTGAGCCGCATTAAATATTATCAGGTGAACTCTAATTTAATTGGGTCTTTAACTATTATATTTAGAGATACATAGTTACTACTATTTTATTTAATTATATACAGGCCCATACTCGATTTGTACAAGCCTAAAGTGAAGATGCGTTTAGAAGGTCTCGTCGATACTAGTGTAATATCCATCACTTCAAGTATACAAGATAATGAGGATATCCCAATCGGACCGATTACGCGAGCATGAGCTAAAAAGATTAATCAATAGGTGAACTCGCTCCTAGTTGATTTTGGCTTTAATTTACGTGAGAACTAGCTACTACCTAATGCTAGTATTTTAATTATTCTCAGGTTTGTACGAAAGACAATTAACAAAGAGAGCGGTGTAGAGGAAGGCAGCAGGCAGCATTAAAAGTTTTCATTGGAAAGCAAAGAAAAAATATCAAGATAAAAAAGAAGATAAAAAATACGCATGCAGTAAGCCATGGAGGATCTATCTAGTCGCCACTATGCATGCTTCATACGGGAATAAAGAAGACACGTAAACTAATAGAAGTAAGCCACGTTTGGCCATGATTAGTTTTGGCCATGTAATCATGTTTTAGCCACATGTTTAGTTCGGCCACCAAGTCTCGGTTAACCGACTGTGACTCAATTTCGGTGGGTTACCTTCCGAGTCGGATTATTGTTTTTTTCTTTATTTTGTTGCGTACGAGTCGGCACTTTTCTTTGGGTCGAGACTGGTTTATATAGGATTGTATACCCTCCTGTAAAAGAGAGACCACTATGAATCAATCTATTATTTTGAGGGAGCCATGGCGCTTGTTCCTCCTAGGGTTTGGCATATGATTGCAACCTAGAGGGGAATCGGGCATTCTTCCTCGTCGTTTTTGTGTTTCCTTGTGATTTGCTGGAGCGACGACACGTCTACTTGGTGGTCGGGTAGACGGGATCACGAGCGTGGGGTTGGGCGAATTCTTTTATCGCAGGTTGCTGTTCTAACAGTGGTTGGCGTCATCGATTTGTCAGGTTGCACGGATCCAAATTATCTCCATCGATCCTACGCAGTGAAGATTGGGCAAACCCCCGCATCATCTTGGTATCAGAGCGCGGTTGACACGGTAGGATCAATTTACCCTTAGTTAGATTTATTTTTTCCTATACACAAAAGGCCAAAAAAAATCTAAACCCTAGTTTTTGCATCTGTTATTTTCGTGAGTTTTGTTAAGTTTTCGTCCATTAGAATTTTGTTTAGGTGCTGATCATCGTGTTTCTTTGCGTCGCTTAATCGTTGTATCCACATAACCTTAGAAAATTTCGCTAGTTGAATCCTTAATTAGCACATAAAAAAAATCTTGATTGAGTTTCGGCTGAAACGAGAAAATTCTTGGTTGTGTCCGATTTGAAAGCTTAGCAAGCCATCTTTGTTCTGATCAAATGGTAGTCGTCACGTGGAAGTCGGCCACTAATGAAGTTGGTGTTCAAATTGAGCACTGAACAATCCAGCGTGATGTTGTGATCCAAATCCCATCTGAAGTCCACACACAGAAGATAAAACTCTTTAAGTCTTTTGTTGCCATCCGAACACAAACTAGTGCCAACTTGCTAGCTGTTTGGAGAAGTTCGTACCCAGTCATAATTACCTCATTGCTAAGCCGTGTTGATCTGTGATTGTCTCTGAGTCCAATTGATCTATTCGGTTGTCTGGCCGAAACTCCTCAAGAAGTGTTGTAATCAGAAGCTACTTCTCCAAACCAAATAGAAAATACTACTACTAGTGTTCCGCCTACTTGCACCACAAAATCAAACCAAGCCAATACTCCAGAATCGAATCCTCTGGCTGTTGGCCGCAAGTTTTGGTTGGGCATCTCATCCGAATTCCACGCGCCGGCGTAATTCCAAGTTTTTTTTCATCTGGCACTAGCTGGAAGTCAGCACATTTGGCTCTCTGAAAAAAAAGGCATCATTAATTTTGAGCTTCACTTATATTTTTTTTCTTTCATCTTTGAGACTAGTCTTTGATAATTACATTAAGGGCTGTTCTTGGTATCACGAGCGTGGGGTTGGGCGAATTCTTTTATCGCAGGTTGCTGTTCTAACAGTGGTTGGTGCCATCGATTCGTCAGGTTGCACGGATCCAAATTATCTCCATCGATCTTACGCAGTGAAGATTGGGCAAACCCCCGCATCACAGTGGGTGTTGGCTCTAGAGTTAGAGCTTGGTCCTCTCAAGGGGAGTGGCTGTAAAACCAATCATCAGAGCAATACATCAAGTTTCCATATACTGCTTGTGTTGTTTTCATCTGATTGAGTTGGCTTCAATTTAGTTCTTCCTTGTTCTTTTGTTCTTTGGTTGTTTCTTTCCTTTCTTGATCTGAGAAGTTTTTTCTTGTCTTGTTGATGATCTGACTTGCTATGTGTTGTAGGAGCATGCTCAAAGCCATCTTAGTTATTCTATTCCCATGGGCATGGTCTGATTGTCCTTTCGATTTCATGGTTTGGGTTCTTATGTGCGCTCAGTGAAATCTCGTAAAGCTCTTAATCTGGTTGCTAAGTTTTCAATTAAAGATTAGAGCAACCTCTTGAGATCTTAATCTTGTTGTATACAAAGTTTCATGGCCATCTCATCTCTTAGTCAAAAGTTTTGAGGAGTTTGGATCTGGTAGTCGAGCACTCTCTGCTTTCCTCTGTTCTTCCTTTGCTGTTAAGACTGCGTCCAGATTCAACCACGGTCAAGTCTCTAACCGCATCGCTTTTTGTTTCGACCTCGTTCAAACCATTCGAACTCTTCTCGTTATTCTGTTGAGTTTGATTTGAAGCAGTCGGAAGTTAGTGAAATTACTGTTTGGGACTCGATCAGTTTTACGATCACGTTGGTTTCAACCATGGTCGAGTTCCAGACTGAAGCACGTTGTTTTCGACTATGTTTAGTCTTTCGGTTGCTTCGCACTGTGTTGTCGCTCGACCACGTTCAGAGTTTTCATTTCTTGGCATTATTCTGTTGAATCTGAATTAAAGCAGTTGGTAGTCGGTGCAATCTCTATCTGGAACATCGATCAGCTTTACGACTACGTTGATTTCGACCACGGTCAAGTTCCATACTGTATCGTACCAACTTCAATCACGTTCACTTCTCCAATTACTTTACTTTCTCTTACTGCATGGGATTTCTGGTCGCACACGGATCCTTATTTTCTCTGGTTGGTTTTTGAGTTGAATCGATCACGCTGGTTGCAGATCATTCGTTGGTCTTCGACATCGTTGGTTGTTCGACCACTTGTTGGTTTACGACCACGTTGATCTTTTGAGTTGCAGTCTGGTTTTGATAACGTTGGTTGTTCAACCATCTCATTGGTTTATGACCATGTTGGTTATGACCACGTAGCCGACTAGTTTCGACTACGTTGGTTGTTCGACCACTAGTTGGCTTACGACCACATAGGTTATGACTATAGTGCTGACTGAATATGACAACGTTGATTGTTCGACCACTGGTTGGCATTCGATCACGTTGTCTACGATTACGTCAGTTTCGACTACAACCATTTTCGATCACGTTGTTCCTGTTTTCGGTGGTTATCGACTACAGTGACTTCTATTTGGTAGTCGATTTCCGACCACGCTGTCTGCTTCCGACCACATTGTCGAGTTATGACTACGTTGTCTGCTTTTGACAACGTTGTCAGAGTTCAACTACGTTGTCATATTTTGACCATGTTGCTGGTCTCCGACCACGGTCGGTTCTCTGTTGTGTCTTCTCTGTTGCTCTAGTTTTCAAGTGAGCTTTCAACCCTAGTCTTCATAGCTCAGTAGCTATCAGAGAAAAGGGTTATGTGAATATTGGAGAGAATTTGAAGGTACCATTCATCCCCTCTCTCTGTTGCCTGTCTGGTCCTATAGTATCTTATTGTAGCACCCCACATAACCATATGAGATACCACTATGGAACGTCATCGCCAAAGTGAAGAATAAATAAGAGCAACAAAAGAAATTACAAAAAGTTTAGGAACTTTATTAACACTTTAATAGAGAACCAACGGAAGCTGGAATAAATATTTAAAACATGGACCGGTCCACTTCTAATCAAACAAAGAACGAATGAAACAACAAAACAGTGGCAAACCACAGTGTTAAAAACTCAAGTGCTCCCACCTATGCATGATGCTATCACTCCACTGGCCTTTTACCTGAGACTGAAAAGAGCAAGTGTGGGATTTCAAAATCTCAGCAAGTACCCAACAACGGTCGCAACACAAGAGTAAAGACAAGTATTGCAACCACGTGAAATAAAGGATAAGCATCACAAGTAAACAACGGGTACAAGATAAAAGCAAAGAACAACTGATATCGGAGATATTGTCATAAATAGGAGATGGATATCATGGAGACTGTGTATTAAAGATAGTTGTTATGTGGCAAGTTAAAGAAAGTTATAGCAAGGGTGCCGGCGACCTCATCCCACATACCTGGTAATACGAGAATAGCCAGCCACATCCTTGTCCTCAACTGTATAACCGCAGACGGGGTGTAATATCCTGTGTAACGAGAATGTGCGGCCCCCCGTACGTTACCAGGTTGCGTTGAAATGACCCCTATATGTGGGTAGTCTCGACGTGATAACCCTTAGTTCGTTATTTAGCGAATTATCCATGATATAATTAGAGAGTTGTGATTGAATTAAGGTGAAGTTATGAGGGTAACGATTTAATACAATGAGATCGGAGAGATGTGATTGGTGATAAGGTAACTGATACATCATGAACAGATTAAATAGTATGAACTTAAGGAAACTAAGAGATGGCAAAGATAAGGCTACAATAAAGTTCTGAGAAGTGAAAAGATGTGCTAGAGTTGAAAATGGAAAGACATAGTTTCTGATATGAGGGCGATGTGGGATAATGATAAGATGATAGTGATATAGGGATTAACCTAAAGAGGTATTATCATATAGCTCACACAAAGTTATCAACCAATCAAGTTTTATTATGTGATAAGTGATTATTAGTTAGATTAATAGATTTAATACATACATCATTCATGGCTCAAATACAACATCAAACAATTATTGGAACATAATATTCGAAACTAAAATATAGCAGCCTTCATATCAAAAGAGTGTCAATACTTTAATCCTAAGTTAAAGCATGTTCATATGCTACCCCCATTAATAATTTAAGCACAGATTCTCACATCCTAATTAAAAGTATGAACTCTAGAACATTTAACTGAACATCCTAATTACAGAGTAGTAGGTGAACTAAAATAACCTAGAACATCATGGCATGCATATAATATTAAACGTCTATAAACAGACAAACATGAATAATATGATAATAACCAGACAATATTAGTAGTATGATATTGATCAGATAAGTTTTAGTGATACACTAGTAGCCAGGTCACTTTAGCGATATAAAATTGGCCAGGTAACTTTAGTGAAGTGATTTTAGTGAGATAATATTGGTCAAATAACCTCAGTGATGTGATTTTAGCGATAAGATATTAGCCAAGCGATATAATGTGATGTTAGCTAAGCGGTATGATATGAGCCAGGTGACCTTAATGATTTGATTTTTGCAATATGATATTAGTCAAGCAAGCATGAATGACATGGGAGAGATAAGAGAGAGAGAGGATAGATCGGTTGGATGAGTTGAGATATGACAGAAGAGAGAGATACACGGGGGAGAGATTACAGATAATTTTTTTTGGGCGCTACACTTATTTAATTCCTATACGAGTTAAAATTTAACCCTTTTTGAACAAATAGTTACTTTTCCAAACGCGTGATGATCTGGATGTCAGTAAGCTTGTGAAATTTCATATATAAATTACCTCTGACGTCATCAGCAATGTCGCTGAAACTTGTAATAATGTAAACGCTGTGTGCGGAAACACAGAAGCGGGAAGCCTCTTCCATTTTCTAAAAAAAATTACCTCTGACGTACGTGTTAGAAAGTTCTAACAATAGTTTTTCATCATATTATAGATTTTTCTATCTTGATAAGTTTTAATCGTATGCACAAAAATGTGCAATTAGACCAAATCAAACGGTAGAGGAGATCAGTAAACAAAATCGGCCCTACCATTATTTGTGTAATTTAATATGGATTTCCTAGTTTATTTTGATCACAATTCACAAGTACTCCCCAAGTTCCAAAATGAGTTGCGATCGATTCCTGCCGTTATGACTAATGAGTTGCGATGGATCATCAAGTTAAACAAATCTTGTTAATTAGTTTTGGGGTCTTGCAGCACGATCGATACCGGCCGACGCCTTAGTATGATAGGGAGAACTGTTTCGGTTTGGAAAATTTTTCATTGGGTGGCCGAAGGACCAGAATCAACGAAATATCGGTAATTTTGGTTCAAATTGAATGTGAATTTTTGCTAAAAGTTTAGAATTTTAAGAAAAAAGTTATCAGAAATGGTAGAGATGAATTAGATATTGAATATAGATGAAACTTGGGATCCATTCAATCAATCGACCCCCTCAATTACTAAGACTTACAGAATCAGACCATTCAAACTAATGGATCAGCAATGTCAGCCGTGAGCTTTAATTAGTTTGAGTGAATTAATGAGAAGTTACGCAAATCGGACAAGATCTGTTATCTACACTTTTCCAAACGCGTGCTGATCTGGAGAAAATATCCCACCACATCAAGCTTGTGAAATTTCTTTGAAGGAATTTAACAATATCCCACCATATCTGTTATATAGACATTTCCAAACGTACGTGTTAGTTTTGTGGAAATATATTCGATCCCCAAGGAAATATATGTACGTATCATCCGCTGAAAAATAGTTTGCGGGGACCTAGAATTCAAAATAAAATTCCGTTTCGTCCAATTATCTTCTCTGTCGTTGCTCCACCTGTCTTATTATCTCCCATGCCAAATGAAGAATTTTCAGCGCAGGCACGCATTCAGACAAGCAACAGTCCAATGTCTAGAAAGCTGTGTACCAACTTGTCAAATTAAGTTGCTGTTAGGTTACTACTATTCTCATTCCTAAACGACATATATCTGTACTTACTTCAGCTAATTTATAATTTCGCAGATGCCTAGTAGATTAGCTAATTACCTTTAAGTCATATTTAGTATTCATGCAATGCTCTAATATTTTTGAGATATTATTTTATATACTTTGCATGTTTATAGTTATCATTACATTTTTGGTGAACATCTTATATATATCCGGATCTAGTGCCTAGCATTCACTCGCTACACTTAAGTTTTATCTTGGAGACCGTACGGTGACGTTCACATATATATATTTGGGTTAGCTAAATTTAATTTGTCGATGCACCGTTTCTTCATGGAAGTTAGGATTAATTTGTTCATAGTGTGCACGTACGCCTCTTATCATTCCTTTTTGAATTCTTCTTACAAAATCAAGAACAATCGAATTCTGGAGAATCATTTTTTTTATTTGGCTCAATTATACTATCTTAATTTCAAAATTAATCATGTGCTATACAAAATTACAAATATAACCTTACCGAACATGGAAGAACCCAAATTTTTTTATTTGGCTGATTGGCTGATTAGGTGGCGTGTGGTTGGTTGCTTCTGTGCTCAGGTGACATGGTTGTATATATTCTTATCATTTCCAGTGATGCTAGTTTAAATATTTATAAAGATATCATTGATTAAATTTAATAGTTCGACTGAATAGGAATTCTAGGACGTCACATATGTTTTCACTATAGGGAGTAGTCCATATCTCCTCTAATCAACTCCACTACTAATAACAATTAATTAATAGTGGTGTTTGAAAGATGATAAACTCCAGAGGAGCTCAATGCCTACATTGATATTCGTTCGTCTTTACCCCGATCAAGCATAAATTCCTTTGTTGACAAAATCAATGTGAAGAGATTGTAATTAAAAATAGGGAAAGGACTAGGTCTTGCAAACCTTCTCAACAGCATGTTTTAATTGGATAAGTCAAAACCATTTGTTTTGCGGCCGAACACATTCAGACAAGCAACACTCCAATCTCTGGATAGCTGTATACCACTTGTTACTACTATTCTCTTTCCTAAGTTGAAACATTGCGGAAACCTGGTCTATCGTGTTGGATGCATCATTATTGGCCTGACCCTTACGTAGAAACATTGCGGAAACCTGGTCTATCGTGTTGACCGGCCAGAACATCTAGACGCACGAATATATGCTTGCAGATCACACACACACACACACATGAATATTATTTCCTACTTTTGTTGATTCGCTCTGCAGACCAACCACGTAGGATCTCTTCAACGGAAGCAGGAGAGCGAGGTGGAGGAGGAAGACGATTAGTGCTATCTGAGACAGCTTTGAGAAGTTGCAGATTGCGGCCATGGATGATGGATACTGCATGCAGAGCACAGCATGCAGCTAGCTAGCAACGATGATGGTGAAGTTGTTGCCAAGCTACCATAATCGATGTTCCATCTAACGGCTCAAAATGTGACTGTTTTTGCCCTAAAAAACAGTCACATGTTGTATAGACACTCCCTAAATATATATTGGGCCCGTTGCCTCATTTTGCTCCTACAATTAATGTTTGATTCCATGCAGCTCTATATTGTGTACCTTGGGGATAAACAGCATGAAGATCCGGATAAAACCACTGCATCACACCATGACATGCTCACCAAGATCATTGGCAGGCAAGGAGACCAAGTCTATACAGATGTTTTTCTTTCTTTGTTTTTCGTCGTGTGCCATGCATGAACATATATTTGTGTAGATCAGTGACTGATAAAGAGAATACAATTTCGTATGATTTTACAGTAAGGGAGAAGCCCATGATTCGATGATCTACAGCTACAAACATGGCTTCTCCGGGTTTGCCGCCGTGCTCACAGAATCTCAAGCACAAAGCATTGCAGGTAATTGGTCATTGCTGATGGAAAATATAATAATCCCACGCACCTATGGGCATGACTTGAAGTCATCGTTTGCATGTGTCGGGATTTGCACATTGGAGTCTTGCTTGCTAGGTGTTTCACAAATTGCTCTACAACTTGATTGGCTGAATTGTATAACATATTCTATAAGTTGATTATCTATTATTTCACCTAGTCACAGTTGGAACTGGTCGAAAGAAGTCAGTCTATAGGGGAGTTTGTGTCCGTACTTGGCCAATTTAGAGGAGTAAAATCGGCATTTTTCTCATTCGATGAATAGGTCCTAGCTAATAGAAATGCGTTCATGCGTGCTAACCGATGTTGATCGTGCTCATGATCTTAATTTTTGTACTATATGATAGAGCTGCCTGAGGTGCTCAGCATAAAGCCAAACACGGCAGTCCCCGTGCATACAACTCGGAGCTGGGACTTCCTTGGACTAGACTACAACCAGCCAACTGGTTTACTCCATGACACTAAACACGGAGATGATGTCATCATCGGGATAGTTGATTCAGGTATCTGGCCAGAATCTCAGAGCTTCAACGACGATGGCTTCGGACCTGTACCATCCCGGTGGAAAGGAGTTTGCCAAGTAGGCCAAGCATTCGACACGAACAATTGCAGCCGGAAGATCATTGGAGCTCGATACTACGCAGATCATCTCGACCCGAAGGTCTTTGAGAAAGAGTACAAATCTGCCAGGGATTTCGGTGGCCATGGAACGCACACGGCGTCGACTGCAGCTGGCGTCCTGGTGCCGAACGCGAGCTTTCATGGGCTTGCAGGCGGTTACGCCAGAGGAGGCGCTCCTCGTGCCCGTATCGCTGTCTACAAGGCGTGCTGGAATAATGTTGCTCCTGGATGCGATTTTGCAGCTCTCACGAAAGCGATTGATGACGCCATACATGATGGAGTTGATGTACTCTCGTTATCACTTGGTTTCCCAAGCTTTGAGTTGCCTGAAGCTCTGCACGCTGTGGCAAATGGCATAACAGTCGTCTTCTCAGCAGGAAACGATGGTCCTGCTCCTAGGACAGTTTCCAATGCATCCCAATTGACTGATAAAGAGAATACAATTTCGTATGATTTTACAGTAAGGGAGAAGCCCATGATTCGATGATCTACAGCTACAAACATGGCTTCTCCGGGTTTGCCGCCATGCTCACAGAATCTCAAGCACAAAGCATTGCAGGTAATTGGTCATTGCTGATGGCAAATAATCCCATGCACCCATGGGCATGAAGACTTGAAGCCATCGTTTGCATGTGTCGGGATTTGTACATCGGCTGCTCTATAACTTGATTGGCTGCGTTGTATAACATCTTCCATCATGCAGAACACCCCAAGTCGTAAGATCGCGTCAAATCTTATAAGTTGTTTCACCTAGTCAAAGTTGGAACTGATCGAAAGCTAGTCGATAGGGGAATTTGTGTCCGTACTTGGTCAATTTAGAGGAGTAAAATCGGCATTTTTCGCATTCGATGAATAGGCTCTAGTTATTGAAGTATAAATGAATTTCATGTCTTTTCTCATCAACTTAATCTTTTAGGTGAACTAGCTAGTGTATGAAATTTAATACGATATTAGAGTCAAGAGGTCTTGAGTTCAAGACTCGACTGGCGCAATTAAAAAATAATTGTAGCCCACTTCTATTCCACATCTTAGGCCTAAGAGAGCTTACATGTGAGGAGTCTTTTCTTATCATCTTAAATTTAGTCTTGAGTTCAAGACTCAGTTGGTGCAATTAAAAAAATAATTACAGTCCACTTCTATTCCACATCTTAGATCTAAGAGAGCTTACATGTGAGGGGCCTTTTTTATCATTTTAAATTTTTGGGTAAACTGGCTGGTGTATACAATTCAATATAGCTAATAGAAATGTGTTGATGCATGCTAACCGATGTTGATTATGCTCATGATCTTAATTTTTGTACTATTTGATAGAGCTGCCTGAAGTGCTCAGCATAAAGCCAAACTCGGCGGTCCCCGTGCATACAACTCGAAGCTGGGACTTCCTTGGACTGGACTACAACCAGCCAACTGGTTTACTCCATGACGCTAAACACGGAGATGATGTCATCATCGGGATAGTTGATTCAGGTATCTGGCCAGAATCTCAGAGCTTCAACGACGACGGCTTCGGACCTATACCATCCCGGTGGAAAGGAGATTGCCAAGTAGGCCAAGCATTCGACTTGAACAATTGCAGCCGGAAGATCATCGGAGCTCGATACTACGCAGATCATCTCGACCCGAAGGTCTTTGAGCAAGAGTTCAAATCTGCCAGGGATCACTACCCAGATGGCCATGGAACGCACACGGCATCGACTGCAGCTGGCGTCCTGGTGCCAAACGCGAGCTTTCATGGGCTTGCAGGCGGTTACGCCAAAGGAGGCGCTCCTCGTGCCCGTATCGCTGTCTACAAGGCATGCTGGAATGGTGCTGGATGCGATGAGGCAGCTATCACAAAGGCGATTGATGATGCCATACATGATGGAGTTGATGTACTCTCAATATCACTTGGTGGCCCAAGCTCTGAAATGCCTGAAGCTCGGCACGCTGTGGCAAATGGCATAACTGTCGTCTTCGCAGCAGGAAATGATGGTCCTGCTCCTAGGACAGTTACCAATGCATCCCCCTGGGCTATAACAGTTGCATCAGCGACAATAGATCGTGCTTTCCCGACCGTTCTCACCCTCGGCAACAACGAGAAATTAGTGGTACGTTTCATTACCTCTTCCCTTTTTTGTGTTATCTTGTAAGGTATCTGTGCAACGCAACAAAGTCTCAAAAGAAGATGATACATATAATCAAAGGTGATTTTAAACCGTACAATTAACATCTGTTTTATCCTAACCACATATCCAGTAAAACATATATGTATTATATTTTTTCTTTAATGTGTTTGGTCTTTTGGCTTGCAGTAAAACACATTTTCCTTAATGTGCATGTTTGGCAAATCCTCAGCGTACGTGTCATGTTTTTTTTCTTTAATGTCTTTGGTCTTGTAGCTTGAACAATTTCCTTAATGAAATTGGGGGGCAAGTCTCATCCTTCCACAAACCGTACTAACATTGTAATTAACTAATTATTTAATAAAAAAAATACCATATGTTGATATACATGCAGATCTCTAAGCTACATCATACCATAATTATATTCTATACAAAGAGTAACTCGACAGCATTTCAGATATTTGCACATAACGTAGAAACAACTTCTAGGTCGGTACAAGGCGGTACCTAATTAAGATGACCTTGTCGTAGAACAACCTTAATCTGCACACATTTGACCGGAATTTCGTCACAAAGTGGTCGCCAAACAACTTCTAGGTCTCGACCAATCCGCGCCCCACCGAGACCATTGGAAGCAATTAATCCCTAGAAATTGACAAAAACACCCCGAAAATTAGCTGGAAATTGGGGGAAATGGTGTGGGGGCTCCCCGCAGCGGCACTGTTGGGATCGTTTATGAGCTTCTTCCCCTGCAAGGCCATGGTGTGGGGGCTCCCCGCAGCGGCACCGGCTTCTGCATCTCTACACTGCAACACCAGTGACTTGTGCTAATCCAGTGATTATTTCTTGTCGATCTTTCAGGGTCAATCTTTGGTCTATGACAGAAAGGATAAAGGCCACTGGTTCTATCCAATTCTGGAAGTCAGGTGAATGTTGCATCCTTATTATTTATATCTACTATCCATCTCTTGACTCTGCCCTACATATTGCTGGCTAGTTTTGGCTGAATGTCTGATACCATGTGCGTGTCACCATGTAGTAGTGACCAAAGTTCTCTGAACTCCACTGATGTTGCGGGGAAGATTGTGTTCTTCTATGCTCCTGCTCTTGTGAATAATTTGCGATTACAAGACCTGCGGGACGCTATAACAGCTTTAAAGAAAGCTGCTGCAAGGGGGTTCATTTTCGCAACGTATACTCCTGATGATATCCAAGTTCTTCAATTTTGTGATACCATGGCATGTGTTGTAGTAGATTTCGAGGTGGCTGATAGAATAAAGGCATACATTACTACAGCAAGGTAAAGCTAAACTAGTCCCCTCTATTTGAAATGTATCATGCAACGATAATTCTACCGGTTAAAATTTAACCATTTTTGAGCAAATAGTTACTTGCCTTGCAACATAAGTGAATATCTAGTCTGCTCAATGGTTTCTTGTTTCCCACACGAGTTGAATGTCAAATTCACTAGTTTATTCTTCTCACTAATCAACCATTTGCTTCTCATATTATTGTTGTACTATCAAGAAAATTATGCAAAACACATCATTGTATATACATTAATCATTCATGGTTGACAGGAATGGAAACACTACGTCAGTAGCTAAGGTGGCTCCGGCTAGTACATGGATCGGAACCAAAGTCCTTGCTCCAAGAATCTCGACATTTTCCTCAAGAGGGCCCAGCCCACTTTTCCCCCAATTCCTCAAGGTACATGCATGCAATATTTGAGCAACTGCTAATAACTGCCTCATCACACTCGACAATTAAGGCAAAGTTTGGTATCTGTTCTCTATACATATTTAGCATTTCACCTATATTTTGTTCTTGCTCTTGGAGATGACATAAATTATGTTTTTGAACAGCCCGACATTGCAGCACCTGGATCTAACATTTTGGCAGCAGTGAGAGATTCATATATGATCTTGTCTGGAACGTCAATGGCGTGTCCCCATGTGTCCGGTGTAGCAGCATTGCTGAAAGCACTCCATCCAGATTGGTCTCCCGCCATTATCAAGTCAGCACTAGTAACTACAGGTACTACGCATTTCTAAACTCCAAACAAGTTCCAATTTCACCGCACCTTACTGATATTTGAGTCGTTCAACGTGGATCAGCTTCAACTAACAGCTACGGCTTACCGATACTGGCCGACGGGAAGCCTCAGAAGATTGCAGATCCTTTCGATTACGGTGGTGGCTTCGTTGATCCCAATAAAGCAGCTGATCCGGGTCTAGCATATGATGTTCATCCAAATGATTACATGAAATTCTTTAGATGTGGTTTTAACATTTCGGATATGGGTTGCGAAACCCCGTATAACCTGAACATTCCATCAATTGCCATCCCAAATCTGAAAACGTCAATATGTGTGTGGAGGACAGTGACAAATGTAGGGCAACCAGATGCAGTTTACAAAGCTTTCTTTGAGTCACCTCCTGGAGTGGAGATGTCAGTGGAGCCGTCACTTCTGTTCTTCAACAAAGAGAACAAGACGCGAAGTTTTAAGGTTACTTTCAAGGCCACCCACAAGCTGCAAGGGAGCTACATGTTTGGGAGCTTAGCATGGCATGATGGCGGCTCTCACTGGGTGAGGATCCCAATCGCCGTTCGAACGATAATAGATGATTTCTATTCAGAAATATCATAAGCAGAATAAAGAAGACATGTTTGTACTCTGTATTGTTAGATGTATGGTGGCTTCTTTAATTTTCCCTGAATGGTTTGTAGTTACTTTACAGTTATATGTTCTAGTGTCGATCTGTTAATGAATAATGTGGTGTTTCACGTGTCAAACAGGACATTCCCACAGGAACAACATTATTTTGATCCTACGTACGATAATTCAGCCCATAATTTTATTTGGATAGGGTAGCATGTTTTGTGCTCTACTCTGTTCTTCTAAAAATTGCTCTGTTGCTGAAGTGCTTGGTTCTGATTATCAGAACATCACGTTCAAAAGAACCTTGCATGCGGAGGTTTTGATGAAATGGAGCAATATTATGGCAATGTGCCGTGATATTCAATTAACAAATGAGGATGATATGGTTAAATGGAAATTACACAAAAAAATGGTCAGTTCTCGGTTCACTTGATGTATCTTGCTTTGGTTAACTCTAGTTTTGTTTTTTTCCTCCTAAGTACATTTGGAAAGTGAGGGTACCCCTGAAAATCAAGGTATTCCTTTGGTACCTGGGCAGGGGTATTATACTGACTAAAGATAACCTTGCGAGAGAAATTGGAAAAAGAAAGATAAGTGGTGTTGCTTTTGCTCATCTGGTGAAACCATTGATCACTTATTTTTGAAGTGTCCATTGGCAAGATATGTATGGCCTTTTGGCTTCATTCGACCTGATAACATACAACATATGTTTGGAAGTTGGCTCATGGGCTTCAGTAGAAAGAACCAGCACAGTATTTGTGTGGGGATGGACTTTCCTCTTTCCTTCCCTCCTCCCTCCTTCCCTCTCTGCCTCCTAGCTGCGCCAAGTCGCCCCTATAGCTACGCCGCCCCTGTTCATCCACAGCGCAGCCATTACCGTCGCTCGCTTTAATTCGCACCCAACGCTCCCCACTCCCTTGTTTCCACTGTAAAAAGGGCCCGAGTCAACCCCCTCTCGCCATTTCTCCACCTCTCCTCAATTCCCCCTGCTTCCCAAGTCCTGTCACGGCACTCCAACCTTGAGCACTCAAATCTACCATACAAATCATAACAAATCAAAACATAAATCCTGAAGGTAAATAAAAAATAGAAGCAAAAAGTAAATTGGAAGGGGAATGGAAAGGGAAAGAGAGGAGAGTCAAATCCCATCGACCAGAGTTGGAACTACGACTGACCAGCGTGGATCTAATCGGTGGGGAGTTGGGTGGCGAGCCCAAATCCGGTAGCAACCGATTTGGGTGGTGATCGGTTCGGCTGAAAAGCTCGTGGCTTATGGTTGAAAACACTGTAGCTGGCTGAAAAAAGCACTGTAGCTGACAGAGGCTTATTTAGCATAATTAAATTTAAAAAAAATTTAAAAATATAAAAAATTTGTTAGCCCATTACGTATAATACAAATAAATACGGGAAAAAAAGAACCGGCAAAAAAGCTCAACAAAAAGCCAAAAGTTCAGAAAAAGACGAAACTTATGAATAGTGAAAAATAAGCCAGAAGCCAGAAGCCGAAGCCGAGTTGATCAGGGCAAGGCTAGGGGTCCAAATATGAAAGCTAAGGGGGGAGAACCAGGGGGAGCGATGCAGTAGAGGCGTGAGCTAGAGAGAGGGGAGCACAGAGGGGATAGCGGTGGCATCTCGCCAGGAGGCCAGCAAACCATCGGCCGGGGACAAGTGGAGGGGCAGACGGCGTATGGCGGCGGAGAAGGTACTCAGGGGAGCACAGCCAAGCGCGCTTGCGTGTGATAGATAGAGAGAGAGAGAGGAGTGGATAAGGGGACAACCAGGCCGATGGTAGGCTAAGAGGATTGGGCTGGCCAGAATACAAGCACGTAAATCACACCTAATAGATCCATATAAATGCATACACACATACATAAGGGTATATGTGTATATAAGTATATATGACACGAGGGATGGGTAATAGGTTGCTAGTAAATTGTATGTGGAACCTAGATTATAATAGCATGCTTTTATCTATAGTTCAGTACTTGTATAATTATTGGTTAGAAGTACTTTTATTTGCAGTGATATTGTAATACTCGGGCAATTGTTTAGCCTTGTAACGAACTTGAGCCTGGTGTGGTCATGATATTGTAATATTAGTGTACTGCCTCTAATTATTGTTCTGCTACAACAATCCAAAGGTCATCCAATAGCCTGTTCGTGCGTCCTTTTGTCTTCTGCGCAGTCCTTACTAAAACAGTCATAACTCCTTATTGGGGAGTCCAAATGACAAGCTGTTTATTAGAGGTGATAGTAGACTTAATTATATTTCCATTCATATGTCTTATGCATGCTGAAACGTTACAGGTTGGCCTTCATGACATTGGGAATTGGAGGTATTTGTCAGCAACCCTTTTGTCTTCTGCGCAGTCCCTACTAAAATAGTTAAAACTCCTTATTGGGAAGTCGAAATGATGAGTCGTTTGTTGAAGGTGATAGTAGACTTAATTATATTTCCATACATATGTATTATGCATGCTGAAATATTATAGGTTGGCCTTCATGATGCTGGGAATTAGATATATTTATCAGCAATCGATGAACTCAACCACTCACAATCGAAGCCGGGCCTTGGCCAAATCTTGATCAACAATTCCTCCAAAAATTCCTTCACATGTAGTAACAAGTAAACAATATTTATTAGGTAACATCATTTGTTCTATAATTAAATAATTAATTTGCCCAAGAAATGAATTCACCTGTTGTCCAAAGCGACGTGCACGCGCTCGTGTTATTGGACCTTGTATACTAGTTAACTCTTGAATTTTAGTAGATTCAACAACAGGTGTGCGTGCCACTGGAAGTGTATGAGTGTCAGAGATGTCCTCATCAAAATGTCTCATTTTTGAACTTGTGGCACTCTAACTTAACTCGATGACAGCTTCTTGGTTCCACTTAGAATATTGACATGGCTTGACTCATGTATGGATACCATTAACTAGACTATGATCTTGAATGACTTGACATGTTAAACAATCCGTTTGTTGGCTCTACGACCTCTGTTGTTCTTCTTTGTGGTCGATAGTCTGTTTTACGACTTTGTGGTTGCAGTGTCTGGTGACAATAGTCTGTTTTACGACTTTGTGGTTGCAGTGTTTGGTGACAACTTCGTGGTCGGTAGTCTATTTTATGACTTCGTGGTCTGCAGAGGCTTTTACAACTTGGTGGTCAACAGAGGCTTTTACAACTTCGTGGTCGGCAGAGGCTTCTACGACTTGGTGGTTGGAAGAGGCTTCTACGACTTGGTGGTTGGCAGAGGCTTCTACGACCTGGTCGTGATCGCTGGTCGTGATCGATAGTCGTAGCACTTCCTGGTTGTAATTGATAGTCGTAAGTCGTAGTGACCAGGTTTGATAAAGTCGTAGTCGCTGTAAGCGATAGTCATAGCAACTGCTACATGGTCACAACAGCTGTTTCATGGTCGTAGCGACCTATGTGATGGTCGTAACGACCTGCTGTGTGGTCATAGACTACAAGTAGGACCTCATCTGATTGCGTCATACCATCCTATAGATAGATCTGCCTAGGTGCTGCAACATCCTGATTTTCAAAGCCTTTTTGAAGTTTTTAAAATAAATTTCACCTGTTGGATTTTTCTAGAATTAATAAAAGCTTAAGTTGAATTTTATTTAATTAAAAGGATTTTATATGACTAAATTGAACAATACCATTTGGTGAAGGTATTTTATTTGGGATCATTATGTCTCAAGGAATTTTTTGGATTTTTTCTGGATTTTCTAGAGTTATTTGCTATTTTCTAGATCTCAAGAGATTTTATCTAAATTTTTGAAAATAGAAAATTTCCAAAAACTCCCTAAAGCTTCTTCGGCCGAAACACAAAAGTCCGGCCCATCTCTTCGCGCCTCGGCCCGGCCTGACCCGCCACCCCTTTCTCAGCCGCCCGTTGTGCCATGTGTCACCCATCCAAGGCAGCCCGCACTGTGCATCCGGGCTTTATGCTGCAGCCGTCCGATCTTTGGCATGGCCACGTGTCATCCATCCGTCAGCTGGATGCACTATTCATCATCTCTATTTCGGTCTCTCGTCGTCGTAACCGTCTCAAGCTCCGCGGGCCGCCGCTCACCCATCTCCAACCCAGCCTCCGCGTCGTGCTTGCCCCCAAGTCCTCAAGGTCCGGGTATAAAAGCTGTGCCCTCCTCTTGTTTTCCTTGTCCCGCAGTGTCACCGCCTTGCCTTCCAAGCCCTGCCATCGTCCTTTTCATCTTCGGTCGTCGGTTTCATCGCCATTGAGCCCGAGCCGCCGTACCTCGTCATCGACCACCATCGTCGTCTTCGCCGTCTACCATGCTACCAGTTAGCCTCCGCCGTTCGCCGTCATCCGTCCCCTCCACCGCCCTGCCGTTTCATCTTGCCACCAGTTAGTCCACCGCAGCCCGCTCGCTCCCCTGCAGTGTCGCCCTCGGTTCCCGCACCGCGCGACTCTTCGTCTCCATCGTGGACATGGTCTGTCATGCACCGAGCCACAAACATGTGGGTCCCACATGTCAAGACGCCTATTCCGTAGACCCATGCACCGATCGGTGAGTCGACCACCACTCACCGCCACGTCGGCCCTAAGCGCCACATCATCGGCCCGATCGCGTGCAATCATTACGTGAGCTAGGTTTATCGTGGATTGTTTTTCTTGTGGTTTGAGATTTGATTTTAGGTTTTGAAAAAGCAGAGATAATCATTCACCCTCATCTGATTGCGTCATACGATCCTACAGATAGATCTGCCTGGGGTGCTCAGCATAAAGCCTAATAAGGCAGTCCTTGGACTGGAGCTATCACGCAGGCGATTGATCATGGCATACATGTTGGAGTTGATGTACTGTGATTATCACTTGGTGGCCCAAGCACTGAGTTTCCCGAAGCTCTGCACGCTGTGGCGAATGGCATAACGGTCGTCTTCTCGGCACGAAACAATGGCCCTGCTCCTAGGGCAGTTTCCAATGCATCCCCTGGGCTATACCAGTTGCATCAGCGACAATAGATCGTGCTTTCCCTACCGTTCTCACCCTCGACAACAACGAGAAATTAGTGGTATGCTGCTTCATCTCTTTCCTTTTTTGTGTTAATTTCTTCTCTTACATGTCTTCTGCATCCCTACACTGCAACATCGGTGACTTGTGCTACTCCAGTGATTATTTCTTGTCGATCTTTCAGGGTCAATCTTTGGTCTATGAGAGAGAGAGGATAAAGGCCATTGGTTTGAGTTGTACCCAGTTCTGCCAGTCAGCTAAATGTTGCATCCTTATTATTTATATATACTATCCATCTCTTGACTCTGTCCTACACATTGCTAGTTTTGGCTGAATGTCTGATACCATGTGCATGTGACCATGTAGTTGTGACCAAAGTTCTCTGAATTCCACTAATGTTGCAGGGAAGATTGTGTTCTGCTATGCTCCTGATCTTGTGAAGACTAATTGGCAATTACAAGAACTGCTGGGCGCTATAACAGCAGCAAAGAAAGTTCTTTGCAAGGGGCTCATTTTATAGCGTATACTCTGATAATATCCAAGTTCTTCGAGCTTGTGATACCATGGCACGTGTTGTAGTAGATTTCGAGGTGGCTGATAGAATAAATACATACATTATTACAGCAAGGTAAAGCTAAGCTTGTCCCCTCCATTTGAAATGTATTATGCAGCGATAATTGTACCGGTTAAAATTTAACCCTTTTTGAACAAGAGTTACTTGCCTTGCAACATCAAGTGAATATTTAGTCCGCTCGAGGGTATAGACCATGCGGAGGTCACCCTATGGTTGTGATGAGTAATTGACCCTTGGGTTAGAATTGTGTAGTTTGAGTTTGATTTTCAGGTCTATGCAGAAGTTTGCTGGCTCTACGACCTCTGTTGTTCTTCTCTGTGTTCAGCAGTCTGTTTTACGACTTTGTGGTCGTAGTGTCTGGTGTCAACTTGGTGGTCGGCAATTTGTTTTACAACTTGGTGGTCAGCAGAGGCTTTTATAACTTGGTGGTCGGCAGAGGCTTTTACGACTTGGTGGTCAGCAGAGGCCTTTACGACTTGGTGGTTAGTAGAGACTTCTATGACTTGTTGGTCGTTAGAGGCTTCTACGATTTGGTGGTCGGTAGGAGTTCTTATGACTTGATGATCGTAGCTTCTGCTGGTCGTGATTGATAGTCGTAGCTCTGCCTGGTCGTGATCGATGGTCGTAGCTTCTGCTGGTCGTGATCGATAGTCGTAGCTCTGCCTGGTCATGATCGATAGTTGTAGCTTTGTCTGACTGTGATTGATAGTCATGGCTCTATCTGACTGTGATCAATACTCGTAAGTCGTAGTGACCAGGTTTGATAAAATTGTAGACGCTATGAGCGATAGTCGTAGCGACTGCTACATGGTCGTAGCAGCTATTTCATGGTTGTAGTAACCTGTGTGATAGTCGTAACGACCTGCTGTGTGGTCGTACACTGTAGGTAGGACCTTATGGGCTAGGAGTACCTTTTGTCTTGTGCTTCAGAGTACTCGTAAGTTGTTTTAGACCAGTGGTTTGCTGAGATTGTTCACTTGGATACATTCTAATTATTCATATTGATGATTCTTGTGTATAGTGCGGTGCTATGCTATGGTTTGGTTGTTAGTGTTGGTTGTAGGACTTCGGAGGTAGGTCATGGTGAGACGTAGAAATATCAGAACTAGGCACAGGGAGGTGTTAAGATCCAGAATGGTCAGGGAGACGCCGAAGATGATCGAGGCTGGTGAGGTGGTTGCAAGCCGGGATGACGAGGAAGTGGAGAGGGAGCTACCGGAGGAGGACATGATAGGCAACGGCGAGGTGGACCGGGACTAGGCTCAGGGAGAAGTCGAGGTCTAGATGGTCAAGGATGTCGGGTTCCATCATGCGCGAGGAGAAACATGTGGTGCGCCAAGTGACTTGGGTCGTTTGCAAGCGAGGACGGACTGGTGGGATCCAGACGCATGAGAGACTTGACGACAAGTCATTGAGGCCACATGTAAGCTACTTTGAGAAGCGTGCATGAGTAAAATCCAATGTTAGGTGGGGTTAATAGGTTATCCCCGGTTTGGACTAATGGTTGGATCCATTAGGTCTAGGGTACGTTTGTGAGCCTATAAAAAGGATAGAGGAGGCAACAGTTAGTAGAGGCTGGGGCGGCAGACCGTGAATTGGTCTGGTGGTAGCTAGTTCTTCCTCCCTCCATGGCTGTTAGGTTAGACAGTGGGTGTTGGCTCTAGAGTTATAGCTTGGTCCTCTCAAGAGGAGTTGCTGTGAAACCAATCATCAGAGTAATATATCAAGTTTCATATACTACTTGTGTTGTTTTCATCTGATTGAGTTGGCTTCAATTTGGTTCTTCCTTGTTCTTCTATTCTTTGGTTGTTTCTTTCCTTTGTTGATCTGAGAGGTTCTTTCTCGTCTTGTTGATGATCTGACTTGCTGTGTGTTGTAGGAGCATGCTCAAAGCCATCTTGGCTATTCTATTCCCATGGGCATGGTCTGATTGTCCTTTCAATTTCATGGTTTGGGTTCTTGTGTGCGCTCGGTGAAATCTCGTAAGCTCTCAATCTGGTTGCTAAGTTTTCAATTAAAGATTAGAGTTACTTCTTGATATCTTAATCATGTTGTATACAAAGTTTCATGGCCAGTTGATCTCTTAGTCAAAAGTTTTGAGGAGTTTGGATCTGGCAGTCATGCACTCTCTGCTTTCCTCTGTTCTTCCTTTGCTATTAAGACCGCCTCCAGATTCGACCACGGTCAAGTCTCTGACCGTATTGCTTTTTGTTTTGACCTCATTCAAACCATTTGATTTCTTCTTGTTATTCTGTTGAGCCTGATTTGAAGCAGTTGAAAGTCAGTGAAATCACTGTTTGGGACTCGATCGGTTTTATGATCACGTTGGTTTCGACCATGGTCGAGTTCTAGACGGAAGCACGTTGTTGTCGATTATGTTTGGTCTTTTGGTTGCTTCACACTGTGTTGTCGCTCGACCACATTCAGAGTTTTCATTTCTTGGCATTATTCTGTTGAATCTGAACTAAAGCAGTTGGTAGTCGGTGCAATCTCTGTCTGGAACGTCGATCAGCTTTACGACTACGTTGGTTTCAACCACGGTCAAGTTCTAGAGTGTATTGCACCAACTTCGATCACGTTCACTTCTCCGATTGCTTCACTTTCTCTTACTGCATGGGATTTCTAGTCGCATATGGATCCTCATTTTCTCTGGTTGGTTTTTGAGCTGAATTGATCACGTTGGTTGTAGATCATTCTTTGGTCTTCGACCTTGTTGGTTGTTCGACCACTTGTTGGTTCATGACCATGTTGATCTTTTGAGTTGCAGTCTAGTTTCGACCACGTTGGTTGTTCGACCATTTCATTGGCTTACGACCACGTTGCCGACTGGTTTCAACCACGTTGGTTTTTCGACCACTCGTTAGCTTACGACCATGTAGGTTACGACTACGGTGCCAACTGAATATGACAACATTGCTTGTTCGACCACTAGTTGGCATTCGATCACGTTGTCTACGATTACGTCAGTTTCAACTGCAACCATTTTCGATCACATTGTTCTTGATCTCGGTGGTTATCAACTACAGTGACTTCTGTTTGGTAGTCGATTTCCGACCACGCTACCTATTTCTGACCATGTTGTCGAGTTACGACCACATTGTCAGAGTTCGACTACATTGTCGTATTTCAACCACGGTCAATTCTTTGTTGTGTCTTCTCTGTTGCTCTGGTTTTTCAAGTGAGCTTTCAACCCTAGCCTTCATAGCTTAGTATTTATCGGAGAAAAGGGTTACGTGAATACTTGGGGAGAATTTGAAGGTACCATTCATCCCCCTCCTCCCTCTGTTGTCTGTCCGGTCCTATAGTATCTTATTTCCTATACAAGTTAAAATTTAACCCTTTTTGAACAAATAGTTACTTTTCCAAACACGTGCTAATCTAGACGTCAGTAAGCTTGCGAAATTTCATATATAAATTACCTCTGACGTACGTGTTAGAAAGTTCTAACAATAGTTTATCATCCTATTATAGATTTTTCTATCTTGATAAGTTTTAATCGTATGCACAAAAATGTGCAATTAGACCGAATCAAACGGTAGAGGAGATCAGTAAACAAATCGGTCCTACCAACGATTTGACATTTGCCATCTGGAGGGAGAACTCACTACTACAGAAAGCCTAATACTAGACGCCAAATCACAGACGGTTTGACAAAACCGTCTGTGACCAACACTAACACAGACGGTTTTAATTTGGACACCATCTGTGTTGATGGCATCGAAGAAAACGAGTATCAAGACGGTTATTACCGATGAACCGTCTGTTATATTCCAGTATCACGGACAGTTTTTATTTAAAACCATCTGTGATAATCTGGAATTATCACAGACGATTTTTAATAAAAAAACTGTCTGTGATAAGCTGATTATCACAGATGGTTTGTATTAAAAACTGTCTGTGATAATCTCAGAATTATCACAGACGGTTTTTAATAAAAAAACCGTCTGTGATAATGGCACTAGACATTTATTGCGCCGCTCAGAACCACATCTGTCTTCATTTCGATCCAGATCTAGCCGGTACTGCACTCTTTCGCTCAGGAGGCAAGCTAGGCAATTTCAGGCCAATTAATTTGGTGGAAGAAGGTAGAGATTGAGCTTTGAAGATTCATACATTCTTGGTTGCTCTAGATATGGTTAGTAATGAAATTTATTTTTCTTTGCATTACAATTTAGATCTAAGTTTTGGTGAGTGTTATTAAAGATGGTTTGCATCTACTTGACCATACATGATCAGTTCCCGTCATGTGGGAGGCCAAATTTGTCAAAATTGTTGGTTATATACCTTCAGCGATTGCTGGGGAAATAGCTGTTGTGTTTATAATATGAATTAAGCTAGCAAATCCTCAATGCATGTGGTATATATGTAGCAATACTAAGTTGTTTTATATATATATATGTACATAACGTAGGACTGAAGTTGGATGTATACCGCGAACCGTGTGAATGAAGAGTACATTAATGGCATGTCTGCTTTTACAAGAGCTGCCGAGGAGGATATGTTGAATAAGGGAGTGGAATATATGTGCTGTCCATGCACTGACTGCGAGAATTTAAAGATGTTTAAGAACCGAGGGCAAATTGAACCGCACTTGATTCGGACGGGTTTCAAAAATGGTTATACGTGTTGGACCAGTCATGGCGAAGTCAACGATCATATGCCGCCGGATGACATCGCCGGTGAAGTGAATGATATGCCGCCGGATGACATCGCTGGTGAAGTGAATGACATGCCGCCAGATGATGTCGATTGTTGTTCGGATTCGGATAGGTTGCATGATGACAATCTGGATCAGATGCTTCGCGATGTAGAAGAGAACTATGATGAGAGAGAGTATGTTGAATTCTGAGCGGCAACCCCAGGATCCTCTATGTAAATCACACTAGTCCAGGATCAGCTAGTGCACACAGCGTACAACAAAGATAAATATCAACCATAATGATATTTATTAACTGAATATAGGCATGAATGCCAAAGTTTACATCAACGACATATAAGCCAAAATTAAATATAAGCAGCAGAAGGAAAAACCGAACCAGAAGAAGCCCACTGAGCCTGCCCATAGGCAAACGATAGTAAGACGCGGCCTACTCGTCTAAGTCTTCACCGTAGTCGAAGTCGTCTTCCTCTGTGTAGAGATAGCAAGGTGAGTACAAACTTGTACTCCACAAATCACACGGAGAAATGCAATATAATGATAAAGGCAACAAAGGAAGGCTTATATGGTTAGTTTGAGCATAAAACAGCATTTAAAGAAATACAGTAAATAGATTGAAATTGCTGAATTTAATACCGTAAGTAAAAATAGTAATTGTAAACGAAATTAATACCATTAGTGCAGGCTATGATGGAACACTAACCTAACCACGGGCATACCACCCAGACCATCTTTTCCAAAAGAACACGTATGGATTCCATCCATCCACACGCTTCCACTGCGCAACTCTCTCGCGGATTCCATCCATCCGCAAGGTTTTCATCCCTTGTGGATTCCATCCATCCACAAGGTTTTCAAAAACCATTTTTAAAAACAAAGTCTAATCTGTGAAAAACTTTTACTCAGCATGCCCATGACCGTGGGCACGGCTATCAGGATAGATTATACACTCTGTAGAGGTTGTACAGCTTTACTCACAAGACATGATCATCCTGTACTGCCATACGAGTTACACACTTCCTTAGGTGTGCGGCGAGGAGATCATGACAAGGCTTTACAATGCAAAGCCTTCAACCTAGCCAAGCCAACACTAAGGTTTCACCCCAGTAAGGAATCCACCAGACCGGGACCCCCTCTTGAGCCAAGTGAGACTTCTCATGGCCTACGCCACGCTCACTTTCAACCTACGACATGACCCAGGTTGGGACCCGCAAATTATTCAGCCAGGGTTGTCCCATACTAGCCTTGTGGTAGTACATTAGGGCTTTGCAACAGTAGCTCATAGACCGGTCCTTAATTGACTTAGGCTCAACCACATACCCCCTGTGCACGACATTCAATACTGTGTCTCCGAACAACAGTGCATGCCTGCACCCACCACCTAACCATTAGCCTAAGTCTAAACCAGATTTTATATTTTGTTTCAAAATATTTTATCATCCTTCTTGACTCTCCGAAGTCAAGAATACATCTCAAAAGTTTATCATTTTATGTGAAAAGGTATCCCAAAATCAAGATTATGTCTAAGCATGTCTAAGCATTTGATTTAAAATTCTCTAGCCAATACTAGTGTACTAACTAGAGTTTGATCCTAAGGTGACAAGGTATAAAGATTTACAACGTCAAAGGAGATATTAACAAGCAGGTATTTAACTAAATTTAAACTAAATTGAAATACAATGAATACAAAATAAGCATGCAGAATTAATTTAAAACAACATAATTTTATTTGGAAATCTGGGTTCAACATGGTCAAGGAGTGTGACTTGCCTTGCTCCTCGAGTGGGTGTGCTTCGTCGTCGTAGAATTCTCCAAAATCGTTGTTCAACATGGTCTACACGCGAAGAACCAAGACGAATAAAATCCAAATAAATTCAAAAATTATAAAATATATATTAACGGATAGATTATGATTTTAGATTAATTTAGGAGAAAGAATCAACGGATTTAGAGTTTGTATGAGGGAGAACGGATATCTAGAAGTTTTAGATGTCACATGAAATGATAACAAAAACCGAGACTTATCTTTTGAGTAGTACGGTGTTGGTTGGCTGTGAGGTGGCTATCGAATGGGCAAAATGGAATCTCGGCGACAAGGCGAAGGTGGTGACACGAGTACGGTGGTGAGGATGGCGGCAATCACCAGCGGTGAGAGGAAACGACAGTGACGATGTGGTAGCGACAGTAACAGGTTGGAGAGAGATAGTACCGGGTATGGAACATGGAGATGTAAGGTGAGCATGGGGTATAACATGGTATGGTGAGACTAGAAAAATTATTGGCTAAGCTGAAAATTCATCGGAGACGATACAATCGACGTTTGAACGACGACGGTAGAGAAAACGAAAAAACATGATATCTTTGTGCTCAGTGAGGCGAATCTAAAACCATTTGAAAGGTAGCTATCTGGAATGGTTTGGCACAATATGACGTGAACAGATTGGGGAAAACATCACCAGATAGATGGGGACACGAGATGCCATTGGCGGCCATGGCAAGGTGTCGGAGGCGAAAATTTGTGGAGGCTTTTCGGGGAAAAGAAAGGGAGCATGGCATAGAACGTGGCGAGGCAAGTCTAAGAAAAATTATGGCATGGCCAAAGGACATCGGATGGTGGCGGAACACGGTGGTGAAGACCTATAGTGACTGGCGGGTTGACATCGACGTTCCAGGCAAACAGAGAGGAGTTAGCAGGTGAGGTTTGTGGCGAAACGAAGAGGAAAATATGGGGAATGAAATGCTCACCTTGGTTGAGGTGGAAGAGGCACGGACAGCCTGCAGCGAGGAGAGAAGCGGTGGCACGGTTTGGCCACGGTGCTCCGGTGATGCTCCGGCGAAGCTCCGGCGAAGGCGAGGGAAGCACCATGTAGAACGCGCAAAGGCAAAGCCAATGGTGTGGTCAAATGTGGCGGAACTTGACTGTAGGCGGCTCAAACGGCCGAAGAACGCCATTTTGTTGGCGAGAGAAAAATGCCGATTGCGGCGAGGAGGAAGAGAGACAGGCTTTGAGATTTTTAGTGGTGAATGAGGATGAGGGGATGCACCCGGTGCTCCCTTTTATAGGTGCGAAGATGGACCGGATGAGGAGATCGACGCGGAATGTCCTCTCGGTGGCATGGCATATTCCCGCGAAATGGACTCATGAAATGGGGTCTAAGGCCAGGAATGGAAAGCTCTTGTGAGAGGATTCAAATGCATTTTGTTGCGCAAGAAATGCTTGAGAAAATCTCAAGTTCTAGAAGCTTCAAACGGCCCGCAATGGCATCTGCGCGCATGCGGCTCGGGACAGGAGCGTGACTTGGAAGAAGAATAGTGGAGGAGAGAGAAAAAATAAAAAATATTTTTTTTTAAAAAAATAAAATAAATTCAAAAACTCAGAAAAATTTCACCAAAATCCTTGGAACCCGAAAAGATTAAATAAAATAATTTTGGATTTATTTGAAGTATATTTTAACCATTTAAAATATTTTTATTTGCTAAGCTTTAATTTAATCCAAATAAATTTTGAAACAGACTCTAAAAATTTGAAAAGAGTATAGAAATGGATAGATTAGAATTTTTAAAGAATTTATAAATTTGAGCGGGCTCAATCGGAGTTAGAATGAAGGAGAACGGGTTTCTGGAAGTTTGAAACTAAAGAAAAAAGAAAGAGAAGATTTTCTGAATTATTTTTATACTGAAAAAGAAAGATTATGGCGTGGGATCAAATCTGGCGGCGTAGATTGAATCCAGGCCGTCGGATGGAGATGGACTTGGTTAAGTGAAGATGGAGTGCCGATATTTAATCGGGTGTGTAAGATTGGATCTAGACATGACACTTGTCAGCCCAAGAAGAGAGAGGGATTTCAAAAACACTTAGAAAATAAAGTCTAAAAATTCTAGAAAAATTTACAGAAAATCCTGGAGATGATTTAGACTTAGGAAAAATATTTTCAACTCAAAGTTGGTCTTTTAATTTTTACAAAAATACTTTTTACCTTTGAAATTAATTTTTAAAATCCAGAAAAACACAGAGAATCCAGATAAACGCTAAATACTTCGAAATAGTTAATTTGAAATAGTAGTTTTTTTTATAGAAAATCAAGACATCATTTTATTTAATAATATTTTTATGTTTTTACCTAAATTACTTTTCAAATCCAGCGTTTTAAAAAAAGGCAAAATCACGACAAATAAAAAAAATAAAAATTAGGCAACCAAAACACTTAATTTTATTTTAAATTATTTTAGTATTATTTTTTTATAAAAACCTGGGCTGTTACAATTCCGTCTGGTTACTCCGGCAACGTGAAGAAACTTGTTTCGATGCAGATTTGAATTTAAATGGCATGAAGTCTCATGATTGTCATGTGCTGATGACACAGATGTTCCCTATTACAATTAGAAATATTTTGCCGATTAAAGTCTGAGAGACAATCATGAGGCTATGTTATTTTCTTTAACACAATTGCTCTGAAGGTCATCGATCCCAAAGGACTAGATACTCTGTAGGATGAGGTGGTGATGACTCTATATTATCTTGAAATGTATTTCCCTCCTTCATTTTTCGATATCATGGTCCATCTCATTGTTTACATTGTGTGGGAGATAAAAATGTGCGGACCCGTATTCCTACGTAGCATGTACCCATTTGAGAGGTTCATGGGAATTCTCGTACAGAATCGATCTCGGCCGGAGGGCAGCATCGTCGAAGGTTATGCAAGCGAAGAGTTCATTGAGTTTTGTGTCGATTATATGGCTCAGATTCAACCGATAGGTTTGCCTCAATCTCGTCATGAGGGGAGGCTGAAGGGTATCGGAACTATCGAAAGAAATGCAATCACTCCAGATATGGACACGTATACTCAAGCCCATTGTAGGTCTTGCAACACATGACTGAAGTGGCGCCTTATGTCGACCATCACAAGGATGTGCTTCGGCAACAAAATCCGGAGTGACCAAATGTTTGGATCATGAGGCAACACAATGTCGGTTCAACCAATGGTTGAAGGAGCAAATCGCTAGGAGCTCGCCAAGTGATATGCTAACATGGTTGGCAAAAGTGCCAACATTTACAGTTGTGACATGGCAAGGATATGATATAAATGGGTACACATTCTATACATAGTCTTAGGATGTAAAGAGTACTAACCAGAACAGCGGTGTCCGCATAGATTCGTTCAGTACCGATGAGTTGAGAAACTCGTACTATGGGTTCATAGAAGAGATTTGGGAGCTCGACTACGAGGTTTTCAGGATCCCCTTATTTTGCTGTCGTTGGGTGCATCTCCTACAGGTGAAGGTTGACAAGTATGATGTCACTACCGTGGACCTCCAACGTGTCGGGTACAGAGATGAACCATTCGTACTCGCCAAAGAAGTTGTTCAAGTTTTCTATGTAACCGACCCGGCAAATAAGAAATGCCATGTAGTTCTTCATGGAAAAAGGAGAATTGTCGAAGTAGAGAATGTAGTGGACGAGGAAGAATACAATCAATTTGACGAGTTACCTCCTTTTGGAAATGGCATAAGGGTCGACGACGAACAACATGATGAAACTAGTTACGTACGCATTGATCATCAAGAAGGGCTAATTTTTAAAGAAAATAAGCAAGTGGAATGAGAATGTGCGACATATATGTGGGCATTTGCATTTCTATATATAACAACGCATGTATGTGATGTACATGTGAATTGGCATTTATGTATACAACAATGCATGTGTGTGATGTATATGTTAATTTGCATTTATGTATATGTGAAAATGTGTGATATATAGGTGAATTTTGAGAAATACTGATAATTGGTCTTATTACAATGTCTGCCGGTTTGTGTAGAGTTATTCATTGCGCTGTTGTAAAGAAATAATGATAATTGGTTGGTGTAGGTAATAACTCCAGTGTGTGGTAGGAAAGGGCTTAATACAGACGGTTCTAGTTTAGAACCGTCTGTGATAATTACATCACAGACGGTTCTAGAAACTAGAACCGTCTGTAATAAGCCTCCCTATAAATACCCTCAGGCTAGGGTTTTGCGTGTATGCTGCAGTTATAGATCTAGCCTGTCTCGCCGCTCTCCCAATCTAGCCCGCAGTCTCACTGTCTCACCTCCTGTCGCTGTCGACTCGAGCCCACGCCGTCGCCGCTGCCTCCTCCCTCGGGCCCGTCGCCCTCCTCCTCCCTCGGGCCTGTCACCGGCCACCTCCGTCACCCTGGTCTCACATCGCCCACCCTCCCCGACGACTCTTCAGCCCCACGACGTGCTTCGTAGGTCTTCCTCAGCCTCCCTCAGCCTCCCTCAGCTCGTGCTCACCCCCCCTCTTTCTCCTCATTCCCTTTGGCCACTGTTGTCCCCATGGCTTCCCCATGCACGGCTGTCCCCATGGCTTCCCTTCGTATATCTTGACTTTTCTTATTATATTGTGGTAATAAAAGATACCCTATTTGGATATTCAGTCTTGAGAAATTGATTGGCCATTTATCGAATGCTTCGGCAATGGAAAGTTTGGCTAGATGCCCTCACATATGGGCAAGGTGAAGTAAACTAGCAGTAGGGTAATGTAGAACACAATTAAAAATGTTAAATTGTATAAATGTGTGATGAATATAGATGTACCTTTATATTCTTTCATATGTTAAGAATGTCATATCAAGCCATGCTTAATCTCTAGATTATAATGGTTTGAACTTTGCAGCCATACAATTAGGATCACTTCTATTTTTGTTTTTTTTGGGCGGGGGCACTATAGAAGAAGATGCTACTACCTTTGTCTGAACTGTTACATTGTTTGTTGCAAAGAATAGTACAGTATGGTTCAAGGTACAAGACTTTATAGCTAGCTCTAAAACTACCCATAAAACTACTCTTTTATTAGGTCTTCAAAGGATACAACATTATCTTTAGCATTGTCCTTCATTTTTTATGCAACCTGCCATTATTAGTTTTAGGTAATAATTATTGGTTGCATATCTCAAAAATCATGAGGTCCCTTCTTCTATAAATGTTGAGATTTAAATTGAAGAATACCTTGTTTATGATTAAGAAATTCTCAAAAACTTAATTAGGCCAACATGTCATACGTGCATTCTTCAACATCATCGCCGGATGCGTCTGCTCCAAAATCAAAACTCCAGGCAAAAAACACACACCCCCACAGACTTGGCACAACTGGGTATGCGGGTAAAATCCCGCAGTGGAGGAGGGAGGACGAACAGGCAATCCTGCAAGACACCACCCCTCCATTTGCCAATATCCCAGATGACCGTGCTCGAAATTGGATTAGAGCAAGGTCATCTACAACGACATCGGGGGACATTTCCTTTCGAAACCCTGCAGACAAGTGTCCCAGCGCCTGGTAAGATATCGATCGAACTACGTAGCTTGTAATTACTCCACAACTTCGTAGGAAGTGAAATGACATGTCATGCTCTTGCAGGAAGTGCTAAGTGTTGAATCTTCCCAGGGATCATTCCAGGGAACAAGGGAGAAAGATATACTCTCCGCGGCCCTGGGAAACAAGGAGCACCCGGGTCGTACGAGAGGCCTTGGGTTTTACGTTCCTTGGAAACATGGTTTCTAAGATGACTCCGAATTGTATCGGAGTAAGAAGAGAACCAAAGCCGAGCGTGAGGCACGGCTACGAGAAGAGATCAAGGCATCTCTTAGAGAGGAGCTGGCTGATTATGTCAGAGATGAGATGCGGAGATTTACAGAAAATCAGTAGGCCGCCGCCGCCGCTCCTGTGCTAGCTAGCCCGCTCAACCGTCCGAGTAGTTGCACGTCCAATCCTACGACGGAGAACGAGGCCAGATTTCCTATGGACGACATCCTGGTAATAATTATTATCTCTGGAATGCTCGATCCGTTGATAGGCCTATTAATTGGAGTAGCTAATTTTGTATCGTTATGTAGGAGCCTACGAAGTGCAAGCTCCAAGTGAGATATGCCTCCGTTGCCTTGTGCGCTACTTGGGGCCTGGCATATCTGTCTGCTCAAGGGGTCACGGTGCACCGTGAACCTTTTGCGCCAGGCTTCAGAAAAGTGGGAGTGGTTGGTGTACACGCCAATTTCGAGGTTGTCCCGCTACCGAAGCCCCCCAACAATGAGCTCGTGACTCTAGGGAAAGCCATTGGAATCTTCATCCAGTGGCTCAAAAGCGATATCTACCTGGAGGCTTCTTCACCGGTGGTAGGTCCACAAGGACAATCCGAACCAGATCAGCTACATGCACTGGTGCCATCTCCACAAGGGCAATTTGAACCAGATCACCTACATGCACTGGCCATCTCCACAAGGCCTATCTCCACCACCGCTACCTGCACCGGTGTTATGTTCACGGGCACTATTCTCGGTGCAGCAACTTCCACCGATGCTACCTTTACAGTCGACCTACAGCCGAGGCAGTAAGGGCAGCAAGGGCAAAGCAAAGAAGACCGATGATGATATCCCGTACCTGCCATTAGCCCGCAAATTCGTGCTTGGCGAGCCGCTGGTCAACCCGGTAACATGCCTCAAAACCCTACCAATTAGTTGCCTGCAATTACACACATGGTATATGGAACAGTCCAATAAGCCAGAGGGAGAACGGCGCACAGGTATCACTGTCAAATTTGGGCCGGATCATTTAGAGCACAATATTCAAGATTGTGTCTTCGTGGTCACCTTCGAGGATTTATTTGATCTTTTCACGCTCAACGCTCTTGATGCCTCACTCATTCGATGCTGGACGCTGTAAGTGTGTACAATCACAGTCTCCGTTCATGTCATACCGATAAATGTCATATATAATTTGTTGCTTTCGTGTGTATATATATAGACACAAGGTGACTAAAGCTAGATCATCCAAATCATCGGTTGGTTTCTTGGACCCACACTTGGTCGCCATGCATACCATCAACAAGGATACACCCTTCGTCGAGAGGTACAATGCATCAGCACTGGTGGCTTACCACGATAAGGAATATGTACTTATGCCCTACAATCAGGAGTATCATTGGATTTTAATAGTAATTGTACCAAAATAGAACAAGGCAATATACCTTGATTCCCTAAGTAAGAATAAAAAGGACTACACAGTTGTCAGCCAAGTAATCGATAGGTAAGTATATTTTCTCCAGACATACCTATATGGTACTCTTTCTTTCCTTCCGAATGACTAAGTTCAACTTTTTCGAATCACGTAGCGCGTTCGCGATGTACGTTGCAAAGGCAGGTGTCTCGACACAAGGGGCCAAAGGCCTGACACATGTTCGAAAATTTAAGGTATTCACTATTACACATTAATTAATCCTATGCAACAGTTGGTAGTAATGCCTCTTGAATTAACACATTCTATTTTTTGCAGTGCCACCAGCCACTACAACAGAAAGCCTCATAGTGGACGCCTCATCACAGATGGTTTTGTGAAACCGTCTGTGATGAACACTATTACAGACGGTTGTAATTTGGAGGCCGTCTGTGGTATTTGTGGCGGGAAAAAGGAGTATCACAGACGGTCGGTCTATATTAAGAAGCATGCGTGATAATCCCAGATTATCACTGACGGTTTTAATAAAACCGTCATGATAAGTTGAATTATCACGACGGTTTTAATTAAAACCGTCGTGATAATTCTGCGATGGTTTTAAGTAAAAACAAATGCGTGATAATGGCACTAAGGCATTTATTGCGCTGCTCGCACGCATCTGTCTTCATTTCGATCGAGATCTAGCCATCTGCTGCGCACTTTTTCACTCGGGAGGAAGCTAGGCGATTTCAGGTCAGTTAATTTGGTGGGAAGAGGCAGAGATTGAGCTTTGAAGATTCATACTTTCCTGGTTGCTCTAGATATGGTTAGTAATGAAATTTATTTTTTCTTTAATTGCATTACAATTTAGGTCTAGGTAATCCATGAGTGGTTATTGAAGATGGTTAATTTGCAAAATTGTTGGTTATATAATAGCTGTTGTGTTTGTAATATGAATTGAGCTAGCAAATTAAGTCTGAATATAATAAATGTGGCCGGTATATACGTAGTTATAATTAGTTAATCTAGATTTTAATACTAAGTTGTTATATATGTACGTAACGTAGGACCGAAGCTGGATGTATGCCGCGAGCCGTGTGAGTGAAGAGTACATTAATGGTGTTTCTGCTTTTATAAGAGCCGCCGAGGAGGATATGTTGAACTGAGGACAAATTGAAGCGCACTTGATTTGGAGGGGTTTCAAAAAGGATTATACGTGTTGGACCAGTCATGGCGAAGTGAATGATCATATGCCGACGGATGACATCGCCGGTGAAGTGAATGATATGCCGCCGGATGACATCACTGGTGAAGTGAATGACATGCCGCCGGATAATGTCGATTGTCGTTTGGATTCGGATAGGTTGCACGATGATAATCTGGATCAGATGCTTCGCGATGTAGAAGAGAACTATGATGAGAGAGAGTATGTTAAATTCCGGGGCTTGATGGAGGACTTGGAGAAACCTTTGTACACGGGCTGCAAGTAAACGAGGTTGTCGGCCGTGCTTGAACTGTTGACATTGCAGGCAAGCAACGGTTGGTCCAACAAGAGTTTCACGGCGCTGCTAGGTCTTTTAGCGGACATGCTTCCGGAGGGGAATGAGTTGTCTAAAACCACGTATAAAGCCAAGAGGGTTCTTTGTCCGTTGGGAATGGAAGTAGAAAGAATACATGCATGCCCGAACGACTGTATCCTCTACCGTAAAGAATATGCAAACATAAATGTATGTCCGGTGTGCAACGCATCCCGATACAAACGTAACAATCAATCAGATGATGGCGAGGGAACAGAGGCGAAGAAAGGACCTCCTGCTAAGGTGGCATGGTATTTTCCTATAATTCTCCATTTGAAAAGGTTTTTTGCAAATCCAAAGGAGGCAAAACTGCTACGTTGGCACTCGGAGGAGCGCAAGATGGATGGAATGCTAAGACACCTTGCTGATTCCGCGCAGTGGAGAAACATCGATAGGAGTTTTGCAGACTTCGGTGCAGAACCAAGTAATATAAGGTTTGGGTGAGTACAGATGGAATGAATCCTTTCGAGAGCATGAGCGATCGACATAGCACATGGCCCGTGACTATCTGCATCTATAACCTTCCTCCTTGGTTGTGTATGAAGCGAAAGTATATTTTACTGTCGATACTTATCCAAGGGCCAAAACAACCTGGGAATGATATTGATGTGTTCCTAGCACCGTTGGTGGAAGATCTAAAAGTACTGTGGAACGAAGGGGTACAGGTATGGGATGCATACAAACGAGAGAACTTCACTCTGCACTCCTTATTGCTCTTCACCAGAAATGATTATCCTGCCCTTGGTAACCTATCGAGCCATAGTACAAAAGGTGCCAAAGCTTGTACTCACTGTTTAGATGGTACCGAGAGTGTGTGGCTGAACCACTCACGCAAAACCGTCTACATGCGTCACCGCCGGTTCCTTCGAAGGGCTCACCCATACCGCAAGATGAAGAAACAATTTGACGGAGAGAAGGAAGACGGTTCAGCTCCAAGGCATTTAAGGGGACACGAGGTTTATGATATGGTTAAGGATTTAGATGTTGTCCTCGGAAAGGGACGTAAATTGAGGGCTCATGAGAAGAACACCTGGAAGAAGAGATCAATATTTTGGGACTTACCTTATTGGGAGTACCTAGATGTTTGACACTGCATCGACGTCATGCACGTAGAAAAGAATGTATGTGACAGCTTGATTGGTCTCTTACTGAACATCCGTGATAAAACAAAGGACGGCGTTAACGCACGGCTTGACTTGGCTGACATGGACATCAGGCCTGAGTTAGCACCGACATGCACTGATAATGGACGAATGTACCTTCCCCCTGCATGTTACACTCTGTCCAAGGCTGAGAAAACAGAACTGTGCCAGTGCTTGCATGGTGTCAAAGTTCTGTCTGGTTACTCCGACAACGTGAAGAAACTTGTTTCCATGCAAGATTTGAAGTTAAATGGCATGAAGTCTCATGATTGTCATGTGTTGATGACACAGATGCTCCCTATTGCAATTAGAAATATTTTGCCGATCAAAGTCCGAGAGACAATCATGAGGCTATGTTATTTCTTTAACACAATTGCTCAGAAAGTCATCGATCCAGAAGGACTAGATGCTCTGCAGGACAAGGTGGTGATGACTCTATGTCACCTTGAAATGTATTTCCCTCCTTCGTTTTTCGATATCATGGTCCATCTCATTGTTCACGTTGTGTGGAAGATAAAAATGTGCGGGCCCGTATTCCTATGTAGCATGTACCCATTTGAGAGGTTCATGGGAATTCTCAAGTCCTACATACGGAATCGTTCTCGGCCGGAGGGCAACATCGTCGAAGGTTATGCAAGCGAAGAGGTCATTGAGTTTTGTGTCGATTATATGGCTCAGATTCAACCGATAGGTGTCCTCAATCTCGTCATGAGGGAGGTGAAGGGTCTCGGAACTATCGGAAGGAAAGGAATCACTCCAGATATGGACACGTATACTCAAGCCCATTTCACGGTGTTGCAACACATGACTGAAGTGGCGCCTTATGTGGACCAGCACAAGGATGTGCTTCGGCAACAGAATCCGGAGCGGCCAGATGTTTGGATCATGAGGCAACCCAACCGTCGGTTCAACTAATGGTTGAAGGAGCAAATCGCTAGGAGCTCGCGGAGTGAGACGTTGACATGGTTGGCAAAAGGGCCGACATTTACAGTTGTGACATGGCAAGGATATGACATAAATGGGTACACATTCTATACGCAGTCTCAGGATGTCAAGAGCACTAACCAGAATAGCGATGTCCGCATATAGATGCATTCAGTACCGATGGGTCGAGAAACTCGTACTATGGCTTCATAGAAGAGATTTGGGAGCTCGACTATGTGGTTTTCAAGATCCCCTTATTTCGCTGCTGTTGGGTGCATCTCCCACAGGTGAAGGTTGACAAGTATGATGTCACTACCGTGGACCTCCAACGTGTCGGGTACAAAGACGAACCATTCGTACTCGCCAATCAAGTTGTTCAAGTTTTCTATGTAACCGACCCGGCAAATAAGAAACGCCATGTAGTTCTTCATGGAAAAAGGAGAATTGTAGGAGTGGAGAATGTGGTGGACGAGGAGGAATACAATCAATTTGACGAGTTACCTCCTTTTGGAAATGGCATAAGGGTCGATGATGAACAACGTGACGAAACTAGTTACGTACGCATTGATCATGATGAAGGGCTAATTTTTAAAGGAAATAAGCAAGTACAATAAGAATGTATATGTGAAAATGTGTGATGTAGTCAATTTTGAGATGTATATGTGAAAATGTGTGATGTAGTCAATTTTGAGATGTATATGTGAAAATGTCTGATGTAGTCAATTTTGAGATGTATATGTGAAAATGTGTGACAAAATGTATATGTGAAAATGTATATGTGTATTGGCATTTATGTATATGTGATGTATATGTGTGATATACATGTGAATTGGCATGCATTTATGTATAGAACAATGCTGCAGTGTGATGTATTTGAGAATGACAAAATGTATCAAGAAATACACTGTGTGAATGCAACTGGTTGGTGTTGTATATGAATGCAGCTGTTTGGTGGTTGATATGAATGCAGCTGTGGTTATTGATGTTGTCTTAATAACTACAGTCGCAAAGGCTTATCATAGACGGTTCTGAACTTAGAACCGTCTGTGATATCAATATCACAGACGGTTCTAAGTTTAAAACCGTCTGTGATAACCTCCCTATATATACCCACTGGCTAGGGTTTTTCGTGTGCGCTGCGCAGTTATTCGATCTAGATCTAATTAAATCCTGAGCCCGTCATCGCCTCCGCCTCCCCGAGCCCGTCGCCGCCGCCGTCCCCGAGCCCTTCGCTGCCGTCCCCAAGCCTGTCGTCCCCTCCGCCTACCCGAGCCCGTCGCCGCCGCCGTCCCGGAGCCCGTCGCCGGCCGCCTCCCCCGAACCCGTCGCCGTCCGCCTCCCCCAAGCCCCTCGTCGATCCCGTCACCGCCCGCCTCCCCAAAGCCCCTCGTCGATCCCGTCGCCGGCCGCCTCCCCCAAGCCCCTCGTCGATCCCGTCACCGTCTGCCTCCCCCAAGCCCCTCGTTGATCCCGTCACCGGCCGCCTCCCCCAAGCCCCTCGTCGATCCCGTCGCTGTCCGCCTCCCCCAAGCCCCTCGTCGAGCCCGTCGCCGGCCGCCTCCCCTGAGGCCCTCGTCGAGCCCCTCGCCGGCCACCTCCCCTCGATTACCATCTGCATTGTGAGCACTTTCTGTGATGGACTAGGGTTTTGAGTATTGTTAACAGTTTCTGTGATGGACTAGGGTTTCGAGCATTGTGAGCATTGTTTACTGCAGTAGCTTAATTAGTTTGCTATTTGGTACATATCACATTGGTACATTGTTTACTGCAGTAGCTTAGTTTAATTTGCTATTTGGTACATACTACATTGATACATTGTTTACTGCCGTAGCTTAGTTTAATTTGCTATTTGGTACATACTACATTGGTACATTGTTTACTGCAGTAGCTTAGTTTAATTTGCTATTTCGTACATACTACATTGGTACATTGTTTACTGCAGTAGCTTAGTTTAATTTGCTATTTGGTACATACTACATTGGTACATTGTTTACTGCAGTAGCTTAGTTTAATTTGCTACTCCTCTCCTCTCTCCTCTCTCCCTTCTCCCCTTCCCTCTACTCCTCTCCTCTCTCCCTTCTCCCCCTTCCCTCTACTCCTCTCCTCTCTTCCCTCTACTCCTCGCCGGCCACCTCCCCGAGCCCCCCCCCCTCGTCGTGCAAGTCTGTTGATCTTCCATATATTGCTTGTGGGATCGGTTGTTGCTCGATGATGATATAAATCATATACTGATATTGGTTGAATTAGTCTTTGAGCTCTAATTACTGTCAACTCTGTTATCACAATTAAGTTTGTACTCTGGAAGACATTCTCTAGACATTGATATATTGTTCTTGTGCCATTCGGTTCTTGTTGTTTTCATATTATACCAAATCCATATACTGGTCTGTTAGGAATTAATTTTGACAAGTTAAAGACTATTTCATTGAGTGAAAGTTAACTTGTATTTGCATGGATTTGCTTTATTACATACTGCTGTCTGAATATATACATGCTGGATATATTGATCTTGAGATTGTAGAGTTTGTATCTGAGCTCAAATGACTGAATTCATTATTTGGCATAACCAATCAAGGAAGAGTATATGATTCAGTAGCGGGACGGCCAAGATTAATCTTGTGCAACCCTACAATTTGAGAGCACAAATTAATCAATTAAAATTCATATTGCTGTTATTGATTCTATTATTGATGCTTGTTGCTTCATATTGCTACCATTATATATGTATATATCGCCAATATTGAGCGAAATAGATAGATATTGCACTTTCTTATCTTATGGTATGGCACTTTCTCATATTATCCTAATAGACCCACAAAATGAGCAACATGTCACCTGCGCATTCTTCAACACCATCGCCGGAGGCGTCCGCTCCAATATCAAGACGCTAAGGAAGAGGGCTATCGAAGAAGCCTGAGGGCCGACAGACCATCACAGCGGTGGATGCATCAGGGGTCCCTATCCTTCCTCACAAAGCAGTAGACGCATTCCGAAGCATGGTCGGAAAAGTTGCACGAGAACGAATTGAGATCACATACAATTCATGGAAGAACGTGCCTGACACTCGAAAACGTGAGCTGTGGACCGAAATTTTGGCATCGTTCGAGTTCCCAGAAGAACACCTAGACACTGTGCAACGACAAACCTACCTAGCGGCGTGCAAAGCATGGAAGAACTTCAAAAGCACGCTTGTCAGGAAATACGTGGAGACGGACGAAACGCCTTTTCATAAATACCCATTCCTGGAACCACAATGGGAAGAGTTCAAGGCGATGAAAACGTCCGAGGATTTCAAAAGTACAAGTGTGGTGCACAAGGCCCTCCAGGCAAAAAACACACACCCCCACAGACTTGGCACAGCTGGGTACGCGGGTAAAATCCCGCAGTGTAGGAAGGAGGATGACCTGGCAGCTGCACAGGACATCGCCCCGCCATTTTCCAATATCCCGGATGAGCGCGCTCGAAATTGGATTAGAGCAAGGTCATCTACAACGACATCGGGGGACGTCTCCTTTCCAAACCCTGCAGATCAGCAAATGTCCCAGCGCATGGTAAGATATCGATCAAACTACGTAGCTTGTAATTACTCCACAACTTCATACGAATTGAAATGACATGTCGTGCTCTTGCAGGAAGAGCTGAGTTTTGAATCTACCCTAGGATCATTCCAGGGAACAAGGGAGAATGATATGCTCTCCGTGGCCCTGGGAAACTAGGAGCACCTGGGTCGTACGAGAGGCCTTGGGCTTTACGTTCCTTGGAAACATGGTTTCCAAGATGACTCCGGAATGTATCGGCGTAGGAAGAGATCGAAACAAAGCCGAGCGTGACGCACAGCTACGAGAAGAGATCAAGGAATCTCTTAGAGAGGAGCTAATGGGTGAGCTGGCTGGTGTAATCAGAGATGAGGTGCGGAAACAAATAGAAAGTCAGCAGGCCGCTACCGCCGCTCCTGTGCTAGCTAGCCTGCACAACCGTCCGGGTAGCTGCGCGTCCAATCCAACGCAAACCCAGGCCAAATTTCCTGTGGACGACATCCTGGTAATAATTATTACCTCTCGAATGCTTGCTTCATTGATAGGCCTATTCGAGTAGCTAATTTTGTATCGTTATGTAGGAGCCTACGAAGTGCAGGCTCCAAGTGAGATATGGCTCCATTCCCTTGTACGCTGCTTGGGGCCAAGCATATTCGTCTAGTATCGGGGCCATGGTGCACGGTCAAGCTTTAGCGCCAGGCTTCGCAAAAGTTAATGTGGATGGTGTGCATGTCAATTTTGAGGTGATCCCGCTACCGAAGCCCCCCAACAACGAGATCGTGACTCTAGGACAGGCCATTGGAACATCCATCCAGTGGCCCAAAAGCGACATCTCCCTGGAGGCTTCTTCATCGGTGGCAAGACCAGAGCAACATGCACTGGTGCCATCTCCATTACAAGACCAGTCGGTTCCACCGCCGGTAACTGCACCGGTGCCATCTCCATTACAAGACCAATCGGTTCCACCACCGGAAACTACACCGGTGCTATCTCCACGGGTGCTATTCTCGCCAGAGCAACTTGCATCGCTGCTACCTTCAAAGTCGACTGTCGTGAAGTCGAACTATAGCCGAGGCAGCAAGGCCAGCAAGGGCAAAGCAAAGAAGACCAATGATGATATACCGTACCTACCTTTGGCCCGCAAATTCGTGCTTGGTGAGCCGTTGCTCGAGGAAAAAGCCCTCCAACGCCTAGCATATAGTTGCAGACAATTGCACACGTGGTATATGCAGCAGTCCAATAAGCTAGAGGGAGAACGGACCTCAAGTATCACTATTAAATTCACGTCGGATGATTTACACCACAGTCTTCAAGAGTGTACGTTTGTGGTCGCCTTTGAGGATTTATTCGATCTGTTCACGCTCAACGCTCTCAATGTCTCAATCATTCGATGCTGGACGCTATAAGTGTGTACAATCACAGTCTCCATTCATGTCATACCGATAAATATCATATCTAATTTATTGCTTTCGTGTGTGTATATATATAGATACATGCTCACTAAAGCTAGATTATCCAACTCATCGGCTGGTTTCTTGGACCGACACTTGGTCGCCAAGGATACCATCGACCAGGATACAGCCCTCGTCGAGAGGTACATTGCAGCAGGACTGATGGGTTGCCTCAATAAGGAATATGTACTTATGCCCTTCCATCAGAACTTTCATTGGATTTTAATAGTAATTGTACCAAAATGGAACAAGGTATATTACCTTGATTCCTAAGTCGAATAAAATGGACTTCACGATTTGTCACCAAGTAATCGATAGGTAAGTACATATTCTCCATACATACCTATATTGTACTCTTTCTTTCCTTCCGAATGACTAAGGTTAACTTTTTCGAATCACGTAGGGCGTTCGCGATGTACATTGAAATGGGAGGTGTCTCGAAGCGCGGGGCCAAAGGCCTGCTGACACATGCTCATGATTTTAAGGTATTCGCTATTTCACATTAATTAATCCTATGCAACAGCCTCTTGAACTAACACATTCCATTTTTTGCAGTGCCACCAGCAGCAGCCAGGCAACACATGTGGATACTACATTTGCGAACATATAGAACTACTCCTGGATTCCTCGAGGATCACCAATTCCAAGGTTTGTCAATCTTCCCATAATAATTTCATACTTATCACGTTACATATATGCGCACATTGATATTCCTATCGACAGACTGCGTACATCCCGTCAACTCCATTGAAACAGCCTGATCTTGGACGGATTCGAGCAGAGTTGGCGTACTTTTTGCTGACTCAAGTCATAAAGCCAGAAGGCTAGTTCCACTCCGCACCATAGATACATAATCAACGAACCTTTTTTAAGTGCAAATGCAGGGTAGATCTTTTGTAATAGTGTATTTGTTAATGGATATTTTATTTCAATTCAATTAATTGATTTGCGAAATGGATGCTTTATGTTTGTGATCAAATGAAGTGCGTTGTCAATTGGATGTTTTATGTTTGTGAAATGAATTGAGATGTGAAATGTATCTGAAATGAAATGAGATGTGTGAATTGTATGTTTTATGTCTGTGATTATCTGCTTGTTTCAGAGGGCATGGCTAGTATTTCCTGAGGCTAGCCAATAAACAGAAATAGATTTAGATTTTGGAGGAATGAATATCACAGACGGTTTTTAAGTAAAAACCATCTGTGATATGTGATAATCACAGACGGTTTTTCATTAAAACCGTGCGTGATATCGAATATCACGAGCGGTTTTTACTTAAAACCGTCGTGATATGTGATAATCACAGATGGTTTTAATGAAAAACCGTGCGTGATATCGATAATCACGAGCGGTTTTAAAACCGTGCGTGATAACCTTGGATTATCACTGGCCCATAAATTCATACGGTTCAGAAAATCGTCTGTGATGACGTTTCTGAACCGTCTGTAATGTGGTTTTCTGTAGTAGTGAGCAGTCGCTGGGCAACATGTGTGGATTCGACGTTTGCTACCATATGAACCTACTCCTGGATTCCTCGAGGATCACCAATTCTAAGGTTTGTCAATCTTCCCATAATTACTTCATACTTATCAGGTTATATATATACGCACATTGATATTCCTATCGACAGGCTATGTCCATCCCGTCAACTGCATTGAAACAGCCCGAATCGAGGAGAGTGCGCGTACTTTTTGGTGGCTAAAGTCATAAACTCAGATGGAGAGTTCCACATAAAACAATGATTTTTTATTGCTCTTATCACTCTGGAATCGAGGTCTCGCGAAAAGAACAGATCCATAATCAACGAACTTGGCAGACTGCACAAGCAATACTTGGATGGCAATCACCATCTAAGTATTGCTTGTGCAGCCTGATAAGTTCGTTGATTATGGATCTGTTCCTTTCGCGAGACCTCGATTCCGGAGTGATAGAGCAATAAAAAATGCAATGTTACCATCTAAGTACAAATGTAATGTAGATCTTTTGTAATTGTGTATTTGTTAATGGATATTTTATTTCATTTCAATTAATTGATTTGCGAAATGGATGTTTTATGTTTGTGAAATGAAGTGCGATGTGAATTGGATGTTTTATGTTTGTGAAATGAATTGAGATGTGAATTGGATGTTTTATGTTTGTGAAGTGAATTGAGATGTGAATTGTATATATACATGTACATGTTGATCTGCTTGTTTCAGAGGGCATGGCTAGCATTTCCTGAGGCTAGCCAATAAACAGAAATAGAATTAGGGGTAGAAAAGAATATCACGACGGTTTGTAACTAAAACCGTCGTGATAGTGATAATCACGCAGCGGTTTTTACTTACAAACCGCTGTGATAGGTGATAATCACTGAGCGGTTTTTAGTTAAAAGCGTCGTGATATTACACCATGAGCGGTTGAAAACCATTTGTGATAACCTTCGATTATCACTGACTCATAAATTCAGATGGTTTTCTTAACCGTCTGTGATGACGTTTCTAAACCGTCTGTAATACGGTTTTCTGTAGTAGTGACTGCATTATTTGTGTAATTTAATAAGGATTTCCTAGTTTATTTTGATCACAATTCATTAGTTTATTTGGAAATTTTTCATTGGGTGGCCGAAGGACCAGAATCAACGAAATATCGGTAATTTTGGTTCAAATTGAATGTAAATTTTTGCTAAAAGTTTAGAATTTTAAGAAAAAAGTTATCAGAAATGGTAGAGATGAATTAGATATATTGAATATAGATGAAACTTGGGATCCATTCAATCAATCGACCCCCTCAATTACTAAGACTTGCAGAATCATACCATTCAAACTAATGGATCAGCAATGTCAGCCGTGAGCTTTAGTTTGAGTGAATTAATGAGAAGTTACACAAATCGGACAAGATCTGTTATCTACACTTTTCCAAACGCGTGCTGATCTGGAGAAAATATCCCACCACATCAAGCTTGTGAAATTTCATTGAAGAGATCTAACAATATTCCACCATATCTGTTATCTAGACTTTTCCAAACGTACGTGTTAGTTTTGTGGAAATATATTCGATCCCCAAGGAAATATATGTACGTATCATCCGCTGAAAAATAGTTTGCGGGGACCTAGAATTCAAAATAAAGTTTCGTTTGGTCCAATTATCTTCTCTCCCGTTGCTCCACCTGTCTTATTATCTCCCATGCCAAATGAAGAATTTAGCGCAGGCACGCATTCAGACAAGCGACAGTCCAATCTCTAGATAGCTGTAAATACCAACCTGTCAAATTAAACGACATATATCTACATACTTCAGCTAATTTAATTATAATTTCGCAGATGCCTAGTAGATTAGCTAATTACCTTTAAGTCATATTTAGTATTGCATGAAATGCTCTAATATTTTTGAGATGTACTTATTAATTTATATACTTTGCATGTTATAGTTATCATTACATTTTTGGTGAACGTCTTATATATATCTAGTGCCTAGCATTCACTCGCTACTCTTAAGTTTTATCTTGGAGACCATACGGTGACGTTCAAAAATACATATGTGGGTTAGCTAAATTTGTCGATGCACCGTTTCTTCATGGAAGTTAGGATTAATTGTTCATAATGCACGTACGCCTCTTATCATGGAAGTTAGCATGCAACCGCGGAATGGGTCGTGAGAGCCGTATGTCATCATTGACCAGACTTTCGTAGAGGCATACGCACGAATACATGCAAACCGCGGAATAGTTTTTTATATTTGGACGAGGGCTAGACTTACAATTTCATGTTGTATAGATTTAATTTTGAAATTAAGGTGATACAACGGATTAAATAAAAAATGATTCAGTTCTGGATGCATGCCACATGTGTTGACATACGCACGAATACATGCAAGCATGCATCATTGACCAGACTTTTTTTTTTGAGACGGAATATGTACTCTTATCATTTCCAGTGATGCTAGTTTAAATATTTATAAAGATATCATTGAGTAAAGTTAAAATAGTTCGACTGAATGGGAATTCTAGGACGTCACATATGTTTTCACTATAGGGAGTAGTCCATATCTCCTCTAATCAACTCCACTACTAATAACAATTAATTAATAGTGGTGTTTGAAAGATGATAAACTCCAGAGGAGCTCAATGCCTACATTGATATTCGTTAGTCTTTACCCCAATCATGCATAAATTCCTTTGTTGACAAAATCAATGTGAAGAGATTGTAATTAAAAATATAAAGGACTAGGTCTTGCAAACCTTCTCAACAGCATGTTTTAATTGGCTAAGTCAAAACCATTTGTTTTGCGGCCGAACACATTCAGACAAGCAACAGTCCAATCTCTGGATAGCTGTATACCAACTTGTCAAATTAAGTTGTTGTTAGGTTACTACTATTCTCTTTCCTAAGCGACATATATATGTACCTACTTCAGCTAATTTATAATTTCGCAGATGCCTAGTAGATTAACTAGCTAATTACCTTTATGTCATATTTTGCATGCAATGCTCTAATTTTTTTTAGATATTAATTTATATACTTGTGTATGTTCATAGTTAATTATCATTACATTTTTTGTGAACATTTATGTATATGTGGTGCATAGCGTTCACTAGCTACTCAGTTTTTTCCCGGAGACCGTACGGTGACGTCCAAAAAGTTATATTTGATTTTGTCGATGCACCATTTCTTCATCGAAGTAAGGATTACTATTCCTAACGTGCGTAGGCCTTCGTTATTCCTTTTTGAATTCTTCGTACAAAATCAAGAACAACCGAGTCCTGAATGCATGCCACACGTGTTATATGAATGCATGCATCATTATTGGCCTGACCCTTTCGTAGAAACATTGCGGACACCTGGTCTATCGTGTTGACCGGTCAGAGATCTAGACGAACGACTATATGCATGCAGATCGATTGATATAAATAGCACATCGATTATGGTAGCTTGGCAACAACCTCACCATCATCGTTGCTAGCTAGCTGCATGCTGTGCTCTGCATGCAGTATCCATCATCCATGGCCGCAATCTGCAACTTCTCAAAGCTGTCTCAGATAGCACTAGTCGTCTTCCTCCTCCACCTCGCTCTCCTGCTTCCACTGAAGAGATCCTACGTGGTTGGCCTGCAGAGCGAATCAACAAAAGTAGGAAATAATATTCATGTGTATATATTATATATGTCTTCATTTTATTGCAAATATAAATATATATCGGGCCTGTTGCCTCATTTTGCTCCTACAATTAATGTTTGATTCCATGCAGCTCTATATTGTGTACCTTGGGGACAAACAGCATGAAGATCCGGATAAAACCACTGCATCACACCATGACATGCTCACCAAGATCATTGGCAGGCAAGGAGACCAAGTCTATACAGATGTTTTTCTTTCTTTGCTTTCGTCGTGTGCCATGCCTGATCATATGTTTGTGTAAATCAGTGACTGATAAAGAGAATACAATTTCGTATGATTTTGCAGTAAGGGAGAAGCCCATGATTCGATTATCTAAAGCTACAAACATGGCTTCTCCGGGTTTGCCGCCATGCTCACAGAATCTCAAGCACAAAGCATTGCAGGTAATTGGTCATTGCTGATGGCAAATATAATAATCCCACGCACCTATGGGCATGACTTGAAGTCATCGTTTGCATGTGTCGGGATTTGAACATTGGAGTCTTGCTTGCTAGGCGTTTCACAAATTGCTCTACAACTTGATTGGCTGCGTTCTATAACATATTCTATAAGTTGACTATCTATTATTTCACCTAGTCACAGTTGGAACTGGTCGAAAAAAGTCAGTCTATAGGGGAATTTGTGTCCGTACTTGGCCAATTTAGAGGAGTAAAATCGGCATTTTTCTCATTCGATCAATAGGTCCTAGCTAATAGAAATGCGTTGATGCGTGCTAACCGTTGTTGATCGTGCTCATGATCTTAATTTTTGTACTATATGATAGAGCTTCCTGAAGTGCTCAGCATAAAGCCAAACACGGCAGTCCCCGTGCATACAACTCGAAGCTGGGACTTCCTTGGACTGGAATACAACCAGCCAACAGGTTTACTCCATGAGGCTAAACACGGAGATGACGTCATCATCGGGGTAGTTGATACAGGTATCTGGCCAGAATCTCAGAGCTTCAACGACGATGGCTTCGGACCTGTACCATCCCGGTGGAAAGGAATTTGCCAAGCAGGCCAAGCATTCGACTCGAACAATTGCAGCCGGAAGATCATCGGAGCTCGATACTACACAGATCATCTCGACCCGAAGGTCTTTGAGCAAGAGTACAAATCTGCCAAGGATTTCCATGGCCATGGAACGCACACGGCATCGACTGCAGCTGGCGTCCTGGTGCCAAACACGAGCTTTCATGGGCTTGCAGGCGGTTACGCCAGAGGAGGCGCTCCTCGTGCCCGGATCGCTGTCTACAAGGCGTGCTGGAATGATGCTGTTATAGGCGTTGTGCGATGTGATTCGGCAGCTGTCATGAAGGCAATTGATGATGCCATACATGATGGAGTTGATGTACTCTCATTATCACTTGGTGGCCCAATCACTGAACACCCTGAAGCTCTGCACGCTGTGGCAAATGGCATAACTGTCGTCTTCTCGGCAGGAAACAATGGCCCTGCTCCTAGGACAGTTTTTAATGCATCCCCCTGGGTTATAACAGTAGCATCAGCGACAATAGATCGTGCTTTCCCGACCGTTCTCACCCTCGGCAACAATGAGAAATTAGTGGTATGTTTCTTCTTCTTCTTTCCACACATGAGAAACTCGGATTCCATTACAAATATAATGGGATTTACATAGTTTTGTTTTAGTGTTTTTTAGCTATTGTTACTGTGGGTTTTCGATTTTTTCCTTTTGTCCCCTGTCAAAGTGCACCAAGAACAGCCACAATTGAGACCTAAGTGAGAGAACCATAGCCAAGGCAGCTATAGTTCGACAAAAAACAAAAGAAGAAAACTGATAACCAAGTTAGATACAAAAAAACTAGTTTTTTTCATAGAAGCCTGAATCAATCATCCTGCGCTTGAGAGCGTCTTTAGCTTCTTCTTCTTCTCAACCATCCTCTTCACTTCTGTATCTTGAGGGCTTCACTCTGCAGCGTATTAGCACCGGCCACCTAGACTTCTTTCTCCTCTTCCTTGTAAAGTCCTACCTAAAATTTTAGAAATGTGCATATATAACATATGATCTCAGTTGGAGATTTAATAGATTCAATCAACTTCTTTGGAGAGGAAATTTGTTCGGTTGCATGTATTTGATGTCCGGTGATCATTTCTTGTCGATCTTTCAGGGTCAATCTTTGTTCTATGAGAGAAAGGAGAAGGACCACTGGATTGAGTTGTATGTGGAAGTCAGGTAAATTCTGCACACCTTAATTCCCCAACGTGGCTAGCTGGCTTACACATTTCACTGCATGTTTTGGCTGAATGTTTGATACCATGTGAATGTGACCATGTAGATGTGATCAAAGCTCTCTGAATTCCACTGACGTTGCTGGGCGGATTGTGTTCTGCTACTCTCCTAATCTTGTGAAGACTAATTTGCCAAACAATGATCTGCCCCTCGCTATAGATTCGGCAAAGAAAGCATCTGCCAGGGGGCTCATTTTTCCAATGTATACTCTTGATATGATCGATTTTGCTGAAGCTTGTGACACCATGGCATGCATTCTAGTAGACTTCGAGGTGGCGGACAGAATAGCAGCATACATTATCAAAGCCAGGTGAGCTCCAGTTTGTTCCTCCTATTTTAAATGCTTCATTCAATTATAAAAATATATAATGAAAGTACTTTTAATGACAAATCTACTGATATCATTTTCATGTGACAAAGATAAAGACTTTTTCTGTATATTAGTAGTCAAAGTATTAAAAAATTTTGACTGCATGAATTATACAACGTCACCTATGTGGATGTACCCAGGAGACAATTTCATGCAAAAAAATGTCATCCTAAATACATCAATGGTTAACAGGAACGAAAACGATTGAATGTCAAATTCATTAATTTGCATACCTATTGCTTCTTGATTATGGTGTACGCAAAAGACAATTTCATCCTAAATACATCAATGGTTAACAGCAATGAAAACACCACATCAGTGGCTAAGGTGGCTCCAAGCCGTACAAGGATTGGAAGCGAAGTCCTTGCTCCAAGAATCTCAACATTTTCCTCAAGAGGGCCCAGTCCACGTTTTCCCCAATTCCTCAAGGTACATGCATTCAATGTTTGATCAACTGCTAATTGCTTAAAAACAATTAGATCGTTCACCCATATTTATATTTCAGAGCCAATTACTTATGAAGTGAAACAATATGCCGAGTGATTTTCAGACATATATCATCTGATTTCTGTGGAAGGATGATGTATTTCATATTGTTAGTGTCCCTTTTTTTAGTCTCACTTTGAACCTTTTACGTTATTCATTTCCTAGATAAAATTTTGTTATCGAATCCAAATTCGATCTCTGACGGCACAACAGACGTCTTGTCCAGAAATGTTCGAGGATAGCCTAAATTTTATTCTTCCGTCTGGTGATGGCGCTAACTATGTTTTTCATTTGAACAGCCTGATATTGCAGCACCTGGATCTAACATTTTGGCAGCAGTGAGAGATTCATATCAGATCATGTCTGGAACGTCAATGGCGTGTCCCCATGTGTCGGGTGTAGCAGCATTGCTGAAAGCACTCCATCCAGACTGGTCTCCCGCTATTATCAAGTCAGCATTAGTAACTACAGGTAGGTACTATATGCATTTCCAAACACCAAACAAGCTCCAATTTCACACTGCACCTTATTGATATTTGAGTCTTTCAACATGAATCAGCTGCAACTAACAGCTACGGCTTACCGATACTGGCCGACGGGAAGCCTCAGAAGACTGCAGATCCTTTCGATTACGGTGGTGGCTTCGTTGATCCTAGTAAAGCAGCTGATCCGGGTCTAGCATATGATGTCGATCCAAAAGATTACATGAAATTCTTTAGCTGTGGTTTCAACATTTCGGATATTGGTTGCGAGACCCCGTATAACCTGAACCTTCCATCAATTGCCATTCCAAATCTGAAAACGTCAATAAGTGTGTGGAGGACAGTGACAAATGTAGGGCAAGCAGATGCAGTTTACAAAGCTTTCTTTCAGCCACCTCCTGGAGTGGAGATGTCAGTGGAGCCATCACTTCTGTTCTTCAACAAAGAGAACAAGACGCGAAGTTTTAAGGTTACTTTCAAGGCCACCCGCAAGCTGCAAGGGAGCTACATGTTTGGGAGCTTAGCATGGCATGATGGTAGCTCTCACTGGGTGAGGATCCCGATCGCGGTTCGAACGATAATAGATGATTTCTATTCAGAGATATCATAAGCAGAATAAAAAAAACACAGATGCATGTATTTGATGGATTAGACATGTTTGTCCTCTGTATTATTGGATGTATGGTGGCTTCTTTAATTTTCCCTGAATGGTTTGTAGTTACTTTACAGTTATATGTTCTAGTGTGGATCTGTTAATGAATAAGATGAAATAAAGCGGATAATTTGATGAAATATACGTGCAAATTGGAAAGGTAAGTTGTATCTCCTTGCCTTATGTTTTGTGTCACATGTGTGTATTTGTTTTGTTCATTATTCTTTTGAAGGAAATTTTCAAAACTGGACCCAGGTCGATCCTATATTTGACAAACGGACACATTTTCCATCACCAGCAAACATGGCATTACATTTCTACATTGTTACGGCATAATAAGTGGAGTTATACTAAAAAAAATTGTCCACCTAGGCAGCTACCATCTAATGTGGTGTTTCACGTGTCAAACAGGACATTCCCACAGGAACAACATTATTTGGATCCTACGTATGATAATTCAGCCCATAATTTTATTTGGATAGGGATAATCCGAAACAAAATTCAGCCTAAGCCCTAAGTAGCATGTTTAGTGCTCTGCTTTGTTCTTCTAAAAATTGCTCTGTTGCTGAAGTGCTTGGTTGTGATTATTAGAACATCACGTTCAAAAGAACCTTGCATGTGGAGGTTTTGATGAAATGGAACAATATTATGACAATGTGCCATGATATTCAATTAACAAATGAGGATGATATGGTTAAATTGAAATTACACAAAAAAATGGTCAGTTCTCGGTTCACTCGATGTATCTTGCTTTGGTTAACTCTAGTTTTGTTTTTTCCTCCTAAGTACATTTGGAAAGTGAGGATACCCCTGAAAATCAAGGTATTCCTTTGGTACTTGGGCAGGGGTATTATATTGACTAATGATAACCTTGCAAGAGAAATTGGAAAAAGAAAGATCACTTATTTTATGTGTCCATTGGCAAGATATGTATGGCAGGGTGGTAGCCGCCGCTTTTGGCTTCATTCCACCTGATAACATACAACATATGTTTGGAAGTTGGCTCATGGGCTTTAGTAGAAAGAACCAGCATAGTATTTGTGTGGGGATGGACTTCCCTCTCTACCTCCTAGCTGCGCTGAGTCACCCCCGTAGCTGTGCCACCCCTGTTCATCCACAGTGCCGCCATTACCGCCGCTTACTTTAATTCGCACCCAACACTCCTCACTCCCTTCTTTACACTATAAAAAAGGCCTGAGTCAACCCCCTCTCGGCATTCCTCCACCTCTCCTCAATTCCCCCTGCTTCCTGAGCTAAACACCACCGCCACCGAGACCTCCTTCGGCCACCGCCAGTGCTAACTCTCCTCAATGGACTTCGAGCCATGCCAAGCCCTCTCTTGTGGTCATTTGACATCTCTAGTCCTCATGCTTAGCCTAATTGGAGTCTCCTCCTTTGTAGCTCGCCGGAGGTCGTGTCTTCCTTGACTCCGGTCGCCCTTCCTCATCGATGTTTCTGATCACCGCCGTTCGATTCCTCCCGTCCAGAGCACCCTCATCACCTCGTGAAGCTAACCCCGGTGCCAATTTGGAGCACCACGACCCCATCTTCACCGACGTTGATCACCCTCTTCCATCACTCCGGCCCATCATCACCAGCCCACCTCTAGTTTCCCCTAGCTCCTCCCTCCATTTTGGTGAGCTCCTGACTTCTCCCAATAGCTCCCCTCCCATTTAATTTAGCTCTAATCATGTAGTTTTCCGTTGGGCCTATTGCCCTGTTCCTGCCATCGCCAAGCTAGCTGCTGGTAGCTCTCTGGTTCCCCTCGGCCCACGCCACTTCACTCCAAGGTACGCGCGAGCACGAGTAACCCATTTTGGAAATGCTCCCGCGCCACCGTGGCCTTCCTCACCATCATCAGCGTGAATTTCATCTTCAGCAATTAATTACCATGCTTAGTAAATGTTAATGAACCGCTGACTGGTGGGCCCCATACCGGTTTAAGGCTAATGTTAGACTAACATGCGGGCCCCACACCAGCTAAGAAATCTTTTAATCCTTGGTTTAAAGTTTTGGGTCACTGACATGTGGGCCCAAACACACTATTTACATAGTGTCGAGGCCCCACATGTCAGCCTCTAGGACTTTTCTTTTAAAGGAATAATTTAAATAAGTCATATGCCCCACATGTCATACACTAAACTCTTAAAAATTACAAATATTTCAAAAATTCAAATAAAAAATTGTGGGACCCACCTTTCAAAGAGAGAACTCTCTCCTCTGTTTATTTTTGGCATTTTCCCTGGAAATAAACTTTGAAGAGCTTGTTCTCCTTCGTCTTAGCTCCGAATGTAGTGAAACTTGTTTATAAAAATTTCTAAATTCAAGCTCTTTCTTTTGGATCTAGTTTTGTTCAATTTAGAGAAAATTTTAATTTATTTGGGTATTTATTTGCTTTCTTTGCCTATCGTCCATTTTTCGGTATGTTTGTCCAGGTAGAATTCGAAGATGCGATCGAGCCTCAAGTCAACGCATCGCAAGAGTAAAGACCCACTAACCTGTGAGCCATGTGAGTCAACATTTTGTTCCTATAGTTCATGCGGATTATGTTATTTCAATCTAGTCAAATATGCATGCTTTATTTTATGTACAAGAATATGTTACTTGTAAGGTAGCTCTCACCTATTTTCTACTTTAGTAATATAATTATGCCATCCTTGAAAACTTGAGAGTCCTCGAACCTTGTCACCTAAGATAATATTAATAACTGGATTAGCTGTAGGTCTTGAATAAATGTCATGCTAGTATTTTCAAGTCTTGGAACACTAGTATGCCCTAATCATCAATCTTAAACATAAAGTCTTAATTTGGGATAATCACGTGAAGTAAATGACTGGTAATTTGAGACAACTTATCTTAAGTTTATACAAAACCCTAAAAACTTGTTATACCTGTCTGGGTGGATGATAAGAGTGGTTGGTGCGAAGGTAACATAAGAATATGTGGTTTGTGGTATGTACCACCCAGGCAAATTAAAAACTTAATCCTATGATGACCTCCTTGTGTAAAACAGTACTACCAAAAGCTGGCAAACTGTAGGCTTGATTGAATAATTTACTAGACCTCAGAGTCTTTCCACGGGTGGGGAGTGCAGTTGTGCATGTGTGGACCAAAAATCTGGCATGAATGGGACATCGTGTAAATGTGATGTGTACCCGTTTCACCGATGCTGTGGAAAGCCGTGGTCCAGCAATGCCAAGTGTTAGGGTATTACTTCCCACACTAACTTACGGGGGCTACCCCTAGTAGTTCACCATAGGGGGTGGACTGGCCATGGGGCGAAGTATTATAAAAGCCTCGTGATAATCTCTCGATCTACATGACCAAGGAATCATGTAGGCCTATCAGGTTGATTATCTTTTGTAGGTAAAAATGCACAGTCTCTATAGAGTATAAACTGTTCAAACAGCCATACCCATGGTCAAAGGTGGACATGGGAACTTCCTTAAGTTAGTTCTATTTCCAAACCTTTGTGAGTGGGATGAAAACCCTATTGGAGGGAGGTACTCCAACTTTGACCTTTTTCTGGAGGGAAGTACTCCAGTGTTGCTAATATGGTGGAGTTAACCTAATGATAAAAAATCTAGCATAGATGGATGGAACCTGCACCGCTATACTTATTGCACAATTTAAATATCTTTAAAGCATGTTTCATTAACTTGCTAATTCATAGGGAACTTTAATTATAATATTTGCAACTATCGCTTTACGCAAATAAAAGAACTTGAGCCACCCTTATTTAAGCCTTGCATCTATAGTCACATGCATTTATGTGTTGGATCATGGAGCATTGTTGTGTATGCTCACCCTCACTCCCAATCCTCTTCAGAGTACGTGAATTAAGATCAATATGCATTCTACGAGGACCAAGGCGATGAGGGCAATGAAGACGGTGTCAATTAGATTAGGACTAGGTATTCTAGCATCTCCTTATAGTTTTTACGGGCAAGCTAACTTCAAGGTGAGTTTAATATTAGCCAAGCTCTTGGCTAATATTGAACACACGCAGGTGTTCCTGGTCACTTGCTTATGAAGAAATGAGCTCCCTCCTTTTTGCTTCTGCTATTGCTTTCTCATTTATGTAATGAACTCATTTGGCCTGATGGCCCTTTTGTAAACTTATCCTAGTGTGGATTATTTGAACTCTAATATTGTAACATTAATGAATGGTATAGTCTGTATTATGTAGAAGATGATTTAGCAATGTATCTGTGAGCACTATCTACTGATCCAGGTAATAGTACAGTGGTTTCACAGAGTATTCTGGATTTGCTAAATCCGGGTCCGACAGGACTAGTATCAGAGCATACGACTGTAGAAACCCTAGTTAGACTGGCTGTGTCTTAAGAATTGAGTCGTAATTTTGAAATCTAAGAAAACTTTGACAAAATGTAGCTTACTACTTGCTTTAATTATCCTTCTTAGATCTTTACTTATCCCCACTTTGTCTATACTTTACCTATTCTAACCTCTTGGTGTTCAAAATTATAGATGGTCGGATCTTCTTCAGTTAGTTCCTGGGACTACCTCACTCATGCTAAGTCAAAGGGCGAGTTTGTGGGACTACTGCGTCAGCTGATACAGTACCTCGGTTACAACCAGCCGCCCATCTTTAGGGGGCGGAGGATGAGGATCCTGGACCGTGGCGTCTGGACCACGAAAGCCTTTGTGTATGCTAGAGAGGGAGCATTTGATCCCCTCACCATCCCTATCACACACCCCAGGCGTGATCCTTTATATGCCATACAGGATGCAGCACACTTTGCTTTAGCTCAGCTTTGTCGACTGCACAGGAGTGAGCTAATATAGTCCCCCTACTGCTTCTTCCCCATTGTTTGTATTGGAGCTCCCTACCTTGATCTCCAGCTAGCTCTAGTGGACGACCCTCGACTTTCCCACCAAGTGCAGCTTACGCAGGTCCTAGTTGACTCCTACTTCTGAGCTCTCTAGGAGATAGGGCAGCTCCAGATGTTGTTGATTTTAGTTACCAGCACTCGGATGTCCTCCGAGCTTAGCTGGCAAGGTGGAGACCGCTCTCAATTTCTCCAAGAATCTCGACATTTTCCTCAAGAGGGCCAAGCCCACTTTTCCCGTAATTCCTCAAGGTACATGCATGCAATATTTGAGCAACTGCTAATAACTGCCTCATCACACTCGACAATTAAGGCAAAGTTTGATATCTGTTCTCTATACATATTTAGCATTTCACCTATATTTTAATTTGTTCTTGCTCTTGGAGATGACATGAATTATGTTTTTGAACAGCCCGACATTGCAGCACCTGGATCTAACATTTTGGCAGCAGTGGGAAATTCATATATGATCATGTCTGGAACGTTAATGGCGTGTTTTGTACAAAGAGCCAGCATAGTATTTGTGTTTTGTCGAGCTAAGTAGTCCGATGAACTCTACTTTTAAATAGTCGCAGTGCTTTTTCTCTTTTTTGCATGTTGGAACTGATGTATCAAAACTAAGTACTGGTAGGCTGTTTGTCCTAGCTCACAGTGGCCGGAGATATTCGTCTAAAAAAATCTTGTCGAGGCTGTAGTGCATCGTACATGATCAAGAAACATAGCTGAAGCTGAAGTTGGTCATGACCTCATTGATGTGCTGTTCAAGAGAATACATTACTACAGAAAGCCTAATAGTAGACGGCCAATCACAGACGGTTTGACAAAACCGTCTGTGACTAGCACTAACACGCAGCGGTTTTAATTAGGACACAAATGCGTGTTGGCGGCGTCGAGAAAACGAGTATCACGAGCGGTTCTTAACTATGAACCGCTCGCGATAATTAATATCCGAGGCAGTGCGTATTAAAAACCGTCGTGATGATCCAGATTATCACGCAGCGATTTTAATTAAAAACCGTCGTGATAAGCTCGTTATCACAGACGGTTCTTAATTAAAAACCGTCTGTGATAATTCACATACGGTTTTTTTTATTAAAAACTGTCTATGATAATGGCAGTAGGCATTTATTGCGTTGCTCAGACCGCATCTGTCTTCATTTCGATCCAGATCTAGCTGGTTGCTTTACTCTTTCGCTCTGGAGGCAAGCTTGGCGATTTCAGGCCACTTAATTTGGTGGGAGAAGGCAGATATTGAGCTTTGAAGATTTATATTTTCCTGGTTGCTCTAGATATGGTTAGTAATTAATGAATTTCATGCTCTAGATATAAGTAATTGGTGAGTGTTATTAATTGAAGATGATTTGCAAAATTGTTGGTTGTATAATAGCTGCTGTGTTTATAATATGAATTGAGCTAGCAAATTAAGTCTCAATATAATACATGTGGCCGGTATATATGTAGTAATAATTAGTTAATTTAATTTGTAATACTATGTTGTTATATATGTACGTAACGTAGGACCGAAGCTGGATGTATGCCGCGAGCCGTGTGAGTGAAGAGTACATTAATGGCGTGTCTGCTTTTACAAGAGCTGCCGAGGAGGATATGTTGAATAAGGGGGTGGAATATATGTACTGTCCATGCACTGACTGCGAGAATTTAAAGATGTTTAAGAACCGAAGGCAAATTGAAGCGCACTTAATCCGGAGGGGTTTCAAAAAGGGTTATACGTGTTGGACCAGTCATGGCGAAGTGAATGATCAAATGCCGTCGGATGACATCGCCGGTGAAGTGAATGATATGCCGCCGGATGACATCACCGGTGAAGTGAATGACATGCCGCCGACTGATGTCGATTGTGGTTCGGATTCGGATAGGTTGCACGATGATAATCTGGATCAGATGCTTCGCGATGTAGAAGAGAACTATGATGAGAGATACTATGTTAAATTCTGAGGCTTGATGGAGGACTCGGAGAAACCTTTGTACACATGCTGCAAGTACACGAGGTTGTCGGGCGTGCTTGAACTCTTGAAATTGAAGGCAAGCAACGGTTTGTCCGACAAGAGTTTCACGACGCTGCTAGGTCTTTTAGCGGACATGCTTCCGGAGGGAAATGAGTTGCCTAAAACCACGTATAAAGCCAAGAAGGTTCTTTGTCCGTTGGGAATGGAAGTAGAAAGAATACATGCATGTCCGAACGACTGTATCCTCTACCGTAAAGAGTATGCAAACATGCATGTATGTCCAGTGTGCAACGCATCCTGATACAAACGTAACAATCAATTAGATGATGGCGAGGAGCAGAGGCGAAGAAAGGACCTCTGCTAAGGTGGCATGGTATTTTCCTATAATTCCCGTTTGAAAAGGTTTTTGCAAATCCAAAGGAGGCAAAGCTGCTGCGTTGGCACTCGGAGGAGCGCAAGAAGGATGGAATGCTAAGACACCTCGCTGATTCCGCGCAGTGGAGAAACATTGATAGGAGTTTTGCAGACTTGGTGCAGAACCAAGGAATATAAGGTTTGGGTGAGTACAGATGGAATGAATCCTTTCGATAGCATGAGCGATCGACATAGCACATGGCCGTGACTCTGCATCTATAACCTTCCTCCTTGGTTGTGTATGAAGCGAAAGTATATTTTACTATCGATACTTATCCAAGGGCGAAAACAACACAGGAATGATATTGATGTGTTCCTAGCACCGTTGGTGGAAGATCTAAAAATCTTGTGGAGCGAAGGGTGCAGGTATGGGATGCATACAACCGAGAGAACTTCACTCTGCGCTCCTTATTGTTCTGCACCATAAATGATTATCCTGCCCTTGGTAACCTATCCGGCCATAGTACAAAAGGTGCCAAAGCTTGTACTCACTGTTTAGATGGTACCGAGAGTGTGTGGCTGAGACACTCACGCAAAACTGTCTACATGCGTCACCGCCGGTTCCTTTGGAGGGCTCACCCATACCGCAAGATGAAGAAACAATTTGACGGAGAGAAGGAAGACGGTTCGGCTCCAAGGCATTTAACGGGACATGAGGTTTATGACACGGTGCTATCTCCACAAGTGCAGCGCGAACCAGAGCTAAATGCGCTCGTGCTATCTCCACAAGTGCAGCGCGAACCAGAGCTAAATGCGCTGGTGCTATCTACACAAGTGCAGTGCGAAGCAGAGCTACCTGCACCGGTGCTATCTCCATGGGTGCTATTCTCGCCAAAGCAACTTGCACCGTCTATACCATTATAGTCGACTACCATAAAGTCGACCAACAGTCGAGGCAGTGGCCAGGGCAAATCAAAGACGAAGGATGATGACGATATCCCGTACCTGCCATTGGCCCGCAAATTCGTGCTAGGCGAGCCGATGGTATTCCCGGAAGAGCACCTCATAAAACTAGGACTTGGTTGCCAAAGATTCCACGCTTGGTATATGGAACAGTCCAATAAGCCAGAGGCAGAATGGCGCTCAGGTATCACTGTCAAATTCAAGCCGGAACATTTCTTGCACGAAGCTCACGAATGTGTCTTCGCGATGACCTTTGACGATATATTTGAACTTTTCACGCTCAACGTTCTCGACGCCTCACTCGTTCGATGCTGGACGCTGTAAGTCTGTACAATCACAGTCTCTTTTCACGTAATACCGATATATGTCATAATTTGTTGCTTTTCTGTGTATATATATAGATTCATGCTGACCGAAGCTAGATCATCGAAATCACCAATTGGTTTCCTGGACCCACGCTTGGTCGCCATTGATACCATCAACGAAGATGCATCCTTCGTCGAGAACTATATTACAAAAGCACTGCTGGCTCACAAAGATAAGGAATTTGTTCTTATGCCATACAATAAGCACTTCCATTGGATTTTAATTGTAATTATACCAAAATGGAACAAGGCTATATACCTTGATTCTCTAAGTAAGAACAAATCCAAGTACACAGCTATTGCCCAAATACTCGATAGGTACGTACATTGTACATTGTACACTTTCTTTCCTTCCGAATGACTAATCTAACTTTTTCGAATAACGAAGGTCGTTTGCCACATACGTTCAACAAACACGTGGCTCGACGACAGGGGCCAAGCCCTTGAAACGTGATCGCAATTTTCGGGTATTCGCTAGCTACACATTAATTAATCATATACAACACTTAGTAGTAATGCCACTTGATTTAACGCATTCTATTTTTTGCAGTGCCACTAGCAGCAGCCGGGCAACACGTGTGGATAGTACGTGTGCCACCATATGAGACTACTCCTCGATTCCACCAAGATCACCAATTCTAAGGTTTGTCAATCTTCCCACATTTATTTCATACATGTCAAGTTTTATATGTGCGCGCGTTGATATTCCTATCGACAGGCTGAGCCCATCTCTACATCTGCATTGAAACAGCCAGATTTTGCAAAAATTCGAGGAGAGTTTATTTGGTTTTTGTGGACTAAAGTCGTAAGATCAGATGGAGAGTTCCACTGCCCAGAATGATTTTTTATTGTAATTCTAAGTGCAAATGCAGTGTAGATCTTTTACAATTGTGTATTTGTTAATGGATATTTTATTTCAATTCAATGAATTGATTTGCGAAATGGATGCTTTATGTTTGTGAAATGAAGTGCGTTGTCAATTGGAAGTTTTATGTCTGTGAAATGAATTGAGATGTGAAATGTATTTGAAATGAAATGAGATGTGTGAATTGTATATGTTTTATGTCTGTGATTATCTGCTTGTTTCAGAGGGCATGGCTAGCATTTCCTGAGGCTAGCCAATAAACAGAAATATATTTAGGGGTTGAAGGGAATATCACAGACGGTTTTGAGTTAAAAACCATCTGTGATAGCTGATAATCACAGACAGTTTTTACTTAAAAATCGTCTGTGATGATCAGTATCATAGACGGTTTTTAACTCAAAACCGTCTCTGATTATCAGTATCACAGACGGTTTTTAACCCAAAACCGTTTGTGATTATCAGCTATCACAGACGGGTTTTACTCAAAAACCGTCTGTGATAGCTGATAATCACAGACGGTTCGAAAACCGTCTGTGATGACCTTCGATTATCACTGACCCGTAAATACAGACGGTTCACAAAACCGTTTGTGATGACGTTTTCGAACCGTCTGTGATGACCTTTTCTGTAGTAGTGATACGAGAGGGGAAATATCCGGTGCTACCTCCGTGCTTTCAATAGAAAAGTTTTCAAAAATTCTTAAACTATTTGAAGATATAGGTAAGACATATTCTATGATTCCTACATATTCAAAAAAATTATTCTTTAAAAACTTTTTACACGGTGAAAGGTACCGAGGTACGACCGAAAGGGAGAAGCACCGGATACTTCCCCAACTAGGATATAACTAGCCTCAAAGGCGCGGCGACACGCCGCGCCAGCCACCGTTTGTACCGAAATAAAAGAGATGACAATTCGCAGGGAGTTTTTTTAAAAAATCGAGGGCACATGCGTAATTTCGGAAAAACCAAAGGTCTTTTTCGTAAAAAACCGAGGACTTGTAAGGACTTGTACGTAAATAAATAAGAACTTATACGTAATTTTAGAAACCCGCGGGGCGCTATCCAAAATTGTTTTTTTAAAAAAACTGGCAGGGACCTTTTCGCGAGGAAAAAGGACCTTTACGTAATTTCGAAAAAATACAGGGAAATGGACTCCCCCGACCGTACGCGAAATCGGCTGCCACGCGCCGGCCGAGGGAGCCCAGGGGGCGACGTGGCCCGTGCCTCCTCGCTGCGTTTCCCCCGCTAATAAGAAGGGGATTTTTGGAAACCCGCGGGGCGCTATCCAAAAATTTGTTTTAAAAAAACTGGCAGGAACCTTTTCGTGAGGAAAAAGGACCTTTACATAATTTCGAAAAAATGCAGGGAAATGGACTCCCCCGACCGTACGCGAAATCGGCTGCCACGCGCCGGCCGAGGGAGCCCAGGGGGCGACGTGGCCCGTGCCTCCTCGCTGCGTTTCCCCCGCTAATAAGAAGGGGATGATGTGACACCAAGCCAAGCAGCACCCGTGTGTCTTTTTTTCCTCCATTATTCACAATCTATAGCCATGGTATACGCCAAGGAGCTGCTCTGGTTCTTTGGGGTTCTCTCTGCATTGAAGATATAAATGCAAGGGCTCAGATCAATTGCTACAGATCGGTCTCTAAAGTGGAGCGCTACAGCAGCACACATCGACTAAAAAATAGTCGCTGTACAGTGTCTACAGTAGAAGACTCATGGTGCTGCAGAAATAGTTCCCTCTGCGGTTCCTGTAGAGGATTTGCTTACCTCTGTGCAGCCTAACATAAAAATCTTCTCTTTTACCCTAAGCAGTTATCGAGCCTGTACCATCCAAAAAATTCAAAAATCTTCTTTTTTTACCCTAATAATCATTTCTGCTTTTTCTTGCATTTTCAAAAATTTCTGCTTTAAAAGAAAATAGTTTTTTTAATTTCCAGCTGTTGAAAAAGAATTTCTGTAATTAATCAAAACTTGATATGAATCTTCTAATAATTTATCTGAGTTCTATAAATCTAAGGAGCCTCCCCAAAATCGCCAGTGAAGTAAATGATATGCCGCCGGATGACATCTCCGGTAAAGTGAATGACATGCCGCCGGATGATGTCGATTGTGGATCGGATTCGGATAGGTCGCACGATAACAATCTGGATGAAATGCTTCGTGATGTAAAAGAGAACTATGATGAGAGAGAGTATGTTAAATTCCGGGGCTTGATGGAGGACTCGGAGAAACCTTTGTTCATGTGTTGCAGGTCAAAGTACACGAGGTTGTCGGCCGTGCTTGAACTGTTGAAATTGAAGGCAAACAATGGTTGGTTCGACAAGAGTTTCACGGCGCTGCTAGGTCTTTTAGCGGACATGCTTCCGGAAGGAAATGAGTTGCCTAAAACCACGTACAAAGCCAAGAAGGTTCTTTGTCCATTGGGAATGGAAGTAGAAAGAATACATGCATGTCCGAACGATTGTATCCTCTACCGTAAAGAGTATGCAAACATGCATGTATGTTCGGTGTGCAACGCATTCCGATACAAACGTAACAATCAATCAGATTATGGCGAGGGAACAGAGGTGAACAAAGGACCTCCTGCTAAGGTGGCATGGTATTTTCCTATAATTCCCCGTTTGAAAAGGTTTTTTGCAAATCCAAAGGAGGCAAAACTGTTGCGTTGGCACTCAGATGAGCGCAAGAAGGATGGAATGTTAAGACACCTTGCTGATTCCGCCCAGTGGAGAAACATCGATAGGAGTTTTGCAGAGTTCGGTGCAGAAGCAAGGAATATAAGGTTTGGAGTGAGTACAGATGGAATGAATCCTTTCAGTAGCATGAGCAGCCGACATAGCACATGTCCCGTGACTCTCTGCATCTATAACCTTCCTCCTTGGTTGTGTATGAAGCGAAAGTATATTTTGCTATCGATACTTATCCAAGGGCAACATGTCACCCGTGCATTCTTCAACATCATCGACGGATGCGTCCGCTCCAAAATCACAACGCCGAGGAAGAGGGCTATCGAAGAAGCTTGAGGGCCGATTTACCATCACACAGGTCGATGGATCTGGGACCCCTCTCCTTCCTCGCAAAGCAGTAAGCGCATTCCGAATAATGGTTGGAATAGTTGCACGAGAACGAATTGAGATCACATTCAATTCGTGGAAGAGCGTGCTTGAGACTCGGAAATGTGAGCTACTGACCGAAATTTTGGCATCGTTTGAGATCCCAGAAGAACACTAAGATGCCGTGCAACGACAAACCTTGCTAGCGGCATGCAAAGCATGGAAGAACTTCAAGAGCACGCTTGTCAAGAAATACGTGGAGACGGACGAAATGCCTTTTCATAAATACCCATTCCTGGAACCACAATGGGAAGAGTTCAAGGCGATGAAGACGATCGAAGATTTCAAAAGTACAAGTGCAGCGCACAAGGCCCTCCAGGCAAAAAACACACACCCCACAGACTTGGCATAGCTGGGTATGCGGGTAAAATCCCGCAGTGGAGGAAGGTGGATGAGCTGGCAGCCATGCAGGACATCGCCCCGCCATTTGCCAATATCCCGGATGATCGCGCTCGAAATTGGATTAGAGCAAGGTCATCTACAACGACATCGGGGGACGTCTCCTTTCGAAACCCTACAGACCAGCAAGTGTCCCAGCGCCTGGTAAGATATCGATCGAACTACGTAGCTTGTAATTACTCCACAACTTCATACGAATTGAAATGACATGTCGTGCTCTTGCAGGAAGAGCTGAGTTTTGAATCTACCCTGGGATCATTCCAGGGAACAAGGGAGAATGATATGCTCTCCACGGCCCTGGAAAACATGGAGCACCCGGTTCGTACAAGAGGCCTTGGGCTTTATGTTCCTTGGAAACATGGTTTCCAAGATGACTCTGAAATGTATCGGCGTAGGAAGAGAACCAAAGCTGAGCGTGAGGAGCGGCTATGAGAAGAGATCAAGGCTTCTCTTAGAGAGGAGCTAACAGATGAGCTGGCTGATTATGTCAGATATGAGATGCGGAAACATACAGAAAGTTAGCAGGCCGCCGCCGCCGCTCTTGTGCTAGCTAGCCCTCACAACCGTCTGAGTAGTTGCGCGTCCAATCCAACGGAAAGCGAGGCCGATTTCTGTGGGCGACATCCGGTAATAATTATTATCTCTCGAATGCTTGCTCTATTGATAGGCCTATTGGAGTAGCTAATTTTGTATCGTTATGTAGGAGCCTACGAAGTGCAGGCTCCAAGTGAGATATGCCTCTGTTCCCTTGTACGCTGCTTGGGGCCAGGCATATCCGTCTGGTATCGGGGCCATGGTGCACGGTCAAGCTTTAGCGCTAGGCTACGCAAAAGTTAATGTGGATGGTGTACGTGTCAATTTTGAGGTCGTCCCGCTACCGAAGCCCTCCAATGACGAGATCGTGACTCTATGGCAGGCCATTGGAACATTCATCCAGTAGCCCAAAAGCGACATCTCCCTGGAGGCTTCTTCACCGGTGGCGTGACCAGAAGGGTAGTGCGAACCAGAGCTAAATGCACTGGTGCTATCTCCACAAGGGCAGTGCAAACCAGAGCTACCTGCACCGATGCTATATCCACGGGTGCTATTCTCGCTAAAGCAACTTGCACCGGTGCTACCATTACAGTCGACTACCATAAAGTCGACCTACAGTCGAGGCAGTGGCAAGGGCAAATCAAAGACGGAGGATGATGATGATATCCCATACCTGCCATTGGCCCGCAAATTCATGCTAGGCGAGCCGATGATAATCCCGGAAGAGCACCTCGTAACCCTAGGACTTGGTTGCCAAACAATACACGCTTGGTATATGCAACAGTCCAATAAGCCAGAGGCAGAACGGTGCTCAGGTGTCACTGTCAAATTCAGTCGGGATCATTTCCATCACGAATTTCAGGAATGTATCTTCGCGGTGACCTTTGACGATATATTTGGTCTTTTCACGCTCAACGCTCTCGACGTCTCACTCGTTCGATGCTGGACGCTATAAGTCTGTACAATCACAGTCTCTGTTCATATAATACCGATATATGTCACAATGTGTTGCTTTTCTATGTGTATATATAGATTCATGCTGACCCAAGCTAGATCAACGAAATCACCAATTGGTTTCTTAGACCCACTTTTGGTCGCCTTTGATATCATCAATGAGAATGCATCCTTCGTCGAGAGCTATATTACATCAACACTACTGGCTCACCGCGATAAGGAATTTGTTCTTATACCATACAATGAGCACTTCCATTGGATTTTAATTGTAATCATACCAAAATGGAACAAGGCTATATACCTTGATTCTCTAAGTAAGAACAAATCTAAGTACACAGCTATCGCCCAAATACTCGATAGGTAAGTACATTTTCTCCATACATAATTACATTGTACTCTTTCTTTCCTTCCGAATGACTAATCTAACTTTTTTGAATAACGAAGGTCGTTCGCCACATACGTTGCACAAACATATGGCTCGACGACAGGGGCCAAGCCCTTGAAACATGTTCGCAATTTTCGGATATTCCTTAGCTACACATTAATTAATCCTATATAACACTTAGTAGTAATGCCTCTTGATTTACCACATTCTATTTTTTGCAGTGCCACCAGCAGCAGCCGGGCAACACGTGTGGATTCTACGTTTGCCACCATATGAGACTACTCCTTGATTCCTCGAAGATCACCAATTCTAAGGTTTGTCAATCTTCCCACATTTATTTCATACTTTTCAGGGTATATATGTACGCGCATTGATATTCCTATCGACGGGCTGCGCCCATCTCTACAACTGCATTGAAACAGCTGGATCTTGCACTAATTCGAGGAGAGTGCGCTTGGTTTTTGTGGTCTAAAGTCATAAGATTAGATGGAGAGTTCCACTGCGCACAATGATGTTTTTGTAATTGTATATTTTTTAATAGATATTTTATTTCATTTCAATTAATTGATTTGCGGAATGGATGCTTTATGTTTGTGAAATGAAGTGCGATGTGAATTGGATGTTTTATGTTTGTGAAATGAATTGAGATGTGAATTGGATATTTTATGTTTCTGAAATGAATTGTATGTATACATGTACATCTTTATCTGTTTGTTTCAGAGGGCATGGCTGGAATTTCCTGAGGCTAGCTAATAAACAGAAATAGATTCAGGGGTAGAACAGAATATCACAGACGGTTTTTAGTTACAAACCGTCTGTGATAGGTGATAATCACAGACGGTTCGTCTATGATTATCACCTATCACAGACGGTTTATAACTAAAAACCGTCTGTGATATTCTGTTCTACTCCTGAATCTATTTCTGTTTATTGGCTAGCAAGTACAAACCGTCTGTGATTATCATCTATCACAAACGGTTTGTAACTAAAAACCGTCTGTGATATTGATATATCACAGACGGTTCGATAACCGTCTGTGATAACCTTCGATTATCAGCGACCCATAAATTCAGCGGTTGAAGAAAATGCTCGTGATGACGTTCGAACAAATCTGTAATCATTTTACGTAGTAGTGACACATTCTGGAACAATATGCATCTATTTTGGACTAAAGGCATAGGTATATGTGTAAGTAGGAAAATGTAGCTCAAATGCACCTTTGCTTTTCATGGAGGCCTTATATTTCAAAACAAGATGGTACGCAAAATGAAATGGGGACAGTTTTTAATTAAGATGTCTCGGCATAAGAGCATAACTATTAATTATATATAGGCACGAATGTTGCAATTAAATACAGAATTTTAGTAAAATTTGCCTTAGAACGATCTGATAGGAAATTCGTATTGTATGGCTTATAAACTGAAACAGAAGAAGTGATTAAAATGACAGTAAGGGAAATTCATCGCAAAAAAAGGGGGAATTGTGCACTTAAGGACTTACTTCGTGTTTTCTTTTACAGATAAAAGGTCCCTACTGTATAAAATTCTCTTGTTCAACTTTTGAAAATATTGTACTATATCTCCACTTAAAAATTGGGATATCCACTATACTATATAAAAAATTATCTTAGCATTTCTCAAGTTGATTAATGTACTGTAATTTTATGGTTTTGAAGCAAGGAGGAGGCTCTTGAGTCGATTGTCTACAGCTACAAATACAGTTTCTCAAGCTTTTCTGCAAGGCTCACAAAATCACAAGCGAGAAGGATACAAGATAATTGATTTTCTTTTTTCTTTGTAATTACTTTTCAAAAAAGTATAGGAGCACAATTCTAATTATAGCTAGTTGCTTGTTTATCACACCATGATAACAATCATTGAGACAATAAAGGATTGTTGTTTTCGTTACATATATAGCACTTCCAGGTGTGGTGAGCGTGCAGAAGAACCAGATCCACCGTATGCATACGACTCGAAGCTGGGATTTCCTTGGGATGGACTACAGCCAGCCAAACGGGCTACTTGCAAAAGCAAAAAATGGAGATAGCATCTTTATCGGTGTCCTTGACTCAGGTTACTCCGTGCATAAAAACACTACTACATTGTCCGCTCCAAAGTAATGCCGTCGACTCGGCCAAAGGTTTAATTGTTTGATTGTCTCTGTTCTGCTCATTTGGGGGTTTTTGGATGTCTATGGCTTATTTTGCATTGTAGCTAGCTTATTTTGCACTATAGCTGCTGGTGGTTTTTTGGTATAATTCAATTTAAAAACTTTTAAAAACAGAAAAAACATATTAACTCATCAAAGACAATAATGCAAACGAATAAACCCACTAGCAGCTACAGTGCAAAATAAACCATAAGCCACTAAAAAAACCCAAATGAACAAAACAGAGACAATCAAACAATTAAAACTCTGATCACCACTATTGGAGTAAATACTACTACATTGTCTGTTCCAAAGTAGATGTCATTTTAGAACAGAGACAGTCAAAATAATTAAAATTTTGATCATCACTATTGGAGTATTTAAGGTATTTGCCCATAGTCGCAAAGCTTTGCTGACGATGGCTATGGACCCCTCCTTCCCAATGCAAGGGAACCTGCCAAGCCGGCGTCTTATTCGGCCTCCAAAATTGCAACCAGAAGCTCATCGGCGCGCGGTGGTATGCCAAAGGTGACATCGATGAAAGCTTGTTCACAGGAGAGTTCAATCTCCAAGGGATGCCACTGGACATGGCGCACACACGTCCTCAACGGCCAGTGGCAACATCGTCCACAATGCCAGCTTTCATGTCATTTGTGGATGTGGACTGGGAAGAGTCCTAGTTTATCTTTTCTAAAGATTTGGGGATGTGATGTCTATGTCAAACGTTTGACATCTAATAAACTCACACCAAAATCAGATAAATGCTTCTTTATAGGCTATCCTAGGGAAACCAAAGGATATTATTTCTACAAAGAAGAGAGCAAAGTATTTGTCGCCCAAAACGATGTCTTTCTAGAGAAAGAGTTTCTCTCGAGAAGGGTGAGTGGGAGAACCGTGCAACTCGAAGAGATTCGAGAAAGTCCACTTGGGGAGGACCTGACCGCAAAAGCCCCCGTAAGGGAAAATGTGGTTGTAGAACCCGCAGTCGGAGATACCCTGGTTAGGGAAGCTCTGAATCTACGAAAGTCAAATAGGACACGCAAAGTACCTGCTCGGTATTCGCATGATATATTGGTGTTGGACAGCAATGAGCTTGTGAATTATAACAAAGCAATGATGAGCCCAAACTCTGAGAAATGGCTTGGAGCCATGAAATCCAAGATAGACTCAATGAGAGACAATCAGGTTTGGAACCTAGTCTATCTACCTGATGGTGTTAAAACCATTGAATGCAAATGGGTCTATAAGAGAAAGATTGACATGGATGGAAATATTCACATTCATAAAGCTCAACTAGTCACAGAAGGGTTTCGACAAGTTCAAGGAGTTGACTACGATGAGACTTTCTCGCCGGTAGTGATGCTTAAATTTGTATGGATCATCCTAGCAATTACTGCATATTTCAATTAAGAGATATGATAAATGGATGTCAAAATGGCTTTTCTTAATGGAAACCTATGTGAGGATGTGTATATGACACAGTCTGAGGCTTTTGTCAATCCAAAGAATGCTAGTAAAGTGTGCAAACTTCAGAAATCCATTTATAGGTTGAAGCAAGCATCTCGGAGTTGGAATATACGTTTTGATCAAGAGGTCAAAAGGTTTGGTTTCATCAAGAACAAAGAAGAACCTTGTGTTTACATAAAGGTTAGTAGGAGCGCACTTGTAATCCTAATCTTATACGTGGATGATATATTATTAACTAGGAATGACATTCCTATGCTGGAATCCGTTAAGGCCTCATTGAAAAATAGTTCTCCTATGAAAGACCTAGGAGAGGTAGTATATATCTTAGGGATAAAGATCTATAAAGATAGATCAAGAAGGTTAATTGGATTAAGCCAAAGTACTTATATTGATAAGGTGTTGAAATGGTTCAACATGTAGGATGCGTAGAAGGGGTTCTTGCCTATGTCACACGGCATAAGTCTTAGCAAGAGTCAGTTTCCTTCGACGATTGAAGAGCGAGACCGTAAGAATGGTAGTTTATATGTTTCAGCTATTGGATCAATCATGTACGCCATGATATGTACTCAGCCAGATATATCATAGGCTTTAAGTGTTACAAACACATACAAAGTTGATCCCGGTGAAGGTCACTGGACAATTGTTCACTGGACAATTGTGAAAAAAGACTAAGGTTATGTTCACAGTTTATGGCGGTGATGAAGAGCACGTTGTAAATGGTTACACCGATGCAAGCTTCCAAACCGACAAAGATGATTATCGTTCACAATCTGATTTTGTATTCATTTTGAATGAGGAGCAGTGAGCTAGAAAAGTTTCAAGTAAGAGATGGTTGCTGATTTTATGATGGAGGCCAAGTACATTGCGTCTTCTGAAGTTGTGAAGGAAGGTGTTTGGATAAGAAATTTCATTGCTGAGTTGGGTATGGTCCCGAGCGCCTCGAGCCCAATGAATCTCTATTATGATAATAATGGAGCCATTGTGCAGGCTAAGGAGCCTAGATCCCATTAGAAGTTCAAGCATATACTCAGGCGCTATCATCTTATTCGCGATATTGTGGATAGAAGACATGTAAAAATATGCAAAGTACACATTGATTTAAATATTGCTGATTCGTTGATAAAACCTCTCACACAACCAATGCATGAGACGCACATCAGAGCTATCAGTATTCGATACTTAAATGATTGACTCTAGAGCAAGTGGGAGACTGTTGAAATATACCATAGAAGTAATCATAGAGATGATTATATTTCATTTTATTCATAATTTATTGATAATATGTTATCTTGTTTCTTGAATAATATTGTCAATATTTATTAGCAAGTATGTGACTTGATTGTGAAACTTTATATTTCTACGATGATTATTCTTAAACGATCCCTAGTTGGAAATATATGAATAGACTAGCATATGTATTGACTGATGATCATGTTTCACAGATCATCCGCTGAACCTAGGCCACCTGGTCCCGCCTTGGACCACCTCACCGCCTAGCCACCCGACTAGGGGCCAAGGCTGGGCGTCACCCTACCACCCAGCGCCTACGCTGTGCCTAGGTGGCCGCCCAGGCTGCCTTATTGAACACTGATCAATTGCTAGACATACTTTGCCAAACATGCAATGGCAAAGCTAGCATTATCAGAGACGGACCAGTAAGTTTATGATAACCAAGGTTCTTTTGGGATTTACCTTATAGTTTTTTGTTTAAATTTTTGAATTATAGTTGTTGGCGAGAGAGTACAGAGAGATACTCGCGTGCGATTTTGGCCGATATAGATGAACTGATGTGGATCCACCTAGCAAGCTAGCTGAACCACATTGTTTTTGGCCCTAATCTTTCACGATACACCTTATTGGATGGCCTCCTTATTCGAAGGTTATGGACATTTTAGTATCGGTCTTGCCAGCTGTCCCGAACCGAGTCCGATCCGACTTCAAATCTTCATATCTTTGCTTTTCTTGTTTAAGTGGCCTCCAAATCTGTTTGAAACCTAAAAAGGAATACTTCTCAATCTTTGAAAAATTATGGTGTGATCGGATATTACCTACTCTTGCGTTGCAATACTCGGACTCTTTATATTTGGCAACTCTCGCGAATCTCTCCAAATAGCCCATGCAACATCCAATGATTTTACCATAACTTTGTGTAGGAAGCTTCAAATCAAACATCGTTTGATCTGTTGGAAAGTAGACTTCATTATCTTTCTAAATATGTATTTTGTGCACATTAGAGACCTCAAAATTGGTGTTCAAAGCTTCTTGAACGTTGTGCACAGAACTGCAAGCACTAAAACTTGATCGATGTTGTGTCTTCCTCTTGAGCCAAATGAACTTTCTCTTTCTCTCTTCACCATGATTAGGTCCACACAATATATGCATAGTCCATCCAACCCAAGATTCCAAACTAGGGTTTTCTCCCTGTGGCCGGCATGGTTCTTCTCCTTATCTTCTTCATGCACTGTAGTGATTACATTCTTTCTGTTTTTGCCATCCTCACTTCCCTCCTCCTTTGCTTCATCTTGTCAGATCAAAATAGCACTAATCAAAGTTGTAGTGCTACTTGATGCCACATCATCCCCTCCACCTTCAAGCAAAACTGTCCTTGGTTTCGAGGTATTCTTCAAAGCTTTCTTCTTTTCTACGATAAACTGTATTTCAGATTTAATTGCATCATCCGTCATTGGCTTTAGTACGTGTCGTTTGCCTCCATGCTTGAATGTATATGTGTTGACTCTCCTAGCATGCGTAACATCATGATCATATTGCCACAGCCTCCCCTACAGCAAGCCGCACACCTCTAATGGCAAAACATCGCACTCCACTTGATCAATATACTCACCAACTGAAAACAACACATGCACCTTGTGTGTTATTTTCAGCTTTCCCACCTTGTTCAACCATCCCACATAATGAGGTTTAGAATGCCTCCATGTGGATAGCCCTAATGCGTACACCAAATCCTTACTAATCATGTTAGTGAAGCTTCCACCGTCGATGATCAGCATGCATGATGTGCCTTTGACTTCATATTGAGTTTTGAAAAGACTCCACTGATGTCCTTTTGTTTTAGTTTCTTTACTTTGCACCTTTCGGACCAAAAGATTAACACCATTCAATTCTGGATCACAATAGATGACATCCTTCTTGGAATCGTCGGATTTTTCACTTTTAGAATCACTACTAGAACTTATTGAAGCATAGCCATCTTTAGTGAGAAGCACTCTTCATTGATTTGGACAATCACGCATCATATGACCTCTTCCCTTGCACTTGAAACACTCAATTTCTCTAGCACAAACATTAGAAGACAAACTAGAATCAGCTTTAGTTGCTTCTTTACCTCCATTGCTTGCCTCCTTTGAAAGAGCCCCGCTTGAATGAACTGACATTGCCACTTTGGAATGTGGACCAACATCATCGCTTTGCTGTGATGAATATCTTGATGAGCTTGTTTGAGTGTTGGCATGCCCACCCTTGACTTATTTACGCTTCAATTGTTGTTCGGCACATTCGGCTTGATGCACCAAGTCTTGAATGTTATAGGAATGGACCATCTCCACCCTATCTTACACATCCTCACTCAACCCATTAAAGTATCGTGCCATAGTAGCCTCATCATGTTTCTTCATCCCTGTATGGATTATCAATATCTCCATCTCTTTATAATATTCATCAACACTAGAATTACCTTGGCGTAATTGTTGTAACCGATTGTACAATGTCCTAGTGTAATATGCTGGAACAAAACGTCACCTTAAGATATTCGTCAATTGCACCCAAGTATCCATACAAGCTCCTACACGATACAATTGGTTCCACCAAACTAAAGCATATCTAGTGAACTCAATTATTGCCAAACGAATCTTCTTATTCTCAGTATAGTGATGGCTGTTAAAAATTTGTTCAACGCACATCTCCCACTCCAAGTATTCCTCCATTTCAGGTTTACCATTAAATGATGGGATAGGAATTTTTATCGGCCCAATACCATCATCCATAGCAATATGCTGAGCAAACCCGACACCATCACGCATACCTCCACCATGGGCAGCACCTCTTCCACGCATGTCTCTATCACGGTCAGCACCACGGTAGTCCTCAGCATGGCGCAGTTGTGGAGCAAAGCCTGCTGCACCATCAAAGACCTCCTCATGTTCGTCATCTTCGTATGGTGCACGCCGTTCGGGATATTAAGGTCCCCATTCAACATGCTGAAATTGTGGTGGCCAGTTGTGTATCGCCTCCGTCAACGCATCAATTCGCGCCCCCAAATCATCAACCTTGCCTTCAAGCTTCCGGTGACAACCCAAGAAGTGGTCACGTGTCACTTCAATCCCTTATCGCACCTCAAGTAGTAAAGACGCCACTTATTGGGGCGCCTCCCTGATTGGCTCGACATGATTATGAAGCGCCTTGCCATCTTCAGTCTTCACAAAACCCGCCATCATGAAAAATTTAGCAACCTCATACTGTGATTAACCATCATACTCTGATACTAACTGATGCGAATCCACCTAGCAAGCTAGCTGAACCACATTATTTTGGTCCCGATCTTTCACAATACGCCTTGTTAGATGCCCTCCTTGTTCTAAGGTTCTTGCACAACTAAGAATAGCATACACCTCTAAGATAAACATTCTCCCATGCACACCAGAGCACATGAACAAAGGGTATAGAAACCAAAGTTTCAGCGAGTAGAATCCAACACCACAATTGGATTCAACACACCAAGAACAATTCCTCAATGGAAATCTCAAGAACATGTCAACAATGACCACCAAACCATGGTGATTTTCTGGTTTCTATTTCTCAATTCATATCATATCATCACCTAAATTACAATGGGGCTAAGCCCTAGCCATATGTAGGTGCATAATGCACAGCCTTGACTAAAACTCACGCATAACCTGGCCTAAGGCCGAAACAAATTCTAATACGAACTAAAAAGAAAATATCTAAACCACTACCATCAGATTCTTTCTCAATTTACGATGTGATCATGATGTTTCCATGGCTAGAACCTTATCCATTGTGTGGGGCTTTAAATTAACTTTCAAACAAGTCCAAGAACGCCCAAATCGGACTCCGTTTGTGAAAGTTATAGACGTTTTAGTATCAGTCTTGTCAGCTGTCCCGAACCGAGTCCGACCCAATTTCAAATCTTCATATCTTTGCTTTTCTTGTTTATGTGACCTCCAAATCTGTTTGAAACCTTAAAAGGAATCCTTCTCAATCTTTGAAAAACTATGGTGTGGTCGGATATTACACTACTAAAGAAAGCCTAATACTAGACGGCCAATCACAGATGGTTTTGTCAAACCGTCTGTGATTGCCACTAACACAGACGGTTTTAATTTGGACCTTTATGCGTGTTAGTGGCGTCCGATAAACGAGTATCACTGAGCGGTTCTTACCGATGAACCGTCTGCGATACTAAAGTATCCTGAGCGGTTTTATTAAAACCGTGCGTGATATCTGAGATTATCACAGACGATTTTTATTAAAAACCGTCTATGTTGTATGAGACTATCACACAGGCGGTTGTTGTTAAGAACCGTCATTAATGTTCCTGACGGTTTTAACAAGAACCGCTGTGATGTCCCTTTGTCCGTCATATTCTTTCATGATCAGAGGTTAATATATAAGTACACATTGCTTCTAATAACTTAACTACAGAACTACTGAGACAAGAGATCACAAATTAAAGGCAAATTTATTAGTTTCAATTAGAGGCAAATTTACTACAAATGTCGCACAGGTAAAGAGTTTCCGAGATTGTAATCTTTTGGGCTTCGTACGCTTCTTCTTCGACTTTGGGACTTGGAGGATCAGCGGCTGAATTCTCGAACGCCGTTAAGATTGCCCTTGTCCTCAGAACTTCCTCCTCCAGCCTGGGCAAATGATCAGTAGCATCCATAATGTCGTAGAGGATAGCATGAAAAGATTCCTCAGAATCTGCCGTTTTTGCTTGATCGGCAAGGCTATCCATCAGTCTCTCCAATGCGTGTAGAGCTTCTTCCGCTTTGCGCACATTGTGGAGAAGAACCAGGGTGAGGGCTGTTTCCCTTTCTTGAGCGGCAGCGAGACGCCTCCGTCGACGGCGGATGATCAGGTCGAGCTGACGGATGCAAGAAAGTCGGGGAAGGAGAGCAGGGCATGTGTGGAGAAGCTGCTCCAGATGCAAATTGCTGGCCGTCTGTGTAAGGTTCCGGCCGAACAATTCTTGATGAACAGATGAGAGGAAGGAGATGATCACAAGAATAGTAGAAGCCATATTGTACGTACGTAGAAGAGACCTGGATTAGGCGCGCATATTTAACCTTTAGCACAGACGGTTTGTATACCCAAACATTAATGATATAGATGCTTCGTATAACGATCGAGAGGCGTTAATTAGACGATCGAAACACGAAGTGTTCTAGCAATCGAAACATGAAGCGTTCTGGCAATCGAAACACGCGCGAAGCGCTCTGGCATGAAGCTTATGACAGACGGTTTTTTTATAAAAAACCATCTGTGATAATCTGGTTATCACAGACGGTTTTTAGTTAAAAACCGTCTGTGATAATGGCTAAGGCATTTGTTGCGCTGCTCAGACCGCATCTGTCTTCATTTCGATCCAGATCTAGCCACTGCTGCACACTGTTTCACTCGGGAGGAAGCTAGGCGATTTCAGGCCAGTTAATTTGGTGGGAAGAGGCAGAGATTGAGCTTTGAATTAAGATTCAGACTTTCCTGGTTGCTGTAGATATGGTTAGTAATGACATTTATTTTTTCTTTAATTGCATTACAATTTAGGTCTAAGTAATCCATGAGTGGTTATTGAAGATGGTTAATTTGCAAAATTGTTGGTTATATAGCTGTTGTGTTTGTAATATGAATTGAGCTAGCAAATTAAGTCTCAATATAATAAATGTGGCCGGTATATACGTAGTTATAATTAGTTAATCTAGATTTTAATACTAAGTTGTTATATATGTACGTAACGTAGGACCGAAGCTGGATGTATGCCGCGAGCCGTGTGAGTGAAGAGTACATTAATGGCGTTTCTGCTTTTATAAGAGCCACCGAGGAGGATATGTTGAATAAGGGGGTGGAATATATGTGCTGTCCATGCACTACCTGCGAGAATTTGAAGATGTTTAAGAACCGAGGGCAAATTGAAGCGCACTTGATTCAGAGGGGTTTCAAAAAGGATTATACGTGTTGGACCAGTCATGGCGAAGTGAATGATCATATGCCGCGGATGACATCGCGGTGAAGTGAATGATATGCCCCGGATGACATCGCGGTGAAGTGAATGACATGCGCCGGTGATGTCGATTGTGGCTCGATTCGGATAGGTTGCACGATGAAAATTTGGATCGGATGCTTGCGATGTAGAAGAGAACTATGATGAGAGAGAGTATGTTAAATTCTGTGGCTTGATGGAGGACTCAGAGAAAGCTTTGTACACGGGCTGCAAGTACACGAGGTTGTCGACCGTGCTTGAACTGTTGAAATTGAAGGCAAGCAACGGTTGGTCCGACAAGAGTTTCACGGCGCTACTAGGTCTTTTAGCGGACATGCTTCCGGAGGGAAATGAGTTGCCTAAAACCACGTATAAAGCCAAGAAGGTTCTTTGTCCATTGGGAATGTAAGTAGAAAGAATACATGCATGCCCAAACGACTGTATCCTCTACCGTAAAGAGTATGCAAACATGCATGTATGTCCGGTATGCAACGCATCCCGATACAAACGTAACAATCAATCAGATGATGGCGAGGGAACAGAGGCGAAGAAAGGACCTCCTGCTAAGGTGGCATGGTATTTTCCTATAATTCCCTGTTTGAAAAGGTTTTTTGCAAATCCAAAGGAGGCAAAACTGCTGCGTTGGCACTCGGAGGAGCGCAAGAAGGATGGAATGATAAGACACCTTGCTGATTCCGTGTAGTGGAGAAACATCGATAGGAGTTTTGCAGAGTTCGGTGCAGAAGGAAGGAATATAAGGTTTGGACTGAGTACAGATGGAATGAATCCTTTCAGTAGCATGAGCAGCCGACATAGCACATGGCCCATGACTCTCTGCATCTATAACCTTCCTCCTTGGTTGTGTATGAAGCGAAAGTACATTTTGCTGTCGATACTTATCCAAGGGCCAAAACAACCTGGGAATGATATCGATGTGTTCCTAGCACCGTTGGTGGAAGATCTAAAAATCTTGTGGAGCGAAGGGTACAGGTATGGGATGCATACAAATGAGAGAACTTCACTCTGCGCTCCTTATTGTTCTGCACCATAAATGATTATCCTGCCCTTGGTAACCTATCGGGCCATAGTACAAAAGGTGCCAAAGCTTGTACTCACTGTTTAGATGGTATCGAGAGTGTGTGGCTGAGACACTCACGCAAAACCGTCTATATGCGTCACCGCCGGTTCCTTCGGAGGGCTCACCCATACCGCAAGATGAAGAAACAATTTGATGGAGAGAAGGAAGACCGTTCAGTTCCAAGGCATTTAAGGGGACACGAGATTTATGATATGGTTAAGGATTTAGATGTTGTCCTCGGAAAGGGACGTAAATTGAGGGTTCATGAGAAGAACACCTGGAAGAAGAGATCAATATTTTGGGACTTACCTTATCGGGAGTACCTAGATGTTCGGCACTGCATCGACGTCATGTACGTAGAAAAGAATATGTGCGGCAGCTTGATTGGTCTCTTACTGAACATCCGTGATAAAACAAAGGACGGTGTCAACGCACGGCTTGACTTGGTTGACATGGACATCAGGCCTGAGTTAGCACCGACAAGCACTGATAACGGATGAATGTACCTTCCCCCTGCGTGTTACACTCTGTCCAAGGTGAAAACAAAAGCGTGCGGTGCTTGCATGGTGTCAAAGTTCCATCCGTTACTCGGCAATGTGAAGAAACTTGTTTCGATGCAAGATTTGAAGTTAAATGGCATGAAGTCTCATGATTGTCATGTGCTGATGACACAGATGCTCCCTATTGCAATTAGAAATATTTTGCCGATCAAAGTCCGAGAGACAATCATGAGGCTATGTTATTTATTTAACACAATTGCTCAGAAGGTCATCGATCTCGAAGGACTAGATGCTCTGCAGGACGAGGTGGTGATGACTCTATGTCACCTTGAAATGTATTTCCCTCCTTCGTTTTTTGATATCATGATCCATCTCATTGTTCACGTTGTGTGGGAGATAAAAATGTGCGGGCCCGTATTCCTACGTAGCATGTACCCATTTGAGAGGTTCATGGGAATTCTCAAGTCCTACATACGGAATCGTTCTCGGCCGGAGGGCAGCATCGTCGAAGGTTATGCAAGCGAAGAGGTAATTGAGTTTTGTGTCGATTATATGGCTCAGATTCAACCGATAGGTGTCCCTCAATCTCGTCATGAGGGGAGGCTGAAGGGTCTCGGAACTATCGGAAGGAAAGCAATCACTCCAGATATGGACACGTATACTCAAGCCCATTTCACGGTGTTGCAACACATGGTGAAGTGGCGCCTTATGTGGACCAGCACAAGGATGTGCTTGACAGAGAATCTAGAGCGCCGGATGTTTGGATCATGAGACAACACAACCGTTGGTTCAACCAATGGTTGAAGGAGCAAATCGCTAGGAGCTCGCCGAGTGAGACGCGACATGGTTGGCAAAAGGGCCAACATTTACAGTTGTGACATGGCAAGGATATGACATAAATGGGTACACATTCTATCTGTGATCTCGGGATGTCAAGAGCACAAACGAACAGCGGTGTCCACATAGATGCATTCAGTACCGATGGGTCGAGAAACTCGTACTATGGCTTCATAGAAGAGATTTGGGAGCTCGACTATGTGGTTTTCAAGATCCCCTTATTTCGCTGCCATTGGGTGCATCTCCCACAGGTGAAGGTTGACAAGTACGGTGTCACGACCGTGGACCTCCAACGTGTCGGGTACAAAGACAAACCATTCGTACTCGCCAATCGAGTTGTTCAAGTTTTCTATGTAACCGACCCGGCAAATAAGAAACGCCATGTAGTTCTTCATGGAAAAAGGAGAATTGTCGGAGTGGAGAATGTAGTGGACGAGGAGGAATACAATCAAGTTGACGAGTTACCTCCTTTTGGAAATGGCATAAGGGTCGACGATGAACAACGTGACGAAACTAGTTACGTACACATTGATCATGATGAAGGGCTAATTTTTAAAGGAAATAAGCAAGTACAATAAGAATGTATATGTGAAAATGTGTGACAATTTTGAGATGTATATGTGAAAATGTGTGATGTAGTCAATTTTGAGATGTATATGTGAAAATGTGTGACAAAATGTATATGTGAAAATGTATATGTGTATTGGCATTTATGTATATGAGATGTATATGTGTGATGTACATGTGATGGTTGATATGAATGCAGCTGGTTGGTGTTGTATATGAATGCAGCTGTTTGGTGGTGGATATGAATGCAGGTGTGGTTATTGGTGTTGTCTTAATAACTACAGTCGCAAAGGCTTATCACAGACGGTTCTGAACTTAGAACCGTCTGTGATAACCTCCCTATATATACCCTCTGGCTAGGGTTTTCCCTGTGCGCTGCATAGTTATTAGATCTAGATCTAATTAAATCCCGAGCCCGTCGTCGCCTCCGCCTCCCCGAACCCTCGTCGGCCGCCTCCCCGAGCCCGTCGCCAGCCGCCTCCGTCGAGCCCGTCGCCGCCGCCTCCCCCGAGCCCCTCGTCGAGCCCGTCGCTGGCCGCCTCCCCCAAGCCCCTCGTCGAGCCTGTCGCCGGCCGCCTCCCCCGAGCCCCTCGTCGGCCACCTCCCCTTGATTACCGTCTGCATTGTGAGCACTTTCTGTAATGGACTAGGGTTTTGAGTATTGTGAGCAGTTTCTGTGATGGACTATGGTTTTGAGCATTATGAGCATTGTTTACTGCAGTAGCTTAATTAGTTTGCTATTTGGTACATATTACATCGGTACATTGTTTACTGCAGTAGCTTAATTAGTTTGCTATTTGGTACATATTACATCGGTACATTGTTTACTGCAGTAGCTTAATTAGTTTGTTATTTGGTACATATTACATTGGTACATTGTTTACTGCAGTAGCTTAATTAGTTTGCTATTTGGTACATTGTTTACTGCAGTAGCTTAATTAGTTTGCTATTTGGTACATACTACATTGGTACATTGTTTACTGCAGTAGCTTAATTAGTTTGCTATTTGGTACATATTACATTGGTACATTGTTTACTGCAGTAGCTTAATTAATTTGCTGCTGTGTCTTGAGGAATGCCACATCTGAAGACCAGCTCTTGGCATTCCTCAAGACACAGCAGCAGACCTCGGATGTGCCTCGGATGCTATGCTATGCTTCGAATTGGCAGTCATGCGCTTGACGAAACAGTTCATCTTTCCACCCAAATGCTCCATGTATCTAGCCAAAAAACAGCAAATGAAGCAAGTGACATACTCTAGTGTTCCCGTTCAATGAACCGGATACACTAGTTTAGGGACTTTGCTATTTGGTTTATAGTATTAGCAACTAAAGTAGGTGCTAAGATAGGCACATCACCCCCTCTCTATGTCCATATCACCCCCTCCCTTCTCCCCCTCCCCTCTACTCCTCTCCTCTCTTCCAATTCAATATAATCACTTTCTCATCTTATCTTAATAGACCCACAAAATGAGCAACATGTCACCCGCGCATTCTTCAACATCATCGCGGGCGCCCGCTCCAACATCAAGACGCCAAGGAAGAGGGCTATTGAAGAAGCACGAGGGCCGACAGACCATCACGTGATAAGCGATCCGGGTCCCTATCCTTCCTCAAAAGCGGTAAGCGATTCTCAAGCTCCGGTCGAAATAGTTGCACGAGAACGAATTGAGATCACATACAATTCATGGAAGAACGTGCCTAACACTCGGAAACGTGAGCTGTGGATCGAAATTTTGGCATCATTCGAGTTCCCAGAAGAACACCTATACGCTGTGCAACGACAAACCTACCTAGCGGCGTGCAAAGCATGGAAGAACTTCAAGAGCACGCTTGTCAGGAAATACGTGGAGACGGACGAAACGCCTTTTCATAAATACCCATTCCTGGAACCACAATGGGAAGAGTTCAAGGCGATAAAGACGTCCGAAGATTTCAAAAGTATAAGTACGGCGCACAAGGCCCTCCAGGCAAAAAACACACACCCCCACAGACTTGGCACAGCTGGGTATGCGGGTAAAATTCATGATGGAGGAAGGAGGATGACTGGCAGGTGCACAGGACATCACCCGCCGTTTTCAATATCCCGGATGACCGCTCGAAATTGGATTAGAGCAAGGTCATCTACAACAACATCGGGGGCGTCTCCTTTCGAAACCCTGCGGACCAGCAAGTGTCCCAAATACCTGGTAAGATATCGATAGAACTACGTAGCTTGTAATTACTCCACAACTTCGTATCAATTGAAATGACATTTCGTGCTCTTGCAGGAAGAGTGAGTTTTGAATCTACCAGGATCATTCCAGGAACAAGGGAGAATGATATGCTTTCCGTGTACCCGGGAAACAAGGAGCACCTAGGTCGTACGAGAGGCCTTGGGCTTTACGTTCCTTGGAAACATGGTTTCCAAGATGACTCCGGAATGTATCGGCGTAGGAAGAGAAACAAAGCGGCGTGACGCACAGCTACGAGAAGAGATCAAGGCATCTCTAAAGAGGAGCTCTTTGGATTCGCTGGCTGATGTAATCAGAGATGAGGTGCGGAAACAGACAGAAAGTCAGCAGGCCGCCATCGCCGCTCCTGTGTTAGCTAGCCCGCACAACCTTCTGAGTAGCTGCGCGTCCAATCCGACGCAAACCCAGTCCAAATTTCCTGGTAATAATTATTACCTCTCGAATGCTTGCTCTATTGGTAGGCATATTCGAGTAGCTAATTTTGTATCGTTTTGTAGGAGCCTACAAAGTGCAGGCTCCAAGTAAGATATGGCTCCATTCCCTTATACGCTGCTTGGGGCCAGGCATATTCGTCTGGTATCGGGGCCATGGTGCACGGTCAAGCTTTAGCGCCAGGCTTCGCAAAAGTTAATGTGGATGGTGTGTATGTCAATTTTGAGGTGGTCCCGCTATCGAAGCCCCCCAACGACGAGATTGTGACTCTAGGACAGGCCATTGGAACATTCATCCAGTGGCCCAAAAGCGACATCTCCCTGGAAGCTTCTTCACCGGTGGCAGGACCAGAAGTGCAGTGCGAACCACAGCAACATGCACTGGTGCCATCTCCACACGGGCAGTGCGAACCACAGCTACCTGCACCGGTGCTATCTCCACGGGTGCTATTCTCGCCAAAGCAACTTGCACCGTCTATACCATTACAGTCGACTAGCATAAAGTCGACCGACAATCGAGGAAGTGGCCAGGGCAAATCAAAGATGAAGGATGATGACGATATCCCGTACCTGCCATTGGTCCGCAAATTCGTGCTAGGCAAGCCGATGCTATTCCGGGAAGAGCACCTCCAAAATGTAGGACTTGGTTGCCAAAGATTCCACGCTTGGTATATGGAACAGTCCAATAATCCAGAGGCAGAACGGCGCTCAGGTATCACTGTCAAATTCAAGCCGGAACATTTCTTGCACAAAGCTCAGGAATGTGTCTTCGCGGTGACCTTTGACGATATATTTGAACGTTTCACGCTCAACGCTCTCGACGCCTCACTCGTTCGATGCTGGACGCTGTAAGTCTGTACAATCACAGTCTCTGTTCACGTAATACCGATATATGTCACAATTTGTTGCTTTTCTGTGTTATATATAGATTCATGCTGACCAAAGCTAGATCATCGAAATCACGAATTGGTTTCCTGGACCCACGCTTGGTCGCCATTGATACCATCAACGAGGATGCATCCTTCGTCGAGGACTATATTACAAAAGCACTGCTGGTTCACCAAGATAAGGAATTTGTTCTTATGCCATACAATAAGCACTTCCATTGGATTTTAATTGTAATTATACCAAAATGGAACAAGGCTATATACCTTGATTCTCTAAGTAAGAACAAATCCAAGTACACAGCTATCGCACAAATACTCGATAGGTACGTGCATTGTACATTGTACTCTTTCCTTCCGAATGACTAATCTAACTTTTTCGAATAACGAAGGTCGTTCACCACATACGTTCAACAAACACGTGACTCGACGACAGGGGCCAAGCCCTTGAAACATGATCGTAATTTTTGGGTATTCGCTAGCTACACATTAATTAATCATATACAACACATAGTAGTAATGCCACTTGATTTAACATATTCTATTTTTTGCAGTGCCACTAGCAGCAGCCGGGCAACACGTGTGGGTACTACGTGTGCCACCATATGAGACTACTCCTCGATTCCACCAAGATCACCAATTCTAAGGTTTGTCAATCTTCCCACATTTATTTCATACATGTCAAGTTTTATATATGCGCGCGTTGATATTCCTATCGACAGGCTGCGTCCATCTCTACATCTGCATTGAAACAGCCGAATTTTGCAAAAATTCGAGGAGAGTTCATTTGGTTTTTGTGGACAAAAGTCGTAAGATCAGATGGAGAGTTCCACTGCCCAGAATGATTTTTTATTGTAATTCTAAGTGCAAATGCAGTGTAGATCTTTTACAATTGTGTATTTGTTAATGGATATTTTATTTCAATTCAATGAATTGATTTGCGAAATGGATGCTTTATGTTTGTGAAATGAAGTGTGTTGTCAATTGGATGTTTTATGTCTGTGAAATGAATTGAGATGTGAAATGTATCTGAAATGAAATGAGATGTGTCAATTGTATATGTTTTATGTCTGTCATTATTTGCTTGTTTCAGAGGGCATGCCTAGTATTTCCTGAGGCTAGCCAATAAACAGAAATAGCTTTAGGGGTAGAGAAGAACATCACAGACGGTTTTTAGTTACAAGCCATCTGTGATAGGTGAATATCACAGACGATTTTTACTCAAAAACCGTCTGTGATGATCAGTATCATAGACGGTTTTTAACTAAAACCGCTGCGTGATATCATATATCACGAGCGGTTTTACTCAAAACCGCTGCGTGATAGCGATAATCGAGCGGTTGTTCAAACCGCTCGTGATGACCTTGGATTATCACTGACCCATAAATACAGACGGTTCACAAAACCGTCTGTGATGATGTTTTCAAACCGTCTGTGATGACCTTTTCTGTAGTAGTGTTACCTACTCTTGCATCGCAATACTCGGACTCTTTATATTTGGCAACTCTCGCATGTCTCTCTGTTGTAGGGGTGGCCCCCACCTAAACCCAGCAGGCCTGGTAGAGGGTTATAAGGCCCAGAATAGGCCATGTGTAATGACATAAGTGCCCCTGAAGGGGATACTCAGATGTAAGGGTATAATTGTAAAAGCACTCCTCATGTATATATATATGAAATACAGGCCATGGGGAGACCCCAGGACATTACACTCTACACTCTCCACTACCATCTCTCTCTCTGTTTGGTCTGTAACCACAACAGTTGGTGCCGTCCGTGGGGAGGACAGGAGTAAGCCTGAAGCTTGAAGAAGGATGGCACCGAAAAAGGCTTCGTCGACGGTGGCGAAGGGAAAGAAGACGGTGGGGGCGGGGCACCGCGTGAGTACCAGGGCTTCGGCATCAGCTGTCGTGGGCACGGGTGACGACGCGGACGCGGCGGTCGAGGACGTCGACGCTCACACTGCGATGACCAACCCCGCCACCAGCACTGCGACGACCAACCCCAACAGCGGCACTGCGACGACCAACCCCGCCACCGGCACTGCGGCGACCAACCCCGCCACCGGCACTGCGACGACCAACCCCGCCACCGGCACTGCGACGACCAACCCCAACATCGGCACTGCGACGACCGACCCCGCCACCGGCGCTGCGACGACCGGCCCCGCCGCCGCCGCTACCGACAGTTCGGGAGCCCGCGAGGTGATCGTACCTGCGTCGACCCGTCCGCTGGGCGCATCGGCGGCCCCGCCAGCGCAGGAGGTGGAAAGCGCCCTGCTGGCGGCCCTCAAGGCGTTCCAGCAGGAGCTAGGGGACCTACGTGGGGCTGTCCGAGACATACAAGAGGCTCAGAGCCAGCAGGTCGCACCAGTAGTCGCGCCAGAGCCCACGCCGGAAAGGGCGGACAGCCGCGACGCCCCCACATCCAGCCGCGTCCCGCTATGACGCGTCGATCCAGAGTCCCCGCTTTCGGCAGGACTACAGCCTGGCCACGCTCGCCACCAGATGCCATCGCTTCTTTTGCGAAAGGAGTATGGCGGCGAGAATACTACGAGAATATGGAAGGTGATGCAACCAAGAAAGGATGCAGGGCAATGCAAGCAAGAAGGGGGCGCAGAACTGCAGGGGCGCGGTTATGAGGGCTATTTTAAGCCACCTCACCCCGATGCCAAAGCGTCGCGACGGTCCGTGTACCGGGCGCGACGGTGGTCGTACAAAGGCACGCCCCGCACAGCCCCCCATAGTCGAAGACGAAGGGACGCGACCACACCAGTAAGAGCCGTCGGAACACGACGCTCCAACGGCCCCTCGCCGCGTGCCAACCACAGCGCGAGATGGCTGAAGTGCGCGAAGCCAGGCGTCGACACGACTCCAACCGCCATTAAAAGCGCATTAACGGGCCATGGGGCTACAACAGCTTCGACGCTGCACCATTCCTCGCCCGCCCCGTGTCCCCTTCCCTAGGGAAGGGGCGGGCAGCTGCCATCACGCAACTGTTCACATCCCGCCGCGCACCAGTCACAAGCTGCCGCGTGCCCTACACGCGCCTAGGCGAGACGCGCGGTACGACAACCTAGCTCTGACAAACCGGGGGCCGGCGCGATTCCAGGAACCTTTACAGCGCTTGACCGCATCGAGAGATCGCAATCACCGCACGCGTGGCGGTGTTCGTGGTGCGAAGTTGCAACTCAGGCCACCGTTCAGCCTATAGCGCCGCACGCTCCAGTCTCGGCCAGGGCTTCACGGATCACGCGTCTACTTCAGCTAGGCGCCAGCTCCACTGCCACCCGTTCAAAGGGTAGGGGACGGAGCGCGCGCGCGTCCACCTCGACTAGGCGCCAGCTCCGCTGCCACCCGTTCGAAGGGTAGGGGATGGAGCGCGCGCGCGTCTACCTCGCCTAGGCGCCAGCTCTGTTGCCACCCGTTCGAAGGGTAGGGGACGGAGCGCGCGCGTCTACCTCGACTAGGCGCCAGCTCCGCTGCCACCCGCTCAAGGGTAGGGGCGGAGCGCGCATGTCTACCGGCTGGCGCCCGGCTCGCCGCCACTCGCTGAAGGTAGGGGACGGAGCGCGCGCGCTCGTCGTCGGCCGGCGCCGGCTCGCGCCACCCGCTCCAAGGGTAGGGGACGGAGCGCGCGCGTCACGTCGGCTAGGCGCCGGCTCGCGCCACCCGCTCAAGGGTAGGGGATGAAGCGCGCGCTCGCCCGACCAGGCGCCGGCTCGCGCCACCCATTCGAAGGGTAGGGGCGGAGCGCGCGTCTACGTTGGCTAGCCGCCAGCTCCGCTGCCACCCGTTCGAAGGGTAGGGGACGGAGCGCGCGCACGTCTACCTCGCCTAGGCGCCAGCTATGCTGCCACCCGTTCGAAGGGTAGGGGATGGAGCGCGCGCATCTACGTCGACTAGGCGCTAGCTCCGCTGCCACCCGTTCGAAGGAATGGGTGCAGAGCGCGTGCGCGTCTACCTCGACTAGGCGCCAGCTCCGCTGCCACCCGTTCCAAGGGTAGGGGACAGAGCGCGCGCGTCTACGTCGGCTAGGCGCCAGCTCCGCTGCCACCCATTCGAAGGGTAGGGGACGGAGCGCACGCGCGTCTACCTCGCCTAGGCGCCAGCTCCGCTGCCACCCGTTCGAAGGGTAGGGGACGGAGCGCGCGCGTCTACCTCGGCTAGGCGCCAGCTCCCCTGCCACCCGTTCGAAGGGTAGGGGACGGAGCGCGCGCGTCTACCTCGCCTAGGCTCCAGCTCCGCTGCCACCCGTTCGAAGGGTAGGGGATGGAGCGCGCGCATCTACCTCGGCTAGGCGCCAGCTCCGCTGCCACCCGTTCGAAGGGTAGGGGACGGAGCGCGCGCGTCTACCTCGACTAGGCGCCAGCTCCGCTGCCACCCGTTGGAAGGGTAGGGGACGGAGCGCGCGCGTCTACCTCGACTAGGCGCCAGCTCCGTTGCCGCCCGTTCGAAGGGTAGGGGACGGAGCGCACGCGCGTCTACCTCGACTAGGCGCCAGCTCCGCTGCCAGCCGTTCGAAGGGTAGGGGACAGAGCGCGCGCGTCTACGTCGACCAGGCGGCGCTCCACCGCCACCCGCTTGAAGGGTAGGGGCGGAGCGCGACGCTCACGCCGACCTGGCGCCAGCTCGCGCCACCCGTTCGAAGGGTAGGGGACGGAGCGTGCGCGTGTCTACCTCGACTAGGCGCCAGCTCGGCTGCCACCCGTTCGAAGGGTAGGGACGGAGCGCACGCGTCTACCTCCACTAGGCGCCAGCTCCGTTACCACCCGTTCGAAGGGTAGGGGACGGAGCGCGCGCGTGTATGGCCACCTTCTTTTCCCAAAAGCAGATAATTCCTGTAGGTACATCTTCACTTTTGATCCCTCGTATTTCTAAAATTTTCCCTCACGGTAAAGCATTCAGACGACTCGTCCTCCTGCTCAAACCCAGCTACCGCTATGCTTACAACCCATCAACCTAAATCATCCTTCTATTCTCCAACCATAATAAATGCATAATTTAAAGTAAATCGGGTATTTATAGTGATAGGATTTATTTGGATGTCTTGAGTTATTTGTTTTTATTTGGATTCAGTCGCTTATCGCATAGTTAAAAACTGGAGTTCCGAAGAATCAATGTATCAAGCAAGACCAAGATCAATGTGTAGAAAAGACCAGCAGAGCAGCCCCCTCAAATGAGACAGCTTTGAGAGAGCACAAGACCGCGGCAAACCGCGCCAGGCGAGTCAATCCTTTGATCATGTTGAACCTACATTTTCTGCAAATTACTTTGGTTTAAATTATCAAATGCATGCTGTTATTTTATATGCAGATACATGATAAATTCAATATTCTAGTTATATGCCCATTGTTTGCCTTGAATAATATTACACTCCCTTTGGAATGTTTGAATTTGTGAACCTTGTCGCCCTAGCAAAAATTATAATAGTAGCCTTTCGAAAATAAGTCCATAATTATATGCCATGCTTAGTATTGCTTAGATACTCATGGGCACGAGAGCGCCCAAGCAACACTTTTAATCCTGAGAAGAATTGGTTGGGCAGTCATGGTGGTCATGACTGGTGTATGTTGGATATGGTTATTTTATATTCCCAAAAACCTCAAATTGCTTATTTATCTGGGCGGATGGATGGGGGGTATGGTGCAGTGGTGCACGAGAGTGTGGTTTGTTGTAGAACCGCCCAGATACCACTAAGGACTGAATCTTGTCATGATATTCCATGTAAAACAGTACAACCGCAAGTCTGTAAAATACAACTTGGCTAAGTAAATTTATCGAACTCCGGACTCATCTCACTGGTAGTGGATTGATGGGGCTACGCTATGGCAAGGGGGCCTGAAGGGACACCAGTGGTGGGTGAAGTTTCCCAACTGTCCTAACGTTGCGGGAAGTAGAAGCCCAAACTGCGTTAGTGGCTGTGGAAAACATCCCGCGCATAGATGGGACCCACCGCAAGTGGGCGGCTACCCATAAGGTGAGATGATAAAAAAGGCTAGATACTTTGAAAAGTCACTGTGATGGTCCACTCAACCACATGGCTAAGGAATCATGTGGGGCAATGAGTTGGTCATCTCTTGTGGTGAAAGTGTACAAACTCTGCAGAGTCAAAATTATTCGAATAGCCGTGCCCACGGTCAAGGGCGGACATGGGAACTTAACCAGATATAGTTCTATTTCAAAATCTTTGTGGGTGGGAATGGAAAAATGGAAGGGCAGTGGAAAGCCCTAATTTGAATTGTCCTGGTTGTCGTCCCAGTGGTAAGTTAAGCGGCTATAACGCTGAAAGATGCTATATGGTGCGGATGCCATGTAACGGTGGATGGAATCTGGATCACTATTATTATTGCATTCTCTTGAACATTATGTGTTTGTACAAAACTGCTAGGTCTCAGGGAATTTTTATGTATCATATTTCAAAAGTAAAATGTTTTCTCTTCTTGCAAAATAAAATACAAGGGGGAATAAATAGAGTCGTGAGTAAAGGAGATAGATGAATACATAAAAGTATTGGAAGATTCATGTCGATCATAAAAAGGACATGATAGAGTGGATTCTAGGATAGATACATTGGTGGATCTTAAATGAATACATAAGCTAGATAGATGATTTAAATGATTTTGGAGAATTAGGGAGTGCAAGGATATTTGCTGGATTATAGCACTGATAAGTAATATAAATTCCTGGGAGATGTTGGCGATAATGGGATGAATAGGATTTGATCAATTACTGGATGGATGAATTGAATTTCTGAGAAGATTGGAGGATTCATAACAATTAGTGGATTATAATCTTGGTAAAGTGTTTTCTCGATGGATGTATACTAGTGAGTCGTAGATTTGATCATCGAAATTTTCGGTTGAGGTATACTTGTGGATTAGTTAGTGATAGATAATGGAAAATGAGATTGATTATTGGATTATGGTTTTCAATCAATAACAAAAGGATTGAATATGAATGATTTCGGTGGATTTAAAAGTAATGGTGTTGGTTAATCACTGCAATTTAAAAATGAAGAGTAGATGATTAATAACCACGAGATTGGTTGGTTAGGAATTTAGAATACAAAAGATATTAGCAGATCTAAAATAAATGATGTCACTCGCTGTTTGGAGTTTTAGACAGCAGTCAATAAAGAAAGTGCATTTTCGGTGGATTAAGTCAATTATGGCAATTGTTGTGTGGAGGTTTAGGTAGCAATAGAACACTATGATTACATAATAATAATGCTGCTAAGAGCGATTTTTGGCAAATAAAATAACCCGAGCCTCTCCTTTGACAAGCCATGCATACTATTTATTTGCATTCTGTGTATTGGCTCGCGGAGCACGGTGGTTTGTGCTCACACTCGCTTTCACGACAAATTCAGAATCAGGAATCAGATCACCTCGCCTCAGCAACACGATTGGACATGCTGACAGAGAAGATGAAGATGTCAAGGGCTAGGTCGCGAACCTCCAGTTGGCTGCCTGTGGGCATGTCCTGAAGGTCCCACCTGCGTGCTTCGTTCTTCCACTGCTGCAATTCAATGATTTCGGCCTAATCGGCCATGAGTAAGTCTACTATTATATTTACGCTTCCACATGATATGTACTTTGATGTTCAGAACTGTAATCTGTGAGCACTATCTACTGATCTAGGGAATAGTGCGGTGGAATCACAGAGGAATCCGGATTGAAAAATCTGGGTGCCTGACAAGGATGGTATCAGAGCATATCGATAGCAGGACGTGACCTAGTTAGCCTGGCCATTAGTTTCATGACTAGAAATATTTCTTTATAATACTATTTCCAAAAATATAAGTTATACTGCTTATTCTTATCTCTCTTAAATGATTCTCTCTCATCCAAATGCTGCCCTAGCCATTTTGCTCATAAAGCCCCTTACCCCGAATTCGAAATGATAACCCAGCATGGGTGTTGATATTGATCAGATTTCCCCAAAGACTTCCCTCTTCTGTCTATTGATTAAAAGGAAAATTGTGACCTTCTTCTCGTACCCTTACTCCAAAAATTAAGGTTAGGAATGCTGAAGATGTTCATGAAGATAATGTGGTCCTGCTTTACACGGACTATGTAGACAAACCCTGCCCCCTCTTATGTATGCTTCCCGAGTAGACGATGTATTGTCGCAAGATTCTATTTGAACCCTGTGCACTGCCTTCTTGCCCTCGGGCGTCCTATTTTGCAGTCACAGGAAAAGCTTGCTTTTAAAAATTTTGTGTAGCCTAGTATCACTCCAGCTCCCTGGGTGTGCTCTTTTAAGATTAGAATGGGATTAGAATATCTTATCCCCGCGATTCTATTCTTACCTCATGCTATACCCTCTCACCTCTTGCTGAAAACCCCATCGGATCCAAAGGAACGAAATATCAAGTAACCCAAAATCAGGGCAATCAAGAAGAAGCAGAGACTTTTCAACCTCCAAGTATTTAAGGAAAACAACATCACTATGAAGAAGACCACACGCCAGGAGAGAGCACAGAGCAAGGTCACCTGTTTCTGCGAAGGACAAGGCCATTGCCCCAAAGATTACCCTTGAAACTAATGTTGGCTAAGTAGTCGAAGTACAATGGATGAGTCTCCACATCGCCACAAGACCCATCATGTCTGGAGCTAGTAGAGGCGAATAATGACTAGTGACATTATTTTTAAGGGGGTAGTACGAAGAGACAGAACTGCCAAAGAAGTACTACGAAATGTATCCTTGGAACTGCAACAACCTGCACTTAGAGCTAATCAGACCAGTACAGGGAGATTTGCAAGGCCAAAAATCTTTTGGTAATGAAGACTACAAGGCGTACCATTAGCTAAAATGGTCGTGCTTGGCAAATTTAAAAAAAAACTAAGAGCGGGATCCCCGTAGGAGTGAAAGGCCACCATAAAGATATGTCCATAGTCACCTCTGCATCCCTAAGGTCCTCTACCCCTAGGGCACAGACCATTGCTACCCACCTATCAACATGAAATTCTGCAACCATATGTCCAATAGATGATGCAACCACTCCATTCTACGATGATGTGAAGACAACAATGTCGAAGAGCAAGTCATTGGAAGTCTACGACCTATCCAGGAGAACTTGGTTTCACTCTTCCCTTTTGACTTCTTCAAGTGCTAACCCCTGTTGTGCAGATTTTCATCTCTCTGTGGAGCTAAAGAACTATACGTCGAGCAACACCTCGAAAACCATTGCTAGCCAATATAACCCACCTCCATTCTTTCTGCTCTATCGGAATCCCAAAAATTTGAGTTTGAAAATGTGAAGCTTTTTTAATTATATTTGTAATATATTTTTTTTGAATTTGGATTTTATGGTATTTTTCCTGAAATTTGGTTAAGGTTCCAAAGGTTAAAAGGAACAAGAAGAAAACAAACATGTTTAAACAATAAAGAATTAAGATTTAAAATAAGAATCTGAAAAGATGATCCATAAAAGGAAGGGAGAAATTTGACTTAAACCATAAAATGCCATCTTGAAAATAATAACAAGAATAACAACAGGAGCAAGCATATGGATACCAACATACGTGAATATATATGTAAATATATACATATATATGTATATCAAATTTTGCACATGCAAGGATTAATCCAGTGATAAGGAGATATGAATATGAAAATTTTGTGAGCTAGCAAAAATGAATAAAATACCAATGCCGCACCACGGCTTCTTGTGTATGAAGCTCCCAGGCTCGCGGGGTGTGATCACCATCTTTGGCGACCAAGATTTCACCAGGCGCGTGGAGGCTGGCACTAGGAGTCCGCACCATAAGGTGCACGTCCTTACCGACAAACTCAAGGCGGACACACCGTCCGCTCCGGGGTGGACGCCTAAGCCCCGGCCAGAGGGCGGGGTCAAAAGGGTGCCTCTCCAAGCTGAAGGGCAGTTTGTGTCCATTGGCGAGGGCCTTCCCCCGGAGGTGGAGCAAGACTTGCTCCAGGTTCTCCGGAGCAACGCGAACGTCTTCGCGTGGTCCCCGGAGGACATCAAAGACGTGGACTGCGCCCTCATTGAGCACAACCTAGCGGTCCGCCCTGATGCCAAGCCAGTCAAGCAGAAGCTTCGGCGCATGTCCATGGACCGGCAGCAAGCGGCCAAGGTGGAGGTAGCAAAGCTTCTCCAAGCCGGAGTTATCCGCGAAGTCCAGCACCCGGATTGGCTTGCCAATCTGGTATTGGTCAAGAAGGCTAGCAGCGCCTGGCATATGTGCATCGACTTCGCTGCCCTCAACAAGGCATGCCCGAAGGACGACTACCCTTTGCCGCGCATAGATCAACTAGTTGATGCCACCGCAGGATGTGAGCTCATGAGCTTCCTGGACGCCTACTCCGGCTACCACCAGATTTACATGGCCAAGGGTGATGAGGACAAGACCAGCTTCATTACACCGATCGGGACATATTCCTTTGCCAGGATGCCCTTCGGATTGAAGGATGCAGGCGCAACCTTCACCTGCCTCATCGCGCTAGCGCTGGCCGCTCAGCTCGGGAGGAACGTGGAGGCTTACGTCGACGACGTAGTTGTCAAAACCAGACAGCTCGCCTCCCACGGTCGGGATCTCCAGGAGACCTTTTGATAGGGACGGGGTCCCGATCTTCCAACAGGTTCTGGGTATGTTCGATTTAGTGGAGGCGCGACACAAATCGATCCGGCTTCCGAACGACACGTTCCGAACCCCGCAATCGCAGCACCACGTCTCCTCAGGTTATCAACCGTGCGCAGCCCGGTTGACCTCACCAAGAAGGCTAATCCTTGCCTGTGAATCGAAGAACACAAGCAAGAACAAGGAAGAACACAACTGAATTGCGGATGTATTGATGTAGCACTCGAAAGTTGGGGTCTCACAAACCGATGAACGGCGAAACTGTTCAAAGACAGAATTAATCTAAGCAAAACCCCCAAACCCTAATGGTGGGGGTGGCGGCTGGATATAAAGGATTGAGGGGTGTGCAAAACCCTTGGACGCGCCCCTAATGGGCTCCAACACGATACAAAGCCGTAAGGCCCAAAAGACGGTGGCGCTGCACCCTGACAGATTCTGAATGCCCACTTGTTTCGATGATTCCTGTTGACTCAGAGGGAATTTTGACATGGGACTAGATCCATTTGAAAGGCAGTCTTCTCAGCTTTCCATACATATGTAGAACGTCCAAAACGGAGTCCGAATGCGATCTGGGCGTCCGTTTTAGTGCGGCCTGGTCCTGGACTCCGAATTGGATTCGAAGTCGGTTTGAGTTGGGCCTCCAACATGATTCGACCGCCCTTGCTGGACTTGTGCGCCTCGTAGTCCTTCTCCAAGTACTTCTAGGTCCTCTCCATGGTTCCTAATCATAATTAAATCATTAGGTAGCAATCGATTCTCAAATGAACAAAAAGAAGTACTTAGGAACGAGCTCACCTGTAAATTCAATTGTCGGGCGCGAGCTCTAGTGATTGGTCCTTGAATGTCAAGTGGAGGAGTGTTGTGTGTATCCGCAGAAGTGATGTCCTCATCACCTTTGACAACCTCAGGAAGGCGGGCATCAAGCTCAACCCAGATAACTGCATCTTCGGTGTGCAAGCGGGGAAGCTCTTGGGCTTCCTTGTGTCCGGACGGGGCATCCTGGTGAATCCCGACAAAGTCGACGCGATCCTCGCTATGGAGCCACCCAAGACGACAAGGGAGGTCCAGAGGCTTGCTGGCCGCATGGCGGCTTTGAGCCGCTTCTTGTCTAGGGCAGCGGAGCGGGCCTTGCCATTTTTCAAGACCCTCCGCGGTTGCGACGGGTTTCACTGGGATGGCGATTGTGCGAAGGCCTTTGACGACCTCAAGAGACATCTCGCAAGCCTTCCCACTATGGTCGCTCCTGTGCCAGAGGCTCCCCTCCTGCTCTACCTCGCCGCTTCGGCGACAGCAGTCAGCGCCGTCCTTGTCCTTGAAGAAGGCGCTCTCCAGCGCCCCGTATACTTCGTCTCCGAAGCCCTTCAGAGTGCCAAGACGCGGTATACGGAGCTCGAGAAGCTCGCCTACGCGCTAGTCATGGCCTTGAGGAAGCTCTGACACTATTTCCTAGCCCATCCAATCACGGTGCCATCCTCGTTCCCCCTGGCGGAGATGCTGCAAAATAAGGAGTCCACAGGGCGCATCGGCAAGTGGGCAGCCGAGCTCACCCCGTTCTCCATAACGTATGCCCCGCGAACAGCGATCAAGTCCCAAGTCCTTGCGTACTTCCTCGCGGAGTGGACTCCGTCGGCTTAGCCCATCTAGCAGCCAGAGGACCCGGTGTGGATGCTCAACACCGACGAGCCTATAGCGTGGCAGGCGCAGGCGTGGGTGCAGTGGTTACTACGCCCGAGGGGCACTGCCTATTGTACTCGGTGCGTCTCGCATTTCCCGCCACTAATAACACGGCCGAGTACGAGGCGCTACTTTTCGGCCTCATGAAGCTCAAAGCGCTTGGCGTGCGATGAGTTCTCGTCCGCACTGACTCACGTCTGGTGGTTGGCCACGTGGACAAGTCATACCAGGCCAAGGACCCTGAGTTGGCTAAGTACCTGGCAGCTGTAAGAGCGAAGGAAAGACACTTCTTAGGTGTCACTGTCAAGGCCATCCCTCGGGCGGACAACGAGCAAGCCGACGCCCTTGCGAAAGCAGCCAGCCAAAAGCTACCACCCCCCTGAGGGAGCATTCTACGAAGTCCTACCAGCGGCGGCCATCGCGTAGGACAATCGGGACATGGCCCTCGTCCACCAGATTACCCCGTAGGGTGACTGGCGGTAGGGATGCAAATGGGTTGGGTTAATCCCAACCGATCCGGTACCGAATCCGGTCGGTACCGGATTCGGGAAGGGAATTTGGTATCCGGTCGGATTCGGATAATTCATGTCGGATTCGGATTCAGGAGAGTTGTTATCTGACTGAATAGTTTCGGTATTCGGATACCGGATAATTATCCGGTTGGATATCCAGTCGGATATCTAGTCAGATATTCGGTTCGGGACAGCCCGATAGGCTTATAGTAAAACGGCCATAACTTTCACAAACGGAGTCCGATTAAGGTGTTCTTGGGCTTGTTTGAAAGCTTATTTCAATGCCCATCCAATGGGTAAGGGCCCAGCTTTAGAACCCTTCTGGTCGCGCCGCAATATCCAAAACAATGTGACGGTGGAAAAATCAGGGTTTCCTTTTTGTATGAGTTTGAGTCTAATACAATGTCGGGTTGAGTTGTACTCAGTTTGGGGACCTTGTGGACGTCCCAAGGGGTTATATAAGCCTTATATTCATGGCCTTTAGGGTTAGGGTTTTGCTTAGATCAGTTTAGCCCCATGTGCAAACTCCACGTTGTCTCTTGTGTCGACTAGACCAACAGATTCGTGTTACAGAACCTCAACAATCCTTGTGCGGCTTTTATATCTAGCAATTTTCAGGTTGCTCACTATCCTTGTTCATGCGTGTTCTTCGGTTGCTTGCAGGAATAGACCTTCGTGGTCAAGTCAACCGCGTTCTTGACACGGTTGATAATGAATTGAAGTGTGGTTCAGCGCTTGCTAAGGCGCAAGCGATGTCGTACGGTTGTAGTCGGATCGCAAGAGTCACCTCCACCAAAATCGATAGTTATTATCCTATCGAAAGATCGGGAAGCATATGTTCCTTTCCGCATGCACGTACTATCCGTCTACATTATCCATTTCCGATCTGAAACCGTCAAGTATCCGTTCCAGCGGCACCGTATTCGAAATTTTGAATACTCTGAATTCGTATTTGTATCCAGTTTTACCGTATCCGACTCTGAATCCGAGAAAAAAATATGGGTTAGGATACGGTATGAGCAATATCTGTCCAAATCCGACCCGATTGCACCCCTAACTGGTGGGAGCCCATCTTCGGTTTCTTACAGGGCATCGCGGAGCCGGACGACCCCATCGAGCTCCGACACCTGCAGCATCGCGCCAGGTCCTTCCAGGTGCTCGATGGAATACTCTACAAAAGAGGAGTCTGCACACCACTTCTGCGGTGCCTCTCACACGAAGAAAGGAAGCACATCCTTGCGGAAATCCACGTGGGACTTTGTGGCTCACACCTGGCACTGAGGTCACTAGTTGGCAAGGCATTCAGGCAAGGCTTGTATTGGCCAACCACCACTGTTGATGCCCAAGACCTCGTGTGCCAGTGCCAAGGCTGCCAATGGATGGGACGGGTCATTCACAGACCCCCGATGAGCCTTACTCCCATTCCCCAGTATGGCCACTGGCACGGTGGGGCATCGATGTTGTGGGACCACTTCCTCAGGCTCCAAGAGACCTGCGGTTCGTGGTGGTCGCTTTGGAGTATTTCTCCAAGTGGCCAAAGGCTGTGGCTCTAGCTAAGATAACCACGGCGGCCATGCAGCGCTTCCTCTGGCAGAACATCATATGCACTTCGGGGTGCCCAGGGAGATCACCGTCGACAACAGCTTGCAGTTTGACGCTGCACCATCCAAGGAGTTCTGCGACAGCATGGGCATCACGCTTCAGTTCGCTTCGGTTGGGCACCCACGGTCCAACAGGGCAGTCAAGCGAGCGAACGGCGCCATCTCCGCTGGGGTCAAGAAGCGTCTTGTCGGGCTGCCAAAGGGCAAGTGGCCAGGCGAGCTCCACAGCATCCTCTAGTCCCTCCGCACAACGGTGACACGCCCGAGGAAATCAAGGCCGGCCCGAGATGGGTCCTCGTCGAGGCGCCAGAAGAAGAGCGTCAGTTGTCCCTAGACCTTCTCGATGGGGATCGAGTAAGCGCAACCCAGCATGTCACAAAGTACGCTCGGTAGATGGTGCACATGCATGGTCGCTCTATATACCCGCGAGGATTCCAGCCTGGGGACCTCGTCCTCAAAATGGCACTTCATGAGGAAATGGTCGGCAAGCTGGAGTCCAAATGGGAAGGTCCATACATTGTCGCAGAAGCTCTGCAAAAGGGAGCCTATAGCCTCGCCACGCTGGAAGGGTAGACACTTCGCCACACATGGAATGCAGACAGGCTGCGGCGATACTATGTATAGGACAAAAGGAAAGCATGTTGCAACAACGGCACCTTGCCCAGTGTAAGACGCTTGCCCGCGCAAATGGGAGATTAATAAAGCCGATTGTCTACCAAGCTTGCATCTAGGTCCGCCTCCGCACGCACTCTATAGAGTATAAATAAGACGCAGCGTCGAGGCATACCTCCGTGCGCACTCTACGGAGTATAAATAAGACGCAGCATCGAGGCATACCTCCGTGTGCACTCTACGGAGTATAAATAAGACGTAGCGTTGAGGTCCACCTCCACACGCACTCTACGGAGTATAAATAAGACGCAGTGTCAAGGCATACCTCTGTGCACACTCTACGGAGTATAAATAAGATGTAGCATTGAGGTCCGCCTCCGCACGCACTCTACGGAGTATAAATAAGATACAGCGTCGAGGCATACCTTCGTGCGCACTCTACGGAGTATAAATAAGATGCAACGTCGAGGCATACCTCAGTGCACACTCTACAGAGTATAAATAAGACGCAACGTCGAGGCATACCTCCGTGCGCACTCTACGGAGTATAAATAAGATGTAGTGTCGAGGTCCGCCTCTGCACGCACTCTATGGAATATAAATAAGACGCAGCGGGGGGACGCCTCCGCGCGCAGTCTACGAAGTATAAATAAGACGCAGCATCGAGGCATACCTCCGTGCGCACTCTACAGAGTATAAATAAGACATAGCGTGGAGGTTCGCCTCCGCACGCACTCTACGGAGTATAAATTAGACGCAGCGTCGAGGCATACCTCCATGTGCATTCTACGGAGTATAAATAAGACGCAGCGTCGAGGCATACCTCCGTGCGCACTCTACGGAGTATAAATAAGACGCGGATGTTGTCCCTGCGCACTCTACTGAGTATAAACAAGACGCGGATGTCCCAGCGCACGTGCAGGCGTTGCCCTGACGCGTACTCTCTGGAGTATAAATAAGACGTGGTTGATGTTCCCACGCACCCTACAAGGTCTCAATAAGGCGCAGTAGAGGCTTGCCTCCGTAGCACACTTTACGGAGTGTAAATGGGACATGGCAGGGGCTCATCCCTACGCGTCTACATTGATTAGGAGCCAGCTCCGCTGCCACCCCTTCGAAAGGTTAGGGACGGAGCGCTCACGCGTCTACTTTGACTAGGCGCCATCTTCGTTGCCACCCCATCGAAAGGTAGGGGACGGAGCACTCGCGCGTCTACCTCAACTAGGCACCATCTCCGCTGCCACCCCATTGAAAGGTAGGGGACGGAGCGCTCGCGCGTCTACCTCGACTAGGCGCTAGCTCCGCTGCCACCCCTTCGAAAGGTAGGGGATGGAGCGCTCGCGCGTCTACTTCAACTATGCGCCAGCTCGACCGCCACCACTTCAAAAGAGAGAGGGACGGAGCGCTCGCACGTCTACTTCGACTAGGCGCCAGCTTCGCTACCACCGCTTTGAAGGGAAGAGAACAGAGCCCTCGTGCGTCTACTTCGACTAGGCGCCAGCTTCGCTGCCACCTCTTCGAAAGGTAGGGGACGGAGTGCTCATGCGTCTACTTCGACCAGGCGCCAGCTCTGCCACCACCACTTCGAAAGAAAGAGGGACGGAGCGCTCGCGCGTCTACTTCGACTAGGTGCCAGCTTCGCTGCCACCGCTTCAAAGGGACGAGAACAGAGCCCTCGCGCGTCTACTTCAGCTAGTATTATCGATAAGCAGAGCGAGGTCGAGCATAAGAACTCGACCTTTAGATGGTACACTCGCCCAGAGCACAAGAACAACGAAGGCAAGTGTCGTTTCATTCATATAAAGAGGGGGCTGCAAGGCAACCGTACAGCTAGGCGTACATGACACAACACAACACACCCAACCCCGGCATCACACCTATGGGTTCACGCCATCTTCGTTGCGTCGGGGAACTTCCTCGAGCCACTGGAGGAGGTCCCCCTCCTGATGCAGCGTTTGCCGCAGCGCGATCTTGGCGCGTCCTCCTCGATGTAGCCCTAGATTCGACTATAGAAAGTTTGGAGGACGGGCTGGATGAAGCGGACGGCATTGGACATCGCCCCCGGCTCGGTTGGCAGATCTAGTTGAGAGTTCGCCAGCTTGTTGACATGTCCACACCCCTGGGTGTGAAGCATGGAGAAGGCGAGGCAAGCACTAGAGAAGCTGTAGTGATTGCCGAAGGCTCTGGCACCGCGGAGGGCGAGGCTCGAGCCCTCTTCAATTCGCTCAAGCGTCTGCGTCAGATCCTCGGGGCCATGCGTAACGTCTGGCATGTCAACAGAAAGGTCCTGGAGGGCCCGTTCCAAAGACTCCATTGCCCTCCACACTGACATAGACGCATCGTCCAAGGTCCGGTTCCTCTCCGCAAGGGACGCGGTGAGCTGGGCCTTCTCCCCCTCCAGTGCGGAGATTTGCTGAAGAAAGGTGGTGCGCTCCTCCGCCGCGGCGTGCAGGCTCTCCTCTGTGGTGCGTTGCGCCGCCGCCATGGCATTCTCCGCGTTGGAAACCACCCTCGCATTTTTCGCCTCCAGCGCGCGAATACGTTCGTCCTTGGCGGCATGAGCCTCGTCCGCAGCATGAAGCTAGCCCTCCAGCACACTCCGCTCGTGGATGCGAGTCTCCTCCAGGGCTTGGCTGAGAGCAAGAGTCTGAAAAAACTGCAGGTGTTAGGTATGCACTTGACAGCGACGTAAGTCACAAACCTAGCCACTTACCCTTATCTCCGAGGCACCCAGCGCGAGCGCTAGAAGGTCTCCCTCGCACGTTGACAACACCCGTCGATCCAAGCTACCGCCGACGCGCTCCGTGACCTCATTAAGAATGCAAAGCATCTCCGATCGACGGATGAAATCGGAGACGACGGGCCTCGACCCCTCTGTGGCAGCGGCTTCGGCAGCACCGGACGCCCACGTCGCGTCCTGTGCAACAAGGTCGGAGACTTCACGCACACCTCCGTTGCTCGATCCTTTACCGCGTCTGAGAGACCTCGTCTTGCCTGATGTCGACGACAGAATGAGCGAGCAAATCGGAGAGAGAATCCCACGAAGTCGCGGGAGGTAAAGCAATCGTGCCTACCTTTGACACCCTCTACCAAGGCACGGGGAGGTGTCCGCTTAGCCTCCATCTGAGGTGTGGGGGCTTCATCGGCCTAAGGAGCGACGACTTCTTCCTCAGCCTCGACGGCTTCCCCGTCGGGCACCAGGACCCCGGTGACCACGCCCGCCACATTGAACTGTCTCCTGGAGGATGGGGGTGACCGCACCCGGGGGCGCTTCGCCCTCGGGGATTTCGGGGATGTCTCCTCGGTAGATCCGGTGACTGCGACGGTCGGAGCAGGTAATGAGCCCTCGGTGGTTGGCGCAGCTGACAAGGCATCATCCTCCGGAACGTCGACATCATGACCTGCCCCCTCGGCGTCACCCGAAACACCCTCGTCGAGGGTAGTGTGCTCCTTGGAGCCGGTCGCTTCCAGCCTGGTGTTGGGCGTACCTTCGATCTCGACGGTGCCCACCAGCGACACCGCTGACGGGCTGGATACGGCGACATCTGACCGAGTCCTGCGCTGATGGGGAGACGCCCCCACCTTGCCATCGCCATCGCGGCGACGACTCCGCGTCGGCGCTGACACCGGCACTGCTCGCTCGGGCACGGGGAGGCCCAGGACCTCGCATACCCAGTTTACCCGCCCCTGCATTGCCGAGGTAGTTGCAGCTTCACGTAGCTTATGCTCCTTGGCCGAGTATGGCCCAAGGAGGGCAACTACGGTGCGCTCCGCATCCTCCAGCCGGGGCACTACACACAAAAGCGAAGCATTGTTCATAAAAGGTCGCACGCGTACATGCGCGAGCGCGCAACCTCAGGCCGAAGGACGTACAAGGGGCAGAGGGCTTCAAGGGCGAAGATACTGTCGGGTGGATGCCATCCCGCCGGGTGGGGCCTCGGCGCTCGTACTTCCACCGGGCGGAGAGTGGCGCAACCCCGTACATGGTGAACTCTTTAGCGAGGTCACGCATGTTGAATCGGCAAGCGACACCGGCAAGCCTCCGCACCTGCTGCTCGTCGTAGCCCTTCGGCTTCAAATCCGACAAACTATTGAATGATATTGGCTGTCCCCGGCACAGCAGACTGCTCGTGCTCAACACATGGTAGTAGAACCACCGTCGCATCCAGCCAGACTCCCACTTCCGTCGCGTAGCCAACATAGGGAAAAGATCCGTGCAATGCGCCCTCAACACAAAATTGACGCTGCCGAAATTTGATAGCGCCTGTCCTTCGACCTTCTTCGGCTGGTAGCGGGTGTCGTGTAGAATGGCGAACAGGTTCGCGCTGGGGCGGGCACCTTCTGTTCGCGTCGCCCAAGCGTAAATAGCCAGGTGAACTATCACATTGGGGGTCAGCTGCACCAGCTCCAACTCGTAAAGCCGCAGGACCTCACCGACAAAGACCGTCGAAGGCATACGGAGCCCGGCATCAAAGAATGCAACAAAGACAATTGCCTCCGTCTCCGCTGGGCGCGGCTCCGTCTCGTCGGGACCGGGCAGGCGAGCCCTGGCACGCTCCTCCAGCTTTTTCTCCCGGACGAGAGTCTGGAGCATCTCCTCCGTAACACGACTCCGCCCCAGCACACGGGAGCAGCAGCCTCTCGAGTGCTTCATGGCATCCCACTGCTTGTTGACTTGCGTTGATTCTCGCACCACCAGAGGATACTCCACCGAGGGAGGCGACAAGCCGTGCTAGCTAGACGAGGCGCTACCACTATGCCGGCGAGCGGGATCATCGTGGCAAGCCATTCCTTTCCGAGGTAAGGGGCCAAAGGGCAGGGGCGGATTGCGCTAGCAGCAGAGAAAGAAGGCAGGGCTAAGCAAGCAATGAAGAAGAGCGTTTCCATGCCAGTGGTGGCGCCTTATAAAGCCCCCTTGCCTCCCCCACAATCGAAAATGCAACTAGTGGGAGCCCAGTGGTTCAGCTCCCCACGATGGGAAGCGCAACCGCTGACAGCTGGGGGCCCGCAGTGGCGAGGCGGCTCAGGGTGTGGTAGCATCAGCTTGCGGGGTGGACCGATAGCGTCAGTGGCCGACCGACGGACCAGTGGGGGCGATGCACGAACGGGGCGGACCAGCGGTGGAGCCAGGTTTCTGGCGAGGTTCCGATGTTCAAAGCGAGTTTTTTGATGGGGTTGTTAGATCGTAAGGGCCTTCTCACCCTAAAAGCTAGCCAATGAGGTGAGGGACTCCCCCACTTTTATGTTAGGTCTCTTGCCCTTCCACAACCAATGTGAGGACTATTCCAACAATCTCCCCCTTCACACATTGGTGTCCCTCAGCCCTTCACCGCCCCTTCACCGTACATCGCTGGTCCCTCAGGGTCACAGTCCAACAGGCGTTCACACACTAATGTCAATTGGGCCAGGCTCTGATACCACTTATTTGATCATAAGGGCCTTCTCACCTCAAAAGCTAGCCAATGAGGTGAGGGACTCCTCCACTTTTAAGTTAGGTCTCTTGCCCTTCCAAAACCAATGTGGGATTATTCCAACAGAGGTTTCCATTGAGGTTCCGGTGGTAGGACGTTTCCAGCGAGGTTCTGGTTGGCGAGGAGGTTTCCGGCAACGTATCCAACGAGATGTGCATTTGTTTGTGTACAAAAATACGGTGTATATTGCTGTATGTTACTAAATACACTGCCTTGAACTCATATTTATGACAGGATAGCACCAATCAATATGCCACCTGTACTACTGCCACTGATGCAAAGCTTTTCTATAACAACCCCGTTTTTGGGAACATGGCTGCCGTACATCCCGCAGCAGCCCAAGAGTTCAGTTGTGGACAGAACGAGTATCATGCCTACTCATGAACATTTCAAAAGGGTTAATTTGATTAAAATAAGATATAACAGTCATTTTCAATAGCTTTAAGGGCATTCAAGCCCAAAACTTACAATCAGAAGATCCGAAGAAAACTCCCACAGGAACGCTTGAGTCGATCGTAACCCTAACATGAAAACTTGTAATATCCTTTCTTTTTCTGGTATCTATTGTGGTAGAAATATAGCAAGATTGAGTACAACCAACAGTACTCAGGAAGTCCCTTTGGCATAATGCATTTATAGGGCTATCATCTATATGCAAGGTTAAAGCAAAGGAGGGTTTTATATTTCTTTTGCGTAAGGCTAGATTTTCAATATTATATAAAAATTAGATTTCAAACATGTGACTTAGCCCCTTAAATTGAAACAAAATAAATAAGTAAAATGTCCACAAGTATTTGACTATGTGAGAGCAACTCTCCTCACAGGTATTTCACATATTCGGTCTATGGACCTCAGTCCATGTTCTTTACCATACTCCCATACCAATAACCATTTTTGCAAAAACTACACACTGTGGTATTTCAACACGTTGCCCATGACCGGGGGCATGGCTATTCGAATAGATTATTAACACTCTGCAGAGGTGTACAACTTTCCTAAAAAGATATGATTATCTCATTATGTCGGCCAATACACGTTTCCGTATATGTATGACTGAGTAATCATAACAAGACCTTTACAATGCTTGTTTTGCTATTTTCTCCTACTCCGGAGTTATGCACCCTTAGCGCTTAAGGGACTCCATTATTAGCTTATTGCAAGTGCACTCTCTCTCCAGGCAGAGACCTTTTGAGTCTCTCCCAAGCAGTGACCCCTATAGGTTCACCCCCAAACATATCCTTCCCCAGGCAATGACCCCACAAGTCACCCTCAACTGGCGTAGGAGACTATATCGAAACAAAACAAATTAGTCAGCCAGGCCCGTCCCATACCAGACTTGTGGTTATACGGTGAGTGTAGAAATGAGCACGTACGGATTTGGTCCTTAATTGATTCAGGCGAGATAAACCCAACAATCCAGACCTCAGGTAGTACCTGCACCAATCTCCAATCAACCTCTCGCCCAGGTCTTCCATCATTTTATAAAAAAATTCCCTGTTTCATGTTTCATGGGTAGGTGGTAACCCATGTTACCACTACCATTATCATGTTTTGAATTTCAATTGGCAATGTTTGTGTCATATTTACTATTATCTCTAAAGCATGTCTAAGCATAGACATTATTTGGTAATATGACTATTGTGATAATCCTATGGTGACAAGAGTAAGGTAATATCAAATAGGAAGATAAGAGGTTTCATTGTATGGTGCAACTAGGCAATCTATACACATAATAAAGGCAAGCATGCTTTTGTATTTGAAATCAAAATACTGCATTTAAAAATTAGGTTCAATATGATCAATATAAGGATTTGCCTCCTTTTTGATATCTTTGATTTTTTCCTTTGTAGGTTTCGAGCTTTGCTTCAATTGCTCTTGTAGTTCTTCGGTTGACCAACTCACTAGATCTGAATACTAACATGGGAAAATGAATGCAAATGAGTTCCTGCTTTGCAGAATGCAAGCTCGAAACAAAACACAAATAAATAACCAAATGACACAAGAGTAATAGGTTTGAGTGGCCAAGGTTTAGGTGGTATTTGGTTTGGCTTGGTTAGGTTTGAGATAGATTAAATGGGCTTGAGATGGACGGAGTGATTATAGATGGGTTTCTGTGAATAGTGATAGGTCTAGAATAATACTAGTTTTGGATTGAAATAATGTTGACTCGAGTTGTGCATAGGATTATGTTACTATAATAGTCTTGGCTGAGTTTAGGTTTTATTTTAGTTTATTTTTGGTGAAGTAGAACTGAAATGGCGAAGATGGGTTGAAGTTGTCAATAGGGTGTATTTGCATTAGATGGTCATTTGGTGAGGGAGATGGACTGGAGGACTAACTTGGGCAGAGTTAGGCTTGGTTCAAAATAGTATTTGGGTTGCTAGGGTTTCATCGGAGCATATTCGGGCTAAACAGAATTGAGAATGGACTTCATGGCTTAAAATTGCTAAGACAGGTATATAGGTTTCGATGAATAATAAAAGCTTGGATCAAGTTGGTTTAAGGTTTGAAGTAGTGTTTTGGTGGTTTTAGGTTTTGTCGATATCTCACATGGGAAAACGGAGCTAAGAAATGGGTAAATGAACTTGAAATGATTGAAATGGATGTATATATGTATTTTAGGGTTCTATGCATAGTAACAGTCTAGTACTATTCATCACGAGCTTTATTGTTTCACAACGGGTTTAGTCCTTATCGGGTTATCGCTGCATACTCGGAGAATAGAGTTACGAGTACTCAGGTGGTCTCGAGTACGACTACAAAGTCGGGTAGACGATCAAGGTTCGACTTCAAGCGTGAAGTCAGCGGAGATCAGACGGTGTATGAGTTACTATAAAGATTAGACGACGTCCGAGTAGCTGAGGAGATTGAACGGCGTTTGAGTGGCTTAAGGGATCAGATGACGTATGAGTGGCTTTAAGAGCATCAGACAGTGTACGAGTGGCTTAAGAGCATCAGACGGCGTATGAGTGGTGTTGCTCAGGACTCAAAGCGGTGCAATTTGCAAATGAGCATCTCTAGGAGTAGGGGGAGCTTAAGGGTGTGGTGGTTTGGGTCAGGGATGGCTGAGCCGAGCTATCCACGATGACCTCCTTTGGCCGAGCGACGGACCAAGGTGCCGACATAGTAGGGGGCTTGGAAGGTTAGGGCAAAGCTTCAGCAAGATTTCTATGTGCAAGAGGAAGCTGCAAACCAAAGCAATCAAAAAAGGAGGGACTGAATAGAAGGAATGGAAATTTGAGCTTACTTTAGGTTTTCCGGTGATCGCCGATGAAGCTTTGGTCATCGGAGTAATTGAGGGTAGGTGGTTCACCATGGGTATTGGTGCTTTCGAATGGAGTGGTTCAGGGGTTTAATATAGCATAAGTAAACAATTTGGCACAAGACACGGGTCATGGTGGCAGCAGCGTGTGGCAGGGGTCAAAAAGGCGCGAGAAGGAGCGGCGCAACTAGCAGTGCAGATATTTGGCACTTCCTCAAGTATGACATTGCGGTGGTCAAACGCTAAGGGGAATGTCAGGTTGGTTGCGAGAGAGCGAGAGCAAAGAGAACAGGGAGGCCAGCGAGCCGGTGAGATGTGAGGTGTCTATGGTGCTGGTCCAGGTAAAGGTCATGTCACGAATAAGGGTGTGTATGGTGGCTCTTGCTGCCGAAGGTGGGTTCCAGGGTGCTCGAATTTGTGGCACGGGGTTGTTGGCCATCAGATAGGAGAGATCAGAGGCGGTGGCAGGAAAAGCAGGAACGGCAGCGGCTGCTTTGACATGTGGTTGGGAGCATTTAAGAGGGTGTCAAAGGTGGGAGGGACGAGGTGGTATGGGCTCTTGACCATTTTGCAGAGGCATGGCAGCAATGGCAGGTTGTGACGGTGATGAACGAGATGAAACCAAGTGGCGGGCGAAAACAGAGCGACAACGATATTTTCAAATGGTGAACAGTAGCCGACGGCTGGGATTTCGCTCAAGTGGCCAGTGAGGGCAATGTCCAAGAGAGGGAGATGCGCTATTGGGTGAGAAAAGGTGTTGAATTGAGCAAGGGTTTGAATGAAATCAAGTTTCAAAGAAATTCAGGTTCATTTAAATTTTTGGGTTGTTTCATTTTCCTTCGAACAGTATTTGTTTTCTATTAAGTGCTCAGCACAAGCAATCAAATCAGTGCAAGTGTTTCGGATGGTTTTTCTGCTGTGTTTATGGTTTTCCTAGGATTTATTAGTTTAATAAATAATAATGGTTTAAGGAAAACAAAATTAAAAGGGGGCTAAAAAGCACCACCTCCACAAATATGAGCTATCATACCCACACACAAATATATATATACACACACACATGTGTATATGTATGTATATATATACATGTATATGTATGTATACATATATCTATACATGTATACATACATATATATGTTGTAGATGTGAAACCCAACCACAAATGAGGGGTGGACGCCAGTCATCTGATGGGCCGTCATCCACAAGAGTAAAAATGACACAGGATTTATACAAGTTTAGGCATCCAAGAGGATCACCATATTCTTGTCGGTGAACCAACAGGGAGTTACCTTTGGGAACAGAGCCCTGAAGGCTAACCAGTTTGAATATGCTTCTTTATTGCTCATGAGAGCTAAAGAGAGCGCCTAATACATAGGGTATTTATACGCTCCTGAGCCTGTACAAATGACAGGAATACCCCTTAGTGAGATAACTAGCTTATGAGTACAACGAGGTATATAGTTGTCCTTTCTAAGCAAAATTGTAGTCAGATGATCTGTAATGTGCGTCTCCTGCAGAGCAGCCCTGGTAGTGAAAGGGTAAAATTATTTTTCCAACATTAACCTCCTGTCTCTTGACGTTTAGGAGAAACACCCAAAGGGGTAGTTTGAATCGTTATACTTTTCACATCAAGGTTGATGTTTAGTAGAATCCTGGTGAATTTTGAAGGAAGTCATATCTGAAACTGTGTCGAAGGCACCGCACTCATGACAAGACTTCGGCTTAATCAAGTCATCACCCTCAGGCTACTGCAAGATTACTGGCCATTGATTATGCCCATATCTTCAGGCTTCTCATGGGCCGGTTTTTGGTTGGGCCATTTTAGCAGGCCCATGCGATTTAACCCTCAGGAGGGTAATTATCCATTTCGATATTAGCCGGCCTATCCCTTCACTTGGGCACAGCGTCTCGTTGGGCTTTTCTTCGGCTGGGCCAAGAGATGGAGTATGGCAACGATGGGGAGCAACAAGTTCCCCCTTCTCCTTAGATAGCCACCGCCTCCATTTGTTGTGGCCGAACATCAGGGCGTAGGCATAGCTGGAGAGAGGGAGGAGGCGAGCAGGATTTGGCCCTAGAGTCGAGCGAGCAAGAGTGAATTGAGTGCGGCTTCAGTCTCTAGCGAGGCGAAAGACGTCGCCAGAGCTAACGCCGCTCAGCCACGGGCCAGCGATGAGCTCTAGCAAGGTGAGCTCATGGTCGTCGAGCTCTTGATTTTTTTTTCTTGCTTTTGCTGTGGGACGCTATTGAGTTACATTGCTGTCGAGACCCGAATATGCAAATCCGGACTCTCCTGTGTATTCTGCACTAATCCAGGATCACGCTAGTGCACACAGTGTAAACAAAGATAAATATCATCCACATCACGATATACTTAAGAGAAATCCAAATTATATTATAAGTTATTAGAGTATGACCTTATGGCCAAGCTTACAATTAATAGCCCGAAGGGCTTAAAGAAACTAGCAGCGGAAAGCCAAATAAACTCATGAGCCATTCGACATGCCCACAGGCAATCGACTGGGAAGTGAAATCCTAATTCGTGAAGTCCTCGAAGTATCCTCCCTCCAACAACTCCTGCTGATCTGGTCCTCCCTCCTCAACTAAGCAAGTATGGATGAAGCCGTGAGTACATAGAGTACTCAACAAGTCGTTTATATCAAAGTATGCAATATAGTATGCAAGGCTTACCAAAGGATGGCTAAAAAGGTTAATTTTGCAGAAAGCAACAATTTAAGGCAAATACAGTAAATAGATTATAAAGCAAAACTTTGACAAATGGTATTAAATACATAGTCAAAGGAATTGAGACCAACCACGAGTGAACTAACCATCCACCCAATGAATTCACCAGTGAACTATCCATTCACTTAACCCAACCAAGATTTTGGGAAAACTCTACCCCTCGTGTGAAATCACCGAGCATTGTCCATGACCGAGGACACGGCTATTCGAATAGGTTTACATTCTGCAGAGGTTGCACAACTGTGCCAACACGATGTGATCATCTTCACGTTCAAGAAAATCACAACAAGGCTTTTACAATGATCCATCTCAACCTGATCCCACTCGCTGAGGTTTCGCTGTCGAGTAGGCTACCCACCTAGTCGATAATTGCCCCCCTTGCGCCACAACAACATCAGTAGCGAAACCAAAGTTGAGACTACACAAATTATTATGCCAGGTCTATCCCATACTAGACATGTGGTTTGCGCGGTAAAGCTCAGATCAATGGCGCACAAAGTTAAGTCCTTAAATTTACCCAGGCGACACATCCACATCCCATGTGCAACCTACACCCCCTTTACTGCACGATCAATCGCCCGACTGAAACCAAGTTTGTATAACTCATTAAGTCAAAATTAATTAATTAATCCATATGTGATAATAAACCCAACGTAATTATAAGCATGGCTAAGCATACTAGATGTACCACCCATATGACAACTAGTATTACATCACTAAATAATTACCCATCTTATGGTGATAATATAATCATAGTACTCAAGTTATCAAGGTGGAATTAATCAATTTGGACAATAACTACCAGGTACAAGAGTTTATATTAAAATAGCAATGCATGATAATTTTTTAAAAATAATTAGATAATAGATTTCAAAACTAGGTGTAACATGATCAAAGAACATGACTTGCCTTGGCCTTGCTCATTTACCAACTCTTGATTGTCTGTCTATACTTCTGCTCCTTCGAAAACGTGATCCAACGAGAAAGAAAATGATTGAGGCACAAATAAAATCAAATAAAATCTAAATAAACTCCAAAATCATCAAAACTATAACCAAAAGATATAGCTCAATTTTAGAAAAATTTAGTAAAAAGGAGTTGGGTCAATCGGAGCTAGGACAGAGAAGAATGAGCTATTGAAAAATTAATCCTAAAGAAAATATTGAAAATTCTACTGTGATGTGGACTCGACTCATGGAATAGCAAGTCAACAGTGAACTCAGCTCATGAAATAGTGCACGGCTGTTGGCTCGGCTGACGTGGCCTCTGACTAGGCAGACACGTGGCAGACACATAGACTTAGTGCTTAGGTGGCATCTGACCTAGCTTTTGATGTGGGCTAGCTGGCATGGCTGACTCATAGGTCTATGGCACTGTGCGATTGACATGTGGACCTAGAATGTCAGTGGCTCGGTCTACGATAGATCGGGTTCATGGGAATTTCAAAGGACGCGGCCGGCGTGGGTGTGGGGAGACTCGGCGGGCTCACGAACTGAGGTGATGGCGCAATTGGCGAGACGGGCAACGTGGTGGGCTTGACCAGTGAGGACGGTAGCATAGAAACTCACTAGCAAGTGGTGAACGATGGTAGAACACAGCCGGAGAAGATGACGGGGCGACCGCTGGCGATGAAGACGATGACGCTTCGCTTGGCGGCGACGACGAGGGCGACGACACTCGGATGCAACGGCTCTGCTTGGATGGTGAGGGCGCAGATGAGGTGGCTATGCGGTGTGAAGAACGAGGGGTGGCGCGGCTTAAATAGGCATAGACGCCGAGGACTCTAGCTCGAAGACGGCAGAGAGTCCTGGATGGGCATGAATGCCAAGGCAGATCGGATGCGAACGGTGGCATTCACACCGGAGATGAAGAACAGTGCCTGGGCACGCGGATTAATGACACATGTCAAACTGAGGATTAGACGGTCGGTGAAGGATGGCACAGATGAATAGTGCACGGGACCTACGATGCTCGACACGTAACCCCTGGCAAGATCCAACAGCAAGAGTGGGACAGAGCCTGGATGGCTGACACGTGGAAAAGAAGGGAATCGGACGGCTTAGGCTTAATAGGCCAGAGAGAGAAATGGATTTAGGCCCTATTGACCCTTTTGGAATTTTTAAGGATTTTCTAATTTTAGAAATTGGAAGAAAATAAAATGAGCTCTAGAAAATAGCAATTAAATCCAAAAAACTCAAAAAATTCTAGAAAATTTTAATGTTTAATTTAATCATAATAAATCCTTTTAATTACTAAAATTCAATTTAACCTTTAATTAATTCTAGAAAAATCAAAATAGTGGATTTTATTTTAAATGCTTCAAAAATGCTCTGAAAATCAGGATGTTGCAGGCACAGGGTGTGTTGGGTTACTGGGGCTCGTACGTACGACCAAGGTTGAGGTGCTGGATGTCTGGCCATTAGGATGCCAGCAGATTGGCTGTAGGGGCGCCAAAGGCTAGATGCCTAGGCACCAGAGCAGGTGTGGGTTCAGCTGCTGGGAGCTGAGGGCACAGAGAGGGCACCAGACGAATGATCGTCGAGGCGCTGGTAAGCTAGCTACCAGGGTGCTTGAAGGCCGACTGCCGGGGACAATGGATGGTTGGCTGCCATAGTGTCGTTGAGCTGGCCGACAACGAGCTGGAGGCTAATTGCCAGGGCACCAAATGAATGACTGCCAAATTGCCAGGTAACCGAAGGCAATTTACCAGGGCACTTGGAGGTCGACTGCCTGGGACAATGGATGGCTATGTATGGCTATGTAGAGGGGAAACGCCCATTGGGACTTCCTGCTGTGAAGAGGACATGGAAGTTCCCATGTGTCCACTGTGTCCCCAGAAAGCACATGCATAAGGAATCAAAAGCATAGGCACACTACTACAGAAAAGGTCATCACAGATGGTTTCATGAGCCATCTAAGTTTATAGGTCAATAATGATATAAGGTCATCACCAATGATTTTTGAACCGTCTGTGATACATACTATCACAGATGGTTATTAACTCATAACCATTTGTGATACTTGACTATCACAGATAATTTTTCACTATGACAAGTGGGCCATCACGTTTCAGAATTCTTTTGAAACCGGATTAAATGATTTGAATCACTGACAGATGGCCAGGGCACACTGCTTGTACAGTAGTCACAGAGGGCATTTCTAATTAGAAAATAATTTTACAGTAAATCAAAATTCATGGGTCCCACTTCTCATACACAATAACTATTTTAGAAAAATAAATGAAAAATAAAAAGAAAACCCCTGTGGGACCCACCTAATCAGTGAGAGAGTCCTCTCTCCACTTTATTTTTCTAGAATTATTTTGAAACCTAAAATTTGAAATAGCCTAACTTCCTCATTTTAAGTCCAAATTCGATGAAACAAATTTCTAAATTTGTCTAAAATCAAGATCTATCTAATGGAACTAGAATCATGAATTTTTGAATTCATTTGTATTTTCATTGCAGTTTACACTGAATTTACTTACTTTTTATCTAAATTTTCTCACAAATAATTGAATAGCGTACGACGTATAAGAAGTGGAAGCCGAAGCGAACCAAGATCTATAAGACCAAGTGACAAGTGAACAAGACAAGTTAACACTTTGGTCATATTGAACCCACCCTTCCTATACAAATTATTTCAGTTTAAATTATTAAATTGCATGTTGTTAATTATTATGCAAATTATGTTCGCTTTAAGAATTTTAGTTATTTACCTATTGTTAATATATGATTATACTTCTATTCCTTGAAACAATTGTACTCTTAACTATTGTCACCCTAGCAATTACTGATAATCATATGGAAAATGGCTGGTATATTGTAACATGATTATTTTATACTCCCAAAAACCTCAATTTGCTAAATTGTCTAGGTGGATGGTACAGGGGTGTGTGCAGTGGATGCAGAGAGTGTGGATTATGGTAGAACCGCTCAGATAACTCTAAGCACCAAATCTGACTCTAATCTCCCAACATAAAATGGTACAACCACAAGTTGGTTAAGTGTAAACCTGGCTAACTAATTTGCATAATCCCAGCATGGTTACATGAAGGTGTGCACACATGCAAAGGGAATGATGGTCTCATCCCCACCTTTGTCGTGGCGGCTTAAGAAGCGACTTCTCAAGAGATGGTCACATCCTACAAAAGGAAAATTTTAGTGGGCATAACCATACTAAGAGGATGTATTGTAATAGCCTTGTTATGATTACTCAGTCCACGCCTAAGGAAGTATGTAATGACTGATATTATGAGATAATCATATCTTGTGGGCAAAATTGTATAATCTCTGCAGAGTAAAATCTGTTTGAACAATCATGCCCACAGTCAAGGGTGGACTTTGGGAATATACTTGGATATAGTTCTATTTCAAAAAAAACTTTGGGATGGAAAGGGGTGAAAGGCGGGCAGTGATTGGCCAGATTTGAGTTGCCTTGGGATGTCTATCTCAATGATGGTATTAAGCGAATATTAATGCTGGAAAAATTATTGTATGGTACTTATATAACAATCATTATCACGTTTATAAACTTGTTTTGGTCAAAACCTGCTAAGTTCTAGGAATTTCTAATTAAAATAATTTGTCAAGGTATTTAGCAAATTAAAAATGGCCCAAACCATCCTTTGTAAAGCCATGCATAATTATTATAGCTGCATTCTGTGTGTTGACTCACAGAGCATGGTGGTTTATGCTCACACTCATCATATAATAAATTCAAAAACTGGAGAACAAGATCAATATACTTATGAGGAAGCGCCAAATCAGGATAGAGGAGAAGACGATGGAAATTAGGATGTGTTTTAAATAAACTTTTATCCCAGTTAGGAAGACTTTAATGAAGATTGCGTGTTCATATATTATCCTATCTTGGGTAATGGCTGTAGTTCATATTTTACCCCCAGTCGCTTGTCTATGGGTTTTTAGGGTCCTACTTTTGAATTACTACTACTTATGTTTCCGCTTTTGGTATTGTAAGTCTTTTGGCATGGTCGGCCTCTTATGTAAACAACTATCATTTATGATGTATTTGAACTTTGTAATATTATTGTATGATTGGTCTATGCGATGTATGAAATGAATCAGCAATGTATCTATGAGCACTATCTACTGATCTAAGGAATAGTGCGGTGGAATCACAGAGGATTCTGGATTATGAAATCTGGGTCCGACATCATGGTAATCCAGCTGATATGTTGACAAAGCCAATTCCTACCACTAAGTTTGAGATTTGCTCAGACTTAGTTGGTATTACTCACTAGTCCTTTGGACTTTTCGGCACAAAAGGTGTGTATACTGATTTTATTGGAAGAGTTTATCACATGTTTCAACTGCTGGAGGGAATTATGCTCATGGTGAAAATTGTTGAAGTTGATCTGAATTTGTACTATGTTCATGTAGGACACTTTATCGCCTTATGCTAGACGTGGCATGATAGGTGTCAAGGTCATGCACAGATTGTATCAGATGTGGTGTCAATCTGTAGCAACTGGCTCTGATTCGGTTTCCTTTCCATGTAGGACTTGTTTTTCTCGCCCTATATATCTACCCCAGTAGTTCATAGGAAGATCAAGTGCTCCATTGTAATCTCTCCTTATTGTAGTGATTTGTCTTTCCGTGGTTTTTTCCATAAGGATTTTTCATATAAACATTTGCATCTATTGTCTCTATTTTTCTATGTAGGAAGGTGTTTGTATGCTTTTCTCAAAGACGAAGTGCTATGGAAGACGACACGCCATCTGGTGTTCTGGTAAATGGTGGAGGCTTACGCGTCGCAACGCATAATGCGATAGTTCAGTTTCCACCAGGTCATGCCCCTCCGGATGGCAAGTTCATACCGCGAGCCGTACACTGATGAGTCAAACTCTATCCAAATAATATTTACACTTTGTATGTATTACTCTGTAACATAGATGATTTCTAAAATACAGGCAATCGATGGTGGGTCGGCATGTTATGGGCTGGCGATCAATGAAGCATGAGTGGACGACAGCATGGATAGACAGGGCGCACCTAGATGTCATCATGGAGTAGCATCCGTACGACGTCCAGACGTACGATGAGTACCTAAAGTGGTATGTACCCTGATCGCATAGTAGACTCACCATTTTTCCACTAGATCGCCCTGAGTAGATCATGCACAAGGACAATCTACAACACTTGATCGATCGCCATAATGCTTTGCGGTGGCATGACAGCATAAAACAGTTGCAATTTTTTACGAAATTCATACTGGCCATTACTGAACTTGTTTCATATGTCACTTCAGTTGGAACGGACATAGCGCATTGCAAGCACGTCAGAGACCACACTCACCAGCCCAGATACACCACCGGCAGTATAGAATACTTTGAAGTACATCCTAAAGTAGGCCAAAAAATAGTGCACAACTTGAGCTACGACCGTTCGACAGACCACGCCGTGCACATCGGTCACCCCGTGGGGGCACCATGCTTATCGCGACCTATCAAGTCTGGCTGGCCATCGCAATCTATCGAGTCTGCCTAGCGTCATAGTGCTAGCTGCCGATTATCCGTGGGCCGTATTGATGAGGAGGTAACTTACGTACAAACTTACATTTTATTTTCTTGTTAGGCCTTACATTCCGCTAACATCATGGTGTTCTCCCGTCATAGGTATGTCGTCGGGATGCATCACTTTTGATATCCGCACCACCTACACAGAGTACTACTCCCCGTTGTTTATCTTCACTACACATTCGGGAGGTACGAGATTCACATCATACATTCAGAATATTTATTATGACTAATATCGTTTTATCTTGCAGCCTCCAATTCAACGGGCGGGTGATGTTGAGTCTACCAATGATGATACAGGCCTCCCAGGTACTTCCAGTGAGTAGTACACAGCACTAGGGTTTGCAGCATAGCAGGGCAGAGCTCAGCGTTCACACAATACCGAAGGTTTGGAGACTTTAGTAGGTAGAGCTACTCCGGCTTCATTGCCACATCATACGGTCAAGGCAAGAGCTCTTTCACACCATGAGTGGGATTTCTAGAGTCCTTTATTCACAACATGATTGCTTGCAGCTCGCAGTTCGGCATGTCCCAACTGGAGGACATCGACACTTACTGGACCTAGCCTGCTATACCTCAGCCTACTGGACCACCGCTAGCCACTCAATAAACAGAATGGTCTCCATACCTCCTCCAAACTGAGACGTAACCTCCAGACCAACTAATGCACCCCACAGGACATGCTCGTGCTCAACGGAAGACAAGGCCACGCACGGGGAGGTAGACGCGGCGAGGAGATAGTAGTGGTTCAGATGGGTGAGCCTATCACATCCCATGTGATACATTTTTTATACTGTTACATGTACTTCTACAGATATTCATAACATATGAAATTCTCAAAAAAATATAGCATCATTAATTTCTTGATTAAATTAACATGAATTAACGTGGCAAATTTGGATTATATAAAATTTTCAAAAAATACACAATTACTATGACTATGTCAGGAGGCTTCACACAAAAGTTTGTAATTTTTGGAGCTCATTTGATGTATGTAACAACTCCTACAAATATCAAAATCGTACGAATTGTTGAGTAACATTCACAGCGGATAAAATTACCAAAAAATTATACATTCAAGTACGTTTTGTCGAGAGGCTGCACATAAAATTTTGTAATTTTTTAGCCTATTTGCTATATTAAAAAATTGAAATAAACAATATACAAAAAATTAGAGTAGGTAATTAAGCCGACTAATCAGCCGACTTAATCAGCTGTCGTCTGGCCATGGGACGGCAGCCCATTTGGTTGGCCAGGTGGTGGGGCGGTTGGCCTGCCATCTGCTGGCAAGGTGGCAGGCTGCTTGCGTCTACTCACGGGACGGTAAGCTGCCTGCTGCAAGCGGCAGCCCCCATGTGTCAGCTTTCTGGTGTTGCCGCTCGGCCACCTAACGGTAAAAATGTTATTTTTACCAATACACTCTGTATCATATATGCCAAAAATTCCATACAACTCCTAGAGTACTCCGTGCTTGTTACAATGCACGTCTGGCTAGACGGTATATATGTTGGTAGGTACATGTAGAAAGGGAATATAATACACTTTCTATTTGAGGCGACAACTCTAATCACTAACAGCCCGTGAGATGGTTATGACCCTGTTTAAATGTGCTATAACTTTTAGTTAATTGTAACAATGATTGAGAAAGTAAAACATATTAACGTTAAAAAGTCATTCTATTCAAAGTGGCTCATACAGCGACTTCTATAAACATCTATAAAAACTATCTTAAGAAGCCACCCCGTTAAAAAAACTGACTTCAAAAAATTAGAAATTGTTTAGAATGTAGGGCCTATGTCAGGAAAGCGACAAGGCAAAATTCACATGGCGCATCCAAATCAACAAACGGATTAATATTAAAAAGTAGAAAAATAATATAGAAAAGAGAGAAGTACAATGCTGTAGCTTGTTGTATCTTCATTCAGGATAATTATATCTTCAGTACGTGGACCTGCATTGTCATGTTGGATTTGTATCTTCTATTTTGCAAGCTTGCAGTTAATTTGTGACAATTTTTATATTACCACTACTAGAAAACGGATTATCCCTCACGGGCTTTAGTTTTCCTGACGGGCCCGCATAGAACGTGAGGGATATCAATTTTTTGTGACGGGCCCACGTATCACCGTCGCAAAAATACATTTTCATGTCGGGCTCCTTAAGCCGCCAAGGAAATACACTATTTTTGTGATGGTATTACGTGAACCGTGGGGATAATTGAAGATAAACCCATGAGGCTCTCCAACCCGTGAGGCTAATTATCCAGCCCGCTCGCTAATTTCGTGCAGCGCGCCATTGGGATTGAAAACCCTAGCCAAGACCCAATCTTTTCCCCAATTTTCGCAGCCGCCGCGAGCTCCCATCGCCTCGCCCGCCTCCTCCGCCCCATCCCCTCGCCCACCTCCTCCAATCTGCTGGCCCCATCCCCTCGCCCGCCTCCTCCGATCCGCCGGCCCTGTCCCCTCGCCCGCCTCCTCCGCCCCATCCCCTCACCCACCTCCTCCGATCCGCCAGCCCTGTCCCCTCGCCCGCCTCCTCCGCCCCATCCCCTCGCCCGCCTCCTTCGATCCGCCGGCCCCATCCCCTCGCCCGCCTCCTCCGCCCCATCGCCTCGCCCATCTCCTCCGATCCACCCCATCCCCTCGCCCCGCCGCCCCAGGTCCGCCCCACCTCCCCAGGTCGGCCCCGACGCCCCAGCTCCGCCCCGCCTCCCCAGGTCGGCCCCGACGCCCCAGCTCCGCTCCGCCTCCCTAGGTCCGCCCCGCCGCCCCTCCTCCCCAGGTCTGCCCCGACGGCCCAGCTCCGGCCCGCCGCCCCGGCTCCCTAGGTCTGCCCCGACGCCCCAGCTCCGGCCCGCAGTCCTGCCTCCCCAGCTCCCACCGTCCTCCCCCACCCCCGACGCCCCTACTGCCTTCTTCTGATTGATTTTGTAGTCCAGTTGACATTAACAGATTGCTCCTGCGGAGAAAATCTATTGTGAGTTGTTAGTTGTGACACAAGTATCTTCTCTCGCAGATGATACGGCCAATTGGGAGAAGATCACCTACGTTGGGATCGTGACGTGCACCCTCCTGGCAGCGTACAAACTCTCCAACGGGCACCCCCACCACGAGGAGCCGCCGGTGAGATCTCGTCCTTGGTATATTCATATACACATATCTGTCCATCGACCATTGATAATTGATACATTGAAACAATTGTATAGTGGCTGATATACAAATGCAAATATAGTGGCTGATATACAATTGTATACAAATGCAACATATATAGTTTTAATAAATGTAATTTTATGCCTGATATATTCATGTTATGCACACAGAACTATTTCATGGCAGACCATGAATGGATGTATAGTGGCTGGCAGCGTGGTAAAGCTCCATCAAATGAATGGATTGAGCAAACTACACAGTTCTTAGATCATACATTCTCAAATCCTAGGATAGTTGAAGGTGACATCATTAAGTGTCCATGTGCAATGTGCAGGAAGTATTTTAAGCACAACAGGCATATTGTAGAGTTGCACTTAAGTAAATATGGGTTTAGGTCAAACTATCAAACATGGACAGCACATGATGAACACAACCCTTCAATAAATCACGAGGAAATCCTGGGATGCTATTGAAGCCAGAGTACATGTTCCTAGGCCTTATTATCCTCGGCCCTGAACATCCTGGGAAAAAAATAAATATTCTAATGCAACCTTTAGTTGATGAATTTATCAAGTTGTGGGAGGGGGTACAAACATGGGATGCTTCACTTAAGCAAAACTTTACAATGCGGGGAGCATATCTATGGTCAGTTCATGATTTTCCTGCATATGGTATGTTTGCTGGTTGGAGCACACATGGTTCGTTTGCGTGTCCAGAATGCTTGGGTGACAGTAAAGCATTTCAACTCGGTAATGGTCGCAAGGCTTGCTGGTTTGATTGTCATAGACGCTTCCTACCTAGAGACCATGAATTCAGAACCCAAGGTAATGCATTTCGAAAGAACATAGTAGTACTTGAGGAGGCACCAAGGCATTTAAGGGGAGAGGAAGTCAAAGCCCAAATAGACAAGTTTGTAGGTGATACGAAAAACTTTGGTAAACTTCACCATTGGACCCACAAAAGCTGCTTTTGGTAACTTCCATACTTCAATAAATTAAAGCTTCGACACAACATTGATGTGATGCACAATGAGAAAAATGTAGCTGAAACTATATGGAACACATGCTTTTACATACCCGATAAGACCAAGGATAATGTGAAGGCTAGACAAGATTTAGCTGAGATTTGTCACCATCCTTCACTGCACTTGGAGCTGAAGAACAATGGGAAGTGGCATAAGCCTAGGGCACCTTTTTGCATCAATAATAATGACAAGACAACCATCCTTAAGTGGTTTCAAACATTGAAGTTTCCTGATGGATATGCATCCAATATTAGGTGAGGCGTTAACCTTCTACAAAGGAAGATATTTGGCCTTGAAAGTCATGACTTCCATATATTCATGGAACGTTTGCTACCAGTTGCATTCCGTGGCTTCCTTCCTGAAAATATATGGCCATGTTTGGCTGAGCTCAGTTTTTTCTATAGGAAGTTGTGTGCTAAAGAGATTAGCAAAGATGACATAACCTCACTAGAACAGAATGTTGTAGTGCTTCTATACAAACTAGAGAAAATATTTCCTCTTGGGTTCTTTAATCCTATGCAACATCTTCTTTACGAGGCTCAACTAGGAGGCCCTGTCCTGGCCCGCTAGATGTACCCATATGAGAGGTAAAATAATTAATAGCGCTATTTTATCTTTCTAGCCTAATGATATATGTAATTATTTGGTCTACTCCATGTAGGTACATACAAAAAATTAGGAAGAAAGTACGGAATAAGGCTCGAGTTGAGGGTTCTATTGCTAAGGCTTACCTAGTTGAGGAGGCTACAAATTTTCTATCATTATATTTTAACCTTAAAGTTCGGTCAATTAGAAACAAGATACCTCGGTACGATCATGGTGCCTCCACATTTCAAAGTTCATGTGACCTTGTCATATTTCAATACCCGGGTTGATGCATTAGCCCTCGTGGCTGTCGTGATCTCACAACAGAAGAGTACAAGGTTGCTTTCTTGTACATATTGACAAATGTGCTAGAGATGGATGATTACTTCGTGTATGTGCTGAAATTATGCAACCCAACTTACATTTCTTTAATTATATTCATGTAATTGCAACTAACTCTTTTTATGTAGTAAATTTTGTAAAGAACATTGGAAGAGCATAATGAAACCAACTGAAAAGCAACTTCGTGATTTAAGATTAAATGGTTGGAAATCGAGCTGCCCTATGCATCCTGGGCCCAATTTTTTTGATTGGTTTAAAACTCAAGTAATTATCGTCAACACTTCAACTTATAACACTTGAGAAACATCTACCATTCCTAAAGCTAATCTGAAATCACCTAAAGCTAATACAATTAATTATCTATTTGCAGTGCATGAAGTTATCTACCATTCCTAATACCTTACGCCAAATGTCTTATGGTTTCCGCACAAGAGTTGCCACTTATGGATGCTATGATGTGAATGGATATAGATTTCGCTCATCAAAGTATGAGAGCGGGAAATCTGGACTGACTACAACTAACAGTGGTGTTTGTGTGTCTAGTGTTGACAAGAACAACAATGTGTTGGAGTATTATGGTGTCATTGAAGACATCATAAAAATTACTTGGGAAGGCAGCATGCATCTTGAGCTGGTATTATTTGATTGCCATTGGTTTGATCCAACACCAAATGGAGTTAGGCGAACTAAAAATTTGGGCTTGATAGAGGTCAATCACACATCTAGGCTTTCAAATTTTGATCCATTTGTCATGGCAAGTCAAGTTACACAAGTCTATTACCTGCCATACCCGTGTAAGATTAGACCAGATATATTGGAATGGTAGGTTGCATATCATGTAGCCCCACATGGATATATTGCTCCAAATAGTACGAATGGTGGTTTCAACCCTTCTGAAGGACCAATAGAACAAATGGAGTTCTATCAGGAGGATGCTTTGCAAGGCACCTTTGTCATCGACTTAGGCAATGACTTCGAAATTACACTTCCATTGATCTTAGATGAAATAACAATCCAAAAGATTTGAAATTTTTGCAACACCAGAATGTTGAATATGATGAGGATGAAGATGAGGAGGATGAAGATGAGGACGAAGATGAAGATGAGGAGGATGAAGATGAGGAGCTCCAACCTCCAACTTATGATCCAAATGATTTCTAAATTTCCTATTGTTGTGCTTGAATTGTTTCTTGTAAAATACCTTGTGTAGTTTGTACATGTTTGGAGCTGGACTATTGGAACTATCAATTAACTTGTTCTCTGTTTCGTGATATCTTTTTGTTTTGATTTTCCATGTGGTGGTAACAAATGGTCATTTGATTGCATTTTATTTCATGCTTTGTACATGTAAATATTGATAAATTGGCACTAACTTCATATTTTAACAATGCAGGATATGAATCATATTCGTCCCATTCGACGTGGAGGTCGCCAACCTGAAGGTTGTACCTCGGAAAGGAGAAGTGGTGTTGGTAGTAATTGTAGTGGCAATGGCTCCCAAAGGAGCAATGAAGCTGCTCAACAAAGGGAGAGGAAGAAGAAGTCACGGACCAAATTACATATGCCGTCGCGTGCCAGCAAGATTGCCCTAATACCTCAGGGTGACAAGTGAGTACAAACTGCATTATAAATCTTCAATTGTTATTAACATATATATGACTACAATGCCAACTGACCTTGCCGTGGTTAATTCCTATGTAGGCAATTCAAGTATACCAATTACCAGCCCAAGAAAGACTACACATATCAAGCACAACTTGGAGTTATTATCAAACATGAGTACCCAAGTGTTGTGGACGACAAGGATGAGCATGGTACTATCTTCAATACCCATCCTGCATTGACATGGGATGATTATTATGTCAATGAAGATGATGAGGGAATAACCGCTACAGATCGAGTAAAGCGAGAGTTTTGGGTAAATAATATTTACTTGTTAGTTCATATACATAAATACTTTAGTCGACTACTAGCTACTAACTACCCTTGTTCTTGTTAGTGATATGCCCTAGAGGCAACATGGAGATGTTATATATATCACATACTATGTTTATGATGCATTACTTTGTTCCTTGAAATAGACATTATCATTATTGATCAATGAGTATGTGACTTATTCATGAGACTCTTAATGCTAAAATGTTGCTATTTCTAAATGATCCCTGATCATATATCATATGAGGAACAAATATGATTCGAAGATCAGCATATGTATTGATTGATGATCATGTCTCATGGATCATGGTATGGTGATACCAAATCAATAATATGGACATGTGTTAGTGAACATATGTTGGATAGACCCGCCATGAGACACTGCAGAGATTCCATGTGTCATCAGTTGGTCTCAAGTAGTGTTTATGTAGAATCCTTAGACTTGAGATAATCATGGTTCCCAACATGCGTAGTAGCTTATTTTGGGACTACTAAACACTACTCCGTAACTGGGTAGTCATAAAAGTAGTCTTTGGGTTTGCCATGAAACATGTAGTGGGATGTGAATGATCAAGATAGAATTTATCCCTCCTTATGGGAGAGATATCTCTGGGCCCCTCGATGTAATGGATTATGAAAGTGCATGGCCATGCCAAGGTGATTGAGGAGTCAATCACAAGTTTATAATCCATCACGGAATCGAGAGAGTGATTGAGCTATTAAGAGGATGACACAAGTCTCGCCTTGAGCTCAATCTATATCGTGAGGCAAAGGGATTCGTACATGAGAACATTACAGGTTCAGCCGATATGATCTTTACATATACTCTGGGGTTAATATGTCTTACTAGAGGCCGCTATTAATAGGGTGACCGGAAAGGCGTTTCTGGGTCGCGACCAAGCATACGTGAACCTACAGGGTCGCACACTTAACGGGTTGGAATACTAATTCGAATATGATTCAGATGTGGGCTCAATTCGGATAGAGATCCGAATAGACTCCTATTGGGCCTCGGTCTACAAGGCCCAAGTGAGGAGGTCTATACATATATGGTGGCGAGGGGCTGAGGTGTTAACGTGCTTCTATTTCTCCCGAGCCAAACCCTAGCCGCCACCTCCCGAGCCAAACCCTAGCCGCTCACGAGTGCTAGTACACTCGCGATCGGCGTTCCAGCCCCGGACGTGTGGATACCGGTGGAGGCGCTGCTAGTTGCGGCGTTGATCGGCATCAACAACCTACAGATTGGATCTATTCATGGTGTGGTTGATCGCGTGGAGGAGATGTAACATCCTGATTTTCAGAGCCTTTTTGAATCTTTTAAAACAAAATTCACCATTTGAATTTTTCTGGAATTAATTAAAGCTTAAATGGAATTTTTATGAATTAAAAGGATTTAATATGATTAATCTGAACATGAACATTTGCCAAACTTATTTTATTTGAGTTCCTTGTGTCTCAAGGAATTTATTGGTATTTTTCTGGATTTTTCTGGATTTATTTGCTATTTTCTAGAGCTCAAAAGGATTTATATGAATTTATGAAAAAGAAAAACCCTACAAAAATCCCATCCGGCCAGTGGGCCGAAACCCACCAGCCGGCCCAGCCTCTCCCGCCTTCGGCCCGGCCTGCCCCGCACCCCAGCCACGCGTCGCCGATCCGCACCGCGCCCACGCCCCCGCATCCCGGCCACCCGCTCGCCCGCGTCACCGATAGGTGGGACCCACTGTCCGTCGTCCCGACACGACTCCGCCGTCTCCGATCGGGACACGCCGCCGCCGCCGCTGCCCCGCGCGTAACCGAGCCGGACTCCGCCCTCTGCGTCCGCCGTGGACTCTCGCCACCCGGGTATAAATGCGAGCGCGCCTCGACTTCCGTCCCAAGCGCGCGCCCGAAGCCGCGCAGGCGCAGCCTCCGCCGTGTACTTCACCGCCGGGGGTTCGAAGTCGCCGCCGTTCGTCGTCGTTCGCCTCCGCCGTGGTCGTTGCACGTCGCCACCGTCGTCCGCCGTCTCCACCGCCACCGGTGAGCCCGCCGCCGCCAGGCGCCATCGTCACCCTCGCCGTCGGCCCGCTCGCCGCAGCCGCCGCCCGTCGCCGCCGCGACCGCCGCGCCGCCTCGGCCCTCACCGTGCCTCGCACCGCCCGCCGCCAGCTGGACCGCACCGCGCGTCCGTGTCGCCGCCTTCCGTGGACGCCGCCCACCGTGAGCCGCCCCGGCCGACCAACCGGGCCCACCGTCGGCCGAGCCTGAGACGTGCGCGCGGGCGCCACGCCACTGCCCGACCGGCATGCCACGTCAGCCCTAATCCGACGTGTCGTGCCACGTCAGTGCCACGTGGCTGCCACCTCAGCACCCGAGGTCCCCCAGGTGCCACGTCACCGCCACGCCGGCTGCCCGTCGCCGGCCAAAGTCACCGCCACGCCGACCACCGCGCACACGTGTCACCACGTGGACGCCACGTCAGCCTCTGCCGCCCACGTTAGCAGCCGACCGCCCGCACTGTTCCGTGCGCCGAGCCCACCGTAGACCCAGCTCCCCGTGCACCCGGTCCACAGCACAGTGTCATTTTCTATTTTTCCCGATTTTCTGTAAATCCAATTTTTCCAAGAGCCCGTTCTCCCTCGTCCTAGCTCCGATTGACCCCGTTCTTTTTTCTAAATTCATCTAAAATTGAGCTCTACCTTTTGGTTCAGGTTTGAAAGTTTTTGGAGTTCATTTGAATTTTATTTGAATTTATTTTGTCTTTTCATCTCGTTTTCTCTCTCGTTAGATCGCGTGTTCGAAGGAGCGGAAGTTGGATTTGAAGATCAAGAGCCCTCATCTGAGCAAGGCCAAGGCAAGTCGTGTCCTTTGATCATGTTGAACCCAGTTTGCAATCTATTATTTAAATAGTTTGTTTTAAATTACATTGCATCGCTACTTTTATACAAACCTTGTAATTGGTAGTTATCACCTCAATTGAGTAATTCCCTCCTTGTTAAATTTGAGTGCCATGATGCCATTGTCACCATAGGTTGGGAAATTTAGTAGTGATGCTATATTACGATCACATTGGGGATGGTACGATTAGTATGCTTAGCCATGCTTTTATTATTGTTTGGGTTCATCATCACATGTGATTAATTAAATTGACTTAATGAGATATTGAATTGTGGTTGGTGCCATAATGAATCGTGGTTGGTGCCACCGTTATAAAATTTTGTGCCGTGACGTTGGTGCGTCATCGGCAGTGGTTATACAAAATTGGTTTTCACTCGGGCGAGTGATCGTGCAGTAAAGGGGGAAGTGTTGGAGCACTTCGTGGGATGTGGTAGTCTCGCCCGAGAACACTTAAGGACTTAACTTTGTGCGCCATTGATCTGAGTCTTACCGTGCAAACCACATGTCTGGTATGGGATAGACCTGGCTGATTAATTTGGGATGTTTCAATTTCAATCTCGCTGGGATGAACATGGTTGCTGATTTCCATGAGGCGCAAGGGGGGGGTGTGATGCGAAACCCTAGCGGGCGGGATTGGGTTGGAATTGAACATTATAAAGGCCTTGTTGTGATTTCCTTAGCGCGAGGCTAATCACATCGTGTGGGTACAATTGTGCAACCTCTGCAGAGTGTAAAAACTATTCGAATAGCCGCGTCCTCGGTCATAGACAATGCTCGGTGATTTCACACGAGGTATAGTTACTCTTTGAAAGTTTGTAGCTGGTCAGTGGATGGTTAATTCACTGTTGGTTTGGCTTGTGGATGGGATATCCATAAGCGGGTGGGTTTAGCTTGTGGATGGGAGGTCCATAAGTAGTTTACCTTAAATTCCTTTGATTATTCATTATTGTTTTATTTGCAATTCGCCTTCAATCTATGTATGATAATTTCAAATGCTGTTTTATGCAAATTAACCCTTACAGCCTTCCATTGGTAAGCTTTGCATACTATATTGCATCATTTGTTACAAACGACTTGCTGAGTACCAATGTACTCACGGCTTTACGCCTATGTTGCTCAGTTGAGGAAGAGGAGTGCTACCAGCAGGAGGTTCCAGGAGGCGAGTACTTCGACGACTACGCGTTCTAGGCTTCGCTCCCCACTCGATGGCCCGTGGGCATGTCGATTGGCCACTACGTTTATTTTGGATTTTCCGCTGCTAAGTTTTGTTAAGCCCCTAAGGCTATTGAGATTGTAAGCTTGACCATAAGGTCTCACTTTTGGATATTGATTATTAATTCGAGTTTCCCTTATTTAATATCGTGATTGTGGTGATGAATACCTCTATGTTTGACTGTGTGCACTAGCGTGATCCTGGACTAGTGCAGTATACACAGAGAGTCCGGATTTGCATATTCGGGTCTCGACAGGAGACGACCCGTTCGGGATGATCGGCTACTTCCACTACTACCTTGACGTGTGTGGTTGGATCGGCTTCTCCAACTCTTCTTCCGCTGCGCTGCGCGTCTAGTGTAACGATCCATGATCCCTCCTTAAGCATGATGTCCTTGTGTGCGCGGTAGAAAAGTTTTGTTTTCTGCTTCCGTAGCCTACGCGCATTCCTTTAGTGGTATCAGAGCCATCTTACTTAGTTTGCGATCTGGATCAGCGCATATGTTGATATGCGATAGTAGTAGATTGGATCTATTACAGTCTAGATCAGTCGGTTCATGTGATGAATCGGTGGTAGCACGGGTTGATGAGATCAATCGGTGAATAGGGGTTAGATGAGGCGCAGATTGTATCACTACTAGTGCCCTAGAGATTGTCTCGGATCGGCATAAGGTGGTTATGTCGAATACTAGTAGGATATGAATCTGATAGCCTCGGGCCAATGGAAAAACTAGTGTCCTAGAGAATGTCTCGGATCGGCATAAGGTGGTTATGTCGAATACTAGTAGGTAATGGATCTGATGGCCTCGGCCCAGTGGAAAAACTAGCGTCCTAGAGAATGTCTCGGATCGGCATAAGGTGGTTGTGCCGAATAGTTTTTCCATTGCAATTTCATAGATTGCTCCCCCCTCGACCCCCCCGCCCGCTGATCGGCCAGCGGGACCGCCGTGCGTACCCCCCTTGTATAGCGTCATGGGTTCACATCGTTAGGTAGAATGCGATTATACGTCTAACTTGTTTTTGCAGGGAATGCTGTGAATAGTATGGCCCTATAGCTTATTGGAATGTATGAGATGTATGTGATGCATGTAACATTCGTTCATGGCCTGCGTGTCATGATTATTTCAGCTATTGTTAGCTGTCTATATTGTATTTAACGACCTGCGTGTCGACCTTAATGCTTGAATCTATCTTTGTAATCTTCAATTTCTAGCTATTATAGGTAGTAGCCTAGTTTTGAGGTTACAAGCTTTCAAGCATGGTGGCCCTAAAGGAGTGATGTGGAGGATGGAGATCGTCTATGCCTAAATGGAGATGGATATCACCTTTTGGGCCATACTATTTCACAGTTAAATGTGTGTATCTGTGATGTTATCTATCTTATTCTTATGCAATGATATATATGATATGTTGCTTTGGTAGGATAGAATCCCTCATAAAAATTAGGTGTTTATGCCCTTCCATATGTTGCACCAAAAGATAATGATCACCGTATGGTAGGTCTACCAAAGTAGAGTGCCGTCGGTTATCATCATTATTTGGGGTAGATGTCGGACATCTACATGCAGAAGCATTTGGTTTACTTAACAAGGTTATCAAAACAGTTTTGGACCTTGGGGCATAGGTTGGGGCCGGGGCATACTGATGTCACCCAACAAGCAAGAGTCACATAGGGATGTGATTAGCAAGGTGTTGCTTACCCATGTCACTAGTTTTATAGCCGTGATGCCAAAGCTCACTAGGAATTAGTGAAATGAGGATCTTGACCCACTATGTAACTTAGAGGGAGTTTTGTTGCAAAACACATAGTGGGAGTCTTTTGTTAAATAGTTTAATAAAAGATGAACATAAACATAGTGCTAAACTTTGCATATTCTTGTGTTGTAGATCATGTCACTAACGCCGCATCCAAGACTTTTAATTTGCGATCTATTCTTGAGAAAGAAAAACTCAATGGAACAAACTTTATGGATTGGTATCGCAACTTGAGAATTGTTCTCAAGCAAGAGCGCAAGGAGTATGTCCTTGAGTCTCCTTACCCGATGACTTGCACGATAATGCTCATCTGCGGCTGCACGGAGAGCTTATGAGAAGCAAACGAATGATTGCCTTGATGTGAGCTGTCTCATGCTTGCCACAATGCCCTCTCGAGCTTGAAGCAATATGAGAACACAGATGCCTACAATATCATTGTGGGGTTACGTGGTATGTTTGAGAACCAAGCAAGGGTGAGAGGTTCAACACTTCAAAGTCCTTGTTTGCGTGCGAGCTTGCGAAGGAATCCCGTCACCCTCATGTGATTAAGATGATTGGCTACATTGAGAGTCTGGAAAGCTTGGTTTTCCCTTAGCCAAGAGTTGGCTACGATGTGATTCTCGATCGCGCCCCCGAGCTTTGAGCCATTCATACTGAACTATCACATGAACAACATGGACAAGACCTTGGCTGAGTTGCATGGGATGCTAAAAGCTGCCTAGGAAAGCATTAAGAAAAGCAGCAATCATGTGATGATGATGCAGAAAGGCAAGGGCAAGCCCAATATCAAGAAAGGCACGGTCAAAAGAAAGTTAGCTCCCGATGAGATCGCGAGCAGTTCTAAGGCCAAGCAAGTCAAGAAGGGCACTGCTCCTGATGCAAACTGTTACCACTATAAGCAATCAGGACATTGGAAAAGGAACTGCCCAAAGTACTTGGAGGATCTTGAGAAGAAGAAGGGAAGTACGACTTCCACTCCAGGTATAAATGTTATAGAAATCAATCTTGCTACTTCATCCACTGATTCTTGGGTATTTGATACCGGATCGGTTGCTCACATTTGCAAATCGTTGCAGGGGCTAAGAAGAAGTAGAAGTTTGAGGAGGAGCGAAGTGGATCTTTACGTTGGCAATGGAGCAAAAGTTGGTGCGGTGGCTGTTGGCAGCATGCCATTGTCTTTACCTTCAGGATTAGTTTTGGAATTGAATAATTGTTATTGTGTTCCATTTCTTTCCAAGAACATTATTTCTGCTTCATGTTTGCAAGCAGAAGGTTATGACTTTAGATCTGTGGACAATGGTTGTTCTCTTTATTTCAAAGATATGTTCTATTGTCATACTCCATTGGTGAATGGGTTATATGTTCTTAATCTTGAAGGGTCACCGGTCTATAACATTAATGCAAAGAGGCAACGTCCGAATGATTTGAATCCCACGTTTATTTGGCATTGTCGCTTAGGTCACATAAATGAGAAACGCATGGAGAAGCTCCATAGAGATGGTATTCTGCACTCATTTGATTTTGAATCATTTGAGACATGCGAATCTTGTTTACTTGGCAAGATGACAAAGGCACCTTTCACCGGTCAAGGTGAACGGGCAAGTGACTTGTTGGCACTCGTACATTCTGATGTATGTGGACCAATGAGCTCAACGACCAGAGATGGTTTTCGATACTTCATAACTTTTATCGATGACTTTAGTAGATATGGGTATATCTACCGATGAAGCATAAGTCTGAATCCTTTGAAAAGTTCAAAGAATTCCAAAATGAAGTGCAAAATCATTTAGGCAAGACAATCAAGTTTCTACGATCGATCGTGGAGGCGAGTATTTGAGCCATGAGTTTGGCAATCATCGAAGGATTGTGGAATTGTTCCACAATTGACTCGCCAGAACACCTCAATGGAATGGGGTATCGAACGAGAAATCGCACCTTATTAGATATGGTGCGCCCATGATGAGCCAAAGTGATCTTCCGTTGTCTTTTTGGGGTACGCTCTTGAAACAAGCGCGTTCACACTAAACAGGTTCCATCAAAATCGTGAGAAAAGACACCATATGAGATGTGGACGGGACAACGCCCTAGCTTGTCTTTTCTTAAGATTTGGGGATGTGAGGCTTATGTAAAACGTTTACAATCTGATAAGCTCACTCCTAAATCGATAAATGCTTCTTTATCGGGTATCCTAAGGAAACAAAAGGATATTACTTCTATAATCAAGAAGAAGGCAAAGTGTTTGTCGCCCGGCATGGTGTCTTCTTAGAGAAAGAGTTTCTCTCAAGAAGGGATAGGGGGAGCACGGTGCAACTTGAAGAAATTCGAGAAACACCTAAAAACGTTTCAGCTCCTCTGAGAACCACAACAGGATGAACAAACTGTTGAAGAACTGTTGTGGACACACCGCACCACGTAGGTCGAGAGGTCACGTCGTGCACCTGAGAGGTACATGTTCTTGACTACTCAACAACGGGACATATTGTTTTTAGACAACGATGAGCCTAAGACCTATGAAGAAGCGATGGTGGGACCAGACTCAGAGAAATGGCTTGAAGCCATGAGATCCGAAATATATGGTGGGACAACGATGAGCCTAAGACCTGAGGAGGTCTATATATATATGGTGGCGAGGGGCTGAGGTGTTAATGTGCTTCTGTTTCTCCCGAGCCAAACCCTAGCCGCCACCTCTCGAGCCAAACCCTAGCCGCTCACGAGTGCTAGTACACTCGCGATCGGCGTTTCAGCCCGGGACGTGTGGATACCGGTGGAGGCGCTGCTAGTTGCGGCGTTGATCGGCATCAACAACCTACAGATTGGATCTGTTCGTGGTGTGGTTGATCGCGTGGAGGAGACGACCCGTTCGGGACGATCGGCTACTTCCACTACTACCACGACGCGCGTGGTTGGATCGGCTTCTCCAACTCTTCTTCCGCTGCGCTGCGCGTCTAGTGGTAACGATCCATGATCCCTCTTTAAGCATGATGTCCTTGTGTGCGCGGTAGAAAAGTTTTGTTTTCTGCTTCCGTAGCCTACGCGCATTCCTTTAGTTCTCTATGTAGCATTTATTCGAAGTAAGCACAAACGATAAGGAAGAAGCAGATCTTGTGTTCGAAAATTATGCTGCGGACCGTGTGAAGCATATGATGTATCAAGCTCATGTTGATGCAGTCAAGGAGTACTATAGAAAACAAGGAGAGGATATTGACGACACGTTGGCACGTCCAAGGGAACTCCAGTATGAGCAATACTTGGATAGTAAGATTTGGTGGTGCAATGACATATTATGGCCACATCTTTGTCGTCATTGGTGCACCGAGCAATTCAAGACTAAACGGAAGAGAGGCCAGGAAGCACGGTTGAAATCTGACGATGTTGCTCAAAATCGAGGAGGTTCGCGACCATACGTGGAGACCCAACAATACCTGGTATGAATCAAGCTCTTCAGACCATGACAATTAACAAAACATGTCGCATTACAACTTATAACACTATTCAAGGCTATAACCTAGAGTTTCACCATGTTGTAGGAACACAAATATGGACCAGAGAAGGCTACTTGGCTAAACACATATGCTGTAATGAAATCAAGCATGAAGAATGTGGATAGTAGTGGTAGTAGTGGTCCAATCAGCAGCCAGAAAGCACAGAAATACATTGTAAGTGCACATCTATCCCTAACTGGATCCACAAGATATAAAATGGTTGTGTACTCATCGTAGTGCAGAGGTAGAGTAGATTTCTCCCTTTAATTTAATTCGCAGTTACTCTTAAACCAACCAAATCGGAATGTGTCTGTTTTCACCACTGTGAGGCATTGATTTCCCAACTACACAAGTAGGAGGAAATTAATGTTCTAGAGTAACTCTTAATTGGGTCACTTCAGAGGCAAATACATTTCCGTGTACACGAGGGAAAATAGTACACAATAGCTGTATACATGATGTGCAGGGAAAAACAATTGTTTTCTTCCAAACTTGAAAGGGAAAAGAGCACCATTTTAACCAAGAACAACTGTCTCTCTATGGTGATCAGTTCCAAGGAAATAGCAGCTAGTACACATTAAACATGATTTACAAGGAGATCTAACACAGCATGCATGATCAGTTCCAAAATTTTTTAGAGTTTTGGGTATGAAAATGTTTCCAAAGAGAAGTCAAATAGCTAGCTTCTAGATGCTGGAGAAGTCAAATTTTCAAAGAGAAGTTGGTAGCCCTTTTAGAGGTTGAATTTAAATTACTCCTTAGCTAAAGAGTAGTGGTACTCAAGGTTCACAAAAACCAGAACCAGTCTGCTGCTATAATACTGAGCTAATTTTCATTAACTATAACCAAAACCAGAACCAGTTCACATGGAATCATTAACTATAATAGTACTAAGCTAATTTTCCCTTTCTGAAATGTTACTTTTGTTCTAGGATGATTACTCTGCTGCTGCTATGGCTCAACACGAAGATGATTGGGAGCAGCGACCACTCGATGGAATCATATTGTACAACATCAATGGTGGCATGCCCCATGGCCGTGTACCAATAGGGAATGGTGCTATCAAGAAGGATGCTGTTCTAGCAGCTGCCAAATCAAGGAACATCAGGCCATCCAATTCTATCTCTTATCAAAATGTGATTCGACATAATCAAGAACTACTCCAGACGCAAGAAGTTCACCCATACTTGTGAGTTGTTTATGAGGCTAAACTAATCTTGAGTATATGTCAACCTGCAGCTAGCAAAAGCAGTAGCATATATAGCTACCTTCTTTTCACAATTTTATGCTGAATTAACAGGAACACTTAGATCCTTTTTTGTTGCTATGGTCTTTTGTGTAGTTATGAAAACTAGCTATCGTGCATGTTGTACAAGACATGATATTGTGGGATGTGTATTTAATATAGGACTGTGATAATTCAAACAACATTACAAGCCATTACAGCTTCTTCAACTCAAGTTGACATAATGTTTTCACCATGCAGCAAGGGACTGGGACTGGGCTTGGGACTAGATCCTCTCATGTGGGCTCACAACCGGATGACGGTGCTGTCGATGGTAACGTTGATGTAAACGACAGGGACAACTGCAGTGGCGACATTGATGGTGACAACAACCATGCTGCCATGTGATTTTCAGTGATATCTTGTAGTTCTTTTGACTAGCTGAACTTGAATGTAATGGAAATACAGACTTTTGTATGTGGTACTTGATTTTAGATGTCTTTTGGATGGATGAACCAATCTGGAGGTGAAGTTTATGAAATGTGTGAACATGAATCAATCTAGGGATTGTTTATGAAAACTGAACTTTTTATATGTTTGTTTAATTATATGTTTCTTGATTGATGCAAGGATGGTGTTGTGATTTAGATATCAATGCTTGATTGATGCAAGGATGGTGTTGGGATTGTTTGCTAATTCATTGTCGGCTGAAAAAATCTGTTATGTTAGTGCTTTCTGCCAATTTTGCTGACGGTTTAAACCGTCAGGCTATATTTCCTTGACGGTAACACAAATAGTCAATGCAATAAATTTTCCTGACGGTTTGACCCTCAGAAAAATTTATTTTTCTTGTGGGTCTGATTAATTTTGCTGACAACTTGGCCCCCTTAGAAAAATTAATTTTCCTGACGGTTTGGCCCCTGAGGAAAATTTTTTTTTCCGTGACGGTTAGTACCATCAAGTTAAATTATTTTGCCTGACGGTTTGGCCCCTCAGGAAAATGCAGTTTTCCGTGACGGGTAATACCGTCAGGTTAAATTTCCCTGACGGGTAACCGTTAGCCAAATTTAATTTTCCTTTCCAGCCAGCCCTGAGGGGTTTTGCCTGACGGGAACCCGTCAGGGAAATTTAACCTGACGGTTTTTTGTATTTTCCTGACGGTTTTGAACCGTGAGGGATGGTCCGTTTTCTAGCAGTGTACATTCCACTGATAATAATAGATGGTAGTAAATCATTTCTCAGGGACTATATAGACACTTTGTTAGTCTCTAAAGCTTTTAGAATATCATGGATCTTTTGTTAAACCTAAAGTAACCCACCACTATCGCAATTTCGTACCCCGCCGCAAATGCCAGACGTATTCGTTGTTGTTTAGCTCGTTGCTGCCAATGGCCAAAGGAATTCGATCGTAGTTAAGCACTAAACCATGTTAAAATTCCGCATGTGGACTTAAAAGAAACCAGAAATCAATATAAACATCTAGTTTTTAAACCTGGTTCTTCATTTCTCTCTCTCCCATCTCGCTTCGAGAATGAGACAAGAAATCACGAATGTAGTACACTCTAATTCTCTCGCGCCCGTCTCGCGCACCATCTGTCACTTTCCTTACTGCTCATCTCCTCCTTCTAAACACCACTTCTTCTGGCCACTATTATTTATTTTTAGCTAAAAACCATTAGATACAACTAAAAGACACCGATCGCAGCCAATACAAATCCCCTCTGTCTGGCCCTATCTCCTGTTAATCGAATTCACGCTATCGCAACTGCTAACGAATTCACGTTCCAACTGTTGAGTACTTGCACCCTCTCGATCTCCATGGAGATTGACATGCATGGTTAGCGTTGATCAAATAATTAGATCCAGATGTGTTCATACACTTAGCGTTGATCATAATGGCAGCCAAGGCCAATGCGCGCGGCCCAATTCGAGTTGCCTGTGTTTTTCCTTCTGTTAGGTCTGCGAATCTGGAACCAATGGCTGCAATAATATGTACAATACTACGACTGTTCTTTTGTGGCTGCAGCTTATGGCTTTTAGCTACGTCTTGTGACTTTTGACTATTCATGTGAGAGATTACAAAGTAACTGAAATCCACGTGTGGCTTTTACCGATATAAATGAAGTCGGTACAGTATATACCATAATTAACTAGTAAACCCCATCTTAAAAAGACACTTCGTTTAAAAGTTAGTTACTATAGAAAAGCCAAAAGTCACAAAAGAGCATGCCCACTAATTTGTCGTACATGCCATTTTGAATATTTATGAGTTTACCCTATATGTGTTTGGTATGCACAACCTCATATTTTCCTACAATCTAATATTCCCTATATTTGATTATCTAAGATTTTAATGTTTGATTGGTTTGAGAAAGACTATAAAATAGTCATTATAATAGTTTAAACATCTTATACTTTAAACCAACAAGCCCACAAATTTAAATTACAGTATTTAAAATTTGAAGCCACTGTTAGACCATGTGGCTAGGTTTATAATATTTTGGTGATAAATAATTGACAAGGGTTAAATTGTTATGATGAATATTTGGTGATTTTATTTAGCGATGTTATGCGAGGTGTGTAGTGCGTGCGTGAACTGATGTTGGTCAAGTTGGGATGAACTTGTGCCGGAAAAATATTGTTTGATCTTTGCATGTGCAGGTTGAGCATGGAGGCGATTGTGGTCGGTGACGAGGTGGACCGGAACTAGGATGGGGAGATCCGAGGTTCAGACGGTCAAGGAGGTCACGAGATGATCGGGCTCATGCTTGGGGCGCATGGAGATCAAAGGTAGATGATACGTGGAGAAGCTACTGGAGGAGCGGCGTGGAGAAAAAATACCGAGGAGAAAAAGAAGACGCGTTCTTTTTGGGCGGCGTGGTGACCGAGCGCCTTTCGTCGAGACAAGGAAAATTGAGGAGAAACAGGCGTTTTGAGCAGATCGTCCGTGATCGAAGAATCCTTATGGTGAACAGTGCCTGTGTTTTTCAATAAAAGTTTGTGAGTTTTTTTATTTCGCATTTATTATCATTTTTCTTGGTTTTTTGATTCCTATAAATTCTCCATGCATTGATCTACATTTAGGTAATTTTGTTGCTTACATACATGAATTATTTTTAATTAAAAAAATTGATTAAAAATTAAGAAAAAAACATGCACCCTGGCTGATCGATCGGAATTTCTAGCGCTACAGTACTTTGCTACAGTAACACTATAGTATTTGCTACAATGCGCTACAGTGATTTGCTACAGTACGCTACAGTGTTTTGCTACAGTAAAATCAGAAAAAAATATATTTTTTGTTATTTTTTTTGCATATTAAAGGGTAGAAAATCTTTAAAAAAAAGTTTCCGCTGTGCGCTGCAATCATTCACCCCCCCTCTGATTGCTATCAACGATCCTACAAGTGGTATCAGAGCAGGTTTATTTTTCTAATTGATCTTAACCGGTGATTAGAAAATATGTCGATGGATAGGTATTCCACAAAACCTTGTGTTTTCGATGGTGTTGATTTTCAGTATTGGAAAGCGAAGATGGAGGCATATATTCAAGCTCAAGGCTTTGTAATATGGGAGATGGTCTACAAGCCTTATCAAGTGCCCGAGAATGATCTTGTGTGTGTGCGAACATGGCACAAGTGGAGACAAATAGCAAGGCAAGAAACCTGATAATTCAAGGACTAGGAAGGAGTGATTTTGATCGTGTTGTGCATCTTAAATCCGCATATGAGGTATGGAAAGCATTATGTGATTATCATGAGGGTTCATCTACTATTAAATAGGTACGTCAAGACATGTACAAAAAGGATTACATGCGTTTTGAGATGAAATCTGGTGAATCAATAGATGATCTCTTTGCCCGCTTTAATAAAATTCTTAGTAACCTACGTCTTTGTTAATGTTACTTATCGATGCTGAAAATGCACGTCAATTACTTGGAGCATTAGATATGTCGATATGGGAGATGAAGGTTACATCCATTAGAGAATCTCTTGTCATGAGTACACTTACATTAGATGTACTTTATTCTAAATTGAAAACTCATGAATTAGATGTTTTGCTAGAAAAATAATGGTAATAAATCAATTGCTTTAGCTTCACAATCTAGCAAGTCTAATGGTGATAATTCTTCTACTAGCTATGATTTGTCTTCTTTGTCTTCACTAACCGATGAACAGCTAGAGCAACTCCCGGAAGATGTTTTGGAACTCCTCTCTACACGCTTCACAAGAGCCTTACAGAATGTGAGATCAAGAAAGAGAGGAAATTTTGGTCCTCAAAGGTGCTATGAGTGTGGTGATCTCAATCATATTCGTCCTAAATGTCCAAAGTTTCTAGCAAAATTTGTAAGGGAAGAAAATAAGAAGGAAGAAGAGATGGAGAAAGAAAAAAGGAAGAACAAAAAGAATGGCTATATAAATCGCAAGGTGGTGCATCGTGTTCTTGCGGCTCTTGAGCAAATTAATTTGAGTGATGTAGACACGGACAGCGAGGATGATACTCCCAAAGGCAAGAAAGATTTAACTGGGTTGTGTCTAATGGCAAGTAGCAAAAGCTCCACCGACAATGATGATCTTGACAGCGACAACTACAATGAGGTAGAACCTTCTTATGATGATTTAGCTAAAGCTGTTGCTAAACTTGGTACTTTGCTAGAAAAGAAAGATAAAAAGATTAAGAAATACGATATGTTGATTGAATCTCTAAATTCTGAAATTGCAAGACTTAGAGTTTTAATTCCTGATGATGAATCTTGTGAGTCTTGTCAAATTTTACATTCTGAGTTAGAGAATGCTAGGTCACTTAATGCTTTAAACATGGATCAACTTAGAGATGTAACAGCTAAATTTGATGAACTAAGGTTAGCACATGACTCTTGTGATGAAAAATTGAAATGTGCTAATGATGAAATTGGAAAGCTCAAGTTTAGTTCTTCTTCATGTTTAGAATCAAGTATTTCAAATGTTCATTCTAAAACTTGTTCTAAATGTGAATTATTAGAAACTAGACTTAACTCATCTCAAGAAACAATTCAACAGATGCTTTATCATGAGATATCTTCTTGCTCTAATTGTTCTAAGCTTAACACTGAAATAGAAGCTTTGACTAGACAACTTAATAATTTTGCTGAAAAAGAAAAATTGGCTCAGTCTAGTGCTTCTAAAAATCTTGTGAATGAACATGTTAAATGCACAACTTGTCCCACTCTAGCTAAAGAGAATGAGTACCTGAAAGACACTTTAGAGAGATTTTCTTTTGGAAAGAAAAATTTGAATATGATTCTAGACAAGTCAAAAATAAGTGTGAAAAATCATGGTTTAGGATTTAATTTTGTTGAGCATGCCAAGAATAATCCTCCTAAGGTTATTAAGTCTCTTGAACCCGGAAAAATTAAAGTGAAACTTGAACCAAATCAAACTGTGTTTAAATCAGCTGGTTTTGTGCAAAGTTCATCAAATAATAATGTAGGTACTAGCTCATCATCTCAAAAGAATTTTGGTTATGTTAAATTTCCTTGCACCTATTGTGGAAGGGATGGACACTTGAATGAATTTTGTTTTAGACGTGTCAAGAAAGAGAGAAAGGAAAGATTGAATGCTTTGAGACAAAAACATGCAATGTCTTTTGTTCCTAGAACTAATGTGAAAACTATGTTTTTTGAGAACTTTCATGATGGCTTTAAATCTGCTTCACATGCTAGATTGGGATTTAATGCAAATGATTCACGTTCTTTTCGGCATTCTAATCATCCACATGCACGTGATTTTGGTTCTAGCTTTGTTGCTCCTGCTCGTCGTGTGTCACAGTACTGGATTCCTAAATCTTATTTTACTAACCCCAATACTGTGAGACCAATTTTTCCTGTCATGTAAGAACAGCTGACAAGGATGGAGAACATGAGCTAAATTGGGTTCCATTGTTTTATAATCGCTTGATTGGAACACTTGATGGTTCTTCACTCCCTTGATGGTTTGCAAGAGATTTCACTTTTGAAAGACCATGTGGAAAAGGTGATGTTGTCTTACATCTTGTTAAATTCTCAAGTTGCTAATTTGCACATGAAATCGTTTGATACTTCTCGTTTTCCTCAATTGTGAATTAAGTTGGGAGTATTATATCTTATGGGATTATTCTAAGGGGGAGCTTGTTGTTTAAAAATTTCGGAAGCTTTGTTTATTATCCTTGTCAAATAACTCATCAAATCCAAGTCATTAAAATCAATTGAGTAGTAGAGCTCTCTTTATTATATCTATTCATATGTTGTGTAGCTTTGATCAGAACTGTTTATAGTTAAATTGCTACATTTGAATTAAAAGTATAACTTGGCGGAATACTTTGACTAGATTAATTATAGTTATTACTTTGCGATGTCCATCGAAAAATATTAGCCTGATTGTGAGTCTTATTTTAACTCTTGGTTATGAGGCTCGCATGTTTCATGTTCCAATTCTTATGATCACTCAATTTGGCATGTTATTAAAAAATATATATAAAGAAAAAATTGAAAAGATGTATGCTTCAAGCATGCCATGGTGAACAAAAAAAAGACACAAAAGTGCGCAAAATGAAAAGAAGTATGCTTCAAGCATGCCACCATCAAAAAAAAAGAGAAGAAAAGTATGTCATTTTGAAAAGAAGTATGCTACAAGCATGCCACATGCCTAAAAATTGAGTGTGGTGCAATAAGTTGTTACATGAGACTGCTAGCCCGTCTAGAGTTAAAATTTGCTTCACTTTTAGGTTTTTTTTTTTCGTTGTGATATCTCATTGTGCTCTCTATAATTGATTTGGTCTTTGTTGAGATGCCTGTCATTGATATAAATTGCTTAATCATATTGAAAATTTGTTTTGACATTGCTATGTGATATATGGCTTAATATGATCTAGATAGCTCTACTCAAAAATATGACTTGGTTGTGTTTTTAAACCAATGCAACGTGGCTTGGATAATCTACAAAGCTTCTAGATTTTTATTATCATTGCTCTTTCTTAGAATTATTCTTTTAAATTTTCTTGATGATTACATTGCCAAAGGGGGAGAAATTTGGTGTGCTTTGCGAGAAATTAAAGAGAATTTTGGGAAAATAAAATTGCCTCTCTTGTGTTGAGGGGGAGAGATTTGAGACTTATGGTTTAAAATGCTTTTTCGGCTTCAGTTCTTCACTTATATCTATTTGAAGCTAATTCATCATACAATTTTGTGGTGTTGTCAATGTATTCATCAAGGGGGAGATTGTTAGACCATGTGGCTAGGTTTATAATATTTTGGTGATGAATAATTGACAAGGGTTAAATTGTTATGATGAATATTTGGTGATTTTATTTAGCGATGTTATGCGAGGTGTGTAGTGCGTGCGTGAACTGATGTTGGTCAAGTTGGGATGAACTTGTGCCGGAAAAATATTGTTTGGTCTTTGCATGTGCAGGTTGAGCATGGAGGCGATTGTGGTCGGTGACGAGGTGGACCGGAACTAGGATGGGGAGATTCGAGGTTCAGACGGTCAAGGAGGTCACGAGATGATCGGGCTCATGCTTGGGGCGCATGGAGATCAAAGGTAGATGATACGTGGAGAAGCTACTGGAGGAGCGACGTGGAGAAAAAATACCGAGGAGAAAAAGAAGACGCGTTCTTTTTGGGCGGCGTGGTGACCGAGCGCCTTTCGTCGAGACAAGGAAAATTGAGGAGAAACAGGCGTTTTGAGCAGATCGTCCGTGATCGAAGAATCCTTATGGTGAACAGTGCCTATGTTTTTCAATAAAGTTTGTGAGTTTTTTTATTTCGCATTTATTATCCTTTTTCTTGGTTTTTTGATTCCTATAAATTCTTCATGCATTGATCTACATTTAGGTAATTTTGTTGCTTACATACATGAATTATTTTTAATTAAAAAAATTGATTAAAAATTAAGAAAAAAACATGCACCCTGGCTGATCGATCGGAATTTCTAGCGCCACAGCACTTGCTACAGTAACGCTACAGTATTTGCTACAGTGCGCTACAGTGATTTGCTACAGTACGCTACCGTGTTTTGCTACAGTAAAATCAGAAAACATATATTTTTGTTACTTTTTTTTTTGCATATTAAAGGGTAGAAAATCTTAAAAAAAGTTTCTGCTGTGCGCTGCAATCATTCACCCCCCTCTGATTGCTATCAACGATCCTACAGCCACAAAGGTTAACATTTATAAACTTTAAATTAATTTTTTAATTTTACAATTTCAATTCTCACAATTTAAAATTCCAACATTCTAAATTTCAATTTTAATGTTTGAAAAGTTCAAATTTAGGATTTTTTATATTTGAGAGTGTATTTTTTTTAAAAAAATCTAACATTTAATTGAAAGTGTCACACTAAATTAAAATTTAATCATTAAATTGGATTGTTTGAAAAATTGCATCAAAATTTAATTAAAATTGTTCTATGTTTTCGCATGCATAAAAAAAAATCTTGTCATCAGGCATTCATGCGCTCACCTGCCTTTCCTCCGGTTCGACCGACAGAAATTTCGCTGCAATTGCATCAATTTTATTTTGTGTCATCAGCCAAGCATCTGCCGTAATTGCTACCACAAAAATATTACATTTTGGACCCCCAGCAGCCGAATACATATTACAACTGTATCCCACCGTCTCTCTCCTCCAATTACTAATTTTGCTAAAAAAAAAAATGGATTGGGCAGGAGACAAATTGGGTTCTTTTCCACTCTTTGCTTTTAACTTACATTGTTACAGTAACTAGCTTAACTAGTTTCTAAACAGTATATGTTTTTAAAATGAGATCCATAGACAGGTTATAGTATACACTATATCAAATTCAGCTGTACCAACCAAGATTATATATAATTCTTTCTCTATTTGTACTCTATCTTACAAATAGTAAGAATTTAAAAACCATAAGCTAAAAACTAAAACCACATACTAACTTCACTGACTTCACCGGAGAGACTCCCCACTACCATTCCTTTTCCTCCTTCCCCTGTTCATCTCCTTTCACTGTCATTTCCTCCAAACAAGAATAAGTCGCTTCGCTCCTCCCAATCTTATTTTATTTTGCTGCAATTGCATCAATTTTATTTTGTGTAATCAGCCAAACATCTGCCGTAATTGCTACCACAAAAATATTATATTTTAGACCCCAGCAGCCGAATACATACTGTATCCCACCGTCTCTCTCCTCCAATTACTCATTTTGCCAAACACAAAAAAAAAAGGATTGGGCAGAGACAAAGTGGGTTCTTTTTCACTGTCTTCGCTTTTGCCTTTTATTGCTACAGTAGCTAACTTTTAAACAGTATATTTTTAAAGTAAGATTTACATATAGATTATAGTATACACTTGACCAACCAAAATCGCATACAATTTTTTTTCTCTTCATACTATATAATTTTTTTCTCTTCGTTCTATCTCTTTCGATCTATCAGAATTCAAAAACCATAAGCTAAAAACTAAAACCACGGGCTAACTTCACTCTCTTCACTGGAGAGACTCCCACCACCATTACTTTCCCTCCTTCCCCTGTTCGTCTCCTTCCACTGTCATTTCCTCCAAACAAGAATAAGTCGCTTCTCTCCTCCCAAACTCAACCAAAAACACAAAATTAAACCCTGCATGTTATCCCATTGCAATCCTCATCACACAAACATTTTATTCCTTCAAGAACATTTCGCATGCACGGCCATTTGAGCGAGTTTTGAGAGAAAGGAGGACAAGTAGCAGGGACGCTGGACTGCCGGCGCTGCTCAGCTTGTGCCCGAGCGCACGCTGCGCGGGCATGATGACCTGTGGCACGGCGCATGCCGGCAGCACGAGGCCAAGTCTAGTCGACCGGGAAGGCAGCGCAGAGGAGGGCGGAGCTGGCGCAACGTGGCCTACAGAATGGCAGCGGTGGCTGCGAGTGGGTGCTCCTCGAAGAGGACAACGACGCTGGCGTAGGCCATGGCGAGCTGCAGCCATGGAGCGCACGGCGCGGCGCAGGTCATACCGAGATAGCTGAGAGTGCAGCTGGAGGGAGGCGCTGTGGTGGCCAAGACAGGAGGAGCGCGCGTAGCCGCCGGCCGAGACCGATGAAAGCCAGTGGCCGTGTTGTCTTCACCTCTGACTTCCCTTGCCGGCAATAATGAAAACTTAGCACATGCACTCAATAAAACTCAATGAACTTCAAAGAGATTTTTGGTGCTGCCCTGGTACTGCTTTTCCATGGCTCTATTGCTCTTTAAATAGGTACATGTATGGAATACAAAACCGGTTCAAAACCGAGTCCGTGTCCACCACGGCTCAAAAGATTTGGTATGAGTATTCTGGACTCAAACCGAATACAGATTGCTAACCAAAAACAGAAGGTATTGTACAAAAAAACGAAATCCTGAACCGAGCTAGATTATCCAACAATATCCCCCTAATTCTTGCTCGGTTTACTTGACCTTGACGACGCCAATCTTCTCGCGCAATTCGCAGAACTTGGCGCGTCCGAGTGACTTAGTTAGAATGTCAGCGAGCTGTTCTTGAGAGCTCGTGAAATCCAAGCATATCTTCCCGCTGTCCAGACATTCACGGATGAAATGGAATTTAGTATCGATATGCTTGCTTCTGTCGTGAAGGACAAGATTCTTGCTTAAGGCGATCGCGGACATGTTATCCATCTTCAATTGTGGCGGCTGAAGCTTGGTGCCGATCACGTCGCCTAGCAGCCGCGAGAGCCACACCGCTTGGCATGCTGCCGCCGCGCCCGTGATGTATTCCTCTTCGCAAGAGGAGAGCGCTACCACCTTTTGCTTCTGGGATTGCCAAGAGATTGGCATTTCACCGAGAAAGAAGATGATCCCGGTGGTGCTCTTCCGTCATCCACATCTCCCCCCAAGTCGCTGTCACTATAGCCCATTAGTGAATGTCACCGTTCGAACGCTTGGAGTAGATGATGCCGTAGTCAATCGTGCCGGAGATGTACCGGAGCAAATGCTTGACGGCGACGAGGTATTCCTGTTGGGGCTTCTCCATGAATCTGCTCACGTAGCCCACGGCAAAAGCGATGTCGGGCCGTGTATGCACCAAGTACCGCAAGCTTTCCACCAAGCTGCGATACATCGTTGAGTCCACCTCCGGCGTGGCACTGTTCTTGGACAGCTTCAGACGCACCTCCATGGGCGTCTGGCACGCATTGCAGCCTTCAAGCTGCACTTTTTCAAGCGGCTTGCGTGCGTACGCCGCCTGACACAACATGATGGCGTCCCAACTCTGCTTCACCTCGATCCCGAGGTAGTATGAGAGCAACCCCAGGTCGCTCATGTGGAAGAGCCGACGCATCTCACCCTTGAACGTGTTGATGTCCTCCGAGCGTGATCCCATGATGATGAGATCGTCGACGTAGACGCCCACCACCACGTGTGACGTCGCGACGCCCCTTGTGTACATAACATGCTCACTGGCACACCGGGTGAAGCCGAGGTCGCGGAGGCTGCTGTCGAGCTTAACATTCCAAGCGCGCGGTGCTTGACGAAGTCCGTACAAGGCCTTTCGCAGCCTCAGCACCTTCTCTTCATGCCCAGCCACAACGAAACCTGGCGGTTGCCGGACGTACACCTCTTCGCTCAGGTCACCATTGAGAAACGCAAACTTGACATCCATGTGATGCACAAGCCAACCTTCCCGAGCTGCCACAGCGAGCAACATCCGCACCGACTGCATCCGAGCAACAGGCACGAAGACCTCATCGTAGTTGATCCCCTGTTGCTGGACGTAACCTTTCGCCACAAGTCTTGCCTTGTGTTTGACGATGGCTCCCCGTTCGTCGTGCTTCAGTTTGAAGACCCCGCCGTGCCAATTGGGCGATGGCACGAAGGCAAGTCGACAGCGTCCACGTCATCGTTCGCTCGATCGATGCCATCTCCTCGATCATCGCCTTCCGCCAGCATTCCTCGCCATGAGCCTCTTCGAACGTGGCAGGCTCATCGCCCATGGCGAGCAGCAGATCATCCCATATCTCCCGCTCTGCCAGTCCTGGAGTTGTTGCCGGGCCGAGGATGTTCTCCAGTATCCTGAACCGGAGCGGGGTGTCATCATCATGTTCATCGTCGAGGTCTAGGTCCCCGCTCGGTGGTGAAATGAACTCAATCTGCTCTACAGGGATTGGGGTTGACAGTGGCGTGCGGGGCTCAGACCCGCATGTGGGCGTCACTGCACCGGGGGTCACATGTGCTGTCAGTGTCTCGCTGCCCGGCGCGGCGTCGTGCGCTACGTCCTGCACTCCCATGTCATGGTGAATCGTCACCGTCATTTGGTCGATGTGAAACGGTTCCGAGTCCGCCGCGCTTGAGTCTTCGTCATGCTTGCTCCAGTCCCAGGCTCTTGCTTCATCAAACACTGCATCACGCAATATGACCACACGTTTGGTGTTCGGATTGTAGAACCTGTATGCCTTGGAGCCCGGCTCGTACCTGATGAACACCATCGGCATACTGCGATCCTCGAGCTTGCGCTGATGGCCGCCAATGTTTTTCACATGTGCGACGCAGCCAAATGTGCGGAAGAAATGCACGGGTGGCTTGTGACCGTACCACACTTCGAATGGCGTCATCCCCTCGGCACTCCTCGTCGGCACGTGGTTCAGGATGAAAACGGCCGTCGTGACCGCCTCCCCCCAAACCCAGCCAGGCATGCGCATTGCCTTGAGCATGCTTCGCGCCATGCCCAGCACGGTCTGGTTGCGCCGCTCCACCATGCCGTTCTGCTGCGGAGTATACGGCACAGTGAGATAGTGCTGGATGCCCTGCTCGGCGCAATAGTCACTGAACATCCGTGCCGTGAACTCGCCGCCATGATTTGTGCGGAGCGTGCCCAGCTTCCTTCCTGCTTCTGCCTTCGCTCGAGCTTGAAGATGAATTATCGTCGCTACGGCCTCATCTTATGACCCCAGTAGCACAATCCACATGAACCTGTTCTTGTCGTCGACGACAAGAAGGAAGAGCTGTTTGCCGCCGGGCGTCTTCTGGGTGATGGGCCTGCACAAGTCAGCGTGAACCAACTCCAGCAGGTTCTTGACTCAGTACACGCTTGCCGCCGGGAATGGGTGCCTCCTTTGCTTGCCAGCAAGACAGCTCTCGCAGACCTGGTCGACGTGGTCGATCTGCGGGAGCCCGCGCACCAGCTCCCCCTACGCGAGCTGCTTGAGCCCCTGAAAGCCGAGGTGGCCGTACCTAGCATGCCATTGCCAGGCCGCTTCGCTACTCCGCGCGGCGAGGCACACCGGCTTGCCGATGTCAAGGTCGAGGACGTAGAGCCGGTTTGGCGAGCGCTGCACCTTCGCCATCAGCCACCGCCGTTGGTCAGATCCTGAGAATCCCATCCTCGATTAGGATCTTGAAGCCGTCCTCATCCAGTTGCCCGAGGCTGACTATGTTCGCCGTCAACTTGGGGATGTGGTAGACGCCGCCGAGGTCTTGGTGCTCCCCATTCTTGCAGTTGAGGAGCACCGTGCCACGCCCTTCGATGCTGACGACGGAGCCATCCCTGAATCGGGCAGTACCGCGGATCCCCGTGTCAAGCTCGGCGAAGGCGGATTTCACCCCTGTCATATGATTCGTCGCGCCAGTGTCGAGAATCCACCGGGTGTAGTCGTCGACGCCCTTCTCGCTGAGCTGGACAAATAGCTTCTCTTCCTCGAGGTGGATCAAGGAAGAGTTAGCCGGCGATGCAGGTGCTAGTGGAGAATCGGTGTTGAGAATCCACCGGGTGCAATCACCGACGCCCTTTCCGTCGAGCTGGACGAACAGCTCTTCTTCCTCGAGCTAGATTAAAGAGGATTCCGCCAACGGTGCAGACGCCAGTGGAGAGTGAGGATTGGGGAAGGACGGAGCAGGCGCAAGTGGAGGTGGTGCGTTGATTGTCGCCGTTGCCACCAATAAGGTGGGCTCTGTCTTCTCCTCGACTTGGACTGTATGGGCCACCTCGTCACGTTTCTTCTTCCAACATTCACGGGCCCAATGTCCGGTCTTCCCACAATATCGGCATTGATCCCTGCCGATTGAGTTGGCGCCATTACCGCTGCTGCCTGGAGCTTTGGGTGGCCTGGAACCACCGCGTGAGCCACCTTCCTTGCCACACCCCGGGCCGCGTCCCTCTTCTCTGGTTCGACAACGACCCCTTGGGCTATCTTGAAGGCCCCTCGCCAGAGAGCTGCATCTTCGCCGCCACGTGTGCGATCAGCTCATCCTCGGTGAGATTCAAGCTAGCGATGGAGCCACCGCCAAGACCAAGTCGCTCCTCCACAGACTTGAGCCGGCCGATGAGCTCCTCGACGGAGATCTCGCTTAGGTCGAGGAGGGTCTCGATCGCCATGGCAATTTGTGCGTATCTTGGCGGGAGTGCCTGGAGGAACTTGCGGACGATCTCTTCCTCCGTGCAGCCATCATTGAGGACCACAAGCTGATGCGCGATCCTGTTGATTCGGACGCCGAACTCATCCACCGTCTCACCGTCGCGGAACTTGAGCCCATCAAATTCGCGCCGGAGAGTGTTTGCTTTCGCCTTGCGCACACGCTCCACGCCGACATGCATGGTGCTGATCGCGTCCCACGCGATCTTGGCGGTCACCTTGCTGGCGATGGCTCCCATCAACTCCGCCGGGACTGCCTTGGCGATGACCTCCAGCGCCATACGATCCTCGACGTAGTCGGTGGTGCCGACGCTCACCGCGTTCCACAGGCCGCGCGCCTACAGCATCACGCGCATGAGCGCCGCCTAGTCGAAGTAGTTGGTCTTCGTGAGCGTCGGGAACGCCCCGCTGGTGCTGACCTCCTTGGTGACCCGATGGATCACCAGACCGCGCTCCGCTCCGCCGCTGCCACCGCTCCCCGATGGCGGCGTCGTCTCCCCATGAGACTGCCGTGGCGGCGAAGCCGATCGATGACGCGGCATGTCACTTACACGATCGCTTGATCACGCTCCCGGGGCCGATCTGGCTCTGATACCAAATGTTATCTTCACCTCCGACTTCCCTTGCCAGCAATGATGAAAACTTAGCACACGCACTTAATAAAACTCAATGAACTTCAAAGAGATTTTTGGTGCTGCCCTGGTACTGCTTTTCCATGGTTCTATTGCTCTTTAAATAGGTACATGTATGAGTATTCTGGACTCAAACCGAATACAGATTGCTAACCAAAAACAGAAGGTATTGTACAGAAAAACGAAATCCTGAACCGAGCTAGATTATCCAACAGGCTGACGGTGCGGTCCAGCGTAAGGCGGCCGGATTTGGCGTGGCTTGGCCGGGAGAAGATAGCAGCAGCAAGTCGTCGGTGGAAGAAGAAGAAGAAGAAGAAGAAGAAGAAGAAGAAGAAGAAGAAGAAGAAGAAGAAGAAGAAGAAGGACAGAAGAAAGGAGGAGGAGGAGAAGAAGAAGAGGAAGAGAGGAGAGCAGGTGCTGCTGGTGGAAGAAACAAAATGGGAGAAGATGAGAAGAGAGGAGCAGTGGCCATTCGGTGAAGAAGAGAAAGAGGAAGAATGGAAATGGGAGAAGGGAAAGAAGAAAGGAAGAAGCTGGAGGGAGCCGTCGGTGGTAGAAGAAAGAAAAAAGAAAAGAGGAAGAGAGGTAAGAGATGGGGAAGAAGGAAAGAGAGAGGCGCTAGAGGGAATCGGCAAATGAAGGAAAGAATGGAGAAGAGAGAGGAAGAGCAGGAGTAAGTGGAAGGAAAAAGAAAATGGAGAAGAGGAGGGAGAAGAACAGGTGTTCCGTGGAAAGAAAAAGGAGCTCATCATCGGAGACGTTGGAACGTGGTTGCGAGCTCGCCGATGTCTAGAATGATGCTCTCGTTCCTAGCGATTCAGATAGCTAGAAGCTTGGAGAATGAACGAAAATGAATTGAGGTGTGAGTTGAAGAGCTAACGCAATAGGAAATTTAAATAGCCAAGAGATTTTAAGGGGAGAGCAGGCCTGTCGTGCGCGGCCACGGCGAGAAATCGCAAGCTCATGCGACCAATTACGGCGCGGGGCTGCGTGCCGCGAATAGCACATACAAGGATGCGGCAAGCCGGGGGAGGCGACGTGGCGCGCAAGGCCTGCGGTGTGGGTGCAACGAAAGGGTGAGGGATGAGCTGAGGCGGAGTCACGAGTGAGCCCAAGGCACGGACATGGTGGCGCTTGGCACCGGCGTAATGTGGACAAAGCCATCGATCTGACGTGCAGGCCTGGCGCGTTAGCGAGAGAGAGAAAGGTCCTGACAGCAACGGCAATTAAGTGAATGGAGAGAATGTCATGTCCCTAGTTTTAGATTAAATTTTGTGCGTACTTAGCTGAGTCTAAGGTAATCGCCCGTTAGAAAATTCACTGTGGTTACATCCATTTTTATTTTGCATGCAAACCAATTCAATATTTGCATTGAGAACCCTAGAAACCAAAAATAAATCCCAACTTAACCCCACCACCCCTCTCGACCAATCCTTATTTTTGCTTAAAAAAGAGAAGAAGAACATGCAACAGACAAAAGCTGCCCACTGCCATTTCTTCCCCACTCATTCACTCCCCTCCGCTCATTCCCCCTCACCACTGCTATTTCTCTCCCTTCTTTCCTGTACTCTCTTTCCTCTGCCATTTCTCCCAAAACCAAGAAACAAATTCCCAAGCCTTTTTCTCTCCTTCCAATCTCAACCAAAAGCAAAGAATCAAACCATGCATGCCATAACAATGCGTTCCTCATCATACAAGCATCCCATTCATCCAAGAATTTTTTGCATGCACTGCCGTTTAAGCGAGTTCCCGAGAGGGGAGAAGAGCAGTAAGAGTGATAGACCATCAGCCCATGCAGCCACGGTGATGGCTTGTGGCTGGCACGGCGCTGTATCATCCTAAATTCAAAGATTTTAAAAAATGAGTAAAATTTAAAGCTTTTTGTTGCATCTTACTTCCTTGACTTTTGTTTGGAGTTCCTTTGGAAAAATGACTTTGAATGCAAATTTTTGAAAAATAATTATACAATTGGTAAAATTTAATTTGAACTAAAAGCCAAATCTGAAAAGATGATCCACAAAGTGGCATAAGAGAATTCATAGTAGAAACCATTTCAAAAACTTAAAAATAAGTTCATGGTGCTGGAAATAAAAATTTGAACATGTTTCTAAAATTCATCAAATTAAAATAGTGTATGTTGCATAAAATAGTAGCCTTCATAGTTTTTTGTGAAAAATCTAAGGCAGATAAAATTCTAGAAAATTATAAAATAATCTACACTATATCAAGAGCATCCACAAAAATTGTCATAATTTGTGGAGCTCATTTGCTATGCCAAAAAAATTCCTCAAACATCTCAGCCGTTTTCTTCACTTATCCTTTCCGCTTCCTACTTTGTGAAGGCATATTTATGAAGTTTGCACCTTCTCACTGCTCATTTAAATCTCATCGCTGATGAGTGGGACCATACCTCACCTGTTAGGATGGCTCCCCTACACTCGTTGGCATGCCGGGCCCGCATGTCAGTGGTCTTCATCCACCTTTTGCGCCTGCACCAGCTCCACCATGGTAGTGCCGATGGATTTTGATGCCGTGCCCACACCTTCGCTACTGCCCACACCAACTCATCACCTTGATTCGATGCATCCCTTCCCCCTTGTCTTCGTCTATACATCACACTCTGCGGAGAAGAACCGAGCCACTCTATCTCTCTACCATGATCACGAGAACTCGTGAGCCAACCTCGACCGTCTCATGCCTACAAAACCATCTCGACCGCGTCACCGCCTTTCTTATCTCACCCTAATCTTATTTCCACGAGAAGCCGAGCTTCTAGCTCCTCGTTTCATCAGGAACATTCATGTTTTCCTTAGCGCCGGCAAGCGTGTCTGCCATAGCCACCGTGGTGACTGGTTTTTTTCCTTAAGCGTAAGTGGTATTTCTTAACTATTGGATCGACATCCTATCAAATGTTGCATCAATTAATCTCTGTACAAAATCAATTGCCACAAAAATCGAATTTGAATTAAGAAAAAAAATAGTTTATTTAATTATTGTCCTGTTCATAATCGAGTTCGGTTCCGGTTCTATGAAATCCTAAGTCCTAACTCCTAACTGCATCCACGTGATCCACGTGATGTCTGCAGTGTTTACATTTTGTCCTATGCTGCAATAATAGAGCCCTATGCTGCAATAATAGAACCAGTGTCTACATGTGATGTCTGCAGTTTTTACATGTGATCCGTAAGGGTATACACGCTGGTTCGCTCAGTATAAAAAGGAAAGCATGCAGTTGCATTAGAGCCCTATGCTGCAATAATAGAGCAGAAAAAAATGACGAGGCTCTCAAAGCTACAAGCTCTGTCCCTAGTAGTGCTCTTTGTTCTCCGCTTTTCGCTGCAATTGCAATGGTCTCACGGGCTTGATCAGCAGGACGAACCAAGACATGTAAGCCGCCATTACCATCTTCATCAATCTTGCTAATTAACGAAGCACAATAATGCATGTTTATCAATCTTGCAATTAATGGTCGCCAGATATACGTCGTCTACCTCGGGGAGAGACGACACGAAGATGCAGATCTCATCACTGCTTCACACCACGACATGCTCGCTTCCATTCTCGGAAGGTATGGAGTCCCTCTGCACCGCTACTGCTCGAGACAGAGCATCTTCGATCTCTACTTTCATGATTATGTGGCAGAAAAGTTGTTAAAAAGGCAACAACATGGAAGTACTTTTGATGATAACTCTACTAATATAATTTTATTGTCAGTAGTCTTACATACTTTTGTCTATGTATACGTTAGTGATAAAATGTTTTAAAAGGTTGACTGCACATATTCTAGGACGACGTGCATCTATTTTGGACTAGAGTATGTATCACTATTGGTATAGGTATAAGTAGAAAAATGTTGCTGAAATACACCTTTGCTTTTCATGGAGGCCTCATATTTCAAAACAAGATGGTACGCAAAATGAATTGGGGAGAGTTTTTAATTAAGATGTCTTGGCATAAGAGCATAACTATAAATTATATATAGGCACGAATGTTGAAATTAAATAAAGAATTTTAGTAAAATTTGCCTTAGAACGATCTGATAGGAAATTTGCCAATAAACAAGATATGGTAAGGCAACAAAACTTGACCACTACTTGTAAGTAAACATGCTTGAATACATGTGCTTACTCCTCTGTTTAAGTCGTTGCATCCCTTTGTATGAAGGTACTACACAACTTGCAAATATGAACTTATTTTAACTCTCATATACCTTCAGATCTCTAACATCTTGTCCCACTAAGTTTAATATATAACTTTCCATTTCTTGTAGTAAACTTTGATGTCTAAGTCTTGTAAATCTTTATGTATACTCACACATTCATATACATGAAGAGGCACCTTTGCTTCTTTTTAATGTAGAATTCTTTGTATCAAAATAAACAGATAATGACACATTTGAGCTGTTTACATTGTACTGATGTGATGCTTTTGTGGAAAAATGTGGCATCTCACAATATATTATTCCCAAGAATGCTGTAAGTTTCACCTGGATTGATTTTGTGAAATTAGGTTGTTATGTTTCTAATATTTAATTTTAGTGTAGATGAGAATGTGCTTCTGCAACATTTCTTGATTTGAAGCGGATACTGCATGAGTATAATGCCATCTGACTTCAAACATGTCACTATAGGATGCAGGTTGCTGCTTCTTGTTAAGGATGCTAGGTGAACAAATAGATGACAACATACAGATTTGCTGTCTCTTTTGTACATTTTGGCATGTTAGCACTGACACAAACTAAATTGTTGGGAGGGAAGAATAGGTTTTTAGATATTGTTCTTAAGTCATATCTTAGATATTCAGTTCATCACGCCATTATCTATCCTGTTGTATGAGTAGCGTTAGCACGGGCACACTACTAGTAATCTGAAACAGAAGAAGTGATTAAAATGACAGTAAGGGAAACTCCTCGCAAAAAAGGGGAATTGTATAAAATTCTCTTCTGTATATGTATATGTATATGTATATGTATATGTATATGTATATGTATATGTATATGCATATGCATATGTATATGTATATGTATATGTATATGTATATGTATATGTATATGTATATGTATATGTATATGTATATGTATATGTATATGTATATGTATATGTATATGTATATATGGGTGGGTTCTTTTAGACTGATGGCTTATGGCTTAAATATTTGAATTCTGTCTGTTCGCGAGAGGCAGTACACAGAGGAAAATAGTCACATGTGATTTTGGTCGGTACAGCTAAACTCAGTACACTTTTTACTATAATTTTTCTATTGACCCTGGCTTAAAAAAAGCACCGTTTAAAAGCTAGTTACTATAAATAGGACAAACATAAGCCACAAATAAGCTGAAACGGACCCAGCCTGTATGTATATATCTTAGCATTACCCAAGTTGATTAATGTACTACAATTTTATGGTTTTGAAGCAAGGAGGAGGCTCTTGAGTCGATTGTCTATAGCTACAAATACAGTTTCTCAGGCTTTTCTGCAAGGCTCACAAAATCACAAGCGAGAAAGATACAAGGTAATTGATTCTCTAATTATAGCCAGGGTTAAATCATTCGGTTTTAGAAAATTTTCGAAGGTCATCGAGAGGAATGAAAGAACGAAATTTTGTTCGTTTCGTTCAAAAACAGACAAAAATTTCAAATATCATTTGAATTTTGATGGAATTTAACCAGATTTTGGACAAAATCTGAACAAATTTCTAATATGGCCAAATTCGGCCAAATTTTGGCTGAATAAAACTTGTTTCGGAGGATCCTGAAAGGGGCAAAATTTCAGACGAAACGATGAACCCTGATTATAGCTAGTTGCTTGGTTATCGCACTATGATAACAATCATTGAGAGAATGACGGATTGTTGTTTTCGTTACATATATAGCACTTCCTGGTGTGGTGAGCGTGCGGAAGAATCAGATCCACCGTATGCATACGACTCGAAGCTGGGATTTCCTTGGGATGAACTACAGCCAGCCAAACGGGCTACATGCAAAAGCAAAAAATGGAGATGGCATCATTATCAGTGTCCTTGACTCAGGTTATTATTCCGTTGATAAATAAATACTACTACATCGTCCGTTCCAAAGTAGATATCATTTTAGAACAGAGATAGTCAAAACAATTAAAACTTTGATAACCACCATTGGAGTAATACTACTACATTGACCATTCCAAAGTAGATGTCGTTTTAGCATACAAACAGTCAAAACAATTAAAATTTTGATAACCACCGTTGGAGTGTTAGATCGGACTCTGGCCGTATGTCTAGGTCTAATTGGGTTTACTTCTCGGGCCATAGTTCTAAATGAGCTGAACACAACTAAACCCACGAAGAACAGACTTATAAGTAGTATTAGGCATTCTCTCCCTAAAAGACTAATCCAATGGATGAAGTCTCTCTCACACTTATAAGTTGTGCTTCTTCTTTTCCCATAACCAATGTGATACTATTCCCAACAATCTCCCCCTCACATATTGGTTGTACACTTTTGTAGCCATGAGGTCCAAGGAGATGTTAGGTGCTTGAGCTCTGATACCAATTGTTAGATTGGATCTTGGCCGTATGCCTAGATCCAACTGGGCTTACTCCGCGGGCCACATGTTTAAACTGGTTGAACACAACTAAACCCACAGAGCAACAGACTTACAAGTAGTATTAGGCATTCTCCCCCCCCAAATGACTAATATTTTGGGTGAGGTCTCCCTCACATTTATAGGTTATACTTTTTCTTTTTCCACAACCAATGTGGCACTATTCCCAACATTCTCCTTCTCAGACATTGGTCTAGTCTTTTGGGGGAGAAAGCCCAATACCACTTTTAAGTCTGTTGCTTCCCGGAGACATTGGTCTAGTCTTTTAGGGGAGAGGTCCAACATCACTTGTAAGTCTGTTGCTTCGTAAGCTCACTCCCCCTCACACATTGCTAGATCAGATCCTGTTCGTATGCCTAGGTCCAACTGGATTTACTCCCCAGACCACAAGTCCAAAAGGGTTGAACACAACTAAACTCATGAAGCAACAGACTTATAAGTGATATTGAGCCTTCTTTTCCTAAAAGACTAGTCCAATGAGTGAGGTCTTCCTCACACATATAAATTGTATATCTTCTTTTCTCATAACTAATGTGAGACTATCCCGAATATGGAGTACATGTTTCAGGTATTTGGCCAGAGTCGCAAAGCTTTGCTGACGATGGCTATGGACCCCCTCCTTCCAAATGGAAGGGAATCTGCCAAGCCGGCATCTCATTCGGCCCCCACAATTGCAACCGGAAGCTCATCGGCGCGCGGTGGTATGCTGAAGGCGACGTCGATAAAAGCTTGTTCATAGGAGAGTTCAAGTCTCCAAGGGACGCCAATGGACACGGCACCCACACAGCCTCGACGGCCAGCGGCAACATCATCCACAACGCCAGCTTTCGCGGGCTGGCAGTCGGGACCACTCGCGGGGGTGCACCTCGCGCCCGGATAGCCGTGTACAAGGTTTGTTGGGGTGCATACCTGAGCCTGAGTGAACCTCAGTGCTCTAATGCAGGCATGCTGAAAGCCATGGACGACGCCGTTCATGACGGTGTTGACGTCCTGTCTCTATCGTTCAGTGGCCCGACGGCGCCTCCAGGAGCATTGCACGCCATCGTGAACGGCATCACTGTCGTGTACTCAGCTGGAAACAATGGACCTACCACGCAAACTGTGGAGAACTCGTCGCCATGGCTACTCACCGTTTCAGCAACCACGGTTGATCGACAGTTCCCCACGGCTATACTCTCGGGAACAACCAGAAGCTTGTGGTATGTTCTGTGAACTTATAGCGACCACCTACCACCGCCGATAGTAACATTCCACCGTGTGTCGGGACTCGCATTACCTTCCCGATGCCCACTGTGCACACCGGCATTACTGTACAGCCAGGCATCCAAGGAAGAATTGGGTTTCTTTTGTGCGTAAAGCCAGGTTTTAAATAAGACATAGGCTAGTTTCCAAACATCATCTAGCATTTTGACTAAACCAGTTTTCTTAACAGAAAAGGCTTTTGTGTTTTCTCTTTTCCTGTTTTTCATTTGGCAAGTACCTTGATTTTTCGTACCTGTGTTGTGAGATGTTTGTTCGTTGGTTGTTATTCATTTTCGTTCCTGCGTTGTAAAACGTTTGTCCGTTGGTTGTTACTCCTTCTATCTTTTGACACACAAGCCTTTTATGTGTTCTCAAAAAAAATATTAATGAACAATTAATGGTTATACAAATAGAGAAGGTTCCATTCACCAACTTAACTGAGAATAGTTTCATCCACAGGGCAGGGCTAATATCATTTTCTGGGTTGCAATGACCCAGGGCTAAACATTACTACAGAGGGTTCCATCCACGCTTCGAAGTTAATAATTTCAGCCTATCCAAATCTAGTTTTGAAAACAAGTCTAATCAAATGTCACCCTTTCACAATACCTATAACCGAGGGTATAATTGTTCGAATAGAGTCTGCAGAGGATATAGAGTTTGCCCACAAGATGTAGCAGCTTGTTTTGTCATGCATGCAATAGAAACAACGAGACTGAGTTGCTATAAACAAAACCTTTACAATAGTTTGTCTGACATTAACCTGCCTGACTAATTGTAACCGCTGGGCGTTATAAGACATTGAACTCTAGGTAAATGCTCCAAATGGGCTGCGGCTGGGGGGCAGCCCAAGTAGAGTTAGGGTTTTATCATCCCCTTTTCATTTTTAGATTTACGTTTTGTTTCAAATCATTGTAGGTTTTCAATTCAGTCCAGTGTTTGTATCAGAAATGATCTTTTGTTGGTCGACCATATTCAACTGGTATAGATTTTATTCCAGAACTGATTCGTTCGATATAATTATTCTTTTAATATGTTTTTGGTTTTTCCGAATATTAGAGAAGGTTCAATTAAATTCCAAAAATGCGTCGAAAAGTTTCAAAAAAGTCCATTTTTTGTGCTTTTAAAACATGAGCAGTGCAGAGTTAGCATACAAGGATTAGGGGGAGTATTGCTAGAGTAATCTTGTGTGCATGTGTCAGTTAGCGTATTTTTGGAATTGTGCATGTGTATTTTTGGAACATAACCACTTCAGCATTCCACACGATTGTTCGATCCTTACAGGGGCAGTCCTTGTTCACGGCCATGGGAGGGCCACATGACGATGACTTCCACCCACTTCTTCCCATGGGAGGGTACTTTGAGGACCGGCCATGCGACGCATCTTTTCTTAACAGCACTGGCATGGACATAGAGGGGATGGTCATCTTCTGCGTCACACCCAAACCCCCTTCTCAAACGCCCTACTATTCCATCGGTATTGGCCGAAAAAGGAGGCAAAGGAATCATATACTCACAATGGAACACAGACCTCTTGAGTCTCTCGTAAACAACATGCAGCTCGCTTCCATGTGTTGCCGTCGACTTCGAGATCTCCAACCAGATTTTGCAGTACTGGAAGCAGTAAGTACATGTATATATAATTAACTTCGTCCTCCTTTTTTTTGGGGATGGGAGGATGCTAGCTAATGTTCATGGATCATGCTTTCTTTTCCTTAATTAATTTATGGGTTTCAGTTAATAATCATTTTCCTTTTACTATGCAAAAATTAACAGGTCTGATAGCTCAAAAGTAAAGATATCTTTTGCTCGAACAACTATTGGAACTGGAGTTCCTGCCCCCAAAATAGCAGCTTTCTCTTCGAGGGGGCCTAGCCCTGTCTATCCTGGAGTTCTCAAGGTAATTTATTAAGCATGCATGCTCAATGCAAATATTGATTTCTGCTATGGACAGCATTCCACTACTACTGCAGTCTGACCTGCAATTTGCTGTTCTTCTGCTATTGGACAAAATTACCTCGATTGATGGAATGAAATTGATGTCACTAGATTCATCATGAAATTTATTTTCATGATATATTTTTAAATAAAAATAATTATATATTATGAAGTATATTTAATGATGGATCTAGTGACATCAATTTCATTTCATCAATCTACGTAATTCTTTTATATCAAAAGTCAAATCTAAAAATGTTTGACTAATATGGGTCCTAGAACGACATATTTTGGCACGGAGGTAATAATTATTTAAGGTGCTAACATATATGTTGCACTCTGAAATTAACAGCCTGATATTGTTGGGAATAATCCCACATTGGTTGTGGAAGAGGAGAAAGCACAACTTATAAGTGTGGGGGAGCCCCCACCCATTGGACTAGTCTTTTGGGGGGAGAAGGCCCAGTACCACTTATAAGGTTGTTGCTCCGTTGCTCCGTGGGCTTGGTTGTGTTCCGCCCATGTGGACCTGTGGCCCGGGGAGTAAAAACCCGGCTGGACCTAGGTATGCGGCCAGGTCCAGATCTCACATTTGGTATCAGAGCCTAGGTGCCTAACACCTCCTTGGACCTCATGGTTGTAGATGTGTCCAACCAATGTGTGAGGGGGAGATTGTTGGGAATAATCCCACATTGGTTGTGGAAGAGGAGAAAGCACAACTTATAAGTGTGGGGGAGCCCCCACCCATTGGACTAGTCTTTTGGGGGGAGAAGGCCCAGTACCACTTATAAGGTTGTTGCTCCGTTGCTCCGTGGGCTTGGTTGTGTTCCGCCCATGTGGACCTGTGGCCCGGGGAGTAAAAACCCGGCTGGACCTAGGTATGCGGCCAGGTCCAGATCTCACAGATATTGCTGCACCTGGTGTTTCCATTGTTGCTGCTGCACCACAAATCCCTGCTTACAAAAGTCTAGGTGCTTTCTACCATTTTGATTCTGGAACATCCATGTCTTGCCCTCATGTATCCGGGATCGTCGCCGTGCTCAAGTCCCTACATCCCGACTGGTCACCTACAGCCCTGAAATCTGCACTCATGACAACTGGTAATTGAGATTCTAGAGGAACTATTCTATTTCCTGCGAAGTTCAAGTTTCAAGCTGGCCCTTAACCTTTCCTGTTGTACACATAATTGAGATTGTTGCACCAATATTAAGAACAAGTCAGTAATTGACTGAAGTTTCAAAACTGTCTGTCTTGCAGCTCTTACAACTGACAACAATGGGATCCCAATACAAGCAGATGGATATCGCGCAAAGATTGCCGATCCTTTTGACTACGGAGCAGGGTTTGTGAATCCGATCAAGGTAGCTGATCCAGGCCTCATATACGACATCAGTGCATCGGATTACCTCCACTTCTTCAACTGCATGGGAGGATTAGGTTCAAACGGCAACTGCACAACACCTAAAGCATCTTTACCAGACCTGAACCTCCCATCGATCACCATTCCTAATCTGAAGACATCTGAGACCGTTGTGCGCACCGTCACCAACGTCGGCCAGCCGAATGCTGTGTACAATGCCTTCTTCCAACCTCCTGCCGGTGTCGAGATGTCCGTGGAGCCGCCGGTGTTGGCGTTTGACAAGGAGAGGAGTGTTCAGAGCTTCAAGGTGAACTTCAAGGCGACGCGAAAGATTCAGGGTGACTACACATTTGGTAGCCTCGCGTGGCATGATGGAGGTGATCATTGGGTTCGAATCCCAGTTGCAGTTCGCATCATAATTGAAGAGTTCTATTCGAGTGTCTCCTAAGTTATATATGCTCGATCGGGTACCGGCTAAAATAAAAGTCGAATTTATATGGAATGAAGCATGCATGTGTCGGTCCATCTCAAAGTAATGTATTGTTAGTGTTAAACATTATAATGCAGGGTTGAATTTATGTATGTGCCTTGTGTTCATTTCGAATAATGGAGTTAGAACAATATTGCGAAGCTACATTGAAAAGTTCACTTTGTTGGTTTTGCCCAGGAGAAAACACACATATTATAAATAAACTAAGAATACATGAGAGAATTTCTGAATTTCTTTACTCTCTTACTTATTCTTACAAAACTGGTTACAAGTCTCCTCAATGTATAGTCTAATACTTTCATACTAACATACGTATTCGGACGTCAACTTGGTCACGACTTCAACTTAAGTTACACCTAGAGACGGACTGTACTGCGTCTCAGACTCGTTTTAAATCCTAAGTCAAGATTATTTCGAACAATCTCATTCCTAATATTAACTCGACATACTTCTAGTTAGTCTCAATGTATTATGAACTACCAGCTACGTCTCCACATGAAGCGTTTTACATGCAAGCTACATGTAAGAACTCAACTCAACTGGTATGAGTCCATCTAGATGCAAAGGTTCTAACTCATTGCGGCAGTTGGTCTCATTTACGACTTACCCAACTCATATTTGATATAGAATGGCGACACATTTCCTCAACGTTCTAGACTCATCTCCACGTACTTAAGTTTGGATAGCGAATATATCTTCTCAACGTTCCAGACTCATCTCACCTTACTTATGTTTGGACAATGAACACATCTTCTCAACGTCCCGAACTCACTTCATCATTAGCATCGGCTTCATGCACGTTCCCACGATGTAGCACTGGATAGCATCTTCGATGTCTCCCACGCATCTTTGACCATCTGCTTTTCGGCCAGTAGGAAGAATATATCCTGTGAGATGCCTTAATAGATACCTTCATCTTGATTGCCCAAGTTGCATAATTGCTCGTCGTGAGTATCGGATAATGCAGCAAGATGACGGAACTCATCTTCGCTATCACACTGGATGATGCCTCGTCACCGGTGACATAACCTTTCAGAGAACGCGACATGATCTTAGACATGGATCAAGAAATCAGGCATGCCAAACTTCTATTACAGACTGACGGAAACTTATTTTTGGATTTGGGGTAGACAGATGTTGAGTACTGGGATTTGTTTTTTTGTTTAAACTGAGGGACAGAAACAAAATGCTGTTTTTCGCTGTCACCCGTTGGATGGTTCAGTTTCTGCCTTTAACTAAAGCTATAGACCAAAAACTGGTGCTGGTCGTCGGCGTTTTCTGCGCGCAGATGGACAACTTTGCTTCAGAGATGAAGCTGAAAGACTTCGGCTCTGATTCATGGACAAAGTTAGACTCGGCTTCTTTCTCACGCTTCCCTTGTCGCTACTTCGATAATGCTGTCGCTTGACCAAGGACAGAAGGGCAGAAAAGCTCTTCTCGAAGAACCGAAGGACCAATCAATATCTCTAGCTTGCTTCTTACTCTCCTGACACAAGAAAAGAATTCCTTCTTTCTCTCTTGTCACAAGGCACAGGTACGAGTCGTTTTTGCCTGTGCTAGCGCAAGAAAAAGCTTTGCTTCTGGCGCAGGCACTGCTGGCTATTCTCTCTCTCCCGTTCAATGAAAAACCTCTCTGAAACTTGCTATCTTGCACGAGGACAGACACGAGGTGCGCACAATGGACAGAAGGCGACGCTTGCCTCGGGAGCACTGAGCCAAACGAGCGTGAAACGGAAATCACTGACATGATTTTTTTTAGCGACTCGGTTCTCGCCTTACTCAGTAATGGCTAGGCTCTCATACCAATCCTTAGTTTTGCATAGGAGAAAAAACATATATTGCAAATAAAATAAGAGAACATTAGAGAATTTTTAAATTTCTCTATTCTCTTACTTATTTTTTAAAAAACTGGTTACAAACCTCCTCAATATATAATACTCTCCTCCTAACTTACATGTTCGGATTTCAAGTTGGTTACAACTTCAACTTGAGTTACATTTAGAGACAGACTCTACTGTGTCTTAGACTCATTTTAAGTCCTAAGTCAAGATTATTTTCAACATACTTTCATATGTATGACAAAGAAACATGCAAAATCTACTTGGTGGTAGCACCTTACCAGTTGTCATGAACTGATTTTCGGGCAGCAGTGACCAGTTAGGATACAGGGCATGAATCATGTACCTTAGATCGGCATCATCGTACACTATCATGTTCCAAAAACCGCTGGGAACTAGCTGAGAATCTGGATCCATCCCGGTTAAAACCCCCACTTTTTTTCTTCCCAACTTCTTCCATAGAAATGTTTTTATAAGGCTAACATTTTTTTAATTTGAAATTGAAGTTGCAAACTGGCTCAGTTTCTTGCCTGAAAACTGGGAGAAAACTGGCCATTTTCCAAAATCAGCCCCAGTTCTGAGAACCCTGATCACCACTACATCCTATTCTCTCACCATTGATCAGATAACTCAGGACTAAGGGCATGCTTGGTAGCCACCCTAGAGCCGACTTGTCCAACTAGGAGCTTCCGTAGGGAGCGCCTGGGGTGTGTTTGATTGCCACCTAGGAGCTCGCCTGGTCCAGGCTAGTACACCAGGCCCAGGCGCTCAAAAACGGAGGCTAGGAGTGCTACCGCCGCCGAGCTCCACCGTCGCCTCCTCCTCGCCCGGCTACGCCGCCGCCACTGCCACCTCCTTGCCTAGCTGGATCCTGTCACCAAGACCTCCGTGGTCACTCGCTGGGCTCGCGCCACTGCCACCACCTCCTTGCTCGGCATCACCGACGCCGACCGCCTCCTCTTCCTCACCCACATACCTCTGCCAAGCTCCTACGCTTAGTGCTGAGCTCCACTATCGCCTCCTCCTCGACCAGCTACGACGCCGCTGCCGTCTCTCACTGGGCTCCTACCGTCACACCAGGCTCTCGATACACTTTCTTAAGGCCTAGGTCTTCAACCAAACACCACATCCTCAAGTCTGTCTGTTCAGACAAAAATCATCAGAATACCAGGCTACCCTGAGGCATCATTTTACTCAGGGATTCGTACAGCGCACAGGATATATGACCTGTATAGTCCTGAATCCTAATTCAACACGTGAAGCTGGTTGGATATATGACCCAAAACCAATTCGGGCCAAGTTCTGCACGTGTACGTAGGGGTGGGAGTGGGTCGGTCTGCTCCGATGGATCACCGATCCAAACTGAAAATTGCAGCTAAATGGATTAGAGGTAAGGCCCCAAAAAGAAAAAAAGGAACAAAAGGCTGGAATTTTTTGTACGGATAATCCATTTTTTATTCGAAATTACATAAATATACCCGCGGGAAAATTTTTTAAAAAATAGGCTCCAGTCGCCTAATGGTTGGGCGACTGGAGCCTTTCGCCCAACCGTTCGGCGACATTTAATGAATCTACCAACCGTTGGGCGATTAATTGCAGTCGCCCCACGGTTGGGCGACATCCATGCAGTCGCCCAACCGTTAGGCGACTGCAATTAATCGCCCAACGGTTGGTAGATTCATTAAATGTCGCCCAACGGTTGGTAGATTCATTAAATGTCGCCGAACGGTTGGGCGAAAGGCTCCAGTCGCCCAACCATTGGGCGACTGGAGCCTATTTTTGTAAAAAATTTTCCCGCGGGTATATTTATGTAATTTCGAATAAAAAATGGATTATCCGTACAAAAAATTCCAAAAGGCTGCACCCATCCCTACCGCCGTCGCCTCCTCGATCGACCTCTGCCAAGGAAGCCTCCGTCGGCACCGCCGCATCCATCCCTACCGCGGTGGCTAAGAAGAAAGCTGCGGCAGCACACAAGAACAAGTGTGCTACTGGTGATCGCCTCTCCTCGATACGCCGCTGCCGACGGCCTCTCCTCCATGTGCTCTCATCCTGCGAGCTGCATCCTAAAGATCTTTCTGCTTTGGAGGTACAACTACATTCTTGTGAGTTTTGAACTGTTCCTGCTTATGATGATGACGATGGAGAGATCCTCTGTTGTTTCAGGCTACATGTAAAATTCTTCAGAAAGCCCGCGATCTTCCCTCCAGACTTTGCATTGTCTCTTCCAGAACTTGCAGCATTGGATATGTGCCAGAAAAGGTCCATATTGCTCAAGCCAGCTTGGCCTTGGGGATACAGAAGATCAGTTTAAGCCATGCCTTGTTGAGAATAATCCCACATTGGTTGTGGAAGAGGAGAAAGCACAACTTATAAGTGTGGGGGAGCCCCCACCCATTAGACTAGTCTTTTGGGGGGAGAAGGCCCAGTACCACTTATAAGGTTGTTGCTCCGTTGCTCCGTGGGCTTGGTTGTGTTCCGCCCATGTGGACCTGTGGCCCAGGGAGTAAAAACCCGGCTGGACCTAGATATGCGGCCAGGTCCAGATCTCATATTTGGTATCAGAGCCTAGGTGCCTAACACCTCCTTGGACCTCATGGTTGTAGATGTGTCCAACCAATGTGTGAGGGGGAGATTGTTGAGAATAATCCCACATTGGTTGTGGAAGAGGAGAAAGCACAACTTATAAGTGTGGGGGAGCCCCCACCCATTAGACTAGTCTTTTGGGGGGAGAAGGCCCAGTACCACTTATAAGGTTGTTGCTCCGTTGCTCCGTGGGCTTGGTTGTGTTCCGCCCATGTGGACTGTGGCCGAGGAGTAAAACCCACTGGACCTAGGTATGCGGCCAGGTCCAGATCTCATATTTGGTATCAGAGCCTAGGTGCCTAACACTCCTTGGACCTCATGGTTGTAGATGTGTCCAACCAATGTGTGAGGGGGAGATTGTTGAGAATAATCCCACATTGGTTGTGGAAGAGGAGAAAGCACAACTTATAAGTGTGGGGGAGCCCCCACCCATTGGACTAGTCTTTTGGGGGGAGAAGGCCCAGTACCACTTATAAGGTTGTTGCTCCGTTGCTCCGTGGGCTTGGTTGTGTTCCGCCCATGTGGACCTGTGGCCCGGGGAGTAAAAACCCGGCTGGACCTAGGTATGCGGCCAGGTCCAGATCTAACATGCCTTACCAGGTAATAATATATGTTAATTTGGCTGAAACAGAGCTATGTACCATGGTCACAAACTGTGGCTGCCTTGTAGGTCCCTGCAAGGCATCAAAATCATACAAGCTGCAGTTGGATCAAGGCGAACAATGCTTGCACATTTTGGACAGGATATATTTGGGGGGTTGCTAATCTTTGGGACAGCTGATGTTAACTACATTAGCAGTCCTAAGTTGGTGGAATCACTGAAGGGCATCTTTGTGGTGCAAGCCTCTATAGGAGGCTACTTCTCTGCAGTTTTGTCCAGAGAGGGCCGGGATTATACTTTCTCTTGGGGCCGTGCTGAGAGGCTTGGTCATAGCTCAGATCTTAGTGATGTTGAACCTCGTATACTTTCTGGACCACTTGAGGATGTTCTTGTCGCGCAGATTGCTGCTGGCAATTGCTATCTCCTTATTGTAACATCCCAAAATTTGGCTTTTTGAAAAATTTAAATTCAAAAATATTTATTTTAAAGTAATTGGATTTTACCTGGCTTTTATTTGATTTTCTGGAATTTAAAACCTATTTTTAGAATTTAAACAGTAATTTAGAATATGAAAATTAGATATCACTAGTAGTTGGAAATAATTTTATTAAGTCCAAAATAACTCCAGGAGCTTCTGTGAATTTTTCTGGAATTGTTGGAGGTATTTTTATATTTTTCTGAGGCCTAAATGGTTTTCTAGCCTTTTCTGAAAATCAAAATCAAATTATAAAAATAAATATCCCAATCCTCCCCTCCGGCCGCCACGTGGACGGGTGGATACCGCCCACGTCGCCGCCATCTCTGCCGCTCGTCCCATCCCGCCTTCCCCTCCTCTTTGGGCAACGTGTGTACAGCCCACCTCATCTCGGTCGTCCCCTCTTCGCTCGCTCTCGGCCGCCCGATCCGCCTCTGGGTCGTGTGGCAGCCATCCGCGCCGCCAGCTCACCCCCTCCTCTCTCTCACTACGCGCGGGACCCGCCTGTCGGACCCGTCGTCCCCGCGGAGCGCCTCCTTCCTTTCTCCCTCCCCCTCTTTCCTTTCTTCGCCGGCCGACCGAATCCGAGCCAATCCCGGCCTTTCTTTTCCCGTCCCTCCGGTTTTGGAAGTCCCGGACGCCGCCGCGACCGAATCCCCGATCTCCCTCGCCTCCCCTTCCATCGGCGCCCCCTCTTTCCCGTTTCTCCCCCTTTCCTTCCTTTCTCCGGCCGACACCCTAGCGAGAAATTGCCGCGCCGTGCCCCCTCCTCAGCCCCTATAAATACCCCGACGGCTCCGCCTCCTCCCGTACCACATCCCAGCGCACTCCACTCCACCTCCCGAGCCCCGTAGAGCCCCACAGACGAGCTCCCCTTGTCCCGAGCTCCGCCGCACTCCAGCGAGCTTTCCTCGTCGCCTCGGGCCTCCCCGAAGCTCGCCGCCGCCACCCCGAGCACCCCCGTGCCCGTGCGAGTCTCCCCGACCCCTCGGCCACCCCTCCCCGCCGCCGGAGCGCCGTCGCGCTGGAGGACCCGAGCCAGCTCCGCCATCCTCTTGTCGCCGGCCGTCTCCGTTCGTCTCCGAGCTTCACCGCCCCCTCCAACCGAACCCCCTCCGCTACGGGACTGCATTTCACGCTTCAGCCGAGCACCTCCGGCCTCCCCTCGCCGCCGGCGCCGTCGCCTCCGACCACCTCTGCCCAGGCCACCTGAAGGTACCCCTCAAGAGGGTTACCTACCCTTATGGGGTAGGCAACGCCTCCCCGCTCACTTGGCTATCACCTCTCGCCCGTTTCCCCCTTGACTCCCTTGGCGCGCGTTCGAGCCTCCGGCTCCGCACGCTGAGGTTGAGTTTTTCGTTTATTTCTCACGCTGACAAGTGGGCCCCACCCGTCAGCGGCCGCCGGTCTGCGCTGGCACTGCCGCCTGGGCCCACCCGTCTGCGTCAGCATCTGACAAGTGGGTCTAGATCCTAGTGGGTCCCACCTGTGATCATCTTGAACCTATGATTTTGAAATGTTTTAATTATTTTAAAATTTTGTGCATTGCTATTTACATAAAATGATAATTCAAATCTTAAGGCATTAGTTATATCCAATCTTGCTATGCCCTCACTTGGAAATTGATTGCCATGTATCCTTGTAACCATAGAAATTCCTTTGACTCATTAATGAGAGTAATATATTTAATTGTCGGTATTAGAATGATAGTACAATGCTTAGCCATGCTATTGAATACTTCATAAATCTTGAAAATGGGAAATTATGAATTACTGTAATATTCTTGTTTTTGTGGTAATTGGAGTTGCCACTGTTCTTGTAAAAATAAAATGAAATGTGGAAATGGGTTTAGATTAGGGTGGATGGTTGGTTTGGGTTGGTGCAGCTCGCACGAGAACTTGTAAAGTGTATGTTCCACCCTAGTCAATTAAGGACCGACGCTTGTGTTTGTCCAGACTGAGCATTAACCGTACAACCACAAGTCTATATAGGTACGACCTAGCTGACTCACTTATGATAGTCTAGTTTAGGTGCCACCAGTGGAAAGTGGGTGCCAGGGATGGACTGGTTATCCACGGTGAGGGACAGGGATTTACTGTACTCATATGGCGCAAGAGGGGGCTTCGGTTCGGGCAGTTAGCCTACCTGCGGTGAAACCTCAGCGGGTGGTATCTAGCTAGATTAGAGTAAGGAAAAGGCTTTGTGATATTTTATCTGGGTCTCATGCCAACGGAAGCGTGTTGACTTTTAGGATAATTTATCTCTTGTTGGAAAAGTTGTACAAACTCTGCAGAGTGTAAAACTATTCGAATAGCCGTGCCCACGGTCAAGGGCGGGCAAGGAATGCATTCACATGGTAGATTTTTGGTTTTGGTTTTTAAAATCAAAGTTTTGTATTCCGAGAGTGGAGGGAACTCTTGGAAGGATATCCTGGCAGTTGGAGCCAGAGAGGGTGGATGGAACCCGAAACTTTAAAGTTGGTTATCTAGTGTTGGTGGATGGAACCTTCACTATTAAGTTAATGTTAGTTCTGTTAAAACATTTATTTGATTAACTTGATGCCTTTGAAAATAGTTATTAGTAATTGAAATTATAACATTGCTTTGTGCAAAAGAACCATATAGCCTTCCTTTGGTAAGCCTTGCATCTATTGCATCTTTCCCAAGACTTGCGGAGTACTTTATGTACTCACATGCTACACTCAAAAATAACTCTCAGAGGAAGTCGAAGCTCAAGAAGGTGACTACGACTATTGCTTCGCCTGCGGCTGTGATGGATTCTTCCCGGAGAACTAGGTCGCGCTTCCCCAGTCAATTGCCTGTGGCGTATTGATGGGTCGTCATCGAGTTATCTTTTGCTTCCGCTGTGTTTCATGTGTGCGAGGTCTTAAACCTCTATTGTAATAATGAGACCTTGTGGTCAGTACTCTTAATTATTGTAATAAATCGCTGTTGGTGATGTTTCCCCATTCTGTTTAACTGTGTGCACTAGCTTTGATCTGGGACTAGTGCTGTAATACACAGAGGGTCCGGGTTCGGAAATCCGGGGTCCCGACAGAGATGGTATCAGAGCCAATTTGACTGTAGGACGTGACCTAGATTAGAAATGGTAAACCATAAGGATTTATGTTTATAAAAAGGGTATATATTAAAAATATATAAGTATCTTTGCTTCTACTCTCTTCTTCCTTAGTATCCTGTTCTTGTCTTCAAATTCTCTTAAAAACTTTTTACTAATCTCCTCTTTTAATTCGACTTTGTAGATGGCCGGTTCCACCTCCGCTACGCCATGGGACTACTACTCACATGGAGAGGATGCGGGAGCATTCGCCAACCTCCTTCGTCAGCTCATGCAGTGCTTGGAGTACCGTCAGCCGCCCATTTTCAGGGGGCGTAAGACGAGGATCCTGGATCGAGACTCTTGGACCATGGAGGTATTCCTGTATGCATGGGAAGGGGAATTCAACTCCCACAAATACCCCATCAAGCTCCTTGGTCCCGCTGCTTCGACGCTGTCCAGGACGCAGCACGCTTGGCCATTGATGAGTTATGCCATCTGCACAAGGATGCTGTGCACCAGTCTCCCTTTTGCTTCTTCATCAACCCCAGGGTAGGACAGAGGTATCCAGATCCCTTTGATATCCCATCTAACGATCCTCGACTGTCGCATCAGGTGCAGCTCACACAGGCGATGGCAGTCACATATGCTAGAGCCTTGGAGGAGATTGGACAGCTGCGGATGCTTCTCACTTCCAGCTATCAACACTCCGACACCCTCCGTGCACAACTTCTCCAAAGTCAGGCAGCAGAGTTCGAGTTGGGACGGCTCAAAGCTGCAGTTGACTACACGCCATCATCTCCCGCACCAGTTGTCGTCCCCAACAACCCGCCGCCAGCTCGACTCTCGGGACTCCGCACCAGGCTCACGGCACGCAAGAAGGTGCGACGCCCCAGTCCGCCACCCGTCATCACCCTCGAGAAGCGCAAACCTTCTCGTTCCCGTTCGCGTTCGACTGCCTCCAGTCGTAATCGTCCCCGTGCTTCGGCCACTTGTGATTGTTCACGTCATCACGTAAGGGAGCGTGAATATCCGGAGGAAGATCCTGAAGAGGACCCCGAGGAGGACCCCGAGGAAGACCCTGAGGAGCGTGTCTTTGGAGAGGATTAGTAGTCTTTTGAGTCAGTAGTACCCGAATAAAATGTTCACGTCTTTAGAGCGCTTTATACTATGTTTGGTGTGTTAGATGGACTGTACCAAGCCTATGTGCACTTGTGGTACAGCCATTCATGAACTTATTTTGATTTTAATAAAAGTTTACCCTAAGTGGTTGCTGGTTTCTTCTTGTGTGTTGGATTGGGATGTGATTTAGTTCCCCTAATTTCTTATCTATGCTAAGTTCTCTCTTACCTTTTGCTAACCCTGGAAGCCGCTTCAGATGGTGAACACAAGGAGCAACCCTGGCAACAGTCGTGACGCCAACAGTAAGCAAGAAGACAACATTCCTCCACCTCCTGCTCAAGCACCCAACTTGGAGCAGATGATGGCTATGCAACTACAGCTTCTGCAAGCCCTGGCCCAAAACCAGGTGCAGCAAGCTCCTCAGGCACAACACCAAGTCCCTCAGTCTAAGTTGGGAGAATTCATGAGGACATGACCTCCCACTTTTGCTGGTTCTGTAGATCCCTTGGAGGCAGACGATTGGATCAAGGACGTGGAGAGGAAATTGGTCCTAGCTCAGTGCAATGACAACGAGAAGGTGTTGTATGCTGCTCACCAGCTCAAGGGAATGGCTGCTAATTGGTGGGAAAACTACCGCGCTGCTCATCAAAATGCACAAACCATCACCTGGGATGAGTTTGTCGAAGCTTTCCGCACTGCCCATATTCCTACGGGAATAATGGAAATGAAGAAAAGAGAATTCTACCAACTGCAACAAGGAAACCTCAGTGTTTCCGAGTACCTGAACAAGTTCACCCAGCTGTCCAGGTATGCATCTGAAGAAGTCGCCTCAGAGGCAACAAAGATTTGTAGGTTCACGCAGGGACTTGACCCCAACCTCAAGGTGCAGCTGGTGTCTAATGATTACCCGACCTTCCAACACCTGGTGAACAAGGCCTTTGTCCAAGAGGATGCTCAGCGTCAGCTATACGAGGTTCGGAAGAGGAAGTTCCAAGCCCAGCATGGAACAAGCAGTTCACATTTTCGTCCCAATCCTCCTCAATTTCATAAGCCCTTTGAGCCAAGTGCGCCAAGGACTCCATTCACCGGGCCCCGCCCAAATCCACAGACTCCCCGGGCAAGCAATGGTGGCCAACCACAACAAACCAGGACTGCAGCAGCAGGAGTGCAGTGTTTCAACTGCAAGAATATGGGGCACTATGCCAGCGACTGTCCCCAGAAGCGCCCAGCGGTGACCCCAGTTCGTTTCAATTTGGGGACTACTCCAGCAAGAGCTCCAACTGCAGGACAAGGCCGTGGGACGCCTCAAACTCCAAGGACTCCGCAGGCAATGAGCTGAGGACATCTCAACCATGTGACCGCGAGCGGCCGGGATGCACCGGCGTAGTTTCAGGTAAGTTTCTTGTCAACTCAGTACCTGCATCAGCATTGTTTGATTCTGGAGCTTCGCATTCTTTTGTGTCAAGAGGTGTTGTTGAAAGATATAATTGGGATGTGCGTAAATTACAGAACCCCATGCTAGTCCAATCTCCTGGAAAGGAAATGAGGACTAACACAGTTTGCCCTAATGCAACTGTGGATATTAATGGAGTTAAGTTCCTAGCGAATCTTATTATAATAGACTCCAAGGGTTTAGATGTAATACCCGGTATGGATTGGTTAACCAAGTATAAAGGAAAGATAGATTGTGCCGACCGTGCTGTTACTCTTACCAACACTGAAGGGATTCAAGTAAGGTTTCAGTCAAATGCACCTTTCCGGAAGAGAAGTAAGTTAAACAGTTTGAAGGGAATAACCTTGGAAAAGGTGCCTATAGCATGTGAATACCCAGATGTATTCCCTGAAGATTTGCCAGGAATGCCACCGGATAGAGAGATTGAATTTGTTATAAATCTGGTACCTGGTACAGCTCCAATTTCCAAGAGACCTTATCGTATGCCTGCAAATGACTTAGCAGAGGTTAAGAAGCAAATTGAAGAGTTACAAGATAAAGGTTTTGTAAGACCAAGCTCGTCACCCTGGGGAGCACCAGTACTGCTAGTGAAGAAGAAAGATGGCAATCTTCGTATGTGTGTGGATTATCGATCATTGAATGATGTGACCATTAAGAATAAGTACCCTTTGCCCAGGATAGATGATCTGTTTGATCAGTTGAAAGGATCATGTGTCTTCTCCAAGATTGATCTTCGATCAGGCTATCACCAATTGAAGATAAGACCGGAAGACATACCAAAGACAGCATTTGCTACCCGTTATGGATTGTATGAGTATACAGTGATGTCTTTTGGCCTAACCAATGCACCTGCATACTTTATGAACTTGATGAATAAGGTGTTCATGGAATATTTGGATAAGTTTGTGGTTGTATTTATCGACGATATTCTGATATACTCCAAGAATGAGGAAGAGCACGCAGAACATTTGAGGATAGTTCTGGAAAAGCTCAGGGAAAACCAGTTGTATGCCAAGTTTAGTAAGTGTGAGTTTTGGTTAAAGAAAGTGGCTTTCTTGGGTCACGTGATTTCTGCAGGAGGAGTGTCAGTAGATCCCGAAAAGGTAAATGATGTGCTCAATTGGACACAACCTAAGTCAGTATCTGAGATCAGAAGCTTTTTGGGTTTGGCTGGTTACTATCGTCGCTTTATTGAAGGATTCTCCAAGCTTGCAAGACCTCTTACCCAGTTGCTAAAGAAGGAAAAGAAGTTTGAATGGAGTAAAGCATGTGAGGATAGTTTTCAAGAACTAAAGAAAAGGTTAACTTCTGCGCCAGTGTTAACACTTCTAGATATTAGAAGGGATTTTGAAGTCTTCTGTGATGCGTCTAGACAAGGACTAGGCTGTGTGTTGATGCAAGAAGGAAAGGTAGTAGCATATGCCTCAAGGCAACTACGACCCCATGAAGGAAATTACCCAACCCACGATTTAGAGCTTGCTGTCGTTGTACATGCTCTAAAAATATGGAGGCATTATTTGATCGGTAACTGTTGTGAAATCTACACGGATCACAAAAGTTTGAAGTATATATTCACCCAACCTGATCTCAACATGAGGCAAAGGAGATGGCTTGAGTTAATAAAGGATTATGATGTGGGAATACATTACCATCCGGGAAAGGCCAATGTAGTAGCAGATGCATTGAGCAGGAAGAGTTACTGCAATAAGTTGTGGATCAAGGACAGTATGCCTGCACTTCAAGCAGAATTTCAGCGACTCAACTTGGAAGTAGTAGAGGAAGGATTCTTGGCTACTTTGGAGGTTCGACCAACTATAGTGGAGATGATCAAGGCAGCTCAAGGAGAAGATAAGTATGTCAAGGAAATCAAAGAAAATATGAAGAAAGGGAAGGCACCAGGATTTTCAGAAGAAGAGGAAGGTATCATTTGGTTTGGTAAAAGAATTATTGTACCTGAAAGGAAGGAAATAAAGGAGTTAATTCTAAAAGAAGCCCATGAATCTGGATATTCAATTCACCCTGGGAGTACCAAGATGTACCAAGATCTCAAGGAAAGGTACTGGTGGTCAAGTATGAAAAGAGAAATTGCAGAATATGTAGCTTTGTGCGATGTGTGCCAGCGAATTAAAGCGGAACATCAGAGACCCGCTGGGCTTCTACAACCTTTGCAGATACCCGAGTGGAAATGGGAAGAAATTGGAATGGACTTCATAACCGGATTACCAAGGACAAGATCAGGGTATGATTCGATTTGGGTTATTGTAGATCGTCTGACCAAAGTCGCCCATTTCATTCCAGTAAAGACCACCTACTCTGGAGATAGACTCGCCGAGTTGTATATGTCCATAATCGTGAGTTTGCATGGAGTTCCAAAGAAAATTGTGTCAGATCGAGGGACTCAATTCACCTCAAGATTTTGGCATATGTTACATGGACTTTTGGGCACAAATCTAAATTTTAGCACAGCATATCATCCCCAGACAGATGGTCAAACAGAAAGAGTAAATCAAATTTTGGAAGATATGTTGAGGGCTTGCGTTCTCGCAAACAAGGCTAATTGGGATCAGAGTTTGCCCTGTGCAGAGTTCTCCTACAACAATAGTTACCAATCTAGCTTGCAAATGTCTCCGTTCGAAGCCCTGTATGGCAGGAAATGCAGAACCCCATTGTATTGGAAGGAGACAGGAGAAGGACAGGTATTTGGACCAGATGTGTTGAAGCAAGCAGAGGAACAAGTTCGCCTAATTCAGGACAGATTAAAAACAGCTCAAACCAGACAAAAGAGCTATGCGGACAACCGTCGAAGAACGTTAGAGTTTGTAACTGGGGATCATGTTTATCTAAAGGTGTCCCCTCTCAAAGGAATGAGACGTTTTGGAGTCAATGGGAAGCTTGCTCCTAGATTCATCGGACCATTCCCGGTTACAGCAAAAAGGGGGGAAGTTGCTTACCAACTTGAGCTTCCACCCCAATTGTCCAAAGTGCATGACGTGTTCCATGTGTCGCAGCTAAGGAAATGTCTCCGAGTGCCAGAGGAACAGATGCCACTAGAAGAAGTGAATTCGAAGGAGGACCTAACCTATCCAGAGTATCCTGTGAAGATATTGGAGGAAGCAGAGCGTCGAACACGAAGCAAGGTCATCAAGTTCTGCAAGGTGCAGTGGAGCAACCATTCTGAGTCAGAAGCGACTTGGGAGCGTGAAGAGGATTTAAGAGCAGAGTTCCCTAATCTTTTTCCCAGTCCGTCCGAATCTCGGGGTCGAGATTCTTTCTAAGGGGGGTAGGTTTGTAACATCCCAAAATTTGGCTTTTTGAAAAATTTAAATTCAAAAATATTTATTTTAAAGTAATTGCATTTTACCTGGCTTTTATTTGATTTTCTGGAATTTAAAACCTATTTTTAGAATTTAAAAAGTAATTTAGAATATGAAAATTAGATATCAACAGTAGTTGGAAATAATTTTATTAAGTCCAAAATAACTCCAGGAGCTTCTGTGAATTTTTCTGGAATTTTTGGAGGTATTTTTATATTTTTCTGAGGCCTAAATGATTTTCTAGCCTTTTCTGAAAATCAAAATCAAATTATAAAAATACAAATCCCAATCCTCCCCTCCGGCCGCCACGTGGACGGGTGGATACCGCCCACGTTGCCGCAATCTCTGCCGCTCGTCCCATCCCGCCTTCCCCTCCTCTTTGGGCGACGTGTGTACAGCCCGCCTCATCTCGGTCGTCCCCTCTTCGCTCGCTCTCGGCCGCCCGATCCACCGCTGGGTGCGTGGCAGCCATCCGCGCCGCCAGCTCACCGCCTCCTCTCTCTCACTACGCGCGGGACCCGCCTGTCGGACCCGTCGTCCCCGCGGAGCACCTCCTTCCTTTCTCCCACCCCCTCTTTCCTTTCTTCGCCGGCCGACCGAATCCGAGCCAATACCGGCCTTTCTTTTCCCGTCCCTCCGGTTTTGGAAGTCCCAGACGCCACCGCGACTGAATCCCCGATCTCCCTCGCCTCCCCTTCCATCGGCGCCCCCTCTTTCCCGTTTCTCCCCCTTTCCTTCATCTCTCCGACCGACACCCCAGCGAGAAATTGCCGCGCCGTGCCCCCTCCTCAGCCCCTATAAATACCCCGACGGCTCCGCCTCCTCCCGCACCACATCCCAGCGCACTCCACCGCACCTCCCGAGCCCCGTAGAGCCCCACAGACGAGCTCCCCTTCTCCCGAGCTCCGCCGCACTCCGGCGAGCTTTCCTCGTCGCCTCAGGCCTCCCCGAAGCTCGCCGCTGCCACCCCGAGCACCCCCGTGCCCATGCGAGTCTCCCCGACCCCTCAGCCACCCCTCCCCGCCGCCGGAGCGCCGTCGCGCCGGAGGACCCGAGCCAGCTCCGCCATCCTCTCGTCACCGGCCGTCTCCGTTCGTCTCCGAGCTTCATCGCCCCCTCCAACCGAACCCCCTCCGCTACGGGACTGCATTTCACGCTTCACCCGAGCACCTCCGGCCTCCCCTCGCCGCCGGCGCCGTTGCCTCCGACCACCTCTGCCCGGGCCACCCGAAGGTACCCCTCAAGAGGGTTACCTACCCTTATGGGGTAGGCAATGCCTCCCCGCTCACTTGGCTATCACCGCACGCTGAGGTTGGGTTTTTCGTTTATTTCTCACGCTGACAAGTGGGCCCCACCCATCAGCGGCCGCCGGTCTGCGCTGGCATTGCCTCCTGGGCCCCACCCGTCTGCGTCAGCATCTGACAAGTGGGTCCAGATCCCAGTGGGTCCCACCTGTCAGTGACCAAAGCAGATGAGGTCACTGACAGAGGGGTCCCACATGTCAGTGACCGCCAGTGGGTACTATTCAGTGGGTCCCACCTGTCACTCTCTCAGAATAAGAATTTAAAATAAAAATTAAATTATTCCCGTGGGCCCCACCTGTCAGAAATTTCTTAATTTCTGGATTTATTCAAACTGAAAACTTCAAACAAGCATAACTTTCTCATTTTAACTCCAAATTCAGCCATTCAAATTTCTAAATTCATCTAAAATCATGATCTATCCAACTATGGCCTCTATTTGAATTTTTGAGTTTATTTGAATTTTTACTTGTATTTATTTGCTTTGTTGCTCTGTCTTTTCGTGCGTAGAATCCAACGTTGAAGAAGACCTCTCCACTCCTCAACAGGAAGACCCAGAAACGCTGCAGGAAGGCAAGTCTCCTTTGATCATCTTGAACCTATGATTTTGAAATGTTTTAACTATTTTAAAATTTTATGCATTGCTATTTACATAAAATGATAATTCAAATCTTAAGGCATTAGTTATATCCAATCTTGCTATGCCGTCACTTGGAAATTGATTGCCATGTATCCTTGTAACCATAGAAATTCCTTTGACTCATTAATGAGAGTAATATATTTAATTGTCGGTATTAGAATGATAGTACAATGCTTAGCCATGCTATTGAATACTTCATAAATCTCATGCCAACGGAAGCGTGTTGACTTTTAGGATAATTTATCTCTTGTGGGAAAAGTTGTACAACCTCTGCAGAGTGTAAAACTATTCGAATAGCCGTGCCCACGTCAAGGGCGGGCAAGGAATGCATTCACATGGTAGATTTTTGGTTTTGGTTTTTAAAATCAAAGTTTTGTATTCCGAGAGTGGAGGGAACTCTTGGAAGGATATCCTGGCAGTTGGAGCCAGAGAGGGTGGATGGAACCCGAAACTTTAAAGTTGGTTATCTAGTGTTGGTGGATGGAACCTTCACTATTAAGTTAATGTTAGTTCTGTTAAAACATTTATTTGATTAACTTGATGCCTTTGAAAATAGTTATTAGTAATTGAAATTATAACATTGCTTTGTGCAAAAGAACCATATAGCCTTCCTTTGGTAAGCCTTGCATCTATTGCATCTTTCCCAAGACTTGCGGAGTACTTTATGTACTCACATTCTACACTCAAAAATAACTCTCAGAGGAAGTCGAAGCTCAAGAAGGTGACTACGACTTACGCTTCACGCTCTTGGTGTGATGGATTCTTCCCGGAGAACTAGGTCGCGCTTCCCCAGTCAATTGCCTGTGGCGTATTGATGGGTCGTCATCGAGTTATCTTTTGCTTCCGCTGTGTTTCATGTGTGCGAGGTCTTAAACCTCTATTGTAATAATGAGACCTTGTGGTCAGTACTCTTAATTATTGTAATAAATCGCTGTTGGTGATGTATCCCCATTCTGTTTAACTGTGTGCACTAGCTTTGATCTGGGACTAGTGCTGTAATACACAGAGGGTCCGGGTTCGGAAATCCGGGGTCCCGACACTTATGTTGGTCTACCAGGGGACTAGAATTTAAGCACTTGCATCTTTGCCCTTTATTCATGGCTGGTCTTATTGCTACAATATCCAATAAGCATGTCCATTCACATAATTGAACAACCTTGCTTTGAAAGAATTCAGGTTCATGACATTTTTGTGATCTGGATAATTGCATTCTCTTGAGAGTACAAATTTTGATCGTGCATGTTAAAATGCAGGTTAGTGTACTCTGTAGGCTGTGGTTTAGGAGGCAAGCTTGGGAATGGCAGCAAGAAAAACGAGGGTATCCTTCAGTTGATTGCACATTTTGAGGCATTCAACATAAAGCCGATGTCAATTTTAGCTGGCACTTGGCATGCCGCCGTCCTGGGCTGCGATGGACGTGCATTTACCTGGGGATGGGGTACCAATGGCTGTTTGGGACAAGGAGATGATGAAGAATGCATGACCCTCCCCACTTGAGCTGCTCTGGTTCTCTTTTTTGCACGCCATTTGGGTTCTAGTTTGGATTATTGTCCCTTTTGCGCAATAAAGATGGCACTTTTTGGAAATTTGGTTGATTACGTGCGTCCTTCTATGATTTCACTGTTGAATTGCGATTCTTGGCTTGTCAATTGCGTTCCTTGTTCGTTTTGAGTTGGGATTCTAGCTCTTAGCTGTTGTCTTAGTAGGCTCCCCGAATCATTCAGTAAGAAAAAAAGGGTAGATCCATATGAACCATTGGGCCTTTGGTTCCATTCCATCCGTATGAGATGGATCAACCTGTTCATTGTTCATTCCGTATTATGTTCTATATTATTTTCTTAAAATCGGAGTGAGATATAAATAATATCAAATACAAATATAGATAGTTCCGGTCATGAATACGGAACGAATATATGGCGAACCGAACACGGATTATCTCGGTCGTAGATATTTAGTCGGATATATCGCAAAAACAGAAAGCATATATGTTGTACATATAAAGATCATTCAACCGTAATATATGTACAAAATGCAACTACATTAACTTCTTTGCATCACTGTCCACAGGGGCTAGTTAAAGAAGCAGCAACTCAGGCGGTTCAATATGCAAATTTTACCGATAGCAGTACAAAAGATGCTGTGGCAACAGGGATGCTCCTGTTAAATTGGGAAAATACATCTTCGAAGGATCCAATAGAATATTATCTCCATCCCAATGCTCATCTGCATCCAAGAACAACAGTACAAACACTACCACTCAAGTAGAAGCAGCAAGCTCTCGAACAAGAAATCAATGGACGCCGACCAAGATTAGGCTCACGCGACCACAAGTGGAGACCTGGGCAGCGAGCTCGGCGAACTCAGCAGCGGGCTCGACGGCGAACTCGGCAACCTCGACATGCTCGGCGGCGACACGGAGAAACATCGGGCGCAGAACGCCCCGCCAGCGTGGGTGCCCATCGAGTTCGCGGGAAGGAGGACATAGACACCCTCCTCAATGAGAGGATGAAGGGCAAGAACAAGATGGACTACATGGTCAACAAACTGCTTCATCAAAACTGGTTCTACTCCTACTAGATTTGTTGCCGTTTCGCATGAATCGGCATGCCAGTGTTTCGATTAGCCTTTTCCCCTAGCTGTTTATCCGGATCTTACCCTTTTGCACGGATTGGAACAGAAAATCGTGAATGAATCTTGTTAACAAATTACCGAGATTTCGCTAAATTTCTGAGATTTCTGAACACATTTGAATTTTTCTAAAATGGTGGAAGGTGGCTGACTCCATTTTCTAAAATGGTGGTAGGTCCGCTTCAAGACAAGCAACAGTCCAATCTCTAGATAGTCTACAGCTCACTGCCTGTTTGCACATTGTCTTTATCCACTCAATTAACAAATGTGATTAGCAATCTGTTCTATTTTGTTATTGCCGTGCGTAGCTGGCTTGGCTAGTGCCGGGCCGCCATCGAGGTGGGTGGAGGTCGTCGGAGTTTTTTTTTTTTTTTTTGAGACGGAATAGGTGTACTCGTATCATTTTCCGTAAGACTAGACTAAATAGCCACGAAGATATCATTGGTCAAAGTTAAAATAGTTTGATATGTGACTGTAGGGAGTAGTCCACATCTCCTCTAATCAACTCCACTACTAATTAACAATTAATTAATAGTGGTGTTTGAAAGATGATAAACTCCAGAGGAGCTCAATGTCTACATTGACATTCGTTAGTCTTTACCCCAATCAAGCAAAAATTCCTTTGTTGACAAAAGCAGTGTGAAGAGATTGTAATTAAAATATGGAGGACTAGGTCTTGCAAACCTTCTCAAGAGCATGTTTTAATTGGCTAAGTCAAAACCATTTGTTTTGCGGCCGAACGCATTCAGACAAGCAACAGTCCAGTCTCTAGTTGCTAGGTTACTACTATTCTCTTTCCTAAACGACATATATATGTACTTACTTCAGCTAATTTATAATTTCGCAGATGCCTTGTAGATTAGATAATTACCTTTAAGTCATATTTAGTATTGCATGCAATGCTCTAATATTTTTGAGATATACTTATTAATTTATATACTTGTGTATGTTTATAGTTATCATTACATTTTTTGTGAACATTTTACATATATGTAGTGCCTAGTGTTCACTCGCTACTGAGTTTTGTCCTGGAGACCATATGGTAGCGTCCAAAAAGATATATTTGGGTTAACTAATTTTGTCGATGCACCGTTTCTTCATCGAAGTAAGGATTACTGTTTATACTATATATATATATATATATATATATATATATATATATATATATATATATATATATATATATATATATATATATATATATATATATATATATATATATATATATAATAGTAAGCCTTTTTCTACTTCTAGGTGTAGTTACTCCTAGTTACTCTTTATGCTATATCTCGTAAAGTAGGGAGTATCTAACGCAATGGAAGTTATATACATATATTATAAGTATATAAGACCATCTAAATGGTATGTATACTTTTGGCCTAACTGGTGACAATAACTTCATGTGTAATAGACCATATCCAGTTGGGAAAGTAACTGATGTTTGGCCTAACTAGTGACAATAACTTCATATTTGTCTGATGGTAACTTTCACATTACAATACTACATAAAATTACTGCTGAATCATCACTCATGCACTAGGGAAGCCAGGAAGCAGGACCTGCGCGTAGCGGGTGCGCAGGCGCTGAATACACACACACATATACATACATACATACATATACATACATATACATATACATATACATAGATACATGTATATATACATATATTATATGTATATATGTATATGTATGTACATGTATATGTATATCTGTGTGTGTGTGTATATATATATATGTATATATATAAGGTAGTACTATTCTACGCGCAGTTTTGAGTTTTCAACGGTTGTATTAAAAGTTATCATCGGCTGTGAAGAAAGTTATCACAGGCTGTATCCTAGAGCGTTCGGTAGTAACTTCATTCACTGCCGATGGTAAATTCATGCAGAACCGATTGTATCTTTTCGCACTGTGAAGATTTAGCAATAACTTTGTTCAAATCCAATAGTAACTTATATATACATATAAATATATAGATATATATACATACATACATATATATATATACATATATACAAACACATATATGTATATAAATATATATACACACACACACATATATACATAAACATACATACATATACATATATACATATACATACATGCATACGTACATATATATAGATGGGAGATGGGCCGTGCTTTTCCTGCCAGCCCAAAGCACGACACAGCCCAAGCACGACCTGGCCCGACACATGGTGGGGCATGTTGGCACAGCATGAATGGTGTGCCGGGCTAGGCCTGGAAAGTCGACACGATGGGCGGCACGGCACGGCTGGTGTGGCGTGCCATGCTCGGGCTGGCCTGGCCTGGCAAGCACGGCCAACACTGGTGGTTGTCTCGGCCTCGCCTCCCACCTCCTGTCATCCCCAATTCCCCACAACACAACATAAGCCATCATAGCTCCAATTCCCCACAACACAAGCCATCACATTTGCAGTGTAGACAAAGAGGAAGTAGAGGGGAAGGACCGAAGGAGTATACCTGAACCAGAGGACCTTGATGTTGTCACAGGTAAGGCGGAGGCCGGATTGCCGAAGGGTGTTCTGTAGGTCATCCTCGCTATCATCGACGGCTTTCCCGCTGGCTGCCGCTTGACCTCCACCCACCCCAGAGCCCGGACGACAGCGACAACCTCTCCCCACCCTTAGAGGCAAGGAGGGCGATGACGCGGAGGGGGTCGTCGGGGAAGGAGGGAGGCGGTCAGGGGAGGTCAGGGGAGAAGGGAGGTGGCCGGGGGAGGAGGGGATCATTGGGGGAGAAGGGAGGTAGCCAGGGGAGGAAGGGTCGCCGGGGGAGGAGGGACGCGGCCGGGAGAGGAGGGAGGCAACCAGGGGGGTTCGGGGAAGAGGGAGGCATCTGGGGGAGGTCAGGGGAGGAGGGAGGCGACCAGGGGAGGAGGGATGCGGCGGGGGGTCGAGGGAGGAGGGGGGTCGGGGGAGGTGGGAGGCGGTCGGGGGGTCGGGGGAGGAGGGAGGCGGCCAGGGGAGGAGGGGGTCACCGTGGGAGGAGGGAGGCAACCAGGGGGGTCGGGGCCTCGGGGGAGGACTGAGGAAGTGAGGAGGGAGGCGGCCGGGCGTTGCTTTGAGGTGGGGATCATGGGGTGGGGGAGGCCAGGAGGAGTAGAGGTAGTTAGAAGGAGCTCATCGTGTGACTATCTGAGTGATAGATGATTGAGACAACGGTCGGGAACAAGTAACATTCAGATTTCAGAAGAAGCAACGTTCCGAAGCAACGGCTCTCATTTCTTCAGACTCCCTCTTCTATAAATTCACTTCTTTCTCATTTATTCATAAGCTATCCAATCTCTCATTTCTTCAACATCCCTCTACACTCTATTTCTTTAACATCCCTCTACACTTCCCAAGTCCCCATTTCTTCAACATCACTCTACACTCCCCATTTATTCATCATCTATCCATCCAATATGCTACCAAGGAGTCGAAGCACCAAAGAGCTCCTAAGCGTTATGCCGAGGAATCGTAGCACAAAAAGAGCAGCAGGATGCCTTAGTGTAAGCTCCCGTTGTTGCCTTGGCCTTGATTATTCGGAAGCTTTCGTACATGTCAAAGAGGAGCTTTTTCATGTTTTCCGTATGTATCATGAAAAGTTTGGCAGCAGCGGAAGATCGGAGGCCTCATAGCAGACGCAACAAGGAAAGACAAGCTTGACATCACACTTATGGAAGAAGCTTAAGGGCAAGTCTACTTGTTCGTCCTCTCAGTCTCAAGCGGCCTCCAAGTGGAATTCTGTCTCAGAGTTGAACCACTACTTGGAGTATGATTTTGCAAATATTGATCCTGATCTTACTGGTGGAGACAAGATAGACTTGCTCGAGTGGTGGAAGAAGAACAAGTGGATATTTCCTATGCTATCACATTTCGTATAGGATGTTCTCCTGGTGTCAGCGTCCACCATCTCTTCAGAAACGACGTTCAATATGGTAGGGAGAATAATCAAAGAAAGGAGATCATCCTTTATGCCCAGGATGGTGGAGGCAATCACATGCGCCAAAGACTAGGAATTAGCTAAAGAGCGGCAACAGCATCAACTAGAAGATCCTAAAATCGTGCAGGCACACGCTGACCTTGAATGAACGTATGAACGACCTAAACATTGATGATTAAATACTATGTATGCATGTTATAGTTAGTATGTACATATATTGTTACTGTATTCTTTTCCTTACTCAGGGAACTCCACTCTGGGGCGTAAGGTTTTTAATGAGACATTAACATTGTATTTTTAAAATATGAAGGAAATTTCACTTTTTTCTGAAATATTTACGTCATTGTGTGCCCATGTTTTTATGCAATTAATTCAATTTCAACTAGTTTTTAACGAGGCGGGTACGAGAGAAAGGAAGATGGTAGTCGCCACCACCATCTTCACTGCCGCCTTCGTCGTGTATAGTTACTTTGCTCTTGGTACAACTGTCCATGCTTATGTTGTTAATAATTTGCCTGTTACCAAGAAGAATTTGAAAAAGATAAATGTTGCTCTTGTTCCTAGTTCGCTAGTTCAATCTTTCTGTACTAAGAATGTTAAATCTAGTGAATCCACTCCATGTAAAAGATGTAAATTACTAGAAACTAGACTTAATCATCTCAAGAATCAATTCAACAAATGCTTTATCATGAGACACTCTCTTGCTCTAACTATCGTAGTCTTAACATTGAAATAGAAGTATTGACTAGACAACTTAATAATTTGCTCAAAAATATAGATTGGCTTGGTCTAGTGCTTTTAAGAATCTTGCAAATGAGTTTGTTAAGTGCACATCTTGTTCCTCACTGGCTAAAGAAAATGATTATCTTAAGGACATTTTAGAGATATTTTCTTTTGGCAAGAAGAATTTGAATATGATCGTACTCTAGGATTTAATTTTGTTGAGCATGTCAAGAATAATTTTCCTAAGGTTGTTAAACTTCTTGAACCTGAAAAATTTAAAGTAAAATCTAAACCAAAACTAATTATCTTTAAATTTCCTGGTATTGTGAAGGGTTCTTCTACCAAAAGTGGTGCTGCGAAGTCGTTTGATGCGACCACTCATCAAGTCAAGTATCAATGCACTTATTGTGGTAGAGATGGTTATTTGGTTCAATTTTGCTTTCGAAAAGTAAAGAAAGAAAAGAAAAACAGGTTAAGGAAGTGTTCTCGAGTGGAGTTTGTGCAAGCTCCTTATTGTTGTGTTGCTCCCTCTAATCAATCTTCTGTAGGTTTGGGAGCTTTTGTAACATAACCGGTCAGACCAGCTTTTTCCCGTGGTCAGACCAGCATGGTCAGACCAGAGTTTTGACCAACATTTTCTACTCAATTAGACTGGTCGATGGTCAAATCAGTCTTGCAGAGATGATCAGATCATTTTCGACAGCGTTTTTCACGCTATTAGACTGGTTTGCAGTCAGACTAGCCTTGCTGAGGCAGTCAGACTGCCCCATCGTCAGATCAGTGTCTCAACAATTGTCTGATCAAAATTTGACATAGGCTAATTTTTCACTCAACTCTTTATCTTTGCCTGTTTTTTCTCCTGTTCGTCGTGTATCTCAGTACTAGATTCCTAGATCTTATTTCACTAAACCCAGTATTGTGGGACCGAAGTTTTCTATGATGTAAGAACAACTAACGTAGGATAGAGAACATGCGCTTGATTGGGTTCCAACCTTTTACGTCATTGCTTGATTAGAACACCTGATTGTTGTTCACATTACTTGATGGCTTCCGAGAGATTTCACTTTGTAAGAGATCATGAGGAAAATGTGATGTGTCCTACACCTGGTTGGGTCAGATTTTTAGATTGCTCATATTCTCTCCAAACTTCTTGATTGTTCTCATCTTGCCCTTTTGTGAAGAGTTTTGGGTGCAATGCATCCTTTGGGGTAATTCTGAGGGCGAGCTTGCTGCACAAAAATTTGAAAAGTTTTGTTTATTATTCTTGTCAAATAATTCATCAAGTCCAAGCTATTGAAATCAAATGAATTGTAGAGCACTCTTTATCATATTTACTCATATGTTGTGTAGTTTTGTTCATGACTGGTAATAATTAAATGGATACATTTAATCTAAAGTATGACATGGCAGAATATTTTGACTAGATTGATTATAGACAGTACTTTGTGATGTTTATATAAAGAGATTAGCTTGATTATGAGTCTTATTTTAAATCTTAGTTATGAGGCTCATGTGCTTCATATTGTAATCTTTTTATGAACACTCAATTTGGCATGTTATTAAAAAATTGAGAAAGAAAATGTTAAAAATATGTATGCTTCAAGCATTCCATGGTTAAACAAAAGAAAAAACACAAAAAGTGCACAAATGAAAAGAAGTATGCTTCAAGCACGCCATCATCTAAAAGAAGTATGCTACAAGTATGCTATTATGAAAATAAGTATGCCACAAGCATACCACATGCTTAAGATTTGAGTGTGGAATAATAGGTTATTATATGAGACTGCTAGCTCATCTAGACTTAAAGTTTGCTTCACTTTTAGGTTTTGACTTTTTGTTGTGATATCTCATTGTGCTCTTTCTAATTGGTTTGGTCATTGTTGAGAAGCCTGTTATTAATATAAATTGCTTAATCATGTTAAAAGACTTATTTTGACATTGCTATATGATATATGATGTAGGTAGCTCTAGTCAAACAAGATGGCTTGGTTAAAGCAATGCAAAGTGACTTGGATACTTTACAAAGCTTCTGGATATTTTCTCTCATTGCTCCTTTTTAGAATTATTCTTTCTCTGAAGCTCTTGACGATTACATTGCCAAAGCGGGAGAAAAATAGGAGTAATTGGAGGAATTTGCTCAAGTTGCTCTTTTGTGTTGAGGGGGAGTTTGTCTGAGATTTTGAGTGAGTTGCTCTCTTGTGTTGAGGCGGAGTATGTCTGAGCTTTTGAGTGCCCATTGAAGTGGTGTTGAGGTTGTCTGATCTGAGCTTTCGAGTGCTTTCGAGTTTGTCTGATCTGAGCTTTCAGTGCTTTTGGGTTTGTTTGAGCTTTCGAGTGTTTTTGAGTCTGTCTGAGCTTTCGAGTGTTTTTGAGTCTGTGTGAGTTTTCCTTGAGTGATCTTTGCAGCTTTGAAACTTTCTTTTTGCAAATTTTGTTTTTCTTTTCAAATTCAACTCATTTGAGATGGAGGTGATGTCAATGTATTCATCAAGGTGCAGATTGTTAGACCATGTGGGTGGTTGTGAATATAGTAATGATGAATAATTGATATTTGGGTTGCATTAAAATTTATGTTTGTAAAAGTTTCGGTCGATGAGTCTTTGACCTTGATCGGTAATCGGTAATTGTTGGATCTAGTCTTGTTGGTGCCATGGTCGAGATGGCATGGTCGAAGTGTCGTTGTCAAGGCTGCGTGGTCGAAGACCCCAGAGTCGCAAAGCGGTCAGAGACCATGGAGTCGGAGAGCAGATGGTTATAGCTACAGTGTTTTGGTCGATGACCGTAGCTACAATATTTTGGTACGGTTGAATCTACAGTGCTTGGTTGTTGGTCGGAGCTATAGTGTTTTCGTCGATGGTCATAGCTATAGTGTTTTGGTGTGGTTGAATCTATAGTGCTTGGTTGTTGGTTGGAGCTATAGTACCTGATCATGACTCGATACTCAGAAGTTGCAAGGACTCGGTACTCGGTAGTCATGGGTTTCACGATCGTGGTCGGTGATCGGTAGTCAAAGGCTTTGTGGTCGATAGTCGTAGGTTTCGCGATAGTGGTCGGGGTTCGGTAGTCGAAGGCATTGCGATCAGTTGTCATAGACTTCGTGGTTTGTGCTAGGTACTCGTAGGCTTCGAGTGGTTCAGGGCTAGACTGGTTGTTCTGAGGGTGGTCTAAGGTTGATTTTTGGAGAGCATGGAAATTATGGTCGTGGATGATCTAGTTTGTGTTTGTTGATAAATGGGGGTGTGATTTGTATGTGTGGACTAATGTTGGTCAAGTTGGGAAGAAATTGTGCTGGGAAAAATGTTCTTTGGTCTTTGCATGTGTAGGTTGGGCGTGGAAACGACCATGGTCAGTGACAAGGAGGACCGAGACTAGGATGGGGAAATCTGAGGTCCAGGCGGTCAAGAATATCGCGAGGTGGTCGGGCTCATGCTGGAGCATGTGGAGATCAAAGGGGATGATGCGTAAAAAAACTATGGGAGGTGTGGTCCTAAAGGCTTCGACACGTGATGAGTTAGGAGTTATAGAAGGAGCTCATAACTTGGAAGGTTTAGAGATTTTATAGAACCTGTGTTTAGAAGGATTTCGGGTCACTTGGTTTTTTAAACAAATAGAGTTTGGTGTCTGTGTTTGATGTAGACATGGTTTAAGGTGTTAGCCTATAAAAGTAGGAAGAGACTAAGGGTTAAGGTGCGATTTTTGGGAGATGTATTGAGAAGGTCCTGTGAGCACTTTTAGGTGTGATTGTGAAGACACTTTGTAAACCCATAAAAATCTAGCAATAAACATCACCTTGATTAGAACATGACATTAGACAACAGATTATTTTTCAATAAGAATATCATTTTAATTATCAAATAACAAGCCAAACAAATTAAGGTATTGTAGCGAAACGATAGTTAGAGACAGTACATTCTTATAACGATACCTTTACCGCGCATGGCTAAAGTATTTAATATACAACTTCTTAATAGCTAGAAAATGTACATTTTTCTCACAGTACATTCTTCAAAACACATAAGCTCGAATCCACTAATCCCTAAGCTTTGATTCATCTTAATCATACCAGTTTCTCTATGGCCTAAGTGCCACTCACGCACTGTGATTTTCTTCCAAAGTCGTTTCCGGTATGACAGGGAGAACTATTTGGGTTTCAAAAATTTTTCATTGGGTGGCCAGAGTACTAGAATCACCGAAATATGCGTAACTTTTGTTCAAATTGAATTTAAAATTGTGCTGAAAGTGTAGAATTTACAAAAAAAAGGTTATAAAAAATGGTAGAGATGAATTAGATATTGAATATATATAGATGAAACTTTAGTTCTGTTCAATCAATCAACCCCCTCCATTGCTAAGACTTTCAGAATCAGACCAGTCAAACTAATGGATCTGCAACGTTAGCCGTAAGCTTTAGTTTGAGTGCATTAATGAGAACTTACACAAATTGGACAAGATCGGTTATCCAGACTTTTCCAAACGCGTGCTGATCTGGAGAAATGATCCCACCATATCAGGAAGCTCTTGTGAAATTTCATTGAAGAGATCTAACAATTAATATCCCACCATGTCTGTTATCTAGACTTTTCCAAACGTACGTGTGTTATAAAGTTCTAACAATAGTTTTGTGTTAATATATTCGATCCCCAAAGAATATAAAATAGTTCTAACAATAAAATTCTAACAATAGTTTTGTGTTATCAGCCGCCGAAAAATAGTTTGCGGGGACCTAGCATCTCAAGTCTTAGCGTTAGAATATAAAATAAAATCTTCTTTCCCGTTGCTCCATACCTATCATATTATCTCCCATGCCAAATGAAAAATTTTCCGCGCAGGCACGCATTCAGACAAGCAAAAGTCCAATCTCTAGATAGCTGTATACCAACTTGTCAAATTAAGTTTGCTGTTAGGTTATCACTATTCTCATTCCTAAACGGCATATATCTACTTACTTCAGCTAATTTATAATTTCGCAGATGCCGAGTAGATTAGCTATTCACCTGTAAGTCATATTTAGTATTTGCAAGCAATGCTCTAATAATTTTCAGATATTCTTATTAATTTATATACTTGTGAACGTTTATAGTTATAATTACATTTTTGGTAAACATCTTATATACTACGCAGATCATCTTGACCCGAAGGTCTTTGAGCAAGAGTACAAATCTGCCAGGGATTTCCACACGGCATCGACTGCAGCTGCCGTCCTGGTGCCAAACGCGAGCTTTCACGTGCTTTCATGTGCCAGAGGAGGCGCTCCTCGTGCCCGTATCGCTGTCTACAAGGCATGCTGGAATGATGTGAAATTGCAGCCGTCATGCAGGTGATTGATCATGCCATACAAGATGGAGTTGATCATGTACTCTCATTATCACTTGGTGGACCAAGCTCTGAATTTGTAACACCCCATTTTGGGGCTAATAAAATATTGTGTCTGATTTCAAAATTCTTAGTTTAAATTCAAATTTGTATTTTCAAATTTGTTGAATTTCTAAAAATTCTCAAATATTCAAAAATTTTGTTGGGCCCCAGCCCATCTCCCTCCTGGCCTCTCACCCCTTTCAGCCCAATAGTCCTCGGCCCACCTGGTTCCCCCCTCTCCCTCTCCATCCGCTTGTCCCTCTGCCTTGGCCCACGCCCGACGCGTGCTGGCCGCGCTGCACACGCCCAGCGGTGCCACTCGCCGCCCCTCCACTTCCGAGATAGCTAAGCCCCCCCTCTGCGCTAGCTTGGCTCCGCTTTGTCTAGCATGGTCTATTTAAACTCTGATACTTTGTAATATTAATATTTGGTACAATCGTACCGTGTATGAAATGATTTAGCAATGTATCTGTGAGCACTATCTACCGATTTAGGGAATAGTGCAATGGTTTTATAGACAATTCTGGATTGGCAATCCAGTCCGACAATCTTATCTACTCAATTAACAAATGTGAATAGCAATTGTTACATATTGTTATTGCCATGCATAGCTGGCTTGGCTAGTGCCGGGTCACCAAGGAGGTGGGTGGAGGTGGTTGGAGTATTTTTTGAGACGAATTTATACTCATAGCATTTTTCGTAAGGCTAGTCTAAATATTCAGGAAGATATCATTGATCAAAGTTGAAATAGTTCGATTGAATATGGATTTTAGGACGTCAAATATGTTTTGACTGTAGGGAGTAGTCCATATCTCCTCTATTCAACTCCACTACTAATTAACAATTAATTAATAGTTGTGTTTGAAAGATGATAAACTCCAGAGGAGCTCAATGCCTACATTGATATTCGTTATTAGTCTTTACCCTAATTGTCGGACCCCAGATTTCTAGTCAATTTAGAATCCTCTGTGAATCTACTGCACTATTCCCTGGATCAGTAGATAGTACTTTTAGATACATTGCTGAATCATTTCAGATATGACACAGTTGTACAAAATAGTAATATTACAATCATCAGAGTTAAATAGACCACATCAGGTTAAGTTTACAATAGGGCCATCAGGCCAAATGGTTACATTACATGGAAAGCGGAAAAGGTAGCAGAAGCAAAAGGGAAAGACACATCTCGCGATAGGCAAGTGATTGCAAAACCCTTTATGCAACTGATATTACCCAAGACTTAAAAAATATTGTTGCATGCATGGTAGGCGTAATCGGCCAGACTGAGGTGAGACTCAGACTACTAGAACTAGACTACTCTCCACCATCTTTAGTGCCATCAGCTCCTTGGTCCTCGTAGTATATGTAGTGGCATTGGTCCACGGGCTCTGAAGGTTTTTGAGGGTGAGAGTGAGCACAAAACAATGGTGCTATGTGAGCCAACACACAGAGTGCAATTATTTATACATGCAAGGCTGACCAGGGAAGGCTAGGGTTCTTTTATTTGTTGAAGGCACCAGTTTGAAATTATCAATATTAGAAATTCCTATGACTTAGCATTTTTATCAAATTCAATTTGTACTAAAGAGAATGAAATTTGCAATATTTATAGTAGTGCAGGTTCCATCCTCCTTATGCTTAGTTTTGATTACTAGGGTTACATCCACCCCAATTAACGACGTTGGGTTACATCCACCCAGGAAAAGTCCAAAATCAGGTTTACATCCACCCAACAAGTTTTCATTCCACCCTAAATTAAAAAGGTTTTGAAATAGATCTAACTTGAGTAATTTCCCATACCCGCCATTGACCGTGGGCACAGTTGTTCGAACAGTTTATTCTCTTTAGAGGTTGTACATCTTTACCCACAAGAGACAATCAAATTGGTATATTTCACATGTTTTCTTAGACATGTAAATCAAGGAGATTATCACGAGACAATTATAATGCATCCTCCAGTGTAAGCTACACCCACTAAGGTTTCATCTTAGGGTGGTTACATCTGCCACACTCATCCTCCCTCTTGCGCCACACGACACTACTACAGAAAAAGTCATTATAGATGGTTCAAAAAAGCCATCATAGATGGTTCATGAGCCGTATGAGTTTATGGGTCAGTATGATATGAGGTCATCACAGACAGCTTACAAACCATCTGTGATGCAGCTTTTACAGACGGTTTCTACTAAAAACCGTCTATGATGGTCAACTATCACAGACGGTTTTAGTGGAAACGATCTGTGATATATGATTTATCACAAACAGTTTCAACTACAAACCGTCTGTGGTATTAAACAATCAAAATGGTTTGTAGTCAAAATCGTCTGTGATAAAGCATATATCACAGACAGTTTTTACTAAAAACCATCTGTGATAGTTGACTATCATAGATGGTTATGAGTTAGTAACCGTCTGTGATATTCTTTTCTATTCATAAATCTATTTCTGTTTGTTGGCTAGCCTTAGAAAATGCTAGCCATGCTATCTAAAACAAGCAAATAAATATAGTATATATACATCCAATTCATATTTATTCATTTTAGAAATAAGAACATCTATTTCACAAATAAATTAACTAAAGTGAAATAAATTAACCATCCATGAACAAATGCACATATGAACAATTAAGCTCAATCTTATCCCAGTGAAATTCATTCTAAATTGTGAAACTCTCCATCTTCTTTTATGATTTTAGAATATGTTAGAGGTCAGGACATTCGAATGGAGTTGTAGCGATGAACAAAAACTATTAGTAGGGAGATCAATGTTGTGCATACATATATAAATTGATAAGTATGAAATAATTATTGCAGATTGACAAACCTGAGGATCATTTGTCTTTGCAGAATCGAGGAGTAGTTGCATGTTGTGGCAAACATAGAATCCACAGGTGTTGCCTAGCGACTGCTGGTGGCACAGCAAAAATATAATTTATTAGTTCGAGAGGCATTACTACGAAGTGTTATATAGGATTTATGTGTACTAGCGAATACTGAGAAATCTAGATCATGTCGTAGGGCGTCGATTCCTTCATTCGATTTCCCTACCTTTGCAACGTATGTGGTGAATGACCTACGTGATTCTAAAAAGTTAGCCCTAGTCATTGGGAAGGAAGGAAAGACTACAATAGAGTTATCTATGGAGGAAATATGTTTACCTATCGATTAATTATTGGACAACTGTGTAGTCGGTTTTGTTCTTTTTTAGTGAATCAAGGTATATTACCTATTCCATTTTGGTGTAATTACAATTAGAATCCAGCGTAACCTACACAGGTATGTCATGGTCATTAAACCTAAGTTCATATTACTTATAAAGTACAAATCAAAAAGTATAGCCACTAGTACAGCACTTACTCCTGGTTATAGGGCATAAGTATGAATTCCTTGTTGCGGTAAGCCACCAATGTCGTTGCATGTAATCCTCGACGAACAGTGCATCCTCCTTGATAGTTTCCATGGAGACCAAGTATGGGTCGGAGAAACCAACCTGTGATTTCATCAATCTGGCTTCAGTCACCATGTATATATATACATAAAAAAGCAATGAGTTATACACGACATTTATTAGTATTACATAAAAATAGACCATGATTGTAGACACTTACAGTATCCAGCATCGAATGAGTGAGGCATTGAGTGTGAAGAGAAAGAATAAGTCCTCGAAGGTCATCGTGAAGACACAGTCATGAATATCATGCTGAAGATGATGCGACCTGAACTTGACGGTGACACCCGAGCATCGTTGTTCCTTTAGCTTGTTGGCCCATTCCATGTACCATGCATGCAATCTCTAGCAAGCCAGTCCTACGGTTACGAGGCACTCTTTTGGGACAACCAACGGCTCACCTAACATGAATTTTTGGGCCAATGGCAAGTAGGGGATCTCATCATCGGTTTGCCCTTACTACCTCAGCTGTAAGTTGACTTCACGGTAGTCGACCGGGCACGAGATGTAGATGCATCACGCTCTTGCTGCATTTGTGCAGGTAGCTCTAGTGCGGATATCCCCCGTAAATCAGCTATCTGGCCTTTTCGATAGTCCTCTTTCTTTTTGGGATTTTCCAGAGGACGGTGCATCACACGCATCCGACGATGATGACAAAGAATGAGTGTATGACATCTTTAAAAGATAATAGAAGTGAGCAATTCTTGATGAATTTGGAATATGTTTCAAAAATCAATGTGCCAAGTAAATCAAAAAATTTATTATTAATCGGACTCTCATTCCCTCCATTGCTAGCTTTGCTATATATATATATATATATATATATATATATATATATATATATATATATATATATATATCATATCTAGTGCTAATGGCTATTTCAGTGCTAAGTTGCTAATGGCGATGTGGATCATCCGATCTAGATTGTGTGGTTTGGATGGAGGTGGGTAGAAACCCCATCCCACTTAAATGCTTTTACAGAAAACCCCCTGCGCTTTTAACAAAAACACATCAAGTCCACCATTGTTGTTGTATATTGTAGCGTTTCACTTAAGTGCAAAGTGCAGGGGTTTTCTGCAGAAGTGTTTAAGTGGGATGGAGTTCCCACCCACCTCCATCTGAGCCATGCAAGCTAGATCGGACGGTCCACGTCGCCATTAGCACCGTAGCACTAAAATAACCATTAGCACTAGATATGCTCCTATATATATATATATATATATATATATATATATATATATATATATATATATATATATATATATATATATATATATATATATATATATATATATATAAAATCTTTGGATGCCATTCATTGGTTGCTAATTTTTGGTCAAACACACAGGCTTCGAAGCCCAAAAATGAACTACAAATTTGAAGCCAAGCCTAAAATGAACTACTTAATTTGATAGGTTTTCCTCATTGAGCAATCATTATATGAACTAAGTTTTCCTCATCGAGCAAACATAGAGTATGAGTATTACTCTAGATTGTTGGAAATAAAGCGATTTTAGCAAATTTCTCATGTTAATTCCAAAGTTAACAATGTAGAGCAAAGCATATATTCAGCAGGCAATAAATGACATGAAAATTAAACAAATATCTCCCAGCTTAGATATAGCATTCAGGTCATTTATACAAAACATTATGCTTAACTGAACATTAAAATGAGCATTAACTGACTGCATAATGCACGGATTAAGAATTGAAGTATTGCTCTCAGGTGAGGAGTTGCACAAGTTAAAAGAAACTTGGCCTTCTAACGCTCTTGTTAGTTTTCAACAATCACAGTGACAAATCCTCAAAAATCTGCTAGATGTCTTTGTAAATATCACCTCAGTGTTGTATCAATGTCAAGAGCATGCAAGAACAGTAGATTTTGACCTAAATAAGTCACTAGTCACAGAGTAAAGCTACTGTAGCAACAACATATACATTAGGCAATTGCAAAATCAATAGATGTGTGCATATATTTTCGGCAAAGCCTAACTATGATAGTACGCAATAATGAACCAGGTGTTAAATTAAAGCATAGGCAATTTGACAAATTTGCAACTTATACTTCAGAGAAGTATACTACTAACACATGAGGCATCAAACTAGCCGAATGAATTTAGATTGTCACTATGATTTTAGACTTGACAAAGTTCCTCATTGAGCAATCACAACACCCACAAACAATCAGTGAGACCATGTGGAGGTCACCCTATGGTTATGATGAGTAATTGACTCTTGATCTAGAGAGGTTGAGTTTGGTTTTTGAGGTTTGAGCAGCTGTTGGCTCCCTGTCTGAGTTTTAGAGCTCTTGCTGTTTCGACCATATGACCTATGACTTGCTCTTTATGACCACTACCGTGTGTCTCTGTGGTCGGCAATCATTCTTACGACCATGTGATCAGCAGTAGGTTTTACGACTTTGTGGTCGGCAACCGATTTTACGACTTGGTGGTCGACAAAGGCTTTTATGACTTGGTGGTCGGCAAAGGCTTTTACAACTTGGTGGTTGGCAGAGCCTTTTACAACTTGGTGGTCGGCAGAGCCTTTTACGACTTGGTGGTTGGCAGAGCCTTTTATGACTTGGTGGTCGGCAAGAGGTCTTACGACTTGATAGTCATAGCTCTGTCTGGCCGTGGTTGATAGTTGTAGCTCTGTCTTGCCGTGGTCGATAGTCGTAGCTCTATCTAGCCGTGGTCAATAGTCATAGCTCTATTTGACCGTGGTCGATTGTCATAGCTCTGTCTGGCCGCGGTCGATAGTTGTAGCTCTGTCTGGCTGTGGTCGATAGTCATAGCTCTGACTGACTGTGGTCGATAGTCATAGCTTTGTCTAGTCGTGGTCGATAGTCGTAACTTTATCTGGCCATGATCGATAGTCATAGCTCTGTTCGGCCGTGGTCGATGGTCGTAGATTCTGGTATGAAGCAGTCGTAGTCAGTGCAGTCTTAGTCTAGAACGTCGATTAGCTTTACGAGTGTGTTGGTTTCGATCATGGTCAAGTTCTAGACTACATCTCACAAATATCGACCATGCTAATCTTCCTGGTTGCAGAGTGGTTCCGACCACACTAGTTGTTCGACCACTTGTTGGCTTACGACCAAGTTAGTTACTACCGCTTTGCCGACTTGTTTCGACCACTCGCTAGCTTAAGACCACACTGGTATCAGCCACAGTACTGATTGGTTACTACAATGTTGATTATTTGACTACATGTTCGCTTTCGATCACATTGTCTACGACCACATCAGTCTTGGCCGCAACCATTTTCGATCACGTTGGCTTTGGTCTCGACAGTCATCGACTTGGACAATCTCCGACCACGTTGTCGGTTATCGGCCACATAGTTGAAGCTTACGACCACATTCTCGTGCTTATGACTATGTTGTCGTATTTCGACCACTCTACTAGTCTTCGACCACAGTCAATTCTCTGCTGTGTTTTCTCCAATGTTCTATTTCTCCAGTGAGACTTCAACTCAACTCGAGTCTTCATAGCTTAGTAGCTATTGAAGAAAAGAGTTAAGTGGATACTTGGGGAGATTTTGAAGGCACCATTTACCCCCCCCCCTCTATTGTCTATCTGGTCCTACACAATCAAGCAAAGTCCCCCAATCCTAGCACTTACGAGTTTCAGATATAACAGAATCAATATTAACTACACGGCAAACTAAGCATGATAGTAAATATCAAAGTACAGAGGAAAATTCATAGCTTCAATGGCAATCTAAGCCACTGAGTTGATGATGCGGGGGGAGGAGGGCCGCCGGAGTCGGGGGAGGTGGCGCTGGGCTCGGGGGAGACAGTGACAGGCTCAGGGGAGGTGGGAATGGGCTTAGCAGGAGGAGGAGGGCGATGGCCTCGGGGGAGGAAGGCCACCGGACTAGGCAAAGGAGGAGGAGGGCGACGGCCTCAGAGGAGGAGTGCCACCAGAGTCGAGAGAGGAGGAGGAGGGCGACGTGCTTGGGGGCAGGCGACGGCGTTAGTGGGCAGTACAGTGGGGACAAACCCTAGCGCGCAATATATATATATATATATATATATATATATATATATATATATGTATGTATATATAGGGGAATAATCACATACTGTTCTATTTAAAAACCATCTGTGATATTTACATCACATATGGTTCTGAAGTAAAACCGTCTGTAATAAGAAAACATCATAAACGGTTATGAAGTAAAACAATCTGTAGTAAGAAAACATCACGGATGGTTTCACTTTAGAACTGTCTATGATTATATATATCATAGATGGTTTTACTTTATAACCATCTGTGATGTTTCCTACTCACATTCGATCTTAACTTGTGGGAGATGGACCCAGCGGCATTGAAATAAGGGGTCTTGAAAAACATGTAGTCGAGCTCCCAAATCTCCTCTATGAACCCATAGTAGGAGTTCCTCAACCTATCGGTACTGAACACATTTATGCAGACACCACTGTTCAGGTTAGTGCTCTTTACATCTTGAGCCTGCGTATAGAATGTGCACCTTTTTTGTCATATCCTTGCCATGTCACAACTGCAAATATTGGCCCTTTTGTCTACCATGTCAGAATATCACTTGACAAGCTTCTAGCAAGCCACTACTTCAACCATTGGTTGAACCGACTATTATATTGTCTCGTGATCTAAACATTCAGCCGCTCCAGATTCTATTGCCAAAGTACGTCCTTGTGCTGCTAGATATATGAGGACACTTCAGTTGTATGTTGCAAGACTGTGAAATGGGCTTGAGTATACATATCTATATTTGGAGTGATTGCTTTCCTTCTAATTGTCTCGATAACCTTGAGCCTCCCCTCATGGGTGAGATTGAGGCACACCTATCGGTTCGACCTGAGCCATGTAATCAACACAATACTCAATGACTTCTTCAATTGCATAACCTTCAATGATGCTGCCCTCCGACCGAGATCAATTCTGTACATAGGACTGAGAATTCCCATGGACCTCTCGAATGGGTACATGCTACGTAGGAATACGGACCCGCACATTTTTATCTCTCATACATTGTAAACAATGAGATGGACCATGATATCAAAAAATAATGGAGGAAAATACACCTTAGGATAACATAAAGTCATCACCACCTCATCCTACAGAGCATCTAGTCCTTCAGGATCGATGCCATTCTAAGCAATTGTGTTAAAGAAATAACACAGCCTCATGATTGCCTCTCATATATTGATTGGTAAAATACTTCTAATTGCAATAGGGAGCATCTGTGTCATCAGCACACAACAATCATGAGACTTTATGCCAATTAACTTCAAATCTTCTATCGAAACAAGTTTATTCATGTTGGCGGAGTTAACCAGGCAGAACTTTCATACCAAGCAAGTACCGGCACAATTCAGTTCTTTGCTAGTCTTCGACCACATAGTCGAAGCTTACAACCACGTTCTCGTGTTTACGACTACGTTGTCGTATTTTGTGTAATAGCCCAGCTGTTTATTTCAAATTTTTGAGTAAAACAATTATTAAAATTAATTAATTTAGTTTAAAATAAAATTAAGTGTTTTGAATTTCCTAGTTTTCTATTTTGAAAAAAGGTTGGATTTAAAAAGTGATTTAAGTAAAGCTCAAACACATTATTAAATAAAAAATATTTTAATTTTCTATAAAAGTCCTAATTTGAATTAATTATTTAGACATATTTGGCTTTTATTTGAGTTTTCTGGTTTTTCTAGAGTTTTAAAAATCTATTTGAAATTAAAAAGTATGTTAAGAATAAAAATATTGTACCAACTTTAGTTGGAAATATTTTTGATAAGTCCAAAATGGTTCTAGGAATTTCTGTGAAATTTTCTATAATTTATGCAATTTATTTGGTATTTTTCTAAGCCTTTTTGAATTTCCTCAGCTTTTTTGAAAATCCAAAATCAAATTAAAAATTCAAATCCTCCAGCACCTCTCTCCAGTCGATGCGTGGACGGGCCAGATCCGCCCACGTCACCGCCGTTCATCCCGCCTCCCTTTCCCCTCGGACCGACACCTGGCCAGCCCAGCTTAAGCCATGCCGCCACCTGGCCCATCTTACCCGTCCGCCGACTCCTTTCTCTCTTGGCCGCCAGATCTTCTTTTGGCCACGCGTTGCCATCTCCTCCACCCGCTCCCTCTTCTCTCTCTCTCCTCTCTTCCGCGCCCAGCCACCAAATCTCTTCCTTTCGGCCACCTGGTGTGATCTCGCCCGTTCCTCTCTCTACCGATCGACCCCACCTGTCAGGCGTCTTCTTCCTCGCCCCTTCTTCCTCCTCGCGCCGCACCTGCCGCCGCTGCCATTTTCTGCGGGTGATTAAGCTCCTCGCTCGGCCGCCCCCCTCCACTATAAAACCTCCCACTCGGCACCGCTTTTCTCTGCACCACTTCCATCCGCCCTCCTCTCCCCTCTCCCATGAACCAAGCGCCCCGACACCGCGCGCGTTCGTTGCCGCGGCCGCCACCAACTTTGGCGAGAGATCACCACTGCCTCGGTTCGCCTCAAGCCTTGCAGTCGCCTACCTCGGCCTCCCCACGTCCGTGCGAAGCCCGTGCGCCCCTTCCTCGTCGTCAAAGCTCGCCGGAGCGCTGTCCCTACCGAAGCCCGAGCTGCGCCGCCACTCCTTGCTCGTTGTCGGCCGCCTCCCGTGCTCGTCGAACCCCGCGCCAGGTGGCATCGGGTTCCCCTCCATTCCCTCTCCCTCCTCCGCCCCTCGTCGGCCACTGCCATCCACCGGAGCTCCAACAAGCCCCGTTCCTCGAGCGCTTTCCCCGCCCGGCGAGCCATGTCAGCACACTCGACTGACATGGACACCACATGGCGCCCAGTGGCACGCCACCTCTATTCGGACAGCACCACGCCAGTGCCCGCCCGCTCGGATAGTGCCGCGTCAGCACCACCTCCCCCTTCGGCGCACATGGAAGCCACGTGTGGTGCCACTACGGCGGACCAGACCCATGTGGCTGCCACGTCAGTGACACGTGGATGCCACGTCAGCACCGAGAGCCCCCCGAGCCACGTGTCAGCAACGTCAGCGCCACCTAACTGCCACGTCAGCAATTTAGCCTAGTCACCTGCCATGTCACTGCCACATCATCCACCTTGCCACCTCAGCCTCCCCCTTAGTCCATGAACACGGTCCACATAGACCAAGGCCCACCTGTCAGTCTCTGGTCAAAAGGGCTGACATCATAATCCCATTTTCCAGTAGGAAAATAATTCAGCCGAAAAGAAAATCCTAGGGCTGACGTCATAATTCCAATTTCCTTTAGAAAAATAATTCTAGAAAATCCAATTTATTCTTTTTCTCTGATTTTAAACTTCCAAGAGCCTGTTCTCCTTCATCCTAACTCTGATTGAGCCCATTCAAATTTCTAAGTTTATAAAAAATTCCCCTCTAGAAATGCCATTTCTACCCTCAATTTAAATATTTGAAATTTATTTGAATTTATTTTAAATTTATTTTGTGTTTGGTGGGTTATTTTCACGTGTAGACTGCTACGATTCCAGAGATTTCCTCGATGACGGTTCACACCAATTCGTGGAGCAAGGCAAGTTAGACACCTTGACCATGTTGATCCCAGATTGTGAAATAAAATTATGTTATTTTAAATTATATTGCATGCATATGTTTATTCAAGTATTTCAATTACAGTTTTAAACTTAGTTAATTCCCAATTGTTATTGACACCTTTGACGTTGTGTAACATTATACCTTGTCACCCTAGAATCAAACTCTAGTTAGTACACTAGTATTGGCTAGAGAGTTTTATATCAAATGCTTAGACCTGCTTAGATATAATTTTTGTTTTAGGATAACCTTTTCAAATAAAATGATAAGCTTTTGAAATGTATTCTTGACTTTAGTGAGTCAAGAAATATAAAATCTGGTTTAGACTTAGGCTAATGGTTAGGTGGTGGGTGCAGGCATGCACTGTTGTTTGGTGACATAGTGTTGGCTGTCTGGCACAGGGGGTATGTGGTTGAGCCTAAGTCAATTAAGGACCGGTCTATGAGCTACTATTGTAAAGCCCTATCGTACTACCATAAGGCTGGTATGGGACAGTTCTAGCTGAATAATTTGCGGGTCCCAACCTGAGTCTTGTCGTAGGTTGAAAGTGAGTATGACGTAGGCCATGAGAAGTCTCACTCGGCTCAAGACGGGGTCCCGGTCTGGTGGATTCCTTACTGGGGTGAAACCTTAGAGTTGGCTTGGCTAGGTTGAAGGCTTTGCATTGTAAAGGCCTTGTCATGATATCTCCGCCGCACACCTAAGGAAGTGTGTTAATCGCGTGGCAATATGAGACGATCATGTCTTGTGAGTAAAGCTGTACAACCTCTGTAGAGTGTATAATCTATCCTGGATTGCCATGCCCATGGTCATGGGCATGCTGAGTACATTTTTTCTTGGATTAGACTTTGCTTTTCAAAAATGTTTTACGAAAACCTTGTGGATGGATGGAATCCGTGAGAGATTGAAAACCTTGTGGGTGGATGGAATCCGTGAGAGATTGAAAACCTTATGAATGGATGGAATCCATGAGTGTTTGGAAGTGTGTGGATGGATGGAATCCATACGTGGCCTTTTGAAAAAGATGGTCCGGGTGGGATGCCCATGGTTAGGTTGGTGTTTGGTCAGAGCCTGCACTAACGGTATTATTTTCAACTACAGTTACTGTTTTTGCTTACTATATTAAATTCAACATTTTCAATCTACTTATTGTATTTCTTTAAATGTTGTTTTATGCTCAAATAACCCTATAAGCCTTCCTTTGTTGCCTTTATCATTATATTGCATTTCTCTGTGCGACTTGCAGAGTACAAATTTGTCCTCACCTTGCTATCTCCACATAGAGGAAGATGACTTCGACTATGGTGAAGACTTGGACGTGTAGGCTGCGTCTTACTGTTGTTTGCTTTTGGACAGGCTCAATGGGCTTCTACCACTTGAATGTTTTTCTTCTACTGCTTATATCTAATTTTGGCTTATGTGCCATTGATGTAAACTTTGGCCGTCAGGACCATATTCAGTTAAATAAAGTTTTGTCATTGTGCTTGATTTGTATCCTTGTTATCACTATGTACACTAGCTGATCCTGGACTAGTGCGATTTACATATAGGGTTTCGGAGTTGTTGCTCTGAGGTCTGACATTTCGACCGCTCTGCTAGTCTTCGACCACTGTCAGTTCTCTGCTATGTTTTCTCTGCTGTTCTTTTTCTCTAGTGAGACTTCAACTCGAGTCTTCATAGCTTAGTAGCTATTGGAGAAAAGAGTTAAGTGGATACTTGGGGAGATTTTTGAGGCACCATTCACCCTCTCTATTGCCTGTCCAGTCCTACAAGTGGTATCAGAGCCCGGTTAGCTCTTTTCAATAGATCTTAACCGGTTTTTGGAGCCATGAAAACATACAAGTATTCCACCAAGCCTCCTATCTTCGATGGGGTCGACTATCCCTTTTGGAAGAGTAGGATGGAGTCTTACATTCAGGCTCAAGGCTATGCGATTTGGAGAAAAGTTAAGACTCACTTTGTTGTTCCTACCGATGAGCACATCAAAGCGATGAATACACCAGATGTGGAGGCAAATGCTAAGGCAAGGAACATCATCATCCAAGGTCTTAGTAGAAATGAATTTGATCTTATTTCTCATATTTCGTTGGCATATGACATTTGGGTGACCCTCGATGCTTACCATGAGGGCCCCACTCAAATCAAGACTGCCCGACAGGACCAATACAAGCAAGAGTACAACAAGTTTGAGATGCTCACTGGTGAGTCCTTGGATGAGTGCTTTTCCAGATTCCACAATATTTTGAGCAACCTCTGAGATGTTTGTCTTACATACCCAGACTTGGACAATGCTCGTCAAATGTTTTCTGCTTGGACCTTAGGGTGTGGGAAATGAAAGTGACCACCATCATGGACACGACTAACCTATCGAGTTTAACTCTTGATGCGTTGTACTCATGCCTCAAGACTCACGAGATTAACATTGTCTGTCACAAGTTGAAGTCACAGTCGATGGCTTTGGTCACTGCTCCCGATTCTACTTCTAGAGTATTGTCTGATGGTCCTTCTAGTTTCTCTTTGGCTACTTTGTGTGAGATGAGTGATGATCAATTTGAGTAGTTTCCAGATAGTGAGCTGGCCCTCTTAGCCAAAAAATTCTCACATGCATACAAGAGGGTAAGAGAGAGAAAGAGAGGAGGTTCGGTGATTTGCTTCGAGTATGGTGCCCTCAACCACATTTGAGCAAATTGCCCTAAGCTGAAGAAGGGCAAGAACGACTACAGCGGTGTAAGCAAGAATGACTATATCAGCAAGAATTGCAACCTTGGCAAAGCCAAGAAGTCCTTTCACCGTGTCCTCACCGCCTTCGATAATCTCGACTTCAGCGACATGGAAGGCTAGAGCGACGACAACAGCAAGGATGATCCAGACAAGGACACCAAGGATGGTGATGACTTCATCGGCATGTGTTTCATGGCTGATGAGAACGGCATCAACTATGATGATCTCTACAGTGACTCCGATGAGGTAGGTTCTTCCTGCAACCAGCTCAATAATACTTGTCTTGAACTAGGAAAGTTTTATGCTAGATCTAGAGCTAGATGTGGTGAGTTAGAGAAGGAGGTAAAGAGCTTGTCACGGGAGCTTACTTCACTTAGATATGCTCCCTCCCATGATGATTGTGATGTATGTCCTTCTTTGCTGGAAGATATGGAGAAGTTAAGGACCTCTCATGATAGTGTGATGTCTGAATAACTGAAATAGATATGACTAGAGTAGCATCTATTTCATCTAATTCTGTTGAGACTATATTTTGCACCTCATGTGAGGATAAGGACAATACTTTTAAAGGTCTTTATACCATGCTTTTGATCTGTCAGAAACTTGTGAAAGTTGTAATAATTTGAAGATTAACTTAAAAACGCAGATCATAAAATTGCTGAAATGCAAGCTGCTCTGTTAGAACCCATTGCTTCTTGTGCCAACTGCCCTAAACTGACTGCTGAACTTGAATCTGTTTCAAAACAATTTCAAGACATGGTTGATTATAATAAGAAAATGGCTCAATATGCTTCTAAGACACCTATTAGCTCATCATGCAATAACTGTGAAAAACAAAAATCTAAATTGGCTGGATTGGATGATAAATGTGTGAAGCTAACTAAGGATTTAGTAGAGAAGCCACAATCTGCTTGCTCTTCTATGCTAAAGTGGGGGAGAAATCTAAGGAAGTCTAAGGACATGGTAGAGACTTTTAGGAAGAGCTACGAGAACCAAATGGCTAGGATTAGAACTGCCTCTTGTGTGTCTTGTGAAGCCCTCAAGGTTGAGGCGAACATGCACAAGGAGAGATATGCACGTACTGTTCAATCTTCATCTGTTGGTTCTTCTTCCTCTCCTTTTTGTGTCTCATCTTCTTTTTCTCCCTGCTCTTCATGCGCCTCTATTTTTCAGGAGTGTGAGTACCTTATGAACACCCTTGAAAAAAAATTTGGAGGCAAGAAGAAGCTTAATCTTATTCTAGACAAATCTAAGATTTGCAAATTCAATAAACGTCTAGGATATGATTTTTTAGAGGTGTGAGGAAGCATCCACCTACTGTTGTTAGACATATAGCAGTAGGTGTGATCGAGGTTGCGCCCAAATCCAAGAAAGTTGAGTTTAAGTCTACGGGCTTTGTTTAGGGGATTTCTAACAAAAAGGATGTACCACCTATTGCTTTGACCTCTTAGAAGGTGAAGCCTCATCATGCTGCTTTGACCTTCCAAAAGGTGAAGTATCATTGTACCTTCTGTCAGAAGGATAGACATGGTGTTGAGAGATGTTTTAGGCATGCCAAGATTGCGCAAAGAGATCGTGTTCATGCTCTTAAGCGTATTCAGGGTCACGAGGTTCAGAGTCATAGAAAACTCTTCTAAGGTGTTTAGGCAACGTCGAGGACTTGGTTTTCCTACTTCTTCTGTTTTTGGTCCTCGAGTTGCTTCTGGTCAGAATATCCGCTGTCCCGAGGATAGATCTCGTTTTCCCTGTCGAGTGGCTATCCGCAGTGTGATCAGCATATTACTGTTGGTCAAACTCGCTCTTCAATAGCGGTTGGACCTAGCAAAGGCTTCAGGTCTGCTCCTAGATCTTCAGAGTTTGTGAGAGGCGGAAAGCGTAGGGTAGCTAGAGGTCAGTCATTTGTGTCTGTGACTACTTCTAATCTTCGTGTGACTCAGTACTGAGTTCCTAAATATGTTATTATTTACCCCAGTACTGAGCCACATATGATGTTCTCTTGTTGATTTAGGTTCGCCAAGCTGGGAAGGGAGAGGTTTGGCTTGTTGACTCCAACTGTTCACGTCACATGACTGAAGACTCACATTGGTTTTCTTCCCTAGTCCGAGCTCCAGGTGATGAGACGATCACCTTTGGAGGCGCCTCTTCTGGTTCCTCTTCTGGTTGAGTCATCGCTAAAGGTACTATGCACATCAATGACTCTTTCATTCTTAAGGATGTTGCCTTAGTAAGCTGCATTATAATCTACTTTTTGTTTCCCAGCTTACTGATGATAATTTCGAGGTAAGCTTTAAGAAAAATGCTTGCAAAGTTCTTGATTCATCGGGGAGTCTTGTTTACAGGATTTCTAGATTCTGAGTCCCGTGATCTCTCTTTTTGGCATAGGAGACTTGGTCAAATTGGCTTTGATCATTTGACTCGAGTTAGCGGCCACGGTCTCATACGTGGTCTGCCCAAACTCAAGATATCAAAGACTTAGTTTGTGCTCCTTGCCGACATGGCAAGATGGTTGCTGCTTCTCATCCTCCAGTCACTGTGACTATGACTGATGCACCAAGACAGCTTCTCCATATGGACACTGTTGGTCCAGTTAGAGTGCAGTCGGCGGGTGGGAAGTGGTATGTTCTTGTTGTGGTTGATGACTTCTTGAGGTTTCCTTGGGTATTTTTCTTAGCCTCAATGGATGAGACCTTTAGTCATTTTTGGGGTTTATTTAGTAGGCTATCTGTTGAACTCCCTGATGCCTTACCAGCGATCCGCAGTAACAATAGCACGGAGTTCAAGAATTCCTACTTTGAGAAGTTCTGTGATGAGACAAGTATGGAGCATCAGTTCTCTTCTCCGCACGTCCCCCAACAAAATGGCGTCGTGGAGAGGAAGAATCGTACCTTGGTCGAGATGGCCAGGACGATGCTAGATGAGTTTGCTACACCTAGGAAGTTTTAAGCTGAAGCTATAGCCACCGTGTGCCATGTTTCAAACAGGGTTTTTCTAAGGGCACACTTGCATCATACTTCTTATGAGTTGAGGTATGGGCGAAAGCCCAGTGTCTCACATTTTTGTGTGTTTGGTTGCAAGTGTTTTATCTTGAAGTCTGGGAACCTAGACAAGTTCAAATTACGCTCGTGTGATGGTATCTTTCTGGGTTACTCAACTTCTTTTGTGGGGTTATAGGGTCTGGAACTGCGAATCTAGCAAGATTATGGAGACCTGTGGGGTGACCTTTGATGAGGCCAGTCCTAATACTAGGCCAGACATCTCAGGTCCTGTAGTGCAGTCTGAGACCATCTTTGTAGATGCTCAGGAGGATGGAGATCAAGGTTCTTTACCTGATCCAGTTCATCCTTCCCTTGAGGTACGTGCTTCTACCAGTGCACCTCAGGGAGATCAGTCCATTCCTTCAGTTCTTATGGAGCTAGTGGCTCTGCTCCTACCTCTTCAGCTTATGAGGTAGAGGCTACTTCCTCATCTCATCCAGGTCCTCCCCGTCATATCCAGAGACATCATCCTTCGAAGTAGATCATAGGAGATCTGTTTGAGTGTGTTACACGCTCAAAGTCTGGTTTGTCTCATTTCTGTCTCCATTCTATTTTCATCACCTTTTTCGAGCCCATAGATGTCTATTATGCTCTTTCTGATGAGTCTTGGGTCAATGCCATGCATGAGGAATTAGAAAATTTTGAGAGAAACAAGGTCTGGTCGCTTGTTGAGCCCCCTAGTGGTCACAATATCATAGGAACCAAGTGGGTTTTTAAAAACAAGTAGAGTGAGGATGGGGTAGTCATTCGAAACAAGGCTAGACTGGTAGCTTAGGGTTTTTCATTGGTTGAGGGTTTAGATTTTGAGGAGACCTTCGCCCCCGTAGCTAGGTTAGAGGCCATTAGGATCTTGCTAGCTTTCACAGCTTCTAAGGGTTTCAAGCTTTACTAGATGGATTTCAAGAGTGCCTTCCTCAATGGGTATATTGAGGAAGAGGTCTATGTTAGACAGCCTCTAGGTTTCGAGAACCCCAAGTACCCAAACCATGTCTACAAGCTTTCCAAAGCCCTATATGGACTTAAGCAAGCCCCTAGAGCTTGGTATAAGAGGCTTAAGTCCTATTTGTTGAGTCATAGGTTTGAGATGGGTAAGGTAGATAAGATCTTGTTCATTCACAAGCATGTCAATGATATTTTACTCGTCCACATTTATGTGGATGACATTATCTTTGATGGCTTATCTCATGCTCTGGTTTCCTTGTTTTCTGAAGTCATGAGCACAGAGTTTGAGATGAGCATGATGGGCGAGTTGAGCTTCTTTGCATCAAGGCAAGTACACTCGAGACCTCCTGAGACACTTTGACATGAGTGAGGGAAAGCTAGTGTCAACCCCAATGGCTTCTTCAACTTCACTCGATCCAGATGAGGATGGCGAGCTAGTGGATCAGAAGGAGTATCATAGCATGATTGGCTCTCTCTTGTAACTCACTGCCTCGAGACCAGACATACATTTCATTGTGTGTTTATGCACTCGATTTCAGGCTTCTCCTCATGTCTCTCACTGCTAGGAAGTGAAGCGCATCTTCAGGTACCTTCGAGCTACTCTAGACTATGGTATCTGGTATACGGTACTCTTTAGCCTCCTGTCTTTCCCTTAGAACCTTCTCCGATGCAGACTTTGCTGGCTGTAGGATAGATAAGAAGAGCACTTCTGTCACTTGCCAATTCATTGGCACTTCTCTTGTCTCTTGGTCATCTAGGAAGTAGTCAAGTATTGCACAGTCCATCGTAGAGGCTGGGTATGTTGCAGCCACTAGTTGCTGTAGTCAGGTGCTTTGGATGGTTTCAACCTTGCGGGACTTTGGATTAGTCATAGATAGTGTTCCTATCTTGTATGATAAAACTTCTGCCATTAACATTGCTAAGAACCCAGTGCAGCACGCCATGAGAAAGCACATAGATATCAGATATCATTTTCTTGGAGACCATATGAAGAAAGGGGACATAGTGCTTTAGTTTGTAGAGAGTGACCACCAGTTGGCTGACATATTTACCAAGCTTTTAGATAGCTCAAGGTTTACGACCTTGAGGGGAGAGCTTGGGGTGGTCTGTCCTTATGGGTTAATGTGAGGAGGAGCTTCTTGCATCTTATGTATTATATTGTTCATATGCACCTGTTTCATTATGCTGCATTCCATTGGGTGCATTTGGGTTAGTTTTTCTAGCATAAACTAGAGTGGTTCTCTTTCTCAGTTGCTTAGACTCCGTCCTCTTGTTTATTGTTTTGGTTCAGGGAGAGTTCATTTGAGATTTTCTAGAATTTAAAGATGACATAACTCAACTTAAATTGAAATTGCTTCACATGTTGAGGGGGAGCTGAATTTTCTTGTATCTCATGGCATTTAGTTTTAGCAATGTGTATTGTAATATGAATACATGGAGCCTTGATTATTATCCCTATATAACATGATAAAATTGCATTACATCTTGCCATGATTTGTGCTAGGGTGCAAGATTTATCATGACTTTCTATAAGTAGCCTAGTCTTTGCCATGATAGCTTGAGTAAATGTGCACAACTTGAATTAAAATCATGTTCTGTTAGATCTTGTGACTAGTCTAAATCATGTTCTGTTAGATCTTGTGACTAGTCTAGCTCTAGTTATCCTCTTATGATTCATGCCATGTCAAATAGGCTGAGTTGAGTCTTGAATCTATATTGAGCTTTAGATTGAGCTATGTTAGTTCTTTAGTGAAGCATGAGTTAGTATTAACTCTCTGTTCTTGAACTAAATTCAGAAAATGCAAAAAGATCTCTTTTGTGCGAAAAAACTATTCTCACCAATTCTTTTTCATGAGATGGCTTACCATTGCACTAGGCATGAATTCAAGGGGAGTTTTGGATGACCAAGACCACTTCCTTAAGCTTCTTGCTTGGAGCGGTCGGATAAGGCTTGAGATCTAGCACATGGCTAAGCAAACGGAAATATGGTTGAAAACAACCATGCTCAATTACAAGTAATGTTAAGTACTTGAATATAATGTCTTATTTTTAACTTATAGCACTCTAAACTGACTCAATCATAGCTTGTTGGTTCCACTTAGAATATTGATATGGCTTGCCTCATCTTTGGATACCTCTAGCTAGACTATGATCTTGAGTAACTTGACATACTAATCAATTCATCTAATTTCAGATTATGGCTTATTTGGCTTTAGCTTGGTAATACATGGTTTTTTCATGATCTAGATAGCACTTTCACCTTTTATGGCTTGGTGTAATATCTGGAAAGTCATTTTGGATAATCTTCATGGCTCCTAATGCTTAAAAAGAATAAATTATAGTCACTCCATTTCACTCATGCTCTATTTTCTTTCATGTATCTTGATGACTTTATTGCCAAAAGGGGGAGAAAATGATAGAGCAAAAGGTATTAAACGGGGATAATTTGAAGTTTTTGTAGAAAACTTGCTCTTTCCTATTGATTGCTCCATTTCAATCTTTGTCAACATGGTCATGAGTTTATTCTTCACTTTATTTAGACCATGTGTGGCTTTTGCAACTTCTTGCTTTTCTTTTCAAAAACAAACTCATCTTTATGCCTTTTCAATGTTTGTCAATATACTCATCAAGGGGAAGATTGTGAGACCATGTGGAGGTCACCATATGGTTGTAATGAGTAATTGACTCTTGATCTAGAGAGGTTGAGTTTGGTTTTTGAGGTTTGAGCAGCTATTGGTTCTCTACCTAAGTTCTAGAGCTCTTGTTGTTTCGACCATATGACCTACAACTTGCTCTTTACGACCACTGACGTGTGTCTCTGTGGTCGGCAGTCATTCTTACGATCATGTGATCGGTAGTAGGTTTTACAACTTTGTGGTCGGCAGCCAGTTTTACGACTTGGTGGTCGGAATAGGCTTTTACGACTTGGTGGTCGGTAAAGGTTTTTATGACTTGGTGGTTGGCAGAGGCTTTTACGACTTGGCGGTTGGTAGAGGCTTTTACGACTTGGTGGTCAGTAGGAGGTCTTACGACTTGATAGTTGTAGCTCTGTCTGGCCGTGGTCGATAGTCATAGCTCCATCTGGCCGTGGTCGATAGTCGTAGCTCTGTTTGATCGAGGCACGCCTATCGGTTTGACCTGAGCCATGTAATCAACACAATACTCAATGACCTCTTCAATTGCATAACCTTCAATGAAGCTGCCCTCTAGCCAAGATCGATTCTGTGCATAGGACTAAGAATTCCCATGAACCTCTCAAATGGGTACATGCTACGTAGGAATACAGACCCGCACATTTTTGTGTCCCATACAATATAAACAATGAGATGGACCATGATATCAAAAAATGATGGAGGAAAATACATCTCAAGATAACATAAAGTCGTCACCACCCCATCCTACAGAGCATCTAGTTCTTCATGATTGATGACCTTCTAAGGAATTGTGTTAAAGAAATAACACAACCTCATGATTGCCTCTCAAATCTTGATCGGTAAAATACTTCTAATTGCAATAGGGAGCATATGTGTCATCAACACATAACAATCATGAGGCTTTATGCCAATTAACTTCAAATCTTCCATCAAAACAAGTTTCTTCATGTTGGCGGAGTAATCAGATAGAACTTTCATACCATGCAAGTACTGGCACAGTTTAGTTTTCTCGGCTTTGGACAGAGTGTAACAAGCAGGGGGAGGTAAGTTCATCTTTTATTGGTCTTTGTCGGTGCTAACTCAGGCCTGATATCCATATCAACCAAGTCAAGTCATGTGTTGACACCACCCTTTGTTTTGTCATCAATGTTTAGTAAAAGACCAATCAAGCTGCTACATACATTCTTCTCTATGTACATGACATTGACGCAGTGGCGAACTTCTAAGTGCTCCCAATAAGATTAGTCCCAAAATATTGATCTCTTCTTCTAGACGTTCTTCTCACATGTCGTCGATTTACGTCCCTTTCCGAGCACAATATCTAAATCCTTAACCATATCGTAGACCTCTTTTCCATTTAAATGCCTTGTAGCTAAACTGTCCTCCTCTCCATTGAATGACTTCTTCATCCTGCGGTATGGGTGTGCCCTCCGAAGAAACCTACGGTGACGCATGTACATGGCTTTGCATGAGTGGTTCAGTCACACACTCTAGGTATCATCTAAGTAGTCAGTACAGGCTTTGGCCCCTTTTGTAATCTGGCCCAACAGGTTAGAAAGGGCAGGATAATCATTTATGGTGCAAAACAACAAGAAACGTAAAGTGAAGTTCTCTCATTTGTACGCATCCCATACCTGTACCCCTTCAATTTCAGCACTCAAGCATGGCTAACAAGCTCGTGTACTTTGACTTATAGCACGTGAACAAACATTTCTCCGAGTCCTCCATCAAGCCTCAAAATTTAACATACTCTCTCACCACAGTTCCCTTCTACATCGCAAAGTATCTAATCTAGATTATCATCATGCAGCCTATCCAAATTGGAACAACAATCGACATGGTCCGACATCATATCATTGACTTCGTCGGCGATGTCATTATTACTACATTCATGTGTAATCCGCTCTTCACCATGACTAGTCCAACGTGCATACCCTTTTTTGAAACCCCTTCGAATCAAATGTGTTTTATTCTATGCTCAATTCTTAAACATCTTTAGATTCTTGTAGTCAATGCATAGATAGCAAATATATTCCACCCTTTTATTCAATATATCCTCCTCGGTAGCTCTTGTAAAAACAAACATGCCATTAATGTACTCTTCACTAACACAGTTCACAGCGTACATCCAGCTTCAGTCCTACATTACACATATAATAATTTAGTATTAAATATTGAATTAATTAATTAGTATAATAGATATATATATAATCTAAAGTAGCTATATGTAGCAAAAATAATTAATTAAATTTAATTAAGTATAAATAGACTATGAATTGACTAAATCCTAAACCATGCTAGACGTAAAATAATCTTCTTTCTACATCAAGCTAGCTAGATCTAAACCATCTTCAATTCTCCTTTCATCAAAAGCTAGATCTAAATTATAATGCAATTAGGGGCAAATTACAAACCGTATATAGTCAAGAACTTAATGGATCTACAAGTACTTTTGCTAAATAGTCCCCTTTCACTAAATAGCCTCAAGCCCTACCTCCAACTCAAAGCAGTAGTGTATATTTGGAATTTAAGACAGAGGTTAGACACGCCTGCGCACAATTAATATAGTGAAATTATCACAAATGTTTTTTTATACAAACTGTCGGTGATAACTTAATTATCACAGATGTTTTTTTAATACAAACTATATGTAAAATATCATAGACGGTTCAAAGAAAAATATGTATGTGATATTTGGTAATTTCACAGATGGTTCTTGTTAATAACCTTCTATGATACTTCACAGACGGTTTTAACCATGAACCGTCTGTGATATTATCTCTTCACATATGGTTTTTAGCACTGGGAGCAATACAGATGGTCTCTAAACTAAAACCATCTAAGATTGTATTTAATACTAATGGTTTTGGGGAACCATTTGTGATGTTTTGTCTAGTACTATGCTTTTTGTAGTAGTTCGACGGCTTACATCCAGTGACACGATTTGTGTCCACGACGGCTTAAAACCAGCGATATGACTCGTGGGTCACACCAATGGTGCAACTCGCACTAGTGGATACAAATTAGTTATCTAAGTCGATACCATTATAAACTTATGGTTGTATTGTTTTATATTGGGAGATCATCATAGGATTAAGTCCTTAAGTTAATCTGGATGGTGCTTACCACAAACCACCATTTCTTGTGCTACATCCGCACCAGCCATCTTACCATCTGCCCAGATAAGGATGTCAGGTTTTTAGGTTTTTGAAAATCATAAATTAAGTTGTCCCAAAATATTATTCATTTACATCCAATGACAACCCAAAATAAGTTTCATGTTCAAAAGTGATGATGATTAGGGCATTGTAATGCCCTGGTAATTAGACAATACTAGCATGGCATTTCAGGTACCAACTATAGCTAGAGTGGTTAAATAGATCAACTAGCGTGGCAAGGTTGTATGAACTTCAGGTGTCAAGGCATGTGGTAATATTTCATTCACAAGTAGGCATGTAATTACCTTAAATTTTAACATACATGTGCATAGGAAATAAAGCATGCAATTTGGTAATTTAAATGAATATAATTTTTCATAAAATATAGGCACAATACGATAAAAGTGTTGACTTGCCTGAGTCACAAGTGGGTTGGTCTTGATATTCGTGAGTTGCTTTGATGTGGGGCTCGTCCGCGTCTTTGAACTCTTCTCGGAGGATCACATTGAAAGCATGCAATAGACAACGAACTACAATAAATGTCATAGAAAATTCAAATGAACTCCAAATTGAACAAAACTAGTTCCAATAGATAGATTTTGAATTTAGAAAAAATTAGAAACAAGTTTCACTAAATTTGGAGCTAGGACAAGAGAGAACAGGCTCTTCAAAGTTTATTTTCAGAAGAAAAAAACCCCAAAATAAATAGAGGAGAGAAATTCTCTCTTACAAGTGGGAACCATATATTTAATTTAATTTTAGAATTAATTTTATATGGGAAAATAGCCACTACTCCAAAAGAGGCTAAACTGGACGCTCATATCATAAACGGTTTCTAGGAACCGTCTGTGCTGTAAGTATCACAGGCGATTTATACGAATAACCGTCTGTGGTATTTTTATAGACGGTTATTTATACGAACTATCTGTGATAATATAAAACATCACAGACGGTTCTTGATAAGAACCGTCTGTGATAGTGGTAGACATCACAGATGGTTTTTTATTTAAACCGTCTATGATACTTCACAGATGGTTTATATTAAAAAACGTCTGTGATAATAAAGTTATCACAGATAGTTTGTATTAAAAACCATCTGTGATGTGTTTCCCGCCACGTAGTCTCCCAAAATTTCATAATCTCCTGCCTGAGTCTCGGTAGGATTCAGTTTTGAGATACCTTCAGTAAAATGGGCATAGCTTTTGCATACGGTGTCCGTTTTCAACATTCTTATACTCGTTGGAAAGCTAACAACGAACCTAATTGAAAAAAATGACCAGTTTGTGGTAGTTGCCCTCTAAGACCCTCAAAATTGACCATCTTTAGCCTCAAATTTGCGTTATAAGTTTTCAGTTTCTGTTTTTGCCAAAAAAATTCTGATCTTCCCTTTGGAATTTAGGTTTTGCCTCAACTGCAAAGTTGTAGATCTCATTAAAACCTATCAAACGAGCATATATAAGCCATATAAAATTTTGCTATTTTATCTTTTGAGACTAGCTATTTATATTATAGTGATATATTGTCTTTGTGACGCCATTATCACCGACTGTTTTTGTTATGAACCGACTATGATATCTCCTGTAATCATAGACAATTTTTATTATGAACAGACTGTGATGTCTCTATTATAGACGATTTATAGTCTGAACTATCTGTGATGTTCGCCATGTCACCGATCTGCGGCATATCCCCCAGGATCCCGATCTCACCCATCCATTTTCTCCGCATCTAACGGTAGGCACCGTTCTTCTCCCCACCTCTCGCTCGTTATTAACCCCACCTCCCTACTTGAAGAACCAATACCACCAATACTACTCCAACTCATTTGTGTGCGCCTAGGGTGGGAAGGGGTTCGGCAAGGGCGACTGAAATTTTACTTGAAGCAAGATGGAAAGGAAGAAGGCAATGGAAAATCTATACTATTTTAGGTCGCCGGCATAGAAGCTGTTGATTTTGTTATAGAAGCTGAAAATGGTGTTCGTTGCCTTTTTGTTCCTGCGCTACTTGTTTTAGATTGTAGTTTAATGATGGATGTGTAAGTCTAGCTTGCATTAGTCTAAAGTTTCTTATAGTGCAAGCATTTTTTTTGAATTTGTAACCGTGAAGCTTACATTTGTAAAATTGTAAGTGTTCTCTTGTGTATTTTGTGCTATGGGTAACCTACTCGATATCTTGTGATGTTGTAATGGTAGATTCTAATCATAATGGAAATAGAATATGTTGTTGTGTTTGTTGATGTATTTACTTGTTTTCAGATGATATAGTTAACATTTCCTGTGGCTAGCCGAAAAATAGAAAAAATTTAGGTATAGAATGAACTATCACAGATGATTTTGTGGTATAAACCGTCTCTAAAGAATTATCACAGACGGCTCGAACCAGAAACCATCTGTGATGGGGAAGTATCACAGACGGTTCTATATACCAACCATCTGTGATGCTCACACATCACAGATGGTTGGTAGCTAGAACCGTCTGTAATGTGTGAGTATTACAAATGGTTGGTAGCTAGAACCGTCTTCTAATTATAAACCATCTGTGATGTATTTATCATAGACGGCTCATAAACTGTCTGTGATAACCTCTGATTATCACTAACGCATAAATTCATATGGTTCAAAAAACCATCTGTGATGATAGTTTTGAACCGTCTATGATGACCCTTTTTGTAGTAGTGAGCTCAAGAGACTGATAGGTGGGTCCCATGGTGTTTATTTTAATTTGAATTATTTTCTTAATGTTAAAGGAAACAGAGGTTGACACGTGGGGCCAATGTACTGTGCACAAGTGCTCAGGCCCACATGTCAGTGGCTCAAGGTTTTAGAAACCATTTTAAAAGATTTGAAACACGGGTGGGGCCTGCATGTTAGCGAAATGTTAACTTTAATTAAGGAGGGTGTCCCACTAGTTAGTGACTTAACTAAACCGGTCATTAGGATGTCATTAATGATAACTAATAACTCGGTTAGCCTTAATGATGTTGCTATAGTGCTCTTCTCCTACTGAATCACAGCAAAGCTCGCCGGCGTTGAGGGAAGGCATGGCGACTCGGGAGCATGCCCAAAGTAGATTGCTTAACCCCACGCACACCCTTCAGCAGAGTCTCGCTGGCCAATTTGACTGAAGCAATGGCCAGCAGCGAGCTCAACAGCGGCCAACACAGGGGGCATGGCACCATGATGCTACACAGCACTAGAGGTCAACAGCGGCCAACAACCGGGAGTGACAGCGAAGCTCAGTGAGGTCAGGGTTGGGCTAGCGATGTAAGGTCGAGGCGATGGTGGAGAGAAAACGGCACCAGCAGAGCTAGGGCGACGGTGGGCCGAGGTAACACTAGGCATGGCTTCACGGCACCATGAGGAAGTTCATGTTAGAAATTGGCCCATATGAGCAAGGCCCATTTCCTTAATTCCAAAGCATGCATGGTTTAGTACCATATTGCTAAGGCAAGGTGAGGGAGACCAATTGATAAGATGGAGTCCTCACCACTCCTTGAATATGGATAGAGATGGTATAAGGAGAGTTCTGGCTAGTCACACATGTGCGCACGCACGCACGCGCGTATTCGCATATTTTCACGTGAAAATCATGTGACTTGTGGCTTGCAATGCGTGAGCGTGCTGTGATGTAGTGCACCACTTGGCAGACCAAGTCCATCTTTTATTTTTGCTGAACCCTGCACCACTCTCTCTCTCTCTCTGTTTGAATGAGATTCAAACGTTTGAATTTGAGGCTTTATTGGGGTTTTGATGACAGGCAGTTACCAATGGGTAAATGGCTAGTTGAATGTGTCAGTTACCAGTGGGTAAATGGCTATTTTAATCATGTCAATTTATTAGTCTATCTATTTATATACTTGGAGACGTCCAGAGTATGTGTGAGAAACTCACTGCCTCCATTTTCTTCTTCTCTGCGATCTTGTGCTTTTGTTCTGTGCTGTCTGAACTTCATCAACCTTTCTTCCTAGCGTGCACTTGGAAGGAGAGAGAGCATCTATCTCCAAACCATTGCTGCAGAGAGTACACCGCCTCTGACAAGCTACAAGGCGAGGCGGGCCAATAAGGCACAAGGTGAGGAGGAGGGGAGCGAGACGATCTTAGAGGAGGGCTTAGAGAGGTCCGAGGCTCACTGGGCGTGGCTTGCATCGAAGACGGCTGAGGAGGAGCATGGCAGAGGCGGAGGCAAGCTTGGGGAGTAGGGGCTGTTGAGGCAAGTAGAGAGGAGGCGAATGTGGGGTGGGGTGAGGCCAAAGAGCACACAGCCGAGGCTTTTATAGGTGAGGGGGAGAAGGAAGGCCATTGGGTGGCATGGAAGTCTTGGGTGGCGACCACTATGGCGAAACAGGGCAGCGTGAAGGCCGAAGGCGGTGAGGGCAGCGCGAGACAGGGACGCAGGTGGCTCAAAGGAAGGAGGTGGGCGACTCAGGGTCCTCGGTCTGCCGAGAGGCATGGGTAGGCGGGGACACGAACACGATGGGTACGGGTCAGTGCACAGGAGAGCAAGCGCGGTGGGCTGCACCGTGGGGGAAGTGAGAGGAGGAAGGTGGGCGGCACGGGCTGAGGGGAGAGGGAGGCACAAGAGGTGCGGGCACGGCGGAGCTGGGCCGGCACAGAGGAGGGTGAGCAGCGCAGGCGGCATGGGAGCACGCATGGCGAGGGGGCGCGGTAGGCGTGGCACCAAGCCGAAGGAGGCTGGGCCAAGCCGAAGGCCAAATGGGCCAGGGGAAGGGGAGATGGGCTGGACCGGTCCAAGAGGATTTGAAAATTTTCAAATTTTGAAAATTTGGGCCAAATTGAGAAGACAAAATTTTGAGTTCAAATTTAAAATGTGAAATTCGCACAAGCACAAAATTATCCCAAAATGGGATGCTACCCTAATCAAGCAAAAATTCGTTTGTTGGCAAAATCAATGTGAAGAGATTGTAACTAAAAATATAAAGGACTAGGTCTTGCAAACCTCCTCAAGAACATGTTTTAATTGGCTTAGTCGAAGCAATTTGTTTTCCGGCCGAACGCATTCAGACAAGCAAAGTCCAATTCTAGATATACCAACTTACCAAATTAAGTTGTTGTTAGGTTACTACTATTCTCTTTCCTAAATGACATATATATGTACTTACTTTAGCTAATTACCTTTACGTCATGGGATGTGCTTCTATGATTTCCTCAATAGTGATTTGTATAATTTTTAAAACATGATAAATGGTGGATAGATGTTACTTACCTCTTTATTTATTTTGATATTAGTGTTACTTTTGTGAGAGAGGAAAATATAAAAGTACTGCTCTTAAGTCATATTTAGTATTGCATGCAATGCTCTAATTTTTTTGAGATATTAATTTATATACTTGTGTATGTTTATAGTTATCATTACATTTTTGGTGAACATTTATGTATATGTAGTGCCTAGCGTTCACTCGCTACTCAGTTTTTTCTCGGAGACCGTACGGTGACGTCCAAAAAGTCATATTTGGGTTCGAAGTCAATTTTGTCGATGCACCATTTCTTCATCGAAGTCAGGACTACTGTTCATAACGCGCGTACGCCTTCGTTTTTCCTTTTTGAATTCTTCTTACAAAATCATAAAAAATGATTTCTAGCTATGAAAAAAGGCATGCCACACGTGTTAAACATCAAAAAGGCATCTACCTATGAAAAAAAACTTCTAGGTATCTGCGCTAATATATTAGCATCATTATTAGCCTCACACTTTCGTAGAAACATTGCGGAAAGAACCTCACCATCATGCTGTGCTCTAGACCAATCGTGTTGACCTGACAGAACATCTAGACGCACTAATATATGCATGCAGATCGATTGATATAAATAGCACATCGATTATGGTAGCCTGGCAACAACCTCACCATCATCATCCATGGCTGCAATCTGCAACTTCTCAAAGCTGTCTCAGATAGCACTAGTCGTCTTCCTCCTCCACCTCGCTCTCCTGCTTCCGTTGAAGAGATCCTGCGTGGTTGGCCTGCAGAGCGAATCAACAAAAGTAGGAAATAATATTCATGTGTATATATGTCTTCATTTTATTGCAAATATAAATATATATCGGGCCCGTTGCCTCATTTTGCTCCTACAATTAATGTTTGATTCCATGCAGCTCTATATTGTGTACCTTGGGGACAAACAGCATGAAGATCCGGTTAAAACCACTGCATCACACCATGACATGCTCACCAAGATCATTGGCAGGCAAGGAGACCAAGTCTATATATACAGATGTTTTTCTTTCTTTGCTTTTCGTCGTGTGCCATGCATGAACATATATTTGTGTAAATCAGTGACTGATAAAGAGAATACAATTTCGTATGATTTTACAGTAAGGGAGAAGCCCATGATTCGATGATCTACAGCTACAAACATGGCTTCTCCGGGTTTGCCGCCATGCTCACAGAATCTCAAGCACAAAGCATCGCAGGTAATTGGTCATCCTAAATTTTTAGGTGAATTGGCGAGTGCATGAAACTCAATATAGCTAATAGAAATGTGTTGATGCGTGCTAACCGACGTTGATTATGCTCATGATCTTAAGTTTTGTACTATATGATAGAGCTGCCTGAAGTGCTCAGCATAAAGCCAAACACGGCAGTCCCCGTGCATACAACTCGGAGCTGGGACTTCCTTGGACTGGACTACAGCCAGCCAACTGGTTTACTCCATGAGGCTAAACATGGAGATGATGTCATCATCGGGGTAGTTGATTCAGGTATCTGGCCAGAATCTCAGAGCTTCAACGACGATGGCTTCGGACCTGTACCATCCCGGTGGAAAGGAGTTTGCCAAGTAGGCCAAGCATTCGACTCGAACAATTGCAGCCGGAAGATCATTGGAGCTCGATACTATGCAGATCATCTCGACCCGAAGGTCTTCGAGCAAGAGTACAAATCTGCCAGGGATTTCCGTGGCCATGGAACGCACACGGCATCGACTGCAGCTGGCGTCCTGGTGCCAAACGCGAGCTTTCATGGGCTTGCAGGTGGTTACGCCAGAGGAGGCGCTCCACGTGCCCGTATCGCTGTCTACAAGGCATGCTGGAATGGTGCTGGATGCGATTATGCAGCTATCATGCAGGCGATTGATCATGCCATACATGATGGAGTTGATGTACTCTCAATATCACTTGGTGGCCCAGGCTCTGAATACCATGAAGCTCTGCACGCTGTGGCAAATGGCATAACCGTCGTCTTCTCAGCAGGAAACGCAGGTCCTGCCCCTAGGACAGTTTACAATGCATCCCCCTGGGCTATAACAGTAGCATCAGCGACAATAGATCGTGCTTTCCCGACCGTTCTCACCCTCGGCAACAATGAGAAATTAGTGGTATGTTTCATCATCGTCATCGTCATCATCTTCTTCTTTCTTTGGCAAGGAAATTTGTTCAGTTCCTGTCGATCTTTCAGGGTCAAACTTTGTTCTATGAGAGAAAGAAGAAGGACCACTGGATTGAGTTGTATGGAGTTGTGGACGGGTAAATTCTGCACTCCTTAATTCCCCAACGTGGCTAGCTGGCTTACACATTTCTGGCAAGTTTGGTTGAATGTTTGATACCATGTGAATGTGACCATGTAGATGTGATCGAAGCTCTCTGAATTCCACCGATGTTGCTGGGAGGATTGTGTTCTGCTACTCTCCTGATATTGTGTCGACATATTTGGCATCCAATGATCTGCTCATTGCTATAGAATCGGCAAAGGAAGCATCTGCCAAGGGGCTCATTTTTGCAACGTATACTCATGATATTATCGATTTTGCTAAATTTTGTGACACCATGGCATGCATTCTAGTAGACTTCGAGGTGGCTGACAGAATAGAAGCATACATTACGAAAGCCAGGTGAGCTTAAGTTTGTTCCTCCTATTTTAAATGCTTCCTTCAATTATAAAAATATATAATGGAAGTACTTTTAATAACAAATCTACTGGTATCATTTTCATGTGACCAATGTAAAACCTTTTTTTGTACATTAGTGGTCAAAGTATTAAAAAGTTTGACCGCATGAATTTTACATCGTCATCTATTTGGAAAAATATACTATCCTAAATACATCAATGGTCAACAGCAATGAAAACACCACATCAGTGGCTAAGGTGGCTCCAAGCCGTACATGGATTGGAAGTGAGGTCCAGGCTCCAAGAATCTCAACATTTTCCTCAAGAGGGCCCAGTCCACATTTTCCCCAATTCCTCAAGGTACATGCATGCAATGATGGATCCACTGCTAATTGCTTAATCACAATTGGTAACGCAAAAATTTCATCCTCTGTTTGTCTATACGTACATATTTAGCATTTCAAATTTTCATTTAGATCGGTCACCCAGATTTATATTCTAGAGACAATTACATATGAAGTGAAACAACATGCCAAGTGATTTTCAGACATATATCATCGGATGGCACAACAGAAGTCTTGTCCAGAAATGTTCAAGGATAGCCTAAATCCAGCCTAACTATGTTTTTCATTTGAAAAGCCTGATATTGCAGCACCTGGATCTAACATTTTGGCCGCAGTGAGAGATTCATATATGATCATGTCTGGAACGTCAATGGCGTGTCCCCATGTGTCCGGTGTAGTAGCATTGCTGAAAGCACTCCATCCAGACTGGTCTCCCGCCATTATCAAGTCAGCACTAGTAACTACAGGTACTACGCATTTCTAAACTCCAAACAAGTTCCAATTTCACACCGCACCTTATTGATATTTGAGTCTTTCAACATGGATCAGCTGCAACTAACAGCTACGGCTTACCGATACTGGCCGATGGGAAGCCTCAGAAGACGGCAGATCCTTTCGATTACGGTGGTGGCTTCGTTGATCCCAATAAAGCAGCTGATCCGGGTCTAGCATATGATGTCAATCCAAAAGATTACATGAAATTCTTTAGCTGTGGTTTTAACATTTCGGATATTGGTTGCGAAACACCGTATAACCTGAACCTTCCATCAATTGCCATTCCAAATCTGAAAACGTCAATAAGTGTGTGGAGGACAGTGACAAATGTAGGGCAAGCAAATGCAGTTTACAAAGCTTTTTTTCAGTCGCCTCCTGGAGTGGAGATGTCAGTGGAGCCATCACTTCTGTTCTTCAACAAAGAGAACAAGACGCGAAGTTTTAAGGTTACTTTCAAGGCCACCCACAAGCTGCAAGGGAGCTACATATTTGGGAGCTTAGCATGGCATGATGGCGGCTCTCACTGGGTGAGGATCCCGATCGCGGTTAGAACGATAATAGATGATTTCTATTCAGAGATCTCATAAGCAGAATAAAAAACAGATGCTTGCATTTGGTGGATTAGACATGTTTGTACACTGTATTGTTGGATGTATGGTGGCTTCTTTAATTTTCCATGAATGGTTTCTAGTTAATTTACAGTTATATGTTTTAGTGTCGATTAATGAATAAGATGAAATGAAGCGGATAATTTGATGAAATACACGTGGAAAGTGGAGAGGAAAGTTGTATCTCTTTGCCTTATATTTTGTGTCACATGTGCGGGTATTTGTTTTAATCATTATTGTTTTGAAGGAAATTTTCAAAACTTGACACATGTCGATCCTATGTTTGACAAACAGACACATTTTCCATCACCAGCAAGCATGGCATTACATTTCTACATTGTAACGGCATAATAAGTAGAGTTATACTAAAAAAAATTGTCCACGTAGGCAGCTACCATCTAATGTGGTGTTTCACGTGTCAAACAGGACATTCCCACAGGAACAATGATCAACTCGGCTTCGGCTTCTGGCTTATTTTTCACTATTCATAAGTTTCGTCTTTTTCTGAACTTTTGGCTTTTTGTTGAGCTTTTTTGCCGGTTCTTTTTTTCCCGTATTTTTTTGTATTATACGTAATGGGCTAACAAATTTTTTATATTTTTAAATTTTTTTAAATTTAATTATGCTAAATAAGCCTCTGTCAGCCACAGTGCTTTTTTCAGCCAGCTACAGTGTTTTCAGTCATAAGCCATGAGCTTTTCAGCCGAACCGATTTGGATCCTACGTACGATAATTCAGCCCATAATTTTATTTGGATAGGGCTAATCCGAAACAAAATTCAGCCTAAGCCCTAAGTAGCATGTTTTGTGCTCTGCTCTGTTCAGTAGGAAACAGAATCTGTGGCATGGCGTTAAACTAAAAAAAGAATATGTGGCATCTAAAGGAACAAGTATTATATGAAGTAAAGCTTGCGTTGATGTAAAATTAGAACTATGAAGATAGGGTGAAAAATAAGATGGGTTGTTGGAATGGCAAACATTTAGCGGTAGGTGGCAGGACCATTTTGGTCAATGCCAGCCTAAGCAATATGACTCGTGTTTTCTTTTTTCGTTGCCCATAAGGGAGTGGTCAAGAAGCTTGACTTCTTTAGAACAAGATTCCTTTGGCAAGAAGACAAGTGGTATGTATGCCCAAGGATCAAGGTGGCCTGGGCATCCCTGATCTTGAGAATATGAATGAAAGTCTCTATATGCAATTGGCTATTCAGGCAGAATAATGGAAATGGTCTGTGGCCTGCTCTGTGAGCGCAGCGTAGGCATCCGCGGCACAGCTAAATGCTTCTTGGGCCATGGCGGAGGCGGCAGGTAAATAGGAGGCGGGGTTGAGGCGGAGCCAGGTTAGAGCAACACCCTGTGCTGGATAGTACATTATGGGTGATATTCACTATATATGAGGTATCTTTTTAAATTTTACAATAGGCTTTTGATCTTAGGTCCAGGACTGAAGCTTGCGCAGCCTTGGGACTGGATCCGCCACTGGGTGGAGGGATTTGTAGTGGCGGCAGAGGGAGGAGGGGGATAGTAGCGACGCGGAGGAGGTGGGGAGGAGGAGGGTGGGTGGTGAGAGGAGATGTCGACGAGTGATAATGGCAGACATCACAGACGGTTTTTATTAAAAACCATCTGTGATAATGAAGTTATCACAGACGGTTCGTATAAAATTGTCTGTGATATGTTTTCCGTCTTGCAATTTCTCAAAATTTTATAATTTCCCGCCTGAGTCCAAGTAGGATTCAGTTTTGAGACACCTTCAGTAAAACGAGCATAACTTTTGTATACGTTGTCCGTTTTCGACATTCTTGTACTTGTTGGAAAGCTAACGACGAGCACGATCCAAAAAATGACCAGCTTGTGCCAATCGCCCTCCAAGACCCCGAAAATTGGTCATCTTTGGACCTAAACCTGTGTTGCAAGTTTTTGGTTTCTGTTTTTGCTCTTTTTCTTGGTCTTCCTTTCAGAATTTGTATTTTACTTTAACTGAAAAGTTGTAGATATCATTGTAACCTTTCAAATGAGTATATATATAAGCCATATAAAACTTTGTTATTTTATCTTTTCAGACTAGTTGTTTATATTGCATCGGTATATAAAATTTTGTGCTCTAATTCACAGACGGTTGGCATATAGAACCGTCTGTGATATTAATTCATCACAGATGGTTCTAGCTACCAACCGTCTGTGATAATCTGACTGCTGGGCCCGTCGATCCTCCACAAACCAATCCTAGCTAATAGAAATCCACCAATCCTCACCTCACGGATCGTAGCTCCGCCTCTCCATCCCTGCGTCAAAAAATTTCGCACTCCCTCCCCTGTAAATAATCACCAGAACCTAGCCTCCTTTCTGTTCTCCTCTTTGCTGTTCTCCTCCTCTTTGCTATTCTCCTCCTCCTTGCTGTTCTCCTCCTCCTCCTCCTTGACCCATACAAGAATAGAAGCAAACGATGCACAAGGCAGCGCTCAATCAATGCCAACGATGGTGGGCGTCAAAGACATCTAGCTCGTGCGCTGCATTAGGGGCGAGAAGGCCTAGACATAGAGGATCTTTGCTTTTCTCTGTTCTTGTTGTGTTAGCTAGATGGGCAACCTATTTGTTGTTCTCCTCCTCTTGTTATTTGTTGTTTGTCTGTCTGTTCTTGTAATGGTAGGCTCTAATCTTAAAAAAAAATAAAATGTGTACCGTGTTTTATACTATATTTGCTTGTTTTCATTTCAATTAATTGATTTGCGAAATGGATGTTTTATGTTTGTGAAATGAATTGAGATGTGAATTGGATGTATATATGTACATGTTGACCTGCTTGTTTCAGAGGGCATGGCTAGCATTTCCTGAGGCTACCCAATAAACAGAAATAGATTTAGGGGTTGAAGAGAATAGCACAGACGGTTTTTAACTAAAAGTCAAAAGCCGCTAGCTTCGGTCGAAAAGAACAGGCCCAGAGTTATATTAGAAAAAAAGAGTTTGAGTTAGATATAATTGTTAGGAAGTACTCTCCTATTTAAAGGGGAGATGAGATTGCTATTTAATTAAGCCAAAGATTACTTACCTACTCCTCCCCTACCGAGCTATCTCTCTCTCTCTCTCTTCGAGCCCTGCCTCTTGTGCACCCTCTCCCTTCTGTCTCAACTCTCCAGAACGGCTCCGGTTAAAAGAATTCTAGCAGAAGCCACCTGTATCTCACACATATAACCTATGCTCAGGTTCCGGCCATGACAGGGGAGGGCGGCTTTATGTTGGGCAATTTGGCATGCAAGGAATGCAGCTTCCTTTGCTAAGAAATGGCCTTCACACCATAATCAAGTGATTTTCGCCGGCCACTCGCCGTAGGTTGTCTTCCTGGTCTATTTTGCAGAAAAAGGACAAGCGAGATGAGCTGGTTCAGCGAGCTCGAAGAGTGGAAGCCGTGGCCACTGAAGGTTTTGGTCTGCTTGGTGAAGGCTGAAGCTGAGTCTACTGCTTTTTTGTCGAGTTGTAGTAGTCCGATGAACTCTAGTTTTAGATAGTCTCGCGGTGCTTGTTACTCTTTTTTGCATGTTGGAACTGATGCATCAAAACTAAGTATTGGTAGGCTGTCTGTCCTAGCTGACAGATCGAGGTCGTAGATATTCATCTAAAAAAATCTTGTCGAGGCTGTAGTGCATAGTACATGATCAAAGTATAGAAACTTACCTGAAGTTGGTCATGAGCTCAGTGATGTGCTATTCAATAGAATAGTGGAAGGGGAAATATCCGGTGCTACCTCCGTGCTTTCCATACAAAAGTTTTCAAAAAGTCTCCAACTATTTGGAGATGTAGGTAGGACATATTCTATAACCATGTAAAATTTTAAGATCAAACTCAATCGTATTTATAAGATCTGAAACTATAGAATATTCCCACCCCTATATATTCAATTTTTTTAGTTTTTCTAAACTTTTCACACATGAAAGGAACTGAGGTACCACCGAAAGGAAGAAGCACCAGATATTTCCCCAAAAAGGATATAATTTGACTCAGTCACACCAAGCCAAGTAGCACCCGTGTGTCTTTCTTTTTTCCATTATTCACAATCTATATCCATGGGGTGGGTTCTTTTTGGATTATGGCTTTTGGCTTTTGGGATGTGATTCAAACTTGATCACATTTAGAAGATATGGAACTATAGAATATTCCTACCCCCACATATTCAAAAAATTTTGGATTTTTTGAAAACTTTTTACACGTGAAAGGCACGGAAATACCACTGAAAGGGAGAATTAGCGGATATCTCCCCAAATAGGGTATAAAGCATGTTCATATTAGCCGGGACTAATAGCTTTTGGTTATGGCTCATGGCTTGTATCTGAAAATAAATTGTAGTAGCCAGAAAAGGTGACTTTTAGAAGGAAAGGGTGAGCAGCGGGAAAAGCGGAGGAGAGATGTGTGCACGAGACAGAAATGAGAGGAATGGAGTACATGATGCACCCGTAACCCCTTGCCTTATCTCCAGAACGAGATGAAAGCGATAGGAGTGGGAAAACCTCTTGAGGGAACTAAATATTTATATTTGCTTCTGACTTCTCTTAGTAGAAGCCAATACAAAAAGGCCCTATGGACTCAGTCACACCAAGCCAAGAAGCACCCATGTGTCTTTTTTCTCCATTATTCACAATATATAGCCATGCTATAAGCCAAGGAGCTACTCTGGTTCTTTGGGGTCCCTCTGTGCAAGAAATGGATCCTCTGCATTGGAGAAATCGGCTGTGCTCGGCTGTATTTGGCTTTGGCTTATCACTTTCTGCTATAATAATTAGTTTTTAAACGATGTGTCTTTTTAAAGCGGGGTCTATAAGTCGATTATAGAACATACTGTACTAAGTTTAGATATACCGCCAAAATCACATGCTATTGTTTCTCTCTTTGTACTGCCTCTCGCGAACAACTAGAATTCAAAAGTCATAGCCACAGCCCAAAAGAACTCACCCATAAATGCGACGATCTACAGTGATATGCATTAAGGGAATTCCTCGACCGGTGGATCACGAAGCAAGGGCTCAAATCAAATGCTACAGATCGGTCTATAAAGTAGAGCGCTACAGCAGCACACATGTATAGTAAAAATAGTCGTTGTGCCTACAACGATACGCTACAGTGCCTACAGTAGAAGACTCACGGTGCTGCAGAAATAGTTCCCTCTGCTGAAATAAAACAAATCAGAAAATAAATAAAATCCGGTTCCTATTCTCAGGCAAAATTCTCTGCCGCTGGCCAGGTCCAGTAATATTTCAGCCCAAACTCCGCATGCACGACTTCCTCTGACCAGAGCCACCTCTCTGATCTTCGCTTCCTCACGTTGTTGGCGTATTCCAACCAGTGCGCCTCATCTCTCGTCGTCCTCCCGCAGCCACTAAGAAGCCAGGCCCATGCGCAAGCATCATCTTCCACCTTGCACCGTCGCAATTGGTGAGTTCCTAAGCACACTGTAGTGCCCACAGGATTCGACCACGTTACCTACGTACCATTTTGCCTTGCTTGCCCAGCATGTCGTCTCCTCCAACCGGTCCCTTCCCCGGAAAGTGAGGAGAAGAATGGCGCCATCTCTCTACTTAAGCCCTGACCGATTGCGTGACAAGATTCCCAGGTTAGAAATTGGCCCATTTAATTTGGTCTATTTCCTTAATTCCAAAGCATGCATAGTTTAGTACCATATTGCTAAGGCAGGGTGAGGAAGACCGATTTATAAGGTGGAGTCCTCCCCACTCATTGAATATAGAAAGAGATGGTATGAAAATCGCGTGACTTCTGAAAATCGCGTGACCGTACCGTGATGTGGCGCGCCACTTGGCAGACCAAGTCCATCTTTATTTTTGCTGAACCATGCACCTCACTCTATCTGTTTAAATGAGATTTAAACATTTGAATGAGGCAGTTACAAGTGAATTTTCACTGCTTAATTTGTGATTTGATGAGACAGTTAGCAGTGCATAATTTTATTTAAAACGCAGCAGTTACTAGTGAGTAGTAACTGCAGTGCCTATAAAAGGGCCTGGAGACGTCCAGGAAAATAGAGAGAATTTTGCACCTCCATTCTTCCCCTACTTTCTGCTCTATTGTGCTGTTGTGTTGTGCTGTCTGAACCTCGTCGACCTTTCTTCCCGGCGTGCACCTGGAAGGAGGGAGAGCGGCTATCTCCGAACCGTTGCCGTAGAGAGTACCTGCACAGGGCGGCAATAAGGTTTCTGGACAGCGCATCTGCGCGACCGCTCACTGCACTGCTACACCTACGTTCTGCACTGCGTCAAGCCTGCACGGCTTCCTGTTCTTCATCAGGCTAACAAGTAAGTCGTCCGTGCGCACGTTCGACTTTGTTACTATATTGTTTTTCTTTCTGAAGTATGATGAGTAGCTTGCTGTTAGTTGTGAGTTTTGCGTCATTAGTTTATTATTTCTATCTCCTAATAAAACTTGGAATTAAAATACTGCCCACATTTGTAACATCCCACCCCATGCCGTCTCCATTTACCACTTATCCATGGCTTCCCTCCACTGAGTCGACCAGAATGCACTCGTCTATACACGTGGAAGTCTATACACATAAAATCATCCATATTATACACAACATTCAAATAAATTAAATGAACTTTAAAAATTATGATTTTGGTGCTGTTGGAAAGGTTTTGAATTTACAAACAAAAATTACTGGATTTAGATTTGAAATGAAGAAGTTACGCTTTTCAAAATTTGAACCAAGATAAAATTCAAGAAATTCAAAAATTTCTTATAGGTGGGGTCGGCTAGAATTTTAAAAATTTGAACCAAGTCTCCTTTTCTTTTGATATTTTTGTTAATGAAAAACCTACGGTGGCTGACAGGTGGGTTGGCTGGGGTTTTTTCATTCCTTCTTAATTATTTTTCTTAAGGAAAACATTATGTGGTTGGTAGGTGGGGTCCAGGGGATTTTAATTTACTTTTGAATTATTTTAACTTGGCTAAATGGGAGAGGTTGACTGGTGGAGTCCAATGGGTTTTAATCTGGGGGTAACTAGAAATTCTTAATCTTGCAGGGTACACATGACATACTAATGGTTTGGCTAGGGTTTTTTCATTCCTTCTTAATTATTTTTCTTAAGGAAAACATTATGTGGTTGGTAGGTGGGGTCCAAGGAATTTTAATTTACTTTCTAATTATTTTAACTTGGCTAAATGGGAGAGGTTGACTGGTGGGGTCCAATGGGTTTTAATCTGGGGGTAACGAGAAATTCTTAATCTTGCAGGGTACACATGTCATACTAATACTAGGTATATATTTAACGATCAACTTAATCCTTGAGTTAATTTAATCAACTGACTGGCATGGCCCACTGGTTAGTGAAATTAAACAAAACAATAGAGGGGCTCATAGCGGAGCTCCTTGGGGAGCTTGCTGGCGGCTAGAGGAAAGTCGGCATGCTTAGCTAAGGGACAAAATGGAATGCTTGGGATAGGAGATGCCTAACTTCAGATTTTTCTACTTTGTGTCTTCAAATTGGAGGCGGTTCCATGTTCTACAAGTTAAGGTGAAGCTAATAGAGTAATGCTCAAGGCTTTCCGTGTGGCGTGCCATGCTATCCACGGTGGCCGGCAACGGTAAAGAAGGGTGAACATGGCCGAGGTATTGTAGCTGGTTCTACAAGTTTGGCTTTGAAGTGAGTTGCACAAGGACAAAAAGGCTTACTGGCATCTCGAGGTGAGGCACAAGAATGGCAACAGTGATGAGCTTAGTAGGTGTTGGGGAAGACGATCATGTCTTAGCGGCTCTAGGGCACGGAAAGGCAAACAAGGGGGTGCGTTAGCACAGGAGAGTCAAGGCAAACAAGAATGATATGATGGCTATGGCGGAGGCTATCCTGAGCAAAGAGAACGGGCATGAGGTTTGCAGCGGCGTTGAGCACATCACTAGGGTGTCGGCTTCAACTTTCTTGAGGGCAAAGGGCAAGGGGAGGTGAGCATGAGGTAGAGGGGGATGAGAAAAACTCATAGTGCATGATGGTGTTGTCAGAGACTCATTCGAGAATGAGGAATTGAGTGGCAGAGCTCATGATTGAAATTGGGGAAGGGAAATTATTCCTTTCCAAATGCAATGGGGGTGTGTGAGCATAGGGAAAACACTAAGTGGGTGAGCACAAAGGTTGTCACATGCAAGGTCAGGCTTAAATAGGGGTGAGAAGGTATGTGCGCCATCAGTGGCTTTAGGCAGTGAGCGACAGAGAGCAAGTTGGCAATGAGACAAGATCGTGGCAACGAGACGTGGTCACGGTGCACAAGGCTTGAGGTGCAAAGGGCTTCAATGTGCTATTGCACGTGAACACATGTAAATGGATCAGTCAGGCATGCACATGAGGGAGAAGAGAGAAAGAAGAAGCACAATAGTGAGCTAACAGGTGGGACTAAGCCCACTTGGTAGTGGGGGCAAGAGAGAGGGGCACAACTGGGCTGGTGGTGCACATGGGAGTGTGAACAGGCTTGCGAGCATGCGGGAGTGAGCCGGCTCGACTGGACCACAATTTCACAAACAGCCTCGCCACCTAGTATCGAACAATTTTCTCAATTACCACCACCAGCCTTCACGGTGCTTCTCCTTGAAGCAACCACCACAACAAAGTCTATGATGCCTAATGACTTGCCACCATGATCGTACGTCTCCTCTGAGGATCATCACCACTTGAAATACCCAAGTCCAATAGCACACCACATGCATCACTTACCTCATCACGATCCTTGTCTTTCTCTCGTATTTCTCCATATAAGATGATGCTTCACTTGGATTTACGTGACCCTCCATAGCCTTAGGGCACCTCCCCTAGCCTCGATTTTGCTGTTGACTACAATAACCACCAAACACCCCGCACATCAAAGAACAAGCAACCATCCCAAGAACAAATGACATGCACTTGATTCTCATCAACAAAACTATTGCAAACATGTATCACTTGACTCCCATGTCAAGATTCCCACTATGCATACACTCCTACCATGACTAACACTTTTATGGACTCCAGCCATGACTAATATTTGCATGCACTCCTGCTATGATTAACACAATAGAAACCAACTTAACTCACTCAATTTCCCAAAGGCTAGTATGACCACCAACCAACGGTTGGTCTGATCGCCACAAACCAACTTCAAACCTCCTGGTAACAGGGGATAGGTCTGATCGTGTTACCCATGCCGGTCAGATTGCTATTACATGGTTGGTCACATCACTCTCAAAAACCACTCGTAACTCAACGAACACCTTTTTGGAATAAAGCTACTACCAACTAGAAATCGGCCACACCATATTTTTGATTGGACCGCTCTCACGTCACACTGGACCCTGGTTAGACTACTGCCCACGGCTAGTTAGGCCACTCCAACAAACTGATTAAACCGCATCTACAGGTGATTATGAATACATAGCATTTGTCATGGTGCTTGAATGTATTATATTTGCCTTATGTCACTGGCTTAGTACGGTGCACTACAGCCGAGTAGGATAGATTTGCTATGTTATTTTGTAACAACATGAACCTTCAATAACTATATTATAACTCCAAATGTTATTCAAGCCTCAGCTTGAAAGACAGGGCTGCTATATGTCGCTGGCGAGAAGAAAACACCGGTCGCCGGTTTTGGCCGTGGGCCATATACTCCATGCGGAAATGGAAGCCCACCATGTCATGTAGCCATGAGCAGCCAACCAAAAGTGTCCATGCCAGTGCACACAGTGAGAAGCATTTTTCAATCCGAGAATTCAAGTGATCATATCTTTTAAACCGAGTATCTAATTCGCCATCGGTTTAAACCATCGTACTCCTTGCAACGAGATATTCAAAACTATACCCCACATGCATATATTTAAACTTACTAAATGATATCATTAGGTATATGTTCCAATAGATAAAACAAATTATTCCACACATTATTTTTCAATGTTTCATTAGTTCATAGGCGATGTTCTAGTAGGCATGTTTTGAATTGAGTAGGAAGGAATAAATTGGGAGGATGTTCAATGTTTCAATCAGCAACATGACATGTTCCACATATTTGATTTCAATGTTCCTATAGTTCATCGGTGATGTTCCATGTATTAAGTTCTAAAGAGCAATAGACCACCAATGTTCCACGTATATGGTTTCAATGTTCGAATAGTTCATCGACGATGTTCCACGCATTAAAGATCTATGTTCTACGCATTTGGTTTCAATATTCCGATGTTTCATCTACAATTTTCCAACAATTTATCTATATCACCCTGATGGTAGGACAGGGTAAATTAGCTAGGGTGCGAGATGCAATTAGTTGAACAAAGTAAAAAAAATTAATAGAACAATAGGAGGATAAAATGAAAATGAGCAAAATAAAACCTGCTACAATATTCGGCAATGAGTTGAACAAATAAACAAATTAATAGAACAACAGTAGGAAATTGAAAGTAAAAAAAGGACATACGACAACACTGAGCAAAAAATTGTAACACCTCCATTTTTGGGGGCGTTAGGTTACCCTCGCTATCGGGGAAAAGGGTTGTGTGAATATTTGGGGAGAATTTGACGGCACTATTCACCCCTTCTCTCTGTTGCCTGTCCGGTCCTACAATATCTTATTTCCTATATGAGTTAAAATTTAACCCTTTTTGAACAAATAGTTACTTTTCCAAACGCGTGCTGATCTGGATGTCAGTAAGGTTGTGAAATTTCATATATAAATTACCTCTGATGTACGTGTTAGAAAGTTCTAACAATAGTTTTTCATCATATTATAGATTTTGCTATCATGATAAGTTTTAATCGTATGCACAAAAATGTGCAATTAGACCAAATCAAGCGGTAGAGGAGATCAAGATAAACAAAATCGGTCCTACCAACGATTTGACTTGTGTCATCCGGAGGAGAACTGCATTATTTGTGTAATTTAATATGGATTTCCTAGTTTATTTTGATCACAATTCACAAGTACTCCCCAAGTCCCAAAATGAGTTGGGATCGATTCCTGCCGTTATGACTAATGAGTTGCGATGCATCATCATGTTAAACAAATCTTGTTAATTAGTTTGGGGTCTTGCAGCACGATCGATACCGGCCGACGCCTTAGTATGATAGGGAGAATTGTTTCGGTTTGGAAAATTTTTCAATGGGTGGCCGAAGGACCAGAATCAACGAAATATCGGTTATTTTGGTTCAAATTGAATGTGAATTTTTGCTAAAAGTTTAGAATTTTAAGAAAAAAGTTATCAGAAATGGTAGAGATGAATTAGATATTGAATATAGATGAAACTTGGTATCCATTCAATCAATCGACCCCCTCAATTACTAAGACTTACAGAATTATACACTACTACAGAAAGCCTAATACTAGACGGCCAATCACAGACGGTTTGACAAAACCGTCGCGATGCATACTCAACACGAGCGGTTTTAATTTGGGCACCGTCTGTGTTGGCGGCGTTGGAGAAAACGAGTATCACAGACGGTTCGTACCGATGAACCGTCTGTGATACTAAAATATCACAGACGGACTGTATTAAAAACCGTCTGTGATAATCCCAGATTATCACAGACAATTTGTAATAAAAAACCGTCTATGCTAAGCTGGTTCTGTGATAATTCACAGACGGTTTTTCATTAAAAACCGTCTGTGATAATGGCGCTAGGCATTTATTGCGCTGCTTAGACCGCATCTGTCTTCATTTCGATCCAGATCTAGCCGCTACTACGCACTCTTTCACTCAGGAGGCAAGCTAGGCGATTTCAAGCCAGTTAATTTGGTGGTAGGAGGCAGAGATTGAGCTTTGAACTTTCCTGGTTGCTCTAGATATGGTTAGTAACGAAATTTATTTTTTCTTTGCATTACAATTTAATTAGATCTAAGTAATTTGGTGAGTGGTTTATTGAAGATGGTTTGCAAAATTGTTGGTTATATAATAGCTGTTGTGTACTTATAATATGAATTGATCAGCTAGCAAATTAAGCCTCAATACATGTGGCCGGTATATATGTAGTTATAATTAGTTAATTTAATTTTTAATACTAAGTTGTTATATATGTATGTAACGTAGGACCGAAGCTGGATGTATGCCGCGAGCCGTGTGAGTGAAGAGTACATTAATAGTGTGTCTGCTTTTACAAGAGATGCCGAGGAGGATATGGTGAATAAGGGGGTGGAATATATGTACTGTCCATGCACTGACTGCGAGAATTTAAAGATGTTTCAAATTCGGAGAGGTTTCAAAAAGGGTTATACGTGTTGGACCAGTCATGGCGAAGTGAATGACATATGCCGCCGGATGACATCGCCGGTGAAGTAAATGATATGCTGCCGGATGACATCGCCGGTAAAGTGAATGACATGCCGCCGGATGATGTCGATTGTATTTCGGATTCGGATAGGTTGCACGATGATAATCTGGATCAAATGCTTCGCAATGTAGAAGAGAACTATGATAGGAGAGAGTATGCTAAATTCCGGGGCTTGATGGAGGACTCGGAGAAACCTTTGTTCACGTGCTGCAAGTACACGAGGTTGTCGGTCGTGCTTGAACTGTTGAAATTGAAGGCAAGCAACGGTTGGTCCGACAAGAGTTTCACGACGCTGCCAGATCTTTTAGCAGACATGCTTCCGGAGGGAAATGAGTTGCCTAAAAGCACGTATAAAGCCAAGAAGGTTTTTTATCCGTTGGGAATGGAAGTAGAAAGAATACATGCATGTCCGAACGACTGTATCCTCTACCGTAAAGAGTATGCAAACATGCATGTATGTCCGGTGTGCAACGCATCCCGATACAAACGTAATAATCAATCAGATGATGGCGAGGGAACAGAGGCGAAGAAAGGACCTCCTGCTAAGGTGGCATGGTATTTTCCTATAATTCCCCACTTGAAAAGGTTTTTTGCAAATCCAAAGGAGGCAAAACTGCTGCGTTGGCACTCGGAGGAGTGCAAGAAGGATGGAATGCTAAGACACCTTGCTGATTCCGCACAGTGGAGAAACATCGATAGGAGTTTTGCAGACTTCGGTGCAGAACCAAGGAATATAAGGTTTGAACTGAGTACAGATGGAATGAATCCTTTCAGTAGCATGAGTAGCCGACATAGCACATGGCCCATGACTCTCTGCATCTGTAACCTTCCTCCTTGGTTGTGTATGAAGCGAAACTATATTTTGCTGTCGATACTTATCTAAGGGCCAAAACAACCTGGGAATGATATTGATGTGTTCCTAGCACCGTTGGTGGAAGATCTAAAAGTACTGTGGAACGAAGGGGTAAAGGTATGGGATGCATACAAACGAGAGAACTTCACTCTGCGCACCTTATTGTTCTGCACCATAAATGATTATCCAGCCTTTGGTAACCTATCGGGCCAAAGTACAAAAGGTGCCAATGCTTGTACTCACTGTTTAGATGGTACCGAGAGTGTGTGGCTGAAACACTCACGCTAACGGTGTTTAGTCAAAAACCGTCTGTGATATCTGATAATCACAGACGGTTTTTAGTCAAAAAACCGTCTGTGATATTTACACCACAGACGGTTCGAAAACCATCTGTGATAACCTTCGATTATCACTGACCCATAAATTCAGACGGTTCAGAAAACCATCTGTGATGACGTTTCGAACCGTGCGTATCTGATTTTATGTAGTAGTGATACCATTCGAACTAATGGATCAGCAATGTCAGCCGTGAGCTTTAGCTTGAGTGAATTAATGAGAAGTTATACAAATTGGACAAGATCTGGAGAAAATATCCCACCACATCAAGCTTGTGAAATTTCATGTGGTGGGGATTTCATGTGGTAGTGAATAAAATTTCGTTTTGTCCAATTATCTTCTCTCTCGTTGCCAAATGAAGAATTTTCAGCGCAGGCACGCATTCAGACAAGCGGCAGTCCAATCTCTAGATAGCTGTATATATACCAACATGTCAAATTAAACGACATATATCTACATACTTCAGCTAATTTATAATTTCGCAGATGCCTAGTAGATTAGCTAATTACCTTTAAGTCATATTTAGTATTGCATGCAATGCTCTAATATTTTTTAGATATACTTATTAATTTATATACTTTGCATGTTTATAGTTGTCATTACATTTTTGGTGAACATCTTATATATATTTAGTGCCTAGCATTCACTCGCTACTCTTAAGTTTTATCTTGGAGACCATACGGTGACGTTCAAAAATACATAGTTGGGTTAGCTAAATTTGTCGATGCACCGTTTCTTCATGGAAATTAGGATTAATTGTTCATAGTGCACGTACGCCTCTTATCATTCCTTTTTGAATTCTTCTTACAAAATCAAGAACAACCGAGTTCTGGAGAATCAATTTTTTTTTATTTGGCCCAATTATACTATCTTAATTTCAAAATTAATCCTGTATGATATAAAATTACAAATATAACCTTACCGAACACGGAAGAACCCACATGCCTCCGTGGGAGCACTAGTCACCATGCATGCAATGCTTGACTAGCCAAGTCTCGCATGCATGCACGTCCATGCATTCCCTTGACTAGATAAGTCGCTAAGTCATGCATATGCATACTCGTCCATGCATTCCCTTGACTAGATAAGTCGCTAAGTCATGCATGCATACTCGTCCATGCATTGCCTTGACTAGATAATTTCCTTGGCTAGAAGCGGCTCCATGGAGTGTGCACAAATTTTGCATTTGTAACAGTGCTCTCTCGTGCCTAGATAATTCCATTGACAAAAAGTGGCTTAGATTGTGCAGGAATTCGATGTTTGGAATAGTGTCTTCTCTTGAAACAAAACTGAATTTCAAAAATTTGATTTTGAGTTGAATTTCCGTTTCGGATTTGCTCTCTTGCTTCCTAGCCCTAATCCGCACTGATCTTGATGCAAAACCATCCCTTAATCCTGGTCCTTGCCGCTTGAACAGAGGAGATGGCGCAGCACTGTTGCTGTCCGAAAATATTGCCGCTGCATGCTCCCGTTTCTTCGCCGCCAAGCCGACCACCGCTCTCGCGCCTTCCCGCGCCCGCATGCCCCTGCCGGCCCCTCCCCACCTGTCAGCGCTTCGTACTCTCGCCTGCCCCGCCCTGACATGCTTCTGACCCGGCCCGAGTGTGTGGTGACGCTGCTGGCCGCTTGCCGCCACCGCCTCTGCCCCTCTCCCGCACCTTCTTCTCTCAGCCGACAGCAGCTCCCCCTAACACCTTTGACCACCGCACTGCACCACCCTCGACAGCTGCGTTCACACGGGAAACCTCGAGCTATCCCGGCCTTCCCGAAACCGCCGCTGCCGTGGTATTCCCCTCCCCTCCCCGGTTCAAACCGCCTCTCCCCGCCTATTTAAGTGAGCCAAGCTCTCCATGGTGAACCCCACACCTCCCCGAAGCCGACTAACGCCCCCAAAGCTCCCACCGTCTTCCCCACTCCCGGTAATTGCCAATTTCCCGAAAGGTGAACCCTAGCCCAATGTCGACCGTCCGCTCAATAGCTTTCCAATTCCCTTCGCCTATAGCTTCTCCATAACCCTAAAAGCAACCCCAACCGCCACCCTAGCTTCCCGACCATCCCTCCTCCCCGGCGCTATGAGCCGCCCCTCCGCCGCAAAACCCCACCGTAGCCAGCCCAACCCGAGCCTCCCCAGCTGAAGCCAACGCTTACCCGAGCCTACCCGAACCCTAGTGATTCTCAAAAGATAGCTCAATTGCCCCGGGAAGCCCTCTGTCAACCGCAATTTCCAAAACGGCCGTGGAAGAGATGAGCTCGCCGCCGGCGAACGCCGCCTCCGCTGGGCCTCCCACCACCAAAAATGGAACCCCTACAGTGCCCCGAACCCGTTCATGCCCTCCACGCCCGTCGCCGTTCACCCTAGCCCCGCCGATAGCAACCGCCTCCCCGCTCTGTTACTCTGCGCGCGCGAGCCAAACGGAGAAGATGAACAGTGCTTGGCACTGTTCATCCGACCGAGCCAATCGGTTTCGGCTGAACCGGACCAGTTCGCCCGCACCCGATCCGTCCGACCGGACCCGACCTAAGCGGCTGAGCCGAACCTACTCACCCGAGCCCGAGGAACAGTACCGAGCCCGATGAACAGTAACCAACCTGAACCCAAAAATGCATGTTTATACTCCCTAGAACCGTTTCGAGCCCGCCAACCCAAATCTCAGGCCCATTTCCCCATATAGCCCCCTATAAGCCCAAAATCCCAATTTACTTGAGTTTTTCATATTTTCTTTCTTCTTTTATTTTCTTTATTCCTAGCCTAATCCTTCAGGCATGGAATTAATTTATTTTGTCAACTAACAGCTACGGCTTACCGATACTGGCCGACGGGAAGCCTTAGAAGACTGCAGATCCTTTCGATTACGGTGGTGGCTTCGTTGATCCTAGTAAAGCAGCTGATCCGGGTCTAGCATATGATGTCGATCCAAAAGATTACATGAAATTCTTTAGCTGTGGTTTCAACATTTCGGATATTGGTTGTGAAACCCCGTATAACCTGAACCTTCCATCAATTGCCATTCCAAATCTAAAAACGTCAGTAAGTGTGTGGAGGACAGTGACAAATATAGGGCAAGCAGATGCAGTTTACAAAGCTTTCTTTCAGTCACCTCCTGGAGTGGAGATGTCAGTGGAGCCATCACTTCTGTTCTTCAACAAAGAGAACAAGACGTGAAGTTTTAAGGTTACATTCAAGTCCACCTGCAAGCTGCAAGGGAGCTACATGTTTGGGAGCTTAGCATGGCATGATGGCGGCTCTCACTGGGTGAGGATCCCAATCGCGGTTCGAACGATAATAGATGATTTCTATTCAGAGATATCATAAGCAGAATAAAAAAAAGATGCATGTCTTTGATGGATTAGACATGTTTGTCCTCTGGATTATTGGATGTATGGTGGCTTCTTTAATTTTCCCTGAATGGTTTGTAGTTACTTTACAGTTATATGTTCTAGTGTCGATCTGTTAATGAATAAGATGAAATAAAGTGGATAATTTGATGAAATATACGTGCAAATTGGAAAGGAAAGTTGTATCTCCTTGCCTTATGTTTTGTGTCACGTGTGTGTATTTGTTTTGTTCATTATTCTTTTGAAGGAAATTTTCAAAACTGGACCCAGGTCCATCACCAGCAAGCATGGCATTACATTTCTACCTTGTAACGGCATAACAAGTGGAGTTATACTAAAAAAATTGTCCACCTAGGCAGCTACCATCTAATGTGTTGTTTCACGTGTCAAACAGGACATTCCCACAGGAACAACATTATTTGGATCCAAAATAAAATTCAAAATAATTTTAATTGGATAGGGAGAATCCAAAATAAAATTCATCCTAAGCCCTAAGTAGCATGTTTTGTTCTCTACTCTGTTCTTCTAAAAATTGCTCTGTTGCTGAAGTGCTTGATTCTGATTATCAGAACATCACGTTCAAAAGAACCTTGCATGTGGAGGTTTTGATGAAATGGAACAATATTATGGCAATGTGCCATGATATTCAATTAACAAATAAGGATGATATGGTTAAATGGAAATTACACAAAAAAATGATCAGTTCTCGGTTCACTCGATGTATCTTGCTTTGGTTAACTCTAGTTTTGTTTTTTCCTCCTAAGTACATTTGGAAAGTGAGGATACCCTTGAAAATCAAGGTATTCCTTTGGTACCTGGGCAAGGGTATTATATTGACTAAAGATAACCTTGCAAGAGAAATTGGAAAAAAGAAAGATAAGTGGTGTTGCTTTTGCTCATCTGGTGAAACCATTGGTCACTTATTTTTTAAGTGTCCATTGGCAAGATATGTATGGCAGGGTCATAGCCGCCGCTTTTGGCTTCATTCCACCTGATAACATACAACATATGTTTGGAAGTTGGCTCATGGGCTGCAGTAGAAAGAACCAGCACAGTATTTGTGTGGGGATGGATTTCCCTCTCTCCTTCCCTCTCTGCCTCCTAGCTGCGCTAAGTCGCCCCGTAGCTGCGCCGCCCTTGTTCATCCATAGTGCCACCATTACCGCCGCTCATTTGAATTCGCACACAATGCTCCCCACTCCCTTCTTTCCACTATAAAAAAGGGCCCAAGTCAACCCCCTCTCGGTAATCCTCTACGTCTCCTCAATTCCCCCTACTTCCCAAGCTGAACACCACCGCCACCGAGACCTCCTTCGGCCACCGCCAATGCTAGCTCTCCTCAATGGACTTCGAGCCATGCCAAGCCCTCTCTTGTGCTCATTTGAAATCTCCGGTCCTCATGCTTAGCCCAATTGGAGTCTCCTCCTTTGTAGCTCACCGGAAGCCGTGTCTTCCTCGACTCCTGTTGCCCTTCCTCGCCGATGTTTCCAACCACTGTCGTCCGATTCCTCTCGTCCAGAGCACCATCATCACCCTGTGAAGCTAACCCTAATCGCGGTTCGAACGATAATAGATTATTTTTATTCAGAGATCTCATAAGCAGAATAAAAAAAATAGATACTTGTATTTGATGGATTAGACATGTTTGTACTCTGTATTGTTAGATGCATGGTGGTTTCATTAGTTTTCCCTGAATGGTTTCTAGTTACTTTACAGTTATGTGTTTTAGTGTCGATTAACAAATAAGATGAAATGAAGTGGATAATTTGATGAAATATAGGTGGAAATTGGAGAGGAAAGTTGTATCTCCTTGCCTTATGTTTTGTGTCACATGTGCGTGTGTAAGATCGTTAATAGCAATCAGAGGAGGGTGGATGATTGCAATGCACAGTGGAAACTTTTTCACAGATTTTCTATCTTCTAAACGTTCAATCTGAAAAATAAAAATAAAAAAGTAGAAATAAAGCAGGGCATTTTTTTTGTTACTGTAGCAATACTGTAGACAGCAGGTACTGTAGCGATTACTGTAGCAAGTACTGTAGCGATTATTGTAGCACCAAAAGAAATCCGATCAGAACTGATCAATCAGCAAAAACAATGTTTCTTCCCTCAATCTAGCAATCGATTTTTAATTCAATCTAATTCATGAATGTAAGCACAAAAAATATGCAGATAGAGATCAATGCATGCAGAATCCCTAAGAATCGAAAAAACCAGAAGAAGGATAATATATATGAATTAAAAACTTACAACTTTTATTAGAAAATACAAACACTGTTCATCTTCCATCTATCCACCAGCCCATTATCTTTTTTTCGTTTTCTCATGCTCGTGCAACAAAAGAAAAAACCGTCGACGTCCGTGCATCTATATATGCATGTATATATATGTGCAACCTCCTAAAACACCTATTCAATCTCTTTTCAAAACCCTAATACAACTCGTCCAACTGCGCCTAGGCCTTTTTTACCTCAACTAGTCTTTTGGCCCACTAATTTTCAAAGGACCCAAAACTCTTCCTCACATGAGTTTTTACACTTCCGACTTTTCAACTCATCACGTGTCGAAGCCTCCAAGACCACACCTCCCGTAGCTTCTTCACGCACCATCCACCTTTGATCTCCATGCGCCCCAAGCATAAGCACGACCATCTCGTGACATTCTTCACCATCCGAACCTCAGATCTCCCCATCTTAGTCCCGGTCCACCTCATCACCGCATACTCACCCTGCACATGCAAAGACCAAAGAACATCTTTCCGGCACTAGTTCATCCCAATTTCACCAACATCAGTCCACACACGCCACATGTCTCACATAATATCGATAAACAATATCATCAAATATTCATTATCATAAACTAACCATTGTCAATTATTCATCATAAAAAAATCCTAAACCTAGCCATATGATCTAACAATCTCCCCCTTGATGAATACATTGACAACACCACAAAATTGCATTATGAATTAGCTTCAAATAGATATAAGTGAAAAACTGAAGCTTGAACATTTTAAGCCACATGTTCAAATCTCTTCAAATACTCTCCCCCTCAACACAAGAGAGGCAAAGTTAGCAAATTTCTCCAATAAGTCTCCATTCTCTTTAATTTGTCACGAAGCACACCAAATCTCTCCCCCTTTGGCAATGTAATCATCAAGAAAATTCAAAAAATGAATAATTCTAAGAAGGAACAATGAGAATAAAAATCAAGAAGATTTGTAGATTATACAAGTCATTTTGCATTGATTAAATAAAGGAACCAAGCCATATTTTTTTTTGCAGAGCTATCTAGATCATATAAAATCATATATCATATAGCAATGTCAAAACCAGTCTTGAGCATGATTAAACAATTTATATTAAGAACAAGCATCTCAACAATGATCAAATCAATTATAAATAGCACAATAAGATATCACAACAAAAAGTCAAAGTCTAAAAGTGAAGCAAATTGTAAATCCAGATGAGCTAGCAGTCTCATATAACAACCTATTGCTCCACACTCAATTCATAGGTATGTGGCATGCTTGTAGCATACTTCTTTCATAATAAAATTCTTGTACTATACTTGTTTTAGATGGTGTCATGCTTGAAACATACTTGTTTTTATTTGTGCCTTTATCGTTTTGTGTACCATGGTATGCTTGAAGCATACATCTTTTCAATTGACCCTCTTTTTTTATATAACATCCCAAATTGAGTGATCATAAAAAGATCGCAATATGAAACATGCGAGCCTCATAGCCAAGTTTTAAAATAAGACTCACAATAAAACTAATCATTTTCGATGAACATCGTAAAGTACTATTTATAATTAATCTAGTCAAAGTATTTCACCATATCATATTTTAGTTCAAATATAGCAAATTAATTATAACTAGTCACGATCAAAGCTACACAACATATGAGTAAATATGATAAAGAGAGTTCTATTTAAACAACTCATTTAATTTCGATGGCTTGGACTTATTGATTTATTTGACAAGTATAATAAACAAAGCTTCTGAAATTTTTAAACAACAAGCTCCCCCTCAGAATAATCCCATAAGATATAATACACCTAACTCACTTTGCAAATGAGCAAAACGAGAAGTATCAAGTGATTTTGTGTGAATACAAGTAACTTGAGAATCTAACAAGATGCAAGACAACATCACCTTTTCTATATGGTCTCTCAAAAAATGAAATCTCTTGGAAGCCATCAAAGAGAGTGAAGAACCATCAATTGTTCCAATCAAGCAATGATGTAAAAGACCGAAACTCAATTTAGCTCATGTTCTTCATCCTTGTTAGCTGTTCTTACATCACAGGAAACATCGGTCTCATAGTATTGGGGTGAAATAAGATATAAAAATCCAGTACTGAGACACACGACGTGGAGGAACAGCAACAAAACTAGAACAAAGATCGTGTGCATGTGAGTGATCAGAATGATGGAAAGAACGTGAATTATTTGAATTAAATCCAATCTAGCATGTGAAGCAGATTTAAGGCCATCGTAGAAGTTCTCTAAAAACATAGCTTTCGCATTTGATCTAAGAACAAAAGACAATGCACATTTTCATTTTAAAGCATTCAATCTTTCCTTCTTCTGTTTCTTAGCACGCTTAAAACAAAATTTGTATAAGTGCCCATCTCTTCCACAGTAGGTGTAATGGAATTTAACATAACCAGAATTCTTTTGAGATGATGAGCTAGCACCTACATTATCATTCGATGAACTTTGCACAAAGCCAGCAGATTTAAACACAGGTTGTTTTTATTCAAGTTTCACTTTAATTTTTTCAGGTTCAAGAGGCTTAATAACCTTAGGAGTATTATTCTTGGTATGCCCAACAAAATTAAATCCTAGACCATGATTTTTCACACCTAGTTTTGACTTGTCTAGAATCATATTCAGATTTTTCTTACCATAAGAAAATCTCTCTAAAGTGTCTTTCAGGTACTCATTCTCTTTAGCTAGAGTGGGATAAGTTGTGCATTTAACAGGTTTATTCACATGATTTTTAGAAGCATTAGACTGGGCCAATCTTTCTTTTTCAGCAAAATCATTAAGTTGTCTAGTCAAAACTTCTATTTCAGTTTAAGCTTAGGACAATTAAAGAAAGAAGATATCTCATGATAAAATATCTATTGAATTATTTCTTGTGATGAATTAAATCTAGCTTCTAGCAATTCACAATTAGAGCAAGTTTTAGATTGAATATTTGAAATACTTGACTCTAAACATGTAGAAGAACTAAATTTGAGCTTTTCAATTTTATCATTTGCAAGTTTTAACTTTTCACCATAAGAGTCATGTGCCAATCTTAATTCATTAAGTTTAGCAGTTACATCACTAAGTTGAACCAAGTTTGATGCATTAATTGTTCTAACAGATTCCAACTCAGTATGTAAAACTTTACAAGACTCACAAGATTCATCATCAGGAATAGAAGCTCTAAGTCTATTAATTTCAGAATTTAAGCTCTCAACACGAGATTTTCTTTTTGTACTTCTTAAGTTCATCTGTCAATCTAAGCACAGCAAGAGATAAATCAGAATAAGAAGGTTTTACCTCATCAGGATCACTATAAATATCATCATTGTCCAGCTCCTCACTGTTGGCCATAAAATACATCCCTGTGAAGTCCACCTCCTTTGCCTTCTTCTCATTGCCCCCATCATCGCTTTCAGAATCATCATCACTCAAAGCAACTCATCAAGTGCTGAAATTATCTTGTTGACTGCCCTGCGTTAATTGCGCTTCTTGTTTGGATCAATCTTGATTTGAGAACGACGAGTTGGTGTCTTGTCATCTTTTACCTCCTTGCTCCTCAGTTTGGGACAATTCATCTTGATGTGGTTAAGCTCACCACATTCATACCATCTGATTTGACCTCCTCTCCACCTTAATCTGGTATTATTAATTGCCTTGGTTACCTTGTTGGAGAGAAGTACAAGCTACTCTTCTAGAATCTTCTCTAATTGTTCATCTAAAATAGAGCACAATGCAGACAAAGAAACAATAGAAGAACTAGAATAACTGTCAGCTTGGTTAGTCACTAAGCCCAAAGAATTAGTCTTGTTTATCTTGGCTAAAACATCAATCTCATGTGTTTTCATCTTGGAGTAAAGATCATTCAAAATGAGTGTTTCCATATTAACAGAATGATTAATAGTAGTGACTAACACATTCCAAATAGATATATCCAAAGCATTTAAAATTTGATGAGCATTGTCAGAATCAGAATATGTGACATCAACAGGTTGCAAATCACTAACAATTTTATTGAAGCGATCAAAAAGAGCATCTATTGATTCTCTAGGTTTCATCTTAAATTTAGAATACTCCTTTTTGAATTGATTCTAACGCACACCTTTAACATATTTAGATCCTTCATGATAATCAGCTAGAGTGGTCCAAATTTTATTTGCAGATTTAAGGTAAGCAATTCTGACAAACTCGTTTCTACTTAACCTTGCAACAAGATATTTCTAGCCTTAGTATTAGTTTCAACATCAGAGAAATTTTTAGTTATAACAACAGAAGGCACTTCATATGTATTTTCAACTTTTTGCCAAATAGAATTATCTTGTGCTTGAAGAAAAACCTCTATGCGTGTTTTCCAATAAAGATAATCTGATCCATCAAAAAACGGTGGCTTATCTGAAAAGTGATCCCGATCTGATGCCATTATAACCTGCTCTGATACTACTTGTAGGATCGTCAATGACAATCAAAGGGAGGTAAATGATTGCAACGCACAGCGAAAACTTTTTCTCAAATTTTCTGTCTTATAAGCGTTCCATGCGCCCCAAGCATGAGCCCGACCATCTCGTGACATCCTTGACCATCCGAATCTCAGATCTCCCCATCCTAGTCCCAATCCATCTCGTCACTGACCATGATCGCCTCCATACTCACCCTGCATTTTCAAAGATCAAAGAACATCTTTCCGGCACAAGTTCATCCCAACTTGACCAACATTAGTTCACGCACGCCACACGTCTCGCAATATCGATAAGCAATATCATCAAATATTCATTATCAAAAATTAACCATTGTCAATTATTCATCACCGTAAAATCCTAGACCTAGCCATATGGTCTAACAGCGTGTATTTATTTTATTCATTATTCTTTTGAAGGAAATTTTCAAAACTGGACACAGGTCGATCCTATATTTGACAAACGGACACATTTTCCATCACCATGAAGCAAGGCGTTATATTTCTATATTGTAACGGCGTAATAAGTGGTGTTAGACTCAAAAATTGTCCACCTAGGCAGCCACCATCTAATGTGGTGTTTGGCGTGTCAAACAGACATTCCCACAGGATAATTCATCCCATAAAGTTGTTTGGATAGGGAGGATCCGAGGCAGAATTCAGCCTAAGCCCTAAGTAGCATGTTTTATGCTCTACTGCTCACTTGGAGGCGGAATTTGTGGCATGGCATTAAACTAAAAAGAATACGTGGCATCTAAAGGAACAAGTAGTATATGAAGTAAAGCTTATGTTCATGTAAAATTAGAACCATGAAGATAGGGTGGAAAATAAGATGGGTTGTTGGAAAGCCAAACATTTGTCAGTAGGAGGCAGGATCATTTTGATCAATGGCAGCCTAAGCAATATGCCTCTCTTTATGTTTTCTTTTTTCCTTGCCCCTAAGGGAGTGATCAAGAAGTTTGACTTCTTTAGAGCAAGATTTCTTTGGAAAGAAGACCAGGGTAGTAGAAAATATCACTTAGCTAATTGGAAAGTGGTGTTTATGCCCAAGAATCAAGGTGGCCTGGGCATCCCTGATCTTGAGAATATGAACAAAAGTCTCTTATGCAAGTGGCTGTTCAGGCTGTATAATGGAAATGGTCTGCGGCAGCAGGTTCTCATAAAGGAATACATGGGTTCCATGCCTCTTATTTCTGTTGTGAAATACAAGACAGGAGATTCTCAATTTTGGGGGAGTTCGATGATAGTCAAAGAAATCTTTCTATCTAGTTGCAGGATGGTTTCCAAACATATGTTTGGAAGTTGGCTCATGGGTTTCAGTAGAAAGAACCAGCACAGTATTTGTGTGGGCATGGCTGAAGCTGAGTCTACTGCTTTTTTGTCGAGCTGTAGTAGTCTGATGAACTCTACTTTTAAATAGTCTCGTTGTGCTTCTCTTTTTTGCATGTTGGAACTGATGCATCAAAACTATGTACTGGTAGGCTGTCTTGTTGAGGCTGTAGTGCATAGTACATGATCAAAGTCTGAAACTTATTTGAAGTGAAGTTGGGTCATAGGCCTGTTATGTTCAAACCTAACATAAAAATCTTCTCTTTTACCTAAGTAGTGATCGAGCTGTACCAGCCCGAAAATTCAAAATTTATTAAATTATTTTTTCTGCCCTTTCTTTTATTTTCAAAAATTTTGCATTAAAAGAAAATATTTTTCTTAATTTCCAGCTGCTGAAAAATAATTTCTGTAATAATTAAAACTTGACATGAATCTTCTAATAATTTACTGAGTTCTATAAATCTAACGAACCTCCTCAAAAAATTCATAATTTTGGAATTAGTTTGCTAATTTTAAAATTTCAAACTCTATTTCGGAAATAAAACAAATCAGAAAATAAATAAAATACGGTTCTGTTCTCAGTCGAATTCTCTACCGCACCCGAACGCCACCCGCACGCTCTGTTTTCGCTTCCTCCTCGTTGTTGGCGTATTCCTGCTAGTACGCCTCGTCTCTCGTTGCCCTCCCGCATCCGCTGACAAGCCAGGCCCACACGCAAGCATCGTCTTCCACCTCGCACCGTCACCGTCGCCTAACGTTTTGCCTCGCTTACCCAGCAAGTCGTCTCCTCCATGCATGTTGAAGGCAGGGTCAATCGCAACCCACTGCTGCGTGCTATTCTCGGCCACCAGGGGCGTGAGAAAGCAAGGAGAAGAACGGCATCATCTCGCTACTTATGCCCTGACCGACAGCTTGACAAGACCCCTCCCCCATGCCGTCTCCATTTGCTCCTTATCCATGGCTTCCCTCCACTGAGTTGGCCAAGACGCTCTCGTCTCTGTACACGCGAAATCAACCATATTATACGCAACATTCAAATAAAATACAAATAAACTCTAAAAATTATTATTTTATGTTATTGGAAAGGTTTTGAATTTAGAAACAAAATTACTAGATTTTGATTTGAAATGAAGAAGTTATGCCTTTTAAAGTTTGAACTGAATTGAAATTCCAGAAATTTTTGAATTTCTCGACAGTGGGTCGGTTGAAATGTTCTTTTCTTTCTCAATTATTTTTCTTAAAGAAAACATTGTGTGGTGACAGTGAGATCTAGTGTGTTAATTTATATTTAATTATTTTAACTCAGAAAATGAGAGAGCTTACTGGTGGGGTCTAGTGGGTTTTAAACTAGGGTAATTAGAAATTCTTAATCATACAGCCCACATGTCATATTAATACTAAATATATATTTAATGATTAATTTAATCAATTGATCGACGGGGCCCACTAGTTAGTGAAATTGAATAGAACAACAGAGGGGACTCACGGCGAAGCTCCTTGCTGAGCTCGCCCGCGGCTAAGGGGAGGTCGGCATGCTACGCTAAGGGCCAAAATGGAATGCATGGGCCAAGAGCCGCTATTGGTAGTGATGGCGTTTGGTAAGGGGCACTACAACGGTGATAAGTGACAGTGTTAGCGGTGGCGCGATGGCAAAGGCACAAAGCTATCCTCGGGCCAAAGTTAAGTGCACTATAGATTTAGTGAGTTGCCACAAGTGTTTTGGGCACAGCTTGGGGATCTAGGGTTGTCGAATTGAGGTCGGAAATGTTCAAGGCGGTGGTGACATGGTCGATGACAATTTTGTACCTGGCTTTTGAAAATTGAAGGCAGTTCTATGATCTACAAGCTAAGGCAAAGCTAATGGAGCAATGTTTATGGCTTTTCGCATGGCATGCTATGCTATCCACGGTGGTCGGCAATGGCGAAGAAGGGTGAATGTGGCCGGGGCATTGTGGTTGGTTATATAAGTTCGGCTTTGAAGTGAATTGCAAGAGGGCGAGGCAGGACAACGGCGGTGGTGACGAGCTTGGTCGGCATGAGGGAAGACGATCGCATCCTGATGGCTGTAGGGCATGGCAAGGCAAGCAAGAGGCCGTGTTAGCACGAGAGAGTTAAGGCAAACAAGAATAACATGATGGCTATGGCCAAGGCTCACTCGAACAAAGGGAACGGGTGGCGAGGGCATCTGCTTTGGGTTTCCTAAGGGCAAGGGGAGATGAGCATCAGGCAAAGGGGGATGAGACAAACCCAGAGCTCATGATGGCATCCCTAAATGGTGAGGAATCGAGCAGCGAAGCTCATGGCTGAACTTGGGGAAGAAGAGAAATTTTTCCTCTCCAAAGGTGATGGGGGTGTGTGCGCTTGGGGAAAACATTGAGTGAGTGAGCAAGAAGGTCGTGACACACAACATCAAGCTTAAATATGGGTAAGAAGGCGATGGTGCCATGAGTGGCTTCGAGCGTCGAGCGAGAGAGCGCGAGAGAGTGAGCTGGCGATGGGAAAAGATTATGGTGATGAGATGAGGTTGTAGTGTGCAAGGCTCGAGGCACAAAGGGCTTCAATGTGGTGCTGCATGTGAACACTTGTGAAGGGATGAGCTTAGACATGCGCGCACGAGAGAGAAGAGAGTAGGAAGAAGCATAGTAGCACGCCAATAGCTGGGACCGAGGTCCACTTGGTAGTGGAGGTGAGAGAGCAGGGTGCAACAAGGCTAGCAGTGCACGTGGGAGTGCGAATGGGCTGGCGAGCGTGCAGGAGTAGGCCGACTCAGCTTGGCCACGGTGGGGAAAAGAAAGGAAGAATGGGCCGAGCCGACAAATGGTTTTTGGCCTGAAGACAAGGGAGGGAAAAGTTTATGGTTTAAACTTTAATTCTACTTTTTAATTGGAGCTTGAATTTCTAATTTGAATTCAAGAGGTATTTGCACACAAAATTTTTAGGAAAAATTCTCATAATCTAATTAACTTTTAGAAATGTTGAATTCACATTTTTTCGGCCAAGGAAATTATTTTATAAACCCTAAACACCAGCAAGGCATTAGGAAATTTTTTGAAAATGAACCAAAAATTTTAAATTCGTGGAAATCATTCATTGTTTATTTTGAAGCCAAAATCGGGCTGTTACACATGCACTTTCACGCTTTTCAAAGCATGACTTCCACATGGCTCTAATAGCGTAATAAGACGATTCATCCTCCAATACATGAGCTAAACCATTTAGGCCACCGCCACGGTTTCACAAACCGTCTCACCACTCGGTATCGAACAATTTACTTAATTGCCATCACCAACCTTTTACGGTGCTTCTCCTTGAAGAAACCACCACAAAAAAATCTGTGATTCCCAATGACTTATCACCAAGATCGTACGCCTACTATTAGGACTATCACCACTTGAAATGCTCAAGTCCAATGGCACACCATATGTATTCATGATCTGTGTCTTTCTTCCTTACTTCTTCATTTGAGATGATACTTCACTCAGACTTATGTGACCCTCTATGGCCTTAGGGCACCCACCCTAGCCTCGGATTTGCCATTGATAGCAACAATCACCAAGCGCCCTGCACATCAAACAACAGGTAATCATCCCGAGCACAAATGATATGTACTTAATTCTCATCAACAAAACTGTTGCAAACATGCACCACATGACACCCACATCAAGATTTCCATAATGAATGCATTCTTACCATGACTAACACTTGCACTGACTCCCATCACGACTAACACTTGTATGAACTCCCGCTCTGATTAACACAACCGAAACCAACTCACCTCACTAAATTTCCCAAAGGCCGGTCTAACCATCATCCAATGGCTAGTCAGACCACCACAAACACAGACCACCACAAACAGACTTCAAACCTCCCAGTAACAGGGGACTAGTCTGATCGTGGTACCCATGCTAGTCAGACCGCTCGAGGACCTCTGGTTGGACCACTATTACATGGTCGATCGCACTGCTCTCAAAAACTTCACACAATTCAACGAGCACCTCTCTAGAATAAAGCTATCGTCAACTAGAAACCAATCACACCACATTTCTGGTTGGACCGCTCTCATGGCCGATCACATCAGACCCTAGTCATACCACTTCCCACAACTAGTTAGACCGCTCCAGCAAATCAATTAGATCGTATCTGTAGTCTGATCGGACCATTGTCTAGCTAACAGTAAAAACTAGAGAGCAAATGACATAAAGTTAAACTCAAACTTCAATAATTAAGCACAAGCAAAGTCAAATACTCATCATACAACATGGAATTACCTTCGCATGGTCTCACAGTAGTGAAATGACTGAAATTATTGAAATTGTTAACCTTATGGTATGACTTAGATCAAGCTCAAAGGAGAAGCAACAGTAGTGGAAGGAGTTCAAAAGGGTGGCTTGAAGATCTTTGTTCATCTATTCTTAGTAATAATTTGAAAATTTCTATCATGTCCTAGCGATGGATTTTGTATGATCGGTGTAGTTGTCGAATGAATGAAAGTCTGGAAGGAGTTTTGTTGAGGGAGAGGGAAGTAGACACGAACCAGAAGAGAGGAGGGAATTGGGGATACAATGCGAATAGGAGAGGAACAAGAGGAGACCATTTCCTTTTTTATGCTATTTTGGGCAAAATAAAAGAAAAAATACTAGTGAAATGCAATTATGAAAACATAGCATTTGTCCTGATGCTTCAATGTGTTATATTTGCATTATGCCATTGGCTTGGTATGGTGCACTAAAGTCGAGTAGGATATATTTGCTATTATTTCATAACAACATGAACCTTCAACAACTATATTAGAAGAGAAAATGTTTAGGAAAACTCCAATTGTTATTCAAGCCTCAGCTTTTGAAAGACATGACTGCTATATGCCACCCAAGAGGTAAAAAACACCGTGCTCCCTCAGTTTTGGCCGTGTAGCCATGAACATCCAACCAAAAGTGTCCATGTTAGTGAACATAGTCCAAGGCATTTTTTCAATCTGAGAATTCAAATTATCTGATCTCTTAAACTGAGCATCCAATTCATGATGAGTTTAAGCAATCATGCTCCTTACAATGAGATCTTCAAAACTATACCCCACTTGTATATTGTCGAACGCAAATTTTACAAATACAGAATCCTTTATGAAACTACTTCACTATTTCTTAGATCAGTAGATAGTGCTCACATTGCTAATTCATTTGATGTACGTTGCAAACCATACCATGCATTAACATTACAACATATCAGAGTTCAAATAGACCACATCAGGTCAAGTTTACAATAGGGCCATCACGCCAAATGGGTACATTACATAAAAAAGTGGAAGTGGTAGCAAAAGGAGGAGGCACATCTCGCCACAGACAAGCGACTGGGAAGACCTAAGTGCGACTGATATTAACCAGGAACCTAATTAATATTGGAACCACCCAAATGTCAGCTTGGTCGGCCACCCTGATGTGAGATCTAGACTACCAAGATCTAATCTAATCTCCACCATCTTCACCACCTTCATCTGGTTCACGGGTTTTGAAGGGGTTTTAAAGAGTGAGGGTGAGCACATACAATGGTGATCCATGAGCCAACACACAGAATGCATGTATGTATATATGCAAGGCTTAACAAGGATGGCTCGGATCCTTTTATTTGCTTAAAGTGACATTTGCAATTACCATAATTAAAACTCCTATGACTTAGTGTTTTAACCAAAGCATGCTTTATTAAAGATATTTAAATTGTATAATATTTATAGCGGTGTATGTTCCATCTATCTCATTACATGGTTCCATCCACCTATGCTAAAATTTTGATCATTAGGTTACTCCACCTTATTATCATCACCGAGTATTCCCCTAGGAGAAAGCCAAAGTCGGAGTACAATCCACCAATGAGTTATTCGTGCTGTAGCTCGACTCGGAGAGGCTAGACATGACACGAGAGTGCATGTGGACCCCAATGTCGATTTGCAGGAGGAGTGCTGCTAGCACCATGATGGAGCCTGCCCGGGAAGGGGATATCGAATTAGAGCCGAGTCCTCGATGTGTGCTATCATAGCTAGTCAAAATCCTACGCCCATGATCACTAGGGAGAAGATACTCAGCACGCGCACGCTTAGGCGGTGAAGATGCCTCACGGATCGGTGAGGACGAAGCACACCATCCGGGTGGCCACAACCGTTTTCAAAGCAAATTTGGGGCCTCCAACCTCACCGCCTGTCACCTAGGGCCTCCATGGGGCTCATGCCACCAGGGATACCAGCGCTACCCGTTCGATGATCCTCCTCATGTTTAAGGTCAGAGTTTGCATAATCTGTGGACTCCAACTCACTGACCATGGCCGTTTCCTCGTCCTGCCCACTCGATCCCTCTGGCGGTGGGGGCGCCGAGCACAGCGGCTGGAACGCGATCGAAGATTGACAACCTTGACGTGAGGGGCACATCTCTACTTTATCGCCCTCCTCGCGTGCGCACGGCCAACTACTACTGGGCATGGGGCGGTCCGACATGGGGATGCTGAGGGCTTCGCACACTCGGTTCACCCAGCCGAGGTTCAATGTCACTGATGCTCACAGACTATGCTTCTTCACGATGTACAGGACAAGGAAGATGGCCGTGGTATGCTCTGCCTCTTTGAGAGAGACCACTGCCACAACCAGCCATATCAGTTATCGATGACCTGCCGCACAACACGACCTTAACAGTCGTACCATTTAACACAAAAGTATTACCTGGCTCAGTCGACCTCAACAATGAGGCAACGGTGGGGTAGAATCCATCATCATGGGCAGGGCCGAGATGGAAGTGCCATAGATGGGCCAATAGGGACACGCCAAGCATGCAGTATTCCTCCGCAAGATCCCACATATTGAACTGAATAGCGACCCCAAACAGCCTTCGGGCTCTATGATCCTCCTCGTGGTCAAGGGTCATGGATGGGGACATGTTGAAGTCTACCAGGCGACCCATCCATTGAAAATTGCCGCTAGCCTCCATTCGGTGGTAGAATCACCATCGTATCAAGTTTGATTCCCACTTTATTCTCGTCAAATTTGCTGGGAATAGCTTTGTGCACCTAGATCAGAGCATGAAGTTGACACTCCCTAGGTTGGAGTACTGTCCCTCCGGGAGCTTCTTCGGCTAGCACCGGGTGTCATGGAGGAAGACGAAGAGGGCTGGGCTCGGCCACACTGTCTCCACCCGTGAAGTCCAGCTATACATGGCCAAATAGACGAGGGCATTGGGAGTCAGTTGCACAAGTTCCAGCCCATACAACCAAAGGAGTTCGCCGATGAAGGCTACGGTAGGGATCCGGAGCCCAACATCGAAGTACGCGATGAAGACGACGGTCTCCGATTCCATCGGTTGGGGCTCTGTCTCATCAACACATGCAACTGAAATGCCTTGAGCCCAAAGATCTTCCCATCATGCACCAATGAGCGAATCAACTCTTTGGTCGCCATGGTTGGTCCTAGCGTGGTCGTGAGGACGTTGTTCACCTTCTCCGCCGTGCTCCACCGCTTGTTCACCGTCGACATGTCACACTCCACGAACTCGTAGTCGATCGCCATGGCTGATGAGCTACCATTTTCGGATGAACATCCATGGCTAGACGAAGCGCTAGCGCTTGCCGCACTGCGATGAGAATGGCGGTCGCCACCATGAACCATCTTCGCAGTGGGAAAGCAAGTAAGGCAACGATGTCAAGGAACAGTAAGACCAAGGCAACGAGCACCATGAAAAACAAGAAGAACGGGCGATAGCAGCCTGTCTTAAGAAGGAGATGGCCATTTAAGGCACACGCCTTTTCAGGTATGCCTTGGGAACCAACGAGGCACACACGATGCACGAACCATGGGTGACCGCGTGTCTCCCAACACAGGCACACCAAGCACCACAAATTAGCGAGAAGAAATGCACAGTGGCCCAACCGGCCACCCCGATATGGCCCATGGGCCAACCACCCAAAAGGCCGAATTGACGGAGGGGGCTAAAAGGCATGGCAGCATAGTTTCGGCCTACAGGTGGTGAAGCTTTTTACTATGAGAGGTTACTGTTGTAAACATGGCCTCCACCTACACCCATTCGACCTACTAGGCCAAGAGACCCAATAAAACATGTAAAAGGACACCTACACCCCCAGCATAGTAGGCCACTGTAGGGGTTATTATTGTAATAAGGCCTTATAGTCATGTATACATACAGCTTTGAGTACACTCACTCTACTAGTCTCTACTATTTACTATTTGATCTGTACCCACAACAATTAGCTAATTACCTTTATGTTATATTTAGTATTTCATGCACTGTTTTAATATTTTTAAGATATTTTTTTACACTTGTGCTTGTTTATAGTCATCATTATGTTTTTGGTGAACATCTTATACATATGTAGTGCCTAGCATTCACTGGCTGCTCAAAGTTTTGTCACGGAGAGAATATGGTGATATCCAAAAAGATACATATTTGCGTTAGCTAATTTTGTCCATGTACCGTTTCTTCATCGAAGTTAGGATTAATTGTTGATGACGCATTGACGGAAATGGGGGAGAGAACTATGCGGTGGCTGCTTACACTGCTCAAAGTTCTTCGCCTGCAACAATACTCACTTTTTGCCGTCAGCAGGGGTAGAAAATAGCAACGCGTTTTTCTTCCTCCTCCTGGGTCCGTGGGCGGCGACTGCGTCAATTCCAAGTGTCGCACGGCATCGCAGCTAGTCAAGCATTCCAGTGCTTCTCTATTTCTAGTCAATGGTTTTTTTCTAAGGTAAAAAAAAATAATTAATATCAGAGGCCAGACAAGATCGAAGCTGGAAGAAAAATGGCCGACGCGACACGAGTCGTCTCCGTCTCGGGCGGGACACACCATTATTATCACCGTTATTAATTGCATTGACTAGTAGTATCTGCTATGCATGTCTTAATTTTGAAAGCGTCCAATAGTCCCATAGTGCTACTGCTAGGAAATCCCACAACCTAGATACTCGCATCATTCCACCTGAGAATTTCTAGGACGCGGATTCACACGCGAGCTTAAGCCAGTCTCTGTGAGAGTTTCATCTGTATTTAATAGACTGCTACATAGGCATTTTTGATGATATGGCAATATTTTTAAGAAGAGAGAAAAGTGAGTTTCATCTAGATGAAACTCTCTTGGCACGATTACCAACTCTATATGAGTCATGAAATTAAATGTCTATGAAACAATAGAATGAAACTATGCATTGAGGATGGATGTTTCATCCATGTTTCATTTCATTTTACAAGATGTGGCAGTCTTGGAAACAATGCCATGAAACTCTCCACTGAGAATGACCTTATATAGTAAAATCTAAATAGATGTTTGAATCAAAACCTATTATATAATAAAAATCGATATAGATAATTTACAATAGTTAAGTCAAAGATAATTGTTAAAAATTCTCATAAAAACAAAAACATTATGACCATTCATTTGATGGACCTTCACAGGATAGAGAGATTGAGAGTGAGATCATTAATGAGTGTTTACTTGGCTATACCTATTATATAATAAAAATATATTTGCGTAAGCTAATTTTGTTCGTGTACCGTTTCTTCATCGAAGTTAGGATTAATTGTTGATGACGCATTGACGGAAATGGGGGAGAGAACTATGCGGTGGCTGCTTACACTGCTCAAAGTTCTTCGCCTGTAACAATACTCACTTTTCATAAATTGCTATCACGTATGAGAAAATACAGAAAAGGAAATAGGGAAGTCTGGTTCAGCATCCAGTGCTTCTCTATTTCTCGGTCCGCGCGAATTAGCAGCAGTACCGGCTATCTTTTTACCGTCAACAGGGGTAGAAAATAGCAACGCGTTTTTCTTCCTCCTCCTGGGTAGACACGGATTAGCAGCAGTACTGCGTCAATTCCAAGTGTCGCACGACATCGCAGCTATTCAAGACTGGTGTAGACACGGGCGGAGGAGGGATCCTTGCTGACACGAACTGGCTGTGCTTCTGCTGACAATGATGAGTAGGCTGCTACGATCTGGGAGAAGATGACTTCGTGCACGACCAGATCAACGATGCAGATAATTTTAATTTAGAATTTAAATTAAGTTCATAGTATAATTCATTTCTATGTATTACTTAAGTTGAAGTCATGACTAACTTAAAGTCATATGTTAGTAGGACAGTATTAGCTTATATAATGAGAAAGTTTGCATCTAATTTTATAATAAAGAAACAATTAAGAGAATACCGAAATTTAGAAAAGTCGGTTACACAGTTATGGTCAAAGCAAAATTTTCTATATTTTTCTGTTTATTCACGGTATATGGTTTTTTTCTAAGGTAAAAACAAATAATTAATATCAGAGGCCAGACAAGATCGAAGCTGGAAGAAAAATGGCCGACGCGACACGAGTCGTCTCCGTCTCGGGTGGGACACACCATTATTATCACCGTTATTAATTGCATTGACTAGTAGTATCCGCTATGCATGTCTTAATTTCGAAAGCGTCCAATAGTCCCATAGTGCTACTGCTAGGAAATCCCACAACCTAGATACTCGGATTCACACGTGAGCTTATATAGTAAAATCTAAATAGATGTTTGAATCAAAACCTATTATATAATAAAAATTGATATAGATAATTTACAATAGTTAAGTCAAAGATAATTGTTAAAAATTCTCATAAAAACAAAAACATTATGACCATTTGTTTGATGGACCTTCACAGGATAGAGAGATTGAGAGTGAGATCATTAATGAGTGTTTACTGGGTCCGTGGGAGGCGACTGCGTCAATTCCAAGTGTCGCACGGCATCGCAGCCAATGATGAGTGGAAGTAACAAAACGTTTTAACGATACGGTGCCGAAATGAGATTCGAATTCGATCGAGTAGTAAAATTAGTCAATACAGTACATATAGTACAGTAGTACGCTATACGAATGATGTGACCGTGACGTCATATATACCCAAGTGATATCAAAAGGACCCGGTGATTATTGTCACAATTATTAATTGCATTGACTAGTAGGCTCTATTATGATCTGACTTCCAGGTTCTTAATTCTGTCTTTTTTGGATTTTTAGTTCTTTAGGTGTTTCTATGTTTTTTATTTATTTGTATTGCCTGTGATGATATAATATTTTTATTTTTAAATTTAGTTACATTGAAAAAGCTAATAGCGATTCTGAAGCAAAAACCGTAAGCTCAGCTTAAAAGCTAAGAATGTTGAGAATAGTTTACATTAGTTGTGGGAACAAAAAACAAAAGTTATTAGTGCGAGGGAGATATCACTTATTGGATTAATCTTTTGGAGAAGAAAACCTAATACTACTTATAAAGCTGTTGCTTTTAGAGCTTGCATGCGCCAGCCGTGGGCTTAGCTATGTTTAGCCCGGAGCGGCGGAGGGGGAGGAGGAGGCGGTCGGCAACTCAGCGTGGAGGTGGAGGTTGGAGGCGATCAGTGGCCCGACGCAAAGGGCGACCTGACGCGGAGTGGAGGGGAGGCTGTCGGCCTTGCGGACGGCGCACGGCGGAATCAGCCTAGCTAGTGTTCACTTGCTACTCAGTTTTATCTTGGAGACTATATGGGGACGTCCAAATGGGCCTGTTTAGGAGGTTATAAGTCGGCCGGTTTTTCGCAGCCGCTACAGTACCTAACTTTTAAACGGAGTATTTTCTCAAGACGGGGTCTACAAGTAAACATGTTAGCTAATTTTGTCGATGCACGGTTTCTTCATCGAAGTAAGGATTACTGTTCATAACGCGCCTACGTACGCCTCCGTAATTCCTTTTTTAATTCTTTTTACAAAATCAAGAACAACCGAGTTCTGGATGCGCCTGACCCTTTCGTAGAAACATTGCGGAAACCTGGTCTATCGTGTTGACCAGAACGAACATATGCATGCAGATCGATTGATATAAATAGCACATCGATTATGGTGGCTTGGCAACAGCCTCACCATCATCATTGCTAGCTATCTGCATGCTGTGCTCTGCATGCAGTATCCATCATCCATGGCCGCAATCTGCAACTTCTCAAAGCTGTCTCAGATAGCACTAGTCGTCTTCCTCCTCCACCTCGCTCCCCTGCTTCCATTGAAGAGATCCTACGTGGTTGGCCTGCAGAGCGAATCAACAAAAGTAGGAAATAATATTCATGTGTATATATGTCTTCATTTTACTTCAGATATAAATATATATTGGGTCCGTTGCCTCATTTGGCTCCTACAATTAATGTTTGATTCCATGCAGCTCTATATTGTGTACCTTGGGGATAAACAGCATGAAGATCCGGATAAAACCTCTGCATCACACCATGACATGCTCACCAAGGTCATTGGCAGGCAAGGAGACCAAGTCTATATACACAGATGTTTTTCTGTCTTCCCTTTTCGTTCGTGTGCCATGCATGAACATATATGCGTGTAAATCAGTGACTGATAAAGAGAATACAAATTTCGTATGATTTTACAGTAAGGGAGAAGCCCATGATTCGATGATCTACAGCTACAAACATGGCTTCTCCGGGTTTGCCGCCATGCTCACAGAATCTCAAGCACAAAGCATCGCAGGTAATTTGGTCATTGCTGATGGCAAATAATTACATCCATCGGGATTTGTATATCGGAGTCCTGCTAGGGCATCCATCTTGCTAGGTGTTTCACAAATTGCTCTATAACTTGATTGGCTGCGTTGTATAACATCTTCCATCATGCAGAACACCCCAAGGTCGTAAGATCGCGTCAAATCTATTGTTTCATCTAGTCAAAGTTGGAACTGATCGAAAGCTAGTCGATAGGGGAATTTGTGTCCGTACTTGGTCAATTTAGAGGAGTAAAATCGGCATTTTTCGCATTCGATGAATAGGTTCTAGTTGTTGAAGTATAAATGAATTTCATATCTTTTCTCATCAGCTTAATCTTTTGGGTAAACTAGCTAGTGCATGAAATTTAATATGGTATTAAAGCTAAGAGGTCTTGAAATCAAGACTCAGCTGACGCAATTAAAAAAATAATTGTAGCCCACTTCTATTCCACATCTTAGATCTAAGAGAGCTTACATGTGAGGGGCCTTTTCTTATCATCTTAAATTTAGTCTTGAGTTCAAGACTCAGCTGGCGCAATTAAAAAAATAATTACAATCCACTTCTATTCCACATCTTAGATCTAAGAGAGCTTACATGTAAGCGGCCTTTTATCATCTTAAATTTTTTGGTGAACTGGTTAGTGTATGAAACTCAATATAGCTAATAGAAATGTGTTGATGCGTGCTAACCGATGTTGATTATGCTCGTGATCTTAATTTTTGTACTATTTGATAGAGCTGCCTGAAGTGCTCAGCATAAAGCCAAACTCGGTAGTCCCCGTGCATACAACTCGAAGCTGGGACTTCCTTGAACTGGAATACAACCAGCCAACAGGTTTACTCCATGAGGCTAAACACGGAGATGATGTCATCATCGGGATAGTTGATTCAGGTATCTGGCCAGAATCTCAGAGCTTCAACGATGATGGCTTCGGACCTGTACCATCCCGGTGGAAAGGAGTTTGCCAAGTAGGCGAAGCATTCGACTCGAACAATTGCAGCCGGAAGATCATCGGAGCTCGATACTACGCAGATCATCTCGACCCAGAGGTCTTTAAGAAAGAGTTCAAATCTGCCAGGGGTTTCAGTGGCCATGGAACGCACACGGCATCGACTGCAGCTGGCGTCCTGGTGCCAAACGCGAGCTTTCATGGGCTTGCAGGCGGTTACGCCAGAGGAGGCGCTCCTCGTGCCCGTATCGCTGTCTACAAGACATGCTGGGGGGCTGATGGTACATGTGATTATGCAGCTGTCTTGCAGGCGATTGATGATGCCATACATGATGGAGTTGATGTACTCTCATTATCGCTTGGTGGCCCAAGCTCTGAATACCCTGAAGCTGTGCACGCTGTGGCAAAGGGCATAACTGTCGTCTTCGCAGCAGGAAACGATGGTCCTGCTCCTAGGACAGTTACCAATGCATCCCCCTGGGCTATAACGGTTGCATCAGCGACAATAGATCGTGCTTTCCCGACCGTTCTCACACTTGGCAACAATGAGAACTTAGTGGTACGTTTCGTTATCTCCTCCCTTTTTTTGTGTAACTAGTAAGGTATCTGTACAACATAACAAAGTCTTAAAAGAAGATGATACATATAATTAAAGGTGATTTTAAACCGCACAATTAACGTCATTTTTATCCTAAGCACATATCTAGTAAAACATATATGTGTTATGCTTTTTTTTAATGTGTTTGGTGTTTTAGCTTGCAGTAAAACACAATTTCCTTAATGTGTTTGGCAAATCCTCAGCATATGTGTCATGTTTTTTTTCTTTAATGTCTTTGGTCTTGTAGCTTGAACAATTTCCTTAATGAAATTGGGGGCAAGTCTCCTCCTTCCACAAACCGTACTAACATGGTAATTAACTAATTATTTAATAAAAATACCATATGGTGATATACATGCAGATCTCTAAGCTACATCATACCATAACTATATTCTACACAGAGAGTAACTTGACAGCATTTGAGATATTTGCACATAACGTACAAATCAATCATCATATTCACGTAGCTACGTTCCCAACAAGGCGGTACTGAGCCGCGCACGACATTGGCACGAAGAACAACCTTAATTTGCACACATTTGACGGGAATTTCGTCAAAATCATCTCTCTTGCGATCAACTTCAAAATCGTCTCTCTCGCGAACCCATCCAGGTATTGCAGTTCTGGGTAGGTCTACACCAGCCCCTCGTGAACTCCACCACCACATCTGCGAAAAGGAACCAATCCACGCCCCACCGAGATCCTAGAAATTGGAAAAAACCTCCCGAAAATTAGCGGGAAATTGGGGGAAATGGGCGCGGAGGCCATGGTGTGGGGGCTCCCCACACGGCACCGGCTTCTGCTTCTCTACACTGATCAATATGGCTTCAGCTTCTGGCTTCAACTTATTTTTGCACTATTCATAAATTTCGTCTTTTTCTGAACTTTTAGCTTTTTTTTTAGTTTTTTTACCGGTTCTTTTTTTCCTCGTATTTGTTTACATTATACGTGATGGGCTAATATGTTTTTTCTATTTTTAAATTTTTTAAATTTAATTATGGTAAATAAGTCTCTGTCAGCTACAGTGCTTTTTCAGCCAGCTACAGTGTTTTCAGCCATAAGCCACGAGCTTTTCAGCCGAACCGATCAGCTACTCCAGTGATTATTTCTTGTCGATCTTTCAGGGTCAATCTTTGGTCTATGACAGAAAGGATAAAGGCTACTGGTTCTATCCAATTCTGGGAGTCAGGTGAATGTTGCATCCTTATTATTTATATCTACTATCCATCTCTTGACTCTGCCCTACACATTGCTGGCTAGTTTTGGCTGAATGTCTGATACCATGTGCGTGTCACCATGTAGTAGTGACCAAAGTTCTCTGAACTCCACTGATGTTGCGGGGAAGATTGTGTTCTTCTATGCTCCTCTTCTTGTGAAGAGTAATTGGCAATCACAAGAACTGCAGTTCGCTATAACAGCAGCAAAGAAAGCTGCTGCAAGGGGGCTCATTTTCGCAACGTATACTCCTGATGATATCCAACTTCTTCGATTTTGTGATACCATGGCATGTGTTGTAGTAGATTTCGAGGTGGCTGACAGAATAAATGCATACATTACTACAGCAAGGTAAAGCTAAGCTTGTCCCCTCTATTTGAAATGTATCATGCAACGATAATTGTACCGGTTAAAATTTAACCCTTTTTGAACAAATAGTTACTTGCCTTGCAACATCAAGCGAATATCTAGTCTGCTCAATGGTATCTTGTTTCCTACACGAGTTGAATGTCAAATTCATTAGTTCTTGTATTATTCTTCTCACTAATCAACCATTTGCTTCTCATATTATTGTTGTACTATCAAGATAATTATGCAAAATACATCGTTGTATATACATTAATCATTTATGGTTAACAGGAATGAAAACACTACGTCAGTAGCTAAGGTGGCTCCGGCCAGTACTTGGATCGGAACCGAGGTCCTTGCTCCAAGAATCTCGACATTTTCCTCCAGAGGGCCCAGCCCACTTTTCCCCCAATTCCTCAAGGTACATGCAAGCAATATTTGAATAACTGCGAATAACTGCCTCATCACACTCGACAATTAAGGCAAAGTTTCATATCTGTTGTCTATACATATTTAGCATTTCGCCTATATTTTGTTCTTGCACTTGGAGATGACATGAATTATGTTTTTGAACAGCCTGATATTGCAGCACCTGGATCTAACATTTTGGCAGCAGTGAGAGATTCATATCAGATCATGTCTGGAACGTCAATGTCGTGTCCCCATGTGTCCGGTGTAGTAGCATTGCTGAAAGCACTCCATCCAGACTGGTCTCCCGCTATTATCAAGTCAGCACTAGTAACTACAGGTACTACGCATTTCCAAACTCCAAACAAGTTCCAATTTCACATTGCACCTTACTGATATTTGAGTCGTTCAACGTGGATCAGCTTCAACTAACAGCTACGGCTTACCGATACTGGCTGACGGGAAGCCTCAGAAGATTGCAGATCCTTTCGATTACGGTGGTGGCTTCGTTGATCCCAATAAAGCAGCTGATCCGGGTCTAGCATATGATGTTCATCCAAATGATTACATGAAATTCTTTAGATGTGGTTTTAACATTTCGGATATTGGTTGCGAAGCCCCGTATAACCTGAACCTTCCATCAATTGCCATCCCAAATATGAAAACGTCAATAAGTGTGTGGAGGACAGTGACAAATGTAGGGCAAGCAGATGCAGTTTACAAAGCTTTCTTTCAGTCACCTCCTGGAGTGGAGATGTCAGTGGAGCCGTCACTCCTGTTCTTCAACAAAGAGAACAAGACACGAAGTTTTAAGGTTGCTTTCAAGGCCACCCGCAAGCTACAAGGGAGCTACATGTTTGGAAGCTTAGCATGGCATGATGGTGGCTCTCACTGGGTGAGGATCCCGATCGCGGTTCGAACGATAATAGATGATTTCTATTCAGAGATATCATAAGCAGAATAGAAAAAAAGATGCATGTATTTGATGGATTAGACATGTTTGTCCTCTGTATTATTGGATGTATGGTGGCTTCTTTAATTTTCCCTGAATGGTTTGTAGTTACTTTACAGTTATATGTTCTAGTGTCGATCTGTTAATGAATAAGATGAAATAAAGCGGATAATTTGATGAAATATACATGCAAATTGGAAAGGAAAGTTGTATCTCCTTGCCTTATGTTTTGTGTCACATGTATGTGTATTTGTTTTGTTCATTATTCTTTTGAAGGAAATTTTCAAAACTGGACCCAGGTCGATCCTACATTTGACAAACGGACACATTTTCCATCACCAGCAAGCATGGCATTACATTTCTACATTTTAACGGCATAATAAGTGGTGTTAGATTAAAAAAAATTGTCTCCCTAGGCAGCTATTGTAACACCCCGCTATCCTCTAGGCCTAGAGTACTACCATCATTGCATAATATTACCTTTTTTTCAATTGCTAACCATTTTATGCAAATACTACTTTATTCGTAATGTAGCGATTACTTACATTATACCATTTTAAGCAACTATTCTAGCATACTAGTAGAGTTTAAACATGTTACCAAAAGCTGATATGCGAAGTGCTGCTAGTACGTAAAATTATTCATGTGCTAATAATCTCGCCTATGCATGATCTTCTCAACGATCACCTAAAGAAACAACAAGCAAGGGCGAGTCCGAAGACTCAGCAAGTACATAATAGAACGAAAACGCTACCTAAATATATAAGCAATTAACCAGTCATAACATACTTCACGTACATTATCATGTTCATATTATCATTCTCATGTTCCAACACTGTCATACCATTGTGCAATGCAGCACTACTTTGCATGCTCATTTGCTCATCTCATTGCATATACCGGTATTGCTGAGTGAACACTCGTCGATGTTCAGCCAAAATCTTGAGTCCGCCCATACCAACATGGGGGTCTCTACACTCCCGTGGAGGCCTACCAAAGTAGGACTTACAGGATCCACCCAGGTGCATCCCAGTTCTCATCTCATGGATGCACATGATGCAAATACATATATCTATTGTCATAATCATGCTCATCATTAACCTCATTAGTTGGTACGCATCATCGCTCACTCTGCTCCATCATCATTACCATCATTTACTATGCAACATCATAAAGCGAAAACATCACATAATTCTGTATAAGCATCATCAAATCATGTAAACATCGCATGTTTCAGATAAGCATCATCATATCATATAAACATCGCATATTTCATAAACTCTATGGTCTACCCTTCTACCATGCACTTGCTTGTTAACCAAATAGAGCAGAGCAACGTGCGAACAGTGTCGATCCCGAACCTCCACCTGAACAGGTAGTTAACTCAACTCAAAATAGAATATCGGTACATACGCTTAATTAAACGGCATCGCTTCTACAAGTAAGACCCAAAACTGGCATAAAACCCCCCAAGTTAAGGATCTGACGCACAGGTACAAAAACTCCCATTTCGTTTTTCTCCTCTTTTCTTCTCTTTTTTTTCCTTCCTCCCCTTTATTTTTCTTATCCGGTCAACTCCCGTTTTTCCTCTTCTTCTTCTTCTTTTTTCGGTCGGAAGGCCTTATCCTTCCTCACCTCTCCCTCTATTACTCTCTCTCTCTCTTCCCCCATCTTGTTCGGCCAAATGGCCCCTTCTCTCTCTCCTCAAATCGGATTTGGGGGACGGCCAACCCTTTGCCCATTGGCCTTCAACTATCCCCCCACTCCTCATCCCTCTCAGGCTCTCGGCTCCTGCACCTACTACCGCCGCCTCCTGCTTCCTTATCCCCTTGGGCCCACCAGCCGTGGCACATAGCCGACCGGTGCCACACCTTCCAGCGCAGTCATGGCCGGCCCCCATGCCAAGGCCCTAGCTCCCGCACTGTTCCTTTGGTCATGGCGCCCACCCCTCCTCATCCGTGGCTGTGCTGCCAGATGGCCACCGGGTGGTCCCCACCGTTGGCTTGTGGGCTCACACACCTGTGCCGCCAGATGGCCACTGGGTGGTCCCCACCGTTGGCTTGTGGGCTCACACACCCGTGCCGCCACCTGACTCTAGCCCAAGCCATTGTTGTCTCGGGAGCCTAGAGGTCTGACTCGACCGAGGCAAACACCATGACTCCGGCTTCTCCCTGGTTCACTCCATCTTCCCTCTTACCTGAGACGGTCCTCCCTACCTCCCTCTTTTTACTTGCGCATTTGTTCTTTTTGGCTGCTATTTTTGCTTACTATGCATGGCTGGGAAAGCCTACAGTGGCCGTCGCATCGGTACTTGGTAAGGAGACATGCACCGGGGAGCATGCTCTCACTTCCAAGGCGCACGATGGCCCCTACAGGCTCACCGCCGACATGATGGTAGGGTGCCATGAAAGGATTAAAAGGGGAAGGGGGTGGTAGCCTTTATTGGGTCCAATTTGGCATGGTTCCGATGGTTGCCGAAAGTCCTACGCCTCTGGGTTCATCGCCCCCCTCTCACCGTGGTGTTCCCCAACTCTTTGGGGGTCTCATCTCTTCTTGGCCTTATCCTCCTTGCTCCCTTTCTTGGGGTGGTGGTGACTTTAGCTTCTCTATGTGATAATCTTGCTTCAGTTGGCTCTATGCTTTGGTTTGGGCAGGTAGTCGAAAGTGGGGATATGAGTGAGTGGCTGATGGAGTGCGTTAGACCATGTGGATGTTATGATTAAAGTGATGATGAATAATTAACATTTGGATTTCTTTGGAATTTGCATTTGCGAAAGTTTTGGTTGGTCACAATCAAAGGTTTTGAATCTGAGTGGTTTTGGCTTGCTCCGAGTGGTTTTGGTTGGCTACGAGTGGTCTTCCTTTGCTATGGGTGGCTTTGCTTGGGTTCAAGTGGTTTAGATTGCTCTGAGTGGTTTTGGTATGTTTCGAGTAGTACCAGTCTCAGCTTTTTTGAGTAGTTTCGGACTAGTCTGAGTCCTTTCGGACCACTCTGAGTGGTTACAGTTCGAGCAGTTTCAGTTAGATTCAAGTAGAATCGGACAGCATTCGAGTGGAATCAGAGCATCAGACAGCTTTCGAGTAGCAATGGTGGATCGAACGGAGTTTGAGTGACATTGGTGCATCAGACAACTTTCGAGCAGTAATGGAGGATCGAATGGTGTTCAGGTGCCACCAAAGGATTGGATGGTGCTTGAGTGGCCCTGGAGGATTAAACAGCGTTTGAGCACCACCGGAAGATCGGACGTCCTTCGAGCGGAATGATCAATGATCAGAACACGGACCAGTCAAAGCTACATGGTTTTCGTACGACCAAAGCTATAGTGACCTGGTCATAACTATATGGTCAAATGAATAGTTGTTGAATCCGAATTTTACAACCCAGAATCCTCTGTGATTGCACCGCACTATTCCCTGGATCAGTAGATAGTGCTCACAGATACAATATTGAACATCAAAATACATATCATGCGGAAGCGTAAATATAATAGTAGACTTACTCATGGGCTGATTAGGCTGAAATTAATGAAATGCAGCAGTGGAAATGAAACACACAGGTGAGACCCTCAGGACGTGCCCACAGGCAGCCAACTAGGAGTTCGCGACCTAGTTCTTGACACCTTCATCTTCTCCACCATCTTGACCAAGTGTGTTGCTGAAGCGTAGCAGTCTGACTCCTGATTCTGGATTAATTGTGAGAGCGAGGGTGAGCACAAGCTACCGTGCTCCGCGAGCCAATACACAAGATGCAAATAGATAACATGCATGGCTTATCAAGGAAAGGCTTGGGTTATTTTATTTGTCATAAATTGCTTTTAGAATATGATACATAGAAATTTCCTAAGACCTAGCAGTTTGTACTAAAACATAATATGTGAAAGAATGCAATAATAATAGCGATCCAGATTCCATCCACCGTTACATGGCTTCTGCACCATATATTAAACTTTCAGCATTATAACCGCTTACATTATCACTGAGGCAACACCCAGGACAACACAAATCAGGGCTTTCCACTGCCCTCCACTTTTCCAATTTCACCCACAAAGTTTTTGAAATACAACTATATCTGGTTAAGTTCCCATGTCCACCCTTGACTGTGGGCACGGCTATTTGAATAGTTTTGACTCTGCAGAGTTTGTACACTTTCACCACAAGAGACAATCTGCTCGTTGCTCCACATGATTCCTTAGTCATGTGGTTGAGTAGACTATTACAGTAACTTTTCAAAATATCTGGCCCCTTTTGTCATCTCATCCTATGGGTTACTCCCACTTGCGGTGGGTCCCATATGTTGCACGGAATGTTCACCACAGTTACTAGCACATTTGGACTCCACTCTCCACAACGCTAGTATGACTGGAAAACTTCACCCTCCTCTCTATGTCCCTTTAGGCCTCCCCTTGCCCTTGCAATATCCACTCCTATCAACTACTAGTGAGATGAGTCCGGGGTTCGATAGATTTACTTAGCCAAGTTGCAATTTGCAGACTTGTAGTTGTACTATTTTACATAGGAAGTTATGACAAGATCCAATCCTTAGTGGTATCTAGGCGGTTCTACCACAATCTACACATCGTGCTTCCACAGCACCACATACCAGCCCCCATACCATCCGCCCAGATATTTAAGCAAGTTGGGGGTTTTTGGGAGCATAAAATAATCATGTCAAAATATACCAGTCATTTCCACCATGACTTCTCAAATCAGTTTCTTATGATTAAAAGTGATGCTTGGGGCATTTTGGTTGCCCCCGAGTGTCTAAGCAGTACTAAGCAATAAGCATGGCGTATAATCATAGACTTATTTTCAATAGTTTTACCATTATAAATTTTGCTAGGATGACAAGGCTCAGATATTCAAGTGTCCCAAATGAGTGTAATACTAACAAGTTCATTAATGGGTACATAACTAAAATTTTGAAACAAACATATACTTGCATATGAAATAACAGCATGCAATTTGGTAATTTAAATGAAAGTAATTTGCAGAAAATGTATGTTCAACATGATCAAAGTATTGACTCACCACGCGCAGTTTACCACGGTCTTGAGCTCACTTAAAGCTTTCTCATTCGATGGTCTTGAATTCCTGGTCTTCGTCTTGTCTGAATCTTGGTGATCCAATGAATCTCTAGGACTCCAATTTCTAATTACGCGCTAAACAACTGCATCCAAATAAATGCAAATAACTCAAAAGGGCCAAATAAATCCAATTGAACTTGATTTAGCTTTATTATGGGTAAAAGGGGTGATTTGAGACAAGGTTGATTCGGTGCAAAGTGTTGATAGAATCGAACGGGGTTAGGATGAAGAAGGACGGGAATGAAAAATCAGAAATTTTCACCATGGTCGAAGACTATACGTGGTCGGTAGATCCACAACGATCGGATGCTCTGCAGTGGTCAGAAGGCAAGAGTGGTCGGAATCAAGAGCAGTCGGAAGTTCTATAGTGTAGTCAAAAGCTATGGTGGTAGTCAAAAGCTACATTAATTTGAACATGGTTGAAAGATACCGTAATTTGTGTGTGGTCAGATTACAACATGGTCGGTGGTCAAACATCATGGTCTGTGCTTGAACAGCCATGATCGGGTGGCTGAATGTGGTTGGAATCCTATACGTGGTCGAAGGTGAAGTCAGAGAGGGCGATCGAAGTCGGGAGCAGAAGTGAGTGGTCGGGAATGGCGGGGTCTACTGAGTGGTGAAAAATGGCTTTGATGGTGTAGTGTGGTCGGATGATCAGACGACTCGGAGTGATCAGATGGATCAAACGGTTCAAAGTGGTCAGATGGTATCTGCAGTCGAGCGACGGTGATCGAGAGTGGCTGTGGTCGCGTGCAGCTTCGCCAGCGCAGTGGCACATGGTGACGGCGATCACCGAGGCTCGAGCTTTTGCATTTGAGAGAGGGAATGGGTGGAGTGGAGTGGGGCGGTTCTCTACGGGAGGTACAACTGTTGTAGAGGAGTGCAATGACGTTCAGCAGAAACAGAAGGAGAGCAGAGGAGCGACGGCTCTCGGTAGGTGGCTTTGCCGGTGGTGGCCGGTGACCAGGGAAGGGGAGACACATTGTAAAATAGATGGCCGAGGAGATAAGGAGGCCAGAGGAGGCGTTAGCTCAGGCCCGGTCGGTGCTGAGGGAGGACCAATGGCATATTGGTCGTGGTCATAAGTTGGAGTTGAGTGTGGTCGAAGGCGCTACGTGGTCATAACCTCCAAGTGCTATCAGTCAAAAACTTGGGTGGTGGAGTGGTCGAAGACTTTCGAGCGCAGAGCAGTCAAACTCGGAAGGTGCTAGGTGGTCGTAAACCTCAACGTGGTCGTAAACGACTATGAGTGGTCGTAAACGACTATGTGTGGTCATTAACGACTATGTGTTGTCGTAAACGACTACATAGTCATAAGCCCGACCGTGTGGTCGTAAATGACTACATAGTCGTGAGCCCGACCGCGTGGTCATAAACGACTACATAGTCATAAGCCCAACCGCATGGTCATAAATGACTATATAATCGTAAGCCCGACCGTGTGGTCGTAAACGACTACATAGTCGTAAGCCTGACTACGTGGTCATAAACTCGACTGCGTGGTCGTAAGTTTGACCGTGGGGTTGTAACGAGTACCAGGTACTTGTAGTTGTGGGACTAGGCTTCAACAAGTTGCATCATTTTTGTTGGATCGGAATGGCTGACAGAGGGGGGATGAATGTCGATCACTAAAACTTCTTCCCCACACAAGTACCCATGATTTCTCTTATCTCGATAGCTATAGAAGCTACGAAGAAAGCGAGCAAAAACTTACTTGAAAATTAGGCTAAGCGCAAGGAAAAAAACTGAAAACAAGCTCCAAACAATTGAGACAACAAGCTAAGAGGAACACCAAAAACAGCAGCAAATAGAACTTAAAAGGAAGCTGCCTATTGCTGTTTTTGCAGGCTAATAGCTGCTGCCAAGAACATTGCTCTTGCTGCAAAAAAAAAACTCAAGAACTGCTGGCCAAACTGAAAGCAAAAGCTGCTGAAAGGAGCTGCAAAAACTGCCCAAAAACTCAAAGCAAAAGAGGGTTTTTACTGCAGCAAAGCTTCACCAAAAAGACACAAAAGAAAGACTGGAAAGCTGCTGAAAACAAGAAGTATTCCCCTGTGAAACCTGCTGCCATCCGAAGCAAAGAAATGAGAAATAAGAACTGTTTGGCACCACTAGTTAGCATGCAGCAAAGAAGGTGAAATGGCAGAGCAAATTGCTGTCCAGAACAACAGAGAAATACTTGGACAGCTCTAAACATAAACTAGGAATAGGCAATGAATACTAGCTGTCCGAAGGAAACAAGCAAGTACTGGCAATAAACAACTGAGCATGGCTGCTGCCAGGAAGGAAACCAGAGCAAATTTGCAACATCTAGAATACCTTTTGAATCACTATTTTTTGCTCATGGGAATAAGACGTCAAATTACCATGAGACTATCCCAGATCATAGCAAGAGTATTCAACTGCTAGAACACAAACACCAACTCAAGAGAAATACACAGAGAACAACAAATGACACACGCACAAAGACAGAATCAGCTCAACACAAGAAATCTTGAACACGATACGGAGACATACATGATTAAAATAGAGGAAAGATTACATATAGTTGTTCAGCTCATCTCTCTCAATCTCTCACTAAACTAGTCCCCATACATGCTTAGGAGATCAAGAACACAACCCTATCTCATACAACCATGGAGAAACACAAATAAAACCCTAACTCTTACACCCACTCTCTCTAATTTCAGCACACCATCTCTCTCTCTATTTATAGCCTCCACTAATGGGTTCACAAACTACTTTACCCATTAGCTCTCAACCACTCATGGTGCTTTATCCACAATCCACTTCTTTTAGTGCAGCCTTGCGTATTCACCAAAACGCCCCTCGCACACCTTCCAGGAAGCTTCCTCATTCCTTACCCTGCAAGCCACGTAGCTTCGCCGTCTTCGGCACACCTCGACCGTTCTGACCTCAGCGCCACCTGCGCCTAGTCCGGTCCACTGTGCCTCGCCACGACTCCACCTCGAGTCCACGTCGTCTTCGACACATCCCGACCGTTCTGACCTCAGCGCCACCTGCGCCTAGTCCGGTCCTCCGTGTCTCGCCACGACTCCGTCTCGATGTCCTACAGCCAACACAGACAAGAAACATGTCAAATAGCACCGCTCGATACATGAAAGCGTAAGTAGCATAAACACATCATACTTACCCATGATGAAGTCCAAACCTGTCGAATCACAGAATAGGCATCCTAATCCCAAACGACCAAGTTTGACCAAGTCTGACCAAAACGATTGCACCGTGCAACGACATGGTCTGAACCACACAAACAAACTCGACTTTCCTAAACCCGATGCCAATTACTCATCACACAACCGGGGTCACCTCCACATGGTCCATCAATCTCCCACTTGATGAGTATATTGACAAACCCCGAAAAAGCACAAAGTTGAGTTTGAAATGCAAGAAAGAAGTCAAACATGGTCCAAAGAAAGGAAATGAAGCTAATGACCATGTCGACACAAGGAGCAAAAGAAAGAACAAGTTTTCCTCCAGGCTCCCAAGAACAAGTGAGCAAAAGAAAGAACAAGTTTTCCTCAAGGCTCCCAAGAACAAGTTTTCCTTAGGGCTCCCGAAATGGCTTTTTCTACCACTATTCTCCCCCTTTTGGCAATAAACACATCAAGGATGCAAGGAATAGAACAAGTCATAGAAATGACTGAAGTTTGAATATTCTAAGCATTTAGAGCCATGAGAATTATCCAAGATGACCAACAAGTATTACATCAAGCCATAACTCAATAGAATGCTATCTAGATCATGACAAGATATATTAAGACAGCTAAACCAAATAGATGACAATCTGAAATTTAGAGCAATGTCAAGTCATCCATGATCAAAGTCTAGCTAGAGGTATCCAAGGATGATGCAAACCATGTCAATAAGCTAAGCGGAACCATGAAGCTAGTATTGAGCCAATGAAGAGTGCTACAAGTTCTAGAATGATACGTTTGTTCAAGTACTTGGTTCTTTCGTAATTAAGCAAATTGAGCACATTTGTCATGAATTTTCTTTTAAAACTCATGGTTGATTTTAACCAAAATTTTCAGACATGTGCTAGATCTCAAGCCTTATGCGACCATTCCAAGCAAGAAACTTAAGAAGATGATCTTGGTCATCCAAAACTCCCCCTGAGTTCATGCCAAGTGCAATGGCAAGCCGTCTCATGAGAAAGAATTGGTGAGATCAGTTTTTTCGCACATAAGAGATCTTTTTGCATTCATAAATGGTTGTACTAACTTATGCAACATTAAGAACTAGCATAGCTCATCTAAAACTCAATAGAGATTCAACGCTCAACTCAGCCTATCTGACATGGCATGAATCATAAAAGGATAACTCAAGAAAGACTAGTCTCGAGTGCTAACATGACAAGTTTTAATTTAATTTGAGCAAGTTTAATTAACTTATCATGGCAAAAGCTAGTCTACACATATGAAGTCATGATCAACCTAGCAATGAAGCACAAATCATGGCAGGATGTAAAACAATGTAAACATGTCATGAAAGGATAATAATCAAGGCTCAATGTAGGGATTTACAATGCAGAATGAAATGCAAGAAATCCAGCTCCCCCTCAACATGTGATGCAACTTTTAGTTCAAGTTGAGTTAGGTCAAAATTAAGCTACAGAAGCTCCCAAATGAACTCTCCCTGAACCAAAGAAATAAATTGAGAAGCTGGCAAGAAAATCAGAACGGGCAGTCCTTAAAGCATAGATAAGATATAGAGGAAACTATGGCTCAGACTGACTCTCATCTACCCCATATGACTCCGGGACTATCAGCTGGTCATCTAACAAACTAGGGAGCAAACACGTACCCTGTCTACCCGAGGGTGGCCCAACCCTCGCTAGAACCCACAAGAAGTGAATAAGCTCAACCTAGAGAGAAGAGAGACAGCTAACAAGCAGTATCCTATAATCACAAGATAAGAGTAGGAAGTCTAAACAGCTAGACAAGAAGACCACTCTAACCTATGCTAGAAGGACTAACCCAAATGCACCCCGAATGTAATGCAATAGAAAGGAGTAAGAACATAATCAATATAATAAAGCAGTAAGCACAAAGCTCCCCTCACAACAGTCCATAAGGACACACCACCCCAAGCTCTCCCCGTAGAGCTAAAAACCTAGAGCTATCCAATGGCTTGGTAAAGATATCAGCCAACTGGTGGTCACTCTCCACAAACTGGAGCACTATATCACCCTTCTCCACATGGTCTCTAAGGAAGTGAAAGCGAATATCAATATGCTTGGTCCGAGAGTGCTGCACTGGGTTCTTAGCAATGTTAATCGCAGAAGTGTTATCACAAAAGGGTGGAACACTATCTATGACCAACCCAAAGTCCCGCAGGGTCGAAGCCATCCAAAGCACCTGGCTGCAGCAACGTACTCGGCCTCTGCGGTGGACTGTGCAACACCGGACTGCTTCCTCGAAGACCAAGAAACAAGAGAAGTGCCAATGAATTGGCAAGTGCCAGAAGTGCTTTTCCTATCTATCCTACAGCCAGCAAAGTCTGCATCCGAGAAGGCTCTCAAGGAAAGACAAGAAGAGGAAGAGTACCAGATACCATAGTCAATGGTAGCTCGAAGGTACCGAAGAATGCGCTTCACCGCCTGGCGGTGAGAGACGCGAGGAGAAGCCTGAAACCGAGCACACAGACACACGGAGAAGTGTATGTCTGGTCTCGAGGCGGTGAGGTACAAAAGGGAGCCAATCATGCTGCGAAACTCCTTCTGATCAACTGGTTCGCCGTCCTCATCTGGGTCGAGTGAAGCTGATGTAGCCATCGGAGTGGACACCGGCTTACCATCACTCATATTGAAGCGCTTCAGGAGGTCTCGAGTGTACTTGCCCTGATGCAAGAAAGTACCCTCCCGAGTCTGCTTGATTTGGAAGCCAAGGAAGAAGCTCAACTCGCCCATCATGCTCATCTCAAACTCCGAGCTCATGACATCGGAAAACTGAGAAACGAGAGCATGCGAGGAGCCGCCAAAGATGATGTCATCCACATAAATCTAGACGAGCAGGAGATCTGTGCCATGTCAGCGGATGAACAAGGCCTTGTCAACTTTACCCATCTCAAAACCATGACTCAACAGGTGGACTTAAGCCTCTCATACCAAGCTCTAGGGGCCTGCTTAAGTCCATACAAAGCTTTAGAAAGCTTGAAGACATGGTTTGGGTATTCGGGGTTCTCGAAACCAAGAGGCTGTCTCACATAGACTTCTTCCTCAATGAACCCATTAAGGAAGGCACTCTTGATGTCCATCTGGTAAAGCTTGAAACCCTTAGAAGCTGCGAAAGCAAGCAGAATTCTAATGGCCTCAAGTCTAACTACAGGGGCAAAGGTCTCCTCGAAATCCAGACCCTCAACCTGGGAGAACCCCTGAGCTACCAGTCTAGCCTTGTGTCGGGACCCCGGATTTCTGAACCCGGACCCTCTGTGTATTACCGCACTAGTCCCAGATCAAAGCTAGTGCCCACAGTTAAACAGAATGGATAAACATCACCAACAGCGATTTATTACAATAATTGAAGGTACCGACCGAAAGGTCTCCTTATTACAATAGAGGTTTAAGACCTCGCACACATGAAGTAAAGCGGAAGCAAATGATAAACTCGATGAAGACCCAGCAATACGCCACAGGAAATTGACTGGGGAAACGCGACCTAGTTCTCCGGGAAGAATCCATCACAGCCACATGCAAAGCAGTAGTCGTAATCACCTTCTTGCACTTCACCATTCTCTGAGATTTGTTTTTAAGTGTAGCATGTGGGTACATAATGTACTCCGCAAGTCTTGGGAAAGATGCAATAGATGCAAGGCTTAACAAAGGAGGGTTATAAGGTTCTTTCGCACAAAGCAGTGTTTTATTTTCAATTACTACTAATTATTTTCCAAGGCATCAAGTTAACAAATAACGATTCTAACAGAAGTAACATTAACTTACTAGTGAAGGTTCCATCCACCAACACCAGAGAACAAATTTTAACGTTTCGGGTTCCATCCACCCTCTCTGGCTCTATCCGCCAGGATACCCTCCCGAGAGTTCCCTCCACTCTCGAAATACAAATTTTTGATTTTAAAACCAAAACCAGAAATCTACCATGTGAATGCATTCCTTGCCCGCCCTTGACCGTGGGCACGGCTATTCGAATCAACTTCCACATTTTGGTTTAGTTTAAAATCACAGTGACAACTCCCCCTGCCACTTCATTTCCAAAACAAGGATTCAATAATGAATATTAGTTTCCCATTTTCAAGATTTAAGAAATATTTATTAGCATGGCTAAGCATTGCACTACCACTCTAATATCAACAATTAAACATAATGTACTCTCATTAATGAGTCAAAGGAATTGCTAGGGTTGCAAGGGTACATGGCAATCAATTTCAAATGAGGGCATAACAATATGGGACTAACTATATCCTAAGTTTTGAACTATCATTTTATGTAAATAGCATGCACATAATTTAAAATAATTAAAACATTTCAAAATCATGGGTTCAAGATGATCAAAGGAGACTTGCCTTCTTGCAGGGGCTCTGGGTCTTCCTGTTGAGGAGTGGAGAGGTCTTTTTCAACGTTGGATTCTACGCACGAGAGAAAAGCAACAAAACAAATAAATTCAAATAAAAATTCAAATAAACTCAAAAATTCAAATGGAGGCCATGGTTGGATAGATCATGATTTTAGATGAATTTAGAAATTTGAATGGCTGAATTTGGAGTTAAAATGAGAAAGTTATACTTGTTTGAAGTTTTCAGTTTGAATAAATCCAGAAATTAAGAAATTTCTGACAGGTGGGGCCCACTGGAATATTTGAATTTTAATCTTTTATTTTAATTCCGAGAGCCTGACAGGTGGGACCCACTGACCAGTACCCTCTGGCGGTCACTGACATGTGGGACCCCCCTTGCCAGTGACCACATCTGCTTTGGTCACTAACAGGTGGGACCCACTGGGATCTGGACCCACTTGTCAGAGGCTGGCGCAGACAGATGGGACCCAGGCGGCAGTGGCCCGCACAGACGGCTGCCGCTGACGGGTGGGACCCACTTGTCAGCGCGGAATATAAACGAAAAACTCAACCCAGCGCGCGGAGTCGAGGACTCGAACGTGCGCCGGGGAGTTAAGAGAGAGCGCTGCTAACCAGAGGGGAGGGGGAGGCTTTGCCTACCCATATAGGGCAGCAATTCCTTTTGAGGGGTACCTTCGGGAGGAGCCGGGCAGAGGTGGTCGAAGGCGAGGTTGCCGGCGGCGAGGGGAGGCCGGAGTCGTTCGGGTGATGCGTAGATTGTAATCCTGGAGTGAAGGGGATCCGGTTTGAGGGGTCGGCGAGGCTCGGGGACGAACGGTGGTGGCCGGCGGCGAGGAAGGGGCGGAGCTGCCTCGGGTGCTCCGTGCGACGGCGCTCCAGCGACGGGAAGAGGCGGCCGAGGTGCCCAGGAGATTCGCCGACGTACGAGGAAGCTGTAGGTGGCGGCTACGGGCTCCGGGGAGGTCCGAGGCGGCGGGGAAGGCTCGCCGGAGTTGGGCGGGGCTCGGGGAGAGAGAAGCTCGGCTGCGGGCGTCTCAGGGCTCCGGAGGAGAGGTGGAGGGTGCTGGGAGGTGGTGCGGGGAGAGGCGGAGGTCGAGGGGCTATTTATAGAGCTCGGGGAGGGGTGAGGCAGCGGGGATTCCTCGCCGAAGTCACGGCTGGGGTTCGGTTTGAAATGGGGATAAGCCGTCGGAGGCGACGCGGAGTCCGGGCTTTTAGGGGATAAGGGGCTTATCTCCCCGGGAATTCGAATTCCCGTTCAATTCGAAGAAAGAGGCTGAGTGCGGGTAGGATTTGATCACCGGTTTCCTCGGAAGAGAGAGAGAAAGGAGGGGGAGTCCGGCGTCCGCGCGGGGACGAAGGATCTGACTGGCGGGGCCCGTGGTCAGTGAGAGGAGAGGTACGAGGTGCGAGCGGTGCGGATGGGAGCCGCGTGGCTTGGAAAGAAAATCGAACGGTGACCGACGGTCGCGGGGGTTTAAGTGAGAAGGAGCGGTGGATTGAGGCTGGGCGCGAAGACGCAGCTCATCCAAGCCGTCCACGCGTCGGGCGAGAAGGGAAGGAAGGTGGGGCTGACGGGCCGGGCCCGCGAAGCAGCGAGGGAGAGAGGAGGTGCGGCCGGGATGGGCCGAGGCGGAGGAGGGTTGAATCCGGTCCGCACACGTGGCGCGCGCGGAGATGGCGAAGGCGGGATGGCGGGGCGACGTGGACGGCATCCGTCCGTCCAAGTGTCAGCCGAAGAGAGGGGTTGGATTTTTATTTTGATTTTACAATTTCAGAAAAGACTAGAAAATTATTTAGGCCTCAGAAAAATATGAAAATACCTCCAAAAATTCCAGAAAAATTCACAGAAGCTTCTAGACATATTTTGGACTAAATAAAATTATTTCCAACTACTGTTGGTATTTAATTTTCATAGTTTGAATTACCTTTTTAATTTTTAAAATAGGTTTTAAATTCCATAAAATTCTGAAAATCCAATAAAAGCCAAATAAAATCCAATTACTTTAAAATAATTATTTTGAATTTAAATTTTTCCAAAAAGCAAATTTTTGGGATGTGACACCTTGTTTCGAATAATCACTCCATCCTCGCTCTGCTTGTTCTTGAATACCCACTTAGTCCCAATAACATTGTGACCTCGCGGGGGCTCGACAAGCGACCAGACCTTGTTTCTCTCGAAGTTTTCTAGCTCCTCATGCAAGGCATTGACCCAAGACTCATCTGAAAGAGCATGAGAAACATCTTTGGGCTCAAAAGAATCAACAAAGGCAGAATGGAGACAGAATTGAGACATGCCAGATTTTGAACAAGTGACTCGCTAAAACAAGTCTCCAATAGTCTGCTCAGAAGGATGGTCTTTTTGAATGTGTCTAGGAGGTCCAGGATGAGATGAAGAAGTGTCCTCTACCTCGTGAGTCGACGAGGTAGGAACAGAGCCACTAGCTCCAGAAGAGGCAGAAGGCATGGGCTGATCGCCTCGAGGTGCGGTGGAAGAAGGCACCTCAAGGGGTGGATGAGGGACTAGATCGGGTAGACAACCCTCATCTCCATCGTCCTCGTCATCCACGAAGATGGGCTCGGACTGCTCTAAAGAACCTGAGATATCGGGCCTAGTCCCCGAACAGGCCTCATCGAAGGTCACCTCACAGGTCTCTACCAATTTGCTAGACTCGCAGTTCCAAACCCGATAAGCCCGCGAAGAAGACGAGTAACCTAGAAAGATACCATCACAAGAACGTGACTCGAACTTATCAAGAAAATGAGAGACACTGGGCTTTCGCCCATATCTCAGCTCATAAGAAGTGCGATGCAAGTGTGCCTGAAGAAAAACTCGATTAGAAACATGGCACGCGGTGGCTATAGCCTCAGCCCAAAACTTCCACGGTGTAGAGTACTCATCAAGCATCGTCCTGGCCATCTCGACCAAGGTACGGTTCTTTCTCTCCACGACACCATTTTGCTGTGGGACGTGCGGAGAGGAGAACTGATGCTCTACACCGGTCTCATCGCAGAACCTCTCAAAGTAGGAATTCTTGAACTCCATGCCATTGTCACTGCGGATCGCTCGTAAGGCACCCGGGAGCTCAACAGAAAGCCTACTAAACAAACCCCGAAAGTGGGTAAATGTCTCATCCTTCGAGGCTAAGAAAAACACCCAAGAGAACCTCGAGAAGTCATCAACCACGACAAGGACGTACCACTTCCCTCCTACTGACTGCACTCGAGCTGGCCCAATGGTGTCCATGTGGAGCAGCTGTCCCGGTGCATCGGTCATGGTAACTGTGACCGGAGGGTGAGAAGCGGCAACCATCTTGCCGTGCCGGCATGGAGCGCAAACAAGATCTTTGACCAATTTGAGTTTCGGCAAACCACGAATGAGATCATGGCCGCTAACTCGGGTCAAATGGTCAAATCCGATATGACCAAGTCTCCTATGCCAGAAAGTCAGATCACGGGACTCCGAAGCAACCAAACACCGGAGAGGATCACCAGAAGACTCAGAAAAATCAGCACGAAAGATCCTCCCATAACGTGAAATCCCGCAAACCAGACTACCCGAAGAACCAAGAATTTTGCAAGAGTTTTTCTTAAAGCTCACCTCATAACCGTCATCGATAAGCTGAAAAACTGAAAGCAAATTATAACGCAGCTTACTAACCAAGGCAACATCTCTCAAAAGAAACGAATTATTAACGTGCACTGTACCTTTGGCGATGACGCGCCCAGATGAAGCATCTCCGAAGGTGATCGTCTCATCACCTGGAGCACAGGCTAGGGAAGAGAACCAACGTGAGTCTCCGGTCATGTGTCGAGAACACCCGGAGTCTACGAGCCAAACCTCTCCCTTCCCAGCCCGGCGAGCCTGAGTCAACAAGAGAGTAAAGTCTCAGTACTGGGGTAAATCAAAAGTGATTTTGGCACCCAATACTGAGTAACACGTCAAGCAAATGAAGTAGTCAAGCACGACTGACCTCTATCTACCCTACGCTCTCTGTCACTCAACAAGCCAGAAGATCTATGTGCAGACCCGAAGCTGTTGTTGGGCTTGACTGCTATAAAGCAGCGAGTCAAGGCACCAGCAACATGCTGATCACGCCGTGGGTAGCTATCTCGACGGGGGAAACAAGATCTACCCTCAGGACGGCGGAAGACACGACCAAACGGAGCATGAGGACGAAAACCAGAAAACTCAGAAAAACCAAGTCCTCGATGCTGCCCAAATTCATCAGCGGAAACAACCCTAGACCTCGTGTTGGTCTTAGGTGCACTCAAGGTCTGGGGCTGACCCTGAATACACCTAAGAGACTCAGCACGGTCTCTACGCGCGATCTTGGCACGCCTAAAGCATCGATCGATCAGATGTCCATCCTTCTGACAGAAGGTGCAGTGATACTTCGCCTTCTGAGGGGCACAGGTAGCATGAGAAGGCTTCGCCCTCTGAGAGGCCGAAGCTGCAGGTGGACTCACCTTGCTGTCAGAAATTCCTTGGACAAAGCCCGCAGACATGAATTTGACTTCATCAGATCTGGGCTCAACCTCGATCACACCTCCTACTATGGGTCTGAGAATAGCAGGTGGATGCTTCCTAATGTCCTCGTAGAAATCATATCCTAGACCTTGATTGAACTTCCGAATCTTGGACTGGTCTAGAATGAGATTTAGCTTCTTCTTGCCACCTACAAACCTCTCGAGAGTGTTCATAAGGTACTGACACTCCCGAAAGAGAGAGGTGCAAGAAGAGCAGGGAGAAGAGGGAATAGCAGAAGGTAAGGGAGTAGAAGAAGAAGAACCAACAGCAGAGGAACGAATGGCTTGTGCACGCACAGCCGACTCAGAGTGAACAGTCCTACTGCTAGCGGTTTGGTTCATGTCGCTAAGCGTCTCAACCTTACCCTGGGGCTTCTCCCCCTCACCAGCAATCACATCACAATCAGTTGCTGACTTCACTAGTTGATCCTTAGTTAGCTTCACGCACTTTTCATTTAAAGCAACGAGTTCATGTTGTAGTTTTTCACAACTCATGTATGGTGAGCTAACAGGGTCCTTAGTCGCAAACTGAGCCAACTTGTTGTTATGATTAACCACTTCTTGGAATTGCTTGGAAACAGATTCAAGTTCAAGGGTTAATTTTGGACAATTGGTGCAAGACACAACAGGCTCAAGTAAAGAAGCACGCAACTCAGCAATTTTGTGATCTGCCCATTTTAGGTTCATCTTCAAGTTATTGCAATTTTCACAAGACTCGGGCAAATCTAGAAGCATGGTATAAAGACCTCTAAAAGCATTGTCCTTATCCTCACATGAGGTGCAAACAACAGTCTCAATAGTAGTAGATGAAGAAGGAGCTACCCTACTCATCTCAAGCTCAGCAAGAAGACTAATGTTCTCCACCTTAAGCGTATCAAGCTCAGAAGACAAACTATCATGCGAGGTCCTTAGTTTCTCCATGTCACCCAACAGAGCATAGCATGTATCACAATCATCACTAGAGGGAGCAGATGTAAGAGCAATAATCTCTAGTGACAATCTATCTACTTCCTTCTCTAACTCAGTACACCTAGCCCTAGCTCTAGCATGAAATCCACCTAGCTTAAGAAAAGCATGATTGAGCTGGTCGTAGGTGGGGCATACCTCGTCCGAGTCGGAGTACAGCTCGCTGTCGCTCAGTTCGCTCTCAAGGGCCATGAAGCACATGCCGGAGAAGTCGTCGCCACTCTTGGGATCTTGGTCACCCGTCCCGTCGTCATCGCTCCATCCCTCCACCTCGCTGAGGTCGAGGTCGTCGAACGCGTGAGGACGCAGTGGAACAGCTTCTTGGCCTTCCCGAAGTCGCGGAACTTCTTCTTGCCTTGAGGGTGCGCTGGAGTCTTCTTGTTGCGGTTCTTGTCGGTGTAGTCGTTCTTTCCCGAACCGCCGTAGTCGTTCTTGCCCTTCTCCAGCTTGGGGCAGTTTGCCCGAATGTGGTTGGGGCCACCACACTCGAAGCAAATCACGGGTCCTCCCCTCTTTCTGTCCCTCCTCCTCTTGTAAGCATGGGAAAACTTCCGAGCTAGGAGGGCCAGTTGCTCATCCTCGAGCTGCTCTAATTGATCATCAGTTACGTCACATAGAGCACCAAGGGAGAAACCGCAAAGCGAATAAGAAGAAGGACCAGAAGAAGAAATAGGATCGGTGACCAAGACCATCGACTGTGACTTCGACCTACGAGAGACAACGTCAATCTCGTGAGTCTTGAGGTGCGAGTACAGCGCGTCAAGAGTCAAGGTCGAGAGGTCTATCGTGTCTTTGATGGTGGTCACTTTCATCTCCCAAACACGCAGATCAAGTGCCGTGAGCATCTGACGAGCGTTGTCCGAGTCGGGGTATGTGAGACCGACCGCTCGGAGGTTGCTGAAGATCTTGTGGAAACGCGCGAAGCACTCATCGAGGGACTCACCAGCAAGCATCTCGAATTTGTTGTATTCTCGCTTGAACTGGTCCTATCGAACCGTCTTGATCTGGGTGGTGCCCTCATGGTATGCGTCGAGGGTCACCCAGATATCGTAGGCGGACGACAGGTGGGAGATGCGATCGAACTTGCTACGACTCAGGCCCTGGATAATGATGTTCCTTGCCTTAGCGTTTGCCTCAACATCATGCATATTCCCAGCATTGATGTTCTCATCGGCAGGAACAACAAACTGGACCTTGACCTTGCGCGGATAAGCGTACTTCGAGCCGGATGTATGTCTCCATTCGGCTCTTCCGAAAGGGTGTCGATGCCATCGAAAATGGGCGGCTTGGTCGAGTACTTGTCCGTCGCCATGGCTCTTGAGACTGGTTAAGATCTATTGATTAGAGCTAACCAGCTCTGATACCAATTGTTGGATCGGAATGGCCGACAGAGGGGGGTGAATGTCGATCACTAAAACTTCGTCCCCACACAAGTACCCATGATTTCTCTTATCTCCGATTGCTATAGAAGCTACGAAGAAAGCGAGCAAAAACTTACTTGAAAATTAGGCTAAGCGCAAGAAAAAAAACTGAAAACAAGCTCCAAACAATTGAGACAACAAGCTAAGAGGAACACCAAAAACAGCAGCAAATAGAACTTAAAAGGAAGCTCCCTATTGCTGTTTTTGCAGGCCAATAGCTGCTGCCAAGAACATTGCTCTTGCTGCAAAAAAAAACTCAAGAACTGCTGGCCAAACTGAAAGCAAAAGCTGCTGAAAGGAGCTGCAAAAACTGCCCAAAAACTCAAAGCAAAAGAGGGTTTTTACTGCAGCAAAGCTTCACCAAAAAGACACAAAAGAAAGACTGGAAAGCTGCTGAAAACAAGAAGTATTCCCCTGTGAAACCTGCTGCCATCCGAAGCAAAGAAATGAGAAATAAGAACTGTTTGGCACCACTAGTTAGCATGCAGCAAAAAAGGTGAAACGGCAGAGCAAATTGCTGTCCAGAACAGCAGAGAAATACTTGGACAGCTCTAAACATAAACTAAGAATAGGCAATGAATACTAGCTGTCCGAAGGAAACAAGCAAGTACTGGCAATAAACAACTGAGCATGGCTGCTGCCAGGAAGGAAACCAGAGCAAATTTGCAACATCTAGAATACCCTTTGAATCACTATTTTTTGCTCATGGGAATAAGACGTCAAATTACCATGAGACTATCCCAGATCATAGCAAGAGTATTGAGCTGCTAGAACACAAACACCAACTCAACAGGAATACACAGAGAACAGCAAATGACACACGCACAAAGACAGAATCAGCTCAACACAAGAAATCTTGAACACGATACGGAGACATACATGATTAAAATAGAGGAAAGATTACATATAGTTGTTCAGCTCATCTCTCTCAATCTCTCACTAAACTAGTCCCCATACATGCTTAGGAGATCAAGAACACAACCCTATCTCATACAACCATGGAGAGACACAAATAAAACCCTAACCCTTACACCCACTCTCTCTAATTTCAGCACACCATCTCCCTCTCTATTTATAGCCTCCACTAATGGGTTCACAAACCACTTTACCCGTTAGCTCTCAACCACTCATGGTGCTTTATCCACAATCCACTTCCTTTAGTGCAGCCTTGCGTATTCACCAAAACGCCCCTCGCACATCTTCCAGGAAGTTTCCTCATTCCTTGCCCTGCAAGCCACGCAGCTTCGCCGTCTTCAGCACACCTCGACCGTTCTGACCTCAGCGCCACCTGCGCCTAGTCCGGTCCACCGTGCCTCGCCACGACTCCACCTCGAGTCCATGTCATCTTCGACACATCCCGACCGTTCTGACCTCAGCGCCACCTGCGCCTAGTCCGGTCCTCCGTGTCTCGCCACACTCTGTCTCGATGTCCTGCAGCCAACACAGACAAGAAACACGTCAAATAGCACCGCTCGATGCATGAAAGCGTAAGTAGCATAAACACATCATACTTACCCATGATGAAGTCCAAACTTGTCGAATCACAGAATAGGCATCCTAATCCCAAACGACCAAGTTTGACCAAGTCCGACCGAAACGATTGCACCGTGCAACGACATGGTCTGAACCACACAAACAAACTCGACTTTCCTAAACCCGATGTCAATTACTCATCACACAACCGGGGTCACCTCCACATGGTCCATCAGTTTTCCTCCAGCCGACGCTCGGCGAGCTCTCCGCTGACGGAGGAGACGACAGCTGGAGCTGAGCACCCCCAAAATGGGTTGCTCACGCCCACGCCTACCTGAAGATGGAGTCTCGCCGACCAATTCGACCGAGCGCCAGCCGGCGACGACCGTGGGCGGCAGTAGAACAGGGGAATGGTAGCTACGACGGCACATAGCACCGGAGTTCAACTAAATAGGAGGGGAGCATCTAGACAAGCTCGGGAGTCTACCTCGGGGGTCGGCGCGGCTCGGGATTAGCGGTGGCGAGCTGGCGGCATGTGATGGCGACGGGTGGAGGAGGCACATGGTGCGGGTGAAATGCAGAAAATGGGAGGTCTCGTAGAGGAGGAGAACAGCGTCGCGGTGCTCCGGGGTGCTTCGATGGGGAGGAATTGGACTGAGGTGGCACCAATCGTCGGATTGCTCACCGACCGGTGTTGGGGAAGAAGGGGTTTGTCAGTGAGCTGTGAGGCATGGAAATCCGATACGTTGAAGTGGGAATCCGATAGAGTGGAGCGGTGCAGTGCGAATGGAGGCTAGGGTGGGGATTTATAGCTGTAGGACCGGACAGGCAATAGAGAGAGATGAATGGTGCCTTCAAACTCTCCTCAAGTATTCACTTAACTCTTTTCTCCAATAACTACTGAGCTATGAAGACAAGAGTTGAATTCGTACCGAAAAAGAGAAGCAGAACAGGCAGACCGAGCTGGTCAGAGACTGACTACATGGTTGAGACTTACCATGTGGTCGTAAGTCTCAACAACTTGGTCGATAGCAATAAAACCCGAGACTAGCAGAACAAAGAAAGAACACATTAGTAGACAGACCATGTGGTCGTAACCCGTCTATGGGGTCGATAACCGACTATATGGTCGAACACCAACCTAGTCAATAACCACACAAACCTGAACCAGTGACTGGAATGATTGCTGCTAAAGTCGACATTATCGTAAGCCAACGTGTGGTTGAATAGACAACGTGATCGATACTAGACAGCAGCGAGGTCATGACCGACACAGGCGAAAGCCAAATGATCGAACAACCAATGCGGTCGAGATCACTCTAGAACCAGAAGAACAACTGTGGTCGAAAGCAATTGAAGCACGAGGACCAATAGAGCTAAAAATGTGGTCGAAAGCGCTCTCGGGAAAACAAAGGAGGGTCAGTCAGGCGCACGACCACCAAGCCAAGATTTCAAATAACTTTCGACTTAAAGATCAAATGACCAAGAAACTTTGCACACAACAAGAATAAGATCTCAGGAGGTTGCTCTGGACTTCAATTGAAAACTTATCAAGACAAAAGAAAACTTCATCAGATTCCAACAGATGAGCGCAAAACCGAGACTTAGAAGAGAAGAGGGTAATCCGACCATGCAAGTGGGAATAGGAGGACCACGAAGGCTTCGAGTAGGATTTCCCAACACCAGGCAAGTCAGATCATCGCAAAACAACTAAAAACAAAGACTCAAATCAAGAAGCGAAAGAGCAAAACCGAAAAACAGAGAGCAAACATACAACGAACAGAACCAACTCAACTCCACGCATACGAGCATAAACAGATATAGATCAAGAGATGATATATTTCTTAGGAAGTTGATTCTACAGCCACTCCTTCCAGGAGGACTAGGAGCACAAGCACTTCATCACCAAAAAACAAGAACTCACGAAAGAACACAAAACCCGAGAGACTCTCTGTGGACTGGTGCTCTCCATCCCTATTTATAGCCTCTAGACACTAAGGGGAAACTCGTTAACCCCACATAACACCGGTTTTTCACACATGCTTTACCCGTTAACATAGACGGGACAAAAGCGCTCAAACAGCTTTAACAGAGAGTAGCTTCTTTAGCAGACTTTGGACATTTCTCCAAAATGCCCCTCTGCCACCTTCTCGGAAGCTTCCTGTTTCCTTGTTGTCCAAACCATGTAGCCACCTCACAAGCCTAGTCATCCTTGGCATCTTCCCAACCTTTTTGGACCACTACACCTCCCTGTGTCTAGTCTCGGTTCTTCCATGCCTCACCATGACCTAGCTCTAAGGTCTTGCGGCCATCACAAACAAGCAACACATCACATAGCACCGCACGATAAACACAGTTCATCAACCAGACTGAATTATGAGAAATTACAGCAAAACAACTGGTCGTAAACCCCTTACAACCACTCATATGCTTTGGACATGAGGTGGTCGTAGCCCTAGAAGACTTCCCAGATGCCTACGACCACATAGCAGGTCGTTACGACCATCACGCAGGCCGCTACGAACATGAAAACTGAAGTTATGAACATTGCTAGCACACTGAAAATTTTACGACCATGAAAACAGATGCTATGACTTAACGCACATGGTCGCTACAACTTTCGACCACTCAGACAGAGCCCTACGACCATCGCTCACAACCAGTGGAGTCTACGATCATCGACCATGGCCAGTAGAATCTACGACTACCAACCACGGCCAGTCAAAGCTACGACTATCGACCATGTAGTCATACTGCCGATAACATGGTCGTAAACTCGACTGTCGACAACGTGGTCGTAAAATCGACTGCGACCAACATGGCCATAAAACCCACTGTTACCACTGCGACAACGTGGTCGTAAATGTCGCTGCCGACCATGACGCTGCTGACAATGTGGTCGTAAAAGCTACTGCCGGCCACGTGGTTGTAAGAGCTACTGCTGAACAGTCAAAAAGGCTTAAAAACTTCCAGAAAGAGCACATGCCTCAAAAACCAAACTCAATCTCTCTAAACCATGTGTCAATTACTCATCACAAACATGGGGTCACTTCCACATGTCTCTCAATCCCCCTAATGAGTATAGACAAACACAGAAAAAGCATGAAGATAAGTTTGTTTTTCAAAAGAGAAGCAAGTAGTTGTAACAATCACACATGGTCTAAAAGAGTTGAGAAGGAGACTTATCTGTGACCATGTTGACAAAGACAGAACTTGGAGCTATAAACCAGAAAGAATAAGTTTTCTTTAAAAACTCCAAAATATCCCCTTTTTATGCCTTTTTCTCCATTATTCTCCCCCTTTTGACAATAGAATCATTAAGATGCATGGAGGAAAATAGAGCATGAATGAAGTGGAGTAACTGTAACTTTTTCATTTTAAGCATAAGGAGCCATGAAGATTATCCAAAATGACCTTTTAAGTATTACACCAAGCCATAACAACAGAAGAAGGTAGCTAGATCATGACAAATTATGTATAGACAAGCTAAAGCCAAATAAGCCATAATCTAAAAAGAGATGGATTGGTTAACAAGTCAAGTTACTTAAGGTCATAGTCTAGTTAAAGGTATCCAAGGATGAGTCAAGCCATGTCAATATTCCAAATGGAACCAAGAAGCTATCATTGAGTCAGCTTAGAGTGCTATAAGTTCAAGAATGGGACATTTGTTCAAGTACTCGGCATTTTTTGTAATTGAGCAAATTTAACACATTTAACACATTTATTTTTTTTAGAAATTCATGATTGTTTTCAACCATTTTTCTTATTGCTTAGCCATGTGCTAGATCTCAAGCCTTATGCAACCACTCCAAACAAGAAGCTTAAGGAGATGATCTTGGTCATCCAAAACTCCCCCTGATTTCATGCCTAGTGCAGTGGCAAGCCGTCTCATGAGAAAGAATTGGTGAGATTAGTTTTTTTCGCACAAAAGAGACCTTTTGTATTTTCTAGATTTAGTTCAAGAATAGAGAGTTAATACTAACCCATGCTTCACTAAAGAACTAGCATAGCTCAATCTAAAGCTCAAAGTAGATTCAAGATTCAATTCAGGCTATTTGACATGGCATGAATCATAAAAGGATAACTAAAACCATACTAGTCACAAGAGCTAACAAGACATGATTGAAATCAAATTGTTTATATTTGCTCAAACAAGTATGGCAGAGACTGGGCTACACATGGCAAGTCATGATAAATCTAGCGCCCTATCACAAATCATGGCAAGATGTAATGCAACTTTATCATGTCATATAGGGATAATAATCAAGGCTTCATGTATTCACAATGCTTGAAATTAAATGTTATGAGATGCAAGAATATCCAGCTCCCCCTTAGCATGTGAAGCAATTTTAGTTCAAGTTAAGTCATCTTTAAATTCTAACAAATCTCAAGTGAACTCCCCCTGAACCAAACCAACAAATAAGGGGAGGGAAACTAGAAAAAGAAAGAAGAAAAGGTAGTCTTTAAAGCATAGGCAAAATACAGACAACAGAGAATATCATGGCTCAGTCTGACTCTCATCTACCCCATATGACTCTAGAACTATTAGCTGGTCAACTAACACACTAGAGAGTAAACACGTTCCCTATCTACCCAAGGGGGCCCAACCCTCAATAGACCTATAAGAAGCGAGTGAACTCAACCTAGTGAGAAGGGACACAACTAATAAGCAGCATCCTAGAATCATAAGATGAGAGGAAGAAGTCTAAGCAATTGAGAAAGAGAACCACTCTAGTCTATGCTAGAAAGACTAACCCAAATGCACGCTCATGAAATGCAGCATATGATACAAAGAGTACAAAGAGTTCCCCCTCAAATTAACCCATAAGGACAAACCACCCCAAGCTCTCGGGCTTGGTAAAGATATCAGCTAACTGGTGGTCACTCTCCACAAACTGAAGCACTATGTCACCCTTCTCCACATGGTCTCTAAGAAATAATATCTGATATCAATGTGCTTAGTCCTGGAGTGTTGCACTGGGTTCTTGGCAATGTTAATGGCAGAAGTGTTATCACAGAAGAGTAGAACACTATCTATGACTAACCCAAAGTCCCGCAAGGTCGAACCATCCAAAGCACCTGACTGCAGCAACTAGCGGCCGCAACATACTCAGCCTCTGCGATGGACTGTGCAACAATGGACTGCTTCCTAGAAGACCAAGAGACAAGGGAAGTGCCAACAAATTGGCAAGTGCCAGAAGTACTCTTCCTATCTATCCTACAATTAGCAAAGTCTGCATCGAAGTAGGCTCTAAGGGAAAGACAGGAAGCTGAAGAATACCAAATACCATAGTCTATGGTAGCTCGAAGGTACCGAAAGATGCGCTTCACCGCCTGGCGGTGAGATACGCGAGGAGAGGCCTGGAATCGTGCGCACAGACACACGGCGAAATGTATGTCTGGCCTCGAGGCAGTGAGGTACAAGAGAGAGCCAATCATACTTCTGTACTTGATAGACCATGTGGAGGTGACCCCAGTTGTGTGATGAGTAATTGACGTCTGTACGCGGTGCAATCGGTTTTGATTGGACCTTGTCAAACTAGGTCGAACGGGCTTAAGTAGTTTATTTTTTGTTTCAATCGGTTTGGGCTTTGAGTTTTTCGTTTGATGGTAATGTATGATTACAATATTTCGAGTGGTGCTATGTGATTTGTTTCTTGTCTGTGATGGCTGCAGGACGTCGAGGTGGAGTCGTGGCGAGGCACGGGATGACCGGACTAGGCGCGGGAGGTGCCGAGGTCAGAACGGTCGAGGTGTGCCGAAGACGGCGAGGACTCGAGGTGGCTGCGTGGCTTGGAAGGCAAGGAATGAGGAAGCTTCCTGGAAGGTGCGCGAGGGGAATTTTGGTGAATACGCAAAGATGCACTAAAGGAAGTGGATTGTGGATAAAGCGCCATGAGTTGTTGAGAGCTAATGGGTAAAGTAGGTTGTAAACCCATTAGTGGAGGCTATAAATAGAGAGGGTGTTCTCTAGTAGTCTTTAAGAATTTCAGCATGAAATGAGAGAGAGTGGGTGTAAGAGTTAGGGTTTCATTTGGTTCTCTCCATGTATGAAAAATTGAGAAAGAGAGAAAGAGAATTGGTGTGAGTTTCTCTCTATGCTCTCCAGGCGTATGGGGAATTAGCTAGTGTGAGATTGTGAGAGAAAGGTTGAGCGATGTAAACTCTTGATTATCAAGCATTCATGTCTTTTTGTTTAAGATGCTTTGGCTTCTATTTTATCTTCTTGTTTTGCTGTTCTCAGTTCTTCTCGGTTCATGTTGATTTGAGTTGGTTGTTGCGGTCTAGTAGTTGGATCCTTTTGCTATGAAATGGGATAGTCCTATGATCTTGGATGGCTGCATACCCATGAGCAAAAAGGGTGCTTCAAGGTTTCCTTCTCTTGGCACCTCTTGTTTCTGTTCTTTGTGATCTTCTTAGTCTGCTCAAGTTCTCATACAGAATATCAATGAAATGCTCTTTGGCCGAATAGCTCTTCTTCTCTTCTTTTTGGTCTGCACTTCTTTGATTTTAGTTCCTTCGGTTCTAGCAGTTCTCAAATTCCTATTTCTTTTGTTTTTTGCTCCGGACTGCTTTTGCTCTCGGCCAATCATGCTAGCTACAGCTTTGTGCCAAGCTTTTCATTTTTCTTTTGTGCTGATCGGATGGCACAAGGAGTGATGTTTTTGACCGGACACATACCCTTTTTGGCCGAACTCTTGTGCTATTTTGATCCTTCAGTTGACAGCATTAATTAGTTTACTTTTCAGCCCAAGTAACAAATTCTTGCATGCAGTATTGTTTCTATTTAGTGGTTCGGCCAGAGTTCCATTTTTGCTTTTCGGCCAGAATGCATCGGCTCCTTTGAATTTGTGTTTGGCATGCACTAAAAGACGATTGCCTATTTTTGTCTTTTGTGTGCATCGGCCCCTTTGGATTTGTGTTTGGTTTGCACTAAAAGATGATTGCCTATTTTTGTCTTTTGTGCTAGTTGGTCCAAGTGCAATCCGATCTGCAATATTTTTTGGTTCCTCTTGCTGACTGTTGTGAAGTTTCGGCCGTGAGATTAAATCATCCTCTTCATAGCTTTTTATAGCTATCGGAGAGATTGAGTAGTCTTTTGTGTGTACTTGTTGGGGTTGATTTTAAAGAGATGACATTCACCCCCTCTCTGTCGCCCAATTCGGTCCAACAATTGGTATCAGAGCCGGTTAGCTCTTTTCAATAGATCTTAACCGGTCTCCAGAGCCATGGCGACGGACAAGTACTCGACCAAGCCTCCCGTCTTTGATGGCATCGATTACCCTTTCTGGAAGAGCCGAATGGAGACATATATCCAGGCTCAAGGGTATGCCATCTAGCGCAAGGTCAAGGTCCGGTTTGTTGTTCCTACCGATGAGAACATCAATGCTGGAAATATGCATGATGTTGAGGCGAACGCTAAGGCAAGGAACATCACTATCCAAGGCTTGAGTCGTAGCAAGTTCGATCGCATCTCCCACCTGTCGTCCGCCTACGATATCTGGGTGACCCTCGACGCATACCATGAGGGCACCACCCAGATCAAGACGGTTCGACAGGACCAGTTCAAGCGAGAATACAACAAATTCGAGATGCTTGCTGGTGAGTCCCTCGATGAGTGCTTCGCGCGTTTCCACAAGATCTTCAGCAACCTCCGAGCGGTCGGTCTCACATACCCCGACTCGGACAACGCTTGTCAGATGCTCGCTGCACTCGACCTTCGTGTTTGGGAGATGAAGGTGACTACAATCAAGGACACCACCGACCTCTCGACTTTGACTCTTGATGCGTTGTACTCACGCCTCAAGACTCACGAGATTGACATTGTCTCTCGCAAGTCAAAGTCGCAGTCGATGGCTCTAGTCACTGATCCCACTCTGGCTTCTGGTTGTTCTTCCGATTCTCTCTGTGGTTTCTCCCTTGCAGCTCTATGTGACGTAACTGATGATCAGTTAGAGCAGCTTGAGGATGAACAGCTGGCCCTCCTAGCTCGAAAGTTCTCTCATGCTTACAAGAGGAGGAGGGACAGAAAGAGAGGCGGACCAGTCATTTGCTTCGAGTGTGGTGGCCCCAGCCACATTCGGGCAAACTGCCCCAAGCTGGAGAAGGGCAAGAACGACTACGACGGTTCGGGCAAGATCGACTACACCGACAAGAACTGCAACAAGAAGCATCCAGCTCCTACATAAGGTAAGAAGAAGTTCCACAACCTTGGCAAAGCCAATAAGTTGTTCCATCGCGTCCTCACCGCCTTCGACGACCTCGACCTCAGCGAGGTGGAGGGATGGAGCGACGACGACGGGATAGGTGACCAAGACCCCAAGGGTGGCGACGACTTCTCTGGCATGTGCTTCATGGCCCTCGAGGGCGAAGTGAGCGACAGCGAGCTGTACTCCGACTCAGACGAGGTATGCCCCACCTACGACCAGCTCAATCATGCCTTTCTTAAGCTAGGTGGATTTCATGCTAGAGCTAGGGCTAGGTGTACTGAGTTAGAGAAGGAAGTAGATAGATTGTCACTAGAGATTATTGCTCTTACATCTGCTCCCTCTAGTGATCATTGTGATACATGCTGTGCTCTGTTGGGTGACATGGAGAAACTAAGGACCTCGCATGATAGTTTGTCTTCTGAGCTTGATACGCTTAAGGTGGAGAACATTAGTCTTCTTGCTGAGCTTGAGATGAGTAGGGTAGCTCCTTCTTCATCTACTACTGTTGAGACTGTTATTTGCACCTCATGTGAGGATAAGGACAATGCTTTTAGAGGTCTTTATACCATGCTCCTTGATCTGCCCAAGACTTGTGAAAATCGCAATAACTTGAAGATGAACCTAAAACGAGCAGATCACAAAATTGCTGAGTTGCGTGCTTCTTTACTTGAGCCTGTTGTGTCTTGCACCAATTGTCCAAAATTAACCCTTGAACTTGAATCTGTTTCCAAGAAATTCCAAGAAGTGGTTAATCATAACAACAAGTTAGCTCAGTTTGCGACTAAGGACCCTGTTAGCTCACCATGCATGAGTTGTGAAAAACTAAAACTTGAACTCGTTGCTTTGAATGAAAAGTGCGTGAAGCTAACTAAGGATCAACTAGTGAAGCCACCAACTGATCGTGATGTGATTGCTGGTGAGGGGGAGAAGCCCCAGGGTAAGGTAGAGACGCCTAGTGACGTGAACCAATTGGCTAGCGGTAGGACTGTCCCTTCTGAGTCGGCTGTGCATGCACAAGCCATTCGTTCCTCTGCTGTTGGTTCTTCTTCTTTGACTCCCTTACCTTCTGCTACTCCCTCTTCTCCCTGCTCTTCTTGCACCTCTCTCTTTCGGGAGTGTCAGTACCTTATGAACACTCTCGAGACGTTTGTAGGTGGCAAGAAGAAGCTGAATCTTATTCTAGACCAGTCCAAGATTTGCAAGTTTAATCAAGGTCTAGGATATGATTTCTATGAGGACATTAGGAAACATCCACTGCTATTTTCAGACCTATAGTAGGAGGTGTGATCGAGGTTGAGCCCGGATCTGATGAAGTTAAATTCAAGTCTGTGGGCTTTGTCCAAGGGATTTCTGACAGCAAGGTGATTCCACCTGCAGCTTCGGCCTCTTAGAAGGCGAAGCCTCATCATGCTACTTCTACCTCTCAGAAGGTGAAGTATCATTGCACCTTCTGTCAGAAGGATGGACACTTGATCGATCGATGCTTCAGGCGCGCCAGGATCGCGCAGAGAGACTGTGTTGCAGCTCTTAGGCATATTCAGGGTCAGCCCCAGACCTTGAGTGCCCCTAAGACCAACACGAGGTCTAGGTTTGCTTCAGGAGTTTCTGATGGTTTTGGGCAGCATCGAGGACTTGGTTTTTCTGAGTTTTCTGGTTTTCGTCCTCATGCTCCCCTTGGTCATGACTTCCGCCTTCCTGAGGGTAGATCTCGTTTCCCCCGTCGAGATAGCTACCCGCGGCGTGATCAGCGTGTTGCCGGTGCCCCGACTCGCTTTTCTGTAGCAGTCGGACACAGGAACAGCTTCGGGTCTGCACACAGACCTTCTAGCTTGTTGAGTGACAGAGAGCGTAGGGTAGATAGAGGTCAGTCGTGCTTGACTACTTCATCTTCTCGACGTGTTACTCAATATTGGGTGCCAAAATCACTTTTGATTTACCCAGTACTGAGACTTTACTCTCTTGTTGACTCAGGTTCGCCGGGCTGGGAAGGGAGAGGTTTGGCTCGTAGACTTCGGGTGTTCTCGACACATGACCGGAGACTCACGTTGGTTCTCTTCCCTAGCCCGCGCTCCAGGTGATGAGACGATCACCTTCGGAGACGCTTCGTCTGGGCGCGTCATCGCCAAAGGTACTGTGCGCGTTAATGATTTATTTCTTTTGAGAGATGTTACCTTGGTTAATAAGCTGTGGTATAATTTGCTTTCAGTTTCTCAGCTTACCGATGACGGTTATGAGGTGAGCTTTAAGAAAAACGCTTGCAAAATTCTTGGTTCTTCGGGTAGTCTGGTTTGCGGGATTTCACGTTATGGGAGGATCTTTTGTGCTGATTTTTCTGAGTCTTCTGGTGATCCTCTCCGGTGTTTGGTTGCTTCGGAGTCCCGTGATCTGACTTTCTGGCATAGGAGACTTGGTCATATCGGATTTGACCATTTGACCCGAGTTAGCGGCCATGATCTCATTCGTGGTTTGCCGAAACTCAAATTGGTCAAAGATCTTGTTTGCGCTCCATGCCGGCACGGCAAGATGGTTGCCGCTTCTCACCCTCCGGTCACAGTTACTATGACCGATGCACCAGGACAGCTGCTCCACATGGACACAGTTGGACCAGCTCGAGTGCAGTTAGCAGGAGGGAAGTGGTACGTACTTGTCGTGGTTGATGACTATTCGAGGTTTTCTTAGGTGTTTTTCTTAGCCTCGAAGGATGAGACATTTACCCATTTCTGAGGTCTTTTCAGTAGGCTTTCTGTTAAGCTTCCGGGTGCCTTACGAGCGATCTGCAGTGACAATGGCACACAATTCAAGAATTCCTACTTTGAGAGGTTTTGCGATGAGACAGGTGTAGAGCACCAGTTCTCTTCTCCGCACGTCCCACAGCAGAATGGCATCATGGAGAGGAAGAACCGTACCTTGGTCGAGATGGCCAGGACGATGCTCAATGAGTACTCTACACCGAGGAAGTTTTGGGCTGAGGCTATTGCGACCACGTGCCATGTTTCCAATCAAGTTTTTCTTCGAGCACACTTGCATCGCACTTCTTATGAGTTGAGATACGGGCGAAAGCCCAGTGTCTCTCATTTTCGCGTGTTTGGTTGCAAGTGCTTTATTTTGAAGTCCGGGAACCTAGACAAGTTCGAGTCACGCTCTTGTGATGGTATCTTTCTAGGTTACTCGACTTCTTCGCGGGCTTATCGGGTTTGGAACTGTGAGTCTAGTAAGTTGGTAGAGACCTGTGAGGTGACCTTCGACGAGGCCAGTCTGGGGACTAGGCCCGATATCTCAGGTTCTTTAGAGCAGTCCGAGCCCATCTTTGTGGATGATGAGGACGATGGAGATGAGAGTTGTCTACCCGATCCAGTCCCTCATCCACCCCTTGAGATGCCTTCTTCCACCGCACCTCCAGGTGATCAGCCCATGCCTTCTGCTTCCTCGGGAGCTAGTGGCTCTGTTCCTACCTCTTCAGCTCATGAGGTAGAGGCCACTTCTTCTTCTCATCCAGGACCTCCCCGACATATCCAGAAAAGGCATCCTTCCGAGCAGATTATTGGAGACCTCTTTGAGCGAGTCACTCGCTCGAAGTCTGGCATGTCACATTTCTGTCTCCATTCTGCCTTCGTTGCCACCTTTGAGCCCAAGGATGTTAGTCATGCCCTTTCAGATGAGTCTTGGGTCAATGCCATGCATGAGGAGCTAGAGAACTTCGAGAGAAACAAGGTCTGGTCGCTTGTCGAGCCCCCGCGAGGTCACAATGTCATTGGGACTAAGTGGGTGTTCAAGAACAAGAAGAGAATGGGGTTGCCATTCGAAACAAGGCTAGACTGGTAGCTCAGGGCTTCTCCCAGGTTGAGGGTCTAGATTTTGAGGAGACCTTTGCCCCTGTAGCTAGACTTGAGGCCATTAGAATCCTGCTTGCCTTTGCAACTTCTAAGGGTTTCAAGCTTTACCAGATGGACGTCAAGAGTGCCTTCCTTGATGGATTCATTGAGGAAGAAGTCTATGTCAGACAGCCTCCTGGTTTCGAGAACCCCCAATACCCAAACCATGTCTTCAAGCTTTCCAAAGCGCTGTATGGACTTAAGCAGGCCCCTAGAGCTTGGTATGAGAGGCTTAAGTCCTATTTGTTGAGTCATGGTTTTGAGATGGGTAAGGTGGATAAGACCTTGTTCATTCGCCGGCATGGCACCGACCTCCTGCTCGTCCAGATTTATGTGGACGACATCATCTTTGGCGGCTCTTCTCATGCTCTCGTTTCACAGTTCTCGGATGTCATGAGCACCGAGTTTGAGATGAGCATGATGGGTGAGTTGACCTTCTTCCTTGGCTTCCAGATCAAGCAAACTCGGGAGGGTACTTTCTTGCATCAGGGCAAGTACACTCGAGACCTCCTGAAGCGCTTTGACATGTCTGATGGTAAGCCTGTGTTGACTCCCATGGCATCTTCCACCACTCTTGACCCAGATGAGGATGGCGAGCCAGTTGATCAGAAGGAGTATCGGAGTATGATTGGCTCCCTCTTATACCTCACTGCCTCGAGACCGGACATACACTTCGCTGTGTGTCTTTGTGCTCGGTTTCAGGCTTCTCCTCGCGTATCTCACCACCAGGCGGTGAAACGCATTCTTTAGTACCTTCGAGCTACTATTAACTATGGTATATGGTACTCTTCCTCGTCCTGTCTTTCCTTGAGAGCCTATTCGGAAGTAGACTTTGCCCGCTGTAGGATAGATAGGAAGAGCACTTCTGGCACCTGCCAATTCATTGGCACTTCTCTTGTTTCCTAGTCCTCGAGGAAGCGATCCGAGTTGCAGTCCCATCGCAGAGGCCGAGCACGTTGCTGCAGCCGATTGTCGTAGCTGTGTACTTTGATGGCCGACCTGCGGGACTTTGGGTTAGTCATAGATAGTGTTCCACTTTTTTGTGATAACACTTCTGCGATCAATATTGCCAAGAACCCAGTGCAGCACTCCCGAACCAAGCATATCGATATTCGCTATCACTTCCTTAGAGACCATGTGGAGAAGGGTGACATAGTGCTCCAGTTTGTGGAGAGTGACCACCAGTTAGCTGATATGTTTACCAAGCCATTGGATAGCTCTAGGTTTTCAACTCTGCGGGGAGAGCTTGGGGTGGTCTGTCCTTATGGGCTGCTGTGAGGGGGAGTTTGTGCTTTACTGCTTTATTATATTGATTATGCTCCTTCTTCTTTCTGTTGCATTACATACGGGTGCATTGGGATTAGTCCTTCTAGCATAGGTTAGAATGGTCTTCTTGTCTAGCTGGTTAGACTTCTTGCTCTTAACTTGTGATTCTAGGATGCTGCTTATTAGCTATTTCTCTTCTTACTAGGTTGAGCTCACTCACTGCTTATAGGTTCTAGCGAGGGTTGGGCCACCCTCGGATAGACAGGGTATGTGTTTGCTCCTTAGTTTGATAGGTGGGCAGTTGATAGTCCTAGAGTCATATGGGGTAGATAAGAGTCAGTCTGAGCCATAGTTTCCTCTATATCTTGTCTATGCTTTAAGGACTGCCTGTTTCAAATTTTCTTTGCCAGCTTGTCGATTTTTATTGCTTTGGTTCAGGGAGAGTTCATTTGGGAGCTTCTGGAGCTTAATATTGACATAACTCAACTTGAACTAAAAGTTGCATCACATGTTGAGGGGGAGTTGGATTTTCTGCATTTTCAGCATTTAGCATTGTAATATAACTACATTGAGCCCTGATTATTATCCTTTCATGACATGTTTACATCGTTTTACATCCTGCCATGATTTGTGCTTCATTGCTAGATTGATCATGACTTCATATGTGTAAACTAGCTTTTGCCATGATAAGTTACTTAAAATTGTTCAACTTGAATTAAAACTTGTCATGCTAGCTCTTGAGATTAGTCTTTCTTGAGTTATCCTTTTATGCTTCATGCCATATCAAATAGGCTGAGTTGAGTCTTGAATCTTGGTTGAGCATTAGATTGAGCTATGCTAGTTCTTGATGTAGCATGAGTTAGTACAATCATTAAGAATGCAAACAGATCTCTTTTTTGCGAAAAAACTGATCTCACCAATTCTTTCTCATTAGACAGCTTGCCATTGCACAAGGCATGAACTCAGGGGGAGTTTTGGATGACCAAGACCATCTCCTGAAGCTTCTTGCTTGGAGTGGTCACATAAGGCTTGAGATCTAGCACATGATAAAACAAAAATCTGGTTGGCAACAATCATGAGATTTGTAAAGAAAAACTTATCATTTGTGCTCAATTTGCTAAAATTACAACGATTACAAGTACTTAAACAAATGTTTCACTCTTGAGCTTGTAGCACTCTAATATGACTCAATACTAGCTTCTTGGTTCCGCTTAGCTTATTGACATGGTTTGCATCATCCTTGGATACCTCTAGCTAGACTTTGATCATGGATGACCTGACATGCTCTCAAATTACACTAAATTTCAGATTGTCACTTGTTTTGGTTTAGCTGGCTTATATATATCCTGTCATGATCTAGATAGCCTTCTATTGAGTTATGGCTTGATGTAATACTTAATGGCCATCTTGGATAATTCTCATGGCTCTACATGATTAAAATAAACAAACTTCAGCCATGTCATCCATTTTTGTGACCTTATTCTCTCTTTTGCATCCTTGATGTGTTTATTGCCAAAAGGGGGAGAATAGAGAAGAAAAGGCCATTTGGGATTTTCTAGAGCTTTGGAGAACAATTTTCTCTTTCTTCAGTTGCTCTAGTTTTCCTTTTGTCGACATGGTCATTAGCTTCATTATCTTCTTTTGGACCATGTTGGACTTTTCAAAACAAACTCAACTTTGTGCTTTTTCTGGGTTTGTCAATATACTCATCAAGGGGGAGATTGATAGACCATGTAGAGGTGACCCCGGTTGTGTGATGAGTAATTGACGTCTGTTTTTAGGAAAGTCGAGTTTGGTTTGTGTGGTTCAGACCATGTCGGTACGCGGTGCAATCGGTTTCGGTTGGACCTTGTCGAACTAGGTCGAACGGGCTTAAGTCGTTTATTTTTCGTTTCGATCGGTTTGGGCTTTGAGTTTTTCGTTTGATGGTAATGTATGATTACAATATTTCGAGCGGTGCTATGTGATTTGTTTCTTGTCTATGATGGCTGCAGGACGTCGAGGTGGAGTCGTGGCGAGGCACGGGATGACCGGACTAGGCGCGGGAGGTGCCGAGGTCAGAACGATCGAGGTGTGCCAAAGATGGCGAGGACTCGAGGTGGCTGCGTGGCTTGGAAGGCAAGGAATGAGGAAGCTTCCTGGAAGGTGCGCGAGGGGCGTTTTGGTGAATACGCAAAGCTGCACTAAAGGAAGTGGATTGTGGATAAAGCGCCATGAGTTGTTGAGAGCTAATGGGTAAAGTAGGTTGTAAACCCATTAGTGGAGGCTATAAATAGAGAGGGTGTTCTCTAGTAGTCTTTAAGAATTTCAGCATGAAATGAGAGAGAGTGGGTGTAAGAGTTAGGGTTTCATTTGGTTCTCTCCATGTATGAAAAATTGAGAAAGAGAGAAAGAGAGGAGGTGTGAGTTTCTCTCTATGCTCTCCAGGCGTATGGGGAATTAGCTAGTGTGAGATTGTGTGAGAGAGGTTGAGCGATGTAAACTCTTGATTATCAAGCATTCATGTCTTTTTGTTTAAGATGCTTTGGCTTCTATTTTATCTTCTTGTTTTGCTGTTCTCAGTTCTTCTCGGTTCATGTTGATTTGAGTTGGTTGTTGCGGTCTAGTAGTTGGATCCTTTTGCTATGAAATGGGATAGTCCTATGATCTTGGATGGCTACATACCCACGAGCAAAAAGGGTGCTTCAAGGTTTTCTTCTCTCGGCAGCTCTTGTTTCTATTCTATGTGATCTTCTTAGTCTGCTCAAGTTCTCATACAGAATATCAATGAAATGCTCTTTGGCCGAATAGCTCTTCTTCTCTTCTTTTTGGTCTGCACTTCTTTGATTTTAGTTCCTTCGGTTCTAGCAATTCTCAAATTCCTATTTCTTTTGTTTTTTGCTCCGGACTGCTTTTGCTCTCGGCCAATCATGCTAGCTGCAGCTTTGTGCCAAGCTTTTCATTTTTCTTTTGTGCTGATCGGATGGCACGAGGAGTGAAGTTTTTGACCGGACATCATACCCTTTTTGGCCGAACTCTTGTGTTGTTTTGATCCTTCAGTTGACAGCATTAATTAGTTTACTTTTCAGCCCAAGTAACAAATTCCTGCATGCAGTATTGTTTCTCTTTAGTGGTTCGGCCAGAGTTCCATTTTTGCTTTTCGACCAGAATGCATCGGCTCCTTTGAATTTGTGTTTGGCATGCACTAAAAGACGATTGCCTATTTTTGTCTTTTGTGTGCATCGGCTCCTTTGGATTTGTGTTTGGTTTGCACTAAAAGACGATTGCCTATTTTTGTCTTTTGTGCTAGTTGGTCCAAGTGCAATCCGATCTGCAATATTTTTTGGTTCCTCTTGCTGACTGTTGTGAAGTTTCGGCCGTGAGATTAAATCATCCTCTTCATAGATTTTTATAGCTATCGGAGAGATTGAGTAGTCTTTTGTGTGTACTTGTTGGGGTTGATTTTAAAGAGACGACATTCACCCCCCTCTGTCGCCCAATTCAGTCCAACAGTACTCCTTCTGATCTACTGGCTCGCCATCCTCATCTGGATCGAGTGAAGTTGATGTCACCATCGGAGTTGACACCGGCTTGCCATCACTCATGTCAAAGTGTCTCAGGAGGTCTCGAGTGTACATGCCTTGATGCAAGAAAGTACCCTCCCGAGTCTGCTTGATCTGGAAACCAAGGAAGAAACTCAACTCGCCCATCATGCTCATCTCAAACTCTGTGCTCGTGACATCAGAGATCTGAGAAACTAGAGCATGAGAAGAGCCACCAAAGATAATGTCATTCACATAAATCTGGACGAGTAGAAAGTCATTGCCATGCCTGTGAATGAACAAGGTCTTACTACCTTACCCATCTCAAACCTATGGCTCAACAAATAGGACTTAAGCCTCTCATACCAAGCTCTAGGGGCTTGCTTAAGTCCATACAGGGCTTTGGAAAGCTGTAGACATGGTTTGGGAATTTGAGGTTCTTGAAACTAGGAGGCTGTCTAACATAGACCTCTTCCTCAATAAACCCATTGAGGAAGGCACTCTTGACATCCATCTAATATAGCTTGAAACCCTTAGACGCTGCGAATGCTAGTAGAATCCTAATGGCTTCTAGCCTAGCTACAGGGGCGAAGGTCTCCTCAAAATCTAAACCATCAACCTAGAAGAAACCCTGAGCTACCAGTCTAGCCTTGTTTCGAATGACTACCCCATCCTCACTCTGCTTGTTTTTGAAGACCCACTTAGTTCGTATGACATTATGACCACTAGGGGGCTCAACAAGTGACCAGACCTTGTTCCTCTCAAAATTTTCTAGCTCCTCATGCATGCAATTGACCCAAGACTTGTCAGAAAGAGCATGACAAACATCCTTGGGCTCAAAAGAGGCGACAAAGGTAGAATGAAGATAGAAGTGAGACAAGCTGGATTTTGAACGTGTGACACGCTCAAAGAGATCTCCTATGATCTGATATGAAGAATGATGTCTCTGGATATGACGGGGAGGACCTGGATGAGACGAGGAAGTAGCCTCTACCTCATAAGCTGAAGATGTAGGAGCAGAGCCACTAGCTCCAGAAGAACTGGAAGGAATGGGCTGATCTCCCTAAGGTGCAGTGGTAGAGGTAGCCCCTCAAGGGAAGGATGGACTAGATCAGGTAGACAACCTTCATTTCCATCCCTCTCAACATCATCTACAAAAAATGGTCTCGGACTGCAATATAGAACCTGAGATGTCAGGCCTAGTGCCTGAACTGGCCTCGTAAAAGGTCACTTCACAGGTCTCTACAATTTTGCTAGTTTCGCAGTTCCAGACCCTATAACCCCACAAAGAAATTCAAGTAATCCAGAAAGATACCATCACAAGATCATGACTCGAACTTATCTAGGTTCCCAGACTTTAAGATAAAACACTTGCAACCAAACACGCGAAAATGAGAGACACTGGACTTTCGCCCATACCTCTACTCATAAGAAGTGCGATGCAAGTGTGCCCTCAGAAAAACTCTATTTGAAACATGACACGCGGTGGCTATAGCCTCGGCCCAAAACTTCCTAGATGTAGAGTACTCATCTAGCATTGTTCTGGCCATCTCAACCAAGGTACGGTTCTTACTCTCCACGATACCATTTTGCTGAGGGACGTGCGGAGAAGAGAACTGATGCTCTATACCTGTCTCATCACAGAACTTCTCAAAGTAGGAGTTCTTGAACTCTGTGCCATTGTCACTGCGAATGGTTCGAAAGGCACCAAGGAGCTCAACAGATAACCTACTAAATAATCCCCAAAATGACTAAAGGTCTCATCCTTCGAGGCTAAGAAAAATACCCAAGAAAACCTCGAGAAGGCATCAACCACGACAAGAATATACCACTTCTCAGCAGCCGACTGCACTCTAGTTGGACCAACAGTGTCCATATGAAGAAGCTGTCTTGGTGCATCGGTTATAGTTACTACGACTGGGGGATGAGAAGCAGCAACCATCTTGCCATGTTAGCAAGGAGCACAAACTAAGTCTTTGACCATCTTGAATTTGGGCAGACCACATATGAGACCGTGGCCGCTAACTCAAGTCAAATGATCAAAGCTAATGTGACCAAGTCTCCTATGCCAGAAAGAGAGATCACGGGACTCTGGAGCAACTAAGCACCTAAGAGAATTGCCAGAAGACTCGACAAAATCAGCACGAAAGATCCTCCCAAATCTAGAAATCCTGCAAATAAGATTCCCCGAAGAATCAAGAATTTTGCAAGCATTTTTCTTAGAACTTACCTCGAAATTGTCATCGGTAAGCTGAGAAACAGAAAGAAAATTATATCATAGCTTACTCACTAAGGCAACATCCTTAAGAATAAAGGAATCATTAATGCGCACAGTACCTTTAGCGATGACTCGACCAAAAGAGGCGTCTCTAAAGGTGATCGTCTCATCACCTGGAGCTCGGACTAGGGAAGAGAACCAACGAGTGTCTCTGGTCATTTGATGAGAACAACTAGAGTCTACAAGCCAAACCTCTCCTTTCCCAACCTGGCGAACCTGAGTCAATAAGAGGATAACATCTATGGCTCAGTACTGGGGTAAATGAGAACAGACTTGGGAACCCAGTACTGAGTCACACGATGAGCAAAAGAAGTAGTCACAGCCGACTAACCTCTAACTACCCTACTCTCTCCGCCTCTTAGAAAACTAAAAGGTCTGAGAGCAGACCTGAAGCTATTGCTGGGTCCGACTGCTATTGAGAAGCGAGTCTGACCAATGCAACATGCTGATCACACCGCAGATAGCTATCTCGAGAGGGGAAACAAGATCTATCCTTAGGATAGCAGATATCCTGATCAGAGGCAACTCGAGGAGCAAAAATAGAAGAAGCGGGAAAACCAAGTCCTCAATGCTGCTTAAACACTTCAGAAGAGTTTTCTACAACTTTGGCCCTCATGTTGGTCTTAGATGCACTTCGAGTCTGGGGCTGACCCTGAATACACCTAAGAGCACGAACATGGTCTCTTCGCGTGATCTTGGTGCGCTTAAAGCACCTTTCAACTCCATGTCCATCCTTCTGACAGAAGATACAATGATACTTTACCTTCTGAGAGGTTGAAGCAACATGATGAGGCTTCACCTTCTGAGAGGTCGAAGCAACAGGTGGTACACCCTTATTGTCAGAAATCCCCTAGACAAAGCCCGCAGATTTAAATTCTACTTTCTTGGGTTTGTGCGCGACCTCAATCACACCTACTACTATAGGTCTGACAACAGCAGGTGGATGCTTCCTGACATCCTCTAAAAAATCATATCATAGACCTTGATTGAACATGCAAATCTTGGATTTGTCTAGGATAAGATTAAGCTTTTTCTTGCCTCCAACAAATTTTTCAAGAGTGTTCATGAGGTACTGACACTCCTAAAAAGAGAGGTGCATGAAGAGCATGGTAGAGTAGAAGATGAAGAACCAGGAGAAAGAACCAGAAGCAGAAGAACGAATAGCTCGTGCACATCTCTCCTTGTGCACAGCCACCTCAATCTCCATCAAGTTCTCGTGACTCCTCCTAAAGGTCTCTAGCATTTCCTTAGATTTCCCCCCACTTCAACATAGAAAGCACAATCAGATTGTGGCTTTTCTAGTAAGTCCTTAGTTAGGTTCACATATTTATCATCCAATGCAACCAATTCAAATTTTAGTTTTTTACAGTTTTTGCATGGTGAGCTAACAGGATCCTTAGAAGCATAATGAGCCATTTTCTTGTTGTGGTCAACCATTTCTTGAAATTGTTTTGAAACATGTTCAAGTTTAGCAGTCAGTTTAGGACTGTTGACACAAGAAGCAGCAGGTTCAAGCAAAGCAGCTTGCATTTTAGCAATTTTGTGATCTGCCTTCTTTTGGTTAATCTTCAAATTATTGCAGCTTTCACAAGTTTCAGGCAGATCAAGTAGCATAGTATAAAGACCTCTAAAAGCATTATCCTTATCCTCACATGAGGTGCAAAATGTAGTCTCAATAGTACTCGATGACAGAGAAGCTACCCTAGTCATCTCTAGCTCAGCTAATAGACTAACATTCTCCACTTTAAGCAAATCAAGCTCAGAAATCACACTATCATGAGAGGTCATTAGCTTCTCCATATCTCCAGGCAAAGAAGTACAAACATCACAATCATCACGGGAGGGAGCAGATCTAAGTGAAGTAAGCTCCCGTGATAAGCTCTCTACTTCCTTCTCTAACTCACTACACCTAGCTGTAGATGTAGCATAAAATTTTCCTAACTTGAGAAAAGCATCATTGAGCTGGTCATAGGAAAGGCCTACCTCATCGGAGTTGCCGTAGAGATCGTTGTCGCTGATGCTGTTCTCATCAGCCATGAAGCACATGCCGATGAAATCATCGCCATTCATGGTGTCCTTGTCTTGATCATCCTTGCCATCATCATCGCTCTAGGCCTCCATGTCGCTGAAGTCGAGATTGTCGAAAGTGGCGAGGACACGGTGGAAGAGCTTCTTGGGTTTGCCAAGATTGCGGTACTTCTTCTCTTTGCCATGAGCTTGGGGCTTCTTGTTGCGGTTCTTGTTGATGTGGTCATTCTTTCTCACACCGTCGTAGTCATTCTTGCCCTTCTCCAGCTTGGGACAGTTTGCCCGAATGTGGTTGGGGCCACCACACTCAAAGCAAATCACTGGTCCACCCCTCTTTCTCTCCCTAACCCTCTTGTATGCTTGTGAGAATTTTCTGGCTAAGAGGGCTAACTCACTTTCTGGAAACTGCTCAAATTGATTATCAGTCATTTCACAAAGAGCAGCCAAAGAAAAACCAGAAATGCTATCAGAAGTGGAACTGGGATCGGTAACCAAAGCCATCAACTATGATTTCGACTTGTGAGAAACAATGTCAATCTCGTGAGTCTTGAGGCATGAAAACAGTGCGTCAAAAGTCAAGGTCGATAGATTAGTTGTGTCCTTGAGGGTGGTCACTTTCATCTCCCGCACTCCCAAGTCCAAAGCAGTCAGCATTTGATGAGCATTGTTCGAGTCTGTGTACGTAAGACCAACAGCTTGGAGGTTGCTCAAAACCTTACGAAATCTTGATTTGGGTGGTACCCTCATAGTATGCACCGAGAGTCACCCAAATGTCATATGTCGACGGAAGATGAGAAATGCAATCAAACTCATTTCTGCTAAGACCTTGGATAATGATGTTCCTTGCCTTAGCATTTGCCTCCAGATCTAGCATATTTGTTGTTGTGATGTGCTCATCAGCAGGAACAACAAATCTAGTCTTAACTTTCCTCCAAATCGCATAGCCTTGTGCTTGGATGTAAGACTCCATCCTACTCTTCCAAAAGGGATAGTCGACCCCATCGAAAATAGGAGGCTTGGTTGAATACTTGTCTGTTGCCATGGCTCCAAAAACTGGTTAAGATCTATTTGAAAAGAGCTAATCGGGCTCTGATACCAATTGTAGGACCGGACAGGCAACAGTGGGGTGAATGGTGCCTTCAAATTCTCATCAAGTATTCACTTAACTCTTTTCTCCAATAGCTACTGAGCTATGAAGAAAAGAGTTGAATTCTTACCAAAACAGAGAAATAGAATAGGAGGACCGAGCTGGTCGGAGACTGACTACGTGGTTGAGACTTACCATGTGGTCGTAAGTCTCAACAACGTTGGTGATAGCGATAAAACCCGAGACCAGCAGAACAACAGAAAGAACACATTAATAGACAGACCGTGTGATCGTAACCCGCCTATGCGGTTGATAACCGACTATATGGTCGAACACCAACCTAGTCGATAACCACACAGACCTGAACCAGCAACTGGAATGATTGCTACTAAAGTCGACGTTGTCGTATGCCAACGGGTGGTTGAACAGACAACGTGATCGATACTAGACAACAGCGAGGTCGTGACCGACGTAGTCGAAAGCCAAATGATCAAACAACCAATGCGGTCGAGATCACTATGGAACCAGAAGAACAACTATGGTTGAAAGTGAATGAAGCACAAGGACCAATAGCGATAAAAATGTGGTCGAAAGCGCTCTCGAGAAAACAGAGGAGGGTCAGTCAAGCATATGACCACCAAGCCAAGATTTCAAATAACTTTCGACTTAAAGATCAAATGACCAAGAAACTTTGCACACAACAAGAATAAGATCTCAGGAGGTTGCTTTGGACTTCAATTGAAAACATATCAAGACAAAAGAAAACTTCATTAGATTTCAACAGATGAGCGTAAAACCGAGACTGAGAAGAGAAGAGGGTAATCCGACCATGCAAGTGGGAATAGGTGGACCACGAAGGTTTCGAGTATGATTTCTCAACACCAAGCAAGTCAAATCATCGCGGAACAACCAAAAACAAAGACTCTGGTCAAGAAGTGAAATAGCAAAACCGAAAACCAAAGAGCAAACATACAACGAACAGAACCAACTCAACTCCACGCATACGAGCATACACAGATATAGATCAAGAGATGATATATTGCTCAGGAAGTTGATTCTAAAGCCAATCCTTGCAGGAGGACCAGGAGCACAAGTGCTCCATCAACAAAAAACAAGAACTTATGCAAGAACACCAAACCCTAGAGACTCTCTATGGAATGGTGCTCTCCATCCCTATTTGTAGCCTCTAGATACTGGGGGGAACCCGTTAACCCCACCTAACACCGGGTTTTCACACATGCTTTACTTGTTAACACAGACGGGACAAAAGCGCTCGTATAGCTTTAACAGAGAGCAACTTCTTTTGCAGACTTTGGACATTTCTCCAAAATGCCCCTCTGCCATCTTCTCGGAAGCTTCCCGTTTCCTTGCTGTCCAAACCGTGCAGCCACCTCACAAGCTAGTCATCCTTGGCATCTTCCCAACTGTTTTGGACCTCAACACCTCCCTATGTCCAGTCTCGATTCTTCCATGCCTCACCATGACCTAGCTCCAGGGTCCTGCAGCCATCACAAGCAAGCAACACATCACATAGCACCGCATGATATACACAGTTCATCAATCAGACTGAATTCTGAGAAATCAAAGCAAAAAAATTGGTCGTAAACCCCTTATGACCACTCGTATGCTCTGGACATGAGGTGGTCGTAGCCCTAGAAGACTTCCCAGATGCCTACGACCATGAAAACTGAAGTTACGAACATCGCTAGCAGGCTGAAAATTCTACGACCATGAAAACAGATGCTACGACTTTAACGCACTTGGTCGCTACGACTTTTGACCACTCAGACAGAGCCCTACGACCATCGCTCACAATCAGTGGAGTCTACGATCATCGATCACGGCTAGTAGAATCTATGACTATCGACCAACGTCAGTCGAAGCTACGACTATCGACCACGTAGTCGTGCTGCCGATAACATGGTTGTAAACTCGAATGTCGACAACATGGTCATAAAAACAATTGCGACCCACATGGTCGTAAAACCCATTGCGACCACTGCGACAATGTGATCATAAATGTCTGAGAGACCATGTGGATGTGTCCCCATGTTTGTGATGAGTAATTGACTCGGTTTCTGGAAAGTTTGAGTTTGGTTTGGTCGGTTCGCGCCGATTCGGTGCATGGTGTGGTCCGGTTCGGTTGGACTTGGTCGATCGCGCTCGAGAGTGCTTAGGACGCTTGTTTTCCTTCTCAATCGGTCGATTTGGGTATTTCATACTTGAGTACCTTTTGTTAATGCTAATGTTGTTTATACTGTTTTGTGTGGTGCTATGTGACGGTATGCTTGTCTATGTGGCTGCAGGACTTCGAAGCTAGGTCGTGGTGAGGCGAGGAGGACCGGGACTAGGCACAGGAGGTGTTGAGGTCCAGACAGTTCAAGATGCCGAATATGATGGAGGCTGCTAAGGTGGTTGCGAGCTGGGAGACGAGGAACCAGAGCTAGAGCTACCGGTGGTGGGCACGACGAGCGACGGCGAGGTGGATCGGGACTAGGTTCAGGGAGGAGCTAAGGTCCAATGGTCAGGATGCCAGGTGCAGTCGTGTACAGCGGAGCGAACCGGGACTAGACTCAAGGAGGAGTCGAGGTCCAATCGGTCGGAGGCCGGATGTGGTCATGTGAGGAGGAAGCTTCCAGGAAGTTGCGGCTGGGGCATTTCGGTAAAATGCGCAAGGCTGCAAAATGGAAGCGGACTCGGTTGGAGATAACAGGTTGGAGACCCGTTAGTGGTTGTGAAGGCAAATTAGAAAGGGATTTAGGTTTTGGAGGGTATGTGTGTTTTTCCCTCCATCTTGAGGTTGCTTTTGACTTCTTGCCTCTTGTGTATGGGGGGAAATGAAGTGGAGTGCAGCTGACCTTTCTTGATTTGCCTCTTTGGTTGAGCTCCCACTACATAGAGGATGTGAGGAGAGGCAGCATTTGTTGGCTCTATGCATGGTTCCTGTGTTACTCTCGCGTGTGTAAGTAGAGCTCAAGCAAGCAGAGAGTGCTGCGTGTGTGTTCCTCCCAGAGAAGCATGTAGTGTGCAGACATTTTCTCCTAAACTGCGTATGGGGATGTAGTGAGAAATGGCATGAACTCATGTGTAATCATTCCTCTCGCGTAAGCATTCGTGGTGATGAATCCATTTGAGAGATATTGCGTTTGGTCTGTGCATTTCTTTGTGCCTGTTCTGACAATTTGAGGTTCTTTGCTCCTCTCTGTATTTTTATTTTTTGGGTTGATTTTTTTGCCAGAAGAGATGAATCCTTTGCTCAATGATGGAAATTAGCCTCAAGATCATTTGATCATTTCATTCCTAAGAGCACAAGTTAGAATCAATGGATACCCTCTTTTCTGAGCTAAGCAATGCATTTCCCCTGTTTTTCCAAAACTAGGGTTTGGAGCCAGAGCATGTGTGAAGCTCTTGATTACACTTCAAAAGTTGATTTCAGATTTGTGCCTTCTTGTCCTGAGGCTATCTTTAGCTGTAATTCAAAATTTCATGAGCTAAGAATCAAAGATTCATGAGAAATCTGAAATTTGTTCTTTCCTGCTTCTCTTTTTGATAAAAACCGCATCCACTGTTTCTCAACCATTTTGAATTTGCATTTTCTTCTCTAGAGGTCCTCTTGCTATTTATTTTGAAGTCCCATCCTTTCAGCATGAAGAGAACATCAATCTATCAATGTTTGTTTTAGTTTTCAGATCAGCAAGCAGTTACTTCTGCATTTCTATTTTTCGGCCAGCAGTGTGACTTTCTATTTTCAGTCTTTTTGGGCAGCATTCAGTCTCTAGTTCTTGGGCTTGCGATAGTGCTATTTGGCTGCAACTGAATGCTCTGTTTCGGATCAAAAATGAGCACGAAGTCTGCAGTTTTCAGCATTTCCTCACTGTTGTTTTCAGCATTCAAACCTTGCCGATTTCTCTGCAGTCCTTTCTCCTCATTTCAGCTTTTGGTTTGTGTTGATTTCTCTACAGCATTCCTTTTGGTTAGTGCAGTGAGTTGTCTTCAAGTCTGCTGTCACATCCCAAAAATTTGCTTTTTGAAAAATAATTTAAATTCAAATTAATTATTTTAAAGTAATTGGAGTTTATTTGGCTTTTATTGGATTTTCTGAATTTTCTGGAATTTAAAACCTATTTTAAAAATAAAAAGGTAATTCAAACTATGAAAATTAAATATCAACAGTACTTGAAAATAATTTTATTCAGTCCAAAATGTCCCCAGAAGCTTCTGTGAATTTTTCTGGAATTTTTGGAGGTATTTTCATATTTTTCTGAGGCCTAAACAATTTTCTAGCCTTTTCTGAAAATCAAAATCAAATTCGGGAAAAAAAAAATAAAAACCCTTCTCTCCCTCCAGCCGACGCGTGGACGGCCCAGGACCGCCCACGTCGCCGCTCGGCCAAATCCCGGCCGCTCCTCCCCTCCCCCTCGCTGCTTCGCGGGCCCAGCCCGTTAGCCCCGCCTTCCCCTCCCCTCGGGCCGACACCTGTCTAGCCCGATGTGTGCCACGCCGCCCCCGCAGCTCATCCAGGCCGTCCCCTCCCACTTAAGCGCGCCCGTCGCCCGATTCCCCCTTCGGACTACGTGGCCGCCATCCGCACCCCGTTCTCCTCTCTCTCTTTGCCCCGCGGACCCCGCCCGTCAGCCACGCGCGCCCTGCTTCCGCTGACGCCCGGTCCCGCCTGTCAGGGCCTTCATCTCCGCGCGGACGCCGGACTCTCCCTCCTTTATCTCTCTCTTCCGAAGAAACCGGTGATCAAATCCTACCTGCACTCGGCCTCTTTCTTCGAATTGAACGCGGATTCGAATTCCCGGGGAGATAAGCGCCTTATCCCCTAAAAGCCCGGACCCCGCGTTGCCTCCGACGGCTTATCCCCAAATTTGAATCAACCCCGGCCGTCGACTTCGGCGAGGAATTCCCGCTGCCTCATCCCTCCCCGAGCTCTATAAATAGCCCCTCGGCCTTCGCCTCTCCCCGCACCACCTCCCAGCACTCTCCGCCTCTCTTCCGGAGCTCCGTGGAGCCCTGCCACCGTGCCACCTCCCTCTCCGAGCTCAAACCAACTCCGGCGAGCTTTCCCCGCCGCCTCGGACCTCCCCGGAGCCCGTAGCCGCCACCTCGGCTACCTCGTGCGTCGGCGAATCTCCCAAAGACTCGACCGCCTCTTCCCGTCGCCGGAGCACCGTCGCACCGGAGCACCCGAGCTGCCTCCGCTGGTCCCTCGCCGCCGGCCGTCTCCGTTCATCCCTGGACCTCGCCAACCCCTCCAACCGAACCCCCTTCGCACGGATATTACAATCTACGCATCACCCGAGCACGTCCGGCTTCCCCTCGTCGCCGGCGCCGTCGCCTCTGACCGGTTCTGCCCGGCCCCTCCCCGAAGGTATCCCTCAAAGGGATTTGCTGCCATGTATGGGTAGGCAAAGACTCCCCTCCCCTCCCCTCTGGTTAACAGCGCGCGCTCTCAACTCCCCGGTGCGCGTTCGAGCCCTCGGCTCCGCGCGCTGGGTTGAGTTTTTCGTTTATTTTCCACGCTGACAAGTGGGTCCCACCCGTCAGCGGCAGCCGTCTGTGCAGGCCACTGTCATCTGGGCCCCACCGTCTGCGTCAAGATCGACAAGTGGGTCCGGATCCCGAGGTCCCACCGCCGCTGACCAGCGGATGTGGTCAGCGGCGAGGGGTCCCACATGTCAGTGACCGCCAGAGGGTCCTGGTCAGTGGGTCCCACCTGTCAGCCTCTCGGAATTAAAATAAAAGATTAAAATTGAATATTTCCAGTGGGCCCCACCTGTCAGAAATTTCTTAATTTCTGGATTTATTCAATCTGAAAACTTCAAACAAGCATAACTTTCTCATTTTAACTCCAAATTCAGCCATTCAAATTTCTAAATTCATCTAAAATCATGATCTATCCAACCATGGCCTCCATTTGAATTTTTGAGTTTGTTTGAATTTTTATTTGAATTTATTTGTTTTGTTGCTTTTCTCTCGTGCGTAGAATCCAACGTTGAAGAAGACCTCTCCACTCCTCAACAGGAAGACCCAGAGCACCTGCAAGAAGGCAAGTCTCCTTTGATCATCTTGAACCTATGATTTTTGAAATGTTTTAATTATTTTAAATGTTATGCATTGCTATTCACATAAAATGATAATTTAAATCTTAAGGTAGTAGTTAATCCAACCTTGTTATGCCCTCCATTGGAATTGATTGTCATGTACCCTTGTCACCCTAGAACTTCCTATGTCTCATTAATGAGATTATTATTTGTTCTTTGACAATGATAGTATGGTAGTATAATGCTTAGTCATGCTAAATATATACCCTTGGAACTTTGAAAATGGGAAATTATGATTTATTGTTGAAACCCTTGTGTTTACAAAGTTAGTGGTGATTGGAGTTACCACTGTTTCCTTTAAAATAAAATAAAAATGTGAAAGATGGTTTAGATTAGGGTGGATGGTTGGTTTGGCTTGGTGCAGTTAGCACGAGATCTTGTTAAGCGTATGTTCCACCCTAGTCAATTAAGGACCGACGCTTGTGTTTGTCCGATCGAGCATTAACCGTACAACCACAAGTCTATATGGGTGCGACCTAGCTAATTACTTATGATAGTCTAGTTTAGGTACCACCGATGGAAAGTGGGTGCCGTGGATGGGTGGTTATCCACAGTGAGGGACAGTGGATTTCATTGTACTCATATGGCGCAAAGGGGCTTTGGTTGGGCGGTTAGCCTACTGCGGTGAAACCTCAGCGGGTGGTATCTAGCTAGATTAGAGTAAGGTAACGGCTTTGTGATATATTATCTGGGTCTCATGCCAAAGGAAGCGTGTTGACTTATAGGATAATTTATCTCTTGTGGGTAAAGTTGTACAACCTCTGCAGAGTGTAAAACTATTCGAATAGCCGTGCCCACGGTCAAGGGCGGGCAAGGAATGCATTCACATGGTAGATTTCTGGTTTTGGTTTTAAAATCAAAAATTTGTATTCCAAGAGTGGAGGGAACTCTCGGAAGGGTATCCTGGCAGTTGGAGCCAGAGTGGGTGGATGGAACCCGAAACTTTAAAACCTGTTATCTAGTGTTGGTGGATGGAACCCTCGCTATGAAGTACTTATTAGTTTCAGTTATAACATTTAATTGGTCAAAATGTTGCTTTAGAAATTACTTAATGGTATTTGAAATAAAACATTGCTTTGTGCAAAAGAACCGTATAACCCTCCTTTGTTAAGCCTTGCATCTATTGCATCTTTCCCAAGACTTGCGGAGTACATTATGTACTCACATGCTACACTTAAAAACAAATCTCAGAGAATGGTGAAGTTCAAGAAGGTGAATACGACTACTGCTTCGCGTATGGCTGTGATGGATTCTTCCCGAAGAACTAGGTCGCGCTTCCCCAGTCAATTGCCTGTGGCATATTGATGGGTCTTCATCGAGTTTATCATCTGCTTCCATTTTATTTCATGTGTGCGAGGTCTTAAACCTCTATTGTAATAATGAGACCCTTCGGTCGGTACTCTTCATTATTGTAATAAATCGCTGTTGGTGATGTTTATCCATTCTGTTTAACTGTGTGCACTAGCTTTGATCTGGGACTAGTGTGGTAATACACAGAGGGTCCGGGTTCGGAAATCCGGGGTCCCAACAGAGATGGTATCAGAGCCAATTTGACTGTAGGACGTGACCTAGGTTAAGAATGGCAAACCTTAAGGATTTATGTTTATAAAAAGAGTATATTAAAAATATATAAACTTCTTTGCTTCTGCTCTCTTCCCACTTACTCGTTCTTGCCTCTACATTCCCTTGCTAAAACTTTTTACTAATCTTCTCATTTAATTCAACTTTGTAGATGGCCGGTTCAAACTCCGCTGCCCCGTGGGACTACTACTCACATGGAGAGGATGCTGGAGCATTCGCCAACCTCCTTCGTCAGCTCATGCAGTGCTTGGAGTACCGTCAGCCGCCCATTTTCAGGGGGCGTAAGACGAGGATCCTGGATCGAGACTCTTGGACCATGGAGGTATTCCTGTATGCACGGGAAGGGGAATTCAACTCCCACAAATACCCCATCAAACATCCTCGATCCCGCTGCTTCGATGCTGTCCAGGACGCAGCACGCCTCGCCATTGACGAGTTGTGCCATCTGCACAAGGATGCTGTACATCAGTCCCCTTTTCGCTTTTCATCAACCCGAGGCGGGGAGGTATCAGATCCCTTGATATTCCAGCTGACGATCCTCGACTGTCCCATCAGGTGTAGCTCACCCAGGCAATGGCAGTCACTTATGCTAGAGCCTTGGAGGAGATTGGACAACTACGGATGCTTCTCACTTCTAGCTACCAGCACTCCGACACTCTTCGTGCACAACTTCTCCAGAGCCAGGCAGCCGAGTTCGAGTTGGGACGGCTTAAAGCTTCAGTTGACTACACACCATCTTCTCCTACACCGGCTGTCGTCCCCAACAACCCAGCACCAGCTCGACTCTCGGGACTCCGCACCAGGCTCACAGCACGCAAGAAAGTGCGACGCCCCAGTCCGCCACCCGTCCTCACTCTCAGGCAGCGCAAGTCTTCTCGTTCTCATTCGCATTCGACTGCCTCCAGTCGTAACCATCCTCGTGCTTCGACCACTTGTGATTGTTCGCGGCATCATGTAAAGGAGCGTGAAGAACCTGAAGAAGAACCTGAGGAAGAACCTGAAGAAGAACCTGAAGAGGAACCAGAGGAGGACCCTGAAGAACGCATCTTTTCGGAGGATTAGTAGTCCTTAGAGTTAGTAGTACCCAAATAATTGTCCACGTTATTAGAACGCGTATTTATGTTTTGGTGTGCTAGATGGACTGTGCCAAGCCTATGTGCACTTGTGGTACAGCCATTCCTAAACCTAGTTGGATTTTAATAAAAGACTCCGTTGCTGAGTTATTTGTGTGATTTTAAAGTGTTGGTTTGGGATGTGGTTTAGTCTCCCTAGATCTCTTATCTTTGCTATTTCCCTCTTACCTTCTGCTAACCTGGAACCCCTTCAGATGGTGAACACAAGGAGCAACCCTGACAGCAGCCGTGAGGCCAATGCGCAGCCAGAGAACAACATTCCACCACCCCCTTCCCAAGCTCCCAGCTTGGAGCAAATGATGGCCATGCAACTGCAACTTCTTCAAGCCTTAGCTCAAAATCAAGTGCAGCAAACACCCCAGGCTTCCAACCAAGCTCCTCAGTCTAAGATGGGAGAATTTATGAGGACAAGGCCTCCTACTTTTGCTGGGTCCGTAGACCCCATGGAGGCAGATGATTGGATTAAGGATGTGGAAAGGAAGTTGGTTCTAGCCCAGTGCAATGACAATGAAAAGGTGTTATATGCTGCCCACCAACTCAAGGGAATTGCTGCTAATTGGTGGGAAAATTACCGCGCCGCTCATCGAAATGCACAAGCTATCACATGGAATGAGTTTGTTGAGGCTTTCCGCACTACTCATATTCCTACGGGAATAATGGACATGAAGAAGAGAGAATTCTACCAACTGCAGCAAGGGAACCTTAGTGTTTCGGAGTACCTGAACAAGTTCACCCAATTGTACAGGTATGTATCTGAAGAGATCACATCGGAGGCAACCAAGATCTGGAGGTTCATGCAGGGACTTGACCCTAACCTCAAGGTGCAGCTAGTGTCCAATGATTATTCAACCTTCCAACAAATGGTGAACAAGGCCTTTGTACAAGAGGACGCTCAACGTCAGCTATATGAAAGTCGGAAGAAACAAATTCCAAGCACAGCAGGGGGCGGGCAGTTCTCGATTTCGCCTTAATCCACCTCAGTTCCACAGGACCCCAGAACCAAGTGCGCCTAGGACCCCATTCACTGGACCTCGTCCAAATCCCCAAGTTCTTCGGACAAGCAATGGTGGCCAACCACGCATAACGTAATCGCAAGCGCGGAGTGAGTGCGATGTTTCAACTGCAAGAACATGGGACATTATGCCAGCAACTGTCCCCAGAAGCGCCCAGCTGTGACCCCAGTTCGTTTCAATTTGGGGACCACTCCAACACGATCTCCAACTGCAGGACAAGGCCGTGGGACGCCTCAAACTCCAAAGACTCCGCAGGCAATGAGCAGGGGACATCTCAACCATGTGACCACGGAAGCAGCCCAGGATGCACCTGACGTAGTTCTGGGTAAGTTTCTTGTCAACTCAGTACCTGCATCAGCATTATTCGATTCTGGAGCTTCGCATTCTTTTGTGTCAAGAGATGTTGTTGAAAGATATAATTGGGATGTGCGTAGATTACAGAACCCCATGCTAGTCCAATCTCCTGGGAAGGAAATGAGGACTAACACAGTTTGCCCTAATGCAACTGTGGATATTAATGGAGTTAAGTTCCTAGCGAACCTTATTATAATAGACTCCAAGGGTTTAGATGTAATACTTGGTATGGATTGGTTAACCAAGTATAAAGGAAAGATAGATTGTGCTGACCGTGCTGTTACTCTTACCAACACGGAAGGGATTCAAGTAAGGTTTCAGTCAAATTCACATTCCCAAAAGGAGGGTAAGTTAAGTAGTTTGAAGGGAATAACCTTGGAGAAGGTGCCTATAGCATGTGAATACCCAGATGTATTCCCTGAAGATTTGCCAGGAATGCCACCAGATAGGGATATTGAATTTGTTATAAATCTGGTACCTGGAACAGCTCCAATTTCCAAGAGACCTTATCGTATGTCTGCAAATGACTTAGCAGAGGTTAAGAAGCAGATTAAGGAGTTACAAGATAAAGGTTTTGTAAGACCAAGCTCGTCACCGTGGGGAGCACCAGTACTGTTAGTAAAGAAGAAGGACGGTAGTCTTCGTATGTGTGTGGATTATCGATCCTTAAATGATGTGACTATTAAGAACAAGTACCCTCTACCCAGAATAGATGATATGTTTGATCAGTTGAAAGGATCATGTGTCTTCTCTAAGATTGATCTTCGGTCGGGCTATCACCAATTGAAGATAAGGCCGGAAGACATACCAAAGACAGCATTTGCTACCCGTTATGGACTGTATGAGTATACAGTGATGTCTTTTGGTCTAACCAATGCACCTGCATACTTCATGAATCTAATGAATAAGGTGTTCATGGAATATTTGGATAAGTTTGTAGTTGTGTTTATCGATGATATTCTGATATACTCCAAGAATGAGGAAGAGCACGCAGAACATTTGAGGATAGTTTTGGAAAAGCTCAAAGAAAACCAGCTGTATGCCAAGTTTAGTAAGTGTGAGTTTTGGTTGAAGAAGGTGGCCTTCTTGGGTCACGTGATTTCTGCGGGAGGAGTGTCAGTAGATCCCGACAAAGTAAATGATGTGCTCGAGTGGACACAACCTAAGTCAATATCTAAGATCAGAAGTTTCTTGGGTTTGGCTGGTTACTATCGTCGCTTTATTGAAGGATTCTCCAAGCTTGCAAGACCTCTCACTCAGTTGCTAAAGAAGGAGAAGAAGTTTGAATGGAGTAAAGCCTGTGAGGAAAGTTTTCAAGAACTAAAGAAAAGGTTAACTTCTGCGCCAGTTTTAACGCTTCCAGATATTAGAAGGGATTTCGAAGTCTTCTGTGATGCGTCCAGGCAAGGATTAGGCTGTGTGCTGATGCAAGAGGGAAAGGTAGTAGCATATGCTTCAAGGCAGCTACGACCCCATGAAGGAAATTACCCAACCCACGATTTGGAACTTGCCGCCGTAGTTCATGCTCTAAAAATATGGAGGCATTATTTGATCGGTAACCGTTGTGAAATCTACACCGATCACAAAAGTCTGAAGTATATATTTACCCAGCCTGATCTCAACATGAGGCAATGGAGATGGCTTGAGTTAATAAAGGATTATGATGTGGGAATACATTACCATCCGGGAAAAGCCAATGTAGTAGCGGATGCATTGAGCAGAAAGAGTTACTGCAGTAAGCTGTGGATCAAGGACAGTATGCCTGCACTTCAAGCAGAATTTCAGCGACTCAATTTGGAGGTAGTAGAGGAAGGATTCCTGGCTACTCTGGAGGTTCAACCAACTCTAGAGGAGATGATCAAGGCAGCTCAAGGAGAAGATAAGTATGTCAAGGAAATTAAAGAAAATATGAAGAAAGGAAAGGCGCAAGGATTTTCAGAAGATGAGGAAGGTATCATCTGGTTTGGTAAAAGAATTATCGTACCCAAGAAGAAAGAAATAAAGGAGTTAATTCTGAAAGAAGCCCATGAGTCTGGATATTCAATTCACCCTGGAAGTACAAAGATGTACCAAGATCTCAAGGAAAGGTATTGGTGGTCAAGTATGAAAAGAGAAATTGCAGAGTATGTAGCCTTGTGTGATGTTTGCCAGCGAATTAAAGCAGAGCATCAGAGACCTGCCGGGCTTCTACAACCTTTGCAGATACCCGAGTGGAAATGGGAAGAAATTGGAATGTACTTTATAACCGGATTACCAAGAACAAGATCAGGGTATGCTTCGATTTGGGTTATTGTAGATCGTTTGACGAAAGTTGCTCATTTCATTCCCGTAAAGACTACCTACTCTGGAGACAGACTCGCTGAGTTGTATATGTCCAGAATCGTGTGTTTGCACGGAGTTCCAAAGAAGATTGTGTCAGATCGAGGGACTCAATTCACCTCAAGATTTTGGCATAAGTTACATGGACTTTTGGGCACCAATCTAAACTTTAGCACACATATCATCCCAGCATGGATGGTCAAACCGAAAGAGTAAATCAAATTTTGGAAGATATGTTGAGGGCTTGTGTTCTCGCAAACAAGGCTAATTGGGATCAGAGTTTGCCCTATGCGGAGTTCTCCTATAACAATAGTTACCAATCTAGCCTGCAAATGTCTCCGTTCGAAGCCCTGTATGATAGGAAATGTAGGACCCCATTGTATTGGAAGGAGACAGGAGAAGGACAAGTATTTGGACCAGATGTGTTGAAGCAAGCAGAGGAACAAGTTCGCCTGATTCAGGACAGATTAAAACAGCTCAAACCAGACAAAAGAGCTATGCGGACAATCGTCGAAGAACATTAGAGTTTGTACCTGGGGATCACGTTTATCTGAAAGTTTCACCTCTCAAGGGTATGCGACGTTTTGGAGTTAGTGGAAAACTTTCCCCTAGATTCATTGGACCCTTCCCTATTACGGCAAAAAGGGGAGAAGTTGCCTACCAGCTTGAGCTTCCACCTCAATTGTCCAAGGTGCATGATGTGTTCCATGTGTCCCAACTGAGGAAATGTCTCCGGGTGCCAGAGGAACAGATGTCACTAGAAGAAGTGAATGTGAATGAGGACCTAACCTATTAAGAGTATCCTGTAAAGATATTGGAAGAAGCATGGCGTCGTACCCGAAGCAAAGTCATCAGATTCTGTAAAGTGCAATGGAGCAACCATTCGGAGTCGGAAGCGACTTGGGAGCGTGAAGATGATTTAAGAGAAGAGTTCCCCAATCTTTTTCCCAGTCCATCCGAATCTCGGGGTCGAGATTCTTTCTAAGGGGGGTAGGTTTGTCACATCCCAAAAATTTGCTTTTTGAAAAAAATTTAAATTCAAATTAATTATTTTAAAGTAATTGGAGTTTATTTGGCTTTTATTGGATATTCTGAATTTTCTGGAATTTAAAACCTATTTTAAAAATAAAAAGGTAATTCAAACTATGAAAATTAAACATCAACAGTAGTTGGAAATAATTTTATTCAGTCCAAAATGTCCCCAGAAGCTTCTGTGAATTTTTCTGGAATTTTTGGAGATATTTTCATATTTTTCTGAGGCCTAAACAATTTTCTAGCCTTTTCTGAAAATCAAAATCAAATTTGGGAAAAAATAAAAACCCTTCTCTCCCTCCAGCCGACGCGTGGACGGCCCAGGACCGCCCACGTCGCCGCTCGGCCAAATCCCGGCCGCACCTCCTCCCCTCATCGCCGCTGGCCCACCCATCGCCCCGCTTCCTCTCCTCGGGCCGACACTGCGGCCCGATGTGTGCCATGCCGCCCCCGCAGCTCATCCAGGCCGTCCCCTCCCACTTAAGCGCGCCCGTCGCCCGATTCCCCCTTCGGACTACGTGGCCGCCATCCGCACCCCGTTCTCCTCTCTCTCTTTGCCCCGCGGACCCCGCCCGTCAGCCACGCGCGCCCTGCTTCCGCTGACGCCCGGTCCCGCCTGTCAGGGCCTTCGTCTCCGCGCGGACGCCGGACTCTCTCTCCTTTCTCTCTCTCTCTTCCGAAGAAACTGGCGATCAAATCCTACCTGCACTCGGCCTCTTTCTTCGAATTGAACGCGGATTCGAATTCCCGGGGAGATAAGCGCCTTATCCCCTAAAAGCCCGGACCCCGCGTTGCCTCCGACGGCTTATCCCCAAATTTGAATCAACTCCGGCCATCGACTTCGGCGAGGAATTCCCGCTGCCTCATCCCTCCCCGAGCTCTATAATAGCCCCTCGGCCTTCGCCTCTCCCTACACCACCTCCCAGCACTCTCCGCCTCTCTTCCGGAGCTCCGTGGAGCCCTACCACCGTGCCACCTCCCTCTCCGAGCTCAAACCAACTCCGGCGAGCTTTCCCCGCCGCCTCGGACCTCCCCGGAGCCCGTAGCCGCCACCTACAGCTACCTCGTGCGTCGGCGAATCTCCCCAGCACCTCGACCGCCTCTTCCCGTCGCCGGAGCGCCGTCGCACCGGAGCACCCGAGCTGCCTCCGCTGCTCCCTCGCCGCCGGCCGTCTCCGTTCATCCCTGGACCTCGCCAACCCCTCCAACCGAACCCCCTTCGCACGGAGATTACAATCTACGCATCACCCAAGCACGTCCGGCTTCCCCTCATCGCCGGCGCCGTCGCCTCCGACCGGTTCTGCCCGGCCCCTCCCCGAAGGTATCCCTCAAAGGGATTTGCTGCCCTGTATGGGTAGGCAAACCTCCCCCTCCCCTCTGGTTAACAGCGCGCGCTCTCAACTCCCCGGTGCGCGTTCGAGCCCTCGGCTTCGTGCGCTGGGTTGAGATTTTCGTTTATTTTCCGCGCTGACAAGTGGGTCCCGCCCGTCAGCGGTAGCCGTCTGTGCAGGCCACTGTCGTCTGGGCCCCACCCGTCTGCGTCAGCATCTGACAAGTGGGTCCAGATCCCAGTAGGTCCCACTTGTCAGTGACCAAAGCAGATGTGGTCACTGACAGAGGGGGTCCCACATGTCAGTGACCGCCAGAGGGTACTGGTCAGTGGGTCCCACCTGTCAGGCTCTCGGAATTAAAATAAAAGATTAAAATTGAATATTTCCAGTGGGCCCCACCTGTCAGAAATTTCTTAATTTCTGGATTTATTCAATCTGAAAACTTCAAACAAGCATAACTTTCTCATTTTAACTCCAAATTCAGCCATTCAAATTTCTAAATTCATCTAAAATCATGATCTATCCAACCATGGCCTCCATTTGAATTTTTGAGTTTGTTTGAATTTTTATTTGAATTTATTTGTTTTGTTACTTTTCTCTCGTGCGTAGAATCCAACGTTGAAGAAGACCTCTCCACTCCTCAACAGGAAGACCCAGAGCACCTGCAAGAAGGCAAGTCTCCTTTGATCATCTTGAACCTATGATTTTTGAAATGTTTTAATTATTTTAAATGTTATGCATTGCTATTCACATAAAATGATAATTTAAATCATAAGGTAGTAGTTAATCCAACCTTGTTATGCCCTCCATTGGAATTGATTGTCATGTACCCTTGTCACCCTAGAACTTCCTTTGTCTCATTAATGAGATTATTATTTGTTCTTTGACAATGATAGTATGGTAGTATAATGCTTAGTCATGCTAAATATATACCCTTGGAACTTTGAAAATGGGAAATTATGATTTATTGTTGAAACCCTTGTGTTTACAAAGTTAGTGGTGATTGGAGTTACCACTATTTCCTTTAAAATAAAATAAAAATGTGAAAGATGGTTTAGATTAGGGTGGATGGTTGGTTTGGCTTGGTGCAGTTAGCACGAGATCTTGTTAAGCGTATGTTCCACCCTAGTCAATTAAGGACCGACGCTTGTGTTTGTCCAGACTGAGCATTAACCGTACAACCACAAGTCTATATGGGTACGACCTAGCTAATTACTTATGATAGTCTAGTTTAGGTACCACCAGTGGAAAGTGTGTGCCAGGGATGGACTGGTTATCCACAGTGAGGGACAGGGATTTACTGTACTCATATGGCGCAAGAGGGGGCTTCGGTTCGGGCAGTTAACCTACCTGCGGTGAAACCTCAGCGGGTGGTATCTAGCTAGATTAGAGTAAGGTAACGGCTTTGTGATATATTATCTGGGTCTCAAGCCAAAGGAAGCGTGTTGACTTATAGGATAATTTATCTCTTGTGGGTAAAGTTGTACAACCTCTGCAGAGTGTAAAACTATTCGAATAGCCGTGCGCACGGTCAAGGGCGAGCAAGGAATGCATTCACATGGTAGATTTCTGGTTTTGGTTTTAAAATCAAAAATTTGTATTCCAAGAGTGGAGGGAACTCTCGGAAGGGTATCCTGGCAGTTGGAGCCAGAGAGGGTGGATGGAACCCGAAACTTTAAAACCTGTTATCTAGTGTTGGTGGATGGAACCCTCACTATGAAGTACTTATTAGTTTTAGTTATAACATTTAATTGGTCAAAATGTTGCTTTAGAAATTACTTAATGGTATTTGAAATAAAACATTGCTTTGTGCAAAAGAACCGTATAACCCTCCTTTGTTAAGCCTTGCATCTATTGCATCTTTCCCAAGACTTGCAAAGTACATTATGTACTCACATGCTACACTTAAAAACAAATCTCAGAGAATGGTGAAGTTCAAGAAGGTGAATACGACTACTGCTTCGCGTATGGCTGTGATGGATTCTTCCCGGAGAACTAGGTCGCGCTTCCCCAGTCAATTGCCTGTGGCGTATTGATGGGTCTTCATCGAGTTTATCATCTGCTTCCGTTTTATTTCATGTGTGCGAGGTCTTAAACCTCTATTGTAATAATGAGACCCTTCGGTCGGTACTCTTGATTATTGTAATAAATCGCTGTTGGTGATGTTTATCCATTCTGTTTAACTGTGTGCACTAGCTTTGATCTGGGACTAGTGCGGTAATACACAGAGGGTCCGGGTTCGGAAATCCGGGGTCCCGACATCTGCTTTCGGTTGGGGCTGTTTTTTTTTTATCTTTGGCAGTTAAGTCTGTTTGCTGTTGGGCTCTGCTGATAAAAGCTACTTTGCTGCTACTTGCTTTTCGGCCAGCAGCAATTCATGTGTGCAGTCTGTTTCAGCTCTGTCCAGTTTTTTTGTTTCAGTTTTTGTTTCCCAACTGCTGTTTCTCTGTTTTCTGGACAGCAGCACCCGAATAGATCAAGCTGCAGTTTGTAGCTTACAAGTCTTTCAGCTATTGCAGTTTTTTTGTAGTCCCTTGTTCAGTTTTTGCTGATTCTCTTTTCTTTGCTTTCTCTGCAGCATCTGCTCTCTTCTGCCTTTTGTTGGTCTGCTCTGCTAGCATTTGATTTGTTTAGGTCATGCCTAAATCTTTTGATTTGTTTAGTTTCTTGGCAATTTCAGATTGCGCGGTTTCTAAGTTGGTTTGAATTCTTTTAGTGAAAGCCAGTCTCTGTCTAAAATGGTTTGTTTAGAAAGTAATCTTGTCAGGTTGTTAGCATTTCTTCAGTGTGCTTTTTCTCGCCTGGTTTCCGCAGCCTGCTTCTTTATGTTGCCTTGTTTGCCGACTTTGCTCAGGATGTCAGTGAGCATGAACATGTCTTCTTCATAGCTTCTATAGCTATCAGAGAAGAAGTTTGTGGATACTTGGGGGCGATTTTTGAAGGCACCATTCACCCCCCCCCCTCTGTTGCCATTTTCGATCCTACAATGTCACTGCCGACCACGACGCTACTGACGACGTGGTCATAAAAGCTACTGCCAACCACGTGGTCGTAAGAGCTACTGCTGAACAAGTCGAAAAGGCTTAAAAACTTCCAGAAAGAACACACGCCTCAAAAAACAAACTCAATCTCTCTAAACCAAGTGTCAATTGCTCATCACAAACATGGGGTTACTTCCACATGGTCTCTCAATAGCCGGTGGGGAGGGCCGGCGTCGTGTCGGGCAATTGGCGGTAGGGTGTGGGCGACAGGACCAGCCGGAGTGAGCGCGGGTGTGTGCTGACGCTAGAACAGGGGAGTAGTCGGAAGCGTGTGAGCCGAGGCGGGAGAAAGAAGTGACGGGAGCAGGTCGGCATTGTGGCTGATGGAGGCGACGCTCACGGAGAAGGTGGCGACGAGACGGGGCGGTGGTCAAGCGGTGGACAGGGCGACACCCGGGTGATGCCATCTTCTGAGCACACGGTCAACGTGATGTGATGGGGCAAAAAGCTATGGGCGATAGCAGCTTAACCGGGGTACTGAGTAGGGCGACGCGACGGTGACGTGGGCGCGAGACGACGGGCAACATGCGGGCGTGCAGTGGCGCAGCAGGGCATGGGGGAGAGGACATGATGTCGATGGGAGCAGGTGTGTGGTGATGCGGGAATAGTGGCGAAGAGAACGGTGGGAGGCGACGCAGGCGCATGGATTCCACGAAGAAGGAGCGAGAAAGAAGAAAGAACGGGGAGAGGAGGAGAAGAAGGGAAAGGCAGAGGGAACTGGGCCTGCGCTCAGAGAGGGAAGAAAGGAGGGAGAGAGAGAAGTGAGCAAGGGGCCCGCGGTCAGTGAAGGAAGAAAAGAAAGAAAGAGAGAGAGGAAGGAAGAGAGAGAAAGGGGCTAGGCCCACATGTAAGGGAGAGAAGAAAGAAAATAAGGAGAAGAAAGAGAGGAAAAAGAGAAAGGCTAAGGCATTATTTTAAAATTTGGATTTTTAATTTAAATTTTATTTTGCATTAGGATTTACTGATTTTTGGAGTTGTGCATGACATTCCAAATTTGAATTTTCATTTAAGTTTTGTATTCAATTTTTGGATTTTCAATTCAAGTCTTAGTTCAAATATCTAGATACAAAAGCTAACATTCTTCTATTTTTGATTTTTACTTTGTTCCGAATTGTATATAAAATTTGAATATTTGACGTTGGGTTTTGTTGGCTAGTTGAATTTAAAAGATGGAATTTTTTGTTTAATCATTTAGAGGTAGAGTCTAATATTCTTTTGTTTTTATTTTATTGACTTGAATTTGAATTCAAGATGTTTAGTATTATGATCTGTAATGTCATTTTCCATTTTTATTATTTACATGATCATTATTGCACTTGGGATTATTCTTGATTATTAATTTGCATGGCACAAAACTCAAAAAGATTTCAAATAATTATTCAAAAGAAATTTGAATGCCAGTGAAATGCAAGAAAAGTTTTAAAATTTCATATTTCTGAACATCCAAATTTTTGGATGTTACAATAGTACTCCAAGGTGAAAAGTGATTCGGCTGGTACTCGGAAGAGTAATGTATTGGTGGTCGGTACGCGGAAGAGTACTGTAGTAGAGCATGGCTTTATGACCATGTCCAACTTCAGCCACGACGGACTTCGACCATGATTGATTTTGACCACGTCCGAGTTCGACATGACATTTCGACCATGCTAGACTTTGACCACGAGCGACTTCAGCTATGTCTAGCTTTGACCACGGTAACTCGACTACAGCATTCCGATCATGATAGACTTCGACCACGTCCTACTTCGACCATGACAGAACGACCACTGAAGGTAATTGTAGCTATAGTACTTTCCATGGTTGTTGCAACAGTAACTGATTGATACTCGATAGTCGTAGATTTTACTAGTCGATGGTCGTAGACTTTGCGATTGATGATCGTAGACTTTGTGATCGATAGTTGTAGATTTTGTGATCGATAGTCGTAGACTTCGCGGACTATTTTTCTAGTGTAGGCTTCATGGTATGCTGTCATTGTCTTTGGTTTTCTGGTCGGTTATCATAGATCTCGCGTTCGGTAGTCGAAGGCTTTGCGATCGGTTGCCGTTGGCTTCATAGTCGATACTTGTAGACTTCGTTGTCAGTACAAGTGCTTTAACTCTTGTGATCTTTGAGTACTTTGAGTACTCATGTTAGACCAGTGGATAACTGGCTGGTGCATGGTGGTCAGGTGGTCGTGGTACTCGGTAGTCGAATGGACTCGGTACTCGGTAGTCGGAAGGGCTCGGTACTCGATGGTCGGTGACCGGTAGTCATGGGTGTTGCGATCTGTTGTTGGGGAGTTGTGGTATATGATTGGTTCTCAGTAGTTGGTACTCGATGGGTCTGCAGTCTGTAGCGATGGTATTCTCGAGTGTTTTGAGCACAGCGATGGTAATCCCTAAGTACTTATGTTCGAGTACTCAAGAGCTAGCTGTTGTTATGAGTAGTCTGAGAGTGATTTCTGGAGAGCGATGGAATTGGTGATCATGGATGACCAGGTTGGTGTCTATGGATGGTTTGGTTCTTATCTATGGATAGACAAAGGTGTGTGATACGTGTGTGTACTGATGTCGGTCAAGTTGTGGAGAACTTATGCCGGTGGAAAAGTTCTTTGGTCTCTGATGTGCAGGTGAGCGTGGAGACATCATGGTCGGTGACGAGGAGGATTGGGACCAGGATGAGGAGGTCTGACATCCAGGCGACCGAGGATGTCATATGAGGTGGTCGGGCTCACGCTGGAGCACATAGAGATCAAAGGTAGTGATTCATAGAGAAGCTATGGTCGGTGCAGTCCAGGAGGCTTCAACACGAAGGTTGATGGTGCGTGATGAAGATACAAGAGGTGCTGTCCTGGAGGCTTTATCATGTGGTAAGATTGGAAACATTACGGATAGAGTCCGTAGGTTGGAAGAGGAAGAGTTTGAAGAAAACCCGTGTTAGGAATAGTTTCGAGTCTCTTGGTTTTCGGTAGAGATAAGGTTTTGAGTTCGTGTTTGAGGTGAACACGATTTCGACTTTAGCCTATAAAAGCAGGGAGATGCTAAGAGCTAAAGGTGTGGTTTTGATAAGTTCTTGAGAGGGCTTTCGGGGAGAAAGTTTGTGTCGATTTGTGAGAGCTTTTGTCGAGAGGGTTTTTAGGGGTGCTTGTGAGGGCATTCTGTAAATCTATAAACATCCAGCAATAAAAATCATCTTTAGTCAATCTAGTTTGTGATTCATTGAATATTGCTGGTGATTGCAATTGGGCTGAAGCATACAACCACGTGCAAGGGTGATCGATGCAGTCGAACGGTGCGGTTATTTGAGTGATCGAAAAGTTTCATCGACTGTCAAGAGACTCCAAACAGCGGTGAAAATCATTCACCCCCTGATTTTGACATATGATCCTATAGAGTGCTTGGCTCCTCTCTGTTGGTTTGTTAAGAAGGTGAGGGAGTGTTGCAGTCTCTCGGTGGTTTCACTTCTTGCTCCTGGGTGTGCCTTGGCACTGACCAGTGGCATGGGACATGTCTCTTTGCGTGTGTGGCTCTCGGTTGGGAAATGAAATGGGGCTAAGGTGAGTTTTGCCTGTACTGTGCTAGCTTATAATGGTATGGTTGGACAGCACCTGGCTTTGTGCATTACCAAAACTGCCATTTCCCTTTTCTCTATATGACTCTCAAGTCACTGTGGGCTTTCAGAACTTTTTGGTCCAACGGATGGGCTTACACTATTTAATGGCCCCTCTACTGCAGCAAGTAAGGTGAAATGGTAGAAAGGTAAGGATGGAACTCTCGTCGAATGAAGAAAACCCAAAACGCAAGATGGTGCATATGCATATGCATCCAATGTGTGAGTTCTGAAAGTATGCATGGATTCATTGTTGTGTGAGGAGTTGCTTAGTTAGACGTTGATGGGCAGCATATCTAGTGCAAATAGGTATTTCAGTGCTAAACAAAAGTCAATCCTCGTGATGGCCTCGGAACACTACGAGATAGCACGTTTTGGAAAGGGGACTAAGAAAGAGTGGGAGAGAAAGAGAGATTAATCAATTTACTTTTCATTTAATTTGCATTTTTGCATCCAATGCAACGCAGTTCTGTTTCAGATCACGGGAAGCTAGCAGTTTCCGCTAATGCATTTATCTATGTCTCCGTAAAAAACCAAACAGGAAAAAAGTAATCGGTTCTATATTTCCTACGGAAAATTGTGTCTCTCTAACAGCAAACTAAACCTATAAACACATGCAGCTGTTGCTATAGTCAGTAGCAGCTAAACTTTTTTTAGTAGTATCATATTAAGAAGTTCTCTTCGAAAATTTACGTGGGGCCGTCGCAATAACACACATGGAGTGGACCAATTTTCATGTGACTTTGAGTGGCGGCTACTACATAAGCATTAGCCCCACATGCTTTTCTCTATTTTTTCAGACGTGACAAAGAAAATACGTTATTCAGTCACAAAAGCCTATACAATCCTTTTGAAACACAAATCCTCATAAAGATCAATGAGCCTATATTTGATATATTCGCCCTTCTAAACAACTCAGTACACTCATCAGTTCCTTTTGTTTTTTTTTTCCTTTTGATACAATCTAGTTTTCACAAGCAATTTTTGGTTTGAGCTTTTTCATCTGTCGGGTGCCAAGCTTCACCTTAGCTCAGTATTTCATCCTCAGTCCGATGGGCAGACAAAGGTAACAAACAAGATTATTGCTATGTACCACCGCTGTCTTACTGGTTGGCCGAATATTAATTGTTACAATACTTCCTTTCAAACTTCTCTTTGTGATATGCCATTCAAAGTGCATGGTATATGGTCGAGATCCTCCAACACTTCAGTCTGATTCGACCACAACTACTCGTCTACAGGCCGTGGATCAACTTCTTGTGGAATGTGATCAGATGCTTGCCGATGTCAGTGAACGACTCCTTCTTGCTCGATAGCACCATAAGAAGCATTATGATGCCAAGCACAAGGAGCTTCAGTTTGAGGTTGGACAATGGGTATAGCTTCGTATCCATCACCAGCAAGCTTTATCCTTGGGAGACAATGTTAGTCTCAAATTGGCCTCTCGTTATTATGGACCCTATCAAGTTTTGGAGAGGCTTGGTTCAGCGAGCTCGAAGAGTGGAAGCCGTGGCTACTGAAGGGTTTGGTCTGCTTGGTGAAGGCTGAAGCTGAGTCTACTGCTTTTTTGTCGAGTTGTAGTAGTCTGATGAAATCTAGTTTTAGATAGTCTCGCGGTGCTTGTTACTCTATTTTGCATGTTGGAACTGATGTATCAAAACTAAGTACTGGTAGGGTGTCTGTCCTAGCTGACAGAGGTCGTAGATATTCATCTAAAAAAATCCTGTCGAGGCTGTAGTGCATAGTACATGATCAAAGTATAGAAACTTACCTGAAGCTGAAGTTGGTCATGAGCTCAGTGATGTGCTGTTCAATAGAATAGTAGAGGGGAAATATCCGGTGCTACCTCCGTGCCTTCCATACAAAAGTTTTCAAAAATTCTCCAACTATTTGGAGATGTAGATAGGACATATTCTATGACCATATAAAATTCTAAGATCAAACTCAATTGTATCTAGAAGATCTGAAACTGTAGAATATTCCCAACCCTATATATTCAAATTTTTTATTCTTTCTAAACTTTTCACACGTGAAAGGAACTGAGGTACCACCAAAAGGAAGAAGCACCAGATATTTCCGCAAAAAGGATATAATTTGACTCAGTCACACGAAGCCAAGTAGCACCCGTGTGTCTTTTTCTTTTCCATTATTCACAATCCATAGCCATCGGGTGGGTTCTTTTTGAGTTATGGCTTTTAGGTTTTGGGATGTGATTCAAACTTGATCACATTTAGAAGACATGAAACTATAGAATATTCCTACCCCCACATATTCAAAAAAAATTGGATTTTTTGAGAACTTTTTACACGTGCAAGGTACGGAAATACCACTGAAAGGGAGAATTACCAGATATTTCCCCAAATAGGGTATAAAGCCTGTTCATATTAGCTGCGACTAATAGCTTTTGGTTATGGCTCATGGCTTTTGGCTGAAAATAAATTGTACTCACCAAAAAAAGTGACTTTTAGAAGGAAAGGACGAGTAGTGGGAAAAGCGGGGAAGAGATGTGTGCACTAGACAGAAATGAGAGGAGTGGAGTGAATGATGCACCTGTAACCCATTGACTTATCTCTAGAATGAGATGAAAGCGATAGGAGTGGGAAAACCTCTTCAGGGAACTAAATATTTATATTTGCTTCTAACTTCTCTAAACAGAAGTCAATATAAAGAGGCCCTATGGACTCAGTCACGCCAAGCCAAAAGGCACCCATGTGTCTTTTTTCTCCATTATTCACAATATATAGCCATGTTATACGCCAAGGAGCTACTCTGGTTCTTTGGGGGTCCCTCTGTGCAAGAAATGGATCCTCTGCATTGGAGATATCGACTGTGCTCGGCTGTATTTGGCTTTGGTTTATCACTTTCTGCTATAATAACTAGCTTTCAAATGGTGCGTCTTTTCAAAGCGGAGTCTATAAGTCGATTGTAGTACACACTGTACTGAGTTTAGATATACCAGTCAAAATCACATGCTACTGTTTCTCTCTTTGTATTGTCTCTCGCGAACAATCAGAATTCAAAAATCATAGCCACAGCCCAAAAGAACCCACCCATAAATGCGACGATCTACAGCGATATGCATTAAAATAGTCGTTGTGCCTACAACGATACGCTACAGTGCCTACAATAGAAGACTCATGGTGCTACAGAAATAGTTCCCTCTGCTGAAATAAAACAAATCAGAAAATGAATAAAATCTGGTTCCTATTCTCAGGCAAAATTCTCTGCCGCTGGCCAGGTCCAGTAATATTTCAGCCCAAACCCCGCACGCACGACTTCCTATGACCAGAGCCACCTCTCTCCTCTCTGATCTTCGCTTCCTCATGTTGTTGGCGTATTCCTAGCAGTGCGCCTCATCTCTCGTCGTCCTCCCGCAGCCACTAACAAGCCAGGCCCATGCGCAAGCATCATCTTCCACCTTGCACCGTCGCAATTGGTGAGCTCCTAAGCACACTGTAGTGCCCACAGGATTCGACCACGTTACCTACGTACCATTTTGCCTTGCTTGCCCAGCATGTCGTCTCCTCCAACCGGTCCCTTCCCCGGAAAGTGAGGAGAAGAATGGCGCCATCTCTCTACTTAAGCCCTGACCGATTGCGTGACAAGATTCCCATGTTAGAAATTGGCCTATTTAATTTGGCCTATTTCCTTAATTCCAAAGCATGCATAGTTTAGTACCATATTGCTAAGGCAGGGTGAGGAAGACCGATTTATAAGGTGGAGTCCTCCCCACTCCTTGAATATAGAAAGAGATGGTATGAAAATCGCGTGACTTGTGAAAATCGAGTGACCGTGCCGTGACGTGGCGCGCCATTTGGCAGACCAAGTCCATCTCTATTTTTGCTGAACCATGCACCTCACTCTATCTGTTTAAATGCGATTTAAACATTTGAATGAGGCAGTTACAAGTGAATTTACACTACTTAATTTGTGATTTGATGAGGCAGTTAGCAGTGCATAATTCTGTTAAAAACGCAGCAGTTACTAGTGAGTAGTAACTACAGTGCCCATAAAAGGGCCTGGAGACGTCCAGGAAAACAGAGAGAATTTTGCACCTCCATTCTTCCCCTACTTTCTGCTCTGTTGTGCTGTTGTATTGTGCTGTATGAACCTCGTCGACCTTTCTTCCCGGCGTGCACTTGGAAGGAGGGAGAGCGGCTATCTCCGAACCGTTGCCGCAGAGAGTACCTGCACGGGGCGGCAATAAGGTTTCTGGGTAGCACATCTGCGCGACCGCTCACTGCATTGCTACACCTACGTTCTGCACTGCGTCAAGCCTGCACGGCTTCCTGTTCTTCATCAGGCTAACAAGTAAGTCGTTCGTGTGCACGTTCGACTTTGTTACTATATTGTTTTTCTTTCTGAAGTATGATGAGTAGCTTGCTGTTAGTTGTGAGTTTTGTATCATTAGTTTATTATTTCTGTCTCCTAATAAAACTTGGAATTAAAATATTGCCCACATTTGTAACATCCCACCCCATGCCGTCTCCATTTACCCCTTATCCATGGCTTCCCTCCACTGAGTCGACCAGAATGCACTCGTCTATACACGTGGAAGTCTATACACATAAAATCATCCATATTATACACAACATTCAAATAAATTAAATGAACTTTAAAAATTATGATTTTGGTGCTATTGGAAAGGTTTTGAATTTACAAACAAACATTACTGGATTTAGATTTGAAATGAAGAAGTTACGCTTTTCAAAATTTGAACCAAGATAAAATTCAAGAAATTAAAAAATTTCTGATAGGTGGGGTCGGCTAGAATTTCCTTTTCTTTTGAATTTTTTTAATGAAAAACCTACGGTGGCTGACATGTGGGTTGGCTGGGGTTTTTTCATTCCTTCTTAATTATTTTTCTTAAGGAAAACATTATGTGGTTGGTAGGTGGGGTCCAGGGGATTTTAATTTACTTTCTAATTATTTTAACTTGGCTAAATGGGAGAGGTTGACTGGTGGAGTCCACTGGGTTTTAATCTGGGGGTAACTAGAAATTCTTAATCTTGCAGGGTACACATGTCATACTAATGGGTTGGCTGGGGTTTTTTCATTCCTTCTTAATTATTTTTCTTAAGGAAAACATTATGTGGTTGGTAGGTGGGGTCTAGGGGATTTTAATTTACTTTCAAATTATTTTAACTTGGCTAAATGGGAGAGGTTGACTGGTGGGGTCCAATGGGTTTTAATCTGGGGGTAACTAGAAATTCTTAATCTTGTAGGGTACACATGTCATACTAATTAATACTAGGTATATATTTAACAATCAACTTAATCCTTGAGTTAATTTAATCAACTGACTGGCATGGCCCACTGGTTAGTGAAATTAAACAAAACAATAGAGGGGCTCATAGCGGAGCTCCTTGGGGAGCTTACTGGCGGCTAGAGGAAAGTTGGCATGCTTAGCTAAGGGACAAAATGGAATGCTTGGGACAGGAGATGGCTAACTTCAGATTTTTCTACTTTGTGTCTTCAAATTGGAGGCGGTTCCATGTTCTACAAGTTAAGGTGAAGCTAATAGAGTAATGCTCAAGGCTTTCTGTGTGGCGTGCCATGCTATCCACGGTGGCCGGCAACGGCAAAGAAGGGTGAACATGGCCGAGGTATTGTAGCTGGTTCTACAAGTTTGGCTTTGAAGTGAGTTGCACAAGGACAAAAAGGCTTACTGGCATCTCGAGGTGAGGCACAAGAATGGCAACAGTGATGAGCTTAGTATGTGTTGGGGAAGACGATCATGTCTTAGCGGCTCTAGGGCACGGAAAGGCAAGCAAGGGGGTGCGTTAGCACAGGAGAGTCAAGGCGAACAAGAATGATATGATGGCTATGGCGGAGGCTATCCTGAGCAAAGAGAACGGGCATGAGGTTTGTAGCGGCGCTGAGCACATCACTGGGGTGTCGGCTTCAACTTTCTTGAGGGCAAAGGGCAAGGGGAGGTGAGCATGAGGTAGAGGGGGATGAGAAAAACTCAAAGTGCATGATGGTGTTTTCAGAGACTCATTGGAGAATGAGGAATTGAGTGGCAGAGCTCATGATTGAAATTGGGGAAGAAGGGAAATTATTCCTTTCCAAATGCAGGGGTGTGTGAGCATAGGGAAAACACTAAGTGGGTGAGCACAAAGGTTGTCACATGCAAGGTCAGGCTTAAATAGGGGTGAGAAGGTATGTGCGCCATCAGTGGCTTTAGGCAGTGAGCGACAGAGAGCGAGTTGGCAACGAGACAAGATTGTGGCAACGAGACGTGGTCACGGTGCACAAGGCTTGAGGTGCAAAGGGCTTCAATGTGCTATTGCATGTGAACACATGTAAATGGATCGGTCAGGCATGCACATGAGGGAGAAGAGAGGAAGAAGAAACACAATAGTGAGCTAACAGGTGGGACTATGCCCACTTGGTAGTGGGGGCAAGAGAGAGGGGCACAACTGGGCTGGTGGTGCACATGGGAGTGTGAACAGGCTTGCGAGCATGCGGGAGTGAGTCGGCTCGACTGGACCACAATTTCACAAATAGCCTCGCCACCTAGTATCGAACAATTTTCTCAATTACCACCACCAGCCTTCACTGTGCTTCTCCTTCAAGCAACCACCACAACGAAGTCTATGATGCCTAATGACTTGCCACCATGATCGTACGTCTCCTCTGAGGATCATCACCACTTGAAATACCCAAGTCCAATAGCACACCACATGCATCACTTACCTCATCACGATCCTTGTCTTTCTCCCGTATTTCTCCATTTAAGATGATGCTTCACTTGGATTTACGTGACCCTCCATAGCCTTAGGGCACCTCCCCTAGCCTCGATTTTGCTGTTGACTACAATAATCACCAAACACCCTGCACATCAAAGAACAAGCAACCATCCCGATAATAAATGACATGCATGCACTTGATTCTCATCAACAAAACTATTGCAAACATGTATCACTTGACTCCCATGTCAAGATTCCCACTATGCATACACTCCTACCATGACTAACACTTTTATGGACTCCAGCCATGACTAATATTTGCATGCACTCCTGCTATGATTAACACAATAGAAACCAACTTAACTCACTCAATTTCCCAAAGGCTAGTATGGTCTGATCGCCACAAACCAACTTCAAACCTCCTGGTAACAGGGGATAGGTCTGACCATGTTACCCATGCCGGTCAGATTGCTATTACATGGTTGGTCGCATCACTCTCAAAAACCAGTCGTAACTCAACGAACACCTTTTTGGAATAAAGCTACTACCAACTAGAAATCGGCCACACCACATTTTTGATTGGACCGCTCTCACATCGCACTGGACCCTAGTTAGAGTACTGCCCACGGCTAGTTAGGCCACTCCAACAAACTGATTAGACCGCATCTACAGGTCAATTAGACCACTGCCCACCTAACAGTAAAATTAGAGAGCAAATGACACAAAATTAAACTCAAACTTCGATAATAAAGCACATGCAAAGCCAAATACTCATCACACAATATGGGGTGATATCCACAGTCTCATAGTAGCGAAATGATTGAAATTACTGAAATTGTTAACCTTGTAGTATGACTTAGATCAAGCTCAAAGGAGAAGAAGCAACAACAGAAGGAGTTCAAAAGAGCAACTTGAAGATCTTTGATTATCTATTCTTAGTAATAATCTGAAAATCGTTGTTGCTTCCTAGTGATGGATCTCTGTATGTCTGATGTAGTTGTCGAATGAACGGAAGCTAGAAGGGAGGTTTCGTTGAGGAGGAGAGAAGTAGACACGAACACGAAGAGGGAATTGGGGATACGATGTGAACATAGGATGAAGAAGGGGAGGGCATTTCTATATCTTTTCATACAATTTTGGGGGCTAAAAGAAAAAAAATACTAGTGGAATGTGATTATGAATACATAGCATTTGTCATGGTGCTTGAATGTATTATATTTGCCTTATGTCACTGGCTTAGTACGGCGCACTACAGTCGAGTAGGATAGATTTGCTATGTTATTTTGTAACAACATGAACCTTCAACAACTATATTATAACTCCAAATGTTATTCAAGCCTCAGCTTGAAAGACAGGGCTGCTATATGCTGCCTGAGCAGTAAGAAACACCGGGTCGCCCAGTTTTGGCCGTGGGCCATATACTCCATGCGGAAATGGAAGCCCACCATGTCATGTAGCCATGAGCAGCCAACCAAAACTATACCCCACATGCATATATTTAAACTTACTAAATGATATCATTAGGTATATGTTCCAATAGATAAAACAAATTATTCCACACATTATTTTTCAATGTTTCATTAGTTCATAGGCGATGTTCTAGTAGGCATGTTTTGAATTGAGTAGGAAGGAATAAATTGGGAGGATGTTCAATGTTTCAATCAGCAACATGACATGTTCCACGTATTTGATTTCAATGTTCCTATAGTTCATCGGTGATGTTCCATGTATTAAGTTCTAAAGAGCAATAGACCACCAATGTTCCACGTATATGGTTTCAATGTTCGAATAGTTCATCGACGATGTTCCACGCATTAAAGATCTATGTTCTATGCATTTGGTTTCAATATTCCAATGTTTCATCTACAATTTTCCAACAATTCATCTATATCACCCTGATGGTAGGACAGGGTAAATTAGCTAAGGTGCGAGATGCAATTAGTTGAACAAAGTAAAAAAATTAATAGAACAATAGGAGGATAAAATGAAAATGAGCAAAAAAACCTGCTACAATATTCGGCAATGAGTTGAACAAATGAAACAAATTAATAGAACAACAGTAGGAAATTGAAAGTAAAAAAAGGACATACGACAACACTGAGCAAAAAACTGTAACACCCCCATTTCTGGGGGCGTTAGGTTACCCTCGCTATCGGAGAAAAGGGTTGTGTGAATATTTAGGGAGAATTTGAAGGCACCATTCACCCCCCTCTCTCTGTTGCCTGTCCGGTCCTACAATATCTTATTTCCTATACGAGTTAAAATTTAACCCTTTTTGAACAAATAGTTACTTTTCCAAACGCGTGCTGATCTGGATGTCAGCAAGGTTGTGAAATTTCATATATAAATTACCTCTGATGTACGTGTTAGAAAGTTCTAACAATAGTTTTTCATCATATTATAGATTTTGCTATCATGATAAGTTTTAATCGTATGCACAAAAATGTGCAATTAGACCAAATCAAACGATAGAGGAGATCAGTAAACAAAATCGGTCCTACCAACGATTTGACTTGTGTCATCTGGAGGGAGAACTGCATTATTTGTGTAATTTAATATGGATTTCCTAGTTTATTTTGATCACAATTCACAAGTACTCCCCAAGTTCCAAAATGAGTTGGGATCGATTCCTGCCGTTATGACTAATGAGTTGCGATGGATCATCAAGTTAAACAAATCTTGTTAATTAGTTTTGGGGTCTTGCAGCACGATCGATACCGGCCGACGCCTTAGTATGATAGGGAGAATTGTTTCGGTTTTGAAATTTTTTCAATGGGTGGCCGAAGGACCAGAATCAACGAAATATCGGTTATTTTGGTTCAAATTGAATGTGAATTTTTGCTAAAAGTTTAGAATTTTAAGAAAAAAGTTATCAGAAATGGTAGAGATGAATTAGATATTGAATATAGATTAAAGTTGGTATACATTCAATCAATCGACCCCCTCAATTACTAAGACTTACATAATTATACACTACTACAGAAAGCCTAATACTAGACGGTCAATCACAGACGATTTGACAAAACCGTCTGTGACCGACACTAACACAGACGATTTTAATTTGGGAACCATCTGTGTTGGCGGCGTCGGAGAAAATGAGTATCACGGACGGTTCGTACCGATGAACCGTCTGTGATACTAAAGTATCACAGACGGACTGTATTAAAAACTGTCTGTGATAATCCCAGATTATCACAGACGGATTGTAATAAAAAACCGTCTGTGCTAAGCTGGTTATCACAGACGGTTTTTCATTAAAAACCATCTGTGATAATGGCGCTAGGCATTTATTGCGCTGCTCAGACCACATCTGTCTTCATTTCGATCCAGATCTAGCCGCTGCTGCGCACTCTTTCGCTCAGGAGGCAAGCTAAGCGATTTCAGGCCAATTAATTTGGTGGTAGGAGGCAGAGATTGAGCTTTCAACTTTCCTGGTTGCTCTAGATATGGTTAGTAACGAAATTTATTTTTTCTTTGCATTACAATTTAATTAGATCTAAGTAATTTGGTGAGTGGTTTATTGAAGATGGTTTGCAAAATTGTTGGTTATATAATAGCTGTGGTGTACTTATAATATGAATTGATCGGCTAGCAAATTAAGCCTCAATACATGTGGCCGGTATATATGTAGTTATAATTAGTTAATTTAATTTTTAATACTAAGTTGTTATATATGTACGTAACGTAGGACCGAAGCTGTATGTATGCCGCGAGCCGTGTGAGTGAAGAGTACATTAACGGTGTGTCTGCTTTTACAAGAGCTGCCGAGGAGGATATGGTGAATAAGGGGGTGGAATATATGTACTGTCCATGCACTGACTGCGAGAATTTAAGGATGTTCAAGAATCGAGGGCAAATTGAAGCGAACTTGATTCGGAGGGGTTTCAAAAAGGGTTATACATGTTGGACCAGTCATGGCGAAGTGAATGATCATATGCCGCCGGATGACATCGCTGGTGAAGTGAACGATATGCCACCGGATGACATCACCGGTGAAGTGAATGACATGCCGTCGGAAGATGTCGATTGTGGTTCGGATTCGGATAGGTTGCACGATGATAATCTAGATCAAATGCTTCGCAATGTAGAAGAGAACTATGATGAGAGAGAGTATGCTAAATTCCGGGGCTTGATGGAGGACTCGGAGAAACCTTTGTTCACGTGCTGCAAGTACACGAGATTGTCGCCCGTGCTTGAACTGTTGAAATTGAAGGCAAGCAACGGTTGGTCCGACAAGAGTTTCACGGCGCTACCAGGTCTTTTAGCATACATGCTTCCAGAGGGAAATGAGTTGACTAAAAGCATGTATAAAGCCAAGAAGGTTCTTTGTCCGTTGGGAATGGAAGTAGAAAGAATACGTGCATGTCCGAACGACTGTATCCTCTACCGTAAAGAGTATGCAAACATGCATGTATGTCCGGTGTGCAACGCATCCCGATACAAACGTAACAATCAATCAGATGATGGCGAGGGAACAGAGGCGAAGAAAGGACCTCCTGCTAAGGTGGCATGGTATTTTCCTATAATTCTCCGCTTGAAAAGGTTTTTTGCAAATCCAAAGGAGGCAAAACTGCTGCGTTGGCACTCGGAGGAGCGCAAGAAGGATGGAATGCTAAGACACCTTGCTGATTCCGCGCAGTGGAGAAACATCGATAGGAGTTTTGCAGACTTCGGTGCAGAACCAAGGAATATAAGGTTTGGACTGAGTACAGATGGAATGAATCATTTCAGTAGCATGAGCAGCCGACATAGCACATGGCCCGTGACTCTCTGCATCTATAACCTTCCTCCTTGGTTGTGTATGAAGCGAAAGTATATTTTGCTGTCGATACTTATCCAATGGCCAAAACAACCTGGGAATGATATTGATGTGTTCCTAGCACCGTTGGTGGAAGATCTAAAAGTACTGTGGAACGAAGGGGTAAAGGTATGGGATGCGTACAAACGAGAGAACTTCACTCTGCGATCCTTATTGTTCTGCACCATAAATGATTATCCTGCCCTTGGTAACCTATCGGGCCATAGTACAAAAGGTGCCAAAACTTGTACTCACTGTTTAGATGGTACCGAGAGTGTGTGGCTGAAACACTCACGCTGACGGTGTTTAGTCAAAAACCGTCTGTGATATCTGATAATCACAGATGGTTTTTAGTCAAAAACCATCTATGATATTTACACCACAGACGGTTCGAAAACCGTCTGTGATAACCTTCGATTATCACTGACTCATAAATTCAGACGGTTCAGAAAACCGTCTGTGATGACGTTTCTGAACCGTCTGTAATACGGTTTTATGTAGTAGTGGTACCATTCAAACTAATGGATCAGCAATGTCAGCCGTGAGCTTTAGCTTGAGTGAATTAATGAGAAGTTATACAAATTGGACAAGATCTGGAGAAAATATCCCACCACATCAAGCTTGTGAAATTTCATGTGGTGGGGATTTCATGTGGTAGTGAATTAATAAAATTTCGTTTCGTCCAATTATCTTCTCTCTCGTTGCCAAATGAAGAATTTTCAGCGCAGGCACGCATTCAGACAAGCGGCAGTCCAATCTCTAGATAGCTGTATATACCAACATGTCAAATTAAACGACATGTATCTACATACTTCAGTTAATTTATAATTTCGCAGATGCCTAGTAGATTAGCTAATTACCTTTTAAGTCATATTTAGTATTGCATGCAATGCTCTAATATTTTTGAGATATTATTTTATATACTTTGCATGTTTATAGTTATCATTACATTTTTGGTGAACATCTTATATATATTTAGTGCCTAGCAATATTCACTCGCTCCTCTTAAGTTTTATCTTGGAGACCATACGGTGACGTTCAAAAATACATATTTGGGTTAGCTAAATTTGTCGATGCACCGTTTCTTCATGGAAGTTAGGATTAATTGTTCATAGTGCACGTACGCCTCTTATCATTCCCTTTCGAATTCTTCTTACAAAATCAAGAACAACCGAGTTCTGGAGAATCATTTTTTTATCTGGCCCAATTATACTATCTTAATTTTAAAATTAATCCTGTACGATATAAAATTACAAATATAACCTTACCGAACACGGAAGAACCCACATGCCTCCGTGGGAGCACTAGTCACCATGCATGCAATGCTTGACTAGCCAAGTCTCGCATGCATGCACATCCATACATTCCCTTGACTAGATAAGTCACTAAGTCATGCATGCATGCTCGTCCATGCATTCCCTTGACTAGGTAACTTCCTTGGCTAGAAGCGGCTCCATGGAGTGTGCACAATTTTTGCATTTGTAACAGTGCTCTCTCGTGCCTAGATAATTCCATTGACAAAAAGTGGCTTCATACATTGTGCAGGAATTTGATGTTTGGAATAGTGTCTTCTCTTTCTTTACTTCCTTAATTTCATTGAATTTCTTGATGGTACTTCTTCATGTGGCAAATCTAAGAACAATTAAATAACAACTATTAGGTAGTATATTATTCTCATATAAATTAAACCCAATTTTAACTAGGAGCGAGTTCACCTATTGATTAATCTTTTTAGCTCGTGCTCATGTAATCGGTTCGATTGGAATGTCCTCATTATCTTGCACACTCGAAGTGATGGACGATGCATAGTGTCGATGAGACCTTCTAAGCGTATCTTCACTTTAGGCTTGTACAGATCGAGTATGGGCATGTATATAATTAAATAAAATCGTAGTAGCTCTGTATCTCCAAGTATAATCATTAAAGACCCAATTAAATTAGAGTTTACCTGATAATATTTAATGTGGCTCAATAATTCCTTCCAGTTAAATAATATATTTAACTGAGAAGTGCAAGACATGAGCGTATCCACGTCATCCTCCCCTTCTTCAAGAAAAGCTGTCATCGGCTTTTCATAGTCTGAAATTGCACTAAATAAAGAATACACCGTGTATGCATAGTATATATATTTGTCATTTACACTCATTCCATTTATAACATTATGATTACCTGAAGGCGTAGTAAACAAAAAGAACAACGCATATATATATATATATATATATATATATATATATATATATATATATATATATATATATATATATATATATATATATATATATATATATATATATATATATATGGTATATGTATAAATCTATTATTGTGTCATTCTTATTGTTTTGCACAAATCTTGTAGTACAATAGTAGCCGTAAGATATATATATGTTGGAATATTGTCATTCACATCATATACTTATTAATTTATATACTTTGCATGTTTATAGTTATCATTACATTTTTGGTGAACATCTTATATATATTTAGTGCCTAGCATTCACTCGCTACTCTTAAGTTTTATCTTGGAGACCATACGGTGACGTTCAAAAATACATATCTGGGTTAGCTAAATTTGTCGATGCACCGTTTCTTCATGGAAGTTAGGATTAATTGTTCATAGTGCACGTACGCCTCTTATCATTCCTTTTTGAATTCTTCTTACAAAATCAAGAACAACCGAGTTCTGGAGAATCATTTTTTTATTTGGCTCAATTATACTATCTTAATTTCAAAATTAATCCTATGCGATACAAAATTACAAATATAACCTTACCGAACACGGAAGAACCCACATGCCTCCTGTGCTCAGGTGACACGGTAGGGGCCGCATATCATCCACAGGTTTTGTATACTTGGCCGAGGGCTAGATTTATAATTTCATATTATATGGATTTAATTTTGAAATTAAGATGATATAACGGATTAAATAAAAAGATGATTCAGTTCTGGATGCATGCCACACGTGTTGAACGCAAAAATGACTCTACATATGAAAGAAAAGAACATCTAGATGCACGAATACATGCAAGCATGCATCATTGACCAGACTTTCGTAGAGGCATACGCACGAATACATGCAAGCATGCATGCATCACCTAGAAGCACTGACCAGACTTGGTTCGATCTTTTTTTTTTTTTGAGACGGAGTATATCATTTCCAGTGATGCTAGTTTAAATAGTTATAAAGATATCATTGATTAAAGTTAAAATAGTTCGACTGAATGGGAATTCTAGGACGTCACATATGTTTTCACTATTTGGAGTAGTACGTCCATATCTCCTCTAATCTACTCCACTACTAATAACAATTAATTAATAGTGGTGTTTGAAAGATGATAAACTCCAGAGGAGCTCAATGCCTACATTGATATTCGTTAGTCCCCAATCAAGCATAAATTCCTTTGTATCAATGTGAAGAGATTGTAATTAAAAATATAAAGGACTAGGTCTTGCAAACCTTCTCAACAGCATTTTTTAATTGGCTAAGTCAAAACCATTTGTTTTGCGGCCGAACACATTCAGACAAGCAACAGTCCAATCCCTGGATAGCTGTATACCAACTTGTCAAATTAAGTTGTTGTTAGGTTACTACTATTCTCCTTCCAAAGCGACATATATATGTACCTATTTCAGCTAATTTATAATTTCGCAGATGCCTAGTAGATTAACTAGCTAATTACCTTTAAGTCATATTTTGCATGCAATGCTCTAATTTTTTTGAGATATTAATTTATATACTTGTGTATGTTTATAGTTATCATTACATTTTTCGTAAACATTATGCATTTTGTAGTGCCTAGCGTTCACTCGCTACTCAGTTTTTTCTCGGAGACCGTACGGTGACGTCCAAAAAGTTAAATTTGGGTTAGCTAATTTTGTCGATGCACCATTTCTTCATCGAGGTAAGGATTACTATTCGTAACGCGCGTACGCCTTCGTTATTCCTTTACGTATAGTACAAATAAATACGGAAAAAAATCGGTAAAAAAGTTTAACAAAAAATCAAAAATTCAAAAAAGACGAAATTTATAAATAGTAAAAAATAAGTCAGAAACTAAAACTGAAGCCAAAATAATCACCACCAAAATCAAGAACAACCGAGTCCTGGCCGATGCATGCCACACGGCCCACACGTGTAAAACACAAAAAGGCATCTACCTATGAAAGAAAAGAACATCTAGATATCTGCACTAATGTATGCATGCATCATTATTGGCCTAACCATTCCGTAGAAACATTGCTGCAGAGAGTATCTGTACGAGGCGACAATAAGGTTTCTGAGCAACGTGTATCTGAACGATCACTTACTGCACTCCATTATCTACGTTCTGCACTACGTCAAACCTGCGCTGCTTCCTGTTCTTCATCAGGCTCAAAAGTAAGTCGTTCATACATTCGTTCGGCTTTGTTAATATATTTTTCTTGCGTATATTCTGAAGTATGATGAATAGCCTACTGTTAGTAGTAAGTTTTGTATTATTGGTTTATTGTATTTGTCTCCTAGTAAAATTTAGAATTAAAATATTACTCATATTTCAAACAATATAAACGTCCAGTTTAGTTTTTTTTGGTAATAGTGGCGGAAACCTGTTCTATCGTGTTGACCGGCCAGAACATCTAGACGGACTAATATATGCATGCAGATCGATTGATATAAATAGCACATCGATTATGGTAGCTTGGCAACAACCTCACCATCATCGTTGCTGGCTAGCTGCATGCTGTGCTCTGCATGCAGTATCCATCATCCATGGCTGCATTCTGCAACTTCTCAAAGCTGTCTCAGATAGCACTAGTCGTCTTCCTCCTCCACCTCGCTCTCCAGCTTCCATTGAAGAGATCCTACGTGGCTGGCCTGCAGAGCGAATCAACAAAAGTAGGAAATAATATTCATGTGTATATATGTCTTCATTTTACTGCAGATATATATTGGGCCCGTTTCCTCATTTTGCTCCTACAATTAATGTTTGATTCCATGCAGCTCTATATTGTGTACCTTGGGGATAAACAGCATGAAGATCCGGATAAAACCACTGCATCACACCATGACATGCTCACCAAGATCATTGGCAGGCAAGGAGACCAAGTCTATAGTACAGATGTTTTTTTTCTTTGCTTTTCGTCGTGTGCCATGCATGAACATATATTTGTGTAGATCAGTGACTGATAAAGAGAATACGATTTCGTATGATTTTACAGTAAGGGAGAAGCCCATGATTCGATGATCTACAGCTACAAACATGGCTTCTCCGGGTTCGCCGCCATGCTCACAGAATCTCAAGCACAAAGCATTGCAGGTAATTGGTCATTGCTGATGGCAAATATAATAATCCCACGCACCTATGGGCATGACTTGAAGTCATCGTTTGCATGTGTCGGGATTTGCACATTGGAGTCTTGCTTGCTAGGCGTTTCACAAATAGGTTTTGTTAAACGTCATCTGGATGTTTTCTTCCTAACTATTATCCAGATTTAGAAACATTGGATTAGAGATCTAATAGCCATAAATTCTTCCCGCTCCCCTTGAATTCTACCTCCTTAGCTGCGTTGTATAACATATTCTATAAGTTGACTATCTATTATTTCACCTAGTCACAGTTGGAACTGGTCGAAAGAAGTCAGTCTATAGGGGAAATTGTGTCCGTACTTGGCCAATTTAGAGGAGTAAAACCAGCATTTTTCTCATTCGATGAATAGGTCCTAGCTAATAGAAATGCGTTGATGCGTGCTAACCGGTGTTGATCGTGCTGATGATCTTAATTTTTGTACTATATGACAGAGCTGCCTGAAGTGCTCAGCATAAAGCCAAACACGGCAGTCCCCGTGCATACAACTCGAAGCTGGGACTTCCTTGGACTGGAATACAACCAGCCAACAGGTTTACTCCATGAGGCTAAACACGGAGATGACGTCATCATCGGGTTAGTTGATACAGGTATCTGGCCGGAATCTCAGAGCTTCAACGACGATGGCTTCGGACCTGTACCATCCCGGTGGAAAGGAATTTGCCAAGCAGGCCAAGCATTCGACTCGAACAATTGCAGCCGGAAGATCATCGGAGCTCGATACTACACAGATCATCTCGACCCAGAGGTCTTGGAGCAAGAGTACAAATCTGCCAGGGATATCAATGGCCATGGAACGCACACGGCATCGACTGCAGCTGGCGTCCTGGTGCCAAACGCGAGCTTTCATGGGCTTGCAGGCGGTTACGCCAGAGGAGGCGCTCCTCATGCCCGGATCGCTGTCTACAAGGCATGCTGGAATAATGCTGTTCCGGGATGCGGTTCTGCAGCTGTCACGAAAGCAATTGATGACGCCATACATGATGGAGTTGATGTACTCTCGTTATCACTTGGTGGCCCAAGCACTGAATACCCTGAAGCACTGCACGCTGTGACGAATGGCATAACTGTCGTCTTCGCAGCAGGAAACGATGGTCCTGCTCCTAGGACAGTTTCCAATGCATCCCCCTGGGCTATAACAGTTGCATCAGCGACCATAGATCGTGCTTTCCCGACCGTTCTCACCCTCGGCAACAACGAGAAATTAGTGGTATACTCCATCATCTTCTGTTGCATGTCTCTGATCTCTGGTGACAATTTCTAGTCGATCTTTCAGGGTCAATCTTTGTTGTTTGAGAGAAAGGAGAAGGACCACTGGTTTGAGTTGTCTACACTTGTGGGAGTCAGGTAAATTCTGCTTTCCTTAATTCCCCAACATGGCTTACACATTGCTGGCTAGTTTGGCTGAATGTTTGATACCTTGTGAATGTGACCATGTAGATGTGATCAAAGCTCTCTGAATTCCACTGATGTTGCTGGGACGATTGTGTTCTGCTACTCTCCTAATCTTGTGTCGACAAATTTGCCATTCAATGATCTGCCCATCGCTATAGAATCGGCAAAGGAAGCATCTGCCAAGGGGCTCATTTTTCCAATGTATACTCTTGATATGATCGATTTTGCTAAAGCTTGTGACACCATGGCATGCATTCTAGTAGACTTCGAGGTGGCTGAAAGAATAAAAGCATACATTATGAAAGCCAGGTGAGCAGTGAGCTTAAGTTTGTTCCTCCTATTTGAAATGCTTCCTTCAATTATAAAAATTTACAATGGTATGGAAGTACTTTCAATGACAAATCTACTGGTATAATTTTCATGAGACAAATGTAAAGACATTTTCGTATATCAGTGGTCAAAGTATTAAAAAGTGTAACTGCATGGAAATGGATGGAATAACGATTGAATGTCAAATTCATTAATTTGCATACCTTTGCATACCTATTGCTTCTTGATTATGATGTACTCATAAGACAATTTCATGCAAAAATATATTATCCTAAATACATCAATGGTCAACAGCAGTGAAAACACCACACCAATGGCTAAGGTGGCTCCAAGCCATACATGGATTGGAAGCGAGGTCCTTGCTCCAAGAATCTCAACATCTTCCTCAAGAGGGCCCAGTCCACTTTTTCCCCAGTTCCTCAAGGTACATGCATGCAATGTTTGATCAATTGCTTATTTCTTAACCACAATTGATAACGCAAAGTTTCATCCTCTGTTAGTCTATACATACTTAGCATTTCAAATTTTCATTTAGATCGTTCACCCATATTTATATTCTAGATCCAATTACTTATAAAATGAAACATTATGCCGAGTGATTTTCAGACATATATCATCTGCTTTCTGTTGCCCACTTGTTTTGTGTCTCACTGTCCTCCAGTGGAAGGATGCTGTATTTCATATTGTTAGTGTCCCTTTTTGCACTTTAATTTGAACCTTTTACGCTATCCATTTTCTAGATAAAATTTTGTTATCGAATCCATATTCCATCTCTGATGGAACATCAGAAATCTTGTCTAGAAATGTTTGAGGACAGCCTAAATTTTATTCTTCCGCCTGGAGATGGCATTAACTATGTTTTTCATTTGATCAGCCTGATATTGCAGCACCTGGATCCAACATTTTGGCAGCAGTGAGAAATTCATATGAGATCATGTCTGGAACGTCAATGGCGTGTCCCCATGTGTCCGGTGTAGCAGCATTGCTGAAAGCACTCCATCCAGACTGGTCTCCCGCTATTATCAAGTCAGCATTAGTAACTACAGGTAGGTACTACGCATTTCCAAACACCAAACAAGCTCCGAGTTCACACTTCACCTTACTGATATTTGAGTCTTTCAACATGGATCAGCTGCAACTAACAGCTACGGCTTACCGATACTGGCCGACGGGAAGCCTCAGAAGACTGCAGATCCTTTCGATTACGGTGGTGGCTTCGTTGATCCTAGTAAAGCAGTTGATCCGGGTCTAGCATATGATGTCGATCCAAAAGATTACATGAAATTCTTTAGATGTGGTTTTAACATCTCGGATATTGGTTGCCAAACCCCGTATAACCTGAACCTTCCATCAATTGCCATTCCAAATCTGAAAACGTCAATAAGTGTGTGGAGGACAGTGACAAATGTAGGGCAAGCAGATGCAGTTTACAAAGCTTTCTTTCAGTCGCCTCCTGGAGTGGAGATGTCAGTGGAGCCATCACTTCTGTTCTTCAACAAAGAGAACAAGACGCGAAGTTTTAAGGTTACTTTCAAGGCCACCCGCAAGCTGCAAGGGAGCTACATGTTTGGGAGCTTAGCATGGCATGATGGCGGCTCTCACTGGGTGAGGATCCCGATCGCGGTTCGAACGATAATAGATGATTTCTATTCAGAGATATCATAAGCAGAATAAAAAAAGATGCATGTATTTGATGGATTAGACATGTTTGTCCTCTGTATTATTGGATGTATGGTGGCTTCTTTAATTTTCCCTGAATGGTTTGTAGTTACTTTACAGTTATATGTTCTAGTGTCGATCTTTTAATGAATAAGATGAAATAAAGCAGATAATTTGATGAAATATACGTGCAAATTGGAAAGGAAAGTTGTATCTCCTTGCCTTATGATTTGTGTCACATGTGTGTGTATTTGTTTTGTTCATTATTCTTTTGAAGGAAAATTTCAAAACTGGACCCAGGTCGATCCTACATTTGACAAACGAACACATTTTCCATCACCAGTAAGCATGGCATTACACAGGCATAATAAGTGGTGTTAGACTAAAAAAACTGTCCACCTAGGCAGCTACCATCTAATGTGGTGTTTCACGTGTCAAACAGGACATTCCCACAGGGACAACATTATTTGGATCCTACGTACGATAATTCAGCCCATAATTTTATTTGGATAGGGATAATCCGAAAATAAATTCAGCCTAAGCCCTAAGTAGCATGTTTTGTGCTCTACTCTGTTCTTCTAAAAATTGCTCTGTTGCTGAAGTGCTTGGTTCTGATTATCAGAACATCACGTTCAAAAGAACCTTGCATGTGGAGGTTTTGATGAAATGGAACAATATTATGGCAATGTGCCATGATATTCAATTAACAAATGAGGATGATATGGTTAAATGGAAATTACAACAAAAAAAAGGGTCAGTTCTCGGTTCACTCGATGTATCTTGCATTGGTTAACTCTAGTTTTGTTTTTTCCTCCTAAGTACATTTGGGAAGTGAGGATACCCCTGAAAATCAAGGTATTCCTTTGGTACCTGAGCAGGGATATCATATTGACTAAAGATAACCTTGCAAGAGAAATTGGAAAAAGAAAGATAAGTGGCGTTGCTTTTGCTCACCTGGTGAAACCATTGATCATTTATTTTTTAAGTGTCCATTGGCAAGATATGTATGGAAGGGTGATAGCCGCCGCTTTTGGCTTCATTCCACCTGATAACATACAACATATGCTTGGAAGTTGGCTCATGGGCTTCAGTAGAAAGAACCAGCACAGTATTTGTGTGGGGATGGACTTCCCTCTCTCCTTCCCTCTCTGCGCCGAGTCACCCCCGTAGCTGCGCCGCCCCTGTTCATCCACAGTGCTGCCATTACCGTCACTCGCTTTAATTCGCACCCATCACTCCCCACTCCCTTCTTTCCACTGTAAAAAGGGCCCGAGTCAACCCCCTCTCGCCATTTCTCCACCTCTCAATTCCCCCTTCTTCCCGAGCTAAACACCACCGCCACCGAGACCTCCTACGGGCACCGCCAGTGCTAGCTCTCCTCAATGGACTTCGAGCCATGCCAAGCCCTCTCTTGTGCTCATTTGACATCTCCGGTCCTCATGCTTAGCCTAATTGGAGTCTCCTCCTTTGCAGCTCGCCGGAAGCCGTGTCTTCCTCGACTCCAGTCGCCCTTCCTCGCCGATGTTTCCGACCACTGCCGTCCGATTCCTCCCGTCCAGAGCACCCTCATCACCCCGTGAAGCTAACCCTAACCCCGGTGCAAATTTGGAGCACCGCGACCCCATCTTCACCGGCGTCGATCACCCTCTTTCGTCGCTCCGGCCCGTCGTCACCAGCCCACCTCCAGTTTCCCCTAGCTCCTCCCTCCATTCCGGTGAGCTCCTGACTTCTCCAAGTAGCTCCCCTCCCATTTATGCCCCGCTCCTTTGTAACATCCTGATTTTCAGAGTCTTTTTGAAGCTTTTAAAATAAAATTCACCATTTGAATTTTTCTGGAATTAATTAAAAGCTTAAATGAATTTTTATGAATTAAAAGGATTTAATATGATTAATCTGAACATGAACATTTGCCCAAGTTATTTTGTTTGAGTTCCTTGTGTCTCAAGGAATTTATTGGAATTTTTATGGATTTTTCTGGGTTTATTTGCTATTTTCTAGAGCTCAAAATGATTTATTTGAAATTCTGGAAAAAGAAAACAAAAAGAGAAAATCCCTAAAACCAAGCCGGCCCGGTCCAGCCGCTCCCAGCCCAGCCAGCCGCCCGCCGGCCCAGCACTCCCCGCCCGTGCCACGCGGCAACCATCCACCCGCGCCCGCGCCCGCCTTGACCCTTCGGATGTGCGCCACGCGTCGCCCATCCCCGCTCTCCGCTCCCGCCCGCGCTCGATCGCAGCCGCCGCTCGCCTGTGCCGCAGACAGGTGGGGCCCGCGCGTCAGTTTCGTCGTCTCCGCCCGGGACTCCATCCCCGTCTCCGAGCGGGACTCCGCCGCCGCCCCGCCGTCTCTGCCCAGGACACCTCCGCCGCATCCGAGCCGGACTCCTCCTCCGCCGGGTATAAAAGCCGCGCCGCCCTCGGTTCCGCATCCTCGAGCGCGCCGCGCTTCAAAGCCCCGCCGCCAGACGCCCCGCCGCTCGAAGTGCGCCGCGGTCGCCGAGCCGCCCGACCTCCGCTGTTACATTGCGCGGCGCTGCCGCCGGTCTCGCCGCCGCCATCCGCCGAGCTCGCCGCGGTGAGTAGTCGCCGCCGCCCACCGTGTAGCCCGCCGCCGTGCCGCCGAACGCCGGCCGACTCGCCGCAACCCCGACGCCATCGCCTCGGTGGAGTCGCGCCTGCCGCCCCCTCGTCCCCGTCTCGCTCGCATCGCGCGCGCCGCTGCCACCGCGACCGGACTCTGTCCACCGTGCACCGCACCAACGCCAGCCAGGGCCCACCGGTCAGACGGGTGTACCGTAGACCCGTGAGCCGAACCGCCCGTCAAGATGCCACGCCACCGCCTGGGCCAAGACGCCACGCCGCCATGCTGCACACGTGTCCTGCCACGTGGTCGCCACGTCAGCCCTAGCCGCCACGCCAGCAAGCCGCCCGCCCCGCACTGTTTCGTGAGCCGAGTCCACCGTGGACCTAGCTCCTCGTGCGCCCGGTCCACAGCACAGTGCCTTTTCCATTTTCCCCGATTATCTGTAGATTTAATTTTCCAAGAGCCCGTTCTCCCTCGTCCTAGCTCCGATTGACCCGATTCTTCTTCCTAAATTCATATAAAATTGAGCTCTACCTTTTGGTTCAGGTTTGAAAGTTTTTGGAGTTCATTTGAATTTTATTTTGTCTTTTCGATTCGCTTTTTCTCTCGTTAGATCACGTGTTCGAGGGAGCGGAAGTTGGATTTGAAGATCAAGATCCCTCAGCTGAGCAAGGCCAAGGCAAGTCGTGTCCTTTGATCATGTTGAACCCAGTTTGCAATCTATTATTTAATTATTTTGTTTTAAATTATCATGCATCGCTACTTTATTATAAAACCCTTGTATTGGTAGTTATCGTCCCAATTGATTATTACCTCCTTGATAATTTGGGTACCATGATTTCATTGTCACCATAGGTTGGGAAATTATTTAGTGATTCAATAATAGTGGTCACATGGGAATACGTTTAATTGCTTAGCCATGCTTATTACTAGTACGTTGGGTTTATCATCACATGTGGTTAATTAATCTTGACTTAATGATATACTTGAATGTGGTGGTTAACCACGGTTATAAAACTTGTTGCCATGGCATGGGTAGTGTCATTGGTGTTGGTTATACAAAATTGGTTTTCACTTGGGCGATTGATCGTGCAGTAAAGGGGGTGCGAGAGGCACATGGGATGTGGATGTTTCGCCTGAGTAAATTTAAGGACTTAACTTTGTGCGCCATTGATCTGAGTCTTACCGCACAACCACATGTCTAGTATGGGATAGACCTAGCTGATTAACTTGCAAATGTTTAGTTCAGATATCATCATTGGTAAGTGAGTACCAGGGGTACTGGTTTGCTCACAGTGAGGAACAGGGTTACTGTCCTCATACGGCGCAAGAGGGGGCTTCTGACTGTGGTGGTTAACCCTTCAGCAGTGAAACCTTAGCGGGTGATGTCTAACTAGATTGGAGTGAGGTAAAGGCTTTGTGATAATTTATCTGGGTCTCATGCCTAAGGAAGCATGCTGGCTATTAAGATGATTTATCTCTTGTGGGTAAAGTTGTGCAACCTCTGCAGAGTGTAAAACTATTCGAATAGCCGTGTCCTCGGTCATGGACAATGCTCGGTGATTTCACACGAGGGGTAGAGTCTTTATGAAATTCTGGTTTGGTTTGAGATGGGAAGTGAATGGTTAGTTCACTTGTGGTTATGCTCATTTTTCCCTTGGTTATTTACTTAGTGTCTGTTGTTAAATTTGCTTTTCAATCTATTTACTGTATTTACTTCAAATTATTGCTTTATGCAAAATTAACCTTTCAGCCATCCATTGTTAAGCCTTGCATATTATATTGCATTCATTTGTTACAAACGACTTGCTGAGTACCAATGTACTCACGGCTTTATGCCCCTGTTGCTCAGTTGAGGAGGAGGAGTATCACCAGCAGGAGGTTCCAGAAGGAGAGTACTTCGACGTCTTCGCGGATTAGGCTTCGTTCTCCACTCGATAGCCTGTGGGCGTGTCGATTGGCTACTACGCTTAATTTTGGATTTCCGCTGCTAGTTTCTTTAAAAGCCCTTCAGGCTCATAATTGTAAGCTTGGCCATAAGGTCGTACTCTGATGATTATTAATAATATTTGAGTTTTTCTTAGTAAATCGTGATATGTTCGATATTTCATCTTTGTTTATACTGTGGGCACTAGCGTGATCCTGGACTGGTGCAGAATACACAGGAGAGTCCGGATTTGCATATTCGGGTCTCTACATCCTTTCAGCTTCAGCTGGCTTCTGGCTTATTTTTTTACTATTCACAAATTTCGTCTCCCCGGACACCCTCCCGGGCGGAGCGAGGACCCCCGGACGCCCTGGGTGGCGCGAGGCGGAGCCCCCCGGGCGGCCCTGGGCGGCTTTCGGTGGCGCTCCAGGAGGCGGCGGGGGAAGCACCTGGAGGCTATGTGCCTCGGGCGGAGGAGATCCCGAGCGGAGTCGGGTGGAGGAAGAGGTGGAGACACCCCGGAGGCGCTCGAGGAGGCCCAGAGCTGCGGCGGCCGAGGCGCAGGGGAGGAGAGCTCAGGGAGCACTGGAGAGAGGTCTGAAGCGCCGAGCGGAGGAGGCAGTCGGCCGGGGGCGAGCTCCGAGCTGAGTAGGCAGCCAGAGGCGAGCGTCGAGCGGAGGATTGGAAGGGACGCTGAGCGGAGTCGTCAGAGTAGAGCAATAGCTGAATGAGCCTCAGTTGATGAGCCAAGAGGGAGCTGTGCTGTGTCTGACAGGTGGGAGCAATGTGCCATGAGGATCGCTGCAGACTGCGGTGGACAGCTGGACCACCTGCTACTCTCGTCCTCAACCACTCAGTTATTTTCTTAGGATGGACAGCTGGACCCTGTGCTACTTCCTCCATGGCTCTCGTCCTCAATCATTGGGTGATTTTCTCAGGAGTTACTACCGGCAAGCGACCCAATAAGCACGCACCCACACGCATGCATTCGATTTCTAACGGGCAGGCCTAACGGAGCAGGCCTGCGCATAGATGGATCCCGGACAGAGTCCGGAGGACCACGCGGACGAGGTCCGAGGCCCCCACAATTGCAACCGAAAGCTCATTGGTGCGCGGTGGTACACCGAAGGTGATGTTGATAAAAGCTTGTTCATAGGAGAGTTCAAGTCTCTAAGGGACGCCAATGAACATGGCACCCACACGGCCTCGACGGCTGGTGGCAACATCGTCCACAATGCTAGCTTTCTTGGGCTGGCGGCCGGGATAGCCCTCTGGGGCGCACCTCGTGCCCGGATAGCCGTGTACAAGGCTTGTTGGGGTGCATACCCGAGAGAAATTCAATGCTCTGATGCAGACATGCTGAAAGCCATGGACGACGCCATCCACGACGGCGTTGACATCTTGTCTCTATCCACGGGTGGCCCAACAGAGAATCCGGGAACGCTGCACGCTGTCGCGAACGGCATCACGGTCGTGTACTCGGCTGGAAACGATGGTCCTACCACCCAAACGGTGGAGAACTCATCCCCATGGCTACTCACCGTTGCAGCAACCGCGGTTGATCGACAGTTCCCCACGGCTATCACTCTCGGGAACAATCAAAAGCTTGTGGTATGTTCCGTGAACTTATAACGACTGCATCATGACATCTATGCTATATATATATATATATATATATATATATATATATATATATATATATATATATATATATATATATATATATATAGACACCCCATAGACAACCAAAAGCTCCTCCTATCATCTCCCTACCACCGCATGGACTACAGTGTCTCACCCCTTGCCCGCCGCTGATAATAATGTTCCAGTGCATGTCGGGACCCGCATTACCTTCCTGGTGCCCAATGTGCACACTGGCATTACTGTACAGCCAGGCATCCACAGGAGAATTGGGTTTCTTTTGTGTGTAAAGCCAGGTTTTAAATAAGACGTAGGCTAGTTTCCAAACCTATGATCTAGCATTTTGACTGAACCAATTTTCTTAATGAACAATTAATGGTTACACAACTAGAGAAGGTCCCATTCACCAACTTAACAGAGAATAGTTCCACCCACAAATGCTTATATCATTTTCTGGGTTTGAACCACCTAGGGCATAACTGTTTATGAAAACAAGTCTAGTCAAGTGTCACCCTTTTCGCAATACCTATAACCGAGGGTATAACTGTTTGAATAGATTTAAGTAACTCTCTACAGAGGATAGACTTTGCTCACAAGATGTAGCCGATTATTTTGTCATGCAATAGAAACAACATGATAATGTGAGGCTGAGTAGCTATAAACAAAACCTTTACAAGAGTTTTTCTGACATTAACCTGCCCCCTGCCTGATAAATTATAACCCCTGGGCGTTACAACACATTGAGCTCTAGGGAACCAACGCACACAGTATATGCCCCACGCCAGCAGGGTGGAGAGAAGATGTGGAGGGGGTGCATGCAGACACCAGGTCTCGGACTACTTGGGCTGTAGCCCGAGGCCTAGCAACCAAAGCCTATGTAAAATTCATGAAAAATTATAAGAAAACAGAGTTAGTCTAAGAGTTAGCCTAAGAACAGTTAGGCTAGCTCTAGGCTTGGGCTTAAGCTGGCTCCGCCTCTAGGTGCATGCTTCTTTAGCTGGTTGAGGGATGTCACTCTTTTTCCTTTGGTTGCCTTTTTTCACAGTTGATTGCGTTTTCTCCATATAGAGGTGTTGTACTTTTTGGTGTACATGTGGTGTATTTTTGGAACATAACCACTGCAGCATTCCATGTGATTGTTCGATCCTTACAGGGGCAATCCCTGTTCACGGCCATGGGAGGGCCACAAGATGTTAGACCATGTGGCTAGGTCTAGAATATTGTTGTGATGAACAATTGACAATGGTTAATTTGTGATGATGAATATTTGGTACTTTTGTTTAGCGGTGTTATGCGAGTTGTGTTGTGTGTGTGCGGATTGACGTTGGTCAAGTTTGGACGAACTTGTGCCGGAAGAATGTTCTTTGGTCTTTGCATGTGCAGGTTGAGCATGGAGGCGATCATGGTCGGTGACGAGGTGGACCGGGACTAGGATGGGGAGATCCGAGGTTCAGATGGTCAAGGAGGTCACGAGATGATCGAGCTCATGCTTGGGGCGCATGGAGATTAAAGGTGGATGATGCGTAGAGAAGCTACGGGAGGTGCGATCTTGGAGGCTTCGACACGAGACGAGTTAGAAAAGTTGGAATTTTGAAAAAACCCGTGTTAGAAAGGGTTTCGGGTCCTTTGGTGTTTGAATTGGATTAGAACTCGTGGGCTTAGGATAAGCCCAGGTTTTGGGCCCTAGACTATAAATAGAGAGGTGGGGTTGGAGGCTAACTCCGTGGCTTTGGAGATGCAATTTTCGTTCTAGGGTTTGAGGGGTGCTAGGAGAGCACTTTGTAGCCTCCATAATTTAGAAATAAAATAGATCTATTAGAGAGAGAAAATTTTCTATGCGTTGGCCGTTTTATTGATTGAGCAAAAAAGAAAAGAAAAATACCGAGCGGCGGCTGTTCTGGGCGTATGCATGTAAATGCGAGATTGCATTGATTAGAAGAGAAAAAGGGAGCACTGCATGCATGAAGCAGGATTGAGAAAGAATTGGAAGCATGCTTCGTTGAGGAAAACAACAAACAAGGAGATGTGCATGGATTTCGAGATTTGATAGAAACGCTCTGGATAGTTACGTGCATTTATGATGGCAAAGGTTTCTGCGTTTTTCCAATTAAGTTCGTGAGTTTTTAGATTTGCATATATTATCTTTTTTCTTGGTTTTTCGTTTCCTAGGGAAATTAGAAGAAGTAAAATTTGACATAAAGGTTCCGCTGTGTGCTACAATCATTCACCCCCCTCTGATTGCCATCGACGATCCTACAAGTGGTATCAGAGCAGGTTGTAATGGCATCAGATCGGGATTGGTTTTCAGGTAAGCCACCATTTTTTGATGGATCAGATTATCTTTATTGGAAGACGCGTATGGAGTTTTTTCTTCAAGCACAAGGTAATTCTATTTGGCAAAAAGTTGAAAATACATATGAAGTGCCTTCTATTGTTACAACTGAAAATTCCTCTGATGTTGAAGCTAATGCTAAGGCTAGAAATATATTGTTGCAAGGTTTAAGTAGAAACAAGTTTGTTACAATTGCTCACCTTAAATCTGCAAATAAAATTTAGACCACTCTAGCTGATTATCATGAAGGATCTAAATCTGTTAAAGGTGTGCGTCAGAATCAATTTAAAAAGGAGTATTCTAAATTTGAGATGAAACCTGGAGAATCAGTTGATGCTCTTTTTGATCGCTTTAATAAAATCGTTAGTGATTTGCAATCTGTTGATGTCACATATTCTAATTCTGACAATGCCCGTCAAATTTTAAATGCTTTGGATATGTCTGTTTGGAATGTGTTAGTCACTACTATTAATCATTCTGTTAACATGGAAACACTCACTTTGAATGATCTTTATTCCAAGATAAAAACACATGAGATTGATGTTTTGGCCAGGATAAACAAGACTAATTCTTTGGGTTTAGTGACTAACCAAGCTGACGATTCTTCTAGTTCTTCTATTATTTCTTTGTCTACATTGTGCTGTATTTCAGATGAACAATTATAAGAGATTCCAGAAGAGCAGCTTGTACTTCTCTCCAACAGGGTAACCAAGGTAATTAACAATATGAGATTAAGGCGGAGGGGAGGTCCAATCAGATGCTATGAATGTGGTGAGCTTAACCACATCAAGATGAGTTGTCCTAAACTAAGAAGCAAGGCGGTTAAAGATGACAAGACACCAACTCGTCGCTCTCAAATCAAGATTGATCCAAACAAGAAGCGCAATTATCGCAGGGCAGTCAATAAGATAATTTCAGCACTTGATGAGATTATTTTGAGTGATGATGATTCTGAAAGCGATGATGAGGGCAATAAGAAGAAGGCAAAGGAGGTGGACTTCACAGGATGTGTTTTATGGCTAACAGTGAGAAGATCAATGATGATGATCTTTACAGTGATCCTGATGAGGTAAAACCTTCTTACACTGATTTATCTCGTGCTGTACTTAGATTGACAGATGAGCTTAAGAAGTATAAAAAGAAAATTAAAAATCATGATTTCATTGTTGAGGGCTTAAATTCTGAAATCAATAGACTTAGAGCTTCTAATCCTAATGATGAATCTTGTGAGTCTTGTCAAGTTTTACATACTGAGTTAGAATCTGCTAGAACAATTAATGCATCAAACTTGGTTCAACTTAGTGATGTAACTGCTAAACTTGATGAGTTGAGATTGGCATATGACTCTTGTGATGAAAAGTTAAAACTTGCACATGATGAAATTGAAAAGCTTAAGTTTAGCTCTTCTACATGTTTAGAGTCAAGTATTTCAAATGGTCAATCTAAAACTTGCTTTAAATGTGAATTGCTAGAAGCTAGACTTAATTCATCACAAGAAACAATTCAACAGATGCTTTATCATGAGATATCTTCTTGCTCTAATTGTCCTAAGCTTAACACTGAAATAGAAGTTTTGACTAAACAACTTAATGATTTTGCTGAAAAAGAAAGATTGTTTCAGTCTACTGCTTCTAAAAATCTTGTGAATGAACCTGTTAAATGCACAACTTGTCCCACTCTAGCTAAAGAGAATGAGTACCTAAAAGATACTTTAGAGAGATTTTCTTTTGGCAAGAAAAATTTAAATATGATTCTAGACAAGTCAAAAATAAGTGTGAAAAATTGTAGTCTAGGATTTAATTTTGTTGAGCATGCCAAGAATAATCCTCCTAAGGTTATTAAGCCTCTTGAACTTGGAAAAATTGAAGTGAAACTTGAACCAAAACAAACTGTGTTTAAATTTGCTGGATTCGTGCAAAGTTCATCGAATAATAATGTATGTGCTAGCTCATCATCTCAAAAGAATTCTAGTAATGTAAAATTTCAATGCACCTATTGTGGAAGAGATGGTCATTTGCATGAATTTTGTTTTAGATGTGCTAAGAAAGAGAAGAAGGAAAGATTGAATGCTTTGAAACAAAAACGTGCAATGTTTTTTGTTCCTAGAACTAATGTGAAAGCTAAGTTTTTTGAGAACTTTCATGATGCTTTTAAATCTGCTTCACATGCTAGATTGAGATTTAATTCAAATAATTCACGTTCTTTTCGGCATTCTGATCACCTACATGCACGTGATTTTGGTTCTAGCTTTGTTGATCTGGTTTGTCGTGTGTCTCAGTACTGGATTCCTAGATCTTATTTCACTAACCCCAGTACTGTGAGACCGATGTTTCCTGTGATGTAAGAACAGCTGACAGAGATGAAGAACAAGAGCTAGATTGAGTTCCAGGCTTTTACATCATTGCTTGATTGGAACAATTGATGGTTCTTCATTTTTTATGGCTTCCAAGATATTTCACTTTCTGAGAGACCATGTGGAAAAGGTGATGCAGTCTTAGACCTTGTTGAGTCTGATTTTCAGATGGCTAATATTCTCACTAAGCCGCTTGATACTTCCCGTTTTGCACATTTGCGAAGTGAGTTGAGTGTATTATATTTTATGGGATTATTCTGAGGAGGAGCTTGCTGTTTAAAGATCTTAGAAGCTTTATTTATTATACTTGTCAAATAAATCAACAAGTCCAAGCCATTGAAATTAAATGAGTTGTAGAGCTCTCTTTATCATATTTACTCATATGTTGTATAGTTTTGGTCATGACTAGTTATAATTATTTTGCTATATTTGAACTAAAATATGACACGGCGGAATACATTGACTAAATTACTTATAGATAGTACTTTACGATGTTCATCAAAAAGGATTAGCTTGATTGTGAGTCCTATTTTAAATCTTGGCTATGAGACTCGTTTGTTTCATATTACAATCTTTTATAATCACTTAATTTGGCATGTTATAAAAAATGAGAAAGATACAATTGAAAAGATGTATGCTTCAAGCATGTCATGGTACACAAAAAGAAAAAGGCACAAAAAGTGCATAAATAAAAAGAAGTATGCTTCAAGCATGCCACCATTTATGAGAAGTAAGCTATCATGAAAAGAAGTATACTACAAGCATGCCACAAGCCTACGAATTGAGTGTGGAGCAATAGGTTGTTATATGAGACTGCTAGCTCGTCCGGATTTAAAATTTGCTTCACTTTTAGGCTTTGACTTTTTGTTGTGATATCTTATTGTACTCTTTATAATTGATTTGGTCATTGTTGAGATGCCTGTTATTAATATAAATTGTTTAATCATGCTCAAGACTGGTTTTGATATTGCTATATGATATATGACTTTATATGATCTAGATAGCTCTACTCAAGTATATGGCTTGGTATCTTTATTTAATCATGCACAATGACTTGTATAATCTATAAAGCTTCTTGATTTTTATTCTCAGTGCTCCTTCTTAGAATTGTTCCTTTTCTGAATTTTCTTGATGATTACATTGCCAAAGGGGGAGAGATTTGATGTGCTTTGTGAGAAATTGGAGACATTTGCTAAAAATTACCTCTCTTGTGTTGAGGGGGAGAGATTTGAGATTTATGGCTTACAAAATGCTTTTTCAACTTCAGTTCTTCACTTATATTTATTTGAAGCTAATTCATCATACAATCTTGTGGTGTTGTCAATGTATTCATCAAGGGGGGATATTGTTAGACCATGTGGCTAGGTCTAGAATATTGTTGTGATGAATAATTGACAATGGTTAATTTGTGATGATGAATATTTGGTAATTTTGTTTAGCGGTGTTATGCGAGTTGTGTTGTGTGTGTGCGGATTCATGTTGGTCAAGTTTGGACGAACTTGTGCCGGAAGAATGTTCTTTGGTCTTTGCATGTGCAAGTTGAGCATGGAGGCGATCATGGTCGGTGACGAGGTGGACCGGGACTAGGATGGGGAGATTCGAGGTTCAGACGGTCAAGGAGGTCACGAGATGGTCGGGCTCATGCTTGGGGCGTATGGAGATTAAAGGTGGATGATGCGTAGAGAAGCTACAGGAGGTGCGGTCCTAGAGGCTTCGACACGAGACGAGTTAGAAAAGTTGGAATTTTGGAAAAACTAGTGTTAGAAAGGGTTTCGGGTCCCTTTGGTGTTTGAATTGGATTAGAACTCATGGGAGGTGGGGTTGGAGGTTAACTCCGTGGCTTTGGAGATACAATTTTTGTTCTAGGGTTTAAGGGGTGTCAGGAGAGTACTTTGTAGCCTCCATAATTCAGAAATAAAATAGATCTATTAGAGAGAGAAAAATTTCTGTGCGTTGGCCGTTCTGGTGATCGAGCGAAAAAGAAATGAAAAATACCAAGCGGCGGCCGTTCTGGGCGTATGCATGTAAATGCGAGATTGCGTTGATTAGAAGAGAAAAAGGGAGCGCTGCATGCATGAAGCAGGATTGAGAAAGAATTGGAAGCATGCTTCGTTGAGGAAAACAACAAACAAGGAGATGTGCACAGATTTTGAGATTTGATAGAAACGCTCTGGATAGTTACGTGCATGCATGATGGCAAAGGTTTATGCGTTTTTTCAATTAAGTTCGTGAGTTTTTAGATTCGCATATATTATCTTTTTTCTTGGTTTTTCATTTCCTAGGGATTCTCTATGTCTTGATCTTTGTCTAGATATTTTCTTTGCCTACATACATGAAGTAGTTTTTGTTAAAAATTGATTCCTAGTTTGAATAGAAAAACGAAAAAAGGGTTCTTGCATGCATACATTGATGCCTGAAGGATATTTTGCGTGAGCCGTCTCGTATTGATTGAAGAAAAAGTGACATGCGAGCGGCGGCGTATCGATCTGAAAACGCGAGCGTTGGCTGGGTAGCTTTTTCGCGAGAGAACCGTCGTGCGGTTTCTTGAACGCGAGCGAGCCACGCAAAGAGAAGACGCAGCAGACAACGCCGAGTTTGTTCAATTCCCGAGGCCGCTGTCCATCATCAGCGCTGCGCGTGTCATCCTCGTCGTGATCGCTCGTGACTCTGTAAGCTTAATTATTCTTATTTATTTTGCAATCTTTTTGTTTTTGTGTTTTTGCAGAATTAGCTGGTTGAAAAATTAGAAGAAGGAAAATTTGAGATAAAGGTTCCGCTGTGTGCTGCAATTATTCACCCCTCTCTGATTGCCATCGACGATTCTACACAAGACAATGACTTCCACCCACTTCTTCCCTTAGGGTACTCTGAGGACCAGCCATGCGATGCATCTTTCGTCAACAGCACAGGCACCGACATAGAGGGGGTGGTCGTCTTCTACGGCACACCCAGCCCGCCTTATCGAAGGCCCAACTTCCGAGGTATTGTATCAGTGTTGGCCAAAAATGGAGGCAAAGGAATCATATACTCACTGCAGTGGAACGCAGACATCTTGAGTCTCTCGGAAAACACATGCAACTCGCTTCCATGTGTTGCCGTCGACTTCGAGATCTCCGACCAGATTTTGCGGTACTTGCAGTAGTAAGTACATCTATATATTAACTTCTTCATCGTCGTCCTCCTTTTGGGGTGTGAGGATGCTAGCTAATTTTCATGTATCATGCTTTCTCTTCCTTAATTATTTTATAGGTTTCAGTTAATAATCATTTTCCTTTTACTATGCAAAAATTTACAGGTACACTGATAGCTCAAAAGTAAAGATATCTTTTGCTCAAACAACGATTGGAACAGGAGTTCCAGCCCCCAAAATAGCATTTTTCTCTTCAAGGGGCCCTAGCCCTGTCTATCCCGGAGTTCTCAAGGTAATTTATTAAGCATGCATGCTTGAAGCAAATAATGATTTCATACCATACATTCCAAGTCCTTTGTGCTGTTCTTGTGCTATGGACAGCATTCCACTGCTACCTCCATGTCAAAATATAAGTCATTTAGGACATTGACACTAATACACTTTGACCAGCAATTTGTTCTTCTACGATTGGACAATGTTGGTGTTTTAGTACCGATCTTACGTATAATTTGTTTGAATTCGGGGATTCACTTAGAAGACTAAGTAATTGTCTTGTGGAACAGAGACACAAAATTTTTTTTCCAGCTTCGAGCCTTCTCGTGGGTGAATAATAACTCTACGTCATGTGTGATTACTAATAAGAGGAAATGATTACAACTGTGTAATGCGAAAGAAAACCTACACTATCTCTAATCTGGCTTCTCCCCTCTATTCTTCTCTAGCACCAATTATTAAATAGTTGATGAAATGACGGCCGTTGTCTGGTGCTGGAAGGTGTCTCCACGCTTTGGGCGATAACCGTCTAATGGAAGTTATTATTAGAGAGACATGATGGTTGTTCGTCGTGCAGCGGTTGTTGTCAGATAGAGATCGTGTATGGTTATTGGATAAGCGCACGTTCTAACCGTCTTATCAAACGCTCCCACGATGTAGTAAGATGTCGCTTGATAAGTCGAGTGGGGATATAGGAACCGCAGAATAGTCTACGATCACAAGGTGATCGTATGACTGCTTACGACTATGTGGTCATAGAAGAGTTTACGACTATAGAATAGTCATAGAAGGACTTACAACTTCATGGTCATAGAAGAGCTTACGACCATAGAGTAATCGTAGAAGGACTTACGACTTTATGATCGTAGAAAAGCTTACGACTATGGAGTAGTCATAGAAAGACTTACGACATTATGGTCGTAGAAGCTTACGACCATAAAGTAGCTGAAGGAGGACTTACGATGAAGGCTTCCCAAAGTACTAGGTTGTGCTTCCCCAGTCAATTGCCTGTGGCGTATTGATGGGTCATCGTCAAAGTTTATTTCTGCTTCCGTTGTGTTTTGTAAGTTTGAGAGATCTTGTAACCTCAGTTGTAATAAAGTGGCCATAAAGCTTGTACTCTTTATTATTATATTAAAGTGTTGTTCGCTATGTAATCATCATTGTTTGACTGTGTGCACTAGTTTTGATCTGGGACCAGTGCAATAATACACAGAGGGTTCGGATTTGAAAATTCGGTCCCTACAGGAATTCCACTAGACCTCGAAATCCTCTGATATTATTATGAGATGAGCCGGCAAACTGGAGTTGCAGGAAGCTACGCTCTGAAGCTCCATGATTGGAAGACAGAGCTATATATCCCAATGTTCACTCGGTCCTCGTGGCCAAACTGGAAGAAGAGATGGTTGTATTGGGAGACAACCAATGATGGTAGTTTGTCTTTTGTGGGAAAAGGTGCAGAGAAGAATAGTTTTTGGAATTCATCTCCCAAAGATCTCACTCAGATAGCCCCCTACATCTCGGCTATAAAAGAGCTGAAGGACAAGGGACTAACCAGTTGGCACATGGCGAAGGATTTCATCACGCGCCACATCAGTCCTCTAAAGCGACAAGCGCACCCCATGTGGATGTACTCGGGTGCTTCAAATCCGACTCGGGACTATGAGAACGGTAAGTAACATTCATACTTGTAATTAGATTTAGCTATTTCGAGTTCCATGTACAAATCACCTTGTTTGAATAGATCTCGATTTAGGGGAGTTTAACTCCCGAGTCAAGGCTGTCTATGAGAAGGCTCCAACACTAGACATGGTGTCTCCATGTATCCTAGTCGATATACCCACCGAAGAGAGGAAAGAACGCATAAAGGTAGTCAAAGAATAGACTTCATCTTTAAGACTACATAATCGTAAGATATCTCTTAACATCTTCGAAAGCGTCATTGGCCTCTTTCGACCACTCAAAATCCTTGTATTTCCTCATAAGCTTAAAGAAAGGAAGGTCTTTTTCTCCTAGATGTGTGATGAAATGACATAGATCTGCCATGCACCCGGTGAGTTTCGGGACTTCTTTCTTCGTGGTCGAAGGGCGCATCTGTTCGATGGCCTTAATCTTCTTAGGATTTGCTTCAATATCTCTTACGAAACAAGGAATCTGAGTAATTTTTCTAAGGAGACTCCAAACACAAACTTCTTGGGGTTGAACTTCAAGTGATGTTTTCTAAGATTGTCGAAGGTCTCCTGTAGGTCTGAAATGTGATTAAGTTGTTTGACACTTTTCACGACCAAATCATCAACATAGACTTCCAAATTTTGACCCATTTGATGTATACAGGTCAATTGCATCAAACACAAAAAAGTCAAACCAGTATTTTTCAAGTCAAATGGTATATTGACATAGCAAAATAGTCCAAACAGCATGATAAATGTGGTCTTCTCTTCATCTTCTGAAGTCATACTGATCTGGTGATAACCAGAGTATGCATTTAGAAAACTTAATATTTCACAACCAGCAGTAGAATCAACAAATTGATCAATACGAAGAAGCGGAATGTTATTTTTCGAACAAGCTTTATTTAAATTAATATAGTCTATGCACATGCGTCACTTACCGTTAGACTTCCTAAACATTATAGGGTTAGCCAACCACTCTGAGTGATCAACTTCTCTTATCAAGCTTGCTTTTAATAGCTTGTCCAATTCTGACTTGATAGCTTCCCATCGATCTGGTGCAAATCTCTGTAATTTCTATTTTACAGGCTTCTTATCAGCCCGAAGAGCTAGCCTATGCTCGATCACCTCCCCAGGGACCCTGGGCATGTCGGATGGCTACCACGCGAACACATCTGCATTTGCCCAGAGGAAGGCGATGAGGGCATCTTCCTATACGGGGTCGGAAATAACCCTGATGCAAACTATCTTCGAAGGCTCTGCTAGGTCCAGAGGAACTTCTTTGGCTTCTTCATTCAGCTTCGGCGTAGCTTTTGGCTTCAAGTGCCTACTCAAAAGCTGCACCTTGGTAGCTTGTCGAGTTGGTAGCTAGCCGAACATCTCGAGGGACTTGTGATAGTACGTTAGTACCATCTTCTTATCACAGCGAACTATGATGACTCCCTTGGGACCCGACAACTTAAGACATTGATATGCATAATGAGCATCTATCAGAAAACGCGCCAGGGTTGGTCGTCTGAGTACGGCGTTATATGCCGTGCCGAAGTCAACCACATCAAAGGAGATTTTCTCTATCCTAAAATTATCCAAAGACCTAAACATGACAGGCAGAGAGACTTGGCCAATAGGCTTGGCCAAAGATCCTAGTACAATGTCATGAAATGAATATTGTACAAACTTTATTTTGGTTTGAGGGACTTGCATCTTGTCTAGAGCACTAACAAATAAAATATTTAAAGAATTGTCACCATCGATCAACATGCAATTAAGGTGGGCTCGACCATGATTGGAAACTAACCAGGTTGAGTCGAAGGGATCGGGTAGTCACTCTTCTTGAAAGAAATAGTGACTTCTGACCACTTTGGCAGATATTGATAAGGGGAGGGTTGATAGAATTTACCTCTCGTTCAATAGCTTTATACTGTTGCTTGGGCTTGTACGCCGAGGATCCACCGCTCGATGGTGTGCTTCAGGTCCTAGAAAGGCATGTCCTCATCCTCGTCTGAATGCTTTTGACCACTCGTCCGTTCCAGCTCCTCGATTGTTGGAAGCGGGCCCTTGCCAGAATAATAATCCTCGAGTTTTTGCTAGAAAACTCGGCAATTGCAAATATCGTGTCCCTCTTTCTTATGAAGAGGGCATCATCTAAGCTTGTTGTCCTTCTGTGTGAGTGCTTTACCTTTGCCCCAGTCGGAGCATTTCTTGGAATTCCATGGCTCTTTATCAGCCATGGCTAAGACTTCCTTGGAACTTCCAGCTAGAGGTTTCACCCTTTGGCCTTATTCTTGGACTTCTTGGCCTTTTCCTTCCCCCTAGTGCACTTGTCTTGCTCTCTAGAACTTGGATTGACTTGATCGATGGTCCTGGTCCACTCAACTGCTTTAGCGGTAGTCGCATAGTGGTCTACCATCTCAAAGAGCTTGGCGATGGTGGTCAGAGGATTCAAGGCGATGTCCTCTATGAACCTCCTATTGCGTACGCCCTGCCTAAATGCCCTGATGACAGAAGTGTTAGAGACCTCCAAAATCGAGTTACAAACCTGACTAGAGCATCAGATGAACTGCCGTAAGGTCTTGTCACTACCTTGGTGTATTCAATGCAGGTCATCTTCCTTCCCAAGGCAGTTGTATGTACCATGGAAGTTGACCATCAAAAGGTTACAGAGGTGTTGCCACGAGTAGATTGACTCGAATGGCTGGTTGAGTAACCAAGACTGAGTAGATCCTTTGAGCACTGTCGGAAGATAGTTTGCCATGACGTGCTCGCCTCCTCCTGCTACCCGAACCACAGTCGTGTAAATCTGGAGGAACTCGATGGGATTCTAGGACGCATCAAATTCTCCATATTCATTGGTCGAAACCGCAGTGGCTAGTACACTGCTCGGAGTTCAAGTATCCGGTAATGATTTCTTGATATCTCCTTTGTGGGAAAGGGTAGTTAACATCACTAGGTGATCGTACTTAACAATACCTGACAATTGATGGACTAGACCGATAGTAGGTCTGGTTCATATGAGTGTAGTATTCCTTATACTCCATCTGTTGCTGCAGGTTCCTTGCTTGAAGTGGTGATCGAGCATCAACTTGCTGATTCGTACCCGTTTGAGGTACTCTTCTCTGACTGGTATTGCGATCGGGAGTCCAACGCGCCCTGTCATCATGTTGAACCCAACTAGATGAGTTTCATGATCGACTAGATGTAGTCATACCTTACTGATTCTCATAGTTACGTTGATGAGGGTGCTCAAGTCTGGCATCAGATCATGGAGCCTTTGCGCAATACCTTCAATGAAGTGGTTGTAGCCCAATGCCCGAGTAAGCTCTTGAGTCGGGTTCTCAAGCAAGTCATTGATCTGTTGAAGTTCCCGAGCCTCTTCGGACTGGTACTAGACATGCCCAGGCAAAGACCTTTGGGCAACCAGTCACCTTCTTTGAGTGGTCTCGAGATGCTCGATCCTTGATGTTGGCTAGGGCTGCCTCATAGGAGAGTGATTATTTCTAGGATTTCTCCCACGCTCATTAGAGTATTGATCATACTTATCACTGGAGGTCTCCTCACCATCCTCACAAAGAGGCGGGAGAGTGTGATCGACGGGGAGCATCCCCAGGCCTTCCACCGAGAGGGTGATGAGGATCTGCGGGCAGGGTAAAGACCTCCTATTTAAAATCTCCACTTCTAGGGGAGGCCCCCTCATTTGAAGAATCATCGAGGGAGATTGCCTCGCTGTCTGGAGTAAACCCTGCTAGGTAGGGGAATTCTAGGTTATAACTATCTCTAGTCGGATCTGTCCCTTGCAAAAAATATAGGTGAACGCAAAGAGTGCCCACCAATTCTCTTTGCAGATTCAATCAGAGAGTCACTACCACCAGTTGGCGATGGATTCCTGGATTGGCAGATTCTAGGGCTCACTGAAACTATTCAGAGTGTCACCATGGGACTCAAACGCTCAGGGGTAGGCCCATTGTCACGTTGCGAGTCCTCCACTTGGGGGAAGTGAGTCCTCCGTTGGGCATACTACTGTGGGGGATTTGGATCCCTCATTAGTCTTTCCCGCGGTTTGGTCTCCGGGATCATTGGATGGATCTCCAGGGACAAATTCACTATCGGAAGCAAGTATGGCCTGCTCATAGTCGTAGCAGGCCTCCATGTCGATATCCGTGTAGTCGGCCAAGTCAAACTAGTTCTCCTTGTTCCATTCATCTGCCATGAGAACATCAGGAGGAAAAAGTGAAACTTGTCGGCAAGGAAATTACCAGAGTCTTGGAAGAAGGAATCCCCATGGATGGCGCCAACTATCAGTGTTTCAATACTAATCTTACGTATGATATGTTATTCGAGGATTTTCTTAGAAGACTAAACTATAGTCTTACGGAATAGAAACATGGGAATTGTTATCTAGGTTCGGGCCTTATCCTGGAAAAATAATAACCCTACGTCTTGTGTGATTACTAATCAAAGAAAATGATTACAACTATGTAATGTGAAAGAAAGCCTACACTGTCTCTAATGCCTACACTATCTCTAATCTGGCTTCACCCCTCCTTTCTTCTCTAGCACCAACCATTAAATAGTTGATAAAATGATGGCCGTTGTCTAGTGCTAGAAGGCGTCTTAACGTTTCGGGTGATAACCGTCTGACGGAAGTTATTGTCAAAGAGACATGATTGTTGTTCGTCGTGCAGCGATTGTTGTCAGAGAGAGATCGTGTGCAGTTATTGGATAAGTGCCCATTCTCACCGCCTTATCAAATGCCCCCACGATGTAGTAAAACGTCGCTTGGCAAGTCAATTGGGGATATAAAAACCACAGAATAGTCTATGATCACAAAGTGATTGTAGGACTGCTTACGGCTATGTGGTCGTAGAAGAGCTTACGACTATAGAGTAGTCATAGAAGGACTTACGATTTTATAATTGTAGAAGAGCTTACGACCATGGAGTAGTCACAGAAGGACTTAAGACTTGTGGTTGTAGAAAAGCTTATAACCATAGAGTAGTCGTAGAAAAACTTACGACTTCATGGTCATAGAAGAGCTTACGACCATGGAGTAGCCAAAAGAGAACTTATCACTATCTTGTGAATCTTCTCCTTTATCAATAAGGGGTATATCCGGATGATATAGTGACATAATAATTTGAGGATTATTCTATCCTCATTGGACAGAAATACCTAGATTGACGAAGTGAAATTGATGTCACTATATCCATCATGAAATATACTTTCATAACATATTTTCAGATAAAAATAATTATATATTACGAAAGTATATTTAATGATGGATCTAGTGACATCAATTTCATTTCGTCAATCTAGGTAATTTTTTATATATCAAAGGTCAAACCTAAAATGTTTGACTAACACGGATATATCCCAGAACAACATATTTTGGCACGGAGGTAATAATTATTTAAAGTGCTAACATATATGTTGTACTCTAAAATTAACAGCCTGATATTGCTGCGCCTGGGGTTTCCATTGTAGCTGCTGCACCACAAATCCCTGCTTACAAAAGTCTAGGTGCTTTCTACCATTTTGATTCTGGAACATCCATGTCTTGCCCTCATGTATCCGGGTTCGTCGCCGTGCTCAAGTCCCTACATCCCGACTGGTCACCTGCAGCCCTGAAATCTGCACTCATGACAACCGGTAACTGAGATTCTAGAGGAACTATTCTATTTCCTATGAAATTCAAGTTTCAAGAGGGCCCTTAACCTTGCCTGTTGTACACATAATTGAGATTATGGCACCAATATTAAGAACGAGTTAGTAACTGATTGAAGTTCCAAAAAAATGTCTATCTTGCAGCTCTTACCACTGACAACAAGGGATCCCAATACAAGCAGATGGATATCGCGCAAAGATTGCCGATCCTTTTGACTACGGAGCCGGGTTTGTGAATCCGATCAAGGCAGCTGATCCAGGCCTCATATACGACATCAGTGCCTCGGATTACCTCAACTTCTTCAACTGCATGGGAGGATTAGGTTCAAACAGCAGCTGCACAACTCCTAAAGCATCTTTACCAGACCTGAACCTTCCATCGATCACCATTCCTAATCTGAAGACATCTGAGACCGTTGTGCGCACCGTCACCAACGTCGGCTAGCCGAATGCTGCGTACAAGGCCTTCTTCCAACCTCCTGCCGGTGCCGAGATGTCCGTGAAGCCGCCGGTGTTGGCGTTCTGCAAGGAGAGGAGTGTGCAGAGCTTCAAGGTGAACTTCAAGGCGACGCGAAAGATTCAGGGTGACTACACATTTGGTAGCCTCGCGTGGCATGATGGAGGTGATCATTGGGTTCGAATCCCAATTGCAGTTCGCATCATAATTGAAGAGTTCTATTCGAGTGTCTCCTAAGTTATATATGCTCGATCGGGTACCCTCTAAAATAAAAGTCGAATTTATATGGAATGAAGTATGCATGTGTCGGTCCATCTCAAAGTAATGTATTGTTAGTGTTAAACATTATAATGCAGGGTTGAATTTATGTTTGTGCCTTGTGTTCGTTTCGAATAATGGAGTTAGAACAATATAGCCAAAGCTACATTGAAAACTTCACTTTGTTGGCTTTGCCCAGGAGAAAACACACATATTACATATAAACTAAAAGAATACAAGAGAATTTCTGAATTTCTTTATTCTCTTACTTAATTCTTACAAAACTGGTTATAAGTCTCCTCAATATATAGTCTAATACTTTCCTACTAACATACGTATTCGGACTTCAAGTTGGTCACGACTTCAACTTGAGTTACACCTGAAGACGAACTGTACTGCATCTTGGACTCGTTTTAAATCCTAAGTCAAGATTATTTCGAACAATCTCATTTGTAATCTTAACTCGACATATTCCTAGTTAGTCTCAATGTATTATGAACTACCAGCTACGACTCTATATGAAGCGTTTTACATGCAAACTACATGTAGAAACTCAACTCAACTAGTACGGGTCCATCTAGATGCAACGATTCTAACTCAGTGAGGCAGTTGGTCTCATCTACGGCTTACCCAACTCATATTTGATATAGAACGGCAACACATTTCCTCAATGTTCTGGACTCATCTCCATGTACTCGAGTTTGGACGGCCAACATATCTTCTCAATGTCCCAACTCATCTCACCTTACTTGAGTTTGGACGATGAACACATCTTCTCAACGTCCCGGACTCACCTCATTATCACCATTGGCTTCATACACATTCCCACGATGTAGCACCGGATAGCATCTTTGACGTCTCCCACGCATCTTTGGCCGTCTGCTTTTTGGCCAGTAGGAAAAACACATCCTCTGAGATGCCCTAATAGATACCTCCATCTTGATTGTCCAAGCTGCATAATTGCTTGTCATGAGCATCGGATAATGCAGCGAGATGACAGAACTCATCTTCGCTATCACACTGGATGATGCCTCGTCACCGGTGACACAACTTTTCGGAGAACGCGATATGATCTTCAACACGGATCAAGAAATCGAGCTTGCAAAACTTCTATTACAGACGGACATAAACTTATTTTCGGATTTGAGGTAGACAAATGTTGATTATTGGGATTTGCTTTTTCGCTTGAACCAAGAGACGAAAACAAAACGTTGTTTTTCACTGTCACCCTTCGGTTTTTGTCTTTAACTGAAGCTACATACCAAAAACTGGTGCTGGTCGTCAGCGTTTTCTTCGCACGAATGGACAACTTCGCTTCAAAGACGAAAGTGAAAGACTTCAGTTCTGATTCATGGACAAAGTTAGACTCGGCTTCTTTCTCATGCTTCCCTCGTCACTACTTCGATATGTTGTCGCTTGACTAAAGACAGAATGGCAGAAAACCTCTTCTCGAAGAACGGAAGGACCAATCAATATCTCTAGCTTGCTTCTTACTCTCCTGATGCAAGAAAATAATTCCTTCTCTGTCTCTTGTCACAAGGCACAAGTACAAGTCGTTTCTTCCTATGCTGGCGCAAGAAAAAGCTTCCCTTCTGGCGCAGGCACTGCTGGCTATTCTCTCTCTCCTACGTAATAGAAAACCTCTCTGAAACTTGCTATCTTGCATGTGGATGGAGACGAGGTGCGCACGATGGACGGAAGGCGACGCTCGCCTCGGGAGCATTGAGCTAGACGAGCGTGAATTGGAAATCACCGACATTATTTTTTTCAGCGACTCGGTTCTCACCTTACTCAGTAATGGCTAGGCTCTCATATCAATCCTTAGTTTTGCCTGAGAGAAAATACATATATTGCAAATAAAATAAAAGAACACAAGAGAATTTCTGAATTTCACTATTCTCTTACTTGCTTTTTACAAAACTAGATACAAACCTTCTCAATATATAATACTCTTCTACTAACATATGTATTCAGACTTTAAGTTGGTTACGACTTCAACTTGAGTTACAGCTAGAGATGGACTCTACTTTGTCTTGGACTCATTTTAAGCTCTAAGTCAAGATTATTTCCAACATACTTTCATATGTATGAAAATAAATAAAATGGTATGTCGATGGATTATGCAATATGTTTTCTCTTGAAACTTAAGTTTAGAAGACATATTCTCGGTGTTCTTTTGCCATCACTGAAATGAAAAAACATGCAAAATCTATTTGGTGGTAGCACCTTACCAGTAGTCATGAACTGATTTTCGGGCAGCAGTGACCAGTTAGGATACAGGGAATGAATCATGTACCTTAGATCGGCATCATGGTAACTACCACGTTCCAAAAACCGCTGGGAACTAGCTGAGATTCTGGATCCGGCCCGGTTAAAACCCCCACTTTTTTCTTCCCAACTTCTTCCATAGAAATGTTTTTATAAGGCTAACATTTTTAAATTTTGAACTTGAAGTTGCAAACTGGGTTAGTTTGTTGCCTGAAAACTGAGAGAAAACTGGCCATTTTCCGAAATCAGCCCCAGTTTCTGAGAACCCTGATCACCACTACATCTTATTCTCTCACCATTGATCAGATAACTCAGAACTAAGGGCATGCTTGGTTGCCACCTTGGAGCCGACTTGCCTGACTGGAAACTTCCCTGGGGAGTGCTTGGGGTGTTTAGTTGCCACCCTGGGAGCTCGCCTGGTCCAAGCTAGGACACCAGGCCTAGGTGCCTGAAAACGGAGGCCTGGGAGGCCAGGAGCGCTACCGTCGTCGAGCTCCTCCGCGCTAGCGCCGAGCTCTACCGTCGTCTCCTCCTCGCCTGGCTACTCCACCGCCGTCTCCTCGCCCGGCTGGATCCCATCACCGAGACCTTTGTGATCGCTCGCTGGGCTCCCGCCACCGCATCCTCGCTCGGCATGAATGGCTCCTCACTAACATCGAGCGCCTCCTCTTTCTCACTCGCATACAGCCACTGAGCTCCTCCACCTAGTGCTGAGCTCCACCGCCTCCTCCTCCTCGACCGGCTACGACGCTGCCGCCTCCTCACCTGGCTAGATCCCATTGTTGAGACCTCCGTTGTTGCTCGCTGGGCTCCTGCCGCCATCTCTCACTAGGTTCCCACTGCCGCATCGGGCTCTTGATATGCTTTCTCCAGGCCTAAGTCTTCGACCAAACACCAAATCCTCAAGTCTGCCTGTTCAGGCAAAAATCATCAGAATACCAGGCTACCTGAAGCATCACTTTTTCTCAGGAATTCGTACAGCCCACAGGGCCTCGACCAGCTAGCCCAGTATAGTCCTGAATCCTGATTCAAGCCGTGAAGCTGTTTGGTATATGACCCAAAACCAATTCGGGCCTCGTTCTGCAATGGATCACCGATCCAAACCCATAATTGGAGCTAAATGGATTAGAGGTAAGGCCCAAGAAAGAAAAAGGAACAAAAGGAAGCTTCCGTCCGATCGAGCACCACCCCTCTGCCCTGCGCCCCTGCTACTGGTGATCGCCTCTCCTCGATCCGCCGCTGCCGACGGCCTCTCCTCCATGTGCTCTCATCCTGCGAGCTGCATCCTAAACATCTGGCTGCTTTGGAGGTACAACTACATTCTTGTGAGTTTTGAACTGTTCCTGCTTATGATGATGACGATGGAGAGATCCTCTGTTGTTTCAAGCTACATGTAAATTCTTCAGAAAGCCCGCGATGTTCCCTCCAGACTTTGCATTGTCTCTTCCAGAACTTGCAGCATTCGATATGTGCCAGAAAAGTTCCATATTGCTCAGGCCAGCTTGGCCTTGGGGATCGTAAGATCGATTTAAGCCATGCCTTATCAGGTAATATATGTTAATTTGGCTGAAACAGAGCTATGTGCCATGGTCACAAACAATGTCTGCCTTGTGCCTTGGGGATCCAGAAGATCAGTTTAAGCCATGCCTTATCAGGTAATATATGTTAATTTGGCTGAAACAGAGCTATGTGCCATGGTCACAAACAATGGCTGCCTTGTAGGTCCCTGCAAGGCATCAAAATCATACAAGCTGCAGTTGGATCAAGGCGAACAATGCTTGCACATTTGGAGAGGATGTATTTGCGGGGTTGCTAATCTTTGGGACAGCTGATGTTAACTACATTAGCAGTCCTAAGTTGGTGGAATCACTGAAGGGCATCTTTGTGGTGCAAGCCTCTATAGGAGGCTACTTCTATGCAGTTCTGTCCAGAGAGGGCCGGGATTATACTTTCTCTTGGGGCCGTGCTGAGAGGCTTGGTCATAGCTCAGATCTTACTGATGTTGAACCTCGTATACTTTCTGGACCACTTGAGGATGTTCTTGTGGCACAGATTGCTGCTGGCAATTGCTATCTCCTTATGTTGGTCTACCGGCCGACTAGAACGTAAGCACTTGCCACAATATCCAATAAGCATGTCCATTCACATAATTGAACAACCTTGCTTTGAAAGAATTCAGGTTCATGACATTTTTAGGAGGCAAGCATGGGAATGGCAGCAAGAAAAACGAGGGTATCCTTCAGTTGATTGTGTTAGAGATATATGTATAGTTTGTTATTCCCCATTGTTATGAGGGGTTCTTTGCATATTTGCCACCTGTCCTTTGTGTATATATACCGGCCCATTGGCCTCATATTGAATACAAGCGCTATTCATAACATGGTATCAGAGCCAAAACTAGGGTTTTGGCTTACCTAGGGTTCCGCGCGCCCGTGTGCCGCCGCCGTCGCCGACTCCCGGCCTCCGCCGTCGCCGGCCTCGGTGCCTCCCCCGCCTGGCCTCGGCGCCTCCCCTCCTACCCGGTCGCCTCTGCTGCCGTCGGTCCCGCCCGACTCCTCGCGCCGTCCAGCGCCGCCTACCAATGGGCACCGTTTCCCTCCCTCGCTGCCCGGTGATTTTTGATGGTGTTAATTACACCGACTTTGTGTCTCACATGCGCATTCACATGCGTGGTCTTCGTCTCTGGGGCGTCCTCTTTGGCGATGTCACCTGCCCGCCTTGCCCTATTCCTCCGACGGAGCCTACACCTGTTGCATTGCCCCGGCGGTGATAAGGCTGCTGCCGAGGCCGATGATAAAAAGCCTCGCCTACCAGAGGCTCGATTCCTACAAGGATTGTCGACCGTCTACACTCGGTGGTACGATGACGACGCCGGCCTGCTGCTGTCCTCTCATCGCGATGTCCGGCCTCGATTCTCTTCGAGGTTGTGGGACTCTCTTGGCTTTCGGATGTGGACTCATCTTCGTCGGCGCCACGAGCCCTCGGGTGATGCCCCTGCACTGTCCGTGGTCCGCCAGAGCACTCTCTGCGTGGTGATGCTATCGTTGACGCTTTCGCTCGAGTTCTGCATGCGGCGTCGGTTGGACTCACTTCGCACTGCGGCCGCCGCACTCGTCCGTGCTGCTGGATATCCGCGCCGACACTGGAGTTTCAGCGGGTTTACGAGTTCCTTACTCGCCTTCGCCCCGAGTTCGAGCAAAGGCGTGCCCAGCTCCTTGCACGCCACCTCGTGTCACTCTCCGGAGGCTCTTACCGAGATACGCGCGAGGAGACTCGCCCGAGTGGTGCTGGTCCGATGCCACTCCCCTCGTGCTCGCCGCTCGTCCGCTGCTACATTGCCTCCTCCGGCGGCCGCCACGGTGGTGGTGGCCGTCCTCGATCTGGAGGTGGCCGTCCTCACTGCTCCTCTGCGACAAGGATGGCACACCGAGTCCCGGTGCTACAAGAAGAAACGGCATCTTTCACGCCGTTCTTCTCATCGGCACTAGTGCTTCTACGACGACGTCGCCTCGACTTCTTCAGCAGCTTCTCTCACCGGCGAGAGATAGCCGGACTTCGACGCCTACTTGCCGCCTGGGTTCTCCTCGGCGAGTTCTGCAGTTCGCTCATCGACTCTTCGGCACCGAGAGACCACCTCCTACACGATCGGTACCTCCTGTGGATTCTTGATTCGGAGCATCCTTTCACATGACTCGATCCTTCCACTCTGTCTTCTATTACACCTCTTGATTCTCTGTCGGCGTTCTTACTGCTGATGGTACATCTCTTCTCGTCTCTCAGTCGAGGATCTCTTAGCAACTCCTCTTTTCATGTTCCTTCTATTGCTCATGTTCCTCGCCTTACCTTGCAGCTTCTTTCTGCTGGGCAGATTACTGACCTTGGTTATCGGGTTATTCTCGACTCTGACTCTTGTTGTGTTCGGGATCGCCACACGGAGCTCGGTTGGTTACGCCCTCGGCGCCGTGACTCACGGCGTCTCGGGAGCTTGGCGCTTCACCTTCCTTCCGCTGCCACCATCGGCGCCGGTCTCCGCTTCGCCACTTCGTCACCGGCTCTTTCCAGCAGTGGCATCACCGTCTTGGCCATCTGTGTGGATCTCGTCTGTCGTCCTTAGTTCGCCGTGGTCTTAAAGTGTCTCTCGGGAGACGTGTCTTTAGATTGTCAGGGCTGTAAGTTAGGTAAACAGATTCAGCTTCCTTATCCTCATAGTGAGACTGTGTCTCAGCGTCCTTTTGATCTTGTTCATTCAGATGTTTGGGGTCCGGCTCCCTTCGTTTCGAAAGGGGGTCATCGTTATTATATTATTTTTATAGATGATTTCTCTCGCCACACTTGGATATATTTCATGTCTTCTCGTAGTGAGGTCTTATCTATCTATAAACAATTTGCCACTATGATACACACACAGTTCTCCACTCCTATTCGTGTCTTTAGAGCTGATTCTGCTGGCGAGTACCTCTCTCGTCACCTGCGCAGCTTCCTTGCTGAGCAGGGCACTCTCGCTCAGTTCTCTTGTCCTGGTGCTCATGCTCAGAATGGTGTCGCTGAGCGCAAGCATCGTCACCTCCTTGAGACGGCTCGTGCTCTGATGATCGCTGCCTCTATTCCACCTCACTTTTGGGCCGAGGCTGTTTCCACTGCCACCTATCTCGTCAACATACAGCCCTCTTCTGCTCTTAAGGGTGCGATCCCTGTTGAGCGTCTCTGTGGTCTTCTTCCTGACTACTCTGCCCTTCATCTGTTTGGCTGCGTTTGCTACGTTCTCCTTGCCCCTCGAGAACGCACCAAACTGACCGCTCAGTCTGTTGAGTGTGTTTTTCTGGGATATAGCGCCGAGCACAAGGGCTATCGGTGCTGGGATCCTGTTGGTCGACGGATGCGGGTTTCTCGGGATGTGACTTTCGACGAGTCTCGTCCATTCTACCCACGCCCCGCCTCTCCTTGGCTTCCTCTGTGGAGCCTCTGTCTTTCTTGACTTTTCCAGATACACCTATATCTGTTTTGCCCTCGTCCACATGTTCCACTGAGTCTCCACATATTCCCCCTGTGGCCTCTTCACCGTTGTCGCCGCCTGTGTCATCTCCTACGACTCCGTAGGTTCCTTCCACTACAGTTCCTTCTCCCCTTATCGTCTACACTCGTCGACCTCGTATTGAGGACCTTCCAGATGAGCCTTCTTCTTCTGATGTTCCATCTTCTTCTGATGCTCCATCGTCCCCTGATGGGTCTTCTTCTCCTCGCTACGCTCTCCGCGATCGCCAGTCGATTCGGCCTCCTGCCCGTTTTCCTTTGCTGGCGCAGCTACTCGTGAGCTTTGTCTCCTACCGGGATGCTGTTACTCACCCTGAGTGGCAGCTTGCCATGGCCGAGGAGATTGCTGCCCTCGAGCGTACTGGTACTTGGGATCTTGTTCCTTTGCCATCTCATTCTCATCCCATCACATGTAAGTGGGTCTATAAGATTAAGACTCGCTCTGATGGCTCTCTTGAGCGCTATAAGGCGCGTCTTGTTGCTCGTGGCTTCCAGCAGGAGCATGGTGTTGACTATGACGAGACTTTTGCTCCTGTGGCCCACATGACCACTGTTCGCACTCTTCTTTCGGTGGCGTCTGCTCGCCACTGGTCTGTTTCTCAGCTTGATGTCAAGAATGCCTTTCTTAATGGCGAGTTGCGTGAGGAGGTCTACATGCATCCGCCACCTGGGTATTCTGTTCCTGAGGGCATGGTTTGTCGCCTTCGCCGCTCTCTCTATGGCCTTAAACAAGCCCCTCGTGCTTGGTTTGAGCGCTTCTCCTCTGTGGTCACTGCTGCTGGTTTTTCCGCTAGTGATCATGATCCTGCACTCTTTGTCCACACTTCGTCTCGTGGTCGGACTCTTCTTCTCCTGTATGTTGATGATATGATCATTACGGAGATGATTTCAGTACATTGCCTTTGTCAAGGCTCGTCTTAGTGAGCAGTTCCTTATGTCGGATCTTGGTCCTATTCATTACTTTCTTGGGATTGAGGTTACTTCCACTCCAGATGGTTTCTTTATGTCCCAAGAGAAATATATTCAGGATCTTCTTGATCGCGCCTCTCTCACTGATCAGCGTACTGTTGAGACTCCCATGGAGCTCAATGCTCACCTCCGACCCTCTGATGGCGAGCCTCTTTCTGATCCGACTCGCTATCGTCATCTTGTTGGGAGTCTTGTCTATCTTGCTGTTACTCGTCCGGATATCACTTATCCAGTTCATATTCTGAGTCAGTTTGTTTCAGCTCCCACTCAGGTTCACTACAGCCACCTTCTTCGAGTTCTGCGATACCTTCGTGGGACTATCTCTCGCCGTCTCTTCTTTCCACGTTCCAGTTCGTTACAGCTTCAGGCCTATTCGGATGCTACTTGGGCCAGCGATCCCTCTGATCGCCGGTCTATCTCTGCTTACTGTGTTTTTCTTGGTGGTTCTCTTATTGCCTGGAAGACGAAGAAACAGACTGCAGTGTCCCGTTCGAGTGCAGAGGCTGAGTTGCGAGCTATGGCTCTCTTGACAGCAGAGATTACTTGGCTACGGTGGTTACTTGAGGATTTTGGTGTTTCGTCACTACACACCCCTCTCTTTGTCGACGATGACAGGTGCTATCAGTATTGCTCGTGATCCTGTGAAGCATGAGCTCACCAAGCACATTGGTGTTGATGCTTCTTTCATGCGAACTTGCGTGCATGATCAGGTGATTACTCTTCAGTATGTGCCTTCGGAGCTTCAGATAGCGGATTTCTTCACGAAGGCCCAGACTCGAGCACAGCATAGCTTCTACCTCTCCAAACTCAGTGTTGTTGATCCACCATGAGTTTGAGGGGGGGTGTTAGAGATATATGTATAGTTTGTTATTCCCCATTGTTATGAGGGGTTCTTTGCATATTTGCCACCTGTCCTTTGTGTATATATACCGGCCCATTGGCCTCATATTGAATACAAGCGCTATTCATAACAGATTGCACATTTTCAGGCATTAAACATAAAGCCGATGTCAATTTTAGCTGGCACTTGGCATGCCGCCGTCCTGGGCTGCGATGGACGTGTATTTACCTGGGGATGGGGTACCAATAGCTGTTTGGGACATGGAGATGATGAAGAATGCATGACCCTCCCCACTGCAGTGGAACGCTCGAGCAATGTGAAGGCTGTGCTGTGCATGTTTCAGCCGACGAAGACACCACGCTTGAGCTGCTCTGGTTCTCTTTTATGCATGGTATTTGGGTTCTTGTTTGGATTATTGTTCCTTTTTGCGCAATAAAGATGGCACTTTTTGGAAATTTGGTTGATTACGTGCGTCCTTCTATGATTTCACTGTTGCATTGCGATTCTTGGCTTGTCAATTGCGTGCCTTGTTCCTTTTAAGTTGGGATTCTAGCTCTTAGCTATTGTGTTAGTAGGCTCCCCGAATCATTCAGTAAGAAAAAAAGGGTGGATCCATATGAACCATTGGGCCATTGGTTCCATTCCATCCGTATGAGATGTATGAGATGGATCAACCTGTTCATTCCGTATTCTGTTCTATATTATTTTCTTAAAATCGGAGTGAGATATAAATAATATCAAATACAAATATAGATAGTTCCGGTCATGAATACGGAACGAATATATGGCGAACCGAATACGGATTATCTCGGTCATAGATATTTAGTCGGATATATCGCAAAAACAAAAAGCATGTATGTTGTTCATATAAAGATCATTCAACCGTACTATATGAACAAAATGCAACTACATTAACTTCTTTGCATCACTGTCCACAGGGGCTAGTTAAAGAAGCAGCAACTCAGGCGGTTCAATATGCAAATTTTACCGATAGCAGTACAAAAGATGCTGTGGCAACAGGGATGCACCAGTTAAATTGGGAAAATACATCTTCGAAGGATCCAATAGAATATTCTGCCCATCCCAATGCTCATCTGCATCCAAGAACAACAGTACAACACTACCACTCCAATAGAAGCAGCAAGCTCTCGAACAAGAAATCAATGGACGGCGACCAAGATTAGGCTAAGAGCAAGTACAATAATGCTGATTAGGTCGCCTCTAACAAAATCCACGTCAATACAATCTTATGTGAAAGAGAGAGACAAGAGGAGAGAGAGGCAAGCTGCCCCTTATATAAGAGGTGACCTCTAGCACGTCATACGAGGAGAGAGAGACAAACTACCCCTCATGCAAGAGGTAACTGTAACACCCCCATTTTTGGGAGCGTTATGAATCCCTCGCAATTGCCCAGGACAGTTCAATTGCGAGTTACATACATTGAGTGCATAACATAGCCAACGCAGGCTCAAATACAAAAGTCGACTTTATTACAATAAAAGGCTTAAAGCCAAGTTTTACAGTAGGGCCAACGGCCTTCAGATATATTACAAAAAGAAACACCACAGGCAAACTTGAGCGAAGGACGACCCTAATCCCAAACTTCTTCCATGTCTTAGCATGTCACCTCTTCATTTTCATCTGGCTCCTCAGAGTTAACAGTTTCTGTTTATGTTTTTAAGCAAGTATGAGTACAACCACCGTACTCAGCAAGCCACACGGAGCTTAACATTAACTAAATGCATGGTATATCAAGTGAAGGGGTAAAAGGTTCATTATTTGTGTAGATGCAGTTTTCTTTAAGAAAACTTGAAAAGCAACTCCATTAAGTAAAGGGGTTTTCAAGCATGATTAATATTCAACATTACCAAATCATTCTCAATTCTACTTATGCCTTGCTGTTGGAATCACCCATTAAACACAGCTTCATTAACCGGAAGCACGGCGTATTCGAATACCATTTATTTCACTCTGCAGAGTTGCCCTGCTTTACCCACAAGATCTCCTAACTCCCCCGACAGAGTTAAGAAAACAGGGTTGTTCACTGCTCAATTCTTTATATAGCCTCCACCCAGTAGGTCCTTGATCCCCATAAACTCGGATGACCCCACGGATCACATCAATTTATAGCAGTCCTACTGTTGTATGGTTAACCCCCTCTCATACAATCTCACCCTCGACTCCCTCAGCCAGTTGTAGAGGTTCAATTGAACTTGAGCAGTTACTAAACAAGGTGTGATAAAATCAACACTTGTGGTTGGGCGAATTCTATGTTCTTTACTCAGCATAAGGGTCTAGTCCTTATAGTTTTCACTGAGGCATCAATCATTCACAAACCCATATTCAGTACCTTCCCGTACTGCCACCATCCCACTCCCATGCCTCCACCCTAGGATAAGGTCTTCGGATCTCCATCTGTGATCCTCGCTTACCCTAGATCCAGTTTTTCTAAATCACTACGCAAATATCCAAAAGCCTTAACAGTATAAACATTTGATGAATTCCAAACTACCATGTTTATATCATTATTATATATTAAATATTACTAGGTTTGTCAACATGAATATGGCCATCAAATTTAAACAGGGCTTTTCAAGTGGTAGGATACATCTATCATTTCATGTCATTCTAAACTAATTTCACATAAAATAATGACTTAAAATACCATAATGGAAATACTGTAAGATATATACATAGATCAAGGCACAGTAGGTTCAACATGATCGAGGTATGTGCAACTTGCCTTGCGAGTCTACGATTTCCACAAGTTCAAATTCTTCGGAAGACGGAGCTTGAACTGGGTCTTCTCCCTCCTGCTCCTGAGATAATCCGGCGTCGGAGGCTAGCACAAATGCAATAAAAATAACATTAATTCCATGCCCCAAAAGTCGAGCTAGGAATAAAAAAATAAAATAAAGAAACGAAATTCAAAAGAATGCAAACAAATTGAATTTTGGGCTTATAGGAAGGTCATATGTGGAAATGGGCTTTGGATATGGGTTATTGGGCTCGAGATGAATCTGGGGAGTATAAACATGTATTTTGGATTTTTGGGTCAGGTACTGTTCATCGGGTCCGGTCGGACACTGTTGCTCGGGCTCGGTCGGCTGGAACGGGTGCGAACGGGTGACTCGACTCAACCCAATCGGCGGGCGGCGCGGTCGGATGCGCGCGGGCACAGCCAGGCGCGGACGCGTGGCGCGAGTGGTGCGTCGGGTTGGCGCGGCGGGTGGCGCGGTCGGACGCAGCGCGAGTGCGGTCGAGCGTGCGGCGGCGGCGCGTCGGCGCGACCGGATGGCGCGGCCGGCGCGGCGCACGCGGTCGGACTTCGGCGGGCGTGTGGCGGGTGCGTCGGCGCGGCGGCGCGGTGCAGCTAAACGCGAGCGCGGCGGCTGGCTCGGTCGTCTTCTTCCCCATCCACCCGAGCACGCGCTGGGAGCAGAGGAGGGCGGCGGTGGTTGACGGCGGCGGCAGAGGGGGCTGCGACGGTGGTGGAGGACATGGACGGGTGCGGGGTAGGGAGGGGGTCCCATTTTGGGTGGCGGCCGGACCGGCGGAGGCGGCAATCGCCGGCGGTAAGACCTTTCACTTTTGCGGCTATTTGTGGGATTGCGGGTTCATGGGCACTTTTAGGGTAATTTGGCCGGTGCTAGAGTATCAGTGGGACATGGGGAGGTTAGTGGAGGTGGCAGCTTGGGCTAGGAAGGCTGGAGTTAAGCTGGCCACGGGGAGGTGGGTGCGGCGGTGAGGTGTTCACGGTGCCGGGGAAGAGGGAGCTTCTGGAGGCTATGGCGGCGGTTGGGTAAGGTTTCTAGAGGCTCAAGGACACTACCGGTGGAAGGAATTGGAGGATAGAGGAGTGGAGAACCAACATTGCGCTAGGGCTTACGCTTCGGAGTTTTTGGAATTGTCGGCAATGGAGGTGGGTAGGGGAGGCTTTGGGGCCTCGGGCGGGTGGTGGAGGATGATACTCGGCTTTGAGGAGAAGCTTGGCCGCTTAAATATTGGCTTGGAGGCGGTTCGGCCCCAAGCTCATCCACTGCGGCGGCGTTGCGTGGCGATGGGTGGCGATGCCACGCCTTTGGCCGGCGCAGGGGCACCAGAGGGGGCAGAGGAGAGGTGGAAAGATGCTTGTCCGCGCGGAGGAGGTGGCGTCGGCAGTTGGCGCGGGATGGCGGTGGCGCGCGCGCATGGGGCGGGCGGCGGCAAAGGCTGCGGCGGCGGGGTGGCGTGGCATGCCACGGGGCCGGGCAGGGGTGAGGTGGCCGCTCCTTTGAGCGCGTTTGGCGGGAGATGACGCGGGCAGAGTGATCACGCAGGGGGTGTGAGCGACGGCGGGCTGAGGTGGCGGCGGCAAAAGAGGGAGGCGGCGGTGGATACTTTTGAGTGTATACAGTGTATACACTTCCTCCTCCCAATCTTGTAACAATGGCAATGAATCGGGGCAGCTGGGCATGGAGATTGGTGGAGGATAGGATGAGGATTTGGGGAAACAAACCAAAAACGAAAATTGAGCTCAAATGCAAATTTTGACTCTTTTGCTAATTTCAGATTTGTTTCAACCTACCCCCCTTAAAAAGGATCTCGACCTCGAGATCAACTCGGGCCAAGGAGTAGGTTGGGAAACTCTCGCTGTAAATCTGACTCCTTCTCCCATGTTGCCTCATCCGCTGTATGATTTCTCCATTGAACTTTATGAAATCTGATATTTTTATTTCTTAACTGCCTCTCTATAGTTTCCAAGATCTGTATAGGTTCCTCTTCATATGACAGATCGTCTTGTAGATCTACATCATCAACTGTTATCTGATCTGTTGGCTGACGAAGACATTTGCGTAAATGAGATACATGAAATACGTTGTGCACCCTGGCCAGATTTGGTGTTAACTGTAATTTATAGGCCACTTCCCCTATTCTCTTAATAATCTCGAATGGGCCAATATATCTCGGGGCTAACTTCCCTTTAACTTGAAATCTTTTTACTGCTTTGAACGGTGTGACCTTGAGGTATACCCAATCTCCGATTTCAAAGCTTAAGTCTTTTCGACGGTTATCAGCATAACTCTTTTGTCGACTCTGGGCTATTTTCATTTTGTCACGGACAATTCGAACATGAGCTTCTGCGTCTTGGGCAATTTGTGGTCCTAAGTACTGTCGTTCTCCAGTTTCAGTCCAGTTCAATGGTGTTCTACACTCTCTGCCATACAGAGCTTCAAATGGTGCCATCTTAATACTGGCCTGGTAACTATTGTTATATGAAAACTCCGCAAACGGTAAACACATATCCCACGCTGCTCTGTAGACCAATGCACATGCTCGAAGCATATCTTCTAATATTTGGTTCACTCGCTCTGTTTGTCCCCCGGTTTGTGGGTGATATGCAGTACTGAATGCTAAATCTGTTCCCATGGCTTCATGTAGTTTCTCCCAAAAGGTAGACGTGAACTGTGCTCCTTTGTCAGATATTATTCTTTTTGGAACTCCATGTAATACCACAATCTTTGTTAAGTACAGCTCTGCCAGTTTGTTTTTACCATAGGTTTGCTTGATCGGTATGAAGTGTGCTACTTTGGTTAATCGATCTACGATTACCCAAATAGCATCATATCCGTCTCGACTCTTTGGGAACCCTGTAATAAAGTCCATACTGATGTCGTCCCACTTCCATTCTGGGATTGGTAAAGGGTTTAACAATCTCCGAGGGTTTCCGATGATCTATCTTTATCTTCTGACAGGTATCACAACGTGCAATATATTCTGTTATCTCTCTCTTCATATTGCTCCACCAATACCTCTTTTTCAGGTCTTGAAACATCTTCATACCTCCTGGATGAATAGAGAGTTGAGATGAATGTGCTTCTTGTAATATCAAATCTTTCAGATCCTTGTCATCAGGTATACAATAACGATCTCTGAATTTCAAGATTCCCTGATCATCTTTAACAAATTCAGTCGAGTTTGTTTCTTGACTTCTCTTTATGAGCTGTTGTGTTTCTTCATCTCTTTCTTGGGCTGATTTGACCTGATCCGTTAAAGTTTGTTGAATTTCTAATACTGTTATCTGGCCTTGCTCAACATCATTCAGGTTCATCCGTTGCATTTCCTCACGTAACGGGTTAGAGCACTCCATAATTGATGCTATATTATGATATTTCTTTCGACTTAAAGCATCTGCAACGACGTTTGTCTTTCCTGGGTGACATTGGAGATCCAGATCAAAATCTTTAATTAACTCTAACCATATTTGTTGTCATAGATTCAGATCTGGCTGAGTGAATATATATACTCCAAACTCTTGTGGTCAGAAAAGATCTCACGATGATTTCCCAATAGATAGTGTCTCCATATCTTTAACGCATGTACTACGGTTGCCAATTCCAAATCATGTGTTGAATAATTCATCTCGTGTGGTTGTAGCTGTCTTGAAGCATACGCCACTACTTTCCCTTCATGCATTAATACACAGCCTAGTCCTTGTTTTGAGGCATCACAATAGATTTTAAATTCTTTCTCAGGGTTAGGAAGTATAAGCACTGGGGCTGAGGTTAATTTCGTTTTCAATTCCTGAAAACTCTCTTCACATTTACTCGTCCATACAAACGGACTATCTTTCTTAAGTAGCTGGGTGAGGGGTCTTCTTATCTTCGAGAATCCTTCAATGAAACGACGATAATATCCAGCCAAACCAAGGAAACTTCGGACTTCTGTTACAGTGGTTGGCTGTTTCCATTCCATTACTGCTTTCACTTTCTCAGGGTCTACTTTTACTCCTTCTTCTGTGATAATGTGTCCAAGAAAAGCTACTTCTTTCATCCAAAACTCACATTTAGAGAACTTGGCGTATAACCGATGTTCTCTTAGCTTACTCAAAGCAATGTGTAGATGTTGTCGATGTTCTTCTTCTGTCTTGAAATATATTAATATGTCATCAATGAATACTATCACAAAATGGTCCAACTGCTCCATATATACCATATTCATCAAGTTCATAAAATATGCAGGTGCATTTGTCAAGCCAAATGGTACTACTGTGAACTCAAATAATCCGTATCTTGTGGTAAAAGCAGTCTTTTCGCGATCTTGCTCTCGAATCTTAAGCTGGTGATATCCCGATCTTAGATCAATTTTTGAGAATACCTTGGCTCCCTTGAGCTGATCAAATAAGTCATCTATTCTTGGCAGAGGATATTTATTCTTGATAGTCACTGCATTCAATCCTCGATAATCCACACACATTCTCAGACTTCCATCCTTTTTCTTCGCGAATAGTACTGGGGCTGACCAAGGAGATACACTAGGTTGTATAAATTCTTTTTCCATTAATTCATCCATCTGCTTCTTAAGTTCCTTTAACTCTTGGGCTGACATACGATATTGTCGCTTTGTGATAGGTTTAGTCCCTGGTATCAACTCAATAGCAAGTTCTATGGGTCTATCCGGTGGCTTTCCAGGTAGCTCTTTTGGAAAAACATCTGGATAATCCCGAATTATAGATATTTGGGATACTCCCTCTTCTACCATTATACTCTGGATACTCGTCTTCATTTTCTCCATTAGCACTGGATCTGTCTTCACCAATATCTTTTGTCCTTCTGGACTTACCATGGTTACTAGCTTCTTTTCACAACTCACATTGGCTTTATACTTAGTTAACCAATCCATTCCTAATATAACATCCAATCCCTTCATCTCCAGTAAGAGCAAGTCTGTCTTAAATTTGACTCCTTGAATTTCTAAATCTAGGTCTTTGTATTGTCAGGGGCATATATGGCCAATGTATTAAATTGATGCAGATATTCTGTGATAGTTCACCCTCCTTGTTTTAATGCAAGAAATCCCCAATGTTTAGCTTCGATGACCCCTGTGGGTACATGGGCTTGACGAAACGAGTCTTCAAATTCCTTCCGGGTGATTTCTCGATCCTTACTCATAGTCTGGTAGTTCATCTACCATGCTGCAGCTGGGTCTTGTAGCTGATGGGAGACATATAATACCTTTCTTTATCATTGCATTGTATGGTATTCAACTTCCTTTCTGCATCTTTGAACCAGTCCTCGGTTATCATCGAGTCAGGTGATAAAGAGAAGACTGGAAGTCTAGTCTTTTGAAAATCTGTCCACTTTGACTGCACTGGCATCCCTTGTTGATTATTTCCTCCGTTTCTTAGGGAAATTTGTTCTAACAGTCTGGAATGTTGATCCATCATGCGAGATTGATTTAGTTCTGCTTGACATCTATTTTCTTTCATCTTGGCCAAAATATTTGCTAAGCTGAATTGAGGTACTTCCTTTGATGAGGGCTATCCTGCCCTTGTGATCCTTCTCCACTTTGCGACATCTTGACTGTCTTAATGAGATTAGGAGCACAGATTTGCAGCGAGTTTTTACGAAATCAGAAAGATAAGTAAGAATTTAGACTTTAAGATGAGATCAGAACGAAAGAGGTAAAGATTCCAGAGTGAAATGAGATAGTTAGAATTTGAAACGAAAGATTAGAGATATTATTAACAAACAAATTATTAGTTAAAACAAAGTAGTCTTTATTCATCCATTATACAAGCTGGGTACATACCATTCATACAAGGTATATATCTCAACTTGTTTTACACAGCCAAGAAGATATTATTACAAAAGGGTTCAACTACACTAACGTACACTACACTTTCTTTTCTCTCTCTCTCTCTATATTTTTTTTACCTAGTCAATTTGAATTTAGACAAGAGTAAATATAAATAGTCTTAGAAAACAAAATTTAGCATTAAAATAAGATTGATAGATAAGGTAGACAGGAAAGAGATTATACAGGAGTAATATTGATATTTTATGTAACTCGTTTTTATAGGTAAAGTAGTTTTAACAAATACACTTAATGCACTTAGGGTCATCCTACGGTCAAGCAAGCGCGCTCTGATACCACTCTGTAACACCCCCATTTTTGGGAGCGTTATGAATCCCTCGCAATTGCCTAGGACAGTTCAATTGCGAGTTACATCCATTGAGTGCATAACATAGCCAACGCAGGCTCAAATACAAAAGTCGACTTTATTACAATAAAAGGCTTAAAGCCAAGTTTCTGAGAGGGCCAATGGCCTTCAGATATATTACAAAAAGAAACACCACAGGCAAACTTGAGCGAAGGACGACCCTAATCCCAAACTTCTTACATGTCTTAGCATGTCACCTCTTCATTTTCATCTGGCTCCTCAGAGTTAACAGTTTCTGTTTATGTTTTTAAGCAAGTATGAGTACAACCACCGTACTCAGCAAGCCACACGGAGCTTAACATTAACTAAATGCATGGTATATCAAGTGAAGGGGTAAAAGGTTCATTATTTGTGTAGATGCAGTTTTATTTAAGAAAACTTGAAAAGCAACTCCATTAAGTAAAGGGGTTTTCAAGCATGATTAATATTCAACATTACCAAATCATTCTCAATTCTACTTATGCCTTGCTGTTGGAATCACCCATTAAACACAGCTTCATTAACCGGAAGCACGGCGTATTCGAATACCATTTATTTCACTCTACAGAGTTGCCCTGCTTTACCCACAAGATCTCCTAACTCCCGCGACAGAGTTAAGAAAACAGGGTTGTTCACTGCTCAATTCTTTATATAGCCTCCACCCAGTAGGTCCTTGATCCCCATAAACTCGGATGACCCCACGGATCACATCAATTTATAGCAGTCCTACTGTTGTATGGTTAACCCCCTCTCATACAATCTCACCCTCGACTCCCTCAGCCAGTTGTAGAGGTTCAATTGAACTTGAGCAGTTACTAAACAAGGTGTGATAAAATCAACACTTGTGGTTGGGCGAATTCTATGTTCTTTACTCAGCATAAGGGTCTAGTCCTTATAGTTTTCACTGAGGCATCAATCATTCACAAACCCATATTCAGTACCTTCCCGTACTGCCACCATCCCACTCCCATGCCTCCACCCTAGGATAAGGTCTTCGGATCTCCATCTGTGATCCTCGCTTACCCTAGATCCAGTTTTTCTAAATCACTACGCAAATATCCAAAAGCCTTAACAGTATAAACATTTGATGAATTCCAAACTACCATGTTTATATCATTATTATATATTAAATATTACTAGGTTTGTCAACATGAATATGGCCATCAAATTTAAACGGGGCTTTTCAAGTGGTAGGATACATCTATCATTTCATGTCATTCTAAACTAATTTCACATAAAATAATGACTTAAAATACCATAATGGAAATACTGTAAGATATATACATAGATCAAGGCACAGTAGGTTCAACATGATCGAGGTATGTGCAACTTGCCTTGCGAGTCTACGATTTCCACAAGTTCAAATTCTTCGGAAGACGGAGCTTGAACTGGGTCTTCTCCCTCCTGCTCCTGAGATAATCCGGCGTCGGAGGCTAGCGCAAATGCAATAAAAATAACATTAATTCCATGCCCCAAAAGTCGAGCTAGGAATAAAAAAATAAAATAAAGAAATGAAATTCAAAAGAATGCAAACAAATTGAAATTTGGGCTTATAGGAAGGTCATATGTGGAAATGGGCTTTGGATATGGGTTATTGGGCTCGAGATGAATCTGGGGAGTATAAACATGTATTTTGGATTTTTGGGTCAGGTACTGTTCATCGGGTCCGGTCGGACACTGTTGCTCGGGCTCGGTCGGCTGGAACGGGTGCGAACGGGCGACTCGACTCAACCCAATCGGCAGGCGGCGCGGTCGGATGCGCGTGGCGCAGCAGCGCGCGCGACGCGTGGCGCGAGTGGTGCGTCGGGTTCGGCGCCGCGGGTGGCGCGATCGGGCGTCGCGGCAGCCTTGGTCGGCGCGACCGGATGGCGCAGCCGGCGCGGCGCGCGGTCGGACTTCGAGCGGCGCGGCGGCGGTGCAGCTAGACGCGGGCGCGGGCGGCTGGCTCGGTCGTCTTCTTCCCCATCCACCCGAGCACGCGCTGGGAACAGAGGAGGGCGGCGGTGGTTGATGGCGGCGGCAGAGGGGGCTGCGGCAGTGGTGGAGGACATGGACGGGTGCGGGGTAGGGAGGGGGTCCCATTTTGGGTGGCGGCCAGACCGGCGGAGGCGGCAATCGCCGGCGGTAAGACCTTTCTCTTTTGCGGCTATTTGTGGGATTGCGGGTTCATGGGCACTTTTAGGGTAATTTGGCCGGTGCTAGAGTATCAGTGGGACATGGGGAGGTTAGTGGAGGTGGCAGCTTGGGCTAGGAAGGCCGGAGTTAAGCTGGCCACGGGGAGGTGGGTGCGGCGGTGAGGTGTTCACGGTGCCGGGGAAGAGGGAGCTTCTGGAGGCTATGGCGGCGGTTGGTAAGGTTTCTAGAGGCTCAAGGACACTACCGGTGGAAGGAATTGGAGGATAGAGGAGTGGAGAACCAACATTGCGCTAGGGCTTACGCTTCGGAGTTTTTGGAATTGTCGGCAATGGAGGTGGGTAGGGGAGGCTTTGGGGCCTCGGGCGGGTGGTGGAGGATGATACTCGGCTTTGAGGAGAAGCTTGGCCGCTTAAATATTGGCTTGAGGCAGTTCGGCCCCAAGCTCATCCATCTTGCGGCGTTGCGTGGCGATGGGTGGCGATGCCACGCCTTTGGCAGCGAGGGGCACGAGAGGGGCAGAGGAGAGGTGGAAAGATGCTTGTCCGCGCGGAGGAGGTGGCGTCGGCGATTGGCGCGGGATGGCGATGGCGCGCGCGCATGGGGCGGCGGCGGCAAAGGCTGCGGCGCGGGTGGCGTGGCATGCCACGGGGCGGGCAGGTGAGGTGGCGCTCCTTTGGCGCGTTTGGCGGGAGATGACGCGGGCGGAGTGATCACGCAGGGGGTGTGAGCGACGGCGGGCTGAGGTGGCGGCGGCAAAAGAGGGAGGCGGCGGTGGATACTTTTGAGCGTATACAGTGTATACACTTCCTCCTCCCAATCTGGTAACAATGGCAATGAATCGGGGCAGCTGGGCATGGAGATTGGTGGAGGATAGGATGAGGATTTGGGGAAACAAACCAAAAACGAAAATTGAGCTCAAATGCAAATTTTGACTCTTTTGCTAATTTCAGATTTGTTTCAGTAACTCCTGATATATTTATGCAAGTATTAAATGTTTGAGTGCTTTAGTAGAGATAACCTCTACTCAACTTATTGTATTAGCTACCTCCACATGAGTCACGTGTACTCTTTTTGCTTATGTGGCTAGTCCTAGATGTGGCAGCCACCTCTTCTATTGTACTTGCTCTGACGCGACCACAAGTGGAGACCTGGGCAGCGGGCTCGACGGCGAACTCGGCAACCTCGACATGCTCGGCGGCGACACGGAGAAATATCGGGCGCAGAACGCCCCGCCAGCGTGGGTGCCCATCGTGTTCGCGGGAAGGAGGACATAGACACCCTCCTCAATGAGAGGATGAAGGGCAAGAACAAGATGGACTAGAAGGTCAACAAGCTTCTTCTCTTCTCACCAGACCTGACAAAAAAGATAACCACCAAAACTGGTTCTACTTCTACTAGATTTGTTGCAGTTTCACCTGAATCGGAATGCCAGTGTTTCATCCGGATCTTACCCTTTTGCACGGATTGGAACAGAAAATCGAGAATGAATCTTGTTAACAAATTACCGAGATTTCGCCAAAATTTCTGAGATTTCTGAACACATTTGAATTTTTCTAAAATGGTGGAAGGTGGCTGACCCCAAGAAGAACGCCCCGTAGGCACGCTTCAAGACAAGCAACAGTCCAATCTCTAGATAGCTGTATACCAGTGGCGTAGATCCAGAATTTTTAGAATAGGTGATCAGACTTCGGAGTTAAGTTGTCGAATACGTCGATACCGTAACGCACCGTTACCCCAAAAACACTGATACAACAATACGTGTATATAGATATAATAAAAATAGATAAATTATATAAATTAATAATTTCTTACGAGGAAATGGACGACCTAAGGCGAGCATAATGACATGAATTAAACAATAAATTATAGCTATTAATGATAATTGTATACCTTATTGATCCTGTCTTTTTGTGCTCTTTTTCCTGTTAGCAAGAACTGTCTATCTAAGATAAAATTGTATGTTTCTTCCATGGAGCGAAGCATAGCAAAAATTAGCATGTAAACAAATGCAATAAGGATCTAACTAACTACTCATTGCCTAAGGCAAATATTGTATTTTTATATAGCATCTATTAGATAAAACAAAGAAAGCAAATGCTACGCTCCAGAAAGAATCGGAGCCAGAATAGAGCAGAGTAGAGCAAAGCAGAGCAAGAAAGAAAATAAATGGAGTGGAGCAGAGCATACTAAAGAAAATAAATGGAGTGGAGCAGAGCACACCAAAGAAAATAAATGGAGTGGAGCAGAGCACACCTAGATCTGGAGAGAGGACAATGACGATAAGTTGGATGTGCTGCGCGCTTCCTCCCGCCTACTGCGCTACTCCCTTTCCGCCGCCCACTCCCTACCACTATGTTCGCTTACCATCGTCCGCTTGCCCGCGACACTTCTCTGCTCACCCGTGCTGCTACAAACTCACCTTGCACCCACGCCGCCTCACGCATGATTGCCGTCACATCATGGCGCCATGTCCACCGGCCGTCGCTCACCTAAGCAATCTATATCCATCGGTCGTCACTTGCTTCCGCAGCCTGCACCTCCGCCCGCTCGCCACTCGAAGGCCGGAGTCGCCTCCCACACAGACAGCGAACAAGGTTAGTGTTTTGTTGGTATCTTTACCTCTTTGGGCCTATACGAGGAGGGCTGAGGTGGGAAGAAAAATGGGTCTAATTTGTTACATGGGATGCACACGAGATACGGGGAGTGCAGGCTAAATTTATTTGTAGACATAAAAATATAGTTTTAACCTAACTAGCAGTATATACATCGAATAGATCTATTATATATCTGATATTTTGTAAAAAAATTTTTTGATGTTCAGCTAAACACCCTTGACCTCTATAAGTTCCGCCCATGCTGTATACAACTTCAGCGTAAAACCAAAACAAAAACGAGCCCACGCACGTTACGTCCGAAAAGGCTACAGCTTACTCCCTGATTGCACATTGTCTTATCCACTCAATTAGCACATGTGATTAGCAATCTGTTCTATTTTAATTTGTTATTGCCGTGCGTAGCTGGCTTGGCTAGTGCCGGGCCGCCAGGTCGAGGTCGTCGGAGTTTTTTTTTTCTTTTCCGTATCATTTTCCGTAAGACTAGACTAAATAGTCACGAAGATATCATTGATCAAAGTTAAAATAGTTTGATATGTGACTGTAGGGAGTAGTCCACATCTCCTCTAATCAACTCCACTACTAATTAACAATTAATTAATAGTGGTGTTTGAAAGATGATAAACTCCAGAGGAGCTCAATGTCTACATTGACATTCGTCAGTCTTTACCCCAATCAAGCAAAAATTCCTTTGTTGACAAAAGCAATGTGAAGAGATTGTCACTACTACAGAAAGCCTCATAGGAGACGCCTCATCACAGACGGTTTTGTGAAACCGTCTCTGATGAACACTATTACAGACGGTTGTAATTAGGAGGCCGTCTGTGGTATTTGTGGCGGGAAAATGGATTATCACAGGCGGTTATTACCTAAGTATCACAGACGGTCTGTATTAAAAACCGTCTGTGATAATCCCAGATTATCACAGACGGTTTTTAATAAAAAAACCGTCTGTGATAAGCTAGTTATCACAGACGGTTTATTATTAAAAACCGTCTGTGATAATTCACAGACGGTTTTTAGTTAAAAACCGTCTGTGATAATGGCTAAGGCATTTATTGCGCTGCTCAGACCGCATCTGTCTTCATTTCGATCCACAATCTAGCTGGTTGCTTTACTCTTTCGCTCTGGAGGCAAGCTTGGCGATTTCAGGCCACTTAATTTGGTGGGAGGAGGCAGATATTGAGCTTTGAAGCTACTTATATTTTCCCGGTTGCTCTAGATATGGTTAGTAATGAATTTCATTTTTTCTTTGCATGCATTACAAATTTGCTCTAGATTTGGTTAGTAATGAATTTCATGCTCTAGATATAAGTAATTGGTGAGTGTTATTAATTGAAGATAGTTTGCAATAATAGTTGTTGTGTTTATAATATGAATTGAGCTAGCAAATTAATAAGCCTCAATATAATACATGTGGCCGATATATATGTAGTAATAATTAGTTAATTTAATTTGTAATACTAAGTTGTTATATATGTACGTAACGTAGGACCGAAGCTGGATGTATGCCGCTAGCCGTGTGAGTGAAGAGTACATTAATGGCGTGTCTGATTTTACAAGAGCTGCCGAGGAGGATATGTTGAATAAGGGGGTGGAATATATGTACTGTCCATGCACTGACTGCGAGAATTTAAAGATGTTTAAGAACCGAGGGCAAATTGAAGCGCACTTGATTCGGAGGGGTTTCAAAAAGGGTTATACGTGTTGGACCAGTCATGGCGAAGTCAACGATCATATGCCGGCGGATGATATTGCCGGTGAAGTTAATGAAATGCCGCGGATGACATCGCGGTGAAGTGAATGAAATGCCGCGGACGACATCGCGGTGAAGTGAATGATATCTTTGCGGATGATGTCGATTGTTGTGCGAATTCAGATAGGTTGCACGACGACAATCTGGATCAGATGCTTCGCGATGTAGAAGAGAACTATGATGAGAGAGAGTATGTTAAATTCCGGGGCTTGATGGAGGACTCGGAGAAACCTTTGTTCACGTGCTGCAGGTCAAAGTACACGCGGTTGTCGGCCGTGCTTGAACTGTTGAAATTGAAGGCAAGCAACGGTTGGTCCGACAAGAGTTTCACAGCACTGCTAGGTCTTTTAGCCGACATGCTTCCGGAGGGAAATGAGTTGCCTAAAACCACGTATAAAGCCAAGAAGGTTCTTTGTCCATTGGGAATGGAAATAGAAAGAATGCATGCATGTCCGAACGACTGTATCCTCTACCGTAAAGAGTATGCAGACATGCATGTATGTCCGGTGTGCAACGCATCCCGATACAAACGTAACAATCAATCAGATGACAGCGAGGGAACAGAGGCGAAGAAAGGACCGCCTGCTAAGGTGGCATGGTATTTTCCTATAATTCCCCGTTTGAAAAGGTTTTTTGCAAATCCAAAGGAGGCAAAACTACTGCGTTGGCACTCGGAGGAGCGGAAGAAGGATGGAATGCTAAGACACCTTGCGGATTACGCCGGTGGAGAAACATCGATAGGAGTTTTGCAGACTTGATGCAGAACCAAGGAATATTAGGTTTGGACTGATGCAGATGGAATGAATCCTTTCGATAGCATGAGCAGAGACATAGCACATGGCCCGTGACTCTGCATGTATAACCTTCCTCCTTGGTTGTGTATGAAGCGAAAGTATATCTTGTTGTCGATACTTATCCAAGGGCCAAGCAACCTGGGAATGATATCGATGTGTACCTAGCACCATTGGTGGAAGATCTAAAAATCTTGTGGAGCGAAGGGTGCAGGTATGGGATGCATACAAACGAGAGAACTTCACTTTGCGCACCTTATTGTTCTGCACCATAAATGATTATCCTGCCCTTGGTAACCTATCGGGATAGAGTACTAAAGGTGCGAAAGCTTGTACCCACTGTTTAGATGGTACTGAGAGTGTGTGGCTGAGACACTCACGCAAAACTGTCTACATGCGTCACCGCCGGTTCCTTCGGAGGGCTCACCCATACCGCAAGATGAAGAAACAATTTGATGGAGAGAAGGAAGACGGTTCAGCTCCAAGGCATTTAAGGGGAAACGAGGTTTATGATATGGTTAAGGATTTAGATGTTATCCTCGGAAAGGGACGTAAATTGAGGGCTCATGAGAAGAACACTAGCTGGAAGAAGAGATCAATATTTTGGGACTTACCTTATTGGAGTTGATTCAGGATTTAGATGTTACCTGCCTTTGGATTGTTTTTAGATGCGTGCAAGTGCAATGATATAAACATCGATTTGGAAAGGAAATCATATATATATATATATATATATATATATATATATATATATATATATATATATATATATATATATATATATATATATATATAAAATAGTAAGCCTTTTTCTACTTCTAGGTGTAGTTACCCTCTATGCCATATCTCGTAAAGTAGGGAGTACCTAACGCAACGAAAGGTATATACATATATTATAAGTATATAAGACCATCTAAATGGTATGTATACTTTTGGCCTAACTTGTGACAATAACTTCACTTGTAATAGACCATATCTAGTTGGGAAAGTAACTGATGTTAGGCCTAACTAGTGACAATAACATCATATTTGTCTGATGGTAACTTTCACATTACAATACTACATAAAATTACTGCCGAATCATCACTCATGCACTAGGGAAGCCAGGAAGCAGGACATGTGCGTAGCGTGTGTGCAGGCACTGAATACACACACACACACACATGTATATATATATACACACACACACACACACATACATACATGCATGCATACATACATATACATACATACATATACATGCATACATATACATATACATACGCACTGTGATGATTTAGCAATAACTTCATTCAAATCCAATAGTAACTTATATATACATATAAATATATATATACACATACATACATATACATATATATATATATATATATATATATATATATATATATATATATATATATGTATGTATGTATATATATAGATGGGAGATGGGTCGTGCTTTTCCTGGCTAGCCCAAAGCACGACATGACCCAAGCACGACCTGGCCCGACACATGGTGGGTCGTGTTGGCACAGCATGAATGGCGTGCCGGGCTGGGCCTGGAAAGTCGACACAATGGGTGGCACGGAACGGCCGGTGTGGCGTGCCATGCTCGGGCTGGCCCGGCCTAGCGAGCACGGCCAACATGCCAATGCTGGCGGCCGCCTCGGCCTCGCCTCCCACCTCACGTCATCCCCAATTCCCCACAACACAACATAAGCCATCATAGCTCCAATTCACCGCAACACAAGCCATCACATTTGCAGAGTAGACAGAGAGGGGGTAGAGGGGGAAGGACCAAAGGAGTATACTTGAACCAAAGGACCTTGATGTTGTCACGGGTGAGGCGGAGGTCAGATTGCTGAAGGGTGTTCTGCAGGTCATCCTCGCTATCATCGACGGCTTTCCCACTGGCTGCCGGCTTGACCTCCACCCACCCCAGAGCCCGGACGACGGCGACGACCTCCCCCCACCCCTAGAGACGAGGAGGGCGATGATGCGGAGGGGGTCGTCGAGGGAGGAGGGAGGTGGTCAGGGGAGTTTAGGGGAGAAGGGAGGTGGCCGGGGGAGGAGGGGGTCGTTGGGGGAGAAGGGAGGCAGTCGGGGGAGGAGGGGTCGCCGGGGGAGGAGGGACGCAGCCGGGAGAGGAGGGAGGCAACCAGGGGGGTTCGGGGAAGAGGGAGGCGGTCAGGGGGTCGGGAAGGAGGGAGGCATCCAGGGGAGGTCAGGGGAGGAGGGAGGTGACCAGGGGAGGAGGGATGCGGCGGGGGGTCGAGGGATTAGGGAGGTGACCGAGGGGGTCGGTGGAGGTAGGAGGCGGCCGGGGGGTCGAGGGAGGAGGGAGGCAACGGGGGGGTCGGGGGAGGTGGGAGGCAATCGAGGGGGTCAAGGGAGGAGGGAGGTGGCTAGGGGAGCTCGGGAGTCAGGTCATCGGGGCCTTGGGGGAGGAATGAGGAAGTGAGGAGGGAGGCGGCCGGGCGTTGCTTTTGAGGTGGGGACCATGGGGTGGGGGAGGCCGGGAGGAGTAGAGGTAGTTAGGAAGAGCTGATCGTGTGACTATCTGAGCGATAGATGATTGAGACAATGGTCAGGAATAAGTAACATTCAGATTTCAGAAGAAGCAACGTTCCGAAGCAGTGGCTCTCATTTCTTCAGACTCACTCTTCTATAAATTCACTTCGTTCTCATTTCTTCATGAGCTATCCAATCTCTCATTTCTTCAGCATCCCTCTACACTCCCTATTTCTTTAACATCCCTCTACACTTCCCAAGTCCCCATTTCTTCAACATCACTCTACACTCCCCATTTATTCATCATCTATCCATCTAATATGCTACCAAGGAGTCGAAGCACCAAAGAGCTCCCAAGCGCTATGCAGAGGAATCATAGCACAAAAAGAGCAGTAGGACGCCTTAGTGTAAGCTCCTGTTGTTGCCTTGGCTTTGATTATTCGGAAGCTTTCACACATGTCAAAGAGGAGCTTTTTCATGTTTTCTGTATGTATCATGATAAGTTTGGCAGCAGCGGAAGATCGGAGGCCTCATAGCAGACACAACAAGGAAAGACAAGCTTAATATCACACTTATGGAAGAAGCTGAAGGGCAAGTCTACTTGTTTGTCCTCTCGGTCTCAGGCAGCCTCCAAGTGGAATTTTGTCTTGAAGTTGAACCACTACTTGGAGTATGATTTTGCAAATATTGATCCTGATCTTACTGGTGGAGACAAGATAGACTTGCTTGAGTGGTGGAAGAACAACAAGTGGATATTTCCTGTGCTATCACATTTCGTACAGGATGTTCTCCTGGTGTCAGCATCCACTGTCTCTTCAGAAGTGACGTTCAACACGGTAGGGAGAATAATCAAAGAAAGGAAATCATCCTTTATGCCCAGGATGGTGGAGGTAATCACATGCGCCAAAGACTAGGAATTAGCTAAAGAGCGGCAACAGCATCAACTAGAGGATCCTAAAATCGTGCAGGCACATGCTAACCTCGAACATATGAACGACCTAGACATTGATGATTACATACTATGTACGCATGTTATAGTTAGTATGTACATATATTGTTACTGTATTTTTTCCTTACTCATGGAACCCCACTCTAGGGTGTAAGTTGTTTTAACGAGATATTAACATTGTATTTTTAAAATATGAAGGAAATTTCACTTTTTTCTAAAATATTTACGTCATTGTGTGCCCATGTTTTTATGCAATTAATTCAATTTCAACTAGTTTTTAACGAGGCGGGTACGAGAGAAAGGAAGATGGCAGTCGCCGCCGCCATCTTCGCTGTCGCCTTATTGTGTATAGTTACTTTGCTCTTGGTACAACTGTCCATACTTATGTTCTTAATGATTTGCCTGTTACCAAGAAGAATTTGAAAAAGATAAATGTTGCTCTTGTTCCTAGTTCGCTAGTTCAATTTTTCTGTACTAAGAACATTAAATCTAGCGAATCCACTCCATGTAAAACATGTGAATTACTAGAAACTAGACTTAATTCATCTCAAGAATCAATTCAACAAATGCTTTATCATGAGACACTCTCTTGCTCTAACTTTCGTAGTCTTAACATTGAAATAGAAGTATTGACTAGACAACTTAATAATTTGCTAAAAAAAGGTAGATTGGCTTGGTCTAGTGCTTTTAAGAATCTTGCAAATGAGTTTGTTAAGTGCACATCTTGTTCCTCACTGGCTAAAGAAAATGAGTATCTTAAGGACATTTTAGAGAGATTTTCTTTTGGCAAGAAGAATTTGAATATGATCGTACTCTATGATTTAATTTTATTGAGCATGTCAAGAATAATCTTCCTAAGCTTATTAAACTTCTTGAACCTGGAAAATTTAAAGTAAAATCTAAACCAAAACTGATTATCTTTAAATTTCCTGGTATTGTGAAGGGTTCATCTACCAAAGGTGGTGCTGTGAAGTCGTTTGATGCGACCACTCATCAAGTCAAGTATCAATGCACTCATTATGGTAGAGATGGTCATTTAGTTCAATTTTGCTTTTGAAAAGTAAGGAAAGAAAAGAAAAACAGGTTAAGGAAGTGTTCTTGAGTGGAGTTTGTGCAAGCTCCTTATTGTTGTGTTGCTCCCTCTAATCAATCTTCTGTAGGTTCGGGAGCTTTTGTAACATAACCGGTCAGACCAGCTTTTTCCCGTGGTCAGACCAGCTTTTTCCTGTGGTCAGACCAGCATGGTTGGACCAGAGTTTTGACCAACATTTTCTACTCGATTAGACTGGTCAATGGTCAAATCAGTCTTGCAGAGGCGATCAGATCATTTTCGACCAGCGTTTTTCACGCTATCAGACTGGTTTGTAGTCAGACCAGCCTTCTGAGGCAGTCAGACTGCCCCATGGTCAGATCAGTATCTCAACAATTGTCTGATCAGAATTTGACATAGGCTAATTTTCTCCTGTTCGTTGTGTATCTCAGTACTGGATTCCTAGATCTTATTTCACTAAACCCAGTATTGTGGGACCGATGTTTTCTATGATGTAAGAACAACTAACGCATGATAGAGAACATGCGCTTGATTGGGTTCCAACCTTTTACGTCATTGCTTGATTAGAACACCTGATTGTTCTTCACATTCCTTGATGGCTTCCAAGAGATTTCACTTTGTAAGAGATCATGTGGAAAATGTGATGTGTCTTACACCTGGTTGGGTTAGATTTTTAGATTGCTCATATTCTCTCCAAACTTCTTGATTGTTCTCGTCTTGCCCTTTTGTGAAGAGTTTTGGGTGCATTGCATCCTTTGGGGTAATTCTGAGGGGGAGCTTGCTGCACAAAAATTTCAGAAGCTTTGTTTATTATTCTTGTCAAATAATTCATCAAATCCAAGCCATTGAAATCAAATGAATTGTAGAGCGCCCTTTATCATATTTACTCATATGTTGTGTAGTTTTGCTAATGACTGGTAATAATTAAATAGATACATTTAAACTAAAGTATGACATGGCAGGATATTTTGACTAGATTGATTATAGATAGTACTTTGTGATGTTTATCTAAAGAGATTAGCTTGATTATGAGTCTTATTTTAAATCTTAGTTATGAGGCTCATGTGCTTCATATTGTAATCTTTTTATGAACACTCAATTTGGTATGTTATTAAAAAATTGAGAAAGAAAATGTTCAAAATATGTATGCTTCAAGCATTCCATGGTTAAACAAAAGAAAAAACACAAAAAGTGCACAAATGAAAAGAAGTATGCTTCAAGCATGCCATCATCTAAAAGAAGTATGCTACAAGCATGCTATTATGAAAAGAAGCATGCCACAAGCATGCCACATGCTTAAGATTTGAGTGTGGAATAATAGGTTGTATATGAGATTGCTAGCTTATCTAGACTTAAAGTTTGCTTCACTTTTAGGTTTTGACTTTTTGGTGTGATATCTCATTATGCTCTTTCTAATTGGTTTGGTCATTGTTGAGAAGTCTGTTATTAATATAAATTGCTTAATCATGCTAAAAGACTTATTTTGACATTGCTATATGATATATGATGTAGGTAGCTCTAGCCAAACAAGATGACTTGGTTAAATCAATGCAAAGTGACTTGGATACTTTACAAAGCTTCTGGATATTTTCTCTCATTGCTCCTTTTTAGAATTATTCTTTCTTTGAAGCTCTTGATGATTACATTGCCAAAGGGGGAGAAAAATAGGAGTAATTGGAGGAATTTGCTCAAGTTGCTCTCTTGTGTTGAGGGGGAGTTTGTTTGAGCTTTTGAGTGAGTTGCTCTCTTGTGTTGAGGCGGAGTATGTCTGAGCTTTCGAGTGCCCATCAAAGTGGTGTTGAGGTTGTCTGATCTGAGCTTTTGAGTGCTTTCGAGTTTGTCTGATCTAAGCTTTCGAGTGTTTTGGAGTTTGTATAAGTTTTCTTTGAGTGATCTTTGCAGCTTTGAAACTTTCTTTTCACAAATTTTGTTTTTCTTTTCAAATTCAACTCATTTGAGATGGAGGTGATGTCATGTATTCATTAAGGTGGAGATTGTCAGACCATGTGGGTGGTCATGAATATAGTGATGATGAATAATTGATATTTGGGTTGCATTAAAATTTATGTTTGTGAAAGTTTCATTCGATGAGTATTTGACCTTGATCGGTAATCGGTAATTGTTGGATCTAGTCTTGTTGGTGCCGTGGTCGATATACCATGGTCGAGACGGCATGGTCGAAGTGTTGTTGTCGAGGCTGCGTGGTCGAAGATTCATGTTGAAGACCCCAGAGTCGAAGAGCGGTCGGAGACCATGGAGTCGGAGAGCAGATGGTCATAGCTATAGTGTTTTGGTCAATAGCCGTAGCTACAATATTTTGGTATGGTTGAATCTACAATGCTTGGTTTTTTGTCGGAGCCATAGTGTTCATAGTGTTTTGGTCGATGGTCATAGCTATAGTGTTTTGGTGTGGTTGAATCTATAGTGCTTGGTTGTTGGTCGGAGCTACAGTACCTGATCATGACTCGATACTCAGAAGTTGGATGGACTCGGTACTTGGAAGCACTCGTTACTCGGTAATCATGGGTTTCACGATCGTGGTCGGTGATCGGTAGTCAAAGGCTTTGTGGTTGATAGTCGTAGGTTTCGCGATAGTGGTCGGTGTTCAGTAGTCGAAGGCATTGCGATCAATTGTCATAGACTTTGTGGTTTGTGCTAGGTACTCGTAGGCTTCGAGTGGTTCAGGGCCAGACTGGTCGTTCTGAGGGTGGTATGAGGTTGATTTTTGGAGAGCGTGGAAATTATGGTCGTGGATGATCTGGTTTGTGTTTGTTGATAGATGAGGGTGTGATTTGTATGTGTGGACTAATGTCGGTCAAGTTGGGAAGAAATTGTGCTGGGAAAATGTTATTTGGTCTTTGCATGTGTAGGTTGGGCGTGGAGACGGTTATGGTCGGTGACAAGGAGGGCCAAGACTATGATGGGGAAATCTGAGGTCCAGGCGGTCAAGGATATCGCGAGGTGGTCGGGCTCACACTGGAGCATGTGGAGATCAAAGGGGATGATGCGTAGAGAAGTTATGGGAGGTGTGGTCCTAAAGACTTCGACACGTGATGAGTTAGGAATTATGGAAGGAGCCCATAACTTGGAAGGTTTAGAGATTTTATAAAACCTGTGTTTGGAAGGATTTCGGATCGCTTGATTTTCGGAACAAATAGAGTTTGGTGTTTGTGTTCGATGTAGATATGGTTTAAGGTGTTAGCCTATAAAAATAGGAAGAGACTAAGGATTAAGGTGCGATTTTTGGGAGAAGTATTGAGAAGGTCATGTGAGCACTTTTAGGTGTGATTGTGAAGACACTTTGTAAACCCATAAAAATCTAGCAATAAACATCACCTTGATGCAATCCTATTCTTGATTTGCAAGAAGTGTCGAATCGTCACCGGAAAATAGAGGGGATATGAGTACTCGAAAGTAACGATTACAGGAGTGCTCTATCTTGAAGTTTGAGTAAGTGCAGATCGATCGGAGTTCGAGTTCGTCTGAACTAGTCGACGTTGACGATTGTTGAGCAGTCTAACACCGAGCGGTCGAAATTAAATCAACATATAATAAGTTCAAGCATTGAGCGAATCTACTTCTGGTAAGTTAGATTGCTTTTGAGTTTTGAAAAACAACTGCAATCCTTCACCCCCTCTGATTGCTATGATCGATCTTACGTGATAAGTTTTAATTGTATGCACAAAAATGTGCAATTAGACCAAATCAAACGGTTGAGGAGGCCAGATAAACAAAATCGGACCTACCAATGATTTGACTTCTGCCATCTGGAGGGAGAACTGCATTATTTGTGTAATTTAATATGGATTTTCCTAGTTTATTTTGATAAGTACTGCCCAAGTTCCAAAATGAGTTGGGATCAATTCCTGCCGTTATGATTAATTAGTTTTGGAGTTTTGCAGCACGATCGATACCGGCCGACGCCTTAGTATGATAGGGAGAACTATTTCAGTTTGGAAAATTTTTCATTGGGTGGCCAAAGGACCAGAATCACCGAAATATCGGTAATATTGGTTCAAATTTCGTTGAAATTGAATTTGATTTTGAATTTTTGCTGAAAGTTTAGAATGTTAAGGAAAACATTATAAAAAATGGGAGAGATGATTTGGATATTGAATATAGATGAAACTTTAGTTCTGTTCAATCAATCAACCCCCTCTATTACTAAGATTTACAGAATCAGATCATTCAAACTAATGGATCTGCAACATCAGCCGTGAGCTTTGGTTTGAGTGAATTAATGGGAACTTACACAAATTGGACAAGATCTGTTATCTAGACTTTTCCAAACGCGTGCTAATCTGTTATCCTACCATATCAATAAGCTTGTGAATCCATCATATCAATAAGCTTGTGAAATTTCTTTGAAGGGATCTAACAATATTCACTACTACAAAATAGGCTATACTGGACAGCTATATCACAGACGGTTTATATGGAACCGTCTGTGCTTAAACAATCACATACGGTTTGTTCTAGTAACCGTCTGTGATACTTTCACAGACGGTTCTTAACATGAACCATCTATGATAATTGAGACATCACAGACGGTTCGTGTTAATAACCGTCTGTAAACTTTCACAGACCATTCTTAATACGAACTATCTGTGGTAATCCAAACAACACAAACCTTATTGTCATATGAACTACAGAAGCTATACTGAGACGAGAGTCAAATTCGAGGCAAATTTATTACTAAAGTCCAAAAAAAAGAGATTCCCAGATTTTAATCTTCTGGGCTTCATATGCTTCTTCTTCGACTTCTGGAGTTGGAGGATCAGCCGCTAAGTTCTCGAATGCCGTGAAGATTGTCCTTGCCCTCTCCACTTCCTCCTCTAGCATGGGCAAATCATTAGCATGGTCCATAATCTCAAAGTGGATGCCATGATAAGCTTTCTCAGAATCGGCTGATTCTACTTGATCGGCAAGGTTATCCATGTGTCTCTGCACTGCCGCAAGAACTTCCTCCGCTTTGTGCACATTGCAGAGAAAAACGAGGCTGATGGTGGTTTCCCTTTCCTGAGCGGCAACGAGACACCTCCGTCGACGACGAATGATGAGGTCCAGCTGACGGATGGAATTGAGACGAGGAAACCCCGGAAATGGTGATAATTAGATGTTGAAATATTGGATTCAATTGTACAAATCACTCAATATTGTGCTTAATCAAACAATTCATTCAATTTAATTTATTTGTGAGATCTGTGTAACGATTTTCATTCTATATATATGTGTGATCTGTTGGCGGTTTGTTTCATTCATCTGTGCTATATACGTGATGTAGCTTGTTTTCAGAGGGCATGGCTAGCAATCCTGAGGCTAGCAAAAAAATGGCAAATAAAATTGCTATTGAAATAGCTGTCACAGACAGCTCGGTGTTGAAAACCGTCTATGATATCTATATCCCAGACGGTTTCAAACACTGAGCCGTCTGTGATATGAACAATATCACAGACGGTCTTTGTTATTAACCATCTATGATATTCTGTACATCACAGACAGTTCGGAACAACGAACCGTTTGTGATATGATATTGTGTATATCACAGACGGTTCGGAACACTGAATCGTCTGTGATATACACAATATCACAGATGGTTTTTGAGAAAAAATCGTCTGTAATGTAAGTTTTCACAATGACTTAGGAGCTGTCTGTGATAACCACCTATTATCACTGACACATAAACACAGACGGTTCAGGAACCGTCTATGATAGGACTATCTGAAGTAGTGATCCCACCATATCTGTTATCTAGACTTTTCCAAACGTACGTGTTAGAAAGTTCTAACAATAGTTTGCGGAAATATATTCGATCCCCAAGGAAACATATGTATCATCTGCTGAAAAATAGTCCAATCCCCATGCCAAATGAAGAATTTCCAGCGGAGGCACGCATTCAGACAATCAACAGTCCAATCTCTAGATAGACTTTTCAAATTAAGTGGCTGTTAGGTTACTACTATTTTCATTCCTAGACGACATATATCTACTTACTTCAGCTAATTTATAATTTCGCAGATGCCTAGTAGATTAGCTAATTAATTACCTTTAAGTCATATTAAGTATTGCAAGCAATGCTCTAATATTTTTGAGATATACTTATTAATTTATATACTTGTGCATGTTTATAGTTATCATTACATTTTTGGTGAACATATTATATGTATGTAGTGCCTAGCATTCACTCGCTACTCAAAAGTTTTATCTTAGAGACCATACTGGTGATGTCCAAAATGATATATTTGGGTTCGCTAATTTTGTCGATGAACCGTTTCTTCATCTGTGATGCCCCATGTCATTATTATTAGAACATGACATTAGACAACAGATTATTTTTCAATAAGAATATCATCTTAATTATCAAATAACAAGCCATACAAATTAAGGTATTGTAGCGAAACGATAGTTAGAGACAGTACATTCTTATATCAATACCTTTACCGCTCATGGCTAAAGTATTTAATTAATATACAACTTCTTAATAGCTAGAGAATGTACATTCTTCTTACAGTACATTCTTCAAAACACATAAGCTCGAATCCGCTAATCCCTAAGCTTTGATTCATCTTAATCATGCCAGTTTCTCTATGGCCTAAGTGCCACTCACGCGCTGTGATTTTCTTCCAAAGTCGTTTCCAGTATGACAGGAAGAACTATTTGGGTTTCGAAAATTTTTCATTGGGTGGCCAGAGTACTAGAATCACCGAAATATCGGTAATTTTGGTTCAAATTGAATTTAAAATTGTGCTGAATGTTTAGAATTTACAAAAAAGGTTATAAAAAATGGTAGAGATGAATTAGATATTGAATATATATAGATGAAACTTTAGTTCTGTTCAATCAATCAACCCCCTCCATTACTAAGACTTTCAGAATCAGACCAGTCAAACTAATGGATCTGCAACGTTAGCCGTAAGCTTTAGTTTGAGTGCATTAATGAGAACTTACACAAATTGGACAAGTCGGTTATCGACTTTTCCAAACGCGTGCTGATCTGGAGAAATTATCCCACCATATCAGTAAGCTCTTGTGAAATTTCATTGAAGAGATCTAACAATATCCCACAATATCTGTTATATAAACTTTTCCAAACGTACGTGTTAGTTTTGTGTTAATATATTCGATCCGCGAGGAAATATGTGCATCAGCCGCCGAAAAGTAGTTTGCGGGGACCTAGCATCTCAAGTCTTAGCGTTAGAATATAAAATAAAATCTTCTTTCCGTTGCTCCATACCTATCATATTATCTCCCATGCCAAATGAAGAATTTTCCGCGCTGGCACGCATTCAGACAAGCAAAAGTCCAATCTCTAGATAGCTGTATACCAACTTGTCAAATTAAGTTGCTGTTAGGTTACTACTATTCTCATTCCTAAACAGCATATATCTACAAGGCATGGGCTTGCAGGCGATTACGCCGGAGGAGGCGCTCCTCGTGCCCGTATCGCTGTCTACAAGGCATGCTGGAATGATGCAGCATTTGATGATGATGCAGCTGTCATGCAGGTGATTGATCATGCCATACAAGATGGAGTTGATCATGTACTCTCATTATCTAACACCCCATTTTGGGGATAATAAAATATTGTGGCTGATTTCAAAATTCATAGTTTAAATTCAAATTTGTATTTTCAAATTCGTTGAAATGATTCAGCAATGTATCTGTGAGCACTATCTACTGATTCAGAAAATAGTGCAGTGGTTTTACAGACAATTCTGGATTGGCAAAATCCGGTCCGACAATCTTATCCACTCAATTAACAAATGTGATTAGCAATTGTTACATATTGTTAATGCCATGCATAGCTGGCTTGGCTAGTGCTGGGTCACCAAGGAGGTGGGTGGAAGCGGTTGGAGTATGTTTTGAGACGAATTTATACTCGTATCATTTTTCGTAAGGCAAGTCTAAATATTCAGGAAGATATCATTGATCAAAATTAAAATAGTTCGACCGAATATGGATTTTAGGACGTCAAATATGTTTTGACTATAGGGAATAGTCCATATCTCCTCTAATCAACTCCACTACTAATTAACAATTAATTAATAGTGGTGTTTGAAAGATGATAAACTCCAGAGGAGCTCAATGCCTACATTGATATTCATTATTAGTCTTTACCCTAATTGTCGGACCCCAGATTTCTAGTCAATGATGCATTATTCCCTAGATCAGTAGATAGTACTCATATATACATTGTTGAATCATTTCAGATATGATACAGTTGTACAAAATAGTAATATTACAATCATCAGAGTTAAATAGACCACATCGGGTTAAGTTTACAATAGGGCCATCAGACCAAATGGTTACATTACATGGAAAGCAGAAAAGGTAGCAGAAGCAAAAGGGGAAGGCACATCTCATGATAGGCAAGTGACTGCAAAACCCTATATACGACCGATATTACCCAAGACTTAAATAATATTGTTGCATGCATGGTAGGCGTAATCGGCTAGACTGAGGTGAGACTCAGACTACTAGAACTAGACTACTCTCCACCATCTTTAGTGCCATCAGCTCCTTGGTCCTCATAGTATACGTAGTGGCCTTGGTCCATAGGCTTTGAAGGGTTTTGAGGGTGAGGGTGAGCACAAAACAATGGTGCTATGTGAGCCAACACAGAGAGTGCAATTATTTATACATGCAAGGCTGACCAAGGAAGGCTAGGGTTCTTTTATTTGCTGAAGGCATCAATTTGAAATTATCAATATTAGAAATCCCTATGACTTAGCATTTTTGTCAAATTCAATTTGTACTAAAGAGAATGAAATTTGCAATATTTACAGTAGTGTAGGTTCCATCCTCCTTATGCTTAGTTTTGATTACTAGGGTTATATCCACCCAATTAACGACGTTGGGTTACATCCACCCAGGAAAAGTCCAAAATCAGGGTTAGATCCACCCAATGAGTTTTCATCCCACCCTAAATTAAAAAGGTTTTGAAATAGATCTAACTCGAGTAATTTCCCATACCCGCCGTTGACCGTGGGCACAACTGTTCGAACAGTTTATTCTCTATAGATGTTGTACATCTTTACCTATAAGAGACAATCAAATTGGTATATTTCACATGTTTTCTTAGATATGTAAATCAAGGAGATTATCACAAGACCTTTACAATGTATCCCCCATTGTAAGCTACACCCACTAAGGTTTCATCTTCGGGTGGTTACGTCTGCCACACCCATACGCCCTCTTGTGCCACACAATACTACTACAGAAAAGGTTATCATAGATAGTTCAAAAATGTCATCATAGATGGTTCATGAGTCATCTGAGTTTATAGGTCAGTAATGACATGAGGTCATCACAGACGGCTTTCAAACCATCTATAATGCAGACTTTCACAGACGGGTCCCGTCTGTGATGGTCAACTTTCACAGACGATTTTAGTGGAAATCGTCTGTGATATATGATTTATCACATACAGTTTCGACTACAAACCGTCTGTGGTATTAAACAATCACAAACGGTTTGTAGTCAAAACCATATGTGATAAAACATATATCACAGATGGTTACAAGTTAGTAACCGTCTGTGTTATTCTTTTCTATTCATAAATCTATTTCTATTTATTGGCTAGTTTTAGGAAATGCTAGCCATACTCTCTGAAACAAGCAGGTAAACACAGTATATATATATCCAATTCATATTCATTCATTTCAGAAATAAGAACATTCATTTCACAAATCAATTAACTAAAGTGAAACAAATTATCCATCCATGAACAAATGCACATATGAACAATTAAGCTCAATCTTATCCCAATGAAATTCATTCTACATTGTGGAACTCTCTATCTTATTTTATGATTTCAGAAATCAAAAAGTACGCACACTATCCTTGAATTTGTTGGATGTCGGGACATTCCAATGGAGTTGTAGCAATGAATGCAACCTATTAATAGGGAGATCAATGTCAAGCATTCCAATGGAGTTGTAGCAATGAATGCAACCTATTAATAGGTAGATCAATGTCAAGCATACATATATAAATTGATAAGTATGAAATAATTATCGCAGATTGACAAACCTGAGGATCATTGGTCTTCGCAGAATTGAGGAGTAATTGCATGTTATGGCAAACATAGAATCGACAGGTGTTGCCCAGTGGCTGCTGGTGGCACTGTAAAAATAGAATGTGTTAGTTTTAGAGGGATTACTAAGAAGTATTATATAGGATTAATGTGTACTAGTGAATACTGAGAAATCTAGATCATGTTGCAGGGCGGCGATCCCTTCATTGGATTTCCCTACCTTTGCAACATACGTGATGAATAACCTACGTGATTCCAAAAAGTTAGACTTAGTCATTGGGAAGGAAGGAAAGACTACAATATAGTTATCTATGGAGGAAATGTGTTTACCTATTGATTAATTGTTAGACAACTGTATGGTCAGTTTTGTTCTTCTTTAGTGAATGAAGGTATATTACATGTTCCATTTTGGTGTAATTACAATTAGAATCCAGTGCAACCTACACAGGTATGTCATGGTCATTAAATCTAAGTTCATATTGCTTATAAAGTACAAATTAATAAGTATAGCCACTAGTGCAGCACTTACTCTAGTTATAAGGCATAAGTCTTAATTCCTTGTTGCGCTAAGCCACCAATGTTGTCATGTAATCCTCGATGAACAGTGCATCCTCCTTGATAGTATCCATGGAGACCAAGCGTGGGTCAGAGAAACTAACCAGTGATTTCATCAATCTGGCTTTAGTCACCATGTGTGTGTGTGTGTGTGTGTGTATATATATATATAGACACACAAAAGTAATGAGTTATACACGACATTTATTAGGATTACATAAACATAGACCATGATTGTAGACACTTACAGTGTTCAGCATCGAATGAGTGAGGCATCGAGTGTGAAGAGAAAGAATAAGTCCTCGAAGATCATTGTGAAGACACAGTCATGAATATCATGCTGAAGATGATGCGACCTGAACTTGATGGTGACACCCGAGCATCGTTGTTCCTCCAGCTTGTTGGCCCGTTCCATGTACCATACATGCAATCTCTAGCAAGCCAGTCCTAGGGTTACGAGGCGCTCTTTCGGGACAACCAAAGGCTCATCTAGCATGAATTTCTAGGCCAACGGCAAGTAGGGGATCTCATCATCAGTCTGCATTAGTTTGCCCTTGCTACCATAGTTGTAGGTCGACTTCACGGTAGTCGACCAGGCACGAGATATAGATGCACGGCGCCCTTGCTGCGTTTGTGCAGGTAGCTCTAGTGCGGATAGCCCCTGTAAATTGGCCCTTGGACCTTTTCAATAGTCCTCTTTCTTTTGGGATTTTCTAGAGGACAGTGCATGACACGCATCTGGCGACGATAACAAAGAATGAGCGGATGATATCTTCAAAAGATCTCAACAATCACAATGACAAATCCTCAACAATCACAATGACAAGAGCATGCAAGAACAGTAGATTTTGACCTAAATAAGTCACTATTCACAGAGTAAAGCTATTGTAGCAATGACATATACATTAGGCAATTGCAGAATCAACAGATGTGTATATATATTTTTGGCAAAGCCTAACTATGATAGTAAGCAATAATTAGCCAGGTGTTAAATCAATGCATAAGCAATTTGACAGAGCTGCAATCAGAGAAGTATTCTACTAACACATGAGACATCAAACTAGCTGAATGAATTTAGATTGTCACTGTGATTTTAGACTTGAAAAAGTTCCTCATCGAGCAATCACAGCACCCATAAACAATCATGCAAAGTCCCCCAATGCTACCACTTACGAGTTTCAGATATAACAGAACCGACATTAACTAGCACATCAAACTAAGCATGATAGTAAATATCAAAGTACAGAGGAAAACGCATAGCTGCAATGGTAATCTAAGCCACTAAATTGACGATGCGGGGGCAGGAGGGCCGCCGGGTCGGGGGAGGCAGCACTAGGCTCGGGGGAGATAGTGACAGGTTCGGGGGAGGTGGGGACGGGCTTGGGAGGAGGAGGAGGGTGATGACCTCAGGGGAGGAAGGCCACCAGAGTCGGGGGAGGAGGAGGAGGGCGAGAGCCTTTGGGGAGAAGTGCCACCAGAGTCAGGGGAGGAGGAGGAGGGCGATGGGGTCAGGAGGAGGAGGAGGGCGACGTGCTCAGGGGGAGGCGGTGGCGTTATTGGGCAGTACAGTGGGGACAAACCTAGTGCGTATATATATATATATATATATATATATATATATATATATATATATATATATATATATATATATATATATATATATATATATATATATATATATATATATATATATAGGGAATAATCACAGATGATTCTATTTAAGAACCATCTGTGATATTTACATATCACATATGGTTCTGATGTAAAACCGTTTGTAATAAGAAAAAATCATAGACGGTTATGAAGTAAAACCATCTGTAGTAAGAAAACATCACAGATGGTTTTACTTTAGAATCGTCCATGATGACATATATCATAGATGGTTTTATTTTAGAACTGTCTATGATGTTCCCTACTCACATTCATATATATATCACACATTCACATTCTCATATATATAAATGCAAATTCACATATATATCGTACATTCTCAAATTCATAAATGTAAATTCACATATACATCACACATTCCTATATACATCAATGCAAATTCACATATATATCACACATTCACATAAACATATATAAATGCAAATACAAAACATATGACACATAAATATTTTATTCATCATTCCACTTGCTTATTTCCTTTAAAAATTAGCCCTTCATGATAATCGACATGTATGTAGTTAGTTTCATCACGTTCTTCCTCTACCCTTATGCCATTTCCAAAAGGTTATATTCTTCCTCGTCTAGTACATTCTCAACTCCGATAATCCTTCTTTTTCTTTGAAGAACTACATGTCGCTTCTTATTTGCCTAGTTGGTTACATAGAAAAATTAAACAACATGGTTAGCGAGTATGAATGGTTTGTCTTTATATCCGACATGTTTGAGGTCCACGGTAGTGACACCGTACTTGTCGATCTTAACTTGTGGGAGATAGATCCAACGGCATTAAAACAAGGGGATTTTGAAAAATATGTAGCTGAGCTCCCAAATCTCCTCTATGAACCTATAGTAGGAGTTCCTCATCCTATCGATACTGAACACATTTATGCGGACACCGCTGTTCAAGTTAGTACTCTTTATATTTTGAGCCTGCGTATAGAATGTGCACCTTTTTTTGTCATATCCTTGCCATGTCACAACTATAAATATTAGCCCTTTTGCCAACCATATCAGAATATCACTTGACAAGCTTCTAGCAAGTCACTCCTTCAACCATTAGTTGAACCGACTGTTGTGTTGTCTCATAATCCAAACATTCATCTGCTCCGGATTCTACTACCAAAGTACATCCTTGTGCTGGTCTATATACGAGGACACTTCAGTCATGTGTTGCAAGATTGTGAAATGGGCTTGAGCATACGTATCCATATCTGGAGTGATTGCTTTCCTTCTGATGGTCCCGATAACCTTGAACCTCCCCTCATGTTGAGATCGAGGCACACCTATCGGTTCATCCTGAACCATGTAATTAATACAATACTCAATGACCTATTCAATTGCATAACCTTCAATGATGCTGCCCTCCGGCCGAGATTAATTCCGTACATAGGACTAAGAATTCCCATGAACCTCTCAAACGGGTACATGCTACGTAAGAATACAGACCGGCACATTTTTATCTCCCATACAATATAAACAATGAGATGGACCATGATATCAAAAAATGATGGAGAAAAATACATCTCAAGATAACATAAAGTCATCACCACCTCATCCTACAGAGTATCTAGTCCTTCAGGATAGATGACCTTCTAAGCAATTATGTTAAAGAAATAACACAGCCTCATGATTGCCTCTCAGATCTTGATCGGTAAAGTACTTCTAATTGCAATAGGGAGCATCTGTGTCATCAGCACATAACAATCATGAGACTTTATGCCATTTAGCTTCAAATCTTCCATCGAAACAAGTTTCTTCATGTTGGTAGAGTAACCAGACATAACTTTCATACTATGCAAGTACTAGCACAGTTCAGTTCTCTCGGCCTTGGACAGAGTGTAACAAGCAGGGGAGGTAAGTTCATCTTTTATCGGCCTTTGTCAGTGCTAACTCAAGCCTAATATCCATAGAAACCAAGTCAAGTCGTGCATTGACACCATCTTTTGTTTTGTCACGAATGTTTAATAAGAGACCAATCAAGCTGTCACATACATTCTTCTCTACGTGCATGACATCGATGCAGTGGCAAACTTCTAGGTGCTCCCAATAAGATAAGTTTCAAAATATTAATCTCTTCTTCTAGACGTTCTTCTCACAGGTCATCGATTTATGTCCCTTTCTGAGCACAGCATCTAAATCCTTAACCATATCATAGACATCTTTTCTGTTTAAATGCCTTGAAGCTAAACTGTTCTCCTCTCTATCGAATTGTTTCTTCATCCTGCGGTATGGGTGAGCCCTCCGAAGAAACCTATGGTGACGCATGTACATGGTTTTGCATGAGTGGTTCAATCATACACTCTCGGTATCATCTAAGCAGTGAGTACAGGCTTTGGCCCTTTTTGTACTCTGGCCCGACAGGTTAGCAAGGGCAGTATAATCATTTATGATGCAAAACAACAAGGAATATAAAGTGAAGTTCTCTCATTTGTACGCATCCCATACATGTACCCCTTCAATTTTAGTAGGTCAAGCATGGCTGACAACCTCGTGTACTTTGACTTATAGCACGTGAACAAAGGTTTCTCCGAGTCCTCCATCAAGCCTCGGAATTTAACAAACTCTCTCATCACAGTTCCCTTCTACATCATGAAGCATCTAATCTAGATTATCATCATGTAGCCTATCCAAATTGGAACCACAATCGATATTGCCCGATGGCATATCATTGACTTCGTCGGCGATGTCATTATTACTACATTCCTATGTAATCCGCTCTTCACCATGACTAGTCCAACGTGCATACCCTTTTTTGAAACCCCTTTGAATCAAGTGTGCTTTAATCTGCGCTCGATTCTTAAACATCTTTAGATTGTTGTAGTCAATGCATGGATAATACATATATTCCACCCTCTTATTCAATATATCCTCCTCGGTAGCTCTTGTAAAAGCAGACATGCCATTAATGTACTCTTCACTCACATAGTTCTCAGCGTACATCCAGCTTCAGTCCTACGTTATGCATATAATAATTTAGTATTAAATATTGAATTAATTAATCAGTATACTAGATATATATGATCTAAAGTAGCTATATGTAGCAATAATAATTAATTAAATTTAATTAAGTAGAAATAGACTATGAATTGACTAAATCCTAAACCATGCTAGTGTAAAATAATCTTCTCTCTACATTAGGCTAGCTAGATCTAAACCATCATCAATTCTCCTTTCACCAAAAGCTAGATTTAAATTATAATGCAATTAGGGACAAATTACTAACCATATATACTCAAGAACTTAGTGGATCTACAAGTACTCTTGCCAAATAGTCTCCTTTCACCAAATAGCCTCAAAGCCCCACCTCCAACTCAAAGCAGTAGTATATATCTGGAATTTAAGACAGAGGTTAGATAGGCCTGCGCACAATTAATATAATGAAATTACCACAGAAGGTTTTTTATACAAACTGTCTGTGATAACTTAATTATCACAGACGGTTTTTAATACAAACTATATGTGAAATATTACAGACGGTTCAAAGAAAAAAATCCATCTATGATATTGGGTAATTTCACAGACAGTTCTTGTTAATAACTGTCTATGATACTTCACAGACGGTTTTAACCATGAACCATCTGTGATATTACCTCGTCACATATGATTTTTAGCACTGGAAGCAATACAGATAGTCTCTAAACTAAAACCATTTATGATTGTATTTAAACCGGTGGCGAGGGAAGGCATGGCGGCTTGGGAGCATGCCCAAAATGGGTTGCTTAACCCCATGCATACCCTTGGGCAGAGTCTTGTGGGCCAATTTGGCCGAAGCAATGGCCAGTAGCGAGCTCAGTAGCGGCCAACACAGGGGGTACGACACCATGATGCTACACAGCACTAGAAGCTGATCCATCGCTCTGGAGCATCTAGGCATGGGTAGGCGAGGGCACGGACACGGTGGGCACGGGTCGTTGCATAGGAGAGCAAGTGCAGTGGGCTGCACCGTGGGGGAAGGGAGAGGGGGAAGGTGGGTGGCACGGGCTGAGGGGAGGGGGAGGCGCAAGAGGTGCGGGCACGGCAGAGTCAGGCCGGCACAAAGGAGGGCGAGCAACGTAGACGGCGCGGGAGCATGCATGGCGCGTGTTGGAACCTGGAGCAACAACTCCTGGATCCTCTGTGTAAATCACACTAGTCTAGGATCAGTTAATGCACACAGTAGAACAAAGATAAATACCAAGCACAAATGACCAACTTCATTAATTTAAAAGAGTACGGCCTTATGGCCAAGTCTTACATCAACGCCCATTGGCAAAGATAAATAAAACAAATAACTGCGGAAGCAACTGAAAAGAAGCGAAGCCCAAGCCTGCCCACAGGCCAACGCCAGTAAGACGCGGCCTACTCGTCCAGATCTTCACTGTAGTTGACGGCATCTTCCTCTGTATGGAGATTGCAAGGTGAGTACAAACTTGTACTCCGCAAATCACACGGAGAATGCAACATAATGATAAAGGCTTCAATGGAAGGCTTATAGGGTTAGTTTGCATAAAACAACATTTAAAGAAATACCATAAATAGATTGAAATCGCTGAATTTAATACAGTAAGTAAAAACAATACTTGTAATTGAAAATAATACCGTCAGTGCAGGCTCTGACCATACACCAACCTATCCACAGGCATCCCACCCGGACCATAATTTCCAAAAGATCACGTATGTATTCCATCCATCCACACACTTTTACTGCACAACTCTGATGAATTCCATCCATCTACCGGGTTCCAATCTCTCACGGATTCCATGAAAAACTTTTACTCAGCATGCCCGTGACCGTGGGCACGGCTATCCAGGATAGATTATACACTCTGCAGAGGTTATACAGCTTTACCCACAAGACACGATCATCCCATATCGCCACCGGGTTGCACACTTCCTTAAGTGTGCGGCGAGGAGTCGTGACAAGGCCTTTACAATGCAAAGCCTTCAACCTAGCCAAGCCAACTCTAAGGTTTCACCCCAGTAAGGAATCCACCAGATCGGGACCCCCTCTTGAGCCTAAGTGAGACTTCACATGGCTTAACTACGCTCACTCAAGTGGGACTTCTCATGGCACCAACCACGCCCACTTTCAACCTATGACTTGACTCAGGTTGGGACTTCACAAATTATTCAGCTAGGGCTGTCCCATACCAGCCATGTGGTAGTACGATAGGACTTTGCAACAGTAGCTCACAAACCGGTCCTTAATTTGACTTAGGCTCGTCCACATACCCCTATGCATGACAGTCAACCCTGTGGCTACAACCTACAGGGCATGCTTGCACCCACCATCTAACCAATTGCCTAAGTTTAAACTAGTTTTTATATTTTATTTCAAAATATTTCATAAACCTTCTTGACTCACCAAAGTCAAGAGTACATTTGAAAAGCATATCATTTTATGTGAAGAGGTTCGTCATTTTATGTGAAAAAGGTATCCCAAAACATATATTATGACTAAGTAGGTCTAAGCATTTGATTTAAACTCTCTAGCCACTACTAGTGTACTAACTAGAGTTTGATTCTAGGGTGACAAGGTATCGAGGAATTCAATTTCAATGGAGGAATTAACAAGTAGGCAATAACTTAATTTAAAACAGAATTGAAATACGTTGAATAAAAATATGCATGCAGAATAATTTAAAACAACATAATTTTATTTTGAAATCTGGGATCAACATGATTAAGGAGTGTGACTTACCTTGCTCTTCAAATTGGTGCAAATCTTCGTCTTTGAATTCTCCTGAATCGTCAAAGCCTACACGTGAAAAATATCCCACCAAATTCAAATAAATTCAAATTAACTTCAAATATTTGAATTGAGGCTATAAATGGATAGAGGGGAATTTTTGATGAATTTAGAAATTTGAATGGGCTAAATCGGAGTTAGGACGAAGGAGAATGGGCTTCGGGAAGTTTAAAATCAGGGAAAAAGGAAAAAAGGGTTTTTCTGGAATTATTTTTCTGAAGGAAAATGGGAATTATGACGTCAGCAAGGATTTTATTTTCAGCCGAATTATTTTTCTACTGAAAAATCGGAATTAGGGCGTCAGCATGACATCAGCTTTTCGAACCAGAGGCCGACAGGTGGGCCCTGGTCTATGGACCGAGTCCATGGCTTCAGAGGGGCCTGAGGTGGCACGGGGGTGGGGAATGGCTTGCGTGGCGCTGACTGGGTCAGGACAGCGCTGAGGTGGCGATGAGGTGGCACCACCTCGCCTGCCACGAGGGCACGGGTGCGCTGACGTGGCCGGCCGGCAAGGGAGGTGCTCGGCGACGGCACGCCCACCGGAGCTCCAATGGCCGGCGGCGAGCTGCGAAGGGCGGAGGAGGGAGAGGAGGCCGAGAGGAGTTCGGCGGTGGGCGCTGGAGTTACCGGAGATGGCCGGAAGGTGGTCGGCGGCGAGGAGGGGCGGCGGCAGCGCTCGGGTAATTGCGGCGACGGCTTTCCGGCGGCGTAGGGGCCCGACCGAGGTGGCGCGGTGCGCATGGGCGCGCGGAGGCGGCGATGGGGACGGCGAGGCGAGGCGTGGCCCGAGCCCGCGGTAATTGCTCGCCGGAGGAGCTCGGTGGCTGCGGCGGCGCAAGCGCAATGCGGTCGGCCGGCGCTCGGGAGGTGGAAGGGGAGGGCGGAGAGGCGGTGCGAGGTGAATGAGAGGCCGAGGGTGGGTTTTATAGGGGCGGAGGGGAGCAGGGGCGCGCGGAAGGGGTCGTCGGAGTTGGCGCGGGTGGCGGCGGCCGTTGTGGAGAGGTGGGGAGTGGGAGGTGGGCGGCGGGCGCGGAGGAAGAGGGGAGGTGGGTGCGGAGTGGGTGCGCGGCTTGCGGGAGGGGGTCGCGCACGCGTGGGAAGGGAGGGGAGAGGCCGGGAGGTGCAGAGGTGGTTGCGCCGAGGAAGAAGAAGGAGGCGGCGCGCGGGGAAGAAGGGGGAGGGAGGAAGAAGGCTCTAACGGGTGGGGTCCACGCGCAGAGAGAGAGAGAGAGGGAGAGGGGAGACGCAAGCGGCCGGATGGGGATCGGATGGCCGGGGCGAAAGGGAGGGGTAGACGGCAGATCGGCCGCCCACGTGTCGCCCAAAGATGAGGGGAAGGCGGGATGGGGCATGCGGTGGGGATGGGCCAGGCGCGTGGGACGTGGCTCAATCTAGGCCGTCCACGCGTCGGAGAGAGAGGGGTTTGGGAATTTTATTTTCTGATTTGATTTGAATTTTCAGAAACACCTGGAAAATTCATTAAAGCTCAGAAAAATATGAAATAACTTCCAAAAATCCTAGAAAAATTCATAGAGATTCCTGGAGACATTTTGGATCTATTAAAATTATTTCCAACTAATGTTGGTATTATAATTTTATACTTAAATTACTTTTTAATTTCAAAATAGATTTTAAAACTCTAGAAAACCCAAATAAAATCCAAATAAATCCAAATAATTAATTTGACATAGAATTTTTATAGAAAATTAAAATATCATTTTATTTAATAATATTTTTAGGTTTTTCTTAAAATACTTCTTCAAATCCAACCTTTTCAAAACTAAAATTCAGGGCAAAACCAAAATTAAAATTTAGGCACCAAAACACATGTTTTTATTTAAACCTAATTAATTTAATTTAAGTTTTTTCTCCTAAAATTTTGAAATAAACAGCTAGGCTGTTACAGCGCGGGGGTGCGGTAAGCGTGGCACAAGGCCGAAGGAGGCTGGGCCAAGCCTAAGGCCAAATGGGTCAGGAGAAGGGGAGATGGGCTGGACCGGCTCAAGAAGATTTGAAAATTTTCAAAATTTGGAAATTTGGGCCAAATTGAGAAGACAAAATTTTGAGTTCAAATTTAAACTTTGAAATTGGCACAAGCACAAAATTATCCCAAAATGGGATGCTACCCTAATCAAGCAAAAAGTCGTTTGTTGACAAGATCAATGTGAAGAGATTGTAACTAAAAATATAAAGGACTAGGTCTTGCAAACCTTCTCAAGAACATGTTTTAATTGGCTAAGTCTAAACAATTTGTTTTCCGGCCGAACGCATTCAGATAAGCAACAGTCCAATTCTAGATAGCTTTATACCAACTTATCAAATTAAGTTGTTGTTCGGTTACTACTATTCTCTTTCATAAACGACATATATATGTATTTCAGCTAATTACCTTTACGTCTTGGGATGTGCTTTTATGATTTTCTCAATAGTGATATGTACAATTTTTAAAACATGATGAATGGTGGATAGATGTTACTTACCTTTTCATTTATTTTAAGATTAGTATTACTTTTATGAGAGAGGAAAGTATAAAAGTACTGCTCTTAAGTCATATTTAGTATTACATGCAATGCTCTAATTTTTTTGAGATATTAATTTATATACTTGTGTATGTTTATCGTTATCATTACATTTTTGTGAACATTTATGTATATGTAATGCCTAGCGTTCACTCGCTACTCAGTTTTTTCTCGGAGACCGTACGGTGACGTCCAAAAAGTTATATTTGGGTTAGCTAATTTTCTCGATGCACCATTTCTTCATCGAAGTCAGGATTACTGTTCATAACGCGCACGCCTTCGTTATTCCTTTTTGAATTCTTCTTACAAAATCAAGAACAACCGAGTCCTGGATGCATGCCACGCGTGTTAAAAATATAAAATGCATCTACCTATGAAAGAAAAGAACACCTGGTATCTGCACTAGTATATGAATGCATGCATCATTATTGGCCTGACCCTTTCGTAGAAACATTGCGGACACCTGGTCTAGATCGATTGATATAAATAGCGCATCGATTATGGTAGCTTGGCAGCAACCTCACCATCATCGTTGCTAGCTAGCTGCATGCTGTGCTCTGCATTCATGCTACTCTCCTGATCTTGTGTCGACATCATCCATGGCCGCAATCTGCAACTTCTCAAAGCTGTCTCAGATAGCACTAGTCGTGTTCCTCCTCCACCTCGCTCTCCTGCTTCCATTGAAGAGATCCTACGTGGTTGGCCTGCAGAGCGAATCAACAAAAGTACGTAGGAAGTAATATTCATGTGTATATATGTCTTCATTTTACTGCAGATATAAATATATATTGGGCCTGTAGCAAATAATCCTGACTCGGTCAGGTCTGTTGTAGCCGAACCAGTTTTTCAGCTGGTGCGTCGTATTGTCGTTTTCTTCAGTTAGAACGTTTAGCGCAGTACGCGCAGTTTTTTCAGTCGTGGCGTCCGACAAAATCGGATCGGAGCCAATTGCTTTGGTGTTTTCGTTGAGTCAGTTGTAATATGTAATCTCTATTGTATTCTCATTGCATTGAAGAAAGATGAGAAAATTGCCCCATCTGTGTTCTCTCTAGCAGTTTATCCCGTAGCCACCGAAACATTGTTTCTCCTCTGAAGAACCACCCAATTCTGTAGATTGCTCTGTGTGTTGATTCCTGGGAGAAACCCAACACGTGGTATCAGAGCCACACACACTCGAGCAATTGCAGATCAGCTCCATGGCGCTCTCCACGCAGGTGGCGAACGGGAAGGCGGCGGCGTGCGCCCAATGCCCGATCTTTGACGGGGTGAATTACACCGCTGGGCAATCCGGATGGAAGCACATGGACGCCCGGGCATCTGGGTGGCGATGGAGCCGCCGGCGACGGGCGGCAGATCGGAGGAAGGACAAGATGGCAAGGGCTTTTATTTTCCAGCGTTACCGAAGGCGTGTTGCTGCAGGTTGCGAAGAAGAAATCTGCAAAGGAGATCTGGGACGACCGAAGACAAGGTATCTCGGCGCGAGGTGCGAAGGCACGAGTCCAGACGTTGGAGAACGAATTCAAGACCTTGCAGATGAAAGAGGGGGAGACGGTGGATGATTTCGCCGGGAAACTCAGTGCAATGGCCAGTAAGTTTAGCTCACTTGGAGAACCTCTGAAAGAATCTACCCTAGTGAAGAAAATTCTTGATTCTGTGCCAGATAAATTTCTTCACTTGGTAGCTTCAATAGAACAATGTTCGGATCTAGAAACCATGTTGTTTGAAGAAGCAATTGGAAGGCTGAAGGCGTATGAAGAGCGCCTTCGTCTCCGGGCGAATGCAGATGGTCACCTTCTGCTGACTCAAGCAGAATGGGAGGTGAGGCAAAAAGGAAAATCTGGTGACTCTTCTTCTGGCAACAGAGGTAGAGGAAATGGCAAGTCAGAGTGGCGAGGCCGTGGAAGAGGAAGAAGCCAAGGGCGTGGTCGAGGCAGATCCGACAATGGAGGTTCCAAAAGAGAAGGAACAGGTAACACTTCCACAAAGAAGGACAAAAGCCATATAAAATGTTATTCATGTGAGAATTATGGTCACTATGCCTCTGAATGCCGGAGTGGAAAGCGCAAGGAAGAGGAGGTGAATCTCACTTGTACTCAGGAGGATCAACCGGCATTACTGTTGTCGGTTTGCACTCAACAGGAAGATGAAACCGTGTTGTTGAATGAAGGGCAACTATTACCTGAAAAGTATGCAGAGAAAGTGAAGATAGAGGAAGATGTTTGGTTTCTGGACAATGGAGCTACAAACCACATGACTGGCAATAAATCACATTTTGCCGAACTGGATGAAGGCATTGTTGGTAGAGTTCGGTTTGGGGATGGGTCAACAGTACCAATTAAAGGAAGAGGAGCAATACTATTGGAATGCAAGAGTGGTGAACAAAAACTGATCACAGGAGTCTATTTCATCCCTAGCTTGCATACTAGTATTCTGAGTTTGGGTCAGATGGCAGAGGATGGCTGCAGAGTGGTGATCAGTGGTTGCTTCCTATGGTTATACGACAAAATGGGCAGACTGCTCATGAAAGTCCAAAAATCTGCAAACCGGTTGTATAAGAAGCATTTGCATACAGTGGCACCAGCATGTCTTGCAACCATCCTGGATGATGAAGGTTGGTTATGGCACACAAGGCTGGGACATCTCAATTTCAAGGCTATGAAGGAGATGGTGTCAAAGAACTTGGTTCGGGGAGTACCAGAGATTGACCATCCAACCCAGTTGTGTGAAGGTTGTCTTATGGCCAAGCAATGCAGATTACCATTCCCATCACAAGTAGAGTACAGAGCCAGAAACCCATTGGAGTTGATTCATGCCGATTTATGTGGGCCTATTACTCCTCAAACAATCGGTGGAAATCGGTACTTTTTTCTGCTGGTAGATGACTACAACAGATATATGTGGGTATATGTACTCAAGACCAAAGATGAAGCCTTTATGGCTTTCAAGAAGTTTCAAGCTCAGGTTGAAGGGGATTTGTCACTGAAGGTGAAGTGTCTGAGAACAGACCGAGGAGGTGAGTTTGTCTCCCAAAATTTCAGGGAATACTGTGAGTTGAAGGGAGTACAAAGACACTTAACCGCACCAGGAATCCCTGCTTCATTAGCCAATGCTTCCAGCCTCCAAATCCTTGATCTCCGCAACAATGCATTCAGTGGTGTGATTCCGGGAGGGAGGCCCTGTCCAAAAGCAAGAGGACGATAAGAGAGATGGCGGTGCCTTCTACAGCAGCTAGTAGAAGGCATTCCGCACCGTTCATCTTCTCGTCTCCTGACCCGCTAGCCGGTGTTAGGAGATCTGAGAAAGGATCGCGGTTCTGGCCTCTAGGGGATGATGGGGATTGCTCGGAGTCGGAGGAGGAAGGTGGAGGCGGTGGGTCTTGCTCCTCGCCAACGAGTGCTGATTTGGTAAGAGATGCATTGCGGGCGGGTTTCACTTCTGATGATCTGGTAAGAGCTGAGATTCAATTATCAAATAGTGTTGCTTCGCCAAAATTCGGGTCTGTAGATTGTGGTGCAGGACAGGTTCGTCACCATCGTCCTTTGGCGACGCGGATAGTTCAAGCTGTTGCGCAGTTGTGCTCCTCGCCGGCGTGTAAGCCATGGAAGGGTCCTCTTCCGAAGCCAAGATCTTCACCGGCGCTAACTGTTGGCGATATCTGGGTAAAGGATAAGCGGGCTAAGGGAGAAGAAAGTGGAAGGAGAGTGTTGAAAGATGTTCGTGTAGTGGCTGAGCTACCAAAGGTGGCAGCGAAAGGAGGCTTGTGTCCAACTTCGGTGATGTCGGTGACCGTTCAGGAGGAGTCGGGATTCAAGTTTCGAGATCAAGCGACGGTGCGTCTTCCTGGGCCAGCAAAGCAGAGAAGGGCAAGTGCGGGCCGGTTAATTCAGGTTGGGGCCCATCCGGCGTTTCAGTGCTCTGTTGGGCTGGGTCTTTTACTGAAGAGGAAAGGAGTACCGAGGGGTTTCCAGGTGAAGCAAAAGGGCAGTGAACCGTCGCCTGACTTACTGGCCGATTCACTTTCTTGTGCTCGCTCTTTCGTCGAGGTTGTGAGGGCAAAAGGGAAGGGGAGCTTGAAGGGGGAAAATACAGTGGAGGGAAGGATGCAGAGAGGTGGTCGGGGGGTGGCCGGGGTGCGTGGCGGCTGGAGTGGTAGCTCGGCGCACCCTAGCAATGCCATGGCTCGTGGACGCATTCTGAATCGAGGCTTTGGGTATGAAGGAGGAACGGAGGTCCAGGGTTGGGGTGGCTTCCGCAATGGGGGTCGCGGCTCCCATGGTGGCCGTAGGGAATATGGTGTGGGTGGCCGTGGCCGTAGCGGGCCCCAACGCTTCAGCAGAGGTGGTGGCCGTGCAGGTTCTTCGGCAAGTGGTCGTGGAGCTGGCCGGCATAACTGGCAGGTGGCAAAGCTAGAGGCTGTTTCTTCTATTGGGGCCAGTGGTGGTAGGAAGGGGGTAATTGTTGATGGTGGTAAGGGCTCGGTGGAGGCTGAGGTTGTGCAGAAGGGGGTAGAGGATGAGCTGATGGAAGAGGCGCAGGAGGTTGCTGCTGATGGAGGAGGGGAAGGGGTTCGCTCAGGAATTAGGTGTGCAAGGTGTACGAGAAAGGGGCACTTAGCAGCTGGTTGCACGACGGAAATTTATTGTGTCATTTGTGATAGTAGTGATCATGTTAATCACAGGTGCCCAATCCTCAAGATGCCGTGACCGGTCGCTCAGGCAGTTGGCTATGCTGTGCATGGTTTAGGCTTTTATCATATTCCGCATCCACCTTTGCCGAGAGCAAAAAAGGACTCGAAGATGGCCTTGATAACAGTAGTCGGGGGATCGTTGTCCAAGGAGCAGGTGATCTTGCAACTTCAAAGGATTATGCCGGGGAAGTGGAATTGGTCTCTAGAGGAGCATGGGGATGATGCGTTTATTGCTCAGTTCCCATCTAAGTCAGAGCTGCAGCGCTCTATTGCTTTTGGTGGTGCGGATGTGAAAGAGGCTGGCGTTCCGCAAGGTGTGAGGCTGAATTTTGAGGAGTGGATTGAGAAGGAAGAAGGCTTTCTGCTTCCGAAGGTTTGGGTGAAAGTTGTCGGGATGAGAAAGGCTTTAAGAGAATTTCTTAATCTTTGGGCTGTGGGTTCGTTATTAGGCTCGACGCAAACAGTTGATATGGAAACTACTAGGAAAAGCAATTTTGGAAGGATTTTTGTGGCTGTGTTAAACCCAAAGTTGATCCCATCTCATCTTGATGTGGTCATTGGGGACCATTATTTTGAGTTGGACTTTGAAGTCGAGAAGTGGGGCTTTGATGAAAGCGGTGAAGAGGTAGAGGTGGATTGGAATGGGAAAGAGGACGGGGGTAATGGAAGTGCAGGGGAGGAGGGCCTTCAGGAGGAGGAATTTCTTGGTGACGATCTTATGGGCACCAGGGATCATAAGAGGCAGAAGTTTGAGGAAGGTGGGAATGATGCTGATCAGTCTTCCGAAGGAAAGGACACGGGGGTGGAATCACAGAAGTTGAAAGTGCAAAATATGTCTGAGCTGGAGTTCGCGAATTTTTTGAAAAAGAAGGCTGAAGAAATTTTGGGCATCTCAGTGAGTAAGGTGCTTGGGGAGGCTGCCAATGGCATTGTTTCTGAGGAGGCCTTAGTTGGGGTTAAAGGAGTGGATGCAGAGGGCGCTATTCTTAGTGCTGAAGGGGAGAGCTGGGAAGGAAAGTTGAGTAAGGAGGAGCTGGGTCTCAACTTTCTGTGTGCCAAGTCTGATTTCTTAAATGGAAGTGGAGGTGATACAGAGCAAGATAGTAGTGTTATTGCAACAGACCAGCTTGAATGTCTTATTTCAGATAAGGCTGTACCTCCAATGGTGGTTTCTTCGATGTTGTCTGCACCAGCAGTTGTGGGGGAGCAAGAGGTGTTGATGGCCGCAGCGATCCCGGAGGTGGTGGCGGCGCCGATCAGGTCCAGTCCAAGGCTAGCGGGGGTGTCTGATGAGCATGCGATGACAAGAGCGGAGAGTCGTGCAGTCGCACGCAACCTAGAAAAGGCGGAAGGTAATACTCTAGCCGATTCAACGTGTTCCTCCTCTTCTTCTTTAATTTCTGCGGTCAACAATGTTAAGCAGTTAGGCTTTGTAGCAAAGAATGGTGATAGTTCTTTTGCTTCATCCATTGAAAATTTGTTGCTTGACGATAGAACTAGGCAGTCTCTTTCCCATGAGCTTCTTGATGATGTTTATTATAGTTCCGAGAGTGAGTCGGAGTTTGTTGAAGAGCTAGAAAATAAAGCAATAGGTTTTTTGTGTGGTGATCTGATGGAAGAAGTATTTGATGATGACAGCTATCACCTAAGGTGTGCTTCCAAAGCTGTACATAAAAAGAACAAGTCCGACGCTAAGACGTCTTTGAAAAGGACTTGGAAGAAAAATAGAATTAAGATAACAAAAGGGGTTTCAATATGAGAGGAATTTTTTGGAATAGCAGAGGTCTTAGGGACTTGGCTAAATCCAGATTTTTACATAATGCTTCTAGAGAGCAAAACTTAGATTTTATTGCTATTCTGGAGACAGGGAAAAGTGTCTTTTCACAATCCAAACTCAATAGATTATGTGGTGGAAGGGCTTTTCTTTGGCACTGGACAGAGCCTCATGGGAGGTCTGAAGGCATTTTGTTAGGAGTAAATGTGGATGTTTTTTATGTCGGTAGCATTGCTGAAGGGGACTTCTTTGTGAAATTTCATCTCAGAAATAAAACTGATGGATTTCAGTGGGTTCTAGTGGCTGTCTATGGGGCAGCGCAACCTGAATTCAAAGAGGAGTTTCTAACTGAACTAGTCCAGACTTGTAGTAAAGTTTCTTTGCCTTTGCTGATCGGGGGTGATTTTAACATCATCAGAAACCCGAGTGAGAAAAGTAATGATAGGTATGATGACCGATGGCCTTTTTTGTTTAATGCTATCATAGATGGCCTTGTTTTAAGAGAAATAGAAATGTCTGGGCGGAAATACACATGTGCGAATTCTTTGTCTACTCCAACTTATGAAAGACTTGACAGGGTCTTAGTTAGTACGGAGTGGGAGCAGCATTTTCCTCTGGCTACAGTGGAGGCCTTAAGTAGAGAGATCTCAGACCATACCCCGCTTTTGCTTTGTACAGGTGAAGGGATCCAAGGCAAGAACAAACCAATGTTCAAATTTGAGCTTGGCTGGCTCCTGCGTGAGGGATTTTTTGACTTAGTTTCAAAGGTATGGGGTGAGCGGAATAAAGGGTCCTCTCCCATGCAAAGATGGCAAAATAAAATTAGGAGGTTAAGACAATTTTTGAAGGGATGGGCAAAGAACGGTAACGGGGTATACAAAAAGAAAAGCATGAGCTTTTAAGATTCTTGAGGAGCTGGATAAAAAGCGGAAAATCAACTTTTAAGTCAACGAAATTGATATTAAGCAATGTGTGAAGCAAAAATTAATGCTTTTGCTTAGAGAAGAAGAGATTAGGTGGTTTCAGAGGGCCAAATCAACTGAATTGATTCAGGGGGATAACAATACAAAATATTTTCAGTTGGTGGCTAATGGTAAAAGGAGGAAGACTAGGATCTTTAAGCTTGAACAGGACGACGGTGTAATAGAGGGTGAGGAGAATTTAGTTAAGTATATCTCAAAATACTATAAAGGGCTATTTGGCTCACCGCAGAGAAATGAATTATATCTGAATGAGTCTCAGATAGATGATGTTCCCCAAGTATCTGAGATGGAGAATGAATTGTTAGCTAAAATGTTTACTGAAAAGGAAGTGAGGGATGCTATTTTCCAAATGAAACACAATAAAGCTCCGGGCCCTGATGGCTTCCCTGCAGAATTTTATCAAATGTTTTGGAGTCTTATTAAAGATGACCTAATGGCCATGTTTAAAGATTTCCATGATGGGAAGCTCCCTCTGTATAGCTTGAATTTTGGAATTATTTCCCTTTTACCAAAACAAAAGGAGGTCAAACAAATTCAGCAGTATAGGCCGATCTGTATGTTAAACGTATGTTATAAGATTTTTACAAAAGTTTTGGCCAATAGAATAACAGGGGTGGCTAATAGAATAGTTAGACCTTCTCAAACGGCCTTTTTGCCAGGAAGAAACATTTTAGAAGGAGTGCTAGTGTTGCACGAAACAATTCATGAGTTACAAAAAGAGAAAAAAGATGGGCTCATCCTCAAACTAGATTTTGAGAAAGCCTATGATAAAGTTAATTGGGTTTTCTTGCAGCAAGCCTTGAGAATGAAGGGTTTTTCCCCGACTTGGTGCAAGTGGGTGGAGGCGATGAGTTAGTAAGGGAGCGTGGGGTTAAAGTGAATGATAAGATGGGCCATTACTTTCAAACTAGGAAGGGATTAAGGCAAGGAGATCCTCTTTCGCCAATTCTTTTTAACCTGGTAGCTGATATGTTGGCAACTCTTATAGCTAGAGCAAAGTCTAGTGGGCAATTTAAAGGCTTGGTGCCAAATCTGGTAGATGACGGTCTTTCCATCTTACAGTATGCTGATGATACCATTCTTTTTCTAGAAAATAGTTTGGAGGAGGCAAGAAACTTAAAGCTGGTACTTTGTGCGTTTGAAAAGTTATCGGGCCTCAAAATTAATTTCCATAAGAGTGAGCTTTTTGCTTTGGGAGGGCTAAAGAGAGGGCGTAGAGTATGCAGAGTTGTTCGGTGTAAAGAAGGAAATTTTCCTTTTAGATATCAGGTATCCCTATGCATTACCGTAAGATTTTGAATAAAGATGGTTGTTAATTGAGGAAAGATTCGAGAAAAAGCTTAGTAGTTGGAAGGGCAAAATGTTATCGGTGGGCGGGAGGCTAGTTTTGATCAATTCAGTGTTATCAAGCCTTCCTATGTTCATGATGTCTTTCTCAAAATCCCTAAGGAGTCCTTAAAAATTGGATTATTTTAGATCCAGATTTTTTTGGCAGTGTGATGAACATAAAAAGAAATATAGGCTGGCTAGATGGAGCTTGCTTTGTAAGCCTAAGTGCTTAGGAGGTTTGGGAATTTTAAATTTGGAAGTCCAAAACGATTGTCTTTTGAGTAAATGGTTGTTTAAGCTTATGAATGAAGATGGTCTTTGGCAGGATTTGATTAGAAGGAAGTACTTGAAGAACAAAACTTTGTCGCAAGTTGTTAGGCAACCGGGGGATTCGCAATTTTGGGTCGGGCTTATGGAAGTAAAAGAGCAGTTTTTGGCAAGGGGTAAGTTTAGAGTCAACAATGGAAACCAAACTAGATTTTGGGAAGACCCTTGGATAGGAAATGAGTCGATGATGGTTAAATATCCTTTGTTGTATAGATTAGTTAGAAGAAAGAATGTCACAGTCTCTCAAGTACTAAGTACGACTCCTTTAAATGTTTCGTTTAGACGGACATTGACAGGGGAAAAATTGATGAACTGGCTTGAATTAGTTGCTCTGGTAGTGCGGTTGTTCGAATGAAAGTAATGACGTCTTTGTGTGGAACTTGAATAAGAGTGGCTCTTTCTCGGTTCATTCTTTATATAAGGATGTCATGAAAGAGAAGGTATTCCAAGGAAAATTGTCTTTTGGAAGACTAAGTTACCTTTAAAGATAAAGATTTTCCTTTGGTATTTGAGGAAAGGAGTGATTTTAACTAAGGATAATTTGGTTAAGCGTGGTTGGAAGGGTTGTACAAAATGTTGTTTCGTGGCTCAGAGGAAAATATTCAGCATCTCTTTTTTGATTGTCATATAGCGAGATCCATTTGGAATACAATTTTTTTAGCATTTAACACTCAACCACCTAATAGTGTAGCTCATTTGTTTGGATCTTGGCTTAAAAGTTTCTCTTTGAAGCTTAGACATCAAATATTAATTGGGGTTGCAGCTCTTTGTTGGGCGATATGGTTGAGTAGGAATGATGCTATTTTCAAAAAAATTACATCTCACTCATTTTTGCAGGTAATTTTCAGGGGAACGCATTGGATCAATCAGTGGTCGCAGTTATCTAAAGAGGAAGAGAGGGCTTCACTGAATGGAGGGTGTCGCATCCTGGAAAAGGTGGTGATGGAGTTCTTTTGCAAGTTTGGATGGAGTAGAAGGCATAGGATTGCGAATTAAGTCTTTTGATGTAATGGTGTTTTAAAACTTGTATCACTGTTTGGTGAAGAGTGGCCTTAGTGCTATTTGTGGGTGTCGTAAATGGCTGTACTCATTCACTTGTGAATGTTGGAGGCCGGAATGTTTATTCCTTTATCTAAAAAAAACTTAACCGCACCATATACCCCACAGCAAAATGGTGTGGTAGAACGTCGCAACCGGACAGTCCTTGCTACCACCAGGAGTTTGCTCAAGTCCATGGCTGTACCGGGGAAGCTGTGGGGAGAAGCAGTGCGACACTCGGTATATTTACTCAATCGAGTCCCAACTAAAGCAGTGAAAGAAGCCACACCCTATGAGGTTTTGAAAGGGAGGAAACCAGCATTAGGACACTGAGGGTTTTCGGGTGCACTGCATATGCAAAAGTGCCAACAGGTCAACTAAACAAGCTCTCGGACAGAAGTAAGAAGTTGCTGTATCTGGGAACAGAACCTGGGAGTAAGGCACATAGGCTACTTGATCCTCAAAGTAGTAAGTTGTATGTAAGTAGGGATGTGGTGTTTGACGAGAAAAAGAGATGGGATTGGGAAGGAATGCAGACAGGAGCCGGCACCGTGACAGCTGAGTGGTCCGACATCACTGTAGCAGAACCGGAAATTGAAGACTCACAAGCTGCAGCTCCAGGAGGCCAAGAGGAGAGTTTCCCAGTCGGAGATACAAGTGAAGGTAGCTCCGGAGGCAATAATGCAGAGGAGATAGGAGGATTGCAGCAAGGTGAATCAGATCATTCAGCTTGGTCACCATTAACTCCAAATGCACATCTGCCAGCAGACAGTCAACCGTCAGCTGTGATTGCCTCACCGAGTAGTGCTGAACCTGACTCGTCAACATATGATGCTACTCCAGTGAGGGGTTTCAGGTCATTGACAGATATTTATGAAGAGACTCAAGTACAAGACTTTGAACCAGAACAACTGTTGTTAATTGAAGATGAGCCGGTGACTTTCAGAGATGCAGTGGGAAGAAAAGAGTGGCAAGAAGCAATGCAGAGTGAGATTGAGTCAATAGAGAAGAACAAGACTTGGAGTTTGACCGAGTTACCAGCAGGACACAGACCCATTGGGCTGAAATGGGTCTTTAAGCAGAAGGAGGATGCAGATGGAAGAGTGATCAAGTATAAAGCTAGATTAGTAGCTAGAGGCTTTGTGCAGCAAAAAGGAATTGATTATGATGAAGTTTTTGCTCCAGTTGCCAGGATGGAAACTGTGAGAACCTTGCTTGCACTGTCAGCCCGGGAAGGATGGAAGGTCCATCACCTTGATGTTAAAACTGCTTTCCTCAACGGAGAATTGACCGAAGATGTCTATGTGGCTCAGCCGGAAGGGTATGCCAAAGCAGGCAAAGAGCATATGGTCTACAAGCTTTCAAAAGCTTTATATGGTTTGAAGCAGGCGCCGAGAGCATGGAACATTCGGCTTGACAAAACGCTGAAAAACCTTGGTTTTAAGAAATGCCCTCAAGAGCAGGCAGTGTACAAGCGCCACTCAGGTCAGAATCTTCTCATTGTAGGAGTGTATGTTGATGACCCATTGGTCACTGGAACAAGTGAAGAAGATATACTGCTATTCAAGAAGCAAATGGAGATGGAGTTTGAAATGAGTGACCTTGGGGTACTTTCATATTACCTTGGCATTCAAGTACTGCAGGATAGCAATGGCATTGCTCTGAAACAGGAAGGATATGCCAAGAAGTTGCTGCAGAAGGCCGGAATGTGGGAATGCAATCCAACAAAATACCCCATAAAACCGAAGCTTAAGTTAACAAAAGATGAGGAAGGGACCCCAGTGAATGCAACCGAGTATAGAAGTCTAATTGGAAGTCTTCGGTACTTGACACATACAAGGCCAGACTTGAGTTTTGCAGTGGGTATGGTCAGCCGGTACATGGAATCACCAAGGAAATGTCATCTCCAAGCTGTGAGACAAATACTCCGGTATGTCAAAGGGACAATTAGCTTTGGCATTGTATATTGCAGAGGAGGAGAAGGTGATGTTGTGGGTTACAGTGACAGTGACCTTGCGGGTGATCCAGATGAGAGGAAGAGCACTACAGGTTTGGTTTTTTATCTTGGAGGAGGCCCAGTAGCCTGGAATTCACAGAAGCAAAAAACTGTTGCACTGTCCTCTTGTGAATCTGAGTTTATGGCTGCTACAGCTGCTGCCTGTGAAGCAGTTTGGTTGAGAAATCTGGTTAGTGAATTGACTGGACAAGAACCAAAGAAGGTTGTGCTAAAAGTTGATAACAAATCTGCTATAGCACTCATGAAGAATCCGGTTTTCCATGGGAGGAGCAAGCATATAGATACCCGCTTCCATTTCATACGGGAATGCGTCGAGCATGATCTGATCTCAGTTGAGTATGTGAGCAGTGAAGAGCAACGTGCTGACATTTTGACAAAAGCTCTACCGAGAGTAAAATTTGCAGAGATGAGAGAGCTGCTGGGGGTTCAAGATATCTCTGTTTGAGTCAGGATTAGGGGGGAGTGTGTAGCAAATAATCCTGACTCGGTCAGGTCGGTTGTAGCCAAACCAGTTTTTCAGCTGGTGCGTCGTATTGTCGTTTTCTTCAGTTAGAACGTTTAGCGCAGTACGCGCAGTTTTTTCAGTCGTGGCGTCCGACAAAATCGGATCGGAGCCAATTGCTTTGGTGTTTTCGTTGAGTCAGTTGTAATATGTAATCTCTATTGTATTCTCATTGCATTCAGTAAGAAAGATGAGAAAATTGCCCCATCTGTGTTCTCTCTAGCAGTTTATCCCGTAGCCACCGAAACATTGTTTCTCCTCTGAAGAACCACCCAATTCTGTAGATTGCTCTGTGTGTTGATTCCTGGGAGAAACCCAACAGGGCCCGTTGCCCCATTTTGCTCCTACAATTAATGTTTGATTCCATGCAGCTCTATATTGTGTACCTTGGGGATAAACAGCATGAAGATCCGGATAAAACCACTGCATCACACCATGACATGCTCACCAAGATCATTGGCAGGCAAGGAGACGGCCAAGTCTATATATACAGATGTTTTTCTTTCTTTCCTTTTTGTCGTGTGCCATGCATGACCATATATTTCGTATGAATTTGCAGTAAGGGAGAAGCCCATGATTCGATGATCTACAGCTACAAACATGGCTTCTCCGGGTTTGCCGCCAAGCTCACAGAATCTCAAGCACAAAGCATCGCAGGTAATTGGTCATTGCTGATGGCAAATAATCCCATGCACCCATGGGCATGAAGACTTGAAGCCATCGTTTGCATGTGTCGGGATTTGTACATCGGAGTCCTGCTAGGGCATCCATCTTGCTAGTTGTTTCACAAATTGCTCTATAACTTGACTGGCTGCGTTGTGTAACATATTCCATCATGCAGAACACCCCAAGTCGTAAGATCGCGTCAAATCTTATAAGTTGTGACTAGGTTATCTTTTGTTTCACCTAGTCAAAGTTGGACCTGGTCGAAAGCTAGTCGATAGGGGTATTTGTGTCTGTACTTGGTCAATTTAGAGGAGTAAAATTCGGCATTTTTTGCATTCGATGAATAGGCTCTAGTTTGTTGAAGTGTAAATGAATTGTATATCTTTTTTTCTCATCAGCTTAATTTTTTAGGTGAATTGGCTAATGCATGAAATTCAATATGTTATTAGAGCTAAGAGGTCTTAAATTCAAGACTCGACTGGCACACTTAAAAAAAATATTTATAGCCCACTTCTATTCCACTTCTTAGGATTGAGAGAGCTTACATGCGAGGGGTCTTTTCTTATCATCTTAAATTTTTGGGAGTGTCTATACAACATTCGACTGTTTTTGAGGATAAAAACAGTCAGATTTTGAGCCGTTAGATGGAAATCCAACGCCCTAGATCATTTTTTTGGAGGGGTCATTTTGTTGGAGGGGGGCTTGTATGGGTGGATCCGTTGGATGGAGATCTAACGTCCCAGATCAATCTGACTGTTTTTGTCCTCAAAAACAGTCGAATGTTGTATAGCAATACACTAAATTTTTAGGTGAACTGATTAGTGTATGAAACTTAATGTAGCTAATAGAAATGTGTTGATGCGTGCTAACAGATGTTGATTATGCTCATGATCTTAATTTTTGTACTATTTGATAGAGCTGCCTGAAGTGCTCAGCATAAAGCCAAACTCGGTAGTCCCCGTGCATACAACTCGAAGCTAGGACTTCCTTGGACTGGACTACAACCAGCCAACTGGTTTACTCCATGACGCTAAACACGGAGATGATGTCATCATCGGGATAGTTGATTCAGGTATCTGGCCAGAATCTCAAAGCTTCAACGACGATGGCTTCGGACCTGTACCATCCCGGTGGAAAGGAGTTTGCCAAGTGGGCCAAGAATTCGACTCGAACAATTGCAGCCGGAAGATCATTGGAGCTCGATACTACGCAGATCATCTCGACCGAAGGTCTTTGGCGAGTACAAATCTGCGAGGATTTCGGTGGCCATGGAACGCACACGGCATCGATGCGGTGGCGTCCGGTGCCAACGCGAGCTTTCATGGGCTTGCGAGCGATTCACGCAGGAGGCGCTCCTCGTGCCTGGATCGCTGTCTACAAGGCATGCTGGGGGCCTGGTGTGGAATGCGATGATGTAGCTCTCATGAAAGCGATTGATGACGCCATACATGATGGAGTTGATGTACTCTCGTTATCACTTGGTGGCCCAAGCTCTGAAATCCCTGAAGCTCTGCACGCTGTGGCAAATGGCATAACGGTCGTCTTCTCGGCAGGAAACAATGGCCCTGCTCCTAGGACAGTTTCCAATGCATCCCCATGGGCTATAACAGTAGCATCAGCGACAATAGATCGTGCTTTCCCGACGGTTCTCACCCTCGGCAACAATGAGAACTTAGTGGTAAGTTTCATCATCTCTTCCCTTTTTTGTGTTATCTTATAAGGTATCTGTGCGATGCAACAAAATCTCAAAAGAAGATGATACATATAATTAAAGATGATTTTAAACCGTACAATTAATATCACTTTTATCCTAACCACATATCCAGTAAAACATATATGTGTTATGTTTTTTCCTTTAATGTGTTTGGTCTTTTAGCTTGCAGTAAAACACAATTTCCTTAATGTGTTTGGCAAATCCTCAGCGTATGTGTCATGTTTTTTTTCCTTAATGTCTTTGGTCTTGTAGCTTGAACAATTTCCTTAATGAAACCGTCCTAACATTGTAATTAACTAATTACTTAACAAAAATACCATATGGTGATATACATGCAGATCTCTAAGCTACATCATACCATAACTATATTCTATACAGAGAGTAACTCGACAGCATTTCAGATATTTGCACATAACGTAGAAATCAATCACCACATTCACAAAAGCACAGTTCCCAACAAGGCGGTACCTAAGATGACCGTGACCTTGTCATAGACACTGCGCACGACATTGGCACGAAGAACAACCTTAATCTGCACACATTTGACGCCAAACAACTTCAAAATCATCTCTCTCGCGAACCCATCCAGGCGCTGCAGATCTGGGTAGGTCTACACCAGCCCCTCGTGAACTCCACCACATCTGCGAAAGGAACCAATCCACGCCCCACCGAGACCGTTGGAAGCAATTAATTAAACCCTAGAAATTGAAAAAACACCCCAAAAATTAGCGGGAAATTGGGGGAAATGGGCGCGGAGGCGGGTACAGTTGGGATCGTTTATGATCTTCTTCCCCTGCAAGGCCATGGCGTGGGGGCTCCCCGCAGCGGCACCGGCTTCTGCATCTCTACTTGTGCTACTCCAGTGATTATTTCTTGTCGATCTTTCAGGGTCAATCTTTGGTCTATGACAGAAAGGATAAAGGCCACTGGTTTGAGCTGTACCCAGTTCTGGGAGTCAGGTGAATGTTGCATCCTTATTATTTATATCTACTATCCATCTCTTGACTCTGCCCTAGACATTGCAGGCTAGTTTGGGCTGAATGTCTGATACCATGTGCATGTGACCTTGTAGTTGTGACCAAAGTTCTCTGAATTCCACTGATGTTGCGGGGAAGATTGTGTTCTGCTATGCTCCTGATCTTGTGAAGAGTAAGTGGCAATTACAAGAACTGGGGAACGCTATAACAGCAGCAAAGAAAGCTGCTGCAAGGGGGCTCATTTTCGCAACGTATACTCCTGATGATATCCAACTTCTTCGAGTTTGTGATACCATGGCATGTGTGGTAGTAGATTTCGAGGTGGCTGATAGAATAAATGCATACATTACTACAGCAAGGTAAAGCTAAGCTTGTCCCCTCTATTTGAAATGTACTAGCCTTGTAGGCGCGGCGCCACGCCGCGCCAGCCACCGTGTGTATCAAAGTAAAAGAGGCGATAATTCGTGAGGAGTTTTAAAAAAATCGAGGGTGTTTGTGTATTTTCGGAAAAGTTAAAGGTTTTTTTCGTAAAAAATCGAGGGTCTGTACGTAAATAAATGGGTCTGTATGTAAATAAAGGAGGACCCGTACGTAATTTAGGAAAACACGGGGCGCTATCCTGCAAAATGGAGGGGCTAAAAAAACTTGCAGGGACCTGTTCGCGAGGGAAAAAGGACCTTTACGTAATTTCCGGGAAATGCGAGGAAATGACCTCTCCCAACCGTACCGAGATTCGCTCGGCCACGCGGCGGGCGGAGCGCACGCGCAGCCGACGTGGAGGCCCTCAGCGGGCGGGGAGTCCCCTGGTCATGTTTTGGTTATGATTATGCAACGATAATTGTACCGGTCAAAATTCAACCCTTTTTTGAACAAATAGTTACTTGCCTTGCAACATCAAGTGAATATCTAGTCTGCTCAAGGGTATCTTATTTCCTATACGAGTTGAATGACAAATTCATTAGTTCTCATATTGTTCTTCTCACCAATTAACCTTTTGCTTCTTGAATATGTTGTACTCTCAAGATAATTATGCAAAACACATCATTATATATACATTAATCATTTATGGTTAACAGGAATGGAAACACTACGTCAGTAGCTAAGGTGGCTCCGGCTAGTACATGGATCGGAACCGAAGTCCTTGCTCCAAGAATCTCGACATTTTCCTCAAGAGGGCCAAGCCCACTTTTCCCCCAATTCCTCAAGGTACATGCATGCAATATTTGAGCAACTGCTAATAACTGCCTCATCACACTCGACAATTAAGGCAAAGTTTGATATCTGTTCTCTATACATATTTAGCATTTCACCTATATTTTGTTCTTGCTCTTGGAGATGACATGAATTATATTTTTGAACAGCCTGATATTGCAGCACCTGGATCTAACATTTTGGCAGCAGTGAGAGATTCATATCAAATCATGTCTGGAACGTCAATGTCGTGTCCCCATGTGTCCGGTGTAGCAGCATTGCTGAAAGCACTCCATCCAGACTGGTCTCCCGCCATTATCAAGTCAGCACTAGTAACTACAGGTACAACGCATTTCCAAACTCCAAACAAGTTCCCATTTCACACTGCACCTTACTGATGTTTGAGTCTTTCAACATGGATCAGCTGCAACTAACAGCTACGGCTTACCGATACTGGCCGACGGGAAGCCTCAGAAGACTGCAGATCCTTTCGATTACGGTGGTGGCTTCGTTGATCCTAGTAAAGCAGTTGATCCGGGTCTAGCATATGATGTCGATCCAAAAGATTACATGAAATTCTTTCGCTGTGGTTTCAACATTTCGGATATTGGTTGCGAAACCCCGTATAACCTGAACCTTCCATCAATTGCCATTCCAAATCTCAAAACGTCAGTAAGTGTGTGGAGGACAGTGACAAATGTAGGGCAAGCAGATGCAGTTTACAAAGCTTTGTTTCAGTCACCTCCTGGAGTGGAGATGTCAGTGGAGCCATCACTTCTGTTCTTCAACAAAGAGAACAAGACACGAAGTTTTCAGGTTACTTTCAAGGCCACCCGCAAGCTGCAAGGGAGCTACATGTTTGGGAGCTTAGCATGGCATGATGGCGGCTCTCACTGGGTGAGGATCCCAATCGCGGTTCGAACCATAATAGATGATTTCTATTCAGAGATATCATAAGCAGAATAAAAAAACACAGATGCATGTATTTGATGGATTAGACATGTTTGTACTATGTATTGATAAAAAAACACAGTTACTTTTTTTTAGAAAATGGAAGAGACTTCCCGCTTCTGCGTTTCCGCACACAGCGATTACATTATTACATAGTTCCAGCAACATTGCTGATGAATCATGGAAACAATAAATGCAAAATTATGCATAACAGAGTCTATTAGTAAATTTCCATCCATGGGAAGCAAATAGCTCCAACACCGTGGTCTCTAGTTTCCTGCTCGCTAATTGGAAAGACTCCTTTGTTTTATCATCACACTGCAACAGTGCCCAAAACCGCAGCCAGTACGTTCCCCTGAAAATAGCCTGCATAAAAGTTGTATATTTGCAATTTTCAAAGATTAGATCATTACGACATCTCCAAATTGCCCAACATAAAGCGGAAACCCCAACCAGAATAGATTTCTTCTGTTGTAAATCGAAATTTGATAGCCAACTCCCTAACATGTGGGAAACAGAGCTGGGAGGGGGCAACCCAGTAGACATATAGATAATCCTCCAGATTGTCTTGGCATGATGACAATCAAAGAAAAGATGTTTAATGGTTTCGTTACAATTCCTCTTAATTAGGTTGTCCTTTGTTAAAATTAACCCCCGCTGGAGAAACCAAAGGAAAATCTTGATTTTGAGAGGAATTTTTAACTTCCAAATCAATTTATGAGAGAAGGGCGTATTCTGATTTATCATGTGAAGATACATAGAATGAACCGTAAATTGACCATTGTTATGTAAGCTCCAAATAAACAAATCTCTCTCGTCAGTTAAATTGATAGAAGTGATCTTGGCTACTAAGTCTTCCCATTCATCGAGTTTATCCCCCACCAGAGCTCTCCGAAATGAAATATTCAGTGGTGTTGATCTCATAATATTAGCCACTGTATCATGCGGACGATTTGTAATATTATACAGTGTGGGATAAAGGTCTTTGAATGGCCGTGTGCCTACCCATGTATCTTCCCAAAATCTTGTTTGAGAACCATCATTAATTTTGAAGGAACCACAAGCCAAAACCTGATTTTTTATTTTCATCAGACCCTTCCAGAAATGAGAGTCATTGGTTTTGACGTGGACTTGAGGGAGAGATTTTGAGCTTAAATACTTGTTTCTAAGCAGAGTTTGCCAAGTTCCTTCTTCATTAAGCAATTTTATAATCCACTTGCTTAATAGACATTTATTCTAGACTTGGAGATCAATGATCCCAAGTCCTCCTTGGTCTTTAGGACGACATAACATGTCCCATTTTGCAAGGTGATACTTCTTTTTATCTTTGTCACCTTGCCAAAAAAACGAGATCTGTAATAATCTAGTTTTTTAAGAACACCTTTCGGAACTTCAAAAAAGGACATCATGAACATGGGTAGACTGCTAAGCACTGAATTTAGAAGAACTAATCTACCTCCATAAGATAAATGCTTCGCTTTCCAGCAAGTCAATTTTTTTTCGAACCTCTCTTCAATGCTCCTCCAGTCAACATTATGGAGTTTTTTATGATGCAGTGGAATACCTAAGTATCTGAAGGGATATTCACCTGCATCACATCCGAAGAGCTCAATGTACTGGTCCTCAAATTTTTTTGCTTCGCCATAACAAAAGATTTCGCTCTTATGAAAGTTGATTTTGAGACCTGACAATTGTTCAAAAACACACAACAATAGTTTCATGTTTTTTGCTTGTTCCACGTCATGGTCCATAAGGATAATGGTATCGTTTGCATATTGTAGTATTGACAATCCATCCTCTACAAGGTGTGGGATGACCCCCCTGACTTGTCCATCATCTTTTGCTCTATTAATTAATAGTGCAAGCATATCTGCTACGATGTTGAACAAAATAGGCGACATGGGGTCACCTTGACGTAGACCTTTTTTTGTTTGGAAGTAGCGTCCGATGTCATCATTGACTTTGATACCCACACTACCCCCAGTGACAACGCTTTCTATCCAATTGCACCATTTTGGTGAGAAACCTTTCATTCTCAAAGTTTGTTGTAGGAAGGACCACTTAACTTTATCGTAGGCCTTTTCAAAGTCAATTTTGAAAATCACCCCGTTAAGCTTTTTAGTGTGTAATTCATAAATGGTCTCATGTAATATGACCACGCCTTCCATTATGTTTCTGCCTGGCATAAAGGCCGTCTGTGATGGACTCACCACCTTCTGTGCTACTTTGTTGATTCTATTTGTGGCAACTTTTGTGAAAATTTTAAAACTGACATTAAGAAGACAGATTGGTCTATATTGTTGCATCTGCTTTGCATCTTTAGTCTTAGGCAGAAGGGTAATTACCCCAAAATTTAGACTAAAGAGCGGTAGGCGTTCTTCATAAAAATCATTGAAGAGCGCCATTAAATCCTCCTTTATCACTTCCCAGAATACTTGATAGAATTCAGCAGGGAAGCCATCAGGACCTGGAGCTTTATTGTGTTCCATTTGGAACAAAGCTTCTTTGACCTCTGTTTCCGTAAAAGCGGAGATAAGCATATCATTTTCAACAGCAGTGACTTGTGGTATATCATTTATCTGACTTTCCACAGGGGAGAGGTTATTGTCCTGTGGTTGTCCGAAAAGACCTTTGTAATAATTAGTGATGTAATTTTTCAATTCGGTGTCGCCAACAATTGTACCATCTTCTTGTTCTAATTTGAAAATGTGTTGTTTGCGATGTTTGCCATTGGCCACGAAATGAAAGAAACGGGTATTATCATCACCTTCAAGAAGGTTTTTAATCTTCGCCCTTTCATACCACTTCATCTCTTCCTCTCGTAATAAGAGAACCAATCTTTCCTTGAGATAGTACTTCATATTTATCTCATTATCAGAAAGAGTATTGTTTTCCGCCTTTTTATCGATGGCGTCCAATAGTGATATGAGTTTTTTCTTCTCTTTTTTATATGAGCTTGCTGTATTTTTGGCCCATCCTCTCAAATATCGACGAAGATGTTTTATTTTATTTTGCCATTTTTCCATAGCAGTATCTCCTCGATTTTCTGATTGCCATAAATTGGACACCGTATCGAAGAACCCATCCCGAATCAACCAACCCCTTTCAAATTTAAAGCTTGGTTGCTTGTGATGATGGGTTGAAGGTCCAGTATTCAAGATAAGAGGTGTGTGATCAGATTGGCTTCTATCTCGTGACTGAACTGTAGAGAGGGGGAATCTATTTTCCCATTCAGTGCTGACAAGCACTCTATCTAATTTCTCATATGTAGGATTGGTTCCAGGTCCGGCCCAAGTATAATGCCGTCCCGACATAACGATTTCCTTAAGGTCAAGAGACTCAATGACAGCATTGAAAATATTCGGCCATTTGGCGTCAAAATGCCCTTTGCTCTTATCATCTGGGTGTCTCATAATATTGAAATCACCCCCTACAATATATGGGAGGCTTTCCCGAGAGCAGGTATGAGCCAGTTCTATAAGAAAGGCTTCTTTATTTTGTTGTTGTGCCGGCCCATATACCGCATACAGTGCAAATTTGAATCCATCAGATTTATTACGAAGGCAGAACTTGATAAAAAAGTCACCCTCATCTATGGATGCAATATCAAATACACTCAAGTCAACACCTAATAACATTCCACCTGATCGTCCATGTGGGGCCATGCTATGCCAAATGAAGTCACGCCCACCACAAAAGTTTTTAAGGGTCGCATCGGAAAAATCATGACGACCCGTTTCTGAGAGTGCAATGAAATTGATTTGCTCCTCTCTAACCATCTCCGCCAAATATCTGTGTTTAGCCAAGTCAGCAAGACCTCTGCTATTCCAAAAGACTCCTTTCATTGGAGACATAGTTTGGAGGGGGTTTTTGGTTTTTTGGGAGGTCTGTCAGTTTTATTCTTTCTGACAGAGTTAGACTTTTTCTTACGAGGGACAGGATTAAGATCACTTAATATGAGATCAGATTCCCGGCCCTGCATATCCTCGTTTGAATTACCATAGATATGGCCGAGGATGGCATCAAGTCTTTCCTCCTCATCATCGGTATGGTTAATTACTGTATGATTGTTCTCTGATCTCTTCTTACGGGAGACCACTAGTCTGTCTATTTCTATGTTTTTAATGGAGACAATAGAATTGTTAATTAATTTATCATCTCTACCCAAAGAAACACCTAGATTGCTCAAATTCGAAGAAATGCGAGAATCTGTAAAAGAGAGGAATGAAGTTGAGATACCTGTTAATTCCAGATTGCATGCTGCCCTCCTGCGATCCACCTTCTTAAGTGTGTGTTCATCACTCATCGCGGAACTCCTTTGGCTGCGCCTTAGAGGTGCCATCCTCTTGCTGTTCGGTTCTTTTGCCATTGCTTCAGTTTCAGCGACAGCAGCAGTAGGCGATGCGGCCACAGCAATTGGAGACGCATCAGTAGTGCAACCCGATCCAGCATTGCCAAGAGCAGCTGTACCAACGGCAGCAACAGAATCTCGCAGGTCCTCAACCCCGACGACCACATGTAAAGACTGAAGAGCTTTTGCCATTGCCTCATTTGTGGTATTAGCCTTAATACCATTCTTTTTGCAAAGAGCTTGCAGTGTAAAGCGTGGAAGATCGTGAAAATTTAGTGTAGTGGAAAGATTGTTTTCCTCCATCACCGTTGGAGCAACTACCCCACCATCAGGGCCATCCTCAATGTAAACATTGACTGGGGACACATCTTCAAAAGTAATAGCTTGGGTTTGCTGACCTGAACAATCTTCCCGAACATAGTTCTCCGAAGTCGCCATAGTTTGCTCATGAAAAATCATTGTTCCCTGTGCTGAAAATCCTTCCTCTTGGCCACCGGTACATGCAGACCCATAAGTGATCCCTCCATTGCAGCCATCTGTAACAAGTGGGCTGGACTGAGATGTAGTCACTATATCCCAAATTTTGTCAGGACAAGGGTCATCCTTGCTAATCTCCTTTACCAACATCTCTTCAGAAACAGATCCCTCGAGTTGCATAGGTGCTGCGCTATACACTTCAGACCTTTTGTCAATTTCTGCAACTACAGAAGCACTGATCTCTTCCAATAACATCTGAACAGCTTTGTCAATTGCCCCTTCAGCTAACTGTACTTCATATGCAGTTGGTGCTTCATCATTTGGAGCTCGGTTATATGTTGAAAAAGATCTTAAATCAGCTATCTTATTGGAAGGACCAGAAGAGCTAGAGCCGTATTGGTTGTGTTTATCAACATCTTCCATGTCATGTAGTTACTTTACAGTTATATGTTCTAGTGTCGATCTGTTAATGAATAAGATGAAATAAAGCGGATAATTTGATGAACTTTACGTGCAAATTGGAAAGGAAAGTTGTATCTCCTTGCCTTATGTTTTGTGTCACATGTGTGTGTATTTGTTTTGTTCATTATTCTTTTGAAGGAAATTTTCAAAACTGGACCAAGGTCGATCCTACATTTGACAAACGGACACATTTTCCATCACCAGCAAGCATGGCATTACATTTCTACATTGTAACGGCATAATAAGTGGTGTTAGACTAAAAAAAAAGTGTCCACCTAGGCAGCTACCATCTAAAGTGGTGTTTCACGTGTCAAACAGGATATCCACAGCGCCTCTCTCCTTCCCTCCTCCCTCCTTCCCTCTCTGCCTCCTAGCTGCGCCAAGTCGCCCCTGTAGCTACGCCGGCCCTGTTCATCCACAGCGCTGCTATTACCGTTGCTCGCTTTAATTCGCACCCAACGCTCCCCACTCCCTTCTTTCCACTGTAAAAAGGGCCCGAGTCAACCCCCTCTCGCCATTTCTCCACCTCTCCTCAATTCCCCCTGCTTCCCGAGTCCTGTCACGGTGCTCCAACCTTGAGCACTCAAATCTACCATACAAATCATAACAAATCAAAAAATAAATCCTGAATGTAAATAAAAAATAGAAGCAAAAAGTAAATTGGAAGGGGAATGGAACAAGAAAGAGAGGAGAGTCAAATCCCATCGACAAGAGTTGGAACTGCGACTGACCAGCGTGGATCTAATCGGTGGGGAGTTGGGTGGCGAGCCCAAATCCGGTAGCAACCAATTTGGGCTAGGGGTCCAAATATGAAAGCTAAGGGGGAGAACCAGGGGGAGCAATGCAGTAGAGGCGTAAGCTGGAGAGAGGGGAGCACAGAGGGGATAGCGGTGGCATCTCGCCAGAAGGCCAACAAACCATCGGCCGGGGACTAGTGGAGGGGCAGATGGCGTATGGCGGTGGAGAAGGTACTCAGGGGAGCACAGCCAAGCGTGCTTGCATGTGATAGATAGATAGAGAGAGAGAGGAGTGGAGAAGGGGACAACCAGGTCGATAGTAGGCTAAGAGGATTGGGCTGGCCAGAATACAAGCATGTAAATCACACCTAATAGATACATATAAATGCATACACACATACATAAGGTATATGTGTATATAAGTATATATGTATATATATACTCATTCATGCATGTATAGAGCCAACAACAACAAAATATCAAATACGCTACATTGATAAGCCCACATACTCTCACAGTGGTAAAATAACAACGAATGATGGGTACAAGATAAAATTCAATTATAAATACCATGACCAATTTAATTGACCAAAGACTCGCCATTGGGACACATCAACGTAGCGTATTTTATATTTCCATAAATATTATTATACACTCTATAATGGAAATGTAGATTATCTAGGAAATTTTAGAGGTGACATCTCAATTGGACTCAAGACAATAAAGGATAAGCCCCGCATCTATATTTGGCGTAGTAGAGTGTCGGGTGATGGTGTGTTCGGCTCGACCAATGACTAGGGATACTCTAGGTGAAGGCATAATATACAGAAATATAACAAAAAAATTTTGTACTCTGATTTGGGCATCGCATATAAGGAAATGCAAAGAACCATTCGCAATAAAAGTCAGTGTAGCTATGGGTAAAGTGGTACAAGCCTGCGTAGTGCCATATAAACTATGAATTCAAGCCTGTCTCCTGGATTGGAGGCTACAAAAACCAAATTAGGGTTCTATCTTATCATGCAATGTGAGTAATCAGTAGATTTCTAAATTAAAAATCTGAAATCTTTTCTAATATAAAAACACTTATCTTCGAGATGATGTGAGATGAGATAGAATCCACGGAGATATTGGTTAATATTCATAAAGTTGCGTATTTTCTATAATGCTTGCTAAGTACCCTTGTACTCATCCTTTCTATTATTCCCCTTGTTTAGAGACTAGTCCATCCGAAGTTCTACCTAGTGCGGACAATGCCTATGCGGGGGCAACTATGCCGAGGGGAATGGAGTTTACGCTAGGTATGATGCGTATGATGTGGATGCGTTATATGAGACGAGGGATGGGCAATAGGTTGCTAGTAAATTGTATGTGGAACCTAGATTATAATAGCATGCTTTTATCTATAGTTCAGTACTTGTATAATTATTGGTTAGAAGTGCTTTTATTTGTAGTGATATTATACGTAATACTCGAGCAATTGTTTAGCCTTGTAACGAACTTGAGCTTTGTGTGGTCATGATATTGTAATATTAGTGTACTGCCTCTAATTATTGTTCTGCTACAACAATCCAAAGGTCATCCAATAGCCTGTTCGTGCGTCCTTTTGTCTTCTGCGCAATCCTTACTAAAACAGTCATAACTCCTTATTGGGAAGTCCAAATGACAAGCTGTTTATTAGAGGTGATAGTAGACTTAATTATATTTCCATCCATATGTATTATGCATACTGAAACATTACAGGTTGACCTTCATGACACTGGGAATTGGAGGTATTTGTCAGCAACCCTTTTGTCTTCTGCGCAGTCCCTACTAAAATAGTTATAACTCCTTATTGGGAAGTTGAAATGATGAGTCGTTTGTTGAAGGTGATAGTAGACTTAATTATGTTTCCATACATATGTATTATGCATGTTGAAACATTATAGGTTGGCCTTCATGATGCTGGGAATTAGAGATATTTATCAGCAATCGATGAACTCAACCACTCACAATCGGAGCCAGGCCTTGGCCAAATCTTGATCAACAACTCCTCCAAAAATTCCTTCACATGTAGTAACAAGTAAACAATATTTATTAGGTAACATCATTTGTTCTATAATTAAATAATTAAATTTTCCCAAGAAATGAATTCACCTGTTGTCCAAGGCGACGTGTACGTGCTCGTGTTATTGGACCTTGTATACTAGCTAACTCTTGAATTTTAGTAGATTCAACAACAGGTGTGCGTGCCACTGGAAGTGTATGTGTGTCAGAGATGTCCTTATCAAAATGTCTCATTTTTGAACTTGTGGCACTCTAAATTAACTCAATGACAGCTTCTTGGTTCCACTTAGAATATTGACATGGCTTGACTCATGTATGGATACCATTAACTAGACTATGATCTTGAGTGACTTGACATGTTAAACAATCCGTTTGTTGGCTCTATGACCTCTGTTGTTCTTCTTTGTGGTCGATAGTCGACTTTGTGGGCATTTGGTGACAACTTCGTGGTCGGTAGTCTATTTTATGACTTGGTGGTCAACAGAGGCTTTTACGACTTGGTGGTCAACAAAGGCTTTTACGACTTGATGGTCGGAAGAGCCTTCTACGACTTGGTGGTTGGCAAATGCTTTTACAACTTGGTGGTTGGCAAATGCTTTTACGACTTGGTGGTCGGTAGGGCTTCTTACGACTTGATGGTTGTAGCTTCTACTAGTTGTGATCGATAGTCGTAGCTCTGCCTGGTCGTGATCGATAGTCGTAGCACTGCCTGGTTGTGATCGATAGTCGTAAGTCATAGTGACTAGGTTTGATAAAGTCGTAGTCGTTGTAAGCGATGGTCATAGCAACTGCTACATGGTCACAGCAGCTATTTCATGGTCGTAGGACCTGTGTGATGGTCGTAACGACCTGCTGTGTGGTCATAGATTGCAAGTAGGACCTCATCTGATTGCGTCATACCATCCTACAGATAGATCTGCCTAGGTGCTGTAACATCCTGATTTTCAAAGCCTTTTTGAAGTTTTTAAAATAAAATTCACCAGTTAGATTTTTCTAGAATTAATAAAAGCTTAAGTTGAATTTTATTTAATTAAAAGGATTTTATATGACTAAATTGAACAATAACATTTGGTGAAGGTATTTTATTTGGGATCATTATGTCTCAAGGAATTTTCTGGATTTTCTAGAGTTATTTGCTATTGTCTAGATCTCAAGAGATTTTATCTAAATTTTTGAAAATAGAAAATTTCCAAAAACTCCCAAAAGCTTCTTCGGTCGAAACACAAAAGCCCAGCCCATCTCTTCCCGCCTCGCCCGGCCTGACCCGCCACCCCTTTCTCAGCCGCCTGTTGTGCCATGTGTCACCCATCCAAGGCAGCCCGCACTGTGCATCCGGGCTTTATGCCGCAGCCGTCCGATCTTTGGCATGGCCACGTTTCATCCATCCGTCAGCTGGATGCATTGTTCATCATCTCTATTTCGGTCACTCGTCGCCGTAACTGTCTCAGCTCCGCGGGCCGCCGCTCACCTGTCTCCAACATAGCCTCTGTGTCGTGCTTGCCCCCACCTCCTCAAGGTCCGGGTATAAAAGCCGTGCCCTCCTCTTGTTTTCCTCATCCCGCAGTGTCACCGCCTTGCCCTCAAAGCCCTTCCATCGTCCTTATCGTCTTCGGTCGTTGGTTTCATTGCCATTGAGCCCGAGCCACCGTACCTCGACCACCATCGTCGTCTTCGCCGTCTGCCATGCTACCAGTTAGCCTCCGCCGTTCGTCATCGTCCGTCCCCGCCACCGCCCTGCCATTTCATCTTGCCACCAGTTAGTCTGTCGCCGCCCACAGTGCCGCCCTCGGTTCCCATGCCATCACCTCGGTTCCCGTGCCGCGTGACTCTTCGTCTCCATCGTGGACATGGTCCGTCATGTACCGAGCCATTGACATGTGGGTCCCACATGTCAAGATGCCTATTCCGTAGACCCATGCACTGATCGAGCTAAGTCAGCCACCAGCTCACCTGCCACATTAGCCCTAACTGCCACATCATCAGCCCAGTCGCCATGCACTGTTCTGTGAGCCGGGTTCATTGTAGACTGTTTTTCTTGTGGTTTGAGATTTGATTTTAAGTTTTGAAAAAGCAGAGATAATCATTCATCCTCATCTGATTGTGTCATACGATCCTACAGATAGATCTGCCTGGGGTGCTCAGCATAAAGCCTAACAAGGCAGTCCTTGGACTGGAGCTATCACGCAGGCGATTGATCATGGCATACATGTTGGAGTTGATGTACTGTGATTATCACTTGGTGGCCCAAGCACTGAGTTCCCCGAAGCTCTGCACGCTATGGCGAATGGCATAACGGTCGTCTTCTCAGCAGGAAACAATGGCCCTGCTCCTAGCTAGGGCAGTTTCCAATGCATCCCCCTGGGCTATACCAGTTGCATCAACGATAATAGATAATGCTTTCCCTACCGTTCTCACCCTCGACGACAACGAGAAATTAGTGGTATGCTGCTTCATCTCTTTCCTTTTTTGTGTTAATTTCTTCTCTTACATGTCTTCTGCATCCCTACACAGCAACACCGGTGACTTGTGCTACTCTAGTGATTATTTCTTGTCGATCTTTCAGGGTCAATCTTTGGTCTATGAGAGAGAGAGGATAAAGGCCACTGGTTTGAGTTTACCCAGTTCTGCCAGTCAGCTAAATGCTGCATCCTTATTATTTATATATACTATCCATCTCTTGACTCTGTCCTACACATTGCTAGTTTTGGCTGAATGTCTGATACCATGTGCATGTGACCATGTAGTTGTGACCAAAGTTCTCTGAATTCCACTAATGTTGCAGGGAAGATTGTGTTCTGCTATGCTCCTGATCTTGTGAAGAATAATTGGCAATTACAAGAATTGTTGGGCGCTATAACAGCAGCAAAGAAAGTTGCTGCAAGGGGGCTCATTTTCGCAACGTATACTCCTGATAATATCCAACTTCTTCGAGCTTGTGATACCATGGCACGTGTTGTAGTAGATTTCGAGGTGGCTGATAGAATAAATACATACATTATTACAGCTAGGTAAAGCTAAGCTTGTCCCCTCCATTTGAAATTGATAGCGAGATAATTCACGCGTAATAGTCTTGTTGTATTACTCAAGGTAAAGCGTTACAATGTATAGCCCAAGCCAAGAGAAGCACAGGATTGGCTAGGCGCGATTAACGCACACACATGATGACCGGCATGCAACGCCATGCAAGGCAAGGAAACCGGAGATGCCTAACTGAGCCGCAGGAGTCAAGCTTGCTAACACCCCCCGCAATCGGTATGTTGGCACGGCAGACGTTCAGACTGGATCGGAACTCGGTGAAGACAGGCTTTGGTAGCCCCTTGGTGAAGATATCGGCAAACTGGGATGTGGTCGGCACATGTAGAACCCAAACGTCACTGACAGCAACCCGCTCGCGGACGAAGTGTAGATCAATCTCCACATGCTTGGTGCGTTGGTGCTGGACGGGGTTCGTCGAAAGATACATGGCGCTGACGTTGTTTGTAACATCCTGATTTTCAGAGTATTTTTGAAGCTTTTTAAATAAAATTCACCATTTGAATTTTTCTAGAATTAATTAAAAGCTTAAATGAATTTTTATGAATTAAAAGGATTTAATATGATTAATCTGAACATGAACATTTGCCAAAGTTATTTTATTTGAGTTCCTTGTGTCTCAAGGAATTTATTGGAATTTTCCTGGATTTTTCTGGATTTATTTGCTATTTTCTAGAGCTCAAATTAATTTAAATGAATTTCTGAAAAAGGAAAACTCTTCAAAATTCCAAACCGGCCAGTGGGCCGAAACCCACCAGCCGGCCCAACCCGCCTCGGCTCGCGACCAGTTGCCTCGCGCTGCGTGCCATCAGCAGTGGGGCCCACTGTCAGCGCGCCATCCCCGACAGGACTCTGTTTCGTGTCCGCCCAGACTCCGCCGCCGCCGCCGTTTCGCCGCGAACTCCCGCGCATCCGACCCGGCCGCCTCGGCGTCCGGTATTAAGCGCCCGACCCTCGGCTTCTCGCCGCCCCGAGCGTCGCCTCGCGCCGCTCATCGCCGGAGCTGCCGTGCGTTCGCGGCGACGCCCGCGACGTGCTCGCCGTTCGCCGCTTCGGGCTCGTCGCCGCCGTCGTCGTTCTGCCGGTGAGCCCGCCGCCGTCCCAAACCCATCCGTCGGCCACCGCCGCCGCTGCCTCGCCGTCGGCGAGCCGCCGCCGTACCCGCCGCCGCGCCTCGCACCGCCCGTGAGCCGCCGCGCCGCGCCGTGTCCCCTCGGTCCTCGCGCGCGGCGCGTCGCGCCCCGACGTCATAGCGCCCATTCGCCTTCCGTGCACTGTTCACCGTCGCCTGCCATCGACATGCCGGGCCCACTCGCCACCGTAGCCCGCGGCGCCACGTGCCACGTCGGTCAGCCCAGTCAGTAGCCACCTCAGCCCTAGCGTCCACGTGGCTTGCCACGTGGCTGCCACCTCAGCACCCGAAGTCCCCCCAGGTGCCACATCAGCTGCCACGTCAGCATGACACGTCACCCTGCCAGTCAACTGCCACGTCAGCCAAAACCGCCCACGTGTCGCCCCATCAGCAGCCACGTCAGCCCTCACCGCTTGCGCCAGCAGCCCAGTCAGCCGTACTGTTCCGTGAGCCGAGTCCACCGTAGACCCAGCTTCCCGTGCGCCCGGTCCACAGCACAGTGCACTTTTCCAATTTTCCCGATTTTCAGAAAATCCAATTTTCCAAGAGCCCGTTCTCCCTCGTCCTAGCTCCGATTGACCCCGTTCTTTTTTCTAAATTCATCTAAAATTGAGCTCTACCTTTTGGTTCAGGTTTGAAAGTTTTTGGATTTCATTTGAATTTTATTTGAATTTATTTTGCCTTTTCGTCTCGTTTTCTCTCTCGTTAGATTGCGTGTTCGAGAGAGCGGAAGTTGGATTTGAAGATCTAGAGCCCTCATCTGAGCAAGGCCAAGGCAAGTCGTATTCTTTGATCATATTGAACCTAGATTTCAATCTATTATGTATTATTTTGTTTCAAATTATCATGCATGGCTATTTATTATTAAAACCTTGTATTGTTAGTTATACTCCTAATTGGTTAAATCCCTCCATGATAATTTGACAACCCTGATTCCATTGACACCTTAGGATTGGGAATTATTTAGTGATAAAATAATAATTGTCACATGGGGTTATGTCTAATTGCTTAGCCATGCTTATTGTTAGTATGTTGGGTCTGTCATCACATGTGATTAATTAACTTGACTTAATGAGATATTGAATCGTGGTTGGTGCCACTGTTATAAAATTTGTGCCGTGACGTTGGTGCATCATTGGTGGTGGTTATACAAACTTGGCTTTCACTTGGGCGAATGATCGTGCAGTAAAGGGGGTGCTGGATGCACATTGGGATGTGGATGCTTCGCCTGGGTAACTTTTAAGGACTTAACTTTGTGCGCCATTGATCTGAGCTTAAACGTGCAAACCACATGTCTAGTGTGGGATGGACCTGGCATAATAATTTGTGAAGTCTCCACTTTGGTTTTACTACTGATGTTGTGTGGCGCAAGAGGGGGCAATTATCAACTAGGGAGTTACCCTACTCGACGGCGAAACCTTAGCGAGTGGGATCAGGTGGAGATGGATCATTGTAAAAGCCTTGTTGTGATTTCCTTAAGCTGAGGCTAATCACATCGTGTGGGTACAGTTGTGCAACCTCTGCAGAGTGTAAAACTATTCGAATAGCCGTGTCCTCGGTCATGGACAATGCTCGGTGATTTCACACGAGGGGTAGAGTCTTTATGAAATTTTGGTTTGGTTTGAGATGGGAAGTGAATGGTTGGTTCACTTATGGATTCGTTCAACTCCTTTGGTTATTTAATTAGTGTCTGTTGTTAAAATTCGCTTTTCAATCTATTTATTGTATTTACTTTAAATCGTTGCTTTATGCAAAACTAACCTTTCAGCCATCCATTGTTAAGCCTTGCATACTATATTGCATTCATTTGTTACAAACGACTTGCTGAGTACCAATGTACTCACGGCTTTATGCCCATGTTGCTCAGTTGAGGAGGAGGGACCAGATCAGCAGGAGTTGCTAGAAGGAGGCTACTACGAGAACTTCACGGATTAGGATTTCGCTCCCCAGTCGATTGCTTGTGGGCATGTCGAGTGGCTACTACGCTTAATTTTGGATTTCCGCTGCTAGTTGCTTTTAAGCCTTTTAGGCTATTAATTGTAAGCTTGGCCATAATGTCGCACTCTGATAATTATTAATAATATTTGAGTCTTTTCTTAGTAAATCGTGATATGTTCGATATTTCATCTTTGTTTTTACTGTGTGCACTAGCGTGATCCTGGACTAGTGCAGAATACACAGGAGAGTCCGGATTTGTATATTCGGGTCTCGACAGAGATGGTATCAGAGCCATATCGACTGTAGGACGAAACCCTAGTCAGTTAGTCGTTGTCTCAAAAATTCGAAAACCTATTTTCTAAAGACAAAACAATCAAAACTGATATTTAGCAAAATCTTTACCCTCTTACCTTAATCTTAGGGATTCTTGCCTCTCACCTTAAAATTTCTGCGAAAATGAAAGTTTTTGAACTGACCCTTATCTTGTGCCGTGCTGTAGATGTCGCAAAGCAACTATAGCAGGTCAGGAGGATGGAGGAGAGTGCTTCGAGTGCTGCTACGAAGTCTCGGTTTCAAAAGAACACCAATCTACAGTTCCATGGATGATGAAGTAAGAGGATACCATTTCACTCGGTTGTACTTCACTACCAAGCTTGGAGGACACGTCGTACACCACAGCTTCAAAGGTTCAAATGCACAAGCTGCTGCACGCAAGGCCGTTACTCACCTCTGTCGACGGTACAAGATCAGTTTGACAAGCTCATCCAGGAGTACAAGAGGAAGTATGAACCTGAGGAGTACACTCCGCGGACGCCAACACCCCCGCCCTCGCCTACGCCGCCCAGCCCGGAGGAAAGGCAACGCATGGCAGATGATCGCCGAGAGTACCTTCGACATGTCATTCCAGCAGCAGTGCCTACAATGCAGTTCCGCAACCGATGGACATTCTACAGTGATGCAGAAGAAGAAGAAGAACGCACGCCGTACCTCGCCGGACCTGAGTGGGAGCCGGAAGAGTAGATCGTAGCATAGGATAGCGTCGGTTAGGAAGTGGTTTTTGTTTGCTTTGAGTGTGATGTGAGCTGCAGTTTTGCCCTCAAAAGCAATATGTTGCAGTCATATCAAAATCTTTTATTGAAGTGATTTATTTTCTTTTGTTAGCTTTTCGGCTAAGTGATTGTTTAGTTTAGGATTTGCCATTAGAATAACCCCCTTAGACGAACTTACCACTTATCTTTGCTTTTCCCTCTTACCTAGTAAGCCCTGTGAAGCCAGTTCTTAAGCAAGTGAATTTTTTCTTTTAGATGGTTGATACCCGGAGCTCCGCAGGACGTGGTTAGATGAGTCAGGACCCTGAGGGCAGTCAGGCAACTCCGGAGCAGCATGCAAACCCAGCTGGACTAGATCCGACCTTGAGTCAGTTCATGGCAGCCCAGACCCAGTTGATGAACACCATGATGCAGAACATGAACGCCATGATGAATCGACAGAATCAAGACATGGCCATGCCTCCACCAGTTCGCCAGCAGTCCAAGTTTGCAGAATTTATGAGAACAAGACCTCCTACCTATTCACGGTCTTCTAAGCCATTAGAAGCCGATGACTGGATGCGTTCAGTGGAAAAGAAGCTTAACCTCGCCCAGTGCACTGATCGCGATAAGGTGTTGTATGCAGCCCACCAGCTTGAGGGTGCTGCAGCCGAGTGGTGGGAAAATTATTGTGCCGCTCATGAGGATCCAGAGAGCATCACTTGGGCTGAGTTCGCAGAAGCTTTTCGTCATGCCCATATCCTGGATGGGGTGATCGAAATGAAGAAGGAAGAATTTCAGGAGTTGCAGCAAAAGAACATGTCCGTGAGTGAATATCTCAACAAGTTCACTCAGTTGGCCCATTATGCTCCAGAAGATGTTGCCACAGATGATGCACGCCAAAAGAGGTTCAAGAGAGGATTGAACCCAGGGTTGAAAGTTCAGGTAGTGGGACATGATTATGCCAGTTTCCAAAATATGGTGGATAAAGCAATGCTCATTGAGGAAAGTCGTCGCGAGTTGGAAGAATCTCGCAAGAGGAGAATGATGCAGCAAGGATCACAGATGCACCAAGCTCAGAGAGCCCGCTTCAGTAATTTTCAGCGGCTCGAGTTCCTCGGCGAGCGGGATTCAAGACTCTGCACCGGCTCCCGTCGATTTTCTTGGCGCCAAAACCAAATCCGGTGGGAAGCCAGCAGCAGAGGATTACCAAGCCCATGTCAGCAGTCACTTGTTTCAAATGCCATGAGACGGGACACTATGCCAGCAAATGCCCGCAGAATACAACATTGACACCAGTTCGTTTCAACTTGGGAGCCACACCAGACCGTACCCCTGCAGCAGGGTCAGGACGCGGAGCACCTCAAGGATCAAATCAACCCAACAAAGGATCGCAGACCGTGATACGTGGCCAGGTGAACCACGTCACCTTGGAGGAAGCTCAAGCAGCGCCAGATGTGGTGATCGGTAAGTTTCGATAAATTCGATGCACCGCCACGCTTTGTTTGATTCTGGAGCTTCACATTCGTTTGTTTCCCGGAGTTTTGCTCTAAAGCATAAGTTGGAAGTCGTTGCACTTGGTTCCATTTTATTGGTTCAATCCCCAGGCTCTGAGATGAGTACAAACCTAGGATGCCCCAAAGTTAGGATAGCCATCCAAGGAGTAGAGTTCTCCGCAGATCTGGTTGTGCTGAACATACAGTCTTTGGACGTAATTCTGGGTATGGATTGGCTCAAGAAGCATCAAGCAGTGTTGGAATGTGGAAGCCGAGCAATCACCTTGGACGGGCCTGATGGAAGCAAAGTTAGATTTGAAGCAGACATGAAGCAGCCAGAAAAAGTGATGGTGTGCCAAAGTAAAGGGATTGCCCTAAGTGAAGTGCCAGTTGCCCGAGAGTATCCGGATGTCTTTCCTGATGACCTCCCTGGGATGCCACCAAAAAGAGATGTGGAGTTTGCAATTGAGTTAGCACCAGGCACCTCACCAATTTCCAAGAGACCTTACCGAATGCCCGCCAATGAGTTAGCAGAATTGAAGAAGCAGATACAAGAGTTATTGGATAAAGGCTATGTCAGACCCAGTACCTCTCCGTGGGGAGCACCAGTATTGTTTGTCAAGAAGAAGGATGGTAGCCAGCGTATGTGCGTGGATTACCGATCTCTAAATGAAGTTACTATCAAGAATAAGTACCCGTTGCCCAGGATTGATGACCTGTTTGATCAATTAAAAGGAGCTGGAGTATTCTCCAAGATTGATTTGAGATCGGGGTATCACCAAATGAGGATTCGACCGGAGGACATACCCAAGACAGCTTTCTCAACTCGTTATGGATTGTATGAGTTCACCGTGATGTCCTTTGGCCTGACCAATGCCCCAGCCTACTTTATGTACCTGATGAACAAAGTGTTCATGGATTACTTGGACAAGTTTGTCGTTGTGTTTATCGATGACATTCTGATCTACTCCAAGAATGAGGAGGAGCATGAGGAACATTTGAGGTTGGTATTGCAGAGATTGCGGGAGCATAAGTTATATGCCAAGTTCAGCAAGTGTGAATTTTGGATGAAGGAAGTTGCCTTTTTGGGTCATGTGTTGACAGCAGAAGGAGTGTCCGTTGACTCAGGGAAGGTACAAGATGTGCTCACCTGGAAGGCACCCACGTCAGTGACCCAGGTTAGAAGCTTCCTAGGAATGGCAGGTTACTACCGTAGATTCATTGAAGGATTCTCCAGTGTAGCCCGACCTCTCACCCAGCTACTAAAGAAGGAAAAGAAGTTTGAATGGACGCCAGAATGCGAGAAGAGTTTTCGGAAGCTAAAGGAAAGTCTGACAACAGCACCAGTCCTAATTTTGCCAGACATCAAGAAAGATTTTGAGATTTATTGTGACGCCTCCCGCAAAGGTTTAGGGTGCGTCTTGATGCAAGACAAGAGAGTGGTAGCTTATGCATCGCGTCAGTTGAGGCCACATGAGGAGAACTACCCTACGCACGATTTGGAGTTAGCGGCGATTGTGCATGCCACGAAAATATGGTGACACTACGATGGGTAACGGATGTGAGATCTACGGATCATAAGAGCTTGAAGTATATCTTCACCCAATCGGACCTTAATCTAAGACAAAGAAGATGGTTGGAGTTGATAAAGGACTATGACATTGGAATCCACTATCACCCGGAAAAGCCAGCGTAGTGGCGGATCGTTGAGCAGAAGGTGTATTGCAACACAGTTATGGTCAAGGAGAGTCAACCAGCATTGCACGAGGAATTTCAAAAGCTCAGTTTGGAGTTGGTTGAAGAAGGGATGTTAGCCGCTTTGGACTTGCAGCCGACTTTGGATAGTCAGATTCGTCAAGCGCAACCAGAGGATGCAAATATCCAGCGGATCAAGGTTGGATTGAAAGAAGGAAAAGCGACAGGTTTTGAGGAGGATGATCAGGGCATCGTATGGTACAAGAAGCGATTGTGCGTACCAAATAAGGAAGAGCTGAAGCAGTTGTTGCTTAAAGAGGCACACGAGTCACTATATTCAATTCATCCAGGCAGTACAAAGATGTATCAAGACATCAAGGATAAGTACTGGTGGCCAGGTATGAAGCGAGAAATAGCAGAGTATGTGGCGCTTTGTGATGTTTGCCAGCGAGTGAAAGCAGAGCATCAAAGACCCGCAGGATTGCTGCAACCATTGAAAATCCCCGAATGGAAGTGGGAAGATGTGGGCATGGATTTCATCACAGGTCTACCCAGGACCAAGGAAGGATACGACTCAATATGGGTAATTGTGGATCGATTGACAAAGGTAGCCCATTTTCTGCCAGTCAAAACCACATATTCTGGAGATAAGTTGGCTGAATTGTATGTGTCCAAAATTGTGAGTCTCCATGGGGTTCCTAAGAGGATAGTGTCAGATCGTGGATCGCAGTTCACTTCACGATTTTGGAGTAGTTTCCACGAAGCAATGGGTACTCATTTGAACTTCAAGACAAAGATACCACCCATGACCGATGGTCGACAGGCGTGTAAATCAAATCCTAGAGGATATCTTTGAGAGCATGTGTTTTGGATCACGGAGCCAAGTGGGACAATTGCCTACCTTTTGCAGAATTTTCCTACAACAACAGTTACCAAGCCAGTTTGCAGATGTCACCATTTGAGGCTTTGTATGGTCGGAAGTGTAGAACCCCTCTCAATTGGAAAGAGACAGGAGAAAGGCAAATATTTGGGCCAGAGTGTTTGCAGGAAGCTGAAGAAAAAGTGCGTTTGATTCAAGAGAGGCTAAAAGCAGCTCAAGCCAGGCAAAAGAGTTATGCTGATACTCGCCGAAGAGATTTAAGCTTTGAGCCTAATGTTTATGTGTACCTCAGGATCACACCTTTCAAAGGTGTTAAGCGTTTTCAAATGAAGGGAAAGTTAGCACCACGATATGTGGGGCCATTCAAGATTTTGAAGCGCAAGGGAGAAGTTGCCTATCAGCTGGAACTACCTGAGAACTTGAGTGGGATACATGATGTGTTCCATGTATCTCAATTAAAGAAGTGCTTGCGAGTGCCAGAGGAAGCAGTGCCAATTGAGGCTGTGGATCTCCAGGAGGATCTGTCCTATAAAGAGCATCCCATCAAAATCTTGGAAGTGTCAGAGCGTGTCACCAGAAGAAGAGTCGTTCGCTTTTGCAAAGTTCAGTGGAGCAATCATTCAGAGGAGGAAGCAACCTGGGAAAGCGAGGAGGATCTCAAAGCGGAGTTTCCAAACCTATTCCTTAGAGAGCCAGAATCTCGGGGTCGAGATTCCGTTTAAGGGGGGGAGGTTTGTAACATCCTGATTTTCAGAGTATTTTTGAAGCTTTTTAAATAAAATTCACCATTTGAATTTTCCTGGAATTAATTAAAAGCTTAAATGAATTTTTATGAATTAAAAGGATTTAATATGATTAATCTGAACATGAACATTTGCCAAAGTTATCTTATTTGAGTTCCTTGTGTCTCAAGGAATTTATTTGAATTTTCCTGGATTTTTCTGGATTTATTTGCTATTTTCTAGAGCTCAAATTAATTTAAATGAATTTCTGAAAAAGGAAAACTCTTGAAAATTCCAAACCGCCGATGGGCGAAACCCACCACCGCCCAACCGCCGGCTCGCCAAATGACCCCGCGCACGCGCGTGCCACGCGCACGACGATCCGCCGGCCTGCTGCGCGCCTCCCTTCGCTCGATGCGCGCCACGCGTCGCCCATCTCGGCCATCCGCGCGCCACGCACATCACGATCGCTCGCCGCCGTGCCAGCGGCAGTGGGGCCCACTGCCGAGCACGCCATCCTCGCAAGGACTCCGTCTCGTGTCCGCCCGCACTCGCCGCGAACTCCCGCGCATCCGACCCGGCCGCCTCGGCGTCCGGTATTAAGCGCCCGACCCTCGGCTTCTGCGCCGAAGCCGTCGCCTCGCTGCCGCTCATCGCCGGAGCTGCCGTGCGTTCGCCGCCGGCGTCCGCCGCGTGCTCGCCGTTCGCCGCTCGGAGCTCGTCGCCGCCGTCGTCGTTGCTGCCGGTGAGCCCCGCGCCGCCCGCACCCATCCGTCGGCGGCGCCGCCGCTGCCTCGCCGTCGGCGGACCGCGCCGTACGCCGCCGCCGCGCCTTGCACCGCCAATGAGCAGCAGCGCTCGCGCCCCGCGTCCCCTCGGTCCTCGCGTCGGCGGCGCGTCGGCCCGGCGCCATAGCGCCTTCGCCTTCCGTGCACTGGTTCACCCGGCGCCGAGCCAGCGATATCCGGGCCCACACGCACCGTAGCCCCGTGCGCCCTGTGCCACGTCGGTCAGCCCAGTCAGTAGCCACCTCAGCCCTAGCGTCCACGTGGCTTGCCACGTGGCTGCCACCTCAGCACCCGAAGTCCCCTCAGGTGCCACGTCAGCTGCCACATCAGCATGACACGTCACCCTGCCAGTCAGCTGCCACGTCAGCCAAAACCGCCCACGTGTCGCCCCGTCAGCAGCCACGTCAGCCCTCACCACTTGCGCCAGCAGCCCAGACAGCCGTACTGTTCCGTGAGCCGAGTCCACCGTAGACCCAGCTTCCCGTGCGCCCGGTCCACAGCACAGTACACTTTTCCAATTTTCCCGATTTTCAGAAAATCCAATTTTTCAAGAGCCCGTTCTCCCTCGTCCTAGCTCCGATTGACCCCGTTCTTTTTTCTAAATTCATCTAAAATTGAGCTCTACCTTTTGGTTCAGGTTTGAAAGTTTTTGGAGTTCATTTGAATTTTATTTGAATTTATTTTGTCTTTTCGTCTCGTTTTCTCTCTCGTTAGATCGCGTGTTCGAGGGAGCGGAAGTTGGATTTGAAGATCTAGAGCCCACATCTGAGCAAGGCCAAGGCAAGTCGTATTCTTTGATCATGTTGAACCTAGATTTCAATCTATTATGTATTATTTTGTTTCGAATTATCATGCATGGCTATTTATTATTAAAACCTTGTATTGGTAGTTATACTCCTAATTGGTTAAATCCCTCCATGATAATTTGACAACCCTGATTCCATTGACACCTTAGGATTGGGAATTATTTAGTGATAAAATAATAATTGTCACATGGGGTTATGTCTAATTGCTTAGCCATGCTTATTGTTAGTATGTTGGGTTTGTCATCACATGTGATTAATTAACTTGACTTAATGAGATATTGAATTGTGGTTGGTGCCACTGTTATAAAATTTGTGCCGTGACGTTGGTGCGTCATTGGTGGTGGTTATACAAACTTGGCTTTCACTTGGGCGAATGATCGTGCAGTAAAGGGGGTGCTGGATGCACATTGGGATGTGGATGCTTCGCCTGGGTAACTTTTAAGGACTTAACTTTGTGCGCCATTGATCTGAGCTTAAACGTGCAAACCACATGTCTAGTATGGGATGGACCTGGCATAATAATTTGTGAAGTCTCCACTTTGGTTTTACTACTGATGTTGTGTGGCGCAAGAGGGGGCAATTATCGACTAGGGGGTTACCCTACTCGACGGCGAAACCTTAGCGAGTGGGATCAGGTGGAGATGGATCATTGTAAAAGCCTTGTTGTGATTTTCTTAAGCTGAGGCTAATCACATCGTGTGGGTACAGTTGTGCAACCTCTGCAGAGTGTAAAACTATTCGAATAGCCGTGTCCTCGGTCATGGACAATGCTCGGTGATTTCACACGAGGGGTAGAGTCTTTATGAAATTTTGGTTTGGTTTGAGATGGGAAGTGAATGGTTGGTTCACTTATGGATTCGTTCAACTCCTTTGGTTATTTAATTAGTGTCTGTTGTTAAAATTCGCTTTTCAATCTATTTATTGTATTTACTTTAAATCATTGCTTTATGCAAAACTAACCTTTCAGCCATCCATTGTTAAGCCTTGCATACTATATTGCATTCATTTGTTACAAACGACTTGCTGAGTACCAATGTACTCATGGCTTTATGCCCATGTTGCTCAGTTGAGGAGGAGGGACCAGATCAGCAGGAGTTGCTAGAAGGAGGCTACTACGAGGACTTCACGGATTAGGACTTCGCTCCCCAGTCGATTGCTTGTGGGCATGTCGAGTGGCTACTACGCTTAATTTTGGATTTCCGCTGCTAGTTTCTTTAAAGCCCTTCGGGCTAATAATTGTAAGCTTGGCCATAAGGTCGCACTCTGATGGTTATCAATATAATTTGGATTTCCTTTAGAATATCGTGATGTGGATGATATTTCATCTTTGTTTTTACTGTGTGCACTAGCGTGATCCTGGACTAGTGCAGAATACACAGTAGAGTCCGGATTTGTATATTCGGGTCTCGACATTAATGGCGTGTCTGCTTTTACAAGAGCTGCTGAGGAGAATATGTTGAATAAGGGAGTGGAATATATGTGTTGTCCATGCTAGACTGCGAGAATTTAAAGATGTTTAAGAACTGAGGGCAAATTGAATCGCACTTGATTCGGAGGGGTTTCAAAAAGGGTCATACGTGTTGGACCAGTCATGGCGAAGTTAACGATCATATGCCACCGGATGACATCGCCGATGAAGTGAATGATATGCCGCCGGATGACATCGCCGATGAAGTGAATGACATGCCGCCGGATGATGTCGATTGTTGTTCGGATTCAGATAGGTTGCACGATGACAATCTGGATCAGATGCTTCGCGATGTAGAAGAGAACTATGATGAGAGAGAGTATGTTAAATTCTGGGGCTCGATGGAGGACTCGGAGAAACCTTTGTTCACATGCTGTAGGTCAAAGTACACGAGGTTGTCGGCCGTGCTTGAACTGTTGAAATTGAAGGCAAGCAACGGTTGGTCTGACAAGAGTTTCACGGCACTGCTAGATCTTTTAGCGGACATGCTTCTGGAGGGAAATGAGTTGCCTAATACCACATATAAAGCCAAGAAGGTTCTTTGTCTATTGGGAATGGAAGTAGAAAGAATATGTGCATGTCCGAACGACTGTATCCTCTACCGTAAAGAGTATGCAAACATGAATGTATGTCTGGTGTGCAACGCATCCCAATACAAACGGATGACGGTGAGGGAATAGAGGTGAAGAAAGGACCTCCTGCTAAGGTGGCATGGTATTTTCCTATAATTCCCCGTTTGAAAAGGTTTTTGCAAATCCAAAGGAGGCAAAACTGCTGCGTTGGCACTCGGAGGAGCGCAAGAAGGATAGAATGCTAAGACACCTTGCTGATTCCGCCCAGTGGAGAAACGTCGATAGGAGTTTTGTAGACTTCGGTGCAGAACCAAGGAATATAAGGTTTGGACTGAGTACAGATGGAATGAATCCTTTCAGTAGCATGAACAGTCGACATAGCACATGGCCCGTGACTCTCTGCATCTATAACCTTCCTCCTTGGTTGTGTATGAAGCGTAAGTATATTTTGCTGTCCATACTTATCCAAGGGCCAAAGCAACCTGGGAATGATATTGATGTGTACATAGCACCGTTGGTGGAAGATCTAAAAGTACTGTGGAACGAAGGGGTATAGGTATGGGATGCATACAAACAAGAGAACATCACTTCGCGCTCCTTATTGTTCTGCACCATAAATGATTATCCTGCCCATGCTAACCTATCGGGCCAGAGTACTAAAGGTGCCAAAGCTTGTACTCACTGTTTAGATGGTACCGAGAGTGTGTGGCCGAAACACTCACACAAAATCGTCTACATGCGTCACCGCCGATTACTTCAGAGGGCTCACCCATATCGCAAGATGGAGAAACAATTTGACGGAGAGAAGGAAGACGGTTCAGCTCCAAGGCATTTAAGGGGAAAAGAGGTTTATAATATGGTTAAGGATTTAGATGTTGTCCTCGGAAAGGGATGTAAATTGAGGGCTCATGAAAAGAACACCTGGAAGAAGAGATCAATATTTTGGGACTTACCTTATTGGGAGTATCTAAATGTTCGACACTCCATCGACGTCATGCACGTAGAAAAGAATGTATGTGACAGCTTGATTGGTCTCTTACTGAACATTCGTGATAAAACAAAGGACGGCATCAACGCAAGGCTTGACTTGGCTGATATGGACATCAAGCCTGAGTTAACACCGACAAAAACAGATAATGGACAAATGTACCTTCCCCCTGCGTGTTACACTCTAACCAAGGCCGAGTAAACAGAACTGTGCCAGTGCTTGCATGGTGTCAAAGTTCCTGTCGGAACCCGGAGTGGCCACCCTAGGATCCAAGATCAGCTAGTGCACACAACGTACAACAAAGATAAATATCAACCATAATGACATTTATTAACTAAATATAGGCATGAGTGCCAAAGTTTACACCAACGGCATATAAGCCAAAATTAAATATTAGCAGCGGAAGGAAAAACCGAAGCGGAAGAAGCCCACTGAGCCTGCCCACAGGCAAACGACAGTAAGACGCGGACTACTCATCCAAGTCTTCACCGTAGTCGAAGTCGTCTTCCTCTGTGTAGAGATAGCAAGGTGATTACAAACTTGTACTCCGTAAGTCACACGGAGAAATGCAATATAATGATAAAGGCAACAAAGGAAGGCTTATAGGGTTAGTTTGAGCATAAAATAGCATTTAAAGAAATACAGTAAGTAGATTGAAATTACTGAATTTAATACCATAAGTAAAAACAGTAATTGTAAATGAAATTAATACCGTTAGTGCAAGCTATGACCGAACACTAACCTAACCACGGGCATCCCACCCAGACCATCTTTTCCAAAAGAACACGTATGGATTCCATCCATCCACACGCTTCCACTGCGCAACTCTCTCACGGATTCCATCCATCCGCAAGGTTTTCATCCCTCGTGGATTCCATCCATCCACAAGGTTTTCAAAAACCATTTTTAAAAACAAAGTCTAATCTGTGAAAAACTTTTACTCAGCATGCCCATGACCGTGGGCACGGCTATCCAGGATAGATTATACAATCTGCAGAGGTTGTACAGCTCTACCCACAAGACATAATCATCCTGTACTACCATGCGAGTTGCACACTTCCTTAGGTGTGCGGCGAGGAGATCATGACAAGGCCTTTAAAATGCAAAGCCTTCAACCTGGCCAAGCCAACACTAAGGTTTCACCCCAGTAAGGAATCTACAAGACCGGGACCCCCTCTTGAGCCGAGTGAGACTTCTCATGGCCTACGCCACGCTCACTTTCAACCTACGACATGACCCAGGTTGGGACCCACAAATTATTCAGCCAGGGATGTCCCATACCAGCCCTATGGTAGTACGTTAGGGCTTTGCAATAGTAGCTCACAGACCGGTCCTTAATTGATTGAGCCTCAACCACATACCCCCTGTGCACGACAATCAACACTGTGTCTCCGAACAACAGTGCATACCTGCACCCACCACCTAACCATTAGCCTAAGTTTAAACCAGATTTTATATTTTGTTTCAAAATATTTTATCATCCTTCTTGACTCTTTGAAGTCAAGAATACATCTCAAAAGTTTATCATTTTATGTGAAAAGGTATCTCAAAATCAAGATTATGCCTAAGCATGTCAAAGCATTTGATTTAAAATTCTCTAGCCAATACTAGTGTACTAACTAGAGTTTGATCCTAAGGTGACAAGGTATAAAGATTTACAATGTCAAAGGAGATATTAACAAGCACGTATTTAACTAAATTTAAACTGAATTGAAATACAGTGAATACAAAATAAGCATGCAGAATTAATTTAAAACAACATTATTTTATTTGGAAATCTGGGTTCAACATGGTAAAGGAGTGTGACTTGCCTTGCTTCTCGAGTGGGTGTGCTTCGTCGTCGTAGAATTCTCCAGAATCGTCGCAGTCTACACGCGAAGAACCAAGGCGAATAAAATCAAATAAAATCCAAATAAATTCAAAAATTATAAAATATATATTAACAGGTAGATTATGATTTTAGATGAATTTATGAGAAAGAATCAATGGCTTCAGAGTTTGTATGAGGGAGAACAAATATCTAGAAGTTTTAGATGTCACATGAAATGATAACAAAATCCGAGACTTATCTTTTGAGTAGTACGGTGTTGGTTGGCTGTGAGGTGGCTATCGAATGGGCAAAATGGAATCCCGGTGACAAGGCAAAGGTGGTGACACGAGTACGGTGGTGAGGAATGGTGGCAATCACCGGCGGTGAGAGAAAACGATAGTGACGGTGTGGTAGCGACAGCGACAGGTTGGAGAGAGATAGTACCGGGTATGGAATGTAGAGATGTAAGGTGAACACGGGGTATAACACGGTATGGTGAGACTAGGAAAATTATTGGCTAAGCTGAAAATTCATCGGAGACGATACAATCAACGTTTGAACGACCATGGTAGAGAAAGCGAAAAAACTTGATATCTTTGTGCTCGGTGAGGCGAATCTAAAACCATTTGAAAGGTAGCTATCTGGGATGGTTTGGCATGATATGACATGAACAGATTGGAGAAAACTTCATCAGATAGATAGGGACACGAGATGCCATTGGCGGCCATGGCAAGGTGTCGGAGGCGAAAATTTGTGGAGGTCTTTTCGGGGAAAAGGAAGGGAGCATGACGTAGAACGCGGTGAGGCAAGTCTAAGAAAAATTATGGCATGGCCAAAGGACATCGGATGGTGGCGGAACACGGTGGAGAAGACCTATAGTGACCGGTGGGTTGACATCGGCGTTCCGGGCAAACGGAGAGGAGTTTGCAGATGAGGTTTGTAGTGAAACGAAGAGGAGAATATGGGGAATGCAATGCTCACCTTGGTTGAGGTGGAAGAGGCATGAACAACCTGCAGCGAGGAGAGAAGCGGTGGCACGATTTGGCCACGGTGCTCCGGTGATGCTCCGGCGAAGGCGAGGGAAGCACCATGTAGAACGCGCAAAGGCGAAGCCAATGGTGTGGTCAAATGTGGCGGAACTCGACTGTAGGCGGTGCAAATGGCTGAAGAGCGCCGTTTTGTTGGCGAGAGAAAAATGCCGATTGCGGCGAGGAGGAAGAGAGACAGGCTTTGAGATTTTCGGTGGTGAATGAGGATGAGGGGATGCACCCGGTGCTCCCTTTTATATGCGCGGAGGTGGACCGGATGAGGAGGATTCAAATGCATTTTGTTGCGCAAGAAATGGTTGAGAAAATCTCAAATTCTAGAAGCTTCAAACGGTCGGCACTGGCATCTGTGCTCATGCGGCTCGGGACAGGAGCGTGACTTGGAAGAAGAATAGTGGAGGAGAGAGAAAAAAAATAAAAAAATAATTTTTTTCAAAAAAATAAAATAAATTCAAACAAATTCAGAAAAATTTCACCAAAATCCTTGGAACCCGAAAAGATTACGTAAAATAATTTTGGATTTATTTGAATATATTTTAACCATTTAAAATATTTTTATTTGCTAAGTTTTAATTTAATCCAAATAAATTTTGAAACAGACTCTAAAAATTTGACAAGTGGATAGAAATGGATAGATTAGAATTTTTAGAGAATTTATAAATTTGAGCGGGCTCAATCAAAGTTAGAATGAAGGAGAACGGGTTTCTAGAAGTTTGCAACTAAAGAAAAAAGAAAAAGAGGATTTTCTGAATTATTTTTGTACTGAAAAAGAAAGATTATGACGTGGGATCAAATCTGGCGGCGTAGATTGAATCCAGGCCGTCGGATGGAGATGGAGTGGGTTAAGTGAAGATGGAGGGCCGATATTTAATCGGGTGCGGAAGATTGGATCTGGACATGACACTTGTCTGCCCGAGAAGAGAGAGGGATTTCAAAAACACTTAGAAAATAAAGTCTAAAAATTCTAGAAAAATTAACAGAAATTCCTGGAGATGATCTAGACTTAGGAAAAATATTTTCAACTCAGAGTTGGTCTTTTAATTTTTACAAAAATACTTTTTAGCTTTGAAATTAATTTTTAAAATCCAGATAAACGTTAAATACTTCCAAATAGTTAATTTGAAATAGGATTTGTTATAGAAAATCAAGATATCATTTTATTTAATAATATTTTTTTGTTTTTACCTAAATTACTTTTCAAATCCAGCGTTTCTAAAAACAGACAAAATCACGGCAAATAAAAAAATAAAAATTAGGCAACTAAAACACTTAATTTTATTTTAAGTTATTTGTACTATTATTTTTTTTATAAAAACCTGGGCTGTTACAATTCCATCAGGTTACTCCGGCAATGTGAAGAAACTTGTTTCGATGCAAGATTTGAAGTTAAATGTCATGAAGTCTCATGATTGTCATGTGCTGATGACACAAATGCTCCCTATTGCAATTAGAAATATTTTGCCGATCAAAGTCTAAGCGACAATCATGAGGCTATGTTATTTTGTTTAACACAATTGCTCAGAAGGTCATCGATCCCGAAGGACTAGATGCTCTGCAGGATGAGGTGGCGATGACTCTATGTTATCTTGAAATGTATTTCCCTCCTTCATTTTTCGATATCATGGTCCATCTCATTGTTCACGTTGTGTGGGAGATAAAAATGTGCGGGCCCGTATTCCTACGTAGCATGTACCCATTTGAGAGGTTCATGGGAATTCTCAAGTCCTACGACGGAATTGATCTCGTGGGAGGCGACATCGTCGAAGGTTATGCAAGCGAAGAGTTCATTGAGTTTTGTGTCGATTATATGGCTCAGATTCAACCGATAGGTTTGCCTCAATCTCGTCATGAGGGGAGGCTGAAGGGTATTGGAACTATCGAAAGGAAAGCAATCACTCTAGATATGGACACGTATACTCAAGCCCATTTGACGGTCTTGCAACACATGACTAAAGTGGTGCCTTATGTCAACAAGCACAAGGATGTGCTTCGGCAACAGAATCTGGAGTGGCCAAATGTTTGGATCATGAGGCAACACAACAGTCAGTTCAACCAATGGTTGAAGGAGCAAATCGCTAGGAGCTCGCCAAGTGAGATGCTGACATGGTTGGCAAAAGGGCCAACATTTACAGTTATGACATGGCAAGGATATGACATAAATGGGTGCACATTCTATACACAGTCTTAGGATGTAAAGAGCACTAACCAGAACAGCGGTGTCCGCATAGATTCGTTCAGTACCGATGAATTGAGAAACTCGTACTATGGGTTCATAGAAGAGATTTGGGAGCTCGACTACGTGGTTTTCAAGATCCCCTTATTTCACTGTCGTTGGGTGCATCTCCCATAGGTGAAGGTTGACAAGTATGGTGTAACTATCGTGGACCTCCAATGTGTTCGGTATAAAGACGAACCATTCGTACTCGCCAACCAAGTTGTTCAAGTTTTCTATGTAACCGACTCGGCAAATAAGAAACGCCATGTAGTTCTTCATGGAAAAAGGAGAATTGTCGAAGTAGAGAATGTAGTGGACGAGGAAGAATACAATCAATTTGACGAGTTACCTCCTTTTGGAAATGGCATAAGGGTCGACGACGAACAACGTGATGAAACTAGTTATGTACGCATTGATCATCATGAAGGGCTAATTTTTAAAGGAAATAAGCAAGTGGAATGAGAATGTGCGACATATTTGTAGGCATTTGCATTTCTATATATAACAATGCATGTATGTGATGTATATGTGAATTGGCATTTATGTATACAACAATGCATGTGTGTGATGTATATGTGAATTTGCATTTATGTATATGTGAAAATGTGTGATATATAGGTGAATTTTGAGAAATACTGATAATTGGTCTTATTACAATGTCTACTAGTTGGTGTAGAGTTATTCATTGCGCTGTTGTAAAGAAATACTGATAATTGGTTGGTGTAGGTAATAACTCCAGTGTGTGGTAGGAAAGGGCTTAATACAGACAGTTCTAGTTTAGAACCCTCCCCTCCCCGAGCCTATTTAAGCCCCCGCCCGGCTCCTCCCCGTCCCGCTCCACCCAGCTCCGCCCTCGCCTTCTTCTCCCGAGCTTCCCCTTGCCCTCGCACCGTGTTTCCCCACCGCCGCTGCCACCACCAACCATGGCGAGAAATCACCGCCGCCTCCGGCCTCCCCGCGCCACGCTGTCACCTCCGCGAGCTTCACCGCGCCCGTGCGCACCCCAGCCGCCCCTCGGCCGCGCCTCTTCGCCACTGGAGCCTCGTCGCTGTCGCCACCCGAACGCAACCGCCGCCTTTCCTCATCGCCGACCGCCCTCCGACCAACCCCGGTAATCGCCGACCCCACCGCCGCACTCCCCTCGCTTCCCTCTCTTGGTTGCACCCGACGCCGGCCATCGCCGCTCACCGGAGCGCCGGCGAGCCGCCGTGCCCGAGCGCCACCACCGGCCGGCCTCCCACGTCGGCATCCCCGTGCCCACGTGGCTGGTGACGCAGCGCCACGCCTCGGCCACGTCGGCCCGACCCGCCCGTCGGCGCTAGCTCCCACCCCGCCACCTCGGCGCCTCCACGGGTGCGTGGACATGGTCCACATGGACCGGGCCCACTGTCAGCCAGCCCATTTCAAGGCTGACGCCAGCATGGCGTCATTAACCCCTTTTTCCATTGGAAAATAATTCCGGCCGAAAAGGAAATTCCTTTGCTGACGCCATAAATTCTTTTCCTTTAGGAAAATAATTCCAAAAATCCTGAGTTTCCATTTTCTCTCTTTTCAAACTTCCCAGAGCCCGTTCTCCTTCGTTCTAACTCCGATTTGGCCCATTCAAATTTCTAAATTCATCAAAAATTCCCCTCTATCCATTTATAGCCTCAATTCAAATTTTGGAAGTCAATTTGAATTTAATTTAAATTTATTTGAATTTGGTGGATTATTTTCGCGTGTAGACTTCGACGATTCGGGAAAATTCTTTGACGAAGATTCAAGCCAAGTTGAAGAGCAAGGCAAGTCACACTCCTTGATCATGTTGATCCCAGTTTTCAAAATAAAATTATGTTGATTTAAATTATATTGCATGCATATTTTTATTCAGCGTATTTCAATTAAGTTTTAAATACAATTAATGCCTACTTGTTAATTCCTCCATTGTTATTGAATTCCTTATACCTTGTCACCGTAGATCAAACCCTAGTTGGTACATTAGTATTGGCTAGGAAGACTTTATATTAAATGCTTAGACTTGCTTAGAAATAATCTTGGTTTTGGGATACCTTTCACATAAAATGATGACCCTGTTTACAAAAAATGATATGGTTTTGATATGAACTCTTGACTTTGGTGAGTCAAGGAGGTTTATGAATTATTTTGCAAGCAAAATACAAAACTGGTTTAGACTTAGGCTATTGGTTAGATTGATGGGTGCAGGCATGCCCTGTTGGTTGGAGCCCCAGTGGTTGATTGTCGTGCACAGGGGTACGTGGTTGGGCCTAAGTCAGATTAAGGACCGGTCTATGAGCTACTGTTGCAAAGCTCTATCGTACTACCACATGGCTGGTATGGGGACAGCCCTGGCTGAATAATTTGCAAAGTCCCAACCTGAGTCAAGTTGTAGGTTGAAAGTGAGCGTGGTTGGTGCCATGTGAAGTCTCACCTGGGCGAGCGTGGTTAAGCCATGAGAAGTCTCATCTAGGCTCAAGAGGGGGTCCCGGTCTGGTGGATTCCTTACTGTGGTGAAATCTTAGAGTTGGCTCGACCAGGTTGACGGCTTTGCATTGTAATTAAAGGCCTTGTCACGACTCCCCACCGCACACCTAAGGAAGTGTGTAATCTAGTGGTACAAAGGGATGATCGTGTCTTGTGGGTAAAGCTGTACAACCTCTGCAGAGTGTATAATCTATCCTGGATAGCCGTGCCCACGGTCATGGGCATGCTGAGTAAGAGTTTTCCATGGATTAGACTTTGCTTTTCAAAAATGATTTTCGAAAACCTTATGGATGGATGGAATCCATGAGAGGATGAAAACCTTGTGGGTGGACGGAACCCATGAGAGAATCGTAGTTTGTGGATGGAAGGAATCCGCCAGTGTTTGAAAGCGTGTGGATGGATGGAATCCATACGAGATCTTTTGGAAAAGATGGTCCGGGTGGGATGCCCGTGGATAGGTTGGTGTTTGGTCAGAGCCAGCACTGACGGTATTACTTTCTACAACAAGTATTGTTTTTACTTACTGTATTAAATTCAGCAATTTCAATCTACTTATTATATTTCTTAAATGCTGTTTTATGCAAACTAACCCTATAAGCCTTCCATTGAAGCCTTTATCATTATGGTGCATTTTTCGTGTGACTTGCGGAGTACAAGTTTGTACTCACCTTGCTTTTTCCACACAGAGAAGGAAGACGTCAACTACGGTGAAGATCTGGACGAGTAGGCCACGTCTTACTGTCGTTTGCCTGTGGGCAGGCTTGGGCTTCGATTTTATCAGTTTGCTTCCGCAGTTATTTCCTTTATTTATCTTTGCCAATGCGCGTTGATGTAAAACTTGGCCATAAGGCCATACCTCTTATTTAATATAATTGGTCAATTGTGCTTGGTATTTATCTTTGTTGTACTGTGTGCACTAGCTGATCCTGGACTAGTGTGATTTACACAGAGGATCCAGGAGTCGTTGCTTCGGGTTCCGACACAACTTCCACCGGTGCTACCTTTACAGTCGACCTACAGCCAAGGCAGTAAGGGCAGTAAGGGCAAAGCAAAGAAGACCGATGATGATATCCCGTACCTGCCATTGGCCTGTAAATTCATGCTTGGCGAGCCGTTGGTCAACCTGGTAACGTGCCTCAAAACCCTACCAATTAGTTGCCTACAATTACACACATGGTATATGGAACAGTCCAATAAGCCAAAGGGAGAACGGCGCTCAGGTATCACTGTCAAATTCGGGCAGGATCATTTAGAGCACAATATTCAAGATTGTGTCTTCGTGGTCACCTTCGAGGATTTATTTGATCTTTTCACGCTCAACGCTCTCGATGCCTCACTCATTCGATGCTGGACGTTGTAAGTGTGTACGATCATAGTCTCCGTTCATGTCATACCGATAAATGTCATATATAATTTGTTGCTTTCGTGTGTATATATATATAGACACATGGTGACTAAAGCTAGATCATCCAAATCATCGGTTGGTTTCTTGGACCCACACTTGGTCGCCATGCATACCATCAACGAGGATACACCCTTCGTCGAGAGGTACATTGCATCAGCACTGGTGGCTTACCACGATAAGGAATATGTAGTTATGCCCTACAATCAGGAGTATCATTGGATTTTAATAGTAATTGTACCAAAATAGAACAAGGCAATATACCTTGATTCCCTAAGTAAGAATAAAAAGGACTACACAGTTGTCAGCCAAGTAATCGATAGGTAAGTATATTTTCTTCATACATACCTATATGGTAGACTTTCTTTCCTTCCGAATGACTAAGGTCAACTTTTTCGAATCACGTAGGGTGTTCGCGATGTATGTTGTAAAGGCAGGTGTCTCGACACAAGGGGCCAAAGGCCTGACACATGTTCGAAAATTTAAGGTATTCGCTATTACACATTAATTAATCCTATGGAACAGTTGGTAGTAATGCCTCTTGAATTAACACATTCCATTTTTTGCAGTGCCACCAGCAGTCGCCGGGCAACATGTGTGGATTCGACGTTTGCTACCATACGAACCTACCGCTGGATTCCTCGAGGATCGCCAATTCTAATGTTTGTCAATCTTCCCTTAATTACTTCATACTTATCAGGTTATATATACACACACATTGATATTCCTATCGACAGGCTGCGTCCATCCCGTCAACTACATTGAAACTGCCCGACCTTTCACAAATTCGAGGAGAGTGCGCGTACTTTTTGGTGGCTAAAGTCATAAACTCAGATGGAGAGTTCCACATAAAACAATGATTTTTATTGCTCTTATCACTCCGAAATCGAGGTCTCCGAAAGGAACAGATCCATAATCAATGAACTTGTCAGGCTGCACAAGCAATACTTGGATGGCTCACCATCCAAGTATTGCTGAGCCATCTAAGTATTGCTTATGCAGCCTGACAAGTTCGTTGATTATGGATCTGTTCCATTCGCGAGACCTGGATTCCGAAGTGATAGAGCAATAAAAAATGCAATGTTACCATCTAAGTGCAAATGCAATGTAGATCTTTTGTAATTGTGTATTTGTTAATGGATATTTTATTTCATTTCAATTAATTGATTTGCGAAATGGATGTTTCATGTTTGTGAAATAAAATGCGATGTGAATTGGATGTTTTATGTTTGTGAAATGAATTGAGATGTGAATTGTATGTATACATGTACATGTTGATCTACTTGTTTCAGAGAGCATGGCTAGCATTTCCTGAGGATAGCCAATAAACAGAAATAGATTTAGGGGTATAAAAGAATATCACATATGGTTTGTAACTAAAAACCGTCTGTGATAGCTGATAATCACAAACGGTTTTTACTTACAAACCGTCTGTGATAGGTGATAATCACGGACGGTTTTTTAGTTAAAAACTGTCCGTGATTATCACCTATCACAGACGGTTTTTACTTACAAACCGTCTGTGATTATCAGCTATCATAAACGGTTTTTTAGTTACAAACCGTCTATGATATTTGCACCACATACGGTTCGAAAACCATTTGTGATAATCTTCGATTATCACTGACCCATAAATTTAGACGGTTTTCTGAACCGTCTGTGATGACGTTTCTGAACCGTCTGTAATACGGTTTTCTGTAGTAGTGACTGCATTATTTGTGTAATTTAATATGGATTTCCTAGTTTATTTTGATCACAATTCACTAGTTTATTTGGAAATTTTTTCATTGGGTGGCCAAAGGACCAGAATCAATGAAATATCGGTAATTTTGGTTCAAATTGAATGTGAATTTTAGCTAAAAGTTTAGAATTTTAAGAAAAAAGTTATCAGAAATCGTAGAGATGAATTAGATATTGAATATAGATGAAACTTGGGATCCATTCAATCAATCGACCCCCTCAATTACTAACACTTACAGAATCATACCATTCAAACTAAGTAATGTCTATACAACATTCGACTATTTTTGAGAACAAAATAAGTCAAATTGATCTGGAGCGTTAGATGAAGATCTAACGGATCCACCCATACAAGCCCCCTCCAAATAAAATGATACCCCCTTCAAAAGAAATGATCTGGGACATTGGATCTCCATCTAACGGCTCAAAATCTGACTATTTTTATTCTCAAAAATAGTCAAATGTTGTATAGACACTCCCTTCGAACTAATGGATCAGCAATGTCAGCAGTGAGCTTTAGTTTGAGTGAATTAATGAGAAGTTACACAAATCGGACAAGATCTGTTATCTACACTTTTCGAAACGCGTGCTGATCTGGAGAAAATATCCCACCACATCAAGCTTGTGAAATTTCATTGAAGAGATCTAACAATATCCCACCATATCTGTTATCTAGACTTTTCCAAACGTACGTGTTAGTTTTGTGCAAATATATTCGATCCCCAAGGAAATATATGTATCATCCGCTGAAAAATAGTTTGCGGGGACCTAGAATTCAAAATAAAATTTTGTTTCGTCCAATTATCTTCTCTCCCGTTGCTCCACCTGTCTTATAATTAAACGACATATATCTACGTACTTCAGCTAATTTATAATTTCGCAGATGCCTAGTAGATTAGCTAATTACCTAAGTCATATTTAGTATTGCATGCAATGCTCTAACATTTTTGAAATATACTTATTAATTTATATCTTTGCATGTTTATAGTTATCATTACATTTTTGGTGAACATCTTATATATATTTAGTGCCTAGCATTCACTCGCTACTCTTAAGTTTTATCTTGGAGACCATACGGTGACGTTCAAAAATACATATTTGGGTTTGCTAAATTTGTCGATGCACCGTTTCTTCATGGAAATTAGGATTAATTGTTCATAGTGCACGTACGCCTCTTATCATTCCTTTTTGAATTCTTCTTACAAAATCAAGAACAACCGAGTTTTGGAGAATCAGTTTTTTTATTTGGCCCCATTATACTATCTTAATTTCAAAATTAATCCTGTGCGATATAAAATTACAAATATAACCTTACCGAACACGGAAGAACCCACATGCCTCCGTGGGAGCTTGCTTCCGCGCTCAGGTGGCGTGTGGTTGGTTGCTTCTGTGCATATCATGATCCACAGGTTTTTTATACTTGGCCGAGGTCTAGATGATTTATAATTTCGTGTTGTATGGATTCAATTTTGAAATTAAGGTGATATAACGGATCAAATAAAAAGATGATTGTAGGACCGAAATGGCGACAGAGGGGGGTGAATGTCGATCTTTAAAAATCGCCCCCAACAAGTATCCTTACTTAAGCTTCTTCTCCAATAGCTATGGGAGCTATGAAGATAGAAAAAGCACTCACTGGAAATCAAGGCAACAAGGAAAAACTAGATCCAAAAAGAAGCAGCCAAGAAAAATAAATTCAGAGCCAGTCTGACTGCAAGCGGTAGTACCGCTCAGACGAGCGGTAGTACCTCTCAAGGAGCGGTAGTACCGCACGACGATCGGACTTGTCCGAACGTTTCTTTGCTGCCGATCGGACTGGTCCGAACAAAACCGGTAGTACCGCTAGGACGAGCGGTAGTACCTCTGAGCGGTAGTACCTCTCGGGGAGCGGTAGTACCTCTCGAGAAAAACAGCAAACAAGATTTTCAGGCTGGAACTTTGAGACTTCGGATTTTTGGCTAAAAAGAAGGTTTGCTCTCAATCTTTTTGAACCAAGGCCTTACTACAACAAACTAAATAGTAAGGAGACCTTGGGAAACAAGAGAATCAAACCAAGAAGCAAGAATTTCAGATTATGGGTAAAAATCTGAATTTTTGCACAACCCAAGCCAAAAAATCAAATTACTCCCCAACCGTTGATCCTTTGGCTATGAAATTTTGAGGGTAGCTAATTAATAGCCTCTGGAATCTCCATACCAAATTTCAAGCCATCTCAACAAGGGAATCAAGAACAGCACCAAAACCCTAGAAGGGCAAAACAAGAACAGAGCAACCCAAAAAGCCAAATCTGGGATTAAAAGAGGTTTGCTCTAGGGAAACTCGATCAAATGATCTTGAGGCACTATCCCATCAAAGAGCAACCCATTTTGGGCCTTCCCAGCAATCAAGAACTCAAAACACAGAAAATCAAGAGATTGCTCAAAAGGGAAGAACGATGAACAGAGAGCACGAGAGGAGACATAAACTTCAGATTTTCATTCCAATTAAACAGGAGATACAGAGAACTACGTCCCCATACGCATGGACATTCGGAGGAATGATTACATGACTCTCCACTCAATCCACTCCCTCTCCCTCAACCATGAATGCTTGGAGTGGATGAACACAACTCTGTTCTATCACCTAGAACACATCGTAGGAGACAGAGGGAGCACCAGACTCTGCCTCTCCAACCACTAAAGACTAAGGAAAACCAACTCCTAAAGCCTCTTTTGACTAGAGCTAACCCTAATTCCCTCCAAAAATGCTCAAGGAGGGCATGCAGCCCCTCCTCTCCTTTTATAGCGCTTGGCTAACGGGTCTCCGCCCCGTTACGCCCGCTACGTCCAACGGAGCCCGCTCCGCTTGTGCAGCCTTGCGAATTTCCGGTCGCCCCTCCGCACCTTCCGGAAGCTTCGACGCTCCTTGCCTCGCACGCCCGCAACCACCTCGAGTCCACGTCGTCTTCGACACATCCCGACCGTTCGACCTCGGCGCCACTGCGCCTAGTCCGGTCCACCGTGTCTCGCCACGACTCCAACTCGACGTCCTGCAGTCACACAGACAAGAAACACGTCAAATAGCACCGCTCGATACATGAAAGCGTAAATACCATCACACTTACCATATATGAAGTCCAAACCTGTCAAAACATTAGAATATGCATTCTAAGCCCAAATGACCAAGTTTGACCAAAGTCCGACCGAGCCTGATTGCGCCACGCAACGACTCGACTCCGAACCACTCAAACCAAACTCGACTAACCTAAACCCTTGTCAATTACTCATCACTCTCATGGAGTCACGACCACATGGTCTCTCAATGATTCAGTTCTGGATGCATGCCACACGTGTTGAACGCAAAAATGGCTCTACATATGAAAGAAAAGAACATCTAGATGCACGAATACATGCAAGCATGCATCATTGACCAGACTTTCGTAGAGGCATACGCACGAATACATGCATTGACCTAGAAGCACAGAACACATTCAGACCATTTGTTTTGCGGCCGAACACATTCAGACAAGCAACACTCCAATCTCTGGATAGCTGTATACCAACTTGTCAAATTAAGTTTTTGTTAGGTTACTACTATTCTCTTTCCTAAGGATTACTATTCGTAACGCGCGTACGCCTTCGTTATTCCTTTTTGAATTCTTCTTACAAAATCGAGAACAACCGACTCCTGGATGCATGCCACACGTGTTAAACACAAAAAGGCATCTGCCTATGAAAGAAAAGAACATCTAGGTATCTGCATGCATCATTATTGGCCTGACCCTTACGTAGAAACATTGCGGAAACAACCTCACCATCATCGTTGCTAGCACATCGATGATGGTGAGGTTATTGGTCTATCGTGTTGACCGGCCAGAACATCTAGACGCACGAATATGGTGAGGTTATTGGTCTATCGTGTTGCAGATCGATTGATATAAATAGGACATCGATTATGGTAGCTTGGCAACAACCTCACCATCATCGTTGCTAGCTAGCTGCATGCAGTATCCATCATCCATGGCCGCAATCTGCAACTTCTCAAAGTCGTCTCAGATAGCACTAGTCGTCTTCCTCCTCCACCTCGCTCTCCAGCTTCCATTGAAGAGATCCTACGTGGTTGGCCTGCAGAGCGAATCAACAAAAGTACGTAGGAAATAATATTCATGTGTATATATGTCTTCATTTTACTGCAGATATAAATATATATTGGGCCCGTTGCCTCATTTTGCTCCTACAATTAATGTTTGATTCCATGCGCGCAGCTCTATATTGTGTACCTTGGGGATAAACAGCATGAAGATCCGGATAAAACCACTGCATCACACCATGACATGCTCACCAAGATCATTGGCAGGCAAGGCGACCAAGTCTATATACACAGATGTTTTCCTGTCTTCCCTTTTCGTTCGTGCGCCATGCATGAACATATATGCGTATTTGTGTAGATCAGTGACTGATAAAGAGAATACAATTTCGTATGATTTTGCAGTAAGGGAGAAGCCCATGATTCGATGATCTACAGCTACAGACATGGCTTCTCCGGGTTTGCCGCCATGCTCACAGAATCTCAAGCACAAAGCATCGCAGGTAATTGGTGATCATTGCTGATGGCAAATAATAATCCCATGCACCCATGGGCATGAAGACTTGAAGCCATCGTTTGCTAGGGCATCCATCTTGCTAGGTGTTTCACAAATTGCTCTGTAACTTGATTGGCTGCGTTGCATAAAGTCGTAAGATCGCGTCAAATCTTATAAGTTGTGACTAGATTATCTATTGTTTCACCTAGACAAAGTTGGAACTGATCGAAAGCGAGTCGGCAGGGGAATTTTTGTCCGTACCTGGTCAATTTAGAGGAGTAAAATCGGCATTTTTCGCATTCGATGAATAGGCTCTAGTTGTTGAAGTATAAATAAATTGTATGTCTTTTCTCATAAACTTAATTTTTTAAGTGAACTGGATAGTGCATAAAATTCAATTTGGTATTAGAGCCAAGAGGTCTTGAGTTCAAGACTTGGCTGGCTCAATCAAAAAATAATTGTAGACTACTTCTATTCCACGTCTTAGGCCTGAGAGAGCTTACATGTGAGGGGCATTTTCTTATCATCTTAAATTTTTGGGTGAATTGGCTAGTGTATGAAACTCAATATAGCTAATAGAAATGTGTTGATGCATGCTAACCGATGTTGATTATGCTCAAGATCTAAAATTTTGAACTATATGGTAGAGTTGCCTGAAGTGCTCAGCATAAAGCCAAACACGGCAGTCCCCGTGCATACAACTCGGAGCTGGGACTTCCTTGGACTGGACTACAACCAGCCAACTGGTTTACTCCATGAGGCTAAACATGGAGATGATGTCATCATCGGGTAGTTGATTCAGGTATCTGGCCAGAATCTCAAAGCTTCAACGACGATGGCTTCGGACCTGTACCATCCCGGTGGAAAGGAGTTTGCCAAGGAGGCGAAGCATTCAACCCGAACAATTGCAGCCGGAAGATCATTGGAGCTCGATACTACGCAGATCATCTCGACCCGAAGGTCTTTCAGCGAGAGTACAAATCTGCGAGGGATTTCAGTGGCCATGGAACGCACGCGGCATCGACTGCAGCTGGCGTCTTGGTGCCAAACGCGAGCTTTCATGGGCTTGCAGGCGGTTACGCCAGAGGAGGCGCTCCTCGTGCCCGGATCGCTGTATATAAGGCATGCTGGAATGATGCTGTGCAATGCGATTATGCAGCTCTCATGAAAGCGATTGATGACGCCATACATGATGGAGTTGATGTACTCTCGTTATCACTTGGTGGCCCAAGCTTTGAAATCCCTGAAGCTCTGCACGCTGTGGCGAATGGCATAACGGTCGTCTTCTCGGCAGGAAACAATGGCCCTGCTCCTAGGACAGTTTCCAATGCATCCCCATGGGCTATAACAGTAGCATCAGCGACAATAGATCGTGCTTTCCCGACCGTTCTCACTCTCGGCAACAATGAGAAATTAGTGGTATGTTTCTTCTTCTTCTTCTTTCCACACAAGAAACTCGGATTCCATTACCAATATAATAAAATTTATATAGTTCTATTTTAGTTTTTTTTAGCTACTGTTATTGCGGGTTTACTGTTTTCCCCATCTGTTCCCTGTGAAAATGCACCAAGCACAACCACAGCTGGGACCTAAGCGAGAGCATCACATCCAAGGCAGCTGTGGTTCGACAAAAAGCAAAAAAGAAAACTGATAACCAAGTTAGATACAAAAAAGTAGTTTTTCTTTTTTTTATAGAAGTCTGAATCTATTATCCTGCGCTTGAGAGTGTCTTTAGCTTCCTCTTCTCAAGCGTCCTCTTCATTTTTGTATCCTAAGAGCTTCACTCTGCAGCATATTAGCACTGGTTACCAAGACTTCCTTATCCTCTTCCTTATGAAGTCCTACCCAAAATTTTAGAAATTTGCATATATAACATATGGTCTTAGTTGGAGATTTAATCAACTTCTTTGGTGAGAAAATCTGATGTCCGGTGATCATTTCTTGTCGATCTTTCAGGGTCAATCTTTGTTCTATGAGAGAGAGGAGAAGGGCCATTGGATTGAGTTGTATGAAGTTGTGTGAGTCAGGTAAATTCTACCCTCATTAATACCCCAACGTGGCTAGCTGGCTTACACATTTCTGGCAAGTTTTGGCTGAATGTTTGATACCATGTGAATGTGACCATGTAGATGTGATCAAAGCTTTCTGAATTCCACTGACATTGTTGGGAGGATTGTGTTCTGCTACTCTCCTAATCTTGTGTCGACAAATTTGCCATCCAATGATCTGCCCCTCGCTATAGCTTCGGCAAAGGAAGTATCTGCCACGGGGCTCATTTTTCCAATGTATACTCTTGATATGATCGATTTTGCTAAATTGTGTGACACAATGGCATGCATTCTAGTAGACTTTGAGGTGGCTGACAGAATACAAGCATACATTACAAAAACCAGGTGAGCTTAAGTTTGTTCCTCCTATTTTAAATGCTTCCTTCAATTATAAAAATATCCTAGTTACGTATCTGTGCGTTGCAACGGAACTCATTAAATGTATAGAGAATTGTGATATAGAAGATAGTTGCTCTGATCGGTTGAAAAATGGAGAATGGTGAGAAGTTAAGAGAATAGAGCAGTTGGAGGAGAATGAATGTACAACCACCAACTCATTCTTTTATAATAATAAAGATAATGAAAGTACTTTTAATGACAAATCTACTAGTATCATTTTCATGTGACAAATATAAAGACGTCTTTTGTATATTAGTGGTCAAGGTATTAAAAAGTTTGACTGCATGAATTATACAACGTCACCTATTTGGATGTACTCAAGAGACAATTTCATGCAAAAAAAAATGTCATCCTAAATACATCAATGGTTAACAGGAATGAAAACACCACATCAGTGGCTAAGGTGGCTCCAAGCCATACATGGATTGGAAGCGAAGTCCTTGCTCAAAGAATCTCAACATTTTCCTCAAGAGGGCCCAGTCCACGTTTTCCCCAATTCCTCAAGGTACATGCATGCAATGTTTGATCAACTGCTAATTGTTTAATAACAATTAGATCGTTCACCCATATTTATATTCCAGAGCCAATTACTTATGAAGTGAAACAATATGCCGAGTGATTTTCAGACATATATCATCTGAGTTCTGTTGCCCACTTGTTTGTGTCTCAATGTCCTCCTGTGGAAGGATGATGTATTTCATATTGTTAGTGTGCTTTTTTTTAGTCTCACTTTGAACCTTTTACGTTATTCATTTCCTAGATAAAATTTTGTTATCGAATCCAAAATCGATCTCTGACGGCACAACAGACGCCATGTCCAGAAATGTTCGAGGATAGCCTAAATTTTATTCTTCCGCCTGGTGATGGCACTAACTATGTTTTTCATTTGAACAGCCTGATATTGCAGCACCTGGATCTAACATTTTGGCAGCAGTGAGAGATTCATATCGATCATGTCCGAACGCCAATGTCGTGTCCCCACGTGTCCGGTGTAGCAGCATTGCTGAAAGCACTCCATCCAGACTGGTCTCCCGCTATTATCAAGTCAGCATTAGTAACTACAGGTAGGTACTACGCATTTCCAAACTCCAAACAAGCACCAAGTTCACACTGCACCTTACTGATATTTGAGGCGTTCAACGTGGATCAGCTTCAATCGACAAACGACTTACCGACATCGCCGACGGAAGCCTCGTAAGATTGCGATCCTTTCGACACGGTGGTGGCTTCGTTGATCCCAATAAAGCAGCTGATCCGGGTCTAGCATATGATGTTCATCCAAATGATTACATGAAATTCTTTAGATGTGGTTTTAACATTTCGGATATTGGTTGCGAAACCCCGTATAACCTGAACCTTCCATCAATTGGCATTCCAAATCTGAAAACGTCAATAAGCGTGTGGAGGACAGTGACAAATGTAGGGCAAGCAGATGCAGTTTACAAAGCTTTCTTTCAGTCACCTCCTGGAGTGGAGATGTCAGTGGAGCCGTCACTCCTATTCTTCAACAAAGAGAACAAGACGCGAAGTTTTAAGGTTACATTCAAGGCCACCCGCAAGCTGCAAGGGAGCTACATGTTTGGGAGCTTAGCATGGCATGATGGCGGCTCTCACTGGGTAAGGATCCCGATCGCGGTTCGAACCATAATAGATGATTTCTATTCAGAGATATCATAAGCAGAATAAAAAAACACAGATGCATGTATTTGATGGATTAGACATGTTTGTACTCTGTATTGTTAGATGTATGGTGGCTTCTTTAATTTTCCCTGAATGGTTTGTAGTTACTTTACAGTTATATGTTCTAGTGTCGATTAATGAATAAGATGAAGTAAAGCGGATAATTTGATGAAATATACGTGGAAAGTGGAGAGGAAAGTTGTCTCTTTGCCTTATGTTTTGTGTCACATGTGCGGGTATTTAACAAACACATTTTCCATCACCAGCAAGCATGGCATTACATTTCTACCTTGTAACGGCATAATAAGTGGTGTTAGACTAAAAAAAATTATCCACCTAGGCAGCTACCATCTAATGTGGTGTTTCACGTGTCAAACTGGACATTCCCACAGGAACAACATTATTTGGATCCTACGTACGATAATTCAGCCCATAATTTTATTTGGATAGGGACAATCCGAAACAAAATTCATTCCCACCTGATAACATACAAAATAAACATAATTTTATTTTGTTTGGGTGAGTGTCCATTGGCAAGATATGTATGGCAGGGTGATAGCCGCCGCTTTTGGCTTCATTCCACCTGATAACATACAACATATGTTTGGAAGTTGGCTCATGGGCTTCAGTAGAAAGAACCAGCACAGTATTTGTGTGGGGATGGACTTCCCTCTCTCCTTCCCTCCTCTCTCCTTCCCTCTCTGCCTCCTAGCTGCGCCGAGTTGCTCCCGTAGCTGCGCCGCCCCTATTCATCCATAGTGCCGCCATTACCGCCGCTCGCTTTAATTCGCACCCAACACTCCCCACTCCCTTCTTTCCACTATAAAAAGGGCCCGAGTCAACCCCCTCTCGGCATTCCTCCACCTCTCCTCAACCCCCTTCGGCCACCACCGCCGATACCTCGTTCGGCCACTGCCAATGCTAGCTCTCCTCAATGGACTTCAAGCCATGCCAAGCCACCTCTGTTGGATCAAGACGCCCCGCCTACAGGAAAAACAAAATTTGGACACACAGGGAAGCAATTTCAGAGTATCGGCAAAACGCACGCGAGTGAGTTTCTTCAGAACTGAACTATGTTTTCTGAATTCTGGAAGTACTACAGTTTTGTCTGAAAACAGCGGACACTACTGATACAACTCGACTCCACTCAGACTTTAAATGAAGACCCGAATAAACAGCAACTATCTCCTGCTAAACTGGATCGCGATCCAAACAAATCGACCATGATCTAACACCTCTAAATGACACATAAAGACTGAGAACGGGCTTCTGCATATTCAACTGGACCTGCTACCGAAACTCTAAAAACTGAACCAAAACAGACTGCTGCACAAAACAGCAAAATACAGACTGCCGAACTGAAGACAGAACTGCTGAAGCCAGACTACATTTTTCCAAACTGCAACAGGAGCCGACTTTCACTCAGTTCGCTTATTCAGACTCAACACAAACTGACTCTGACCAGACACAAGCAAAACAAGATTAGCACTAACATTTACCCCCCTAATCTTGTTTTCCTGTTGCTGCATCCACCATGCCCAACTTTCTTCTCATCTCAAGAAATTTGACTTGACCAAGGGACTTCTTCAATATGTCAGCCAACTGCTCCTCGGTTCTAACATGTTCCACCTCAATTTTCTCACTCTCCACACACTCGCGAATGAAGTGGTACCTTGTGTCAATGTGTTTGCTCCTATCGTGATGCACTGGATTCTTACACAATGACATGGCGGATTTATTATCAACTAGCAGCTTGAACTTCTTTTGCTCCTGATTCAGCAAATCACTCAACAATCTTGCAAGACAAATACCTTGGCAAGCTGATGTCGTTACTGCAATATACTCGGCTTCACATGACGATAAAGCGACCACAATATACTCGGCTTCACATGACGATAAAGCGACCACCTTTTGCTTCTGCGAGATCCAAGCAATCAGACTTGTGCCAAGATAGAAAACAGCCCCGGTGGTGCTCTTACCATCGTTGACGTCTCCAGCAAGATCGCTGTCGCTGTACCCAATCAAGTCCAAACCTCCATTTCCGCTACTTCCATAGCAACACCCCAACGTGAGTGTTCCACTTATGTAGCGGAGAATACGCTTCACGGCAGTCATATGCTCAGTTGTTGGACTCTCCATAAACCGGCTAACAATGCCAACTGAATAGGCAATGTCCGGTCGAGTATTAACCAAGTATCTAAGGCTTCCAATGATACTCCGGTACATTGTGGCATCAATTGGAGGACTCTTACTCTCTTTACTCAATTTGAGTCTCTCCTCCATGGAAGTAGCACATGGATTGCATCCTTCCATTCCTGCTTCTCTGAGCAACTTTTCAGCATATGTAGATTGGCACAAAGTTATCCCATCACCAGTTTGTTGCACCTGTATCCCTAGATAGTAAGTGATTAATCCGAGATCATTCATACTAAACAACTGCTGCATTTGGGTCTTTAGCTTGGTGTTTTCAACTTTGCTTGAGCCGGTAATAATCAAATCATCGACATATACCCCCACAAGCAGTAATGAAGATCCATTTACCTTCTTGTACACAGCATGTTCCAATGGACTGCGATCAAAGCCAAGCGACATCAAACTTGTATCCAATTTAATGTTCCACCCTCTCGATGCCTGTCGAAGCCCATATAGCACCTTTTTCAACCTTAGCACTTTATGCTCCTGCCCTTTTATCTCAAAACCAAGTGGCTGAGAGATAAATACTTCCTCTTCTAATTCACCATTCAGAAATGCCGATTTCACATCCATATGGTGCACTTCCCATTCTTGTTGTGCTGCCAAACTCACTAGCAATTGCATGATCTCCATTCTTGCAACTAGCGCAAAAACTTCATCAAAATCCACTCCATGACGCTGGACATAACCCTTTGTGACCAAATGAGCCTTATGCTTGACAATTGCACCTGAGGCATCCTTTTTCACTTTAAATACCCATTTCAAGCCAATGGATCTCTTGCTGCCTGCATTCTCCACAAGTTTCCAAGTCTCATTCTCTTCAATGGACTTCAACTCCTCTTGCATAGCACGCCTCCAACATTCCTCTTTTGCTGCCTCAACGTGACTAGATGGCTCTTCAGTCGCTAACAAACAAAAGTTCAATTCTTCAGGCTGCAGCTCAATGGGATTAGTTTCATCATATACCTCTTGTAGTGATCGAAAACGACGAGATCCTTCACTTGATGATCCACTCGACGCTGCTGAACCATGGACTACTCGGTGCTGAATTCTGCAATGTTTGTGTTGGGCTGCTGAGCTGCATTGGACTGCCATCACCACTGCTGCTATCCGCCTCATTATTTCCACCCAAATTCTGATTTTCTGCATTCTCAGAGGTAACATTCATGACTGGGGGCTGCTGCTCTTGACTCTCCACAGCAGCATCATCACCAAGCCCATAATGAATTTTAAAGGAATCTGGACAACAGCTCTACAATCTATCACCGGCTATCAGCTACTCCCAATTCCATGAGCTTTCTTCCTCAAATACAATGTCCCTACTCACATGCACTTTGTGGTTCTTGGGGTCATAGACCTGATATGCTTTAGAACCTTGTTCATAGCCAATAAACACCATTGAAGCACTTCGATCTTGCAATTTTCTGAGATGTAGAGCTGCTGTCCTCACATGAGCAATACACCCAAAAGTGCGCAAGTGATTAACATTGGGCTTCCTCTTGTACAAAGCTTCATAGGGAGTCTTTCCCACAACACTCTTGGTCAATGCTCTATTCAGCAAATACACTGCAGTGGCTGCTGCTTCTTCCCAAAACCTTCCCAACATTTCTTTACTCTTCAATAGACTTCTAGTCATTGCAACAACGGTTTGATTTCATCGTTCTGCCACTCTGTTTTGCTGAGGAATATAAGGCACCGTGAGGTACCGTTTCAGCCCCAATTCATCACAAAAGTTATGGAACACTTTTGATGTGAATTCTCCTCCCCGGTCTGTCCTGAGTGCTTTCACTTTCAGCCTAATTTCCAGCTCAGCTCTGGCCTTTACCGTTTTGCACGCAGCTAGGGCTTCATCTTTTGATCTAATGAGTACAATCCACATGAACCTAGTGCAATCATCCACAAACAAAAGAAAATACATCTTGATTGACGGTGTAGCCGGTGTAATTGGACCACACAAGTCTCCATGAAGCAGTTCCAAAGGATTTTGTGCCCTATACACTACTAGAAATGGAAATGGCAACCTGTGTTACTTCCCGGCTAGACAAGCTTCACAAAGCTGCTCAATGTGATCAATCTTCGGCAATCCTTCAACCATCTGCTGCCGTGACATATCCCTCAGCGCTCTGAAATTCAAATGACCGAATCTTGCATGCCAAAGCCACTCTTTCTCCTTGTGAACAGCAAGCAGACAGACAGGTTTTGCCGGCTAAAGCTTCAGAACATACAGCTTGTTGTTAGTCCTTTAACCTTTGCTAAGAGCTGATCTTCTTGATCAAAAATCCTCAAGATCCCATCTTCAATCACAGTTCTACAGCCATTCTCATCAAGCTGTCCCAAACTCACAATATTGTTCTTCAATTGAGGAATATAGTATACTCCTGTCAGGGCTTTGTGCTCATCACTTTTTCGCTTGAACAAAACCATACCTTGGCCACAAATCTTAGCAACCGACCATCTCCAAACCTCACAAAGCCTTTAACAGTCGTGTCCAACTCTAAAAACACCTCTCGGTATCCAGACATGTGACTGTTAGCCCCTGAATCAAAATACCAAGTGAAGTTCTGGGTAACTCCTCTATCTCCATGGCTGAAATCATCCTTCTCTTCGTTGAGAAGCACGGTTGCAGTAGAGACGTTAGTCGGCAGTAGAACCGAACTGTGTTGAATCATCAACAGAGTCGGCTCGTCGTCATTCTTCTCCACAAGATTTGCCTTGGATTCTTTCTTCTTGGATTGGCATTCAGACGAGTAATGACCGTAGTTCTGACAATTGTAACATCTCACCTTGCTTTTGTCAAATTTGAACTTTTTGTCGCCGTCGTGCTCGCTGTCGCCGCGACTGCGCCCATGTCCACGCCCGCGATCTCTGCCACGGCCGCGGCCACCTCGTCCGAACCCACTACCAGAAGCCTCTCCTCCCTTCTTCTCCTCCTTGGCTCTCCACTGAGCCCGAGTGAGCAGGACGTGCTCACCTTCTTCATCGTCGACAGCCCGCAGACGCTCCTCGTGTGCCTTCAGCCGCCCGATGAGTTCTTCAACAGTCATGCGTTTGAGGTCTGCAAACTGTTCAATGGAGCTGACAATCTGCAGAAACTTGTTGGGGAGAGACTGGAGCATCCTCTTGACAACATACGAGTCTTCCACATTCTCGCCGAGCTCACGGATTTTGTTGACAATGGTGCCCACCTTGAAAGCATAGTCTTCCACCGTCTCTGTATTCTTCATCTTTAGGGCATCAAACTCCTCCTTGAGAGTCTGCACTCTAGCTTCCTGGATGCGTTCGGCTCCGAGGAACATCGTCTTCAGTGCTGTCCAGACCTCCGCTGCGCTCTTCTTCTTCACGACAAGGAAGAGAATGTCCTCTGGGATCGCATTGAGAATCACCGCCCTCGTGATCTTATTCTACTTCGCGTCCACTGGCTGCTTCGGATCAGCGGGATCTACCGTGTCCCATAGATCATACGCCTCCATCACAGCCTACATCTTGATGGACCAAGCAGAGAAATTTGATCGCGTCAACACTGGATACGACAGTCCGGCCGAAGTGTCCTTCCCAGAGCTTCCCATGGCTTCCACCGGCATGTACTTGGGCATCCGCCAGTGGTTTCTTCACCAGCCTATGGCTCTGATACCGAGTGTTGGATCAGGACGCCCAGCCTGTAGGAAAAGCAAAATCTAGACACACAGGGAAGCAATTTCAGAGTATCGGCAAAACGCATGCGAGAGAGTTTCTTCCCAGAGCTTCCCATGTCTTCCTCGACTCCGGTTGCCCTTCCTCGCCGATGTTTCCAACCACCGCCGTCTGATTCTTCCCGTCAAGAGCACCCTCATCACCCCATGAAGCTGACCCTGGTGCCAATTTGGAGCACCACGACCCCATCTTCATTGGCATCGATCACCCTCTTCCGTCGCTCCGGCCCATCGTCACCAGCCCACCTCCAGTTTCCCCTAGTTCCTCCCTCCATTCCGGTAAGCTCCTGACTTCTCCCAGTAGCTCCCCTCCCATTTAATTTAGCTCTAATCAAGTAGTTTTCCATTGGCCCTATTGCCTTGTTCCCGCCGTCACCGAGCTAGCTGCCAACAACTCTCTGGTTCCCCTCGGCCCGTGCCACTTCACTCCAAGGTGCACGCGAGCATGAGTAACCCATTTTGGAAATGCTCCCGTGCCGCCGTGGCCTTCCTCACCATCATCAGTGTTAATTATATCTTCAACAATTAATGACCACACTTAGTAACTATTAATGAACCGCTGACCGGTGGGCCCCCATATCAATTTAAGGCTAATGTTAGACTAACATTCGGGCCCACCCTAGTTAAGAAATGTTTTAATCCTTGGTTCAAAGTTTTGGGCCACTGACATGTGGGCCCAAAAACACTGTTTACATAGTGTCGAGGCCCCACATGTCAGCCTCTACGTCTTTTCTTTTAAAGGAATAATTTAAATAATTCATAGGCCCCACATGTCATACACTAAACTCTTAAAAATTAAAAATATTTCAAAAATTCAAATAAAAAATTTTGGGACCCACCTGTCAGATAGAGAAATCTCTCCTCTATTTATTTTTGATATTTTTCGTAGAAATAAACTTTGAAAAGCCCGTTCTCCCTCGTCTTAGCTCCGAATGTAGTGAAACTTGTTTCCAAAATTTTCTAAATTCAAGATCTTTCTTTTGGATCTAGTTTTGTTCGTCCAAGTAGAATTCGAAGACACGACCGAGCCTCAAGCAAGACCCACTAACCTGTGACCCAGATGAGTCAACATTTTGATCATATTAATCCTATATTTCATGCGGATTATGTTATTTCAATCTAGTCAAATATGCATGCTTTATTTTATATACATGAATATGTTACTTGTAAGCTATAATTATGCCATCCTTGAAAACTTGAGAATCCCCGAACCTTCTCACCTTAGATAATATTAATAACTGGATTAGCTATAGGTCTTGAATAAATACCATGCTAGTCTTGTCAAGTCTTGGGGCACTAGTATGCCCTAATCATCAATCTTAAACATAAAATCTTAATTGGGATAGTCATGGGATGTAAGTGACTGATAGTTTGAGACAACTTATCTTATGCTTATCCAAAACCCTAAAAACTCGCTATACACGTCTGGGCGGATGGTAAGAGTGGTTGGTGTGGAGGTAACATAAGAATATGTTGTTTGTGCTATGTACTGCCCAGACAAATTAAGAACTTAATCCTATAATGACTTTCTTGTGTAAAATAGTACTACCACAAGCTGGCAAACTGTAGACTTGGCTGAATAATTTCCTAGACCTCGGAGTCTTTCCACAGGTGGGGGAGTGCAGTTGTGCATGTGCGGACCAAAAATCTGACATGAATGGGACACCATGTAAATGTGATGTGTACCCGTTTCACTGGCGCTGTGGAAAGCCGTGGTCCAGCTGTGCCAAGTGTTAGGGTATTACTTCCCGCACTAACTTTTGGGGGCTACCCCTGGTGGTTCACCATAGGGGGTGGACAAGCCATGAGGTGAGGTATTGTAAAGGCCTCGTGGCTATCTCTTGATCTGTGTGACCAAGGAATCATGTAGGCCCATGGGTTGATTATCTCTTGTTGGTAAAGATGTACAGTCCTTGTAGAGTATAACTGTTCGAACAGCCATGCCCATAATCAAGGGCGGACATGGGAACTTCCTCGAGTTAGTTCTATTTCCAAACCTTTGTGGGTGGGATGAAAACCCTATTGGAGGGAGGTAATCCAACTTTGACCTTTTTTCCTGGAGGGAAGTACTCCAATGCTGCTAATATGGTGGATGTAACCTAATGATCAAAAATCTAGCATAGGTGGATGGAATCTAGCATAGGCGATCATTCACCCCCTCTGATAGCACCATACGGTCCTACAGTCAACTAAGGCATTTAGCAAAAAGAACCATAGCCACCCTTGCTCAGCCCAGCATCTATAATAATGTATTTTGTGTATTGACTCATAGAGCACGGTTGATTGTGCTCATCTTCGCTTACTCAATTAACTTAGAAGTGGATGGTGAAACACCAGGTCTGGATGGTGAAGAAGATGAAGGGAACTAGGGAAATTCTTCGAATAATAACTTTTGCCCCAAGTCACTTGCTAGTGGGGAGGTTATGATCTTGCTTTTGTCAATCACCCTCATTTTCACTTTTGTATTGTAAGTATTTGGCCTAAGCGAATCTTCATGTAAAAACTACCCAGCATAGTATTTGTAAACTTCGATGTGTAATATTATAGTTTGGTACAGTCTAAGCGATGTATAACATGATTCAACAATGTATATATAAGCACTATCTATTGATATAGAGAATAGTACGGTGAAAGCATAGAGGATTCCAGATTGTGAAATCTAGGTTCGACAATGATTCTTCTCATATGTGACTCACATTTGCAAATGTATTTTGTGAATTGCCCCACCAGCGCAATGAAAATCTGAAGTTTCTTGGGTTTGGGAGGATACTACCGTAGATTCATAAAAGGATTTTCTCAAATAGCCTCACCACTCATTAAATTGTTAAGGAAAGATGAGAAGCACAAAGACCTGTGAGAGATGTTTCCATGAACTCAAAAGACGCGTAATTACTGCTCCTATGCTAACCTTACCAGAGGATGGTATTGAGTATGTAGTATACTTTGATACCTCAAGGTTATGGCTGGAATGCATGTTGATGTAGAAGGATAGGTGATAGCTTGTACTTCTAGGTAGCTAAGGCCGCGTGAAGTAAATTATCCCACTCATGATTTGGAACTCAGAGCTGTAGTATTGACCCTCAAAATCTAGAGACATTATTTATATGGGTCGAATAGTACACTATACAATGACCATAAAAGCCTTAAATATATATTCACATAGAAAAAATTAATATGAGACTAAGAAGATGGCTTGAACTCATAAAAGATTATGACCTAACAATAAATTACCATTTGAAAAAACAATGTGGTAACAGATGCGCTCAGTAGAAAAGCTCATTGCAATAACATCTCAATTTCAGACCACACTTCAAGTTTACCAAAATAATTGTTCAAAATGGAAATTGAATTGAGATGGTCAATGTCAGAATCTACCATAGTAGCCATAACCTTTTATCCAACACCACTTGACAAAAAATCGAAGATGTTGGACCAATGCTGACAATCAGAGAGAGTGAATGATTACGGAAGCTTTTTCTCTTCCCCAAGTATTCAAAATATTCACTTAAATGATTATGAGAATCATCAAGTTTAGATTGCATATTCTACACAAGACTTATAGAGATCTAGGACCAAAATATACAACAACCTGGTTTTGGCTGCCAGACCGGTAAAACCGCCAAAGAGAGGCCGGTATAACCACTACCCAATTGGTACTACCGCCAATGGGAGGATGGTAGGACCACTCCCAACCTGTGCTACCTCCAGAGGGAGGCTAGTATGACCACTCCCCTACTTCCAAGCACAAACATCTTGGGACTAAAACCCAAATTTGTGGATCTTGATCAAACCTTGTCCAAATGCTACCCAAATTGGTATGGACAATTATAAGGATCTTAAGAACCAAATAAAATTAACGAACATAACATTCTTGGACTTGATTCCATTCAATTGAAGAAATCTTGGTCTAGATCACAAGAATACATCAAATCCTAAAACTCCAATTGCTTCTTACTTGTGAGGATCTAAGTCATACGAACTTCCACATCATCTCTCATATGTCATAGCAAGGTAATATAAGCACAGGTATGGGCTAGAAAGACCATAATCACATAATCATAAATTTTGGTCAAGAAAGACAAGAACCAAACAAGACCTTGATTCTTACTATAGGACTAATCTACATGGGCAAAGATTGATCCCAAGGATCTACTAGTGCCTCTTATACATCATGGATCAAACCAAGATCAAGAGGAGCACAAAAAGAGCCAAAGCACTACAAGCAAGATCAAGAACACAAACAAATAAAGACGGGCACAAAGATTGCAAAAACTTGATCTATAGCATGAAGATGAATGATCCATTACAGCTTACTGGTTACAAAGGGCCTCCCACAAGCTCCACTCTCAGCGACACCATAAAGGAGAGGAGGAACTAGCCTAAACCTAAAATTCTTTCCTATTACATTGACAACCCTAGCTCTCCTCCCCTATCTTCATATAGTGAAACCAGCCCCCTTAGTGGGTCTAAAACCGCTAAGGATTTGAGAAAACTCATTAACCCCATAATACTGGATTTTTTCACTCACACGCATGTTTTCAAAGTGCTTACAAGGATCAACCCACTCACACCTAAGTGTTTCATCCACTCCACACATATGACGCTAGCCTAACCCTAACCACTTCTCTTACGTCTCCCCATGATGTGGTTTGGTGTGGGCCGCAAGTCCGATTGTGGACATTTTCCCAAAATGCCTCTAACGAATCTTTCGGGCACCTTCCCTTGCCTCCGTCTTTAACTTGTCATGCAAGCCACCATGCACACCACATGTAGGTTGATCAATGGCTTTCCTTCCGTCGACAAGTCTCTCCTACTTTCGGCTCCCACCGAACCACGCCTCACTTGAACCGACGATGACACTTGATCCAACCCGTTACTCGAGCCTTCCCTCGAATACATTCCTTGATTTTACCATTTGCAATGCTTGATCCCAACTATCCCACATGACCTCCTTGACCGCTCTGGACCTTGATCCACCTAGATCTAGTCTTGGTTGCCTGTCGTTGACCATAGTTGCCTTCTGCACATCTAAAGACCAAGAAATCATTTTTGGGTATAAGTTCTTCACAACTTGCCCACGTTATTATAAGCATGAAACATGCAACACAATACAACCATGACTGGAGTTCCAAGATCACCCGATGATCAAATCTCCCATAATTTCTAATTTTCAGAACCAACTCATCTCAACCGGCCTGATCGCACTTCCAATGGCGGTTGTACTGCGCTGGTCACACCGCCAATCACTGACTGGTAAGACCAATCCCAAACCAACTTAACCCTTTCCCAATAATAGTGGAGTGGTATAACCGCTTGCCTAAGGCCGGTACTATCGTCATACAAGGCTCGGTTATATCGTTCTCCGGTAGTACCACAATTTTGCACCGGTACTACAAGACCTAGCCACAGCCAAAACCCCTCAATAATGACCCTCTCTAGAAAATAGCTACAACCATCTAGAGACTGGTCATACCATAGAACTAGTCATATCTCACTTGCGGTATTACTACCGCTTACCTCCGGTACTACCACTAATGGCAGGACGGTACTAACACCTAAACCATGGCAGGAGCATGGTTTTCATGGAATTGCAAACCCTTTGCAAAACCTTATATACAACTCAATCCAAATGCCAATTGTTCATCACAAATTGACCTAGACCTTCCCACATGGTCTCTTAAAAGAAAAACAATTAATAGGTACATTCGTGAAGGAAGAACTAAGAAGAATTAAATTGGGCCAGCCATTCAAATTTAAATTGGACAAGGAAGGGGTTCTTTGAAATCATAGTAGGATTTGCATACATGATGATCTAGAAATTAAAGAAATAATCCTATGAGAAGTTCATGATACCTTGTACACAATCCACCCAAGGTGTACAAAAATGTACAAGGATGTGAAGGAAAACTTCTGGTGGGCTAACATAAAAAAGAGAGATTGTGAAGTACGTCAGTAGGTGCGACATTTGTCCAAGAGTAAAAGCAGAACACCGACATCCTATGGGATTACTAAAGGCACTAGAGACACCAGACTGAAAATAGGAAGACGTATGCATGGACTTTATTACTGGCTTACCTATGACCCTAAGATAGAAAGATGCTATTTAGTTAGTTGTGGGTAGGCTTACAAAGTTAGTGCACTTTTATTGCCATGAATCAAAAATACTATTTTAATAAGTTGGTAGAATTATACTTAGAACAGATAGTAACCCTCCATGGAGTACCTAAAATGATTACCTCAGACAGAGGGTCTTTATTCACTCTCCAGAATGCTCTCAGAACTAAACTGAATTCCAGCACAGCTTAGTATCCAAAAACTGACAACCAAACTAGACGAGTAAATCAAATTCTTGAAGTTATGTTAAGGGCTTGTTTGCTAAATTCTGGAGAATCATGGGATGAACATCTATCTTTAGCAAAATTTGTCTACAACCATAGTTGTCAAGCAAGCATACAAATGGCACCATATGAGGCATTGTATGGTAGAAAATATCGATCACCTATCTATTGGTATGAAGCTAGAGAAAGACCTCCATTAGGTCCTAACATCGTACAAGAGAATGACAAAACAACCAAGTGATTAAGGAGCGGCTTCGGATTACCCAAAGCAAACAGAAAATTTATGCTGACTAATGTAGAAGAGACCTTACTTTCACACCTAAAGATTACGTGTACCTGAAAGCATCACCGATGTGAGGAGTTTATTGGTTTGGGATGAAAGGGAAGCTAAGTCCTATGTGGGACCATTTAAGATCTTAGAACAAAAGGGTACCTCCGCTTATCAATTGGAGCTACCTAAACAACTACCTCGAATCCACAATGTATTTCACATCTCCCAACTTAGTGTCCAGCGAACCCTTAGCACAGATAACTGACTTGAAAAAGTCATTACAAGCTGATTTGATATATGAAGAACATCCAATAAAGATACTAGTGACCGAAGATCGCAAACTCAAAAACCAAATAATCCAGTTTTGTAAAGTACAATGGAAGAACCACTCATACAAAAGATCACACACTCATGTCCATACAAATAGATAAACCAAACTCTATACAATCGCAATTGATATGGTCCTTCAAGATCATTAGAGTTGGCATGATTTGTAGTAGGCGGATCAAGCATCTGTAGAGAGAATCAATAACCAAACATAGAGAAGAACCAAATCAACCAAATTACTAAGACAACATTGCCTTTAGAACACTTGGTAGGAAAATAGCATTGGGCGATTAGTTCATCGAGATACCAAACCGTCCGAGGCCAATTGGCATCTCTCACAGCCATAGGATTTCATAATTTGACATAGAAATAAACCTGAGTCAATTGTGAGCATATTTTCACTGCCAGCATATCTTAGTAAAAATAGTTTAATGGAGTACATAGCACCCTGTAGACAGATGTAAATTTTCCACCGCCCATCTCATATGGTGCACAAACAAAAGGGATAAAGATTAGCGAGGAACCGAGAGAAAGCAGTAGCCACCCAGAACCACAGTGCAACCAAGGTAAGAATGCACTACCATGACACAGATCCACCCACATTTTCCCTAAATCCAACCCATCGAAGAACAGGAACGAGAAGATGGAGGAGTGAACTGCGGTGGCCGGACCAGGAGAAGGAGGCAGCACTAAAGAGAAGGAGCCAGTCTAGGAGGAGAAAGCCACACTGAATAACAAGGGAGCTGAGACCAGGAGGAGCCGAAGGGGATAAGAAAAGCTACATGCATGCAAGGAAGGAGGAGAGCATGGATCGTACCAAATCAAGCCCGATAAGATCAATGAAGGTACCCCATGTTTATCCCCACCACTATCAATATCATATTGTAGGACCACACACATACAGCCCCCTCCCCCTAATGCACTTGCACCACCATAGTGCCAAATAGGATTCACCACTAGGGTAAGGGGATGCAAGGGAGCTAGGGGGCGTATAGCATACCTAAGTGAGCTCACAATAGCCCAAACCATGCTCATAGTTGGCCACTGCATGTACCCAGCAACCCCATCATAATGCCCAACGCATGGAAGATCCCTAGCCTCACACAAAGACTCGACCTTGAGCACTCAAATCTACCACACAAATCATAACAAATCAAAAAATAAATCATGAAGGTAAATAAAAATAGAAGAGAAGATCAAAAGTAAATTGGGAGGGGAATGGAAAGAGAAAGAGAGGAGAGTCGAATCCCATCAACCAAAGTTGGAACTGCGACCGACCGATGTGGATCTAATCGATGGGGAGTCGGGGTGGTGGCCCAAACCCGGTAGCGACCGATTTGGAGAGAGGCGTGAGCTGGAGAAAGGGGAGCACACAGGGGATAGCGGTGGCATCTCACCAGGAGGCCAGCAAACTGTCAGCCGGGGACCAGTGGAGGGGCAGACGGCGTATGGCGGTGGAGAAGGTACTCAGGGGAGCACAGTCGAGTGCGCTTGTGTGTGATAGATAGAGAGAGAGAGAGAGAGGAGTAGATAAGGGGACAACCAGGCCGATAGTAGGCTAAGAGGATTGGGCTAGCCGGAATACAAGCACATAAATCACACCTATAGGCCGAAGCAGCAGCCCTAGACGCTCAAGACAACCAAGACCAAACCCAATGTGAACAAGGCGAGTCAATACTTTGATCATGTTGAACCTACATTTTCTGCAAATTTACTTTTGTTTAAATTATCAAATTGCATGATGTTATTTCATATGCAAATATATGTTTGTTTAAATATTCTAGTTACATTCCCACTATTCGACTTGCTAGTATTATACCTCCTTTGAAACATTTGAATATCTGAGCCTTGTCACTCTAGCAAAATTATAATGGTAACCTTTCAAAAATAAGTCCATAACTATACGCCATGCTTAGTACTGCTTAGATAATCAAGGGCACCAAAAATGCCCCTGATGAACCATATGGAAGTGATCACATGTGGATGATGAGTAATTGACATTGGTTTAGTTTAGTCGAGTTTGGTTTGAGTGGTTTGGACCATGTCGTTGCGTGGTGCGACGGACTCGGTCAGGTTTGGTCATTCCTGGTTGTTTGGGCTTAGGATGCATATTCTAATGCTTTGACAGGTTTGGACTTCATCTGTGGTAAGTGTGATGGTAATTACGCTTTCATGTGTCGAGCGGTGCTATTTGACGTGTTTCTTGTCTGTGTGGCTGCAGGACGTCGAGTGGAGTCGTGGCGAGACACGGTGGACCGGACTAGGCGCAGGTGGCGCTGAGGTCAGAACGGTCGGGATGTGTCGAAGACGATGTGGACTCGAGGTGGTTGCGAGGCGTGCGAGGCAAGGAAGCGCGGAAGCTTCCCGGAAGGTGCAGGAGGGGCGAATCGGGAAATTCGCGAAGCTGCACAAGCAGGAGCGGGCGCCGTTGGATTTAGCAGGCGTAACGGGGCGGAGACCCGTTAGACAAGGCTATAAAAGGAGAGGAGGGGCTACATGCCCACTTGAGCACTTGGAAAGGAATTAGGGTTTGCTAGAGCCAAAAGAGTCTTTAGTGGTTGTTTTGGCTTTAGGCTTTAGTGGTTGAGAGTGGGTGGAGATGGACAGAGTATGCTCCCTTTGTGTCTCTACGATGGTTTCTATGTGAGGGTTCTTGAGAGTTCTTCCCATTTCAAGCATGTATGGTTGAGTTGGAGAGGGAGTGGGAGTAGTGAATCCTTGTAATCATTCATGGTTCTAATGTCCATGCGTATCGGGATTCCTCTGTAGTCCAATTAGTTCAATCAATGAAAATCTGAAGTTTCATTTTCTGGATGCTCTCTGTTCTTCGATGCTTCCATTTGGTGATTTGTGAGTTTTTGATTTTCTTGTTGTCTGGTTTTGGAGAATGCTAAAATGGGTTGTTTTATGTTGGGATGTGGCCCAAAGATCATTTGATCAGTAGAAATTCCATCAACCCATCTTTGATTTCAGTTTTACTCTTTGAACCTCCTCTGTTTGTGCGTCTGGATTCTAGGGTTTTGGAGCATCTTTTGATTCCTATTGGTTGAGGGCCTAAAATTTGAGATGGAGAGACCATGGGCTATTAATTAGCTACCCTCAAAGTTTCATGGCCTGAGGATCAAGGATTTGTGAGAAGTTTGGATTTTTGGCTTCTCTTCTGAAGCTCTCCTCTATTTCTAGGGTTTTGGTTTATTTCACTTTTCTCCTCTCAAGTTGGCATGATATTTTAGGTTTGGGCTCCTGAGCTGGTTGCTAATATGTCCTCAAAGTATCATGTGCAAAGGATCAAGGGCGTAGGAGAAATTGTGATTTTTGTCAAGTTTCTGTATTTTTCAGGTTGTTGAGGATAATATGAAATTCTAAGTCTTCTGTTGAATTCTCATGTTATTTGGTCTCTCAAAAGTGTTTGGATTAGATCCTTGAAGTTTTCCCTTGAAGTGATTTAATTCAATTATCTTCCTCACTTGTTTTCGTCAAAATCTCCTTGTTTCAAATCTGAAAATCTGCTTGTCTGTTGTCTACTTTTCAGTCTGCAGAATTCCTGTTTCCAGCAGCAAGTTTAAGCAGTTTTCAGCCCTTGTTGTTTGCGGTTTTCAGCATCAAGTTCTAGCTATTTTCAGCTTCTTCTAGCTGCAGTCTTCAGCAGTAAAATTCAGCTATTTGAGTGCAGTTTTCAGCAGTAAAATTCAGCTATTTGAGTGCAGTTTTCAGCAGTAAAATTCAGCTATTTGAGTGCAGTTTTCAGCTGTAAAATTCAGCTATTTGAGTGCAGTTTTCAGCAGTAAATTTCAGCTATTTGAGTGCAGTTTTCAGCAGTCAAATTCAGCATTTTGAGTGCAGTTTTCAGCAGTCAAAATCAGAAATTTGAGTGCTGTTTTCAGCAGTCAAAAGCCTGCATTTTGGGTGCAGTTTTGCCTTTTAATGTCATGCTGTTTTCGGCCATCAAGTAGCTACTGTTTGCAGTCTTGTTGCTCCGTTCTAGTTGCTCCTTCTTCATAGCTTTGTAGCTATTGGAGAGGAATCGTTTCGTGAGTATTTTCGGGGAGTATTTTTCAAAGTCGACATTCACCCCCCCTCTGTCGCCATTTCGGTCCTACAGCCCCAAGCATCACTTTGAATCATGAGAAACCGGTTTGGGCAGTCATGGTGGAAATGACTGGTATATTTGGTTATGGATATTTTATGCTCCCAAAAACCTCAAGTTGCTTAATTATCTGGGCGGATGGTTCGAGGGTGTGTGTGGTGCAGTGGAATTGCAAAGTGGGTAGTAGTAGAACCGCCCAGATAGACCTAAGGACCGAATCTTGTGATGATCTCCCAGTATACAACAATACAATCACAAGGTGGCAAATTGTAGGTAAGGTTAACTAATTTGCATCGACTCAGTATGGGTTGCGCCTGTGTGACCACGGGTGGGTAGAGGATGGCCACATCCTCCGACGTGACGGCGCAAGAGGGGACTTCTGGAAGGGTGGTCGTACCCCGAAGGGAGTGAAACCTTAGCGGACGTGACACCGCTGGGAAAAATGCATTGTAACGGTCTTATGATAATCTAGTCAACCGCATGGCTAAGGAATCATGTGAGGCAATGAGCAGATTTATCTCTTGTGAGTAAAGTGTATAAACTCTGCAGAGTAGAAAACTATTCGAATAACCGCGCCCACGGTCAAGGGCGGACTTGGGAACTTGACTAGATATAGTTCAATTTCAAAAACATGGTGGGTGGAATTGGTAAAGTGAGGGCAGAGAAAGTCCCTGATTTGTATTGTCCTGGGTGTCGTCCCAGTGGTAATGTAAGCAGCTATAACGCTGAAGGTATAGCATACATACCAGAGACCATGTAATGGTGGATGGTTTCTGGATCACTAATGGTAAAGCATACTTTTTATACAACATGTTTCAGTTCAAAATATTAGGTCATAGACAATTGTGAAGTATTGTATTTAAAAGCATTTCTGGCAAATAAAATAACCCGAGCCTTCCTTTGATAAGCCATGCATATTACCTATTGCATCCTGTGTGTTGGCTCGCTGAGCACAGTGGTTTGTGCTCACACTCGCATTACTAAAATCAGATTCAGGGGCCCAGGACCATTATGCATATAAAGAAACCCCTGCTACAGATGGAGAGAACAACGCCAAGACTTAGGGCGACTACTGCGCTTTTGGTGTCCTAGGTATTTAGACTTGGTGTTGTGTGCCAATAATTATTGATTAAGATTAGGTAATAATCATAGGGCACATATTTACCCACAGTCGCTTACCTGTGGATTAAAGGCCTTACTTTACTTTTGCTTCCGCTGTCGTGCTTTTGTAATGTGAACATTTTTGGCCTGATCGGCCCTTATGTAAAACTATTGCCCGATGTGGCATAATTCGAACGCAGTCATGTAATATTATTACGAGTTGATGTGATTCCTGCGATGTATAAAATGATGCAGCAATGTACCTGTAAACACTATCTACTGATCCAGGAAATAGTGCAGTGGTTTCACAGAAAATTTTAAATTAAAAAATCCGGGTCTAACAGTAGATTCTCCACGAGACACCTCTCGGGTCAGGGCCACGATCCAACACAGAGCGCCCAAAAGATTGGCCTCCACAACGACCACCGGCTTGCTTGCTGCACGGTCCACGACGAGAGCCCCAACAACACAGCAAAGACCAGACATTTTCCTCAAGCACACTATCCGGGGAACAAACACCAGAAGTCCCAAGGAGGCGGTGGAGAATAGGACCGACGATGAGTGACTCATGCACTTTCGCGGCCGCGTGCCACACCGTGGCGCCGCCTTAATGCACGAGCCAGCCACGCCATAGCACACCGCAGCCGCCCGCACCATGCATTCATCGACCAAGACGGATCGCCGGATTTGACAAGGAGAAGAGCAGATCTGGCGAAGAAGCACGGTGCGCTGCCGAGGCACACTGATGACCAAGACTGTTGTAAATAATCTTGTTTTAGAGTCATGTGCAAAATTTGGGTGTAATCGAAGTCGAATTGCAGCCGCAATTCAAAGTCGTAGACGGAAACCTAGTCGAAGTCGTATTAGAATCAGAATCGGAGTAGGTGTTTGAGAACCCGTGTTGAAGTAGGACAGCCGGGTATAAAAAGAGGCTTAGAGCCATGTATTCGATGTACCAAGCCATTGAGAAAATACCAAAAAGAGGAAAACACACAAAGCATTGTTTTGTGGTGTGATTGCGCAAGACGTGGTCGGAAGGACTCACGATCATCGCAAGCGTGATCGGGAGGAGTTACGACCACGGCAAAGTTCTAGCAGGCGTGATCGAGAGGAGGCTTCGAACACGGTGAAGGTGGTCGTAAGGAGCATCGACTACGCCGAGAAGACAGATGCGTGATCGGAATCAACTCCGATCACGTTGAAGGAAGTGAACGTAGTCGAAAGGGTGTCCGACTACGGTGAACAGTGATCGCCAGCATCACTGCGTGATCGTAGAAGGCTTCGATCACGGTATCTCGAGTGGCTGAAGGAAGGCAGCGGCAGCGATATTGGAGAGTGGTCGTAAGTTGCTACAGTAAATTTACGACCACGTTGAAAAGCAATTGGAAGAATTTTGAAGCGGTCGGAACTGGTCGTAAGCATCCAGAACCGGTCGTAAACAATTCTATTCGGTCGTAAACGACTCTAACCGGTCGTAAAAGGTCCTGGGAGGTCGTAAGACTTTACAACAGTTGGTATCAGAGCCGTGGTTAAACATGGCTGACACGGCGAAGCAGAGCGTGTCGCTGCAGTATCCGATCCTCAGTTCGGACAACTATCCGGTCTGGGCGATGAAGATGAAGTTCAACATGATCGCGCAAGGCGTCTGGGGTGCGGTCGAACCAAAGGAGAAGGACAAGGTCCTCGATGATCGTCTCGACAAGATGGCGATGGCAGCGATCTATCAAGCTGTGCCCGACTCAATGATGCGACAGCTAGTTGGCAAGGAGACGGCTAAGGAAGTCTGGACTACTCTACGAACCATGCATGAAGGAGTAGACCGAGTGAAGGAAGTTCGACTTCAAACCTTAAGAAGTGAGTTTGAAGCCATGAAGATGGGGAAGAGTCAAACCGTGGAAGAGTTCTCTGGTCGATTCAATGAAGTCGTGAACGAGATCAAATCTCTCGGCGATGACTTGAAAGATGAGGTGGCGGTGAAGAAGTATTTGAGAGTGCTACCAGAGAAGTTTCTTCCGGTCGTGACCACGCTTATGTATTCGCAAGACCTCTCAAAGATGAAGATAGAGGAGGTAACCGGAGCGCTCAAAGCACATGAGCAGCTCTTAAAGAGTTATCAAGAAGACAACGGTCAACAAGTACTGCTCGTAAAAGAAGATGCGAAAGACCGAGGAGACTCGTCATCGAGGGGCGGTCGTGGTCGTGGTCGGGGTCGTGGCACATCGACCGGCCGCGGCGCGTCTCATGGACGAGGTCGAGGCTACGATCAGAGAGGTCGTGGACGAAGTGGACGAGGAGGTGGTCGTGGAGGCGGCGACCATCATACCGACAAGTCTGATATCCAGTGCTACACGTGCGAGAAGTATGGGCACTACGCTGCTGAATGTCGAAGCCACATCCAGTGCCATAACTGCAAGAAGTATGGTCACTATGCTGCGAATTGTCGGGGCAAGAAAAAGGTAGAGGAAGCAAACTTGGCACAAACTACAGAGCACAAAGAGCCAACGCTACTGTTGTCGCTCTGCACTGTAGACGAACCGACCATGGTTCTGTTGAATGAGGAAAGAGTCTTTCCAAGCCTATTGGAGCAGGGAGAGCAGACTCGAGAGCGGACGGCAGACTGGTATCTCGACAACGGAGCCAGCAACCACATGACGGGTACGTACTCGATGTTTTATGAATTAAATAAGAGTGTGCTCGGAAAAGTACAGTTCTGAGATGGCTCTACTGTTCAGATAAAAGGGAGAGGCACAATCCTGATGCAATGCAAAGATGGAAGTCGAAGAAAGCTCTCGGATGTATATTACATACCGAGTCTTCGGAGCAATATCATAAGTCTTGGACAATTGACCGAAGAAGGTTGTCGGATCGAGCTCAAAGGCAACCATCTCAAGGTGTTCGATAACAGTGAGCATCTGCTGATGAAGGTGCAACGGACCGTGAACCGTTTGTACAAAATCAAGATCGAAACATGCAAACAGAAGTGCTTGAAGACCACAACTGAAGATCCCGCCTGGTTGTGGCATGAGAGATTTGGTCATATAAACTTCCAAAGTCTCAGAGCAATGGTAGAAAAAGAGATGGTGGTCGGATTACCGAAAATCGACCACCCAGAGCAAGTCTGCGAAGGTTGTGCAGTGGCGAAACAAACTCGTAGCAGCTTCCCCCACAAGCGAACGGTTTAGAGCTTCGCAACCACTCGAGCTGGTTCACGTCGACTTATGCGGACCGATCACACCCCGCACCGACGCTGGAAACCAGTACTTCATGCTGGTCGTGGACGACTACTCCAGAGCCATGTGGGTGTACATGCAAAAGAGCAAGGATGAGGCAAAGTCGAATTTTCAGAAGTTTATTACTCTTGCCGAAAACGAAGTCGACAAGAGGGTAAAATCAGTCAGATCTGATCGAGGAGGAGAATTTCTCGCAAAAGAGTTTGACTCAATTTGTGAAGAGAAGGGCATTGCAAGATTCTTCACGGCTCCGTACTCACCTCGACAAAACGGAGTCGTAGAAAGAAGAAACCGAACCGTGGTCGAAACTGCACGAAGTCTTCTGAAGAGTCGATACCTGCCCGGGAGGTTTTGGGCAGAAGCCGTAAGACATGCGGTCTATTTGCTAAATCGTGCAACCACACGGTCGTTAAATGGAGTTACTCCATACGAGATGTGGTCGGGAAGAAAACCGAACGTCGATCACTTGAAAGTCTTCGGCTGTTTGGCACATGTGAGATCATCAACTTACCTGAGGAAGCTGGATGATCGGAGCAAAAGGATGATCTACCTCGGCTCGGAATCAGGTACCAAGGCATATAGGTGCTATGATCCAGTCGAAAACAAGCTACACGTGAGCAGAGATGTGGTCTTCCAAGAAGACAAACATTGGGAGTGGGAAGAACATCAAGACATTGAAAAAGATAAGTCGAAGTGGATAACTTTCGATGTCGAAGAGGTCGACACCGACAATACGACAATGGAGGAAGGAGCTACGATCACACCTCAAAGCTCGGACACGATTGATGAAAATGATCAGGAAGCCTCACCTGATACTGAAGATGAAGAAGATGGCAGAGTGCCGAAAATGAGGAGCATCAATGAGATCTATGCTCAAACTGAGCCGATACAATCAGATGAGCTGTTACTGTACACAACAGCCGAAGAACCCGAAAGCTATGAAGAAGCAAAGGGAGATGAATGTTGGAGAGCTGCAATGCAGGAAGAGCTAAAATCGATTGAAGACAACAACACTTGGGAACTCACCGATTTGCCAAAGGGTCATCGAGCGATCGGTTTAAAGTGGGTCTTCAAGGTGAAAAAGAACTCCCAGGGAGAAGTCGTAAAATACAAAGCACGACTTGTGGCAAAAGGGTATGTTCAGAAACAGGGTATCGACTACGAAGAAGTCTTTGCCCCAGTAGCTCGTATGGAGACTATACGACTACTTCTTGCGCTGGCTGCAAACGGTGGATGGGAAATCCACCACATGGACGTGAAAACGGCGTTTTTGAATGGAGACATCGAAGAGGAAGTGTATGTCTCTCAACCGCCGGGTTTTCAGTCTAAGAGGGAAGCCGAGAAAGTTTTGAAGCTGAACAAAGCACTCTACGGACTCAAACAAGCTCCCAGAGCTTGGAATCTCAAACTCGACAAGAGTCTGGCAACGCTCGGGTTCAAACGAAGTAACTCTGAACATGCCGTATATACGAGGGGAGACAAGAAGACAAGGCTGATCGTGGGCGTATATGTGGATGATTTGATCATCACTGGATCAAATTCAAAGGAAATTATGAAGTTTAAGGAGGAGATGAAGAAGCTATTCAAGATGACTGACTTGGGACTTCTGAGCTATTACCTCGGTATCGAGGTGAAACAAACCGACAACGGCATATCACTTTGTCAGTCGGCATACGCCCAAAAGATTCTAGAGAAGTGCGGTATGGGAGAGTGCAATCCCTGCCAAGTGCCAATGGAGAATAACTTGAAGTTAAGCAAAACAGGCCCAGGATCAACAGTTGATGCTACACATTACAGAAGTATTGTCGGAAGTCTACGTTACCTGACACATACCCGACCTGACATCACGTTTGCGGTCGGATATGTGAGTCGGTTCATGGAGAAACCCACTCAGGAGCATATGAACGCTGTGAAGCATATTCTGAGGTATATCAAAGGTACTTTGAACCTTGGATTGCAGTTCAAGAAAGGAGGAGCAAACGATTTGTCGCTGATGGGCTACAGTGATAGCGACATGGCGGGAGATGTCGATGATCGAAAAAGCACGACAGGCGTAATGTTTGTGCTTGGAGAGAGTCCGGTCAGCTGGCAATCACAGAAACAAAAGGTAGTCGCTCTGTCCTCCTGTGAAGCCGAGTACATCGCAGCAAGTACAGCATCATGCCAGGGGGTCTGGCTCGCTCGACTACTAAGTGAGTTGTCGGACGAGACAATCCAGAAGGTGACGCTCAGGGTTGATAACAAATCGGCTATTTCACTGAGCAAGAATCCGGTTCTACATGATAGAAGCAAACACATAGACACAAGATATCATTATATCAGAGATTGTGTCGAAGAAGGGAAGATTGCAATCGACTACATCAGAACAGAAGAACAGAAAGCTGATATTCTGACGAAGCCGCTGGGGCGGATAAAGTTCTCGGAGATGAGGAGGAAAATTGGCATGATCGAAGTCGAAAAACAAGATTAGGGAGAGAATGTTGTAAATAATCTTGTTTTAGAGTCATGTGCAAAATTTGGGTGTAATCGAAGTCGAATTGCAGCCGCAATTCAAAGTCGTAGACGGAAACCTAGTCGAAGTCGTATTAGAATCAGAATCGGAGTAGGTGTTTGAGAACCCGTGTTGAAGTAGGACAGCCGGGTATAAAAAGAGGCTTAGAGCCATGTATTCGATGTACCAAGCCATTGAGAAAATACCAAAAAGAGGAAAACACACAAAGCATTGTTTTGTGGTGTGATTGCGCAAGACGTGGTCGGAAGGACTCACGATCATCGCAAGCGTGATCGGGAGGAGTTACGACCACGGCAAAGTTCTAGCAGGCGTGATCGAGAGGAGGCTTCGAACACGGTGAAGGTGGTCGTAAGGAGCATCGACTACGCCGAGAAGACCAGTGCGTGATCGGAATCAACTCCGATCACGTTGAAGGAAGTGAACGTAGTCGAAAGGGTGTCCGACTACGGTGAACAGTGATCGCCAGCATCACTGCGTGATCGTAGAAGGCTTCGATCACGGTATCTCGAGTGGCTGAAGGAAGGCAGCGGCAGCGATATTGGAGAGTGGTCGTAAGTTGCTACAGTAAATTTACGACCACGTTGAAAAGCAATTGGAAGAATTTTGAAGCGGTCGGAACTGGTCGTAAGCATCCAGAACCGGTCGTAAACAATTCTATTCGGTCGTAAACGACTCTAACCGGTCGTAAAAGGTCCTGGGAGGTCGTAAGACTTTACAACAAAGACGACGGGCACTAGGCCAAGGGGGAAGAGCCTCTCGACCAGATCCCGCGGAACCGAGCTGGATCCGAACGACTTGGCCATCGCCATAACCGCTGGAGCGCCCCAATGGGATCGCACGTCGGCGGCAGCAACCGAATCGCCGCCATCGGCTTCCGACCAGATCGAACGGAAACTCTGCCACTACTTCAGTCCGAGCTTGTCGAGGCCAGATCCTCCTCCATGTAGTACATAGCAACATTCATAAAATGGACCAATACATTGTAGGAAATAGGATGCAATTGGATAATATTGCACGTCCGCGGAAACGCTATGTGGTGTGTGTGAACGTGGCAAATAGTGTCTACCTCGGCCGACGGCCCATTACGTTGGATGGACGCCCTTCTTTTTAGGGGTTGATCAGTTAAGCTAAACTAAGTAAATTATATTGTAGTTGATTAAAATTATACTGTAACTGATGGTGGTCTATTTGACATAATTAAATTTAAAAAATTAAAAATAGAAAAAATATATTAGTCCATCACGGACAATGTGAACAAATACAGAAAAAATGGCAAAAAAGCTCAAAAATCAAAAGTCTACAAAAAGACGAAATCAAGGAATAGTGAACTAGAAGGTAAAAATCATAAGTTAAAACCGAAACAAGTGATGCTTTATTTTTCTTTATTTTCCTTTAATTTAATGACTCGGAAAAAATTTAACAACGGCTAGAGTGCAATTTGGAGCCAGACCCAAACCATCCGCCTTGCTGTGTACACGGTCCATCTTTGCAACTCGCTACTTTTCCATTTCCTTTCCGTTCTTTTTTTTTTCTTTCCAACCTTTTTCTTCTTAGGAAAATCCCTGATACACTGTTCCAAAGATTGGCTTGGTTAGAAACACAATTCTAAATGTTGACTTTCATAGTATACCACACCACTCGACTAAGTTTAGATTCAAGAAATACCATTACCCCTCTTTTTCTCTAGAATTAATATTTTTTCTTTTTTTACCATGCGAAAGAATCCCTCGTGGCTCTGCTCGTTTCAATTTCAGAAAATACTACTAGGTACATCCATAGCTTATTCATTTATCCATCATTCAATCTCATCAGCATCAGCTAGCTCCACCGGGTATGGTCAATCATTTATGCAGTTCTTGGTATTGTTAATTAATACATCCATGGGTTGGAGTAAATTCACCAGCCCAACTACGTAGCTAATACGTGTGGCTTGCTAATATACACGGGCCTAGCCGAAGGAAAAGGCCGGGTGGATGTACTGTTGACTAACGGGCAGGTCGGGCCGGGCCTAAATTATCTGTTAGGTCCAAATGTCCATTGGACCGTCTATAATTGTATGCCGCTTGTGTGGCGTTGGCCCACTCCCGGCCCACCTCTCAAGGCTATGCGCGTAGGCGTCCAAAGCCCACACTTCAAAGCAAAAACAATGCGTGAGCGCACACGGATTAAGACGACTTTTTTTTTCTGCAAACCGAAAATTTAAGTGATCGTGTCGTCTAAGCCGAGCGTCTAATACATGATCTGTTTGAATCATAGTGTTTCTTACAATAAGAGCGTCAAAAAAGACTCGACGACATATATTTTAACGTAGTAATGATATCGCATATTATATGCTCTAATAAATAAAATAAAATATCTCATACATTATTTGCCAATGTTCCATTAGTTAATGGATGATATTACAAACCGTTTTTTTTTTTTTTGAATTTGGCTAGGAGGAATGAACCATATGAGTGTTGGAGGTTCCGGTAGGTAAAATAAAGTGCTTTATGTATCTGACTTCGATGTTCCAATAATTTATTGGCAATATTTCACGCATTAAGTTATAAAGGGGGACAGCCAATGTTCCACGTTTTCGATTTCAATGTTCCAAGGATTCGTATACGATGTTTTAATAATTCATTGACGATATTTCAATAATATATCGATAATGTTCGAATGGTAGGACGAGGTGAATTGACTAAATTGGATACAAATTAGGCAATTAGTTAAACAAATGAAAATATTAATAGAATAAAAAAGTCGGAAAAACATGAACAAGGGAAAGAAACCACCGCAATATTTGGAAAGCCCCTACAATCAAATGAAAAAGAAAAAATAATAAAAGGGGAAAAAGAACGAAAAAAAGAGACGGAGGGCATCAGCCTGGTGGTTGACAATGGCGTCGGCCTGGTGGTTTGCTCGGGCGCACGGGCTTTTCGTCGTCCGCCAGCGAGCGATTTTGTAAATGGGCTATCGGCCTTAGGGGGTGGAAATTTCTGGTCTCCCGGCTTCCGTTTGAAAAAAAAAAGTAGTAAGCCGATTTAAGTATCTTGGCTTTTAAGGGGGTGTTTAGGACTGTTCCACAAATTCTGCTCCACAAACTCTACCGTGGAGCAGCTCCACAAAAAACCTAGAGTTTGTGGAGCACCCCTTTAGGTGCTCTCACAACTCCACCTTTTTTCCTCGAACAGAGTGCGTTGAGCTGAACCTGTTTGGCTAAAAAATGTGGAGCGGAGCTGAAAAACGTGGAATAGAACAGTCCCAAACACCCCCTAAAAATAGCTTTTTCAGATCCCTAGCCGGTCTTTGTCGTCTTCTTCGTGGCTGTGTCTTATATATAGCCCTAATGTACCACTTAAAACAACATGCTTATTTTAAAAGTGGCATATTCACAATTTTGAGTTTCACAGTGACATTTTTTGCTTACAAGCTTCCAAATGAAGACGGAGAGAAGCTATGGCGGATTTTTTTCCCCTGTGGCTGATAGAATAAATGCATACACTATTACAGCACGGTAAAGCTAAGCTTGTCCCCTCCATTTGAAATGTATTATGCAACGATAATTGTACCGGATAAAATTTGTTAGACCATGTGGCTAGATTTAGAATTTTTATGATGATGAATAATTGACAATATTATTTAGTTTTGTTATTCGATGTATGTGCGTGTGTGCAAGGATTAATATTGGTCAAGCTAGAAAGAACTTGTGCCAGAAAAACGTTCTTTGATCTTTGCATGTGCAGGTTAGGCGTGGAGACGGTCATGGTCGGTGACGAGAAAGACCAAGACTAGAGGGGAAATCTGAGGTCTAGGTGGTCGACGATGTCATGAGGTGGTCGGGATCACACTGAAGCACATGGAGATCAAAGGTGGATGATGCGTAGAGAAACTACAGGAGGTGCGGTCCTGAAGGCTTTGACACATGACACGTTAGGAAAGTTGGAATTTGAAAAAACCCGAGTTACAAAGGGTTTCGGTCCCTTGAAAGTTAGTGGGCCAAAAGCCTAGTTGAGGTAAAAAAAAGGGTCTAAGCCCAATTAGACGAGTTGTATTATAGTTTTGAGTAGAGATTAAATAGGTGTGGTATGAGACTGTATAAATATGTTACGTGTGTGCGGCGGCCAAGGGTACGCGTGAAAATAATAGAACGGCGGCTGGATCGATTGCATTGCAAAAACGAAAAAGAAAACAGAGAAGGGCACGGCTTTCGAGATCTGATGGAAAATTGAGATGTGGCATTCGTGATTTCTGATGAAAAAAATTATGGTGGCTTGGATGCATTGGATGCTTTGATGGATGGAAGTGTGGCGTGTTCTGATCTTCCCAAATAGTCGCGTCGATTGCTGCTTAGTCTAGTCATCTTCTTCGCTTCATCATGCTAATGTCTCGTCTTGTCACACGCGGCAGCGACGAATATTCATCTCAGATCGTGTCCAGCGTTGTCGTGGAACTCACTCCGTGCGCGACGCGGAAGTTCTCTACCGTTCCAGTGCATGCGTACGTTTCTTTTCTTCGTTCTGTGTTAATTCATGAGACTAATCAGAGCAGGCAGTAGAGGATTAAAAAATTCAAAGAGTTAGAAAAAGGCAATACTGGCCGAGGCTTTTGGTGGCTTATAAAGGCATAGCAGCCGTGACGTTTATGCATTAGGAGAGAGGAAAAAGAGATTAGAGATAAAGTGATTAGATGCATGGTTAGGTGACAGGTGATTAGGGGACTGCATGCATTGCATGAAAGTTCGACGTGAGTTCATCCATTGACTGCTTGCACGGTTGATGAATTATTATTATTATTTTATTTTTGCTGTTTTTTTGTCTATTTTTTTCTGTGCTGCAAGTGAAAAATCAAAAGACAGAAAATTGAAAAAAGCTTCTGCTAGGGATTGCAACTATTCACCACCCCCTCTAATTACCATTGATGATCCTACAAAATTTAACCCTTTTTGAACAAGTAGTTACTTGCCTTGCTGTCGGAACCCGGAGTAACGACTCCTGATCCTCTGTGTAAAACGTACTAGTCCAGGATCAGCTAGTGCACACAGTGATAACAAAGATAAATACCAAGCTCAAATGACTTTTTATATTAAGTAAATGAGTACGGCCTTATGGCCAAGTCTTACATCTACGCCCGTTGGCAAAGGTAAATAAAGCAAATATTTGCGAAAGCAACAGAAAAGAAGCGAAGCCCAAGCCTGCCCACAGGCAAACGACAGTAAGACGTGGCCTACTCGTCCAGATCTTCACCGTAGTCGACGTCATCTTCCTCTGTGTGGAGATAGCAAGGTGAGTACAAACTTGTACTCCGCAATCATAATGATAAAGGCTTCAATAGAAGACTTATAGGGTTAGTTTGCATAAAACAGCATTTAATTAAATACAGTAAATAGATTGAAATTACTGAATTTAATATAGTAGTAAAAACAATACTTGTAATCAAAAATAATACCGTTAGTGCAGGCTCTGACCAAACACCAACCTATTCACGGGCATCCCACCCAGACCATCTTTTCCAAAAGTTCACGTATGGATTCCATCAATCCACTCGCTTTCACTGCACAACTCTGGTAGATTCCATCCATCCACCAGGTTTAAATCTCTCACGGATTTCATCCATCCGCAAGGTTTTCATCTCTCGTAGATTCCATCTATCCACAAGGTTTTCAAAAACCATTTTGAAAAAAAAAAACAAAGTCTAATCCATGAAAAACTTTTACTCAGCATGCCCATGACCGTGGACACGACTATCCAGGATATATTATACACTCTGCAGAGGTTGTACAGCTTTGCCCACAAGACACGATCATCCCATATTGCCACGCGATACACACTTCCTTAGGTGTACGGCGAGGAGTTGTGACAAGGCCTTTACAATGCAAAGTCTTCAACCTGGCTAAGCCAACTCTAAGGCACCAGACCAGGACCCCCTGAGCCTGAGAGAGACTTTACATGGCTTAACCACGCTCCCTCAAGTGAGACTTCTCGTAGCACCAACCACACTCACTTTCAACCTACAACTTGACTCAGGTTAGGACTTCACAAATTATTCAGCCAGGGCTGTCCCATACCAGCCATGTGGTAGTACGAAAGGGCTTTTGTGACATCCCAAATTTTCATTTCTTTATTTTATTTTATGGAATTTAAAAATCCTTCTTTTGCTTTTGCCTTGTTTAAAAAGAAATTGAGATTGGGAGAAATTGCAATCAAAACAAGTTTAAATGTTTTTATTTGAGTTCCTTGCATTTTTCTAGAATTATAGGATTTTTCTGGGATTTATTTGGAGTTTTCTGCTATTTTCTAGGCCTAAATATCTTTATTCGGGTTTTCAGAAAAGTCAAAACAAAAATAATAAAACTCCCCCTCCCTCTGGCCGACACGTGGATGCATCAGATCCGCCCACGTTGCCACCGCCATCCCGCCTCCCTTCCCTTCCCTCCCCGCGCGCCACGCGTGCGGCCCGGATAACGGCCACGCCGCCCACTGGCCCATCGCGCCCGCCCGCTCCCCCTTCCCCCTCCGCCATCCGATCCCGCCGACCTCATCTCGGCCACTCCCTTCCACTTAAACCCCCACACCCATCCACCGCCGTCCGATCTCCCCGCCCCGCGATCTCACCCGCTCCCGCTCCCTCTCTCTCTGCCCCGGCCCCACTTGTCATCCCCGACCCCCATCCCTTCACGCGGGCGTCGCCGCCATGGCCGTTGGCCAGCTCCGCCCTAACCGGCCCTCCCCCTTTCTTCGCCAGCACGCCGCCCCTCCCTTCGTGCGCCGCAAGCCCGCGCCCACCTCTCCCCCGTTTTCCGCGCACATCGCCCACGTCTCCCTCGCGCCCACTCGGCCTCGCCGTTGCAACCGCCGCCCACCTCCCAATTTTTCCGGCAAGGAATCCCGCCGCGCCTCCAGCCCCTCGGCCCTATAAAAGCCACCCCCGAGCACCGCCATCTCCCACTCCACCTCGCTCCACCTCTCTATTGCACTCTCCGGCCCCCGAGCGCTCTCCCATCGTGCGCCTTCGCCCGCCGCGCCGCCTGCTCCTTCGGCGAGCAATTGCCGGCGAAGGAGAGCCGCCTAAGCGCCGCCGAGGCCACCCCGAGCTCCCTCTTTTCCGCGCGCAGCTCCCCCATCCCTTCTCCGGGCCCGAACGTCATCGGAGCGCCGCCGCCCCTCGCCGTCGCCGACCGCCTTCCGGCCACCTGCGGTAATGCCCGAGCCTCCCCCTGAGATCCTTGAGCGCCCCTCTGCCGATTGCGCCCCTCGTCGCCAGCCACCGTGCCGCCGTTCGCCGGTGAGCCGTGTTGCTCGTGTGCTCCCGCCGGTGATCGCGCCACCTCGGCCGGCCCCGCCGTGCGTGCCGCCACGCGGCGCCACGTCGGCGCCACCCGCACGCCAGCCGCCCCGTCAGCGCCGCCTGCTCCTCGCTGCCACCTCAGCCGACGCCGTTTCCCGTGGGCTTGGTCCATGGACCAAGGCCCCACCCGTCAATCAAATCAGCCCTGGGTGACATCATGCTGACGTCATAAGTCCCTTTTTTCCTTTAGAAAATAATTCGGCCGAAATTAAATTTCTCGCTGACGTCATATTTCATATTTTCTGTAGAAAAATAATTCCAGAAATTCCTTTTATTCTTTTTCCCTGAATTAAAACTTCCCGGAGCCCGTTCTCCCTCGTCATAACTCCGATTTAGCCCATTCAAACTTCTAAATTCATCAAAAATTCCCCTCTATCCATTCCTGGCCTTAATATGAATTTTTGAGCTTATTTGCATTTGATTTGAATTTATTTTGAGTTTGGTGGGTTATTTTCACGTGTAGACTACGACGATTCTGAAGAATTCCCCACGACGGATCTCACTAATTCGAAGAGCAAGGCAAGTCATACTCCTTGATCATGTTGATCCCAGTTTTCAAAATAAAACTATGTTGATTTAAATTATATTGCATGCATATTTTTATTCAACGTATTTCAATTCAGTTTTAAATTTAGTTATTGCCTACTTGTTAATTCCTCCATTGAATTTGAATTCCTCAATACCTTGTCACCCTAGAATCAAACTCTAGTTAATACATTAGTGTTGGCTAGAGAGTTTAATCAAATGCTTAGCCCTGCATAGTCATATAATTTTGTTTTGGGATATTTCCCGCATGAAATGATAAACCTTTCACATGAAATGGTATGCTTTTGATATGTACTCCTGACTTTGGTGAGTCAAGGAGGTTTATAAAATATTTTGAGAGCAAATATAAAACTGGTTTAGACTTAGGCAATTGGTTAGAGTGGTGGGTGCAGGAATGCCCTGTTGGTTGGAGCCGCAGTGGTTGATTGTCATGCACAGGGGTATGTGGTTGGGCCTAAGTCAATTAAGGACCGGTCTGTGAGCTACTGTTGCAAAGCCCTAATCGTACGACCACATGGCTGGTATGGGACAGCCCTGGCTAAATAATTTGCAAAGTCCCAACCTGAGTCAAGTTGTAGGTTGAAAGTGAGCGTGGTTGGTGCCATGTGAAGTCTCACTTGGGCGAGCGTGGTTAAGCCATGAGAAGTCTCGTCTAGGCTCAAGAGGGCTCCGGCCCGTGGATTCTCATCGGGTGAAACCTTAGAGTTGGCTCGGCCAGGTTGAAGGCTGTGCATTGTAAAGGCCTTGTCACGACTCCCCACCGCACACCTAAGGAAGTGTGTAATCTAGCGGTACAAAGGGATGATCGTGTCTTGTGGGTAAAGCTGTACAACCTCTGCAGAGTGTATAATCTATCATGGATAGCTGTGCCCACGGTCATGGGCATGCTAAGTAAGAGTTTTTCATGGATTAGACTTTGTTTTTCAAAAATGATTTCGAAAACCTTTTGGATAGATGGAATCCATGAGAGTATGGAAAATCGTGTGGATGGATGGAATTCATGCGGGATGTTTTTGGGAAAGATGGTCTGGGAGGGATTCCCGTGGTTAGGTTGGTGTATGGTCGGAGCCTGCACTAATGGTATACATTTTCAATAACTATACTGTTTTTACTTTCTGTATTAAATTCAGCAATTTCAATCTACTTACTGTATTTCTTAAATGCTGTTTTATGCAAATTAACCCTATAAGCCTTCCATTGAAACCTTTATCATTATGTTGCATTTTCCCGTGTGACTTGCGGAATACAAGTTTGTACTCACCTTGCTATAATCATAACAAAGGAGGATGTCTATGACTACGGTGAGGACCAGGACGAGTAGGACGTGTCTTGCAGTCGTCTGCCTGTTGACAGGCCGTTGGGCTTCGCTAGTTATCTTTTTATTTCCGCTGTTATTTCCCCTTTTATTTAATTTATCAATGTAAGACTTGGCCATAAGGCCGTACTCATTTGCTTAATATATTTGGTCGTTTGCGTTTGATATGTATCTTTGTTTTACTGTGTGCACTAGCTGTTCCTGGACTAGTGTGATTTACACAGAGGGTTACGGAGTCGTTACCCCGGGATCCGACAAAGGTGGTATCAGAGCCGCGATGACTCCAAGACGCGACCGTAGGTAGATTAGAATGGAAACCAATAAGGACATAAATTTTCTTTAAAAATAATATTTTACAAAGTCTTGTAAAACTTGTCTATTCTCTTCCTTACTCAACTTCTTTCCACTCGTATTCTAACCCCTTCCCTTCTTCAAATTGTAGATGTCCGAGACCCCTACCCAAGTCACCTTTGGCACCCAAGCCGGTCACTTAGCCTCCTGCCTTCAGAGTCTTCTGCTTGAGATAGGCTTCCAAGGCCGCCCAATTTATCAAGGGTATCAGCAGACCATTGGAGAATAAGAGTACTGGTGTGTGGAGGTTCGGATATTCGCCAATGTGGGGGATACAACTGCCTTTCACATCTTTGATGCCCCGCAGAGGCGCGACACCTTCCTTGCCGGTATCCAGGATGCAGCACGGGAGGCCATATGACGTCTGAGAGAGATGTATGCACCCGAGCTCAAGGACACCGCATTTCGGTACTACCCCCACAGATACCTGGCGCGTTCGCGTAGCATTTATGCATCCACCGAGTCCGAGGATGACCCCCAGCTCAAGCAGCAGGTAGAGCTCACACAGGCTTTGGATGGAGCTTATGAGATGGACATGGATGAGTTGAGCTACCTCGCCTATAAGCTCCGGAGGGCAGAAGAGGAGTTAGCCATGTTCCGAGGGGCAGAAGATTGCGCTTCCTCAATCAGCGGGGACAGCGTTGAGTCTGTACCCAAGGGGCGTCGTACCGGCATCAAGAAGCATTATTTAGCTCAGTTTAAGCCAGCCCAGTAGGTTATTCTCTAGAGTTAGGCCTTAGGCTAAGTTAGGACATATTTGTGAGCTGTGTTTCCCCTTGTCAACAGCCACAAAATTATCAAGATGAAATAAATTAATAAAGAGAATGCTTTCTTGTTTTTGAAAAGTTGCTTTATTTGCTTGTCTTTGTGTGTGGGATGGAACAAGTAGAATCCCCGATGATCTCTCTTTTCTCTTCTAACCTTGGAGGCACAAATAGATGGTGAGCACAAGGAGCAACAGCAATGGCAGCCTCAATGGAACACAAGAGAGACAGGCTACCCCGCCACCCCCGTCAGCCAACGGACCCGACTGGACTCAAATGATGGCCAACCAAAACCAACTGATTCAGCTGCTCGTCCAGACCGTCTCCAACCTTGCGCCACCTGTCCCTCAGCCGCAGCCAGTTCAGGCACCTCAATCCCGTCTGTCAGAGTTCATGAGGATGCACCCGCCAACCTTTTCGAGCAACTCCGAGCCTATGGATGCTGACGACTGGCTTTGAGGCATCGATAAGAAGTTGGACTTGCTGCAGTGCAGTGATCAAGGGGGAGTCCTCTTTGCCTCCTATCAGCTGCATGGACCTGCCGCGGAGTGGTGGGATGTCTTCATCACCTCGCAACCCGATGCTCAAGCTGTCACTTGGACATAATTCGCTCGGTAGTTTCGCAAGGTTCATGTCCCAACTGGTCTTTTCACCCTGAAGAAGAAGGAGTTTCTGCCTCGCGCCAAGGAGGATGTACCATGAGTGAGTACCTCCAGAAGTTCAACCAGCTGGCACGTTATGCACTCGAGGACGTCGCCACCGATGAGGCTAAGCAGGAGAGATTCTTGGAGGGCCTCAACGACAACCTCTCTGTTCAGCTCCTCTCGAGTGACTACTCAGACTTTCACCAGTTGGTCAGTAAGGTGATCTGGCAGGAGGGCAAGCAGGTGGAAATAGAGAATTGTAAGCGGAGGATGGCCACCCAGAAGGCCAATACTGGTGGTTCCCCAAACCTCGCCACACCCAGCCATCCCCCGGCAGCTCCAGAATAGCTTTTCAGCGCCCGACTTTCCAAGCCAATCGCCCTTCATCGCAGCCAGTGCGGGCTCCTATTTCCGGTGGATCGGTTTAGAAGACCCCTACCCAGCCCGATGGGACGACCTGCTTCTACTGCAAGGAGGCAGGGCACTTTGCCAGACAATGCCCCAAGAAGATTCAAGCCAATGCCAGTGCAGGAGGACAGAACTCAGGAGCAGCTTTTAAGAAGCCACAAGGTTTTATCAAGGGCCGTGTGAACCACATTACTGCGGAAGAAGCGCAAGCCTCACCGGATGTTATCTTGGGTAAGTTTTTGGTAAACTCAATCCCAGCATCTGTTTTGTTCGATTCTGGAGCTTCCCATTCGTTTATTTCTGAAGCTTTTGTGGTTCGAAATGGGATGAAGCCTGTTTCCCTTAGTATCCCCATGATAATCCAATCCCCTGGAATTGAGATGAGAGCCAGTACCCTGTGTCCGAGAGTGGAGTTACTCGTAGAAGGAATACCTTTCCTAGCCGAGTTGATCATCCTAGACTCTCACGGGTTGGATGTTATCCTTGGTATGGGTTGGTTGTCCAAGAATAAAGGTCGAATAGACTGTGCTTCTCGATCCATCACCATCACAAATGATCATGGAGTAGAGGTGGTCTTCGTGCCCAAGATACCCAAGAAGAATCAGTGTACCCTTGCCCACCTTCAAGTCTTGGAAGAAGTGCCAATAGTGCGGGAATACCCGGATGTGTTCCCGGAGGATCTACCTAGGATGCCCCTAAACAGGGAGGTTGAGTTCACAATTGACTTAGTCCCAGGTACCGCCCCTATCTCCAAGAGGCCGTACCGAATGCCCGCTAATGAGTTGGCCGAACTTAAGAAGCAGATTCAAGAGTTGGAAGATAAAGGATATGTTCGGCCTAGCTCATCACCTTGGGGTGCGCCCGTCCTTTTCGTCAAGAAGAAGGATGGTAGCATGAGGATGTGTGTGGATTATAGAGCACTTAATGAAGCCACCATAAAAAATAAGTACCCATTGCCCAGGATCGACGACCTCTTCGATCAGTTGAAAGGAGCGAGTGTCTTCTCCAAGATAGATCTGAGATCCAGGTACCATCAGTTGAAAATCAGAGAAGAGGATATACCCAAGACTGCCTTCACAACCCATTATGGTCAGTACGAGTTCACGGTCATGTCCTTTGGATTGACAAATGCCCCGGCATATTTCATGACCATGATGAACAAGGTATTTCTGAAATATTTGGATAAGTTTGTGGTGATATTCATTGATGACATTCTCATTTACTCCAAGAGTGAGAAGGACCATGAAGAGCATCTCAGGATAATCCTAGGAGAGCCAAGAGAACACCAACTTTATACCAAGTTCAGTAAATGTGAATTTTGGCTAAAGGAGGTAGCTTTCCTTGCTCACATTGTGACGGCCGAAGGAATCACCGTAGACCCTTCAAAGGTTGAAGCGGTAATGGACTGGAAACAGCCTACCTCGGTGACAGAAATCAGGAGTTTTCTTGGACTTGCTGGATATTATCGGCGCTTCATACCGGAATTCTCCAAACTAGCCAGACCCATGACCCAGCTCTTAAAGAAGGAGAAGAAGTTTGAATGGACAAAAGCTTGCGAGCAGAGTTTCCAAGTACTCAAGAACAAATTGGTGTCGGCTCCGGTACTTACACTACCGGATATCCATAAGGACTTTGAGGTATATTGTGATGCCTCCTGGCAAGGACTTGGTTGTGTGTTGATGCAAGAGGGAAAAGTGGTAGTGTTGTGGTTACAGACCAAACAGAGAGAGAGATGGTAGTGGAGAGTGTCTTGCCTTACCTCCCCCTCCTCCTGATATATATATTCATGTGGGGTATACTTTTACAATTGTGCCCTTACACTAGTTTATCCCTACTAGGGGTATTTGAGTCATTACACATATTCTACTTTGGTCTTTGTAGTCTTCTAACAGGCCTGCTGGGTTTAGGTGGGGGCCACCCCTACAACAGGAGCCTCTCATGGTGAAGGGCTTCACTGGGCCAAAGCCATGTTGCCGAGCCCTTTGGCCCCCTCCGTCCCTGCGGTCTGTGAAGTTCCCCTGATTTTGCATAGCCTTAACATGCTTCGAGCGCTCGCAGCGGCCGTGGTCGACGCCGGCGGCTACGCTCCGTCCCCTACCCCTCGACCGAACGGTGGCGCGAGCCGCGCCAGTGCCGGCAGAGGCGCGCGCTCCGTCCCCTACCCCTCGAACGGGTGGCGCGAGCCGGGCGCCGGCCGGCAGAGGCGCGCGCTCTGTCCCCTACCCCTCGAATGGGTGGCAGCGGAGCTGGCGCCTGAGTCGATGTAGAGGCGTGCGCGCTCTGTCCCCTACCCTTCGAACGGGTGGGAGCGGAGCTGGCGCCTGTGTCGGCAGAGGCGCGCGCGCCCGTCCCCTACCCCTCGAACGGTGGCGCGAGCCGGCGCGCCGAGTCGGCAGAGGCACGCGCGCTCCGCCCCTACCCCTCGAGCGGGTGGCGCGGAGCCGACGCCAGCCGGCAGAGGCGCGCGCGCTCGTCCCTACCCCTCGAACGGGTGGCGCGAGTGGCGCCGAGTCGATGTAGCGCGCGCTCCGTCCCCTACCCGTCGAACGGGTGGGAGCGGAGCTGGCGCCCGAGTCGAAGTAGAGGCGCGCGCGCTCCGTCCCCTACCCCTCGAACGGGTGGCAGCGGAGCTAGCGCCCAGGCCGAAGTAGAGGGGCGCGCGCTCCGTCCCCTACCCCTCGAACGGGTGGCAGCGGAGCTGGCGCCTGAGTCGATGTAGAGGCGCGCGCGCTCCGTCCCCTACCCCTCGAACGGGTGGCAGCGGAGCTGGCGCTTGACTCGATGTAGAGGCGCGCGCGCTCCGTCTGCCTTGCCGCTTTGGGGGCTGCCATGGCCACGTGGACGGGTGTCGAGACCCGAATATGCAATTCCGGACTCTCTGTGTGTACTGCACTAGTCCAGGATCACGCTAGTGCACACAGTCAAACATAGAGGTAATCATCACCACAATCACGATATTAAATAAGGGAAATTCAAATTATTAATCAATACCCAAAAGTATGACCTTATGGTCAAGCTTACAATCTCAATAGCCTTAGGGGCTTAACAAAACTAGCAGCGGAAAACCAAAATAAAACGTAGTGGCCAATCGACATGCCCACGAGTGCAATCGAGTGGGGAGCGAAGCCTAGAACTCGTAGTCGTCAAGTACTCTCCTCCCTGGAACCCCTGCTGGTAGCACTCTTCATCCTCAACTGAGCAACATAGGCATAAAGCCGTGAGTACATTGGTACTCAGCAAGCCGTTTGTAACAAATGATGCAATATAATATGCAAGGCTTAACAATGGAAAGTTGAAAGGATTAATTTGCATAAAACAGCATTCGAAATTACCATAAATAGATTGAAGGCGAAATGTAAATAAAACAATAATAAATAATCAAAGGAATTGAAGTAAACTACTTATGGACTCCCCATCCACAAGCTAAACCAACAGTGAATTAACCATCCACTGACCAACTACAAATTTTTCCAAGAATAACTATACCTCGTGTGAAATCACCGAGCATTGTCCATGACCGAGGACACGGCTATTCGAATAGTTTTACACTCTGCAGAGGTTGCACAACTGTACCCACACGATGTGATAATCCTCACGTTAAAGATAATCACAACAAGGCTTTTACAATGATCCATCTCCACCTGATCCCACTCGCTAAGGTTTCGCCGTCGAGTAGGGTAACCCCCTAGTCGATAATTGCCCCCTCTTGCGCCACACAACATCGAGAGTAAAACCAAAGTGGAGACTTCACAAATTATTATGCCAGTCTATCCCATACTAGACATGTGGTTTGCAGTAAGGCTCGGATCAATGGCGCACAAAGTTAAGTCCTTAGGAATTACGGGCAAAACTTCCACATCCCACGAAGTGAATCCACACTTCCCCTTTCTTCGCACGATCATTCGCCCAAGTGAAAACCAATTTTGTATAACCACCGCCAATGACGCACCAACGCCACGGCACAAATTTTATAACGATGGCACCAACCACGATTCAATATCTCATTAAGTCAAATTAATTAATCACATGTAATGATGAACCCTTTCGCAAAATAAGCAAGGCTAAGCATTCTAATCGTATCAACCCAATGTGACAAATAACATAGCATCACTAATAAAATTCCCAACCTAAGGTGACAATAGCATCAAGGTATTCCAAAATATCAAGGAGGGAAATAACCAATTGGGACGATAACTACCAATACAAGGGTTTGAATAAAAATAGCGATGCAAGATAATTTAAAACAAAATAATTAAATAATAGATTGCAAACTGGGTTCAACATGATCAAAGGACACGACTTGCCTTGGCCTTGCTCAGATGAGGGCTCTAGATCTTCAAATCCAACTTCCGCTCCCTCGAACACGCGATCTAACGAGAGAGAAAACGAGACGAAAGAGAAAATAAATTCAAATAAAATTCAAATGAACTCCAAAAACTTTCAAACCTGAACCAAAAGGTAGAGCTCAATTTTAGATGAATTTAGAAAAAAGAACGGGGTCAATCGGAGCTAGGACGAGGAAGAACGGGCTCTTGGAAAATTGGATCTAAAGAAAATCGGGAAATTGGAAAAAGGCACTGTTCTGTGCTGTGGACCGGGCGCACGGGGAGCTGGGTCTACGGTGGGCTCGGCGACGGAGGCGATGCGGGCGGCTGCTGGCCGCGCGAGCGGCAGAGGTCGACGTGGCGCCCACGTGGCAAGACACGTGCGCCGCGTGCCGTGGCGGGCGACCGACTGGCCGACGGGCAAGCCGACCGGGGCGGTTCACGGTCACGATCGGCGAGTGGGCCCGCACAGCGGCGGAAGCGGCGACGGGAACGAGTTCACGGGAGGCGAAGGATGGCGCCGGCGCGGCGTGACGCGCGCGCGCGGAACCGAGGCGGCACGGACACGGCCGAGGCGACGGCGGCGCGGCGGGTCCATTGGCGGCGCGCGGCGCGCGGCGGCCGGCCGCCGGAAGGGATCGACGGGATCCGGAAGGCGGCGGGGCTCACCGGCGACGAGCGGACGACGGCGAACTCCGGCGGACGGTGAGCGGCGGTGAGCGCTTCCGGCGACGGCTGGCGCACGAGAGACGACGCACGGCGGCGATGAGCGGCGGCGGAGGCGGCGGCTCGGGATGAGGGAGAGGCCCGGGGTCGGGCGCTTTTATACACGGACCCCGAGGTGTCCGCGACGGGTACGGCGGTGAGGAAAAAGGAAAGCGGCGGAGTCCGGAGCAAACGCGGCGGCCACCGGCGGAGTCCGGGTCGGAGACGACGGAGCTGACACGCGGGTCCCACACGTCGGCGACACGGCGAGCGGGCGGCAGCGATCGAGTGCGGGCGCGAGCGGCAGCGGCCAGATGGCGACACGCGTCGGCCATCGGAGAGGCCAAGGCGAGCGGCGCGGCGCGATTGGCGACGCGTGTACGGCGGGGCGGGCGCGTCGGGCGGCTCTTTGGCCGGGCGGTGGTGGTTTCGCCCATCGCCGGATGGGATTTTTGGAGGTTTTCTTTTCGAAATTCAAATAAATTAAATTGAGCTCTAGAAAATAGCGAATAAATCCATAAAAATCCAGAAAAATTCCAATAAATTCCTTGAGACACAAAGAACTCAAATAAAATAATTTTGGCAAATGTTCATGTTCAGATTAATCATATTAAATCCTTTTAATTTATAAAAATTCCATTTAAGCTTTAATTAATTCCAGAAAAATTCAAATGGTGAATTTTATTTTAAAAGCTTCAAAAAGACTCTGAAAATCAGGATGTTACAAACCTTACCCCCTTAAACGGGATCTCGACCCCGAGATCCGGGCTCACTACTAGAATAGGTTCGGGAACTCTGCCTTGAGATCCTCTTCGCGCTCCCAGGTGGCTTCCTCCTCGGAGTGATTGCTCCACTGAACTTTGCAAAAGCGAACAACTTTATTCCGGGTGACTCTCTCTGACTCATCCAAGATTTTGACAGGACGCTCTTTGTAGGACAGATCCTCCCAAGATCAATTGCCTCAATCGCACACCTCCTCTGGCACTTCAAACACTTCTTCACTGGGACACATGGAAAACATCATGTACCCCATCAAGGACGCAGTAGCTCCAATTGATAAGCAACCTCTCCCTGCGTTTCAAAATTCGAACGGACCGACATACCTTGGTGCAAGCTTTCCTTTGCTGAAACCTCTTCACACCTTTGAATGGTGTGATCTCGAGATACACAAAATCATCGGCTCAAAACTCAGCTCTCGTGCCTCGTATCCGTGATAGCTCTTTGCTGGCCCGGCGTCCTCAACCTCTCTGAATCAAACGGACCTTGTCCTCGGCCTCTTTAAGCAACTGACCAAACACCGACCTTCCCTGTCTCTTTCCAATTGAGAGGGTCCTGCATTTCAGTAGAGTGCTTCAAATGGTGACATCTCGCAAACTTGCTCGATAACTATTGTTGTAGGAAAACTCGCAAAGGCAAACAACTGTCCCACTTAGGTCCATGATCTAGCACACATGCTCTCAACATATCCTCAAGAATCTGATTGACTCGTTCATCCGACCATATGTCCGGGATGGTATGCGGTATCTGAATTCAGGTGCGTTCCCATAACCTCATGGAAACTACCCCAAAACCGAGAAGTGAACTGGGACCTCGACCGACACTATTTTCTTGGGCACTCCATGCAAACCGACAATCCTCGACATATACGATTCGCCAATGTCACCGAGTAGGTTGTCTTCACCGGAATGAAGTGAGCAACCTTGGTCAATCGGTCACGATGACCCAAATCGAATCATAGCCATCTTTGGTCTTAGGCACTGACTATGAAGTCCATACCAATCTCTTCCCATTTCCACTCGTGGATTTTCAACGGCCAAGCAAACTCTGCTGGCCTCGATGCTCGCCTTAACTCTCTCGACAGACATCACAAAGTGCCACATACTCAAGAATCTCACGCTCATGCTAGGCCACCAATATTTTTCTTTAATGTCTGGTACATCTTGGTATCGCCAGATGTATCGAGTACAACGACTCATGAGCTTCTTTTAGCAAATGATCCTTTAGTTCCTTCTTATTGGGCACACACAAACGCGTTGCTTGAACCACGTGGTTCCTTGGGCATCCTCTGAAAATCCGCACTTTTCCTTCACTCATATTCTGTCTCGATACGCTGAAATGCCTCATCATCCGCTCCGAGCTTGACGAATCGACCATCCAAAGTGGGTGCAACTCCATTGCTGCCAAAAATCCTTCCTCAACCAATTCCAAATCGAGCCTTTGGAATTCCTCATGCAAGGTGGGCTGACTCTCCTTGACCATCACCGAATTACAATAAACCTTCCGCCAGAGCATCTGCGACCACATTGGCCTTCCTCGGGTGATAATGGATTCCAACATCGTAATCCTTTATCAACTCCAACCACCTCCTCTCGCCCGAGGTTAAGCTCGACTGGGTGAAAATGTATTTCAAACTCTTGTGATCCGTATAAACCTCACATCTATTACCCAAGAGATAGTGCCTCCAAATTTTCAAAGCATGCACTACGCCGCTAGCTCTAAGTCGTGGGTAGGGTAATTCTCCTCATGCGGTCTCAATCGGCGCGAGGCATACGCTACCACTCTCTTTTCTGCATCAAGACACAACCCAAACCCTTGCGTGAGGCATCGCAATAAATCTCAAAATCCTTGTTTAAATCGCAATATTAGCACTGGGTCAGAGTCAAACTTTCCTTCAACTTCAAAGCTTTTCTCGCACTCAAAGGCCCAAACAAATTTCTTTTCTTTTTGAGCAATTGGGTAAGTGGCTTGGCTACACTGGAAAATCCTTCGATGAAACGACGGTAATAACCAGCCATACCCTAAAACTCCCGATCCGAGTCACCAAGAAGGTGATCGCCAATCCAAAACATCCTTGACCTTTCCGGTCAATAAAGAACTCCTTTGCGGACATCACATGGCCTAGGAAGGCGACCTCCTTCATCCAAAACTCACATTTGCTAAACTTGGCATACAACCGATGGTCCCTTAATTTCTCGCAATACCAATCTCGGATGTTCCTCATGCTCTCTCATCCTCGGAGTAGATCGAATATCGCCAATGAACACTACGACAAACTTATCCAAATATTCCATGAACACCTTATTCATCGTGTACATAAAATAGGTGGAGCATTGGTCAAACCAAAAGACATCACCGTGAACTCATACAAACCGTAACGAGTCGAAAATGCTTTGTCTTAGGTATGTCCTCCGTCGAATCCTCATCCGATGGTAACTCGACCTCAAGTCAATCTTGAGAAAACTCCGCTCCCCGAGCTGATCAAACAAATCATCAATCTCGGGCAACGGTACTTGTTCTTGATGGTGACCTCATTAAGTGCTCGGTAGTCCACGCACATGCGCTGGCTGCCATCCTTCTTTTCACAAACAAGATCGGCGCTCCCCACGGGACGAATGGGCTCGATATAACCTTTGTCCAAAAGCTCTTGAATCGCTTCTTGAGTTCGCTAACTCATTTGGCATCCGTAGGGTCTTTTGAAATCGGAGAGGTACCGGTACCAACTCGATCAAAAACTCAACCTCTCGCCTCGTGGCATCCCCGAAGATCATCTCGAAACACATCGGTACTCGACAATTGGCACATCCTCCAACTGAATTCCCTTGATCCGACAAACCATTACCGCGCTCGCCGATTCATGCTAGCTGAATATCGCACTTTCTTCCCATCGGAGCTGGTCAAGGTCACCGCTCGCTCCCGCAATACTGTAACCGCCGATGCTTCTTGAGCCAATCCATACCTAAGATCACATCTAGGACCGATATCCAAGATAATCAAGTCCGCTCAACTCAACTCTCGGATGTCTATCTCAACTTCGGACAGCCTAGGTTGGTGCTCAACTCGAACCGGGGTTTGGATCAAATGAATAGATCCCTGAGTAACAATTTTCAATCGATGCTTTAAAGCAAAACTCCGAGAAACAAACGAATGGGAAGCTCCTAATCAAACAAAGCGTGGCAGTCTTTGAATGAACTAGGAACTTACCGACCACAACCTCTCGTGCCGCTCGAGCCTCCTCGCAGCGACATGGTTCACTTGGCCTCTCACCACCGCGAGTCCCGCTGCCTCGACTCGCGCTCGTGCTCCACGCCCGCTCCCGGGTAGGTGTCCGCCCCGTGTGGCTCCCAAGTCGGCGAATCGAGTGGGGCTCGCCTCGGGGCATTTGCTAGCATAGTGTCCCGCCATGACACTTGAAGCAAGTAATGATCTTGCCTGGGTTGGTGTTCCTTGCCGCTGACCACCGATCCACCGGGTCTCGCTCGATCGCTGGGACGTGGGCTGGGCCGCGGCCCCAAGATCGACCGCTGCGCCGCCGCCGAGGTACTCGAGCGGCCGATAAGTGCTGAAACGCGCCTCGGGCCTCGTGAGATCGCAATCCTCGCTGAGCCATCCTCCTCTTGCGAGACTCTCGAGCTCACGGCGATCGCCTCAATCAGATGACCTTATCCACCATCCGCTGAAAGCCGGCATAGTCGTTGCCCACGACCTGCACCTTCAATCTCGGGTTCAAGCCTTCCGAACCTCTTCCGACGGGCTTCATCGTGGCTACGCCTCGTGTGCATAGCGAGCTAGCCGAGTGAATTTATTGAGGTATTCACTCACCGACATGTTCCTCTCGCTGCAACTCACGGAACTCCTCCTTCTTCATGTCCATCACCCCATCCGAACATGGGCGCATGAAAGCGGTGGAGAACTCGCTCCAAGTAATGTTGTCCCGGTCCTCGTGGGCGCCACAAGAGTTCTCCCACCATTCTCGCCGCAGTCCCTCTAGCCGGTGTGCCTGCATACAAGACACTCTCCCCGCTCGTGCACCGGCTAAGTTCAGCTTTTCCCTACCGAACGGATCCAGCCATTCGCTTCCATAGGCTCAAGAGCTGGAGTAGGTAGGCGCCTCGCCTCATAAACTCGCAGCGGACCGATGGTGGGCGGCCCGAGGTGCCGCTACCTCGTTGCCGACGTTGAGCCATATTGTTCATATTCTCGCATCATTGCTTGCATCATCGAAGTCCGCCATCAGAACCGATCGAGAGCGGGTCCGTGGTCGGGCGGAATCGCGGGGTGGCTGAGTGGAACTGTTCCTCGGTTCTCGTTTGTCTCGCCACGACCGCGGAGTTCCTGGTTTCAACCATCTTGCCGCCGCTCAAAAGAAAGACCCTTTTCGAGAACCGACATCCAAGGCTCAATAGATAAGAGGAAAAGCAAAGGTAAGCGTGAACTCGCCTAAGGGGATTTCTAATGGCAACCTAAACTAAACAAACACTTAGCCTAAAAAGGCTAACAAAGAAACCGGGAAATAACACCAATAAAAGATTGACGTGATTGCAATATAATGCTTTTAAGGGCAAAATTTGCAGCTCACATCACATGCAACCGCAAGAAAAAGCAAAACGGTCACACGATGCTAAAACTATGGCAGGTTCAAATCTAATGGTCTCGATCTTCACGGCGGTCTTCGATCTTGTCTTGGAACATCTTGAGTGCTTCCTTGATCCAATCTTCACAGCAACGCTTGAAGAATTCTGGGTCGACCTCCTTTTTGATCTTGGGGCACTCGAGACATCTATGGACATTATGGAGATAAGAAGTCAAATTGATTTTTGAAAACAATATTTCAGAGGAGGCAAGGAGCAAGAATCCTAAGAATGAGGTAAGAATCAAGAATTACTAGTCAATCATTTGGTTGATTTGATTTAGAAAATAATTTTGAAAACTTTGCTAATTCGACCACTCTAACTAGGGCTTCGTCCTACAGTCGAACCTGGCTCTGATACCATCTCTGTCGAGACCCGAATATGCAATTCCGACTCTCGTGTGTACCGCACTAGTCCAGATCACGCTAGTGCACACAACAAACATAGAGGTAATCATCACCACAATCACGATATTAAATAAGGGAAATTCAAATTATTAATCAATACCCAAAAGTATGACCTTATGGTCAAGCTTACAATCTCAATAGCCTTAGGGGCTTAACAAAACTAGCAATGAAAACCAAAATAAAACGTAGTGGCCAATCGACATGCCCACAGCAATCGAGTGGGGAGCGAAGCCTAGAACTCGTAGTCGCCAAGTACTCTCCTCCCGGAACCCCGCCGGTAGCACTCTTCATCCTCAATCGAGCAACATAGGCATAAAGCCGTGAGTACATTGGTACTCAAAGAAGCCGCTTGTAACAAATGATGCAATATAATATGCAAGGCTTAACAATGGAAAGTTGAAAGGATTAATTTGCATAAAACAGATTCAAATTACCATAAATAGATTGAAGGCGAAATGTAAATAAAACAATAATAAATAATCAAAGGAATTGAAGTAAACTACTTATGGACTCCCATCCACAAGTTAAACCAACAAAGGAATTAACCATCCACCGACCAACTACAAATTTTTCCAAGAATAACTATACCTCGTGTGAAATCACCGAGCATTGTCCATGACCGAGGACACGGCTATTCGAATAGTTTTACACTCGCAGAGGTTGCACAACTGTACCCACACGATGTGATAATCCTCACGTTAAAGATAATCACAACAAGGCTTTTACAATGATCCATCTCCACCGATCCCACTCGCTAAGGTTTCGCAGTCGAGTAGGGTAACCCCTAGTCGATAATTGCCCCTCTTGCGCCACACAACATCGTAGTAAAACCAAAGTGGAGACTTCACAAATTATTATGCCAGTCTATCCCATACTAGACATGTGGTTTGCACTGTAAGGCTCGGATCAATGGCGCACAAAGTTAAGTCCTTAGGAATTACCCGCAAAACTTCCACATCCCACTAAGTGAATCCACACTTCCCTTTACCGCACGATCATTCGCCCAAGTGAAAACCAATTTTGTATAACCACCGCCAATGACGCACCAACGCCACGGCACAAATTTTATAACAGTGGCACCAACCACGATTCAATATCTCATTAAGTCAAATTAATTAATCACATGTAATGATGAACCCTTTCGCAAAATAAGCAAGGCTAAGCATTCTAATCGTACCAACCCAATGTGACAAATAACATAGCATCACTAATAAAATTCCCAACCTAAGGTGACAATAGCATCAAGGTATTCCAAAATATCAAGGAGGGAAATAACCAATTGGGACGATAACTACCAATACAAGGGTTTGAATAAAAATAGCGATGCAAGATAATTTAAAACAAAATAATTAAATAATAGATTGCAAACTGGGTTCAACATGATCAAAGGACACGACTTGCCTTGGCCTTGCTCAGATGAGGGCTCTAGATCTTCAAATCCAACTTCCGCTCCCTCGAACACGCGATCTAACGAGAGAGAAAACGAGACGAAAAGAGAAAATAAATTCAAATAAAATTCAAATGAACTCCAAAAACTTTCAAACCTGAACCAAAAGGTAGAGCTCAATTTTAGATGAATTTAGAAAAAAGAACGGGGTCAATCGGAGCTAGGACGAGGAAGAACGGGCTCTTGGAAAATTGGATCTAAAGAAAATCGGGAAATTGGAAAAAGGCATCGTGGCCGTGGACCGGGCGCACGGGAGCTGGGTCACGGTGGGCTCGGCGCACGGAATGCGGGCGGCGGCCGTGCCGACGCGGCGGCAGAGGCGACGTGGCGCCCACGCGGCAAGACACGGTGCGCCCGCGGCCGACGTGGCGGCCGACTGCCGCCGACGGCAGCCGACCGGGCTTGGTTCACGGTCACGATCGGCGAGTGGGTTTCGCACAGGCGCGAACGCGCGACGGGAACCAGTTCACGGGAGGCGGAAGGATGGCGGCCGGCGTGGGCCGTGACGCGCGGGCGCGGAACCGAGGCGACGGACACGGCCGAGGCGACGGCGGGCGCGGCGGGTCACTGGCGGCGCGAAGCGCGGGCGCGGGCCAGCGAAGGGGATCGACGGGATCCGGAAGGCGGCGGGCTCACCGGCGACGAGCGGACGACGGCGAACTCCGGCGGACGGTGAGCGGCGGTGAGCGCTTCCGGCGACGGCTGGCGCACGAGAGACGACGACGGCGGCGATGAGCGGCGCGAGGCGGCGGCGTCGGATGAGGGAGAGGCCCGGTCGGCGCTTATACACGGACCGAGGTGTCCGCGACGTACGGGCGGTGAGAAAAAGGAAAGCGCGAGTCCGAGCAACGCGCGCCACCGGCGAGTCCGGTCGAGACGACGGAGCTGACACGCGGGTCCCACACGTCGGCGACACGGCGAGCGGGCGGCAGCGATCGAGCGCGGCGCGAAGCGGCAGCGGCCGATGGCGACACGCGTCGGCCATCGAGAGGCCAAGGCGGAGCGCGCGCGGCGCGGATTGGCGACGCGTGGCACGGCGGCGGCCGGCGGGCTGGCGGCCTCGCTTGGCCGGGCTTGGCCAGGGTTTCGCCCATCGCGGATGGGATTTTTGGAGGGTTTTTCTTTTCGTAAATTCAAATAAATTAAATTGAGCTCTAGAAAATAGCGAATAAATCCATAAAAATCCAGAAAAATTCCAATAAATTCCTTGAGACACAAAGAACTCAAATAAAATAATTTTGGCAAATGTTCATGTTCAGATTAATCATATTAAATCCTTTTAATTTATAAAAATTCCATTTAAGCTTTAATTAATTCCAGAAAAATTCAAATGGTGAATTTTATTTTAAAAGCTTCAAAAAGACTCTGAAAATCAGGATGTTACAACGGGTAGCGCGCTTTTAATGGCGGCTGGAATTGCGCCGATGCCTGTCCTGGCAGAGATCGCCATGCAGTCTGGCATGCCTTTGTGGGGCACGCGGCGACTTGCCATTGGCGCGTCGTGGGACGTGAGCGGTTGCGTGACTGCGACCGTTCGCCTCTTCCCCAGGAAAATGGGACGCGTGTTGAGGACGCGGTGGCGTCCGCGCGCTGTCTGGCCATCTACCAGGCACGCCCCTCTAGGCCCCGGCGACCCTTCTTTCGAAACGACGGTATCCGAATCGTTGTATGCTTGGCCAACCTGCGTCTGAGACCGCAAGGGAGGCGAACGGGCTTTATAACGCGCCTTGTTGAGGTGGAAGCGCTCCTCCTTGCCTACTACCCTGCTTTGCCTTTTCTCGCGCTGCCCACCACGCCCGCTGCTGCTCGTTTTGCTTCCTCCGCCGCAATTTGCAAGAGTAATGGCCGGGCACGACGACGCCCCGCGCCAACCCGGCGGCGATTCCTTGCTGGGCCGGGACGAGGAGTGCCATCCGCCTAAGAGGTATGGGCTGGTGCTGCGGGTGAGCTCCCGCGCCAACAGGTGGTGGAACGCCATGGAGCACTCGGGGGGCCGCTGCTCCCGTGTATTAGGGAGGAGCCGCGTAACCGAAGAGGTGCTGCGACGACTTGAGCGGGAAAGGAAGATCGACGATCGTAATGGAGCCCGCCTACCCGGCCGCGACGAGGCGGAGCCGAAGCCCCGGGCCATGGAGGCGATTGTCTTCGTCGCTTTTTTCGACGCCGGCCTGCGGATTCCTTCCACATTGTTTGTGGGCGAAGTGCTACAGGCCTACGGGTTGGAGATAGCCCAGCTGACGCCAAGCGCCATAATCCGCCTGGCTGTTTATGCTTGGGCGATGCGGACGGAAGGGCGGCGTCCCAGTGCAAGCCTGTTCGCCACCCTGCACGATGCGCGGTGCCCGTCCCGGAAAGTTGAGGGGGCGGTGTCCAATTTTGGCAACGTGGACTTCGTGCTCCGGGCGTCGTGTTCGGCGCTGTTCCCTGCCCCCGCCTCGCTAGGGAAATGGGAGTCCGGCTGGACGCGGCAGTGGTTTTACTATCTTGTGACCGACAAGGGTGGCCTGCAATGCCGGGCGGCCGACATGCTCAACAGCCGCCGAGCTTGAAGGCGAGGTTGATGATACGCAAAGGCTACAGAGCCTTGTCGGTGTTGCCCGTCGGATGAGCATGCGTGACCTGGCCGAGGAGTTCACCATGTATGGGGTGGCGCCTCTCTCCAAGTGGAAGTATGCTGGGCGGGGCAACGACCGTGAGGACGGGTCGAGCCCATCCGTGTCCTGCCTGCTTCCGCCTTCCGCTCCTTGTAAGCCTTCGAGCGCATCTGTATGTACGCCCTTAGCCCTGCGTGGGCCCTGCTTGACTGTTTTGCTATCCTCTGTGCAGTGACTCGGCTGGAGGATGCGGAACAGGCGGTTGCGGCGCTCCTCGGCCCGTACACGCTGAAAGAACACCGAGCTCGCGAGGCCGCAATCGCCGCGGCTAAGCAAGGACGGGTGAACCGCACCTGCGAGGTTCTAGGCATTGCGGTGCCTGAACGCGCTATCCCGGCAGAGGCTTCCGCAAACGCCCCGAGCCATCCCGGTGGCGGCAGTCGATCGGGGGCGCCGTCTTTGCGGCGGCGGACCCGCTCCGCGGCCACCATATGTGGCTCCCCAGGCGCGCCGACGGCCAGCGCCAACTCGAAGGGACGCGCCTCCTCGACTCCTCCGGTAGCCCCTGCCGCTGCCGGCGGACCTGCGCCGACGGCCACCGTCGGATTGGAGCCCGCTAACCCGGGGGAGGACACTGTCGCCGGCGAGGGGGCTATGGACAGCGGTTCGGTGCCGCCTGCTACAATCGTCCAAGACGCACTCTCGCGCGATCATTGTAGCGCAACCAGCGCGCTACCGGGATAACACGGAAGAGTCGCCGACCGCCCCAGCGGCGCCCGATTCAGCCTCGCCGCCCGACGGGCGAGCATGGCGCTGCGGGCTCTCGCCTCGATGACGCCGCGCGCCGAAGGATCTTACGCCGAGCACCGAGGCGGTTGCACCGCGACCTGCGATCGAGGCAGTGGTACCTCCCGTTGCGGCGGGGGACGTAGGAGGTAGGTGCGACTCCCTTTCTTCCCGCGACTTCGCGAAACTCTCTCCGATCTGCTCGCTCATTCCATCGACCTCAGGAGAGACTACGTCTCCCGGATGCGAAGGATCGAGCAACGGAGGCGCGCGCGAAGCCCGAAATCCTATGCAAAGTGTCCCCTTCGCGCTTGCTGCCGCTGAGGCGGCTGGTGCGTCGGCGGCTTCTGGCGCGGTGGGATCCGAGCCCGTTCTCTCGGACTTCCTCCCGCGCTTGGAGGTACTCCGCGTCCTCACGGCGGCCGCGGAGCGTGCGAACAACGGTCTTGACCGACAGACGTTGTCCTTGTGCGAGGGAGACCACCTAGCACTCGCACTGCAGGCTTCGGAAATAAGGGTAAGTCTGCACGCTTTGGCTGCTAGGGTACCTCTGGCTTTTGCTGAGTCGTTGTTCGCTCGCCGCTTGCCATCACCGGCGTTGACGAGGCCCGCTCGAGCGAGAGCTATGGAGGCGCCGCCGTGCGCGGACGACGCTATGCAGCGAAGGATGAAGAGCCGCGCGCGGGGCGCCATGGAGGCCGTGCAACTAGAGGCCGTGGAAGCGCGACTGGAGGCCGAGGCCGCTGCGTGCACGCAGCCGCGGAGCGCGACTTTTTGCAACAGACGCCGCCTAGAAGAGGAAAAGACCCAATCGCCGAAGTGTTGCAGCGAAGAGCGGCGCTTAGGCAACGCGCCCACGCCCGCGTGGCGGCCATGGAGGCTCGAACCGTGCCCTCCGAGATTTGTGCGTTAATGTACCGGACACTACGCACAGTTCGAGGACTCGACGGAGACGCCGAGCTGATCAAGAAGGGGCGAGCGTTGCTCTCCGCGTACCGTGACCTTGGCGAACATCGCGCTATGTTGGCGCGTGCCTTGCCTCGCCATGCTTCATACCCATGGGTGTCGACACACCCATGCACCGTGAATCCGCAACCAGATCTTCCAGCCGCCGGAGGTGATGGTGGACGCCGTTCGCTTCATCGCCTAGCTCGCAGAACATCCATCGGCGGATCCGGGATCGCTTTGGGAGGACGCGGCGAAGGCCGCCGTGTGGTGGCGACGCCACGGAGAAGAGGACCCTCTCCACTCGCTTGAAGCGATGTTCCGAGGCCACAATGGCGGTACGAGCTCGCCGGGACCGCGCCAGTGTTGAGCGGTTGGTCGGGGATGTCGGGGGGGGGGGGGCTGCCGCCCATGCTTGTAATCACGGAACCCCCTTGTTTCCTGAGTGAATCAAAGCAATAGTTTGTTGTTAGCTTATGCTCTGGGGAGTGCGTGGGGTCGACCTCCACGTCTTATTTATACTTCGAAGAGTATGCACGGAGGCGACGCCTGTTGCGTGCACGAGATTCGTGTCTTGTTTATACTCTGTAGAGTGCGCAGGGAAAACATCCGCGTCTTAGTGCGCGCGGGGGCGTCCCCCTGCTGCGTCTTATTTAGAGTCCGTGGACTGGCGCGTGCGGAGGCGAACCTCGATGCTACGACTTTCTTTATAGTCCGGAGACTCTCGCATGCGGAGGTGAACCTCGACGCTACGTCTTATTTAGAGTCCGTGGATCGCGCGCGCGAGGCGTAACTCGACGCTACGACTTTCTTTATAGTCCGAGACTCTCGCATGCGGAGGTGAACCTCGACGCTACGCCTTATTTAGAGTCCGTGGATCGGCGCGTGCGAGGCGTAACTCGACGCTACGACTTTCTTTATAGTCCGAGACTCTCGCGCGTGAGGTGAACCTCGACGCTACGCCTTATTTAGAGTCCGTGGATCGGCGCGCGCGGAGGCGTAACTCGACGCTACGACTTTGTTTAGAGTCCAGATCGTGCGCGCGAGGGCGCCCTCGCGCGTCTTCTTTATACTCCGTGGAGTGCGTGCGAGGCGGACTCGACGCTACGCCTTATTTAGAGTCCGTGGATCGCACGCGCGAGGCGAACCTCAACGCTACGACTTTCTTTATAGTCCGAGACTTCGCGCGTGAGGTGAACCTCGACGCTACTTCTTATTTAGAGTCCGTGGATTGGCGCGTGCGAGGCGAACTCGATGCTACGACTTTCTTTATAGTCGGAGACTTCGCGGCGGAGGTGAACCTCGACGCCACGCCTTATTTAGAGTCCGTGGATCGGCGCGCGCGAGGCGTAACTCGACGCCTACGACTTTCTTTATAGTCCGAGACTTCGCGTGAGGTGAACCTCGACGCTACGTGTTATTTAGAGTCCGTGGATCGGCGCGCGCGAGCCGAACCTCGACGCTACGACTTTCTTTATACTCCGAGACTTCGCGTGCGAGGTGAACCTCGACGCCACGCCTTATTTAGAGTCCGTGGATCGGCGCGCGCGAGGCGTAACTCGACGCTACGACTTTCTTTATAGTCCGAGACTCGCGCGGAGGTGAACTCGACGCTACGTGTTATTTAGAGTCCGTGGATCGGCGCGCGCGAGCCGAACTCGACGCCACGACTTTCTTTATAGTCCGAGACTTCGCGTGCGGAGGTGAACCTCGACGCTACGCCTTATTTAGAGTCCGTGGATCGCGCGTGCGAGGCGAACCTCGACGCTACGACTTTCTTTATAGTCCGAGACTTCGCGTGCGGAGGTGAACCTCGACGCTACGCCTTATTTAGAGTCCGTGGATCGGCGCGCGCGAGCCGAACCTCGACGCTACGACTTTCTTTATAGTCCGAGACTCGCGCGCGGAGGTGAACCTCGACGCTACGCCTTATTTAGAGTCCGTGGATCGCCCGTGCGGAGGCGAACCTCGACGCTCGACTTTCTTTATAGTCCGAGACTCGCGCGCGGAGGTGAACCTCGACACTACGCCTTATTTAGAGTCCGTGGATGGCGCGCGCGAGGCGAACTCGACGCTACGACTTTGTTTAGAGTCCAGATATCGTGCGCGCGAGGCGCGCCCCCGCCGCGTCTTCTTTATACTCCGTGGAGTGCGTGCGGAGGCGACTCGACGCCACGCCTTATTTAGAGTCCGTGGATCGCACGCGCGAGGCGAACCTCAACGCTACGACTTTCTTTATAGTCCGAGACTCGGCGTGCGGAGGTGAACTCGACGCCACGCCTTATTTAGAGTCCGTGGACTAGCGCGCGGCGAGGCGTAACCTCGACGCCACGACTTTCTTTATAGTCCGAGACTCGCGTGCGGAGGTGAACCTCGACGCTACGCCTTATTTAGAGTCCGTGGATCGGCGCGCGCGGAGGCGTAACCTCGACGCCACGACTTTCTTTATAGTCCGAGACTCTCGCGCGGAGGTGAACCTCGACGCTACGCCTTATTTAGAGTCCGTGGATCGGCGCGCGCGAGGCGAACCTCGACGCTACGACTTTCTTTATACTCCGGAGACTCGCGCGTGAGGTGAACCTCGACGCTACGCCTTATTTAGAGTCCGTGGACTGGCGCGTGCGGAGGCGAACCTCGACGCTACGACTTTCTTTATAGTCCGGAGACTCTCGCGTGCGAAGGTGAACCTCGACGCTACGTCTTATTTAGAGCCCGTGGACTGGCGAGGTAGGCAACTTCAGGAACGGCAAACTTTATTGAACTCCCGTTTGCGCGGGCGAGCATCGTGCAACAAACGACTGGTGCCGCTACACTTGCGGTGTTGCTGCTAGGCGTAATATCGCCGCAACCTGTCGGCGTTCCATGTGTGACGGAGAGTCTGTCCCTCGAGTGTGGCAAGACGGTATGCTCCCTTCTGTAACGCTTCTAGGACAATGAAGGGGCCCTCCCACTTGGACTCCAGCTTGCCCATGGCCTCCGCGTGGAGTGCCATTTGGAGGACGAGGTCCCCGGGCTTGAACGTTCGCGGGTATACGGAGCGGTCCCGAGCACGCACCGTCTGTCTTGCGTACTTCTCGGCATGTTGGGCCGCACTCGCCCGTACCCCGTCGTGGAGATCCAAGGAAATGCGGCGCTCTTCCTCCGGCGCTTGGACGAGGACCCTCCGCGAGCCAGCCTTGATTTCTTCGGGCGTCACTGCTTCGTCGCCAAAGAGGAGCTTAAAGGGCGTGAACCCCGTCGGGCGCGTCGTCGTTGTGGGGAGGGACCAAAGGACGCTGTGAAGCTCGGTTGGCCACTTACCCTTTGGCAGCCCGACCAGACGCTTTGTGATGGCGGCTGAGATGGCGCCGTTTGCCCTCTCCACCGCCCCGTTGGACTAGGGGTGGCCCACCGAGGCGAACCGGAGCGTGATGCCCATGCCGTCGCAATACTCTTTAAACAGGGTTGCGTCGAATTGTAAGCCGTTGTCGACGGTGAGCTCCCTGGGCACGCCAAAGTGGCATATAATATTCTGCCAGAGGAAGCGTTGCATGGCGGCCGAGGTTATGTTGGCCAGAGCTACCGCCTCTGGCCATCTGGAGAAATACTCTAGTGCGACCACCACAAATCGGAGGTCCCCTGGAGCTCGGGGGAGTGGTCCTACTATATCCATGCCCCAGCGGGCCAGCGTCCATACTGGGGGGATAGGGTTGAGGTGTGTCGGGGGCCTGCGAATGATGCGACCCATCCACTGGCACCCCTGACACCGACGCACGAGGTCCTGGGCGTCGGCGATGGCGATCGCCAAGAAAGCCTTGCTCAACGCTTGCCACCAAAGACCTTGGTGCCAGGTGAGATCCGCATGCACCTGCGTGGATGTCCGCCAGGAGGTTCCTGCCTTCCTTGGTCGAGAGGCATCGCAGGAGTGGTGCGCAAACCCCCTTTTTATAGAGCATCTCTTCGAACACCTGGAAGGACCTGGTGCGGTGCCGCAGCGCCGAATCTCGCAGATCTCTCGTTCGGCGATGCCCTGCAGGAAATTAAAGATGGGCTCCCGCCAGTCGCCCTGTGGGATGATGTAGTGCACGACGGCTGCGTCCCGGTTATCTTGCACGATGGCCGCATGCGGGAGTACTTCGTAGAACGCCCCATCGGGGGGTGGCAGTTGCTGGCTGGCCGCCTTCGCGAGTGCATCGGCCTGCTCATTCTCCGCCCGGGGGATGGCCTTAACCGTGACGCCTAGGAAGTGCCGTTTCCTTGCCCTAACCGCTGCGAGGTACTTGGCCAGCTCTGGGTCCTTGGCTTGGTAAGACTTGTCGACATGTCCTGCCACCAAACGCGAGTCCGTGCGGACGAGCACGCGCCGTGCCCCGATTGCCTTGAGCTTTGTCAGGCCGAAGAGCAGTGCCTCATACTCGGCTGTATTGTTGGTGGCCGGGAAGGCAAGGCGCGCTGAATATCGTAGGCGCTGCCCCTCGGGGGTGACAATTACGGCCCCTACGCTCGCGCCTGTGACGCCGTAGGCCCCATCGATGGCGAGTGTCCAGACCGGGTCATCGTTCTTCTGAACGAGCTGAGCCGACGGGGTCCATTCTGCGAGGAAGTCGGCGAGAACTTGGGATTTGATCGCTGTCCGCGAGGCGTAGGTCAGCAAGAACGGGGCAAGTTCGGCAGCCCATTTGTCGATGCGCCCCGTGGACTCCTTGTTGTGCAACATCTCTGCCAGCGGAAAGGAGGAAGGCACTGTGATTGGATGGGCCAAAAAATAGTGCCGGAGCTTCCTGGAGGCCATGACCAGCGCGTAGGCGAGCTTCTCGAGCTCCGTGTACCTCGTCTTTGCGCCTTGGAGGGCTTCGGAGATGAAGTATACGGGTCGCTGTGTGGCGCCTTCTTCCAAGACCAGGACGGCGCTGACCGCTGTACTTGACGCGGCCAGATAGAGCAGGAGGGGAGCCTCTGGTGCTGGGGCGACCAGGGTGGGGAGACTTGCTAGGTGCTTCTTGAGCTCGCTGAAAGCCTCCGCGCAATCATTGTCCCAACGGAATCCATCACATCCGCGGAGTGTCTTGAAGAACGGCAATCCCCGTTCCGCCGCCTTAGATAGGAAACGGCTCAGGGCTGCCATGCGGCCCGCCAACCTCTGGACCTCCCTCGTTGTCTTGGGTGGTTCCATACCCAGAATGGCATCGACTTTGTCGGGATTTGCCTGGATACCCCGGCCGGATACTAGGAAACCCAGGAGCTTGCCCGCCTGTACGCCGAAGACGCATTTGTCGGGGTTGAGCTTGATGCCGGCCTTTCTCAGGTTGTCAAAGGTCTCCTGGAGGTCCCGGCCGTGCATCGCGAGGTGCCGAGTCTTGACTACCACGTCATCGACATAGGCCTCCACGTTCCTTCCAAGCTGGACGGCCAAGGCAAGTGCCACGAGACGGGTGAAGGTAGCGCCTGCATTCTTCAAGCCGAAGGGCATTCTGACGAAGCAGAACGTCCCAATCGGTGTGATGAAACTAGTCTTCTCCTCGTCGTCCTCGGCCATGTAGACCTGATGGTAGCCTGAATAGGCGTCCAGGAAACTCATTAATTCGCACCCGGCGGTGGCATCAACGAGCTGGTCAATGCGCGGCAAAGGGTAATTGTCCTTTGGGCAGGCCTTGTTGAGCGCCGTGAAGTCGATGCACATACGCCAGGCCCCGCTGGCTTTCTTAACTAATACTGGGTTAGCGAGCCACTCTGGATGGTGGACCTCGCGAATGACCCCGGCCCGGAGAAGCTTTGCCACCCGCCTTGGTCGTCTGCGCCGATCCATCGACATGCGCCGTAGCCTTTGCTTGACCGGCTTGGCGTCGGGGCGGACCGCCAAGCGGTGTTCGATTATCGCCCGATTTACACCCTTGAGGTCCTCGGGAGACCATGCGAAGATGTCGGCGTTGTTTTGAAGTACTTGGAGCATATCTCGCTCGACCTCCGGGGGTAGTCCCTCGCCGATGGACACGAATTGTCCCTCCGCCTGAAGTGGCATCCTCTTGACTCCGCCCTCGGGCCGAGGCTTGGGTGTCCACCCGGGAGCGGAGGGCCCCTCGCTGAGAGCGCCGGAGAGGGCATGTACCGGTCGATGCGGGACTCGGCTGCCGGCCTCGATACACCTGGCCAAGTCCTGGTCGCCAAAGATGGTAATGACGCCCTTCGGGCCCGGGAGCTTCATACATAAAAAGGCGGGGTGGGCAATCGCTTCGAAGGAGTTGATGGCGGGCCGCCCCAATATGGCGTTGTACGAGTGCGGGACGTCCACGATGTCGAAGATGATGTGCTCGGTCCGGATGTTGCCCTTGTTACCCTCCTGGCGGAACGTGACCGGGAGGGACACATGTCCTAATGCCTGCAGCGGCTGGCCTCCGAGGCCTTGAAGCGAGGCTCCTGGCTGCTCTAGCCGGCTGCGGGGGATTCCCATGCGATCGAGAGCCCCTGCGGTCAGAATGTTCGCGGAGCTTCCTCCGTCAACAAGGACGCGCCTGACGTCGCAGCGGGCTATGTGGGCCTGGATGACCAGAGGGTCTTGGTGAGGGTACTCCACCCCTCTGGCGTCGCTCAGGCCGAAGGTGATGTTACAGGGCGGCATCCACAAGTGCGGCCGCTCCAAGGGGGCCCGAGGCAGGGACCCTCCGCTGATGACGCTTACGGTGCGGCACCGTATGTCTTCTTTGGTGGGTGCTCGCGGGGGGTTATCCCACAAGTAGTGCTCCTGATCTTCAGCAAGGGGCTGGGAGGGCGAGGCCTGGGGTTCGGCCATCGCGCGCGCAGCCTTCAGAATCGCAGCCGCACGCCCGCGTCGGGGTGATCGCCAGAATCGCGGCACTCACACCACTTGCCGGAGCCCCAGAACTCTTGCCCGGCAGGGTGCTCGCTGCACCCGGTCCGCTCCTCCCCGCCCTCCGCACCGGATGGGGGCCGGTCTTCGAAGGACGCCCCTGATGCCGAGGCCATGGGGGACCGTTTGCTGCCTACGCTGGCGACGTTGGGGCTTGTGCCTGCCCTTAGGCGAACTTTCTTGCTGCCCTGCGCCTACGCTCCCAAGAGTGTCCTCCCTAGGTTGTCGGCTACGGGCCCTCTCCGGGGAACTATCACCTTCCTCGAGCGGCGAGCCCTCGGCGGGGGCGAGGTCGGGGGTGAGAGTACTGCGCCTCCACACTTCTTCCTCGGCCCGCGCATATCCCTCCATTGTGTCGAAGAGTTCGTTGATTGCCGCTTCGCATATGCGCACGAAGTCACCAGGGTCCGACTCGCCTTTGCGTGGCTCGACGATGCTGGGGAACTTGAGATCTACGAGCCACTTCACCCGCCGTAGTGCTGCCGAAAGCGGAGACTCCAGGTCGGCATGCAACCGGGATAGAGGGGTCGATGTGGGGGCACCGCGGCTGTCCGCCCTTTCCGGAGTGGGCCGTGGCGCGACTGCTGACGTGGCCTGCTGGCTCCGAGCCTCCTGCATGTCTCGGACGGCCCCGCGGAGGTTCCCTAGCTTCCGTCGGAGTGTGTGGATGATTGCCTCGCAAGGTCCCGCCCCGTCAGCAGCTCCCTCGCGGCTTCCTGCGCTCCTTGGATCCCCGCGGCCGGGGAGCGTTGCGACGAAGGTGGCCGGAGTAGCCGTTGTCGCAGTGGCGGGGTGGATCGTCGTCATCGCGGTGGCGGGGTGGCCGGAGTAGCTGTTGTGGTTACAGACCAAACAGAGAGAGAGATGGTAGTGGAAAGTGGGAAGTGTCTTGCCTTACCTCCCCCTCCTCCTGATATATATATTCATGTGGGGTATACTTTTACAATTGTGCCCTTACACTAGTTTATCCCTACTAGGGGTATTTGAGTCATTACACATATTCTACTTTGGTCTTTGTAGTCTTCTAACAGGCCTGCTGGGTTTAGGTGGGGGCCACCCCTACAACAGGTAGCTTATGCATCTCGCCAGCTCAGGCCTCATGAAGGTAATTACCCCACTCATGACTTGGAGTTAGCCGCGGTAGTTCATGCATTGAAGATCTGGCGGCACTACCTCATCGGTAACCGTTGTGAAGTATACACAGACCATAAGAGCTTAAAGTATATTTTCACCCAGGTAGAGCTCAATCTGAGGCAGCGAAGATGGTTAGAGTTGATCAAGGATTATAATCTTGGAATTCATTACCATCCGGGTAAGGCCAATGTCGTGGTTGATGCATTGAGCAGAAAGGTTTATGCAAACTGCACCTTGTCAGCAGAGGTTCAGACCCGGCTTCAGAAGGGAATTGCCCGTCTTAGTTTGGAACCTAAGAACCAGAGTAACCTCATGGCTTTGGAAATTCTGCCCACCCTGCCCGAACTGATCCGAGAAGCTCAGAAGGTAGACGAAGATATTCGAGAGATACAGAAGAACATGAGAAGAGGCAAGGCCCCTGGTTTCAGCGAGGATGAACATGGAGCCGTCTGGAACGGAAGCTGTATTTGTGTACCAAATAACAAAGAGATCAAGGATATGATTCTGAAAGAAGCCCATGACACCCCATACTCCATACACCCCGGTCGAACCAAGATGTACCAAGACCTTAGGGAGAAGTATTGGTGGGTCAGCATGAAGAGGGAAATCGCTGAGTACATCGATGCTTGTGATACTTGTCAGAAGGTCAAGGTAGAATATCAGAAACCTGCTGGACTTTTGCAACCCTTACCTATTCCCGATTGGAAGTGGGAAGAAATCGGTATGGACTTCATCACCGGATTACCCAGGACTCAGGCTGGATATGACTCTATATGGGTAATAATAGACGCCTGACCAAAGTGGCACATTTTATACCGGTCAAGACTACCTATACTGGGAATAAGTTGGAAGAATTGTACATGTCCCAGATCGTGTGCCTTCATGGAGTTCCCAAGAAAATTGTGTCAGATCGAGGGAGTCAGTTTACTTCCAGATTCTGGCAAAAGCTGCATGAGGAGTTAGGGAGTAAGCTAAATTTCAGCATGGCTTATCATCCCCAAACTGATGGCCAGACCGAGCGAATCAATCAAGTGTTGGAAGATATGTGAGAGCTTGTGCCTTAGACCTCGGAGACAGTTGGGATCGGGCCCTACCTTATGCAGAGTTCTCCTACAATAATAGTTATCAATCTAGTCTGCAGATGGCCCCCTTCGAAGCTTTGATGGAAGAAATTGTAGAACGCCGCTGTTTTGGGATCAACCAGAAGATTCTCAAGACCCCAGGCCCACACTCCTACAGGACGCCGAGGAAAAAGTCAGAAAGATCAAGGAAAGACTAAAGACAGCCCAGTCTCGACAGAAGAGCTATGCTGACAATCGTCGATGAGACTTAGCCTTCGCAGTGGATGATTTTGTGTATCTGAGGGTGTCTCCACTCAGAGGAGTCAAGTGGTTCCAGACCAAAGGAAAGCTTGCACCGAGGTTTGTAGGACCCTTCAAGATTGTGAGTCGCAAAGGTGAGGTAGCATACCACTTGGAATTGCCATCAACCATGGCTGGAATCCATGACGTCTTCCATGTGTCTCAACTGAAGAAGTACCTTCGAGTACCCACTGAGCAGGCAGCACTTGAGACCCTTGATCTGCAAGGAGACCTCACCTACAGAGAGCAGCCAATCAAGATACTTGAGACAGCAGAACGTCAGACCCGAAGGAAGACCATCTGTTTCTGTCGAGTGCAGTCGAGCAACCATACAGAAGATGAAGCCACATGGGAAAGAGAGGAAGAATTGAAGGCCAATCACCCCCTCCTCTTTTGCTAGCCCGTCCGAATCTCGGGGTCGAGATTCTTTTAAGGGGGTAGGTTTGTGACATCCCAAATTTTCATTTCTTTATTTTATTTTCTGGAATTTAAAATCCTTCTTTTGCTTTTGCCTTGTTTAAAAAGAAATTGAGATTGGGAGAAATTGCAATCAAAACAAGTTTAAAAGTTTTTATTTGAGTTCCTTGCATTTTTCTAGACTTATAGGATTTTTCTGGATTTATTTGGAGTTTTTTGCTATTTTCTAGGCCTAAATATCTTTATTCGGGTTTTCAGAAAAGTCAAAACAAAAATAATAAAACACCCCTCCCTCTGGCCGACACGTGGACGGATGAGATCCGCCCATGTTGCCACCGCCATCCTGCCTCCCTTCCCTCCCGCCGCGTCACGCGTGCGGCCCGGACAACGGCCACGCCGCCCACCGGCCCACCGCACCCGCCCGCTCCCCCTTCCCCCTCCGCCATCCGATCCCGCCGACCTCATCTCGGCCACTCCCTTCCACTTAAACCCCTGCACCCATCCACCGCCGTCCGATCTCCCCGCCCCGCGATCTCACCCGCTCCCGCTCCCTCTCTTTCTCTGCCCCGGCCCCACTTGTCATCCCTGACCCCCATCCCTTCACGTGGGCGCCGCCGCCATGGCCGTTGGCCGGCTCCTCCCTAACCGGCCCTCCCCCTTTCTTCGCCCACAGGCCGCCCCTCCCTTCGTGCGCCGCAAGCCCGCACCCACCTCTCCCCCGTTTTCCGCGCACATCGCCCACGTCTCCCCCGCGCCCACTCGGCCTCGCTGTTGCAACCGCCGCCCACCTCCCGATTCTTCCGGCGAGGAATCCCGCTGCGCCTCCACCCCCTCGGCCCTATAAAAGCCACCACCGAGCACCGCCATCTCCCACTCCACCTCGCTCCACCACTCTATTGCACTCTCCGGCCCCCGAGCGCTCTCCCACCGTGCGCTTTCGCCCGCCATGCCGCCTGCTCCTCTGGCGAGCAATTGCCGACGAAGGAGAGCCGCCCAAGCGCCGCCGAGGCCACCCCGAGCTCCCTCTCCTCCGCGCGTAGCTCCCCCATCCCTTCTCCGGGCCCGGACGTCGTCGGAGCGACGCCACGCGGTGCAACCCGAGCCGCCGCCGCCCCTCGCCGTCGCCGACCGCCTTCTGGCCACCTGCGGTAATGCCCGAGCCTCCCCCTAAGATCTTTGAGCGCCCTCCGCGAATCGCGCCCCGCCGCTGCGCGCTGCGCTGCTCACGGCGAGCCGTGCTGCCGTGTGCTCCGCCGGTGACGCGCCACCTCGGCCCACCCGCCTACGTGGCGCCACGCGGCGCCACGCCGGCGCCACCGCGCCGCCCGCCGCCGCCGCCGCGCTCGCGCCACCACCGACGCTGTTTCCGTGGGCTTGGTCCATGGACCAAGGCCCCACCCGTCAATCAATTAAGCCCTGGGTGACGTCATGCTGACGTCATAATTCCCTTTTTTCCTTTAGAAAATAATTTGGCCGAAATTAAATTTCTCGCTGACGTCATATTTCATATTTTCTGTAGAAAAATAATTCCAGAAATTCCTTTTATTCTTTTTCCCTGAATTAAAACTTCCCGGAGCCCGTTCTCCCTCGTCATAACTCCGATTTAGCCCATTCAAACTTCTAAATTCATCAAAAATTCCCCTCTATCCATTCCTGGTCTTAATTTGAATTTTTGAGCTTATGCATTTGATTTGAATTTATTTTGAGTTTGGTGGGTTATTTTCACGTGTAGACTACGACGATTCTGAAGAATTCCCCATGACGGATCTCACTAATTCGAAGAGCAAGGCAAGTCATACTCCTTGATCATGTTGATCCCAGTTTTCAAAATAAAACTATGTTGATTTAAATTATATTGCATGCATATTTTTATTCAACGTATTTCAATTCAGTTTTAAATTTAGTTATTGCCTACTTGTTAATTCCTCCATTGAATTTGAATTCCTCAATACCTTGTCACCCTAGAATCAAACTCTAGTTAATACATTAGTGTTGGCTAGAGAGTTTAATCAAATGCTTAGCCCTGCATAGTCATATAATTTTGTTTTGGGATATTTCCCGCATGAAATGATAAACCTTTCACATGAAATGGTATGCTTTTGATATGTACTCCTGACTTTGGTGAGTCAAGGAGGTTTATAAAATATTTTGAGAGCAAATATAAAACTGGTTTGACTTAGGCAATTGGTTAGAGTGGTGGGTGCAGGCATGCCCTGTTGGTTGGAGCCGCAGTGGTTGATTGTCGTGCACAAGGGTATGTGGTTGGGCCTTAGTCAATTAAGGACCGGTCTGTGAGCTACTGTTGCAAAGCCCTAATTGTACGACCACATGGCTGGTATGGGACAGCCCTGGCTAAATAATTTGCAAAGTCCCAACCTGAGTCAAGTTGTAGGTTGAAAGTGAGCGTGGTTGGTGCCATGTGATGTCTCACTTGGGCGAGCGTGGTTAAGCCATGAGAAGTCTCGTCTAGGCTCAAGAGGGGGTCCCGGTCTGGTGGATTCCTTACTGAGGTGAAACCTTAGAGTTGGCTCGACCAGGTTGAAGGCTATGCATTGTAAAGGCCTTGTCACGACTCCCCACCGCACACCTAAGGAAGTGTGTAATCTAGCGGTACAAAGGGATGATCGTGTCTTGTGGGTAAAGCTGTACAACCTCTGTAGAGTGTATAATCTATCCTGGATAGCCGTGCCCATGGTCATGGGCATGCTAAGTAAGAGTTTTTTCATGGATTAGACTTTGTTTTTCAATAATGATTTCGAAAACCTTTTGGATAGATGGAATCCATGAGAGTATGGAAAATCGTGTGGATGGATGGAATCCATGCGGGATGTTTTTGGGAAAGATGGTCCAGGAGGGATTCCTGTGGTTTGGTTGGTGTATGGTTGGAGCCTGCACTAATGGTATACATTTTCAATTACTATACTGTTTTTACTTTCTGTATCAAATTCAGTAATTTCAATCTACTTACTGTATTTCTTAAATGCTGTTTTATGCAAATTAACCCTATAAGCCTTCCATTGAAGCCTTTATCATTATGCTGCATTTTCCCGTGTGACTTGCGGAGTACAAGTTTGTACTCACCTTGCTATAATCATAACAGAGGAGGATGTCTACGACTACGGTGAGGACCAGGACGAGTAGGACGTGTCTTGCAGTCGTCTGCCTGTGGGCAGGCCGTTGGGATTCGCCAGTTATCTTTTTATTTCCGCTGTTATTTCCCCTTTTATTTGATTTATCAATGTAAGACTTGGCCATAAGGCCGTACTCATTTGCTTAATATATTTGGTCATTTGCGTTCGATATGTATCTTTGTTTTACTGTGTGCACTAGCTGTTCCTGGACTAGTGCGATTTACACAGAGGGTTACGAAGTCGTTACTCCGGGATTCGACAGCTTTGCAACAGTAGCTCACAGATTGGTCCTTAATTGACTTAGGCTCAACCACGTACCCCTGCGCACGACAATCAACCCTGTGGCTACAACCTACAGAGCATGCCTGCACCCACCAACTAACCAATTGCCTAAGTCTAAACCAGTTTTTATATTTTGTTTTCAAAATATTTCATAAATCTCCTTGACTCACCAAAGTCAAGAGCACATTTGAAAAGCTTATCATTTTATGTGAAAAGGTATCCCAAAACAAATATTATGACTAAGCAGATCTAAGCATTTGATTTAAACTCTCTAGCCAACACTAATGTATTAACTAGAGTTTAATTCTAGGGTGACAAGGTGTCGAGGAATTCAATACAATGGAGGAATTAACAAGTAGGCAATAGCTAAATTTAAAACTGAATTGAAATATGTTGAATAAAATATGCATGCAGAATAATTTAAAAAAACATAATTTTATTTTGAAATCTGGGATCAACATGATCAAGGAGTGTGACTTGCCTTGCTCTTCAACTTGGTGTGAACCTTCATCGAAGAATTCCCCTGAATCGTCGAAGTCTACACGTGAAAATAACCCACCAAATTTAAATAAATTCAAATTGACTTCAAATTTTGAATGAGGCCGGAAATAGATAGAGGGGAATTTTTGATGAATTTAGAAATTTGAATGAGCTCAACAGGAGTTAGGACAAAGGAGAATGGGCTTCGGGAAGTTTGAAACCAGAGAAAATGAAAAAAGAATTTTCTAGAATTATTTTTCTAAAGAAAAATATGGATTTATGACGTCTGCAGGGATTTACTTTTGGCCAAATTATTTTCCTATGGGAAAATCGGGTTTAATGCGTCAGCATGACGTCAGCCCTGGTCGGATCTCCTGACAGCCCACTGACACGTGGGCCTGGGTCTATGGACCAGGTCCACGGATGGTAGAGGCGGCTGAGGCGGTGTGAGGTGAGGCGTGGCAGCCGGGCGCTTGCGTGCTGCCAGCGTGGCGGCCACGTCGGCTGCCACATCAGCCCGACGGCCGACGGCCGGAGGTAGTGATCGGGGCAGCGGCTTGCCGACGAACGGTGGCGCGATGGCGGTGGAGGGGTCGGGAGAGAGAGAGGAGTGGCGGGGGAGGATGAGCGAGGAGAGGCGGCGCTCGGGGTGCCTTTTATAGGGGTCGGGGAGGGGAGAGCCGACGGGAATTTCTCGCCGGAGATGGCGCGGGGGCGGCGACGGTTACGGGAGAGGGAGGGAGTGGGGAGGTGGCGACGGGCACGAGAAGGGCATGGAGGTGGGGCGCGGCGCGTGCGAGAGTGGGGGCGCAGCCGGGGAAGAGGGGCGTGGCTGGGTAGGACGGAGGGGGCGCAACGGCTTGGCGGCGGGGACGGTTGCAGTGGGAGGAGGAAGATGGGGCGGGGAAGAAGGTGCTGACGGGTGGGGTCGGCGGCAGTGAGAGAGAGGAGGGAGGAGGCGCGCGGGCGGCCGAGATGAGGGGAAAGGGAAATCGGGCAGCCGAGAAAGGAGAGCGGGGGCGGACGGGCAGATTGGGCCGGGTGCGCGGGGCGAGTGAATCTGGGCTGGCCACTTGGCAGCCCGAGGAGTGGGGAAGGCGGGACAGGGCGACATCCAGATAGCGGTGACATGGGCGGATCCCAACCGTCCACGTGGCGGCCAAAGGGTTTTGAGGATTTTAGATTTGATTTTAATTTTCAGAAAAGCCTAAGAAATTCATTAGGGCTCAGAAAAATATGAAAATACTTCCAAAAAATTAGAAAAATTCCTAGAAGTTCCAAGAAATGTTTTGGACTTAATAGAAATATTTCCAACTAATGTTGGTGTTATATATTTATATTTAAAATACTTTTTAATTTCAAAAATACATTTTTGAACTCCAGAAACCAAATAAAAGCCAAATAAATACAAATATTTATTTTGCATTAGGATTTTTAATCAAAATGTCATTTTATTTAATAATATTTTTAGGTTTTACTTAAAATACTTTTCAAATCCAGCCTTTTCAAAAAACAGAAATTCAGGGCAAAACCCAAAATTGAAACATAGGCACCAAAACACATGTTTTTATTTTAAACCAAATTAATTTAATTTAAAGTTTTTTACTCCAAAATTTTGAAAATAAACAGCTGGGCTGTTATACTTGCAACATCAAGTGACTATCTAGTCCGCTTGCGGGTATCTGTGAGACCATGCGGAGGTCACCCTATGGTTGTGATGAGTAATTGATCCTTGGATTAGAGTTTGTGTAGGTTGAGTTTGATTTTTCAGGTCTGTGCAGAAGTTTGCTGGCTCTACGACCTCTATTGTTCTTCTCTGTGGTCAGTAGTCTATTTTATGACTTTGTGGTCATAGCATTTGGTGACAACTTGGTAGTCGGTAGTCTGTTTTACAACTTGGTAGTTGGTAGAGGCTTTTACAACTTTGTGGTCGGCAGAGGCCTTTACGACTTGGTGGTCGGCAGAGACTTCTACGACTTGGTGGTCGGCAGAGGCTTCTACGATTTGGTGGTCGGCAGGAGTTCTTATGACTTGATGATCGTAGCTTCTGCTGGTCATGATAGATAGTCGTAGCTCTGCCTAGTCGTGATCGATGGTCGTTGCTTCTGCTGGTCGTGATCGATAGTCGTTCCTCTGCCTGGTCATGATCGATAATCGTAGCTCTATCTGACTGTGATCGATAGTCGTGGCTCTGTTTGACTGTGATCGATAGTCGTAAGTTGTAGTGACCAGGTTTGATAAAATCGTAGCCGCTGTGAGCGATAGTCGTAGTGACTGCTACATGGTCGTAGTGACCTGTGTGATGGTCGTAACGACCTACTGTGTGGTCGTAGACTGCAAGTAGGACCTCATGGGCTATGAGTACCTCTTGTCTTATGCTTCAGAGTACTCATAAGTTGTTTTTGACCAGTGGTTTGCTGAAATTGTTCACTTGGATACATTCTGATTATTCAAATTAATGTTTCTTGTGTATCGTGCGGTGCTATGTGATGATTTGCTTATTGGTGTTGGTTGTAGGACTTTGGAGTTAGGTCATGGTGAGGCGTAGGAGGACCGGAACTAGGCGCAGGGAGGTGTTGAGGTCCAAAACATTCAGGGAGACGCTGAAGATGATCGAGGCTGGTGAAGTGGTTGCAAACCGGGACGACGAGGAACCGGAGAGGGAGCTACAGGAGGAGGACATGACGGGCAACGGCGAGGTGGACCTAGACTAGGCTCAGGGAGAAGTCGAGGTCCAGACGGTCAAGGATGCTGGGTGCTATCATGCGCGAGGAGAAGCACGTGGTGCACTAAGTGACTTGGGTCGTTTGCAAGCGAGGATGGACCGGTGGGATCTGGACACATGAGGGGCTTGACGACAAGTCATTGAGGCCACATGTAAGCTGGTTTGAGAAACATGCGTGAGTAAAACCCGGTGTTAGATGGGGTTAATGGGTTATCCCCAGTTTGGACTAATGGTTGGATCCATTAGGTCTAGGGTTCGTTTGTGAGCCTATAAAAAGGGGAGGGGAGGCAAGAGTTAGTAGAGGCTGTAGATGGCAGACCGTGAGTTGGTCTGGCGATAGCTAGTTCTTCCTCCCTCCATGGTTGTTAGGTTAGATAGTGGGTGTTTGCTCTAGAGTTAGAGCTTGGTCCTCTCAAGGGGAGTGGCTATGAAACCAATCATTAGAGCAATACATCAAGTTTTCATATACTGCTTGTGTTGTTTTCATCTGATTGAGTTGGCTTCAATTTAGTTCTTCCTTGTTCTTCTGTTCTTTGGTTGTTTCTTTTCTTTCTTGATCTGAGAAGTTATTTCTTGTCTTGTTGATGATCTAACTTGCTGTGTGTTGTAGGACCATGCTCAAAGCCATCTTGGTTATTCTATTTCCATGGGCATGGTCTGATTGTCCTTTCAATTTCATGGTTTGGGTTCCTGTGTGCACTCGGTGAAATCTCGTAAAGCTCTAAATCTGGTTGCTAAGTTTTCAATTAAAGATTACAGCAACCTCTTGAGATCTTAATCATGTTGTATACAAAGTTTCATGGCAGTTGATCTCTTAGTCAAAAGTTTTGAGGAGTTTGGATCTGGCAGTCATGCACTCTCTGCTTTCATCTGTTCTTCCTTTGCTATTAAGACTGCCTCCAGATTCGACCACGGTCAAGTTTCTCACCGTATCGCTTTTTGTTTCGACCTCGTTCAAACCATTCGATCTCTTCTTGTTATTCTATTGAGTCTGATTTGAAGCAATCGAAGTCAGTGAAATCATTGTTTGGGACTTGATCGGTTTTATGATCACGTTGGTTTCAACCATAGTTGAGTTCCAGACTGAAGCACGTTGTTTTCGACTATGTTTAATCTTTTGGTTGCTTCGCACTGTGTTTCGCTCAACCATGTTCAGAGTTTTCATTTCTTGGCATTATTCTGTTGAATCTGAACTGAAGCAGTTGGTAGTTAGTGCAATCTCTATCTGGAACGTCGATCAGCTTTACGACTATGTTGGTTTTGACCACGGTCAAGTTCCAGACTGTATCGCACCAACTTCGATCATGTTCACTTCTTCGATTGCTTCACTTTCTCTTACTGCATGGGATTTTTGGTCGCACACAGATCCTCATTTTCTCTGGTTGGTTTTTGAGCTGAATCGATCACGCTGGTTGCAGATCATTCGTTGGTCCTCGATCACTTGTTGGTTTACGACCACATTGATCTTTTGAGTTGCAATCTGGTTTTGACCACATTGGTTGTTCGACCATCTCATTGATTTACGACCACGTTGGTTATGACCACGTCGCCGACTGGTTTCGACTACGTTGGTTGTTCGACCACTCGTTGGCTTACGACCACGTAGGTTACGACTACGGTGCCAACTGCCGACTGAATATGACAACATTGATTGTTCGACTGAATATCCGACCACGCTCTCTACTTCTGACCACGTTGTCGAGTTACGACCATGTTGTCTGCTTTTGACCACGTTGTCAGAGTTCAACTACGTTGTCAAATTTTGACCATGTTGCTGGTCTCCGACCACAGTTAGTTCTCTGTTGTGTCTTCTCTGTTGCTGTAGTTTTCAAGTGAGCTTTCAACCCTAGTCTTCATAGCTCAGTAGCGATCGGAGAAAAGTGTTGTATGAATACTTGGGGAGAATTTGAAGGCACCATTCACCCCCCCTCTCTCTGTTGCCTGTCTGGTCCTATAGTATCTTATTTCCTATACGAGTAAAAATTTAACCCTTTTTGAACAAATAGTTACTTTTCCAAATGCTTGTTGATCTGGATGTCAGTAAGCTTGTGAAATTTCATATATAAATTACCTCTGACGTACGTGTTAGAAAGTTCTAACAATAGTTTTTCATCATATTATAGATTTTTCTTTCTTGATAAGTTTTAATCGTATGCACAAAAATGTGCAATTAGACCAAATCAAACGGCAGAGGAGATCAGTAAACAAAATTGGTCCTACCAACGATTTGACTTGTGTCATCTGGAGGGAGAACTACATTATTTGTGTAATTTAATATGGATTTCCTAGTTTATTTTATCACAATTCACAAGTACTCCCCAAGTTCCAAAATGAGTTGCGATCAATTCCTGCCGTTATGACTAATGAGTTGCGATGGATCATCAAGTTAAACAAATCTTGTTAATTAGTTTTGGGGTTTTGCAACACGATCGATACCGACCGAAGCCTTAGTATGATAGGGAGAACTAACCGGCTCAACAAACCGGTTAAGATCTACAAAGAAGAGCTAACCGGCTCTGATATCACTTGTAGGATGAACAGACAACAGAGGGGGTGAATGGTGCCTTAAAAACTCCCCAAGTATTCACACAGTCCTCTCCTCCAATAGCTACAAAGCTATGAAATTAAGGATTTGAAAGCTCACTAGTAAACAACCGAACCAGAGAAAGAATAGCCGCCGACATACCGACCGACAACAGAGATAAAACAGACCCAGCCGAAAACAGAGAAAGAAGCGCACGACCACTGAGACTAAAAACTGAAAATCTTTTGATTCTCGGGTCAGTCAACTACGAGATTTCAACCACAGCAGAGTAACGACCTTAGGTCAAGAAATCACAGAGCTAATAAACACTCTTCACTATGGTCGAGCAGAAGAGCATGGTCGAACTGAAATCAAAGGAAAGCTGAAGTGCACAACTGCAAGATCCAATTTCCAAATAACTTTTGATTCTTGGATCAAACGATCATGAAACTTTAAACACAGCTAGAACTCATCCTCTGGCCGAGTAAATCCCAAGAAAACAAGACTTCTTTGCTAAGACCGAATCAGACGACATGGTCGAACTCAGAACAGAGGAAGTCGGAGCGGCAACTAAGCGAAGAGATAAACAAAGAAAGAACGCTCAAAACAATCAAACATCAAACAGATACATTGATCAAATAGAGATGCAAAGAGATGAATGATTTCATATATGGAGGTTTCTACAGCCACTCCATCTGGAGATACATGAGCACACTTGCTCTACCTAGAGAAAAATCACGCAAAATAGAAATGAAAACCTAGAGCATCTCGGGACACAACCTCTCCGAGCACTGGAGTTCTCCAACCCTATTTATAGCCTCTAGCTACCAGCGGAACCCGTTAAACCCCCAACTAACACTGGGTATTACACGTGCTTTACCCATTAGCACCAACAACTCCAGTGCTTTACCCGTTAGCACCAACAACTCCAGTACTTTAACAGAGAACCATTTCCCTTTGCAGGTCCACTTCATCGCACACGACCGCACCCGACATCCTGACCGTCTGGACCTCGACTCCTCCCTAAGCCTAGTCCCAGTCCTCCTCGTCGTTGCCCATCGTGTTCAGCTCCGGCAGCTCTAGCTCTGGTTCCTCGTCTCCCGACTTGCAACCACCTCAGTAGCCTCGATCATCTTTAGTGTCTCTTGACCATCTGGACCTCAACACCTCCTGTGCTAGTCCCGGTCCTCTCACGACTCACCATGACTTAACTCCGAAGTCCTGCAACCACACAGACAAGCAAACCATCACATAGCACCGCTCGAAACAAAGCTAACTTCAATTTTCATCAGAAGAAAGTCCTCAAAACATACTCCTACAAAGTCGTATACCCATTACGACGGGTCAAAATCACAAGATAAGCCACACACATAGCCTACAACCACATTGTACGTCGTTACGACCACCCCAGAGGTCCATACGACCGATTACCAAATGTTACGACCACTTCAGGAGCCCAAACGATCGGTTAAACAGAAGCTACGACCACGATCAAGGGTTTCAATGTGGTCAAAGGGACATCCGACCACGTCTGACCAGGCTACGACTCCATTCGAGCGCTTTCGACCGCATCCCGAGCACGTCTGACCGCGTTCGACCACTTCCGATCGCACTCTGACTATGTCCGACTGGTATCGACCACGTCCAACCACGCCAGACTGCGCTACGACCACGTCCGACCGGTATCGACCATGTCCGACCGCTCCAGACTGCACTATGACCACGTCCGACTGGTATCGACCACGCCAGACTGCGCTACGACCACGTCCGACCGCGCCAGACTACGCTACGACCACGTCCGACCGGTATCAACCACGTCTGACTGCGCCAGACTGCGCTACGACCACGTCCGACCGCGTCACAACGTGGTCGAAGACCTCTGACTTCCCAGCGTGGTCGTGGTCAAAGTCTGCCAACTTCCGACTGCTTCTCACGATAACGTGGTCGTAGACCACCGACTTCTCAATGTAGTCGTAAGCCCGAGCGTCGACTTTCGACCGCAGCGGTTGAAGCTTCGACTTCTGACTGCTTCTCGTGATAATGTGGTCGTGGCCCGTCTGCCAACTATCGACCGGAGATAACGTGGTCCTAAACCCTTCCGACCACATTCAAATTGCTCTACCGTGGTCCTAACTCCTTCGGTAGACTTTTGACTTTCGACATTGTGGTCGTAAACAGTGTTCTGTCTTCCGACCACGGCCAACATGGTCGTAAGAGCTTCCGACCATAGCCAACGTGGTCGTAACAGCTTTCAACCACGGCCAATGTGGTCGTAAGATAATGTAGTCGAAATCTGCAGACTTCGTAGTGTGATCAAAACTGAAGACTGCCGACTTCGCTGTGTGATTTCAGTCAAAGACTGCCAACTTCGTAGTGTGATTTAAGTCAAAGACTGTCGACTTCGCAGTGTGATTGCAGTCGAAGACTACCGACTTCGCAGTGTGATTGCAGTCGAAGACTGCTGACTTCGTAGTGTGATCGAAGTCGAAGACTGCTGACTTTGCAGAGTTCGAAGCTGAAGTCTGCTGACTTCGCAGTGTGATTGCAATTGAAGACTACCGACTTCGCAGTGTGATTGAAGTCGAAGACTACCGACTTCGCAGAGTTCGAAGCCGAAGTCTGCTGACTTTGCAACATGGTCATATAAGGTCCAGTGGGCATCCAACCACGCCAGGGAACTACGACTTGGCTGAAAACGCACAAATTAAACTCAATCTTTCTAAGACAGGAGTCAGTTACTCATCACAAACCTGTAGTCACCTCCACATGGTCCCTCAGTTTCGGTTTGGAAAATTTTTCATTCGGTGGCCGAAGGACTAGAATCAACGAAATATCGGTAATTTTGGTTCAAGTTGAATGTGAATTTTTTTGCTAAAAGTTTAGAATTTTAAGAAAAAAGTTATCAGAAATTGTAGATATGAATTAGATATTGAATATAGATGAAACTTGGGATCCATTCAATCAATCGACCCCCTCAATTTCTAAGACTTACAGAATCATACCATTCAAACTAATGGATCAGCAATGTCAGTTGTGAGCTTTGTTTGAGTGAATTAATGAGAAGTTACACAAATCGGACAAGGATCTGTTATTTACCACTACTACAGAAAGGCTAATAGTAGACGGCCAATCACAGACGGTTTGACAAAACCGTCTGTGACCGATACTAACACAGACGGTTTGAATTTGGACACCGTCTGTGTTGGCGGCATCTGAGGAAAGGAGTATCACAGATGGTTCGTACCGATGAACCGATCACAAACGGTTTGTATTAAAACCGCTCAGGATAATTCAGATATCACGCACGGTTTTAATAAAACCGTCTCGTGATAAGTTGAATTATGACATGACGGTTTTTATTAAAACCGCTCGTGATAATGCACACTAGGCATTTATTGTGCTGCTCAGACCGCATCTATCTTCATCTCGATCTAGATCTAGCCACTACTGCGCACTCTTTCACTCAGGAGGCAAGCTAGGTGATTTCAGGCCAGTTAATTTGGTGGGAAGAGGCAGAGATTGAGCTTTGAAGATTCATACTTTCCTGGTTGCTCTAGAAATGGTTAGTACGTAATGAATTTTATTTTTTCTTTGCATGCATTACAATTTAGATCTAAGTAATTGGTGAGTGTTATTAATTGAAGATGGTTTGCAAAATTTTTGGTTATATATATAATAGCTATTGTGTTCATAATATGAATTGAGCTAGCAAATTAACCCTCAATATAATACATGTGGCCGGTATATATGTAGTAATAATTAGTTAATCTAATTTTAAATACTAAGTTGATATATATGTATGTAACGTAGGACCGAAGCTGGATGTATGCCGCGAGCCATGTGAGTGAAGAGTACATTAATGACGTGTCTGCTTTTAGAAGAGCCGCCGAGGAGGATATGTTGAATAAGGGGGTGGAATATATGTACTGTCCATGCACTGACTGCGAGAATTTAAAGATGTTTAAGAACCGAGGGCAAATTGAAGCGCACTTGATTCGGAGGGGTTTCAAAAGGGTTATACGTGTTGGACCGGTCATAGTGAAGTGAATGATCATATGCGCGGATGACATCGCGGTGAAGTGAATGATATGTCACGGATGACATCACCGGTGAAATGAATGACATGCCACGGATGATGTCGATTGTCGCTTGGATTCGGATAGGTTGCACGATGATAATCTGGATCAGATGCTTCGCGATGTAGAAGAGAACTATGATGAGAGAGAGTATGTTAAATTCTGGTCTTGATGGAGGACTCGGAGAAACCTTTGTTCACGTGCTGCAAGTACACGAGGTTATCGGCCGTGCTTGAACTATTGAAATTGAAGGCAAGCAACAGTTGGTCTGATAAGAGTTTCACGGCGCTGCTAGGTCTTTTAGCGGACATGCTTCCGGAGGGAAATGAGTTGCCTAAAACCACGTATAAAGCCAAGAAGGTTCTTTGTCCGTTGGGAATGGAAGCAGAAAGAATACATGCATGTCCGAACGACTGTATCCTCTACCGTAAAGAGTATGCAAACATGCATGTATGTCCGGTGTGCAACACATTCCGATACAGATGTAACAATCAATCAGATGATGGCGAGGGAACAGAGGCGAAGAAAAGACCTCCTGCTAAGGTGGCATGGTATTTTCCTATAATTCCCCGTTTGAAAAGGTTTTTTGCAAATGCAAAGGAGGCAAAACTGTTGTGTTGGCACTCAGAGGAGCGCAAGAAGGATGGAATTCTAAGACACCTTGCTGATTCCGCACAGTGGAGAAACATCGATAGGAGTTTTGCAGACTTCGGTGCAGAACCAAGGAATATAAGGTTTGGACGGAGTACAGATGGAATGAATCCTTTCAGTAGCATGAGCAGCCGACATAGCACATGGACCGTGACTCTCTGCATCTATAACCTTCCTCCTTGGTTGTGTATGAAGCGAAAGTATATTTTGCTGTCGATACTTATCCAAGGGCCAAAACAACCTGGGAATGATATTGATGTGTTCCTAGCACTGTTGGTGTAAGATCTGAAACTACTATGGAACGAAGGGGTACAGGTATGGAATGCATACAAACGAGAGAACTTCACTCTGCACCCCTTATTGTTCTGCACCATAAATGATTATCCTACCCTTGGTAACCTATCGGGCCATAGTACGTACAAAAGGTGCCAAAGCTTGTACTCACTGTTTAGATGGTACCGAGAGTGTGTGGCTGAACCACTCACGCAAAACTGTCTACATGCATCACCGCCGGTTCCTTCGGAGGGCTCACCCATACCGCAAGATGAAGAAACAATTTGACGGAGAGAAGGAAGACGGTTCAGCTCCAAGGCATTTAAGGGGGCATGAGGTTTATGATATGGTTAAGGATTTAGATGTTGTCCTCGGAAAGGGACATAAATTGAGGGCTCATGAGAAAGAGATCAATACTTTGGGACTTACCTTATTGGGAGTACCTAAATGTTCGACACTGCATCGACGTCATGCACGTAGAAAAGAATGTATGTGACAGCTTGATTGGTCTCTTACTGAACATTCGTGATAAAACAAAGGACGGCGTCAACGCACGGCTTGACTTGGCTGACATGGACATCCGGTCTGAGTTAGCACCGACATGCACTGATAATGGATGAACGTACCTTCCCCCTGCGTGTTACACTCTGTCCAAGGCTGAGAAAATAGAACTGTGCCAGTGCTTGCATGGTGTCAAAGTTCCATCTGGTTACTCCGGCAACGTGAAGAAACTTGTGTCGATGCAAGAAAGTTAAATGGCATGACGTCTCATGATTGTCATGTGCTGATGACACAGATGCTCCCTATTGCAATTAGAAATATTTTGCCGATCAAAGTCCGAGAGACAATCATAAGGCTATGTTATTTCTTTAACACAATTGCTCGTAAGGTCATCGATCTCCGGCGACTAGATGCTCGCATGACGAGGTTTTTACTTAAAATCGTATGTGATATTCGATAATCACGACGGTTTTAATGAAACCGTCGTGATATTCGATAATCACGAGGCGGTTCGAACCGCCTCGTGATAACCTCCGATTATCACTGACCCATAAATTCAGACGGTTCAGAAAATCGTCTGTGATGACGTTTCTGAACCGTCTGTAATGACGTTGTTTTCTGTAGTAGTGTACACTTTTCCAAACGCGTGCTGATCTGGAGAAAAATCCCACCACATCAAGCTTGTGAAATTTCATTGAAGAGATCTAACACTATCCCACCATAGCTTGTGAATTAGTTTTGTGGAAATATATTCGATCCCCAAGGAAATATATATATCATCCGCTGAAAAATAGTTTGCGGGGACCTAGAATTCAAAATAAAATTTCGTTTCGTCCACTTATCTTCTCTCTCGTCCCATGCCAAATACGCATTCAGACAAGCGACAGTCCAATCTCTAGATCGCTGTATACCAACATGTCAAATTAATTAAATGACATGTATCTACATACTTCAGCTAATTCATAATTTCGCAGATGCCTAGTAGATAATTAGCTAATTATCTCTAAGTCATATTTAGTATTGCATGCAATGCTCTAATATTTTTGAGATATACTTATTAATTTATATACTTTGCATGTTTATAGTTATCATTACATTTTTGGTGAACGTCTTATATATATCTAGTGCCTAGCATGGAGACCATACGGTGACGTTCAAAAATACATATTTGGGTTAGCTAAATTTGTCGATGCACCGTTTCTTCATGGAAGTTAGGATTAATTGTTCATAATGCACGTACGCCTCTTATCATGGAAGTTAGCATGCAACCGCCACTACTACAGAAAGGCTAATAGTAGACGGCAAATCACAGACGGTTTTGTGAAACCGTCTGTAATGTACACTATTATAGACGGTTTTAATTTGAAGGGCGTCTGTGGTATTTGTGGCGGGAAAAAGGAGTATCACAGACGGTTCTTACTGGATTATCACAGACGGTTTTTAATACAAACCGTCTGTGATAATATGGGATTATCACGACGGTTTTTATTAACAACCGCTCAGAAGATTCGACTATCACGCACGGTTGTCGTTAAGAACCGTCGTGTATGTTCCTGCACGGTTTTTAACAAGAACGGTGCGTGATGTCCCTTTGTCCTGTCGTATCCTAGATCGAGGTTAATATATAAGTACACATTGCTTCTAATAACTTAACTACGTAACTATCGAGACAAGAGATCACAAATTTAAGGCAAATTTATTAATTTCAATTAGAGACAAATTTATTACAAAAGTCGCAGTGTACAGAGTTTCCCATTGTAATCTTTTGGGATTAAATGACGCTTCTTCTTCGACTTGGGGACTTGGAGGATCAGCCGCTAAATTCTCGAACGCCGTTAAGATTGCCCTTGTCCTCAAGACTTCCTCTTCCACTGGGCAAATGATCGTAGCATCCATAAGGTCGTAGAGGATAGCATGAAAGGATTCCTCGAATCACCGATTTGCTTGATCGGCAAGGCTATCCATCGCTCTCCAATGCGTGTAGAGCTTCTTCCGCTGCGCACATTGTGGAGAAGAACCGGGGTGAGGGTTTCCCTTTCTTGAGCGGCGGCGAGACACCTCCGTCGACGACGGAGGATCAGTCAAGTCGACGGATGCAAGAAAGTCGGGAAGGAGAGGAGGGGGTGCGGAGAAGTCGCTCCAGATGCAAATTGCTGGCCGCTGTGTAAGGTTCCGCGAACAATTCTTGATGAACAGATGAGAGGAAGGAGATGATCACAAGAACAGAGAAGCCATGTCGTATTGTATATTGTATTGTGCGTAGAAGAGACTCGGATTAGGCGCATATTTAACCTTTAGCACGAGCGGTTCGTATACCCAAACATTAATGATATAGACGCCGTATAACGATCGAGAGACGTTATTTAGACGATCGAAACACGGCGCTCGCATCAAACACGCGCGAAGTGTTCTCAGACGAAAGCTTATCACGACGGTTTTTAAAAAACCGTCGTGATAATATTTATCATGACGGTTTTTAATAAAACCGCTCAGGATATCTTATTACGACGGTTTTTATTAAAAACCGCCTCGTGATAATGACTACGGCATTTATTGCGCTGCTCGGATCGCATCTGCCTTCATTTCGATCCAGATCTAGCCATCGCCGCGCACTTTTTCACTCGGAAGGAAGCTAGGCGATTTCGTGCCGCTTAATTTGGTGGAAGTGGCGAGATTGAGCTTTGAATTAAGATTCAGACTTTCCTGGTTGCTGTAGATATGGTTAGTAATGAAATTTATTTTTTCTTTAATTGCATTACAATTTAGGTCTAGGTAATTGTCGGGACCGCGGATTACAAACCCGGACCCTCTGTGTATTACTGCACTAGTCCCAGATCACAGCTAGTGCACACAGTTAAACAGAAATGATTCATGACCAACAACGTATTTATTACAATTATAAAGAGTACTGACCACCGGTCTCAATATTACAATTGAGGTTTCAAGACCTCGCACAATCCAAACACAATGGAAGCAAAGAAAACTCAAAGCGGACTCCATCAATATGCCACAGCGATTGGTGGGAAGCGCGACCTAGTCCTCCGGAAGAATCCGTCACGACCACAGGCAAGCGAAGAGTTGTAATCACCTTCTTGAGCTTCATGTTCCTCCGAGGTTTATTTTAAGTGTAGCATGTGAGTACATAAAGTACTCCGCAAGTCTTGGGAAAATGCATAGATGCAAGGCTTAACAAAGGAAGACTATATGGTTCTTTTGCACAAAGCAACATTTTAAAATTTAATTACTACTAATTATTTTCAAGGCAACATTTTAACCAATTAATTGTTTTAACAAAACTATCATTAATTCTCTAGTGAAGGTTCCGTCTACCAACACTAGCTAACAACTTGAACAAGTTTAATATCATGGTTACATCCACCCTCTCTGCTCCATCCGCCAGATACCCTTCCGAGAATTCCTCCACTCTCGGAATACAAAACTTTAATTTTTAAAAACCAAAACCAGAAATCTACCATGTGAATGCATTCCTTGCCCGCCCTTGACCGTGGGCACGGCTATTCGAATAGTTTTACACTGCAGAGGTTGTACAACTTTACCCACAAGAGATAAATTATCCTAAAAGTCAACACGCTTCCTTTGGCATGAGACCCGGATAAAATATCACAAAGCCTTTACCTTACTCTAATCTAGCTAGATACCACCCATCGAGGTTTCACCGCAGTAGGCTAATCGCCCAACCAAGCCCTCTTGCGCCATATGAGTACAGTAAATCCCTGTCCCTCACTGTGAATAACCAGTCCATCCCTGGCACCCACTTTCCACTGGTGGCACCTAAACTAGACTATCATAAGTTATTCAGCTAGGTCGTACCCATATAGACTTGTGGTTGTACGGTTAATGCTTAGTCTGGACAAACACAAGCGTCGGTCCTTAATTGACTAGGGTGGAACATACACTTTACAAGTTCTCGTGCTTGCTGCACCAAACCAAACCAACCATCCACCCTAATCTAAACCAACTTTCACATTTTTATTTTATTTTTAATATAACAGCGGCAACTCCAATTACCACTACATTTATAAACACAAGGTTCTACAATAAATCATAATTTCCCATTTCAAAGTTATAACAAGATTAAATAGCAAGGCTAAGCATTATACTACCGTCCTAATATTAGCAAAGATTAAATAATAATCTCATTATTGAGACAAAGGTAATCCTAATGTTACAAAGGTACAGGATATTCAAATTCAATTGAGGGTATAACAACATTTGGTTTAACTAATTCGCTACGACAGAATTAGGGTTCTATGTAAATAGCGATGCACATAGATTTAAAATATTTAAAAACATTTCATAATCATGGGTTCAAAATGATCAAAGGAGACTTGCCTTCCTGGACGCTGGTTGGGTCTTCTTGCTGCGACTCGACGAGTTCCTCGGCGACGGCGGAATCTACGCGCGAAAAGACGGACAAACAAAACAAATAAATTCAAACAAAATTCAAATAAAATTCAAAAATTCAAAAAGAGTGAATATTTAGATAGTTTATGATTTTAGAAAAATTTAAAAATTTGAACGGCTCAAATCGGAGTTAAAATGAGAAAGTTATGGCTTCCAGAAGATTAAATGGGAGGGAAAAAGTAAAATGCCGATTTCGGGAATTATTTTTATACTGGAAAATGCCATTTATGACGTCATCCAAATTCGAAATTGCTGAGCGGGAAAGTGTATTTGAATGACGGGTGGGTCCGGTCTACCGTGGACCGAACCCACGGACCTCGGGCCTTGCCGACGTGGCGCACCGGCCACATGGCGCCACGCGGCAGTGAGGTGGCGGCCACGTGGCTGCCACGCGGCGAGACCGCCACGTGGCGCGCGCACGGAGGCGCACGGAGGTGGGCGGCCGGCCTCGCCGCGCCGCGGCCGAGGTGGGGAAGGAGAGCGCGCGCGGGTGAAGGGGCGGTCGGGCGGCTTACGGCGGCGCGACGGAGGCGGCGGCGGCGGCGGCGCTAGGAGGCGGCGGCGGTGAGGTGGCCGGCGCTTTTGATGGGGGCGGCGGCGAGGTGCCGGGAGGCGGCCGAAAGAGGAGGAGGAGGCGCGGTGGGAGGCGGGGTGAAGGAGGGGAGGGGAGGCGGTATTTATAGGCAAGGGAAGGGGAGGGTGCGGCCGGATTTTGGAAGCTCGCCGGAGTTAATGCAAACCGCGAATTAGGGGCTTAATTGGAGGGGAAATGGCCGGGGGAGAGGAGGGAATTGATAGAGGATCCGATACCATGTTTTATTCGGGAATTAATGCGAGTAATATGGCCGCAATCCAAGCTCCATTTTCGGGTTAATGGAGGTGGAGAGAGAGGGTGGGAGGAGGAAGAAAGGAAGGTAGAAGAAAGAGTTGACGGGTGGGGCCCACCCGTCGGTGAGAGAATGAGAGTGAAGGGGTAGGTTGGGGTGGAGGGCTCAGATTAGATCGGGAAGGAGATGGATTTAATCCGGGCGTGACATGTGGCGGCCTAGAATTAATTGGATTTTTATTTTCGGATTAAATTTCAGAAATTACTAGAAACTTTATAAAAGCTTGGAAAATTAATATTTAATGCCTAAAAATTCCAGAAAAATCATAGAATATTCCTGGAAGAATTTTAGACTTACTAAAAATATTTTTAATTTCAGAATTGAATTTTATAATTTTATAAAATTCTTTTTAACTTTGAAAATTGATTTTAAATTCCAAAAAATTCTCTAAAATTACTTAAAAATTTAGGGAAGGCTAGGAAAAATAAAATAAACTCTTTTTGGCTTTAACAAAATATTTTAAATACATTTTCTTGCTTTAAAATTTTAAATAAACTCCAAATAAATCCGAATAAATACAGATAAATCCAAATAAGATCCGAATACATTAAAATAATTAATTTAAAATTACAATTTTCAGAAAGCAAAATTTTGGGATGTGACAGTAATCCATGAGTGGTTATTGAAGATGGTTAATTTGCAAATTATTGTTGGTTATATAATAGCTGTTGTGTTTGTAATATGAATTGAGCTAGCAAATTAAGTCTGAATATAATAAATGTGGCCGGTATATACGTAGTTATAATTAGTTAATCTAGATTTTAATACTAAGTTGTTATATATGTACGTAACGTAGGACCGAAGCTGGATGTATGCCGCGAGCCGTGTGAGTGAAGACTACATTAATGGCGTTTCTGCTTTTATAAGAACCGCCGAGGAGGATATGTTGAATAAGGGGGTGGAATATATGTGCTGTCCATGCACTGACTGCGAGAATTTGAAGATGATTAAGAACCGAGGGTAAATTGAAGCGCACTTGATTCGGAGGGGTTTCAAAAAGGATTATACGTGTTGGACCAGTCATGGCGAAGTGAATGATCATATGCCGCCGGATGACATCGCCGGTGAAGTGAATGATATGCCCCCGGATGACATCGCCTGTGAAGTGAACGACATGCCGCCGGCTGATGTCGATTGTGGCTCGGATTCGGATAGGTTGCACGATGATAATCTGGATCAGATGCTTCGCGATGTAGAAGAGAACTATGATGAGAGAGAGTATGTTAAATTCTGGGCTTGATGGAGGACTCAGAGAAACCTTTGTACACGGGCTGCAAGTACACGAGGTTGTCGGCCGTGCTTGAACTGTTGAAATTGAAGGCAAGCAACGGTTGGTCCGACAAGAGTTTCACGGCGCTGCTAGGTCTTTTAGCAGACATGCTTCTGGAGGGAAATGAGTTGTCTAAAACCACGTATAAAGCTAAGAAAGTTCTTTGTCCATTGGGAATGGAAGTAGAAAGAATACATGCATGCCCAAACGACTGTATCCTCTACCGTAAAGGGTATGCAAACATGCATGTATGTCCGGTGTGCAACGCATCCCGATACAAACGTAACAATCAATCAGATGATGGCGAGGGAACAGAGGCGAAGAAAGGACCTCCTGCTAAGGTGGCATGGTATTTTCCTATAATTCCCGCTTGAAAAGGTTTTTGCAAATCCAAAGGAGGCAAAGCTGCTGCGTTGGCACTCTGAGGAGCGCAAGAAGGATGGAATGATAAGACACCTTGCTGATTCCGCGGTGGAGAAACATCGATAGGAGGTTTGCGAGTTCGGTTCAGAACCAAGGAATATAAGGTTTGGACTGAGTACGATGGAATGAATCCTTTCAAGAGCATGAGCAACCGACATAGCACATGGCCCGTGACTCTGCATCTATAACCTTCCTCCTTGGTTGTGTATGAAGCGAAAGTACATTTTGTTGTCGATACTTATCCAAGGGCCAAAACAACACGGGAATGATATCGATGTGTTCCTAGCACCGTTGGTGGAAGATCTAAAAATCTTGTGGAACGAAGGGTACAGGTATGGGATGCATACAAACGAGAGAACTTCACTCCGCGCTCCTTATTGTTCTCGCACCATAAATGATTATCCTGCCCTTGGTAACCTATCGGGCATAGTACAAAAGGTGCCAAAGCTTGTACTCACTGTTTAGATGGTACCGAGAGTGTGTGGTCGAGACACTCACGCAAAGCTGTCTACATGCGTCACCGCCGGTTCCTTGGAGGGCTCACCCATACCGCAAGATGAAGAAACAATTTGACGGAGAGAAGGAAGACGGTTCAGCTCCAAGGCATTTAAGGGGACACGAGGTTTATGATACGGTTAAGGATTTAGATGTTGTCCTCGAAAAGGGACGTAAATTGAGGGCTCATGAGAAGAACACCGGAAGAAGAGATCAATATTTTGGGACTTACCTTATTGGGAGTACCTAGATGTACGGCATCGCATCGACGCGTCATGCACGTAGAAAAGAACGTGTGCGGCGGCTTGATTGGTCTCTTCTTGAACATCCGTGATAAAACAAAGGACGGTGTCAACGCATGGCTTGACTTGGCCGACATGGACATCGGCCGGAGTTAGCACCGACAAGCACCGATAATGGACGAACGTACCTTCCCCGCGTGTTACACTCTGTCCAAGGTGAGAAAACAGAAGCGTGCGGTGCTTGCATGGTGTCAAAGTTCCGTCTGGTTACTCCGGCAACATGAAGAAACTTGTTTCGATGCAAGATTTGAAGTTAAATGGCATGAAGTCTCATGATTGTCATGTGCTGATGACACAGATGCTCCCTATTGCAATTAGAAATATTTTGCCGATCAAAGTCCGAGAGACAATCATGAGGCTATGTTATTTGTTTAACACAATTGCTCAGAAGGTCATCGATCCCGAAGGACTAGATGCTCTACAGGACGACGTGGTGATGACTCTATGTCACCTTGAAATGTATTTCCCTCCTTCGTTTTTCGATATCATGGTCCATCTCACTGTTCACGTTGTGTGGGAGATAAAAATGTGCGGGCCCATATTCCTACGTAGCATGTACCCATTTGAGAGGTTCATGGAAATTCTGAAGTCCTACGTACGGAATCGTTCTCGGCCGGAGGGCAGCATCGTCGAAGGTTATGCAGGTGAAGAGGTCATTGAGTTTTGTGTTGATTATATGGCTCAGATTCAACATATATGCCACATAGACCTTCAAGGGGCATGAAGCAAGTGACACTCTAGTGTATCAGGTTCAATGAACCAGATACACTAGTTTGTGTCATTTGCTTCATAGAACTTTGTTTAGAGACCTTGTAGTAATAATATATGCCACATAGACATTCAAAGGGCATGACGCAAGTGGGACACTCCAGTGTATCCGGTTCAATGACTTTGATACACTGGTTTGTTCCATTTGCTTCGTAGAACTTTGTTTAGAGACCTTGTAGTAATAATATATGCCACATAGACATTCAAAGGGCATGAAGCAAGTGGGACACTCCAGTGTATCCGGTTCAATGAACTTGATACACTGGTTTGTTCCATTTGCTTCATTGAACTTTGTTTAGGCACTTTGCTATTTGGTTTATAGTATTAGCAACTAAAGTAGGTGCTAAAATAGGCACATCACCCCCTCTCTATGTCCATATCACCCCCTCCCTTCTCCCCCTCCCCTCTACTCCTCTCTTGTCTTCCAATTCAATATGATCACTTTCTCATCTTATCTTAATAGACCCACAAAATGAGCAACACGTCACCCGCGCATTCTTCAACATCATCGCCGGAGGTGTCCGCTCCAACATCAAGACGCCAAGGAAGAGGGCTATCGAAGAAGCCTGAGGGCCGACAGACCATCACAATGATAAACGATCCGGGTCCCTATCCTTCCTAAAAAAGCGGTAAGCGCATTCCGAAGCATGGTCGGAATAGTTGCACAAGAACGAATTGAGATCACATACAATTCGTGGAAGAACGTGCCTAACACTCGGAAACGTGAGCTGTGGACCGAAATTTTGGCATCGTTCGAGTTCCCAGAAGAACACCTACACGCTGTGCAACGACAAACCTACCTAGCGGCGTGCAAAGCATGGAAGAACTTCAAGAGCACGCTTGTCAGAAAATACGTGGAGACGGACGAAACACCTTTTCATATATACCCATTCCTGGAACCACAATGGGAAGAGTTCAAGGCGATGAAGACGTCCGAAGAGTTCAAAAGTACAAGTACGGCGCACAAGGCCCTCCAGGCAAAAAACACACACCCCCACAGACTTGGCACAGCTGGGTATGCGGGTAAAATCCCGCAGTGGATGAAGGAGGATGACCTGGCAGCTGCAGAGGACATCGCCCCGCCGTTTTCCAATATCCCGGATGACTGCGCTCGAAATTGGATTAAAGCAAGGTCATCTACAACGACATCGGGGGACGTCTCCTTTCAAAACCCTGCAGACCAGCAAGTGTCCCAGCGCCTGGTAAGATATCGATAGAACTACGTAGCTTGTAATTACTCCACAACTTCGTATGAGTTGAAATGACATTTCGTGCTCTTGCAGGAAGAGCTGAGTATGGAATCTACCCTGGGATCATTCCAGGGAACAAGGGAGAATGATATGCTCTCCGTGGCCCTGGGAAATAAGGAGCACCCGGGTCGTACGAGAGGCCTTGGGCTTTACGTTCCTTGGAAACATGGTTTCGAAGATGACTCCGGAATGTATCGGCGTAGGAAGAGAAACAAAGTCGAGCGTGACGCACAGCTACGAGAAGAGATCAAGGAATCTCTTCGAGAGGAGCTATTAGCTCAGATGGGTGAAGTAATCAGAGAAGAGGTGCGGAAACAAACAGAAAGTCAGCAGGCCGCCACCGCCGCTGCTATGCTAGCTAGCCCGCACAACCGTCCGAGTAGCTGCTCGTCCAATCCGACGCATACTACCCAAATTTCTGTGGACGACATCCTCGTAATAATTATTACCTCTCGAATGCTTGCTCCATTGGTAGGCCTATTCGAGTAGCTAATTTTGTATCGTTATGTAGGTGCCTACGAACTGCAGCTCCAAGTGAGATATGGCTCCATTCCTTGTCGCTTGGGGCCGTGCATATTCGTCTCATATCGGGGCCGTGGTGCGGTCAAGCTTTAGCGCCAGAGCCGCAAAAGTTAATGTGGATGGTGTGTATGTCAATTTTGAGGTGGTCCCGCTACCGAAGCCCCCAACGACGAGATCGTGACTCTAGGACAGGCCATTGGAACATTCATCCAGTGGCCCAAAAGCGACATCTCCCTGGAGGCTTCTTCACCGGTGGCAGGACCAAAAGTGCAGTGCGAACCACAGCAACATACACCGGTGCTATCTCCACAGGTGCTATTCTCGCCAGAGCAACTTGCACTGGTGCCATCTCCACACAGGCAGTGCGAACCACAGCTACCTGCACTGGTGCTATCTCCACGGGAGCTATTCTCGCGAGAGCAACTTGCACCGTCTATACCATTACAGTCGACTAGCATAAAGTCGAGCGACAATCGAGGCAGTGGCCGGGGCAAATCAAAGATGAAGGACGATGACGATATCCCGTACATGCCATTGGCCCGCAAATTCGTGCTAGGTGACCCGATGGTATTCAAGGAAGAGCTCCTAGAACTAGGACTTGGTTGCCAAAGATTCCACGCTTGGTATATGGAACAGTCCAATAAGCCAGAGGGAGAACGGCGCTCAGGTATCACTGTCAAATTCAAGCTGGAACATTTCATTCACGAAGTTCAGGAATGTGTCTTCGCGGTGACTTTCGACGATATATTTGAACTTTTCACGCTCAACGCTCTCAACGCCTCACTCGTTCGATGCTGGACGCTGTAAGTCTGTACAATCACAGTCTCTATTCACGTAATACCGATATATGTCACAATTTGTTGCTTTTACGTGTTATATATAGATTCATCTTGACGAAGCTAGATCATCGAAATCACCAATTGGTTTCTGGACCCACGCTTGGTCGCCATTGATACCATCATCGAGAATGCATCCTTCGTCGAGGACTATATTGTAAAAGCACTGCTGGCTCACCAAGATAAGGAATTTGTTCTTATGCCATACAATGAGCACTTCCATTGGATTTTAATTGTAATTATACCAAAATGGAACAAGGCTATATACCTTGATTCTCTAAGTAAGAACAAATCCAAGTACACAGCTATCGCCCGAATACTCGATAGGTACGTACATTGTACATTGTACTCTTTCTTTCCTTCCGAATGACTAATCTAACTTTTTCGAATAACGAAGGTCGTTCGCCACATACGTTAAACAAACACGTGACTCGACGACAGGGGCCAAGCCCTTGAAACATGATCGCAAGTTTCCGGTATTCGCTAGCTACATATTAATTAATCATATACAACACATAGTAGTAATGCCACTTGATTTAACACATTCTATTTTTTGCAGTGCCACCAGCAGCAGCCGGGCAACACGTGTGGATACTACGTGTGCCACCATATGAGACTACTCCTCGATTCCACCAAGATCACTAATTCTAAGGTTTGTCAATCTTCCCACAATTATTTCATACATGTCAGGTGTTATATGTGCGCGCGTTGATATTCCTATCTACAGGATGCGCCCATCTCTAAATCTGCATTGGAACAGGCGGATTTAGCAAAAATTCGAGGAGAGTTGCTTTGGTTTTTGTGGACTAAAGTCATCAAATCAGATGGAGAGTTCCACTGCGCAGATTGATTTTTTATTGCTCTTATCACTCTGTAATTGTGTATTTGTAAATGGATATTTTATTTCATTTCAATTAATTCATTTGCAAAATGGATGCCTTATGTCTGTGAATGAAATGTGATGTGAATTGGATGTTTGTCAAATGAATTGAGATGTGAATTGTATGTATACTTGTTTATCTGCTTGTTTCAGAGGGCATGGCTAGCATTTCCTGAGGCTAGCCAATAAACAGAAATAGATTCTGCTAGGGGGGAGGAATATCACAGACGATTTTTAATGAAAAGCCGTCTGTGATTATCAGATATTACAGACGGTTTTTCATTACAACCCGTCTGTGATTATCCGATATCACAGACGGTTTCTTATTAAAAACCGTCTGTGATATTGGATAATCACAGACGGTTTTTAATAAAAATCGTCTGTGATTATCCAATATCACAGACGGTTTTTAATAACAAACCGTCTGTGATATCGGATAATCACAGACGGGTTGTAATGAAAAACCGTCTGTGATATCCGATAATCACAGACGGTTCGAAAACCGTTTGTGATAACTTGGATTATCACTGACCCATTATTTCAGACGGTTCAGAAAACCGTCTATGATGACGTTTCTGAACCGTCTGTAATACTGTTTTCTGTAGTAGTGCGCGGAATGGGTCGTGAGAGCCGTATACATCATTGACCAGACTTTCGTAGAGGCATACGCACGAATACATGCAAACCGCGGAATGGTTTTTTATACTTGGACGAGGGCTAGACTTACAATTTCATGTTGTATAGATTTAATTTTGAAATTAAGGTGATACAACGGATTAAATAAAAAATGATTCAGTTCTGGATGCATACCACATGTGTTGACATACGCACGAATACATGCAAGCATGCATCATTGACCAGACTTTCGTAGAGGCATACGCACCAATACATGCAAGCATGCATCATTGACCAGACTTTTTTTTTTTTAGACGGAATATGTCTCTTATCATTTGCAGTGATGCTAGTTTAAATATTTATAAAGATCACTACTACAGAAAGCCTAATTACAGACGGTTTCCTAAACCGTCTGAATTTATGGGTCAGTGATAATCGAAGGTTATCACAGACGGTTTTCGAACCGTCTGTGGTGTAAATATCACAGATAGTTTTTAGCTAAAAACCGTCTGTGATATATCTATATATGTTTTCACTATAGGGAGTAGTCCGTATCTCCTCTAATCAACTCCACTACTATTAACAATTAATTAATAGTGGTGTTTGAAAGATGAGAAACTCCAGAGGAGCAAAATGCCTACATTGATATTCGTTAGTCTTTACCCCAATCAAGCATAAATTCCTTTGTTGACAAAATCAATGTGAAGAGATTGTAATTAAAAATATAAAGGACTAGGTCTTGCAAACCTTCTCAACAGCATGTTTTAATTGGCTAAGTCAAAACCATTTGTTTTGCGGCCGAACGCATTCAGATAAGCAACAGTCCAATCTCTGGATAGCTGTATACCAACTTGTCAAATTAAATTGTTGTTAGGTTACTACTGTTCTCTTTCCTAAGCGACATATATATGTACCTACTTCAGCTAATTTATAATTTCGCAGATGCCTAGTAGATTAACTAGCTAATTACCTTTAAGTCATATTTTGCATGCAATGCTCTAATTGTTTTTTGAGATATTAATTTATATACTTGTGTATGTTTATAGTTATCATTACATTTTTGGTAAACATTATGTATATGTAGTGCCTAGCGTTCACTCGCTACTCAGTTTTTTCTCGGAGACCGTACGGTGATGTCCAAAAAGTTATATTTGGGTTAGCTAATTTTGTCGATGCACCATTTCTTCATCGAAGTAAGGATTACTATTCGTAACGCGCGTACGCCTTCGTTATTCCTTTATAAATTCTTCTTACAAAACCAAGAACAACCGAGTCCTGGATGCATGCCACACGTGTTAAACACAAAAAGGCATCTACCTATGAAAGAAAAGAACATCTAGATATCTGCATGCATCATTATTGGCAGAAACATCATCTAGATACCCTTTCGTAGAAACATTGCGGAAACATCATCATTGCGGAAACATCTAGACGCACGACCATATATATGCATGCAGATCGATTGATATAAATAGCACATCGATTATGGTAGCTTGGCAACAACCTCACCATCATCATTGCTAGCTATCTGCATGCTGTGCTCTGCATGCAGTATCCATCATCCATGGCCGCAATCTGCAACTTCTCAAAGCTGTCTCAGATAGCACTAGTCGTCTTCCTCCTCCACCTCGCTCTCTAGCACTAGTCAGCTGATCCTACGTGGTTGGCCTGCAGAGCGAATCAAAAAAAGTAGGAAATAATATTCATGCGTATATATTTCTTCATTTTACTGCAGATATAAATATATATTGGGCCCGTTGCCTCATTTTGCTCCTACAATTAATGTTTGATTCCATGCAGCTCTATATTGTGTACCTTGGGGATAAACAGCATGAAGATCCGGATAAAACCACTGCATCACACCATGACATGCTCACCAAGATCATTAGCAGGCAAGGAGACCATGTCTATATATACAGATGTTTTTCTGTCTTCCCTTTTCGTTCGTGTGTGTGTAAATCAGTGACTGATTTTTAGATAATGGAACAACGTTCCAGCCTCTACCATCTGGGGATGATACATAGCTGAAATCAGTGACTGATGAAGAGAATACAATTTCGTATGATTTTGCAGTAAGGGAGAAGCCCATGATTCGATGATCTACAGCTACAAACATGGCTTCTCCGGGTTTGCCGCCATGCTCACAGAATCTCAAGCACAAAGCATTGCAGGTAATTGGTCATTGCTATTGTATAAAACTCAATATAGCTAATAGAAATGTGTTGATGCGTGCTAACTGATGTTGATTATGCTCATGATCTTAATTTTTGTACTATATGATAGAGCTGCTGAAGTGCTCAAGATAAAGCCAAACTCGGCGATCCCGTTCATACAACTCAAGCCGGGCTTTTGATCGACTACAACCAGCCAACCGGTTTACTCCATGACGCTAAGCACGGAGATGATGTCATCATCGTGATAGTTGATACAGTATCCGCCGAATCTCGAGCTTCAACGATGACGGCTTCGGACCTGTACCATCCCGGTGGAAAGGAGTTTGCCAAGTAGGCCAAGCATTCGACTCGAACAATTGCAGCCGGAAGATCATCGGAGCTCGATACTATGCAGATCATCTCGACCCGAAGGTCTTTGAAAAAGAGTTCAAATCTGCGAGGGATTTCGAAGGCCATGGAACGCACACGGCATCGACTGCAGCTGGCGTCCTGGTGCCAAACGCGAGCTTTCATGGGCTTGCAAGCGGTTACGCCAGAGGAGGCGCTCCTCGTGCCCGTATCGCTGTCTACAAGGTGTGCTGGAATGGTGCTGAATGCAGTGATGCAGCTATGACAAAGGCGATTGATGATGCCATACATGATGGAGTTGATGTACTCTCATTATCAATTGGTGGCGCAAGCTCTGAATACCCTGAAGCTGTGCACGCTGTGGCAAATGGCATTACTGTCGTCTTCTCAGCAGGAAACGATGGTCCTGCTCCTAGGACAGTTACCAATGGATCCCCATGGGCTATAACAGTTGCATCAGCCACCATAGAAATGTGTTGATGCGTGCTAACTGATGTTGATTATGCTCATGATCTTAATTTTTGTACTATATGATAGAGCTGCCTGAAGTGCTCAGCATAAAGCCAAACTCGGCAGTCCCCGTGCATGCAACTCGGAGCTGGGACTTCCTTGGACTGGACTACAACCAGCCAACTGGTTTACTCCATGAGGCTAAACACGGAGATGATGTCATCATCGGGATAGTTGATTCAGGTATCTGGCCAGAATCTCAGAGCTTCAACGACGATAGCTTCGGACCTGTACCTGTTTGTTTTAAACTGGTTTGAAGATGTCCGGATTGACTGGTTTGAAGAAGTCCGGATTGACCGGCGTTTGTTTTCCGGTCCGACCGGGGAGCAGTTCGTCTCCGTTTAGGTTTCGTTTTTTTGAGTTGTTTTTCCGTTTCTAATTTTGCTTCCGTGTAAGAATAGAAATAGGGCCTTTGTAATTCCTATATATTGGAGTAAACCCCGAAAAGGTGCTGTGTGTTTTGAGCACCACCAAAAATCAATTTGTCTCGTGTGCTTTTCTGTTGAAGCGTTCGACAAATTCAGAGTATTGTTGGCGCTGTTGTTCATCCATTGCCGTGATCCAGAGGAGGCTGTGCTGACATTTGGTATCAGAGCTTGGAGGCGATGGACGGGAAGATTGGAGAGAAGCAAGGCGCGGCAGGAGAAGGCTCCGGCGAAAAGAAACCGCCGGCGCCACCGCGAGCACCGACGAGAGGAGGATTGGTTCCAATCCAATACCCGATGCTGACCGACACGAACTACGGCCTGTGGGCTATGAAGATGAAGATCGTCATGCGCTTTCTCGGAGTATGGGCGGCAATTGAAGGAGATGCCCCGGTCGAAGAGGAGAAAGACCAGGGCGCTCTGGCTGCCATATCTCAGGCTATCCCCGACGAGGTCTTGATGACCATTGCAGAAAAGGAGACTGCAAAGGAGGCGTGGGAAGCAATCAAGGAGATGCGCATTGGCAAGGATCGTGTCAAGAAAGCAAGGGCACAGGTGCTAAAGAGGCAATTTGATCGGATGATGATGGGAGAAACTGAAGGCGTTGGTGAGTTCTCTCAGAAGCTCACAAGCTTGGTTGGCGAGATCCGAGCTTTGGGTGTTGAGTTGCCAGACTCAACGGTCATCGAGATGCTGTTCAGCGCCGTCCCCGACAAGTTTCTCCAAATCATAAGCACGATCGAGCAATTCGGAGACATGACGAACATGACGCTGACTGAGGCAGTTGGCCGTCTACGAGTCTTCGAAGAAAGTCAGAAGGGGCGACGCCAATGCAAGGAAGAAGGGGAGCAACTGCTGCTATCCCAAGCCCAGTGGGAGGCATTGGCGACACAAGGCAAGGAAGAAGAGGAGCAGCTGCTATCCCGAGCCCAGTGGGAGGCCTTAGCGAGAAAAGAAAAGAAGCCATACCAGAAATTCGACAAGACGAAGATCAAATGCTACAATTGCTCGGAATTTGGGCACTTTGCATCCGAGTGCAAAAAGCCCAAGAAGGGAAGAGCAAATGCAAGCGAGGAGAACGATGATTCACCGGTTCTGCTGATGCTTGAAGCTTGCGACCTTGTAGAAGAGAAAGAAGAAGTTTTCACCGAAGAAGTGGCTCCAGTTGAAGACAAGATGCAACTTCTACTCGGAGTGAACGAGGAAGATGTTGTAGATGGTTCAGAAGGCTATCGTATTATTGATCCATTCACGGGGAGAGTACGCATCATAAGAGATGATGTATTCGAAGAAAGTCAAGTCTGGGACTGGGACACTACAGAACAGATGACAAGAGTCACCACCAATGAGGTATTCCACGTCTTGGCTGATCAAGAATTGTCGGCAGCCACCGAAGAACTGGAGGCCGACCCCGCCGATCAGACCGGTGGTGATCCGCCGGTCAGACAGCCCGAAATAGATCAGACTGGCGTTGATCCGCCGGTCAGACCGCCCGCAGCCGGTCAGACCGGTACATCTACACCGGTCAGACCGTTGTCAGAAGTGCAAAGTGGAGAATTTTCAGAAGAAGAAACTTTCAGGTTTTTTCAAGAAGCAGAAACTGAGGAGATTTGGAAGGTGGCCATGCAGGAGGAGATGCAAGACAATAAGTCATGGAGTCTTGTAGATCTTCCGAAAAACCACCAAGAAATTGGCCTCAAGTTGGTCTTCAAAGAAATGAAAGACTCGCAAAACAACGTGGTCAAACAGAAAGCTCGCCTAGCTACAAAAGGTGATGTGCAGCGGTCACAAGGATGGAGACGATGGGGTTATTCATCGCATTGACGGCTCAAGAAGGATGGCGATTTCATCATAGGGATGTGAAATCGGCCTTCCTATATGGAGACTTGGAAGAAGATGCAAGTAAAGGAGTGTGGTTGGGATCACCCCTCAAAGATGTGTTGAGCAAGGATCCATTGAAGGTGGAGCTCAACAGCGACAACAAGTCTACAATTGCATTTAGCGAGAATCTGGTACATCACGATAGAAAGAAGCACATTGATACTCGATTTCATTATTTTCGAGAATGTGTTGATGAAGGGAAGATTGATGTCAAGTTTATCAACACAAGCAATCAGCTCGCAGACCTACTAAGGAGGTTGTTGAGCAGGATCAAACTTCTCAAGATGAGAAAGGAGATTGGAATGCAGGTTGTGAAGAAACAAGACAAACCAGTTTAGGGAGGTGAATGTTTGTTTTAAACTGGTTTGAAGAAGTCCGAATTGACTGGTTTGAAGAAGTCCGGATTGACCGGCGTTTGTTTTCCGGTCCGACCGGGGAGCAGTTCGTCTCCGTTTAGGTTTCATTTTTTTGAGTTGTTTTTCCGTTTCTAATTTTGCTTCCGTGTAAGAATGGAAGTAGGACCTTTGTAATTCCTATATATTAGAGTAAACCCCGAAAAGGTGTTGTGTGTTTTGAGCACCACCAAAAATCAATTTGTCTCGTGTGCTTTTCTGTTGAAGCGTTCGACAAATTTAGAGTTTTGTTGGCGATGTTGTTCATCCATTGCCGTGATCCAGAGGAGGCTGTGCTGACAGTACCATCCCGGTGGAAAGGAGTTTGCCAAGAAGGCCAAGCATTCGATCGGAACAATTGCAGCCGGAAGATCATCGGAGCTCGATACTACGCAGATCGTCTCGACCCGAAGGTCTTTGAGAACGAGTACAAATCTGCCAGGGATTTCAACGGCCATGGAACGCACACGGCATCGACAGCAGCTGGCGTCCGGGTGCCAAACGCGAGCTTTCATGGGCTCCTCGTGCCCGTATCGCTGTCTACAAGGCATGCTGGAATAATGTTGCTCCTGGATGCGATTATGCAGCTATCACAAAGGCGATTGATGATACCATACATGATGGAGTTGATGTACTGTCATTATCGCTTGGTGCCCCAAGCTTTGAGTTCCCTGAAGCTCTGCACGCTGTGGCAAATGGCATAACTGTCGTCTTCTCAGCAGGGAACGATGGTCCTGCTCCTAGGACAGTTTCCAATGCTTCCCCATGGGCTATAACAGTTGCATCAGCGACAATAGATCGTGCTTTCCCGACCGTTCTCACCCTCGGCAACAACGAGAAATTAGTGGTATACTTCATCATCTTCATCTTTTTTCCACACAAGAAACTCGGATTCCATTACCAATATAACGGAATTTACATAGTTCTGTTTTATTATTTTTTAGCTACCGTTATTATGGGTTTACTGTTATTCCCCATCTGTCCACTATCAAACTGTACCAAGCACAGCCACAGCTAGGATCTAAGCGAGAGAACTACAGCCAAGGCAGCTGCAATTCGACAAAAAGCAAAACGAGGAAACTAATAACCAAGTTAGATAAAAAAACTAGTTTTTCTTTTTTTTTATAAAAGTCTGAATCTATTATCTTGCGCTTGAGATTGATCTCTTCCTCTTCTCAAGCATACTCTTCACTTTTCTATGCTGAGGGCTTCACTCTGTAGCATATTAGCACCGGCCACCAAGACTTCTTTCTCCTCTTCCTTGTGAAGTCCTACCCAAAATTTTAGAAATGTGCATATATAACATATGATCTCAGTTGGAGATTTAATCAACTTCTTTGGTGAGGAAATTTGTTCGGTTGCATGTATTTGATGTCTGGTGATCATTTCTTGTCGATCTTTCAGGGTCAATCTTTGTTCTATGAGAGAAAGGAGAAAGACCACTGGATTGAGTTGCATGAAGTTGTGGGAGTCAGGTAAATTCTGCACTCCTTAATTCCCCAACGTGGCTAGCTGGCTTACACATTTCTGGCAAGTTTTGGTTGAATGTTTGATACCATGTGAATGTGGCCATGTAGGTGTGATCAAAGCTCTCTGAATTCCACTGACGTTGCTGGGAGGATTGTGTTCTGCTACCCTCCTAATCTTGTGGACACAAATTTGCCATCCAATGATCTGCCCATCGCTATAACATCAGCAAAGGAAGCATCTGCCAAGGGGCTCACTTTTCCAATGTATACTCTTGATATAATCGATTTTGCTGCAGCTTGTGACACCATGGCATGCATTCTAGTAGACTTCGAGGTGGCTGACAGAATAAAAGCATACATTACGAAAGCCTGGTGAGCTTAAGTTTGTTCCTCCTATTTTAAATGCTTAATTCAATTATAAAAATATATAATGAAAGTACTTTTAATGACAAATCTACTGGTATTATTTTCATGTGACAAATGTAAAGCCTTTTTTTTGTATATTAGTGGTCAAAGTATTAAAAAGTTTGATTGCATGAATTCTACACCGTCACCTATTTGGATGTACTCAGGAGACAATTTCATGCAAAAATATGTCATCCTAAATACATAAATGGTTAACAGCATGATGTGATTTTCAGACATATATCATCTGATTTCTGTTGACCACTTGTTTGTGTCTCAATGTCCTCCTGTGGAAGGATGATGTATTTCATATTGTTAGTGTCCCTTATTTTTAGTCTCACTTTGAACCTTTTACGTTATTCATTTCCTAGATAAAATTTTGTGATCGAATCCAAATTCGATCTCTGACGGCACAACAAACGTCTTGTCCAGAAATGTTCGAGGATAGCCTAAATTTTATTCTTCCGTCTGGTGATGGCGCTAACTCAGGGCTTAATCTTTCGGATGCAAAAAAAATTTGACTGCCAGAGAAAGGAACGAAAGAACGAAATTTCGTTCATTTCGTTCGAATTTCGGACGAAAAAAATGAATTTTTTGATGAAATTTAACCAAAATTTGAGAATTGAGATAAATACCTTCCCATGCCACCCTTCCTCCTCTCCTTCGACGCCGCATCTTCGTGTGCCTCCACTCGCCACCGCTGGCCGTCCATTACTGCTCCGCCTGCTCCAGTAGCACCATCAGCGACACCCTCCTCTCCCTTTGTGCCGCCGCCACAGGCAGAGCGAACGACCGCCGACGCTCTGTTCAATCTACCTCGGGGAAGATTGGGGAAAAGGGGGAGGTCGAGTGCGCCGACGTCGAATCGACCGGGGAGGGAGCTGCGCCGCCGTCGAATCGACCGGGAAGGGAGCTGCGCCGCCGTCGAATCCCCCATGGCCATCGCTCGGTGGAGGATGGGGCCAGGGGTTGGCCGCCCGCTGCTCCGTGGAGATTGGGGATGGGATGGCTGTCGCCCGCCGCTCTTCTTCCCCTCCTTGGCCGCCGCCCGCCGCTCTTCTTCCCCGTGGAGGATGGGGATGGGGATGGCCGCCGCCCGCCGCTCGGTGAGACGACGCTGGGGTTAGGGTTACGAGGGGCTAGGAAGTGCGGCGTGGGAGGAGTGGGCTCGGGTTTTCGGCTGGCTGTGCAATGCGTGCGGTGCGGCTCGCTGCGTCGTCTGCCGAGGGCCGAGTCCGATTGGCCGGTTCAAATACGCGCGAATTTTTTGATCGAGACCGGTTTTTTCAGTCTGCAGCGAAAGGAACGAAATTTCGCTGAAATAGCAAAATTTCGGACGAATTTTTTTCCCCTGTGCTAACTATGTTTTTCATTTGCACAGCCTGATATTGCAGCACCTGGATCTAACATTTTGGCAGCAGTGGGAGATTCATATAAGATCATGTCTGGAACGTCAATGGCGTGTCCCCATGTGTCCGGTGTAGCAGCATTGCTGAAAGCACTCCATCCAGACTGGTCTCCCGCTATTATCAAGTCAGCACTAGTAACTACAGGTACTACGCATTTCCAAACTCCAAACAAGTTCTAATTTCACACTGCACCTTACTGATATTTGAGTCAATTTCAACATGGATCAGCTGCTACTAACAGCTACGGCTTACCGATACTGGCCGACGGGAAGCCTCAGAAGACTGCAGATCCTTATGATGTTGATCGATCCAAACAATTACATGAAATTCTTTAGATGTGGTTTTAACATCTCGGATATTGGTTGCCAAAACCCCCTATAACCTAAACCTTCCATCAATTGCCATTCCAAATCTAAAAACGTCAATAAGTGTGTGGGGGACAGTGACAAATGTAGCGCAAGCAGATGCAGTTTACAAAGCTTTCTTTCAGTCACCTCCTGGAGTGGAGATGTCAGTGGAGCCGTCACTTCTGTTCTTCAACAAAGAGAACAAGACACGAAGTTTTAAGGTTACTTTCAAGGCCACCCGCAAGCTGCAAGGGAGCTACATGATGGCGGCTCTCACTGGGTGAGGATCCCGATCGCGGTTCGAACGATAATAGATGATTTCTATTCAGAGATCTCATAAGTAGAAGTAATAAAAATCAGACACTTGTGTTTGATGGATTAGACATGATTGTACTCTGTATTGTTGGGTGTACGGTGGCTTCTTTAGTTTTCCCTGAATGGTTTCTAGTTACTTTACAGTTATATGTTTTAGTGTCGATTAATGAATAAGATGAAATGAAGTGGATAATTTGATGAAATATACGTTATATGTTAATGACTAGGAAGGAAGAGTTGTCCAATCACACACACGCACGTCGACAAATTCTCCAAACTGACAAAGGTGATCTTTTGTTGTGGCAAGTTTCAGTGCGCTTCACCGGGTTAATTTCCAGCAGAACAAACAGGACTCAAGCGATGCTTTCTTCTGAAAGAAAGACGTGCAAATCTCAAAAAAAAAGAGAGAGGACAGACTTGCATCACGCATACACACACACATTAACATATCATTACTATTATAAAAAAACGAGTTGGTGGTCATACGTCCCTTCTCCTCCAACCGTCTCATTCTAAACTTTTCATCACTCTCGACTTTTCAACTGCTCAAAGTAACTCTCTTCCATAGCATGATTCTCTATATATCCAATAAATCCTCTAGCTGAGAAAATACAAAGAAGTTGAGACTCTTCTGCTGAGAACAAAACAAAAGTAATGGTTGAACTCAGAACAGAGGAGGTCAGAGGAGCACGACTGCTTGCCAAAGAAACCGATCGAAATCTTTGCTCTCGGGAAGGAACTAGCCAAGATAGCCTTGAGGATGATTCCCAGTTCAGAGCAAAAGGAGATCAAGGCTACTCGAGCCAAGAACATAACTCAAATCGAGATAAGCCAGAGCCGACCAGAGAACCAGAAGAGAAAAGATATAATAGAGAAAATGCAATCAAAACATCACAGATAAAACAACTCAAAGATAGAGGAACAGAGATGAATGATTGCATTAACGGAGGTTTCTACAGCCACTCCATAGCAGCTCTCAATCCTAGAGCAACGCACACAAAAATAGAGAGAAAAACCCGAGCGCTTGCCAGAAAACCTCAACTCCGCCTCGAGCTCTACCTCCTCTATTTATAGTCTTTAGATACTGGGGGGAACCCGTTAACCCCAACTAACACCGGATTTTACCACACGACAACCCACTAACACAACCTGTTACACAGAGCTTTTCCAGCGACTTTAACAGAGACCAGTTTCCTTTGCAGCTTTCCACATTTCTCCAAAATGCCACGCTGCCGCCTTCCTGGAAACTTCCTCCTCTCTTGCTGTCCAAGTCTTGCAACCACCTCGCAAGCCTCATCGTCTTCGGCATCTCCTGACCGCTCTCGGCGTCAGCACCGCCTGTGCCTAGTCCCGGCCATCCCATGCCTCACCATGACTTAGCCTCAAAGTCCTGCAACCATCATAGACAAGCAAACATCACATAGCACCGCTCGAAACACAGATAACATCAATTTGCACTAAAGAAAAGTACTCAAAGCATACTCCTACAAAGTCGTATACACCCTACGACCGGTCAAAATAGTAGAACAAGACATGCACAAGACCTACGACCGTTACACGAGTCGATACGACCACCCCATAGGTCCATACGACCGATTTCCAGATGTTACGACTGCTTCAGGAGCCCATACGACCGGTTAGACGGAAGCTACGACCACGGCCAAGGGTTTCAACATGGTCGAAGGGACTTCCGACCACTTCTGTCCACGTTACGACCGCGTCCCGAGCACGTCCGATGGCATTCGATCGCACTCCGACTACGTCCGACCGCGCCAGACTACACTACGATCGCGTCCCGAGCACGTCCGACTGCATTCGACCACGTTCAACCGCACTTTGACTACATCCGACCGCGCCAGACTGCACTATGAACGCGTCCGACCACGTCCCGAGCATGTCCGACTGCATTCTACCGCATTTGACCGCACTCCGACTACTCCCGACCGCGCCAGACTGCTCTACGGCAATGTCCGACCGCGCCAAACTGCGCTACGACCACGTTCGACCATGTCACAACATGGTTGAAGTCCACCGACTTTCCAACGTGCTCATCAATCCGACCGCCATCTATCGACCGCAGCGGTCAAAACTTCGACTTCCGATCGCTCCTCGCAATAACATGGTCGTAAACGCCGCAACGTGGTGGTAGACAATGAACCGGGCTTCCGACCATGGCCAACGTGGTCGTAAAGCCTTCTGCCTGCTTACAACCACGACCAACGTGGTCGTAAACCCTTCGACTGGTTTTCGACCATGGCCAAAGTGGTCGCAGACCCTTCAGCTGGCTTCCGACTTCCGACTGAGAGGTCGTAAACTCTCCTGCTACCATCCGACCACAGCCAACATGGTCGTAAACACTGCTGCTGCTTTTCGACCATGGCTAGTGTGTTTGTAAACACTGCTACTAATTTTTGACCACGGCTAGTGTGGTCGTAAATACGTCTAGGGGCTTCCGACCACGGCCAACGTGGTCGAAACGACTTTCGACCACGGCAGGGAGCTACGACATGGCAGAAAACACACAAATCAAACTCAATGTTTCTAAAACAAGTGTCAATTACTTATCACAAACATGGGGTCACCTCCACATGGTCCCTCAATCTCCCCCTTGATGAGTATATTGACAAACACAGAAAAAGCATAAAGTTGAGTTTGTTTTTTGTTTTAACAGAGAAAGCCGGGCATGGTCTAAAAGAAAGTCAAGGATGCTCAAGACGAAGTCGACAGGAGCAAAAACAGAAAGAGCAATTTTTCCTCAAAAGCTCCAGAAAATCCCCTTTTATGCCTTTTTCTCCACTATTCTCCCCCTTTTGGCAATAAAATCATCAAGATGCAAGGAAGAAAATGGAGCAAAACTTGAATGAAATGACTGTATGTTAATTTTAGCCTTAGAGCCATGAAGATTATCTAGAATGACCTTTTGAGTATTACACCAAGCTATAACACAAGAGAATGCTATCAAGATCATGACAATTCATGTATAGACAAGCTAAACAAACTAAGTCATAATCTGAAAATGAGATGAATTGCTTAGCATGTCAAGGCATTCAAGATTATGGTCTAGCTAGAGGTATCTAAGGATGAGTCAAGCCATGTCAATATGCTAAGTGGAACCAAGAAGCTAACATTGAGTGTTTAGAGTGCTATAGGTTCAAGAAGAAGATAATTGTTCAAGTATTCGACATTTTTTGTAATTGAGCAAATTTAGTACATTTGACATGATTTTCTTTTTTGAAATGTATGGTTGTTTCCAACCAATTTTTTGTTTAGTCATGTGCTAGATCTCAAGCCTTATGCAACAATTTCAAGCAATAAGCTTAAGAAATGATCTTGGTCATCCAAAACCCCCCCTGAGTTCATGCCTAATGTGATGGCAAGTAGTCTCATGAGAAAGAATTAGTGAGATCAGTTTTTTTACACAAAAGAGATCTTTATGCATTTTCTGAATTTAGTTCAAGAACAGAGAGTTAACTCATGCTTCACCATGAACTAGCATAGCTCAATCTAAAGTTCAACAAAGATTCAAGTCTCAACTTAACCTATGTGACATGGCGTGAATCATAATAGGATAACTAAAGACAGACTAATCACAAGATCTAACATGACATGATTTAATTCAAGTTGTGCATATTTAATAAAACTATCATGGCAAAGGCTAGACTATACATAAAAAGTCATGATAAATCTAGCAATTTAGCACAAAGCATATGGCAAGATGTAAAATAGTTTTATCATGTCATAAAAGGATAATAATCAAGGCTCCATGTAATTATACTACAATGCACAATGCTGAAAGTAAATGACATAGAATGCAAGAAAATCTAGCTCCCCCTTAGTATGTGAAGCACTTTTAGTGCAAGTTGAATTAGGTCAACATTAAGTTCTAGAAAATCCCAAATGAACTCTCCCTGAACCAAAGCAATAAAAATGAGAAGCTGGCAAAGAAGTCAGAAAAGGCAGTCCTTAAAGCATAGATAAGATATAGAGAAGACTATGGCTCAGACTGACTCTCATCTACCCCATATGACTCTAGGACTATCAGCTAGTCTACTAACAAACTAGGGAGTAAATATGTTCCCTGTCTACCCAACGGTGACCAAACCCCTGCTAGACCTATAAGAAGTGAGTGAACTCAACCTAGTGAGAAGAGAAACAGCTAATAAGCAGCATTCTAGAATCACAAGATGAGAGAAAAAGGTCTAAGCAGCTAAGCGAGAGAACCACTATCACCTATGCTAGAAGGACTAACCCGAATGCACCCTCATGATAGCCGGTGGGGAGGGCTGGCATCATGTGGGCAGTTGGCGGTAGGGCGTGGGCGATGGGACCGGTCGGAGTGAGCGCGGATGTGTGCTAACGCTGGAATAGGGGAGCAGTCGAAAGTGTGTGAGCCGAGGCAGGAGAAAGAAGTGACGGGAGCAGGTGGGCACTGTGGCTAACGGAGGCGATGCTCACGGAGAGGGTGGCGACCCGACGGGTCGGCCGGTCAAGCGGTGAACAGGGCGACACCTGGGTGATGCCAGCTTCTGAGCGCACGATCAACGTGATGTGATGGGGCAGAAAGCTGTGGGCGACAGTGGCTTAACCGAGGTGCTGAGCAGGGCGACACGATGGTGACATGGGCGCGAGGCGACGGGCAACATGCGGGCGTGTAGTGGCACGATAGGGCATAGGGGGAGAGGACATGATGTCGATGGGAGCAGGCGTGTGGTGACGTGGGAATAGTGGCAAAGAGAACGGTGGAAGGAGGCGACGCAGGCGCATGGCTGCCACGAAGGAGCGAGAAAGAAGAAATAATGGGGAGAGGAGGAGAAGAAGGGAAAGGCAGAGGGAACCGGGCCCGTGCTCAGAGAGGGAAGAAAGGAGGGAGGGAGAGAAGAGAGGAAGGGGCCCACGGTCAGTGAAGGAAGAAAAGAGAGAAAGAGAGAGGAAGGAAGAGAGAGAGAGAAAGGGGATGTGCCCACATGTAAGGGAGAGAAGAAAGAAAATAAGGAGAAGAAAGAGAGGAAAAAGAGAAAGGCTTAGGCATTATTTTAAAATTTGGATTTTTAATTTAAATTTTAATTTGCATTAGAATTTACTAATTTTTGGAGTTGTGCATGACATTCGAAGTTTGAATTTTCATTTAAGTTTTGTATTCAATCTTTGGATTTCAATTCAAGTCTTAGTTCAAATATCTAGATACAAAAGCTAACATTCTTCTATTTTTTATTTTTACTTTGTTCCAAATTGTATATAAAATTTGAATATTTGACCTTGGGTTTTGTTTGCTAGTTGAATTTAACAGATGGAATTTTTGGTTTAATCATTTAGAGATAGAGTCTAATATTCTTTTGTTTTTATTTTATTGACTTGAATTTGAATTCAAGATTTTTGGTATTTTGATCTATAATGTCATTTTCCATTTTTATTATTTACATGATCATTATTTGCACTTGGGATTATTCTTGATTATTAATTTGATGCCACAAAACTCAAAAAGATTTCAAATAATTATTTAGAAGAAATTTGAATGCCAGCGAAATGCAAGAAAAGTTTTAAAATTTCATATTTGTGAACATCCAAAATTTTGGGATGTTACAATAGTACTCGAAGGTGAAAAGTGATTCGGCTGGTACTCGGAAGAGTACTGTATTGGTGGTCTGCACTCAGAAGAGTACTGTAGTAGAGCATGGCTTTACGACCATGTCCAACTTCAGCCACGACGGACTTCGACCATGATTGATTTTGACCACGTCCGAGTTCAACATGACATTTCAACCATGCTAGACTTCGACTATGTCTGGCTTTGACCACGGTAACTTGACTACAAAATTCTGACAATGATAGACTTCGACCACATCCTACTGCGACCACGACAGAACGACCACTGAAGGTAATTGCAGCTATAGTACTTTCCATGGTTGTAGCAACAGTAACTGGTTGGTACTCGATAGTTATTGATTTTACTGGTCGATGGTCGTAGACTTTGCAATCGATGGTCTAGACTTTGTGATCGATAGTTGTAGATTTTACGATTTATAGTCATAGATTTCGCGGACAATTGTCATAGTCGTAGGCTTCATGGTATGCTGTCGTTGTCTTTAGTTTTCCAGTCGGTTATCATAGATCTCGCGTTCGGTAGTCGAAGGCTTTGCGATCGGTTGCCGTTGGCTTCATAGTTGATACTCGTAGACTTCATTGTCAATGCAAGTGCTTTAACTCTTGTGATCTTTGAGTACTTTGAGTACTCCTGTTAGGCTAGTGGGATAACTGGTTGGTGCATGGTGGTCAGGTGGTCGTGGTACTCGGTTGTCGAAAGGACTCGGTACTCGGTAGTCAGAAGGGCTTAGTGCTCGATGGTCGGTGACTAGTAGTCATAGGTGTTGCGATCGGTTGTTGGAGAGTTGTGGTATATGATTGGTTCTTAGTAGTTGGTACTTGATGGGTCTGCAGTCAGTAGCGATGGTATTCTTGAGTGTTTTGAGCGCAGGGATGGTAATCCCTGAGTACTTATGTTCGAGTGCTCAATGAGCTAGCTGTTGTTATGAGTAGTCTGAGAGTGATTTCTGGAGAGCGATGCAATTGGTGGTCATGGATGACCAGGTTGGTGTCTATGATGGTTTGGTTCTTATCTATGGATAGACAAAGGTGTGTGTTACGTGTGTGTGCTAATGTCGGTCAAGTTGTGGAGAACTTATGCCAGTGGAAAACTTCTTTGGTCTCTGATGTGCAGGGAGAGTGGAGACATCATGGTCAGTGACGAGGAGGATTGGGACTAGGATGAGGAGGTCTGACGTCCAGGCACCGAGGATGTCATATGAGGTGGTCGGGCTCACGCTGGAGCACATAGAGATCAAAGGTAGTGATTCGTAGAGAAGCTATGGTCGGTGCGGTCCAGGAGGCTTCAACACAAAGGTTGATGGTGCATGATGAAGATACAGGAGGTGCTGTCCTAGAGGCTTCATCACGTGGTAAGATTGGAAACATTACGTATAGAGTCCATAGGTTGGAAGAGGAAGAGTTTGAAGGAAACCCATGTTCGGAATGGTTTCAGGTCCCTTGGCTTTGGTAGAGATAAGGTTTTGAGTTTGTGTTTGAGGTGAACACGGTTTGGACATTAGCCTATAAAAACAGGGAGATGCTAAGAGCTAAAGGTGTGGTTTTGAGAAGTTTTTGAGAGGGCTTTCAAGGAGAAAGCTTGTGTCGATTTGTGAGAGCTTTCGTCAAGAGGGTTTTTAGGGGTGCTTGTGAGAACACTTTGTAAATCTATAAAAATCCAGCAATAAAAATCATCTTGAGTCAATCTAGTTTGTGATTCGTTGAAGATTGTTGGTGATTGCAACTGGGCTGAAGCGTATGACCACGTGCAAGGGTGATCGATGCAGTCGAACGGTGTAGTTATTTGAGTGATTCGAAAATTGTCATCGACTGTTAAGAGACTCCAAACAACGGTGAAAATCATTCACCCCTGATTTTGACATATGATCCTATAGAGTGCTTGGCTCCTCTCTGTTGGTTTGTTAAGAAGTTGAGGGAGTGTTGGCAGTCTCTTGGTGGTTTCACTTCTTGCTCCTGGGTGTGCCCTGGCACTGACCCATCTTTGCATGTGTGAATGCATGTTGACTCCTGTGGCCATGTCTCTATGCGTGTGTGGCTCTTGGTTGGGAACAGAAATGGGGTTGAGGTGAGTTTTGCCTGTACTGTGCTAGCATATAATGGTATGGTTGGACAGCACCTGGCTTTGTGCATTACTAAAACTGCCTTTTCCCTTTTCTCTATATGACTCTCAAGTCACCATGGGCTTTTAGGAATTTTTTGTCCAACGGGTGGGCTTGCACTGCTTAATGGCCCCTCTACTGCGGCAAGTAAGGTGAAATGGTAGAAAGGTAAGGATGGAACCTCTCGTCGAATGAAGAAAACCCAAAACGAAAGATGATGCCAACCAGCTCTGGACAATCTAGGAACCTCGATGAGTGCTAATTTGCTCGGTATTTCTAAAGTCGATGGGTCTAACGGCAAAACCCTTCTTTATTTCTTTTATTCTCAATTGGATTATTTCATTTCTCGCTTTTCTTTACTACTGGTATTACAGCTACCATCTAATGTGGTGTTTGACGTGTCAAACAAGCCATTCCCATAGGAAGATGATGGATCCTACCTAGGATAATTCAGCCCATAAAGTTATTTGGATAGGGAGGAACCGAAACAACATTCAGCCTAAGCCCTAAGTAGCATGTTTTGTGCTCTACTCTGTTCAGTAGGAAACAGAATCTGTGGCATGGCGTTAAACTAAAAAAAGAATATGTGGCATCTAAAGGAACAAGTATTATATGAAGTAAAGCTTACGTTGATGTAAAATTAGAACTATGAAGATAGGGTGAAAAATAAGATGGGTTGTTGGAATGGCAAACATTTGGCGGTAGGTGGCAGGACCATTTTCATCAATGCCCAGCCTAAGCAATATGACTCTCGTTATGTTTTCTTTTTTCGCTGCCCATAAGGGAGTGGTCAAGAAGCTTGACTTCTTTAGAACAAGATTTCTTTGGCAAGAAGACAAGTGGTATGTATGCCCAAGGATCAAGGTGGCCTGGGCATCCCTGATCTTGAGAATATGAACAAAAGTCTCTTTATGCAATTGGTTATTCAGGCAGAATAATGGAAATGGTCTGTGGCCTGCTCTGTGAGCGCAGCGTAGGCATCCGCGGCACAGCTAAATGCTTCTTGGGCCGTGGCGGAGGCGGCAGGTAAAGAGGAGGCGGGGTTGGGGCGGAACCAGGTTAGAGCAACACCCTGTGCTGGATAGTACATCATGGGTGATATTCACTATATATGAGGTATCTTTTTAAATTTTACAATAGGCTTTTGATCTTAGGCCCAGGGCTGAAGCTTGGGCAGACTTGGGACTGGATCCGCCACTGGGCGGAGGGATTTGGAGCTTTTTATAAGGTGTGGTGTCAGATCGTTGCATTTGTACTGCTTGTCTGATGATGTGCATCAGTCTTGTTGGTTAACAATATTTGAGGTACATAACATTTCCCTCAATTTCCCAGTGCAACTAACGTTTTTGTCGCAAGAAATGTCACAAAAATAAAATGACTTGGCTTCATTCATAGATAGTCAATAAGACATGCATATGCATCCAATGTGTGAGTTCTGAAAGTATGCATGGATTCATTGTTGTGTGAGGAGTTGCTTAGTTAGACGTTGATGGGCAGCATATCTAGTGCAAATAGGTATTTCAGTGCTAAACAAAAGTCAATCCTCGTGATGCCCTCGGAACACTACGAGATAGCACGTTTTGGAGAGGGGACTAAGAAAGAGTCTTCGACTTCCGACCGCTTCTCGTGATAACGTGGTCGTGGCCTGTCTGCCAACTATTGACTAGAGATAACATGGTCGTAAACCCTTCCGACCACGTTCAAATTGCTCTACCGTAGTCGTAACTCCTTCGGTAGATTTCCGACTTTCGATATTGTGGTCGTAAACAGTGTTCTGTCTTCCGACCACGGCCAACGTGGTCGTAAGAGCTTCCGACCACAGCCAACGTGGTTGTAACAGCTTTCGACCACGGCCAATGTGGTCGTAAGATAATGTAGTCGAAATCTGCAGACTTCGTAGTGTGATCGAAGCCAACCACTGCCGACTTCGCTGTGTGATTTCAGTCGAAGACTGCCGACTTCGCAGTGTGATTGAAGTCAGTGTGATTGCAGTCGAAGACTACCGACTTCGCAGTGAGATTGTAGTCGAAGACTGCCGACTTCGCAGTGTGATCGAAGTCGAAGACTGCCAACTTCGCAGAGTTCGAAGCCGAAGTCTGCTGACTTCGCAGTGTGATTGCAATCGAAGACTGCGACTTCGCAATGTGATCGAAGTCGAAGACTGCCGACTTCGCAGAGTTCGAAGCCGAAGTCTGCTGACTTCGCAACATGGTCATATAAGGTCCAGTGGGTATCCGACCAGGCCAGCGAGCTACGACATGGTCACCTCCACATGGTCTCGCAGTTTCGGTTTGGAAAATTTTTCATTGGGTGGCCGAAGGACTAGAATCAACGAAATATCAATAATTTTGGTTCAAGTTGAATGTGAATTTTTGCTAAAAGTTTAGAATTTTAAGAAAAAAATTTATCAGAAATGGTAGAGATGAATTAGATATTGAATATAGATGAAACTAATTGGGATCCGTCCAATCAATCGACCCCCTCAATTACTAAGACTTACAGAATCAGACCATTCAAATTAATGGATCAGCAATGTCAGCCGTGAGCTTTAGCTTGAGTGAATTAATGAGAATTTACACAAATCGGACAAGATCTGTTATCTACACTTTTTCCAAACGCGTGCTGATCTGGAGAAAATATCCCACCACATCAAGCTTGTGAAATTTCATTGAAGAGATCTAACAATATCCCACCATATCTGTTATATATCTAGACTTTTCCAAACGTACGTGTTAGTTTTGTGGAAATATATGCAAGGAAATATATGTATTTTATTCAAAATAAAATTTCGTTTCGTCGAATTATCTTCTCTCCCGTTGCTCCACCTGTCTTGTTATCTCCCATGCCAAATGAAGAATTTTCAGCGCAGGAACGCATTCAGACAAGCGACAGTCCAATCTCTAGATAGCTGTATATACCAACATGTCAAATTAAATGACATATATCTACATACTTCAGCTAATTTATAATTTCGCAGATGCCTAGTAGATTAGCTAATTACCTTTAAGTCATATTTAGTATTGCATGCAATGCTCTAATATTTTTTAGATATACTTATTAATTTATATATACTTTGCATGTAGTTGTCATTACATTTTTGGTGAACATCTTATATATATTTAGTGCCTAGCATTCACTCGCTACTCTTAAGTTTTATCTTGGAGACCATACGGTGACGTTCAAAAATACATAGTTGGGTTAGCTAAATTTGTCGATGCACCGTTTCTTCATGGAAATTAGGATTAATTGTTCATAGTGCACGTACGCCTCTTATCATTCCTTTTTGAATTCTTCTTACAAAATCAAGAACAACCGAGTTCTGGAGAATCAATTTTTTTTTATTTGGCCCAATTATACTATCTTAATTTCAAAATTAATCCTGTATGATATAAAATTACAAATATAACCTTACCGAACACGGAAGAACCCACATGCCTCCGTGGGAGCACTAGTCACCATGCATGCAATGCTTGACTAGCCAAGTCTCGCATGCATGCACGTCCATGCATTCCCTTGACTAGATAAGTCGCTAAGTCATGCATATGCATACTCGTCCATGCATTCCCTTGACTAGATAAGTCGCTAAGTCATGCATGCATACTCGTCCATGCATTGCCTTGACTAGATAATTTCCTTGGCTAGAAGCGGCTCCATGGAGTGTGCACAAATTTTGCATTTGTAACAGTGCTCTCTCGTGCCTAGATAATTCCATTGACAAAAAGTGGCTTAGATTGTGCAGGAATTCGATGTTTGGAATAGTGTCTTCTCTTGAAACAAAACTGAATTTCAAAAATTTGATTTTGAGTTGAATTTCCGTTTCGGATTTGCTCTCTTGCTTCCTAGCCCTAATCCGCACTGATCTTGAAGCAAAACCATCCCTTAATCCTGGTCCTTGCCGCTTGAACAGAGGAGATGGCGCAGCACTGTTGCTGTCCGAAAATATTGCCGCTGCCTGCTCCCGTTTCTTCGCCGCCAAGCCGACCACCCCTCTCGCGCCTTCCCGCGCCCGCATGCCCCTGCCGGCCCCTCCCCACTGTCAGCGCTTCGTACTCTCGCCTGCCCCGCCCTGACATGCTTCTGACCCGGCCCGAGTGTGTGGTGACGCTGCTGGCCGCTTGCCGCCACCGCCTCTGCCCCTCTCCCGCACCTTCTTCTCTCAGCCGACAGCAGCTCCCCCTAACACCTTTGACCGCCGCACTGCACCACCCTCGACAGCTGCGTTCACACGGGAAACCTCGAGCTATCCCGGCCTTCCCGAAACCGCCGCTGCCGTGGTATTCCCCTCCCCGGTGCAAACCGCCTCTCCCCGCCTATTTAAGTGAGCCAAGCTCTCCATGGTGAACCCCACACCTCCCCGAAGCCGACTAACGCCCCCAAAGCTGCCACCGTCTTCCTCACTCCCGGCAATTGCCAATTTCCCGAAAGGTGAACCCTAGCCCAATGTCGACCGTCCGCTCAATAGCTTTCCAATTCCCTTCGCCTATAGCTTCTCCATAACCCTAAAAGCAACCCCAACCGCCACCCTAGCTTCCCGACCATCCCTCCTCCCCGGCGCTGTGAGCCGCCCCTCCGCCGCAAAACCCCACCGTAGCCAGCCCAACCCGAGCCTCCCTAGCTGAAGCCAATGCTTACCCGAGCCTACCCGAACCCTAGTGATTCTCAAAAGATAGCTCAATTGCCCCGGGAAGCCCTCTGTCAACCGCAATTTCCAAAACGGCCGTGGAAGAGATGAGCTCGCCGCCGGCGAACGCCGCCTCCGCTGGGCCTCCCACCACCAAAAATGGAACCCCTACAGTGCCCCGAACCCGTTCATGCCCTCCACGCCCGTCGCCGTTCACCCTAGCCCCGCCGATAGCAACCGCCTCCCCGCTCTGTTACTCTGCGCGCGCGAGCCAAACGAAGAAGATGAACAGTGCTTGGCACTGTTCATCCGACCGAGCCAATCGGTTTCGGCTGAACCGGACCAGTTCGCCCGCACCCGATCCGTCCGACCGGACCCGACCTAAGCGGCTGAGCCGAACCTACTCACCCGAGCCCGAGGAACAGTACCGAGCCCGATGAACAGTAACCAACCTGAACCCAAAAATGCATGTTTATACTCCCTAGAACCGTTTCGAGCCCGCCAACCCAAATCTCAGGCCCATTTCCCCATATAGCCCCCTATAAGCCCAAAATCCCAATTTACTTGAGTTTTTCATATGTTCTTTCTTCTTTTATTTTCTTTATTCCTAGCCTAATCTTTCAGGCATGGAATTAATTTATTTTGTCAACTAACAGCTACGGCTTACCGATACTGGCCGACGGGAAGCCTTAGAAGACTGCAGATCCTTTCGATTACGGTGGTGGCTTCGTTGATCCTAGTAAAGCGGTGATCCGGGTCTAGCATATGATGTCGATCCAAAAGATTACATGAAATTCTTTAGCTGTGGTTTCAACATTTCGGATATTGGTTGTGAAACCCCGTATAACCTGAACCTTCCATCAATTGCCATTCCAAATCTGAAAACGTCAGTAAGTGTGTGGAGGACAGTGACAAATGTAGGGCAAGCAGATGCAGTTTACAAAGCTTTCTTTCAGTCACCTCCTGGAGTGGAGATGTCAGTGGAGCCATCACTTCTGTTCTTCAACAAAGAGAACAAGACGTGAAGTTTTAAGGTTACATTCAAGTCCACCTGCAAGCTGCAAGGGAGCTACATGTTTGGGAGCTTAGCATGGCATGATGGCGGCTCTCACTGGGTGAGGATCCCGATCGCGGTTCGAACGATAATAGATGATTTCTATTCAGAGATATCATAAGCAGAATAAAAAAAAGATGCATGTCTTTGATGGATTAGACATGTTTGTCCTCTGTATTATTGGATGTATGGTGGCTTCTTTAATTTTTCCTGAATGGTTTGTAGTTACTTTACAGTTATATGTTCTAGTGTCGATCTGTTAATGAATAAGACGAAATAAAGTGGATAATTTGATGAAATATACGTGCAAATTGGAAAGGAAAGTTGTATCTCCTTGCCTTATGTTTTGTGTCACGTGTGGGTATTTGTTTTGTTCATTATTCTTTTGAAGGAAATTTTCAAAACTGGACCCAGGTCCATCACCAGCAAGCATGGCATTACATTTCTACCTTGTAACGGCATAACAAGTGGAGTTATACTAAAAAAAATTGTCCACCTAGGCAGCTACCATCTAATGTGCTGTTTCACGTGTCAAACAGGACATTCCCACAGGAACAACATTATTTGGATCCAAAATAAAATTCAAAATAATTTTAATTGGATAGGGAGAATCCAAAATAAAATTCATCCTAAGCCCTAAGTAGCATGTTTTGTGCTCTACTCTGTTCTTCTAAAAATTGCTCTGTTGCTGAAGTGCTTGGTTCTGATTATCAGAACATCACGTTCAAAAGAACCTTGCATGTGGAGGTTTTGATGAAATGGAACAATATTATGGCAATGTGCCATGATATTCAATTAACAAATAAGGATGATATGGTTAAATGGAAATTACACAAAAAAAATGATCAGTTCTCGGTTCACTCGATGTATCTTGCTTTGGTTAACTCTAGTTTTGTTTTTTCCTCCTAAGTACATTTGGAAAGTGAGGATACCCTTGAAAATCAAGGTATTCCTTTGGTACCTGGGCAAGGGTATTATATTGACTAAAGATAACCTTGCAAGAGAAATTGGAAAAAAGAAAGATAAGTGGTGTTGCTTTTGCTCATCTGGTGAAACCATTGGTCACTTATTTTTTAAGTGTCCATTAGCAAGATATGTATGGCAGGGTGATAGCTGCCGCTTTTGGCTTCATTCCACCTGATAACATACAACATATGTTTGGAAGTTGGCTCATGGGCTGCAGTAGAAAGAACCAGCACAGTATTTGTGTGGGGATGGATTTCCCTCTCTCCTTCCCTCTCTGCCTCCTAGCTGCACTAAGTCGCCCCGTAGCTGCGCCGCCCTTGTTCATCCATAGTGCCACCATTACCGCCGCTCATTTGAATTCGCACACAATGCTCCCCACTCCCTTCTTTCCACTATAAAAAAGGGCCCAAGTCAACCCCCTCTCGGTATTCCTCTACGTCTCCTCAATTCCCCCTACTTCCCAAGCTGAACACCACTGCCGCCGAGACCTCCTTCGGCCACCGCCAATGCTAGCTCTCCTCAATGGACTTCGAGCCATGCCAAGCCCTCTCTTGTGCTCATTTGAAATCTCCGGTCCTCATGCTTAGCCCAATTGGAGTCTCCTCCTTTGTAGCTCGCCGGAAGCCGTGTCTTCCTCGACTCCGGTTGCCCTTCCTCGCCGATGTTTCCAACCACTGTCGTCCGATTCCTCTCGTCCAGAGCACCATCATCACCCTGTGAAGCTAACCCTAATCGCGGTTCGAATGATAATAGATTATTTTTATTCAGAGATCTCATAAGCAGAATAAAAAAAACAGATACTTGTATTTGATGGATTAGACATGTTTGTACTCTGTATTGTTAGATGCATGGTGGTTTCTTTAGTTTTCCCTGAATGGTTTCTAGTTACTTTACAGTCATGTGTTTTAGTGTCGATTAACAAATAAGATGAAATGAAGTGGATAATTTGATGAAATATAGGTGGAAATTGGAGAGGAAAGTTGTATCTCCTTGCCTTATGTTTTGTGTCACATGTGCGTGTGTAAGATCGTTAATAGCAATCAGAGGAGGGTGGATGATTGCAATGCACAGTGGAAACTTTTTCACAGATTTTCTATCTTCTAAACGTTCAATCTGAAAAATAAAAATAAAAAAGTAGAAATAAAACAGGGCATTTTTTGTTACTGTAGCAATACTGTAGGCAGCAGGTACTGTAGCGATTACTGTAGCAAGTACTGTAGCGAATATTGTAGCACCAAAAAAATCCGATCAGAACTGATCAATCAGCAGAAACAATGTTTTTTCCCTCAATCTAGCAATCGATTTTTAATTCAATCTAATTCATGAATGTAAGCACAAAAAATATGTAGATAGAGATCAATGCATGCAGAATCCCTAAGAATCGAAAAAACCAGAAGAAGGATAATATATATGAATCAAAAACTTACAACTTTTATTAGAAAATACAAACATTGTTCATCTTCCATCTATCCACCAGCCCATTATCTTTTTTTCGTTTTCTCATGCTCGTGCAACAAAAGAAAAAAACCGTCGACGTCCGTGCATCTATATATGCATGTATATATATGTGAACCTCCTAAAACACCTATTCAATCTCTTCTCAAAACCCTAATACAACTCGTCCAACTGCGCCTAGGCCTTTTTTACCTCAACTAGTCTTTTGGCCCACTAATTTTCAAAGGACCCGAAACTCTTCCTCACATGAGTTTTTACACTTCCGACTTTTCAACTCATCACGTGTCGAAGCCTCCAAGACCACACCTCCCGTAGCTTCTTCACGCACCATCCACCTTTGATCTCCATGCGCCCCAAGCATAAGCACGACCATCTCGTGACATTCTTCACCATCCGAACCTCAGATCTCCCCATCTTAGTCCCGGTCCACCTCGTCACCGCATGCTCACCCTGCACATGCAAAGACCAAAGAACATCTTTCCGGCACTAGTTCATCCCAATTTCACCAACATCAGTCCACACACGCCACATGTCTCACATAATATCGATAAACAATATCATCAAATATTCATTATCATAAATTAACCATTGTCAATTATTCATCATCAAAAAATCCTAAACCTAGCCATATGATCTAACAATCTCCCCCTTGATGAATACATTGACAACACCACAAAATTGCATTATGAATTAGCTTCAAATAGATATAAGTGAAAAACTGAAGCTTGAACATTTTAAGCCACATGTTCAAATCTCTTCAAATACTCTCCCCCTCAACACAAGAGAGGTAAAGTTAGCAAATTTCTCCAATAAGTCTCCATTCTCTTTAATTTGTCACGAAGCACACCAAATCTCTCCCCCTTTGGCAATGTAATCATCAAGAAAATTCAAAAAATGAATAATTCTAAGAAGGAACAATGAGAATAAAAATCAAGAAGATTTGTAGATTATACAAGTCATTTTGCATTGATTAAATAAAGGAACCAAGCCATATTATTTTTTTTTTGCAGAGCTATCTAGATCATATAAAATCATATATCATATAGCAATGTCAAAACCAGTCTTAAGCATGATTAAACAATTTATATTAAGAACAAGCAGATAGCACAATAAGATATCACAACAAAAAGTCAAAGTCTAAAAGTGAAGCAAATTGTAAATCCAGATGAGCTAGCAGTCTCATATAACAACCTATTGCTCCACACTCAATTCATAGGTATGTGGCATGCTTGTAGCATACTTCTTTCATAATGAAATGCTTGTACTATACTTGTTTTAGATGGTGTCATGCTTGAAGCATACTTGTTTTTATTTGTGCCTTTATCGTTTTGTGTACCATGGTATGCTTGAAGCATACATCTTTTCAATTGACCCTCTTTTTTATATAACATCCCAAATTGAGTGATCATAAAAAGATCGCAACATGAAACATGCGAGCCTCATAGCCAAGTTTTAAAATAAGACTCACAATAAAACTAATCATTTTCGATGAACATCGTAAAGTACTATTTATAATTAATCTAGTCAAAGTATTTCACCATGTCATATTTTAGTTCAAATATAGCAAATTAATTATAACTAGTCACGATCAAAACTACACAACACATGAGTAAATATGATAAAGAGAGTTCTATTTAAACAACTCATTTAATTTCGATGGCTTGGACTTATTGATTTATTTGACAAGTATAATAAACAAAGCTTCTGAAATTTTTAAACAACAAGCTCCCCCTCAGAATAATCCCATAAGATATAATACACCTAACTCACTTCGCAAATGAGCAAAACGAGAAGTATCAAGTGATTTTGTGTGAATACAAGTAACTTGAGAATCTAACAAGATGCAAGACAACATCACCTTTTCTATATGGTCTCTCAAAAAATGAAATCTCTTGGAAGCCATCAAAGAGAGTGAAGAACCATCAATTGTTCCAATCAAGCAATGATGTAAAAGACCGAAACTCAATTTAGCTCATGTTCTTCATCCTTGTTAGCTGTTCTTACATCACAGGAAACATCGGTCTCATAGTATTGGGGTGAAATAAGATCTAGAAATCCAGTACTGAGACACACGACGTGGAGGAATAGCAACAAAACTAGAACAAAGATCGTGTGCATGTGAGTGATCAGAATGATGGAAAGAACGTGAATTATTTGAATTAAATCCAATCTAGCATGTGAAGCAGATTTAAGGCCATCGTAGAAGTTCTCTAAAAATATAGCTTTCGCATTTGATCTAAGAACAAAAGACAATGCACATTTTCATTTTAAAGCATTCAATCTTTCCTTCTTCTGTTTCTTAGCACGCTTAAAACAAAATTTGTATAAGTGCCCATCTCTTCCACAGTAGGTGTAATGGAATTTAACATAACCAGAATTCTTTTGAGATGATGAGCTAGCACCTACATTATCATTCGATGAACTTTGTACAAAGCCAGCAGATTTAAACACAGGTTGTTTTTATTCAAGTTTCACTTTAATTTTTTCAGGTTCAAGAGGCTTAATAACCTTAGGAGTATTATTCTTGGTATGCCCAACAAAATTAAATCCTAGACCATGATTTTTCACACCTAGTTTTGACTTGTCTAGAATCATATTCAGATTTTTCTTACCATAAGAAAATCTCTCTAAAGTGTCTTTCAGGTACTCATTCTCTTTAGCTAGAGTGGGATAAGTTGTGCATTTAACAGGTTTATTCACATGATTTTTAGAAGCATTAGACTGGGCCAATCTTTCTTTTTCAGCAAAATCATTAAGTTGTCTAGTCAAAACTTCTATTTCAGTTTAAGCTTAGGACAATTAAAGAAAGAAGATATCTCATGATAAAATATCTGTTGAATTATTTCTTGTGATGAATTAAATCTAGCTTCTAGCAATTCACAATTAGAGCAAGTTTTAGATTGAATATTTGAAATACTTGACTCTAAACATGTAGAAGAACTAAATTTGAGCTTTTCAATTTTATCATTTGCAAGTTTTAACTTTTCACCATAAGAGTCATGTGCCAATCTTAATTCATTAAGTTTAGCAGTTACATCACTAAGTTGAACCAAGTTTGATGCATTAATTGTTCTAACAGATTCCAACTCAGTATGTAAAACTTGACAAGACTCACAAGATTCATCATCAGGAATAGAAGCTCTAAGTCTATTAATTTCAGAATTTAAGCTCTCAACACGAGATTTTCTTTTTGTACTTCTTAAGTTCATATGTCAATCTAAGCACAGCAAGAGATAAATCAGAATAAGAAGGTTTTACCTCATCAGGATCACTATAAATATCATCATTGTCCAGCTCCTCACTGTTGGCCATAAAATACATCCCTGTGAAGTCCACCTCCTTTGCCTTCTTCTCATTGCCCCCATCATCGCTTTCAGAATCATCATCACTCAAAGCAACTCATCAAGTGCTGAAATTATCTTGTTGACTGCCCTGCGTTAATTGCGCTTCTTGTTTGGATCAATCTTGATTTGAGAACGACGAGTTGGTGTCTTATCATCTTTTACCTCCTTGCTCCTCAGTTTGGGACAATTCATCTTGATGTGGTTAAGCTCACCACATTCATACCATCTGATTTGACCTCCTCTCCACCTTAATCTGATATTATTAATTGCCTTGGTTACCTTGTTGGAGAGAAGTACAAGCTACTCTTCTAGAATCTTCTCTAATTGTTCATCTAAAATAGAGCACAATGCAGACAAAGAAACAATAGAAGAACTAGAATAATCATCACTTGGTTAGTCACTAAGCCCAAAGAATTAGTCTTGTTTATCTTGGCTAAAACATCAATCTCATGTGTTTTCATCTTGGAGTAAAGATCATTCAAAATGAGTGTTTCCATATTAACAGAATGATTAATAGTAGTGACTAACACATTCCAAATAGATATATCCAAAGCATTTAAAATTTGATGAGCATTGTCAGAATCAGAATATGTGACATCAACAGATTGCAAATCACTAACAATTTTATTCAAGCGATCAAAAAGAGCATCTATTGATTCTCCAGGTTTCATCTCAAATTTAGAATACTCCTTTTTGAATTGATTCTGACGCACACCTTTAACATATTTAGATCCTTCATGATAATCAGCTAGAGTGGTCCAAATTTTATTTGCAGATTTAAGGTAAGCAATTCTGACAAACTCGTTTCTACTTAACCTTGCAACAAGATATTTCTAGCCTTAGTATTAGTTTCAACATCAGAGAAATTTTCAGTTATAACAACAGAAGGCACTTCATATGTATTTTCAACTTTTTGCCAAATAGAATTATCTTGTGCTTGAAGAAAAACCTCTATGCGTGTTTTCCAATAAAGATAATCTGATCCATCAAAAAACGGTGGCTTATCTGAAAAGTGATCCTGATCTGATGCCATTATAACCTGCTCTGATACTACTTGTAGGATCGTCAATGACAATCAAAGGGAGGTAAATGATTGCAACGCACAGCGAAAACTTTTTCTCAAATTTTCTGTCTTCTAAGCGTTCCATGCGCCCCAAGCATGAGCCCGACCATCTCGTGACATCCTTGACCATCCAAATCTCAGATCTCCCCATCCTAGTCCCAATCCATCTCGTCACTGACCATGATCGCCTCCATACTCACCCTGCATTTGCAAAGATCAAAGAACATCTTTCTGGCACAAGTTCATCCCAACTTGACCAACATTAGTTCACGCACGCCACACGTCTCGCAATATCGATAAGCAATATCATCAAATATTCATTATCAAAAATTAACCATTGTCAATTATTCATCACCGTAAAATCCTAGACCTAGCCATATGGTCTAACAGCGTGTATTTATTTTATTCATTATTCTTTTGAAGGAAATTTTCAAAACTGGACACAGGTCGATCCTATATTTGACAAACGGACACATTTTCCATCACCATGAAGCAAGGCGTTATATTTCTATATTGTAACGGCGTAATAAGTGGTGTTAGACTCAAAAAAATTGTCCACCTAGGCAGCCACCATCTAATGTGGTGTTTGGCGTGTCAAACAGGACATTCCCACAGGATAATTCATCCCATAAAGTTGTTTGGATAGGGAGGATCCGAGACAGAATTCAGCCTAAGCCCTAAGTAGCATGTTTTATGCTCTACTCTGTTCACTTGGAGGCAGAATTTGTGGCATGGCATTAAACTAAAAAAGAATACGTGGCATCTAAAGGAACAAGTAGTATATGAAGTAAAGCTTGCGTTCATGTAAAATTAGAACCATGAAGATAGGGTGGAAAATAAGATGGGTTGTTGGAAAGCCAAACATTTGTCAGTAGGAGGCAGGATCATTTTGATCAATGGCAGCCTAAGCAATATGCCTCTCTTTATGTTTTCTTTTTTCCTTGCCCCTAAGGGAGTGATCAAGAAGTTTGACTTCTTTAGAGCAAGATTTCTTTGGAAAGAAGACCAGGGTAGTAGAAAATATCACTTAGCTAATTGGAAAGTGGTGTTTATGCCCAAGAATGAAGGTGGCCTGGGCATCCCTGATCTTGAGAATATGAACAAAAGTCTCTTATGCAAGTGGCTGTTCAGGCTGTATAATGGAAATGGTCTGTGGCAGCAGGTTCTCATAAAGGAATAGTGGAATACATGGGTTCCATGCCTCTTTCTGTTGTGAAATACAAGACAGGAGATTCTCAATTTCGGGGAGTTCGATGAAAGTCAAAGAAATCTTTCTATCTAGTTGCAGGATGGTTTCCAAACATATGTTTGGAAGTTGGCTCATGGGTTTCAGTAGAAAGAACCAGCACAGTATTTGTGTGGGCATGGCTGAAGCTGAGTCTACTGCTTTTTTGTCGAGCTGTAGTAGTCTGATGAACTCTACTTTTAAATAGTCTCGTTGTGCTTCTCTTTTTTGCATGTTGGAACTGATGCATCAAAACTATGTACTGGTAGGCTGTCTTGTCGAGGCTGTAGTGCATAGTACATGATCAAAGTACAGAAACTTAGCTGAAGCTGAAGTTGGGTCATAGGCCTGTTATGTTAAGCCTAGCATAAAAAATCTTCTCTTTTACCCTAAGTAGTGATCGAGCCTGTACCAGCCCGAAAATTCAAAATTTATTAAATTATTTTTTCTGCCCTTTCTTTTATTTTCAAAAATTTTTGCATTAAAAGAAAATATTTTTTCTTAATTTCCAGCTGCTGAAAAATAATTTCTGTAATAATTAAAACTTGACATGAATCTTCTAATAATTTACCTGAGTTCTATAAATCTAACGAACCTCCTCAAAAAAATTCATAATTTTTGGAATTAGTTTGCTAATTTTAAAATTTCAAACTCTATTTCTGGAAATAAAACAAATCAGAAAATAAATAAAATACGGTTCCTGTTCTCAGGTCGAATTCTCTACCGCACCCGAACGCCACCCGCACGCTCTGTTTTCGCTTCCTCCTCGTTGTTGGCGTATTCCTGCTAGTACACCTCGTCTCTCGTTGCCCTCCCGCATCCGCTGACAAGCCAGGCCCACACGCAAGCATCGTCTTCCACCTCGCACCGTCACCGTCGCCTAACGTTTTGCCTCGCTTACCCAGCAAGTCGTCTCCTCCATGCATGTTGAAGGCAGGGTCAATCGCAACCCACTGCTGCGTGCTATTCTCGGCCACCAGGGGCGTGAGAAAGCAAGGAGAAGAACGGCATCATCTCGCTACTTATGCCCTGACCGACAGCTTGACAAGACCCTCCCCATGCCGTCTCCATTTGCTCCTTATCAATGGCTTCCCTCCACTGAGTCGGCCAAGACGCTCTCGTCTCCGTACACGCGAAATCAACCATATTATACGCAACATTCAAATAAAATACAAATAAACTCTAAAAATTATTATTTTTATGTTATTGGAAAGGTTTTGAATTTAGAAACAAAAATTACTAGATTTTGATTTGAAATGAAGAAGTTGCGGCCTTTTAAAGTTTGAACCGAATTGAAATTCCAGAAATTTTGAATTTCTGACAGGTGGGGTCGGTTGAAATGTTCTTTTCTTTCTCAATTATTTTTCTTAAAGAAAACATTGTGTGGCTGACAGGTGAGATCTAGTGTGTTAATTTATTTTTAATTATTTTAACTCAGGAAAATGAGAGAGCTTTACAGGTGGGGTCTAGTGGGTTTTAAACTAGGGGTAATTAGAAATTCTTAATCATACAGGCCCACATGTCATATTAATACTAAATATATATTTAACAGTTAATTTAATCAATTGATCGACGGGGCCCACTAGTTAGTGAAATTGAATAGAACAACAGAGGGGACTCACGGCGAAGCTCCTTGCTGAGCTCGCCCGCGGCTAAGGGGAGGTCGGCATGCTACGCTAAGGGCCAAAATGGAATGCATGGGCCAAGAGCCAGCTATTGGTAGTGATGGCGTTTGGTAAGGGGCACTACAACGGTGATAAGTGACAGTGTTAGGCAGTGGCGCGATGGCAAAGGCACAAAGCTATCCTCGGGCCAAAGTTAAGTGCACTATAGATTTAGTGAGTTGCCACAAGTGTTTTGGGCACAGCTTGGGGATCTAGGGTTGTCGAATTGAGGTCGAAAATGTTCAAGGCGGCGGTGACATGGTCGATGACAATTTTGTACCTGGCTTTTGAAAATTGAAGGCAGTTCTATGATCTACAAGCTAAGGCAAAGCTAATGGAGCAATGTTTATGGCTTTTCGCATGGCATGATATGCTATCCACGGTGGTCGGCGATGGCGAAGAAGGGTGAATGTGGCCGGGGCATTGTGGTTGGTTATATAAGTTCGGCTTTGAAGTGAATTGCAAGAGGGCGAGGCAGGACAACGGCGGTGGTGACGAGCTTGGTCGGCATGAGGGAAGACGATCGCATCCTGATGGCTGTAGGGCATGGCAAGGCAAGCAAGAGGGCGTGTTAGCACGAGAGAGTTAAGGCAAACAAGAATAACATGATGGCTATGGCCAAGGCTCACTCGAACAAAGGGAACGGGTGGCGAGGGCATCTGCTTTGGGTTTCCTAAGGGCAAGGGGAGATGAGCATCAGACAAAGGGGGATGAGACAAACCCAGAGCTCATGATGGCATCCCTAAATGGTGAGGAATCGAGCAGTGAAGCTCATGGCTGAACTTGGGGAAGAAGAGAAATTTTTCCTCTCCAAAGGTGATGGGGGTGTGTGCGCTTGGGGAAAACATTGAGTGAGTGAGCAAGAAGGTCGTGACACACAACATCAAGCTTAAATATGGGTAAGAAGGTGATGGTGCCATGAGTGGCTTCGGGCGTCGGGCGAGAGAGCGCGAGAGAGTGAGCTGGCGATGGGAAAAGATTATGGTGATGAGATGAGGTTGTAGTGTGCAAGGCTCGAGGCACAAAGGGCTTCAATGTGGTGCTGCATGTGAACACTTGTGAAGGGATGAGCTTAGACATGCGCGCACGAGAGAGAAGAGAGTAGGAAGAAGCATAGTAGCACGCCAATAGCTGGGACCGAGGTCCACTTGGTAGTGGAGGTGAGAGAGCAGGGTGCAACAAGGCTAGCAGTGCACGTGGGAGTGCGAATGGGCTGGCGAGCGTGCAGGAGTAGGCCGGCTCAGCTTGGCCACGGTGGGGAAAAGAAAGGAAGAATGGGCCGAGCCGACAAATGGTTTTTGGCCTGAAGACAAGGGAGGGAAAAGTTTATGGTTTAAACTTTAATTCTACTTTTTAATTGGAGCTTGAATTTCTAATTTGAATTCAAGAGGTATTTGCACACAAAATTTTTAGGAAAAATTCCTCATAATCTAATTAACTTTTAGAAATGTTGAATTCACATTTTTTCGGCCAAGGAAATTATTTTATAAACCCTAAACACCAGCAAGGCATTAGGAAATTTTTTGAAAATGAACCAAAAATTTTAAATTCGTGGAAATCATTCATTGTTTATTTTGAAGCCAAAATCGGGCTGTTACACATGCACTTTCACGCTTTTCAAAGCATGACTTCCACATGGCTCTAATAGCGTAATAAGACGATTCATCCTCCAATACATGAGCTAAACCATTTAGGCCACCGCCACGGTTTCACAAACCGTCTCACCACTCGGTATCGAACAATTTACTTAATTGCCATCACCAACCTTTTATGGTGCTTCTCCTTGAAGAAACCACCACAACAAAATCTGTGATGCCCAATGACTTATCACCAAGATCATACGCCTACTATTAGGACTATCACCACTTGAAATGCTCAAGTCCAATGGCACACCATATGTATTCATGATCTGTGCCTTTCTTCCTTACTTCTTCATTTGAGATGATACTTCACTCAGACTTATGTGACCCTTTATGGCCTCAGGGCACCTCCCCTAGCCTCGGATTTGCCATTGATAGCAACAATCACCAAGCGCCCTGCACATCAAACAACAGGTAATCATCCCGAGCACAAATGACATGTACTTAATTCTCATCAACAAAACTGTTGCAAACATGCACCACATGACACCCACATCAAGATTTCCATAATGAATGCATTCTTACCATGACTAACACTTGCACTGACTCCCATCACGACTAACACTTGTATGAACTCCCGCTCTGATTAACACAACCGAAACCAACTCACCTCACTCAATTTCCCAAAGGCCAGTCTAACCATCATCCAATGGCTAGTCAGACAACCACAAACACAGACCACCACAAACAGACTTCAAACCTCCCAGTAACAGGGGACTAGTCTGATCGTGGTACCCATGCTAGTCAGATCGCTCGAGGACCTCTAGTTGGACCACTATTACATGGTCGATCGCACTGCTCTCAAAAACTTCACACAATTCAACGAGCACCTCTCTAGAATAAAGCTATCATCAACTAGAAACCAATCACACCACATTTCTGGTTGGACCGCTCTCATGGCCGATCACATCAGACCCTAGTCATACCACTTCCCTAGTCATACCCTAGTCGATCGCACTGCTCTCAAAAACTTCACACAATTCAACGAGCACCTCTCTAGAATAAAGCTATCATCAACTAGAAACCAATCACACCACATTTCTGGTTGGACCGCTCTCATGGCCGATCACATCAGACCCTAGTCAGACTCTAACAGTAAAAACTAGAGAGCAAATGACATAAAGTTAAACTCAAACTTCAATAATTAAGCACAAGCAAAGCCAAATACTCATCATACAACATGGAATTACCTTCGCATGGTCTCACAGTAGTGAAATGACTGAAATTATTGAAATTGTTAACCTTATGGTATGACTTAGATCAAGCTCAAAGGAGAAGCAACAGTAGTGGAAGGAGTTCAAAAGGGTGGCTTGAAGATCTTTGTTCATCTATTCTTAGTAATAATTTGAAAATTTCTATCATGTCCTAGCGATGGATTTCTGTATGATCAGTGTAGTTGTCGAATGAATGAAAGCTGGAAGGGAGTTTTGTTGAGGGGAGAGGGAAGTAGACACGAACCAGAAGAGAGGAGGGAATTGGGGATACAATGCGAATAGGAGAGGAACAAGAGGAGACCATTTCCTTTTTTATGCTATTTTGGGCAAAATAAAAGAAAAAATACTAGTGAAATGCAATTATGATGCTTCAATGTGTTATATTTGCATTATGCCATTGGCTTGGTATGGTGCACTAAAGTCGAGTAGGATATATTTGCTATTATTTCATAACAACATGAACCTTCAACAACTATATTAGAAGAGAAAATGTTTGGGAAAACTCCAATTGTTATTCAAGCCTCAGCTTTTGAAAGACATGACTGCTATATGCCACCCAAGAGGTAAAAAACACCGTGCTCCCCCAGTTTTGGCCGTGTAGCCATGAACATCCAACCAAAAGTGTCCATGTCAGTGAACATAGTCCAAGGCATTTTTTCAATCTGAGAATTCAAATTATCTGATCTCTTAAACTGAGCATCCAATTCATGATGAGTTTAAGCAATCATGCTCCTTACAATGAGATCTTCAAAACTATACCCCACTTGTATATTGTCGAACCCAAATTTAACAAATACAGAATCCTTTATGAAACTACTTCACTATTTCTTAGATCAGTAGATAGTGCTCACATTGCTAATTCATTTGATGTACGTTGCAAACCATACCATGCATTAACATTACAACATATCAGAGTTCAAATAGACCACATCAGGTCAAGTTTACAATAGGGCCATCACGCCAAATGGGTACATTACATAAAAAAGTGGAAGTGGTAGCAAAAGGAGGAGGCACATCTCGCCACAGACAAGCGACTGGGAAGACCTAAGTGCGATTGATATTAACCAGGAACCTAATTAATATTGGAACCACCCAAATGTCAGCTTGGTCGGCCACCCTGATGTGAGATCTAGACTACCAAGATCTAATCTAATCTCCACCATCTTCACCACCTTCATCTGGTTCACGGGTTCTGAAGGGGTTTTAAAGAGTGAGGGTGAGCACATACAATGGTGATCCATGAGCCAACACACAGAATGCATGTATGTATATATGCAAGGCTTAACAAGGATGGCTCGGATCCTTTTATTTGCTTAAAGTGACATTTGCAATTACCATAATTAAAACTCCTATGACTTAGTGTTTTAACCAAAGCATGCTTTATTAAAGATATTTAAATTGTATAATATTTATAGCGGTGTATGTTCCATCTATCTGTTACATGGTTCCATCCACCTATGCTAAAATTTTGATCATTAGGGTTACTCCACCTTATTATCATCACTGGAGTATTCCCCCTAGGAGAAAGCCAAAGTCGGAGTACAATCCACCAATGAGTTATTCGTGCCTGTAGCTCGACTCAGAGAGGCTAGACATGACACAGTAGTGCATGTGGACCCCAATGTCAGATTTGCAGGAGGAGTGCTGCTAGCAGCCATGATGGAGCCTGCCCCGGGAAGGGGGATATCAGAATTAGAGCCGGAGTCCTCGATGTGTGCTATCATAGCTAGTCAAAATCCTACGCCCATGATCACTAGGGGAGAAGATACTCAGCACGCGCACGCTTAGGCGGTGAAGATGCCTCACGGATCGGTGAGGACAGAAGCACACCATCTGGGGTGGCCACAACTTCGTTTTTCAAAGCAAATTTGGGGCCTCCAACCTCAGCTGCCCTGTCACCTAGGGCCTCCATGGGGCTCATGCCACCAGGGATACCAGCGCTACCCGTTCGATGATCCTCCTCATGTTTAAGGTCAGAGTTTGCATAATCTGTGGACTCCAACTCACTGACCATGGCCGTTTCCTCGTCCTGCCCACTCGATCCCTCTGGCGGTGGGGGCGCCGAGCACAGTGGCTGGAACGCGATCGAAGATTGACAACCTTGACGTGGGGGGCACATCTCTGCTTCATCGCCCTCCTCTCGTGCGCACGGCCAACTACTACTGGGCATGGGGCGGTCCGACATGGGGATGCTGAGGGCTTCGCACACTCGATTCACCCAGCCGAGGTTCGATGTCACTGATTGCTCACAGACTATGCTTCTTCACGATGTACAGGACAAGGAAGATGGCCGTGGTATGCTCTGCCTCTTTGAGAGAGACCACTGCCACAACCAGCCATATCAGTTATCGATGACCTGCCGCACAACACGACCTTAACAGTCGTACCATTTAACACAAAAGTATTACCTGGCTCAGTCGACCTCAACAATGAGGCAACGGTGGGGTAGAATCCATCATCATGGGCAGGGCCGAGTTGGAAGTGCCATAGATGGGCCAATAGGGACACGCCAAGCATGCAGTATTCCTTCGCAAGATCCCACATATTGAACTGAATAGCGACCCCAAACAGCCTTCGGGCTCTATGATCCTCCTCGTGGTCAAGGGTCATGGACGGGGACATGTTGAAGTCTACCAGGCGACCCATCCATTGAAAATTGCCGCTAGCCTCCATTCGGTGGTAGAATCACCATCGCATCAAGTTTGATTCCCACTTTATTCTCGTCAAATTTGCTGGGAATAGCTTTGTGCACCTAGATCAGAGCATGAAGTTGACACTCCCTAGGTTGGAGTACTGTCCCTCCGGGAGCTTCTTGGCTAGCACCGGGTGTCATGGAGGAAGACGAAGAGGGTGGGCTCGCCACCTGTCTCCACCCGTGAAGTCCAGCTATACATGGCCAAATAGACGAGGGCATTGGGAGTCAGTTGCACAAGTTCCAGCCCATACAACCAAAGGAGTTCGCCGATGAAGGCTACGGTAGGGATCCGGAGCCCAACATCGAAGTACGCGATGAAGACGACGGTCTCCAATTCCATCGGTTGGGGCTCTGTCTCATCAACACATGCAACTGAAATGCCTTGAGCCCAAAGATCTTCCCATCATGCACCAATGAGCGAATCAACTCTTTGGTCGCCATGGTTGGTCCTAGCGTGGTCGTGAGGACGTTGTTCACCTTCTCCGCCGTGCTCCACCGCTTGTTCACCGTCGACATGTCACACTCCACGAACTCGTAGTCGATCGCCATGGCTGATGAGCTACCATGTTCGGATGAACATCCATGGCTAGACGAAGCGCTAGCGCTTGCCGCACTGCAATGAGAATGGCGGTCGCCACCATGAACCATCTTCGCAGTGGGAAAGCAAGTAAGGCAACGACGTCAAGGAACAGTAAGACCAAGGCAACGAGCACCATGAAAAACAAGAAGAACGGGCGATAGCAGCCTGTCTTAAGAAGGAGATGGCCATTTAAGGCGCACGCCTTTTCAGGTATGCCTTGGGAACCAGCGAGGCACACACGATGCACGAACCATGGGTGACCGCGTGTCTCCCAACACAGGCACACCAAGCACCACAAATTAGCGAGAAGAAATGCACAGTGGCCCAACCGGCCACCCCGATATGGCCCATGGGCCAACCACCCAAAAGGCCGAATTGACGGAGGGGGCTAAAAGGCATGGCAGCATAGTTTCGGCCTACAGGTGGTGAAGCTTTTTACTATGAGAGGTTACTATTGTAAACATGGCCTCCACCTACACCCATTCGACCTACTAGGCCAAGAGACCCAATAAAGCATGTAAAAGGACACCTACACCCCCAGCATAGTAGGCCACTGTAGGGGTTATTATTGTAATAAGGCCTTATAGTCATGTATACATACAGCTTTGAGTACACTCACTCTACTAGTCTCTACTATTTACTATTTGATCTGTACCTACAACAATTAGCTAATTACCTTTATGTCATATTTAGTATTTCGTGCACTGTTTTAATATTTTTAAGATATTTTTTTACACTTGTGCTTGTTTATAGTCATCATTATGTTTTTGGTGAACATCTTATACATATGTAGTGCCTAGCATTCACTGGCTGCTCAAAGTTTTGTCACGGAGAGAATATGGTGATATCCAAAAAGATATATTTGCGTTAGCTAATTTTGTCCATGTACCGTTTCTTCGTCGAAGTTAGGATTAATTGTTGATGACGCATTGACGGAAATGGGGGAGAGAACTATGCGGTGGCTGCTTACGCTGCTCAAAGTTCTTCACCTGTAATAATACTCACTTTTCATAAATTGCTATCACGTATGAGAAAATACAGAAAAGAAGATAGGGAAGCCTGGTTCAGCATCCAGTGCTTCTCCATTTCTCGGTTCGCGCGAATCAGCAGCAGTACCGGCTATCTTTTTGCCGTCAGCAGGGGTAGAAAATAGCAACGCGTTTTTCCTCCTCCTCCTGGGTCCGTGGGCGGCGACTGCGTCAATTCCAAGTGTCGCACGGCATCGCAGCTAGTCAAGACTGTGTAGACACGGGGGGAGGAGGGATCCTTGCTGACACGAACTGGATGTGCTCCCGCTGACAATAATGAGTAGGCTGCTACAATCCGGGAGAAGATGACTTCGCGCACGACCAGATCAACGATGCAGATAATTTTAATTTAGAATTTAAATTAAGTTCGTAGTATAATTCATTTCTATGTATTACTTAAGTTGAAGTCGTGACTAACTTAAAGTCATATGTTAGTAGGAGAGTATTAGCTTATATAATAAGAAGGTTTGCATCTAATTTTATAATAAAGAAACAATTAAGAGAATACCGAAATTTAAAAAAGTCGGTTACACAGTTATGGTCAAAGCAAAATTTTCTATAGTTTTCTGTTTATTTACGATATATGGTTTTTTTCTAAGGTAAAAACAAATAATTAATATCAAAGGCCAGACAAGATCGAAGCTGGAAGAAAAATGGCCGACGCGACACGAGTCGTCTCCGTCTCGGGCGGGACAAACCATTATTATCACCGTTATTAATTGCATTGACTAGTAGTAACCGCTATGCATGTCTTAATTTCGAAAGCGTCCAATAGTCCCATAGTGCTACTGCTAGGAAATCCCACAACCTAGATACTCGGATTCACACGCGAGCTTATATAGTAAAATCTAAATAGATGTTTGAATCAAAACCTATTATATAATAAAAATTGATATAGATAATTTACAATAGTTAAGTCAAAGATAATTGTTAAAAATTCTCATAAAAACAAAAACATTATGACCATTTGTTTGATGGACCTTCACAGGATAGAGAGATTGAGAGTGAGATCATTAATGAGTGTTTACTGGGTCCGTGGGAGGCGACTGCGTCAATTCCAAGTGTCGCACGGCATCGCAGCGAATGATGAGTGGAAGTAACAAAACGTTTTAACGATACGGTGCCGAAATGAGATTCGAATTCGATCGACTAGCAAAATTAGTCAATACAGTACATATAGTACAGTAGTACGCTATACGAATGATGTGACCGTGACGTCATATATACCCAAGTGATATCAAAAGGACCCGGTGATTATTGTCACAATTATTAATTGCATTGACTAGTAGGCTCTATTATGATCTGACTTCCAGGTTCTTAATCTGTCTTTTTTGGATTTTTAGTTCTTTAGGTGTTTCTATGTTTTTTATTTATTTGTATTGCCTGTGATGATATAATATTTTTTATTTTTAAATTTAGTTACATTGAAAAAGCTAATAGTAGTTACAGTGCAAAAAACTAGAAGCTCAGGCTTAAAAGCTAAGAATGTTGAGAATAGTTTACATTAGTTGTGGGAACAAAAAACAAAAGTTATTAGTGCGAGGGAGATATCATTTATTGGATTAATATTTTGGAGAAGAAAACCCAATACCACTTATAAAGCTGTTGCTTTTAGAGCTTGCATGCGCCAGCCGTGGGCTTAGTTATGTTTAGCCCGGAGCGGCGGAGGGGGAGGAGGAGGCGGTCGGCAACTCAGCGTGGAGGTGGAGGTTGGAGGCGGTCAGTGGCCCGACGCAAAGGGCGGCCTGACGCGGAGTGGAGGGGAGGCTGTCGGCCTTGCGGACGGCGCACGGCGGAATCGGCCTAGCTAGTGTTCACTTGCTACTCAGTTTTATCTTGGAGACTATATGGGGACGTAGAAAAAGATATAGGGCTTGTTTAGGAGGCCACAAGCCGGCCGGCTTTTCGCAGCCGCTACAGTATCTAACTTTTAAACGGAATATTTTCTCAAGACGGGGTCTACAAGTAAACATGCCCATATTTGGGTTAGCTAATTTTGTCGATGCACGGTTTCTTCATCGAAGTAAGGATTACTGTTCATAACGCGCGTACATACGCCTCCGTTATTCCTTTTTTAATTCTTTTTACAAAATCAAGAAAAATCGAGTTCTGGATGCGCCTGACCCTTTCGTAGAAACATTGCGGAAACCTGGTCTATCGTGTTGACCAGAACATATATAAATAGCACATCGATTATGGTAGCTTGGCAACAACCTCACCAATTCACCATTATCATTATATTGCTAGCTATCTGCATGCTGTGCTCTCCTGCTTCTCATGGCCGCAATCTACAACTTCTCAAAGCTGTCTCAGATAGCACTAGTCGTCTTCCTCCTCCACCTCGCTCTCCTGCTTCCATCGAAGAGATCCTACGTGGTTGGCCTGCAGAGCGAATCAACAAAAGTACGTAGGAAATAATATTCATGTGTATATATGTCTTCATTTTACTGCAGATAAAAATATATATCGGGCCTGTTGCCTCATTTTGCTCCTACAATTAATGTTTGATTCCATGCAGCTCTATATTGTGTACCTTGGGGATAAACAGCATGAAGATCCGGATAAAACCACTGCATCACACCATGACATGCTCACCAAGATCATTGGCAGGCAAGGAGAACAAGTCTATATATACAGATGTTTTTCTTTCTTTCCTTTTCGTCGTGTGCCATGCATGAACATATATTTGTGTAGATCAGTGACTGATAAAGATAAAAACAATTTCGTATGATTTTACAGTAAGGGAGAAGCCCATGATTCGATGATCTACAGCTACAAACATGGCTTCTCCGGGTTTGCCGCCATGCTCACAGAATCTCAAGCACAAAGCATTGCAGGTAATTGGTCATAGCTGATAGCAAATATAATAAGGGAATTTGTTCAGTAGCACTGAAAGATCAGCTCTTTCGGAAAATACCACTAAAAAAACAGGGTTCCGGAAATTACCACCGAAAGTTTCATTTTTCTTCGGGATTTAACATTTTGGACAAATATACCCCTCTCTCTCTCTCCCCTCCCTCACTTCTCTCCTCCTGCGCGCCCTGTCCGCCTCCCTCTTCGCCGCCGGCCTCCCCGCCTCCTCCTCGCCCCCGCCTCCCCGCTCCTCTCCCTCTTCTCCCCGCTCCCCGCTCCCCTTCCTCTCCCTCCGTGGGCCCCGTCCCTCCTCCCCCTTACCCCTCCGCTCCTCCTCCTCCGCAGCCGGCTGGCCGAACAGAGGAGGTGTGGGGCGCATGGCGGCGGCGGGGGCTCTTCGAGGGGCAGAGGGGCAGGGTGGGCCAGAGGGGAGGTGTGGAAGCTGGTGGGGGAGGCGGCATGGCCCGGGACGGCGCTGGTCGGCGGGGACAGCTGTTTGAGCGGCCGGCGTTGAGGTTGGAAGGGGGCGGCGGCGCCGGCGGGGGAGGGGAGAAATTGGAGACGAGCATGAGTATGAGCAGGTCAAGCGGAGCGCACCGAGGCGGTTGGAGAAGGCGGGGGAGACCCAGAGAGAGCCGGCGGCGAGCTCAGGCGCGCGCCATGCGTCTGGCGGCGGCGACGCACGGCAGCGGAGCCGGCCGGCGGTCGGGATGGTGTCGCCGTGTCACGGTGAGGCCTTCTGTCGGCGGCGAGCAGCAGAAGAGCTTCGGTCGGCGGCCATGCGCACGGAGCCCCCGCCGCCGCCATGCGCCCCACACCTCTGTTCGGCCAGCCGACTGCGGAGGAGGAGGAGCGGAGGGGTAAGGGGGAGGAGGGACGGGGCCCACGGAGGGAGAGGAAGGGGAGCGGGGAGAAGAGGGAGAGGAGCGGGGAGGCGGGGGCGAGGAGGAGGCGGGGAGGCCGGCGGCGAAGAGGGAGGCGGACGGGGCGCGCAAGAGGAGAGAAGTGAGGGAGGGGAGAGAGAGAGGGGTATATTTGTCCAAAATGCTAAATCCCAAAGAAAAATGAAACTTTCGGTGGTAATTTCCGGAACCCTGTTTTTTTAGTGGTATTTTCCGAAAGAGCTGATCTTTCAGTGCTACTGAACAAATTTTCCCATATAATAATCCCACGCTCCCATGGGCATGACTTGAAAAAGTACAGGAGCACTACTCTAATTATAGCTAGTTGCTTGGTTATCACACCAGGGTTAAATCATTCGGTTTGAGAAAAATTTTGAAGGTCACCGAGAGGAACGAAAGAACGAAACTTCATTCATTTTGTTCGAAAATTCGGACTAAAATTTTAAATATCATTTGGATTTTGATGAAATTTGAATAAATTTGAAATAGGACCAAATTCTGCCAAAGTTTGGCCGAATACTTAAAAGGGGTGAAATTTCAAACGAAATGATCAACCCTGATTATAGCTAGTTGCTTGGTTATCACACCATGATAACAATCATTGACAGAATGATGGATTGTTGTTTTCGTTATATATATAGCACCATGATAACAATTTTGGATGAAATTTGAACAAATTTCAAATAGGGCTAAATTTGGCCAAATTTTGGCCGAATAAAACTTCTTTTGGAGGATCCCTTGAGGGGCAAAATTTCCAAAATTTCACGAAATGTCGGATGAAACGATGAACCTGATTATAGCTAGTTGCTTGTTTATCACACCATGATAACAATCATCGAGACAATAATGGATTGTTGTTTTCTTTACATATATATATAGCACTGCCTGGTGTGGTGAGCGTGCGGAAGAACCAGATCCACCGTACGCATACGACTCGAAGCTGGGATTTCCTTGGGATGGACTACAGCCAGCCAAACGGGCTACTTGCAAAAGCAAAATACGGAGATGGCATCATTATCGGTGTCCTTGACTCAGGTTATTACATCATCCGCTCCAAAGTAGATGTCGTTTTAGAACAGAGACAATAAAACAATTAAAACTTTGATCACCACCGTACCATTGGAGTACATATTTCAGGTATTTGGCCAGAGTCGCAAAGCTTTGCTGACGATGGCTATGGACCCCCTCCTTCCAAATGGAAGGGAACCTGCCAAACCGGCGTCTCATTCGGCCCCCACAATTGCAACCGGAAGCTCATCGGCGCGCGGTGGTACGCCGAAGGCGACGTCGATAAAAGCTCGTTCACGGGAGAGTTCATGTCTCCAAGGGACGCCAATGGACACGGCACCCACACGGCCTCGACGGCCGGCGGCAACATCGTCCCCAACGCCAGCTTTCGCGGGCTGGCGGCTGGGACCGCTCGCGGGGGTGCATGTCGCGCCCGGATAGCCGTGTACAAGGTTTGCTGGGGTGCATACCCGAGTGAATCTCACTGCTCTAATGCAGGCATACTGAAAGCCATGGACGACGCCATCCACGACGGTGTTGATGTCCTGTCGCTGTCGATCGGCGGCCCGATAGAGACTCCAGAAATGCTTCATGCTGTCGCGAACGGCATCACGGTCGTGTACGCGGCTGGAAACGATGGACCTACCGCGCAAACAGTACAGAACTCGTCGCCATGGCTACTCACTGTTGCAGCAACCACGGTTGATCGACAGTTCCCCATGGCTATCACTCTCGGGAACAACCAGAAGCTTGTGGTATATTCTGTGAACTTATAGCGACGACCTACCACCGTTGATAATAACGTTCCACTGCGTGTCAGGACCCGCATTACCTTCCCGTATTATTGTACTGCCAGGCATCCAAGGGAGAATTGGGTTTCTTTTGTGCGTAAAGCCAGGTTTTAAATAAGACATGGGCTAGTTTCCAAACATCATCTAGCATTTTGACTAAACCAGTTTTCTTAACAGAAAAGGCTTGTGTGTTTTCTCTTTTCTTGTTTTTCATTTGGCAAGCAAGTACCTTGATTTTGACTAAACCAGTTTTCTTAACAGAAAAGACGTTTGTTCGTTGGTTGTTACTCTCCTTCTATCTTTAATGCAAAGACACAGAAGTCTTTTATGTGCTCTCAAAAAAAATTTCTTAATGAACAATTAATGATTATACAAATAGAGAAGGTTCCATTCACCAACTTAACTGAGAATAGTTTCATCCACAAATGCTTATATCATTTTCTGGGTTGGAATGACCCAGGTCTAAACATTACTACAGAGGGTTCCATCCACGCTTCAAAGTTAATAATTTCATCCTATCCAAATCTAGTTTTGAAAACAAGTCTAATCAAATGTCACCCTTTCACAATACCTATAACCGAGGGTATAACTGTTCGAATAGAGTTAACTAACAATCTGCAGAGGACATAGAGCGCAGCTTGTTTTGTCATGCATGCAATAGAAACAATGAGACTGAGTTGCTATAAACAAAACCTTAACAATAGTTTGTCTGACATTAATCTGCCTAATTATAACCCCTGGGCGTTATAAGACACTGAACTCTAGGTAACCAATGCGCACAGTATATGCTCCAAATGGGCTGCGGCTGGGGGGCAGCCCAAGTAGAGTTAGGGTTTTATCATCCCCTTTTCGTATTTAGATTTACATTTTGATTCGAATCATTGTAGGTTTTCAATTCAGTCCAGTGTTTGTATCAGAAATGATCTTTTGTTGGTCGACCATATTCAACTGGTATAGATTTTTATTCCAGTGCTGATTGGTTCGATATAATTATTCTTTTAATATGTTTTTGGTTTTTCAGAATATTAGAGAAGGCTCAATTAAATTCGAAAAATGCATCGAAAAGTTTCAAAAAGTCCATATTTTTGTGCTTTTAAAACATGAGCAGTGCAGCAATCCATATGATTGTTCGATCCTTACAGGGGCAATCCTTGTTACGGCCATAGGAGGGCCACATGACGATGACTTCCACCCACTTTTTCCCTTAGGGCACTTTCAGCACCTGCCATGCGACGCATCTTTTCTCAGCAGCACTAGCATGGACATAGAGGGGATGGTCTTCTTGTGCGTCACACCCAAACCCCCTTCTCTACAGCCCGACTATCAAGATATTCCATCGGTATTGGCCGAAAAAGGAGGCAAAGGAATCATATACTCACAATGGAACACAGACCTCTTGAGTTTCTCGGAAACAACATGCAGCTCGCTTCCATGTGTTGCCGTCGACTTCGAGATCTCCAACCAGATTTTGCAGTACTTCAATCAGTAAGTACATGTATATATAATTAACTTCGTCCTCCTTTTTTTTGGGGGGATGTGAGGATGCTAGCTAATGTTCAAGTATCATTTTCCTTAATTTATAGGTTTCATTTAATAATCATTTTACTTTTACTATGCAAAAAATTGCAGGTACACTAATATCTCGAAAGTAAAGATATCTTTTGCTCGAACAACTATTGGAACTGGAGTTCCTGCCCCCAAAATAGCAGCTTTCTCTTCGAGGGGGCCTAGCCCTGTCTATCCTGGAGTTCTCAAGGTAATTTATTAAGCATGCATGCTTGATGCAAATAATGATTTCATACCAATATACATTCCAAGCCCGTTGTGCTGCCGGTGGCTCAATACCAAACTATCGACGTACTGTAATTCACATTCCGCAGATTGTTTGTATGTCATAATCCACTACAATAAACGCGTATTATGATCTTCCTTCATACGAATTAATTAAATTCTACCCTCAATATTTACTAATTTTTTTATTACTTATAAATTTCACCGCACGATTAATTTGTACATTACGGCCACTGAGTTTTCTACAACTATAATTTTGTACGCATGCAGATTTCCTACTGATACTAATTTTCTAAAACTATGTTCCCTAAAATATACACAACTACATGCTTCTACGGCTGTTAATTTTCTAAAAATACATGTTTAATAAATTTTGTATAACGAATATTTAACTATTTCTATTTACTTCTACATCTACGATTGCTTCTTCCTCTCATCTCCATTTCTACGATTGCTTCTTCCTCTCATCTCCATTTCTACGCCTGCTAATTTCCTATAACTACGTTGACTACATTTTCTATACTAAAAATTTTCTATACTATAAATTGTATACTACAATTTTTCTATACTAAAATTTATATACTAAATATTGTATTGCAATTTCTATACTAAATTTTCTACATCTATAGTTTTTACTAACACTAACATTTGATAAAAAATATACTACAAATACAATATACCAAAAAATACCTGGATCTGAATAGATGAAATGGTTCCCACTCCTCCGTCCTCCCTCTCCTCTCCTCTCCTCCTCTCCCTCTCCTCTTCTTCCCCTCCTCTTCTTCCCCTTCTTCCTCTCCTCTCCTCTTCTCTTCTCTTCTTCTCTCCTTTCTTTTCTCTTCTTCTCTCTTTTCTTCTCTCGCGCTCGCGCTCGGTTACAAATGACAATGGGGCTGGCAGCGGCGGCCGAGCGCGCTGCGCTTTTAACCCAACTGTAGTTCCAATCTTCCAACGGTACGGCGACAGCAATAATCGCCCAACCATTCACAGATTCCCCAGGTGTCACCCCCTGGTTGGGCGATTAGCTCCAGTCACCTCCCTATTGGGCGACTGGAGCCTATTTTTGTAAAAAAATTTCCTGCGGGTATATTTCTGTAATTTCGAATAAAAAACAGATTATCCGTACAAAAAATTCCAGCATTCCACTACTACCTCCGTGTCAAAATATAAGTCATTTAGGACATTAACTCTATTGCACTTTGAATAGCAATTTGCTGTTCTTCTGCTATTGGACAAAATTACCTAGATTGACGGAATGAAATTGATATCACTAGATCCATCACAAAATATATTTTCATGACATATTTTCAAATAAAAATAATTATATATTACAAAAGTATATTTAATGATGGATCTAGTGACATCAATTTCATTTCGTCAATCTAGGTGGTCCTTTATATATCAAAGGTCAAATCTAAAAATGTTTGACCAACACGGATCCTGTAACCACATATTTTGGCACGGAGGTAATAATTATTTAAGGTGCTAACATATATGTTGTACTCTGAAATTAACAGCCTGATATTGCTGCACCTGGGGTTTCCATTGTAGCTGCTGCACCACAAATCCTTGCTTACAAAAGTCTAGGTGCTTTGTACCATTTTGATTCTGGAACATCCATGTCTTGCCCACATGTATCCGGGATCGTCGCCGTGCTCAAGTCCCTACATCCCGACTGGTCACCGGCAGCCCTGAAATCTGCACTCATGACAACTGGTAACTGAGATTCTAGAGGAACTATTCTATTTCCTATGAAATTCAAGTTTCAAGGGGGCCCTTAACCTTTCCTGTTGTACACATAATTGAGATTGTTGCACCAATATTAATTAAGAGCAAGTCAGTAATTGACTGAAGTTTCAAAACTGTCTGTCTTGTAGCTCTTACAACTGACAACAATGGGATCCCAATACAAGCAGATGGATATCGCTCAAAGATTGCCGATCCTTTTGACTACGGAGCAGGGTTTGTGAATCCGATCAAGGCAGCTGATCCAGGCCTCATATACGACATCAGTGCATCGGATTACCTCAACTTCTTCAACTGCATGGGAGGATTAGGTCCAAACAGCAACTGCACAACTCCTAAAGCATCTTTACCAGACCTGAACCTCCCATCGATCACCATTCCTAATCTGAAGACATCTGAGACCGTTGTGCGCACCGTCACCAACGTCGGCCAGCCGAATGCTGTGTACAATGCCTTCTTCCAACCTCCTGCCGGTGTCGAGATGTCCGTGGAGCCGCCGGTGTTGGCGTTCTGCAAGGAGAGGAGTGTGCAGAGCTTCAAGGTGAACTTCAAGGCGACGCGAAAGATTCAGGGTGACTACACATTTGGTAGCCTTGCGTGGCATGATGGAGGTGATCATTGGGTTCGAATCCCAATTGCAGTTCGCATCATAATTGAAGAGTTCTATTCGAGTGTCTCCTAAGTTATATATGCTCGATCGGGTACCGGCTAAAATAAAAGTGGAATTTATATGGAATGAAGCATGCATGCGTCGATCCATCTCAAAGTAATGTATTGTTAGTGTTAAACATTATAATGCAGGGTTGAATTTATGTATGTGCCTTGTGTTCGTTTCGAATAATAATGGAGTTAGAACAATATGGCGAAAACTACATTGAAAACTTCACTTTGTTGGTTTTGCCTAGGACAAAACACACATTACAAATAAACTAAGAGAACACAAGAGAATTTTTGAATTTCTCTATTCTCTTACTTGTTTCTTACAAAACTGGTTACAACCTTTCTCAATGTATTGTCTAATACTCTTCTACTAACATACGTATTTGAACTTCAAGTTGGCCACGACCACAACTTGAGTTACACCCGAAGATAGACTCTACTGTGTCTCGGACTCGTTTTAAACCTTAAGGCAAGATTATTTCCAACAATCTTATCCCTAATCTTAACTTGACATACTCCTAGTTAGTCTCAATATATTATGAACTACCAGCTACGTCTCCACATGAAGTATTCTACATGTAAGCCACATGTAGGAACTCAACTGGTACGGGTCTATCTAGATGCAAAGATTATAACTCATTGAGGCAGTCGGTCTCATCTACGACTTATCCAACTCATCTTTGACATAGAACGGTGACACATTTCTCAATGTCCTAGATTCATCTCCACGTACTCGAGTTTGGACGGCGAACACATCTTCTCAACATCCCAGACTCGTCTCACCTTACTTGAGTTTGGACGATGAACACATCTTCTCAACATCTCGGACTCATCTCATCATCACCATCGGCTTCATGCATGTTCCCACGATGTAGCATCGGATAGCATCTTCGACGTCTCCCACGCATCTTTGGCCATATCCTTTTTGACTAGTAGAAAGAACGTATCCTCTTAGATGCCCTAATAGATACCTTCATCCTGGTTGCTTAGGCTGCATAATTGCTCGTCGTGATCATTGGGTAACGCAATGAGATGACGAAGCTCATCTTTGCCATCACACTGGATGATGCCTTGTCACCGGTGACACAACTTCCTAGAGAACACGACATGATCTTGGGCATAGATCAAGAACTCAGGCTTGCAAAACCTCTGGGATTTGGGGTAGACAGCTGTTGAGTACTGGGATTCGCTTGAACTGAGAGACTAAAGCAAAACACTATTTTTCGCTGCCACCCATTGGACGGTTCAGTTTCTACATTTAATTGAAGCTAAAGACCAAAAACTGGTGCTGGTCGTTGGCATTTTCTTCACGCGGATGGACAACTTTGCTTCAGGTACAAAACCGAAAGACTTCGGCTCTAATTCGTGGACAAAGTCTGAAGGACCATGTGAGATGGTCCAATTAATGTTGTAATGAACCATTGCAATGTTTGTGGAGTGGTCAATTGGCTTTGCAAAGATTGTACTCTGTCAGGATTGGTTCGGGCAAAATTGAGAATTTTGGGATTTGAGTCACGGATTTAGTTAGGTTGACCTGAGTTATTAGATTAAGCTTGAATGATGCATGTCTTGGCTAATGTAGGTCAAGTTGCAAAGATCTTCTACCTGGAAACGAATTCTTTGTCTTTGGATGTGCGTGATTGCTTGGAGTCAACTATGGTCAATGATGAGGATCAGGGCTAAGTTCATGGAGTTGAGGCCCAAAATGATCGAGGATGTTGGGTGAGACGGTGAGCTCAAGCATGGCATGAGAAAGGAAGGAATGTTGAAGGCGAGTTCAAACAGCGGGATGGCACCCGGTGGCTTGCACGGGGCAAGTGAGCCATAGTTCTGTGGAACCGGAATAAGAGAGACTTGATGGCACATGGTAAGCTAGTGGTGTACCTACACGTGGTAAGCATGGTGATTATTTGCAAAGGATGATGATGACCGAGTCAGCAAGGGGTATTTTTGTATTTTGACCAAAATACCGAAAACCACCTTGAATCAAAACCTTGGCACATGGGCGATGCATTGGAGCATAGTTTAGGTCAAGATGGAGTTGGTTTGATCAAGACGGATCAAGACAAAAGATTTAGCGGATGCACACTTATGCGCTTTGAAAAGCATGCAGAAGTGAACTTGAGTGAGTAAAACCCGTGTGTGGGGGGTTAACTGGTTCCCCCATTGTAATATTAGATAGAATCTATTTTGGGATGTAGGTGGCTAGTTGCCCACCTGTAAAAGGGGTTGGGATGGAGATATGTAGAGTTAACCATCCAACCCCTCTTTCATGTGCTCTCATGTTTAGGGTTAGGATTTGAGAGTGGAGCACTTGGTGTGCTCTTTGTTCTCTAACTGAAGTGACTGTAAACTCAACTTTCTCAAGTGAGCAATACATCCATCTTTACATATTTATATGGATTCATCTTGATTTGGTTGATTTGCTTTTGATTTGGCATCAAAGTGTGATTTCTTGATCCGAGAATTTTTTTAGTCGATTTCTTTGGTGTTCTAACTTGCTGTGACACGTGGAAATACATCTAGACTCATCTTGGTTATCATCCACCCACGAGCCTTTTATATTCGCCGATTTTGATTTTGACTCGGTTCTGATGTAACCTTCCAACAAACTAAAAAAGGTCTCATTTTTATCAATGATTTTTATGATCGTTTATTGGAATAGGTTCACAATACTCTAGAGATGATCTCTGCAAAATTTCACATCATTTGGATCTACGGATCAAAAGATCTATCTATTTTTGTTTTGAATCAAAGCTGAAACAGTTGGTTCTGTTCTTGTCAGAAACGTCGACCGCGATTAGATCTACGATCATGTTGGTTTTGACCATGGTTAAGTTTTAGGTCGCATCGCATCGTTTTCGACCACGTTCAGTCTTTCGACCGCTCCGTGTCTTCCCTATCGTGTGGGGTTTTCAACTACTCACTAATCTTTGATCTCACTGGTTGCTTTTTAAACTGAATTGACCACGTCGGTCGCAGATCACTCGTTGGCTTCTGACCACATTGGTTGTTTGACCACTCATTGGCTTTCTGACCACATTAATCCTCGATCACTTTGGTTGCCGACTGGTTATAACCACGTTGGTTGTTCGACCACTCGTTGGTGTCCAACCACATTGATTCCTGATCACTTTGGTCGCCGACTGATTCCAACCACATTGGTTATTCGACCACACATTGGCGTCCAACCATGTTGGTTATGGCCAAGTTGATTTTCGATTACGTTGGTTGTCAACTAGATTCGACCACGTTGGTTTTAGACTACTCATTGGCCTTTGATCATGTTGGTTTCGATCACATTCATTTTTTATCACATTGGTTTTAATCTCGGTGGCTATCAACGACGTTGGCTTTTGACCGCTCCCTGGGCGTTGACCACGAGAGTTAATTTCCGACTACGTTGTTATCCGACTAGGAGTAGATCTATGATCACGGTGACTTTTGTCCGATAGTCGATTTCTGACTACACTGACTTTCGATGTACTATCAGTTTTCGACTACTGTGATTTTTGTTCGGTAGTCAATTTCCAACCACGTTGAACTTCCGACTGGTAGTCGAATTTCGATCACGTTGTCAGTTTTTGACCACATTATTTTTCCTACTGATCAGGTGTGTTAGACTCTGTTTCTTCGGCTTTCAAGTGGGATTCCTTCCCTAATTTCTATAGTTTTGTAGCTATCGGAGAAAAGGATAAGTGAATACTTAGGAAAAATTTAAAGACACTATTCATCCCCCTCTATTGCCTATCCGGTCCTACAAAGTTAGACTCGGCTTCTTTCTCATGATTCCCTCATCGCTACTTCGACATGTTGTCCCTTGACCAAAGAACAGAAGGGCAAAAAATCTCTCCTGCGCAACAAAAACCTCTCTGAAACTTGCTGTCTTGCACGAGGACGGAGATGAGGTGCGCACGATGAACAGAAGGCGATGCTCGCCTCGGGAGCATTGAGCGAGCCTAGCACGAAATGGAAATCACCGACACTATTTTTTTTAGCAAGTTGGTACTCGCCTTACTAGGTAATCGGCTAGGCTCTTATATCAATGTAGCTTTGCCTAAGAGAAAATACATATATTGCAAATAAAATAAGAGAATACAAGAGAATTTCTAAATTTCTCTATTATCTTACTTGCTTTTTACAAAACTAGTTACAAGCCTCCTCAATATATAATACTCTCCTACTAACATATGTATTCGGACTTCAAGTTGGTTATCACTTCAACTTAAGTTACACCTAGAGACAAACTCTACTATGTCTCGGACTCGTTTTAAGCCCTAAGTCAAGATTATTTTCAACACACTTTCATATGTATGAAAATAAATAAAATGGTATGTCAATGGATTATGCAATATTTTTTCTCTTGAAACTTAAGTTTAGAAGACATATTTTTGGTGTTCTTTTGCCATCAGTGAAATGAAAAAACATGCAAAAACTAGTTGGTGGTAGCACCTTACCAGTTGTCATGAACTGATTTTCGGGCAGTAGTGACCAGTTAGGATACAGGGAATGAATCATGTACCTTAGATCGGCATCATGGTAACTATCACGTTCCAAAAACCGCTGGGAACTAGCTGAGAATCTAGATCCGGCCCGGTTAAAACCCCCACTTTTTTTTTCTTCCCAACTTCTTCCATAGAAATGTTTTTATAAGGCTAACATTTTTGAAATTTGAAATTGAAGTTGCAAGCTGGCTGAGTTTCTTGCCTGAAAACTAGGAGAAAATTGGCCATTTTCCGAAATCAGCCCCAGTTATGAGAAACCTGATCACCACGAATGGGGCTTCACTGTCTCCCACTCCCTATTCTCCTCCCTATTCCCTCAATCTAGACCACTCACTAATGATCCAATGGCCAGTTTTTTTATATTTTCACCATTTGCCCATCCATCATAAATAATAAGAAAAATACAAGAAAAAATAAAATTTATTTTTTCTGTATTTTTTATTATAATTTTATTTTTTTCTCTCGACCAGCTAGCCCGGTATAGTCCTGAATCCTGATTCAACCCGTGAAGCTGTTTGGATATATGACCCAAAACCAATTCGGGCCTTGTTCTGCAAGTGTACTTTCTCTTGGGGCCGTGCTGAGAGGCTTGGTCATAGCTCAGATCTTACTGATGTTGAACCTCGTATACTTTCTGGACCACTTGAGGATGTTCTTGTCGCACAGATTGCTGCTGGCAATTGCTATCTCCTTATGTTGGTCTACCAGCTGAGTAGAATGTAAGCACTTGCTTCTTTGCACTTTATTCATGGCTGGTCTCATTGCTACAATATCCAATAAGCCTGTCCAATGTCCATTCACATAATTGAACAACCTTGCTTTGAAAGAATTCAGGTTCATGACATTTTTGTGATCTGGATAATTACATTCTCTTGAGAGTACAAATTTTGATCGTGCGTGTTAAAATGCAGGTTAGTGTACTCTGTAGGCTGTGGTTTAGGATGCAAGCTTGGGAATGGCAGCAAGAAAAACGAGGGTATCCTTCAGTTGACTGCACATTTTCAGGCATTCAACATAAAGCCGATGTCAATTTTAGCTGGCACTTGGCATGCCGCCGTCCTGGGCTGCGATGGACGTGTATTTACCTGGGGATGGGGTACCAATAGCTGTTTGGGACATGGAGATGATGAAGAATGCATGACCCTCCCCACTGCAGTGGAACGCTCGAGCAATGTGAAGGCTGTGCATGTTTCAGCCGACGAAGACACCACGCTTGAGCTGCTCTGGTTCTCTTTTATGCATGGCATTTGGGTTCTTGTTTGGATTATTGTCCCTTTTTGCGCAATAAAGATGGCACTTTTTGGAAATTTGGAAGATTACGTGCGTCCTTCTATGATTTCACTGTTGAATTGCGATTCTTGGCTTGTCAATTGCGTTCCTTGTTCCTTTTAAGTTGGGATTCTAGCTCTTAGCTATTGTGTTAGTAGGCTCCCCGACTCATTCAGTAAGAAAAAAAGGGTAGATCCATATGAACCATTGGGCCATTGGTTCCATTCCATCCGTTTGAGATGTATGAGATGGATCAACCTGTTCATTCCGTATTCTGTTCTATATTATTTTCTTAAAATCGGAGTGAGATATAAATAATATCAAATACAAATATAGATAGTTCCGGTCATGAATATGGAACGAATATATGGCGAACCGAATACGGATTATCTCGGTCATAGATATTTAGTCGGATATATCGCAAAAACAGAAAGCATGTATGTTGTACATATAAAGATCATTCAACCGTACTATATGTACAAAATGCAACTACATTAACTTCTTTGCATCACTGTCCACAGGGGCTAGTTAAAGAAGCAGCAACTCAGGCGGTTCAATATGCAAATTTTACCGATAGATCTTCGAAGGATCCAATAGAATATTCTGTCCATCCCAATGCTCATCTGCATCCAAGAACAACAGTACAACGCTACCATTCCAACAGAAGCAGCAAGCTCTCGAACAAGAAATCAATGGACGGCGACCAAGATTAGGCTCACGCGACCACAAGTGGAGACCTGGGCAGCGAGCTCGGCGAACTCAGCAGCGGGCTCGACGGCGAACTCGGCAACCTCGACATGCTCGGCGGCGACACGGAGAAATATCGGGCGCAGAACGCCCCGCCAGCGGAGGCGCCCATCGAGTTCGCGGGAAGGAGGACATCGACACCCTCCTCAATGAGAGGATGAAGGGCAAGAACAAGATGGACTAGAAGGTCAACAAGCTTCTTCTCTTCTCACCAGACCTGACAAAAAAGATAACCACCAAAACTGGTTCTACTTCTACTAGATTTGTTGCAGTTTCGCCTGAATCGGCATGCCAGTTTTCATCCGGATCTTACCCTTTTGCACGGATTGGAACAGAAAATCGTGAATGAATCTTGTTAACAAATTTCCGAGATTTCGCCAAAATTTCTGAGATTTCTGAACACATTTGAATTTTTCTAAAATGGTGGAAGGTGGCTGACCCCAAGAAGACCGCCCCGTAGGCACGCTTCAAGACAAGCAACAGTCCAATCTCTAGATAGCTGTATACCAGTGGCGCGGATCCAGAATTTTTATAATAGGTGGTCAAACTTTGGAGTTAAGTTGCTGAATACGTCGATACCGTAACGCACCGTTTTTCTAAAAACACCGATACAATAATATGTGTATATAGATATAATAAAAATACATAAATTATATAAATTAATAATTTCTTACGAGAAAATAGGTGACATAAGGCGAGCATAATGCATGAATTAAACAATAAATTATAGATATTAGTGATAGTTGTATACCTTATTGATCCTGTCTTTTTGTGCTCTTTTTCCCGTCAGCAAGAACTGTCTATCTAAGAGAAAATTGTATTTTCTTCCATGGAGCAAAACATAGCAAAAATTAGCATGTAAACAAATGCAATAAGGATCGAACTAACTGCTCATTGCCTAAGGCAAAGATTTTATTTTTATATAGCATCTATTAGATAAAACGAAGAAAGCAAATGCTAAGCTCCAGAAAGAATCGGAGCCAAAATAGAGCAGAGTAGAGCAAAGCGGAGCAAGAAAGAAAATAAATAGAGTGGAGCAGAACACACCTAGATCTGGAGAGAGGACGATGACGATAAGTTGGATGTGCTGCTCACTTCCCGATGCCGCGCTTCCTCCCGCCTACCGCGCTACTCCCTTTCTGCCGCCCACTCCCTACCACCGTGTTCGCCATACTATCGTTTGCTTGCCCGCGACACATCTCTGCTCACCCGCGCTACCACAAACTCACCTTGCACCCCACGCCGCCTCACGCATGATTGCCGTCACATCATGGCGCCATATCCACCGGCCGTCGCTCGCCTAAGCAGTCTATATCCATCGGTCGTCACTTGCTTCCGCAGCCTGCACCTCTGCCCGCTTGCCACTCGAAGGCCGGAGCCGCCTCCCACATAGACAGCGAACAAGGTTAGTGTTTTGTTGGTATCTTTACCTCTTTGGGCATATACGAGGAGGGCTGAGGTGGGAAGAAAGATGGGTCTAATTTGTTACATGGGATGCACACGAGATACGGGGAGTGCAGGCTAAATTTATTTGCAGGCATAAAAATATATTTTTAACCTAACTAGCAGTATATACATCGAATAGATCTATTATATACCTGATATTTTATAAAAAAATTTGAGTGTTCAGCCAAACACCCTTGACCTCTATAAGATCCACCCATGCTGTGTACCAACTTCAGCTTAAAACCAAAACGAAAACGAGCCCACGCACGTTACGTCCGGAAAGGCTACAGCTTACTGCCTGCAGGGGCGGATCTACAGTGGATCATGGGTGTTCAGCTGAACACCCAAATTTTTTGACAAAAAATCTAGTATATATGAGGTATAATACATATACATATATTTAGTTAGGTCAAAATCACTAATTTCAGCCTCTAGGCCGCTACTATTCGGCTGGCCGCCCGGCCCGACGTCGCGCCTGCGTGCGGCCCAGCCCATTACGCGTGCGCGTGCGGCCTGTGCGGCTGTGCCCGAGTCCCAGCTCCTAACCTAGCGCGTCCTCCGGCGCCGCAGCTCCACTCGCGCGCGCGCGCCTGCTCCGCCTCCGCGCGCGTGCCGCCCTACGCTCCGCCTCCACCTCGCCTCGCGCGCGCGCGCGCCCTCCGCTCCGCCTGCGCCTCCGCCTCCGCGCGCGCTGGCCTCGCTCCGCCTCCACGCGCGCTAGCCCTCGCTCCGCCTCGCCTCGCCTCGCCTCGCGCGCGCGGCCCTCCGCTCCGCGCCGACCCTCCGCCGCCTCCGGATGTTGTCCCCTTCTTCAAAGAAATCACTGATGTTGCAGATGTATGTCAAGCTATCCATTTGGTCTAGAAGTAGGAACTCAAGAGAGAGTAGCTGCGGACTGAGGGATCTCCATACAATGCTTGCAATCAGTTAAGTACAACTTCATTAGATTTCGCAGCTTTCTTGGGTCCTTCATCCATAGTGAAAACTCAATACCTGTGTAGTGTGACACTTTCAGGACTTCTAGTCCACCATGTGGTGCAAGAGCCTCCAACACCTCTGGTTCGTTATCCACAGCATCTGTCTGGCGCAACAAATTTTGAGGTCCCCAGCATAGCACAGGGAGTCAATATCTCCTCTAATCAACTCCACTACTAATTAACAATTAATTGATAGTGGTGTTTGAAAGATGATAAACTCCAGAGGAGCTCAATGTCTACATTGACATTCGTTAGACTTTACCCCAATCAAGCAAAAATTCCTTTGTTGACAAAAGCAATGTGAAGAGATTGTAATTGTCTTGCAAACCTTCTCAAGAGCATGTTTTAATTGGCTAAGTCAAAACCATTTGTTTTGCGGCCGAACGCATTCAGACAAGCAACAGTCCAGTCTCTAGATAGCTGTATATATACCAACTTGGCAAATTAAGTTGTTGCTAGGTGTAACATCCTGAAAAAATGAACATAGGAGATGTGTAGCCTTGAATTATTTTGAAGTATATTTTTTCAGTATTTGGGGTTTTTCTGGATTTCTCTTTGTTTTTTGTGAATGAGGTTCCAACAAATTAAATATGAAAAATGGAAATTAAAAGGACCTGGGCCAAATCTCGGCCAGGCCAGCCCAGCCGGAAGTTTTTCCCCTCCTAGTTGACCATGGCCGAAGCTGGCTCTACCTCGCCAACCAAAGCCCAAAGCCCACTCGACCGCAGCAGCCCATCTCCGTGCTCGCAATGGACTACAACATTCCCTGTGCTTGCATCACCAGGTCCTATCTCTCTTCAATTCTCCACTATCGCCGCGTCACCGCCCACCTGCCCTGTAGCCTTACTCCATCGCCTCGCTCTGCCGCGGCGACCCACCTTTTTGACCGCGCTGTCGCATCGGTCGGGCACCCAAGCGACCAGTGCCAACTCGCCTGACCACCCCCGTCAGCTGCAATGCGCTCCTACTTTCGTCGCCTCCCCTATTTCGGGCGTCACCGCGCCTGTGCCGCATTAACTCGGCGTCGACCGCTCGGCAGCCGCGCACCTGTTCCCGTCGCCTTCGCGCCTACCCCGCACGGCCCTACCGCTCCGTCACCTCAAGCCATGCCCTGTGAGAGACCATGTGGAGGTGACCACATGCTTGTGATGAGTAATTAATAAGTATTCTGGAAAGTTTGAGTTTGGTTTGTGCGTTTCGTGTCATGGTGGCATTTGGCTCAGTGAGGTTGGGTTAGTCGATATTGATGTGTATTCTTCTTCCCGATCGGTCGTTTGGGCAAATTCATGCTTGAGTACATTATATTGATGCTAATCGTGATTACATGTGTCGAGACATACTATGTGATGTGTGTCTTGTCTGTGATGGCTGCAGGACGTCGAGATGGAGTCGTGGTGAGGCACGGAGGACCGAACTAGGCGCAGGTGGTGCCGAGGTCAGAACGGTAGAGGTGTGCCGAAGACGGTGAGGGCTCGAGATAGCTGTGAGGCTTGAGCAGCAAGAAAGGAGGAAGCTTCCCGGAAGGTGCAGGAGGGGCGTTTTGGAGAATACGCAAAGCTGCACTAAAGGAAGCGTATTACGGATAAAGCACTAGAGTTGGTGGAGGCTTAGCGGGTAAAGAGAGAATCAAACCCATTAGTTGGAGGCTATAAAAGGAGGGTGTCTCCTGCATGGTCTTTATGTCCTTGGGGTTTGTGTTTGCTTTGCTTCTTTTGTGCTTTAGTTGGTGAGAGCTGTTGGAGAGAGCAGTGTTAGTGTGTTCTTGTCTCCCTGTGTGTGTTGGTGAGAGGAGATGAGTTCTTGAGATGTTTGTGTGAGGAGAGAGTTGCAATCCCTGTATAATCATTAATCTCTTTTCCTCAATGTCAATAACAAGGATTGTGATGAGTTGCTCTCATTTTCTTGCCCATATGTGATGGATTTCAATTTCTAAAATTTTCTGTTTTTGCTTGGTTTTCTTGATTTCTTGAGTTGAATCCTTGATCCTCTAGCTGATTCCTGATCTCTCTATGATGGGAAAGACTCAAGGCCATTTGGCCATTCCATTTTTGAGATCAAGCTGAGGATCCAATGTCTTTTGTGATTTCTAGAACCCTTGTCATGTGCATCTCTGCTCTCTGTGTTCTAGGGTTTTCAAGGAGAGGAAAATGGGATCTTTTGATTCTCTTTGGGAGATGGCCTAAGATTCTTGCTGGCATGTCCTGAGGTTGTTGCTAATCTATTTACAAAAGATCATGAGCAAAGAATAAGAGATCATTGAGTTTTTTTGGATTTTGGTTCATTCTCTGAAGAAGTTGGAATCTTTTGTCAAAATCTTAAATCCTTGCTCTCTATTTGAGTTCTTTTGGTTTTTGGGGCCCTGCTGCTTTTTATTTCAAGTCTCTGCTCTGTTGGTGTGAAAAGATCAGGGAATTTTATCTTAATTCTTTGAATTGCACAAGATCTCAATTTTCAGTCAGGGTCTGCTGCTGTCAGCTCCCGAGGGGCGGTCAGACCGGCCGGGGGTTGGCGGTCTGACCGGCCTTGAGCTGCCGGTCTGACCAGCGCTGAAAAGGCGGTCTGACCGCCCGGTCCATTGCGGTCAGACCGCCCATACTGCCTTTTGCTCCAAATTGTTTCCTCCTCTTTTCTCTTTGGCTCTCGTTATTTGATCCTCCTTCTTCCTATGTGTTGAAGTCTCCAGTGACCTTGATTACATGAGTTTCCAGTGGGCTTGACCATTTTCTTCATAGCATTTGTTGCTATCGGAGAAGATCGCTTAAGTGGATACTAGGGGGAAATTTACTTCTAGGGGAAATTTTTAAAGTCGACATTCAGCCCCCCTTGTCGCCAATTTTGATCCAACACCCTGCGTTGCCCACGCCTTGACCCAAGGTCGATTCCATGGCACTGTGGCCATACGACTGCCATGCCTCGGCTTTGACCGCCCAACTGCCCTCCCCCATGCCGCCACCTTTTCCTCGGAGCTCAGGAGCTCCCGATCACTCCACACCACCCCACTGAGTCTCCCAGTCCAAGCAATTAGCCCCTCGAGCACCGCAGACCCTCGGCGACCCCCTTCTTCCCCAAGACCCGCGAAGGAGCTCGCCGTCGATTGCCGCCGCCGCAATCCAATTCCTCTTCACCGAGGCATCCCTGGAGCATCACGACGCCATCCCCGCCCTCAGTCGGACCTGTCGTCGCCTGAGCTACGCCCGCACCGTGCGACCCCCTTCGACCACCGCCGTTCCACGTCGCCAGCTCGCCACCGACCCTCCCGAGCCCAGCTGACCGTCGAGGTAGCCTCCTAAGCCCTCCTAGATGCTCCCTTCCTAATTAATTAGTCCCTGGTGCCTTGAGTCATCATAGCCATCGTCCCCTGTTCCGCCCCGCCGCCGCTGCACGTGGTCGTAAAGTTATTAGCCGCAAGTCGTAGTAGTGGTCGTAAAATCACTGTAGCAACCATAGTCGAATAACCCATAGTCGTAAAATTACTGTAGCCGCAAGTCGTGCTCGAGGTCGTAAAATCACTGTAGCATCCATGGTCGTAAAAGTACTGTAGCATCCGTTTACGACCAAGCGGTCGAAGTTACGACCACGTGGGCTCACGACCACATCTAAACCTCGTAGTCGTAGCTCCCTACGACCACATAGGAAGTCTATCGACTGTGCCCACCCTTTCACAACGTGGTCGTAACCCTTTACGACCACTCAGAAACACCCACCGACCACTTATATCGTGGTCGAAGCCCCCACCGACCACTCACAACATGGTCGTAGGGCCTTACAACCACGTTCACCTGTCACAACATGGGCGAAGCACTCTCCGACCACTTTCACTCCCTCACAACATGGTCGTAACCCCTTACAACCACGCCTGCGAGTATCGGGTCATGTCCAAGTCATTGACGGCCACTCAATGTCGCTTACGACTGCTCAAAAGCACTTACGACCACTTCATAGTCATCTACGACCGCTCTGTGTCATTTACGACCACTCCGTACCATTTACGACCGCTCTGTGTCATTTACGACCGCTCTGTGTCATTTACGACCACTCTGTGCCGTCTACGACCACTCCAAAGTCATCTACGACCACTGAGAACCATTTAAGACCACTCCGTGCCATTTACGACCGCCCAGAGTCATTTACGACCACTATGTGTCAATTACGACCACACAATCCCGTTTATGACTGCTTGTCCCCGAGCTACGACCATGCGGTCGTAACCGACCCTGTGGCCGCTACAACCATGCGGTCGTAACCGACCACGCGGTCGTCATCGACCATGCAATCCTTATGACCATGCGGTCGAAGCCACGACCACGTAGCCGTTTACAACCACGTGGTCGTCATTGACCACGCAGTCGTAACAGACAACGCGGTCGAAGCCACGACCACGCAGCTGTTTACGACCACGGCGCCCGAACTTATGACCATGCGGTCGTATTTACAACCACGTAGTCGTTACGACTACGCTGTCATCCTGACCATCGGCCGAGGGTCCCGCCTGTCAGACTTTTAGCTTTTTCCCGAATTTATTCGGACAAAGGGCTTCAAATGGCCATAACTAATTCAATTTAACTCCGATTTAAGTGAAACAAATTTCTAAATTCATCTAAAATCAAAATCTAACCAATGGAACCGAAATCATTTATTTTTGAGTTCATTTGAATTTTTCTATGGGAATTTGTTTGCCTTGCTGATTTTTTTATCCAAATTTTCGCGCATGTTAAAATAGCATATGAGGCTCAAGAAGAAGAAGCTGAAGCAGCTGCCCAAGAAGACCAAGAGCCAGATCACTGTGACCAAGGTGAGTCAATACTTTGATCATGTTGAACCTACATTTTTTGCAAAGTACTTTTGTTTAAATTATCAAATTGCATGCTGTTGTTTTATATGCAAATACATGTTTAATTTAAGATTCTAGTTATATGCCCATTGTTTAACTTGATTAATGTTACACCTCCTTTGGAATATTTGAATATGTGAACCTTGTCACCCTAGCAAAATTATAATAATAACTTTTCGAAAATAAGTCCATAATTATATGCCATGCTTAGTTTGTTTAGATACCTGGGGGCATCTAAAAGCCCCAATCATCACTTTTAATCATGAGAAAAACTGGTTGGGCAGTCATGGTGATAATGACTGGTATGTCGTGGTATAATTGTTTTATACTCTCAAAAACCTCAAATTGCCTATCTATCTAGGCAGATGGTTCGGGGGTATGGTGCAGTGGTGCACGAGAGTGTGGTTTGTGGTAGAACCACCCAGATAACCCTAAGGATTGAATCTTGTCATGACCTCCTATGTAAAATAAGTACAACCACAAGTCTGTAAAGTACAACTTGGCTTAGTAAATTTACCGGACCCTGAAAGTCATCATCATCGGTGGAGGAGATGAGGTAGTGCAAACGGCGATCTGTGTGATGGCTTGAAGGGGACACTTTGTGAGTGACGTTCATCTGCGGCGTGCTAGCAGTATGGGAAGTAAGCTGCTAGGTGCATAGGAGGGGAACATCCCGCACAACTTATGGGACCTGCCGCAACCGGGAGAAGCCCATATGGTTGAGATGATGGAAGGGGCGAGGTGCTTTGAACGGTTACTGTGATGGTTTGCTCAACCGCACGACTAAGGAATCGTGTGGGGCAACGAGTGAATTGTCTTGTGGGTAAAGTGTGCAAACTCTGCAGAGTCAAAACTATTCGAATAGTTGTGCCCACGGTCAAGGGCGGACATGGAAACTTAACTAGATATAGTTCTGTTTCCAAAAACTTTGTGGCAAAATGAGAGATATGGAGGGCAGTGGGAAGCCCTAATTGGTGTTGTCCTGGGTGTCATCCCAATAGTAATGTAAGCGGCTATAACGCTGAAAGTCTAGCATGTGGTATAGAGACCATGTAAAGGTGGATGGTCTCTAGATCATGGTTAATAAAGCATTCTTTACACACATTATGTTTTGGGTCAAACTGCTAAGTCATAGGAATTTTTCTAAGCAATGTATTTCAAAATGCAACTTCTGGCAAATAAAACAACCGAGCCTTCTCTTGATAAGCCATGCATACTATCTACCGAATTATGTGTATTGGCTCGCTGAGCATGGTGGATTGTGCTCACACTCGCATTACCAACCCCAGAAACAGGAGCCCAAGACCACTACGCACATGAAAATGTACCTGCTACGGATGGAGGAAGTAATACCGAAAACTAGGACATCATTCCATGGTTTTAGGGTCCAAGGCGAATTACACAAAGTTGTCGTGTGCCTATAAATATTGCCTAAGCTTAGGTAATATTCATATGGCACACATTTACCCTCAGTCGTTTGCCTGTGTATTATTGGCCTTACTTGCTTTTGCTTCTGCTACTGTTCTTTGTAATGTAAACATTTAGCCTGTTCGGCTCCTATGTAAACTTCGCCCGACGTGGTGTAATTTCGAACTGTGATATGTAATATTATGGCCATGCGACGTATGAAATGATGCAGCAATGTTTCTATGTGCACTATCTACTGATCCAGAGAATAGTGCAGTGAAACACAGAGGATTATGGATTGAAAAATCCGGGTCCGACACTAGGTTACTACTATTCGGGTCCGGGTCCGACCATATCTAGTATATATATACATATATGTATATAAACATATACATGTACATATACATATACATGTACATGTATATGTATATGTACATGTATATGTTTATATACATATATGTATGTATATATATGTATGTATATACATATATGTATGTATATGTATGTATATATACATATTTGTATGTATATATGCATGTATATGTATGTATGTATGTATGTATGTATGTATGTATGTATGTATGTATGTATGTATGTATGTATGTATGTATGTATGTATGTATATATATATATATGTAGTATAAATAACAGGGGCACCATGGTGCCCATGCTCCATGAGTGAGTTTTTCATCCATGAGTGAGACGTTCCATCCACGATTAAGACTTTCCATCCATGTCAATGACATCCTTTCCATACCATTGCACTAGCATGCATCTAAAAGCAATTCAAACGTAGAGAAGCTTGGTGCCCAGACACCATGGTGCCCCATTTAGCGCCCTATATATGTATGTATATATATATGTATGTATATATATATGTATGTATATATATGTATATATATATGTATGTATATATATATGTACGTATGTATATATATGTATGTATATGTATATATGTATATGTATATATATGTGTGTGTGTGTATAAGGTAGCACTATTTTACGCGCAGTTTTGAGTTATCAACGGTTGTACTAAAAGTTATCATCGTCCGTGAAGAAAGTTATCACAGGCTGTATCCTGGAGCATTCGGCAGTAACTTCATTCACTGCCGATGGTAAATTCATGCAGAACCGATTGTAACTTTTCGCACTGTGAAGATTTGGCAATAACTTCGTTCAAATCCAATGGTAACTTATATATACATATAAATATACATATACATACATATATACAACACATATATGTATGTACATATATATATACACACATATATACATATACATACATACATATACATATACACATATACATACATGCCAACGTTGGTGGCCGCCTCGGCCTCGCCTCCCACCTCCCGTCATCCCCAATTCCCCACAACACAACATAAGCCATCATAGCTCCAATTCCCCACAACACAAGCCATCACATTTGCAGAGTAGACAGAGAGGGTGTAGAGGGGAAGGATCGAAGGAGTACACCTGAACCAGAGGACCTTGATGTTGTCACGGGTGAGGCAGAGGCCGGATTGCCGAAGGGTGTTCTGCAGGTCATCCTCGCTATCATCGACTGCTTTCCCGTTGGCTGCCGGCTTGACCTCCACTCACCCAGAGCCCGGACGATGGCGACGACCTCCCCTCACCCCTAGAGGCGAGGAGGGCAATGACGTGGAGGGAGTCATCGGGGGAGGAGGGAGGCGGTCAAGGGAGGTTAGGGGAGAAGGGAGGTGGCCGGGCGAGGAGGAGGTCGTTGGGGGAGAAGGGAGGTAGCCGGGGGCAGAGGGGTCGCCAGGGGAGGAGGGACACGGCCGAGAGAGGAGGGTGGCAATCGGGGGGATTCGAGGAAGAGGGAGGCGGTCGGGGGTCGGGGAGGAGGGAGGCATCCGGGGGAGGTTAGGGGAGGAGGGAGCCGACCAGGGGAGGAGGGATGCGGCGAGGGGTCGATGGAGGAGGGAGGCGACGGAGGGGGTCAAGGGAGGTGGGAGGTGGCCAGGAGGTCGGGGGAGGAGGGAGGCGGCTAGGGGAGGAGGGGTCGCCGCGGGAGGAGGGAGGCAACCGGGGGGTCGGGGGAGGTGGGAGGTGATCAAGGGGGTCAAGGGAGGAGGGAGGTGGCTGGGGGAGCTCGAGAGTCAGGTCGTCAGGGCCTCGGAGGAGGACTGAGGAAGTGCGGAGGGAGGCGGCCAGGCGTTGCTTTTGAGGTGGGGACCGTGGGGTGGGGGAGGCCGGGAGGAGTAGAGGTAGTTAGGAAGAGCTGATCGTGTGATTATCTGAGTGATAGATGATTGAGACAACGGTCGGGAACAAGTAACATTTAGATTTCAGAAGAATCAACGTTTCGAAGCAACAACTCTCATTTCTTCAAATTCCCTCTTCTATAAATTCACTTCTTTCTCATTTCATCATAAGCTATCCAATCTCTCATTTCTTCAACATCCCTCTACACTCCCTATTTCTTTAACATCCCTCTACACTTCCCAAGTCTCCATTTCTTCAACATCACTCTACACTCCCCATTTATTCATCATCTATCCATCCAATATGCTACCAAGGAGTCGAAGCACCAAAGAGCTCCCAAGCGATATGCAAAGGAATCGTAGCACAAAAAGAGCAGCAGGACGCCTTAGTGTAAGCTCCCGTTGTTGCCTTGGCCTTGATTATTCAGAAGCTTTCACACATGTCAAAGAGGAGCTTTTTCATATTTTTCGTATGTATCATGACAAGTTTGGCAGCAGCGGAAGATCGGAGGCCTCATAGCAGACATAACAAGGAAAGACAAGCTTGACATCACACTTATGGAAGAAGCTGAAGGGCATGTCTAGTTGTTCGTCCTCTCAGTCTCAGGCGGCCTCCAAGTGGAATTTTGTCTCAGAGTTGAACCACTACTTGGAGTATGATTTTGCAAATATTGATCCTGATCTTACTAGTGGAGACAAGATAGACTTGCTCGAGTGGTGGAAGAACAACAAGTGGATATTTCCTATGCTATCACATTTCGTACAGGATGTTCTCCTAGTGTCAGCATCCACCGTCTCTTCAGAAGCGACGTTCAACACGGTAGGGAGAATAATTAAAGAAAGGAGATCATCCTTTATGCCCAGGATGGTGGAAGCAATCACATGTGCCAAAGACTACGAATTAGCTAAAGAGCGACAACAGCATCAACTAAAGGATCCTAAAATCGTGCAGGCACACGCTGACCTCGTGTAACATCCTGATTTTCAGAGTCTTTTTGAAGCTTTTAAAATAAAATTCACCATTTGAATTTTTCTGGAATTAATTAAAAGCTTAAATGAATTTTTATGAATTAAAAGGATTTAATATGATTAATCTGAACATGAACATTTGCCCAAGTTATTTTATTTGAGTTCTTTGTGTCTCAAGGAATTTATTGGAATTTTTCTGGTTTTTTTCTGAATTTATTTGCTATTTTCTAGAGCTCAAATCAATTTAAATGAATTTCTGAAAAGAAAAATCCCAGAAAAGCCCCAACCGGCCGGTGGGCCGAAACCCACCGAACCGGCCCGGTCCGACCGCCGGCCCACCGCTTCGCCTGCGTGCACGCTGGCGCGCATCGCGCTCGCGCGCGCTCGCCGATGGCGCCAAGTGTCGACCATCGAAGGCGACCGCGCCGCGCCCCGCATCCGGCCCTCGCCGTCAATGCCGCCGGCAGTGGGGCCCACTGTCGAGCCGTCTTCGCCCGGGACTCCGTCCCGTGTCCGGGACGAACTCCGCCCGCTGCCGCCGTCTCCGCCGTGGACTCTTCGCCGCATCCGACCCGGTCGCCTCGGCGTCCGCGTATAAAAGCCGGCCGACCCCTCGGCTTCCCTCATCCCGAGCCGCCGCCCTCACCGCCGCTTCCGCCGGCCGGTCACCTCGTCGGTCGGCACGCCGCCGCCCTCGCCGCCGTGCTCGCCGCCGTCTGCCGTCGCCGTCGCCCGCCGCCGGTGAGCCTCGCCGCCGTCGTCGTCGTCGCCGGTGAGCCCGCCGCGCCTCGGTTCCGCCGTCGCCGCCGCGCCGTTCGCCGTCGTCCGCAGCCGCCGCACCGCGCGCGCGCGCCGGGCCGACGCGCGCGCGCGCGCGCCGCGGCCGCTCCGTCGCGCCGCCTCGGTCCCGCGCGCGCCACGCGTCGGCCATCGGCCGACTCCGCCTCCGCGCGCCTCATCCTCGCCGCCCATCCAGATCTGAGCTAAAGGCCCGGATCGCGCCGCGTGGACGCCCTCGAGCCGTCCGATCGGCCGCCGCCGCCCGCATGCGCGCGTCGCCCTATTCGGCGTGGCGCCCCGTGTCTCCGCCACGTCGGCGACACGTCAACCTCTCGCCGCCGCGTCGGCAGCCAGCCGCCCGCACTTGTTCCGGCGCCGAGCCCACCGAGACCCAGCTCCCGTGCGCCGGTCCACAAGACGATGCAATTTCCGATTTTTCCCGATTTTCCTTTAGATCCAATTTTCCAAGAGCCCGTTCTCCCTCGTCCTAGCTCCGATTGACCCCGTTCTTTTTTCTAAATTCATCTAAAATTGAGCTCTACCTTTTGATTCAGGTTTGAAAGTTTTTGGAGTTCATTTGAATTTTATTTGATTTTATTTTGTCTTTTCGTTGCGCTTTCTCTCTCGTTAGATCGCGTTCGAAGGAGCGGAAGTTGGATTTGAAGATCAAGAGCCCTCAGCTGAGCAAGACCAAGGCAAGTCGTGTCCTTTGATCATGTTGAACCCAGTTTTCAAATCTATTATGTATTATGTTGCTTTAAATTATCATGCATTGCTATTTTATTATAAAACCCTTGTATTGGTAGTTAATGACCTAATTGATTATCTCCTCCTTGATAATTTGAATACCATGATTCTATTGTCACCATAGGATGGGTAATTATTTAGTGATACAATATTAGTGTCACATGGGTTGTACGCTTAAATTGCTTAGCCATGCTTATTATTAGATCGCTGGGATCTATCATCACATGTGGTTAATTAATCTTGACTTAATGATATACTTGAATGTGGTGGTTAACCACGGTTGTAAAACTTGTTGTCATGACATGGGTAGTGTCATGGGCATTGGTTATACAAACTTGCTTTCACTCGGGCGAATGATCGTGCAGTAAAGGGGGTGCAGGTTGCACATTGGGATGTGGATGCTTCGCCTGGGTAACATTTAAGGACTTAACTTTGTGCGCCATTGATCTGAGCTTTACCGTGCAAACCACATGTCTAGTATGGGATAGACCTGGCATAATAATTTGTGAAGTCTCCACTTTGGTTTTACTACTGATGTTGTGTGGCGCAAGAGGGGGCAATTATCGACTAGGGGGTTACCCTACTCGACGGCGAATCCTTAGCGAGTGGGATCGGGTGGAGATGGATCATTGTAAAAGCCTTGTTGTGATTATCTTTAACGTGAGGATTATCACATCGTGTGGGTACAGTTGTGCAACCTCTGCAGAGTGTAAAACTATTCGAATAGCCGTGTCCTCGGTCATGGACAATGCTCGGTGATTTCACACGAGAGGTAGAGTCTTTATGAAATTCTGGTTTGGTTTGAGATGGGAAGTGAATGGTTAGTTCACTTGTGGTTATGCTCATTTTTCCCTTGGTTATTTACTTAGTGTCTGTTGTTAAATTTGCTTTTCAATCTATTTACTGTATTTACTTCAAATTATTGCTTTATGCAAAATTAACCTTTCAGCCATCCATTGTTAAGCCTTGCATATTATATTGCATTCATTTGTTACAAACGACTTGCTGAGTACCAATGTACTCACGGCTTTATGCCCCTGTTGCTCAGTTGAGGAGGAGAAGTATCACCAGCAGGAGGTTCCAGAAGGAGAGTACTTCAACGTCTTCGCGGATTAGGCTTCGTTCTCCACTCGATAGCCTGTGGGCGTGTCGATTGGTCTGCGCTTTCTTTTGGATTTCATTGCTAGTTTTGTTAAGCCCTTGGGCTAATAATTGTAAGCTTGGCCATAAGGTCGTACTCTGATGATTATCAATATAATTTGGTTTTTCCTTAGAATATCGTGATATGGATGATATTTATCTTTGTTCACACTGTGTGCACTAGCGTGATCCTGGACTAGTGCAGAATACACAGGAGAGTCCGGATTTGTATATTCGGGTCTCTACAGAGATGGTATCAGAGCTATATCGACTGTAGGACGAAGCCCTAAATAGAATGGTCGAATTAGTAAAGTTTTCAAAATTATTTTATAAATCAAATCAACCAAATGATTGTTTAGTAATTCTTGCTTCTTACCTCATTCTTAGGATTCTTACTCCTCGCCTCCTCTGAGATATTGTTTTCAAAACTCAATTTGACTTCTTACCCCCATAATGCCCATAGATGTCTCGAGTGTCCCTCCATCAAAGTGAAAGCTGGTATGGAATTCTTCAAGCTGTGATGTGAAGTTCAGATCAAGGAAGCACCCCAATGTTTCAAGACGAGATTGGAGATTTCCGTGAAGATTAGGAGCCATTAGATTTCAACCTTGTTATAGTGTTAGTATCGTATAGACCGTTTTGCTTTTTCTTGCAGTTGCGTGTGATGTGAGCTGCAAATTTTGCCCTTAAAAGCATTATATTGCAATCACGTCAATCTTTTATTGGTGTTATTTCCCCGGTTTTGCTGTTAGCCTTTTTCGGCTAAGTGTTTGTTTAGTTTAGGTTGCCAATAGAAATTCCCCTTAGACGAGTTTACCTCTCATCTATGCTTTTCCCACTTATCTTTAAAACCCGGTCAGAGTTTTGGAAGTGTCAGAGCAACTAACCCGGAATAAAGTTGTCCAAGTTCAACCTCAAGTCTTACCTATGCTTTTCCCCCTTACCTTTTCGCCTGGAGCAGTCAGTAGTATTTCTCTTCAGAGCAGCAGCAAGATGGATGGACCCAGGAACCCCGCAGAAGCATCGAGCAATCTCGCCTATTCCTTTCAAACTTGGGAGTGCACCTGCCAAGACCTTTTCTCCAGGAGCGAGCCGTGGAACATCATCAGCTCAAGGCAACCAGCAATCTCAGAGAGTCGCAAAAGGAAGCCTGAACAGCATCATCTCCAACGTCGCACCTGGTAACCTATTCTTTTAGTGAGCCTGAATCTCGGGGTCGAGATTCCGTTTAAGGGGGGAGGTTTGTAACATCCTGATTTTCAGAGTCTTTTTGAAGCTTTTAAAATAAAATTCACCATTTGAATTTTTCTGGAATTAATTAAAAGCTTAAATGAATTTTTATGAATTAAAAGGATTTAATATGATTAATCTGAACATGAACATTTGCCCAAGTTATTTTATTTGAGTTCTTTGTGTCTCAAGGAATTTATTGGAATTTTTCTGGTTTTTTTCTGAATTTATTTGCTATTTTCTAGAGCTCAAATCAATTTAAATGAATTTCTGAAAAGAAAAATCCCGAAAAGCCCAACCGGCCGGTGGGCGAAACCCACCGAACCGCCCGGTCCGACCACGCCCACCTGCCTCGCCTGCGTGCACGCTGGCGCGCATCGCGCTTCGCGCGCGCTTCGCCGATGGCGCCAAGTGTCGACCATCGAAGGCTCGATCGCGCCGCGCCCCGCATCCCGCCCTCCGCCGTCAATGCCGCCGGCAGTGGGGCCCACTGTCGAGCCGTCTCCGCCGGGACTCCGTCCCGTGTCCGGGACGAACTCCGCCGCCGCCGCCGTCTCGCCGCGGACTCTTCGCGCGATCCGACCCGGTCGCCTCGGCGTCCGCGTATAAAGCCGGCCGACCCTCGGCTTCCTCGCCCCGACGCCGCCCTCACCGCCGCTTCGCGCCGGTCACCTCGTCGGTCGGCACCGCCGCCGCCGCCGCCGTGCTCTCGCGCCGCTGCCGTCGCCGTCGTCCGCCGCCGGTGAGCCTCGCCGCCGTCGTCGTCGTCGCCGGTGAGCCCGCCGCGCCCTCGGTTCCGCCGTCGCCTTCGCCGCCGTTCGCCGTCGCCCCGCAGCCGCCGCACCGCGCGCGCGCCGCCTGAGCCGCGCGCGCGCCGCGCGCCGCGCTCGGCGCTCCGTCGCGCCGCCTCGGTCCCTCGCGCCCGCCACGCGTCGGCCATCGGCCGACTCCCGCCTCCCGCGCCGCCTCATCCCCGCCGCCCATCCAGATCTGAGCTAAAGGCCCAGATCGCGCCGCGTGGACGCCCTCGAGCCGTCCGATCGACCGCCGCCGCCCCGCATGCGCCGCGTCAGCCCTATCTGACGTGGCAGCCACGTGTCTCCGCCACGTCAGCGACACGTCAACCTCTGCCGCCCGCGTCAGCAGCCAACCGCCCGCACTGTTCCGTGCGCCGAGCCCACCGTAGACCCAGCTCCCCGTGCGCCCGGTCCACAGCACAGTGCAATTTCCGATTTTTCCCGATTTTCCTTTAGATCCAATTTTCCAAGAGCCCGTTCTCCCTCGTCCTAGCTCCGATTGACCCCGTTCTTTTTTCTAAATTCATCTAAAATTGAGCTCTACCTTTTGATTCAGGTTTGAAAGTTTTTGGAGTTCATTTGAATTTTATTTGATTTTATTTTATCTTTTCGTTGCGCTTTCTCTCTCGTTAGATCGCGTTCGAAGGAGCGGAAGTTGGATTTGAAGATCAAGAGCCCTCAGCTGAGCAAGACCAAGGCAAGTCGTGTCCTTTGATCATGTTGAACCCAGTTTTCAAATCTATTATGTATTATGTTGCTTTAAATTATCATGCATTGCTATTTTATTATAAAACCCTTGTATTGGTAGTTAATGACCTAATTGATTATCTCCTCCTTGATAATTTGAATACCATGATTCTATTGTCACCATAGGATGGGTAATTATTTAGTGATACAATATTAGTGTCACATGGGTTGTACGCTTAAATTGCTTAGCCATGCTTATTATTAGATCGCTGGGATCTATCATCACATGTGGTTAATTAATCTTGACTTAATGATATACTTGAATGTGGTGGTTAACCACGGTTGTAAAACTTGTTGTCATGACATGGGTAGTGTCATGGGCATTGGTTATACAAACTTGCTTTCACTCGGCGAATGATCGTGCGATAAAGGGGTGCAGGTTGCACATTGGGATGTGGATGCTTCACTGGGTAACATTTAAGGACTTAACTTTGTGCGCCATTGATCTGAGCTTTACCGTGCAAACCACATGTCTAGTATGGGATAGACCTGGCATAATAATTTGTGAAGTCTCCACTTTGGTTTTACTACTAATGTTGTGTGGCGCAAGAGGGGGCAATTATCGACTAGGGGGTTACCCTACTCGACGGCGAATCCTTAGCGAGTGGGATCGGGTGGAGATGGATCATTGTAAAAGCCTTGTTGTGATTATCTTTAACGTGAGGATTATCACATCGTGTGGGTACAGTTGTGCAACCTCTGCAGAGTGTAAAACTATTCGAATAGCCGTGTCCTCGGTCATGGACAATGCTCGGTGATTTCACACGAGGGGTAGAGTCTTTATGAAATTCTGGTTTGGTTTGAGATGGGAAGTGAATGGTTAGTTCACTTGTGGTTATGCTCATTTTTCCCTTGGTTATTTACTTAGTGTCTGTTGTTAAATTTGCTTTTCAATCTATTTACTGTATTTACTTCAAATTATTGCTTTATGCAAAATTAACCTTTCAGCCATCCATTGTTAAGCCTTGCATATTATATTGCATTCATTTGTTACAAACGACTTGCTGAGTACCAATGTACTCACGGCTTTATGCCCCTGTTGCTCAGTTGAGGAGGAGAAGTATCACCAGCAGGAGGTTCCAGAAGGAGAGTACTTCAACGTCTTCGCGGATTAGGCTTCGTTCTCCACTCGATAGCCTGTGGGCGTGTCGATTGGCTGCTGCGCTTTCTTTTGGATTTCCGCTGCTAGTTTTTGTTAAGCCCTTCAGGCTAATAATTGTAAGCTTGGCCATAAGGTCGTACTCTGATGATTATCAATATAATTTGGTTTTTCCTTAGAATATCGTGATATGGATGATATTTATCTTTGTTCACACTGTGTGCACTAGCGTGATCCTGGACTAGTGCAGAATACACAGGAGAGTCCGGATTTGTATATTCGGGTCTCTACACCTCGAGCGTATGAATGACCTAGACATTGATGATTAGATACTATGTACGCATGTTATAGTTAGTGTGTACATATATTGTTACTGTATTCTTTTCCTTACTCAAGGAACCCTACTCTGGGGCATAAGGTTTTTAATGAGACATTAACATTGTATTTTAAAATATGAAGGAAATTTCACTTTTTTCTGAAATATTTACGTCATTGTGTGCCCATGCTTTTATGCAATTAATTCAATTTCAACTAGTTTTTAACGAGGCGGGTACGCGAGAAAGGAAGATGGCGGTCGCCGCCACCATCTTCGCTGCCGCCTTCATCGTGTATAGTTACTTTGCTCTTGGTGCAACTGTTCATGCTTATGTTCTTAATGATTTTCCTGTTACCAAGAAGAATTTGAAAACGATAAATGTTGCTCTTGTTCCTAGTTCGCTACTTCAATCTTTCTGTACTAAGAACGTTAAATCTAGCGAATCCACTCCATGTAAAAGATGTGAATTACTAGAAACTAGACTTAATTCATCTCAAGAATCAATTCAACAAATGCTTTATCATGTGACACTCTCTTGCTCTAACTATCATAGTCTTAACATTGAAATAGAAGTATTGACTAGACAACTTAATAATTTGCTAAAAAGGATAGATTGGCTCGGTCTAGTGCTTTTAAGAATCTTGCAAATGAATTTGTTAAGTGCACATCTTGTTCCTCACTGGCTAAAGAAAATGAGTATCTTAAGGACATTTTAGAGAGATTTCTTTTGGCAAGAAGAATTTGAATATGATCATACTCTAGAATTTAATTTTGTTGAGCATGTCAAGAATAATCTTCCTAAGGTTGTTAAACTTCTTGAACCTGGAAAATTTAAAGTAAAATCTAAACCAAAACTAATTATCTTTAAATTTCCTGGTTGTAACATCCTGATTTTCAGAGCCTTTTTGAAGCTTTTAAAATAAAATTCACCATTTGGATTTTTCTGGAATTAATTAAAGCTTAATTGTAATTTTTATTAATTAAAAAGATTTAATATGATTAAATTAAATATTAACATTTGCCAAAAATATTTTATTTGTGTTCCTTGTGTCACAAGAAATTTTTCTGTATTTTCTGGGATTTTTCGGAGTTTGTTTGAGCTCAATTTGAAATTTCAAAAAAAAAAAGAAATCAGGAGAGAGAATGAACAGTACCCGCGGGTACTGTTCACTCATCTTCTCCGCGCGGCCAGAGCGCTCGATCCATCCTCTGTACATATTTCCTTCCTTTTCCTCTCTCTTCATAACTTTTAAATCTGGACATTATTTGAATGTCTTCCCAAAAGGAAAGTTGTGCCAAATCACGCAAGGAATCCATCCCAACTGGTTTCTTTCCGTTTCGTTCATCCGTTTGCCTTTTATCTTCAATTTTCTGAAACGGACTTTAAACCGAAATTCGCGAATTGGAGTCGGTTTCTACCTCTTCCAAGCCTACAAATACGACCCCTTGGCTCCCCTAAACCCATCCCAAGCTGTGCCAAGTCCCCTAAAAGCCCAGGACGCCGTCGGCACCGAGCCCCTCCGGTCCCGAATTTGCTCGTCGTGTCCCGAGCTATTCGGTGAGTTTCTCCGTGATCCTTTCGCGTCACATTGTGCCTTCATGTCCCATCTACCTTCTAGCCAAGTTAATTTGATTTTGGTGCAGCCAATCTCCCGGAATCGAGTTTTCCCCAATCTAGGTCAAGAGCGCTTCCCGACGTCGATTCGTCGCCTCCGGTAAGCTTAAACCCTTGCCATAATTTTTCCTAGCCTTGCCTCGCCACGTTCTACGCCGTGCTCACTTTCGTTTCCCCGAAAAGCCTCCACAAATTTTCGCCTCCGAACCTCGCTATGGCCGCCAATGGCATCCCATGTCCCCCATCTACCCGGTGATGTTTTCACCAATCCGTTCGCGTCACTTCGTGCCAAACCATCCCAGGTAGCTACCCTCTAAGTGGTTTTAGATTTCGTTCACCGAGCACCAAGATATTAAGTTTTTCCTTTTCCCTTCCCGACGTCGTTCAAACGTCGATTGTGCCATCTCCGGTGGGTTTCTGGCCGAGCCGACAATTTTCCTAGCTTCGCCAAGCCGCGTTCTAGCCTGTGCTCACCCTACCTCTCCATGTTACATGCCCGGATTTTATTCCTCTCTCCTACCCATGTCGTTGTAGCCGCCCGTGCCGTCAACGGTTTCCATTTGGCGTGCCGTCAGTTCCTATGTGTGCCTTAGGTCCCTAACAACCCATTTTGCTAGTTAGATTCATCTCCCATGCCTCTTCTCGCTAGCGCTAGCCTCCTTTCCAAAAATTGCTTCCGGATGAACAGTAACATCTGTGAATTCCCAGCATTTTCTCGCCCCGGCAAACTTTAGATCGCTCGTTCTCCTTCGTCCGAACTCCGATCGACCCGATTCTTCTTCCTAAATTCATCTAAATTCGAGCTCTTTCTTTTGGTTCTGGTTTCATGGTTTTTGTAGGTAGTTTTCTCATTATTTTATGTCTTTTTGTGTTTTCGGTTGTCTTCTCTCTCGTTAGATTCCGATTCCGGGGGAGCAAGAGCAACGCCAGAAGACTCTGAGTACCTCACTGAGCAAGGCCAAGGCAAGTCATGTCCTTTGATCATGTTGAACCCAGTTTTCAAATCTATTATGTATTATGTTGCTTTAAATTATCATGCATTGCTACTTTATTATAAAACTCTTGTATTGGTAGTTAATGACCTAATTGATTATTCCTCCTTGATAATTTGAATGCCCTGATTCCATTGTCACCATAGAATGGGAAATTACTTAGTGATGCAATATTAGCTGTCACATGGGTTGTGCGTTTAAGTGCTTAGCCATGCTTATCACTAGTACGTTGGGTTTATCATCACATGTGGTTAATTAATCTTGACTTAATGATATACTTGAATGTGGTGGTTAACCACGGTTATAAAACTTGTTGCCATGGCATGGGTAGTGTCATTGGTGTTGGTTATACAAAATTAGTTTTCACTTGGGCGAATGATCGTGCAGTAAACGGGGTGCGAGAGGCACATGGGATGTGGATGTTTCGCCTGAGTAAATTTAAGGACTTCACTTTGTGCGCCATTGATCTGAGTCTCACCGTGCAAACCACATGTCTAGTATGGGATAGACCTGGCATAATAATTTGTGAAGTCTCCACTTTGGTTTTACTACTGATGTTGTTGTGGCGCAAAAGTGGGCAATTATCGACTAGGGGGTTACCCTACTCGACGGCGAAACCTTAGCAAGTGGGATCAGGTGGAGATGGATCATTGTAAAGGCCTTGTTGTGATTTCCTTAGCGCGAGGCTAATCACATCGTGTGGGTACAGTTGTGCAACCTCTGCAGAGTGTAAAACTATTCGAATAGCCGTGTCCTCGGTCATGGACAATGCTCGGTGATTTCACACGAGGTATAGTTATTTCTAAAATGTTTTGGACAGCGGATGGTTAATTCACTGTTGGTTTAACTTGTGGATGGGAGGTCCATAAGTGGTTAGTTTAGCTTATGGATGGGAGATTCATAAGTGGTTACTTCAATTCCTTTGATTATTGTTTATTATTGTTTTACTTCAAATGCGCCGTCAATCTATTTATTGTATTTTCAAATGCCGTTTTATGCAAATTAACCTTTTAGCCTTCCATTGGTAAGCCTTGCATATTATATTGCATTCATTTGTTACAAATGACTTGCTGTTATGCCCTTGTTGCTCAGTTGAGGAGGAGGAGTATCACCAGCAGGAGGTTCCAGAAGGAAAGTACTTCGACGTCTTCGCGGATTAGGCTTCGTTCTCCACTCGATAGCCTGTGGGCGTGTCGATTGGCTGCTGCGCTTTCTTTTGGTTTTTCCGCTGCTAGTTTTTGTTAAGCCCTTCGGGCTAGTCTATTGTAAGCTTGGCCATAAGGTCGCACTCTGATGATTATCAATATAATTTGGTTTTTCCTTAGAATATCGTGATGTGGATGATATTTATCTTTGTTCATACTGTGTGCACTAGCGTGATCCTGGACTAGTGCAGAATACACAAGAGAGTCCGGATTTGCATATTCGGGTCTCTACACTGGTATTGTGAAAGGTTCATCTACCAAAGGTGGTGCTGTGAAGTCGTTTGATGCGACCACTCATCAAGTAAAGTATCAATGCACTCATTGTGGTAGAGATGGTTATTTGGTTCAATTTTGCTTTTGAAAAGTAAAGAAAGAAAAGAAAAACAGATTAAGGAAGTGTTCTCCAGTGGAGTTTGTGCAAGCTCCTTATTGTTGTGTTGCTCCCTCTAATCAATCTTCTGTAAGTTCGGCAGCTTTTGTAACATAACCGGTCAGACCAGCTTTTTCTCGTGGTCAGACCAGCATGGTCGTACTAGAGTTTTGACCAACATTTTCTACTCGATTAGACTAGTCGGCGGTCAAACCAGTCTTGCAGAGGAGATCAGATCATTTTCGACCAGCATTTTTCATGCTATCAGACTGGTTTGCAGTTAAACCAGCCTTGCTGAGGCGATTAGACTGCCCCATGGTCAGATCAGTGTCTCAACAATTGTCTGATCAAAATTTGACATAGGCTAATTTTTCACTCAACTCTTTATCTTTGCCAGTTGTTTCTCCTGTTCATTGTGTATCTCAGTACTGGATTCCTAGATCTTGTTTCATTAAACCCAGTATTGTGGGACTGATATTTTCTATGATGTAAGAACAACTAACGCAGGATAGAGAACATGCGCTTGATTGGGTTCCAACCTTTTACGTCATTGCTTGATTAGAACACCTGATTGTTCTTCACATTCCTTGGTGGCTTCTAAGAGATTTCACTTTGTAAGAGATCATGTGGAAAATGTGATGTGTCCTACACCTGGTTGGGTCAGATTTTTAGATTGCTCATATTCTCACCAAACTTCTTGATTGTTCTCGTCTTGCCCTTTTGTGAAGAGTTTTGGGTGCATTGCATCCTTTGGGGTAATTCTGAGAGGGAGCTTGCCGCACAAAAATTTTAGAAGCTTTGTTTATTATTCTTGTCAAATAATTCATCAAGTCCAAGCCATTGAAATCAAATGAATTGTAGAGCGCTCTTTATCATATTTACTCATATGTTGTGTAGTTTTGCTCATGACTAGTAATAATTAAATAGATACATTTAAACTAAAGTATGACATGGCAGAATATTTTGACTAGATTGATTATAAATAGTACTTTGTGATGTTTATCTAAAGAGATTAGCTTGATTATGAGTCTTATTTTAAATCTTAGTTATGAGGCTCATGTGCTTCATATTGTAATCTTTTTATGAACACTCAATTTGGCATGTTATTAAAATTGGAAAATGTTAAAAAATATGTACACTTCAAGCATTCCATGGTTAAACAAAAGAAAAAACACAAAAAGTGCACAAATAAAAAGAAGTATGCTTCAAGCATGCCATCATCTAAAATAAGTATGCTACAAGCATGCTATTATGAAAAGAAGTATGCCACAAGCATACTACATGCTTAAGATTTGAGTGTGGAATAATAGGTTGTTATATGAGACTACTAGCTCATCTAGACTTAAAGTTTGCTTCACTTTTAGGTTTTGACTTTTTGGTGTGATATCTCATTGTGCTCTTTCTAATTGGTTTGGTCATTATTGAGAAGCCTGTTATTAATATAAATTGCTTAATCATGCTAAAAGACTTATTTTGACATTGCTATATGATATATGATGTAGGTAGCTCTAGTCAAACAAGATGGCTTGGTTAAATCAATGTAAAGTGACTTGGATACTTTACAAAGCTTCTGGATATTTTCTCTCATTGCTCTTTTTTAGAATTATTTTTTCTCTGAAGCTCTTGATGATTACATTGCCAAAGGGGGAGAAAAATAGGAGTAATTGGAGGAATTTTCTCAAGTTGCTCTCTTGTGTTGAGGGGGAGTTTGTCTGAGCTTTTGAGTGAGTTGCTCTCTTGTGTTGAGGCGGAATATGTCTGAGCTTTCGAGTGCCCATAGAAGTGGTGTTGAGGTTGTCTGATCTGAGCTTTTGAGTGCTTTCGAGTTTGTCTGATCTGAGCTTTCGAGTGCTTTTTGGTTTGTCTGAGCTTTCGAGTGTTTTTGAGTCTGTATGAGTTTTATTTGAGTGATCTTTGCAGCTTTGAAACATTCTTTTCGCAAATTTTGTTTTTCTTTTCAAATTCAACTCATTTGAGATGGAGGTGATGTCAATGTATTCATCAAGGTGGAGATTGTCAGACCATGTGGGTGGTCGTGAATATAGTGATGATGTATAATTGATATTTGGGTTGCATTAAAATTTATGTTTGTTAAAGTTTCGATCGATGAGTCTTTGACCTTGATCGGTAATTGGTAATTGTTGGATCTAGTCTTGTTGGTGCCGTGGTTGATATGCCATGGTCGAGACGGCATGGTCGAAGTGTCGTTGTCGAGGCTGCATGGTCGAAGATTCATGTCGAAGACCCTAGAGTCGAAGAGCGGTCGGAGACCATGGAGTCGGAGAGCAGATGGTCATAGCTACAGTGTTTTGGTCGATGGCCGTAGCTACAATATTTTGGTACGGTTGAATCTACAATGCTTGGTTGTTGGTTGGAGCTATAGTGTTTTGGTCGATGGTCATAGCTATAGTGTTTTGGTGTGGTTAAATCTATAGTGCTTGGTTGTTGGTTGGAGCTACAGTACCTGATCATCACTCGATACTCGGAAGTTGGAAGGACTCGGTACTCGGCAGTTGGAAGCACTCGGTACTCAGTAATCATGGGTTTCACGATCGTGGTCGGTGATCGGTAGTCGAAGGCATTGTGGTCAATAGTCGTAGGTTTCGCGATAGTGGTCGGTGTTCGGTAGTCGAAGGCATTGCGATCAGTTGTCATAGACTTTGTGGTTTGTGCTAGGTACTCGTAGGCTTCGAGTGGTTCAGGGCCAGACTGGTCGTTCTGAGGGTGGTCTCTGGTTGTTTTTTGGAGAGCATGGAAATTATGGTTATGGATGATCTGGTTTGTGTTTGTTGATAGATGAGGGTGTCATTTGTATGTGTGGACTAATGTCGGTCAAATTGGGAAGAAATTGTGCTGGGAAAAATGTTCTTTGGTCTGTGCATGTGTAGGTTGGGCGTGGAGACGATCATGGTTGTTGACAAGGAGGACCGAGACTAGGATGGGGAATCTGAGGTCTAGGCGGTCAAGGATATCGCGAGGTGGTTGGGCTCACGCTGGAGCATGTGGAGATCAAAGGGGATGATGCGTAGAGAAGCTATGGGAGGTGTGGTCCTAAATACTTTGACACGTTATGAGTTAGGAGTTATGGAAGAAGCCCATAACTTTGAAGGTTTAGAGATTTTATAAAACCTGTGTTTGGAAGGATTTTGGGTCACTTGATTTTCGGAACAAATAGAGTTTGGTGTCTATGTTTGATGTAGACATGGTTTAAGGTGTTAGCCTATAAAAGAGGAAGAGACTAAGGGTTAGGTGCGATTTTTGGGAGAAGTATTGAGAAGGTCCTGTGAGCGCTTTTAGGTGTGATTGTGAAGACACTTTGTAAACCCATAAACATCTAGCAATAAACATCACCTTGATGGAATCCTATTCTTGATTTGCAAGAAGTGTCGAATCGCCACCAGAAAATAGAGGGGATATGAGTACTCGAAATTGAATTTGATTTTGAATTTTTGCTGAAAGTTTAGAATTTTTGCTGATATAGATGAAACTTTAGTTCTGTTCAATCAATCAACCCCCTCTATTACTAAGATTTACATAATCAGACCATTCAAACTAATGGATCTGCAACGTCAGCCGTGAGCTTTAGTTTGAGTGAATTAATGGGAACTTGCACAAATTGGACAAGATCTGTCATCTAGACTTTTCCAAATGTGTGCTGATCTGTTATCCTACCATATCAATAAGCTTGTGAATCCATCATATGAATAAGCTTGTGAAATTTCTTTGAAGGGATCTAACAATATCCACTACTACAAAAGAGGCTATACTAGACGGCTATATCATAAACGGTTCATATGAAACCGTCTGTGCTTAAACTATCACAGACGGTTTGTTCTAGTAACCGTCTGTGATACTTTCACAGACGGTTCTTAACATGAACCGTTTATGATAATTGAGACATCACAGATGGTTCGTGTTAATAACCGTCTATGAGCTTTCACAGATGGTTCTTAATACGAACCGTCTGTGAACTTTCACAGACGGTTCTTAATACAAACTGTTTGTGGTAATCCAGACAACACAGACCTTATTGTCGTACGAACTACAGAAGATATACTGAGACGAGAGTTAAATTCGAGGCAAATTTATTACTAAAGTCCAAAAAAAGAGATTCCCAGATTTTAATCTTCTGGGCTTCATATGCTTCTTCTTCGACTTCTAGAGTTGGAGGATCAGCCGCTGAGTTCTCGAATGCCGTGAAGATTGTCCTTACCCTCTCCACTTCCTCCTCTAGCATGGGCAAATCATTAGGATGGCCCATAATCTCAAAGAGGATGCCACGATAAGCTTCCTTAGAATCGGACGATTCTGCTTGATCGGCAAGGTTATCCATATGTCTCTGCACTGTCGCAAGAGCTTCCTCCGCTTTGTGCACATTGCAGAGAAGAACGAAGCTGAGGGCGGTTTCCCTTTCCTGAGCGACAACGAGATACCTCCGTCAACGGCGGATGATGAGGTTCAGCTGACGGATGGAAGCGAGACGAGGAAACCTCGGCAATGGTGATAATTAGATGTTGAAACATTGGATTCAATTGAACAAATCACTCAATATTGTGCTTAATCAAACAATTCATTCAATTTAATTCATTTGTGAGATCTGTGTAACGATTTTCATATATATATATATATGTGTGTGTGTGTGTGTGTGTGATCTGCTGGCGGTTTGTTTCATTCATCTGTGCTATATACGTGATGTAACTTGTTTTCAGAGGGCATGGCTAGCATATCCTGAGGCTAGCCGAAAAATGACAAATAAAATTGTTGTTGAAATAGCTATCACAAACGGTTCAGTGTTGAAAACCGTTTGTAATATCTATATTCCAAACGATTTCAAACATTGAGCCGTCTGTGATATGAACGATATCACAGATGGTCTTTATTATTAACCGTCTGTGATACTGTGTATATCACAGACGGTTCGGAACAACGAACCGTCTGTGATGACAGTTCCAAATGTCTGTAATAGGACTGTCTGTAGTAGTGATCCCACCAGTTTGTTATCTAGACTTTTCCAAACGTACGTGTTAGAAAGATCTAACAATAGTTTGCGGAAATATATTCGATCCCCAAGGAAACATATGTATCATCTGCTGAAAAATAGTCCAATCCCCATGCCAAATGAAGAATTTTCAGCGGAGGCACGCATTCAGACAATCAACAGTCCAATCTCTAGATAAACTTTTCAAATTAAGTGGCTGTTAGGTTACTACTATTTTCATTCCTAGACGACATATATCTACTTACTTCAGCTAATTTATAATTTCGCAGATGTCTAGTAGATTAGCTAATTTCCTTTAAGTCATATTTAGTATTGCAAGCGATGCTCTAATATATTTGAGATATACTTATTAATTTATATACTTGTGCATGTTTATAGTTATCATTACATTTTGGGTGAACATATTATATGTATGTAGTGCCTAGCATTCACTCGCTACTCAAAAGTTTTATCTTAGAGACCATACTGGTGATGTCCAAAATGATATATTTGGGTTCGCTAATTTTGTCGATGCACCATTTCTTCATCTGTGACACCCCATGTCATTATTATTAGAACATACATTAGACAACAAATTATTTTTCAATAAGAATATCATCTTAATTATCAAATAACATGCCATACAAATTAAAGTATTGTAGCGAAACGATAGTTAGAGACAGTACATTCTTATAACAATACCTTTACCGCGTATGGCTAAAGTATTTAATATACAACTTCGTAATAGCTAGAGAATGTACATTCTTCCTACAGTACATTCTTCCAAACGCATAAACTCGAATCCGATAATCCCTAAGTTTTGATTCATCTTAATCATACCAGTTTCTCTATAGCCTAAGTGCCGCTCACGCGCTGTGATTTTCTTTCAAAGTCGTTTCCGGTATGACAGGGAGAACTATTTGCGTTTCGAAAGTTTTTCATTGGGTGGCCAGAGTACTAGAATCACCGAAATATCGGTAATTTTGGTTCAAATTGAATTTAAAATTGTGCTGAAAGTTTAGAATTTACAAAAAAGGTTATAAAAAATGGTAGAGATGAATTAGATATTGAATATATATAGATGAAACATTAGTTCTGTTCAATCAGTCAACCCCCTCTATTACTAAGACGTTCAGAATCAGACCATTCAAACTAATGGATCTGCAACGTTAGCCGTAAGCTTTAGTTGCGTTAATGAGAATTTACACAAATTGGACAAGATCGGTTATCCAGACTTTTCCAAACGCGTGCTGATCTGGAGAAATTATCCCACCACATCAGTAAGCTCTTGTCATGGTAGTAGTTCTGTCCGGTGTGGAGTTGGTGTAGACATAGTCAATAGTCCGGTGATGGGCTCACATTGGTGAGTCATAGTGTAGCTGTTGCTATGGTTAGCACCCTGATGTTGATTGGTGTGATCACTCGTATCATCACTATCTTAATTAATGACATCAGTCTATGGTTATTACCTGACAAAACATAATAAATTCCTATGTTATCGACTAATAAGCCGCATCAGAGTGTTGTAGTAGAATAATAATTAGAGGCAGTATACTAATATTATAATATCATGATCACGCAAGGCTCAAGTTCGTAACAAGGCTAAACAGTTGCCCAATTATTACAATATCACTACAAATAAAAGTACTTCTAACCAATAATTAGATATTGAATATATATATATAGATGAAACTTTAGTTCTGTTCGTTCTATCAACCCCCTCCCTTACTAAGACTTTCAGAATCAGACCATTCAAACTAATGGATCTGCAACGTTAGCCGTAAGCTTTAGTTCGAGTGCATTAATGAGAACTTACACAAATTGGTCAAGATTGGTTATCCAGACTTTTCCAAACGCGTGCTGATCTCTAGAAAATATCCCACCACATCAGTAAGCTCTTGTGAAATTTCATTGAAGTGATCTAACAATATCCCATCATATCTGTTATCTAGACTTTTCCAAACGTACGTGTTATAAAGTTCTAACAATAGTTTTGTGTTAATATATTCGATCCCCAAGGAAATATGTGTATCGGCCGCCGAAAAATAGTTTGCGGGGACCTGGCATCTCAAGTCTTAGCGTTAGAATATAAAATAAAATCTTCTTTCCCGTTGCTCCATACCTATCATATTATGCCAAATGAAGAATTTTCCGCGCAGGCACGCATTCAGACAAGCAAATGTCCAATCTCTAGATAGCTTTATATACCAACTTGTCAAATTAAGTTGCTGTTAGGTTATCACTATTCTCATTCCTAAACGACATATATCTACTTACTTCAGCTAATTTATAATTTCGCAGATGCCTAGTCTAGGCATCTTAGCTATTCACCTGTAAGTCATATTTAGTATTGCAAGCAATGCTCTAATATTTTTCAGATATACTTATTAATTTATATACTTGTGCACGTTTATAGTTATAATTACATTTTTGGAAAACATCTTATATACTATGCAGATCATCTTATATACATACTGTACAGACTTCATTTATATCGGCAAAAATCGCACGTGAGTTTTTATTACTCTGTAATCTCTCGCACGAACAGCCTAAAAATCATAAACCGTAACCAGAAGTTATAAATCTCATTTAAAAAGGACAGACCTGTAGCTGGCGTCCTCGTGCCCGTATCGCTGTCTACAAGGCAAGCTGGAATGATATGCTCCTGGATGCGTTGATGCAGCTGTCATGCAGGCGATCGATCATGCCATACAAGATGAAGTTGATCATGTACTCTCATTATCACTTGGCGGCCCAAGCTCTGAATTTGTAACACCCCATTTTGGGGCTAACAAAATATTGTGTCTGATTTCAAAATTCTTAGTTTAAATTCAAATTTGTATTTTCAAATTCACTGAATTTCTAAATATTCAAAAAATTTGTTGGCCCCGGCCCACCTCCCTCCCGGCCTCTCGCCCCTTTCGGCCCAATAGCCCCGGCCCACCTAGTTCCCCCTCTCCCTCTCCATCCGCTTGTCTCGTTGCATCAGCCCACGCCCGACACGTGCTGGCCACGCTGCACACGCCCAGCGGTGCCGCCCGCTGCCCCTCCACTTCCGAGCTAGCTAAGCCCCCCTCTGTGCTAGCTTGGCTCCGCTTTGTCTAGCATGGTCTATTTAAATTCTAATGCTTTGTAATATTAATATTTGGTACAATCGTACCGTATATGAAATGATTTAACAATGTATCTGTGAGCACTATCTACTGATTTAGGGAATAGTGCAGTGGTTTTATAGACAATTCTGGATTGGCAAAATCCAGTCCGACAATCTTATCTACTCAATTAACAAATGTGAATAGCAATTGTTACATATTGTTATTGCCATGCATAGCTGGCTTGGCTAGTGCCAGGTCACCAAGGAGGTGGGTGGAGGTGGTTGGAGTATTTTTTGAGACGAATTTATACTCATATCATTTTTCGTAAGGCTAGTCTAAATATTCAGGAAGATGTCATTGATCAAAGTTAAAATAGTTCGATTGAATATGGATTTTAGGATGTCAAATATGTTTTGACTGTAGGGAGTAGTCCATATCTCCTCTAATCAACTCCACTACTAATTAACAAGTAATTAATAGTTGTGTTTGAAAGATGATAAACTCCAGAGGAGCTCAATGCCTACATTGATATACGTTATTAGTCTTTACCCTAATTGTTGGACCCCAGATTTCTAGTCAATTTAGAATCCTCTATGAATCTACTGCACTATTCCCTGGATCAGTAGATAGTACTCATAGATACATTGCTGAATCATTTCAGATATGATACAGTTGTACAAAATAGTAATATTACAATCATCAGAGTTAAATAGACCACATCAGGTTAAATTTACAATAGGGCCGTCGGCCAAATGGTTACATTACATGGAAAGCGGAAAAGGTAGCAGAAGCAAAAGGGAAAGACACATCTCGCGATAGGCAAGTGATTGCAAAACCCTTTATGCAATCAATATTACCCAAGACTTAAATAATATTGTTGCATGCATGGTAGGCGTAATCGGCCAAACTGAGGTGAGACTCAGACTACTAGAACTAGACTACTCTTCACCATCTTTAGTGCCATCAGCTCCTTGGTCCTCGTAGTATATGTAGTGGCCTTGGTCCACGGGCTCTGAAGGGTTTTGAGGGTGAGGGTGAGCACAAAACAATGGTGCTATGTGAGCCAACACACAGAGTGCAATTATTTATATATGCAAGGCTGACAAAGGAAGGCTAGGGTTCTTTTATTTGCTGAAGGCACCAGTTTGAAATTATCAATATTAGAAATCCCTATGACTTAGCATTTTTATCAAATTCAATTTGTACTAAAGAGAATGAAATTTGCAATATTTATAGTAGTGCAGGTTCCATCCTCCTTATGCTTAGTTTTGATTACTGGGGTTACATCCACCCAATTAACGACGTTGGGTTACATCCACCCAGGAAAAGTCCAAAAATCAGGGTTACATCCACTCAACAAGTTTTCATCCCACCCTAAATTACAAAGGTTTTGAAATAGATCGAACTTGAGTAATTTCCCATACCCACCATTGACCGTGGGCACAGCTGTTCGAACAATTTATTCTCTACAGAGGTTGTACATCTTTACCCACAAGAGACAATCAAATTGGTATATTTCACATGTTTTCTTAGACATGTAAATCAAGGAGATTATCACAAGACATTTACAATGCATCCCCTAGTGTAAGCTACACCCACTAAGGTTTCATCTTAGCGTGGTTACGTCCGCCACAACCATACCCCCTCTTGCGCCACACGACACTACTACAGAAAAGGTCATCATAGATGGTTCAAAAATGTCATCATAGATGGTTCATGAACCGTCTGAGTTTATGGGTCAGTAATGACATGAGGCCATCACAGACGGCTTTCGAACCGTCTGTGATGCAGACTTTCACAGACGGTTTCTACTAAAAAGTGTCTATAATGGTCAACTATCACAGACGGTTTTAGTGGAAACCGTTTGTGATATATGATTTATCACAAACAGTTTCAACTACAAACTGTCTGTGGTATTAAACAATCACAAACGGTTTGTAGTCGAAACCGTCTGTGATAAATCATATATCACAGACGGTTTTTACTAAAAACCATCTATGATAGTTGACTATCATTGATGGTTATGTGTTAGTAACCATCTGTGATATTCTTTTCTATTCATAAATCTATTTCTGTTTGTTGGCTAGCATTAGAAAATGCTAGCCATGCTATCTAAAACAAGCAGATAAACATAGTATATATACATCCAATTCATATTCATTCATTTTAGAAATAAGAACATATATTTCACAAATAAATTAACTAAAGTGAAATAAATTATCCATCCATGAACAAATGCACATATGAATAATTAAGCTCAATCTTATCTCAATGAAATTCATTCTACATTGTGGAACTCTCCATCTTCTTTTATGATTTTAGAATAAGTTCGAGGTCAGGACATTTGAATGGAGTTGTAGCGATGAACACAACCTGTCAGTAGGGAGATCAATGTCGTGCATACATATATAAATTGGTAAATATGAAATAATTATCGCAGATTGACAAACCTGAGGATCATTGGTCTTCGCGGAATCGAGGAGTAGTTGCATGTTGTGGTAAACATAGAATCCACAAGTGTTGCCCAGCGGCTGCTGGTGGCACGACAAAAGTAGAATTTGTTAGTTCGAGATGCATTACTACGAAGTGTTATATAGGATTAATGTGTACTAGCGAATACTGAGAAATCTAGATCATGTCGTAGGACATCAATTCCTTCATTGGATTTCCTTACCTTTGCAACGTACGTGGTGAATGACCTATGTGATTCTAAAAAGTTAGCCTTAGTCATTGGGAAGGAAGGAAAGACTACAATAGAGTTATCTATGGAGGAAATATATTTACCTATCGATTAATTATTGGACAACTGTGTAGTCGGTTTTGTTCTTCTTTAGTGTATCAAGGTATATTACCTGTTCCATTTTAGTGTAATTACAATTAGAATCCAGTGGAACCTACACAGGTATGTCATGGTCATTAAACCTAAGTTCATATTACTTATAAAGTACAAATCAATAAGTATAGCCACTAGTGCAGCACTTACTCCTAGTTATAGGGCATAAGTATGAATTCCTTGTTACGGTAAGCCATTAATGTCGTTGTCATGTAATCCTCGACAAACAGTGCATCCTCCTTGATGGTATCCATGGAGACCAAGTGTGGGTCGGAGAAACCAACTAGTGATTTCATTAATCAGTCACCATGTATATATATACATACAAAAGCAATGAGTTATACACGACATTTATTAGTATGACATAAACATAGACCATGATTGTAGACACTTACAGTGTCTAGCATCGAATGAGTGAGACATTGAGTGTGAAGAGAAAGAATAAGTCCTCGAAGGTCATTGTGCAAACATAGTCATGAATATCATGCTGAAGGTGATTTGAACTTGACGGTGACACCCGAGCATCATTGTTCCTCCAGCTTGTTGGTCTGTTCCATGTACGATGCATGCAATCTCTAGCAAGCCAGTCCTAGGGTTACGAGGCACTCTTTTGGGACAACCAATGGCTCACCTAGCATGAATTTCTAGGCCAATGGCAAGTAGGGGATCTCATCATCAGTCTGCATCGGTTTGCCCTTACTGCCTCAGCTGTAAGTCAACTGGGCACAAGATGTAGATGCATCATGCCCTTGCTGCATTTGTGCAGGTAGCTCTAGTGCGGATATCCCCCGTAAATCAGCCATCGGGCCTTTTCGATAGTCCTCTTTCTTTTTGGGATTTTCCAGAGGACGGTGCATCACACGCATCCAACGACGATGACAAAGAATGAGCGGATGATATCTTTAAAAGATAATAGAAGTGAGCAATTCTTGAGACAATTCTTGATGAAGTTGGAATATGTTTCAAAAATCAATGTGCCAAGTAAACAAAAAAATTTATTATTAATCGGACTCTCATTCCCTCCATTAATCGAACTTAATTTGATAGGTTTTCCTCATTGAGCAATCATTATATGAACTAAGTTTTCCTCATCGAGCAAACATAGAGCATGAGTTTTACTCTAGATTGTTGGAAATAAAGCAATTTTAGCAAATTTCTCATGTTGATTCCAAAGTTAATAATGTAGAGCAAAGCATATATTCAGCAGGCAATAAATGACATGAAAATTAAACAAATATCTCTCAGCTTAGATATAGCATTCAGGTCATTTATACAAAACATTATGCTTAATTGAACATTAAAATGAGCATTAATTGACTGCATAATGCATGATTAAGAATTGAAGTATTGCTCACAGGTGAGGAGTTGCACAAGCTAAAAGAAACTTGGACTTCTAACACTCTTGTTAGTTTTCAACAATCACAGTGACAAATCCTCAAAAATCTGCTAGATGTCTTTGTAAATATCACATCAGTGTTGTATCAATGTCAAGAGCATGCATGAACAGTAGATTTTGACCTAAATAAGTCACTAGTCACAGAGTAAAGCTATTGTAGCAACAACATATACATTAGGCAATTGCAGAATCAACAGATGTGTATATATATTTTCAGCAAAGCCTAACTATGATAGTAAGCAATAATGAACCAGGTGTTAAATTCACTACTACAGAAAATGTCATCACAGACGGTTCGAAAACGACATCACATACGGTTTTATGAACCGTCTGTATTTATGGGTCAGTGATAATCGAAGGTCATCACAGACGGTTTTCGAACCGTCTGTGATTATTAGCTATCACAGACGGTTTTTGAGTAAAAACCGTCTGTGATAGCTAATAATCATAGACGGTTTTAGTTAAAACCGTCGTGATCGATTATCACAGAGCGGTTTTATTATCACGAGCGGTTTTGAGTAAAACCGTGCGTGATTATCGCTATCACGAGCAGTTTTACTCAAAACCGTGCGTGATATTCCTTCGACCCTACATATATTTCTGTTATTGGCTAGCCTCAGAAAATGCTAGCCATGCCCTCTGAAACAAGCAGATAATCACAGACAAAAACATACAATTCACACATCTCATTTCCTTTCAGATACATTTCACAGACATAAAACATCCAATTGACATCGCACTTCATTTCACAAACATAAAGCATGCATCCATTTCGCAAATCGATTAATTGAATTGAAATGAAATATCCATTAACAAATGCACAGTTACAAAAGATCTACACTGCATTTGCACTTAGTGATAAGACCAATAAGAAATCATGGTGCGCAGTGGAACCGTCCTCCTGGCTTTATGACTTGAGTCAGCAAAAAGTACGCCAACTCTCCTCGAATCCCTCCAAAATCAGACTGTTTCAATGCAGTTGACGGGATGGACGCAGCCTGTCGATAGGAATATCAATGTGCGTATATATGTAACGTGATAAGTATGAAGTAATTATGGGAAGAGTGACAAACCTTGGGATTGGTGAGCCTCGAGGAATCGAGGAGTAGTTCCATATGTTGGCAAACATAGTATCCACATGTGTTGCCATTTCTTTGCTGGTGGCACTGCAAAAAATGGAATGTGTTAGTTCAAGAGGCATTAGTACCAACTGTTGCATAGGATTAATTAATGTGAAATAGCGAATACCTTAAAATCTTGAACATGTGTCAGTAGGCCTTTGGCCCCGCGCTTCGAGTCACCTCCCATTTCAATGTACATCGTGAACGCCCTACGTAATTCGAAAAAGTTAACCTTAATCATTCGGAAGGAAAGAAAGAGTACAATGTAGATATGTATGGGGAATATGTGCTTACCTATCGATTACTTGGTTGACAACTGTGAAGTCCATTTTATTCTTACTTAGGGAATTAAGGTAATATACCTTGTTCCATTTTGGTACAATTACTATTAAAATCCAATGAAAGTTCTGATGGAAGGGCATAAGTACATATTCCTTATTGCGGCAACCCAGCAGTCCTGATGCAATGTACCTCTCGACGAGGGGTGTATCCAGGTCGATGGTATCCTTGGCAACCAAGTGTGGGTCCAAGAAACCAGCTGATAAGTTGGAGAATCTAGCTCTAGTCAGCATGTGTCTATATATATACACACGAAAGCAACAAATTAGATATGGCATTTATCGGTATGACATTAACGGAGACTGTGATTGTACACACTTACAGCGTCCAGCATCGAATGATTGAGACGTCAAGAGCGTTGAGCGTGAACAGATCGAATAAATCCTCAAAGGCGACCACGAACATACACTCTTGAAGACTGTGGTGTAAATCTTCCGACATGAATTTGACAGTGATACTTGAAGTCCGTTCTGCCTCTAGCTTATTGGACTGCTGCATATACCACGTGTGCAATTGCATGCAACTATGTGGTAGCTTTTGGAGGTCTTTTTGCTCGAGCAACGGCTTGCCAAGCACGAATTTGCGGGCCAAAGGTAGGTATGGAATATCATCATTGGTCTTCTTTGCTTTGCCCTTGCTGGCCTTGCTGCCTCGGCTATAGCTCGACTTCACGGCAGTTGACTTTGAAGGTAGCAGCGGTGCAAGTTGTTTTGACGAGAATAGGACCCGTGGAGATAGCACCGGTGCAGTATCCGGTGGTGGAACCAACTGGTCTTGTAATGGAGATAGCACCGGTGCAGTATCCGATGGTGGAACCGACTGGTCTTGTAATGGAGATGGCACCAGTGCATGTTGCTCTGGTCCTGCCACCGGTGAAGAAGCCTCCAGGGAGATGTCGCTTTTGGGCCACTAGATGAATATTCCAATGGCCTGTCCTAGAGTCACGATCTCGTCGTTGGGGGCTTCGGTAGCGGGACCACCTCAAAATTGACATACACACCATCCACATTAACTTTTGCGAAGCCTGGCGCTAAAGCTTGACCGTGCACCATGGCCCCATTACCAGACGAATATGTCTGGCCCCAAGCAGCGTACAAGGGAATGGAGCCATATCTCACTTGGAGCTTGCACTTCATAGGCTCCTACATAACGATACAAAATTAGCTACTCGAATAGGCCTACCAATGGAGCAAGCATTCGAGAGGTAATAATTATTACTAGGATGTCGTCCACAAGAAATTTGGACTGGGTTTGCGTCGGATTGGACGCGCAGCTACTCGGACGGTTGTGCGGGCTAGCTAGCATAGCAGCGGCGGTGGCGGCCTGCTGACTTTCTGTCTGTTTCCGCACCTCATCTCTGATTACATCAGCCAGCGAATCCAGTAGCTCCTCTTTAAGAGATTCCTTGATCTCTTCTCGTAGCTGTGCGTCACGCTCGGCTTTGTTTCTCTTCCTACGCCGATACATTCCGGAGTCATCTTGGAAACCATGTTTCCAAGGAACGTAAAGCCCAAGGCCTCTCGTACGACCCGGGTGCTCCTTGTTTCGCAGGGCCACGGAGAGCATATCATTCTCCCTTGTTCCCTGGAATGATCCCAAGGTAGATTCAAAACTCAGCTCTTCCTGCAAGAGCACAAAATGTCATTTCAATTCATACGAAGTTGTGGAGTAATTATAAGCTACGTAGTTCTATCGATATCTTACCAGGCGTTGGGACACTTGCTGGTCTGCAGGGTTTCAAAAGGAGATGTCCCCCGAGTCGTTGTAGATGACCTTGCTCTAATCCAATTTCGAGCGCGGTCATCTAGGATATTGGAAAACGGCGGGGCGATGTCCTGTGCAGCTGCCAGGTCATCCTCCTTCCTCCACTGCAGGATTTTACCCGCATACCCAGCTGTGCCAAGTCTGTGGGGGTGTGTGTTTTTTGCCTGGAGGGCCTTGTGCGCCGTACTTGTACTTTTGAAATCTTCGGACGTCTTCATCGCCTTGAACTCTTCCCATTGTGGTTCCAGGAATGGGTATTTATGAAAAGGCATTTTGTCCGTCTCCACGTATTTCCTGACAAGCGTGCTCTTGAAGTTCTTCTATGCTTTGCACGCCGCTAGGTAGGTTTGTTGTTGCACAGCGTATAGGTGTTCTTCTGGGAACTCGAACGATGCCAAAATTCTGGTCCACAGCTCACGTTTCTGAGTGTCAGGCACGTTCTTCCACGAATTGTATGTGATCTCAATTCGTTCTCGTGCAACTATTCCGACCATGCTTCGGAATGCGTTTACCGCTTTTTGAGAAAGGATAGGGACCCCAGATGCGTTTACCGCTGTGATGGTCTGTCGGCCCTCAGGCTTCTTCAATAGCCCTCTTCCTTGGCGTCTTGATGTTGGAGCGGACGCCTCCGGCGATGATGTTGAAGAATGCGCGGGTGACACGTTGCTCATTTTGTGGGTCTATTAAGATAAGATGAGAAAGTGATCATATTGAATTGGAAGAGAGGAGAGGAGTAGAGGGGAGGGGGAGAAGGGAGGGGGTGATATGGACATAGAGAGGGGGTGATGTGCCTATCTTAGCACCTACTTTAGTTGCTAATACTATAAACTAAATAGCAAAGTCCCTAAACTAGTGTATCCGGTTCATTGAACGGGAACACTAGAGTAGGTCACTTGCTTCATTTGCTGTTTTTTGGCTAGATACATGGAGCATTTGGGTGGAAAGATGAACTGTTTCGTCATGCGCCTGACGAAATAGTTCATCTTTCCACCCAAATGGTCCATGTATCTTTTGCAACAATCGCAAGATTTCTTTATCTGGGAACCTCATCCACAACATTCTCCACTCGACAATCCTTCTTTTTCCGCAAAATTCAAGGCAATTTTATTACAAAGTGCAAAAAAGTCATTCCCAGATTCTTCGTGAGCAGCCGACATAGCGACTTCTCGGTGGCGACTATCCATCGCTTCTTCCCACTTCTTTTCTTCATCTCGGTCTCGGATCACGCACGCCGAGCGATGATTCGAATCATCGCCATCGCTTACGTGATCCGAGGCCGAGATGAAGAAAAGAAGTGGGAAGAAGCAGATGGATAGTCGCTCACCGGAGAAGTCGGCTATGTCGGCTGCTCACCGAATAATCTGGGAATGTCTTTTTTTTGCATTGTTGTAATAAAATTGCCTTGAATTTAAGAAGGAAAAAGAAGGATTGTGGGAGTGGACATCACATCTCGGCAGTAGTCGGCATATACTATTACTACAAGTTGTATGAAGCAAATGACACAAACTAGTGTATCAGGTACACTAGAGTGTGTGACTTGCTTCATGCCCCTTGAAGGTCTATGTGGCATATACACTAGAGTGGTCCTTGATTGGTTAATTTGTGCTCTCAAATTGTAGGGTTGCACAAGATTAATCTTGGCCGTCCCGCTACTAAATGAGGAAGCAAGAAAATTGAAACATGATAAGATGAGGAAGCAAGAAAAGTGAAACATGATGCTCAATGTTAGGAAGAGAGGAGAGGAGTAGAGGGAAGGGGGAGAAGGGAGGGGGTGATGTGGACAGAGAGAGGGGTTATGTGCCTATACTATATACTATAATACTATATACTAACACAACAAGCAATGTAATATGTACTAATGTAAACTAAGCAACTGCAGTAAACAATGCACCAATGTAGTATGTACCAAATAGCAAACTAATTAAGCTACTGCAGTAAACAATGTACCAAATAGCAAACTAATTAAGCTACTGCAGTAAACAATGTACCAAATAGCAAACTAATTAAGCTACTGCAGTAAACAATGTACCAATGTAATATGTACCAAATAGCAAACTAATTAAGCTACTGCAGTAAACAATGTACCAATGTAATATGTACCAAATAGCAAACTAATTAAGCTACTGCAGTAAACAATGTACCAATGTAATATGTACCAAATAGCCAACTAATTAAGCTACTGCAGTAAACAATGTACCAATGTAGTATGTACCAAATAGCAAACTAATTAAGCTACTGCAGTAAACAATGTACCAAATAGCAAACTAATTAAGCTACTGCAGTAAACAATGTACCAATGTAATATGTACCAAATAGCAAACTAATTAAGCTACTGCAGTAAACAATGCTCAAAACCATAGTCCATCACAGAAACTGCTCACAATACTCAAAACCCTAGTCCATCACAGAAAGTGCTCACAATGCAGACGGTAATTGAGGGGAGGTGGCCGATGAGGGGCTCGACGAGAGGCTCGGGGGAGGCGGCCGGCGACGGGCTCGACGAGGGGCTCGGGGGAGGCGGCCGGCGACGGGCTCGACGAGGGACTCGGGGAGGCGGCCGACGAGGGTTCGAGGAGGCGGAGGCGACGATGGGCTCGACGGAGGCAGGGCGAGGGGCTCGGGGAGGCGGAGGCGACGACGGGCTCAACGGAGGCGGCCGGCGAGGGGCTCAGGGAGGTGGCCGACGAGGGTTCGGGGAGGCGGAGGCGACGACGGGCTCAGGATTTGATTAGATCTAGATCGAATAACTGCGCGCGCATGCGGGAAAACCCCAGCCGAGGGTATATATAGAGAGGTTATCACGAGCGGTTCTAAACTTAGAACTGTCAGGATAAATATCACTGAGCGGTTCTAAGTTTATAACGTGCGTGATAGTTATACTATCACGACGGTTTTAAACTTAGAACTGCTCTGTGATATTGATATCACTGAGCGGTTCTAAGTTCGAAATCTCGTGATAAGCCTTTGCATTGTAGTTATTAAGACAACACCAATAACCACAGCTGCATTCATATCCACCACCAAACAGCTGCATTCATATACAACACCAACCAGCTACATTCATATCAACCATCACATGTACATCACACATATACATCACATATACATAAATGCCGATACTCATATACATTTTGTCACACATTTTTACATATACATCTCAAAATTGACTACATCACACATTTTCACATATACATCTCAAAATTGACTACATCACACATTTTCACATATACATCTCAAAATTGTCACACATTTTCACATATACATTCTTATTGTACTTGCTTATTTCCTTTAAAAATTAGCCCTTCATCATGATCAATGTGTACGTAACTAGTTTCGTAACGTTGTTCATCGTTGACCCTTATGCCATTTCCAAAAGGAGGTAACTCGTCAAATTGATTGTATTCCTCCTCGTCCACTACATTCTCCACTCCGACAATTCTCCTTTTTCCATGAAGAACTACATGGCGTTTCTTATTTGCCGGGTCGGTTACATAGAAAACTTGAACAACTTGATTGGCGAGTACGAATGGTTTGTCTTTGTACTTGACACATTGGAGGTCCACGGTCGTGACACCGTACTTGTCAACCTTCACTTGTGCGAGATGCACCCAACGGCAGCGAAATAAGGGGATCTTGAAAACCACATAGTCGAGCTCCCAAATCTCTTCTATGAAGCCATAGTACGAGTTTCTCGACCCATCGGTACTGAATGCATCTATGCGGACACCGCTGTTCTGGTTAGTGCTCTTGACATCCTGAGACTGCGTATATAATGTGTACCCATTTATGTCATATCCTTGCCATGTCACAACTGTAAATGTTGGCCCTTTTGCCAACCATGTTGGCCCTTTTGCCAACCATGTCAGCGTCTCACTCGGCGAGCTCCTAGCGATTTGCTCCTTCAACCATTGGTTGAACCGATGGTTGTGTTGCCTCATGATCCAAACATCCGGTCGCTCCGGATTACATTCTTGAAGCACATCCTTGTCTTTGGTCCACATAAGCGCCACTTGGTCATGTGTTGCAACACCGTGAAATGGGCTTGAGTATACGTGTCCATATCTGGAGTGATTGCTTTCCTTCCGATAGTTCCGAGACCCTTCAGCCTCTCCTCATGACGAGATTGAGGGACACCTATCGGTTGAATCTAAGCCATATAATCGTCACAAAACTCAATGACCTCTTCGCTTGCATAACCTTCGATGATGCTGCCCTCCGGCCGAGAACGATTCTGTACGTAGGACTTGAGAATTCCCATGAACCTCTCAAATGGGTACATGCTACGTAGGAATACGGGCCCGCATATTTTTATCTCCCACACAACGTGAACAATGAGATGGACCATGATATCAAAAAACGAAGGAGGGAAATACATTTCAAGGTGACATAGTGTCTTCACCACCTCGTCCTGCAGAGCATCTAGTCCTTCGGGATCGATGACCTTCTGAGAAATTGTGTTAAAGAAATAACATAGCCTCATGATTGTCTCTCGGACTTTGATCGGCAAAATATTTCTAATTGCAATAGGAAGCATCTGTGTCATCAGCACATGACAATCATGAGACTTCATGCCATTTAACTTCAAATCTTGCATCAAAACAAGTTTCTTCACGTTGCCGGAGTAACCAGACGGAACTTTGACACCATGCAAGCAGCGCACGATTCTTTTCTCAGCCTTGGACAGAGTGTAACACGCAGGGGGAAGGTACGTTCGTCCATTATCAGTGCTTGTTGGTGCTAACTCAGGCCTGATGTCCATGTCAGCCAAGTCAAGCCGTGCGTTGACACCGTCCTTTGTTTTATCACGGATGTTCAGTAAGAGACCAATCAAGCTGTCGCACACATTCTTTTCTACGTGCATGACGTCGATGCAGTGCCGAACATCTAGGTACTCCCAATAAGGTAAGTCCCAAAATATTGATCTCTTCTTCCAGGTGTTCTTCTCATGAGCCCTCAATTTACGTCCCTTTCCGAGGACAACATCTAAATCCTTAACCATATCATAAACCTCGTGTCCCCTTAAATGCCTTGGAGCTGAACCATCTTCCTTCTCTCCGTCAAATTGTTTCTTCATCTTGCGGAATGGGTGAGCCCTCCGAAGGAACCGGCGGTGACGCATGTAGACGGTTTTGCGTGAGTGTCTCAGCCACACACTCTCGGTACCATCTAAACAATGAGTACAAGCTTTGGCACCTTTTGTACTATGGCCCGATAGGTTACCAAGGGCAGGATAATCATTTATGGTGCAGAACAATAAGGAGCGCAGAGTGAAGTTCTCTCGTTTGTATGCATCCCATACCTGTACCCCTTCATTCCACAGTACTTTTAGATCTTCCACCAACGGTGCTAGGAACACATAGATATCATTCCCAGGTTGTTTTGGCCCTTGGATAAGTATCGACATCAAAATGTACTTTCGCTTCATACACAACCCAGGAGGAAGGTTATAGATGCAGAGAGTCACGGGCCATGTGCTATGTCGGCTGCTCATGCTACTGAAAGGATTCATTCCATCTGTACTCAGTCCAAACCTTATATTCCTTGGTTATGCACCGAACTCTGCAAACCTCCTATCGATGTTTCTCCACTGCGCGGAATCAGCAAGGTGTCTTATCATTCCATCCTTCTTGCGCTCCTCCGAGTGCCAACGCAGCAGTTTTGCCTCCTTTGGATTTGCAAAAAACCTTTTCAAACGGGGAATTATAGGAAAATACAATGCCACCTTAGCATGAGGTCCTTTCTTTGCCTCTGTTCCCTCGCCATCATCTGATTGATTGTTACGTTTGTATCGGGATGCGTTGCACACCGGACATACATGCATGTTTGCATACTCTTTACGGTAGAGGATACAGTCGTTCAGGCATGCATGTATTCTTTCTACTTCCATTCCTAACGGACAAAGAACCTTCTTGGCTTTATACGTGGTTTTAGGCAACTCATTTCCCTCCGGAAGCATGTCCGCTAAAAGACCTAGCAGCGCCGTGAAACTCTTGTCGGACCAACCGTTGCTTGCCTTCAATTTCAACAGTTCAAGCACGGCCGACAACCTCGTGTACTTGCAGCCCGTGTACAAAGGTTTCTCTGAGTCCTCCATCAAGCAACGGAATTTAACATACTCTCTCTCATCATAGTTCTCTTCTACATCACGAAGCATCTGATCCAGATTATCATCGTGCAACCTATCCGAATTTGAGCCACAATCGACATCAGCCGGCGGCATGTCATTCACTTCACCAGCGATGTCATCTGGGGGCATATAATTCACTTCACCGGCGATGTCATCCGGCGGCATATGATCATTCACTTCGCCATGACTGGTCCAACACGTATAATCATTTTTGAAACCCCTCCGAATCAAGTGCGCTTCAATTTGCCCTCAGTTCTTAAACATCTTCAAATTCTCGCAATCAGTGCATGGACAGCACATATATTCCACCCCCTTATTCAACATATCCTCCTCGGCGGCTCTTATAAAAGCAGAAACACCATTAATGTACTCTTCACTCACACGGCTCGCGGCATACATCCAGCTTTGGTCCTACGTTACGTACATATATAACAACTTAGTATTAAAATCTAGATTAACTAATTATAACTACATATATACCGGCCACATTTGTTATATTGAGACTTAATTTGCTAGCTCAATTCATATTACAAATACAACAGCTATTATATAACCAACAATTTTGCAAATTAACCATCTTCAATAACCACTCATGGATTACTTAGACCTAAGTTGTGTAATGCAATTAAAGAAAAAATAAATTTCATTACTAACCATATCTAGAGCAACCAGGAAAGTCTGAATCTTCAAAGCTCAATCTCTGCCTCTTCCCACCAAATTAACTGGCCTGAAATCGCATAGCTTCCTCCCGAGTGAAAAAGTGCACAACAGTGGCTATATCTGGATCGAAATAAAGACAGATGCGGTCTGAGCAGCGCAATAAATGCCTTAGCCATATCACAGACGGTTTTTAATTAAAAGCCGTCTGTGATAAATATTATCACAGACGGTTTTTTATAAAAAAAACCGTCTGTCATAAGCTTCATTTCACAGACGCTTCGGGGAGGCAGATCGGGATAAGGCAGTAATGTATGAGACGGCGGTTATATACGAAGCGTCACGGTCTGTGATATTAATTAAGAGACGGCAGTTAACGAAGCGTCACTGGTGGTTTCGAATATGAACCGTTTGTGATAATGCTTATATTTGCACGCACTATTCCATTTCTTCGATCTAATCTGTCCTCTCCCGCCCTCATCTTCTTCGATCATCACCACATTTCTCAACAATGACATCTAAAATTTTGTTCATCTCCTTCCTCTCATCTATCCATCATGAGTTGTTCGGCCGCAACCTTACACAGGTGGCCAACAATTTACGTCTGGGGCAGCTCCTCCGCTCACGCCCTGTAGACCTTCCTCGACTCGCTTCCAATATCGTCCGCCAACTAGACCTCATCATCCGCCGTCGACGGAGGTGTCTCGTTGCTGCTCACGAAAAGGAAACCGCCCTCAGCCTTGTTCTTCTCTACAATGTCCACAAAGCGGAGGAAGCTCTTGCGGAAGTGCAGAGTGTGATAGATAATCTTTCCGATCAAGCAGAATCGGCCGATTATGTTGAAGATTTTCATGGCATCCTCTTTGAGATTATGGGCCATGCTAATGATTTACTTAGGCTAGAGGAGGAAGTGGAGAGGGCAAGAGCAATCTTCACGACATTCGAGAACTCAGCGGCTGATCCTCCAACTCCAGAAGTTGAAGAAGAAGCATGTGAAGCCCAGAAGATTAAAATCTGGGAATCTCTTTTTCTCGTAGATTTGTAATAAATTAAATTTGCCTTGAATTAAAATCTGGGAATCTCTGTTTGTCGAACTTTTGTAATGAATTAAATCTGTCTTGAATTAAAATCTGGGAATCACTGTTTGTCGGACTTTTAATTTGGAGGCCGTCTGTGGTGTTTGTGGCGGGAAAAGGAGTATCATAGACGGTTTATGTTTAAAAACCGTCTGTGATAATTTGGAATATCACAGACGGTTTTATAATAAAAACCGTCTGTGATATTCCATTATCACAGACGGCTGAGAGGTAAGAACCGTCTGTGGTACTCCTTTTTCCAACCACAAATACCACAGACGGCCTTCAAATTACAACCGTCTGTAATAGTGTTAATCAGAGACGGTTTCACAAAACCGTCTGTGATGAGGCGTCTACTATGAGGCTTTCTGTAATAGTGATTAAAGCATAAGCAATTTGATAGAGTTGCAACTTATACTTCAGAGAAGTATACTACTGACACATGAGACATCAAACTAGCCGAATGAATTTAGATTGTCACTATGATTTTAGACTTGACAAAGTTCCTCGCTCTAATTTTTTTGAGATATTAATTTATATACTTGTGTATGTTTATAGTTATCATTACATTTGTGGTGAGCATTTATGTATATGTAGTGCCCAGCGTTCACTCGCTACTCAGTTTTTTCTCGGAGACCGTTTCTTCATCGAATTCAGGATTACTGTTCATAACGCGCGTACGCCATCGTTATTCCTTTTTGAATTCGTCTTACAAAATCAAGAACAACCGAGTCCTGGATGCATGCCACACGTGTTAAAAATATAAAATGCATCTACCTATGAAAGAAAAGAACACCTGGTATCTGCACTAGTATATGAATGCATGCATCATTATTTGCCTGACCCTTTCGTAGAAACATTGCGGACACCTGGTCTAGACGCACTAATATACGCATGCAGATCGATTGGTATAAATAGCACATCGATTATGGTAGCTTGGCAACAACCTCACCATCATCATCCATGGCTGCAATCTGCAACTTCTCAAAGCTGTCTCAGATAGCACTAGTCGTCTTCCTCCTCCACCTCGCTCTCCTGCTTCCGTTGAAGAGATCCTACGTGGTTGGCCTGCAGAGCGAATCAACAAAAGTACGTAGGAAATAATATTCATGTGTATATATGTCTTCATTTTACTGCAGATATAAATATATATTGGGCCCGTTGCCTCATTTTGCTCCTACAATTAATGTTTGATTCCATGCAGCTCTATATTGTGTACCTTGGGGATAAACAGCATGAAGATCCGGATAAAACCACTGCATCACACCATGACATGCTCACCAAGATCATTGGCAGGAAAGGAGACTAAGTCGATCTATACAGATGTTTTTCTTTATTTGCTTTTCGTCTTGTGCCATGCATGAACATATATTTGTGTAAATCAGTGACTGATAAAGAGAATACAATTTCGTATGATTTTGCAGTAAGGGAGAAGCCCATGATTCGATGATCTACAGCTACAGACATGGCTTCTCCGGGTTTGCCGCCATGCTCACAGAATCTCAAGCACAAAGCATCTCAGGTAATTGGTGATCATTGCTGATGGCAAATAATAATCCCATGCACCCATGGGCATGAAGACTTGAAGCCATCGTTTGCATGTGTCGGGATGTAGGACCGAAATGGCGACAGAGGGGGGGTGAATGTCGTTCGCTTCTTAAAACGCCCCGGAGAAATCGTACACAGATATTGCACAAACAAAGCAACTCACAGAAAGAAAAATTATGCTGAAATCTTAAACGCAAGCAACACTGAAAAATTCAGCATAAATCAGAGAGCATCCAGTAAAAATTTCAACTGAAAATATTGACGTTTGATCTGCATGCGAAATTGTTGAAGATCAGGAAAAAGAAAAAGGAATAAATGCATAACCAAGTTACTTGGCTGGAAGCTCATGCTACGGATTGAGACACCAAATAAAAAGGGAACTAGTGCTTCTTGCTACTGCATGCAAAAGTTGAACCTAGAGACTGAAATACTCATGCAGCAAAAGAGAGCCTTCTTGCTGTTCGGAAGCAAATAAAAACAAGGCAAAAAGGACACAAAAGAGAGCTTGATATCTGCTGCCAAGAGAAGCATTCAAACTGAAAGCAGAGCTTTCGGTTCTGCAGTACTAGCACAAAAGCTGCACTAGTACACTGCCACAAGAAACAACTTGAACGCTTGACAGAAAAGAGAAGCAAGACCCAAATGTTTGCGGCCGGCCGAACTGGACACACGATGTCCGAATCAACTGAGAAATCTTTGCCGACCAAGGATGACGGCCAATAAATGCAAACTAAGAATATTAACGCACTGCTGCCCACTAGATCAAGAAATCCAAGATAAAATAGAGAAGACTTCAATCGGCTGCACTTCCTCTTCAAGAAAAAAAAATGGGACTAAAAACCAAAGAGGACAACCAAGAACAGAGGAACATAAATTCAGATTTTTATTTCAAGAAACACGAGATACAAAGAACTACGTCCCCATACGCATGGACATTCGGAGGAATGATTACATGGATTTCTCAACTCATCCTCTCCCTCTCAATCCTCAAGAACACCAAGAGCTACACATGCTTCTTGGGAGGAACACACACATACACACATGGAGAGACCCAAATGGAACCCTAATTCTTACACTCACTCTCTCAAATTTCAGCACACCATCTCCATCTCTATTTATAGCCTCCACTAATGGGTTCACCAAGTGCTTTACCCAATTAGCTTTTGCGCTTTACCCACAATCCACTTCCTTTAGTGCAGCTTTGCGTTTTTACCGAAACGCCCCTCGCGCACCTTCCAGGAAGCTTCCTCATTCCTTGCCCTGCAAGCCACGCAGCCGCCGTCTTCGCACACCTCGACCGTTCGACCTCGGCGCCACTGCGCCTAGTCCGGTCCACCGTGCCTCGCCACGACTCCACTCGAGTCCACGCCGTCTTCGACACATCCCGATCGTTCGACCTCGGCGCCACCGCGCTTAGTCCGATCCTCCGTGTCTCGCCACGACTCCGTCTCGATGTCCTACAGCCAACACAGACAAGAAACACATCGCATAGCACGGTACAAAACATGTAAACATGGTTAGCACCTACAAATCCTACTCAAGCGAGAAATGACCCACGTGGCCAACGGGACGACGCCACGCGTCAAATTTGTCTAATCACGACCGACCTCGCCAAATGCCAAAAGGCACGAATCACTCAAACTAAACTCACTCTAACCAAACCACGAGTCAATTACTCATCACCAACACGGATTTAGACCACATGGTCTCTCAATCTCCCCTTGATGAGTATATTGACAAACTCGTAAAAGCACGGTTGAGTTTGAGTTTGAAGAATCCAACATGGTCCAAAGAAGGGAATGAAGCTTATGACCATGTCGACAGAAGGAACCACTAGAGCAACAACTGAAAGAGCAAATTGATCTCCAAAGCTCTAAAAAGATCCCAACAGACTTTTTCTTCTCTATTCTCCCCCTTTTGGCAATAAACACATCAAGAAGCAATAGAGAGAATATGACATGTCAATGGATGAATATGGCTGAAGTTTGTTTATTTAAGCATTTAGAGCCATGAGAATTATCCATAATGACCATAATGTAATACACCAAGCCATAACTCAATAAAACGCTATCTAGATCATGACAACATATATATAAGCCAGCTAGAGCACATAGATGACAATCTGAAATGTAATGCATTTCGTGAGCAAGTCACGTCATCAATGAGTAAAGTCTAGCTAGAGACATCCAAGGATGATGCAGGCCATGTCAATAAGCTAAGCGGAACAAAGAAGCTAACATTGAGTCCAAATAGAGTGCTATAAGCTCAAGATTGAAACATTGGTTAAAGTACTTGGTTCTGATTGTAGATTAAGCAAATTGAGCACATTAAACATTGTCTTTTGAAAGCATATGGTTGTTTTCAACCCAATTTTTTGTTTATGTGCTAGATCTCAAGCCTTATGCGACTACTCCAAGCAATAAGCTTAAGAAGATAGTCTAGGTCATCCAAAACTCCCCCTGAGTTCATGCCAAGTGCAATGGCAAGCCGTCTCATAGGAAAGAATTGGTGAGATCAGTTTTTTCGCACAAAAGAGATCTTTTTTGCTTTTTAACACATTGTACTAACTCATGTATCACCAGGAGACTAAAACAACTCAAACTAAGGCTCAATATAGATTCAACGCTCTACTCAGCCTATTTGACATGGCATGAATCATAAAAGGATAGCTCAAGAAAGACTAAACTCAAATGCTAGCATGACAAGTTTAATTTAAGTTGATCAATTTTACTTAACTTATCATGGCAAACGCTAGTCTACACATATGAAGTCATGATAAATTTAGCAAACTAAGCACAAGTCATGGCAAGGTGTAAAGCACTGAAGCATGTCATAACAGGATAATAATCAAGGCTCAACGCAGATTGATTATAATACTAGAAAGCTGAAAATGCACGAAGGACCAGTTCCCCCTCAACATTAGATGCAACTTTTAGTTCAAGTTGAGTTAAGTCAATATTAAGCTCCAGAAGCTCCCAAATGAACTCCCCCTGAACCAAAGCATTAAATTCGAGAAGCTGGCAAAGAAAATCCAAACGGGTAGTCCTTAAAGCATAGATAAGATGTAGAAGATGCTATGGCTCAGACAGACTCTCATCTACCCCATATGACTTCCAGGACTATCAGCTGACCATCTAGCACACACACTAGAGAGCAAACACGTACCCTGTCTACCCGAGGGTGGCCCAACCCTCGCCAGAACCTACAAGTAGTGAGTGAGCTCAACCTAGTGAGATAAGAAACAGCTAATATGCAGGAACCTGGAATCACAAGATAAGAGCAGAAGTCTAAGCAACTAGACGAGAGAGGCACTCTAATATATGCTAGGAGGACTAATCCCAATACTCCCAAAATGCAATGCAGACAGCAAGGAGTAAGAGCATAAAAAATATAGTAAAGCAGTAAAGCCCAAAACTCCCCCTCACTACAGTCCATAAGGACAAACCACCCCAAGCTCTCCCCGCAGAGCTGAAAACCTCGAACTATCCAATGGCTTGGTGAAGATGTCAGCCAACTGGTGGTCACTCTCCACAAACTGGAGCACTATATCACCCTTCTCTACATGGTCTCTAAGGAAGTGGTATCGGATATCAATGTGCTTGGTCCGAGAGTGTTGCACTGGGTTCTTGGCAATGTTAATCGCAGAAGTGTTATCACAAAAGAGTGGAACACTGTCTATCGCTAACCCAAAGTCCCGCAGGTCGAGACCATCAAAGCACTTGGCTGCAAAGAATCGGCAGCGACAACGTGCTCGGCCTCTGCAGCGGGTGTGCAACACCGCATCGCTTCCTCAAGACCAAGAAACGAGAAGTGACAATGAATTGGCAAGTGCGGAAGTGCTCTTCCTATCTATCCTACAACAAGCAAAGTCTCGCATCCAAAAGGCTCTCAAGGAAAGACAGATGAGGAAGAGTACCGATACCATAGTCAATGGTAGCTCGAAGGTACCGAAGATGCGCTTCACCTTTGGCGGTGAGATACGCGAGGAGAAGCTCGAACGAGCACACGCACACGTAGAAGTGTATGTCCGGTCTCGAGGCGATGAGGTAAAGAAGGGAGCCGATCATACTTCGAACTCTTTCGATCAATCGCTCGCCATCCTCATCTAGGTCAAGATAGTTTGTAGAAGCCATGGGAGTCGACACAGCTTACCATCACTCATGTCGGCGCCAGAGGTCACGAGTGTACTTTCCCTGATGAAGAAATGTACCCTCCTGAGTCTGCTTGATTTGGAAGCCAAGGAAGAAAGTCAACTCGCCCATCATACTCATCTCAAACTCGGTGCTCATGACATCCGAGAACTGTGAAACCAGAGTATGGGAAGAGCCGCCAAAGATGATGTCATCAACATAGATCTGGACGAGCAGAAGGTCATTGATATGATGGTGGATGAACAAGGTCTTGTCAACTTTACCCATCTCGAAACCATGACTCAACAGATAGGACTTAAGCCTCTCATACCAAGCTCTAGGAGCCTGCTTAAGTCCATACAAAGCTTTGGAAAGCTTGAAGACATGGTTAGGGTATTTGGGGTTTTCGAAACCAGGAGGCTGTCTGACATAGACTTCTTCCTCAATGAACCCATTAAGGAAGGCACTCTTGACGTCCATCTGGTACAGCTTGAAACCTTTAGAAGCTGCAAAGGCAAGCAGGATTCTAATGGCCTCAAGTCGAGCTACAGGGGCAAAGGTCTCCTCGAAATCCAGACCCTCAACCTGAGAGAACCCCTGAGCTACCAGTCTAGCCTTGTTTCGAATAACCACACCATCCTCGCTCTGCTTGTTCTTGAACACCCACTTAGTCCCAATAATATTGTGACCTCGCGGGGGCTCGACAAGCGACCAGACCTTGTTTCTCTCGAAATTTTCTAGCTCCTCATGCATGGCATTGACCCAAGACTCATCGGAAAGAGCATGAGAAACATCCTTGGGCTCAAAGGAGGCAATGAAAGCAGAATGGAGACAGAATTGAGATAAGCCAGATTTTGAGCGGGTAACACGCTCGAACAGGTCTCCAATCATCTGCTCAGAAGGATGCCTTTTCTGGATATGTCGAGGAGGTCCTGGATGAGGAGAAGAAATGGCCTCTACCTCATGAGCTGATGAGGTAGGAACAGAGCCACTAGCTCCAGAAGAAGTAGAGGGCATGGGCTGATCTCCCTGAGGTGCGGTGGAAGAAGGCACCTCAAGGGGTGGATGAGGGACTGGATCAGGTAGACAACCCTCATCTCCATCATCCTCATCATCCACGAAGATGGGCTCGGACTGCTCTAAAGAACCTGAGATATCGGGCCTAGTCCCCGGACTGGCCTCGTCGAAGGTCACCTCACAGGTCTCTACCAACTTGCTAGACTCGCAGTTCCAAACCCGATAAGCCCGCGAAGAAGACGAGTAACCTAGAAAGATACCATCACAAGAGCGTGACTCGAACTTGTCTAGGTTCCCGGACTTCAAAATAAAGCACTTGCAACCAAACACACGAAAATGAGAGACGCTGGCTTTCGCCCATATCTCAACTCGTAGGAAGTGCGGTGCAAGTGAGCCCGAAGAAAAACTCGATTAGAAACATGGCAAGCGGTAGCTATAGCCTCAGCCCAAAACTTCCGCGGTGTAGAGTACTCATCAAGCATCGTCCTGGCCATCTCGACCAAGGTACGGTTCTTCCTCTCCACGACGCCATTTTGCTGTGGGACGTGCGGAGAAGAGAACTGGTGCTCTACACCCGTCTCATCGTAGAACCTCTCAAAGTAGGAATTCTTGAACTCCGTGCCATTGTCACTACGGATCGCTCTCAAGGCACCCGGAAGCTCAACAGAAAGCCTACTAAACAAGCCTCGGAAATGGGTAAACGTCTCATCCTTCGAGGCTAAGAAAAACACCCAAGAGAACCTCGAATAGTCATCGACCACAACAAGGACATACCACTTCCCTCCGGCTGACTGCACTCGAGCTGGTCCAACAGTGTCCATATGGAGCAGCTGTCCCGGTGCATCGGTCATGGTCACAGTGACCGGAGGATGTGAAGTGGCAACCATCTTGCCGTGCCGGCAAGGAGAGCAAACAAGATCTTTGACCATCTTGAGCTTCGGCAGACCACGAATGAGATCGTGGCCGCTAACTCGGGTCAAATGGTCAAATCCTATATGACCAAGTCTCCTATGCCAGAAAGTCAAGTCGCGGGACTCAGAAGCAACTAAACACCGGAGAGGATCACCAGAAGACTCAGAAAAATCAGCACGAAAGATCCTCCCAAAACGAGAAATCCCGCAAACAAGACTACTCGAAGAATCAAGAATTTTGCAAGCATTTTTCTTAAAGCTCACCTCGAAACCGTCATCGGTAAGCTGAGAGACAGAAAGCAAATTGTACTGCAGCTTACTAACCAAGGCAACATCCTTAAGAATAAAAGAAGCATTAATGCGCACAGCACCTTTGGCGATGACGCGCCTGCACGGCGTCTCCGAAGGTGATCGCCTCATCACCGGAGCGCGGGCTAGGAGGAGAACCAACGGAGTCTCCAAATATATGACGAGAACAACCGAGTCTACAAGCCAAACCTTCTCATTCCCTACCCGCGAACCGAGTCAACAGAGAGTAAAGTCTCAAGATGGGGTAAATCAAGAGTGATTTTGGCACCCAATCTTGAACAACACGCCGAGCGATGAAGTAGTCAAACACGATCGACCTCTATCTACCCTACGCTCCGAGACTCAAAGAAGCGAAGGTCCGTGTGCGGACTGAAGGCCGTTCTTCGGGTCCGATCGCACGGAAGCGAGTCGGAGCACCGGCAACAAGCCGATCACGCCGCGGGTAGCTATCTCGATGGGGGAAACGAGATGTACCCTGAGGACGGCGGAAGTTACGACCAGGAGCAGCATGAGGACGGAAAACAGAAGACTCAGAAAAACCAAGTCCTCGATGCTGCCCAAACCCATCAGCTGAAACAACCCTAGACCTCGTGTTGGTATTAGGTGCACTCAAAGTCTGGGGCTGACCCTGAATGCGCCTAAGAGCTGCAACACGGTCTTTCTGCGCGATCCTGGCGCGCCTGAAGCATCGGTCGATCGATGTCCATCCTTCCGGCGGAAGGTGCGGTGATACTTAGCCTTCGAGAGGCTGAAGTAGCATGAGATGGCTTCGCCTTCCGAGAGGCCAAGCTGCAGTGGACTCACCATCGTCGAAATCCCTTGAACAAAACCCGCTGATTTGAATTTGACTTCATCAGATCTGGGCTCTACTTCGATCATACCTCCTACTATGGGACGAAGAATAGCAGGTGGATGCTTCCTCATGTCCTCATAGAAATCATATCCTAGACCCTGATTAAATCTGCAGATCTTAGATTGGTCTAGAATAAGATTGAGCTTCTTCTTGCCACCTACAAATCTCTCGAGAGTGTTCATAAGATACTGACACTCCCGAAAGAGAGAGGCACAAGAAGAGCAGGGAGAAGAGGGAACAGCAGGGGTAAGGGAGCAGATGAAGAACCAACAGCAGAGGGACGAATGGCTTGTGCACGCACAGCCGACTCAGAATGGACAGTCCTACAGCTAGCAGGTTGGTTCGCGTCGCTAGGCGTCTCTACCTTCCCCTGGGGCTTCTCCCCCTCCTCAGCAATCACATCACAACAAGATTGTGGCTTCTCTAGTAGGTCCTTAGTTAGTTTCACACATTTCTCATCCAAAGCAATCAAGTCAATTTTTAGTTGTTCACAATTTTTGCATGGTGAGCTAACAGGGTCCTTAGAAGCATAATTAGCCAGTTTCTTATTGTGATCAATCATGTCTTGAAACTGCTTGGAAACAGATTCAAGTTCAGCAGTTAATCTAGGACAGTTTGAGCATGAAGGAACTGGCTCACACAACCAAGCATACATCTCAGATATTTTGTCATCTGCCCGTTTTAGGTTCATCTTCAAGTTATTACAATTTTCACAAGACTCGGGCAGATCAAGCAACATGGTATAAAGACCTCTAAGAGCATTGTCCTTATCCTCACATGAGGTGCAAGCACTAGTCTCAATAGGAGCAGATGAAATAGAAGTAATCCTACTCATCTCTAGTTCAGCCAACAGACTAATGTTCTCCACCTTAACAGCATCAAGCTCGGAAGACACACTATCATGAGAGGTCCTTAACTTCTCCAAATCAGTCAGCAAAGAAGAGCATGTATCACAATCACTAGGAGGATCAGATGTAAGAGCAATAATCTCTAGTGACAGTCTATCTATTTCCTTCTCTAACTCAGCACACCTAGCCTTAGCTCTAGCATGAAAACCACCTAGCTTAAGAAATGCTTGATTGAGCTGGTCGTAGGTGGGGCCTACCTCATCCGAGTCGGAGTACAGCTCGCTGTCGCTGAGTTCGCCCTCAAGGGCCATGAAGCACATGCCGGAGAAGTCGTCGCCGCCATCCTTGGGCTCTTGGTCACCCGTCCCGTCGTCGTCGCTCCATCCCTCCACCTCGGTCGAGGTCGTCGAAGGCGGTGAGGACGCGGTGGAAGAGCTTCTTGGCCTTCCCGAAGTTACGGAACTTCTTCTTTCCCGGCGTCTGAGCTGGAGGCTTCTTGTTGCGGTTCTTATCGGTGTAGTCGATCTTGCCCGAACCGCCGTAGTCGTTCTTGCCCTTTTCCAGCTTGGGGCAATTTGCCCGAATGTGGTTGGGGCCACCACACTCGAAGCAAATGACAGGTCCTCCTCTCTTTCTGTCCCTCCTTCTCTTGTAAGCATGGGAAAACTTCCGAGCTAGGAGGGCCAGTTGCTCATCCTCGAGCTGCTCTAACTGATCATCAGTTACGTCACATAGAGCAGCAAGGGAGAAACCGCAAAGCGAACCCGAAGAAGGACCAGAAGAAGAAACGGGATCGGTGACCAAGGCCATCGACTGTGACTTCGACCTACGAGAGACAACGTCAATCTCGTGAGTCTTGAGGCGCGAGTACAGCGCGTCAAGAGTCAGGGTCGAGAGGTCTGTCGTGTCTTTGATGGTGGTCACTTTCATCTCCCAAACACGCAGATCGAGTGCAGTGAGCATCTGTCGAGCGTTGTCCGAGTCGGAGTATGTGAGACCGACGGCTCGGAGGTTACTCAAGATCTTGTGAAATCGCGCAAAACACTCATCTAATGACTCACCAGCAAGCATCTCAAACTTGTTGTACTCACGCTTGAATCGTCTGTCGCACCGCCTTAATCGGGTGGTGCCCTCATGGTATGCATCGAGGGTCTCCCGGATATCGGCGCGACGAGATGAGAGATGCGGTCGAACTCATCGCGACTCAGCCCCGGATGATGATGTTCCTCGCCTTAGCATTTGCCTCAACATCAGCCATGTTCCGGCATTGATGTTCTCATCGGCAGAACAAACAAACGGACCTTGACCTTGCGCGGATGGTGTACCCCGAGCACGGATGTATGTCTCCATTCGGCTCTTCCGGAAGGGGTAGTCGATCCCATCAAAACGGGCGGCTTGGTCGAGTACTTGTCCATCGCCATGGCTCTTGAGACCGGTTAAGATCTATTGAAAGAGCTAACCCGCTCGATACCAATTCTAGGACCGAAATGGCGACAGAGGGGGTGAATGTCGTTCGCTTCTTAAAACGCCCAGAAATCGTATACGATATTGCACAAACAAAGCAACTCACGTAAAGAAAAATTATGTCGACATCTTAAACGCAGTTTACACTGAAAAATTCAGCATAAATCGAGAGCATCCAAGAAAATTTCAACTGAAAATATTGACGCTTGATCCGCATGCGAAATTGTTGAAGATCGGAAAAGAAAAAGGAATAAATGCATAACCAAGTTACTTGGCTGGAAGCTCATGCTACTGATTGAGACACCAAATAAAAAGGGAACTAGTGCTTCTTGCTACCGCATGCAAAAGTTGAACCTAGAGACTGAAATACTCATGCAGAAAAGAGAGCCTTCTTGCTGTTCGAAGCAAATAAAAACAAGGCAAAAAGGACACAAAAGAGAGCTTGATATCTGCTGCCAAGAGAAGCATTCAAACCGAAAGCGAGCTTTGGTTCTGCAGACTAGCACAAAAGCTGCACTAGTACACTGCCACAAGAAACAACTTGAACGCTTGACAGAAAAGAGAAGCAAGACCCAAATGTTTGCGGCCGGCCGAACTGGACACACGATGTCCGAATCAACTGAGAAATCTTTGCCGACCAAGGATGACGGCCAATAAATGCAAACTAAGAATATTAACGCACTGCTGCCCACTAGATCAAGAAATCCAAGATAAAATAGAGAAGACTTCAATCGGCTGCACTTCCTCTTCAAGAAAAAAAAATGGGACTAAAAACCAAAGAGGACAACCAAGAACAGAGGAACATAAATTCAGATTTTTATTTCAAGAAACACGAGATACAAAGAACTACGTCCCCATACGCATGGACATTCGGAGGAATGATTACATGGATTTCTCAACTCATCCTCTCCCTCTCAATCCTCAAGAACACCAAGAGCTACACATGCTTCTTGGGAGGAACACACACATACACACATGGAGAGACCCAAATGGAACCCTAATTCTTACACTCACTCTCTCAAATTTCAGCACACCATCTCCATCTCTATTTATAGCCTCCACTAATGGGTTCACCAAGTGCTTTACCCAATTAGCTTTTGCGCTTTACCCACAATCCACTTCCTTTAGTGCAGCTTTGCGTTTTTACCGAAACGCCCCTCGCGCACCTTCCAGGAAGCTTCCTCATTCCTTGCCCTGCAAGCCACGCAGCTTCGCCGTCTTCGGCACACCTCGACCGCTCGACTCGGCGCCACCGCGCTAGTCCGGTCCACCGTGCCTCGCCACGACTCCACTCGAGTCCACGCCGTCTTCGACACATCCCGATCGTTCGACCTCGCCGCCACCGCGCCTAGTCCGATCCTCCGTGTCTCGCCACGACTCCGCCTCGATGTCCTACACCAACACGCATAAGAAACACATCGCATAGCACGGTACAAAACATGTAAACATGGTTAGCACCTACAAATCCTACTCAAGCGAGAAATGACCCACGTGGTTAACCGGACGACGCCACGCGTCAAATTTGTCTAATCACGACCCGACCTCGCCAAATGCCAAAAAGGCACGAATCACTCAAACTAAACTCACTCTAACCAAACCACGAGTCAATTACTCATCACCAACACGGGATTTAGACCACATGGTCTCTCACGGGATTTGTACATCGTTTGCTAGGGCATCCATCTTGCTAGGTGTTTCACAAATTGCTCTGTAACTTGATTGGCAGCGTTGTATAACATCTTCCATCATGCAGAACACCCCAAGTCGTAAGATCGCGTCAAATGTTTTAAGTTGTGACTAGATTATCTATTGTTTCACCTAGTCAAAGTTGGAACTGATCGAAAGCTAGTCAATAGGGGAATTTGTGTCCGTACTTGGTCAATTTAGAGGAGTAAAGTCGGCACTTTCCGCATTCGATGAATAGGCTCTAGTTGTTGAAGTATAAATGAATTTTATGTCTTTTTTCATCAGTTTAATCTTTTGAGTGAACTAGCTGGTGCATGAAATTTAATATAGTATTAGAGCCAAGAGGTCTTGAGTTCAAGACTCAGTCGACGTAATTAAAAAATAATAATTGCAGCCCACTCGTATCCCACGTCTTAGGCCTAAGAGAGCTTACATGTGGGGGGCCTTTTCTTATCATCTTAAATTTAGTCCTCAGTGCAAGACTTAGCTGGTGCAATTAAAAAAATAATTGTAGTCCACTTCTATTTTACATCTTAGATCTAAGAAAGTTTACATGTGAGGAGCCTTTTATCATCTTAAATTTTTGGGTGAATTGGCTAGTGTATGAAACTCAATATAGCTAATAGAAATGTGTCGATGCGTGCTAACCGATGTTGATTATGCTCGTGATCTTAATTTTTGTACTATTTGATAGAGCTGCCTGAAGTGCTCAGCATAAAGCCAAACTCAGTAGTCCCCGTGCATACAACTCGGAGCTGGGACTTCATTGGACTAGAATACAACCAGCCAAAAGGTTTACTCCATGAGGCTAAACACAGAGATGATGTCATCATCGGGATAGTTGATTCAGGTATCTGGCCAGAATCTCAGAGCTTCAACGATGATGGCTTCGGACCTGTACCATCCCAGTGGAAAGGAGTTTGCCAAGAAGGCGAAGCATTCGACTCGAACAATTGCAGCCGGAAGATCATCGGAGCTCGATACTACACAGATCATCTCGATCCGAAGGTCTTTGAGCAAGAGTACAAATCTGCCAAGGATTTCAATGGCCATGGAACGCACACTGCATCGACTGCAGCCGGCGTCCTGGTGCCAAACGCGAGCTTTCATGGGCTTGCTGGCGGTTACGCCAGAGGAGGCGCTCCTCGTGCCCGTATCGCTGTCTACAAGGCGTGCTGGAATGATGCTGCTACAGGTGGTGTGCTATGCGCAGATGCAGCTCTCATGAAAGCGATTGATGACGCCATACATGATGGAGTTGATGTACTATCATTATCACTTGGTGGCCCAAGCTCTGAAATCCCTGAAGCTCTGCACGCTGTGGCAAATGGCATAACGGTCGTCTTCTCAGCAGGAAACGATGGTCCTGCTCCTAGGACAGTTTACCATGCATCCCCCTGGGCTATAACAGTTGCATCAGCCACAATAGATCGTGCTTTCCCGACCGTTCTCACCCTCGGCAACAATGAGAACTTAGTGGTACGTTTCATCATCTCTTCCCTTTTTTGTGTTATTATGTAAGGTATCTGTGCGATGCAACAAAATCTCAAAAGAAGATGATACATATAATTAACTAAAGATGATTTTAAACCGTACAATTAATATCTGTTTTATCCTAACCACATATCCTGTAAAACATATATGTGTTTTGTTTTTTCTTTAATGTGCTTGGTCTTTTAGCTTGCAGTAAAACACAATTTCCTTAATGTGTTTGGCAAATCCTCTGCGTATGTGTCATGTTTTTTTTTCTTTAATGTCTTTGGTCTTGTAGCTTGAACAATTTCCTTAATGAAATTGGGGGGCAAGTCTCCGCCTTCCACAAACCGTACTAACATTGTAACTAACTAATTATTTAATAAAAATACCATATGGTGATATACATGCAGATCTCTAAGCTACATCATACCATAACTATATTCTATACAGAGAGTAACTCGACAGCATTTCAGATATTTGCACACACATTCACAAAAGCACAGTTCCCAACAAGGCAGTACCTAAGATGACCTTGTCATAGACACTGCGCACGACATTGGCACGAAGAACATCCTTAATCTGCACACATTTGACCGGAATTTCGTCACAAAGTGGTCGCCAAACAACTTCAAAACCGTCTCTCTCTCGCGAACCCATCCAGGTACTGCAGATCTCGACCAATCCGCGCCCCACCGAGACCAGTGGAAGCAATTAACCCCTAGAAATTGACAAAAACACCCCGAAAATTAGCTGGAAATTGGGGGAAATCGGCGCGGAGGCGGGTACCGTTGGGATCGTTTATGAGCTTCTTCCCCTGCAAGGCCATGGCGTGGGGGCTCCCCGCAGCGGCACCGGCTTCTGCATCTCTACACTGCAACACCAGTGACTTGTGCTAATCCAGTGATTATTTCTTGTCGATCTTTCAGGGTCAATCTTTGGTCTATGACAGAAAGGATAAAAGCCACTGGTTTGAGCTGTACCCAGTTCCGCGAGTCAGGTGAATGTTGCATCCTCATTATTTTTATCTACTATATATATCCATCTCTTGACTCTGTCCTAGACATTGCTAGCTAGTTTTGGCTGAATGTCTGATACCATGTGCATGTCACCATGTAGTTGTGACCAAAGTTCTCTGAACTCCACTGATGTTGCGGGGAAGATTGTGTTTTGCTATGCTCCTGATCTTGTGAAGAGTAAGTGGCAATTACAAGAACTGGGGAACGCTATAACAGCAGCAAAGAAAGCTGCTGCAAGGGGGCTCATTTTCGCAACGTATACTCCTGATGATATCCAACTTCTTCGATTTTGTGATACCATGGCATGTGTTGTAGTAGATTTCGAGGTGGCTGACAGAATAAATGCATACATTACTACAGCAAGGTAAAGCTAAGCTTGTCCCCTCTATTTTAAATATATCATGCAACGATAATTGTACCGGTTAAAATTTAACCCTTTTTGAGCAAATAGTTACTTGCCTTGCAACATCAAGCGAATATCTAGTCTGCTCAATGGTATCTTGTTTCCTACACGAGTTGAATGTCAAATTGATTAGTTCTCGTATTATTCTTCTCACTAATCAACCATTTTCTTCTCATATTATTGTTGTACTATCAAGATAATTATGCAAAACACATCATTGTATATACATTAATCATTTATGGTTAACAGGAATGGAAACACTACGTCAGTAGCTAAGGTGGCTCCGGCCAGTACTTGGATCGGAACCGAGGTCCTAGCTCCAAGAATCTCGACATTTTCCTCCAGAGGGCCCAGCCCACTTTTCCCACAATTCCTCAAGGTACATGCAAGCAATATTTGAATAACTGCTAATAACTGCCTCATAGATCACACTCGACAATTAAGGCAAAGTTTCATATCTATTGTCTATACATATTTAGCATTTCGCCTATTTTTTGTTCTTGCACTTGGAGATGACATGAATTATGTTTTTGAACAGCCTGATATTGCAGCACCTGGATCTAACATTTTGGCAGCAGTGGGAGATTCATATAAGATCATGTCTGGAACGTCAATGTCGTGTCCCCATGTGTCCGGTGTAGCAGCATTGCTGAAAGCACTCCATCCAGACTGGTCTCCCGCTATTATCAAGTCAGCACTAGTAACTACAGGTACTACGCATTTCCAAACTCCAAACAAGTTCCAATTTCACACTGCACCTTACTGATATTTGAGTTGTTCAACGTGGATCAGCTTCAACTAACAGCTACGGCTTACCGATACTGGCCGACGGGAAGCCTCAGAAGATTGCAGATCCTTTCGATTATGGTGGTGGCTTAGTTGATCCCAATAAAGCAGCTGATCCGGGTCTAGCATATGATGTTCATCCAAATGATTACATGAAATTCTTTAGATGTGGTTTTAACATTTTGGATATTGGTTGCGAAACCCCGTATAACATGAACCTTCCATCAATTGCCATCCCAAATCTGAAAAAGTCAATAAGTGTGTGGAGGACAGTGACAAATGTAGGGCAAGCAGATGCAGTTTACAAAGCTTTCTTTCAGCCACCTCCTGGAGTGGAGATGTCAGTCGAGCCATCACTTCTGTTCTTCAACAAAGAGAACAAGATGCGAAGTTTTAAGGTTACTTTCAAGGCCACCCGCAAGCAGCAAGGGAGCTACATGTTTGGGAGCTTAGCATGGCATGATGGCGGCTCTCACTGGGTGAGGATCCTGATCGCAGTTCGAACGATAATAGATGATTTCTATTCAGAGATATCATAAGCAGAGTAAAAAAAAGATGCATGTATTTGATGGATTAGACATGTTTGTCCTATGTATTATTGGATGTATGGTGGCTTCTTTAATTTTCCCTGAATGGTTTCTAGTTACTTTACAGTTATATGTTCTAGTGTCGATCTGTTAATGAATAAGATGAAATAAAGCGGATAATTTGATGAAATATACGTGCAAATTGGAAAGGAAAGTTGTATCTCCTTGCCTTATGTTTTGTGTCACATGTGTGTGTATTTGTTTTGTTCATTATTCTTTTGAAGGAAATTTTCAAAACTGAACCCAAGTCAATCCTACATTTGACAAACGGACAGATTTTCCATCACCAGCAAGCATGGCATTACATTTCTACCTTGTAACGGCATAATAAGTGGTGTTAGACTAAAAAAAATTGTCCACCTAGGCAGCTACCATCTAATGTGGTGTTTCACATGTCAAACAGGACATTCCCACAGGAACAACATTATTTGGATCCTACGTACGATAATTCAGCCCATAATTCTATTTGGATAGGGAGAATCCGAAACAAAATTCAGCCTAAGCCCTAAGTAGCATGTTTTGTGCTCTGCTCCGTTCTTCTAAAAATTGCTCTGTTGCCGAAGTGCTTGGTTCTGATTATCAGAATATCACGTTCATAAGAACCTTGCATGAGGAGGTTTTGATGAAATGGAACAATATTATGGCAATGTGCCATGATATTCAATTAACAAATGAGGATGATATGGTTGAATGGAAATTACACCAAAAAAAATGGTCAGTTCTCGGTTCACTCGATGTATCTTGCTTTGGTTAACTCTAGTTTTGTTTTTTTTCCTCCTAAGTACATCTCGAAAGTGAGGATACCCTTGAAAATCAAGGTATTCCTTTGGTACCGGGCAGGGTATTATATTGACTAAAGATAACCTTGCAAGAGATTGGAAAATGAAAGATAAGTGGTGTTGCTTCTGCTCATCTGGTGAAACCATTGATCACTTATTTTTTAAGTGTCCATTGGCAAGATGTATGGCAGGATGATAGCCGCCGCTTTTGGCTTCATTCCACCTGATAACATACAACATACGTTTGGAAGTTGGCTCATGGGCTTCAGTAGAAAGAAACAGCACAGTATTTGTGTGGGATGGACTTCCCTCTCTCCTTCCCTCCTCTCTCTCCTTCCCTCTCTACCTCCTAGCTGCGCTGAGTCGCCCCCTAGCTGTGCCGCCCTTGTTCATCCACAGTGCCGCCATTACCGCCACTCACTTTATTTCGCACCCACTTCCCACTCCCTTCTTTCCACTATAAAAAGGGCCCGAGTCAACCACCCTCAGCATTCCTCCACCTCTCCTCAACTCCCCCTACTTCCCAAGCTAAACGCCACCACCGCCAAGACCTCCTTCGGCCACCGGTCGCCCTTCCTCGCCGATGTTTTTGACCACCGCCGTCTGATTCCTTCCATCCAGAGCACCCTCATCACCCCGTGAAGCTAACCCCGGTGCCAATTTGGAGCTTCGCGACCCCGTCTTCACCGGTGCCGATCACCCTCTTCCATCGCTCTGGCCCATTGTCACCAACCTACCTCCAGTTTCCCCTAGCTCCTCCCTCCATTCCGGTGAGCTTCTGACTTCTCCCAGTAGCTCCCCTCCCATTTAATTTAGCTCTAATCAAGTAGTTTTCCGTTGGGCCTATTGCCTTGTTCCCGTCGTCGCCAAGTTAGCTGACGGCAGCTCTCTGGTTCCCCTCGGCCCGCGCCACTTCACTCCAAGGTGCGTGCGAGCACGAGTAACCCATTTTGGAAATGCTCCCGTGCCATCGTTGCCTTCCTCACCGTCATCAGTGTTAATTTTATCTTCAGCAATTAATGACCATGCTTAGTAACTGTTAATGAACCGTTGACCGGTGGGCCCCCATACCGGTTTAAGGCTAATGTTAGACTGACATGCAAGCCCCACCCCAGTTAAGAAATCTTTTAATCCTTGGTTTAAAGTTTTGGGCCACTGACATGTGAGCCCAAAAACACTGTTTACATAGTGTCGAGGCCCCACATGTCAGCCTCTGGGCCTTTTCTTTTAAAGGAATAATTTAAATAATTCATAGGCCCCACATGTCATACATTGAACTCTTAAAAATTAAAAATATTTCAAAAATTCAAATAAAAAATTATGGGACCTACCTGTCAGAGAGAGAACTCTCTTCTCTATTTTTTTTTAGTATTTTCTCTAGAAATAAACATTGAAGAGCCCATTCTTCCTCGTCTTAGCTCCACATGTAGTGAAACTTGTTTCTTAAATTTTCTAAATCCAAGCTCTTTCTTTTGGATCTAGTTTTGTTCAATTTAGAGTTCATTTTAATTTATTTGGGTATTTATTTGCTCTCTTTGCCTATCGTCCATTTTTCGACGTGTTTGTTGAAGTAGAATTTGAAGATGCGACTGAGCCTCAAGTTGACGCTTCACAAGAGCAGCAAGACCCACTAACCTGTGATCCAGGTGAGTCAACATTTTGATCCTATATTTCATGCGGATTGTGTTATTTCAATCTAGTCAAATATGCATGCTTTATTTTATGTACAAGAATATGTTACTTGTAAGGTAGCTCTCACCTATTTGCTAGTTTCGTAATATAATTATGTCGTCCTTGAAAACTTGAGAATCCCCGTACTTTGTCACCTTAGATAATATTAATAACTAGATTAGCTATAGGTCTTGAATAAATGACATGCTAGTCTTATCAAGTCTTGGGGCTCTAGTATACCCTAATCATTAATCTTAAACATAAAATCTTAATTGGGACAGTTATGGGATCTAAGTGACTGGTAGTTTGAGACAACTTATGTTATGCCTATTTGAGACAACTTATGTTATGCCTATCCAAACTCTAAAAACTTGCTATACCTGTCTGGGCGGATGGTAAGAGTGGTTGGTGTGGACGTAATATGAGAATATGTGGTTTTTGGTATGTACCACCTAGGCAAATTAAGAACTTAATCCTATGATGACCTTCTTATGTAAAACAGTACTACCATAAGCTGGCAAACTATAGACTTGGCTGAATAATTTACTAGACCTTGGAGTCTTTCCATAGGTGGGGGAGTGCAGTTGTGCATGTGTGGACCAAAAATCCGGCATTAGTGGGACACCGTGTAAATGTGATGTGTACCTATTTCACTGGCGCTATGGAAAGCTGTGGTCCAACTGTGCCAAGTGTTAGTGTATTACTTCCTGTACTAACTTATGGGGGATAACCCTGGTAGTTCACTATAGGGGGGGGACTGGCCATGGGGCGAGGTATTGTAAAGGGCTCGTGACAATCACTCGATTTGCATGACCAAAGAATAATGTAGGCCCATAGGGTAAAGATGTACAGTCTCTACAAAGTATAAATTGTTCGAACAACCGTACCCACGGTCAAGGGCAGACATGGGAACTTCGTCGAGTTAGTTCTATTTCCAAATCTTTGTGGGTGGGATAAAAACCCTATTGGAGGGAGGTACGCCAACTTTGACCTTTTTTCCTGGAGGGAAGTACTCCAGTGTTGCCAATATGGTGGATGTAACCTAATTATCAAAAATCTAGCATAGGTGGATAGAACCTGCACCACTATACTTATTGCACAATTTAAATCTCTTTAAAGCATGTTTCGTTAACTTGCTAAGTCATAGTGAATTTTAATTATAATATTTGCAACTGTCGCTTTACGTAAATAAAAGAACTTGAGCCACCCTTGTTTAAGTCTCGCATCTATAGTCATGTGCATTCTATGTGTTGGCTTGTGGAGCACTGTTGTGTGTGTGCTCACCCTTACTCTCAATCCTCTTCAAAGTATGTGAATCAAGATCAATATGCATTCTATGAGGACCAAGGCGATGAGGGCAGTGAAGACGATGTCAATTAGATTAGGATCGGGTATTCTAGCACCTCCTTACAGTTTTTACGACCAAGCTAACTTCAGGGTGAGTTCAATATTAGCCGAGTTCTTGGCTAATATTGAACACACGCAGGTGTTCCCGATCACTTGTTTGTGAAGAGATGAGCTCCCTCCTTTTTTGCTTCTGCTATTGCTTTCTCATTTATGTAATGAACTCATTTGGCCTGGCGGCCCTTTTGTAAACTTATCCTAGTGTGGATTATTTGAACTCTGATATTATAACATTAATGAATGGTATGGTTTGTATTATGTATGAGATGATTTAGCAATATATCTGTGAGCACTATCTACTGATCCAGGTAATAGTATAGTGGTTTCACAAAGGATTCTGGATTTGCTAAATCTGGGTCCAACAGGGCTAGGATAAGAGCATACGACTGTAGAAACCCTAGTTACACTGGTCGTGTCTTAATAATCGAGTTGTAATTTTGAAATCTAAGAAAACTTTGATAAAATATAGCTTACTACTTGCTTCACTTATCCTTCTTACATCTTTACTTATCCGCACTTTCTTTATACTTTACCTATTCTAATCTCTAGTTGTTCAAAATTATAGATGGCCAAATCTTCTTCAGTTAGTTCCTGGGACTACTTCACTCATGCTAAGGCAGAGGGCGAGTTCATGGGACTACTGTGTCAGCTGATACAATACCTCGGTTATAACCAGTTACCCATCTTTAGGGGGCGGAGGACGACAGTCCTGGACCATGGCGTCTGGACCATAGAGGCCTTTGTGTATGCTAGGGGAGGGAGGATTTGATCCCCTCACCATCCCTATCACACACCCTAGGAGTGATCATTCAAATGCCATACAGGATGCAGCACACTTTGCTTTAGCTCAGCGTTGTCGACTACATAGGACTGAGCTAATATAGTCCCCCTACTACTTCTTCCCCATTGTCCTACTGGAGCTCCCTACCCTGACCTCCAGCTAGCTCTAGTGGATGACCCTCAACTTTCCCACTAGGTGCAGCTTACGTAGGTCCTAGTCCTAGTTGACTCCTACTTTTGAGCTCTCCAGGAGATAGGGCAGCTCCAGACGTTGTTGACTTCTAGTTACCAGCACTTGGACGTCCTCTGAGCTTAGCTGGCAGGGTGGAGACCACTCTCAATTTCTTTGAGCGAGAGCGGACAGCAGCCAAGACAAAGTTGGAGCACCGTTGGTCTACAACAGACTACATTCCATCATCACAAGAGTGTTTTAGCTCTAGTACTCATGTGAGTTTTAGCTCTAGTACTAGCAGCACCAGCACTAGCAAAACTACCGTCTTTTGTCTTTGCCTGCTCCAGTCTCGCGTGGCACAGCATTGACATGTCACCTAGGACCCCACACTAGGCTTATGGCTCGTAAGAGTGTACGCCCACCTGCCGCAGACGTTGGAGGTTCTAGCCGAGGCCATCACCATTCACGCTCTCGTTCTTGCTCTAGCTCCAATCACCAAGTGTCAGTCCTAGTCGTTCCCACTCCCGCTCACCAGGGACTACTCCACTTGTGGAGGAGACCACCCCGAGAGGGGGTAGTTAATTGTAGGTTAGTTTAGTCATGAGAGACCATGTGGAGGTGTCCCCATGTTTGTGATGAGTAATTAACTCGTGTTCTGGAAAGTTTGAGTTTGATTTGGTTGGTTCGCGCCAAGTCGGTGTATGGCGCAATCTAGTACGGTTGGACTTGGTCGAATGCGATCGGACGTGCTTAGGACGCTTATTCCTCTTTTCGACCGGTCGATTGGTTATTTCATGCTTGATACTTTCTCTAATGCAAATGTATGATTATATTGTTTCGAGCGGTGCTATGTGATATTTTCTTGTCTGTGATGGTTGCAGGACTTTGAGGTTGAGTCATGGCGAGGCATGGATGGCCGGACTAGGCACAGGCGGTGCTGAGGTCAAAGCGGTCGGGAGATACCGAAGATGGTGAGGACTCGAAGTGGTTGTGGGGTGTGGACAGCAAGAAAATAGGAAGCTTCCTACAAGGTACAGCAGGGGCATTACAGTAAAATGCGCAAGGCTGCAAAATGGAAGCGGATCCTGATGGGTAAAGTGCTGTGGCAAATGGGTTGGAGACCCGGTAGTGAAAGGGTATAAATAGAAGATGTTAGGGTTTGGAGATTGTGATGTTTTTCCCTCCTCTATTTGCATGTAAGGGCTTGCTTTTGTCTTACCTGTGTTTGTCCTGTGAGGAGGTGTGGGGTAGAACACCCATTTTGTCTTGTGTTCCTTGCCTGAATAGGAACTATGTAGTGGGAGTGGGCTGCCACTTCTTGATTTTCTAATTGCATATGTGAGCCTGGTGTGGGTGTTGAAGTTCTGGTGTTTTCTCTTCTAGCGTGGGCAATGCTGGCCGAGGCTTTTGGTGGCTTATAAAGGCATAGCAGCCGTGACGTTTATGCATTAGGAGAGAGGAAAAAGAGACTAGAGATAAAGTGATTAGATGCCTGGAAGTTGGACGTGAGTTCATCCATTGACTGCTTGCACGGTTGATAAATTATTATTTTTATTTTTGCTTTTTTTTGTGTCTATTTTTTTCTGTGTTGGAAAGTGAAAAATCAAAAAACAGCAAATTGAAAAAAGCTTTTGCTAGAGATTGCAATCATTCACCTCCTCTCTAATTGTCATTGACGATCCTACAAAATTTAACCCTTTTTGAACAAGTAGTTACTTGCCTTGCAACATCAAGTATATATCTAATCTGCTCGAGGGTATCTGTGAGACCATGCGGAGGTCACCCTATGGTTGTGGTGAGTAGTTGTGACCAAAGTTCTCTGAATTCCACTAATGTGCGTGTGTTCGAGGATTAATATTGGTCAAGTTGAAAAGAATTGTACCAGAAAAACGTTCTTTGGTCTTTGCATGTGCAGATTAGACGTGGAGACGGTCATTATCGGTGACGAGGAAGACCGGGACCAGGAGGGGAAATCTGAAGTCCAGGTGGTCGACGATGTCACGAGGTGGTCGGGCTCACACTGGAACACATGGAGATCAAAGGTGGATGATGCGTGAAGAAGCTATGGGAGGTGCGGTCCTGGAGGCTTTGACACGTGACGTGTTAGGAAAGTTGAAATTTGAAAAAATCTGAGTTAAGAAGGGTTTCGGGTCCCTTGAAAATTAGTGAGCAAAAAGCCTAGTTGAGGTAAAAAAAAGGTCTAGATCCAGTTAGCCTAGTAGAGATTGAATAGGTGTGACATGAGACTGTATAAATATGATACGTGTGTACGGCGGCCGAGGGTACACATGAAAAAAAGAGAACAGCGGTTGGATCGATTGCATTGCAAAAATGAAAAAGAAAACAGAGAAGGGCACAACTTTCGAGATCTGATGGAAAATTGAGGTGTGGCGTTCGTGACTTGTGATGAAGAAAAAAATTATGGTGGCTTGGATGCATTGGATGCTTTGATGGATGGAAGCGTGGCGTGTTAATCATCACGCTAACGTCTCGTCTCGTCACACACGGCAGCGATGAATATTCATCTCGGGTCGTGTCCAGCGTTGTCGTCGAACTCGCTCCTCGCACGACGCGGAAGTTCTTTATGGTTACAGTGCATGCATACGTTTCGTTTTTTCGTTCTGTGTTAATTCATGAGACTAATCAGCGCAGGCAGCAAAGGATTAAAAAATTCAAAGAGTTAGAAAAAGGCAATGCTGGCCGAGGCTTTTGGTGGCTTATAAAAGGCGAAGCAGCCGTGACGCTTATGCATTAGGAGAGAGGAAAAAGAGATTAGAGATAAAGTGATTAGATGCATCGTTCGATGAGAGGTGATTAGGGGACTGCATGCATTGCATGAAAGTTGGACGTGAGTTCATCCATTGACTGCTTGCACGGTTGATGAATTATTATTTTTTTATTTTTGCTGGTTTTTTGTGTCTATTTTTTCTGTGTTGGCAGGTGAAAAATCAAAACATAGCAAATTGAAAAAAGCTTCTGCTAGGGATTGCAATCATTCACCCCCTCTCATTGTCATTGACGATCCTACAAAATTTAACCCTTTTTGAACAAGTAGTTACTTGCCTTGCAACATCAAGTAAATATCTAGTCCGCTCGAGGGTATCTGTGAGACCATGCGGAGGTCACCCTATGGTTGTGATGAGTAATTGATCCTTGGATTAGAGTTTGTGTAGGTTGAGTTTGATTTTTCAGGTCTACGCAGAAGTTTGCTGGATCTACGACCGCTGTTGTTCTTCTCAATGGCCAGCAGTCTGTTTTACGACTTTGTGGTCATAGCGTTTGGTGACAACTTGGTAGTTGGTAGTTTGTTTTACAACTTGGTAGTCGGCAGAGGCTTTTACAGCTTGGTGGTCGGCAGAGGCCTTTACGACTTGGTGGTCGGTATAGACTTCTATGACTTCATGATCGGCAGAAGCTTCTACGATTTGCTTCCTGATCGTGGGGAGTCGAACCGCTGGGCTCCCGCCGGTTGCTTTCCCGATCGTGGGGGAAGGTGAGAAGGCTTTATAAACCCTCTCGCCGGCATGTGAGCACTCCTTCCACTTGCTCATTTGCTTGCTCGCTGCTCCTTTGCCTTCTTTCTTCCTCGCTTGCTGACGTGACCCGCCTCTGCCCCTGCGCATTTGGCCTTGCAGTTTGGAGGAGAATGGCTTGCCGCAAAGATCCCGTTCGCCGGCTCAGCGGTAGCGCCTCGTCTACCCAGCGTGGCTTGTCGTCACCACCGACGAAATACTCTCTGGTGGTTCGCGATCCACCGCAGGCCGACAAGCGGTGGGAGGCCATCAAGAAGGCGGGAGGCCGCTGCTCCCGTACGCTAGGGCGGAGTCTTGCGGCGGAGGAGATGATCCGGACTCTCCTTTGGGAGAAGAGGCTGAAGGACCATGCTGCGGTTCGCCTACCTACCCGTGACAAGACAGAGCCGCACCCGGAGGAGTCGAAGGCGATCGTCTTCGTCATGTTTTTCGAGGCCGAGCTCTGGATACCCGCAACGCTCTTCGTCGGCGAGGTCCTATGGGTTTATGGACTGAAACTGGCGCAGCTGACCCCGAATGCGATAGTCCGCCTGGCCGTTTATGTCTGGGCGGCGCGAATAGAAGGTGTCCTTCCCAACGTGAATCTATTCGCCCTTCTTCATGACGCGCACTGCCAGCCTAAGAGGGTTGAAGGGGGCGCTATTGAACTTCGGCAGTGTCAATTTCGTGCTGAGATTGCACTACACGAAGCTCTTCCCCTCATTGAAGACGCATGGGAAGTGGGAGTCCGGCTGGATGCGACGGTGGTTCTACCACCGCGTGACGAGCACCAACGGTCTTCGGTGCCGAGGACGGCCGATATCCTTCAATAATTCACTGGATGTGAGGCCCAAAGGCGACGACGAAAAGAAGGCGCGGAGGCTTACCGGTACCGCCCTTTGGTTCAACATGCGCGACCTCGCCGAGGAGTTCACCATGTATGGAGTTGCGCCGCTTTCTAGCCGGTGGAAGCATCAGCGGGGTCGCACCTGGCGAGATGGCGTCCATCCGACCGTGTCTTCTCTTCCAAAGCCCTCCGCTCCTCGTAAGTTCCTCGGCCATAGGCTGCGTACACAGACATGTGTGCATGTGACCTTTTGTGAACGATGCCTCACATTGCATGTAGGGCTCCGGCTGGAGGATGCGGAGAGCGCGATAATTGCATTCCTTGGGCCATACACGACCAAGGAGCACGAGCTGCGCGAAGCTGCGACCGCCTCAGCGAAGCTGGGGCAGATAAACTGAGTATGCGAAGCCTTAGGCATGCCCGTGCCGGAACACTCGGTGCTGGCACCAGCTCGGAGTCGTCGTTGCGATGGCGACGGCAAGGTGGGGCATCTCCTTCTCGGCGCAGGGCCCAATCCAATGCCGCCGTATCCAGCCTGTCAACTGTGTCTCCAGTGGCTACCGTCGAGATCGGCGCTGGGTCCGAACACACTGGCTCGGAGGAGGAGCACACTGCCCCCAGCGAGGGGGCTTCGGGCTGAGGAGATAGGCCATGATGCTAACTCGCAGGAGGGCTAGGCCTCATTGCCTGCACCGGTCATTGAGGGCTTATTACCTGTGCCGGTCATCACGGTCACGGAAGCGGCCGGGGAGGCATTGCCAACGTCCCCAAGGGCGAAGCGCCCCCAGATACGATCGCCCCCCCATCGAAGAAGGGGTTCAACGTGGCGGGCAGTGTTGCCGGGACTCAGAGTCCGATGGGGAAGCCCTCCGGGCCAAGGATGAACTCGCTGCCCCCCACGCAAATGACGCCACCGTAGCCCAGATCGAGGCAGGGTGGACACCTCCCTGCATATCAGTTGAGGGTGTCGAAGGTAGGCACAACTCTTTCTCCCCCCGCGAGTTCGTGAAGCTCTCTTCGATTTGCTCGCTCATTCCATCGTCGACATCAGGCGAGACAAGGTCTCCCAGACGCGGCCAAGGATCGAGCAACGGAGACGGCCGTGAAGTCTCCGGTCTCCCTGCCTAGGACGTCGTATCGACTTCATTCCCGGCCCGAGATGCTCCGAGTTCTCCACGGGGTCACGGAGTGCACCGACGCCAGCCTAGATCGGCGAGCGCTGTCGTCGTGTGGGACGGACCTCCTGGCGGGCGCGCTAGAGGCTTCGGAGATGAGGGTAGGTGCTTGAGCTCACGACTTATGCCACTGTCTGGAACTTCGCTAACGACCATGCTTTGCAGACCGTCGCTCTCAGCCAAGCCCTGGAGGAGGCACGTATCCGGGAGCAGAGGGTGCTAGAGGGCTGACTTCGAGCTGCCGAAGAGGCTAACACCACCAAGGATGAGCGCATCTAGTTGCTGGAGATGGAAAGCATGAGGGCGGTCTCTGATGCACAGATACTTGCTGCGGAGGCACAGTGCATCGCAGTAGAGAAGCAACGCGCTGCGGCAGAGACACAACGAGCTACAGCAGAGGCGTAGCGCGTAGCGGCGAAAGAGCGCGAGGCTTGCTCCAACAGATTGCCGCGCTGGAGGAGGACAAGGCCCAGCTCGGCGCGTATCTGGAGGAGAGGAATCAATGTCTGGGTGACGCGTCGGTGGCGGCGTGGGGGGCTACAGAGTCTCTAGAGGGTGCCCTCAAGGACCTTTGCATCGACGTGCCAGACCTATCGTTCGGTCCCGAGGACCTGGTGTGGACGCTTGGAAGAATTGGAGAGGGTTCGGGCCTTGCCCTCCACGGCACCAGGGCCTTCGGCGACCACTGTGGCTTCACCAGCACATGCATTGCCTTGGCCATGCTCCACAACTGAGGGTGCCAGCATGTCAACAAGATGGCCAGCCCCCAGCTAGAGCTGCCAGCCAGAGCCGGAGCGATGTCGAGTGCCGTTCGCGCCGTCTGACCCGCCGTCCGGGCCTTCTACGACCGGATCTGGGGCTACATCAGGGAGGACGTGGCTAAGGTGGCGCTGTGGTGGACGCTGCATAGGGAGGGGAATCTCGGCCAGTGGCTCAACGAAGTTCCCCAGGGTCCCTGGGCACAGCGCGGACCCGCAGGTGTGATGGCGGGGTCCGGTGTGTAGGCGTGCATTGCTATGTATCTGTTTTTTGTAAGCTAGCGCCCTGTGGCCCCCTCCCCTTTGCATGAATGAAATGTTATTGCCCCAAAGTGATGTGTACTATTTTTGGTCTGGGCAGATGTTTGATAGAGGCCGATTAGTACTTTCAAACCGCACGATTCGACGGTACATTCGGCGTTGGGACGGGCAGAAGAGGGCCGAAGCTTCTGGGCGACCCGGCCTCCGGCGGGTGATACTTGGACGCAGAAGTATGTTAAGGTGGAGCTGGACGAGTAATGACCTTAGGCTGATCGGGGTACGCACCCCTGTCGCTCTTAGTGATTGCCGCCAAGGAGCTGGCGCCTAGTTGAGGTAGACGCGCGAGCGCTTCATCCCCTACCCTTTGAAGTGGTGGCAGCGGAGCTGGTGCCTAGTCGAAGTAGACGCGCGAGCGCTCCGCCCCCTACCCTTCGAAGTGGTGGTAGCGGAGCTGGCGCCTACTCAAGGTAGACGCACGAGCGCTCCATCCCCTACCCTTCGAAGTGGTGGCAGCGGAGCTGGCGCCTAGTCAAGGTAGACGCACGAGTGCTTCGTCCCCTACCCTTTGAAGTGGTGGCAGCGGAGCTGGCGCCTACTCGAGGTAGATGTGCGAGCACTCTGTCCCCTACCCTTCGAAATGGTGGCAGCGGAGCTGGCGCCTAATCGAGGTAGACGCACAAGCGCTCCATCCCCTACCCTTTGAAGTGGTGGCAGCGGAGCTGGCGCCTAGTTGAGGTAGACGTGTGAGCGCTCCGTCCCCTACTCTTCGAAGTGGTGGTGGTGGAGCTGGCGCCTAATCGAGGTAGACGCGCGAGCGCTCCATCCCCTACCCTTCGAACTGGTGGCGACGGAGCTAGCGCCTAATCGAGGTAGACGCGCGAACGCTCCGTCCCCTACCCTTCGAAGTGGTGGCGACGGAGCTGGCGCCTAATCGAGGTAGACGCATCTTTTTTATACTCTGTAGAGTGCGTGCAAGGACTTTCATTCGCACGTCTTATTTATACTCCATAGAGTGCGCACGAGAACTCTCATTCGCACGTCTTATTTATACTCCGTAGAGTGCGTGCGAGGACTCTCATTCGCACGTCTTATTTATACTCCGTAGAGTGCGCGCGAGAACTCTCATTCGCGCATCTTATTTATACTCTGTAGAGTGCGTGCAAGGACTCTCATTCGCACGTCTTATTTATACTCCATAGAGTGCGCACAAGAACTCTCATTCGCACGTCTCATTTATACTCCATAGAGTGCGCGCAGAGGTGTCCCCCCGCGTGTCTTATTTATACTCTGTAGAGTGCGTGCGAGGACTCTCATTCGTACATCTTATTTATACTCTGTAGAGTGCGTGCAAGGACTCTTATTCACACGTCTTATTTATACTCCATAGAGTGCGGGCGAGGACTCTCATTCGCACGTCTTATTTATACTTCGTGGAGTGCGCACGAGAACTCTCATTCGCGTGTCTTATTTATACTATGTAGAGTGCGCGCCAGGACTCTCATTCGCACGTCTTATTTATACTTTGTAGAGTGTGCCTGGAGGCTTGCCTCTACGCGCCTTTACCCAGGGTGAGACAAGCTTCGCAAATAGTACTTTATTGATCTTCCGTTTGTGCGGGCGAGCGAGTTACAAAGAGCGGGGGGCTGGCTTTGCTGCTGGTCTCCCTTTGGTCTTATGCATAATAACGTCGCAGCCTGTCTGCGTTCCATGTGTGTCGAAGGGTCTGTCCCTCTGAGGCGGTAGGCTCCCCGCTGCAAGGCCACGGCGACGATGTAAGGGCACTCCCACTTGGATTCTAGCTTACCAACAGTCTCCACATGGAGCATCATCTTGAGGACGAGATCTCCCGGCTGGAACTCCCATGGGTATAGGGATCAGTCGCGCGCGTGCCAAGACGTGCTAGGTGGTGCTCACACGGTCTCCGTCAAGAAGATCAAGGGATAACTGACGCTCTTCCGCCGGCGCCTGGACGAGGACTCTTCTCGAGCCGGCCCTGATTTCTTTGGGTGTCACTGCCTCGTCGCCAAAGAGGAGTTTGAATGACGTAAACCCCGTCAGGCGTGTCACCGTTGTGCGAAGGGACCAAAGTACGCTGTGGAGCTCTCCTGGCCACTTGCCCTTTGGCAATCCGACAAGACACTTTTTGACCCCCAACAGAGATGCTGCCATTCGCCCGCTCGATGGCCCCGTTGAACTGCGGGTGCCCGACCGAAGCAAATCGGAGTGTGATGCCCATGCTGTCGCAGAACTCCTTGAATGGAGCGGAGTCGAACTGCAGGCCGTTGTCCACGGTGAGCGCTCCCTAGGTACTCAGAAGTGGCATATGATGTTCTGCAAAAGGAAGCGTTGCATGGCCGTAGAGGTTATCTTTGCCAAGGCGACGGCCTTGGGCCACCTGGAGAAATATTACACAGCGATGATGACAAACTGAAGGTCTCTTGGGGCTCCTGGAAGTGGCCCAACGATGTCGATGCAAGACCGTGCCAACGGCCATACCGGGGGGATGGGCCGCAAGCTTGCCGGGGGTCTGTGTATGACCCGGCCCATCCACTGGCAGCCTTGGCACCATTGCATGAGGTCTTGCACGTTGACAACGGCGGTTGGTCAGTAGAAACCTTGCCTGAATGCCTTGCTGACCAGGAACCTCAACGCAAGGTGCGAGCTGCAGAGCCCCACATGGATCTCTGCGAGGAGGTGCTTTCCTTCATTGCGTGAGAGGCATCGCAGGAGTGGAGCACAAACTCCCTTCCTGTAAAGGACACCGTCCAGTACCTGAAAGGATCTGGCGCGGTGCTGTAGACATTGCAACTTGAGGGGGTCATCTGGTTTGGCTATGCCTTGCAAGAAACCGTAGATGGGTTCCTGCCAATCGCCTTGCTGGGCAATCTGATAGACAGCTGCATCACGGTTATCTTGGACAATGGCTGCCTCGGGCAAGACCTCATAAAATGCTCGCTCGGGTAGAGGGAGCTAGTAGCTGGAGGCCTTTGCGAGGGCGTCGGCTTGCTCATTGTCCGCGCGAGGGATGGCCTTGACCGTGAACCCCAAGAAATGGCGCTCCTTCGCTCTCACCGCTGCCAGGCACTTGGCCAGCTCGGGATCCTTGGCTTGGTAGGATTTGTCAACGTGGCATGCTACCAGACGAGAGTCAGTGTGAACAAAGACCCTCCGTGCGCCGAGGGCCTTGAGCTTCGCAAGGCCGAAGAGTAGTGCCTCATACTCGGCCGTGTTGTTGGTGGCCGGGAATCCAAGACGCGCCGAGTACATCAGGCGGTGACCCTTCGGTGTAGTGATTACTGCGCCAGTCCCCGTGCCTGAGGCACCGTAGGCCCCATCGGTATTGAGCGTTCACACCGAGTCCTCCGGGTGCTATACTTGTTGAGCCGGCGGAGTCCACTCTGCAAAGAAGTCTGCAAGTACTTGCGATTTGATTGCCGTTCGTGAGGCATATGTGAGGGAGAATGGTGCGAGCTCAACCGCCCATTTGCCAATGCACCCCATGGACTCCTTGTTATGCAACATCTCCGCCAGGAGGAACGAGGATGGCACAGTGATGGGATGAGCGAGGAAATAGTGTCGGAGCTTCCTCGAGGCCATGACCAACGCGTAGGCCAACTTCTCGAGCTCTATGTACCGCATCTTGGCACCCTAGAGGGCCTCAGAGATGAAGTACACAGGCCGCTGAAGGGTGCCCTCCTCGAGTACGAGAACGGCACTGACCGCTGTTGCTGTAGCTGTGAGGTAAAGCAGGAGGGGAGCCTCTGGTGCGGGAGCAACCAACGTGGGAAGACCCACGAGGTGCTTTTTGAGATCGTCGAAGGCCCTTGCGCAGTCGTCATCCCAGTGGAATCCATCGTAGCTGCGAAGGGTCTTGAAGAATGGCAGGCCCCGCTCCGCTGCCCTGGATAAGAAACGGCTCAGCGTGGCCATGTGGCCAGCTAGTCTCTGGACCTCCCTCGTCGTTTTAGGCGGTTCCATGGTGAGGATGTTGTCAACTTTGTCAAGGTTCGCCTGGATGCCGCGTCCGGATACGAGGAAGCCGAGAAGCTTGCTTGCTTGCAAGCCGAAGATGCACTTGTCTAGGTTGAGCTTGATGCCGGCCCTCCTGAGGTTGTCGAAGGTCTCCTGGAGATCCTGCCCGTGGGAGGCGAGCTGCTTGGTTTTGACGACCACATCGTCGACGTACGCCTCCACATTCCTCCTGAGTTGGGAGGCTAGGGCCAGCGCGACGAGGCGGGTAAATGTTGCCCCCACATTCTTTAGGTCGAAAGGCATCCTGACGATGAGTATGTCCCTACTGGCGTGATGAAGCTGGTCTTGTCCTCGTCATCCTTAGCCATGTAGATCTGGTGGTAACTAGAGTACGCATCCAGGAAGTTTATGAGCTCGCACCCCGCCATGGCATCCACCAGTTGATCTATGCGCGGCAAGGGATAGTCATCGTTCGGACATGCCTTGTTGAGGGCAGTGAAGTCGATGCACATACGCTAGGCACCACTAGCCTTCTTCACCAGCACCGGGTTGGCAAGCCAGTCCAGGTGCAGGACTTCGTGGATGACTCTGGCCTGGAGAAGCTTTGCTACCTCCGCCTTCGCCGCCTGCTGCCGGTCCATCGACATGCGCCGCAGTCTCTGTTTGACTAGCTTAGCATCGGGGCAGACCACCAACTTGTGCTCAATGACGGCGCGGTCCATGCCCTTGATGTCTTGTAGGGACCACACGAAATTGTCTGCATTGTCCCGAAGTACCAGAAGCAGGTCCTGTTCGACTTCGGGGGGGAGGCCTTCGCTAATGGACACACAATGTCCGTCGGCATGCAGGGGCACCTTCTTAACTTCGCCCTCCAGCCGGGGCTTAGGCGTCCAACCCGGGGCTGAGGGCGTGTCCGCCTTTGGATCATCGGCGAGGGCATGCACCTTGAGGTGAGGGCTTCGCGCGCCAAGCTCGATTCACCGAGCGAGGTCCTGGTCGTTGAAGGTGGTGATGATGCCCCGCGGGCCTGGGAGTTTCATGCATCAAAAGCCGTGATGCGGGACCGCCCTGAAGGAGTTGAGGGTTAGACTCCCTAATACAGCATTGTAGGGGTATGGGGTGTCTACGACGTCGAAGGTGACATGCACGCTCCTCGTGTTTTTGCCGCGGTCAAAGGAGACTTGTAGGCTTCTCTGGCCCAACGCTTTCAGCGGCTGACCCCTGAGGCCCTGCAACGAGATCCCCGAGGAGCTCAAGCGACTCCGAGGGATCCCCATTTGGTCGAAGGCCAGCACGAACAGGATGTCCGCGGAGTTGCCCCCGTCGACCAGGATGCGCTTGACGTCGCGACCCGCGATGGCAGCCTGGATGACCAAGGGGTCCTGGTGGGGGAAATCCACGCCTTCAGCGTCAGCAGACGTGAAGGTAATTTCATGCTACGCCCACATCGGCGGTGCTTGCGCTGAGTGCACGGCCACATGGTGTAACGTCCATGCGTAGGCCTTCTGCTGCCGTTCCGGGGACTCCAGCGAAGAGCCCGAGCCCAAAGAGATGACGTTTATGACCCGGCAGTGAGCCCCCTCCAGAGCTTGCCCTTCTTGTGGCTATTGTACGTGAGCTTGAATTCACAGGGGGCCCTCCTGGGGCTGCCGCATGCGGGCCTTGACGTGAGGCGCTGCCTCCAGGGCTTTATTTCTAGCGGCGGTTTGATGTAGTGTGGCGATGGCAGTACATGCCTGCGTGAAATGATCACCACGGCCATGCACCTCGCACCACCTGCCGTAGTCCTAGATCTCTTGCTCTGCACGGGGTCTTTCGTCGTGACCCCGACCACGCCCCCGTCCCCGACCTCCGCGGCCTCATCCGCGAAAGGCGGGGGCGATGTCCTCCGCACCGTCCTCGATGTCTAGGACATGGCGGGCCCTTCGGGATCTGCGCTGGTTGTGCCTGAGCTTGGGCTTGTCACTCGACAGGTCTTGGTTGTGCCTGACACCTTGCGCTCGGGGGCATCCCTCGAAGAATCCTGCTTGCGCTTGCCTTTCGAGGGGCCTTCCTTTGCCATTGAGTCCTCGCTTTTCGATGGGCCCTCCACTTGGTTAGCGCCGGAGTCGTCACCCTCGCATCACCGCGCATCCTCCTCTGCCCTGGCATACTCTTCCATCTTGTTGAAGAGCTTCGTGACCGTCTTGATTGGCTTACGCACGTAATACTCGGCCAACAACCCTAAGCGGAGGCCTTGCATCGCTGTGTTGATGATGGTTGTCTCGTTGACGTCCTTGACTTGGCAGCGGACCTTCACAAAATGCCTGAAGTACTCCCGGAGCTTCTCCGTGGGCTTTTGCTTGATGGCGAAGAGCTGATCCGCGTCGACGCACTCAACAAAGTTCCCCTAGAAGTTGTTGTAGAGGCGGTCGCGGATCTGCTCCCATGCGTAGATGGAGTTGGGCTCTATGGTGAAAAAAACAAGAGAGCGCCACTCCCTGTAGTGCAAGGGGGAGCCCCTTCGCTTTGGTGGTGTCGTCTCTGCCTGCAGCTTCGATGGCGGTCTCGTATATGTGCATGAACTCCCGAGGGTCCGTGTCGCCCTTGTACGGCTCGATGGCGTTGGGGAATTGAAGTCCTCCGGCCACGCTGACTACTGCATGCCCACGGAGGGGGGACTCCGGATCCACACATCGCAGCGGGACGCGACTAGACGTAGGGGCTTCGCGGCTATCCTCTCGCTCCGGCGTGGGCTCTGGCGCGGCTTCCGGAGGTCCGTCAGCTCCCGTTGGAGCGTGCCGATGACCGTCAGCAGAGCGCTCCCCACCGTTGCCGCGGTAGGAGCGGTCACGTGGCCTGGTTGCGCTGTCGGGTTGGCCGCGACCACGGCTTGCACCCCAGAGCTGCTCGGCGCGTTGGTGTGATGGACTCCAGAGTCGGTGACGAGGCCGGCGCTGCCGCCAGATCCACCCGCCGTTCCCGCACCGGATGTGGGGGCGGTGGCCGTGCCAACGTGGGCATCGGCGCTGCCGCTCCTAACGATCCGGTCGAAGCTGCCGGTGCCGACCATCGCGCCCGCGGTAGGGTCGATCGTCGTACTTGTGTGTCGACGTTGGCCGCTGCAGCGCTGGCGTCGATGTCCACATCCGCGACCGCCGACGCCGAAGCTCTGGTGTTGACGCGCATCTCCGCCACGCTCCTCTTCCTTTTCTCAGCCGCCGATGATGAAGCTTTCTTTGGTGCCATGCTTCAGATCTTGAGGCTTGCTCAGTCTTCCCCGTGAACGGCGCCAACTGTTGTGGTTACAGACCAAACAGTATAGAGTGGTATGGTAGTGGAGAGTTATGTGAGCAATGCTTGGGGCTTCTCCCATGCCTGAATGGCTTTATATATTCACATAAGGAGTATTTTACAATATTGCCCTTACATCCAAGTATCCCTCTGAAGGGTATTTATGCCATTACACATGTTCCATTTTGGGCTTTACTACCTTCTAATAGACCGGCTGGGCTTAGGTGGGGCCACTCCTACAACAGATCACAATTCACAAGTACTCCCCAAGTTCCAAAATGAGTTGCGATCGATTCCTTCGGTTATGACTAATGAGTTGCAATGGATCATCAAGTTGAACAAATCTTGTTAGTTTTGGGGTTTTGCAGCACGATCGATACCGGCCGACGCCTTTGTATGATCGGTTTGGAAATTTTTTTCATTGGGTGGCCGAAGGACAAGAATCAAAGAAATATCGGTAATTCTGGTTCAAATTGAATGTGAATTTTTGCTAAAAGTTTAGAATTTCAAGGAAAAAAGTTATCAGAAATGGTAGAGATGAATTAGATATTGAATATAGATGAAACTTGGGATCCATTCAATCAATCGACCCCCTCAATAACTAAGACTTACAGAATCAGACCATTCAAACTAATGGATCAGCAATGTCCGCCGTGAGCTTTAGTTTGAGTGAATTAATGAGAAGTTACACAAATTAATTGGACAAGATCTGTTATCTACACTTTTTCCAAACGCGTGCTGATCTGGAGAAAATATCCCACCACATCAAGCTTGTGAAATTTCATTGAAGAGATCTAACAATATTCCCACCATGTCTGTTATCCAGACTTTTCCAAACGTACGTGTTAGTTTTGTGGAAATATATTGGATCCCCAACAAGGAAATATATGTATCATCCGCTGAAAAATAATTCAAAATAAAATTTCGTTTCGGACCTATAATTTACCTGTCTTATTATCTCCCATGCCAAATGAAGAATTTTCAGCGCAGGCACGCATTCAGACAAGCGACAGTCCAATCTCTAGATAGCTGTATACCAACATGTCAAATTAAATGACATGTATCTACATACTTCAGCTAATTTATAATTTCGCAGATGCCTAGTAGATTAGCTAATTACCTTTAAGTCGTATTTAGTATTGCATGCAATGCTCTAATATTTTTGAGATATACTTATTAATTTATATACTTTGCGTGTTTATAGTTATCATTACATTTTTGGTGAACATCTTATATATATTTAGTGCCTAGCATTCACTCGCTACTCTTAAGTTTTATCTTGGAGACCATACGGTGACGTTCAAAAATACATATTTGGGTTAGCTAAATTTGTCGATGTACCGTTTCATGGAAATTAGGATTAATTGTTCATAGTGCACGTACGCCTCTTATCATTCCTTTTTGAATTCTTCTTACAAAATCAAGAACAACCGAGTTCTGGAGAATCATTTTTTTATTTGACCCAATTATACTATCTTAATTTTAAAATTAATCCTGTGCGATATAAAATTACAAATATAACCTTACCGAACACGGAAGAACCCACATGCCTCCGTGGGAGCACTAGTCACCATGCATGCAATGCTTGACTAGCCAAGTCTCGCATGCATGCACGTCCATACATTCCCTTGACTAGATAAGTCACTAAGTCATGCATGCATGCTCGTCCATGCATTCCCTTGAATAGATAACTTCCTTGGCTAGAAGCGGCTCCATGGAGTGCACAAATTTTGCATTTGTAACTGTGCACTCGTGACTAGATAATTCCATTGACAAAAAGTGGCTTCATAGATTGTGCAGGAATTTGATGTTTGGAATAGTGTCTCCTCTTGAAACAAAACTGAATTTCAAAAACCTGATTTTGAGTTGAATTTCCATTTTGGATTTGCTCTCTTGCTTCCTAGCCCTAATCCGCACTGATCTTGATGCAAAACCATCCCTTAATCCTGGTCCTTGCCGCTTGAACGGAGGAGATGGCGCGGCACTGTTGCTGTCCGAAAATATCGCCGCTGTCTGCTCCTGTTTCTTCGCCGCCAAACCGACCACCCCTCTCGCGCCTGCGTGCCCCTGCCAGCCCCTCCCCACCTATCAGCGCTCCGTACTCTCGCCTGCCCCGCCCTGACATGCTTCTGACCCGGCCCGAGTGCGTGGCGACGTTGTCGGCCGCTTGCCGCCACCGCCTCTGCCCCTCTCCCGCACCTTCTTCTCTCAGCCAACAACAGCTCCCCCTAACACCTTTGACCGCCGCACTGCACCACCCTCGATAGCTGCGTTCACACGGGAAACCTCGAGCTATCCCAGCCTTCCCGAAACCGCCGCCGCCGTGGTATTCCCCTCCCCGGTGCAGACCGCCTCTCCCCGCCTATTTAAGCGAGCCAAGCTCTCCATGGTGAACCCCACACCTCCCCGAAGCCGACCAACGCCCCCAAAGCTCCCACCGTCTTCCCCACTCCCGGCAATTGCCAATTTCACGAAAGGTGAACCCTAGCCCAATGTCGACCGTCTGCTCAATAGCTTTCCAATTCCCTTCGCCTATAGCTTCTCCATAACCCTAAAAGCAACCCCCAACCGCCACCCTAGCTTCCCGACCATCCTCCTCCCCGGCGCCATGAGCTGCCCCACCGCCGCAAAACCCCACTGTAGCCAGCCCAACCCGAGCCTCCCCAGCTGAAACCAACGCTTACCCGAGCCTACCCGAACCCTAGTGATGCTCAAAAGATAGCTCAATTGCCCCGGGAAGCCCTCAGTCAACCGCAATTTCCAAAACGGCCGTGGAAGAGATGAGCTCGCCGCCGGCGAACGCCGCCTCCGCTGGGCCTCCCACCACCAAAAATGGAACCCCTACAGTGCCCCGAACCTGTTCATGCCCTCCACGCCCGTCGCCGTTCACCCTAGCCCCGCCGGTAGCCACCGCCTCCCTGCTCTGTTACTCTGCGTGCGCACAGGCCAAACGGAGAAGATGAACAGTGCTTGGCACTGTTCGTCCAACCGAGCCAATCGGTTTCGGCTGAACCGGACCAGTTCGCCCGCACCCAATCCGTCCGACCGGACTCGACCGAAGCAGCTGAGCCGAACCCACTCACCCGAGCTCGATGAACAGTAACCGACCCGATGTTTATACTCCCTAGAACCGTTTCGAGCCCGCCAACCTAAATCTCAGGCCCATTTCCCCATATAGCCCCCCTATAAGCCCAAAATCCCAATTTACTTGAGTTTTTCAGATTTTCTTTCTTCTTTTATTTTATTTATTCCTAGCCTAATCCTTCAGGCATGGAATTAATTTATTTTGTTGGTTTTGTGTTAGCTTCCGAAGTCGAGGTTTCGCAGGAGCAGGAGGGAGAAGCTCAAGTCCAGACCCAACCCACCGAAGAATACGAACTAATTGAAATAGTAGACCCGCAAGGCAAGTCACACTGTTATTTTATGTACCATAAATGTTCAGAATGACATGATACTAGTTATGTCCTACCACCCGAGAAAGCCCAGTTTAATTTGATGGCCATATTCACCTTGACAAGACATAGTAACATAAAATATAATATAACAATGTAATCATGGTAGTTTAGAAAATCAACAAATCCTCTGATATTAAAAGATTGGTACTACTTGGTGGAATTTGGAAAATGGTTCTAGGGTAAGCGAGGATCTCTGGTGGCTTTAGGAGTAAGCCAGATCCCATAACCTTAACCTAGGGTGGGGGCAAGAATTACGAATCGGTGACAGTGTTGTGGCACTGAACATGGATTTGTGGGAGGAGATTGTCTTAGTGAAAATATAAGGACTGGACCCTTATGCTGAGTAAAGAACATAGTGATCGCCCAACCACAAGTGTTGATACGTCAAACCTGGTCTAGTAGCTGCTCAAGTTCGATTGAACCTCTACATACGCAAGACGGAGGCAAAGTGTGAGTCCATAGGGAAGAGAGTTAAGAAGGGCCGTATGGAAGTTTACCATTGTTATTTTTACTATTGATTTGATTATCAGTTGTCCACACAGTAGTAGCGTGAGATAAGTCAGGTAGAGGCTTGAGCTTGTTGAGGAAGCCTACTAGGTAGAGGCTATATAAAGGATTGAGCAGTGAATAACCTTGTTTTTTCTTAATTCTGTCACGGGAGTTAAGAAATCTTGTGGGTAAAGCAGGGCAGCTTTGCAAAGTCATGACCAATTATATTCGAATACGCCATGCTTCCGGTAAATGGAGCTGTGTTTAATGGGTGAATCCAACAACAAAGCATAAATAGATTTGGAAGTGATTTGGAAATGTTTGTAATCTGGTAATCAAACTTTGAAACCCCCAATATTTATGGAAGGCTATGATTTTATGTTTAAAACCTGTTTACAACTAAAACTGCTTCCACATAAAATAATAAACTTTTCCCCATCACTTGATGTACCCTGCATGTAGTTAATAGAATTCTCCGTGTGACTTGTTGAGTACGGTAGTTGTACTCATACTTGCTAAAAACATTAACAGAAATAGCCTGCAATGAGGTGGCAGACAAAGGCGAAGAGGTGGAGTTCTGCGAGATCGAGGATACGTGGAATTAGGGTCGTCTTCTGCTCAGGCGTGCCTGTGGCATTCTTTTGTTTGTGATGTATCTAAGGGCCGCTTGCCCTACTGTAAAACTTGATTTTTATGCCTTTATATTGTAATAAAGTTGGCTTCTGTCTTATTCATGTGTTGGCAATGTTGTACACTCGATTGATGTAACTCGCGGCTGAACAGTCCTGGGCAGTTGCGAGGGACAAATGGGGGTGTTACATCTCTTTCTTTACTTCCTTCCATTGAATTTCTTGATGGTACTTCTTCACGTGACAAATCTAAGAACAATTAAATAGCAACTATTAGGTAGTATATTATTCTCATATAAATTAAACTCAACTTTAACTAGGAGCGAGTTCACCTGTTAATTAATCTTTCTAGCTCGTGCTCGTGTAATTGGTCCGATTGGAATGTCTTCATTATCTTGTACACTCAAAGTAATGGACGATGCACTAGTGTCGATGAGATTTTCCAAACGCATCTTCACTTTAGGCTTGTACAGATCGAGTATGGGCCTGTATATAATTAAATAAAATAGTAGTAGCTCTGTATCTCCAAGTATAATCATTAAAGACTCAATTAAATTAGAGTTCACTAGATAATATTTAATGCGGCTCAATAATTCCTTCCAGTTAAATAATATATTTAACTGAGAAGTGCAAGACATGAGTGTATCCGCGTCATCCTCCCTTTCTTCAAGAAAAGCTGTCATCAGCTTTTCATATCCTGAAATTGCACTAAACAAAGAATACACCGTGTATACATGGTATATATATTTGTCATTTACACCCATTCCATTTAGCACAAAATTACAAATATAACCTTACCGAACACGGAAGAACCCACATGCCTCCGTGGGAGCTTGCTTCCGCGCTCAGGTGGCGTGTGGTTGGTTGCTTCTGAGCATATCATCCACAGGTTTTTTTATACTTGGCCGAGGCTAGATGATTTATAATTTCGTGTTGTATGGATTTAATTTTGAAATTAAGGTGATATAACGGATTAAATAAAAAGATGATTCAGTTCTGGATGCATGCCACTCGTTTTGAACACAAAAATGGCTCTACATATGAAAGAAAAGAACATCTAGATGCACGAATACATGCAAGCATGCATCATTGACCAGACTTTCGTTGAGGCATACGCACGAATACATGCATTGACCTAGAAGCACAGAACACATTCAGACCATTTGTTTTGCGGCCGAACACATTCAGACAAGCAACACTCCAATCTCTGGATAGTTGTATACACTACTACAGAAATCCACATTACAGACGGTTCAGAAACGTCATCACAGACGGTTTTCTGAACCGTCTGAAATTATGGGTCAGTGATAATCCAAGTTATCACAGACGTTTTCGCAACCGTCGTGATCATGCGATATCACGAGCGGTTTTTATTAAAAACCGCTCAGGATTATCGATATCACAGACGGTTTTTTATTAAAAACCGTCTATGATTATCAGATATCATAGACGGTTTTTTAAAAAAACCGTCTGTGATATCTGATAATCACAGATGGTTTTTAATAAAAAACCGTCTGTGATATAGCATGATCACAGACGGTTTTTAATAAAAAACCGTCTGTGATATCGCATGATCACAGACGGTTTTTAATGAAAAACCGTCTGTGATACTCCTTGTAACATCCTGATTTTCAGAGCCTTTTTGTAGCTTTTAAAATAAAATTCACCAATTGGATTTTTCTGGAATTAATTAAAGCTTAACTGGAATTTTCATTAATTAAAAAGATTTAATATGATTAAATTAAACATTAATATTTGTCAAAAATATTTTATTTGGGTTCCTTGTGTCACAAGAAATTTTTCTGTATTTTCTTGGATTTTTCGGAGTTTGTTTGAGCTCAATTTGAAATTTTCAAAAAAAAAGAGGAGAGAGAATGAACAGTACCCGCGGGGTACTGTTCACTCGTCTTCCCCGCGCGGCCGCAGAGCCCGATCGATCTGTTCGCTGTGTACAGGTTCTTTTTGTTTTTCTCTCTCTTCATAACCTTCAATCCGGACTTTATTTGAATGTCTTCCCAAAAGGAAAGTTGTGCCAAATCACTCAAGGAATTTATCCCAACTGGCCTCCTTCAATTTCGTTCATCCGTTTGCCTTTTATCTCCAATTTTCTGAAACGGACTCTAAACCGAAATTCGCGAATTGGGGCCGGTTTCTACCCCTTCCAAGCCTATAAATAGGACCCCTTGGCTCCCCTAAACCCATCCCAAGCCGTGGCAAGTCCCATCAAAGGTCGACGCCGCCGCATCGAGGCCCTTCGGTCTCGAATTTGCTCGCCACGCCTCGAGCTATTCGTGAGTTTTTCCGTGATCCTTTCGTCACATTGTGCCATCATGTGCCATCTACCTTCTTGCCAAGTTAATTTGGTTTTGATGCAGCCAATCTCCCGGAATCGAGTTTTCCCCAATCTAGGTCAAGAGCGCTTCCCGACGTCGATTCGTCATCTCCGGTAAGCTTTAGCCCTTGTCGTAATTTCTCTTAGACTTGCCTCGCCGCGTTCTACGCCGTGCTCACTCCCTTTTCCCCAGAAAGCCTCCACAAATTTTCGCCTCCGAACCTCGTCATGGCCGTCAATGGCATCTCGTGTTCCCCATCTACCCGGTGATGTTTCCACCAATCCGTTCGCGTCACTTTGTGCCAAAATATCCCAGGTAGCTACCCGTCAAGTGGTTTTAGATTTCGTTCACCGAGCACCAAGATATTAAGTTTTTCCTTTACCCTTCCCGACGTCGTTCAATCGTCAATTGCGCCGTCTCCGGTGGGTTTCTGGCCGAACCGATAATTTTTCTAGCTTCACCAAGCCGCGTTCTAGCCCGTGCTCACCCTACTTCTCTATGTTCCATGCCCGGATTTTATTCCTCTCTCCTACCCATGTCGTTGTAGCCGCCCGTGCCGTCAACGGTCTCCGTTTGGCGTGCCGTCAATTCCTATGGGTGCCTTGGGTCCCTAGCAACCCATTTTTCTAGTTAGATTCACCTCCCATGCCTCCTCTCGCCAGCGCTAGCCTTCTTGCCAAAAGTACTGTTCTCGGATGAACAGTAGCATCTGTGAATTTCCAGCTTTTTCTCGCCCCGGCAAACTTTAGATTGCTCGTTCTCCTTCGTTCGAACTCCGATCGACCCGATTCTTCTTCCTAAATTCATATAAAATTGAGCTCTATCTTTTGGTTCTGGTTTTGCAGTTTTGGAGTTCATTTGAATTTTATTTGAATTTATTTTGTTTGTTTTGTCGTTTCTCGCGTAGAACCCGACGTCGCCGAAGAGTTTGTCGAGCCACAGCAAGAGGGACCAACCAGTGCACAAGAAGGCAAGTCTCCTTTGATCATCTTGAACCTATGCTTTCGAAATGTTTTAAATATTTTAAATTATGTGCATTGCTATTTACATAAAACCACTAGTTCAAATCTTTAGATATTAGTTATTCCAACTTTGTTATGCCCTCATTTGACATTGATTGCCCTGTACCTTTGTCACCCTAGAACTTGCTTTGTCTCAATAATGAGATTATTATTATGACTTGTGAATAGTAGATGGGTAGTTTAATGCTTAGTCATGCTATCTAATATCTTTGGAGAATCTTGAAAATGGGAAATTATGATTTATTGTTCAGCCCTTGTGTTTGTAAATGAGGTGGCAATTGGAGTTGTCACTGTGATTTTAAAATAAAATAAAATGTGAAAATTGGTTTAGATTAGGGTGGATGGTTGGTTTGGTTTGGTGCAGTTAGCACGAGATCTTGTTAAGTGTATGTTCCACCTAGTCAATTAAGGACCGACGCTTGTGTTTGTCCGCATCGAGCATTAACCGCACAACCACAAGTCTATATGGGTACGACCTAGCCGACTAACTTATGATAGTCTAGTTTAGGTGCCACCAGTGGAAAGTGGGTGCCGTGGATGGGTGGTTATTCACAAGTGAGGGACAGGATTTATTGTACTCATATGGCGCAAGAGGGGCTTCGGTTCGGCGGTTAGCCTACTGCGGTGAAACCTCGTGGTGGTATCTAGCTAGATTAGAGTAAGGTAAAGGCTTTGTGATATTTTATCTGGGTCTCATGCCAAAGGAAGCGTGTTGACTTTTAGGATAATTTATCTCTTGTGGGTAAAGTTGTACAACCTCTGCAGAGTGTAAAACTATTCGAATAGCCGTGCCCACGGTCAAGGGCGGGCAAGGAATGCATTCACATGGTAGATTTCTTGTTTTGTTTTAAAATCAAAAGTTTTGTATTCCGAGGGTGGAGGGAACTCTCGGAAGGGTATCCTGGCGGTTGGAGCCAGAGAGGGTGGATGTAACCCGCAGTATTAAACTTGTTCAAGTTGTTGAAGCTAGTGTTGGTAGATGGAACCTTCACTAGTGAGTTAATGTTAGTTCTGTTAAAACCATTATTTTAATAAATGGATGCCTTTGAAAATAGTTATTGGTAATTGAATTTTAAAATGTTGCTTTGTGCAAAAGAACCATATAGCCTTCCTTTGTTAAGCCTTGCATCTATGCATTTTTCCCAAGACTTGCGGAGTACTTTATGTACTCACATGCTACACTTAAAATAAATCTCAGAAGATCATGAAGCTCAAGAAGGTGATTACAACTCATCGCTTAAATGCGTGGTCGTGACGGATTCTTCCCGAGGATTAGGTCGCGCTTCCCACCAATCGCTCGTGGCATATTGATGGGTCGCTTTGAGTTTTCTTTGCTTCCACTGTGTTTGGATTGTGCGAGGTCTTGAAACCTCCAATGTAATAATGAGACCTTTTGGTCAAGACTCTAATTATTGTAATAAATCGTTGATGGTGATGTTTTCCATTCGCTTAAGCGTGTGCACTAGCTTTGATCCGGGACTAGTGCGAGAAATACCTGAGGGTCCGGTTTGATAATCCGGGGCCCGACACTCCTCCCCAGCAGAATCTATTTCATTTATAGCTAGCCTCAGAAATGCTAGCCATGCCCTCTCAAACAAGCAGATAATCACGGACAAAAACATACAATTCACACATCTCATTTCCTTTCGGATACATTTCACGGACATAAAACATCCCATTGACATCGCACTTCATTTCACAAACATAAAGCATGCATCCATTTCGCAAATCGATTAATTGAATTGAAATGAAATATCCATTAACAAATGCACAGTTACAAAAGATCTGTACTGCATTTGCACTTAGTGATAAGACCAATAAGAAATCATGGTGCGCAGTGGAACCGTCCTCCTGGCGTTAAGACTTGAGTCACCAAAAAGTACGCCAACTCTCCTCGAATCCCTCCAAGAACAAATTTGTTTCAATGCGATTGTGGGATGGACGCACTTGCCGATAGGAATATCAATGTGCGTATATATGTAACGTGACAAGTATGAAGTAATTATGGGAAGAGTGACAAACCTTGGGATTGGTGAGCCTCGAGGAATCGAGGAGTTGTTCTATATGTTGGCAAACGTAGTATCCACATGTGTTGCCCGGCTGCTGCTGGTGGCACTGCAAAAATTGGAATGTGTTAGTTCAAGAGGCATTAGTACCAACTGTTGCATAGGATTAATTAATGTGAAATAGCGAATACCTTAAAATCTCGAACATGTGTCAGCAGGCCTTTGGCCCCGCGCTTCGAGTCACCTCCCATTTCAATATACATCGCGAACGCCCTACGTAATTCGAAAAAGTTAACCTTAATCATTCGGAAGGAAAGAAAGAGTACATGTAGATATGTGTGGGGAATATGTGCTTACCTATCGATTACTTGGCTGACAACTGTGAAGTTCATTTTATTCTTACTTAGGGAATCAAGGTAATATACCTTGTTCCATTTTGGTACAATTACTATTAAAATCCAATGAAAGTTCTGAAGGAAGGGCATAAGTACATATTCCTTCTGAGCGCAACCCAAATGATCTGCTGCAATGTACCTCTCGACGAGGGTGTATCACAGTTGATGGTATCCTTGGCGACCAATTGTGGGTCCAAGAAACCAAGCGATAAGTTGGATGATCTAGCTTTAATCAGCATGTGTCTATATATATATACACACGAAAGCAAAAATTAGATATGGCATTTATCGGTATGACATTAACGAGATCGTGATTGTACACACTTACGGCGTCCAAAGATCGAATGATTGAGACGTCAAGAGCGTTGAACGTGAACAGATCGAATAAATCCTCAAAGGCGACCACGAACATACACTCTTGAAAAGCGTGGTGTAAATCTTCTTGGGTGAATTTGATGGTGATACTTGAAGTCCGTTCTCCTCTAGCTTATCGATCGCTGCATATACCACATGTGCAATTGCGTGCAACTATATGGTAGCTTTTGGAGGTATTTTTCCTCGAGCAACAGCTGACCAAGCACGAATTTGCGGGCCAAAGGATCGTACGGAATATCATCATTGGTCTTCTTTGCTTTGCCCTTGCTGGCCTTGCTGCCTCGGCTATAGGCCGACTTAACAGCAGTCGACATTGAAGGTAGCAGCGGTGCAAGTTGCTCTGGCGAGAATAGGACCCGTGGAGATAGCACCAGTGCAGTTTCCGGTGGTGGAATCGACTGGTCTTGTAATGGGGATGGCACCAGTGCAAGTTGCTCTGGTCCTGCCACCGGTGAAGAAGACTCCAGGGAGATGTCGCTTTTGGGCCACTGGATGAATGTTCCGATGGCCTGTCCTAGAGTCATGATCTCGTCGTTGGGGGGCTTCGGTAGCGGGACCACCTCAAAATTGACATGCACACCATCCACATTAAGTTTTGCCAAGCCTGGCGCTAAAGCTTGACCGTGCACCATGGCCGATACTGAGCGAATATGCCCGCTGCGGCGTACAAGGAACAGAGCCATATCTCACTTGGAGCTTGCAATTCGAGGCTCCTACATAACGATGCAAAATTAGCTACTCGAATAGGCCTACCAATGGAGCAAGCATTCGAGAGATAATAATTATTACCTAGATGTCGCCCCAGGAAATTTGGGTGGATTTGCGTCGGATTGGACGCGCAGCTACTCGGACGGTTGTGCGGGCTAGCTAGCGCATCGGCGGCGATGGCGGCTCTGCGACTTTCATGCTTTTTGCACCTCATCTCTCGATTATATCAGCCATCGAACCCAAAGAGCTCCTCTTTAAGAGATGCCTTGATCTCTTCTCGTAGCTGTGCATCACGCCGGCTTTGTTTCTCTTCCGCGCCGATACATGTCTGAGTCATCTTGAAACCATGTTTTCAAGGAACGTAAAGCCCAAGGCCTCTCGTGACGCCCGGTGCTCCTTGTTTCCGGGGCCACGGAGAGCATATCATGCTCCCTTGTTCCTGGAATGATCCTCGGTAGATTGAAAACTCAGCTCTTCCTGCAAGAGCACGACATGTCATTTCAATTAAATGCGAAGTTGTGGAGTAATTACAAGCTACGAGTTCGATCGATATCTTACCATTGGGACACTTGCTGGTGCAGGGTTTGAAAGGAGACGCCCCCGATGTCGTTGTAGATGACCTTGCTCTAAGCCAATTTCAAGCGCGGTCATCCGGGATATTGAAAAACGGCGGGGCGATGTCCTCTGCAGCTGCCAGCTCATCCTCCAACCTCCACTACGGGATTTTACCCGCATACCCAGCTATGCCAAGTCTGTGGGGGTGCGTGTTTTTTTGCCTGGAGGGCCTTGTGCGTCACACTTGTACTTTTGAAATCTTCGGTCATTTTCATCGCCTTGAACTCTTCCCATTGTGGTTTCAGGAATGGGTATTTAGTAAAAGGCGTTTCATCCGTCTCCACGTATTTTCCTGACAAGCGTGCTCTTGAAGTTCTTCCATGCTTTGCACGCCGCTTGGTAGGTTTGTCGTTCCACAGCATGTAAGTGTTCTTCTGGGAACTCGAACGATGCCAAAATTTCGGTCCACAGCTCACGTTTCCGAGTGTCGCACGTTCTTCCACGAATTGTATGTGATCTCAATTGCTCAGGCAACTATTCCGACCATGGTTCGAATGCATTTACCGCTTGCTTAGGAAGGATAGGGACCCAGCCACGTTTACCGTGATGGTGCATCACTCTAAGGCTTCTTTGATAGCCCTCTTCCTTGGCGTCTTGATGTTGGAGCGGACGCCTCCGGCGATGATGTTGAAGAATGCGCGGGTGACATGTTGCTCAATTTATGGGTCTTTTAAGATAAGATGAGAATGTAATCATATTGAATTGGAAGAGAGGAGTAGAGGGGATGGGGGAAGGGAGGGGGTGATATGGACACAAACTAGTTACATGGAGCATTTTGGTGGAAAGATAAACTGTTTCGTCAGGCGCATGACTGCCAATTCGAAGCATAGCATAGCATCTGAGGCACATCCGAGGCCTACTGCTATGTCTTGAGGAATGCCAAGAGCTGGTCTTGGATGTGGCATCTCAAGAGCCACATCCAAGAACGACTTCTTGGCATTCCTCAAGACACAGCAGTAGGCCTCGGGTGTGCCTCGGATGCTATGCTATGCTTCAAATTGTCAGTCATGCGCCTGATGACACAACGTATTTCTTTCCACCCAAATGGTCAATGTATACTATTACTACAAGGTCTCTAAACAAAGTTCTAAGAAGCAAATGGCACAAACCAGTGTATCAAGTTCATTGAACCGGATACACTGGAGTGTCCCACTTGCTTCATGCCCTTTGAATGTCTATGTGGCATATACTATTACTACAAGGTCTCTAAACAAAGTTCTATGAAGCAAATGACACAAACCAGAGTATCCAATTCATTGAACAAGATACTTTGGAGTGTGTCACTTGCTTCATGCCCTTTGATCATATACTCTTCCTTGATTGGTTAATTTGTGCTCTCAAATTGTAGGGTTGCACAAGATTAATCTTGGCCGTCCCGCTACTAAATCATATACTCTTCCTTGATTGGTTATGCCAAATAATGAATTCAGTATTTTGAGCTCCAGATACAAACTCTAAAATCTCAAGATCAAGATATATTCAGCATGCATATATTCAAGACCATACAAGTTAACTTTGCCCAATAATTCAGTCTTTTAACTTGTCAAGATTAAATCCTAACAGATCAATTTAATAACATGCTATAACCTGAAAACTGCATGAACCGACAGCTATTAGAGCTCAAACACTGAATGAACCAATCTCAGTATATGATTTTATCATCATCGAGCAACTGTAAATCCCACAACTATAAATCCCACAGGCAATCTCAGTAAGCATAACAAACTTGAATATACAGTATGAAGCATCAACCATAACCCTAAGTATGAAGCATCAAGCATCAACCCTAAACCCTAATAGTAAGCATAACAAACTTGAATATACAGTAAGCATCAAGCATAACAGTAAGTGTCGTAGGGGTGGCCCCCACCTAAACCCAGCAGGCCCGGTAAAGGATTATAAGGCCCAGAATAGGCCTTGTGTAATGACATAACTGCCCCAGAGGGGATGATCGGATGTAAGGGTATAACTGTAAAAGCACTCCTCAGGAGTACATATACATACGAGCAAGCCATGGGGGAGGACCCAGGCCATTACACTTATCTTCATCACTCTTCACTACCATCTCTCTCTCTGTTTGGTCTATAGCCACAACAGTTGGCGCCGTCCGTGGGGAGGACGAGGACAAGCCTGAAGACCGAAGAAAAAGATGGCACCAAAAAAAGCTTCCTCAGCGGCGAGGGGAAAGGAGGCGGCGGGCCGAGCGCCGCAGAGTACGAGGCTCGCCGTCGGCAGCGGCGCGCGACGCGGTGGTACGCGGTCGCGGCGGCCGGAGACGTCGACGTTCGCGTGGCGGCGACCAACCTCGTCACCAGCACCGCAACGATCAACCCCACCGCTGGAGTTGCCAGGACGGACCCTGCGGTCCAGGACGTCGACGCGGGTGCGGCGACAATCGACCCCGTCGCCGCCACCACACCGGGGATGGAAAGCGTCCTGCTGGCGGCCCTCAACGCGTTCGGCCGGGCGGAGCAGCCTTCGCGAGCCGTCAGAGATGTACAAGAGGCTCGAAGTCAGCCGGCTGCGCCAGCAACCGCGTTCGAGCCCGCGCCGGAAAGGGCGGACAGTCGCGAAGCCCCCGCGTGCCACTGCGACGCGTGGATCCGGAGTCCCCGCTCTCGGCGGGGCTGCAGCAGGCGGCATGGCCCGAAGACTTCGAGTTCCCTAGCGCCATCGGCTCGTATAAAGGCGACACGGATCCTCGCGAGTTCGTGCGCATGTACGAAACCGCGATCGAGGTCGCGGGTGGAGACGACACCACGAAGGCGAAGGGACTCCCCCTCGCACTGCACGGAGCGACGCTCTCTTGGTTTTTTACCATAGAGCCCGGCTCCATCTATGCGTGGGAGCAGCTTCGCGAACGGCTTCGTTCCAACTTTCAAGGGCATCATCTCGAGCGAATCGATGCGGACCAGCTCTTCGCCGTGAAGCAAGGACCCTCGGAGATGCTTCGGGACTACTTCAAGCGCTTCGCCAAAATTCGAAGCCAGGTACATGATGTTAATGAAATCACCGTCATTAATGCAGCCATACAGGGCCTTCGTCCGGGCCCGATGACCGAATACAACGCGCGGAGGCCAATTACGACAGTGGCCAAGCTCTTCGACAAAATGGACGAGTACGCGTGGGCGGAGGAGGATGCGCGAAGACGCAGCATCACCGCTCTCGGCCTCGCCCGCGAGGAGAGGCCCCCGCGCGAGGTCGGGGCGGGTGGCCTCTCCTCGAAGCCGGGCCGTAGCCGAGAGTCCCGAGGGAGCCCTCCCCGAGGCGGTGAGGACGGAGTGCAGGAAGGCTCGTCACGGTGTAGGCCCAAACCTCGGCGCCGCCAGCGCCGGTCGCAGACGGCCCATCACGTCCTTGCCACCGAGAGCACCCGCCAGGGACCCGACCCCGTGTCGCGAAGGGGAGTCCAGGGATCGGAGGGTGAATTTGACTACCCCAGCCAACCCCGTGCAGAGCAGGAGCTTCTGCGCTATGGCAAGTGGTGCGAGGTGCACGGCTACGGCGATCATTACACAAGGGCATGCATCGCGGTGATAGAGCTGCGGAGGGTGACGGCCGGATCTCGGTCTCCGCCTTTTCGGCCCCCCGCCGAAGCCCATGTGGGGCACCCAAGGGATAGCCCCACACGGGCCACCGCAGCGGAGGGCGCGCAGCATCACGCCGTCAACGTCATCACCGGAGGCTCTTCCTCACAAACCTCGGGGGAGCAGCCGCAGATGTGGACGCCGCCCCGCAACATCACCTTCGACTTGAACGACGCTAGGGGCGTGGAGTACCCCCACCAAGAGCCTCTAGTCATCCAGGCCCACATAGCATGCTGCGAAGTCAAGCGCGTCCTTGTCGACGGCGGAAGCTCCGCGAACATCTTATCCGCAGGCGCCCTCGACCGCATGGCAATCCCCCGAAGCCAGTTGGAGCAGCCGGGAGCTCCACTTCAAGGCTTCGGGGGTCAACCGCTGCTGGCCCTGGGGCACGTTTCCCTTCATGTCACCTTCCGTCAGGAGGGCAACAAGGGTAACATCGACCGAGCACGCCACCTTTGACGTCAGAGATATCCAAAGCACCCTACAACGCCATGCCGGGCGACCGCCATCAACTCTTTCGAGGCAATCCCACACCACGCCTTCTTGTGTGTAAAGCTCCGGCCCGAGGGTGTCATCACCATCTTCGCGATCGGGACTGGCAAGGCGTGCGGCGGCAACGCGCCCCGCGCCGCCGATGCATGCCCTCTCCGGCGCGCCGTGCCGGGCCTCCGCCCCTGTGGGCGGACCAAGCCTCGGCCAAGGCGGCGTCAAGAAGGTGCCGCTCCAGGCGGAGGGGCAGTTTGTCTCCATTGGCGAGGGGCTCCCACCGGGGGTCGAACGGGAGCTGCTCCGGGTGCTTCAGAACAACGTGGACGTCTTCGCATGGTCCCCGGAGGACATCAAGGGCGTGGATCGCGCCGTAATCCAGCATCGTTTGGCGGTTCGCCCCGACGCCAAGCCGGTCAAGCAAAGGCTCCGGCGTATGTCGATGGATCGGCAGCAGGCGGCCAAAGCGGAGGTGGCGAAGCTTCTCCGCGCCGGGGTCATCCGCGAGGTCCACCATCCAGAATGGCTCGCTAACCCGGTGCTAGTCAAAAAGGCGGCGGGCTCGACGCATGTGCATCGACTTCACGGCACTCAACAAGGCGTGCCCGGCGACAACTACCCTTGCCACGCATCGATCGGTGGTTGACGCCACCACCTGGTGCGAACTCATGAGTTTCTGGACGCCTATTTCGCTACCATCGGTATACATGGTCAAGACGACGAGAAAAGACGGTTTCATCACACCACTTGGGACGCTCGCTTTGTCGAATGCCCTTTGGCTTAAAGAACGCAGCGCTACCTTCACCCGCCTCGTCGCCATTGCCCCGCCGCCCACTCGGGAGGAACGTCGAAGCATATGTCGATGACGTGGTGGTCAAAACTTCGGTAACTTGCTCTACGGGCGGGACCTCCAGAGACCTTCGACAACCTCGGAAGCGGGCATCAAGCTCAACCCCGACAAGTGTGTCTTGAGTGCAGGCGGGCAAACTCCTCGGTTTCCTCAGATCCGGACGGGGCATCCAGTGAACCCGACAAAGTGGGCGCTAATGCAGGTATGGAGCCGCCAAGACAACGAGGAGGTCCAGAGGTGGCGGGCGCATGGCAAGATTAAGTCGCTTCCTATCCAGGCAGCGGAGCGGGCTGCTGTTTTCAAGACACTCGCGGTGCGAGGGGTTTCGTTGGGACGGAGATCGCGCAAAGGCCTTCAACGAGCTCAGCAAAGACTGGCAAGCCTCCCACTCTAGTCGCCCGGCACTGAGGCTCCCCTCCGCTCTATCTGGCTGCGTCGCTACCACCGCGATCGAATGCCGTCCTTGTCTTAGAGGAAGGCGCCATGCGCTGCCTGTCTACTTTGTCTCGAAGCCCTTCAAGGCGCCAAGACAAGATACACGGAGCTGGAGAAGCTCGCCACGCGCTGGTCATGGCCTCCGGAAGCCGGCATTATTTTACAGCTCACCCGATCACCGTGCCTTCCTCATTCCCCCGCCGAGATGCTACACAACAAGGAGTCCACAGGCGTGTCGGTAAATGGGCCGCGAGCTCGCTCCCTTCTCCTTGATGTATGCTTCGCGAACGGCAATTAAATCCCAAGTCTGGCGGATTTCCTCGCGAATGGACCCGCCGCCCAACCGGCCAGCGCACGATGACCCGTCTCGACGCTTACAATCGACGGGCGCGCGTCGCCGCCGGCGGCGTGGGGCGGTGATAAATCACGCTGAGGGCAGCGCTTGCTGTACTCGGCGCCTTGCCTTCCCGCCACCAACAACACGGCCGAATACGAGGCGCCGCTTGGCTGGCGCGGCTCAAGGCGGCGGCGCGAGCGGTGTTGGTCCGCACCGACTTCGCGCTTGGTGGCGGCCATGTGGACAAGTCATATCAAGCCAAGGACCACGAGTTGGCCAAGTACCTGCGGCGGTATGGCCGTGGAAAGGCACTTTTGGGTGTTACCGTCAAGGCCATCCTCGAGCGGAGAATGAGCAGCGGATGCCTCGCCAAGGCGGTTACCAACAACCGCCCGAGGAGGCATTCTACGAGGTGTTAGCAAAGCGGCCATCGCGCAGACAACCGACGCGGCACTTGTCCACCGCATTGATCGGCGGAGATTGGCGGAGCCCATTTTCAAATTTTTACAAGGCCTCGCTGAGCCGGAGGACCTGCCGAAGCTGCGGCGATTGCAGCACCGCGCACGGTCCTTCCAGTGTTTGAAGGGCGCTTTACAAGAAGGGGGTTTGCGCGCGCTCTGCGGCGCTCTCGACGGAGGAAGGAAAGGAACTCTTGACGGAAATCCACGCGGGCGTATGCGGATCCCACCTGGCGCCGAGGTCATTAGTCGGCAAGCGTTCAAACAGGCTTCATCGGCGACCGCCATCACCGACGCCAGACCTCGTCCGCGGTGCCAAGGGTGCCAATGGATGGCGCGCATCATCCCGCAGCCCCGACAAGCCTCAACCCAATCCCCGTGCCGCCTTTGGCGCGCTGGGGTCTCGACATAGTAGGACCACTTGCCCGAGCTCCAGGGGACCTCCGGTTCGTGGTGGTCGCGCTGGAATATTTCTCCAGGTGGCCGGAGGCGATCGCTCTGGCCAAAGTAACTTCTGCGGCCATACAGCGCTTCCTATGGCAAAACATCATACATCGCTTCGGCGTACCTCGGGAGCTCACGGTCGACAACGGCCTGCAGTTCGACGCCGCCCTCTTCAAGGATTATTGTGACAACATGGGCATCACCCTCCGATTCGCCTCGGTAGGGCATCCCCAGTCTAACGGGGCGGTCGAACGGGCGAATGGCGCCATCTCTGCCGCCATCAAAAAGCGCCTGGTGGGATTGCCGAAGGGCAAGTGGCGGCGAGCTTCACGATGTTTGTGGTCGCCGCACTGTGATAACGCGCCCAACGGATTCACGCCGTTCAAGCTTCTCTTCGGCGACGGCAATGGCGCCGAGAAATTAAGGCCGGCCCGGCGGTCCTCGCCCAAGCACCGAAGAGGAGCGGGTGTCCGTGGACCTCCTCGACGGGATACGGGCCGACGCAGCCCACCATGTCGAGAAGTACGCGCGGCAGACAATGCGTACTCGGGACCGCTCTATATGCCCGTGGGGGTTCAAGCCTGGGGACCTCGTCATCAGAGTGGCGCTTCAGGCAGAAACCGTCGGCAAGCTGGAATCCAAGTGGGAAGGCCCGTACATCGTAACGGAGGCATTGCCAAAGGGGGCGTATCGCCTCGCCACGCTTGAAGGACAAGCCTTCCGGCACACATGGAACGCGGACAGGTTGCGGCGATACTACGCCTAGAAGCAGCACAATAGGCGTAGGGTCACCGGCCTATTGATTAGGCGATGCTCGCCCGCACAAACGGGAGTTCAATAAAGGTTGCTCTTCCAAGAGCATCCCCTGTCTGCGCTAAGCAGCACAGAGTCCCCAAACTATAAAGAAGACGTAGCGTCGAGCCTAGCTCCGCACGCAATAGTCCACGGACTCTAAATAAGACGTAGCGTCGAGCCTAGCTCCGCACGCGCGAGTCTCGGACTATAAAGAAGGCGTGGCGTCGAGCCTGGCTCGCGCGCAACAGTCCACGGACTCTAAATAAGGCGTGGCGTCGAGCCTGGCTCCACACGCGCGAGTCTCGGGACTATAAAGAAGGCGTGGCGTCGAGCCCAGCTCGCACGCAACAGTCCACGGACTCTAAATAAGGCGTGGCGTCGAGCCTGGCTCGCACGCGCGAGTCTCGGACTATAAAGAAGATGTGGCGTCGAGCCTGGCTCCGCGCGCAATAGTCCACGGACTCTAAATAAGGCGTGGCGTCGAGCCTGGCTCGCACGCGCGAGTCTCGGACTATAAAGAAGGCGTGGCGTCGAGCCTAGCTCGCGCGCAATAGTCCACGGACTCTAAATAAGGCGTGGCGTCGAGCCCAGCTCCGCACGCACTCTACGGAGTATAAATAAGGCGTGGCGGGGGCGCCGCGCGCGCACTCTACGGAGTATAAAGAAGGCGTGGCGTATGAGCCTAGCTCCGCACGCAATAGTCCACGAGTCTAAATAAGGCGTGGCGTCGAGCCTAGCTCGCACGCGCGAGTCCCGGACTATAAAGAAGGCGTGGCGTCGAGCCCAGCTCGCACGCAATAGTCCACGGACTCTAAATAAGGCGTGGCGTCGAGCCCAGCTCGCACGCGCGAGTCTCGGACTATAAAGAAGGCGAGTGTCGAGCCCAGCTCCGCGCGCAATAGTCCACGGACTCTAAATAAGGCGTGGCGTCGAGCCTAGCTCGCACGCGAGTCTCGGACTATAAAGAAGACGTGGCGTCGAGCCTAGCTCGCGCGCGCAATAGTCCACGGACTCTAAATAAGGCGTGGCGTCGAGCCTAGCTCCGCACGCGCGAGTCTTCGGACTATAAATAAGACGTAGCGTCGAGCCTAGCTCCGCACGCAATAGTCCACGGACTCTAAATAAGACGTAGCGTCGAGCCTAGCTCCGCACGCGCGAGTCTCCGGACTATAAGGGAAAGCGTAGCGTCGAGATTGGCATCCGCACGCGCCGCTCCACGGAGCACAAACAAAATGCATACACCTGTCCTTCACGTCCAGCGACAGGTAACACCAAGCATAAAGTACTACTTGGTTCCATTGCAAAAGCAGAGGGGTTACATGGTCATATGCGTAAGACCAGTACATCATCCCCCGGCACCACCCGACTAACCGCTCAGCCTTGGCGTGGGGCGGACGAGCCCGCGCCGTCGCCGCCACGGCGCTGAAGGACCCCTTCAAGCCATCGGAGGAGGTCCCCCTCCCCATGCAACGTCTGCTGCACGGCGACTCTCGCGGCACCTACTCCGAAGCGGCCTCATATCCGTTGGTGGAAGTTCTGCAGGCCAGCCCCGACGGAGCGGATGGCGTCCGACATAACCTCTGGTCGGTCGGGAAGATCCAGTTGAGGGTTCGTTAGCTCATGGGTATGCCTACACCCACGAGTATGAAGCAGGGCGAGAGCGAAGCACGCACCAACATAGCTGCAGTGCTCGCCAAAGGTCCTGGCGCCGCGAAGAGCAACGCCGGCCCCTTCCTCGATCAGCCCGAGCGTCTCCGACAGGACCTCCGGCCGGTGCGTAGTATCCGGCACTCGGACGCACAGATCTCGAAGGGCCTGGTTCAGAGCCTCCATGGCCCGCCACGCCGATGCAGCCGCGTTTTCCAAGGCAAGGCGGTTCTCAGCAGCAGCCTCCGCCAGCTGGACGTTCTCCCCTTCTAGGACGGAGATCTGCTGCACGAGGGCGGCGCGTTCCCCAGCCGCGGCGTCCCGCGCCTCCGTGGCTGCCACCTGTGCGGCCACCAGGGCATCCTCCAGCGCACGAAGTTCTTCATCCTTCGCGGCGATAGCAGTGTTTGCTTCGCGGAGGTGGGCTTCCAGAGCCCTTCGCTCCCGGACGCGGGCCTCGTCAAAGGACCGGCTGAGGGCAAGCGTCTGACAAGAACAACGAATCAGCAGGCAGCTAACCGTACCATACAAGCTAAAGTGCACGCACTTACCCTCATCTCGGAGGCCTGCAGCGCGAGCGCTAGGAGGTCCCCAGCGCATGACGACAGCACCTCTCGGTTGAGGCCGTTGTCGGCACGCTTGGCGGCGGCGGTGAGGTCGCAAAATATCTCCGGGCGAGGGAGGAAGTCCGAGCGAGCGAGCCCCGGCCCCAGCACGCCAGGATGTACCGCGGCCACGGCCACGTCAGCAGCAAGGGGCACCGACGGGCATCTCGCACGGCTCCCGACCGTGCACACCGCATTGCTCGATCCTTCGCCGCGACGGAGGCGTCGTCTCGCCGATGTCGGCGAGAATGGCGGCGGTCGAGAAAGTCTCACGAAGTCAAGGGAGGAAAGGGACTCGCACCTACCTCCTGTGCCCCTCGCCACGGCAGGAGGCGGCACCGGGTCGGCCACCCAGGGAGACGCGGGGGCCTCGACGCTTGGGGAGAACGTCTCCTCGACCGCGCCAGCCGCTGTAATCCCGCGGCAAGCCCCCGCAACAGTGAACTGACCCCTCGTTGGCGGGGGGGACTGCGTCCGAGGGCGTTTTGCCTACGGTGGCGCAGGCGATTCTTCCACGGCAGAACCAGCGCCAGCCATTGCCGCCCCCGCGGCTTCCTCCGCAGGAGGCGCGCCCTCGTTGGCCGCTACGGTTGATAGCGCACCGCCCCCCGTGGTTTGTTCGCCGGGGACGGTGCTACCCCCCGGGCCGACGGGGACGGGCTCATCGACAGCGGCAGGAAGTGTCGGGGGATCCGCAGCAGCGCGCCCCTCCGAAGCAGTGTGGCCAGGCCCACCGCCGGTCGCACGCTCCGCCTCAGCCGAGCTACCCGCCGGGGGGGCTGCTGGTTTGCATACGACAGCCGGGGAACGGGCCCGGCGTCGCGAAGACGGCCCTCCTGCGGGGCTATCACCTTCCTGGGCACCAGGAGTCCCAGCGGGGAGCTCCTCCGGCACCATGCGCTCGGGCACGGCCTATAGCCTCGCAGGTGCGGTTTATCCACCCCTGCTTAGCCGCCTGGACCGCGGCCTCGCGAGCCCGGTGCTCCTTAAGCGTGTACGGGCCGAGAAGCGCCGCAGCCGCGCGCTCCGCATCTTCTAGCCGAGCCACTGCACAGGAAATCACGTCAGGTAGGCGGAACCCAAGCAGAGGCAACGGCGTGCTGGGACACTTACAAGGTGCGGAGGGTGGAAGCAACCGAGACACAGACGGATCGAACCCATCCCCGCGGGGGCCATTCTGCGCAACATATTTCCCCCGGGAGGACAGGGGCGCCGCCCCATGCATCATGAACTCCTCGACCAGGTCGCGCACGCTCATGCGACGAGCCACACCGACGAGGCTCTGTAGCTTTCGTGTGTCGTCAATCTCTGCCTTCAGACTCGGCGTGCCGTTGAACGAGATTGGCCCACCTCGGCACTGCAGCCCGCTCTTGTCGGTCACGGTGTAGTAGAACCACCACCGCGTCCAGCCGGACGCCCACTGCCCTGCCGAGGCTAGCACAGGGAACAACGTCGCGCAGGACGCCCGGAGCACGAAGTCCACACCACCGAAGTTGGACACCGCGTCCCCAACCTTCATGGGTCGACAGTGTGCATCGTGCAGGGTGGCAAATAGGCTCGCACTAGGGCGCCACCCCTCGGTCCGCATCGCCCACGTGAAGATAGCTAGGCGGAGTATCGCGTGGGGCGTCAGCTGAGCTAGCTCCAACTGGTAGGCCCGCAGGACTTCGCCCACAAACAACGTACAGGGCATCCGAAGACCGGCATCGAAGAAAGCGACAAAAACAATTGCTTCTAAGGGCCCGGGCTTCGGCTCCGTCTCGTCCCGGCGGGGTAATCGAGCCCCGTCGCGATGCACGATCTTCCCCTCACCCACGAGCCGTTGCAGCGTCCCCTCCGTCATGCGGCTCTTCCCCAGCACCGGGGAGCAGGAGCCTCCCGAATGCTCCGCTGCGCTCCACAATTTGTTGGCGCGCGAGCTCCCTCGCGGCACCAGTTTGTACCCTGAGGAAGGATGGGTCCCCCCGCCTTGGCTAGGCAATGAACCGCTGCGGGGGTGGTAGCTGGCATCGTCGTGACTAGCCATTTGCTCTTCACGGTAGGGGAAGGAGAAGAAGAAGGCAAAGGAGCAATGGGCCTAACAATTAGCGCGGGCGCAAGCGAAGCGGCAGATCAAAAAAGCAAAGCGAGCAAGGGTGTCTCCCCCCCAAAGCTAGCACCTTATAAAACCCGCTCGCCTGCTCTGGGGGCTCAACGCACAGACGGATCACATTCCCGGCGATTCGGCTGTCCAGGATTTGGAAAGAAGAACCGCCCGGACCTAGAAGGCCGCGCCTGGTAGGTGGCCAGGTAGCGCACAACGCCCCTACCTCTTCAACACGCGTCCAACTTTTCGGGGGACGAGGCGAACGGCCGCGGTCACGCAACCGCTCACACCCCACGACGCACCAGTCGCGAGTCGCCACGTGCCCCACCCGCAGCATGGCAGACTGCACGACGCGACAGCCTGACTTCTGCCAGGCCAGGCGTCGGCGCAATTCCAGCCGCCATTAAAAGCGCACTACAAGGCTACGAGGTCACAACAGCCCTGAAGGGTAGGGGACGGAGCGCGCGCGTCTACTTCGACTAGGCGCCGGCTTCGCCGCCACCCGTTCGGAGGGTGGGGGACGGAGCGCGCGCGTCTCGCCGACCAGGTGCGGCCGCCGCCACCCGCTCGAAGGTCGGGACGGAGCGCGCGCGTCTCGCCGACTAAGCGCGGCCGCGCCACCCGCTCGAGGGTGGGGACGGATCGCGCGCGTCTGCCGACCTGGCGCGCCGCCGCCACCCGCTCGGGGTAGGGGACGGAGCGCGCGCGTCTACGCCGACTAGGCGCGGCCGCCGCCACCCGCTCGAGGGTAGGGGCGGGCGCGCGTCTACGCCGACCAGGCGCCCGGCCGCGCCACCCGCTCGGAGGGTGGGGACGGAGCGCGCGCGCGTCTACCGACCAGGCGCGGCCGCCGCCACCCGTTCAAGGGTAGGGGCGGGCGCGCGCGTCTACTTCAGACGCAAGTTTCGTGCTCCTCAACCACAAGCCCGGAGCAATTCCACGAGCCGCGAGGGACGGAGGGCCAAAGGACTCGACGACATGGCTTCGGCCCTGTGAAGCCCTTCACCATGAGAGGCTCCTGTCGTAGGGGTGGCCCCCACCTAAACTCAGCAGGCCCGGTAAAGGATTATAAGGCCCAGAATAGGCCTTGTGTAATGACATAACTGCCCCAGAGGAGATGACCGGATGTAAGGGTATAACTGTAAAAGCACTCCTCAGGAGTACATATACATACGAGCAAGCCATGGGGGAGGACCCAGGCCATTACAGTTATCTTCATCACTCTCCACTACCATCTCTCTCTGTTTGGTCTGTAGCCACAACAGTAAGCATCAAGCATCAACCATAACCCTAAGTATGAAGCATGAAACATCAACCCTAAACCCTAACAGTAAGCATAACAAACTTGAGGAGGCGGCAACGGAGGAGGAGGAGGCGACGGGCTCGGGGAGGCGGCGACGGAGGAGGAGGAGGCGACGGGCTCGGGGAGGCGGCGACGGAGGAGGAGGAGGCGACGGGCTCGGGGAGGCAGCGACGGAGGAGGAGGAGGCGACGGGCTCGGGGAGGCGGCGACGGAGGAGGAGGAGGCGACGCGCTCGGGGAGGCGGCGACGGAGGAGGAGGAGGCGACGGGCTCGGGGAGGCGGCCGGTGAGGGCTCGGGGAGGCGGCGACGGAGGAGGAGGCGACGAAGGGCTCGGGATTTAGATCGAATAACTGCAGCGCACACGGGAAACCCTAGCGAGAGGGTATATATAGGGAGATTATCACAGACGGTTCTGAGCTTATAACCGTCTGTGATATCATATCACAGACGGTTCAAAACTTAGAACCGTCTGTGATAGTTGACTATCACAGACGGTTTAAAGCTTAGAACCGTCTGTGATAGTTGACTATCACTGACGGTTTTAAACTAAGAACCGTCTGTGATAGTTGACTATCACAGACGGCTTTGAACTTAGAACCGTCTGTGATATGATATCACAGACGGTTCTAAGTTTAGAACCGTCTGTGATAAGGCTTTGCCGGCTCATTACGACCACACCAATAACTACACAGCTGCATTCATATCTACCACCAAACAGCTGCATTCATATACAACACCAACCAGCTGCATTCACACAGTGTATTTCTTGGTACATTTTGTCATTCTCAAATACATCACACTGCAGCATTGTTCTATACATAAATGCATGCCAATTCAATGTACATCACACATATACATCACATATACATAAATGCCAATATACATATACATTTTCACATATACATTTTGTCACACATTTTCACATATACATCTCAAAATTGACTACATCAGACATTTTCACATATAGATCTCAAAATTGTCACACATTTTCACATATACATTCTTATTGTACTTGCTTATTTCCTTTAAAAATTAGCCCTTCATCATGATCAATGCGTACGTAACTAGTTTCGTCACGTTGTTCATCGTCGACCCTTATGCCATTTCCAAAAGGAGGTAACTCGTCAAATTGATTGTATTCCTCCTCATCCACTACATTCTCCACTCCAACAATTCTCCTTTTTCCATGAAGAACTACATGGCGTTTCTTATTTGCCGGGTCGGTTACATAGAAAACTTGAACAACTTGATTGGCGAGTACGAATGGTTTGTATTTGTACCCGACACGTTGGAGGTCCACGGTCGTGACACCGTACTTGTCAACCTTCACATGTGGGAGATGCACCCAACGGCAGCGAAATAAGGGGATCTTGAAAACCACATAGTCGAGCTCCCAAATCTCTTCTATGAAGCCATAGTACGAGTTTCTCGACCCATCGGTACTAAATGCATCTATGCGGACACCGCTGTTCTGGTTAGTGCTCTTGACATCCTGAGACTGCGTATAGAATGTGTACCCATTTATGTGATATCCTTGCCATGTCACAACTGTAAATGTCGGCCCTTTTGCCAACCATGTCAGCGTCTCACTAGGCGAGCTCCTAGCGATTTGCTCCTTCAACCATTGGTTGAACCGACGGTTGTGTTGCCTCATGATCCAAACATCCGGCGCTCTGGATTCTTGCGAAGCACATCCTTGTGCTGGTCCACATAAGACGCCACTTCATCATGTGTTGCAACACCGTGAAATGGGCTTGAGTATACGTGTCCATATCGGGAGTGATTGCTTTCCTTCCGATAGTTCGAGACCCTTCACCTCCCCTCATGACGAGATTGAGGACACCTATCGGTTGAATCGAGCCATATAATCGACACAAAACTCAATGACCTCTTCGCTTGCATAACCTTCGACGATGTCGCTCTCCCACGAGAACGATTCCGCACGTAGGACTTGAGAATTCCATGAACCTCTCAAATGGGTACATGCTACGAGGAATACGGGCCCGCACATTTTTATCTCCCACACAACGTGAACAATGAGATGGACCATGATATCGAAAAACGAAGGAGGAAATACATTTCGAGGTGACATAGAGTCATCACCACCTCGTCCCGCAGAGCATCTAGTCCTTCGGGATCGATGACCTTACGAGCAATTGTGTTAAAAAATAACATAGCCTCATGATTGTCTCTCGGACTTTGATCGGTAAAATATTTCTAATTGCAATAGGGAGCATCGTGTCATCAAGACATAACAATCATGAGACTTCATGCCATTTAACTTCAAATCTTGCATCGAAACAAGTTTCTTCACGTTGTCGGAGTAACGAGACGGAACTTTGACACCATGCAAGCACCGCACGATTCTATTTTCTCGGCCTTGGACAGAGTGTAACACGCGGGGAAGGTATGTTCGTCCATTATCGGTGCATGTCGGTGCTAACTCGGGCCCGATGTCCATGTCGACCAAGTCAAGCGTGCGTTGACGCCGTCCTTTGTTTTATCACGGATGTTCGATGAAGAGACCAATCAAGTCGCCGCACACATTCTTTTCTACGTGCATGACGTCGATGCGATGCGAACATCTAGGTACTCCCAATAAGGTAAGTCCCAAAATATTGATCTCTTCTTCCAGGTGTTCTTCTCATGAGCCCTCAATTTACGTCCCTTTCCGAGGACAACATCTAAATCCTTAACCATATCATAAACCTCGTGTCCCCTTAAATGCCTTGGAGCTGAACCATCCTCCTTCTCTCCGTCAAATTGTTTCTTCATCTTGCGGTATGGGTGAGCCCTCCGAAGGAACCGTCGGTGATGCATGTAGACGGTTTTGCGTGAGTGTCTCAGCCACACACTCTCGGTGACATCTAAACAGTGAGTACAAGCTTTGGCACCTTTTGTACTATGGCCCGATAGGTTACCAAGGGCAGGATAATCATTTATGGTGCAGAACAATAAGGAGCGCAGAGTGAAGTTCTCTCGTTTGTATGCATCCCATACCTGTACCCCTTTGTTCCACAGTACTTTTAGATCTTCCACCAACGGTGCTAGGAACACATCGATATCATTCCCAGGTTGTTTTGGCCCTTGGATAAGTATCGACAGCAAAATGTACTTTCACTTCATACACAACCAAGGAGGAAGTTATAGATGCAGAGAGTCACGGGCCATGTGCTATGTCGGCTGCTCATGCTACTGAAAGGATTCATTCCATATGTACTCAGTCCAAACCTTATATTCCTTGGTTCTGCACCGAACTCTGCAAAACTCCTATCGATGTTTCTCCACTGCGCGGAATCAGCAAGGTGTCTTATCATTCCATCCTTCTTGCGCTCCTCCGAGTGCCAACGCAGCAGTTGTGCCTCCTTTGGATTTGCAAAAAACCTTTTCAAACGGGGAATTATAGGAAATACCATGCCACCTTAGCAGGAGGTCCTTTCTTCGTCTCTATTCCCTCGCCATCATCTGATTGATTGTTACGTTTGTATCGGGATGCGTTGCACACCGGACATACATGCATGTTTGCATACTCTTTACGGTAGAGGATACAGTCGTTCGGGCATGCATGTATTCTTTCTACTTCCATTCCCAACGGACAAATAACCTTCTTGGCTTTATACGTGGTTTTAGGCAACTCATTTCCCTCCGGAAGCATGTCCGCTAAAAGACCTAGCAGCGCCGTGAAACTCTTGTCGGACCAACCGTTGCTTGCCTTCAATTTCAACAGTTCAAGCACGGCCGACAACCTCGTGTACTTGCAGCCCGTGTACAAAGGTTTCTCTGAGTCCTCCATCAAGCCACGGAATTTAACATACTCTCTCATCATAGTTCTCTTCTACATCGCGAAGCATCCGATCCAGTTATCATCGTGCAACCTATCCGAATCGAGCCACAATCGACATCAACCGGCGGCATGTCATTCACTTCACCGGCGATGTCATCCGGGGCATATCATTCACTTCACCGCGATGTCATCCGCGCATATGATCATTCACTTCGCCATGACTGGTCCAACACGTATAATCCTTTTTGAAACCCCTCCGAATCAAGTGCGCTACAATTTGCCTCGGTTCTTAAACATCTTCAAATTCTCACGATCGGTGCATGGACAACACATATATTCCACCCCTTATTCAACATATCCTCCTCGCGGCTCTTATAAAAGCGAAACGCCATTAATGTACTCTTCACTCACACGGCTCGCGGCATACATCCAGCTTGGTCCTACGTTACGTACATATATAACAACTTAGTATTAAAATCTAGATTAACTAATTATAACTACATATATACGGGCCACATTTATTATATTGAGACTTAATTTGCTAGCTCAATCCATATTACAAACACAACAACTATTATATAACCAACAATTTTGCAAATTAACCATCTTCAATAACCACTAATGGATTACTTAGACCTAAATTGTAATGCAATTAAAGAAAAATAAATTTCATTACTAACCATATCTAGAGCAACCAGGAAAGACTGAATATTCAAAGCTCAATCTCGCCTCTTCCCACCAAATTAAGCGGCTCGAAATCGCCTAGCTTCCTCCCGAGTGAAAAGTGCGCAGCGATGGCTAAATCTGGATCGAAATGAAGACAGATGCGGTGCGAGTAGCGCAATAAATGCCTTAGCCATTATCACGCAGCGGTTTTAACTAAAAACGTGCAGTGATCTTCAACTTATCACGAGCGGTTTTTATTAAAACCGTCGTAATATCTGGGATTATCACGACGGTTTTAATACGCATCGTGCTCGTGATACTTCGTAATAACCGCTTTGTGATAATCCATTTTCTGCCACAAATACCACAGACGGCCTCCTAATTACAACCGTCTGTAATAGTGTTCATCAGAGACGGTTTCACAAAACCGTCTGTGATGAGGCGTCTACTATGAGGCTTTCTGTAGTAGTGATACCAACTTGTCAAATTAAGTTTTTGTTAGGTTACTACTATTCTCTTTCCTAAGGATTACTATTCGTAACGCGCGTACGCCTTCGTTATTCCTTTTTGAATTCTTCTTACAAAATCAAGAACAACCGAGTCCTGGATGCATGCCACACGTGTTAAACACAAAAAGGCATCTACCTATGAAAGAAAAGAACATCTAGGCCATTATATGCATGCATCATTATTGGCCTGACCCTTACGTAGAAACATTGCGGAAACAACCTCACCATCATCGTTGCTAGCACATCGATGATGGTGAGGTTATTGGTCTGTCGTGCTGACCGGCCAGAACATCTAGACGCACGAATATATGCATGCAGTTCGATTGATATAAATAGGACATCGATTATGGTAGCTTGGCAACAACCTCACCATCATCGTTGCTAGCTAACTGCATGCTGTGCTCTGCATGCAGTATCCATCATCCATGGCCGCAATCTGCAACTTCTCAAAGCCATCTTCGTTTGGAGCATGCCGTGTGGTTATGCATGCTGTGCTCTGCATGCATGCAGTTGGTTTGCAGAGCCTGGCTATCAGATCGTTAGGTCCTAGTTGGAATTTTGCAGGAAGCAACCAGTTTTCACTTTTCATAGGAACCGAAAGAAAAAAATTGTCGCGTGCCGTGAAAGCAAGGCTGTTCACGTATCTCTAACCTGTGGCGACCTTTTCTTTTTCAATTTTAGTTCTCTAGCATTTTTTTTTGTAGAAATGGACCTTGCTTGGTAGGCGACCGAGATTCCTGGCGCGTGTGGGCATGGGAGCAGGTAAGCGCGCATGGGCAAATGGCCTTTAAGCCTAATTGTTTATGTGTTCAAACTTATGATCAACTTATGTAGGGAGTATATGATTGTGGACGAGCTAGATGGCCGGGCCAACTCGGCTACATCTGTAAGTGACATTTTTTCAATTTTGGCTCTTTAGGATTTTTTTTTGATCCTACAGCGGGGTGACTTATCTTGGGAGGCGGTGGAGAAGAGGTAGGTGGTAGCGGTGGATCCAGTTGGCAGGGGGCGGACGCTACGGCTCCTGGTAGACACGGTGACGGAACCCAAGGCTCTCGGTGGCGGCAGCCTACCTTGGAGGCTAGAAGTGGAATCCTAGACGCCGTGATGTTATGCGCGGTGTGGAGCTGTGGTGGCCATGAATCTCATTCCCATCTGGATCTGATCGGATACCTAACTAGCTTACCAAATCCAGTACTAAGTCGGTCAAAAAAAACTAACCTGGTTGCACCCTATCCCTGAGTTCAATACATGAAATGAAACAGAATAAGTGTCTGTTCTTTTTCAGTTTTTGGCTTTTCTACAGTAACTAGCTTTTAAACAGAGTGTCTTTTTAAGATGATGTCTACTAGTTAATTATAATACATGCTGTACCGACTTCATTTATATCGGCAAAAACCGTACGTGAGTTTTAGTTACTCTATAATCTATTACATAAACAGCCTAAAAGCCATAATGCACGAAAAAAAAACAGACCCTTGTACCGTCCTAAACCAAAAGAACTCGGTTCATAAAAGCCGTCGGTTCGGCCGGTTTTTTTAACGGATCCGATTGCATGGACGGTCTTTGAGCCTGGTGAAGCGAGCGGGAGAGGTCCCCGGTGCCGGCGGTCCGGTCCGACTTTTTGTACTTTTCTTGGGTGCTAAATGGTTGGTTCCTTGCTTGGGTTGCCTTGCCGCTGCTGCCTCCTTTCCTCCTCCGCCTTGCTTCCCTTTCTCCTTTCCCTTTCCTGCGCCTTGAATCCTCTCCTCTCCTCGCCTCTCCTAGTGATCGATCGATCGATACTAGTACCAATGTATACGATACGACGACGCATACACAATACATACATAGTATATGCTATACTCCTCCTCCTATCATCCTGTGGGTGGGGAAGGAAAGCTTTTTTAAGATGTTGATTTGATTTGAAATTTAGGGTACCGGCGAGCCGCCTCTGTCGTCGTCGTCATCACAAGGGCGGGCTGCAGATCATCCATCCATCCATCTTCCTTCCTCCCCAAGTAAGGAGACGATCCATATTATTCTTCTTCTTCCTCCTTATCACTCTCCATCTATCGCCTTTTTGATCAATCGAATAAGTTTGTTTGTTTGCTAGTTCCATATATCCATGTCTACCTTTGATTCTTCTCTCCTGTTCTGTTCACCAATTAATTAATTTGTGTGAGTCGAGCGGATTTCGATGATTCGCTTCAATCTGGTCTCCTTTGCTTTGGATGGCCCCAAACAATGCTGCTAAATGATGCCGCGAGTACTATTAATTTATGCTTACTGATTCTCTTCGCCAAATGGGGATGGGCAAAACGAATTTGAACAATAATCTACATGTTACCATAGTACAGGTGTTCTTGAGGATAACTAATAATTGCAAGATGATGATGTTTTGCCGATTGCCAGGTCCTTCTTGCACAAATTCGCTTCTAATCTAATTGATCGAGTGCCGGACGTTCTGGACTAGCAGCAGTGATGGTTGCAATGGCGGATTTAGGATTTTATGAATGGGTGTTCGCTAATTACATTGTGTAACATTTTTTTAATATATATTTATATTGGTTTATAAAAACTGAAGATAAAAGTCACATTGCTAAGTCTATTGAAAGTCAATAACACTAAAAAATTTGAAATAATAAACTAATACTAACACTTTATTTGGTGACAGCACAAAACTATTACAACTTTAGTTAACAACACAAGTGTGCACTTTGTTTTTAAATAGATATTAACTTTAACCCACTTCTCTTTTCTTATTTTTCTATGTTAGCATATTAAATGGTGATTTTCACACACATAGAAAATGAAGTAGTACATATTTTTGTTTTTGACATATGTTATCTCTATTTATGATTTACCTCTCTCTAATAATAACAATTAACATGGGCACTTTGAACATATTGCTTCCAAAAAATAAAATATAAATATTTATAAACCAAACCAACTCTCCCAAATGATGTATATTTTGGATTGAAAGGATTATATAGATTCTTGTGACCACTAGATTTATGACAATTGGCACCATCAAATTCTTTCGAATAAAGCATCTAAAATATCTAGATATTTCTAGGAAACTATCTGGATTTAAGATCATGTTCATGGGATCTCTAGAACCCTTAATTATCTACATCTTTTATGTAGATAAATCATCCAATATTCCATCTAGTAATTTTAATCTACAGATTAATATATAGTACTAGAAGATGATAAATTTACCAGATAGCTAGATTACAAAATTCATAGCTTAAAATCTATTTATCTGATCAACATAAATAAATATTGTACAGAAAACTATCGAATTTCTCTACAATTATCTAGTAGATAACATTTTTAAATTACTCTCATACAGTACCCAACATTACAGGAGAATAATATACCAGATTAGCCGATATACTAGTCTTTTCCCTAATGAATACTTTTCACTCTCTCTAATCCCAACTCTAATCTCTAATTAAATTAATAAACATAGAGAAAATCAAATCGTTACCCAAGCGAGGAGCGAGAAAACCATGATCTATTTCTGCCTTTTTCCCCTGCTCTTGTCCCGTTGCTACTCCTCCTTTTCTTCTCTTGATTGACACCAATTTTCCCCAGCCTGCTCGTTGCTCCCTTACGCCAACAATCAGCAACTGGTCCTCAAGGTCCACGTGTGCATACAGTAAGGCAAAACTGACGAACCCAGTAGCCAAGCAATACAATGGCCAGCATTAAGTAATATGCATGACATGTGGACCTTCAACGAGTCTCTCTAGAATAGATCCCAATGTTCCGCACAAGAGACAGACCATCGTCAAGATTTCTATCCTCCTCCCTCCTAAGTGACGGACCTAGGATTTTACCAAAGGGTATGCCGCACCAAAATTTTCATATGCAATTCGGTAAAACCATTTGCCAATTCGTTAAATAATTGTAAAATTTGTACCGTAATTCGGTATACAAGCACTAAATAATATGATAAGTCTTAAATTCAAGGATTAAGTTGGAAACTTGCACAAATTACAATATAAATAGTTCAAACACCATACTAATAGTTTCAAATATACATAAAAGAGACTTACAATACTACTTGTTTGACTTTTTTTGGCCTACTACATGTCTCCTGAATATGCGATGGAAGGCATCTTTTCTGTCAAGTCTCACATCTACAACTTTCGTATTTTAGTCTTGGAGATTATAAGCGGTTTAAAGATTAGCTCATCTCATCTTATAATCGATTATCCTAACCTTATAGCTTGTGTAAGTACTAGTGAACACCTAAAATTTCAACCATTCAAAACATTAATTTCAACTAAATAGGAACTTTATTCTCTTTGTTCAGGCATGGAGTTTGTGGATTGATGGAAAGGAAAGGGATTTTGTGGACTCATTTCTTTAGAGGGCTATTCACTTAATGAGGTTTTACTCTTTATCCATATAGGATTTCTGTGTGTTCAGGATGACCTAAATGCTAGATCACTCATGCCATCAATTGTGTTCATGTTGGAGTCTTGGAGAACGAAGCCACAACACTTTCTGTTATGGTTACGAGACCGAACAGTAGATATAGTAGTAGGCTTTGGAGGCCCTAAACGGGGGGTTCACTGGAGTAGGAGTAATAGACCCTTAACACCGATTTTTCCTTCACAATGTGTCTATGTTGTCAACCCCCAATACAATGCCATAGTGGTCCTATGCCCTACAAGTCCACACGCAAGCAAATAAACACTGTCAAAGATTAAGGTTAGAAAAGAAACCGAGAGTAGCAGTACCTACCCTCAGACAGACGGGGTTCATGGCGAGCCTGGAGTCGAATTGCCGCGGAGGAAGATGGCGTAAGGGCCCGTGATGCCGGCACGGCGGAAGGATCGCATGATCGCGACTCCGCGCCGCGTTGGCGATGGCGGGCCGCCGACGCAGCTGACGCGCCGAGCCGCTCTCCGCTCCTTCAGATCGCCCGTCGCCGCCCTCCACTCAACGGACATCTCCCCTCAGTTGGGCGAACCATTCGGCTGGGCCCAGGGTATGCCGTGGCCCACCCGACATATCCTGTGGGTTCGCCCCTGTCCCTCCTCCCCAAATCCGCAATCCTCACAGCCCAATCCCAAACCTCTCTCGTCTCTAGTTCCAGCCTAGGGATGGCAATTGTGCCCGTTTACCTGTGTACCCGTGGATAAATATCCTAATGAAGTCGGGTATGGGATGTATTTTTTACCCACGGGTAGGAAAATGGGGGAAATTTCTGCCCATCGGGTAAACGGGTACGGGTATGAGTTAGCTCTACCCGTACCTGTCCCGTCCGTTTACCCGTAAAATGAACTGACAAGTGGGCTCTGCCCATCGGGTAAACGGGTATGAGTATGAGTTAGCTCTATCCGTACCTGTCCCATCTGTTTATCAGTAAAATAAACTGACAAGTAGGCCCTCCTAAAACCAGCAAACCCTAACATCCACCGGTCGGTCCAGTCCACCACGCGGCCTCCAAATCTCGGTCGACACAGTCCCAAAGTCCAATCCACCGAAACCTCCAGATCCCAGTCCCAGCCGCCGCCTCTCCTCCTCGCCGACACACCAGATCCCAGCCCCTCGTTCCGCCGCCCCTCGTTCCGCCGCCCCTCGCAGCTCCTCGCCTCCCCTCGTTCCGCCGCCTCTCCTCCTTGCCGACACACCAGATCCCACCCCCTCGTTCCGCCGCCCCTCGCCGCTCCTCGCCTCCCCTAGTTCCGCCGCCTCTCCTCCTCGCGGACACACCAAATCTCCGCCCCTTGTTCCGCCGCCCCTCGTCCCCGCCGCGCCCGATTGCCATCCCTATTCCAGCCCATCCTCTTCCTTGAACTCTTTTCCATATCTCGTCGCGACGGCGGCGGCTATTGCTTCGCCGTTTGTCTCAAATTCTCACGCCAACGTCATTTAACCCTCGAAGCGAAGGAATTATTCTCTCCTAGGCGTCGTCGTCGTCGTCCTCCGCTCTGCCGGATTTTTCTCTTCTTTCGCTGGTAAGGAAGCCCTAGCTTGCTCCTGAGGATCTTTTCTTTTCCGTGAGCAATCTCATCCAAATCTTCCTTTCTGGGATGGATAGTCCATTCCATGGAGTTTGTGGTGGATTTGCTTGCTGCGTTGTGGATTACCAATAGCAGTTTATTTTTCCATATTTTTGGGGGTTCAACTGAACCCCCATGTCCCACATTAGGTCCGTCCCTGGATGGTTGTGCGCGACCAAGATCCGGATGTTATCCGCTGGGGCCTTCACCATCTCTTCCAAGGCGCTGCTGCTGCTGCTGACGACTGTGCTCATCATCCTCAAACTGACACTGCTGATTATGCCCAGGCTGAGCACCCTCTTCATGATAGCGATGGGGACTCTGCTGACATCAAAATCGAACGTGTCACCCAGAAAGATGCTGTCGACAACGATGAAATCATCGCCCACGCCCTTCAGGAGGAGCTCTCCCAAATTGCCATGGCTGAAGCATCAGGGACGTCCTATGCTGATGAGCAGCATGCCACCGTTCTCACGCAACAATGGTTTCGCCCATCCATCATCCATGTAGCCTCGGGTATTTTATTTATTTTCATACAGCACCGTAAAAATTCAAACTGTACATAGGTGCACTTCAGACTCGCGGTTAAACTCGTTTATTTTGATACAGCTCCACCTTCTGAAGAAGCAGAAAGCAGGGAACCATTTAGTTCATGCTCAAGCCCTGGAGATAATGCACATGATGGCCAAGAGTGCTTAGTAGAGCTTGTCGATGACTTCTCTGCCCTAGATGGTGAAGTCGACAAAAGATTGAACGACATGGTTCCTGTTCCTGTAAGTACTCAACCACTCGTCTCCTCGTGATTCAACATATACCGATTATAGCAGCAGCATCAGCATATGAAATTGTCAGGTGCAATTTACTGAAATGAACATCAAAACATGCAGCAGGCTTCCAGTGGTCAATTTAATATTTACTTTGGAGTGGAGTGGCCAGCTGGCCATATGTTAAGATTGATTCACTGCCTGGAGCAATTAACTATAGCATGTTTTGTTTGTCCAGTTTCAATGGGTTTAAAAGGTCTAACTTGGATAACTTGTCTAACTAACTAATGAATAAGACCATAACCTAAAGCTTTGAGGGTTGGGATTGCTAGTTCCCGTTAGGTCACCAGTTATTAATCAAGATGTTGCTCACCATTTATGAATCATATGGTAATACAGACAATGCTGTCGATTTCAGATAGAGTTATCTACCTAGTGGATGCCCATGGTTGGATCATATGACTGTTCTTGATGCAAATGCTGAGATACCTATTCATGTTTTACTTTTACTGTTTGACATGATTTTTTTGGTTAGTTTACTGCCCATCCAAAGTCCTGCTTTTAACTTTACTGCTCATCATAAGTCCTGCTTTTAACATTAAATGAATTTACTTTTCATCACTTTTACAAGTCACAAAAGTACAGAACCTACATCTCTAATTCTCCATGTGACAATCAAGAAGGCCATTCTTTTGGGACTTTTGATTAACTTGCATGTGATCCCTTGAAGATTAATTGTATGTCCTAGATTTTGTTAACTACTCCTTTTGCTGTTGCAGCATGTTCCTAAAACAAATGGAGAGATTCCTTCTGTTGATGAAGCCTTTTCAGATCACCAAAGACTCCTTGACAGGTAAAATAACCCTGCAGTATATTTGTCTTGTTGCCAAGCTGTACTAGATTAGCTTTGAAGTTTGAACAACGAGCACTATGAACAATACAACCTGAAACTCACGCTAACTTTTTTGTGATACTGTGCTCAACTGCTAATCATGTCGGTGGATATTATTGATTACCTCGTAAATCTATACATAGCGTTCTACAAACGATCCGTGGTCCATGGTAGTCTTTGTGATAGTCTGTCATTTGATTCTGATGTGATTTCTTATTTAGGTTGGCGCTGTACGATTTGGCTGAGCTCAAGGTTAAAGGAGATGGCAATTGTCAGGTCTATTTACAGGATTCAGTATTTCCTTTTCCAGAATAGCACGTTTGACATCATTACAAACTTACTGCTAGAAGTACTCATCTCTTTTTGGATCTTTCTTTCGAACAGTTTCACGCATTGTCTGATCAATTCTATCGTACTCCTGACCACCATAGATTTGTTCGGCAACAGGTGGTGAAGCAGGTCAGTATTGTCAAAATGGCTACTTTTATCAGATATTTTTTTTCCAATAGAAAGTTGTCACCATAAAAATGACTTTGTTGATGGATAGGAAAACTGCATGATGCAGATTTACTAGAAATTTCATCATATTCCACATCTGCACCATGTCCTTTATGATCATGACAGGAAATGGAATTACCAATACCCCAAAATCAATCATATGAAATCCAAAGCAATATGGAAGGGTTTTCTATTTTGGCCAGTTCATCACTCCTGCCGTTACAATTATACGTCACTACAGCATGCATGTTGTCAAACTTTCCCAACTTTTCTACCGAAAGCTCCTGGAGTGGAGGCAAGCAACTTCAATGGCTTAACTACATGCAAGCTTCTGGGACTTATGTGGCTGGAGAATTGGCTTCTCGGTGAAGCTAAAGCTAGTACAGACACAGTCACAGATGAATCTATTCATTTCTACAATATCGTCATCATAACTATTGAACTAACCTTCAGTTCATCCATTGTGAACTTACGTGCATGCACATTCTACGGGTAAATGTCTAGTTTCATGCTGGTACTCGCATAAACAATTGGTAGGGCGCAACTGCACATTCAGGTGTACGTGTGCAGCTATGTGAACTGGTTGTGTTTCTTTTTTATTAAGATTCCTCGTCAGTTTTTATGTTCGCATGTCAGTATGTTTCCTCTGAACTTTAAACTGTTTCACAGCTTGAATCTCATCCTGAGATATATGCTGGATATGTCCCTATGGATTACAGAGAATATCTTAAGAAGATGTCGAAGTGAGTATTTGCACCTTTTTCTACTATGTATTAGTAAATGTTTGGTTTATAGTGTAAAGATACATATCCTCACTTTATTATGCCAACCAAACCAATCAGGAGTGGAGAGTGGGGTGACCACATTACATTGCAGGCTGCTGCAGACTCGGTAAACATGATTCTTCCTGGTGCTTTGGTGTTCTGTTGTACATGCTTTTGTCCAAGTTTTGCAGTAAACGAACTAAAAAAACTCCTTTATTTTCACCAGAACGAAAAGTGATCAACAAATGTAGTTTTAACAACCAGCATATCTAAACAGCTATATTGTAGTTGCATGCACATTTTGACAATATAATTGAACTATTGCTGTTATGCCTCATTGATCTTTCTGTCCGACTTCCTGGTCCTTGCATATGATGCCTACCATTTTGTTGCTTTCTTTTGGTACATATGAGAAACCTTCCTTTCTTACCAGACCTATGCAAGTAGTCTATCATGGTCTTTGCAGTGATAGCTTGGACATTGCTGTGATTTAAGTATGTCTTTTGCCTAATATGAGAACTAGTGAATCACTACGAATATTTTTCATGATTGCCTGATTGGGCAACAGACCTTTAAAATAAGTCTTTTTTTGGAATTTCTTGGCATTATATCAATGATCTAGGCTTGTTTTTCCTACGAAACTCAAGTATATGCATTGATTGTTGCAGTACGGTGTAAAGATTTTCATCCTGACATCATTCAGAGATACATGCTACATTGAAATTCTCCCTGTTGTTCAGAAATCAAAAAGAGGTAATCTATATTTGCTAATTTGGTTGTTATTGAACTGATTTCTAGATTCAACAGATTTTTTTTATTGCCCAGTATGTACTGTATATGTACATTTCTCTGTACTGTTTTTAGTTGATCATACTGCAGTCTATGTGTATCTAAAGCCTATCTATTTTTCTTCTTCTGAACTCCCTAGTTATATGTTTGAGTTTTTGGGCTGAGGTGCACTACAACTCAATATACCCGGAAGGAGGTACAGTTTGACTTTTAGACACCATTCTTTCTTCGTTTTGTTGGGTTGATTCAGTATATCACTTGTTCATCGTGTCCTGCTGCAGAGTTACCAGTTGTGGAGAACAAAAGAAGGTGGTGGCACTTCTAGTTGTAGTAGTACTAGCAACTAGCAAGAGAGAAAAAATAGAGCAGCTATCAGTGGGTTCGATTCGTGCAGCCATTTGATTTGTTCTTTTTGTCCCCATGGCAGCCCGGCCGATCAGTGGCCATTTTGTTCGGCTATGTGATTGCGAGGGATCTGGGAAGCTGCAATGCAATAGGATTGACGACTGCGCGTCTTTGTGCATAACATCTTCTGTACAGTACATGTTATTAGCGAAAATAGCACCAACATTGTTTCATCTGATCCCGTTGTATTTTCTTTAGCAAGTAGTACCGATTTCCATTGAAGAAAACATGATTCCCTTGGTATTTGGTACGTTCCTTTCTGAAAGATGGCACGGGGTTCATGTTGGTGACAGGCTGAGAGTGAGAGCCACGGCAGGCTGATTTTGTTCTTTTTTTTTTTTTGTCCTTTAGACAGCTTGAATAATGCAGGGAAAGAGCGAGCATAAAATCCCAACAACTTCAATTGCAAAAACTTATGGAACTAGTGACAGATGGATTGGTTTGCAGAGCCTGGCTATCAGATCGTTAGGTCCTAGTTGGAATTTTGCAGGAAGCAACCAGTTTTCACTTTTCATAGGAACCGAAAGAAAAAATTGTCGCGTGCCGTGTGGGAAGGGGGATCAACTTCTCAAAGCCATCAACATTAACTTCTCAACTAGTCGTCTTCGTCCTCCACCTCGCTCTCCTGCTTCCATCGAAGAGATCCTACGCGGTTGGCCTGCGGAGCGAATCAACAAAAGTACGTAGGAAATAATATTCATGTGTATATATGTCTTCATTTTACTGCAGATATAAATATATATTGGGCCTGTTGCCTCATTTTGCTCCTACAATTAATGTTTGATTCAATGCAGCTCTATATTGTGTACCTTGGGGATAAACAGCATGAAGATCCGGATAAAACCACTGCATCACACCATGACATGCTCACCAAGATCATTGGCAGGCAAGGCGACCAAGTCTATACAGATGTTTTTCTTTGTTTACTTTTCGTCGTGTGCCATGCATGAACATATATTTGTGTAGATCAGTGACTGATAAAGAGAATACAATTTCGTATGATTTTACAGTAAGGGAGAAGCCCATGATTCGATGATCTACAGCTACAAACATGGCTTCTCCGGGTTTGCCGCCATGCTCACAGAATCTCAAGCACAAAGCATTGCAGGTAATTGGTCATTGCTGAAGGCAAATAATCCCATGCACCCATGGGCATGAGACTTGAAGCCATCGTTTGCATGTGTCTTATGTTCAAGACTCGGATGGCGTAGTTAAAAAAATAATTACAGCCCATTTCTATTTCACGTCTTAGGTATAAAAGAGGTTACATGTGAGGTGAAGTGTTGAACTTCTGTTTCACATCTTAGGCAAAAGAGAGCCAACGTATGAGGTGGAGTGTTGAAATATAAGTTAATTATTTATTTTTCCTTATCAGCTTAAATTTTTGGGTGAACTGGATAGTGCATGAGACTCAATTAATATAGCTAATAGAAATGTGTTGATGCGTGCTAACCGATGTTGATTATGCTCATGATCTTAATTTTTGTACTATATGATAGAGCTGCCTGAGGTGCTCAGCATAAAGCCAAACACGGCAGTCCCCGTGCATACAACTCGGAGCTGGGAGTTTGCCAAGTAGGCGAAGCATTCAATTGCAGCCGGAAGATCATCGGAGCTCGATACTACGCAGATCATCTCGACCCGAAGGTCTTTGAGCAAGAGTTCAAATCTGCCAAGGATATCAATGGCCATGGAACGCACGCGGCATCGATTGCAGCTGGCGTCCTGGTGCCAAACGCGAGCTTTCATGGGCTTGCAGGCGGTTACGCCAGAGGAGGGGCTCCTCGTGCCCGTATCGCTGTCTACAAGGCATGATGGAATGATGACTGTGATGATGCAGCTGTCATGCAGGCGATTGATCATGCCATACATGATGGAGTTTATGTACTCTCATTATCGCTTGGTGCCCCAAGCTTTGAGTTCCCTGAAGCTCTGCACGCTGTGGCAAATGGCATAACGGTCGTCTTCGGAGCAGGAAACGATGGTCCTGCTCCTAGGACAGTTTACAATGCATCCCCCTGGGCTATAACAGTTGCATCAGCGACAATAGATCGTGCTTTCCCGACAGTTCTCACCCTCGGCAACAATGAGAACTTTGTGGTACGTTTCATCATCTCTTCCCTTTTTTGTGTTATCACGTAAGGTATCTGTGCGACGCAACAAAATCTCAAAAGAAGATGATATATATAATTAACTAAAGATGATTTTAAACCGTACAATTAATATCACTTTTATCCTAACCACATATCCAGTAAAACGTATATGTGTTATGTTTTTTTCTTTAATGTGTTTGGTCTTTTAGCTTGCAGTAAAACACAATTTCCTTAATGTGTTTGCCAAATCCTCAGCGTATGTGTCATGTTTTTTTTCTTTAATGTCGTTGGTATCGTAGCTTGAACAATTTCCTTAATGAAATTGGGGGGCAAGCTAGTCTCCTCCTTCCACAAACCGTACTAACATTGTAATTAACTAATTATTTAATAAAAATGCCATATGGTGATATACATGCAGATCTCTAAGCTACATCATACCATAACTATATTCTATACAGAGAGTAACTCGACAGCATTTCAGATATTTGCACTTAACGTAGAAATCAATCACCGCATTCACAAAAGCCCAGTTCCCAACAAGGCGGTACCTAAGATGACCGTGACCTTATCATAGACACTGCGCACGACATTGGCACGAAGAACAACCTTAATCTGCACACATTTGACGCCAAACAACTTCAAAATAGTCTCTTCGCGCACCATCCAGGGAATTTTTTGTACGGATAATTCATTTTTTATTCGAAATTACAGAAATATATCCGTGGAAAAAATTTTTACAAAAATAGGCTCAAGTCGCCCAATGGTTGGGCGACTGGAGCCTTTCGCCCAACCCAGCAGCGACAACTGGAAAATCGCCCAACTGTTGGGCGATTAATTGCAGTCGCCCAATGGTTGGGCGACTTTCATGCAGTCGCTCAATGGTTGGGCGACTGCACTCAGGTCCCCCGTGAATGTTTTAAATTTTTTCAATTTTGTAGTTTTAAACTGGTAAAAAATTTGCTGGAGTTGTAATAAAAATTTATGTTCATTGTATGTTGTAGGTGTGTAAAAAAATTTTGAAATTTTTTTAGGAACGATTGACCGTAGAACGATCGGTACATACGATGGTAAGTGATATTTTGATGTTACTGAGAATTCATGTCTTTGGGCTAGGATTGGGTTGAGGAGGATCGACGGGCCCAGCGGTCAGACAATCGGTAGAACGATCAGTACATACAAACCGTCTGTAATACTCTCTATCACAAGTTTTATATACCGATATAATATAAACAACTAGTCTCAAAGGATAAAATAGCAAAGTTTTATATGGCTTATATATACTCATTTGAAAGGTTTCGATGAGATCTACAACTTTTCAGTTGAAGCAAAATCCAAATTCCAAAGGGAAGACAAAGAGAAAAGGCAAAAACAGAAACCAAAAACTTACGACGCGGGTTTAGGTCCAAAGATGGCAGATTTTTGAGGTCTTGGGGGGCGACTGGCACAAGCAAGTCATTTTCTTTAGATCGGGCTCGTCGTTAGCTTTCTAACGAGTACAAGAACGTCGAAAACGGACACCGTATGCAAAAGTTATGCCCGTTTTACTGAAGGTGTGTCGGAAACGGACTCGAATTCGTTTCGACCTCAATGGAAACTGCTATAACTTTTGATCCCGTGGCCAAAACTGCTGAAATTGTTTTTAGAGGCTTTTGGATGTATGAAGAACAGCTCCACCAATTTTCACTATTTTTGGCGAAGGTTTGATGCATTTTCCAAATTTCGGCAAAGATGGACTCTTTCCTCTCTTTTTTTCTCTGTAATTTTCCCAAAATTTTTTACACACCTCCAACATACAATGAACATAAACTTTTATTATAACTCCAGTAGATTTTTTACCAGTTTAAAATTACAAAATTGTAAAAGTTTAAAACATTCATGGGGACCTAAGTGCAGTCGCCCAACTATTGGGCGACTGCATGAAAGTCGCCCAACCATTGGGCGACTGCATGAAAGTCGCCCAACCATTGGGCGACTGCAATTAATCGCCCAACAGTTAGGCGATTTTCCAGTTGTCGCTGCTGGGTTGGGCGAAAGGCTCCAGTCGCCCAACCATTGGATGACTTGAGCCTATTTTTATAAAAAATTTTCCTACAGGTATATTTCGGTAATTTCAAATAAAAAATAGATTATCCGTACAAAAAATTCCCCATCCAGGTACTGCAGATCTGGGTAGGTCTACACCAGCCCCTCGTGAACTCCACCACCACATCTGCGAAAGGAACCAATCCACGCCCCACCAAGACCATTGGAAGCAATTAATTAAACCCTAGAAATTGAAAAAACACCCCAAAAATTAGCGGGAAATTGGGGGAAATGGGCGCGGAGGCGGGTACTGTTGGGATCGTTTATGAGCTTCTTCCCCTGCAAGGCCATGGCGTGGGGGCTACCCGCAGCGGCACTGGCTTCTGCATCTCTACACTGCAACACCAGTGACTTGTGCTACTCCAGTGATTATTTCTTGTCGATCTTTCAGGGTCAATCTTTGGTCTATGACAGAAAGGATAAAGGCCAGTGGTTTGAGCTGTACCCAGTTCTGGTAGTCAGGTGAATGTTGCATCCTTATCATATAACCATCATATGACCGGGGGAGTTCCTGCGCGCGCGCGGTGTCCACGTCGCCCCTGCGCTCCGCCCGGCCGGCGCGTGGAACCGAGTTTTGCGTACGGCCAGGGGAGGGCTTTTCCCTGTACTTTTCGGAAATTATGTAGAGGTCATTTTTCTCGCGAAAAGGTCCCTGCAAGTTTTTTTTTATAAAAAATTTTTGGATAGCGCCCCGCGGATTTCCAAAATTACGTATAGATCCTTATTTACTTACGTACAAGTCCTTACAGGTCCTCGATTTTTTTCAAAAAAAACCCTTTTATTTTTCCGAAATTACGAATTTGTCCTCGATTTTTTTTTAAAAAAGGCCTCACGAATTATCGCCTCTTTTACTTTGGTACATACGGTGGCTGGCGCGGCGTGTCGCCGCGCCTTCGAGGCTAGTTATTTATATCTACTATCCATCTCTTGACTCTGCCCTACACATTGCTAGTTTTGGCTGAATGTCTGATACCATGTGCATGTGACCTTGTAGTTGTGACCAAAGTTCTCTGAATTCCACTGATGTTGCGGGGAAGATTGTGTTCTGCTATGCTCCTCTTCTTGTGAAGAGTAATTGGCAATCACAAGAACTGCAGTTCGCTATAACAGCAGCAAAGAAAGCTGCTGCAAGGGGGCTCATTTTCGCAACGTATACTCCTGATGATATCCAACTTCTTCGATTTTGTGATACCATGGCATGTGTTGTAGTAGATTTCGAGGTGGCTGACAGAATAAATGCATACATTACTACAGCAAGGTAAAGCTAAGCTTGTCCCCTCTATTTTAAATATATCATGCAACGATAATTGTACCGGTTAAAATTTAACCCTTTTTGAGCAAATAGTTACTTGCCTTGCAACATCAAGCGAATATCTAGTCTGCTCAATGGTATCTTGTTTCCTACACGAGTTGAATGTCAAATTGATTAGTTCTCGTATTATTCTTCTCACTAATCAACCATTTTCTTCTCATATTATTGTTGTACTATCAAGATAATTATGCAAAACACATCATTGTATATACATTAATCATTTATGGTTAACAGGAATGGAAACACTACGTCAGTAGCTAAGGTGGCTCCGGCCAGTACTTGGATCGGAACCGAGGTCCTAGCTCCAAGAATCTCGACATTTTCCTCCAGAGGGCCCAGCCCACTTTTCCCACAATTCCTCAAGGTACATGCAAGCAATATTTGAATAACTGCTAATAACTGCCTCATAGATCACACTCGACAATTAAGGCAAAGTTTCATATCTATTGTCTATACATATTTAGCATTTCGCCTATTTTTTGTTCTTGCACTTGGAGATGACATGAATTATGTTTTTGAACAGCCTGATATTGCAGCACCTGGATCTAACATTTTGGCAGCAGTGGGAGATTCATATAAGATCATGTCTGGAACGTCAATGTCGTGTCCCCATGTGTCCGGTGTAGCAGCATTGCTGAAAGCACTCCATCCAGACTGGTCTCCCGCTATTATCAAGTCAGCACTAGTAACTACAGGTACTACGCATTTCCAAACTCCAAACAAGTTCCAATTTCACACTGCACCTTACTGATATTTGAGTTGTTCAACGTGGATCAGCTTCAACTAACAGCTACGGCTTACCGATACTGGCCGACGGGAAGCCTCAGAAGATTGCAGATCCTTTCGATTATGGTGGTGGCTTAGTTGATCCCAATAAAGCAGCTGATCCGGGTCTAGCATATGATGTTCATCCAAATGATTACATGAAATTCTTTATATGTGGTTTTAACATTTTGGATATTGGTTGCGAAACCCCGTATAACCTGAACCTTCCATCAATTGCCATCCCAAATCTGAAAAAGTCAATAAGTGTGTGGAGGACAGTGACAAATGTAGGGCAAGCAGATGCAGTTTACAAAGCTTTCTTTCAGCCACCTCCTGGAGTGGAGATGTCAGTCGAGCCATCACTTCTGTTCTTCAACAAAGAGAACAAGATGCGAATTTTTAAGTTTACTTTCAAGGCCACCCGCAAGCAGCAAGGGAGCTACATGTTTGGGAGCTTAGCATGGCATGATGGCGGCTCTCACTGGGTGAGGATCCCGATCGCAGTTCGAACGATAATAGATGATTTCTATTCAGAGATATCATAAGCAGAATAAAAAAAAGATGCATGTATTTGATGGATTAGACATGTTTGTCCTATGTATTATTGGATGTATGGTGGCTTCTTTAATTTTCCCTGAATGGTTTCTAGTTACTTTACAGTTATATGTTCTAGTGTCGATCTGTTAATGAATAAGATGAAATAAAGCGGATAATTTGATGAAATATACGTGCAAATTGGAAAGGAAAGTTGTATCTCCTTGCCTTATGTTTTGTGTCACATGTGTGTGTATTTGTTTTGTTCATTATTCTTTTGAAGGAAATTTTCAAAACTGAACCCAAGTCAATCCTACATTTGACAAACGGACAGATTTTCCATCACCAGCAAGCATGGCATTACATTTCTACCTTGTAACGGCATAATAAGTGGTGTTAGACTAAAAAAAATTGTCCACCTAGGCAGCTACCATCTAATGTGGTGTTTTTTAGATAATGGAAAAGAAGGTTCCAGCCTCTACACCCCAAAGAGGTGTACACAGCTAATTCAATATATCCAGGAGCATTCAAGCTCAACTCTCTCAAAAGAGAGGAAAACAAAAGGCAAATCACAAGGTTCAGATAAAAGGAAAGGAACCAAGACTAAGCTTCAATTCTATTCCGGAACTTCCAACCAAACTTCGCAAAAACCTCCAAAATGACTGATTCCAAGATCCGGCAACCGTTCTTGATGTTTGATCTTTCATCTTCTTTATGTAGCAGTGACCAAAGTCGAATCCAGTATGTTGCTCTGAAGATTACCTGCAAAAAGGTATTTGGTTTAGCTTTGTTGAATACCATATCATTTCTATTCAACCACATAGCCCAACAAATAGCTGCCCCTCCTAATAAAATTTGATTTTTAGACTTAGGCCGAAAACCTGAAAGCCAAGAACCAAACAAATTAGCTATGCTGGATGGCGGTTGAATTCCAAAGGTGATATGCACGGTATTCCAAATAAATCTAGCAAAATGACAATCAAAGAACAAATGTTGAATAGACTCCATAGAGCTACAAAAACAACATTTAATGCTTCCTTGCCAATTCCTCTTTGCTAGGTTGTCCTTAGTAAGAGTAACACCCTTTTGGAGATACCAAAGGAAGAATTTAATTTTCAAAGGCACTCTTAACTTCCAAAGTGGGTTTTTGAATGGCACGACCCCTTCTTGCATCATACTCAAATACATAGAACGAACCGTGAAAGATCCGCTCCTATGTAGATTCCAAACAAACGAATCCTTGCCCAAGTTAAGATTAATCAACATTATCTTGGAAATTAGCTCTTCCCAAGCAAGCAAATTTGCGCCCACCAAAGCCCTTCTAAAAGAGACATTAAGTGGTATAGAACCAAGAACCTTTGCCACCGTATCATCTTTTCTCCTTACAATTCTATAAAGAGAAGGATAAACAATCCCAAGAGGTCTGTCCTCTAGCCAAACATCCTCCCAAAATCTGATCTGTGTCCCGCTTTGGATATGGAAGGAACCACCGGCCAAGAAGTCATCCTTGACCTTCATGAGCCCCGACCAAAACTGCGAATCTCCCGGTTGTTTACGAACTTGGGTAAGGGTTTTGTTGTTCAAATATTTCTTCTTTAGAAGACTTTGCCAAACACCCTCCTCATTAATGAGTTTAAACAACCATTTGCTCAAGAGGCACTTGTTTTGAACGTCTAAATTTTGAATACCAAGCCCACCAAGGTCTTTTGGTCTACAAAGTACACTCCATCTAACGAGTCTGTACTTCTTTTTGTGTTCATCACACTGCCAAAAGAATCTTGATCGGTAGTAATCCAACTTCTGAAGGACACCTCTAGGGACCTCAAAAAAGGATAGCATGAACATGGCTAAGCTAGTTAAAACTGAATTAATCAACACTAGCCTACCCCCAACAGAGAGAAGCTTGCCTTTCCAATTACTTAGCTTTTTCTGGAACTTTTCTTCTATGAAGAGCCAATCCTTATTAGAAAGCTTCCGATGATGCATAGGTATCCCAAGGTATTTGAAAGGCAAAACCCCGGCACTACAACCAAAAAGTTGTGCATATTCATGTTCACAATCTTTGGCTTTGCCATAGCAGAACAGCTCACTTTTATAGAAGTTAATCTTCAACCCCGAGAGTTGCTCAAAGGTACTTAATACTAGCTTAAGATCTTTGGCCTGGAGTGTGTCATGATCCAAAAAGAGAATAGTGTCATCCGCATATTGGAGGATCGATAGACCATCCTCCACAAGGTGAGGTACAACCCCTCGAAACATTCCGTTGGACTTGGCCCTCTCAATTAACGTGGCCAACAAATCAGCCACTAAGTTGAAAAGAATAGGCGATAAGGGGTCTCCTTGTCTAAGTCCCTTCTTTGTTTGAAAAAAATGGCCCAAGTCATCATTTACTTTAATACTGACACTACCTCCTCTAACAATTTGATCAATCCACTTGCACCATAAAGGGGAAAAACCTTTCATTCTCAGCGCTTGTTGAAGGAAAGACCACTTTACCTTATCATAGGCCTTTTCGAAGTCTAGCTTCAAAATAACCCCATCTAACTTTTTTCTGTGCATCTCGTGAATAGTTTCATGTAAAATGACCACCCCTTCCATAATATTCCTTCCTGACATAAAAGCAGTTTGAGAAGGTTTAATTACTTTCTGAGCTACTAGAACTATTCGATTAGCCAAGACTTTCGTGAACACTTTGAAACTGACATTCAACAAACAAATTGGCCTGAATTGTTGAATCTGAGTAGCCTCCTTTTGCTTTGGTAGGAGCGTGATTATACCAAAGTTAAGGCTGAAAAGCGAAAGGTTTCCTTTATGAAATTCTAAGAAGAGAGCCAAAAGATCTTCCTTAATAAGCCCCCAAAAAGCTTGATAGAACTCAGCTGGAAAGCCGTCCGGACCCGGGGCTTTGTTATGCTCCATCTGGAAGATGGCTTTTTTAACTTCTTCTTCTGAGAATTCTAGAGCTAAAATTTCATTTTCCGACTCAGAAACCTGGGGTATGTCATCCCTTATTGATTCCAACATAGAGAAGGTGTTACACTTTGATGGACCGAAAAGACCCTTATAATAGTTGGTGATGTATTTCTTAAGATTTTCATTACCTTCTATAATCCCCTCTTCCTGTTCAAGTCGGAAAATCCTAGTTTTCCTATGCTTGCCATTTGCTACCAACTGAAAATACTTAGTATTGCAATCACCAAATAACAACTTAGTTGTCTTGGCTCTTTGATACCACTTAAGTTCCTCTTCCCTCAACAAAAGCACAAGCCTCTCCTTAAAATGGTGCTTTAGGTCAATTTCCTCCGCACTAAGAAGTTCAGACTCAGCCTTCTTGTCCAATTCACCTGCTTTCCTCATTAAATCTTCCTTCGCCTTTTTAAAAGTACCACTACAATTCTTAGCCCAACCTCTTAGGAATTGTCTAAGTCTTTGAATTTTAAATTGCCAAATTTGAAGAGGTGTTGTTCCTCTCTTCTCCTTATTCCAAACGTCAGCCACTAGTTCTGAAAACCCATCCCGTAGCAACCAACCAAGCTCAAATTTGAACAAAGGTTGTTTGTTGCTGTGGGTACCATTTCCCGTATCAAGCAGTAGAGGAGTGTGATCTGAGATTTCCCTAGTCAAAGCCTGGACGGTTGCTAGGGGAAATTTAGTTTCCCACTCTGTACTTACTAAGATCCGATCAAGTCTCTCATAGGTAGGATTCTCTCTAGAGTTAGCCCAAGTAAATTTCCTATTTGATAGTTCAAGCTCCCTCAAATCCAAACCGTCTATGACGGCATTGAACAAAAAAGGTCACCTATTATTGTAATTACCATTATTCTTCTCATGAGAGTTCCTAATAATATTGAAATCACCACCGACAATTATCGGGTGTGATTCCTTGGAACACGTCTGGACCAACTCTGTAAGGAAAGCTTCTTTATGTTCCACTTGAGCAGCCCCATAAACTGCTATGAGAACCCATTGGAAGCCATCAACTTTAAACCTAAGATGGAATTTTACATAGAAGTCTCCCTCGGTAATACTACCAATATCGAAAACTTCCAAATTTATTCCAAGTAAAATGCCACCGGACCGACCATGAGGTTCAGACCAATGCCAAAGGAAGTCTCGACCTCCACAAATATTCTTGAGGGAAGTTTTGAAGAAGTCCTTTTTTCCCGTTTCCAAGAGAGCAATAAAGTCTAGCTTTTGTTCTCTTGAAGTATCCGAAAGAAATCTAAATTTAGCCAAGTCACTAAGACCTCTGCTATTCCAAAAAATACCTTTCATTTTGCACTATTCAAACGGTTCTTAAAGACCCTAAAATTGGTATTCTTTTTCCTCCTAGAGGATGAAATAGCTTTACTTTTCTTGTAAATAGCTTGAAAATCACAATGTGGGTGAACCCCGTTATCATCCAATACCTCCTCCATTAAATCACCACATAAGTGACCAAGAGTGAGATTGTCTAAATCATTGTTCTCCTTGTCAGCCAAAAATTCAGAATCTGAGTCTGAAGATAATCCAACAGAAGGAGAGCTAGATTTAAGTCTATCACATTCAAGACTTTTAATCCTAGTTATAGAGCCAGCCACTTCACTAGAATTTAAGCCTAAAGACACACCTAGGTCAAGAATTTTAGAAGCTACTGAAGCATCGGAAAAAGAAAGGAAAGAGCTAAATTCAATACCTTCCCCGAAGTCCAAGTTCTTCCAAGCCGCACGTTTTTTTGCCTTGGACAGAACATGCTCATCCTTGGACATCCCAACCCGAGGACTGGAACGTGTCGGCGTCACCGCAACTTCCTTGATCGCTGCTGCGGCTGCCAAAACAGTCGGCAAAACAGCAGTCTGCCTGCGCACAGGCCGGACTGCACCTCTTGCTTTCCTGACCAGCCCAACCGGCACCGAGTACATCCCGACGCTACACGCAGCCACGGGGAGAGGCGCCGGTTCAGCGCAGCTCTGAAGTGTAGGCGAAACTTGGCGCTTCCTCCCGGCCTGCAGAATTGCGTCACCAATCGATGGCGAGGCCTCAAAGGTAGGCAGCGCAGCTGTGAACCCAGACAAAGACACCGTCGGCTCCACCACCCCGGGTACAGTCACGGCCGGAGAAGACTCCCCCACTGGCTCCAGCATCGACCCCTCCACAGAGCCTTGCTCAGCTGCAAGAGATGGCGCATCAACATGCTGCACCAGCTTCACACTTCGGCCAGCTGCCTCCCCGAGAGCTACAGAGGCTTCCAAGACAGCCAACTCGACAAAAGCCTTCTCTGAAGAAACACCTTCAGCAATGCCCTCCAAGAAAACGACATCATCCTCAGCCTGCTTAGGCCCCCCTTCTCCGCAGGATGAGTAGAGTTGGCATCCTCCATTAACAGATCATCTCCTTTAGACCTCTTGGGATCTCTAACAGGACCTTGAGTATCATGAGAGATATCACCTCCTTCTTGATACTCATTGTCAAAATCTTCACTCATTGTCAAAATCTTCACCACCATCAAAATCCAATTCTCCCTCCTCGCCATTTTCATTAAAACCAATTCCCTCCTTTTCAAGCTTGAGTTGAAAATAGTGATCACCAATAACCACATCTATGTCATTTGGAACCAACTTAGGGTCTAAGACTGCCACAAGAATCCTTCCAAAGTCACTTTTGCGAGTGGTCTTCATGTCAACTAATTGTGTAGAACCAAGCATTGTTCCAACAGCCCAGAGGTTAAGGTATTCCCTCATGGTCTTCCGAAGACCATACACCCAGAACCACACTTTAGGTAGAAGAAAACCTTCTTCCTTGACATGCCACTGTTCAAAATTCAACCGCACACCAGAAGCAAGTCCATTCACACGGACATCAGCTCCACCAAAAGCAATAGCTCTCTGGAGTTCAGTTTTGGAAGGGAATTGAACGACAAACGACCTTTCATCACGCACTTCCGGCTCCCACTTCCATTTTGCAGGGACAATTCTTAGCAGCTGCGACACAAGCTGATCCGAGGACAGCACGCCACCGGTGACTGTGACCAGCGCAGTCCTAGTTTCTTTCTTCTTCGGAAGCGGTGGGTGCGGGATGTGGTAGAAACCAAGCCCGGTCACCGCATATCCCACTGCATGAGCCACTGGCTTGGGAAGTTTGAGAATAGGACAGCGGTGATTGAGGTGATCATGTCCATCGCAAATATCACAATAAAGCACAGTCTCACAGTCAGCAGCAGCATGTCCCTTCAACGAGCAACGCGCGCAAACCTTCGCCTTACCCCCTGAATGACTGCAAACAGGTTCCCCGCTCGCAACAGCAACAGCATCAACATCCATGTCAATCCCTTCCACTGCCGCGTCAGGGTCTTTTTTCTGCGACGATGCCCCCGGCAGCGCAGAAGCCTTGGCCGAGGCACCCGCTGCGTCGGCCATCTGACCCGGTGCAGGACCTTGAGGCCGGGTGGGTGCCGCCTTCCACGACATTGCTGCAGCGGTAAAAGAGCCGCGGCTTGCACCTCCGCGACCAGGGCGCCCCGCAAGACCACCTCACCTAGCCACAAAACCACGACCGCCGCGGGGGCGGAAGCCCCTCCTGGACCAGCCCCGGCCGTGGCCATGGTCACCACAACCAGGATCGAATCCCTGGCCAGAACCCTGGAACTCTCCAAAGGCCTGGCGCTCCTCTCCAACCTCCAAGCTACGCCCAGCATTAAAACCGGGTCCATCTTGACTGCTGCCATGGCGGCCATCGAAGCTCCCTCGGCTCATCCCGGAAGCTCGGTCCTGCGGCCGGCCACCCGCTCCAGCACCCGATCCCGCTCCCTGCATGAAATTTGGGGGAGGAAACGAATCGACGCAGACAGGCGAGCAACGAGGAAGAGCATGGAGCCGTCCGCCTCTGCCAAAAAACTCCCCAAGACCAGCCGAAAAGGTGAAATGGGCCAAACGAGCCCCATTCCGAATAGGAATAGTACGGCCCAAAACATTAGCTATTGGCCCAAAAACCATCCCTACCGGTCGACTGCCACACCTGTGATCCCGCTGGCTCCGACCCTTGCGTTCAAAATTTGAAAACCTTGGCGCGAACCCACGCTTCACTGGCCGGAGACAGGAAGAAGCGGCACTCCTTCCACGGGACGGAGTGAGGCGAACAATCTCTTGCAAGCATGACCCAGCACCCTTCCTGGACGGTGAAGCCTTCGTCTGCACACCGGTGAGGGCATCACCGAGGGTTAAACTCGGCGAGGATCTCGGCGCCGGCAAAGGCCCATGCCACGGTTTTGGGAACAACCGCCGTTCAGCCACCGCGTCGACCAATCTGCTTGCAAGAAGACCCACCTTCTTGCCTGCAGCACGGCCAGCCGAACAAACCTTAGGAGAAGAAGACGAATCCGCCCGGAGATGAGCTTCCGCCGTAAGGATATCCTCCATCGAGAAGCCTGCCGCTAGTGCATCGCCAAGAAGATCCTTTGTAGACACCAAATTCTCGAGATCGCCATTCGTCTCCTCCTCCTCGTCCGAGCTTAGCTCGCCCGCTAGGGCCCAAAACTTGGAACCAGAGGAGTTCCTTCGCTCACCCGATGCCGAGCACCCCACTAGCCCCTTTGCTGGCGCAGAGTGGCGCCAACTTGCGCCGAGGTCCGACAGGCCCATCGCGGCAAAGCCGCTCCGACGAGCGAATGACGCCGCCAAGCCGCTCAGAATCTCAACTACGCTTCAAGATCTCCACTATAATCCAAGAGTATCCACTCCTCCTTCCCAAAAAGAAGAGCAAGTCCCTGCAGCCTTACTCCTGCTGCTCTACGCGTCTAATGTGGTGTTTCACATGTCAAACAGGACATTCCCACAGGAACAACATTATTTGGATCCTACGTACGATAATTTAGCCCATAATTTTATTTGGATAGGGAGAATCCGAAACAAAATTCAGCCTAAGCCCTAAGTAGCATGTTTTGTGCTCTGCTCCGTTCTTCTAAAAATTGCTCTGTTGCGTTCGTGCTTGGTTCTGATTATCAGAATATCACGTTCATAAGAACCTTGCATGAGGAGGTTTTGATGAAATGGAACAATATTATGGCAATGTGCCATGATATTCAATTAACAAATGAGGATGATATGGTTGAATGGAAATTACACCAAAAAAATGGTCAGTTCTCGGTCCACTCGATGTATCTTGCTTTGGTTAACTCTAGTTTTGTTTGTTTTCCTCCTAAGTACATCTGGAAAGTGAGGATACCCTTGAAAATCAAGGTATTCCTTTGGTACCTGGGCAGGGGTATTATATTGACTAAAGATAACCTTGCAAGAGATTGGAAAATGAAAGATAAGTGGTGTTGCTTCTGCTCATCTGGTGAAACCATTGATCACTTATTTTTTAAGTGTCCATTGGCAAGATGTATGGCAGGATGATAGCCGCCGCTTTTGGCTTCATTCCACCTGATAACATACAACATACGTTTGGAAGTTGGCTCATGGGCTTCAGTAGAAAGAAACATCACAGTATTTGTGTGGGATGGACTTCCCTCTCTCCTTCCCTCCTCTCTCCTTCCCTCTCTACCTCCTAGCTGCGCCGAGTCACCACCTAGCTGTGCCGCCCTTGTTCATCCACAGTGCCGCCATTACCGCCACTCGCTTTATTTCGCACCCACTTCCCACTCCCTTCTTTCCACTATAAAAAGGGCCCGAGTCAACCCCCTCAGCATTCCTCCACCTCTCCTCAACTCCCCTACTTCCCAAGCTAAACGCCACCACCGCCAATACCTCCTTCGGCCACCGGTCGCCCTTCCTCGCCGATGTTTTTGACCACCGTCGTCTGATTCCTTCCATCCAGAGCACCCTCATCACCCCGTGAAGCTAACCCCGGTGCCAATTTGGAGCTTCGTGACCCCATCTTCACCGGTGCCGATCACCCTCTTCCATCGCTCTGGCCCATTGTCACCAGCCTACCTCCAGTTTCCCCTAGCTCCTCCCTCCATTCCGGTGAGCTTCTGACTTCTCCCAGTAGCTCCCCTCCCATTTAATTTAGCTCTAATCAAGTAGTTTTCCGTTGGGCCTATTGCCTTGTTCCCGTCGTTGCCAAGTTAGCTGACGGCAGCTCTCTGGTTCCCCTCGGCCCGCGCCACTTCACTCCAAGGTGCGTGCGAGCACGAGTAACCCATTTTGGAAATGCTCCCGTGCCATCGTTGCCTTCCTCACCTAGCAATGTGAGGAACAACATTATTTGGATCCTACGTACGATAATTTAGCCCATAATGTGGTGTCCACCTAGGCAGCTACCATCTAATGTGGTGTTTCACATGTCAAACAGGACATTCCCACAGGAACAACATTATTTGGATCCTACGTACGATAATTTAGCCCATAATTTTATTTGGATAGGGAGAATCCGAAACAAAATTCAGCCTAAGCCCTAAGTAGCATGTTTTGTGCTCTGCTCCGTTCTTCTAAAAATTGCTCTGTTGCCGAAGTGCTTGGTTCTGATTATCAGAATATCACGTTCATAAGAACCTTGCATGAGGAGGTTTTGATGAAATGGAACAATATTATCAGAATAGGCTCATTTTCGCCACGTATACTCCAAATGATATCCAACTTCTTCAAGCTTGTGATACCATGGCTTGTGTTGTAGTAGATTTCGAGGTGGCTGATAGAATAATAGCATACATTACTACTGCAAGGTAAAGCTAAGCTTGTCCCCTCTATTTGAAATGTATTATGCAACGATAATTGTACCGGTCAAAATTCAACACTTTTTTGAACAAATAGTTACTTGCCTTGCAACATCAAGTGAATATCTAGTCTGCTCAATGGTATCTTATTTCCTATACGACTTGAATGACAAATTCATTAGTTCTCATATTGTTCTTCTCACCAATTAACCTTTTGCTTCTTGAATATGTTGTACTCTCAAGATAATTATGCAAAACATATCATTGTATATACATTAATCATTTATGGTTAACAGGAATGGAAACACTACGTCAGTAGCTAAGGTGGCTCCGGCTAGTACATGGATCGGAACCGAAGTCATTGCTCCAAGAATCTTGACATTTTCCTCAAGAGGGCCCAGCCCATTTTTTCCCCCAATTCCTCAAGGTACATGCAAACAATATTTGAACAACTGCTAATAACTGCCTCATCACACTCGACAATTAAGGCAAAGTTTCATATCTGTTGTCTATACATATTTAGCATTTCGCCTATATTTTGTTCTTGCTCTTGGAGATGACATGAATTATGTTTTTGAACAGCCTGACATTGCAGCACCTGGATCTAACATTTTGGTAGCAGTGAGAGATTCATATCAGATCATGTCTGGAACGTCAATGTCGTGTCCCCATGTGTCCGGTGTAGCAGCATTGTGTTGATTTGTGATCCAAATTCTATACATCAATTAGGCCAGCTTCTGGACGGAGCGTAGCTGAGGCCCGTCGCCGGAGGCTTAGTCGAATTAGGTTTTCCCTGATATATATATTTCCTGTAAGCCGCCGTTCGGGATATGGAGAATTAGAGTTGTAAATCCCCGGCGTTTGTAACCTCACCCCGATATAGTGAAGATTATTGCTGGCTGGCGCCCGTGGTTTTTTCCCTCTCACATTGGGAGGGTTTTCCACGTTAAATCTCGTGTCTCTCTGCGATTGATCTTGTTTACTTCGTCGTTCCTTCGCCGTCTCGTGTAACAAGTGGTATCAGAGCATTGGTTTTTCAGATCGGACATCGCGATGGCGTCAATGAAGTTTGATCTACCGCTACTCGACTACAAGACGAGATTCTCGCTGTGGCAAGTGAAGATGAGGGCGATACTCGCCCAATCACAGGATCTGGATGAGGCCCTAGATTGCTTCAGGAAGAAGCAGAAGGATCAATGGACTCCTGAGGAGAAACGTAAAGATCGTAAGGCTCTGTCGCTCATTCAACTTCATCTTTCTAATGATATCTTGCAAGAAGTGCTGCAGGTAGGAACTGCTGCAGAACTTTGGTTGAAACTGGAATCGATCTGCATGTCAAAAGATCTCACCAGTAAGATGCACATGAAGATGAAGTTGTTCTCGCACAAGTTGCAGGAGGGAGGATCGGTGACGAACCACATATCGGTCTTTAAGGAGATTGTGGCCGATCTGTTATCCATGGAGGTAAAATTTGATGATGAGGATTTAGGTCTTCTGTTACTATGCTCACTGCCCAGTTCATATTCAAATTTCCGTGACACCATATTGTTAAGCCGTGATGAACTAACCCTAACGGAGGTTTATGAGGCGCTCCAGAGTAAGGAGAAGATGAAAGGTATGGTGCAGGGTGAGCCGTCGTCCTCCAAGGGCGGCGTTGCGGTCGAGGCGAGATCGGCGAAGTCCTATGATAACAACAATCGCGACAAGAGCCAGCATGGTAGAGGACGTTCAAAGTCCAGGGATAAGAAGTTCTGCAAGTACTGCAAGAAAACGAACCACTTCATCGAGGATTGCTATAAGTTAAAGAATAAGGAGAAGAGGAATGCTGCACACCAACAGAAAAATAAATCTGAAGGTAATGCCTCTGTTGTCTCCGGTGCTGATAGTATTGATTCTGGAGATTGCCTTATCGTATTTGCTAGTTGTGTTGCTGGTCATGATGAATGGATACTTGATTCGGCATGTTCGTTTCATATCTGCATTAACAGAGAATGGTTTAGTTCTTATAAGCCTGTGCAGAGTGGAGATGTCGTTCGCATGGGAGATGACACCCCATGTGAGATCGTGGGCATTGGATCTATTCAGGTCAGGACACATGATGGCATGGTTCGCACGCTGGACAATGTGCGACATATACCAAGGATGGCAAGAAATCTCATCTCTCTCAGCACACTCGATGATGATGGGCACAAGTACTCCGCTTCAGGTGGAGTTTTAAAGGTATCAAGAGGTTCTCTCGTTTACATGGTTGGTGATATGAATTCTGCCAAGTTATATGTGCTTAGAGGAAGTACATTGCGTGGTTCCGCTACAGCTGCTACTGTCTCTGATAATAATACTAACCTCTGGCATAAGCGTCTTGGACACATGAGTGAACTTGGTATGGCAGAATTGATGAAGAGGAACCTGCTGGATGGCTGCACTCAAAGTAAGATGAACTTCTGTGAGCACTGCATTTTTGGTAAGCACAAGAGGGTAAAGTTCAATGCCTCGGTACATCGCTCCAAAGGTATACTTGAGTATGTACATGCTGATTTGTGGGGGCCTTCTCGTAAGACCTCATATGGTGGTGCAAATTATATGCTTACTATCATTGATGATTACTCTAGAAAAGTGTGGCCTTATTTTCTGAAAGGTAAAGATGATACATTTGCTGCTTTTAGAGAGTGGAAAGTAATGATAGAAAGGCAAACTGAGAAGAAGGTAAAGCTGCTTCGTACTGATAATGGTGGTGAATTTTGCTCGCATGAGTTTAATGATTATTGCAGGAAGGAAGGCATTGTGAGGCATCACACCATCCCGCACACTCCGCAGCAGAATGGTGTGGCTGAGCGCATGAACAGAACCATCATATCAAAGGCTCGTTGCATGCTGTCCAACGCAAAGATGAGCAAGCATTTTTGGGCAGAGGCAGCCAACACCGCATGCTATTTGATCAACAGGTCGCCTTCTATTCCACTCAACAAGAAAACTCCCATTGAGGTATGGTCTGGTACATCTGCTGATTATTCACAGTTGAGAGTTTTTGGTTGCACTGCTTATGCTCATGTTGATAATGGAAAATTGGAGCCTAGAGCTATTAAGTGTCTGTTTCTTGGTTATGGTTCTGGAGTAAAAGGATATAAGCTATGGAATCCTGAAACAAGAAAGACTTTCATGAGCAGAAGTGTTGTTTTTAATGAATCTGTGATGTTTAATGACAGTTTACCCATAGATATTGTACTGCATGATCGATGATGAGCGTGAGAATATGAGCGTGCGAGGTGGAGCACGTGGATGATCGGGAGATGAATTTATTGATGATACTATTGATCTTGTTCAGCACTTATCTCTGTTTTGCAGCAAGACGATCGACCTATTGCACCGCGAGAGAAAAGAGGAGTTGTGGTCCTCGATCCCGATTAATTGAAGAGTGTAATTTGGTTCATTATGCTCTTAGTTGTGCTGAGCAGTGGAGAACACTCATGAGCTACGACTCACATGCTGAAGCCATTGTTTCAGGAGATCATGAGAAGTGGATCTCAGCTATGCAAGAAGAGATGCGATCCACGGAGAAAAATGGCACATGGGACGTGGTGCGCTTGCCTAAAAATAAGAAGACCGTGCGTTGCAAATGGATCTTCAAGAGGAAGGAGGGTCTATCTCCTAGTGAGCCTCCAAGATTTAAGGCAAGGTTAGTAGCTAAAGGTTTCAGTCAGATTCCGGGTGTTGATTACAATGATGTGTTCTCCCCAGTTGTGAAGCATAGCTCAATTCGTACATTCTTTAGTATTGTTGCTATGCGTGATCTTGAGCTTGAGCAGCTAGATGTGAAGACAACATTCTTGCATGGAGATCTTGAGGAGGAGATATACATGGACCAGCCAGAAGGGTTCATAGTGCCTGGTAAGGAGGATCATGTTTGCAAATTGAAGAAGTCCTTATATGGTTTGAAACAGTCTCCTCGTCAGTGGTATAAGAGGTTTGATTCATTTATGTTATCAAATAACTTTAAAAGATCTGATTATGATAGCTGTGTCTACATTAAATTTGTTGATGGATCACCTATATACTTGCTGTTATATGTTGATGATATGCTGATTGCTGCCAAGAGCAAGAAAGAAATCACTGCATTGAAGGCTCAGTTGAGCAGTGAATTTGAGATGAAGGATCTTGGTGCTACTAAGAAAATTCTAGGTATGGAAATTACTAGAGACCGTGCTTCTGGTTTATTGTTTCTTAGTCAGCAAAATTATATTAAGAAAGTGCTTCATCGTTTCAACATGCATGATTCAAAGCCTGTTAGTACTCCCATTGCACCTCATTTTAAATTATCAGCTTCACAATGTCCTAGCACTGATGAGGAGGTTGAGTACATGTCCAGAGTTCCGTATGCTAGTGCTGTTGGGTCTTTGATGTATGCCATGGTTTGCTCTCGTCCTGATTTATCTTATGCTATGAGTATAGTCAGTAGATATATGGCTAATCCTGGTAAAGAGCATTGGAAGGCCGTTCAGTGGATTTTCAGGTACATGCAAGGCACATCGAATGCTTGTTTGAAGTTTGGCAGGACTGAAAAGGAACTCGTTGGCTATGTTGATTCAGATTATGCTGGTGATTTGGATAAGCGTAGGTCGCTAACAGGTTATGTATTTACCATTGGAGGTTGTGCTGTGAGCTGGAAGGCACATTTGTAGGATGTTGTTGCGCTGTCCACCACTGAAGCAGAATATATGGCTATTTGTGAAGCAAGTAAAGAGTCAGTTTGGCTGAAAGGTTTGTATGCTGAGCTTGCTGGAGTTGATTCTTGCATTAACTGTTTTGTGATGACAGAGTGCAATTTATCTCACTAAAGATCAGATGTTTCATGAGAGGACAAAGCACATTGAGATTAAATATAATTATATCAGAGATATTGTTGCAAAGGGTAAGCTAAAGGTATGCAAGATTAGCCCACCGGATACCACATCACGATTCACATCACGAGTCACATGGAGCCGCCCGCCCACCGGATCGTACACTCGGTAGCCTTTGGAGCCCGGCTCGTACCCGACGAAAACCATCTTCACGCTCCAGTCGTCAAGCTTCGCGGCGTGCGGGCGTGTAACCTTGACGTGAGCGAGGCAACCGAACGTGCGCATGAAATGCACAGCCGGTTTCTTGCCATGCCAAGCTTCATAAGGCGTCATCCCTGTGACGCTCTTCGTCGGGGAACGGTTCAAGATGAACACGGCTGTGCTCACCGCCTCCCCCCAAAAGGTGCTCGGCATCTGCTTTGCCTTGAGGAGACAGCGCGCCATGGCCATCACTGTTTGATTCCGGCGCTCCACGACGCCGTTCTGTTGCGGGGAGTACGGCGCCGTGAGTTGCCGGTGCACGCCTTTCTCCGCGCAGTACTCGCCGAAGGTCACGAACGTGAACTCGCCACCGCGATCAGTATGTAGCGCGCGCAGCTTCCGCCCGGTCTCGACCTCGACGCTGGCTTGGAACTTCTTGATCGCGTCGGCTGCCTCGTCCTTGCTTGACAACAACACCAACCACATATAGCGGCTAGCATCATCAACGAGGAGGAGAAAGTAGCGCTTGCCACCATGCGTTGCTGGCGTGACAGGCCCGCACAGATCTCCATGTACGAGGTCCAGACGTCCCTTGGCGTGGTAGTTGGCCTCGACAGGGAACGGCGTGCGCCGCTGCTTGCCGACGAGGCACGCGTCGCAGAGCTGGTCGACATGATCTAGCAGCGGAAGCCCACGCACCATGCCGCCACGCCCAAGTTTCTTCAACCCCTCGAAGCTCAGGTGGCCGAACCGCTCATGCCAGCGCCACGCATTGTCATTCGCGTGCGCTAGGAGCGAGATCGGTCGAGCGAGCGTGAGGGAGATCTTGTACAGTCGATTCGCCGATCGCCGTACCTTGGCGAGAAGCTCCCTCCTCGGATCGCGCACCCGCAGTACGCCATCCTCGATCAACACTTGGCACCCGATCTCGTCGAGTTGTCCCAAGCTGATGATGTTGCTGCGCAGACGTGGGATGAAGTACACGTCTGACAGCACACGATGGCGTCCACCCCGTGCCGCGAACATGATCGTGCTGAAGTTCGCGTAGACTCCAGCGAGTAGAAATACCAAAGGCTTGCAGTGCCAATCCACCTTGAGTTCGCGTGAGTTTCTTTGGGTGCCAAGCTAACATGCAGAATAAAACTGAACGCACTAGAATAACTAGATTAGATAACATCCTGGAGTGGAGATGTCAGTGGAGCCATCACTTCTATTCTCAACAAAGAGAACAAGACGCGAAGTTTTAAGGTTACTTTCAAGGCCACCCGCAAGCGGCAAGGGAGCTACATGTTTGGGAGCTTAGCATGGCATGATGGCGGCTCTCACTGGGTGAGGATCCCGATCGCGGTTCGAACGATAATAGATGATTTCTATTCAGAGATATCATAAGCAGAATAAAAAAAGATGCATGTATTTGATGGATTAGACATGTTTGTCCTCTGTATTATTGGATGTATGGTGGCTTCTTAAATTTTCCCTGAATGGTTTGTAGTTACTTTACGGTTATATGTTCTAGTGTCGATCTGTTAATGAATAAGATGAAATAAAGCGGATAATTTGATGAAATATACGTGCAAATTGGAAAGGAAAGTTGTATCTCCTTGCCTTATGTTTTGTGTCACATGTGTGTGTATTTGTTTTGTCCATTATTCTTTTGAAGGAAATTTTCAAAACTGGACCCAGGTCGATCCTACATTTGACAAACGGACACATTTTCCATCACCAGCAAGCATGGCATTACATTTCTACCTTGTAACGGCATAATAAGTGGTGTTAGACTAAAAAAATTGTCCACCTAGGCAGCTACCATCTAATGTGGTGTTTCACGTGTCAAACAGGACATTCCCACAGGAACAACATTATTTGGATCCTACGTATGATAATTCAGCCCATAATTTTATTTGAATCCGAAACAAAATTCAGCCTAAGCCCTAAGTAGCATGTTTTGTGCTCTACTCTGTTCTTCTAAAAATTGCTCTGTTGCTGAAGTGCTTGGTTCTGATTATCAGAACATCACGTTCAAAAGAACCTTGCATGTGGAGGTTTTGATGAAATGGAGCAATGTTATGGCAATGTGCCATGATATTCAATTAACAAATGAGGATGATATGGTTAAATGGAAATTACACAAAAAAATGGTCAGTTCTTGGTCCACTTGATGTATCTTGCTTTGGTTAACTCTAGTTTTGTTTTTTTCCTCCTAAGTACATTGGGAAAGTGAGGATACCCCTGAAAATCATGGTATTTCTTTGGTACCTGGGCAGGGGTATTATATTGACTAAAGATAACTTTGCAAGAGAAATTGGAAAAAGAAGGATAAGTGGTGTTGCTTTTCCTCATCTGGTGAAACCAATGATCACTTATTTTTTAAGTGTCCATTGGCAAGATATGTATGGCAGGGTGGTAGCCGCCGCTTTTGGCTTCATTCCACCTGATAACATACAACATATGCTTGGAAGTTGGCTCATGGGCTTGAGAGAGAAAAAAGCAAACACGAGATTTGTGTGGGGATGGACTTCCCTCTCTCCTTCCCTCCTCTCTCCTTCCCTCTCTGCCTCCTAGCTGTGCCGAGTCACCCCTATTCATCCATAGTGCCGCTATTACCGCCGCTCGCTTTAATTCGCACCCAACACTCCCCACTCCCTTCTTTCCACTGTAAAAAGGGCCCGAGTCAACCACCTCTCGGCATTACTCCACTTCTCCTCAATTTCCCCTACTTCTCAAGCTAAACACCACCGCCGCCGAGATCTACTTCGGCCACCGCCAGTGCTAGCACTCCTCAATGGACTTCGAGCCATGCCAAGCTCTCTCTTGTGCTCATTTGAAATCTCCGGTCCTCATGCTTAGCCTAATTGGAGTCTCCTCCTTTGCAGCTCGCTAGAAGCCGTGTCTTCCTCAACTCCGGTCGCACTTCCTCGCAGATGTTTCCAACCACTGCTGTCCGATTCCTCCCGTCCAGAGCACCCTCATCACCCCGTGAAGCTAACCCCGGTGCCAATTTGGCGCACCGCGACCCCATCTTCACCGGCGCCGATCACCCTCTTTTGTCGCTTCGGCCCATCGTCACCAGCCCACCTCCAGTTTCCCCTAGCTTCTCCCTCCATTCTGGTGAGCTTCTGACTTCTCCCAGTAGCTTCCCTCCCATTTAATTTAGCTCTAATCAAGTAGTTTTCTATTGGGCCTATTGCCCTGTTCCCGCCATTGCCGAGCTAGCTGCCGACACCTCTCTAGTTCCCCTCAGCCCGAGCCACTTCACTCCAAGATGTGCGCGAGCACGAGTAACCCATTTTAGAAATTCTCCCATGCCACCGTGGCCTTCCTCGCCGTCATCAGTGTTAATTTTATTTTTAGTAATTAATGACCATGGTTAGTAACTATTAATGAACCGCTGACCGGTGGGCCCCCATACCAGTTTAAGGCTCATGTTAGACTGACATGTGGGCCCCACCCCATTTAAGAAATCTTTTAATCCTTGGTTTAAAGTTTTGGGCCACTGACATATGGGCCCAAAAACAATATTTATACAGTGTTGAGGGCCCACATGTCAGCCTCTAGGACTTTTCTTTTAAAGGAATAATTTAAATAATTCATAGGCACCACATGTCATACACTGAACTCTTAAAATTAAAATATTTCGAAAATTCAAATAAAAAATTGTGGGACCCACCTGTTAGAGAGAGAACTCTCTCCTCTGTTTATTTTTGGTATTTTTCCTGGAAATAAATTTTGAAAAACCCATTCCCCCTCGTCTTAGCTCCGAATGTAGTGAAACTTGTTTCCAAAATTTTCTAAATTCAAGCTCTTACTTTTGGATCTAGTTTTGTTAAATTTAGAGTTCATTTTAATTTATTTGTGAATTTATTTGCTCTCTTTGCTTATCATCTGTTTTTGGCATGTTCGTCCAAGCAGAATTCGAAGACGCGACCAAGCCTCAAGCAAGACCCACTAACCTGCGACCAAGGTGAGTCAACATTTTGATCATTTTAATCTTATATTTCATGTGGATTATGTTATTTCAATCTAGTAAAATATGCATGCTTTATTTTATGTACAAGAACATGTTACTTGTAAGGTAGCTCTCACCTATTTGCTAGTTTAATAACATAATTATGCCATCCTTGAAAACTTGAGAATCCCCGAACCTTCTCACCTTAGATAATATTAATAACTAGATTAGCTATTGGTCTTGAATAAATGTCATGCTAGTCTTGTCAAGTCTTGGGGCACTAATATGCCCTAATCATCAATCTTAAACATAAAATCTTAATTTAGGACCATCACAACTTATCTTATGCTTATCCAAACCCTAAAACTTGCTCTACCTGTCTGAGCAGATGGTAAGAGTGGTTGGTGTGGAGGTAACATAAGAATATGTGGTTTGTGGTATGTACCGCCCAGACAAATTAAGAACTTAACCTTATGATGACCTCCTTGTGTAAAACAGTACTACCACAAACTAGCAAACTGTAGACTTGGCTGAATAATTTACTAGACCTTGAAGTCTTTCCACATGTAGGGGAGTGCAGTTGTGCATGTGCGGACCAAAAATCTGGCATGAATGGGACACTATGTAAATATGATGTGTACCTGTTTCACTGGTGCTGTGGAAAGCCGTGGTCTAACTGTGCCAAGTGTTAGGGTATTACTTCCCGCACTAACTTATGGGGGCTACCCTTGGTAGTTCACCATAGGGGGTGGACTGGCCATGGGGTGAGGTATTGTAAAGGTCTCATTCTCTCGATCTGTGTGATCAAGGAATCGTGTAGGCTCATCGACTTGATTATCTCTTGTGGGTAAAGATGTACAGTCCCTGTAGAGTATAAACTGTTTGAACAGCCGTGCCCACGATCAAGGGTAGACATGGGAACTTCCTCGAGTTAGTTCTATTTCCAAACCTTTGTAGGTGGGATGAAAACCCTATTGACCTTTTTCCCTGGAGGGAAGTACTCCTTGTATTAAGCCATTACAAGGAGGAAATTCCAGTTTTGACCCAAACCCTAGAACTGACTGAAACTTCAGAGAGAGGTCCAAAAACTCAAATTACTTCATGGTCTCAAATCCTTTGCTAACAAGATTTTGCAAATAAGTTAGCAACAGCAAGAGGATTACTCAGACCAAAAATTAGACCATCTCCTCCAAGGAATCAAGATCTGGACAAAACCCTAGAAATGCCAACAAGAACAGGGGAACTCCAAATATGAAATCTGAGATTAAACTAAGGTTTGCTCATGGGAACTTGATCAAATGATCTTCAGGCTCTATCCCATCACAGGGCAACCCATTTTGGACAATCCCAGCAAGTAAGAACTCAAACACTCAAAAATCACAAATCACCAGAGAAGAGTAACGAAGAACAGAGAGGAGTACGAACAGGAAAACTTCAGATTTCATTCACTGGATCAAATGGAATGCAAATACGTCCCGATACCACTGGACATTAGGACAAGGAAGTGATTACAAGTCTCTCAATCCATCTCCAACCTCTCAAAATCTCTCCTCCCCAAAGGCCAAGAACTCAAGAACTCAAGACTACCAGGGAGAAGCTACGTAGAGAGCATACACAGAGGGGACACACTCTGCATTCAACACCTACTCTCACCAACTAAAGCCTAAAGCCAAAGCAAGCCATCAAAGCCTCTTTTGACTCTAGCAAACCCTAATTTCCCTTGAAGTGTCCAAGTGGGCATGCAGCCCTCTCCACCTATTTATAGCCTCATGGCTAACGGGTTTCCGTCCCGTTACGCCTGCTAAATCCAACGGAGCCCGCTCCCGCTTGTGCAGCCTTGCGAATTTCTCGATTCGCCCTTCGTGCACCTTCCGGGAAGCTTCCGCGCTCCTTGCCTCGCACGCCTCGCAACCACCTCGAGTCCACGTCGTCTTCGACACATCCCGACCGTTCTGACCTCAGCGCCACCTGCGCCTAGTTTGGTCCACCGTGTCTTGCCACGACTCCACTCGACGTCCTGCAGCCACACAGACAAGAAACACATCAAATAGCACCGCTCGATACATGAAAGCGTAAATAACCTCATACTTACCACAGATGAAGTCCAAACCTGTCGAATCATTAGAATATGCAACCTAATCCCATACGACCAGGAATGACCAAGTCCGACCGAGCCCGACTGCGCCACGCAAGAACTCGACTCCGAACCACTCAAACCAAACTCGACTCACCTAACCCAATGTCAATTACTCATCATACACATGTGGTCACATCCACATGGTTCATCAATCTCCCCCTTGATAAGTATATTGACAAACTCAGAAAAAGCGCAAAGAAGAGTTTGAGTTTGAAGAATCCAACATGGTCCAAAGAAGGAATGAAGCAAATGATCATGTCGACAGAAAGATCACTAGAGCAACAACTGAAAGAGCAAATTGTTCTCCAAAGCTCTAAAATGATCCCAACTAGCTTTTTCTTCGCTATTCTCCCCCTTTTGGCAATAAACACATCAAGGATGCAAAAGAGAGAATATGACATGTCAATGGATGAAATGACTGAAGTTTGATTATTCTAAGCATTCAGAGCCATGAGAATTATCCATAATGACCATAAAAAGCTACACCGAGCCATAACTTAATAAACCGCTATCTAGATCATGACAACATATATATAAGCCAGCTAGAACACATAGATGACAATCTAAAAATGAAATGCATTATGTGAGCAAGTCAGGTCATCAATGAGTAAAGTCCAGCTAGAGACATCCAAGGATGATGCAGGCCATGTCATTTAAGCTAAGCGGAAACGAGAAGCTAATATTGAGTCCAAATAGAGTGCTACAAGCTCAAGAATGAAACATTGAATAAGTACTTAGTTCTTTTGATAGCTTACGCAAATTCGAGCACAAATGATATATTTTCTTTGAAATTCATGGTTGTTGCCAACCAGATTTTTGTTTTATCATGTGCTAGACCTCAAGCCTTATGCGACTACTCCCAGCGATAAGCTTAAGAAGATAGTCTAGGTCATCCAAAACTCTCCCTAAGTTCATGCCAAGTGCAATGGCAAGCCGTCTCATAGGAGAGAATTGGTGAGATCAGTTTTTTCGCACAAAAGAGGTCTTTTTGCATTTTAACATGGTGTACTAACTCATGCATCATCAAGAGACTAAAGTAACTCAATCTAAGGCTCAAAGGAGATTCAACGCTCAACTTAGCCTATTTGATATGGCATGAATCATACAAGAATCGCTAAAGCAAGACTAGACTCAAATGTGAGCATGGCAAGTTTTAGTTTAAGTTAGGCAATTTTAATCTTATCATGGCAAAAACTAGCCCATACATATGAAGTCATGATAAATCTAGCAAGCTAAACACAAATCATGGCAAGGTGTAAAGCATTAAAGCATATCATAACATGATAATAATCAAGGCTCAATGCAGTTATATTACAATGCTGACAATGCATAAAATCCAACTCCCCCTTAACATGAGATGCAACTTTTAGTTCAAGTAGAGTTATGTCAATATTAGGCTCTAGAAGCTCCCAAATGAACTACCCCTGAACCAAAGCGATAAACTGAGAAGCTGGGAAAGAAAACCGCAAACAGGCAGTCCTTAAAGCATAGATAAGATATAGAGACAACTATGGCTCAAACATACTCTTATCTACCCCATATGACTCCAGGACTATTAGCTTGTCCGTAAAACACACACACTAGAGAGCAAACACGTACCCTGTCTACCCGAGGGTGGCCCAACCCTCGCTAGAACCTACAAGAAGTGAGTGAGCTCGATCTAGTGAGATAAGAAACAGCTAATAAGAAGCATCCTAGAGTCACAAGATAAGAGCAAGAAGTCTAAGCGCTAACCAAGAAGATCACTCTAACCTATGCTAGAAAGACTGAACCCAAAGCACCCCAAATGCAATGCAACAGTAAGGAGTAAAAGCATAATCAATATGGTAAAGCAGTAAAGCACAAACTCCCCCTCATAGCACCCCATAAGGACAAACCACCCTAAGCTCTCCCCGAAGAGCTGAAAACCTCGAACTATCCAAAGGCTTGGTGAAGATATCAGCCAACTGGTGGTCACTCTCTACAAACTGGAGCACTATATCACCCTTCTCTACATGGTCTCTAAGGAAGTGATAGCGAATATCGATATGCTTGGTCCGGGAGTGCTGCACTGGGTTTTTGGCAATGTTAATCGCAGAAGTGTTATCACAAAAGAGTGGAACACTGTCGATAGTTAACCCAAAGTCCCGTAGGGTCGAGACCATCCAAAGCACCTGACTACAGCAACTGGCTGCAGCAACGTACTCGGCCTCTGCGGTGGACTGTGCAACACCGGACTGCTTCCTAGAAGACCAGGAAACGAGAGAAGTGCCAATGAATTGGCAAGTGCGGATGTGCTCTTCCTATCTATCCTCTGACCCGACAAAGTGCGCATCCGAGAAGGCTCTCAAGGAAAGACAAGAAGAGGAAGAGTACCAGATACCATAGTCGATGGTAGCTCGAAGGTACCGAAGAATGCGCTTCACCGCCTGGCGGTGAGATACGTGAGGAGAAGCTTGAAACCGAGCACAAAGACACACCGCGAAGTGTATGTCCGGTCTCGAGGCAGTGAGGTATAAGAGGGAGCCGATCATACTCCTATACTCCTTCTAATCGACTGGCTCGCCATCCTCATCTGGGTCGAGTGAAGCTGAGGTAGCCATCGGAGTGGACACCGGCTTACCATCACTCATATCGAAGCGCTTCAGGAGGTCTCGAGTGTACTTGCCTTGATACAGAAATGTACCCTCCCGGGTCTGCTTAATTTGGAAGCCAAGGAAGAAACTCAACTCGCCCATCATGCTCATCTCAAACTCCGAGCTCATGACATCGAAAAACTGGGAAACGAGAGCATGTGAGGAGCCACCAAAGATGATGTCGTCTACATAGATCTGGACGAGCAGAAGGTCTGTGCCAAGTCGGCGAATGAACAAGGTCTTGTCTACTTTACCCATCTCAAAACCATGACTCAACAGGTAAGACTTAAGGCTCTCGTACCAAGGTCTCGGAGCCTGCTTAAGTCCATACAAAGCTTTGGAAAGCTTGAATACATGGTTAGGGTATTTGGGGTTTTCGAAACCAGGAGGCTGTCTCACATAGACTTCTTCCTCAATGAAGCCATTAAGGAAGGCACTCTTGACGTCCATCTGGTAAAGCTTGAAACCCTTAGAAGCTGCAAAGGCAAGCAGGATTCTAATGGCCTCAAGTCTAGCTACAGGGGCAAAGGTCTCCTCGAAATCTAGACCCTCAACCTGGGAGAACCCCTGAGCTACCAGTCTAGCCTTGTTTCGAATAACCAGTCCATCCTCGCTCTGCTTGTTCTTGAACACCCACTTGGTCCTAATGACATTGTGACCTCGCGGGGGCTCGACAAGCGACCAGACCTTGTTTCTCTCGAAGTTCTCTAGCTCCTCATGCATGGCATTGACCCAAGACTCATCGGAAAGGGCATGAGAAACATCTTTGGGCTCGAATGTGGCAACAAAGGCAGAATGGAGACAGAATTGAGACATGCCAGACTTTGAACGAGTGACTCGCTCAAACAGGTCTCCAATAATCTGCTCAGAAGGATGATCTTTTTGAATGTGTCTAGGAGGTCCAGGATGAGATGAAGAAGTGGCCTCTACCTCGTGAGCTGACGAAGTAGGAACAGAGCCACTAGCTCCAGAAGAAGCAGAAGGCATGGGCTGATCGCCTCGAGGTGCGGTAGAGGAAGGCACCTCAAGGGGTGGATGAGGGACTGGATCGGGTAGACAACCCTCATCTCCATCGTCCTCATCATCCACAAAGATGGGCTCGGACTGCTCTAAAGAACCTGAGATATCGGGCCTAGTCCCCGGACTGGCCTCGTCGAAGGTCACCTCACAGGTCTCTACCAACTTGCTAGACTCGCAGTTCCAAACCCGATAAGCCCGCGAAGAAGATGAGTAACCCAGAAAGATGCCATCACAAGAACGTGACTCAAACTTATCTAGGTTCCCGGTCTTCAGAATAAAGCACTTGCAACTAAACACACGAAAATGAGAGACGCTAGGCTTTCGCCCATATCTCAACTCATAAGAAGTGCGATGCAAATGTGCCCTAAGAAAAACTCGATTGGAAACATGGCACGCGGTCGCAATAGCCTCAGCCCAAAACTTCCTCGGTGTAGAGTATTCATCAAGCATCGTCCTGGCCATCTCGACCAAGGTACGGTTCTTCCTCTCCACGACGCCATTCTGCTGGGGGACGTGCGGAGAAGAGAACTGGTGCTCTACACCGGTCTCATCACAAAACCTCTCAAAGTAGGAATTCTTGAACTCCGTGCCATTGTCACTGCGGATCGCTCGTAAGGCACCGGGGAGCTCAACAGAAAGCCTACTGAAAAGACCTCAAAAATGTGAAAATGTCTCATCCTTCGAGGTTAAGAAAAACACCCAAGAGAACCTCGAATAGTCATCGACCACGACAAGGACGTACCACTTCCCTCCAGCTGACTGCACTCGAGCTGGTCCAACAGTGTCCATATGGAGCAGCTGTCCCAGTGCATCGGTCATGGTCACAGTGACGGGAGGATGTGAAGCGGCAACCATCTTGCCATGCCGGCATGGAGCACAAACCAGATCTTTGACCATCTTGAGCTTCGGCAGACCACGAATGAGATCGTGGCCGCTAACTCGAGTCAAATGGTCAAATCCTATATGACCAAGTCTCCTATGCCAAAAAGTCAAATCACGGGACTCAGAAGCAACTAAACACCGGAGAGGATCACCAGAAGACTCAGAAAAATCAGCACGAAAGATCCTCCCAAAACGTGAAATCCCGCAAACAAGACTACCCAAAGAATCAAGAATTTTGCAAGCATTTTTCTTAAAGCTCACCTCGAAACCGTCATCGGTAAGCTGAGAGATAGAAAGCAAATTGTACTGCAGCTTACTAACCAAGGCAACATCCTTAAGAATAAAAGAAGCATTAATGCGCACAGTACCTTTGGCGACGACGAGCCCAGATGAAGCATCTCCGAAGGTGATCGTCTCATCACCTGGAGCGCGGGCTAGGGAGGAGAACCAACGGGAGTCTCCGGTCATATGACGAGAACAACCGGAGTCTACAAGCCAAACCTTCTCCTTCCCTACCCGCGAACTGAGTCAACAGAGAGTAAAGTCTCGAAGATGGGGTAAATCAAGAGTGATTTTGGCACCCAATACTGAACAACACGTCGAGCAGATGAAGTAGTCAAGCACGACTGACCTCTATCTACCCTACGCTCTCCATAACTCAACAAGCCAGAAGGTCTACGTGTAGACCCGAAGCTGTTGCTGGGTCCGACTGCTACGGGAAAGCGAGTCGGAGCACCGGCAACAGGCTGAACACGCCGCGGGTAGCTGTCTCGATGGGGGAAACGAGAAGTACCCTCAGAATGGCGGAAGTCACGACCAGGAGCAGCATGAGGACGAAAAACAGAAGACTCAGAAAAACCAAGTCCTCGATGCTGCCCAAACCCATCAGCTGAAACAACCCTAGACCTCGTGTTGGTCTTAGGTGCACTCAAGGTCTGGGGCTAACCCTGAATACGCCTAAGAGCTGCAACACGGTCTCTCTGCGCGATCCTGGCGCGCCTGAAGCATCGATCGATCAAATGTCCATCCTTCTGACAGAAGGTGCAGTGGTACCTCACCTTCGAAGAGGTGGAAGTAGCATGCGAGGGCTTCGGCTTCTGAGAAGCCGAAGTAGCAGGTGGAATCACATTGCTGTCAGAAATCCCCTGGACATAGCCTGCTGATTTGAATTTGACCTCATCAGACCTGGGCTCAACCTCGATCGCTCCTCCTACTATGGGTCTGAGAATAGCAGGGGGATGCTTCCTCATGTCCTCATAGAAATCGTATCCTAGACCCTGATTAAATCTGCAGATCTTAGATTGGTCTAGAATAAGATTGAGCTTCTTCTTGCCTCCTACAAACCTCTCGAGAGTGTTCATAAGGTACTGACACTCCCGAAAGAGAGAGGCGCAAGAAGAGCAGGGAGAAGAAGGAACAGCAGAGGGTAAGGGAGCAGAAGAAGAACCAACAATAGAGGAGAAAGTGGCTTGTGCACGCACAGCCGACTCTGATGGAACTGTCCTACTACTAGCCGGTTGGCTCACGTCGCTAGGCGTCTCTACCTTACCCTGGGGCTTCTCCCCCGCCTCAGCAATCACATCACAATGAGTTGATGGCTTCTCTAGTAAATCCTTAGTTAGCTTCACACATTTTTCATTCAAAGCAACGAGTTCAAGTTTTAGTTTCTCACAACTAATGCATGGTGAGCTAACAAGGTCCTTAGTCGCAAATTGAGCTATTTTCTTGTTGTTGTCAATCATTTCTTGAAACTGTTTGGAGACAGATTCAAGTTCAGCAGTTAACTTAGGACAATTTGAGCATGAAGCAACTGGCTCACACAACCAAGCATACAACTCAGATATTTTGTTATCTGCCCGTTTTAGGTTCATCTTCAAGTTATCGCAATTTTCACAAGACTCGGGCAGATCAAGCAACATGGTGTAAAGACCTCTAAAAGCATTGCCCTTATCCTCACATGAGGTGCAAGCACTAGTCTCAACAGGAACAGATGAAATAGAAGTAATCCTACTCATCTCTAGTTCAGCCAACAGACTAATGTTCTCCACCTTAACAGTATCAAGCTCAGAGGACAAACTATCATGCGAGGTCCTTAGTTTCTCCAGGTCAGCCAGCAAAGCAGAGCATGTATCACAATTATCACTAGGAGGTTCTGAAGTAAGAGCAATAATCTCTAGTGACAATCTATCTACTTCCTTCTCTAACTCATTACACCTAGCCCTAGCTCTAGCATGAAAACCACCTAGCTTAAGAAAAGCATGATTGAGCTGGTCGTAGGTGGGGCATACCTCGTCCGAGTCGGAGTACAGCTCGCTGTCGCTGAGTTCGCCCTCAAGGGCCATGAAGCACATGCCGGAGAAGTCGTCGCCGCCATCCTTGGGCTCTTGGTCACCCGTCCCGTCGTCGTCGAAGGCGGTGAGGACGCGGTGGAAGAGCTTCTTGGCCTTCCCGAAGTTGCGGAACTTCTTCTTTCCCGGCGTCTGAGCTGGAGGCTTCTTGTTGCGGTTCTTGTCGGTGTAGTCGATCTTGCCCGAACCGCCGTAGTCGTTCTTGCCCTTCTCCAGCTTGGGGCAGTTTGCCCGAATGTGGTTGGGGCCACCACACTCGAAGCAAATCACGGGTCCTCCTCTCTTTCTGTCCCTCCTCCCCTTGTAAGCATGGGAGAATCTTCGAGCAAGGAGGGCCAGCTGATCATCCGCAAGCTGCTCTAACTGATCATCAGATATGTCACAGAGAGCAGCAAGGGAGAAACCGCATGCAACGAGAACCAGAAGAAGAGGAACCAGAAGCCAACGCGGGATCAGTGACCAAAGCCATCGACTGTGACTTCGACCTACGAGAGACAACGTCAATCTCGTGAGTCTTGAGGCGCGAGTACAGCGCATCAAGAGTCAAGGTCGAGAGGTCTGTCGTGTCCTTGATGGTGGTCACTTTCATCTCCCAAACACGCAGATCAAGTGCCGCGAGCATCTGACGAGCATTGTCCGAGTCGGGGTATGTGAGACCGACCGCTCGGAGGTTGCTCAAGATCTTGTGGAAGCGCGCGAAGCACTCATCAAGGGACTCACCAGCAAACATCTCGAATTTGTTGTATTCTCGCTTGAACTGGTCCTGTCGAACCGTCTTGATCTGGGTGGTGCCCTCATGGTATGCGTCGAGGGTCACCCAGATATCGTAGGCGGACGACAGGTGAGAGATGCGATCGAACTCGCTGCGGCTCAACCCCTGGATTATGATGTTCCTTGCCTTTGCATTCGCCTCAACATCAAGCATGTTTCCAGCGTTGATGTTCTCATCGGCAGGAACAACATAACGTACTTTGACCTTACGCCAGATGGCGTAGCCCTGAGCCTGGATGTAGGTCTCCATCCGACTCTTCCAGAAGGGATAGTCGATCCCATCGAAGATCGGGGGCTTGGTCGAGTACTTATCCGTCGCCATGGCTCTTGAGACCCGTTAAGATCTATGAATTAGAGCTAACCGGCTCTGATACCAATTGTTGGACCGAAATGGCGACAGAGGGGGGGTGAATGTCGATCCTTTTAAAAACAAACCCCTCGAAGAGTACTCACGAAAGAGATGACCCTCCAGTAGCTACAGAGCTAAGAGAGAGTGCATATCTTCAAGAAGGACTGAGACATGCAAAAGAAAGCTCACAGACAACTATGCCTCTTCCAAAAGCTATGATATGCTATGAAACAGTGATTCCCCTTACTAAAAACTTGCAATCTCAGAGAGAAATATCATGACAAAAGTATTAAAATAAGTCACCAAGAAATACCAAGAGAAACGGAGAATCGGGGAGTTAAGACTCGTAGGGCGGTCTGACTTGTACTGCCCGGGCGGTCTGACCGCAACTTCACCGCCGGTCAGACGGGCCCTAGTACCCCGGTCAGACCGGTCAACAAGTGAAAGTCAGACCGGCCCTGCCCAGAATGCAGCCCGACAATTTCCCTGAAAACCTGAAGCTTGGGTAGAAGTTCAGAGCTACACAAATTTAAGAAAGGGAAGGAATCCTTCTAAACTTTTGAGCCCACAAAGACACTGAAACAAACTAAATATCAGGGAGACTTTGGAAACTCAAAAATTCAAATCTAGGAGTAATAGTTTCAGATTTTGACAAAACTCAGTAACTTTGCAAGACTTGAGCAAAAATCCAAATTACTCCCTCACCATTGGTCCCTTGGCTATGTAACTTTCCAGATATTCAGTAGTTAGACTTAGGTCTCTGGAAAACAAGTATTAAGCCATTACAAGGAGGAAATCCCAGTTTTGACCCAAACCCTAGAACTGACTGAAACTTCAGAGAGAGGTCCAAAAACTCAAATTACTTCATGGTCTCAAATCCTTTGCTAACAAGATTTTGTAAATAAGTTAGCAACAGCAAGAGGATTACTCAGACCAAAAATTAGACCATCTCCTCCAAGGAATCAAGATCTGGACAAAACCCTAGAAATGCCAACAAGAACAGGGGAACTCCAAATATGAAATCTGAGATTAAACTAAGGTTTGCTCATGGGAACTTGATCAAATGATCTTGAGGCTCTATCCCATCACAGAGCAACCCATTTTGGACAATCCCAGCAAGTAAGAACTCAAACACTCAAAAATCACAAATCACCAGAGAAGAGTAACGAAGAACAGAGAGGAGTACGAATAGGAAAACTTCAGATTTCATTCACTGGATCAAATGGAATGCAAATACGTCCCGATACCACTGGACATTAGGACAAGGAAGTGATTACAAGTCTCTCAATCCATCTCCAACCTCTCAAAATCTCTCCTCCCCAAAGGCCAAGAACTCAAGAACTCAAGACTACCAGGGAGAAGCTACGTAGAGAGCATACATAGAGGGGACACACTCTGCATTCAACACCTACTCTCACCAACTAAAGCCTAAAGCCAAAGCAAGCCATCAAAGCCTCTTTTGACTCTAGCAAACCCTAATTTCCCTTGAAGTGTCCAAGTGGGCATGCAGCCCTCTCCACCTATTTATAGCCTCATGGCTAACGGGTTTCCGTCTCGTTACGCCCGCTAAATCCAACGGAGCCCGCTCCTGCTTGTGCAGCCTTGCGAATTTCCCGATTCGCCCTTCGTGCACCTTCCGGGAAGCTTCCGCGCTCCTTGCCTTGCACGCCTCGCAACCACCTCGAGTCCACGTCGTCCTCGACACATCCCGACCTTTCTGACCTCAGCGCCACCTGCGCCTAGTTCGGTCCACCGTGTCTCGCCATGACTCCACTCGACGTCCTGCAGCCACACAGACAAGAAACACATCAAATAGCACCGCTCGATACATGAAAGCGTAAATAACCTCATACTTACCACAGATGAAGTCCAAACCTGTCGAATCATTAGAATATGCAACCTAATCCCATACGACCAGGAATGACCAAGTCCGACCGAGCCTGACTGCGCCACGCAACGACTCGACTCCGAACCACTCAAACCAAACTCGACTCACCTAACCCAATGTCAATTACTCATCATACATATGTGGTCACATCCACATGGTTCATCACGATGAGGGCAGTGAAGACGGTGTCAATTAGATTAGGACTGGGTATTCTAGCATCTTCTTGTAGTTTTTACGACCAAGCTAACTTCAGGGTGAGTTCAATATTCGAACACACGCAGGCGTTCCTAGTCACTTCCTTGTGAAGAGATGAGCTCCCTCCTTTTTTCTTCTGCTATTGCTTTCTCATTTATGTAATGAACCCATTTGGCCTGGCGGCCCTTTTGTAAACTTATCTTGGTGTGGATTATTTGAACTCTAATATTGTAACATTAATGAATAGTATGGTCTGTATTATGTATGAGATGATTTAGCAATGTATATGTGAGTACTATCTACTGATATAGGTAATAGTATAGTGGTTTCATAGAGTATTCTGGATTTGCTAAATCCAGATCCGACAGGGCTGGTATCAGATAATACGACTGTAGAAACCCTAGTTAAACTAGTCGTGCCTTAAGAATTGAGTTGTAATTTTGAAATCTAAGAAAATTTTGACAAAATATAGCTTACTACTTGCTTCACTTATCATTCTTAGATCTCCGCACTTTCTCTATACTTTACCTATTCTAACCTCTTATTGTTCAAAATTATAGATGGCCAGATCTTCTTCAGTTAGTTCCTGGGATTACTTCACTCATGCTAAGGCAGAGGGGGAGTTCGTGGGACTACTGTGTCAGCTAATACAGTACCTCATTTACAACCAACCGCCCATCTTTAGGGGGTGGAGGATGAGGGTCCTGGACTGTGGCATCTGGACTATGGAGGCCTTTGTGTATGCTAGGGAGGGAGGATTTGATCCCCTCGCCATCCCTATCACACACTCCAGGAGTGATCATTCAGATGCCATACAGGATGCAACACACTTTGCTTTATCCCAGCTTTGTTGATTGCATGGGAGTGAGCTAATATAGTCCCCCTACTGCTTCTTACCCATTGTCTGTACTAGAGCTCCCTACCCTAACCTCCAGCTAGCTCTAGTGGATGACCCTAGACTTTCCCACCAGGTGCAACTTACGTAGGTCCTAGTTGACTCCTACTTCCGAGCTCTCCAAGAGATAGGGCAACTCCAGATGTTGTTGACTTCTAGTTACCAACACTCGGATGTCTTTGCCCATAGCGATAGGGTGGAGACCGCTCTCAATTTCATTGAGCGAGAGCGGATAGCAGCCAAGACCGAGCTGGAGCGCCATTGGTCTGTAGTAAACTACACTCCATCATCACAAGAGTGAGTTTCAGCTCTAGTACCCGTGTGAGTTTTAGCTCCAATACTAGCAACACCAGCACCAGCAGTACTAGCACAACTATCCATCTTTTGTCTCTGCCTGCTCCATTCACCTGTGGCGTAGCACTGACATGTCACCTGGGACCCCACACTAGGCTTATGGCTCGTAAGAGCATACACCCACCTGTCGTAGACATCAGAGGTTCCAGCCAAGGCCATCGCCATTCATGCTCTTGTTCTCACTCCAGCTCCAGTCACCAGGTGTCAGCTGCAATTGTTCCCACTCGCGCTTACCAGGGGACTACTCCACTTGTGGAGGAGACCACCCTGAGAGGGGGTAGTTAGTTGTAGATTATTTTAGTCGGCAGTGCTTGCCAACCAGTTTTTGGGTTACAAGCACTCCTTTCTCCTTCCTTCCTTTTGTACCTAGCAGTAGATGTTGTGTATGTATAAATTCATGATTTGGCGAAGCCTATAAGCTATGCCTAAGGTCATGTAACATCTTTTGTAATGAACTATTTTAAGCTTTACGGATTTTTTTGCATTGCTTCTTCGGTTAGTTGGTTTTTCTGTTGTGGTACTAGAGGGCTAGTAAACCCGCATATATGCTTCTTCCTTCTTATGTTTTAAAGTCTTAGTTGTTTTTAGATGGCACCTAGAAGAGATACTATTCATGGCAGATGTCATGGAAGAGGCCATGGTCGTGGCCGAGGTCAGAATCTTCCACTACCACCCCAAGGACCGCCAACAATGGCTTAGATAATGGCTCAACATACATAGATCTTGCATGCAATGCTAGCCAATCAACAAGCAGGAGAAGCTAGCAGAAGCTCCAAGCTAACAAACTTCCTAAGGACCAGGCCATTAACATTCTCCTCAGCCAATGAGCCTTTGAAAGCAAAAGATTGGCTACAAGATACAGAAAAGAAACTTCAACTAGCACGTTGCTCAAATGATGACAAGGTGGACTTCATGACCCACCAACTTAAAGGTGCAACAATAGCGTGGTGGGAAAATTTTCTTACTGTTCACAAAGAAGAGAGTTCCCGAGATGACGACTCAGAAGGAGAAGATGAAGAGGAAGAATAAGAAGGATGCGAAGGGGAAACTCCAGCAGCTGGAGCCCAACAAGGGGGGCAATAGCAAGAGCAAGCAGAGGAAGAGGATGTGGCCGAAGAAGAAGAAGAAGAAGAAGAGGCAGCACTAGTCAGAATTGCCATTTCATGGGCCAAGTTCAAGACTGTCTTCCGACAGGATTTTGTGCCTACTGGAATAATGAGGATGAAAAAGAATGAGTTTTGAACTTGAAGCAAGGGAGTATGTTAGTCAATGAATATCTTACCAGGTTCAATCAGTTGGCTCGCTACACCCCAAGAGATGTAGCTAATGAAGAAGAAAAGATTGATCATTTCTTAGAAGGGATGCATGAAGAAATTAGGACACAACTGATCCTGCATGATCATCCAACCTTTCACCACCTGGTTATCAAGGCTCTTGTCTGTGAGAACAAATGAAAGCTACTGGAAGCCAGCCATAAGAGGAAATGAGCATCGCAAAGACCCTAAGGTAGCTTTCTATCGAAGCTAGTGTACCAAGGCAACCCCTTCTTCCATCAAGGGGCAACCTCAGCACCCAGGGCTCTAGCTCCATCTCAGCGCTCCAGTGGAAGTGTAATTCATGTGCCTTGCCCCTTAGGGTAGTCTTCATCCACCAACCTAACCTCAAATCTGCATTGCTTCAACTGTGGTGCAAAGGGACATTTTGCCAATAAATGCCCAGATCACCAAGTTACCCTAGTCAATTTCAATTTGGGAGCCACCCCATCAAGAGGATAGTCTTCAACACCAAGCAAGAGTTTCCAAACTCCTCAAGCTTCAAGGACTTCATCAATTCCAAACCAGGGTCGTGTCAACCATGTTGCAGCAGAAGATGCCCAGGATGCCTCAGGAGTGCTCATGGGTATGTTCTCTATTGAATCCATACCCACACAAGTTTTGTTTGATTCTAGCGCCTTGCACTCTTTTGTCTCTAAGAGTTTTGTGGCAAGGGGTAAGTTACCAACCTTTAGGCTAAAGAGGTCTGTGGTACTAAGCTCACTAGGAGGACCTTTAACTGCTACTCTATAGAGCCCCAAGGTAGAAGTCACCATGGAGGACTTTGGTTTCCTAGCAGACGTTTTGGTTTTACGACCTCAAACCTTGCGCATCATCCTAGGGATGGAGTGGTTAGCCAAATATAAAGGAATGATAGACTGTGCTAATAGAATGTAGTACTCACCAAGTACCCTGGGCTAGCAATAAAGGTTAGTGTGGACTGCCCCTCCTTAAGTCGAGCGATCCATCACCTTGAAGAAATATCTTTGGAAGAACTGCAGTCCAAGATTATCCAGAAGTCTTTCCAGAAGAATTACCTAGCATGCCACCTGATAGACATATAGAATTTGTGATCAACCTAAAGCCAGTAACTGCCCCAATTGCTAAGAGACCTTATAGAATAGCAATAGATGAACTTGAAGAACTGAAATCACAAATTGAAGGCCTCCAAGAGAAAGCATTTATGAGACCTAGCTCTTCCCCCTAGGGTTCGCCCGTACTTTTTGTTAGGAAGAAAGATGGCACCACTAGATTTTGCATAGATTACAGGACTCTCAATGATGTAACCATCAAGAATAAATATCCTCTGCCTAGAATAGATGACCTATTTGATCAGTTGTAAGGAACAACAGTCTTTTCCAAGATAGATTTAAGGTCAAAATACCATCTACTCAAGATTAGGGCGGAAGATATCCCAAAAATAGCTTTTAACACTTAGTATGGCCTGCTTGAGTATACTGTCATGTCATTTGGCTTAAACAATACTCCATCATATTTCATGAACTTGATAAATGAAGTGTTTATGAAATACTTGGATAAGTTCATGGTCGTGTTTATCGATGACATTCTAATATACTCTAAGACCACTAAAGAACATGCAGAACATCTATGGACAGTCCTAGAGACACTCAAGGAGCACCAGCTATATGTCAAGTACAGCAAGTGCAATTTTTGGCTACAAGAGATTAGTTTTCTCAGACACATTGTATCCTCTGGAGGAGTAGAAGTTAACCCCTCCAAATTAGAAGCATTGCTAGAATGGAAACAGCTAAGCTCAGCAACTGAAGTACATAGTTTTCTTGGCCTGGTCGGATACTACAGACGCTTCATAGAAGGCTTTTCCAAGTATCCAATCCAATGACTCATCTCCTCAAGAAAGAGAAAAAGTATGAGTTGACTGATGCTTGTGAGAAGAGTTTTCAAGAGTTAAAGGAAAAACTGATCTCAGCTCCTATGCTAATTTTGCCAGACATACACAAGGACTTTGAAGTTTATTGTGATGCTTCCCACGAAGGTATTGGCTATGTGCTTATGCAAGAAGAATAGGTTGTAGCATATGCATCTAGATAGCTCCATCCACATGAGGACAATTACCCAACTCATGATTTCGAACTAGCATCAATAGTGCACACTCTAAAAATTTGGTGGCATTATTTGATTGGGAATCACTGTGATATATATACTGACCATAAGAGTCTTAAGTATATTTTCACCCAGATAGACCTTAATCTCAGACAGAAAAGATAGCTGGAGTTAATTAAGGATTATAATTTGGATGTCCACTATCACCCCAGAAAGGCTAATGTAGTGGCTGATCCCGTAACTCTTAAGCCCTACTATAATAATATCATGATTCGAGAAACCCAACCTGAGCTCTGCAAGGAATTTAAACCTCTCAACCTGGAAATAGTGGAGCATGGTACCTTAGCTGCAATAGAAGTACATCCAACTCTTGAAGAGCAGATTAAAGCAACTCATCAAGGACATCCTGGAGTCCGAAGGTTTAAGCACCTCATGGCTAAGGAAAAGCCCCCAAAATGGTAGAAGATCACCAAGGAGTCCTATGGTATGGAAAACACCCTTTTGTCCCCCACTAGAATGATCTTAAGGACTTGATACTCAAAGAAGCCCACAACTCGATGTATACCCTGCACCCAGGCAGCACCAAGATGTACCAAGACATGCAAACCCTATATTGGTGGTCTCGTATGAAAAGAGATATTACAAAATATGTAGCATGTTGTGATGTGTACCAGCGGATTAAAGCTTAACATCAAAGACCGGCCAGGCTACTTCAACTACTACAGATTCCCTAATGGAAATAGGAAGATGTCAGAGTGGATTTCATAACTGGCCTACTTCGTACCAAGTCATGGTATGATTCCATATGGGTTATAGTTGATAGATTAACCAAGGTTGCCCATTTTATTCCTGTAAAGACTACCTACAAGGGAGATAAATTGGCTAATTTGTACGTGGCTCGCATTGTATGTTTGTATGGAGCACCCAAGAGAATAGTCTCAGATCGAGATTCCTAGTTTACCTCGCATTTCTGGCTAGTCTACATGATGCGCTTGGAACCAATCTTGCTTTCAGCATCGCCTTCTACCCTCATACAGATGGGTAGACTTAGAGGATAAACCAGGTTCTGGAGGACATGCTCTGAGCTTGTGCCCTAGAGTTCACTACCGACTAGGAGAGATGTTTGCCTTATACAGAATTTTCCTCCAAAAATAGTTATCAATCTAGCCTTAAGATGTCCCCTTTTAAGGCTCTTTATGGTAGGAAGTGCATAACCCTCTACATTGGTCAGAAGCAGGAGAAGGATATATCATTGGGCTAGATGCTCTCAAGCAAGCAGAATAGAAAGTTCAACTGATCAGAGATCATCTTTAGGCTACTCAGTTCAGACAAAAGAGCTTTACCAATAATCGTCGCAGAGAGCTTCATGTCTATCTTAAGGTGTCTCCACTTCATGGAGTCAGAAGGTTCAAAGTGAAAGGCAAGCTTGCACCCTAATACATAGGCCCATTTCCAGTCATGGCCTAGTGTGGAGAAGTCACCTATAGATTGGAGCTACCCGTAAGCCTGGCAAATGTGCACAATGTGTTCCATGTAAATGATAACTTAAAAATAATGGTAAATTCAGAAAATAGGATGGTAATTTATTATAAATGTAGATGATAACTCAAAGATGCAGCTAATGGTAACTCAACTGATGGTAAGTTTTAAAATGTTTCAAACTTATAGAAATGGTGGTAATTTTGAATTTAGGATGATAATTTCTTAAAACAATAATGATAACTTAGGGTTCGAATGATGGTAATTTCTTAATTTTTCTCAAATTCATAAACTGATGGTAGTTTTAAACTTATGTTGGTGAATTGTTAAGTTTTTGGTGATAACTTAGAGTCTAGTAGATGATAATTTATGTAACTTTCTTCTGGTAATTTATTATAAATTCAGATGATAAATTATAGGACTTTTCCTCTCCTTTACTTGCGACTCAGGCGGTCCATGTTGCTAGCATCAAGACACGTGTCCCCAGGGGTGGATTTGGGCCCCCGACAAAGTGGGCTTTAGCCCGGGGCGTGAGAAATTTTATAGTGTATAGCCCAGGTCAGCCCGAGGTATTATCATTACTATTCAGCCCAGGCAGCCCATATATATTTCACTATTCAGCCCAGAAGTGTGAAAATCTGCACAAAACCAGCGGCCCACCAGTCTCTCAGTCTCCGCGCGGCCCACCACTGTCTCCACGCCCGCGCGGCCCAAGCAATATCTGCCTCAGAGGAAACCCTAGCTACCAGCAGCAGCACAACTGCACAAGGGCGATCCAGAGAAGTCCTGCGCCGCCGCACTGCACCGCAAGCCGCCCCGCCTCCGGCGCGCCCCTCGCCTCCCGGTGCCGCCGTCGCCGCCCCGCCTCCCGGCGCCACCCAGCCCGCCCGCCTCCGGTGCAGCACCGCACCGCAAGCCGCCCCGTCTCCCGACCCGTCTCGGCGCAACGGCGCCCCTCCTCGGCTCGACACCTCAAATGCATGTAACTTGAGTAAATATAAATGGCGCACTTATTCAACCTTTGTACTTTTTGTGCATAAAATATATTTATGTGTATATTTTTGCCTGGTGCTCACCAAGGCTCGGGACAAAATGGTGAAGTCCTCATCGTGGGTTACCAATCATCCTGTTCAGTCAGACATCAGAGGTTCTTCCTATGTGGATTGCAACACCATTCAGGATAATCGATTTGTATCTGGAGGCACAAGTCCTATTGACCAATAAGATGCAATTATAGGTCGTTTTGTGCCTTTTTAGTTCATTCTGTTTATTCCAGCATATGACAACTTGTCTACATTCCATTATGCAGCCTCTGACATCGATCGAGCAATGCTAAATATAATATTGGAAGAAAATGCTCAGCTTCTCAGTCAAATAGAAGCAAATATTTTGACATCACAGGTTGTTCTTTTATTTCCTGTACAATTGGAGTAATCTTATTAGACCCCCCCACCCCCCAAATTGTAGTGTATGGGAGATATTAGTCGCCCAGGAGTTTATTTTGTTTCAACTTTATGATCCATTTCAGGCTCAGAACGACATTGATCTTTTCCATCGCACAAGAAGGAACATCAATGCTCTTCTACAAATGTACAGTTTACTATATTACCCGCATACATTGATTCATAATTCAAAGGCACAAAGTTAGAGCTATGCCATTAGTACCCATGCTATATCTAATGTGATGCTCTCCTTGATAAACAGCATGAGCCAAATGCCTGGAATAATGAGCAAGATGCCCAGTTTGCCAGTTTCAGTGGATGACAAGCTAGCTAATTACATACTCCCAGGTGTTAATGTGGTAAATTTCCTTGTACTAATGCTTTTTTTTTTTTGAACTTTTCCTTCTACTATTGCTTTGTGCTGCACAGATTGTTAGGTTTGAGTAATCAGTACCTTAGACTATTATCTTTTGATGGGGAAACCTCTGAAGTAAAATTATGAATCTAACTACCTATTTTTGTGAAAAGTTTTTAGTTTAAAATGCCTATCCAAAGTTGCCAGTAGCCACTTTGGCCTTGAATGATGGTAAAGGTTGTGACCAATCCTTCACTCTTGCCCTTTTTCTTCTGATTCCATGTGACGACGATTATTCTCACCTGGACAGTGTAATTCTGTGGCAGAAAAGCTTTTGCTTTTATGGAATTTGCATTTACTTGGGAATTGTGTTTCTGTTGAATTGAAATGTCCTGATGTCCAGTCAGTAGCTGTTATTGTATTAAAATGTGATTTCACTGTGATAGGATTGTTTCTGTTTCTGCTTATATACTAAAATGTGGTTTTCTGTGTTTTATGTCTTAAAAAAATTGAAGCTAGGGGTTATTTTAGTCAATACAAAATGAAGCGGGCGAAGACATTGTCATCGTATTTTTCAACAGAAACACAATCCAGCGAAACACCAGAAACAGGAGTTTTCTGTGTTTTATGTTTGCTTGTTTAGTATTGAACTCAAGTTTCATATCAATAATACAATTAGCCAATTATGATATACTTTTGTTATATCGTGGTATGAGTACAAATTGGCGTTAGTTTTAGGTGGTTAGAGTTCAGCCCGGGGCGTAGCCAAATCCTGGTTCCGCCACTGCGTGTCCCCATAACCCTCGATCTGTAGAGCTCCAACTACGCAAACTGGCGAGAACTCTCTCTTGTTTCGCTTGACAAGAATAAATTCTGAAGAGCAGTGCTTCAAAGCTTTCCTCTCTAATAAAAAAGTACTAATCTCAAAATAAATAAAAAAAGTATATATCATCTATCTATCATTCATTATACTTTTAATATTATACAAATTATTATTAAGAAAAGCATATAAACACTTTCCAATTCTAAATCACCTAGAACAACACTTGCTCGCGGCTTCCCATCCACCGCACGCCATCATTAATTCACAATCCATTTGCTCCCCTCCATCGATTCGCTCCCGGTCCGATTCCGATGGCCCAGACCCGCGGCGACGGCGGCGACCACTGGCTGGAGGAGGTGGAGCTGGACATCCGCCTCCGTGTGCTAGACAAGATGTACGAGCCCACTCCTCTACCCATCCATTCGCCATATCCACCGCCGCACGTGCACATCCCTCTCTCTCTCCTCTCTCCATCCGCTCCGCTCATTAGAGGTGGAAACGGATCGGATACGATCGAATAGTCTCAGATATGAATACACATCCATATTTTTAAAACCAATATAAATTCGAATATTCTCAAATACATATGCGAATATTTTTGAATACAGATTTTCTCGGATACGAATATCAGATAAAATAGATTATTAGCAGTTTTACCGATTTTTGACCCGTTACCGGTTTTAAACCGCCTAAATTAAAATTTTGAATCACAAAATTTGTACGGATTTTTCATGGGTTCTAGAAACGGATCGAATACGGATACGAATATTCTCAAATACGGATACAAATATTCTCAAATACGAATACGAACATTTTCGAACACATATTTTACTTACCATATTCGCATTTTCTCGAATATGTTTTCCACCCCTACTTGGGGAGGATTAGTTTTTGCTTCGGACCTAGCGCGGGGCGCGTCCGTCCGCTACCTTGTAGCGTAGGATCGACGTGGTCAGGGCTTTCGGCGCCGCAGCCGTCCGGGGGTCTCTACCTAGCCCTGCTGCTTGTGCGGGAGGGAGGGTGCGGGATTGATCATCACTCCGTGCCTTAGCTAGCAATTGTGGGGGTCCAAAATTGACAACCAATCAATCAATCAATCCAGTGTGATGATCGTGGATTCTGTCTGCAACTAGCTAGCCAGATGGGTTTATCGGGAGTACTAGGGGTTGGTTTTGATCCTGGGGTTGCAGAGGATTACTTCATTGCTGGTTTCAAGCAATTTTTCTGTATCCAGCTCACAATATGATATTGTAGTCTCTTAGTACGCTCAATATGCATGCTGATCTTTTCCAAAGTTGAAAACTGTTCTAGCTGCCAAGTGCATTGATCACATATTCTGTGTGCAACATGATGGATGGTATTGTATTGTTTAATAGTAAGTAGGCTTAATGCCTCTATTGAGGGATTAATATATTTGCATTTCATTGTCTGAAAGGTATATAGAGAGATGCTTAGTTGCAGGGGCCAGATTAATTATGGCATACATACAAGCTCAGCTCAACATGCATGTTGTTATGGTTATCTCTAGCTTTGGTATATCTGAACCCCATTTCTTTCCAACTCTGTGTTCAGAGTGAACATATTGGCCCAAATAATTTGTCCGGGCCAGCTCGCCCCTTATTCCCAGCAGCTCCACACATTTGCTGCTACATTTGAGGAGGGGGTATTCCGTGTGGCCACCAGTAAGGTGTGTTGCTAATCCGTTCCTTCCTTCCACCAGTCTGTTAGTGTCACTTGCAACCAATGCAATGTATTTCGGTTTCATATCAGGACAAGCTAGCAGTTTCCTGTTATGCGTATATTTAGATCTTCCATGCAAGGAAGCAATGCTACGCAACCGCGAATCCTCATTTAGTTGTTTTCTTTCTTCGTTTCTTTATATGTTTCTTCAAATTAATTGTCAATGCAAGGAAGCAATGCAACGCAGCCACATATCCTCGTTGAGTTGTTTTCTTTCTTTGGTAACGAACAAGAACACCGGAAACGCACAATGCATCGAAAAATGATCGACAAGACAACCACAGAAAGAAGAGGGCCGCAACGAAAGGGATCGGACGACGTGCAGAAACTCCTTCCCCGTCCACCAAGCATTCGTCGGCCAAGACGGATCACCGGATTTGCCAAGGAGGAGAACAGATCTGGCGAATAAGCACGGTGCGCTGCCGAGGCACACTGGTGACCAAGACGACGGGCACTAGGCCAAGGGGGAAGAGCTTCTCCTCGTCCAGATCCCATCCCACGGACCCGAGCTGGATCCGAACGACTTGGCCATCGCCATAACCGCCTGGAGCGACACCAACTGGACTGCACGTCGGCAGCGGCAACCGGAACCGCCGCCATCGGCTTCCGACCAGATCGAAAGGAAACTCCGCCGCTACTTCAGCCCGAGCTTGTCGAGGCCGGCTAGATCTGGCACCATGTCAGCATTTTCGCAGAAACACCCTATAAATTTCCAAGAATTACGTATGAATCCTTGATTTTCGAGATAGACCCTCCATTTACAGGATAAAGCCCCACGGTTTTCTCGCTATTAGATACAGGTCCTTGAATTTTTTTCAAAAAAACCCCCGATTTATCAAAAATACATTTAGACCCTTGATTTTCTCCCAAAAACCCACGAATTGTTGGCTCTTTTACTTCGGTCCATATGGTAGCTAGCGTGACGTGACCCCGCGCTTCTGCAACTAGTACTTTTTAGAGGGATTAGTATTGGAGTAGCTAGTTATATCCTCCCTCCATGTAGTACATAGCAACATTCGTAAAATGGACCGATAAATTGTAGGAAATAGGATGCAATTGAATATTGTTGCACGTCCGTGGAAACGCTATGTGGTGTGTGTGAACGTGGCAAATAGTGAGTCGAGGTCTACCTTGGCCGTAACGGCCCATTACGGTGGACGGACGGATCAATTTGACTGAAATAAGCTGGTTTATATCTAAAATTATATTGTGACTGATGGTGATTTATTTGGTGTAATTAAATTTAAAAATTTTAAAATAGAAAAAACAACACAAACAATACAAACGAATACGGAAAAAAAGAAACGGCAAAAAAGCCCTAAAATCAAAATACTAGAAAAATACGAAATCAAGGAATAGTGAACTAGAAACCAGATGCCATAAGTTAAAGCCGAAACGAGCGATGCTTTATTTTCCTTTAATTCAATGACTCGGAAAAAATCTAACAATTACTACGGAACAATTTGGAGCGAGACCCAAACCATCCGCCTTGCTGTGTACACGGTCCATCTTTGCAACTCGCTACTTTTCCATTTCCTTTCCGTTCTTCTTTTTTCTTTCCAACCTTTTTCTTCATAGGAAAATGATATACTGTTCCAAAGATTGGCTTGGTTAGAAACACAATTCTAAATAGTGACTTTCATGGTATAACACACCACTCGAATAAGTTTACATCGAAGAAATATCATTACCCCTCTTTTTCTCCGGAATTATTTTTTTTTCTGTTTTTACCATGCAAAAGAACACCTTGTGGCTCCGCTCATTTCAACTTTAGAAAATATCACTGGGTACATCTATAGCTTATTCATTTATGCATCTCATCAGAATCAGCTAGCTCCACCGGGTATGGTCAATCATTGATGCAGTTCTTGGTTTTGTTAATTAATACATCCATGGGCTGGAGTAAATTGACCAGCCCAACTAGGTAGCTAATACGTGTGGCTTGCGAATATACATCCATGTACTGTTGACTAACGGGCCAGGTCGGGCCGGGCCTAAATTATCTGTTAGGTCCAAATGTTTGTGGGACCGTCTATAATTGTATGCTGCTTGTGTGGCGTTGGCCCACTTCCGGCCCACCTCTCAAGGCTATGCGCGTAGGCGTCCAAAGCCCACGCTTCAAAGCAAAAATAATGCGTGAGCGCACACGGATTAAGACGACTTTTTTTTTTCCTGCAGACTGAAAATTTAAGTGATCGTGTCGTCTAAGCCGAGCGTCTAATTCATGATCTGTTTGAATCGTAGTGTTTCTTACAATAAAAGGGTCGAAAAAGACTCCACTGACATATATTTTAACTTAGTAATGATATCGCATATTATATGTTCTAAAAAATAAAATAAAATATCTCATGCATTATTTGCCAATGTTCCATTAGTTAATGGATGATATTGCAAACCGTATTTTTTTGAATTTGGCTAGGAGGAATGAACCATACGAGTGTTGGAGGTTCCGGTTGGTAAAATAAAGTGCTTTATGTATCTGGCTTCAATGTTCCAATAATTCATTGGCAATATTCCACGCATTAAGTTATAAAAGGGGATAGCCAATGTTCTACGTTTTCGATTTCAATGTTCCAAGGATTCGTATACGATGTTGTAATAATTCATTGACGATATTTCAATAGTATATCGATAATGTTCCAATGGTAGGACAATTAGGCAATTACAACAAATCAGGCAATTAGTTAAACAAATAAAAATATTGATAGAATAAAATAGTCAGAAAAACATGAACATGGGAAAGAAACCACCGCAATATTTGGAAAACCCCTACAATCAAATGAAAAAGAAAAAATAATAAAAGGGGGAAAGAACGAAAAAAGAAACGAAGGGCATCAGCCTGGTGGTTGACAATGGCGTCGGCCTGGTGGTTTGGTCGGGCGCACGGGCTTTTCGTCGTCCGCCGGCGAGTGATTTTGTAAATGGGCTATCGGCCTTTGGGGGTGGGGCCGTTGTTGGTGCAGTTTGAGTGGAAATCTCTGCACGTAAGCCAGAGGAGCCCAGCAGCGTAAGGGATGTCCAAATTGGTTGTCTCCCAGCTTCCGTTTGAAAAAGTAGTAAGCCGATTTAGGCCCTGTTTGGATCAGTTTCAGATTCTTAAAAACCAACTATTACTTCTAGTTTTTAAAAACTGGTTTCTAAGCAAAAACTAGTGGGGTGTTTGGATCCCCTAGTTTTTAAAAGCTGGTTTCATTTATGATTGGTGCTAATAGACTATTATACCCTTACATTTATTGCTCTTGAACAGCACATTAAACAGCCATGCGTGGTCTTTAATGAGGGTAAATGGGTATTTGTGCAAAAAAAACTGGCAAAAGCTGGGTATCAACGACTTCTTGGTTTTAAGAATGCAGGTAGGTAGATTTTAAAAACTACCCCAAAAACTAGCCTGTTTGGATCCCACCTAGTTTCCAAAAGCCAGATTCTTAAAATCTGGGTGGATCCAAACAGGCCCTTAAACAACTTGGCTTCTAAAAACGGTTTCTTTAGGTCACTGGTCGGTCTTTGTCGTCTTCTTGGTGTCTGTGTCTTCTAAATATTATTTTTCAAATTTTAATCCAAAAGCTACTTATTCGGGTCGTTATATTCCATTTCAGCTAAAAAATAAACATTTTAGTGAAAACCCATTAGCTCTAGCCGGTTAAAATACCCCTAATATGTATACTTGCAGAATAATAATCCAAGAGCATACATGCATGCATGTTATTGTTGTGTTATATATATATGGTTCCATACTCCTGAGAGTACGTACTCCCACTTTCCATATTTTTTTAATGGTGTTGTTATACCTCTTTATCTATTTAAACATACTATAATAAGATTATAATATACGCTAAAGTGAGCTTCATAACAAATTTCATAAAAAATTACTTTTTATAGCATAATTTGCGTATATATTCCTTTTATGTATGGAAAAGGATATATAGCAAAATAAAGGGTTCCGATAAAAAATTTTCAACTAGGCCGCATGGGAGTAATTTATAATTAGTACTTAAGTATACTGAAAGTGATAAAGAGATATAAATATTTAAGCGTTCGTCAGTAACTTCACTCGCTACCAATAGTAACTTTATTTGGAAATGACAGTAACTTTCTAGCACTGTAGAGGTTTGGCAATAACTTCACTCACTACCTATGGTAACTTCATTCAGAAATGACAGTAACTTTTCCGCGAATTTTACACCTACGCGGTGGTTAGTATGTGTGTGTGTATGTATGTATGTATGTACGTACGTACGTACGTATGTACGTACGTATGTATGTATGTATGTATGTATGCGTATATGTGTGTGTATAAGCTAATGTACCACTTAAAACAACGTGCTTATTTTAAAAGTGGCATATTCACAATTTTGAGTTTCACAGTGACATTTTGTGTTTACATGCTTCCAAATGAAGACGGGGAGAAGCTATGGCGGATTTTTTTTCCGGTGATTGAGAAAGGAATTGAGCCGTGGACCAAACAGGTGGTTTAGTGCCTTTACAGCACTGTTGGTTCCACAAGAATTGAGGGGCACTTGTTCAGTAGTGTAGAGGTCCCCTTTATTTGTACAATTCGCTAGCTGCTGCAATCACTGGAATTAACTGCCCCATTGCAAACTGCATGATCGATGCAGAATATTTTAGGAGGACCATCTCATCATTGATCAGTCCGTTTCCTCTTATAATTGGAAGATTGGATCATATACCCTCCCTTTAATTGGGAAATTGAGGATTTACCCTCCACATCTTAATGACACGTGAGGTCATCATAAGTCACTGACACGTGGCCCAGGAGGGTAAATCCTCAATTTCCATCTAAATGAAGGGTATATGATCAATTACCAGCTTATAATTTGCTGCTTCTCTTCACTTCTCCAATAAGCTCAAACCAAACTGTGGCCCTGTTTGTTTCCACTTAAGATTATTATAATCTAGCTTATAGGTGGGGATTATATAAGCTAGCTTATAATAAACTGGTGGGAAATAAGCTGTCAGGTGTTTGGCAGCCTGGATTATCAGAGTTATGGATTGTTGTATTCGAATGTTTAAAGACTACAATGCCCTTGACCTTTTTTGGTGACTTATTTATTCTTTTATGACATGTTTTTTATTAGTTTAGACTTGCAAAACATTAGTAACATACGAATTTGAATATATAAGTGGTAGAAAAGCTTAATTATTCAAATATCCATGATCATTTGTTCGTACAAATATGCTCTTACAAACAAATTACTCTCTTCTAGCAAATAAAGCATTAGCAATATTATCACGGAAGGCATTCATGCCCCCCTCTTCATCTCCCAATTGACTTGCACCCACATGAGAGGAAGGCATCGGCATATAGTTTTCATCTCGATCACACCGGTCAAACTCTTCATCACTCAAAGCACTATCCCGAATGAAGTTATGGAGTGTCATGCATGCATGTATTATTTTGGTTTGTTTGAGCATTTGATAACTTGGTAAGTCCAACAAAATTCTCCACTTCATCTTTAACACACCAAAAGATCGCTCAATCACATTACGAAGTGATGAATGCAAGTGGTTGAATACCTCCTTCTTGCCACTAGGGCGTGGTCAATTTCGAAACTCTGGTAAATGGTACTTGGTCCCTTTGTATGGAGATAGAAAACCCGGTCGATTTGGATAGCCTGAGTCGACAAGGTAAAATTTTCCTACAAAATGTAAACATACACAATGAGATATAGCTACAGTATGCAACTTTTTGAGATAACTAGTTAAAATGTTACTATACCATTTGGAGGATGTGGGAACTGCATGGCATATTTACATAAAGCATCATTGAACACCCTCATGTCATGTGCTGATTCAGGCCATCCCGCAACAACAAAAGTGAACCTCATCCCCCAAGGCCGTCGCCCGCGCCTAGGCCGCTGACCACGACGCCTCGGACTCCCGCGACTCCGCGGCCTCTCCCGGCACCACATCCCCTCCCGACGCCGCCCCGGCCGGCGCCACCTCGGCCAGCGTCGCCCCTCCCAGCGACTTCCTCGGCGACCACGGGGCTTCGCGCAAGGGAATCCCGGTAGGCAAGCGCACGGGCAAGGCCGGCCTCCGCATCATCACCATCTTGGGGATCCATTTTGGCCAGAACACACCGAAATTTGGCCAGATTTGGGCTAGGTTGCTAGGGTTGGAGGAGAATGGAAGAGGAGAGGAAGGAGGCGCACGGGAGAGAGACGCTCGTGGGAGAGAGAGGCACGGGAGTTGGGGGTTGGATGAATGGCAAAGGTGAGTAATATTCCTAAAGTTTTATGGTCATTAAGATAAAAGGTGGATCTATAAGCTGAAATAAGCTCTTTTTTGAGCTTATTAGATTACAATAATCTGGGCTATTAGATTATAATAAGTTACCTTATAATCTGGGCTGTTTGTTTCCACTTATGATTTATAAGCTAGATTATAATAATCTTAAGTGGAAACAAATAGGGCATGTGTAAGCCACTAGACGGCAATCAATATTATATATATCTATGGTCATTTGGACTTGGAAGCTTGAAAGGCAAAGTATGCTACTCCCTCCTGTCACTAAAGATAGATTGATGGTTTTGATATCAACACGGTCCCTAAAATGCACCTTTGGCAAATAGAGTAATTTCTATTATAATATATTCATAATCATAATAAAATTGTACTATTACAAAAGTAGTTTTTAAGACAAATCTATACATCATTTTTACACGTCCAACCTAAATAAGTTTAGAAAGTTTGCCCATGTGAATCCCAAAACATCACTTTGGTGACCGGAGGGATTAGTACATTGTTACCTTGGGTGAGAGTCATGAGACAATATTCTTTTTCATACAAATTTTCTCTTTCACATTCAGAAAATCCTAAATTTTACTTTAATTTATTGAAATAGGTAAGAAAATCAGATGTAATAACATTATTCTTGTGCATTTTTTAGGAACATAGCATTATTTTAACACTACTGTCAATACAAAACTAGTAATGATCGACCTCACCTCAACTGATTCTTAGCTAAAACATGGGGTGAGCTGAAAATAAGGAAAATAGGGATTTAAACAACACACACGTATGTATGTATATGACGTTGAAATCGAGCACCATAGTGCTTGGGCACCATGATTTCAAATGTGTGAATTCAACTCAAATTCGGGTGTATTTTTTTTTTAATATCAGTTTTAGGGTATACAACCATCTATAAAAATTCAAATGAAACGTATAATTTTGAAAAAAAATATACTCGATTTTAAAGTTTCGAACGAATTTGTATCACATACTTTGCAGATTTATATATTGGAGGTGCTTCAATGCTTTCTTCAAAGTGATTTGCACAACTTTTAAAGCAAAACTGAATGGTGGATAGTGATTACTTACCTCTTCGTATGCTTTGAGATTACTGTCATTGTTATTAGAGTGAAAAGCATCGAAATACCGCTCTTTATGTATATAATCAGCATATAATGGGCCCCCCTGGCACCTTAGGGAAGCATAAGCTAGTTGATGGGATGCAAAGGATTTGAACTTTATATTATGCGCAGCCAAATCTTTTTTTGAGAGGTACAAGAAAGATGCACATAACCATACATACAACACTCACACTCACACTGCAGATATACACACGCGTGCACGTCTCTAACGCACGCTAGGAAAATGCAGTGATTGTGATGGGGAGATCTGAAATGGCCTGTGATTTGCCGGGGTGTCTCCAAGGAGTCCACATGTGGCCTTAGCTTGTACATGTTGGGGGCTCTTCCTCCTCGATCAGTACCCTTTTCTTTTTAGTGCTTAGTGGGGTCTTTACATCTACTACAGCTACCTGGCACAACCCACATCCAGCTAACGATTCTTTTTTTCAAGATCAAATGATTCAGCCTGCTGCTCTAGTGACCACTTGATGCTCTCATCACATTGAGTTGGCATGAAATCATCCATCTTGAACCGTTGATTGATTATCTTTTCTAGATATTTGTGCCTGCTGGACTTGAATGAAAGAATGGATGGGCTTATATATTAGTCCTGGATGTCCGAATTAAGATTAGCTATTAATTAGTAGGATAGTTCTGAATAATGCTAAGGCCAGTCTCAGTGGAGGTTTCATGTCCCAGTTTCCAACACACCCATATTTTGGAAACAATGCAGAAGAGTTTCATCCCCATGAAACTCTCTCTACTCCTATGAAACTTTTATCATCTCTCTCTTCATCAATACAGTGCCATGTCAGCGTATTTAATGGGCATAGAGTTTCATAGAGTTTCATGGGCATTAAATACGCTGAGGTTTCATAGAGTTTCATGGGCATTAAATACGCTGACATGGCACTGTATTGATGAAGAGAGATGATAAAAGTTTCATAGGAGTAGAGAGAGTTTCATGGGGATGAAACTCTTCTGCACTGTTTCCAAAATATGGGTGTGTTGGAAACTGGGACATGAAACCTCCACTGAGACTGACCTAAGCAAATGAGGAGTCGTTCATTCTCAAAAAAAGAAAAGAGAGAGGAGTTGTTCAACTGAAAATTTACATCACTTTATGCGTATTAATTGTAGTAGCTCAAACAAATCGTTTACAATATCTGGTATGTACTTAGCAACCAAACCACGATGATTGGAGTGCCTAGCACATAAAATCCACCGTTTTGTCTTGAAAAACTATGGAGTAACTTAATTCAATATTGACATTTTGAAAACTTTACTTTCATATATGTGAGGAATTAAGTTTTCATTTGCTAGTCCCCTAAAATTGCACTAGGGAAATTTGTGATAGGGCTCTATTTAGGATCTTCTAGGTTAGATCTAGCGGGGTATCAATCTGTGCATACGGGTTCTTGATGGAGACAGTGAGGGAGAGGGGTACCAACCTTCGGATGCAGAGGAGGAGGAGGAGGCCATTGCGGGGACGCTCGATGAAGTCTGCGCACGAGCAGCGACGGTCGGGGAAGAGGTGCGGGGCTCCTCGGCGGCATGTCCCGAGCGGCGGCGTCTCCGTGGCGGCGGTTAACGGCGGTGGAGCTTCCCGTCGCTACAGCGCCCCCTCTTAGATCGGTCTAGGGTTTGTCGGTGGGGTGGCGGCGGCACGGTCAACCTTGGGATGCGTGCCGCCCGGCCCCCACCTCTGTTTATATAGCGCTGGCGACAGGGGCCCACCAGCCTATTGGGCTGGGCGCCCCCGATCAGGGCGCGGTCAAGGGGTTGGCATTTGGCCGTTGGGCCAAATGCCTGAGATCATCCTAACAATTTGTACTCTCATTTTTTTTGTCAGCGCGAATTTGGGTTTCTCAGGATCTTGCCCCTGGGCCAGGTCGTGAGTGGTGTGGTATTCAGAGGTGCAGTGAGATCTGATTCTGATTTAACTTTCCAGAGCACCAGGAGCCAATTGGGAACAGAATGGTGACCCAGATCCAGTATTGGGACAGCCGGAGGACAAGAGCCAGGAATTCCACACCCCACACCACCCTACCATGTTTCTTGCATTCCTGAATTAATTGATGCCTGAAAGGGACACTACTTCATATCTCCGCTTGATCTTCTCATTGCAAATGCAAACTCGAGATCGAGAGAGAGAGAGAGAGAGAGAGAGCAATACAAAACAATTACACTAGTCATATTCACTCTCAAGCAAAGAGTTATACAAAGGGAGTTACAAAAGAAGTGTTACTACAGGCGGTAAGACATAGTGTCTTGTTACAACAAGGTCTACAAATTAACGGCTACAAAGTGAAACATATATAGTGTAGTAGAAGAAAACGAAGAAGGTCAATGCCAAGAACCTCATCTTCTATCAACAGGTAAGCTAGTCTCTCTGACTGTACACCAGACGTACGCCCTTAGCTGCAGTAAAAATCCCCTAGGGCTCTCACTTCCCACTGACGGGAGGGCTCCACTTGCCTTCTTTCTTCTCTCTCTCTCTCTCTCTCTCTCTCTCTCTCTGTCCTACATAGTATCATCTCTCCTACTAATTAACCTAACAACGTACATATTATCATCATGTACATGTACACCGATCGATCTCATACCCTAATTAACAGAGCAAAGAACAAATTAACAAGAAACCAAGGGGATTGGACTGACTGACAAAAACACCATGAACGATGCAGTATGTGTGCTTTAGTTAGCTTGACTATTGGTTGGTTGGTTGATTGCTTAGAAAACCACGGAGATGCACCTCCTGTGGCACGCCCCGGCCCTCTTGGTGGGCTTGGTGGTCTCCTCCTTCCACACCTGGCCGAGGTCCTTGGCGATGCGCACGGCGTCGGCGGAGGCGCCGCCGAGCCCGCGGCGGGTGAAGCCGACGGCGTAGAGACCGGACTGCCCCTTCCAGCCGTGGGGGAACGCCGTTTTGGGGTACCCGTCCTTGTTGAAGAAGTCATTGCCCTGAAGGAATGAGACATTGATTGATCAGCCAAATGTTGCAATGGAACAGTAGCATTTGGGTGAGTACCGGAAATGGATTAATGGAATATGAATTTACCTGGAGCCATTGGGGCACATTGCTGCGGTAGCCGGTGGCGAGAACGACGGCGTCGATGCCGAGTGATTGGCCGTCGGCGAGCTCGGCGGAGCGCTTGGTGAAGCGAGTGACGCCGGGGACGACGGTGATGTCGCCGGACCTGATCCTCGCGAGCGTGCCGATGTCGAGCACAGGGGTGTGGCCGTGGGTGTTTTTGAGCTCGAACGGGCCGACGGACGGGCGCCGGAGGCCGAGCTTGGCGAGGTCGCCGAGGACGAGCCAGGCGAGGAGGACCATGATCTTGTCGACGAGCCAGAGGGGCAGCCACCGCATGAGCAACACGGCGAGCTCGAAGGTGGACTTGCCGAGTACCTCCCGGGGGAGGACGTGCACAGCGTCGCGCATCACCATGGACGGGAGCGAGCCGTGGTCGCAGAGGTCGAGGGACACCTCCATGCCGGAGTTGCCGCAGCCGACCACGAGCACGCGCTTGCCGCGGTAGGACTCGCCGGACTTGTAGTCGCTGACGTGGGTCACCTCGCCGTCGAAGCCCTCGAGACCCGGGATGTCCGGGACGACGCACTCGGCGTTTTCGCCTGTGGCGACGACGAGCCAGCGGCCAATGTACTCCATCTCGGAGCCGGCCGCGGTGGCGCGCACGCGCCAGAGGCCGGAGGTCTCGTCGTAGCGCGCGGAGAGGACGGTGTGGTTGAACTCCGGCTTGATGTCGAATTTGGCGGCGTAGCTTTCAAGGTAGTCGATGAACTGGCGGCGGGTGGGGTACTCCGGGTAGTGCTCCGGGAACGGCATGCGCGGGAGCTCGCAGAACTGCTTGGGGAGGTGGAGCTTGAGGCGGTCGTAGGTGCGCTTCTGCCACAGCGAGGCGACGCAGTCGGCGCGCTCGAGCACGACGAACGGCACGCCCTGCTCGCGGAGGCTGGCCGCCACCGCGAGCCCCGACGGGCCGGCGCCGACGATGATGGGGCCGTTCACCCACGCGCAACGCGGGGAGAAGAGGCTATCCATGCGATCTGTGGGGAGAAGCACCATGGCTGCTTTGCTTCTTGGCTTTCTTTTCTTGGCTAGCTGATTGAGATGATCACTAGCTCGCTAAGTAAGCTAAGCTTGGATTTGCGAGTGTCGAGTGTTTTGTGGTGGTGTTGTTATTGTTGGGTGTGCAAGTGTTTTGTGTTGGTGGTTTGGGGGGGTTCGACTGGGGGGTGCTTAAATAGGAGGAGGGGCATTGAAGGAGAGTGGAAGGGGTTCGAGAGAGGGGTGTGTGTGAGAGGGGAGAGAGAGTGGTGGAGAGTGATGAGATGGTGATGATAGAGAAAGCTATAATTATAGGGGTGCATTTTTTAGACTATGATTGATAATTTTTTATTCTAGTACGAATGTTTATGCGAATAAAGCAAATATTGATAAGCCAATAAGCTGCTTTAAAACGACGGTAGAGAAACTATCTCATTTATTAATTTATTCGAGAGAAGTTATAAGGTATAAGTCATAAACTGAAAAGAATATGGCTATATACATAACAAATGATAAGGAAGTGTTTAGGTATCACCCAGATATTTTCTTCCTAACTATCATATAAATTTATGACTCTTAGATTAGAAATCAAGAGACCCCTTATTTTTTACTGAGGGAGGATTGATAGTATCTGAGTCCCTTTTTCTGAAAATTGGACTTCTTAATTTAGCACTTGTTTTGGTTCTAGCTAGGAGGAAAGAGAAATTCGATTTGATTTTTTTTGTTGGAGAGAGAAAGATTCTAACGAGTGACGACAGAGGATACCCATGGAGAAGATGAGCCGGCTGCCGCCCGCCCCTTGTTTGCGCGGATTCCCTCGTAGCGGAGCCGAGGAGGGTTGGACTCGCCGTTGCTGTTCCGCCGCGCCCTTATGATCTATACGTCCCTGTATTGAGATCTGCGTGTTGCCCTTGCATTGCATGTGCCAATGATCTAGCTAGTCTAGTCAATTAAGGGAAACTAAACACACTAATAACTAACGGCGTTGGTTATTAATTAATTTATTACTACTATTGAAAAATTCATTTTATTTATCAATCAATGTACTTACTGAGAAAAATTACAATAAAAATCTCCGCTAAACTTGGCATGGAAGTGAGAAATGCAGGTGATAAAATGTGAGGGTATTTTTCTTGGGTGGGCAAAGGTGGTAATCGCTTTTGTTATACCTAGCTAGCAACAATATTGGAGAGAGCATACAACAGGGTTTGAACTTTGAACTTGTTTGAGATCGCATATTGAACTTGATAAAAAAAATCTATATTGTGACAGGTTTAGAATATTCAATTTAAGGTTTATGTTAAAATTTAAGAAATATAAACTTAAATCTAAATGTAATACTTGTAACACCCCGCCTATCCTCTGGGCTTAGAATACTACTACCATTGCACATTTACCATTTTTAGTAACTGCTAGTAGTTTTAAGCAAACACTATTTTATTCATATTGCAGCGACTCAACATACATCATACCATTTTGACTCTAACTATCATAGCATACCAATAGAGTTTAAACATACTAACAAAAGGTCATGCATGAAGTGTTGCTTCTACGTGATATGTCACATGTGTGACTTCCGCCTGTGCATGATATCCTCAAGGATCACCTAAAAAACCAAAGCAGGGGTGAGTCCAGAAACTCAATAAGTATATAATAGGATGATAAACGCTATCAAACAGGTAAGCAATTAACCAGCCATGACATATATGTTTTCATATTCATACCATCATTATCATATTTTAACATTGTCATATCATTTGTGTGATGCAGCACTACTCTATATTCTCATTTGCTCATCTCATTGCATATACTGGTATAGCCTGAGTGAACACTCGTCGATGTTCACCCTATCGTGAGCACATCCTCACTGGCACAGGGATCTCTCCAGTACCGTAGAGGCCTACCGAAGTAGGTCTTACGGAATCCACCTAGGTGGATCCCAATTCTCATCTCATGAGTGCACATGATGTGAATGCGTAAATCCATTGTTATAACCATGTTTATCATTAACATCATTAGCATGTAAGCATCATTGTTCACCCTACTCCATCATCATTTTCATCATTAATCATGCAACATTATTAAGTGTAAGCATCACATATTGTGCAACAATTACCATCTACCGCACTACAATGCACTTGCCTGTTTTTCCTCGAGGTCAATGCGTGGACGGCTCTAACCCAGGACCTCCACCTATACAAGCATTACCCGACTCAATATATAATAGCGATACTCATGCAAATATATGAATGTCATTTATTCTACGCACAATCCCAAACTGGCATAAAGACAGGTAAGGATGAGGATTTGACGTGCTTGTTGCAAAACCCTCTTTTTTCCTCTCTTTTCTTTTATTTTCTTTCTTTTTCCTTCCTTTTTCTTTCTTTTCTTCTCTCTACATTTTTTCTTTCTTTACCTAGCTTATATCTTCTCTCTCTTCATTCAGGCCTTATCCTTCCCAATTCCCTTTCTAACTCTCTCTCTCTCTCTCTCTCTCTCTGGCAATTTGGAGCACACAAGGGAGCTCGCAGGCACGTCGGCCCGAAGCACTACCGGCCACCGGCTTGCTGACGGCGGCTCCTCCGCCTCCCACATCGACGGCCCCCAACTCCTCCTCTAGCTCCTGGCCTCCACTCCAACACCCGTGAGGCATGGTTCTTTGCGCCGCCGTGCCGTGGGTGCACCGGCCTTGGGGTCGCCCTCGGCAGGGCTCACCACCAGCAAGCTCCCCACCGTCCTCCACGCACAGCTCCATCCCTCCCTCTCAAGTCCCTTGGCGCCTCTATGGCGCTACAGCTGGGGCTTTCCGCCCTCCCGAGCGTCAGCTTGCTCCTTCAGTCGTCCTAAGCATCAGCCACCTCTCAACCTCCCCAGTGCTGTGCGCCACCCCTGCCCATGGCTGTGGCACTGCCGCCTTCTCTCAGTTCCTCTCCTTTTCTTCTCCATCCACTGCTAGTTCTCTCTATTTCTTGATTTATTTTAGTTCAATATTATGTTTTGAATTGATTTGGTGAGTGGATGGTGATGTAGTGTGCAACAAGGCTTGCCACAATGGAGCTCGAGGCCTTCCCGTGTGCCGAGGGCATGGGTCGACTGTCAGGAGCCCTTGGCTTGCCGATGATGGCACACAGCATCCTCACCTTCGGTTCTCCTTCCCTTACTAGCTCCCTTCTACTCCTTGTGCATGAGTGTAGTGGATAGTGATGCTTCTGTAAGGTCCCAGTGATCGGTGGCGTTACTTTGAGCTTACCTTGTGCTGACCGAATGGTATGACTGTGTGGGAGTTGGATCAGTGGGGAAATGAAAAGGGGAAGAGATGGGGGTAGCTTCTCTCTGGTGCTAGCTCTAGTGAGAATGCCTTCTCTTTCTCTCCCATATGTTGGCTTTGCTCTGTGGATGAACTCTTGGTTGAGAGAAGAAATGGGAATGCTTGTGAGGCTTGGTTTGTTCTCTTGGCTTTGCTTTTGCCTTGGCTATGAGCTCTCGATTGGAGAGGTGTGATGGAGGAAATGCATGTGTACTGTGCATACTGGTGGTCTTTGGCTTAAGAAGGGGGCTTCGGTTGGCTTCTCCCTCTACTGCCTTGTGTATTGTCAAATATACCTTCCTCCTACCCCGGCCCATTTCAGTCTTGGTTGGCTGTGTGCCCCAAGGACCTTTTGGTCCAAAGAGGCTTTCTACATGCGGTAGGTAAATCGGTAAAGTATGGGCATTGGCTAAACTCTTTTGTCGAATGATGAAGCCCACACATACGAGAGGCGCCGATCGGCCTTGGACGGTCTAGGAACCTCTATGAGCGCTACTGCTTTGGCATTTTTAGAGCCGACGGGTCTTGTTATTTTATTTTATTCTCCCTTGGACTGTTTTCATTGCCTGCTTTTTATTTCTTTTGCGTTCTACTGGTATTGCAATAGTGCAGCATGATGCTTCATACATTAAAAATGACAAGGTTTTTGTTCTAACTGTTACAGCGAATGCTATTATCGTTAAAACCGATAACTCGCCTGAAGCCATGTTGGTTAACCAGTATGCTAAATAACCATTCTTCGAAATTTTAGAGGCATTTTCTTGTTGTCTAAAACTCAAAGTTGATCTTTTTCGCCCTCAAAAAATTATTTTTTAACTAAAATGAATCATATATACGGAGAGACATAGGTTCCATTTGGCGTTACGGTTGCTTTTCAAAAGCACTCATAGTTTTTTTTCTACTTTTAGATATACTTCTACAAAAAAAGTGACATCCTAGAATGTGTGCAGTCAAAATAAAATAATTTTGACCCAAGATATTATCTACAATGTATGGTCTGCACATATAAAAACGATAGGAGTGAATTTGTCATAAAAAAGATTTCATAATATTTCACTTTCTGTAACTTTTTTGAATATATGATGATAAACTGGAGTGGTCAATGTGGCATCTTATTGAGTTTAAAAGTGAAAGACGTCACTCTTTTGTGAATGAAAGGAGTAAAATTAGTTCAGAGTATTTTCATAATTAGAGCATCGTAACCTCAAACTCCTACCGGATTTTACAAGCTAACTAACTAGATTCTACGAGCTAGCTAGAGCACATCAACCACAACATGGCCCTTAATTATTTAGTCAATTACCTGCTCAAACACTTTCTGGTTCTAAAAGTTTTCAGATGTCATTGCCATGTATGGGCAATGCTAAAACCTTGTGCTACACTCCACTAAACCGTGTGTAACATGAAAACAAAAGATCAGCAAAAGAGAACAGAACACCGACTGGTGCCATGCTGTCAAAGTGATCCTTCAAGCCAATCACCAATTTCCACGTGGGCAAATATACTGGCTAGTAAGCAGCAGTACCCTTCAAGTGGGCCCCTACCTTTATAGTTGCAGTGCCAGCATGTGTATGATTAGAGGGCGTTTGTATTGAAGCTAATATAAATACCTATTTTTTTTTGAAGCGGCTTCTCTATTTTATTTCTCTCACTCCGAAGATAAGATATTAGGTCATGGGTGCATTACACACGCTACTCCTCTCACTCCTGTTTCATGCACGCATCTCTTCCTTACTTTCACACCGCTCATCTATCTTCTAAAAGCTACTTCTTTTAGACATCATTATTTATTTTCAGCCAAAAACTATCATCCGCATCTAATACAAACACCACCTTAGTCATCTCCGATCGACAACATCTTGCTCTCTTAGGGGAAGCCCTCCACATCACTACCTTTTGTTCATGTTTTTACCACTAAGCCTGTAAAAAAACTCGAAACTCGCGAGCTACTTGAGTTCGGCTTGTTCTAAGGTTAATTCGAGCTCGGCTTGAACTTTAAACGAGCCAAACTCGAGCTTGATCTCGAGCTTGTGAGCTTCACCGAGCCGAGTTTGAATAGTTCGTGAGTCTCGATTCGAGCTTAAATAGTGATACATATTAACTCTTACCGAGTTTACTCGAGCTCGAGCTTTTCTTATTGTTAAAAATTAGTGTGTGTTTGAATTATTTTGACTGTTATCGAGTTTATTAGAGCTGAACTCAAACTCAAAATTTTTTATTATTGAAAAATAGTGCATAATAAATTATTTTAATTGTTATTGAGCTTCAATGAGTCAAGCTTGAGCCTACTCAAACTTAGGCCGAGCCAAACTCGAGGTTAGGTCTAGACTCGGACCCCAACTCAAGTTCGACTCAAACTTCTACCGAGCTCGAGCTTGAAAGGCTAAACTTGCTCTAGCTCGACTTATTTACATCCCTAGTTACCACCTACCCAAAAATTCTCTCCAATTGTAACTTTTTGCAGCTATCGATCCAACTCATCTCGTTCATGGATCTCCAATAAACTAGGAAAGGCACAGCTCAAAAGCCTTGGCGTACAACGCTTGTGCTTGTCATGGGCGTCTTCTAGCGAGATATGCGAGTAGTAGTAGCATTCAAATATGTCATCATTTACAATGCGCGTATTTCTTTCGCAATGAAAACTGTTTGAGTTATGTATAATAAGAGCTGGAAATTATATTCGATATCTGTCTAGGCTTCATTTGGAATATTCCGTTATTTTACATAAATTTTGTGAGAATTATATTATTTCATGCAGAAATTGATAATAAATTCTCGCTTTCCAAATAGGCTCCTAGTCTCACAGTATTACAAGTTTAGTTTGAAATTATATTCGTATCTAGCAAGGCTTCATTTGGAATATTCCGTTATTTTACATGAATTATGTTGGAATTGTATTGTTTCATGCAAAAATTCATAATAAAATCTTGCTTTCCAAATAGGCTCGCAGTCCTACAAGTTTAGTTGCACAGACATTTCTTCCTAGAGTAGTGTGCCCTATATGTGTATTTGGCAACTAAAATTTCCTGTCACATTATGTTGTGAATGTTATGCCGGGATATTACTGTCAGTGAAATGCCAATTCTATTTTGGATATTATTTCCAAAATTCTCATAAATGTATTTGTCAAACTCTACAGTTCCCATCAACTAATTAAGTAGTTTTCGATCTGCTGAGCAAGCTAGCTATAGCTTTGTGGCAAAAGCACATTTTTTTTTAACTCAAGCTGCACTTACTGAGCAGCTTCATTGCATTGTGTTGTGTCCCCTTCGAAGTTGCAAAAATATGCATGTCCTCTGCCGACCTATATATATCAACAATAAAATAAGCAGGACAAAATGTACGACTTGGACATATTTTTTTACATAAAAGGAACATAAAAGCGTCCAAAATTTTGCAGCTCCAAGCAGCTTCCTGATTGGCCACATCTATCACAAAAATCTTATCACTAACTCACCCACATCTCTCCCCTGCCATGACTATATGTCATCATCATTATCTACAAACCCCAATATTAGCTAAGGTCAATTGACTTTTCTTCAAATATTAGCTAAATAATAAAGAGTACATTTGTTTTATTACCTTTTTTTTTGTTTAGAAATACTATACCCCCATACCTAACCTAACATTTTGTGCCTTTCTATTTTGTTTTCATCCTTGAAGCCAAAGCTGCAGTTCACATCTCCTGATCTCTGCACCTAATATTCTCATTCATCCTATATATAAAAGAGGAAATACACAGAAACAAGTCCTTCTAATTGTTTCAAGTGACAACAACTTAATTTGTACAGATTCTTGCGCGTAGTAGCTAGTAGTACATGTCATCTGGGAAGGAAAACCATATGTGTGTGCATTAATCAAACTTGCCAAAAAGAAAAGGAGAAACTCGTCAAAGAAGAACACAAAGATTTCCTTGACTGATTGGAGAGATGCATGCATGTATGCTAGCTGTACGCCTGCTTGCAACACCGGGTATCCTTTTCTTTTTCTTTAAAAATGTAGATGTATATACAAGTTTATATACATGTACTGCATTGGCATGCGCCAATATATATGCAGTCATGTTCACATCTCAGGCTAATTAAGGAATCTTCATATAGCACAATTTTAGTTACCTTCACGACATTACCTTAAAAAATGGTATATATTAGACAAGTTGATGACCTCGGGTGCAATTTTATCAAATGAATATAATCAAGAAGAACGCAAAAGTTTCCTTTACTAATTGGATGAAACCCCGCTGGAGTAGTTAAATATTAGGAGCAAATGAAGATGACAAAAGATACAAAAAAGAACCTGAGCAAATGAAGATGACAAAAGACACAAAAAAGAACCTGAATCCAAAGAGAAAATCTGAAGAGAAAAAATGGAAATCGTTTTGCACCTTCTTCATTGAAATTATTTTCAGAGGGTTTAGTGCTCTTCTGAAAGTAACAATCGAATGGAGAGATTCTTTTTTTTTTCTGATTTGTAATAAGGCGATACTAGGAAATGCTGAGGGTATTCACTCCATTATCTGGTGGTAATGGAATCCGGGTGAGCCCGTTTGAAAAAAATAGGATGCATGCATCTATGCTGTGCGCATATATACTTGCAACACAGGGTATCTTTTCGTTCCCTTTAGAAATAGTCGTGTACAAGTTTATATACATGTCCTGCATTGGTACGCACCAATTCATATGTAGTCAAGTTCACATCTAAGGCTAATTAAGAACTCTTCATATAGCACAATTTTAGTTTCTTTTCACGACCTTAAAATGGTAGACTGGACAAGTTTTAAGACTACTTCAGGTGCAATTTTCTCAAATGTTGTGGATTTGTTTTTGTCCTATGGTTTTTTTAACTCTGGCTGTTCATGAGAGACGGTACGAAGAGGAAAAGTCGTATGCAATTTTGGCCAGTACAATTGAACTCGGCACAGTGTCTACTACAATCCACCTATCGACCTCGCATTACAAAGACATACCATTTGAAAGTAAGTTATTGTAGCATAAGTTTTTCGAACCCAGCCAAAATCACGAGTGCAATCATTAGGTTGGTGAGCCGAAGATCTTTCAACACGTGTCAAGCTAGGTTATGGTTCGTGAACTTGCATAACCATGCTTACTTTTCATTGAGGACCCATGCATGATCATGAACCATAACCAAGTGCGATGTACGCTTTCGGCCTAAATACACAGTTAATTGGCTCTATCGAGGTTGGGATCTCCTAGCCTCCATTTGCTTGATTGCATTTGCCATAGGTTACTTTTAGGGAAAGGAGAAGGGTTAGATAAACATATGTATATATGAAACCCTTTGAATATGCTTGCATGCCTGCATGCATGAGCCATGCAGATGCATTTGCGTGGATACAACATATTAAGCATGCGTCTATTATCAATGTATGTGCCCTATATATCACTGTGAGAGGGGAGCATGTGCAAGGGACCTAGTTTCCCTAAACTCACACCCCTTTTCATGGCTCAAAAAGATACGACTCTAGCATAGTTGTTTTTGCCAGCTCTTGATTCTAGGGAGCCACCCCTGGCCTTACCCTTTGGCAAACCCTAGAAGAGAACACGTAGAGCTAAGCCAGCCATTCGCCTTGCCAGTGGCATGGCCATTTTTATAACCTGATGGACACCTCATCCATGATGCAAATTGGCAAGTTGATGCAAGGTTAGCATTGGTTGGCTGCTTAATTAACCTCATCTCCAACCATGGAAAGTGAGCTCATAGCGTGCACAGTATACATATATAGCTAGTTCACCGTGGTCGGTTACTGCCTCGGAAACCATGTTGGTGATTACTTAGGTCTGTTGCAAAGTGTATTTTTTTGCTAAAATAATACTGTAGCGATTGTTAAGTTTTTTGACATTTAATTAAAAAATAAAGAAAATAGAAAAAAATAAAAATATTATTATGTCTTCACAGATAATGTAAAGGAAAAAAGAAAAAAAGACACGTTACAAAACTAACATATTCTAAACAGTTTTTATCTTCTAAAAACTAGAATCTAGAAACCATTATTGTTTAGAATGAGACCTTAGCCTATTGAGCCTTAAAGCCTGTATTAGAGAATATAAATATTAAGCCCTAGCTAGGGTTTTAGCGCCGTCAATGAGAGTTCCAACTATAGTGCATGCGCCAAAAGGCTCTCTAGGTCTTGGGAAGTGGCCAGTCGCATGATTGTCGAGAATCGCCGACCTATATGGATAGAAATATGTTACTCCATGAAGCTTTCTACACTTGGGATCATCATTACATAAATAATTTTGTGTTAGAATTCTGGAAGACGACTCCATGTATATATGGTTGCTAGGGGAGCTGGATCCTCCACATTAGTGAAGAATTTCTAGCTACTTTATTCGCCGTCGGTTTAGAGAGGAGCGTAGAAGATTTGACCAGGAACAGTTGTGGCTTTATGAAAGCGATCGATCTAGATCATTATTTTTTTTGTTTATCCGATGGAAGATATAGTACACGACCTAAATGCACGAAGAGTGAAAAGAAATTTCTTTAATTGTTGTCTTAAATTAATTTTTTTCTTTTTGAATCCATGTGTTCTCTCATGAAAGAACAATATGTACTCTCTCTGTTCTTTTTTATTGATGTTTTTGACGTTTTACGGTCTTCGAGATATGACTTTAATTGCTACCTTTTATAACTTTACATTAAGATATACTAATAAAACTATAATATTATGAAAATATTTTTAACGATAAATTTAATGATATAATTTTCGTATAGCCAATATAGATAGTTTTAAATCTATGAATAGTCAAACTTTAAAAAATTTGATGGTATGGATTCTAAGAAGTTAAGTAAAAAAATAATGGATGGACACTACAAAAAAGGGCCATACTGGATGCCTCATCACAGATAGTTTCCTCGAACCGTCTATACTGTAATTATTACATATGGTTTTACAATCGTGACCCGTGTACCGTCTATGATACGCTACTATCATAGACGGTTCTTGTTAATAACTGTCTGTGATAGTTCATAGACGGTTATCAATATGAACTATCTGTGATAATTGCAACATCATAGACGGTTTTTAATTAGAACCGTATGTGATAGCTCACAGATGGTCATTAATATGAACCGTCTCTGGTAGTTGAGTATCACAGACGGTTTATGGTTGGAACTGTCAGTTACATGTATCATGAATGGTGCGCACTTGTCTCCCCGATCAATGCGCCTTCAATCGTTTTGGCTCTCCGATATGCGCCTCTTCATCTCACACGCCGGATGTATTCCTTGTATAAAAATGATGACCGTCACCTGAGATTAATCCGCACATCGCTGATATATCCTATACGACCACCTCACCAACCGGCTATCTTCCTTGTCTCTTAAGCATAAATAAATAGCTCCCTATTCTTCATTGTCGTTGGCATTGATGGCCAACTTGGCCATCCTAGACGAGCACCTCGCTAGCCATACGATAGCAGATGCTATGGAAGGACACTGTGCCAACAGTGTCCTTCCTCCTATGTCCGAGCATTTGCCAAAGCAGTTAAAGGTCACCTTCCGCCGTCTGGACATCCTTCACCGTGTCTTCCGGATGGTCTCCCGCTTCAGGCGAGCTAACCTCACCATTGACGTGGTCCTCCACAACGATGTTGCATATCTCCAGGAGGCTTGCCGTTGCTTGGAGTGCTTAGTCGAGGCGGCAGGCAACCGAGTCAACCTTGTTGAAACCCCTCAAGAAAGGAAAGAGAGCCTATGGGCTCAATTCGACTTAATTGTTCAGTCGGATGGTGTTCGAGAGACACTCGAACGAGCACATTAGTGGATGCATGCATTTTAAACCATTTGTGATGATGTTTTCTATATTAGTGGGAGTAATTGAGTAAAAAGTGAAGTTGGTGGGATTTGTCGTGAGTTTGCAAAATAAGGTCTTAATCCTAACATAGAAATCTATCGATTTCAGCTCAACTATGTTTTCCATGATAGGAGTGGAAGTACTTCTCTTACAATGTATCCAAATCTTTTCTATTGAGTCTGTATCCATCACCGTCCAAGTATTGCGAGATGAGCTTCTTCGTGCCTTCGTAACATTTATGGCACTTGCTACGTGCTTGCCCTAGCATGGCGACGAGATTAGCTCGATCAAAAGTGTAATCAACGATGAAAGAACCCTTTTGGTTAATAAAAACACTCTATTTTGGAGCCTTTTCGTGCCAAGCTCAAAAGTGCAATCACTACAATGTTTTCTTTAGGGACTTCGTGATGCATTTGTTGTTTGTTTATGAGAAGCTAATCCCACAGGCTTTATATAAAAGAGATTGTTTAAGCCTTGCTCAATATTCTGTGGGGCGTGATGGGGAAAAGTATGATTGCATATTCTAGTCATAATTAGATAGGGGCCTTTTCATGGAGAGTAATGCTAACTACGTACTATATATGCAAGGACGTCCCCATCACCCCTTATGGGTTTGGTTGTGTTTGAAATATTTGATACATGAGATCATTTGTGATGACAAATGTGTATGATTCCCATGCATTGAGAATAATCTTTTGCTAATGATGATTGTAACGAACAACTCCAGTAGGTCATTCAAGATGTCATTATACAAACAAGTATATATTGGAATCGGTTTTTGGGCTCATACAGAACAACATGAAGCAACTTAAACATATGTAACCATGTCACCTTAGTCCTCCCTAGGATTCAACCTCCTCCTCCCTAATGGTCCCTTATCATACACCCTACTAGACTACCGGTCATGCATGCCCGCCACACTCAAGAAGCCATCGCCACGATTTTGAACCATGCTTATGTTCTATGTTTGAAAGTGGACATGCAAATAAAATTTGAAATTCCAATGTTGCTAGCGTCTTCTTTCTTTCTCTTTTTCTTCCTCTCTCTGTCAGCCGGGCCCTACCTTCTTCTATCTCTCCCTTTCAGTTTCTTCCTCCCTCCTCCTTGTTCTGCTTGTGCCTGACCTAGGCACGGCGCCCGCATCGTGCCAAGCACGCCCCGCGCCAGCCCGCGCCCTAGCCTCATCACATGTGCCACCCACGCTCATCGCCCGTGTGCCTTTGCATGTCGCTCCCGCTGCACACGCTGCCCTCGCCCACTGCATGCACCGCTAGTTCACAGTCCATGTGCGCTGCCCGGCCACCCTTCCCTATTGAGCAATAGTGCGCACCGCCTTCACTATTGACCGAGCCACCTTGACTGGCTATAAAAGCCCCTATTGCCCCCATTTCCTTCTCCCTCCCCAAGTCGATCTCATCTCAAGCCTGCGCACCACGGCCGTGCGCTGGCCACCATGCCTCTTTGCTGTTCCGGCCGCTCCAGCAATCCACTTCCAAAAGTGCTCATGTCAAAATGTGTTCCCAAGTGTCCTCTTCTACCTTGCCAATTAACTGGAATTTCATGCCCCCTAGGTCACCGCAACAGCCTCCTTCCCCACCTCTAGCCGCCGCCACCTCCACCGCCACCATCTCTACTCTGGTGAGTTTCTCCTTGATTTCTTCTAATTGGAGCAACCCCCCCCCCCACTGCCTTATTCCTTCCCAACCATCACTGAGGCTTCTCCCTCACCCCAGGATGCCAACAACATGGGGCTACCCGCGTCGCCTTGACTCCCATCGTCAGCCTACTCCAGCTCCTCCCCAGCCATGCCGTTGCTGCCGGTGCATTCCATGCACCTCCCTCCATCTCATGCTCCCCTCATTTTCTTCTCCTCTCACTCTGGCCACCACCACACCTTTCCTGTCCTACCACTAGCTACTCCAAGCCACCGCCCACCGACTGTAGCGCTCACCTGGCTGTGAATCCACCTCCCCTGTTTTGAGGGAAAAAAGAAAAAAAAATTGAGGGAAAGCCGCCTCCCCTGTTTCCCTCATCTCCCCGGTATTCCATTTTGCCTAGCACCGCTGCCTTTCCGGCTGTCACCCACCGCACGCACCCATGTTCCCCTATTCTGCTCAACCTTGCTCCCCCTCTGTTTTCTTTTGGCACTTTGTATCTATCTGTTTGTCTCTCTCTCTCTCTCTCAATATGTATAATCAAAGACCACTTGGGATAGAAACTAGTCAATATGTATGCACTCTTTGAATTCAAATATTTAAGAAATAATCAAATGGAAATTTGATAAAATATAATTTATGAATAAAAATAAGAATAATATTCAATTATGAAATTAGAATACGATTTATGCAAAATGAAAATATTAAAGATTTAATCTTGTTAAATTGCATGTCAATAAGGATTAGCAAGTTAATTCAAATTACACAAGAATAATTAGTGCAAGAATGAGCCAGGTAAAAATAATTAATATTATTTCTATGTCTCAAAATCATTAGATCCCCTTTTCAAATAATACTTAAGTAATTCCGGTAACTAATTTGAATGTTAGGTCACTAATATTTAACTATAAATACTAAGAGTTAAATTAAATATTACCTTGTATATGATTAGGAAATTCCAAAATAATTAGTGTGCCATCAATATTTATCTCAAATCCAAATTCTAATCAAAGACATTATTGGTACATATAACTTTGTGTAAATAACACTTAAGTTAAAAATAAGGTAATTAACCAATATGTCTTTGCCACTTAAATTAGAATACAAATATAAATTAGGAGGGATTGTAAAATATAATTTTGTAAATGTAAATAATAATCAAAGGTACTAAGAGTTAGGTTAAAATAAAATCTTGTGTAAATAGTAATCGTCCCGTCATTATCTCTGAATTCAAAGTCACCGATGAAAATTAAGAATGATTAATTTACCAATAATTTAAGGCACAGCATTAAAAGAGAACCCTATTAAAATATAGCTCCTTATTCCACTAACGCGCGGACCATAGGTCATCAGTAACAATTTAGCTAATCGACAAAATGATAAATTACGTGCATAAGTAGCAATTGGTTAAGATAGCAAACCTCGCATTTTAATTAATTATCAAACTAACCAGGGTAAATTGGCTCTAACCCTCATGTAGTGCCATTCGACAAGTAATACCCAGTGCCCTAGGTGAAACTCTTACATATGTTCATAGTTCTAACCTAACTCATAGAACTTGATAAATATAAAATAATAAAAGAAACTATTAAATTAAAGATCAAGCCATGATATACAACGATCGGCTATGTCTAGCCATCTCCGAACCTGAAGTGAATATTCCTTCATCATTTATCATCCCTTAATCTCTTTCCCAGCAGAGTTTCTCTGCCGTTTCCCCGTTCGCTCAAACTTCGTTTGACTTTGTGAAGCATCCGCACTCACTAATTAAATCCTATCTCATATCACCAACTCAATCATAATAAAACTCAATTAAGTTCATTTCGTATTTATTTGGACTTTTGAATTTTTTGGAATTTATTTGGATTTCGATCATTTATTGCGTAATTAGAAGTTGAACTCGAAGAAGCAACAACTCGAGTGGGATCAACATTCAGATAAAGACGAAGACCAAGAATTTCAAGATCATTGACTGAGAAGTCTTTGAGTAAGATCAAGGTCGCGGTAAATTGAGCAAGGCGAGTCATTGCTTTGATCATATTGCACCTACCTTTTGAATGCAAACTATTTTATTTAAAAATATCAAATTGAATGTTTTACTTTGTTACACAAATTATATTCACACTAGTTCATAGTTAACTCCTTATGGATAATTACTTACTTATACCCTGCTTCTTTACTTTGGACATAAATCCTTGTCACCCTAGAATTAATGGTAAAACGTACTAGATATAAGTCTGTATCTAAGTGCCATACTTAGCCTTGCTTAGATACTTGGAGGCATTGATTTGCTCTAACATCATTTCAAACATGAAACTGGATTTAGGTAGCCACTGGTGGGAAGTGGCTGGTATGTTAAACTCAATTATTTCATGCTCCAAAAATCCTAAAAACTTGCTTTACATATATGTACGGATAGTAAGAGGTGTGGGTGCAGATGTAGCATGAGTGGTAGCACTGCCTAGATAACCCTAAGTACTTAATCTGGTAATCCATTCCTAATGTAAAATAGTGCAACCATAAGTCTATAATGGGTACGACATTGTAGCTTATTTGCATTGACTCAGTGTGGTTGTGCCAAAAGGGTTGAAAACTAGTCGTGCCGCTGGATTTAAGCCATTGTGCGATGCAAGAGGCCTCTGGTGTGGGCTGACTTAACTCCATAGAGGTGGAAACCTTAGCAGGCATAGCTCGTTGGGAAGATATATTATAAAAGTCTTGTGGTAATCTTCTTGATTCACAAGTCTAAGAACATGTGTGAAGTATAAAAAGTTGATTTATCTCTTTTGGGTAAAGTCTGCCACCTCTGCAGAGTGAAAACTGTTCGAACAGCTGTGCCCATAGTCATGGGTGGGCATAGGAACTTACTCTAATTAGTATCTATTTCTGAAACTTTGTAGGTGGGATGAAAAACTAATCGGGTAGATGTAACCATGAATTGATTTCCCTTGGGTGGACGTAACCCAGTGATGATAATGAGCGGATGTAACCCTAAACTAGCATATGGTGGAGGCAACCATGCGTTGTAACAGGTGGATGTAACCTGAATTATTGTTATTGCTGCATTTTCTCAAACAATTTTAGAAAATCTAGTTTAGTTAAAATTGCTAAGTCTCAGATAATTTCCTGTTTATTGTAACTTTCAAAATGATGTCTTTAGCAAATAAAGAAATCTCAAGCCTCCATTTGACAGCCTTGTATCTATTATTACTATATTTTGTGTAGTGACTTGCTGAGTACTTTTGTACTCTCATTGTTGCTCAATTAATATTATTCAGTAAGTAAGTAAGAAGAAAGACAAACACTATGCTCATTTAAAGGAGTCAGTAGAGCCGGAAGATGATAAGGCCAAGAACTAGATCACGAACCCCAATTGTCTACCTGTAAGCATGTCCTAATGTTTTCAACTGTGTGAAGTTTCCTTTTTCGCTAGCTACTACTTTTTAATGATTTCGGCCTGATCGACCCATGTGTAAGTTCACCAATATATTTACACTTCCACAAGATATGTATTAAGTCCACCAATATATTTATGCTTTCACAAAATATGTATTTGATGTTCAATAATGTATATGTGTGCATTATCTATTGATTTAGGGAATAGTACGGTAAAATCATAGAAGATTCTGAATTGGCAAAATCCGGACTCACAATCGGTGACAAGTGGGCCCTTTCGTTAATTGCACTATGTGGAGTCCCTTCTGCCATTGAGAGAGTTCTTACAATCTTCTCGAAAGAATTTTTTTTGTATGTACAAAGGAGTGATGTCAATCATATCATCTCTTTGTTCTGTCACGTAGGATCTTTGTTGCTGTGGAAGAGAGAGTAGTCATCTCTTTTTTGACTGAAGAGTAGTCATCTCTTACACGACCCAAGCACTTGAACTAACAACATAATTAAAGACAGCACAAAACATCATTATATGAGTCCATGTCTAACAAATACACTTTTTCATGCAAGAATTGATAAGCCTCATTAGTTAATTCCTAATCAATGAGGTGTAGGTAATTGATGCATATATCGCCACTCAGCCATATATAGCTAAACTCCGAGAGCTGAGTCATGCATAATACAAGCTAGCTGCTAGCTCTTCCAAAATCAACTATCTTTTCCCTTAAAAAATCGATCAATTGCTCCTTAATTGGCTAAATACTCGCACATATGATAGCTAGAGTTGAGCATTTCACGCCGCCGCCATGTGATCTTCGAACGTACACATATATAACAATAATTAGCATGTACAAATAATTGGGCCAACAAGCTAATTGAATCATGCATGAACATGCATGGCAGAAAGCTTTGTAATGATCACAACCAAGATATCCATTGGCTATCATGCATCCAATTGGGTCATACGCCTTGCATATATTTTAGCTCGTGTATATCAACTGCAAGTCCAATCGGATCTTAACGTATTATAAACTTTCACCTTTATGAGATTTTTAGTTGGTAGCAAAGGAGCTAGTATATATAATGCATGTTTGATGATCATTGGAATGTTCTATCGGTAGTTTGGGTTCTAGCTAGGGGGCATATTCTCGATTAATTCAAGGGGAGTTCTGTTCAGCTAATATGCAAGTGCCTTCTATTTCCCTCTGATCGATGTGTCTGTCTCTTTTGTTTATTTGTATGGTTAGTTTTACTAGTTGCGATCTACATCTTATCTCTATACTAAAGCTGAATGCAAATAATGGAACGAGAGAGTATCACATCATCTCAGATTCTCCTCGCGGTTCAATTTCACCATTTGCGATGCACATATATTTCATAGGAGATATTAGTATGTACTCTATCCAGTCAAAAAAAAAAATTATGTCAAAAATGTGCAGAATCAAATCATGTATATTTGTACCAAGGGTATCTATATATGCAAGATCGTAAGTAAACGATTGACCTTGTCGGAATAATATAAATAGATTTTCCATCATTCTTCTCATATGCTTAGCTTTTACAAATTAAATATTCAGTTATACAATTAATGGTCCGAAATGACACTTCTAACTAATGTAGTATTTTTTCCCCTTCTCAACGAGTAAATTACACCACACAGGACCCTAAACTTGTAATGAAGCACCATTTAGCTAGGTACCCGAACTTGAAAATTGTATGGCAGATCATTGCGAAACCATGTCGACGTCACTTTAGTCATTTCAATTTTAGCTTAACTAAAATGCATATGTTGCGCAGAAATAAAGGTATGGCGGTGGTATTGTTCATTACGTGACCTCAAATTGCCAAGATAATCATCCATTGAAACGATTGGTATATATTAGTTTAACACATTTTTAAGTTGACATGTCAGGGCTTTCAGTTAACTAAGATTCTATTATACCTCCAAATTTCGTTACGGTTCATCAATTTGAATTATCCACAAGTACATTAAAAATTGTGGCTAATTTTAAAGTCATAATGACTTATGTGACACAATTTGTAAGTTTGAGAACTTAATTGTCATTTTTTTTACAATTTTAGGAACCCAACAAGTTAATTTCAAGTTGCGCTACACCTAAGTGATCTGCAAGTATACACACAATCCATACAATTTACTCTCTTTCATTTAACTTTTAACATGAGAGAGTAATTATTTTTTTCAGTTATGTTTTTACAACACCGTTTTACTTCCCTTTTAGAGGTAACATGGAAAGAAACGTGCATGATAAAAAGCTATATTCACTCCAGTCATGGATTGGAAAATTAGAAATATAAAGAAGTAGTGGAAAAAGGAACTTGATAAAGAAAAAAATATATTGTGTTCCCATTTATCTAAAATAAAAAAGTAATCATGTAAAACTACATGTGCAGGAACAAAGTACACTACTACAGAAATCCACAGACGGTTCAAAAACGTCATCACAGACGGTTTTCTGAACCGTCTGAATTTATGGCAGTGATAATCGAAGGTCATCACAGACAGTTTTCGAACCGTCTGTGATTATTAGATATCACGAGCGGTTTTCATTAAAACCGTGCGTGATTATCGAATATCACGAGCGGTTTTATTTAAAACCGTCTGTGATATCTAATAATCACAGACGGTTTCTAGTAAAAAACCGTATGTGATACATATCACAGACGGTTTTTACTTAAAAACCGTCTGTGATATTCCTTCCTCCTAAATCAAAATCTATTTCTGTTTATTGGCTAGCCTCAGGAAATGCTAGCCATGCCCTCTGAAACAAGCAGATAATCACAGACAAAAAACATACAATTCACACATCTCATTTGCTTTCAAATACATTTCGCAGACATAAAACATCCAATTGACATCGCACTTCATTTCACAGACATAAAGCATGCATCCATTTCGCAAATCAATTAATTGAATTGAACTGAAATATCCATTAACAAATGCACAGTTACAAAAGATCTACACTGCATTTACACTTAGTAATAAGACCAATAAGAAATCATGGTGCGCAGTGGAACCGTCCTCCTGGCTTTATGACTTGAGTCAGCAAAAAGTACGTCAACTCTCCTTGAATCCCTCCAAACTCAGACTGTTTCAATGCAGTTGACGGGATGGACACAGCCTGTCGATAGAAATATCAATGTGCATATATATGTAACGTGATAAGTATGAAGTAATTATGGGAAGAGTGACAAACCTTGCGATTGGTGAGCCTCGAGGAATCGAGGAGTAGTTCCATATGTTGGCAAACGTAGTATCCACATGTGTTGCCATTTCTTCTTGGTGGCACTTGCAAAAATGGAATGTGTTAGTTCAAGAGGCATTAGTACCAACTGTTGCATAGGATTAATTAATGTGAAATAGCGAATACCTTAAAATCTCGAACATGTGTCAGCAGGCCTTTGGCCCCGCGCTTCGAGTCACCTCCCTTTTCAATGTACATCGCGAACGCCCTACGTAATTCGAAAAAGTTAACCTTAATCGTTCGGAAGGAAAGAAAAGAGTACAATGTAGATATGTATGGGGAATATGTGCTTACCTATCGATTACTTGGCTGACAACTGTGAAGTCCATTTTATTCTTACTTAGGGAATCAAGGTAATATACCTTGTTCCATTTTGGTACAATTACTATTAAAATCCAATGATAGTTCTGATTGAAGGCATAAGTACATAGTCCTTATTGCGGCAACCCAGCAGTCCTGATGCAATGTACCTCTCGACGAGGGGTGCCTCCTGGTCGATGGTATCCTTGGCGACCAATTGTGGGTCCAAGAAACCAGCTGATGAGTTCGATAATCTAGCTTTAATCAGCATGTGTCTATATATATACACACGAAAGCAAAAAATTAGATATGGCATTTATCGGTATGACATTAACGGAGACTGTGATTGTACACACTTACAGCGTCCAGCATCGAATGATTGAGACATCAAGAGCGTTGAGCCTGAACAGATCGAATAAATCCTCAAAGGCGACCACGAACATACACTCTTGAAGATTGTGGTGTAAATCTTCCTCGGTGAATTTGACAGTGATACTTGAAGTCCGTTCTCCCTCTAGCTTATTGGACTGCTGCATATACCACGTGTGCAATTGCATGCAACTATGTGGTAGCTTTTGGAGGTCTTTTGCTCGGCGACGGCTCGCCAAGCACAATTTGCGGGCCAAAGGGTGGTGCGGAATATCATCATTGTTCTTCTTTGCTTTGCCCTTGCTCGCCTTGCTGCCTCGGCTATAGGTCGACTTCACGGAAGTCGACTTTGAAGGTAGCAGCGGTGCAAGTTGCTCTGGCGAGAATAGGGCCCGTGGAGATAGCACCAGTGTAGTATCCGGTGGTGGAACCGACTGGTCTTGTAATGGAGAATCAGTAAGGTGTCTTATCATTCCATCCTTCTTGCGCTCCTCCGAGTGCCAACGCAGCAGTTTTGCCTCCTTTGGATTTGCAAAAAACCTTTTCAAACGGGGAATTATAGGAAAATACCATGTCACCTTAGCAGGAGGTCCTTTCTTCGCCTCTGTTCCCTCGCCATCATCTGATTGATTGTTACGTTTGTATCGGGATGCGTTGCACATCGGACATACATGCATGTTTGCATACTCTTTACGGTAGAGGATACAGTCATTCGGGCATGCATGTATTCTTTCTACTTCCATTCCCAACGGACAAAGAACCTTCTTGGCTTTATACGTGGTTTTAGGCAACTCATTTCCCTCCGGAAGCATGTCCGCTAAAAGACCTAGCAGCGCCGTGAAACTCTTGTCGGACCAACCGTTGCTTGCCTTCAATTTCAACAGTTCAAGCACGGCCGACAACCTCGTGTACTTGCAGCCCGTGTACAAAGGTTTCTCTGAGTCCTCCATCAAGCCATGGAATTTAACATACTCTCTCTCATCATAGTTCTCTTCTACATCGCGAAGCATCTGATCCAGATTATCATCGTGCAACCTATCCGAATCCGAGCCACAATCGACATCAGCCGGCGGCATGTCATTCAGTTCACCGGCGATGTCATCCGGGGGCATATCATTCACTTCACCGGCGATGTCATCCGGCGGCATATGATCATTCACTTCGCCATGACTGGTCCAACACGTATAATCCTTTTTGAAACCCCTCCGAATCAAGTGCGATTCAATTTGCCCTCGGTTCTTAAACATCTTCAAATTCTCGCAGTCAGTACATGGACAGCACATATATTCCACCCCCTTATTCAACATATCCTCCTCGGCAGCTCTTATAAAAGTAGAAATGCCATTAATGTATTCTTCACTCACACGGCTCGCGGCATACATCCAGCTTCGGTCCTACGTTACGTACATATATAACAACTTAGTATTAAAATCTAGATTAACTAATTATAACTACATATATACCGGCCACATTTATTATATTGAGACTTAATTTACTAGCTCAATTCATATTACAAACACAACAGCTATTATATAACCAACAATTTTGCAAATTAACCATCTTCAATAACCACTCATGGATTACTTAGACCTAAATTGTAATGCAATTAAAGAAAAAATAAATTTCATTACTAACCATATCTAGAGCAACCAGCAAAGTATGAATCTTCAAAGCTCAATCTCTGCCTCTTCCCACCAAATTAACTGGCCTGAAATCGCCTAGCTTCCTCCCGAGTGAAAAAGTGCGCAGCAGTGGCTAGATCTGGATCGAAATGAAGACAGATGCGATGCGAGCAGCGCAATAAATGCCTATCGCCATTATCACGCACGGTTTTAATAAAAAAACCGTCATGAATTATCACTGACGGTTTTTAATTATTAACCGTGCGTGATAACAACTTATCACAGACGGTTTTAATTAAAACCGTGCGTGATAATCTGAGATTATCACGAGCGGTTTTTCATACGGCGTGCGTGATACAAAACTATCACGAGCGGTTCATCGGTAATAACCGTGCTGCGTGATAATCCATTTTCCGCCACAAATACCACAGACGTCCTCCAAATTACAACCGTCTGTAATAGTGCTCATCAGAGACGGTTTCACAAAACCGTCTGTGATGAGGCGTCTACTATTAGGCTTTCTGTAGTAGTGGTATAAGGTTTTACTAATAAATTTTTATAACCTAATGATATTATTAGCAGTATTATAAATTCATATAATAATAAAATATTTTAAAAGCTTAGAAAATACAGAAATACCTTATATATATGTAATGCAAAGGAAATTAAGAATAGATAGTTATATATTAATTACAATGTACATAAATTAATTTAAAATTTATGGATAAAATACATCGATACTTCGGATCAATAACAATGGAGATAGAAAAGTTATGTATATTGAAATTTATTTTTATAATTTCAAAGATATAAAGTAGGGAACAAGATAGTGGTCTGGTGATATGTAGGTTGTTTAACCTCCTCATCCACCCAGATTCAAGTCCTAGGACCAACTTGGGAGTCCATCTCCTTCTTAGTGAGTGTCGGGGCTTCTGTCCAATTTTCAAAACAAAGATAAAAGTAATAAAAATATTTTTTATTTATAAAAATATTAAAATTGATAAGCTAACTAAAATCTCCAGTTTTTCAGTTGTGCTAGCTTGTGGTTGATTTTTTATATATTCAAATGAAAATATTTGGAACAGAAGCTATTGAGATAATTAGCACACTTGGTCAATGTGTTCTATTTTTAATGACTACGTACTCTTATTAAGTAAGTTACACAATGCTGAATATCAAAAGTGTTTTGTAATTATATAATTTCAACAAAAATAGATATCATAATATCATACTACTATTGTATTGTAAAAAAATTAAACTGTATTTTTTGGAGCAAAAAATAAAGATGTAGACTATAGTTTGGTCTCAAAATGTTGTAAAAAATAGTAACTAGCAGATAACAGAGCACTACACCCACATCAATAGCACGAACATGGCATCATGGAATCCCAAGAATAATTTCATTTGAAGCACATTCACGCAGGTCACCCAAATATACTAAGGACCAGGCCATTGCCGGTATATCATATATGTACGTACTACTTGCGGTTTTTATCTATCAATCCCATATGTGGATGCTTGTTTCCTTCTCTTAATTTTAGAAGGCATAAATAAGTCCTTAATTAGATGAATGTGAGGGATGATCACCTCATTCTTGACTGAAAATTGTCTCTTTCCCCGAGATGTTTGACCCCACACCAACTGTTTCTTTGGTCGGTTGTAACGGTTTAACTACCATGTGGTAAGCAATTAAATATGCGCTGATTATTCTACAGGTAAGTTTTCTCTTGTTTATCAGTTTGAACAACTGTTTCTCTGCGATTCTTGGATTATTTTAGGGCCTGGTTTTCTAATGGTAAACTACAGTCTGACACAAATTTAGTTCAGTTCGGCTGTGGACAGTCTTTAGTTTATTTCAGTCATATGGAGCGAGAATCTCAGTCAGATGATGGAGGCTGCAGTGGCAGGTTCGTCATGTGGTACCCTCATGACCCATGAGCATCGATAGCATGCATGCCATGTACTTCATTATTTACTTTTTTTTTTCGACAGTTTTCATTTAAAAAATACATAGTGTGGACAAAAGTAGAGAATTTGCATTTTTTTCATACTGTTTTTCTTCAAGAAAAAATTGCTCCTTTTACCTTCACAAAGATGCAATAGTGGAAAAAATTAGCATGGGTTACACTGGGTAAATTAGGCCCATGCATATATAGTTACAAATAGCTAGTAATTTCAGCTACGGGTAACTAAAAAGAGGATAAGGATGCCTAGCTAATATGTGCAATATTGTAATGGATATGTAAATAAGATAGTTTTTCTCCTTTGGTTCTAGCTACCAAAATGTCAACTACTCCTAGGTGCACCACATGGTAAGCATAGATATCGATATTAATACCATACGGGTGTTCTTTTGGGCTACCATTAATGGTTTTTGGTTGCGGCTAATAGTTTTTTATTATGTTTTTGATATGGCAATGAACGACGGAGACGCTGATACAAAAGACGCACACGGTCTTAGACTTGGGAGATCGTTTGGAGAATCTGCTTTAAGAAATCATCCTATTTCATCGTTTGGCTTTTTGTAGGAACACGCGTACGCTACGCTAAAGCAGAATAAAATTTTCTACCGCGTAAACCAGGAAGCCATGCAAGTAAGAGATCGCAAATTGTTACCACTAGACGCGCAGTGCAGCGGAAGTATCGTTGATGCAGCCGATTCAACGAAGCGCGCGTCGATGTAGCAGTAGTAGTCGAACGTTCTCCGTCCAACCGTCTCCTCCTCGTGATCGTCCCGCTTAGCGCCGCAGTCACAGCAACGCCTCTACCGAAGTCCACACGTCCGGGATGGAACGCCGTGTGCTGGTGTACTAGCACCGTGCGCCCGACTAGGGTTTCAGGATACGGCCGAGGGGAGGTGGCGACCAGGGTTTTCAACACAATAGTCTCACAAACCTGCAGCCCCACCTCCACATATTTATAGAGCATGCTAATGGGCTTCCACGTTGTAGGCCCATTAGAACCCTGATCCCATATGGATCAATATCCCTTTTAGCCTATAAAACCGAATTGTTTATGATTGCCTCTTGGGCAAATCACTAACAATCTCCCACTTGCACTAGAGACAATCATATAGGCAAGCTTTCCAATTCCAACCCCTTAAGTGTGTGACCCGTTAGGTTTATGTATAGACAGCCATGACCCGAAAACCCTTTTCAAGCCATAAGTCAATAGTGGCACCTAGCAGGGCATATTGACTCCCGAATACACATAAAGATCATATCGGCTAAACCTTGATATACACACACTTGGATCCCTTTGCCACACGATACCAGTCGAACTTAAGGCGAGATTCGTGCCACCCTTGTGATAGCTCAACCATTCACTCGATCTTGTGGTGGATTACAACTCATGACTAACCCTTTAGTCACATTGTGATTAACTCTTTAATCACCTTGGCATGACCATGCACTTCCCTAATCCAACCACATCGAGGGGCCCAGAGATATCTCTCCTGTTATGTAGGAGGGGCAAATTCCATCTTAATCCGCTCACATCCCATTCCATGTTTCATGATACACCTGAAGCCCACTTTTATAGCTACCTAGTTACGGAGTAGTGTTTGGCAGCCCCAAAGCGCACCACTACACATAATGAGAAACAATGGCGATTTCAGGTCGAAGGATCCAGTAGGTATACCACTTGTAACATCACGAATTTTGGATGATTAAAATTTTGAGAAAATTAAAATTTTTATTTGCATCTTAATGGTATTGAAATTTGATTAAACATCTTATTTGTACTTTCATGAGTTTCGCGCTGAGCAAAATAAACAACTGGAAAATAAATCCCAAGTACAAATAGAAATTATGGTAATAAAAGATACGAAATATTCTTTTGGAGTTGAAAATCCTAAGAAATCGAAATACCAAAAATCCTGAGATCAAAATTCAAGTCAATAAAAGGCAACCAAAAGGAGTATTATATTTTTGTATCTGGATAATTGAACCAAAAATTTGCATTGAAAATATAGCAGAACTCACATGTAATAATCGAAAATTTAAAATCTAAATATCATGCAAAAATTTGAATCACTAATCATAAATGTGAAGTAGAAATGCAAATTAGAAATTCAAAACCCAAAACAATTTCTGCAGACTTCCCATTTTTTTCCCCGAATTCTTTTCCTCCCTGCCATGGGCCCACCTCCCCGTTTTCCTCTCTGCCCGTTGGGCCGAAAGCTGCTGCCACCTCCTCTCTTCTTTCTTCCCTCCCGTTCTCCCTCTGCCGACTGGGCCCGTCCCCTGCGCCGCATCCCTTCTTTCTTCTCCTGCCTCCCCCTCCCTCCTTTTCTTCTCTTCCGTGCGCCTGCCCCGCACACGTCTCCCCGTCCTCCCTCGCGTCAGCCGGCCCCCCATCGCCGTCACCTCCACCGCGTCATGCCCCTGTGCCTCGCACGCCCTGGCATCAACTGCCCCTGTCGCCGCGCCTAGGCCCAGCTGCGCCTCTGCTCCCATGTCGCGCTCCATCCTCCCGCCATGCCCTGCTCCGAACTACTCCCGTCGCCCTCACCTCTGCGCCCCCACGCCCCGCGCCATTCCCTGCTCTCGCCGTGCAGCAACCTCCCCCTCCACCGCTATAAATGGGCCCAGCCTCCTTGCGCCACTCCCCTACCGCCCAAACCACCATAGCCATCCCGCCATCGCCGTTCCCCGTTCGGCCAAAAAAAATCGCCGCCGCCGCCATTGTCGCCGCCTCCTTCACCCCGGTTGACCTCCCTCCAATTCGACGGGGTGGGAGCATCACCACGGCATCCTGATCGCCGGCCGAAGCTGTCGCCGCCGGTACGCCGCCCGAGCCCGCCTCACGCCGCCGGCCCGCCACAAAGCCCCTCCGGTCCAAAAAACCACAAGGTAAGATTCCCCAGAGCCCCCTCCTGCGCTCGCGCAACTCGGTCCCCTCCCCTCCCCCTCCGGCGCCGTCGCCCCGTGCCCACCTCCTCCTCGTCCGCTGTGCGCCGCCGCCACCCACCCGTTGCCACCCCGACCCTGCGCCACCTCCCCTGGACTCCCTCCCCTCCCTACAACCCGTTTTCCCGCTCACTAGCACCTCCCTGCCCACCATCCGTCGCCGGCGACAGCAACCCCGAGCGCCGGCCATCTTCTCTGTTTTGCCCCCCACCCAACCCCTAGCTCTTCTATTTCTCTACCCCGGTTAGGTCAGCCCAGGCCTTCGGCCCACTTGGCTAGCTCATTGCGTGTGAGAAGCACTACTTGACGGTCCCGAGTTCGAGTTCCAGCAGCCGCCCCCTTTTCTTGCATTTTTGTTTTGATTTTCTATAATCAGTTTAAATCCAGAAAAATGATGAAAAATTAGAGGATAATCTAGGGAATGTAATAAATATTGATTAGGATATAAAAGAAGGTTATTTCAGATTTAATAATAATAGATTAAATGCTATATGTAAGTAACTAAATCAAGAAAGTTAATAATCTTGAGTGGGATACAAAATAAGATCAACTAGGATTTAATATCTAGTTGTTTATTTTATAAGCAAGTACCATAGCTTGGATATTTATTGAGGTATAACTATCAATTAGAGGCATTAGTAAAATGTGGTTCTACTTAAGGTCCAAATTTAATAAGGATCCACGTTAAGAAAAATAATAATAATACATCCAAGTTAAAGTTAAGGAAATAAAGTAGAGAGGCTAATAAATTTGGTTGAGATGTAAAATAAAATTATTTAAGCTTTGCTATTAGATTAAATGACCTATATGAGTAACTAATGTAGTTTGGAACATTTAACTACTGTCTATATTTTAATTAACGGCATTCATAAAAGATGGGCTTGGCTACATGACCAAATTTAATAAAGGTCGATTAAAAATACATTGTGGTTACGATGAAAAAAGCAACTTGAATAGTGTGTTACCTACAAAACTGAGACTTTAGATTAAGCGATTACCCATAAGTATAGTTAAAATATGTGCCCTAGCTTTTAACATACCCCCATTAAATAAATCTCTGTGGTAGATTTAATTAAAATATCAATACTGAAATGTAGTCCCACGTAACCAGTTTGGCCCTATGTGAATGAAATTTAATTAAGATTAAAACATGTTAGAAGTTAAGTAAAGGAATAAAATATAAATGTCGGGTGATTTTCCGAATGCTTTCAATTAAAAGATCATAACTCGGTATTAAATATAATGGCCTTGGAACATCTAGCGTTGGATTAATCTCGCCAACGAATAAACCAAAGGACAAGTGTAATATTAAGCCCAATAGCTGCAAGAAAGTAGTAAATAAGGATATACTAAAAAAAAGCTGACTATTAAACATCAAATAGATAAATAAATAGCCCATTGCTTCCATGAATTATTGCACCCGATGAATAATTGGTAAGTAGAATCCAATAAAATACAGTAGCCTAGATCATTAGGAATACAGACTCTAAAGGTTAATTTAATAAACTAAATATATATGTCTGTCTGTAGGTCTAACCTAGCTCATAGAACTTCCTTGATAAATATAAAAATAATAAAAAGAAGTTATTAAATAAAATAGGGTAAGCCATAGTATTCAATGGCCGGCTCAGCCTAGTCCTCCCCAAATCTAAAGCAAGATAATCTCATCGATATACGTGTCATAAACCCTCCTTCATTGAATGTCCTTCTACTAATCATCGCTAGTTCGGCTCCGACAATACCCCGCGTACAATCAACCTCGTCTCAAATCACCTATTTAACCATAATGAAAATTAATCAAGTCCAATTTGGTTTATTTGGATTTATTTGGATATCTTGAGTTATTTGTTTTCATTTGGATTCATCGCTTATCGCATAGTAGAAACCTGAGTCCCGAAGAATCAAGGGATCAGCGAGATCATGAGTGAAGTGAAGATAAAGACTAGAAGCTCAGCCTTTCAAATGAGACAGCTTTGAGTGAGCTCAAGACCATGATAAACCACGCAAGGCGAGTCAATACTTTGATCATGTTGAACCTACGTTTTACGCAAATTACTTTGGTTTAAATTATCAAATTGCATGCTGTTATTTTATATGCAAATACATGTTTAATTTAAGATTCTAGTTATATGCCCATTATTTAACTTGATTAATATTCCATTTCCTTGAAATTTTGAATATGTGAACCTTGTCACCCTAGCAAAATTATAATATTAACCTTTCGAAAATAAGTCTATAATTATATGCCATGCTTAGTATTGCATAGAAACTCATGGGCGCAAGAACGGCCAAGCATCACTTTCAATCATGAGAAAAATTGGTTGGGCAGTCATGGTGGTAATGACTGGTGTATGTTGGATATGGTTATTTTATATTCTCAAAAACCTCAAATTGCTTATCTATCTCGGCGGATGGTGGGGTATGGTGCAAGGGTGCACGAGAGTGTGGTTTGTGGTAGAACCGCCTAGATAACCCTAAGGACTGAATCTTGTCATGACCTCCTGTGTAAAACAAGTACAACCACAAGTCTGTAAAGTACAACTTGGCTTAGTAAAATTACCAGACCGCGAAAGTCATCATCATCGGTGGAGGAGAAGTGGTGGTGCAAGTAGCGATTCTGGGTGACGGCTTGAATGGGACACTCTTTGTGAGTGAAGTTCTTCTGCGGCATGCTAGTAGTACGGGGAGTCAGCTGCTAGGCGCATAGGAGGGAAACATCCCGCACAACGTATGGGACCCACCGCAAGTGGGAGCGGCCCATAGGGTGAGATGATGGACGGGGCGAGGTACTTTGAACGGTTACTGTGATGTTTTGCTCAACCGCATGGCTAAGGAATCGTGTGGGGCAACGAGTGAACTGTCTCTTGTGGGTAAAGTGTGCAAACTCTGCAGAGTCAAAACCATTCGAATAGCCGTGCCCACGGTCAAGGGCGAACATGGGAACTTAACCAGATATAGTTCTATTTCAAAAAACTTTGTGGGTGGAAATGGAAAAGTGGAGGGCAGCGGAAAGCCCTGATTTGAGTTGTCTTGGGTGTCGTCCCAGTGGTAAGTTAAGCGGCTATAACGCTGAAAGATGTCAAATGGTGTGATGCCATATATATGGAAAAATTATGGTGATATTAGGCATATGGTGTGATGCCATATGTATGGAAAATCATGTTAATATTCCTTGAACATTATGCTTTGTTCCAAAGCTGCTAGGTCTCAGGAAATTTTATGTATTGTATTTCAAATAGTGGGATTTCTATTCCTACAAAATAAAATATGGAAATAATAAGCAGGGTCGTGAGTAAAGGAAATAGATGTTTGTAGTGTACACATAAAGGTATTGGTGGATTCATGTCGATCATAAATAGAAAATGATAGTGTGGCTTCTGGGAGAAATAAATTGGTGGAGTCTAGCTGAATAGATAGGCTAAATAGATGATCTAATTGAATTTTCGGGAATTTGGAGGAGTAATACAAGTATTGGATTATAGTTCCTGATTAGTGATTTACTTGGTGGGAGGATACTAGTGGATCGTAGAATTAATCAATGATATTCTTGGTGGATATATAATGGTGAATCGTAGAGTTGATCAATGATATTCTTGGTGGATATATAATATTGAATCGTAGGCTTGATCAATGATATTCTTGGTGGATTTGAATCAATAATAAAAAGGATTGAATTGTTAGAAAATCTTGATGAGAATGTTCGGTGGATTAATTAGGTGATGTCACTCGCGGTTTGGAGATTAGACAGCAATCAATTTGGAAAGAGTATGTTTGGTGGAATATCTAAATAATGTCACACGCTGTTTGGAGTTTTAGACAGCAATCAATATAAAATGTGTGTAGTCGGTGGAACATTTAAATGATGTCACTCGTTGTTTGGAGTCTTAGACAGGAACCATTACAGAAAGAATATGATCGGTGGATTGAATAGAGGATGACACATGCTGTTTGGAGTTTAGACAGCACTCAATAAAGAAAGTGTAATTCCGGTGGATTAAGTCAATTATGGCAATCGCTGTTGGGAGTCTTAGACAACAGCTAATACTGAGAGTGAATCTTTGGTGGATTAAGTCAATGATGTCAATCGCGGTGAGGAGTTTTTAGGTTGCAAAAACAACAATATGATTTAATAACAGAAATGCTACTAAAAGCGATTTTTGGCAAATAAAATAACCCGAGCCTCTCCTTTGATAAGCCATGCATACTATTTAATTGCATCCTGTGTGTTGGCTCGCGAGCACGGTGGTTGTGCTCATATTCGCTTTCCCCACAAATCCAGAATCAGGAATCAAATCACTACGCTTCAGCAAGACTTTTGGATCATGATGACGAAGAAGATGAAGATGTCAAGAACTAGGTCGCGAGCCTCCAGTTGGCTGCCTGTGGGCATGTCCTGAAGGTCCCACTTGCGTGCTTCATTTTTCCACTGCTGCAATTTAATGATTTCGGCCTAATCGGCCCATGAGTAAGTCTACTATTATATTTTACGTTTCCGCATGATATGTATTGTGATATTCAGAACTGTAATCTGTGAGCACTATCTACTGATCCAGGGAATAGTGCAGTGGAATCACAGAGGATGCCGGATATTAATATCTGGGTCCCTACAGCGATGGTATCAGAGCATATCGACTGCAGGTCGTGATCTAGTTAGCCTAGCCGTTAGTTTTATGACTACAATTATTTCTTCAAATTCTAATTCCAAAAATATAAGCGGTATTGCTCATCCTTATCTCTTTTAGATGATTTCCCCTCATCTATATGCTGCCTTAGCCATCTTTACTTCTAGAGCTCTCTTACCCCGAATTCAAAACAATTACACAAGAGTGAGTGCTAATCTCAGTCAAATTACCCCCAAATACTTCTCTCTTCTTTCTATTGATTAAAAAGGACAATTTTGGTCCTCTTCTCGTACCCTTACTCCAAAAATTTAAGGTTAGGAACGTCGAAGATGGTCATGAAGATAAGTGGTCTCGTTTTAAACGGACTATGTATATGGACCCTGCGCCCTCTTATGTGTGCCCCCGAGTAGACGGTGAATTGTTGCAAGATTCTATTTGGACCCTGTGCACTGCCTTCTTTCCTTTGGACATCCTATTTCGCAGTCACGGGAAAAGTTTGATTTGAAAGTTTGTGTGATTTTGTACCACCCTAGCTCCCTGGGAGCGCTCTTTTAAATTTTTTTTGCATGGGTTATATCACCTTATCCCCACGACTCAATCCTCACCTCATGCTATTCCCCCCTCATCCTGTTGCTGCAAACCCCGTCAGGTCTACTGAATCAAAGTGATAAATAGCCAAAGACCAAGACTCGAGACTCTGCCCTGCTAACATCTCTCATTACCTACCCGGAGGACCCATCATGCATGGAGGTAGAAAAGATGAATGATGACTAGTGATACCCATTTTAAGGGGGGTAGCACTAAGAGACAAGATGTCGAAGAACTACTATGACGAATATGTTGGAGGTGCGACAATCTGGACTCGGAACTAATCGAACCCGTACAAGAAGACTTGCAAGGCCGAGAGCCTTAAAGTGATAAGGACAAAGGGCCCCATATAGATATATCGACCGCCACCTCTGCATTCCTAAGGCCCTCTACCCCTAGGGCACCGACCATTGCTACCCACCTATCAATATGAAGTTCTACCCCTGTATGTTCAACAGGCGATGCAACTACTCCATTCTACGATCACATGACAACAATAATGCCAAAAAGAAAGTATTTGGAAGTATACGATATATCCAGGAGAACAAGGTTTCTCTCTCCCTTTTTGACTTCTCCAAGTGCTAGCCCTTATTGTGCAGATTTTCATCTCCCTGTGAAGCTAAAAGACTATACATCGAGCAACACCCCAAAACCTATTGCTAGCCAATATAACCCCACCTCCATTCTTTCTACTCTATCAGAATCTCGGGGTCGAGATTCATTTAAGGGGGTAGGTTTGTAACATCCCGAAGTTTGGATGATTGAAATTTTGAGAAAATTAAAATTTTTATTTGCATCTTAATGGTATTGAAATTTCATTAAACATCTTATTTGTATTTTCATGAGTTTCGCGCTGAGCAAAATAAACAACTGGAAAATAAATCCCAAGCACAAATAGAAATTATGGTAATAAAAGATACGAAATATTCTTTTGGAGTTGAAAATCCTAAGAAATCTAAATACCAAAAATCCTGAGTTCAAAATTCAAGTCAATAAAAGGCAACCAAAAGGAGTATTATATTTTTGTATCTGGATAATTGAACCAAAAATTTGCATTTAAAATATAGCAGAACTCACATGTAATAATCGAAAATTTAAAATCTAAATATCATGCAAAAATTTGAATCACTAATCATAAATGTGAAGTAGAAATGCAAATTAGAAATTCAAAACCCAAAACAATTTCTGCAGACTTCCCATTTTTTCCCCGAATTCTTTTCCTCCCTACCATGGGCCCACCTCCCCGTTTTCCTCTCTGCCCGTTGGGCCGAAAGCTGCTGCCACCTCCTCTCTTCTTTCTTCCCTCCCGTTCTCCCTCTGCCGACTGGGCCCGTCCCCTGCGCCGCATCCCTTCTTTCTTCTCCTGCCTCCCCCTCCCTCCTTTTCTTCTCTTCCGTGCGCCTGCGCCTGCCCTGCGCACGTCTCCCCGTCCCCTCGCGTCAGCCGGCCCCCCGTCGCCGTCACCTCCAACGCGTCATGCCCCTGCGCCTCGCACGCCCTGGCACCAACTGCCCCTGTCGCCGCGCCCAGGCCCTGCTGCGCCTCTGCTCCCATGTCGCGCTCCATCCTCCCGCCATGCCCTGCTCCGAACTACTCCCGTCGCCCTCACCTCTGCGCCCCCACGCCCCGCGCCATTCCCTGCTCTCGCCGTGCGGCAACCTCCCCCTCCACCGCTATAAATGGTCCCAGCCTCCTTGCGCCACTCCCCTACCGCCCAAACCACCATAGCCATCCCGCCATCACCGTTCCCTATTCGGCCAAAAAAAATCGCCGCCGTCGCCATTGTCACCGCCTCCTTCACCCCGGTTGACCTCCCTCCAATTCGGCGGGGTGGGAGCATCACCACGGCATCCCGACGCCATCCCGACCGCCGGCCGAAGCTGTCGCCATCGGTACGCCGCCCGAGCCCGCCTCACGCCGCCGGCCCGCCACAAAGCCCCTCCGGTCCAAAAAACCACAAGGTAAGATTCCACAGAGCCCCCTCCTGCGCCCGCGCAACTCGGCCCCCTCCCCTCCCCCTCCGGCGCCATCGCCCCGTGCCCACCTCCTCGTCGTCCGCTGTGCGCCGCCGCCAGCCCACCCCATTGCCACCCCGACCCCCGCGCCACCTCCCCTGGACTCCCTCCCCTCCCTACAACCAGTTTTCCCGCTCACTAGCGCCTACCTGCCCACCGTACGTCACCGGCGACAGCAACCCCGAGCGCCGGCCATCTTCTCTGTTTTGCCCCCCCCCCCCACCCAACCTCTAGCTCTTCTATTTCTCTACCCCGGTTAGGTCAGCCCAGGCCTTCGGCCCACTTGGCTAGCTCATTGCGTGTGAGAAGCACTACTTGAAGGTCCCGAGTTCGAGTTCCAGCAGCCGCCCCCTTTTCTTGCATTTTTGTTTTGATTTTCTATAATCAGTTTAAATCCAGAAAAATGATGAAAAATTAGAGGATAATCTAGGGAATGTAATAAATATTGATTAGGATATAAAAGAAGGTTATTTCAGATTTAATAATAATAGATTAAATGCTATATGTAAGTAACTAAATCAAGAAAGGTAATAATCTTGAGTGGGATACAAAATAAGATCAACTAGAATTTAATATCTAGTTGTTTATTTTATAAGCAAGTACCATAGCTTGGATATTTATTGAGGTATAACTATCAATTAGAGGCATTAGTAAAATGTGGTTCTACTTAAGGTCCAAATTTAATAAGGATCCACGTTAAGAAAAATAATAATAATAATACATCCAAGTTAAAGTTAAGGAAATAAAGTAGAGAGGCTAATAAATTTGGTTGAGATGTAAAATAAAATTATTTAAGCTTTGCTATTAGATTAAATGACCTATATGAGTAACTAATGTAGTTTGGAACATTTAACTACTGTCTATATTTTAATTAACGGCATTCATAAAAGATGGGCTTGGCTACATGACCAAATTTAATAAAGGTCCCGATTAAAAATACATTCAGGGTTACGATGAAAAAAGCAACTTGAATAGTGTGTTACCTACAAAACTGAGACTTTAGATTAAGCGATTACCCATAAGTATAGTTAAAATATGTGCCCTAGCTTTTAACATACCCCCATTAAATAAATCTCTGTGGTAGATTTAATTAAAATATCAATACTGAAATGTAGTCCCACGTAACCAGTTTGGCCCTATGTGAATGAAATTTAATTAAGATTAAAACATGTTAGAAGTTAAGTAAAGGAATAAAATATAAATGTCGGGTGATTTTCCGAATGCTTTCAATTAAAAGATCATAACTCGGTATTAAATATAATGGCCTTGGAACATCTAGCGTTGGATTAATCTCGCCAACGAATAAACCAAAGGACAAGTGTAATATTAAGCCCAATAGCTGCAAGAAAGTAGTAAATAAGGATATACTAAAAAAAAGCTGACTATTAAACATCAAATAGATAAATAAATAGCCCATTGCTTCCATGAATTATTGCACCCGATGAATAATTGGTAAGTAGAATCCAATAAAATACAGTAGCCTAGATCATTAGGAATACAGACTCTAAAGGTTAATTTAATAAACTAAATATATATGTCTGTCTGTAGGTCTAACCTAGCTCATAGAACTTCCTTGATAAATATAAAAATAATAAAAAGAAGTTATTAAATAAAATAGGGTAAGCCATAGTATTCAATGGCCGGCTCAGCCTAGTCCTCCCCAAATCTAAAGCAAGATAATCTCATCGATACTTCTGTGTCATAAACCCTCCTTCATTGAATGTCCTTCTACTAATCATCGCTAGTTCGGCTCCGACAATACCCCGCGTACAATCAACCTCGTCTCAAATCACCTATTTAACCATAATGAAAATTAATCAAGTCCAATTTGGTTTATTTGGATTTATTTGGATATCTTGAGTTATTTGTTTTCATTTGGATTCAGTCGCTTATCGCATAGTAGAAACTGGAGTCCCGAAGAATCAAGGGATCAAGCGAGATCATGAGTGAAGTGAAGATAAAGACTAGAAGCTCAGCCTTTCAAATGAGACAGCTTTGAGTGAGCTCAAGACCGCGGTAAACCACGCAAGGCGAGTCAATACTTTGATCATGTTGAACCTACGTTTTCTGCAAATTACTTTGGTTTAAATTATCAAATTGCATGCTGTTATTTTATATGCAAATACATGTTTAATTTAAGATTCTAGTTATATGCCCATTATTTAACTTGATTAATATTCCATTTCCTTGAAATTTTGAATATGTGAACCTTGTCACCCTAGCAAAATTATAATATTAACCTTTCGAAAATAAGTCTATAATTATATGCCATGCTTAGTATTGCATAGAAACTCATGGGCGCAAGAACGGCCAAGCATCACTTTCAATCATGAGAAAAATTGGTTGGGCAGTCATGGTGGTAATGACTGGTGTATGTTGGATATGGTTATTTTATATTCTCAAAAACCTCAAATTGCTTATCTATCTGGGCAGATGGTCGGGGGTATGGTGCAAGGGTGCACGAGAGTGTGGTTTGTGGTAGAACCGCCTAGATAACCCTAAGGACTGAATCTTGTCATGACCTCCTGTGTAAAACAAGTACAACCACAAGTCTGTAAAGTACAACTTGGCTTAGTAAAATTACCAGACCGCGAAAGTCATCATCATCGGTGGAGGAGAAGTGGTGGTGCAAGTAGCGATTCTGGGTGACGGCTTGAATGGGACACTCTTTGTGAGTGAAGTTCTTCTGCGGCATGCTAGTAGTACGGGGAGTCAGCTGCTAGGCGCATAGGAGGGAAACATCCCGCACAACGTATGGGACCCACCGCAAGTGGGAGCGGCCCATAGGGTGAGATGATGGACGGGGCGAGGTACTTTGAACGGTTACTGTGATGTTTTGCTCAACCGCATGGCTAAGGAATCGTGTGGGGCAACGAGTGAACTGTCTCTTGTGGGTAAAGTGTGCAAACTCTGCAGAGTCAAAACCATTCGAATAGCCGTGCCCACGGTCAAGGGCGAACATGGGAACTTAACCAGATATAGTTCTATTTCAAAAAACTTTGTGGGTGGAAATGGAAAAGTGGAGGGCAGCGGAAAGCCCTGATTTGAGTTGACCGGGGCTAGATTGATACCTGCTCGTAACACTTAGAGCATATGAAACATCTGGGCGCGTACAAAGCATAGCATACATGATGGATCCGATGGCTAAGGCATACGGAATCGCACTCATCTTCTTTTGCTCATCAAGTGTTCTAGCATTGGAATATCATTTTTGATCAATAATATGTCATCTACATACAAGACCAGAAAAACAAGTGCGCTCCCACTAACCTTCTTGTAAACACAAGGCTCTTCTTCATTCTTGATGAAGCCAAACCCTTTGACCACCTCATCAAAATGAATGTTCCATCTCCGAGAAGCTTGCTTCAGTCCGTAGATAGATCTCTGAAGCTTGCATATTTTTCTAGCATTTTGGGGATCAACAAAACCCTCAGGTTGTGTCATGTACACATCCTCACTTAGGTTCCCATTTAGGAAAGCCGTTTTGACATCCATCTGCCATATCTCATAATCAAAATATACAGCAATAGCTAGAATGATCCGGACAGACTTAAGCATAGCGACGGGCGAGAAGATTTCATCATAATCAACACCTTGAATCTATTTGAAACCCTTCGCCGCCAATCGTGCTTTATAGATATGAACATTTCCATCCATGTCTATCTTTTTCTTAAAAACCCACTTGCACTCAATGGTTTTTACACCATCGGGTGGATCAATTAAGTTCCAAACTTGATTATCATACATGGATTGAATTTCGGATCTCATGACACCATGCCATTTCTCAGAGTCTAGGCCCATCATCGCTTCTTCATAATTCTTAGGCTCATTATTGTCTAACAATAAAATGTCATGCCGATACCTTATTGGCAGTTGACGTAGCCTTTCAGACCTACGTGGGGCTGATGCCTCTTCCACAGGTTGTACAACATCTTGTACACTCTGTAGAGCTTGAGTAGGAGCTGAAACATTTTTTGATGTCTCTCGAATTTCTTCAAGACTCACCGGGCTCCCACTAACTCCTTTTGAGAGAAACTCTTTCTCCAAAAAGACACCATTTCGGGCAACAAACACTTTGTTTTCATCCCTTTTATAAAAATAATATCCTTTAGATTCCTTAGGATACCCCACGAAGAAGCATTTATCAGATTTAAGTGTGAGCTTGTCGGACGTCAAACATTTTACATATGCTTCACATCCCCATATTTTGAGAAAAGACAACCCGGGAGGCTTCCCAGTCCATATCTCATATGGTGTCTTCTATACAGCTTTGGATGGAACCCTATTTAATGTGAATGCAGCTGTTTCTAGAGTATACCCCCAAAAAGACAATGGCAGATCAGATTGGCTCATCATTGACTGAACCATGTCCAACAAGGTCTGATTCTGTCGTTCAGACACCCCATTCCATTGAGGTGTTCCTGGCGGAGTCAGCTGTGGAACAATTCCGCATTGCTTCAGATGATCACCAAACTCATGGCTCAAATATTCACCTCCACGATCTGATCGCAAGGTTTTAATTGTCTTGCCAAGTTGATTTTGTACCTCATTCTGAAATTCCTTGAACTTTTCAAATGATTCAGACTTATGCCTCATTAGGTAGATGTATCCATATCTACTAAAGTCATCGGTAAAGGTTATGAAGTACTGAAAACCACCTCTGGCAGTTGAACTCATTGGTCCACATACATCTGAATGTACTAAGGCCAACAAGTCATTTGCCCTCTCACCTACACCAGTGAAAGGTGTCTTAGTCATTTTGCCAAGTAAACAAGACTCGCATGTTTCAAATGATTCAAAATCAAATGAGTTTAGAAGGCCATCTTTATGGAGCTTCATCATGCGCTTATCATTTATGTGACCCAAACGATAATGCCAGATATAAATGGGATTCAAATCATTAGGCCAAAGCCTCTTAGCATTAATGTTATAGATAGGCACATCCTCAAGATTTAAAACATATAATCCATTTATCAATGGAGCAAGACCATAAAGCATACCATTCAAATAAATTGAACAACAATTGTTCTTTATTCTGAACTCATAACCTTCTGCTCCCAAACATGAAGCAGAAATAATGTTTTTGCTTAAGGCAGGAACATAATAATTATTATTTAATTCCAAAACTAATTCTGAGGGTAAAGATAATGGTAAAGTGCCGATAGCTAACGTAGCAACTCTTGCTCCATTGCCTACGCGAAGATCGACCTCGCCTCTTGCCAAACTCCTACTCCTTGTCAGCCCCTGCATCGAATTGCAAATATGAGCAACCGATCCGGTATCAAATACCCAAGAACTAACATGAGATGTAGCAAGATTTATTTCTATAACATTTATACCTGAAGTAGAAGTCTTACTTCCTTTCTTCTTTTCCAATTCTGCAAAGTACTTCTTGCAGATTCTTTTCCAATGTCCAGTCCCTTAGCAATGATAGCAAATGGTTTCAGGTGCAGCACCAATCTTGAGCTTCTGAAGCTTAGATTTGACACTCGAGATCTCATCTTGAGTGTAACACCCTGGCTATTGGAAAGCCAAGATGTCAACTAAATAACAACTTATAACCAGGATATGATGAAACAACCATTTTTTCATTCTTTAAAACTTAAAAATTACCGTTCATCAATGATAATGTAAACATATTATGGAGAAGGTAATCTTCCTTCAACGCGCAATCAAAACGTTTATTACATAACATCAATGTCTAGGTAAGAAATATAACTGAAGCATAAACTTAATCTTGATCAGGGAGTTATGAATGTGTAGTGTGTGCCTACTCCCTCCCAACGAGGCCAACATCAAGGATTACCTATAAAATAAACAACACAAGAATGAGTCCAAGACTCAGCAAGTACATAGAACAAATAACAACAAACCAACATGATTATTAACATGAAGCGAACACAGAACGAATACAATTAAATGAATGAATATGATTGTAGTGAATGGAATGGAGGGACTACACAATGCATATACCGGTATAGCTAGTGACACACCCGTCAGTGTTCACTTACACCCACATTTAACAAAATGTGGGGATTCAGTCCCGTATGAAGAACGTTTCATACGGGTGTCCCGAACTACCCACTTTGGAATGGTGGGGCCCACTTTGGAATGGTGGGTCTTACTTGCCCATGTTGGAATTAATGGGTCTTTTGATCCACTCCCGTGGATGAAATACTAAGATGTATGCATGAGATGAAACATGCATAATAAAACGATACATTCTTTACACATCTAAACAACTCACATAGGAGATACATCATGAACATAGGTGTTATCAAGGGTCTTAGATAAACATAGATAACAAAAAACAGCAAGCATACAATGTTTTCTATGAATCAAATCAACATGGTACTTGCCTCAACCGAGCGGGAACGAAGGACGAGAAGAGGGTGCCGCCTCCGGAACCAGTGCCCCACCTAAACATTCAATTAAGAAATGCTAAGGCAGCAATAGAGGACCACTCAAACCATAAAAGTAAACACGGACTCACGAAAGTTCCTTTAGCGCGAACCCAGTCCCAATTTCTAGATGTCGCTTTGTCCCCTCTGTGGACAGTCAACTTCTAAAATACATAACTTTCTGCTCAGGAGTCCAAATGAGGTGTTCTTAGACTTTCTGGAAAGGTAATTAAATTACCTAAATAAACTTATTTGGGGAGCCCTTTTGATTAAGCCATCCACTACCCCTACCAAGCCAAACTACAGAACAACAATTTTCACGTCGGCTTCTCTGGACAGTACACTAAAACCACCATAACTTTTGCTACTAAAGTCCAAAGCTTGCGTTCTTTATCTCTCTGAAAAGGTATGGAAATTACCTACAATATTCGTTATATTGAGAGCCTCTGATTTCATCTTTAACTAATAGATTAACTCAGTTTTCTACAGACTGTCTGGATGTTGACAGATTAACCAGACAGCGGCACTAAACAATTCATAACTTTCTAACCGTTAATCGGATGTTGGCGTTCTTGGCGGCCACTGAAAGCTAAGAACATTATCTACATAACTCTAGGAGACCAAAACTCCTAATTCGGCCTCTAAACACACGAAACTGACCGCGCAATAATCTGGACAGAACGCGATCTATTAAACCGACGCAAATCAATCTACCAAACGACATCAACCGCAACTACTACGCATCAAACAACGAAGAACACGCGACGTTACCCTTGTAGAATCGCAGCAAGACGATGAACTCTCCCCACGAAGTTGATCTCCTCTCCTTTCTTCACTTGATCAGCAGCAGGGAGCACCGACGGCGAGGAAGGGAGGCACCAATGGAGGGGGGCACCACCATGGAGGAGAGGTGTGCTACAGTAGCCATGCTACAGTGCGGCGGCACTGTAGCTACAGTACATCTAGGGTTTTCCCCTTCCTTTTATTGGTGGCCGACCCCTCATGGGCCTCTTGGGCCAAGGCCCAAGGCCCAAGTTGCCGAAAAACTGCAGAAACCCCCCTTTCTGCTGTTCAATCGCTTTGCTAAAAGAAATATTCTCCCGATTTTAAATATTCTCTCCCGATTTAATTATTCTCTCCCGATTTAATTTTTGGGGTATTACATTGAGTTTTACCCGTGCCCTTTCCTTTGCTCAAAGCCTTATTATTCTTCTTTTTGAATTTGGTAGTATTCTGAACCATCATCACATGATTGGAGCTTTTCTTAATGCTCTCCTCTGCTGACTTAAGCATCCCATGCAACTCGGTCATTGACTTCTTGTCGGACCCCAAGTTTACTAACCTGGAATCCTCTGTGATAACACTGCATTATTCCCTGGATCAGTAGATAATGCTCACAGATACAATGCTGCATCATTTCATACATGATAAATTCATACATTACATTACCAGAGTTCAAATAGACCACGTCGAGCCAGGGTTACAATAGGGCCGTCAGGCCAAATGTCTTACATTACATAAAGAGCGAAAGAGGAAGCGTACATAGCATAGGGGCACAACTCACCACAGGCAAGCGACTGGGATAACCCGAGTACCAATGTTATTAATCAGGGACCTGACTAATAACGAAGGCACCCGCCAAAACTAGCCTGGTCAACTTTACTGAGGCGAGAGGCAAGACTACCAAGGCCTATTCTAATAACCACCATCTTCATTTCCTTCGGCATCCTGATCCTCATGATAAGCGTAGTTCTCTTGATTCTCAGTTTCTGAATGGGGGGTTTAAGAGCGAGGTGAGCACAAACAACCGTGCTCCGCGAGCCAACACACAGAATGCATATAATTATAGATGCAAGGCTATTCAAGGGTGGCTCGGGTTCTTTTATTTGCATAAAGCGACATTTGAAATTACCATAATTTAAATTTTCTATGACCTAGCATTTTACAAGAACTTATGATTTAAATACTGAAAGTGTGCAATAATTTTATAACGGGGTAGTTTCCACTTACCAAATTTTATGGTTACATCCACCATATTTTATGGTTACATCCACCAATGCCTAACATTTTGGCATAGCAGGTTACTTCCACCTTAATACTAACACTGGAGTACATCCCTCCAGGACAAATTACCAAAGTCAGGTTACATCCGCCTGATAGTTTTCTCCCCACCCACAATAGTTTTTAAATAGAACTAACTCGAGGAAGATTTCTATGTCTTCCCTTGACCGTGGGCACGGCTATTCGAATAGTTTGTGTATGTACTCTGCAGAGACTGTACATCTTTACCCACAAGAGATAATCGTCCCGGTGGTTCTACATGATTCCTTTGATATGCAGATCGAGAGAATATCACGAGGCCTTTACAATACCTCACATTCTAGCATGTCACTCCTATGGGGTTACGTCCATAGGTTGTGCGGGATGTCCACCATAGGTTAGCGCAGTCGGACTCTACTCTCCACATACGCTAGCCTAGGCAACGTCACCTACATCCGGTGTCCCATTCCAAGTGGGGCTTTCATTACCCACCTACACACGTTCTCCGTGAAATGACTAGAGGGTTCAGTAAATTATTTAGCCCAGCCTACAATATGCTAGCTTGTGGTTGTACTGTTATACACGGAGGGTCCACACAGGATTAAGTCCTTGGGTCGTCTGGTCGGTTCATTCCACATTCCTTGTGTTACATCCACACCCGCCATTATTACCATCCGCCCAAACAGCTTCAGCAGATTTTTAGGGTTTTGAGAAGCATAACATAAATCAACATAATTGTTCAGCCATGAACATCCCATGACTGTCTCAAATCTAGTGTTCATGAATAAAGAGTGATTATCAGGGTTACTAGAACCCTGGGTTCGACATATTTATCATGGCAATATTAAGTCATATAACTACCATAACTAGTGTTTATATCTAGGGCGACAAATGATCACGGGAGTTCAAAATGTTAATGGGGGTGTATTATATTATTAGGTGGACATAAGGTTGTTATCTACTTTAAGACTTACCTATTTTTAGCACATAAAATAACGCATGCAATTTTCATACTTTAAACGAATATAGTTTCACATAAAATGTAGGCGCAAAATGATCAAAGTATTGACTCGCCTGGTTCGGAAGCTCGGGGGGTCTTGGGCTACTTCGAATTGGGGCTCGTTCGCGTCTTCGAACTCTACTTGGACGGGAGAAACCGGAAAAAGCAACACGAGAAAACGAGAGCCGAGTAAGAGCCAAATAAAATAAAACAACTCAAACGAACTTGAAATTGAACCAAACTAGAACCATTAGACATGTCTTGATTTTAGAAAAATTTAGAAGTTGGTTTCGTCAAATTCGGAGTTACGGTTAAGAAGTTATAGTGTTTCGAAATGCTAATTGATGGATAAATCTGGAAAATAGGAACAAGGAGGGAAGTTATCCTGCTGACTGGTGGGGCCCGAGAGAGATTAAATGGGGTTCGGATACCACTGGCTTTAATACAGCTGATCGGCGGGCCCATATTACTTTGACTATTGAGTGGAGGCTTAGGACATCATTACTAACTTTTAACGGTTGGTTAACAGCAGTCATTAGTTAGTGAGGGGGGAACGATAGCGGTCTCCTCTGGCTCGTTCCAGCCGTGGAGGGGCGGAGCATCGCCGGCGGCGGAGGGGGCACGGAGGCGCGGCGGTGCCGGCCGAAATGGGTCGCCCGACCTGGTGCGCACCTCGGGGAGGCGGGGATCGGCTGTCCCTCGGCCGGGCGGCGGCCGGTGGCGGTTAAAGCGGTGGCCGGAGCAGGGGAGCAAGGCGCCGGCGGCTCGGGCCATGGGAGCTCGATTCATTGATGGTGAAGCATCTCCGGGAGGCTATGAGCTGACCTGAGGTGTTGGCTGGGGCCGAGATGGAGCAGGGCGGGCTGGCGGCGGAGACGTGCTCGGTGGCGAGGAGGACCACGGTGGCGGCTCGCCTGAGAAGGAGGCGGGGTCCGGCGAGGTGACGGTCGGGCTTGGGGTGGTCCGGTGGTGCTCCGGGCGCGCTTAATCGTCCTGCAGTGCGGTGGTTCACCGAGCGGCTCCGATGCCGGGGTTGGTGAAGAACGGCGTCGCCGGCGGCCTGCGGGGAAGGAGCGAACGATTAGGCCGGGGAGACGGGAGAGGGAGAGGAGGGGAACCAGGGGGAGAGCTCAAGAAGTTTCGGCGACGACCAGTGGCGCTTGGAGGGGGGAATTTGCCGGCGGCGTACTCACGGCAGAGGAGGCGACCGAGTGTGGCGTTCGGGTGAGCTTCGGCGGGGTGGGCGGTGAGGCGATCGGCGCCCTTTATGGTGGCCGGGGATGGGTACGGCGGGGAACAAGGTGGCGTGGCGTGAGTGACGGCGAGGCTGCGCTTTACTGAGGGAGGCGTGGCGTAGGGGCAGCCGGGCGAGTGACGCCGACGGGATTGGTGTGACCGGGGCATACCACGGCGGCGCAGCGCACGGGTGGGGGCCAGCGAGAGGCGTGCACGGCGGGGCGTGGTCAGCGTTGCGGGGGGGCGCGGGAGGTGATGTTGCGGCTGAGCGCTGAAGACGAGGTCTGACGCCGCCATCAATGGCCGCTACGGGTGGTTGAGGGAGGATGGCGAGCGGCGACAAAATCAGAGGAAGGGGGAGGCGCTCGCGATGTGAACGGAGGAAGAATGGGAGGGTACTGCTGCTAGGAAGAAGAAGAAATGGGCGGCGGTGATGGAGTGAAGAAGAGGATGGGTGGCCAGGATTTGAAGGAGTCTTCTTATACAAATATTCCATTTTCTCCCTTCCCTCTTTTAAAGGGTTAAATAAAATTTTTCCTCCTCTGAAATTTGCTAATTTGCAGATAATTTTAGATCCTAGATTTTAAGAGGTTATTCTGGAATTCTTCTTTGGAAATGGAACAAGGTCTTCATTTTAAGTTACTTTTGCATTCTCTAGAATATATAGATATATATATTTATTTGGAAGCAAAAAGGAATGACCAACCGAGAATAAAATCTTTCAACTTTAATAACATACATTTGAAATTTTACATTGATACAAATTGCGAAAATGGGATGTTACACTTCTCCATGCCATTCATATGAAAATTCAAAATGATTGGCTCAAAGCTCGGAGGGAGCGACAGGAGAATCACATCAGTAGCCAACTCTTGGCTAAGGGGAAAACTAAGTTTTTCCAAACTCTCAATGTAACCAATCATCTTGATCACATGAGGGCTGACCGGATTTCCTTCAGCTAACTTGCATGCAAACAATGACTTAGAGGTGTTGTACCTTTCAGCCCTTGCCTGGTTCTCAAACATGCCTTTAAGACCCACAATCATATTGTAGGCATCCGTGTTCTCATATTGCTTCTGAAGCTGAGAGGTCATGGTGGTAAGCATGAGACAGCTAACATCCAGTGAGTCATTACAATGTTTGTCATACTCATTCTTTTGAGCACGAGTAGCATCTTCAACTGGTTCATCTGGATATGGACCCTCTAGAGCATATTCCTTCTTTTCTTGCTTGAGAACGATTCTCAAGTTGCGATACCAATCAATGAAGTTTGTTCCATTTAATTTTTCTTTCTCAAGAATAGATCGCAGATTAAAACTAGGTGTGGAGGAAGTAGATGGTGGCATTGTCTACAACATAAAATATATGCGAAAATTCAGCGTTATGTTTATGTGAATACTTCCATTAAACAATTTAACAAAAGATACTTCCACTATATGTTTGAAATCAAATACCCTCTAATAACATATAGTGAGTCAAGATCCATATTTCACTAAGCCCTAGTGAGCTTTGGCATCACCGCTAGAAACCTAGTGACGTAGGTAAGCAATGCTTGCTAATCACATCTTATGTGACTCTTGTTTGTTGGGTGGCATCCAATGCTCCGGTTCCCAACACCATGCCCCAAGGCCCAAATCCAATTTGATAGCCTTGTCAAGTAAACCAACACTATGCTAGTGGATGTCCAACATCCACCCTATTAGATCAAGATAGTTGATGGTACTCTGCTTTGGCAGACCTACCAAACAATGATCGTAATTCTTATAGGCGCAACAATTGGAAGGGCATCAAATAAATTCTTGATTTTTCTGAGGGAAGGTATTCTGTCATGAAAAATGCATCCTCTACAGGTATGACATGAAAGAATAGTATGACAGGAAATAAACATCACATGCATATAATCACATTATACTGTGAATGGTATGGCCTTTAAATCGTAGTGGTTGCCATCGCCATGGTTCCACGGTGATGTCCTTCGCCACACTTCCTATCCTCTTTGTCATCATGCTTGAAGCCTCCATGGTAAAGAACTAAACTATTACAACTAATAGCTAGCAAATGAATTACATGAGGAGCGGAAGCATCACAAGTCGACACGCAGGTCGTTATACAATTAAAGAACAGCCTCAACCCAGCTGTGATTAATATGACACACAGGCCGCCAAAACACACATGCATCTCATATACATCTACGCCATACCATTCACATCATTCCCTGCAAAAATAAGTTAAGCGTAGAATGCATTCTACCGCCCTAACATGAATATGTTTGTATAACAATCTATGCGTGTACGCAACGGCGGTTTCAAGGGGGTCGAGGGGGGAGCCGCCCCCCGCGGGTTTCAGGGCAGCGCCCTGAAAACCTCATGGAATTACATAGATCGCATCTATGAAATCGCTATGAAAATCTCATCGGGCCTATCAAATCAACCCAAATCCGAGCCATTCAAAATATCTCAATTTTCATTAGATCAATCACATTGATCATCGCGATCGGTATACTTGAGGAGACCACAACACAAGACCTCGATCTGTTGGCTCGATCTACTGATTGTGCGCGCAGTTAGCCCCGATGGTGATTCCAGCCGGTAGGGGCAATTCGCGCGTATATCAAAGAAGGAGCACGAACTAATCTTTTTGGCCACATGATGCTATCAACTCATACCTATTTCAACCCCTTATGACCGATCGATCTAATCAACCCGTGCACCGAAAGATCCATCACATGAACCTAGCATAAGAACAGTAATAGATCGCATCTACTACAAACAACATATCAACCATATGCAACCAATCCAGATCAAAACTACAGGATGGCTCGATACCATCAGAGGAACACGCGACGCTACGCTAGCGCAGAATAAAATTTTCACCGCGTAAACCAGAAGCCATGCAAGTAAGAGATCGCAGATTGTTACCACTAGATCGCGATGCGGCGAAGTATCGTTGATGCAGCCGATTCAACGGCGGCGTCGATGTAGCAGTAGTAGTCGAACGTTCTCCGTCCAACCATCTCCTCCTCGTGATCGTCCTGCTTAGCGCCGCAGTCACAGCAGCGCCTCTACCGAAGTCCACACGTCCGGGATTGAACGCCGTACGCTGGTGTGCTAGCACCGTGCGCCCGGCTAGGGTTTCGGGATACGGCCGAGGGGAGGTGGCGGCCAAGGTTTTCAACACAATAGTCTCACAAACCTGCAGCCCCACCTCCACATATTTATAGAGCATGCTAATGGGCTTCCACGTTGTAGGCTCATTAGAACCCTAATCCTATATGGATCAATATCCCTTTTAGCTTATAAAACCGAATTGTTTATGATTGCCTCTTGGGCACATCACTAACACTTTTGACTTCCAAAGAAGCTAAAAACTAATGCCAAAAGCCAAAAAATAATATGCCCTATAGTTAACTTACATAGTAGATAAGTGTTTGTTTAAGTTGGTCAATGCAATTGGTAGGATTCTCATGTGCTTGGTTCATTCCCTCTTTCCCTAATGGGGAAATGTACAAATCTACATGCAAGATACAACAAACTCAATGAGCTTCAGAAACAGATATGTAGGGCGAGGGTAATCTTAGGTATTAGATCTATGTGCAAAAATGAAGTGCAATTTGCATCACATTGAAGTTCAAAGTCCAAACCTAGTGCTAAGAGAAGAACGGTGCTTGGGAGACCAAAATCCAGCAATAGTTGTGTTCGAAATTCGAAATCAATTCAATTCAATGTACATGAAACTGTTGGAGTACTTCAAATTAATCACATAAATTGGCAGCCCCAGTAAAGTGTATTTCTGCAATCCCTCCAAAAATTACAATATTCAGTGCTCATGCCACGTTATTACCTGTCAAATTGTCTGAAGAACTTTCTCAACGTAGTGGCATGATCACAATTCCAGAACAATAATGTAAAGGTTAAATGAGTATCATCCACAGCTGGAATAAAATCTATGCACGCAGTCACTGAGGCAATCGCAGTCTTGCAGAGACACCGCCTGTGTTAAAAATTACAGTTTGGGTGTCCAGATCAAGCAGCTAAACTATCTCAGGCGCCACGATATATATCGAGCTCATCGATGGCAGATCACAAGCATTGATTTCTCGTCTGATGGTATTGAAAACGTGCTTGCAGTAGTGGTGGTTTCTCCACTAGACCTGATCCCATTTCTTCAGAGGACCTCTTATCTGAGATCTCATCATAGATTCGCCTTAGATCAGCTAACCATGCACAGGCTTCACAAGAAGGCGACACGTCCAATTGAGTGGGTGCTTAACACTCAAGATTGACGAACTACATCAAGAACAAATCGATATTACAGATGGGATTGATACCAAAATATTGGCCACTAAAGATCACTCGAATGACAGGTGATGACCTTAGCATATATGGAAGTGGGACATGCAACATCATTGTACCATGGAGACCTCTATATGGCCAATGATAGTTTGTGGTCTTAAAAGTCTAGAACCTATCACAAGTTTGTGTGATCACTGTGAGCCGTTGGAACAAAGTCACATTGCCCTCCAATGTATCCAATCACACTGAACAAACCTCACAAATTAAAGAAGCTGTGTCCTCCAGTAATAGTGGAAGAATATAAGGTGACAGGAATAAATGCATGGTGTCAAAAGAGGGGCCAATCCTGATTGGAAAGTCACTTACGCAATAGCATTTGTCCCAAAGTTTCCCAACAAAGTCAAGATCAGCTGGTTGTCAATGTTTTTGCAGTAAAATGCCTAGATAGTAAACCAGTTGGCCGAAAACTCATATGGACCACTGCCGGACCTGGATTTAGCCATTCTAGAATCCTCTATGAAACCACTGCACTATTCCTTGGATAAATAAATAGTGTTCATAGATACATTATTGAATCATTTCATACATGATGTAAACCATACCAATCATTAATATTACAATGCATCAGAGTTCAAAATAGACCGCATCAGGTCGAGTTTACAATAGGGCCATTCAGAACAAATAATTACATTACACAAAAGCGGAAGCGGAAACAAAAGGAGAAGGCACATCTCGCCACAGGCAAGCAACTGGAATGACCTGTGTGCGAGTAATATTAACCAAGGATCTGATCAATGTGCACACAACATCGACCAGTTGACCAGACTAGGGTGAGAGCTAGACTACTAGGGCCTAATTTACTCTCCACTGGCATCTTCATCATCAGCTCCTTGATCTTCATAGTAGATATAGTGACCTTGGTCCGTAGGCTCTGAAGGGGTTCTTAGAGCGAGGGTGAGCACAAACAATGGTGCTCCGCGTGCCAACACATAGAGTGCATGTATTTAATCATGCGAATGACTTACAATTGGACTTAATCAAGAACATAAAGTAGCGCAGGCTTGATGCAGTGCAAATTGTAGATGGCGCAGTAAAGTGAGCGGTCGCGCAGATGTGCACTGCCTAGAAATCTTATTGCCGCCCCCGTGCAGGTCTTCACGGTAGCAATGGCTCGAAGATACTGCTCCCCTTCTTCACCGTGCATGCCAGGAAGAAGAGTCGATGAGGTTCAGACGGTGCAGCACAACGACTCACAAATTCGTAGGAAGAAGAGAATGGAGGCAGTCAGATTCTGCACATATACTCTGGACGTCTCCAAGCATATATATAGACAGACTAATAACTGACGTGATTAAACAGTCATTTACCCATTGGTAACTGACATATTTAACCAGGCATTTACCCATTGGTAACTGCCTATCATCAAACCCAATAAAGCCTCATTCAAATATTTGAATCTTATTCAAATAGAGAGAGAAAGAATGGTGCACGGTTCAGCAAAAATAACGGTGGACTTGGTTACCAAGTGGCGCGCCACATCACGGCACGGTCGCGTGTCGCAAGTCACAAGTCATGCGATTTTCATGCAAAAATGCGCGAATACGCGCACGCGTGCGTGATTATACAAAGCATTCCTCATGCCACCTCTATCCATATTCAAGGAGTGCTGAGGACTTCACCTTATAAATTGGTCACCCTCACATTGCCTTAGCAATATGGTACTAAACCATATATACTTTGGAATTAAGGAAATGAGCCTTGCTCATATGGGCCAATTTCTAACAATCCCCCACCAATTCCAAAGCAAAAAACAAAAGATGTCAAAGATATTGTGCTGACGTACTGTTAATATACCGGTCTTTTAGTGTAAGTCCTGTACAGGTTGAACTTGCACCTAGAATGATAAGATTTATCTTCTCACAGCTGATAAATGAACTATGTCTTGAGTTCACGGCTTTTCATGATCAGATTTCCTTGAAATCTCAACTGGTACTAGGCTACCAATGAACCATACCTGAATGGGCGTTATATGGTTATACTCCCTTATCTGCTAATGAGATTTCTAGAGAATGCCCCTGTTCTCGTGAACTGCAACCACACAGTTAAGCTCAAGTCGGTGTATTCTTTCTAGGTATCCTGCAGGCTAATACCTTTTCCTCATTTGGACAACATAATACATTAAGACTTTATACCAACCTTCCATACAGCCGAAAGTACATTGTTTATTAGGACATGGGTACAATAAATATGTACTCTCTTGTTACAACATCTATTTGTTTTTCTCGTTGCCTAAGTCACGGGATCTTCGATCAAGAAGGTATGGGTTACCATTGTGATATAAGTTAAATGGGCCTCATTCCCATGTCTATAAATGCAACGGAAATCGCTTTCCATGCTAACCCCTTTGTAAAAGGGTCTGTTAGATTTTTCTCAGTGTGAATATAGTTCACAACAATCACTCCAAATTTTCTTAGTTTTTTGATAGATTTAAGCCTACGCTTCACATGTCTAGAGGACTTTATATTATGCTTTCTACATGTGACTTTAGCCAACATTGTTTGATTATCACAGTACATCAGAATTGCAGGTATTGGTTTCCCATCCAATGTCAAGTCCAATAGAAGCTCTCTTAGTCATTCAGCCTCAACAGTGGCTGTGTCAAGTGCTACAAGTTCTGCTTCTATGGTTGACCTCGTCAATATAGTTTGTTTGTAAGACCTCCATAAAACTGCAACACCAGCTAAAGTAAACACATAACCACTTGTAGTTTTGATCTCATCCGCATCAGAGATCCAATTAGAGTCACTGTATCCTTCTAATATAAAAGGATATCCAGTATAATGTATTCCAAAAGATGTTGCGCCCTTCAAATAGCGCAACACTCTTTCAAGTGCCTCATAGTGATCATCTCCTAGGTTAGAAGTAAACTGCCTTAATTTGCTCACAGCAAATGAAATGTCATATCTTATGGCACCAGCTAAATACATGAGTGACCCAATAATTTGTGAATATCTTAATTGATCTTTTTCTAACCCTTGGTTCTTTCAAAGCTTAATGCTCACATCATAGGGTGTTGAAGAAACTTTACAGTTTTCAAAACCGAACCGGCTAAATATTTTATCAACATAATAGAATTGATTCAAAGTGATTCCATCCTTTCTTTTGATCAATTTAATAGTCAAAAGAACATTTGCCTCTCCCAAGTCTTTCATATCAAAACACCGAGATAAGAAAGATTTGACCTCATTAATTATGGCAGTGTTTGTTCTAAATATAAGTATGTCATCTACATACAGACATAAGATCACTACTTGACCCCCACTATAACATAATACACACATTTATCAGCTTCATTCACAACAAAGCTAGCAGATGTCAAAGTTTTGTCAAATTTCTCGTGCCATTATTTATGTACTTGTTTTAGGCCATACAAAGATTTTAATAATCTGCATACCTTATTTTCCTGTTCAGAAATCACAAAACCATCTGATTGATCCATATAGATTTCTTCCTCCAACTCTCCATTAAGTAAAGCTATCTTTACATCCATTTGATGAACATGTAGACTATAGTAAAATGCTAACGCAATGAGCACTATTATGGTGGTTAGTCTGGTGACAGAAGAATAGGTATCAAAGAAATCTTCTCCCTCTCTTTGGGGATAACTCTTGGCCACAAGTCTTGCCTTGTACTTCTCAATAGTACCATCAGGCCTTAGTTTCTCTTTAAAGAATACCTCATTAGCCATTAGCCATGATCGAGTCTATCTCACTACAGAATACCTCATTCCAATACTTAGCATCAGAAGATACATAAGCCTCCAAAAGGGTCTTTGGCACATCATCCACAAGGTATATAATAAAGTTGTCACTAAAGGTTTTCTCAATCATTTGTCTCTTGCTCCTACAAGGAGCTTTTGCGACTAGATTATTATTCTCCTCAAGGATATCATATATTGGTTCAGAATTGGTGGGAAGTCAGAAGTTAATTCACTATTCTCACTTTCAATATTATCAGTATGAACATTCTCTATTCGTGAAGTATTGCCTGTTGTTCTCATACGAAAGATATTCTCAAAAAATGAAGCATCTCTAGACTCCATTATTGTATTAGCAATATTCTCAGGAGTTTCTAATTTAACTACTAAAAATTTATAGGTTGTGCTATTTTTAGCATATCCTAAAAAATACTATCAACTGTTTTTGGTTCAAGCTTTCTCTTTTTCTGCAATGGTATATTGACTTTCGCCAAACACCCCTAAGTTCATAGAAAATTGACATTAGGTTTTCTCCCATTCCATCCCTCATACGGAGTAATCTCACTCTTTTTAGTGATACTCTATTTAGGATGAAAGTTACTGTCAATATAACTTCCACCCACCACGCCTTAGGCATACCGGCATACTCTAACATGGTAGTAACCAAGTCTGTTAGTGTCCGATTTTTTCTCTCAGCTACCCCGTTTGATTGGGGTGAATATGGTGGTGTAAATTCATGGACTATTCCATGCTCAGAACAGAATTGGGATAATTCATGAGAGACATACTCTCCTCCACGATTAGACCTCAATTTTTTATTTTCTTCTCTAATTGGTTCTCATCCTTAGCCTTATAAGTATTAAAATAGTTTAAAGCTTCATCCTTAGTTTTTAGCAAATACACATAGTAGTAGCATGTTGCATCATCAATAAAAATTAGAACATCTTTTGCCTCCTTTTGTCAACAATACATTCATTTCACACAAATCTGAATGAACAAGATCTAATGGTGTCAAGTTCTTTTCATCCTCTAATCCCCTTAAAGGGTTTTTGAGGTTGCTTTGCTTGCAAACATGACTGGCACTTTGATCCTTTAATAATTTCACATTTTTTGAATTAAATCTAATCTGGACATCCTAGCAATACTATCAAAACCAATATGACAGAAATGAGAATGCCAAATATTTGCCTCACATTTATTTAAACCAGTTGCAATATTCAGATTATAACAACACTCTAAAGTAGTTAGGCGGAACAAGCCTCCGCTCTCATAGCCTTTACCAACAAATTTTTTGAGCTTAGATATTACAATTTTGTTTGACTCAAAAACTAGCTTATAACCATCCATGCATAGGAGATAACCTCGCGAGGTTCTTGTTTATTGTAGGAGCATGCTGCTTGTTCTTCAAGTAGACAGTCTTCCCTGAAGTAAGCTTCAGATCCACTGTGCCAACACTAAGAACAGAAACACGTGACCCGTTTCCCATTAGGACGGAGGAAGCTCCTGCTGCCTGATAAGAAGAAAACAAGGAAATATCAGAACATACGTGAATATTAGCATCAGTATCAACCCACCAATCAATAGATTGACATGCTGAAAAGACAACAGGTGAATTACCATACCCTCCTGAAGTTGAGGCCTCACCTATGATCACGTTGACAACCTTCTTCTTTTGCTGTTCACCATCTCTGATCTTGCGGAAGCGACAGTCCTTCGCCATATGACTGTCTTTTCCGCACACAAAGCAGGTGATGTCCCTCAAATCCTTTTTCTCAGTTTTCTTCTTCTTAAAGCTAGTTGTCTTGTTCGATTTGTTGGATTTGTACTTTTTTACAGTAGTCTTTTTCTCTATAACATTTGCATTGTTCTGGCCAGAGATGCTAGGTGCATCTTTTGCTCTTGCTTTTTCTTCCACATCGAGGGCTGCAATGAGATCCTTAACATAAATCTCTTCTCTCTTATGTTTCAAGCTAGTGGCAAAATCCCGCCAAGAGGTAGGGAGTTTAACAACAATGCTCGCAGCCACAAACCTTGGAGGCAACACATAGCCCAGGTGCGCAATCTCATCGACTAGTAGCTAGAGGTCATGAGCTTATCCAACTATGGACTTAGCCTCATCCATGCTAAAGTCGAAAAAAATTGCTCACACATATAGAGCCAGCGATCTGCCTCTGCATATTTGTGCTCTAGTGCATCCCACAACTCTATGGCAGACTTGTAGTCTATGTACACATCATAGAGCTGATATGCCAGAACAGTCAGAATGTAGCCAAGAGCAGTGTTGTTCACATTTTCAAACTACAAGAACTGCTTAATTTTAAATGGATACTGCGGGTAGATAACCAACCATAGCCCCAAAGACGTGAGCCAAAACTTGGCTCTAGTCTGCCATCTACAAAAGTTATGACAAAAAACCTCTCAGGTTTCATCACATCAGACGCACTAGCCATTGCTGTATTGCAACAAAATTCACAATAAGGTTTTTGAAATGTTGGAAATATAGGAAATATTTTAATTCTAAGTTGTACTAGGAGACAAATACAATAAACTAGTGATACAAAACTCGCAACTAACAGCAAACTACTCATCATACTTTAGAATATACATAAGAAAAGTATATTATCAATTGGGCTTGATGAAGAACAGTAAGCAGCGCAGGCTTGATGTAGTGCAGATCGTAGATGATGTAGTGAAGTGAGCGGTCGCGTAGATGTGCACTGCCTAGAAACCTTATTGCCCCCCCCCCGGGCAGGTCTTCACGACAGCAACGGTTCAGAGATACTGCTTCCCCTTCTTCACGATACACGCTGGGAAGAACAGTCAACGAGATTCAAATGGCGCAGCACAATGGCACACAAATTCATAGGAAGAAGAGAATGGAGGCAGTCAGATTCTTCACACATACTCTGGACGTCTCTAGGCATATATATAGGCAGACTAATAATTGACGTGATTAAACAGTCATTTACCCATTGGTAACTGATATGTTTAACCAATCATCTACCCACTTGTAACTGCCTATTATCAAACCCAATAAAGCCTCATTCAAATATTTGAATCTCATTCAAACAGAGAGAGAAAGAATAGTGCATGGTTTAGCAAAAATAACGGTGGACTTGGTCTGCCAAGTGGCACGCAACGTCATGGCACTGTCACGCATTGCAAGTCACAAGTCACGTGATTTTCACGCAAAAATGCGTGAATTCGTGCGTGCTTGATTAGCCAAAGCCCTCCTCATGCTATCTTTATCCATATTCAACGAGTGGTGATGACTTGACCTTATAAATTGGTCTCCCCACCTTGCCTTAGCAATATGGTACTAAACCATGTATGCTTTAGAATTAAGGAAATGGGCCTTACTCATATATAGGCCAATTTCTAACACACTTTACCCATAAGAGACAATCAACCCAGTATGCTCCACATGATTCCTTGGTCATGTAGATCGAGTAGATCATCATGTAGCTTTTCAAAAATACCTCGCCCTATTGTCATTTCACCCATATAGGCATATCCCTCACACAGTGGGTCCCATAAATTGTGCGGAAGGTTACACCCCAACGACTAGTACAACTGGACTATAACCATTTCACAGTGACTAGCACAGCGGACAAACATCACCTTAAGTGGTGCCCCATTCATGTCGGATATTTGTCCGCACATGCACTACTTCACTCCCCCACCAGCGAGATGACTCTGAGGTCTAATAAGTTTACTTAGTCCAATTGTACTTTACAGGTCTAGTAAGTTTAATTAGTCCAGTTGTACTTTACAAACTTGTGGTTATACTATTTTACATTGGGAGATCATCATAGGATTCGGTTCTTAGAGTTATCTGGACGATGCATGCCATAAACCATAATTTGTCGTGGTATATCCACACGCCATCATACCATTCGTCCAAATATAGTAATAGCAAGTTTTAGGGTTTTGAGAAGCGTAAACTAAGTTATCTCAAAATACTAGCCATCTACATCCAATGACTGCCAAAAACAATTTTCATGTCCAAGGGATGATGGTTAGGGCAAACTGATGCCCTAGTACTTAAACAAGACTTGCATGGCAGTTAAGTACGACTTATAGCTAGTGAAGTTACCGAATAATTATCTAGGGTGACATAGATTATATGATTCAAGTGACCAGGATGGCATAATAATATTATAATACCAAGTAGGCATGTAACTAACTTAAGTTTGACATACATTTACATAATAAATTAAGCATGCAATTTATAAATTAAATAAACATAAATTTGCATAAAATGTAGGGGTAATATAATCAAAATGTTGACTCACTTGGGTCAAAGGTAGGTTGGTCGTGGTACTCTAGTGTTCCATGATCAGGGGCACATTTGCGTCAACGTACTCTACTTGGATAGTCGCATCGGAAATTGAACAACAAACAAGCGAAGCAAATAAATACTAAAATTCAAATGAACTCCAAATTGAACAAGACTAGTACCATTAGATATATATATTGAATTTAGAAAAATTTAGAAATAAGTTTCATCAAATTTGGAGCTAAGACGAGTGAGAACGGACTTTCCAAAATTTACATTTGGTTTAATCCAAAAATAAGCAGAGGAGAGAAATTTTCTCTTTATGACATGTGGACCCACCTTTAAATTATTTTATGAATTAAATTATATATTAAAAAGCTACAAAGGCTGACAGCTGGTTCCCACTAGTTTTATTTAATTTTTCTTTTATTTTTCAAAAACATGTGGGACCTTTTTCTGTACAAACATTAATTGGGGCCGTATGTCAGTGGCTCTAATTTTAAAAATTGGTTTAAAAGAAGTTTTAAAAGGGAATGGGGCCACGATTAGTCGGACATTATCTTAGACTAGTCATGTGCCCGTGCGTTGCAACGGAAAAACAAATACAATACAAATAGCTCATTGTAATGTCCATAATCTAAGGAAAAGTAGGCAACACAAAAATTAAATGCAACATGATGAGCAGTACAATCAGGATATGGTCTTAGGGCATGCTAAGCAGAGCATACTATAGTATGTACTAATTAATGTGGCTGCATTAGTTGCTAGAATTAACCCATATATGGCACCCACGTGGATGGAAAATCTGGATCCTGTGGCGGCGTTAGTTGCCAGAATTAACCCATATTCTATTCCTTTCTATTTCTTTCTCTGTAGCAATCAAGGTTCAAATGAATCAATTATCTCACTGTTCATTAGCTAAAGCTAGATCAGCTCAACAACAAATGACCATGCAATGATTGCTTGAAAGGTAGCTACCAGAGATAGGATAAAATTGAGACAACCGGACAAATAATATTAGCATAGATTTTCCTCTCGGGGTTCCACAGAGCACAATTGTTCTTGTTATTTGCTAGTAATTTGCTAAGGTGCAACTGTTAACACATTTATATATGCTTAAGCATGATAGACTAACCCCCAATTAAAAATTTGTTTAAAAATGCAGGAGTGTCTGTGCTTAAATAATTATTTAACCACACTACTTCCAACCACCTATCGTCAGCTTCTGGCATGCCTTCATTGGGCCATAGACGATTCAATAGGCAAATGGCAATACATTAAGATTGTCACAAGCAGGAGCAGAGTTAAGCTAATTTTGACACATAATGCTTTATTTAAGAAAGCTTGGTTTGAATTAATTATTTGTTCATGGGTGCACCTAGAACACTTCGTTTATAAATCATTTGTTCATCACAACGGCGCATCGTGTACATTAAATGGAAGCAATTTGAGAAAATGAACTTAATCCATGCATGAATACCAATAGGAACCTCTAAAAACGTAGAAACAGCCCACACGAATTTCATACCTCAAGCCAGTTGGTTGTGTTTTTTCGAAAAATTACATATCTAAGTGAGAGCAGAAGCAAAGGTTTTACATAAATGAGCATTATCTAGAATTCTTGCCTGCTTGTGCTAGCTACGAACACTTATTGTGGAACAAAAATGAAGCTTTGAATTACTTTCTTTGAGCCATTAAAAACAGGAATGTTGATAGCTACATAAAAAGAACACCAATTGAATGAAAGAACAGTATGGAAACGTAACACCTGAAATTAATCTGAAGAGATTTGGTGTCATGCATAAATTGCAACAAAAATGCACTAACCATTCATTGGGCATGAAAAGGACATAACAACATAATTCTGTAAATTAAAAAGACAATACCTAGTAGTGCCACCATAAGCAAGCATTAGATTCCATACAATAATCAAGCATATAACCACCACAATCCCTTCTCAATATCTGCCAATCCGATAAGCCATGATGTGTGCAGTCCAATGCATTTATCTTTTTTTCCTGACTCCAAAGCAGAAAAGGAAGAGAAAGCTCAATGTAGTGTTCAATATAGTGCTCCTAGATAAACATATTTCTCTGAATTTTTAGTAAGAGTAGCATTACAGGACAAAAAATTATTCTTTAACATAACTCAATAATCTCTTTTCTCCCCATCTGAACCAAACAAAAGAAAATTTGCTCCACAGTATTAATACCCTTAAAAACATAGTGGGAGCATGAAGAACACTCAGATCTGTGCATGGTGTGAACTAATAGGAGCTTGGCACCAATCTGGCACACATATCTAGATTTCAGCCGATCAATAATAATTACTAACCCTATTTGTCAACTGAATCTACATTAAGAACTCTAGAAAGTTAGAACACCTGCAGCAAAGTTTTTATCTTGGCACAAAAATAAGCATTTGATGTCACCTACGATTCTTTAAAGCCCACTATGAAATCTATAGGTTGCAGTTGGATTCGATGCTCCTTCATATAGTATTGGCAAATCAAATTTTATAGGACTAAATGAAGAAACGAGCTAGGTTTTTTTTTTTGCCTAAATAGCATTAAATGGATTTAAAATTTTCACTGAAAAATAGGATTCACCTGGAAGGGCGACAAGACATCATGTTGTCTAGCTGTCGTGCAATTCTCTTTTGGTAGATATATGGGCACTCCTCTTGCAATGACTTAGAGAGCTAATGAAGAGAAAAAATTTTCTGATCAATATCATTTCAAAGGCAATAATTACTTAATTAGGTAGGTAATGAATGGGGGAAGGCCATAACCAGTGAGAACAACTGCAACTCACATCTAAACTACCACCCTCCAAAATTTCATCAAGGACATGGCAAATACATACCAGATACGACTAAATGATGGACAAGGAAGATATGCAATTGAACACCCAATGAAGTATAACAGCAGTATATTCAACTACAACTAATGGTTTGGTAAATCGATCAGCCTCAAATCACACAGACATACATGGCTATGTAAAATTGATATGTATCGCAGAAAGGAGCACAAAGTTACCGCAAAATATGTGGTGGAAGCACCATGCCATGCAGATCCTTTGCCACGAGCTCCTGTGTGGGAGGCGACTGGGTCATGTCCTGCCAAACAAATCAGGTCAGTCGATGCCACAAACTGATAGCAAGCCATACACATGGATCAAAAAGCATAGGTTTCTCTCTTCTAGTGTGTACAATCCACACGTACCAGGGGAACTGTTACAAGTTCCATGAGTGCCAGTAAAGTAAGCCATATCTTTGGGGGTAAAACAAATGCGCTGAAAAAATTATGACAATTGTGATCAAGAATGAAGCACGGTGGCTGCCAAGTAGGGAAGCATGGTCACTTACCCATCTCCCTCATTAGACATCGTCGAAGGAGAATTGGAGCCCAAGAAAAATAGGAGGGGCATTGGTAGTATGAGGTACACCAGAACTGCAGAAAATGCTACTGATTACTTATAATTCCCTAAAAAATATTATCGCATTAGGAGGAAAGTTATCCGACATAAACAAAATTCTCTAACCTGTTAACATTGGCCACAGAGAGGGGCAGTTGCTAGAAGTGGAGGAGAGGGGCAGTTGATCGCCAAAGAGAGGCGGCAACGGCGCGGGGTGGGGGGAGGAGGAGGCGGCGGCGGAGCGGGGGGGGGAGGAGGAGGCGGCGGCGGAAAGGAGGGGTGGGGAGGAGGCGGCGGCGGAGCGGAGGGGGGGGGAGGAGGAGGCGGCGGGCGGGCGGAGGGGTAGGGGAGGAGGAGGAGGAGGCGGCGACGGAGCGGAGGAGCGGGGGAGGAGGAGGAGGCGGCGACGGAGCGGAGGAGAGGGGAGGAGGCGGCGGAGGAGGAGGCGGCGACGGCGGAGGAGCGGGGGAGGAGGCGGCGGCGGAGCGAGGGGGGGGGAGGAGGCGGCGGCGGAGCGGAGGGATAGGGGAGGAGGAGGAGGAGGCGCGCGGAGCGGAGGAGCGGGGAGGAGGAGGAGGCGGCGGCGGAGCGGAGGAGCGGGGAGGAGGCGGCGGAGGAGGAGGCGGCGGCGGCGGAGGAGCGGGGGAGGAGGCGGCGGAGAAATCAGAGGGGAGGAGGCGCACGGGTTCGGTGGGGGAGGCCGGCGGCGGCGGAGGAGGGAGGGGAGGAGGGGTGGGGGAGGAGGAGGCGACGGGGGAGGAGGCGGCGGAGGAGGGGTGGGGGGAGGCGGTGGCGGAGGAGGGAGGGAAGGAGGCGCTGTGGGGGGAGGCAGGTGGCGACGAAATCTGAGGGGAGGAGCGCACGGGTTCGGGAGAGGTGGGGGGTGGGTGGAGGCCGGGGGCGGTTCGACTTTCGAGGGGGGAGGGGGGAGGGGGGCGCAAGGGCGAGATGGGGTGGGCCTACAGGTCAGTCAACATACATTTTTTTATCAGAAGAGGCGGAAGGGGTGGGAGAGGCCGCACCAACCACTAACTCCTTCTTTTATATAGTAAAGATAAGAGAGGGGGCTAACCACCATCATTAGGGCGCTAATTAAATGCGGTTTAATTCTTAATCATGGCGCTACAGTTGTCTTTCCCATCGAGGAGGAGACGGCACTCGTGGCTGGTGAGGGAAGGGGCGTCTGCCCACGCACCTCTGGCCGGCAGCGAGCCCAGGCGGCGATGAAACATGGCGCTAGGTGACATGGCCACTCACCGCATCTTAGAGCAATTCAAAGCACAGGCAGCATCTAGGGGTTGTCACGAAGCTACCTGATGAACTGGCGAAGCTTGGGGATGCACGGGTTAGGCTGGCGGCGGCGACCGGATCGGAGGTGGAGTGAGCGACGCTGCGAGCTCGATGGAGGGGGGAAGGAAGCCGGGCGACGGTCGGGGCAGCCTCAAGGAGTCCGCGCGGAATTGGCCTGAGGTGCCGCGGAGTCCAAGATGGCTCGGAGGCGGCGCTCCGGCTGGAAGAGAATGCTGTGGCTATGGTGGCGCTCGAGCGCACAAGAAGGTGAGAAGGGGCGATTGGAGAATGGAGAAGAGATGAGGAGGTCCACGTCCTTTTATAGCCACGGGAGGCGAGACGATAGTTGGCGCCATGACGGCCCGGGTGGCGGCCGTAGAGGGAGCAGCCGGCGCACGGCGTGGCACAGGACGGGGGAGCTGGCGCTCCGAGATAGATGGGAGGGAAGGGGTTTGACAAGGGTGGATCTAGATGAGTTGATCATTGGGATCACCTCCATTGCATCATAGAGTCACATTTACCGATAAACAGTAATAAACAGTAATTTTCTACAGGATTTAGAAAATTTCATTGGGGTCAGCTCTGATCAACTCGGCTTCGTCTTCTGGCTTCTGTCTTATTTTTCACTATTCATAAGTTTCGTCTTTTTCTGAACTTTTGGCTTTTTGTTGAGCTTTTTTGCCGGTTCTTTTTTTCCATATTTGTTTGTATTATACGTAATGGGCTAACATATTTTTTATATTTTTAATTTTTTTTAAATTTAATTATGCTAAATAAGCATCTGTCAGCTACAGTGCTTTTTTCAGCCAGCTACAGTGTTTTCAGCCATAAGCCATGAGCTTTTCAGCCGAACCGATCACCACCCAATGCTCATGTGCTGGATTCACCCCAAGGGCGTGGTTGGCATGGCTAGGGCAAGGACGGGCATGCAGGGCAACACGGAGCAGCGGGGTGGGTTGTGGTGGTGGGGCGCACGGGGAGGGAAGAAGAGGAGAGGGCCCAGGCGAGCGTAGATGTGGCGCTAGCAGGGCGGGGTTGCCCGCGCTACGGGAGCACAGGAGGAGGGGTAGTGGCCGAGGCCGTGTGTGGGCGGCGTGGCGCTAGATGGCCTGGGCCTGGTAGGCCGAGCCAAGGGGCTAGCTGGGCTAGGCCAGGCTGTTGGGCCAGGGAAAGGCCAGGGGTGGGTTGGGCCGGGCCTAGGAGGGGATTCAAATTTTGAATTTTGAAAATGCAAAAGGATTTTGAGAAGCACACTTGAACTAAAATTTAACTTTTGAACTTAATTTCATTCCACAAAATTTGGAAACCCGAAACGGGATGTTACAATCACTCACCAACTCTAGACATGTGCCAGCTGGAAATTAACACTGGTTACTCCGTCATTGGCTTGGAAAATCATAATCATAGACCTTTGTGTTGCCAAATGATTTTGGCAAGGATAAGATATTCCTGGAACTTTGCATTCAAGCCATCTAGCCAGTGTAGCTTCAATGCACGCTTGTGTTAGTGCTCCATTAACTGATCATGTTTGTACGCAAGAGAGCAATGCTTAGTTAGATATATGCTTGTTTACTGCATTAACAAGAGTGGCCATGCATTCATCTTTGGTGGGATTGGAGACGACTTGAGAGAATAATTGATGTTATACTGCATTTTGTCACCATATATATCTCCAAAGTCCAAATAGTACTCCATCTAGCTCTAGTGGACATATATAGTGGACAAGAAAATCCACCAGACAGCAAGATAGAAAAGAAATGAGTAAAGAAATTAACGTGCTACGTAGATTAAAGCGAAAGAGAACACGCACTACTATAGAAAGCCTAATACTAGACGCTAAATCACAGACAGTTTTGTGAAACCGTCTGTGACGTACACTATCACAGACGATTTTAATTTGGAGACCATCTGTGGTTGGAAAAAGGAGTATCACAGACGGTTCTTACCTCTGAACCGTCTGTGATAATGGAATATCACAGACGGTTTTTATTATAAAACCGTCTGTGATATTCCAAATTATCACATACGGTTTTTAAACATAAACCGTCTATAATACTCCTTTTTCCCGCCACAAACACCACAGACGGCAAAAGTTCGACAAACAGAGATTCCCAGATTTTAATTCAAGGCAAATTTAATTTATTACAAATCTAAGAGAAAAAGAGATTCCCAGATTTTAATCTTCTGGGCTTCATATGCTTCTTCTTCAACTTCTGGAGTTGGAGGATCAGCCGCTGAGTTCTCGAATGTCGTGAAGATTGTCCTTGCCCTCTCCACTTCCTCCTCTAGCCTGGGTAAATCATTAGCATGGCCCATAATCTCAAAGAGGATGCCATGATAAACTTCAACAGAATCGGCCGATTCTGCTTGATCGGAAAGGTTATCTATCACACTCTGCACTTCCGCAAGAGCTTCCTCCGCTTTGTGGACATTGTAGAGAAGAACAAGGTGAGGCGGTTTCCTTTTCGTAGCAAACAACGAGAAACCTCCGTCGACGGCGGATGATGAGGTCTACTTGACGGACGATATTGGAAGCGAGTCGAGGAAGGAGAGCGGGCGTGAGCGGAGGAGCTGCTCGGATGTAAATTGTTGGCGCTTTGTGTAAGGTTGCGGCGAACAACTCATGATGGATAGATGAGATGAAGGAGATGAACAAAATTTTAGATGTCATTGTTGAGAAATGTGGTGATGATCGAAGAAGATGAGGGAGAGGACAGTTTAGATCGAAGAAATGGAATAGTGCGTGCAAATATAAGCATTATCACAAACGGTTCATATTCGAAACCACCAGTGACGCTTCGTATATAACCGCCGTCTCTTACATTAATATCACAGACCGTGACGCTTCATATATAACCGCCGTCTCATACATTAATATCACGCATCGTTCAGAATCGCCTTATCACGCAGGCGGTTACGAGTTTAGAACCGCTCGAGATAGTAAACTTATCACGACAGTTCTAAACTTAGAACCGTCTATGATAATCCCCTATATATACCCTCTGGCTAGGGTTTTCTGTGTATTCTGCAGTTATTCTATATCTAAATCCCGATCTGCCTCCCCGAGCCGTCGCCGACGCCTCCCTCGAGCCCTCGCCGCCACCTCCCTCGAGCCCTCACCGGCCGCCTCCCCGGGCCGTCGCCGCCGCCTCCCCGAGCCCGTCGTCGCCGCCTCCCCGGGCCCGTCGCCTCCCCGGGCCTGTCGCCGCCTCCTCCTCCTCCGTCGTCGTCGCCTCCACCTTCTCCTCCGTCGCCGCCGCCGCCTCCTCCTCCTCCGTTCCCGCCTCCTCCTCCTCCGTCGTCGCCGCCTCCTCCTCCGTCACCAAAACCCTAAGGTCATCAAATCCCTCCCCGAGCTTCATGCTTACTGTTAGGGTTTAGGGTTGATGCTTGATGCTTCGTACTTAGTGTTAGGGTTTAGGGCTTACTGTTAGTTGCTTACTGTTATGTATATGGTTAGTTGCATTCATGTATATGCTTACTGTTATGTATATGGTTAGTTGCATTCATGTATATGCTTACTGTTATGTATATGGTTAGTTGCATTCATGTATACTGCTGTCTGAATATATGCATGCTGAATATATCTTGATCTTGAGATTGTAGAGTTTGTATCTAGAGCTCAAAATACTGAAGATTGAAGAGTATATGATTTAGTAGCGGGACGGCCAAGATTAATCTTGTGCAACCCTACAATTTGAGAGCACAAATTAACCAATCAAGGAAGAGTATATGATCAAAGGGCATGAAGCAAGTAAAGCATTCTAGTGTATCCAGTTCAATGACTTTAAAACACTAGTTTGTGTGATTTGCTTCATAGAACTTTGTTTAGAGACCTTGTAGTAATAGTATATGCCACATAGACCTTCAAGGGGCATGAAGCAAGTTACACACTCTAGTGTATCCGGTTCAATGAACCTGATACACTAGTTTGTGTGATTTGCTTCATAAAACTTTGTTTAGAGACCTTGTAGTAATAGTATTACAAAATTCAAAGCAATTTTATTATAAAAGTTCAAAAAAAAGACATTCCCAGATTCTTCGGTGAGCAGCCGACATAGCCGACTTCTTCGCTGAGCGACTATCCATCTGCTTCTTCCCACTTTTTTTCTTCATCTCTGATCTCTGGATCACGTACGCCAGTAGCGATGATTCAGTTAGATGAATCATCGCTACTGGCATACGTGATCCAGAGACCAAAGATGAAGAAAAGAAGTGGGAAGAAGCAGATGGATAGTCGTTCAGCGAAGAAGTCGGCTATGTCGGCTACTCACCGAAGAATCTGGGAATGTCTTTTTTTGCACTGTTGTAATAAAATTGCCTTGAATTTTGCGGGAAAAAGAAGGACTTGATACATTGGTTTGTGTCATTTGCTTCATAGAACTTTGTTTAGGGACTTTGCTATTTGGTTTATAGTATTAGCAACTAAAGTAGGTGCTAAGATAGGCACATCACCCCCTCCCTTCTCCCCCTCCCCTCTACTCTCCTCTCTTCCAATTCAATATGATCACTTTCTCATCTTATCTTAATAGACCCACAAAATGAGAAACATGTCACCTGCGCATAAAGAAATCTTGCGATTGTTGCAAAAGATACATTGACCATTTGGGTGGAAAGATGAATTGTTTCGTCAGGCGCATGACTGCCGATTCGAAGCATAGCATAGCATAGCATCCGAGGCACATCAGGCTGCTGTTGTGTCTTGAGGAATGCCACATCGAAGACCAGCTCTTGGCATTCCTCAAGACACGCAGCAGAGCCTCGGATGTGCCTCGGATGCTATGCTATACTTCGAATTGGCAATCATGCGCCTGACGAAACAGTTCATCTTTCCACTCAAATGCTCCATGTATCTTTCCTGGACCCACGCTTGGTCGCCATTGATACCATCAACGAGGATGCATCCTTCGTCGAGAACTATATTACAAAAGCACTGCTGGCTCACCGCGATAAGAAATTTGTTCTTATGCCATACAATGAGAACTTCCATTGGATTTTAATTGTAATTATACCAAGATGGAACAAGGCTATATACCTTGATTCTCTAAGTAAGAACAAATCCAAGTACACAGCTATCGCCGAAATACTTGATAGGTAAGTACATTGTACTCTTTCTTTCCTTCCGAATGACTAATCTAACTTTTTCGAATAACGAAGGTCGTTCGTCACATACGTTCAACAAACAAGTGGCTCGACGACAGCTGCCAAGCCCTTGAAACATGATCGCAATTTTCGGGTATTGGCTAGCTACACATTAATTAATCATATACAATACTTAGTAGTAATGCCACTTGATTTAACACATTCTATTTTTTGCAGTGCCACCAGCAGCAGCCGGGCAACACGTGTGGATACTACGTGTGCCACCATATGAGACTACTCCTCGATTCCACCAAGATCACCAATTCTAAGGTTTGTCAATCTTCCCACATTTATTTCATACATGTCAGGTTTTATATGTGCGCGTTGATATTCCTATCTACGAGTTGCGCCCATCTCTAAATCTGCATTGGAGCAGCGGACTTAGCAAAAATTCGAGGAGAGTTCATTTGGTTTTGTGGTCTAAAGTCATAAAATCAGATGGAGAGTTCCACTTTGCCAGATTGATTTTTATTGCTCTTATCACTCTGTAATTGTGAATTTGTAAATGGATATTTTATTTCATTTCAATTAATTCATTTGCAAAATGGATGCCTTATGTCCGTGAATGAAATGTGATGTGAATTGGATGTTTGTCAAATGAATTGAGATGTGAATTGTATGTATACATATACTTGTTTATCTGCTTGTTTGAGAGGGCATGGCTAGCATTTCCGAGGCTAGCCAATAAGCGAAAATATATGTAGGGGTTGAAGGAATATCACGAGCGGTTTTACTCAAAACCGTGCGTGATGATCGATATCACTGACGGTTTGTAACTAAAACCGTCAGTGATTATCGACTATCACGAGCGGTTTTACTCAAAAACCGCTGCGTGATAAGCGACAATCCTGACGACGTTTGAAAACCGTCTGTGATGACCTTCGATTATCACTGACCCATAAATACAGACGGTTCACAAAACCGTCTGTGATGACGTTTTCGAACCGTCTGTGATGACCTTTTCTGTAGTAGTGACGAAACATGAAAAAAACTAAACGTAAAAAGTATATATGCGATTGTTGAGTCTCGAACTTAATACCTCGAATATTGTCTGAAGCATACTATTATCCTAGCTAGATAAATGGGGTGTCAGCATCAGATGGCCACTAGAAACCATATGTTTTAGCTAGGCACTCTCTCTAGTCAAGCATGCTAAATTAATTATAGATGAAAAATCTCAATCACACTAGCATGCATATAAAAACAATCCAAAGACAGGGAAGCTTGGTACCCAGATACCATGGTACCCCTATTATTTATACTATATGTGTGTGTGACGCTGAAATGGAGTACCATGGTGTCTAGACACCAAGCCTCTCTGTTTTTGGATTGCTTTTAGATGCGTGCAAGTGACATGATATATAATATATCAGGAAAACCCGTTAACATTCATTCATTCAAAAAAGCATTGATTTGGAAAGGAAGTCATTGACTTAACATACTGAATCAATCATAGATAGAAAGTCTCAATCATAGAACCTAGCCACCATGGTGTACATATATATATATATATATATATATATATATATATATATATATATATATATATATATATATATATGATTGAAATGGGACACCATGGTGCCAGGGCACTAAGCCTCTCTGCCTTTGGATTGCTTTTAGATGCATGCTAGTATAATGATATATTATATCGGATGGAAAGTCTTAATCATGGAGTCTAGGCGCACACACACAGATATATATATATATATATATATATATATATATAGTAAACCTATTAAGATTCATTAATTCGAAAAGGCATCAATTTGAAAAGGAATCAATCATGGATGGAAGGTATTAATCATGGATGGAAAGTTTTAATTATAGAGCTTGGGCACTGTGGTGCCCTGTTATTTTTTATATATATATATATATATATATATATATATATATATATATATATATATATATATATATATATATATATATATATATATATATATATATATATATATATATATATATATATATATATATATATATATATATATATATATATATATATATATATATATATATATATAAAAGCAGAGGCACCATGATGCTTAGACTTTATGATTGAGACTTTTCATAGAATATATGTATGTATATGTCACAATAAATTGCATTATCATAGTATCTTGGAAATCAAAATAATTTGGAAACTTATACTGATAAGTTCCAAAAGTTGAAAGGGTTCAAAATATTAGAAAGTTAAGTAAATGTTTAAAACCGTGCCATAGAAAATCCCAGAACTTTAAAAACATGTTAAATATCAAGAGCGGAAGTCTTCCATAAACTGATGAAAAAATTGGGTGATCTTTCAACCAGATCGAAATTTTGTAATCCTCTTGATTAACTAAAGCAACAAGCATTAGTTAACTCGGAAAGGCCACTGTTGTGGGCTCCAATTGTCACTGTTGTGGGCTCCAATACTCGGAAAGGCCAATAAAGCTGCAGGGGAATGGATGGAGGAGTCTGGGTGCATGCTAACTCTGAAGTCTGAAACTCTGAACTAGTATGGTAAAAGTTGTGAGTGCTCCAATACTGAAGTCTCCCTATCCCAATTGCAACAACACACAAAACAAATCTTTTTATGTTTCTCCTCGCCTTTTTTACATGGCATGGGCACAGCAATGTTCAAAAGAGAATGATTAATTCCTCTGTCCAAATCTTGTGCACAAGATCACAGTGCCACGTTGGTTTCCCTTTGACCAACAGAAATCCATGTGATAAGAAGAATAACTAAAAAAGAATGTTATTAAAGTCTGATCTGGATTCATTCTGTGTCTATATAGTATACTGAATCGTCTCATATCAGACATAGTATGACTAGTCCTAGGGCCAGGTATGAGCTGCACCAGCCGTGGTGTCAACTCGCTGTAACCGACTCTAATTCGGTTTTCTTCTCTGTTTGAGACCTATCTCCTTTATCCTATCCTATACTCTATAGAAAGAGTAAGAGCTCTATTATAAATATCTATTCATATAGTAATTTTCACTTTCGTACATCTGTGATTTTTTTTTTGTAAAAATTTTTTACATAAAATTCGTACCTCTTATTTTTATATAATTTTATAATAAATAGTATCAGAACACAGAAGAACCGATTAGAAAAATCGTCTCCGTCATTTTTCCCGTCGAATCTGAGATGGGCATCAAACTCCGTTTCTATTGCAAGTCGTCTCGTCGCTAATAAAAGCCACATGGTCTTTTGCCGAAAGAAAAAAGTTGTCGAAATCCAAAGCCTAGAAATCCTAATGAAAGGAAATTGAAGAGACAAAATCCTGAGCACCGGTCACGTCATATCAGAGTTTAGAGGGAAAATTTAATCATTTGCCTCTCTTATGAGTCCAGTGGTAACAGATTTGCCACTCTGACCCATTGTTAGTGACTCAGGTGACCCCACATGTAAGTAACAGAGTGAATTGGTCAATCTTAAGAGTGGCAAAAAATTGAATCTCCCTTGAAAAAGCTTTGCTACATCCACACAAGGAAGGCTACGTACACGCAAATTGTACCAGCAGATTCAACATGTCTTCCGCACGGCGACTCTAAAATATGACTCTTCGCTGATGGATCAAGACATATGGTTTTCTCTATAGCAAGTCAAGATGCGAGGTGTTCTATCATAATTTGATTTTGGATAATGCACTTTTAGGGAACAATAAGATACTGGCTATATTGTCTATTGATAAGAAACAATGTAAAGATCATAAGAGCTTATCTCATATTCATCTTCGTTTATCAAATAATATTTTGTAGGAGATTTTGAAGGAGACATACATCGCCACGTTATGGTTAAAGCTAGAGTAGATTTGCATGACCAAAGATCTGACCAACAAGATGCATTTGAAGCAAAAAACTTTATTCTCACAAGATGGTGAAAGGAGCCTCATTGTTGAACCACCTGACAGCTTTCATAGAAATTGTTGTTGACCTCGAGTCTATGGAGGTACACTACTACAAAAAGCCGTATATTAGACACTACATCACAGATGGTTCCCGAAAATCGTCTGTATTAAAAACAATCATAAACGGTTTTAGTTTAGAAACCGTCTGTAATGCTACCAGCCCTAAAAACCGTTTGTGAAGAGAAAATATCACAGACGGTTCATGATGAAAACTGTCTGTAAAGTATCATAGATGGTTATTCATAAGAACCATCTGTGATATTACTAAATATCACAGATGGTTTTTTCGATAAGAGAATATCTCTTATTGATTATGCATTCACTGTGGAAGGGTGTGACATTAGTTAGAAAGCAAGTCTACAAACTACCGTTGCCTTGTCCACTACAGAAGCCATTTGGCTGAGAGGTTTATTTACTGAGCTTTGTAAAAGTACATCTTACACTATAATATTTTGTGATAGTCAGAATATTATTTATCTTATAAAGGTTCAAATATTCCATAAGACAACAAAACACATCGATATCATATATCACTGCATTCGAGGTGTTATTGCTCAAGGTGATATTAAAGTCAGCAAGATAAGTACTCATGATAATCCAGCTGATATGTTGACAAAGCCAGTTCCTGCCACTAATTTGCGCTCTAGTACTTTGCATTTCTGGTGCATAAGGTGTTCATCCTAATTTAATTAGAAGAGTTTATTGCGTTCTTTGACTGCCAGGGGGAATTCGGCTCAAGGTGGAGATTGTTGGAGTCTGATCCAAATTCGTTTCGTGTCCGTGTAGGACACTGCATCTTCTCATGCCAAACGTGGCATAACTGGTGCTAGGGCCAAACGTGGGTTGTACCAAACATAGTGTCAACCCGCCATAACCGACTCTGATTCGGTTTTTTCTCCCTTTAGGACTTATCTCCCTTCCCTATTTATGTACCATTGTGATCCATAGGAAGGCAAGAGTTTCACTGTAAATACCTTCTTATATAGTGATATTTGCTTTTATGTATCCATAGTTTTTATCCACAAAGATTTTTTTACGTAAAATTCATGTCTCCCATTCCTAGTTTTCTGCGTATTTTTACAACAAATGTGATACTCAGTACTAATGCAAGTGACACATATGGATGGATGCATGCCACGTGCAGCGGCAACCAGTGGACGGTTGGGATGGAGGGAAAGATTCCATTTGTGTATATATTATTACCACAATGTATTTCCATGTGGGGTAGGCGGTTAGGAATCTTGAATTGATTCTTTTGTCTTCTTTTTTTATTCATTTTTCTACACTTTCCCAGTACATAAATTTCTATGTATGAAATGAGATCAGAATAATCTAGTATATCTAGTACTCCTATCTAAGTCGATCTTTGACTGGTAAAATCCCAACCAAATGCTTGTTCACTAAAAACTACGCAAGAAAATGATCCATTCGCGGCCGACCCATCCATATTGTCAGTAATATGAAACGAAGCTTATTTGTTCTCTCAATTTTAATTTGGCGTTAAGTATAAACTCACAATGGCATGCCTCTGAATCTGGCATTTTTTTGTAGGAATAATCCATTTTTTATTCGAAATTACAGAAATATACTCGAGGGAAATTTTTTTACAAAAATAGGTTCTAATTGCCTGATGAGGAGGCGACTAGAGCCTATCGCCTAACCAGGGGCTGACACAATCCCTGTCGCCCTACCCCGGAGCGACTGCATCCAGTCGCCTCCCGTTGGGAGACTTTCATGCAGTCGCCCAATGGGGCGACGGCTGGATGCAGTCCCCCGTGAATGTTTTAAATTTTATCAATTTTGTAGTTTTAAACTGGTAAAAAATCTACTGAAGTTGTAATAAAAGTTTATATTCGTTGTATGTTGTAGGTGCGTAAATAATCTTGGGAAAAATTTATGAACGATTGACCGTAAAACGATTGATACATACGATGGTAAGTGATATTTTGATGTTACTGAGAATCTTCGTGTGGTTGCCATCATTGAAGTTCATTATTCGTTTGGAGCGTACATCGAGTAGGTAACGAGGAGTATAAGTAAGCACGGCACAGTAATAAAAAGTTCATATCGTAAATAAAAAACATAAACTGTACATGAAACAATGGTGTACAATCAGGCGCCACCCTGGCCTGCCCCGTCCCCACGCTCATGTCCTCCTGTACGGACCCGCTTGGCAGATCATAAAAAACGTAAGCAATACATCAAACAATGGTGTACAAACAGGTTACAACGCTCCGAGAACATAAAACGATCAGGAGCGTGTCGCACCCGCCTCAAAGCTGGTGGAGTCAGCTGCACCTCTGACTGTGTGCCCTCCGGTGCACCGGGAGGGCATCGGAAAGAACTCTCGGTCTTTGTGTCGGAGGTGCAGACCGGGCGGCTGCTGACCCACTCGAGAGAAGCTTGGTCCACATCATCCGGGCTCGCAGAGGGGCCGTACCGGTTCTCGGACAGGAAAAGACCTGCAAAAGTAATATCGTTAGTTTCAGATGTAAAACATTGCGATAAAACGGAGATCGTACGATACGTACCCTCAGTTGGCGCCATTGCACCTAGAGGAGGGGCGTACGATGTCGAGTACACCCCCTATGTGGGTAAGCTAGGGATGTACAGAGGACGCGGTGTACTAGGCCGTCCTCAAGCAGATCCTCCAGCCTCGTCCGGGTGAGGTGTTGTAGGACATGCCCATGTAGAGCCTCCAGAGTAGTGCCACGCCGGTCGGGGTGGCACCGGTGGCCAAGCCGTCCGTGTGCTGGGCGTAGGCGTGGAGGCCGTTGGTAGCCTCGTGCAGGACAGTAGGTGCACGACACGTGTACCCCACTCCTTGAAATGACGGTACGCGCTGATGTGCTCCTCGTAGCCCACCTCAGCACCTGCGGCGAGCCTATGCAGCATACTCTCGGCCTCCATGACGATCGAAAGACCCACGTCAGACTGAAGGAAAAGACATAAAATGGTTAATTATCCAAGGTAGCATTGCATTAGGGAATGTTCGAAAATACGTGTAACGTCGGTGCGCGGGATACGTGTCTATCGGAGCGGAGAGGTGTGCGGGGGTGGGTCCATGACATGTACGAGCCTCGTACGTGTCAGGCTCTGGTACCAGCGCAGGTACTCCGTGTACTCTGTGCTGTCGTAGGGGCGGTCCTCGTAAACCACGTCGTCAAGCGCACCGTCCCACTGTGCAATCCATCCCTGCATCTTCGCCGTCCCGTCCGTGCCGCGTTTCTCTCCCTTTCTAGAGTGCCTGTTTGTAGGACCACTTTTTTTAGTAATTTCCAATGGCATAGTAAGTATGTACAATTTTATAAGATGCGGGCACTCACGCGTGCACAGGAGGCGGCAGTGCCTGTCCGACAGGTACCGAGACAGCCTGGCGTAGACAAAACTGCTGCATCACTCGCTGCGGCGAGTAGTCCTCCATGAAGATGTCGTAGACGAGCTTCCGGCGCGTCAGCCAAACAGCCCGGTCGCGCCAGCACAGGGTCAACAATCCATCAGGAGCACGGTCGATCAGTGCCACCTATGAGTACGGCTCCCAGCGCACGTTGTTGGCCATGAGGTGGTCGATCTGCTCAACAAAGGGCAGATACGCCCGCGTGACCTGGACATGTGCAAACTGCACCTGCAAGGACGAATTGGTGTTACGTACGACCGTCGTTAGTACAAAGGAAATAACTAATTGACATATGACTTACCCCTCGACGACACAAAATAGAACCCATCGTCGGCCGGTCGACGTCTCCCCCCGGATACATCTCGGGCCCGTACGGACCCATGTCGTCTAGCAAATGTGGGAGCTGGATGAGCACTACGTCTCAATCCTGTGGGCCACAGGCTTGTTGCCCTTTGCGAGGCTCGTCTCTGTCAGATGTGAGTTCACCATCGACGACAGCTTGCTCGTGGCTCTGGTGAACAGGTGGAGGCATGAGACACACATATTCTATTTTTGGTGGGGTGAGATGAGGGTCACTCTGCATGATGTCTCGTTCTTAACCAGTCTCTCTCTCTGGGGTGACGCACTTGTTCCAGCCCTTGCACCGCCAGACTGGAAGGAGAGGCTAGTGGACTAGTTCGTCCTGGCTATCTCGGAGGGTGCTCATGGCATTCCCCACACTTGGCTGAACAATTTCAATGTGTGCCCGTAGGATGCACCACTCGTGGTCATCAAGGCGCACCTTGTCGCATACCTTATTCAGCTCTTGGTTGGAGCATGTTTTCAGCCACACATAATGATATTTGCAATGCCGAGTTCATCCGCCTTGCTGAGTTTTTGGTTGATACGGAGCTTGGGGTGATGGCTCAGTACAATTTGAGATCAGTTGTCTTGTGCGCCACATATTGGGGGTTGTATGATGCTTGCCAGCGCGCCACTGCTAATACCCCCAACCTGGGCGTCTGCTACGTGCTTCTGCAGCTGTGGAGTTGGGAGCACTTCCCTGTCGGGTGTCCGGTCATCGTGACGTCAGTGCACCCATTCGCATGAGTTCGCCGACCTGATAGACGAGCCCACTATGGGCTTTCGGTCGACTAGTGCCCGTCTGCGCTAAGCCAAGGACAAACCGTCAAGGTACTACTTGCTGTGGCACAATGAGTTCGAGTCGTTGCATGACAGTGACATCATCTAAGGTCCATGGACTGTAGATTTCGTGCATCGTGTATCGCCGTATGGTCTATCCCGGCAATGCCTGCAGGACATGGAACTATGGGCGATGACACACTATCTGGTGTTCTCATATATGGTGGAGGCTTATGCGCCGCAGTGCGTAATGCGATAGTTTGGTTTGCACCAGGGCGTGCCCCCTCTACACGGCAAGTTCATACCACAAGTCGTGCACTGGTGAGTCAAACTCCATCTGAGTAATGTTTACACTTTTGTATGTCTTGCTCTGTAACATTGATAATTTTGGAAATGCAGGCAATCGAGGGCGGGTCAGTATGGTACGGACTGGCAGCCACTACAGCTGGAGTGGACGATGGCATGGACGTACAGGGCGCACCTAGATCTAATCATGAAGCAGCATCCATATGATGTCCATACGTACGACGATTACCTGGAGTGGTACGTACTACGTACCCCAGTCGCGCAGTAGACTCACCATTTCTCCACTAGATCGTCCCGAGCAGATCACGCACGAGGATAGTCTACAACACTCGATCGATCCCCATGGTGCTTCACGGCGGTATGACAGCATAAGATAGTTGCAATTTCTTATCGTTTCATTTATGAAATTCATAGTGGGCGCAACGCATCGCAAGCGCGTCCGAGACCACCATTAGAAGCCCGAAAACACCACCGGCCCTACAGAATAATTTGAAGTACATCCTAAAGCATGCCAAAAAAATAGTGTATAATCTGAGCTACGGTCGTTCGATGGATCACGCCGTGCACATCGGGCACCCAGTGGGGCCACCATGCTCACCCGCCCGGTCATCGCGACCTAGCGAGTCCGACCAGCCATTGCAATCTACCTAGTCTGCTTGGCGTCGTAGTACTAGCCGCCGATCATCCATGGGCCATATCGATGAGAAGGTAACTTATGTACAAACCTATATTTTGTTTTCCTGTTAGGCCTTAGATTCCGCTAACATCATGGCGAACCGTAGATCCGTCGTCGAGATACAACACTTTTGACATCCGCAGCACCTAAACTGACTACTGCTCCCTATCATTCATCTTCGCTGCACATTCAGGAGGTATGAGATTCACATTTTACATCCGAAATATTTATTGTGACCAATATCGTTTCATCTTGCAGCCTCCAATTCAATGTATGGGTGACGTTGAGTCCACCGATGACAATACGGAACTCTTAGATGCTTGCATGGAGTGGTACACGGCGCCAGGGTTTGCTGCGTTTGCACGGCAGGGCTCATCGTTCACACCATACCCAGGGTTTGCTGACTTCGGTGGGCAGAGCTCCTCCGGCTTCGCTGCCACATCGTACGATCAAGGCAAGAGTTCCTTAGCACCACAAGGGGGATTTGTAGAGCCATTTGTTCATGACATTATTGCTGGCAGTCCGCAATTCGGCATGTCTCAGTTGGAGGACATCGACGCTTACCAGACCCAGCCAGCTGTACCTCAGTCTATTGGACAACCGCCGGCCACTAAAGAAACGAATGTTCTCCATACCTCCTCCGAACCGAGACGCAAGCTCTAGATTGGCTGACGTACCCCATGGGACATGCTCGTGCTCAATGGAAGACAAAGTCACGCACGGGAAGGTACACGCAACGAGGAGATAGCAGTGACTCAGATAGGTGAGCCATATCACATCCCGTGAGATACGTTTTTTTACTATTACATGTACTTTTACAAATATTCATAATGTATAAAATTCTTGAAAAAATAGACAATAACTACGATTATGTCAGGATGCTGCACATAAGATTTCGTAATTTTTTGCAGCTTGTTTGCTACATGTAATGTCTCTTAAAAAATCATAATTGTACGTTCACAGCAGATAAAATTGCCAAAAAATCGTAATATCAAATTTGACATTCGAACATTCATTTTTGTAAATCCAATCCCCTATATGAGCTCAACAGCCACAATAGGCAACACGTGTCGCTTGCTACGCTATAACAACTTAGCAGGACCAAAACTTGGTAGCACTTGCCAAACAATCAGAGCTCGGCAGCACTTGCCAAGCAACCACAGCTCGGCACACTGCTACCGTGCAGCGACATGATGACAGGTGATTAAGAGGCATGATTAACACTAATTAATTGTTATATTACCTAATTAGTACTAACTAGTATAGTGCTCGTGCTAACGCTACGGTAAAATACAAAACAAGATAAAATTTGTAAAAAATAAAACAAACAATCAGATTCATTAAGATTCACGTCTCATATATTGTATAGTAGTGGGCCCGTGCTAACGCTACGGTAAAATATAAAACAAGATAAAATTTGTAAAAAATAAAACGAACAATCAGATTCATTAAGATTCACGTCTCATGTATGAAGCTACTCATCCGTAACAACGCGGTCAGCAGTTTATAGTCATAAATTGGTAATGGAAAGAAAAACAAAATATTCTTTTGACTTTTGGCTATTAGTCAAGCAGTAAACCCATAGTCATGATTGGAAGAGAAATAAAACAGTTAATATGTAATAGGCCATATGCAGGTTAAAGTTTTCAAATAGAAAAGGTTGAAGATCCAACCATCCAGAAAACAAGAGGGGAACAACACCCACCTGAATGACATCTATGCTTAGCAGTGATTCAAGACAGAACATTCCAAATCCAATAAAGTAAAATATCTGCCAAATCAAAATGCAAAAAAAATAATGTACATCAGTAAGGATTTAACTCATGGGCACTTTTTCCCATATTTTAGACACTTAAACACCCAATGTGCAGAACATAGAAAGTTCATATTCTAGACCTGAACATAGAAAGTTCTTAGATCATTCAAGGTATTCGTCAGCAGCAGTTCTCAATTGTACACACGAGAGAAAGATATCAGTAGGATAAATACCAAAATCAATCAAAGCAATGATCTTCTCAGTCTTTGTGCTCATATCAGGCTCCGTATGTGCATTTCTGCAGATATCTTCTAGTTCTAACCTTTTCTTAAGAACAAGCTCCTTCATTCTACTTGCCTTTTGTTTAGTTAGTCTTTCGACTTCCTCTTCAGTCTAAAGAATCCAACAATAATACTAATAAGTCCAAATTACAGCTTGTAAAATGTAAAGAAACAAGTAACCCATAGATAGTTGCCAAACCTCCTGAATTGTCTCCAACAACAGAATACCAGGAGAAGTGACCTCAGTAGATCCAAGAACAGCTGCTACTTTGGCAAAGTGTATCCTCTCTTGTTCAGTTGTCTCCATCAGATTCCATAACTCGTGGAGTTTTTCCACAATTTCTTGCAACTGAACACAATTATCAAATGAGAAGCTACAAAACAAAAATGAGTTGCCACAGTTGTTTTGCTAAGAGGAATCACCTTTGAGACTCTTGTCTTCTTTTCCGCTCTGAGCTTCAGGGTAGTCTGAGTAAGACCTTCAAGAGTGCTATCACTGATATTCGTTGAATTTTCCAAGTTGGTTCCATGCAAACTTGGATGCACATCTTTTACCGTCTTTGCAAAATCCATCCCAAGCATGGCGCATAGGCAGTGCACTTCATCCACGTATACGAATACCCTCTGAAGGCAATCAGACTGAACAAAAGGAAGGAGAAAAAAAATTACCTGGTTACCAAACTGCTTCTTAACAATCATCACCTGGTTTTCCATTTATATTTAATAATATTCCATTGTTACATTACAAATGTTAGAAAGTATCATTATTGTTAAAGTAACAATGGAAATAGTAATATGTCGATACCAATTACGGTACTTACGGAATGAAGACAGCACTATACTCTTGGTCAAGGCAGATCACACAAATATTGCTCCTATTAGGTACTGTGCTAGTTCTCTCAATCATCCCTACACAAAGCAACATCTACAGTCAGGGCAGCATAATCATCTATACAACAAATCCAGTGGCAGAGGAAGCAAGGATAAAAGGGGACAAGCCCTGGCTACAACCCTACAACCATGAATAGAAATGTATGCTCTTTAAGTGGTTCAAAATATTACTCTCTGTTCATAAATAGATGTTGCTTCAGACATTGACATGGTCTCCGATACTCATCTTTGACCATTCTTTTTCTCATTTTATGTTAATAAAATTATTTTGAAAATAACCATATGCAAGTTCTTTTGATGACAAATATACCAATATCATTTCCATGTGAAACGTATAAATAATTGTGCGCTTATTAGTGATCAATATTTGATTGTATATCTTCTTAAATGGCATCTATGTGGGAACAGATGGGATAGTTCCTTAAGAAGTGTGTAAGGCTGTAAGAGTGTCACTAAGAAAATATACTACATATGCAAATGCAATAAGGAAACTTTAAACAACAACAAAATTATAGCTCTTGAATGATAACTTGTTAATTGTACAGGAAAACATGCAAAACAAACCTGTAGATGGAATGCTTTTACATCTGTACGAAATTTTAAAGTTTGGCCACAAAACCCCATGGTTTGCTTTGCCATCTACAAACAAGCAGGATGATTAGTCACTCCTAAAAGAAAAGGTCACACCTTCATTATGAATGATCAATCGATCATTGTGAAGGCAATGTCGACTATTGACACGGCATTGGTACATGTTCGAGGACTTTGGTTGTGATCGGACCAAGGTGTCGATTAGCAACTACTGCGAGAATGGTGTAGGGTGGATTTCTTCATGAGTTGCAGAAATAATTCTTTTCTTCCACCATCCCCACCATCAGGACATTGTATCTCCATAAATGCCTAATGTAGAATGAAAAATCAGTTCTTGTAGTATTGGTAAGAAATAAAGTAATATAAGGACCAAGGAGGCTATCGAAGGAAACCTGTTCAAATGGTCCAACAAGCTCAATACTTTGTTTTCCATTAGGCAGGCTTAAAAGATTTCTGACCGGTCGAACAAATCTCGCTGGATTTGTAAAAAGGTAGAGGCCAGGATATGCCCCATCAAGACTTAAGGGGACATAGCCCACTTCTAAATCCTCCGGAATCTAATACAAAATTAAACATGCCCCTCTGAGTTAGAACTTAATGAGAAAATATAAAGTGAAGAGGAAAAATAAAAACCACAATAACGTAACAAAACAGACTCGAGTCGCGCAGAAGTTTTAATTTTCGAAGATAGTTCACCTTTTCCTCAATGTTAGCTGAAGCAATAGAACCAACAATGCATCCATCCAAATGGACATGTAGGACTTCTGGGGGACCAGTTCGCTCAATCTTCGGCGACAGTGGGGTCATTCCAATACCAACCAATTTATCTAAAAGTGAATTCTTTATTTTCTCAAAATCTTTAATCCCAGTTGAGTGGTAGAAGGATGAAATACTGGAAATACCAAAGATTAAGCGATGTTAGAAAAGGGTAGTAGACTATAAATCTTAGCGAGCTCTCCTCCAAAAGATACACACACATGTAAGAACATTTAGACAGAGAGACAGAGGGGGTGCTGACACATCATGTTGTCAAAGATGAGACAGAAGCAAGAAACCCTAAATTCGAAAGAAGGATTGGTGTTCGGGGGATACAATGCAAAAATTAAATTCAAGAGAAAATGACAAAATTGTAATATCTTACGGCATGTGGAAGTCATATGGTTCAGCAAACCACAAGGCTCTCCATCAGGTGTATGAACTGGACAAAGGAAACCCCAGGACCTACGTGGAAATTTTCAGTATAAGCGATAATGGATGCAAGAAAACAACAATCCTAGGATAACATACCCTGATGATAGAGGATCGCCGCGCCCTGCCCTGGGGTTCCTCTGTGGGGGAGGAGGATCGCCACCGTGCCGCCGCGCCGCCGCCGGGGGAGAGGGGGAGTCGCGCGCGGGGTGGGGAGGATCGGCGCCGCGCCGCCGCCCCTGGTGGGAGATGGGGCGTCGGGGTAGTCGCGCGGGTGGGAGGATCGCCGCCGCCTTGTGGTGGCGCCGCCGCGCGCCGGGGAGAGGAGTCGCGCGGGGTGGGAGGATCGCCGCCGCCCAGTGGGAGATGGGGCGTCGGGAGTCGCGCGGGTGGGAGGACGCCGCCGTGCCACAGGGCTCTGCGTGCGGCAGAGGAGAGGAGGAGATGGGGGCGTCGGGGGGAGTTGCGCCTCGCGGGGAGGTGGCGTGGGAGTCGCGCCTCGCGCGGGGTGCGTGACGAGGTATGATCCAAACAATCTGGGTCATTGGATTTGAGTGAGTAAGAGAAAGGAGAGGCTACAGTGGATATCGTCCCTTCGTTTCAAAGGTTCGCTGGTTCTGGGAACAATTGGTTTGGTGCATCTAGGAGAGGTCTTGACTGCGGGGGACATTTGTTGGGGTAGCTATAGAAAAGTTTACAACTGGTGGTTTTATAGTGGTAGAGATTAAGAATGATTAATACTAATTAATTATTGTACTGCCGGCCGATGTCCTGGCAAGCATAAAGAGGAAACTAGATTTGCAAAATCTGAACTAAATTTTTTTAAAAAAGTTGCAGTGTTATTTGTGTGAACAGTTCGTTACTTGCTGCTACCATGGCCCAGACGCGGGCTTTCCTGCGCCGGGAGTTGGGCGGCACACGGCTAAGACACTTGACAAACTGGTAGTTGAATTGAGACTTGACAAACTAAGACACTTTTTTGAGACTTGACAAACTAACACATTTTCTCTTAAAAAAGAAGAAAACGACAGTGACAAACTAAATCCAATTCGGTGGGAGGAGTATACAGTCCAGTATGCAAATAACAATAGCTGCAGAGTCAAAGAAATACATAGTGAAGGAGCTAACCATCACAGGTCTAAATCACAACAAGCACAAGTTACAACAGGTTGATGTTCCTGCGCACAGTGCGCCTTTCGATGCTAGGTTCGAGCAACTTCCACATCCTTTGGTTCTGAACAAGGGGAAGCATCTTCCTACGCAATCCTGCATGCATAGAGCCAACAATGAGTCTCAGCAAATGCTATATTTTCATTAAGAGACAAGGCTAAATCAATCTCACCAGGTATAGGTGATTTTTGTTTGCAATTCAAGATGAAGTGTTTTGTTTGCAATTCAAGATTAAGTGTTCAATCTAGTCCAACAGAAGATTGTGCTAGCAAGTACCTCGTGTTGAAGAATAAATAAATTGCTCGTCTTTCCTCGTCAGGTTAAACTTTTAGGTGAATTAATATTGTGTATGTATTCAAGAGGCCTAATGGACACTATACAGTGCACAAAGAGGACACAAGACTAAACCCTAATATAATAGAAAATATCACTAATACCCTTAATACCCCTCAAATGCCGCTTGTGGTTCTCCGGAACAAGTTGGCACCGACGACGGCCGAAGGAAGCTTCCAATGGCGATGAAATTGCGCTCGAGAGTTTGCAAGTGGACTGGGAGATGGAGGAGGAGCATCTGGGAGGCTGACCGTGCTTTATAGAGGAAGGGGTGGGGAGCGTTGGACATTGGGCAGGAGTTAAGGCACGTGGCGGTAGTGGAGCTACTGTGCGCACACAAGTGGAGGGAAGGCGAGAAGATGCTGGCGCCAGGCTAGGGAAGAGAGGGATGCCAGGCTCACGCAACGGCGTAGTGAGGCATCAATGAGGCCGGGTGACGGGCGCCTGGGTACGACCACAGGCAACGATGCCACGGGGCAGAGTTAGGCGGGAGAGCGACAAGGCTAAGCAAGGAGGGGCGTGAACTCGGCACAAGCGGAGCAATTGCGGTGAGGCATCAATGCCCTGACCCAACCGCACAGGCCCGAATGCGACGGCAAAACCAAGGATCTAGGCCTGCAGAGGAGTACGAGCCGACGGTGGGGCTGCCACGGGGAGGGCTATCGCAGGGAGGGGAGAAACCGGGGGCGGTGACGCGGCACGATCGGCGTGGCGCGCTCGGGAGAACCAGGGGAGGGGAGGAAAGGGAAGAGGAGCTAGGCCAGCTAGGCCGAAAGGCCAGGGGAGGGGGGCAGGAAAAGGCCGGCTAGGCCGGAAGGGGAAGGGGGCTAGGCCCAAGAGAAGAATTTTGAATTTCAGCAGGAGAAAAGAAATTTATGAAAAACAAAAAGGCAAGGACTGAAATGTAAACTCACGCCTTTGAACTTTAAGCACCAAAAATCAGCAGATAAACTCAAGTGATAAGAACAAGTAACATACCCGAAAATGGGATGTTACAAGTTCTGCATTTGCAGCTATGTTGCCTTAACTGGCTCCTTTTCAGCTTCAACATTATTGTCTGGAAGACTCTGTAGTACCTAATAAAAAGTAGCAATGGCGGTCAAGATCGTAGAGAGAAAAATCAATTCATGAGAAAGAAAGTTACTTGATTAGTGTATTCACATACCTCATACAAGTACCAAGAGATGTATGCATCTGTGGCAGCATACCGGAGTTGTTGTTTTGAGAGAACACAAGCCTCCCAGTTTCCCATTCTTATGCTGCTCGGCTTTGGCAACTATACACATGAAGTTGCAGGTGATAAAGCAACATCTCTCTTTTATTTTTTGTCTAATGAAAGCACTAAACCAACAGAAGAATATAGACCAAGCAAGCATGCATCAGCAACCAAAAGAAATTTCAGTATAAACATTTCTTGTGAAAAAATGTTGTATTTAATATGCACTAGGTAGTTCCGCCTACTAAATAATAATTGAACCAGTATCATTTAACAAGTTACTCAACCAGACATCGCCATAATACATAGAGTGCAAACACGAATAGTTGAACCGAAAGTATACATTTGTTTGTTTTCCAGTGCTAACAGAACTGGGCAAAGAGAACAATACTTAATACCATAAAATTACCTCTTTACATGTGATCATTTGAGTTAATGAAGCAAGACCCCATCTTTTAGGAGGCCCAGCTAACTTGACATTTGCAAGATTTGACAAATCCATCAATGGTTGTACATGGACATCATAATCATTGGACATTTTCCTTGCATCATTAACTATACATATTCCAACCTGCAAGGACACAGAACCACGACTTGCATGACCGAAAAAGAGCAGTAACATAGGGGAAAGGAGCAAACATCTTATGAGGGAAGCGATGAAAATAATTCAAGCTAAACTACCTACTTTAATGGAGGAACTATCCTCCAAAAGAGATTTCAATATAGGTGGTACTCCAGAGTGAATGATATGCATGATATAGCAGTGAGTTTTGTCCATGCATAACTGCATTACAGCGACTTTACGTGGTGGACCTCCTGCAAAGTCCACAGCATTGGTTATGTTTCACCAGATTCCATCACTTGTGAGAACTAAGTTACCAAGCATTTATCCAAAAACGTAGAGTCCACATGTAGATCAACATAAACATATCGAGAATGCAATTAACGATTGGGCCAGGCAGAACAACGGACCTCTTCTTGGAAAGGGCCTCCACTCGAGATCAAATCCAAGTGAAACCTGGCCAGAGGCCTTCATGCTTTCAATATTGTTCACAATGTCCATTGTAGCTTTCTCCACTTCAGAAGGCGTCCTGCAGTACACTATCTCACCGCTGAATGTTATCGGTTGGTTCATTGCCTTCACATTCCCTGTAGCGCAAAATCATAGGGAAACAGGATTCTAATGCCAATCCCACAAGGAGAATAATACAGATTAACTACAACTAGGTGCTTGCTCTCTGATTCTAAAATAAACACTGCAACTAGGTGCAAGTCTACACAACCCAGCTGTATAAATCCCAGCATTGTCAGTAAAGCACTGAGCCCTAACAAAGTAACACAGAAATAATCACGCCGAGCTGCATTTTACCAAAATTGCGGGCTTTTGAAAGAACCCTCTTTCCTTCGTGCCCATCGTGATCCAATGTGTCGTAAATCGTTAGAACAAGCAATTTCCATGCCCTAGGACGTAATGTGAGAGGAACGATGTGTTCTTGCCCCGGTTCCAAGAACAAATATGGTTCTGCCATTTCGCGATGTCAAGAAAGGGGGAACCAAGAAGAGCGGAGCCGCACCTTGGCAAGTGGGAGGGGAGAGAACCCACGATGGAGCGCCAGAGGAGGCACCTCCGGCTGCGGGGACCGGGTTTTGGCGGGGGCGGACGGCAGGATTGTTGGGCCGGTCGGGGAGGCGGCGGCGCTTGGCGGAGCCGTGGGCGGCCTCGATGGCCTGGAGCTCGGCCTCGGCCGCGGCGTCCCAGTGGAAATCGTCCTCGTCGTTGCCGGGGCAGGTCGAGGCGGGAGGCGCGCCGGACTGCATGGCGGCGGGTCGGTGGCCGACTCGCCGGCGCGCGACGAGCCTCGGGAGGTGCGGAGAGAGGGAGAAGAGGGAGTTTTTTTGCTTTTCGATTTTGAAACCGGTCCGTGATAGGAGGAATTTCGGGAACATGTTTGGTTATTGGGTAGGACATGTATAATTGGAGGGACCTATAAGTGACAAGAAGCGACGTCCGCTCTCCAACTTAAACAAGTCATTAACTAACTGAATGCACATACCATATTACGTATTTAAGAAAAATTAAAATATATTTGTATATATATTCTAAAAAAATTTACCACCCGTTAGTTTCAGAATATGTAGTATGATAAAATTTTAAAATCCGTATCAACGCACATACATTCAAGTAGTAAATACAAAGTTTTGGAACAACAAAACATACCATCATTTAGGTGACCACAACATAGTATAGAAAAAATTAATGCTATTAGGTGATCATATAGTCTAGCAATATAACAATACATCCTTCCTCCAACTGCACATCTCTCTATAGCAGGATCCTAACTAAAAAAACATGGATAAACACCGACATCTTTACACCAATAACATGAAGAATGAAAAATTAGCACTTCAAGTGTAATGTATGTGTTTTAACATAGGCATGATACTGATATGAAAAAAGCAGGGGCAAACACCGACATCTTTACACCAATAACCAGAAGAATGAAAAATTAGCACTTCAAATGTAATGTATGTGCTTTAACAAAAGGATGATACTGATTTGATGACAACTTGTTTTTTCCTTACACAAAATGGCAGAACCATCCATTAGCAAATAACAGCAAAAACATGGCACACATATCTTAACATGCACAACTATTTTTCACATGAAAGAATCTATGCAAACATAGCTTAGCATTCATATATGCTACTTTTCATCTTATCCAAAATAGTTTTGCTTTACACAATGCATAGATGACATACAGGAAAGCACAAAGGCCAGTAAAATGCAGTTATCCATAAAGCGGCTCTAGTAGTGCTAAAAGTAGACCATATCAGTCACGGGCTTCTCAAAATAAATCTAGCTAAAGAGCAAACATCACTAAATTAGCGTTTCATCTATAGCTGTAGCTTAATTAGATAATACACCATCTATTGTTCATCGTGCAGTTGTCCCCCTAATATTTCCCTAATAAAACAAATACAGAAGACTATGGATTATTTAGATGGTTTGTGATGTAGATCCGTACAATTGGTTTAGTTCATGTTAGTTTGATTGCAACAGCATGCTGCATGCTGCGACACTCTTTCTTGATAGCTGAATTATAAATATAAACTCTGCAAAGAAAAAGTCAATCAAGATTAAATAACAAGCTTCTTTAGATGAGCAGCTATAGCTACGACCATTGTGACTACGACCACTGTAGCTACGACCACTGGCTACGACCGCTGGCTTCGACCACCGTCTTCAACTGCGCCTTGTCGACCACAACACCTCGACTGCATCCCCCGACAACATAGGTCTTCCAACACTGACTGTCGACTGTAGCTACAACCATCGACCAATGTAGTTACGACTGTTAAGGGTATTAGAGATAGAATAGGACTCTTATTTGTTTCAGTATATCTAGTATATCTCTCTTGTACTCTCCTATATATATGACCATTTGGGTCTCATATCAATACACACAATATTCATAACAATATTCCTAACATGGTATCAGAGCTTAGGTTAAAACCCTAACCTCATCAATCTTTCGCATCTGCTGCCCCCGGGAGGATTGATCTCTCCCGGGGGGCGGCCACCTTGTTGGGCTGCTCGACGACGTCATCGCCTCCTCGTCTCCGACCGCCGTCACCTCTTCCGGCCACCGGCTGTCTCGCATGCGGCCGTCGTCAAGCCCGCCCGGCCGTCGCCGCCAGCGTCTGCGCCCGTACATGCCCAATGCTGGGCTTCCTCCCGGAACTGACCGCCACCGCCCAGATCCGCCCGCCATCCACCAGATCGTCGCCGGGCTGTCGCAGGACCGCCGTCGGATCTGGCTCTGGTCGCCGGGTTCTTTCGCCGCCGCCGCTCGCCTCTTGTCCAAAACCGCCGTCGGATCTGGCTCTGGTCATCGGGTTCTTTCGCCGCCGCCGCTCGCCTCTTGTCCAAAGCCGCCGCCGCATCTGGCTCTCTCCGCCGACTTCCGGTAGTCTCCGCCGCCCTCCCCGTGCTCTCACTCCATCCAGATCCGATCTGGATGGACCGCCCGGATCCGGCCTTCTCCGGTCGCCGCCACCGTGGTCGCCGTCTCCAATCGGCCAGCCGCCTCCGCTCTCCGTCGCCAGATCCAGCCGGATCGGGCTCGCCTGGCCAGGCTGCGCCTCCTTCCGCACGTCGGCCGGTCGTCGCCTGCTTGAGATCCGCCATCGCTCGCGGTCGCCGCACCGCCGGCCGACCGCTTGTCGCCGACTCGCTCGAGGCCGGCGTCGCTCTGCCGATCGCCGCACCGCCGGCTGGCCGCTCGTCGCCGACCCTGCTCCGCCGCCGCCCAGATCCGCCTCGGTGACGCCCGAGTGGTCTGCTCTGCTCTCGGTCCCGAGTGGGGGTGGGCTGACTCTTCGGTCGGTCGGTTTTGGCCTTTAAAGCTTGTCGGTTTTGAGGGAGTGGGACGTTTTCAACTGCTTTTTTTTAGTCGGTCGCGTCTATCCAAGTCCGTAGTCTCTAATCTTTCTTTCGTTCAAGCCGTGCGAGTCCACAAATTTATTGTCAGTCATAGCGGTATAGGAATTTTTCTTTTGCATGGCAGCAGCCGCTGCTCTTTTCCTTGAGCCGCTGCAGATCGTAGAAGTCTTTATGATGCCGCCGCTTCTCTTTGAGCCGCCGCCCCGAGTTTTTAAGGCCGCCGCGCTTCTTCTGCACCGCGCCTCCGTTGCGCTTTTTGTGCACTGCGCCGCCGCCGTCTCAGGCTTCGATCTGTGCCGTCATGCTTCTATCAATTTCTCTTCGGCTTGATTTGACAGTTTATTCAACGACTGCACGCAACGACAACTTTATCACGACTCGGATGTCAGATATTTCTTATTTTAGTATTAACCCTTTTTCAAATGCAATGCTATTGCATACGCCTTGCATTTGTGGGAGGTGTTAAGGGTATTAGAGATAGAATATGACTCTTATTTGTTTCCTTATATCTCTCTTGTACTCTCCTATATATATGACCCTTTGGGTCTCATATCAATACACACACCGTCAACCATTGTAACTACGACTATTGACCATCGACCACTATAGCTACGACTATCGACCATTGACCACTTTAGCTACAACTATCATTCATCTATCACTGTAGCTACGAATATCGACCATCGACCACATCATAGTTTGACTAACGATAGTGATAGTACTCCGCCGAGTACCGACTGAGTCACTATGGCTTCGATCACTCTTTCAACCATGGCATCGACCATGGTTCGATCACAGCTTCAACTACGTCTTCAACCATGGCATCATGAGCCTCAGGAGGTGCGGAGAGAGGGAGAGGGGGGAGTTTTTTTGCTTTTCAATTTTGAAACCGGTCCCGCGGTCCGTGCTAGGAGGAACTTCGGGAACATTATTTGGTTACTGGGTAGGACATGTATAATTGGAGAGGAGCTATAAGTGACACGTAAACGATGTCCACTCTCCAACTTAAACAAGCCATAAATTAATATAAACTAGTAAGATGCCCATACATTACAATGGAGTACCAAATAAAGATAATTCATATTATAAAACGAGGATCCCAAACTAAATATTGAACATCAATTTTATCTTTCGAAAAATATGTATCTAGCAAAACACATATGTACAGACTCATAAATAAATTAAATTGAAAATAGATATTCATGTTTAGTAGCTGATATTGTTTCTTATGTAACATAATCAAAAAATAAAATGTATAGGATATCTAGAACGTAAAGATATCTTTGTAGATAATATTTTTGGTAAATATACGAACAAAATGAAAATACCAATTATTTCACTGTAGCTACGATCGTGACTTTGACATCTTACATCCACCATACCGGCTGAAGTCCTCCGAACGGACCGTCTCCCTCCCCTTGCACTCTCCCTTCGTTCCGTTTCTTCTAGTTTTATTTTTATCTTTTTTTTTTTTTGCTAGATCCCGGAGCTTGTACATGCATCGGCTCCACAAAGTTTTTCTCAACCTCTCTTACGGCAATGGCTACGACCGGCTCCCCGGAGCCAGAGCCAAAATGTGGTCATAGCTTCTCTACTTAGGACAATATTGCATATGTACTTAAATCCAGCTAATTATGTGTGTGCGCGCTCCCATATTTGACACGATTTTGTGGTGTTATAAATGTATAAAAAAATCTCAAAAATTTACAGATTGAATCATGGTACAATGGTATGTCAGGTGTTGCTCATTTCAGTTTATTTTTCACTGTTTGGTATTGTGATTAGTTTATTTTGCATTGTATCTGCTGGTGACTTGTTTGGCGTAATTAAATTTAAAATAAATTAAAAATAGAAAAGGCAGGTTAAATCACGGACAATGCAAAGGAATACATGAAAAAAGAAAAGGCAAAAAAACAAAAAGTTAGAAAAAAAACAAAATTAAGAAACTAGAAACTAAAAGCCAAAAGCTGAAGCCTAAACGAGTGAGTCTTATTTTTCACCGTTTTGTACAGTAACTGATTTAAGCTGAAGCCTAAATCCTGGCCGGGCATAGGGAGAAACATTTCGATTTAAGGGTATATTCTAATGCAAGAATTTCAAGGGAAACAATTCAATATTTTTCAAGGAAAAATAATTCAATTAGTTCCAAATGAAACCTAATAAATTAAAAATTTTGGCATTCAAGTCAATAAAAATAGTAAGTACTTGGTCGTCCTAGGGAAAATCTGCATGAGGGCCCACCAGTCGGTGTCTTACTTAGGGCTAAATACAATTTCTGAAACCCAAATGTCCCATTTGTTCTTCTTCTCATTCACCTTGTCCTTACTTCTCATCCTAAATGTGATATGACTTGTTGAGTGCATGTGCGGTCAAAGATAATATTATATTTTGCAAGGGCAGAGAATCTAATACATATTACTTTTTACCTCAAAACACAATCGATAAAATAAATAACACCTTACATTGCTTAAATGGAATGATATATTGAAACTAATTAAACATAATTAGATTCAACAAAAGAAATTGCCCCACCCTATGTATAGAAAAATTTATTGACAATGTGTTTTCTTAGTAAAGGTACCAAATATGCAAACATGAAAAGAAGGCACAAAAAAGATGAGTCATGTCTCATGTGGTCTTTTCTCAAGCTCTTAATGCAGTAATACAATTTAGCATTGTCATATGGAAATGCGAGTTTATAGCTATTTCCTATTAAGTTATTTATTAGGTTGTAAACACAAAGATTAAAAACCTAATAATTTGAATACATCAACAATATGATGTTTGTTTAATTTACGGGAGCAGTGTGAAGGGATATTCTATCTATATAGTCTTAACAAATGCCTGTTCTTTAAGTCAAAAGCTGACGGCTTTTGGTTTTTGCTACAGTACCTAACTTTTAAACGGAGTATTTTCTTAAGACGGGGTCTACAAGTTAAACGATCTACACGTTAAAAGTCCAACATTTGTATCAGCCAAAATCACAAGTTAGCATCTATCTCTTCGTAATCTGTACCGTAAACAGCCAAAATTCAAAAATTTCAATCGAAAATAAGCTCATAAGCAGAAATAGCACCGATCGGACCAACGGGTGATTCGTAGGCTCGTAGCTGGCCTTCCTAGGCATCATGATCCACTGGGTTTTTTTTTTGAACTGGGTTGGACAACCCACATCCACTCCTGCTTCCTATTGACTCTCATTTATTTAGCTCAGAGTCTCAGGGTTGTTTGCTTGGTGTCTAATAAAAAGGAGTGCCTGATAAGAAAGTTTTGGTATTTTTTGACCAGAACTGACGACAGGCATGGGACATGTTGTTTCGTTGGAAACCTATATCCAATAAAGTAACCTATGATTGCATTTTCATAATAATATCTTTACTATTGAGTAATAGCTTTTAAAAACATGTTATGAAAGATAAATAGTACTAGCATTTTGAAATATTTTGATCCTTCCATGAATCACAGTGATCTGACTCTATTCATTTCTATCCACCCAGTGCCGGCCCTAGGGAGGTGCACCGGGTGCGACCGCCTAGGGCCCAGGCGAGGTAGGGGCCAAACGGGTATACAAACCCCAGCCCTATACCGCTATACGAGTATTATACGACGCCGGCCCAAGAAGGCCAAACATCGGACACTCGGACGACGCCCGTTGAGGCCTGAGCCCGCCCCTTGAGTCACGCCCGCTGCAGCGCGCGGCTCTGCGTCTCCTGCCCCCTCGGCGGCGGCGAAGGCGATCTCAGGTTCTACGAGACTACGACGCCGACACGCCGTCGGCCGTCCTGGCGTCCTCGAAATCTCGAATCCGTACGTGACGCCCTCGCTCGCACTGTCCTCCCGCTAGTCGCTACGTCTCGTTACGCCACATGCATCATGCATGCTGATGCTGGACGTTGGTTCATTGGTTGTCGTTTGAGTCATTGAGTGCCGACCAAATGCAATTATGCAGGTCTCGTAATCTCGTTTCTTTTCCCAATTCCCAGTTTCCCACGCGAGCAGAGACCGCGAGTCCGCGACCTACACCGCGAGTCCGCGATCGCGAGACGGAGAGGGACACGGCGGCGGCGACCAGGACTCGACGACCGACGACGACGACATCTCGGCTCGCGCTCGGTACTCCGATCAATCAGGCATTTTGGTTTTTGCGATTTGCGATCAGCCGATCAGTTCATCAGTTGCTCGGTGGTTCAATCAGAGATTCAGAGTACATGCCCTAGGTATTTTTTTTCCTTATTCTTTTTTAATCCAAATTAATTTTTTGTACAGTATTTCAGACTTCTAGTACTCTATACTCATATAGTCGTGTTTTTATTCTGATTTAGGTGTTAGAATTTTAGAATGTTACCTAAGAAACATTTGTCGGGGGCTGAGAAAAGAAAACGAAGAAAACTAGAAGATCAATTTATGAGAAGCAATGGATATGATGGAGTTCTATTCTTCCTTAAGGTAATCATATTAGTTCTAGAAGTACAAATATATTGTTATTTTAGTCTACATTGTTCGTTGATAATTATCAGACATGCTAAATTATAAATATATTATTGGATTCGTTTTCGCTTTGTAAGTAAAATTAGCACCTATATATTATAAAATTTTATACATGATTTAATGGGCCCGTCACGATAAGTTCGCCTTAGGGCCCTCAAAACCCTAGGACCGGCGCTGTATCCACCCACCATGCAAATTCATTGAAAGTTAACCAGTTCGCTGACTTGGTATGGACATGACCATCACCGGCGGCTGCTCGTCTGCCTCGTCGTCAGCCAGTTCGCTGACCTCTCCCTCCGACGGGTCGAGGGCAACCGAGACCAACAAGGGCTTCGATCCTAACAGCGCTAGGGTTCCAACTGGGTTCAAGTACAAGGATGTGAGCACCGATGCGTTTCCTGTAACCGTGGACTCGAGGACAGAGGGTGTCGTCCCTCATATCAAGGACCAAGGCCAGTGAGGCTGCTGCTTTTGATGCAGGTGGATGGGAAGCTGCTGCTAGTAGTGCGAACTAGCTGGCTAGCTAGCTACCGTGCTCTCTCCCTGGGAGAAAGAAACGGAGAGAGCTCATACAAACAGATACAGAAATGGAGAGAGAGCTGAAGTGCAGGTTCCAGCTTGATCTGTCAGCAATTGACAAAAGTTCATAGAGATGGCAGCCTCTCCGACGACTGTGGAAGGACAGGAATCACGGGCTGCGAAGGGGGCCGGCTCGCATGGAAGCATTCATGGCGAAAGACGGCTCCAAACCCGTGCCAATGTCTGCTTGTTCCTAAAGTAGAGACATGGCTTCAGCGCCCTTGCAGCCTCGCACGGATCGCGTCGAAGCCGGGCGTCCGGTCCACTCGACGACAAGCACAGATCGAGCCACCTCGATCTGGGCCAAATATCAACCAAGAGCTATAAATACCATGTATCTCTCATTTATAAAGGGAGCTCTCTTGATCTCTCATGAGCAATAAAGAAGTATATTTAAACTGACAAGCCCTTGGGGGCTCCTTCCTCTGAGGTAACCCCTTGTTAGCTCATCGATAGAAGTAAGGTGCTCCTCTTGGACCTCCGAACCTATACAAACCCTCGTGTCATTTTACTCTCGTGGACAATGGCCCGTTAGATGGCTGACATCCACCCCTCGCTTGTATTTAGATTTCACAACTTCTAACAATACTTGAATGCTCTCCACAACCATAAAACATTTAAATAGAGTAAATATGTTGGGGAGAGTCTAGCAAAAGCTCAAAAGTATTGAATGAATATTCAAGCAAACTAAGGGAGCACAGTTGATGCTAGTGGGGGAGTATTTATAGACCCCACCCACTAAAATGACCGTTAGGGTCAAAATCCTCAAAAAAAGGATTTGCGATAGTATTGCCATGGAGTAACTGGTACTATCGCACTTACTGTTCAACGGCTATTTGAGATTCATTAAATGCACAAAAACTAGCCGTTACTTCAAATATCGGTAGTACCACCCTTACAAGGCCTGGTAGTACCGCACCCAGGCTACAATAATTCCTATTTTCAGAGGAGTGAAAATGCTTCAAAACATACCTCTCTAAAAATTAGATACCGCCATGTAAATTTTGGTCCTACCGAAATTCGGTAGTACCGCCAATCATGCGATCATATCATTCTACGGTACTACTGCACAACACATGCGGTAGTACCGTTTAAAAGAAAGCCAAAAAAAATACTTCTCTAAAAATTAGCTATTGACATGTAAAGGCTGGTAGTACTGACCAGCGGTACTACCGTTCAAGATGAGCGGTCAGATTGGTTTTTCAAAGGATATCCAGAGTGAGTTCCAAATTGAATTTTAAATGCAAGCATGAACATTGTATTGATCCAAGCGGCACAAGTTAAGTTTCAAACTACTACTCATAACCCATCTTTATAGTACGACACTATTCTACAAACCCGATCTTTTCATCTAAACACCAAGACTGTTAAAATGCTATAAAGAGCTCAGACTACATTTTACCTTTGCTTTAGCTTTATCTTGATCCACACCATTCTTTGATCACTTTTGCATGTATCTTTCATGACATCATCTGTCAGACCCAGATTTTTCAATCCGGAATCTACTGTGTTCCACTGCACTAATCCCTGGATCAGTAGTTAGTGCACACAGGTACATTGCCGAATCATAACATACATCGCATAATAATATTACAGAGTCTGAAATACACCACATCGGGTGATCGTTACAAAAGGCCGGCCGCTTTGGCCAAATGTCTTCATTACATAAATGCAGCGGAGATAGTAGCATAAGTAAACCCAAAATTCACAGGCAAGCGACCTGTAGGATAATGTGTACAATATATGTCACCGGAGAACTAGTAACATATATGTACACAAAGCCAAGGGTCCACTTGTCTATGTCTAACCATCGTGGCCTACGCCTTAGTCATCGCCTTTGCTTCCGCCAACGTTGGTAGGGGCCTCCTCATAGGCGTAATGTCCTTGAGTTCCTGTTTCTGAATTTTGTCGCAAAAGCGAGTGTGAGCACTCCAACCCTGTGCTCGCGAGCCAACACGCAGTATGCAATATTTAACATGTATGGCTTGTCAAAGGATGGCTTGTGTTTATTTTATTTTTGCGAAGAGTGCTTTTGATTACAATTACTTAAAATTCTTAAGACCTAGCAGTTTTAAACTCAAGACTTATATTGGTAAAGTAAATTGATCTCATAATTGACACAGATTCCATCCACCGTTACATGGCATCCGTATCATATACATATTTCAGCGTTATAGCCACTTAACTTACCACTGGGACGACACCCAGGACAATTCCAAACTAGGACCATCAGCAGTCCTACACATTTCCATTTTCACCCACCAAGATTCTTGAAATAGAACTATATCTAGTTAAGTTCCCATGTCTGCTCTTGACCGTGGGCACAGCTATTCGAATAGTTTTGACTCTGCAGAGTTTGTACACTTTCACCACAAGAGATGAATTATCTTCATAGCCAACATGCTTCCTTAGGCATGAGACCCAGATAATTTATCACAAAGCCTTTACCTTACTCCGATCTAGCTAGACACCACCCGCTGAGGTTTCACCGCTGAAGGGTTACACCACCACGTCGAAGCCCCTCTTGCGCTGCGAAAGCACAAGAAACCTTGTGCCTCACTGTGAGTAAACCAGTACACCCTAGCACCCACTTTCCACTGGTGATATCTGAACTAAACCCTTGCAAGTTATTCAGCTAGGTCGTACCCATATAGACTTGTGGTTGTACTGTTTTACACGGGTTAACATGACAAGATTCAGTCCTTAAGGTTACCCGGATGGTTCTACCACATTTCACATTTTGTGCATCCACTGCACCACATACCAGCCCCCAAACCATCCATCCAGATGTTTAAGCAATTTTAGGATTTTTCAGAGGTAGAAATATTATGTCCGCCTACTACAGTCATTCCATCCATGACTATCCCCAAAACATATCATACTTTGCAAGTGTTATTTTTGGGGCAGCTATGTACCCCCGTTTTATCTAGCAATACTAAGCATCGCAATATTTATTTGGACTTATTGGTAACAGCTATGATAATATAAATTTTTCTAAGGCGACAAGGTTCACATGTCCAAGCATTTCAACGGATCATTAATAGCAAGCATTATATTGGGTATATAACTACCATTTCTGGAAATGAACATATTGTACCACATAAAATAACAGCATGCATGTTGATAATTTAAAGGAAATTAACTTTGCAAAACCATAGGTTCAAAATGATCAAAGTGTTAACTCGCCTGGTTCGTGGGGATCTTTGTCTTGGTCTTCGAAAACTTCTAAGCTGGCTACCTCAACCTCCTCTTCTTGAGCCTCGTATGCTATTTAATCGTGCGAAATACCCAAATAAACGAAAAGCAACCAATCACTCAAAATATCACCAGAAGTTCAAATGAACACCAAAAATTATGGTTCCAGTTCCTTTGAATAGATCTTGAATTTAAATGAACTTAGAAATTTGTCTCACTTGATTTGAAGTTAAAATGAATAAGTTATGCTCATTTAAAATTCTCAGTTCTGAAAAATGCCAGAAAATGGAAAAGTCTGACATGTGGGTCCCAATGGTTATTTTTAATTCCTTCACATTATTTTATTTCTCTGCACAGGGTCTATGACAGGTGGGGCCTACTGGTTTTAAGATTTATTTTATTCCTACTCAGGGTGCTACTGACATGTAAGACCATCCACTATTCAGTGGGGTCCACATGTTAGTACGGGCTCGGTGCAAATGTTCCACTGACCGGTGGGGCCCAGTGGTCAGTGGGCTGCTCCGGCTACAGCGGCGGACATGTGGGGCCCACCTGTCAGCCCGAGAGAAAATAAAGAAAACTCAACCCGGCGCTGCGGAGCCGGAGGCTCGAACGCGCGACCGGGGAGTTGGGTGGGGGGGGGGAGAACGAGCGGTGGTAACCAAGTGAGCGGGGAGGCGTTGCCTACCCTATATGGGGGAGTTATCCCTTTGAGCTAGCTCGCGGAGGGGGCCGGGCAGAGGATGTCGAGGGAGGCGGTGAGGTCACGGTGCCGGCGGCGAGTGGCTGTCGTAGAGGCTCGGGTGAACGCAGAAATGCGTTGCCCGAGTGCTGGTGGGCCGGATGCGGGGGTCGGCGGGGGCCGAGGGGGCGCGGTGGCGGCCGGCGTCGTGTGGTGGCGGCGGTTCGGGGAGGAGTCTCGTCGCCGGAGGTGTACGGCCCTCGGGAGGTTCGGGGAAGAACTGATCTAGCTCGGGGGTACTACGGTGATGATGTTGGCGAATGGAATCGAAGTTTGGCGAGGTAGTTGAGTGGGGAAGCCGACGGCCGGAGTTGGGGAAGAAAGTGGTGCGACGGCGATTTAGGGGCTTTTAGCTCAATTGCTTTCGAGAGTTCGGTGTTTGGGGTGTGGGGATCTCAATGAAGCCGTCGGTGCTTCTTATAGAGGGGCGGGGGAGAGCTGGCAACGGGCAAGCGGTAACGGGCGGCCGTGTGGTCATGTCGGAACGGCGGAGCAGGCGGCGGCAGCGGGATTCCAGGGCCTGGCACACGCGTGCGACCGCTCGGGCAGCTTTCGCGCCACACACGCGAGCGGACAGCTGAGCCGGGCATGTGTGCCACGGGGCGGGGAAGCGCTGCGCGCTGCAGAGGGAGGAGCGAGCCGGGGGAGGAAGAAAGAAATGGGCGCGAGCGCGGGGCCACCGGCCAGAGGGTGAGCGGGAGAGGGCACCGGGCCCGCGGGCAGGGAGAGAAGGCGGGAAAAAGGGGCGTGGCCCGCCTGGTAGAGAGCGCGGGCACGCTGCGCGCGTGCGCATGCTGGGTTGGGCCGCGCAGGTGGGGTTGGGCTGGCCGGTTTGGCCGGCCCGACTTCATTTTTTTCTTTTTTAGATGTCTATTCATTTATAATTTTCCCCTTTTACTAAATTATTTCTTGCATAATTTGTATATGCACACACATATATATATTTACATATGTGTGGTTGTATTTTATGTGTTCACCTTAATTGCTATTTATGCCATTACCTTCAAAATGAGGTTTATATTTTTAACTCAAATTTCTCCCTCCTTATATTGGATCATCTTTTCAGATTCGTATTTTAAATTTAAATTTTCTGTTAAGTAATATGTTTGTTTCCTCTTGACCCTTTTAACTTTTGGAACCTTCACCAAATTTCTCAGAAAAACATAATAAACTCCAAATTCAAATAAAACATATTGCAGAAATAATTCAAAAGCTTCACATTTTCAAATTCAACTTTTCAGGATGTTACATCATCAAACTCTAGAACTAAACCTTTTAATCATCTCAATAAACATGAGTTCCTTTAATCATTACCATCATTAATTACTAAAATTATTTTAGGAGCCTAGATACTTTCATTGGTATCGCGACCTAGATTTACCAATTCAAATCTCATATGTATTCTGAGTTAGTTCCTGGATCAGTAGGTAGCTCACACAACATAACATCGGTAAATATCATATCCATACACGCGTAACAATAAAAGAATTATTTAATATTATATAGGCAAGCATAAATAGATTTTTTGATCAAGTTTTACATAATGGGCTGGCAGACCAAATGGGATTATTCATGACAAGCGGCGAAAAATTAAGTAAACCAAAAGGGCCTCTATGATCTGATGTAGGTAATCAACTATGGCTAAATCTAGTCATAGCCTTTGTCTTCCATGTCATAGCCAGAAGCATGAATGTATCCATATAACAGGTCACCACTTTCATCATCTAAAACCACATATTAAGCAACAATGAGTACAAAAGTACTAAGTAAGTCCCTATAGCAGAATGCAAGTGTGTGTGTGTGTGTAAGGTTTATCCAAGTAAATGTTTTATGTCTTTTTCAGCATAAAGATAATTTGTCAAATATAGTAATTTAGTTAGTTTTCAAACATATGACTTGGTCATTTTTACATTAAAACCAATGTTCATTTTTGTGTCAAGTTCATCATGAGAGCGAAATCCCCTCCGCTTTCATTTCCATTTCCAAATTAAGTTATCGCCACCATTACCAAGTATCTATTAATTTATGAAAACTATACAAGTGTGACATTTCTACACTTTCGCCCATGTCCGGGGGCATGGCTATTCGAATAGATTTTTAACACTCCGCAGATGTTGTACAACTTTACCTACAAGATATGATTAACTCATAATATTGATCATTACACATTTCTATAGACGTGCGATTGAGAAAATCATAACATGGCTTTACAATACTTACTTCGATGCTAACTCCCACTCTAGAGTGAATCCTCAACACTGGCAATAGTGACCGTTCCCATCCCAGGTTACGCCTCACCTCCAGAACATTCCCTTCCTGGGTTACGTTTTCAATGAGGGACCCAATTGCTTGGAAGACTACAGCCCTTCACGTTTGTGAAATCCATAAAGGTAGTGACCATTACAGTCACTCCTAACAATCACATGAGAAATCCACATACAATCTACTGCGTAGGATTCACACCGAAGCTAAGTAAATTAGTAGGCCACGTCCATCCCATAACTAGACTTATGATTGCATAATTTGTGTGTAGAAAAAATAAGCACAAGAATTTGGTCCTTAATTGACTTAGACAAGACCAACCACAAACCTAGAGCTTGTACAATCTCTGCGCAGTTATTCAAAAAGAATACGTGCAATCCCTGCACGGCCCATCCAAAAATGACATATGCAATCCCTACACGGGTCTCCTACCAACCATTCATCCGAGTCTTCATCATTTTTACAAAATATTTTCCTACTTCCAGTGATAACCCATGTTACCGTTCTATTATCATATTTTTCAAGTTTAGCTGGTAATATTTGTGTTATTTTTTATTTCACCACTAAGGCATTTCTAAGCACAACCATAATCTAGTAAAGTTTACCCAATGGTAGAGTTATTATTATTGTAAGTATCCTAGGGCAACTTGGCAAGAGAATATCAACGATCAAGGAAGGAAAATATGAGGTATCAAGTGTATGGTATAACTAGACAATCAACTTTTAACTTGGCATTTTAATAAATAACTGTAATAAGCATGCATTTGTATTTGAAAACAAAATATCTACATTTAAAAATTAGGTTCAACATGATTAATTATAAGGACTTATCTTGATCAGATGTGGCTAGGGTGAGATCTTGTTTGTCAGTGATAGGAGCGTCCAAAGCATCAAAGCTTATACACACGAAATCATCCATATTCAACACACCATTCAAATAAAATTTAAATGAACTCTAAAAATTATGATTTTAGTTTATGAAATCCATAAAGATAGTAACCATTACAGTCACCCCAACAATCACATCAGAAATCCTCATACAATCTACTATGCAGGATTCACATCGAAACTAGATAAATTAGTCTTCATATATGCTACTACCCTTGGGTCACATGCATATTCTAATGAAGCAACGTCACTTGGAAGTGAATACCATAGGCAGCAGCCTTATTTTTCTTCATCAAGCTGTTCTTGGAACAATTCTTCTTCTGCATTAGAAGCAGTGCCAAGTAGCCCAGATGCATCAGGGCATGTAGTGGGAAAAATGAGAACCAAAAGTAAAATCGTCGGGCCAAGGCCAGATTAACTTGCTTCATATGCTACTAGTGGTCCTCATATGAGAAGGTCTTATCCAGCAGCAGCTAAATTTGATTTTAGCTTAGATTATCATGCAGATCATCGGTACAGAAGATCAGATCGATTTACTGCCTTTTCAAACTGCAATGGTCAATCTATTGAACGCCACAATGAGGTATATCTGTGGATATCCTTTTAATTGTACTAGAATGGCAACTTCTGTGTATATATTTTGTGCATCTCTAACATATGTAGTAAACAATTAAACCCTTCTGTGTAAGGATTTAGTTATTAATGACAATTTCTCATTAAAACAGATAGTTGATTTACCCAGAAGGACGCACTTTGTGGATGAGACCACTTCGTTTTCAAGTCGATAATGGGGGCCCTTCACTACCGAGAGGGCTGGAGTCAGAAGTGTAATGGCAATGAGGCAAGTCAGTGGGACTATGGTGCTGAAACCTCCTCGCTCTCAAGTAGACAAGGTTATAGTGCTGAAATTTCCTCGCTCTCGAGCAGACAAGGTTATGGTGATGAGATTCCATCATTGTCTCGCCATTGGCGCTACTGAGATAAGATACCTTCGCATTCAGGTCGATGGTGCCATGATGCTGAGACACAGTAAGGTCCCAGATTTTACAATCCAGATTCCTCTGTGATTTCACCATACTATTCCCTAGATCAGTAAATAGTGCTCACAGATTACAGTTTTGAATATCAAAGTATATATCATACGGAAACGTAAATATAATAGTAGACTTACTCATGGGCCGATTAGACTGAAATCATTAAATTGCATTAGCGGAAGAACGAAGCATATAGGTGGGACCTTCAGGACATGCCCACAAGCAGCCAACTAGAGGTTCGCGACCTAGCCCTTGACATCTTCATCTTCTTTGCCACTATGTCCAATAGTGTTGCTGAAGCGTAGTGATCTGATTCCTGATTCTGGATTTGTTGTGAAAGCGAGTGTGAGCACAAACCACCGTGCTCCGCGAGCCAATACACATGATGCAATTAAATAATATGCATGACTTATCAAGGGAAGGCTCAAGTTATTTTATTTGCCATAAATTACTTTTGAAATATGATACATAGAAATTTCCTGAGACTTAGCAGTTTGAACTGAAACATAAGGTGTGAAAGAATGCAATAATATTAGTGATCCAGATTCCATCCACCGTTACATGGTCTCTGCACCATATGCTTAATCCTTCAGCGTTATAACCGCTTAACTTATCACTGGAGCGACACCCAGGGCAACACAAATTAGGGCATTTCTCTGCCCTCCATTTCACCAATTCCACCCACAAAGTTTTTGAAACATAACTATATCTAGTTAAGTTCCCATGTCCGCTTTTAACCGTGGGCATGGCTATTCGAATAGTTTTTGACTCTGCAGAGTTTGCACATTTTACCCACAAGAGATAAATCTACTTGTTGCCCCCACATGATTCCTTAACCATGCGGTTGAGTAGACTATCACAGGATTGTTACAATGCATAATCCTACTGTGGTTACACCCGCTAAGGTCTATTTTCCGTAGGATGCGCACATCCCTCGGGAAGGGTTCCTCGTGAGCCATCACGGGCAAAGGCGGGGATGAGACCATCCATCCCTTTGCTCGTGGTCATACCTTCACGTAACCACCTTAGAGCCACACAAATTAGTAAACCCTGCCTACACTTTGCCATCTTGTGGTTGTACTGTTGTACACTGGGAGGCCATCACGAGATTCTGTCCTTAGGGTTATCTAGGCGGTTCTACCACTATCCACTTTGTGCTTCCACTGCACCACACACACCCTCGAACCATCCGCCCAGATAATTAAGCAACTTGAGGTTTTGGGAGCATAAAATATCCATAACCAAATATACCAGTCATTTCCACCATGACTGCTCAAACCAATTTCTCATGATTCAAAGTGATGCTTTGGGGCATTTTGGTACCCCCGATTATCTAAGCAGTACTAAGCATGGCGTATAGTTATGGACTTATTTTCAAAAGGTTACCATTATAATTTTGCTAGGGTGACAAGGCTCAGATATTCAAATATTTCAAAGGAGATATACTATTAATCAAGTTAAATAATGGGCATATAACTAGAATCTTGAATTAAACATGTATTTGCATATAAAATAACAACATGCTATTTGATAATTTAAACAAAAGTAATTTGCAGAAAATGTAGGATCAACATGATCAAAGTATTGACTCGCCTGGCGCGGTTTACCGTGGTCTTGAGCTCACACGATGCTTTCCCTTAAGCTTCTATCCTTTATCTTCTCTTTGCTCTGACCACGCTTGGTCCGTGAAATCTTTAGGACTTCAGTTTCTAATTACGCGACAAACGACTGAATCCAAATAAAAGCAAATAACTCAAAAGATCTAAATAAATCCGAATAAACTCAATTTAGTTTTATTGTGAGTTAATGGTTGATTCGGATGATTTGAGGCAAGGTCGGTAATAGAATACGACGACTCGATTTTTTATTACGGACTTCTTCTACTACTCTTATATTATTTAAGAAAGTTCCATGAGTTGGGTTAGACCTATGAATTGGTGCGCGAGTTTACTGAGCATCATTTTGTTGAGTGCTATTGTTCAGGGCATATACCATATGCGTGGTATACAAATTTTAGCTTACCAAATTATTACTAGAGCCTGGGTTCTCAGCATTTTATGGTGTGATATGTTATGTACACTTAGTTGTTACTAGACATAATTTACTTTGGATTAGGATCCGTTTGTTCGGGTCCTAACTTACTATATTCAGTTATGTCCATCATTATTACCAAATCTACATTAAAATTTAATTAATAATACTATTGATATTTTGTCTATACTTTGGTGATTACTAGGCTTAGCTCTATTTAATTTAGATTTATTTATCTAGGCAGAGATTTTTTGTACAAGGTAGTATTTCATTATTGCTATTTAATAAGATACATCACTGAGATTTATTAGGTGACAGCATGTTAAATATTGAACATATGTTTTAATTATGATTAAGAGCATCTTTACTAAGTTTGGATATTTAGCCAAAGTTGTTTCTCTTTATCAATGCCTTAATTAATATGCAGGTTTAAAATAAATAATGAGAGCACAATTATGAATACATGATACTTCGTCCAATATTAAATATCAAACAATCATGTTCTATATCCTTCTTACATTTATTAGGTTCCCTAGATAATTTCCCAATTGCCCATAATTTTCACTAAAATTTCATATGAGCTCTAAAATTTCTGGTTTTAGTTCCATTGGATAGATCTTGAATTTAGATGAATTTATAAATTTGTTTCATTCAATTTGGAGTTAAAATGAATAAGTTATGCCCATATAAAGTTCTTAGTCCAGTTAAATCCAGAAAATATTAAAAATCTGACAGGTGGGTCCCTCTTTCTATTTTTAGCCTTTACTTTTATTTTTATTCTCTATACATTGTGCATATGATAGGTGGGACCGGCTATTATTTAAATAAATGGGACATGGCCCACATGTCAGTGAGAGTTGCATATATTAATCCAGCATTAGCACTTATGAGGGTCATTAGTCACTAATTAATTGACATTAGCATCTATTAATTGTGTCTGAACAGTAATTGTGTTTACTAATTAATTTGCATTAGTTACTGTGTAACCTTTGACTATTACCTTAAATACCCTCGTTACTGTTGGCTTAACAAAAGGTTTAAAAATCCCCTAATACTACTGAACGAGGACTCAAACCCAGGCCGGCGGGGTGAGACCGCGCAACCTTAGCCACTTAGTTACCCGGTATTACCTGATCGAAGAGGGCGGGGCTACGTAATTGAGTGGAGCGTGGGGAGGGAGCTGAAGCAGAGGAACTCAGGCGGTGGTCGGGCGGTGGTGCCGGCGGTGAGGGGTGGCCGGAGGGGATCGAGCGACGGCTAAAATGGATTCCTCGCGAGCTGGTGCAGCTAGTGGGGGCGTCGGTGGGGCCCGAGGACCTTCGGAGCGGGCCGGCGGTGAGCTCGGGGAGGCGTTCGGTGCCGACGACGTACAGCCCACGGGAGGCACGGGAAAGGCCGGGGTTGGAATCGCAAGGCTCCGGTGATGGTGTGGGAGGTTGGAATCGGAATGTGGTGGTGGGATTTGGCGGGGAGGGTGGTCGCTGGAGTTGAGGAAGAAGAGCGGCTCCGGCGGTGGAGGCGGGCAGAGAAACAAGAGAGAGTGGGCCGGCCGGGCGGAAGGGTGCATGGAGATGGGGAAAATAGGGGGTTGGGCTGGGCCAACTGGCCTAGTCTGACCTCCTTTGTTTCTTTTTTTATATATCATTTATTTATTTAATCTTACTATCATTACTATATGTATATACATACTTATGTAATATATATATATATATATGTTCCAATTTACCTGTTTGTTTACATATGTACTTTTCCTTTTACAACCATTCTTGTGCATATATATTTTTAGGTTTTTGCTCATTTACTAAATCTTTTTGCATATGATTTATATATACATATTTTTGCTGCCCGATGTAATACTTTGTCATTATCAAAAATTTTGTATTTTAAATTCAAATTTCTCCCTCCTTTTATGAATCATCTTTTTAAATTTCAATTCCCTATTATTTGAGCATGTTTGTTCCTTTCTTGCACTTTTAAATTTTTGGAATCTCAACCAAATATTCAGAAGTACATCATAAACTCCAAATTCAAATAAAATATATTGCAAAAATAATTCAAAAGCTTCACATCTTTGAATTCAAATTTTCAAGATGTTACAGACACATCCATTGTCAAGCTACCAGCATGGTGCTTCTCATGGGAATGGTCACTCAAAAGAGAATTTTGTCAGCAGTCTTGTTAGTAATCACTAATAAGCAAGTCAAGATGATCACAAGCAAACATACTGTCACAAGCTCTAAAGCACGGATACGTGTCGGCAGCTGGTCAACTGATTTAAAAACGAATTTTAATTTTCAAAATTCCCGACACGTGTGGTCCAGGACACAACCCATGAAGCCACATGCATACCCTAATCCTATTTTCCTCTCGCTCCCATCCTATTTTCCTCTCGATCCCGAATCCCCCGACGTTTTCTGCCTCCCGCATCCCTAATCCCCATTGCTCTCCTCATGGCCGTCAACCTTGCCATGCTGCTAGATCGCTATGCCGCCGCTCCCGCACCTCCTCTCGTCCTGCACCGCCCTCCCTCGCGCTGCCAGCTCCAGCACCACCTCCGGACCTCCATCGCGCCTCCTCCCTTGGGTCGTTGGCTCTAGCACCACCTCTAGATCTCCTTCACACCTCCTCCCTCTCCCAGTAACGTATGTGATGCACTAAGCATCAGTCTACTCTTCACTTCTTCAGTTTTCACTCTCATTCTCTAAATAAATGAATCTACTGATGCACTGATGCTCTTCAGCATGATTCAATTAAATGTTTGCAATTGTAAGTTGATGATTAGCTGATTGCTTGTTCTTATGTGCTTGATTACTAGTTTTTCATCATTCTAGAAAAATGGAAATCGGTAATTCTAGTGCTAGAGAGGAGGAAAACACCAACAATAGGTTCAAGCCTCCATTGTGGAATCATGTTGATATTCTAGACAAGGGTGATCAAGAGGGAGGAAATGTGAAATGGGGATGTAAGTATTGCAAATATGCTGGCACTAGTAGCTATCTAGAGTCGCACTTGCTGAAAATTAATAATGGTGGATGCAAGATATGTTCTAAGGTGACAGTACATATTCTTGCTCAGCTTAAAAGTGAACTTGCAAAGGCTGATGATGAACAAGCAAAAACGAGGGCAAGAGACATGCCCTTGCCACCATCAACTGTCGGTAGTATTATTAGTGCTAGTATTTCTTCATCAAGCATGGACTTGTCTATGTTGGGGAATAAGAAGCGAAGGGGACCTCCTTCACCATTAGAGAAACCTTGGGCCAAGGATTTGCGCAATCAACTAGATGCATAAATTGCAAGGATGTTGGATACAATGATTGAGAATATAAAGAAAGTGATATATATATATAGGCATGAAGGTAAGGAAGAAAATGAGTAATCCACCTTTTACTCGGTTGCTCAAAGTATATTTGTTGATAATTAGACAAAAGGCAACACTCTACTCCATTGTTTGCACATTCACTTAATCCAAGGTGAACTATAAATCTTCCTTTGCTTTTGCTAACATTTTAGTTTTACTTTTCTGTTTTCACAAAGTTATAATCCAATAATCCATTTTTGTTTGTAGATATTATAGTGAGAAGTGGATTAGCCAAGAAGGTGTTGGTGTTGGCCGTGTACCCCCGCACAAGGATCTTGAGATTTCACAAATGAGAATGAAGTGCTTCAAAAAGTTCTTCTCTATACTTGAAGATTTCATGAAAGTAAAAGAAAAATATGCAAGATTTTCCATTTGTTCTGGAGAATTCAATAACTTTGATTCTATTTATGACAAATGGGTTCTTGATCCAATGAATTAGTGGGTAAATCATGGACAATCTATTCCTGTGTTACAAAGTTTGGCTCTCAAATTGGTTAACCAACCGGCCTCATCTTCTTGTTATGAAAGAAACTGGAGCACATATAGATTCATCAATAGCATGAAAAAAACAAATTAACTCCTGAGCATGCTAAAGATTTGGTATTTGTGCACAATAATTTAAGACTTCTATCAAAAAGAACAAAAACATATAAAATAGGGGCAACTAGAATATAGGATGTGGGAGGATATAGCTTTACATATTTAATTGGTGTTGGCATTCTAGAGGTTGCTCAGCTTTCTCTTGAAGAACTAGAGTTCAAGAGTGTGTTGTTTGAAGATGAGTATATTGTGATGATCCAAGAAGAAAATGAGGATGAAGTTGAAGTCTAAGAGTCTCATGCCGTCTTTTAATTAGCCTTGCCATTAGAATTTGAGTTTGTTATGTAACTTAAGTTGAACCACTCCTATGTTAGCTAGTGATTACTTGCTTTTGGTTGAACCCTACATTTAAGTTTCTATATTTGAACTTGGCTACTTGTTAATTTTTATCACTTAACAATTATTAATTGTTGTTGCTCTATTGCTTTGATTGTTCAAGAATCAAATATACATGTTACCTTTGTAGTCTTGCTGATCAATGATCATATTACTTTTTACCAACTAATGAAATTCTTATTTCTGAAAATGGTATTCACATAAACAATTGAACATATCATGAATTGATTGCAAGAAGAATGAATAGGTGATGGTGGGTTGTCTCTAAGAGGTACATATTCCGAGGTTACTTTTACACTTTACATTATTTCAGTTTGACAAGTATGAAGAAACACAAAAAAATAATACATATATGTAATTTATTCTTATTATTTAAATATATATAGCCATGTCGCCGTATTGGTATTTTTAAAAAATGGCGAATGCCGATGTCGTGTCGTGTCCACGTATCTATGTCGATGCATCATAGGTCACAAGACTTAGGATGCCTAACAGAGTGGTAAACAGCACTGATCGCTATAGGATTAATAACAAGGATAACCCACGGAGAAATTCTGAGGATACACGGGATCAAGTTCGTGGTCCCCGGGCAAACAAATTGAATAATGCCTCAACACCCTCTACAGAGAAAAATACCGTGAGTCCTTTGGTCCGTAGGGATGAAATTAACAGATCAGACTTTTCAGTTCAGTAAGCATGCCAAGTTCCTTATGATAAAGTCATATAGTAAAGATGATATTCATAAAGGTATCAAATAAAATGTTTGGCAAGTACACCAAATGGGAACAATAAGCTGGATGTTGCTTTCCATGAAGCTCATATTTTAATGAAGGAGAAGGGCACAAAATGCCCTGTATTCCTATTCTTTCGGTCAGTAAGGATCAATTGCCCTTCTGCTATTCATTTATCTTTTTTTCCTGTTCATAGCAGGAAAAAAAGACAGCCCTAATATCTGATACCTTAGATGTTTGAGCATGATAGTTAAGTGAGAACATCAATGCATGATGGCCAATTTCTTCAATGAGATTGAGTTGGTACTTACTAGCGTGATGCTGATGTTGCTGTGCAGTTGTGCTTTCTACTCTTTGTTTTATTTGTTTTGTATATAGACTGGGTTGATTATTTCAAATGTGTATTGAACCTTAAAAGGCCATTTTTACCTGAAATTATGGTCCAGACGGGCCTGCCATTAGGTTGAGTGATGTTTTTCTCCAGAAGAGATACATTTAATACACTCAATGCTCTTCACCAAATGCGACTGCAGTCTCATATATTGTTCGTTGTATGGCTATTTTATCCACTGGCAAATTTCCAAGATTAATTGTTGCTTGTTTTGTGCTCCCTATTTCAGGTTAATACCAGTGGGTAGTTTGTAGGATTGGCTGAGATGTTTCTAACGTCCCAAATTTGGGAATTGCCAAAAATGAGAAAATTTTGAAATCCTTTCGTCGCTTTTTGGTGTATTTCAAAATTTTGGCTTTTATTCAAGTTCATGATTTGGTTTTTGCCAAATAAAATCTAATTTTTGAATTCAAAATTGAAAGTAAAAATCTGAATTCTGAATCTTGCCCTCTCTTCTCTCTTTCTTCGGGTGCGTTCTTTTGGGCTGAGGCTTATGGCTTATAGCTGTGGTTTTGAATTCTGGCCTGTTCGTGAGAGGCAGTATACAAAGAGAAATAGTTGCATGCGATTTTGGACAGTATAGCTGAACTCAGTACAGTTTGTGTTACAATTTATCTATAGATCCCGACTTAAAAACGCACTGTTTAACGCTAAATTAATATAAAAATAAATGCCTAAACATAAGCCCAAAAGAACCGAGCCTTTCTCTTCCAGCCGAGCCCTACCTTCTCCTTTCTTCCTCCTCCCTCTGTGCTAGCTGAGTCACCGACCCGGCCCCTACGCGTGCACACACCTGCATCGCCCGGTAGCCGCGCGCCATCCCGCACGCACACGTGCCTGACTTGGCTATGACGTCCCCACCGCGCCGCGTGCTCAGCGCGTTCACGCGCACCACCTACGTGCCATGCCCAACCGCGCCCCGACCCCGTCATGCCTAGCTCACCCGATAGCTGGCCGCGCTCGGCTTGCATGCCACGTCGAGTCGGCCCGGCCCTATCGCGCCCGCTACACTGCACCGCCTTCGCTGTGCTACGTGCGCCTGCCCACGCCGCACACACTTCATGTCTGTCGCGCCTCCCATGCCGCCGCCCAGAACTGTGGTGCAACAGCAGCTTGTCGCCCCTTCAGCTATAAAAGCACCCCCACTGCCTCCCCATGTCTCCACATCTTCCATTTTCTCCCTCCCCCGAGCTCGGCCATTCCCCTGAGCATCGCCCGTGCGCCGGCCGCCACCTTCTCTTGCTGTTTCTGGCCACTCCGGCATTCCCCTTCCAAAAGTGCTCATGTCCAAACACGTTCCCGAGTACCCTCTTCTTTCCCTTCGGTTTAATTGAAATTTCGTGCGCCATGCTCGCCGGAACGCCGGTTTTTCCCACCTCTGGCCGAAACGCATATCTAGCGCTGCCACCTCCTCTTCAGATCTCCTCCCTCCAATTCGTCGTTGTGGGAGCATCCCATCGGTGCCCTTGACATTCCCCCATCATCAGTTGTGAGGCTCAGCCCAGCCCAAGCGACCCCTTCACGGCTGCATCCCCGTGCCCGCCGTCAGCCCACCTCGGTCTCGCTTCGGCTAGCCTGACCACCGTGGTGAGTCCCCCTCAGCTCCCTCATGCCTGTGCTCCCCTCTTTTCCTTTCCCCTTCCTCTCCAGTGCCACCACCATTGTTGGCCTTCGCCTTCCGCCATTGTGTGCCTCCCCTGGCTCACCATGGCACTGCCCCAACCGGTGCCGCCGCCTTCCCTAGCCTCCCCCTAGCAACCCATTTTTCAGGTTGGTAGCCCCCCTCCCCCTGTAGCTCAATAGTGGCTCCCCTAGTTTTTTTGTGACCCTCCCTCTCTTTCTCTCCTTATTGCATGACTTGTGGGCCCAACTACATGATGGCATCTAGTCCACGTATGTCACTAGTATTCTTCAAACATATGGCTAAATTATGAATTTCATGTTTAAGAAATATTCAAATGAGCAATGTGATAAAATATGATTTATAAATAATAATGAGAATAAGAATTTAATTATGAATTTATAACAAAAGTTTAAGCCAATTGAAAATACTAAAGATTTTAATCTTGATTAATTTCATGTCAACCAAGAAATTAGCAAGATAATTATTATGAGAATAATTAATGCAAGATTAAGCCATGCAATAATAATAAACATTACTTTTGTATATCAAAAATCATGAGGCCCTTGTTTTTAAAATAGTGAATGAATAATTATGGTAAATCATTTTAATTTGAAATCGCTAATATTTATTTATAAAATGTTGATTTAAATAAAATATTTACATGTTTATGGTTAAGAAATTCTTAAATGTGATTAATGAGTCAGTAATCCTTATCTCGAATCCAATCGCTAATCAGATGGCTCTCCATGCAAAAAGCATATTTAATTAAAGAGTTATGCTAAAATGCAGTCTTGCTTAATTAGTAATCATCCGACCATTATATCAGGATTTAAATTTACTAATGATAATTGTGAATAATGAATACACTAGTAATTTAGTACAATCTTAAGAGAGAACCCAGTTAAAATAATAACTCCATGTCCAATAATGTGTGGGCCATCAGTCATTATTAACAAATTTGTTAATAAGCACAATGATCAATTTTGTTCATGATAATAATTGGTTAAATGACCAACTCCATACTTTAATTAAGTTACTGAATTAATGGTTCAATTAATTTGCATTTACAATCTCAGATAATATTCCATCTTGCGTTATCAACTTAATTCAACCAAGTAAAAGTATGCACATCTCGGTAAGTTTTTAACACTTGGTACATAATACTCAGTATCCCGAATAAACTCTCCCATTTATCCCTAGGTCTCGCCTAACCTATGGAGCTTTCTTGATAAATATCAAATAATAAAAGAAGCTATTAAATTGAAGTTCAATCTATGTCTTTCCTGATCGGCTATGTTTAGCCATATTCCAAATCCAAAGTGGAATGTTCCTATGAATGCTCCTTCAAATGTCGATCCTTCTTTTATCTCCTAAGCGGCGAAGTCACTATGCTATTTCTCTTCCACTCAAAATTTGTTTGACTCCATCTCTATCCCGTAACTCGCTAAATCTTCTATCATATCCTCAATCATAGCAAAATATAAATAACCTCAATTGAATTTATTTGGATTTTCTAATGTTCTTTGGATTTCAACCATTTATTGTGTAATTAGAAATTGAAGTCTCAAGAAAGCAACAAGTTCGAGTGGGATTAAGATTCGGAGAAAGATAAAGATAAGTCATCGTAGACATAGGTCATGTCGCTAGCATAAGCCACCGTGTAGCGCAAGAGAGGGTCTAGGTGTGGTGGATGTAACCACCCTGAGATGAAATCTTAGCGGGTGAACTTACACTGGATGATACTGTAAAGGCCTTGTGATGATCTTCTTAATTCACATGTCCAAGGAAATATGTGAAACATAACAACTTGATTATCTTGTATAGATAAAGTGTACAGTCTCTGTAGAGTATAAACTATTCAAACAGCCGTATCCACGGTCAAGGGCAGGCATAGAAACTTACTCGAGTTAGTATCTATTTTAAAATTTGTGGATGGGATGAAAACTTATCAGGTGGATGTAACGCTGAATTTGAATTGCCCTGGGTGGATGTAACCCAGTTATTATAATAGGTGGATGTAACCCTAAATTAGCATACGTCGAAGGTAACCATGCACTGTAATAGATGGATGTAACCTGCGCTATTATTATTACTGCATTCTCTCAAACAACTTTATAAAATCTGGTTTAGTTAAAACTACTAAGTATCAGGGACTTTCCTATTTGTTGTAACTTTTAAAATAATGCTTTTAGCAACTAAAAGAACCTTAATCCTTCATTGACAGCTTTGCATATATTATTATTACATTCTGTGTGGTGGCTTGCTGAGTACCGTTGTACTCATTCTTGCTCAATTACTATTATTCAGTCAGTAAGAAGGATAAAGCCAAGCCCTACGGTCATCTAAAGGAGTCGGCAATAATGGAGGGTGATGAGGCCAAGAACTAGGTCACGAATCCCAGTTGGCTTCCTGTGGGTGTGTCCTGAGGGTCCCACCTGTGTGGAGTTCCGTTTCCATTGCTTCATTTTAATGATTTTGGCTTAACTAACCCATCTATTAGTTATTATTGTATTATCTACGCTTCTGTGTGATATGTTTTGGTATGCAGTAATGTGTCTGTGAGCACTATCTACTGGTATAGGGAATAGTGTGGTGGAATTATAAAGAATTTTGGATTGGTAAAACGTGGGTCCGACATAGGTCCTGTTGATTTCAAGAAGGCCATGGACTTCTAGCAACAAGATAAATGAATGGCTTTTTCCCTGTAATATGGCACACTATGAAGGACATTCCAAATCGACTCTTCAGACACATCACTCTTGAAAATAACAACAACATACATGTTACTTTCAGCAGAGACACTCAGGAGGTACCATGCTTCCACTTTCTTGTTGTATATCCAAAAATATTTTGAAAATGCGATTGTTAATTTATAAATGAATGATTTGCTCCTATTGATACATTAGATAACATAAAAGTTAATACAATGTTAGGCCTAGATTTAGACAATCCAGAATCCTCTGTGAAGCCATTGCACTATTCTTTGGATTAGTAGATAATGCTCATAGGTACATTGCTTAATTATTTCATACACAACGTAAATTGTACCATGCAATAAAATTACAAGACAATCAGAGTTCAAATAGACCACTTCGAGTCAAGTTTACAATGGAGCCATTCAGGTCAAATGATTACATCATACAATAGTAAAAGGGAAAGGCACATCTTGCCACAAGCAAGCAACTAGGATGACTTATGTGCTACCAATATTAACCAAGGACTTGATCAATATTAGTGTTAGTTGGCCCAACTAGAGTGAAAGTTAGACTACTGCCCAATCTAGTCCCACCGTCTTCTACACCATCAGCTCCTTGATCTTCATAGTAGGCGTAGTGACCTTGGTCCATTGGCTCTAAAGGGGGTTTTGACAGCGAGGGTGAGCACATACAATGGTGCTTCACGAGCCAACACATAAAATACAAGTATTTATACGTGCAAGGCTTAATAAGTAAGACTCGGGTTCTTTTATTTGATAAAGGCAATATTTTGCAACTACAATAATTATAACTCCTATGACTTAGCATTTTAACAAAATCTAATTTTACTAAAGAGATTGAGAACGTGGAAAAATTATAGTGGTGTAGGTTTTCATCCACCTATTACATGGTTCCATTCACTATATGCTTAATTTTGATTACTAGAGTTACATCCACCCAAGAAAATCCAAAATTAGGGTTACATTCACTCGAGTAAGTTCCTATGTCCACCCTTGATCGTGGACACGGCTGTTCGAACAGTTTATACTCTGTAGAGACTATACACTTTACCCACAAGAGATAATAATTTGCTATATTTCACATATTTCCTTAAACATGTGAATCAAGGAGATCATCACAAGACTTTTACAATGCATCCCCTAGTGTAAGTTACATCTACTAAGGTTTCATCTGAGGGTTGTTACATCTACCACACCCATAACCCCCTCTTGTGCCACACGGTGGCTTAAATCCAGTGTCACGACCTGTGTCCACGACGGCTTAAAACCAGCAACACGACTCGTGGGTCACACCAGTGGTGCAACTCGAGTGGTGGATACAAATTATTTAGTCAGGTCGACAACATTATAGACTTATGGTTATGTTGTTTTACATTGAGAAGTCATCACATGATTAAGTTCTTAATTTATTTGGGTGGTACATATAACAAACAACCAATTCTCATGCTACGTCTACACCTACCATCATACCATATACCCAGATGTGGTAATAGCATGTTTTCAAGGTTTTGAGAAGCATGAACTATGTTATCCTAAAATACCAGCTATTTACATCCAATGACTACCCCAAAACAAAATTTTCATGTTTAAGGAATGATGATTAGAGCAAACTAGTGCCCTGGTACTTAAGCAAGATTAGTATCGCACTTAAGTACAACTTATAGCTAGTGAGGTTACCACTTAGTATCTAGAGTGACAAGGGTAATGTAATTCAAATGTCAAGGATGGCATATCAATATTATCAACTGGGCATGTAACAACCTTAAGGATTGACATACATTTGCATAAGAAATAAAACATGCAGTTTGATAGTTTAAATGAGCATATATTTGCATAAAATATAGGTTCAATATGATTAAAATATTGACTTACCTGGATCAAAGACAGGTTAATCTTGGTACTCTTGTGTTGCATCTATTTGGGGCTCGTCTGCGTCCTCGTATTCTACTTGGACGGTTGCATTGTAAAGCAAACAAATGAACAAACAAAGCAAATAAATAAAAAAATTCAAATGAACTCTAAATTGATTAATTCAAATGAACTCTATATTGATTAATTCAAATGAACTCTAAATTGATTAAAACTAGCACAATTAGATAGATCTTTAATTTAAAAAAATTTAGAAATAAGTTTCATTAAATTTAGAACTAAGACAAGAGAAAACGAGCTTCTCAAAGTTTAATTTAAGATTAAATCCAAAAATTAAACTGAGGGTAGAGGATCCTCTCTCTGGCACGTGGGGCCAACAATTTAAATTAATTCTGAATCAAATTAATTGGGTAAAAGCTGCAGAGGCTGACCCCAATTTACTATGATATAGTACTTGAGAGCCCACGTGCCAGTAGCTAAATTTTTAAATACCGATTTAAAAAGAACTTTAAAATGGGGGGCCCACTTGTCGGTCTAACATTTATTTAAAAGGGAAAGGGCCCCACGGGTCAGCCACTTATTAAACCCGGGCCTAACTAACGTCATGAGCCACTAATTAAAACGCTGTAAGCCCTAACGATGGCGCTACAGGGGTCTTCCCGGCCGACGAGGGGCGAGGCTCACTGCCGGCGGAGGAGGGGGAGTCTCCCAGTGACGATGGCCAAAATGGGTCCCCCTGCCTCAAACGAACCTTGGGAAGAGGCAGTGCAGGCCAAATCGGTTCCTAGGGCGGCCGACCGTGGGCGCTAGCGACGGCGGATGGCCGGTCATGGCAGGGCAAAGCTTCAGGGCCCTAGGAGCTGATTCCTCACAAGGGGAGTAATTACGAGCCAAGGGAAGCTCGCCGGTGCCAAGAGAAGAGCTCGGGGATGGCGAGGCTAGGTTGGCGATGGGAGACCAGAGAGGCAGCGTGGTGGCATTGTGGGTGGTGCACTGGAGGCAGAGAAGAAGCACAACAAGGCTTGGGTTACCTTTGGGACCCTTGGGCGGAGCTCCGGGTGCAAGCAATCGGGCAGTGGAGTCACGGAGCTCCAAGTTGACTGGGCGCCGGACACGAAGAAGAACGGGGTCATCGGCGGTCTGCGAGGGACGAGAGGCCAATAAGGTGCGGAGAGAGGGAGAGTAGGGTAGGGCGAGCACAGGGGAGAGCTCAGGGAGGTCTGGGGCTCACCGAGGCGAGCTGGCGGCGGAGTTGGCCAGAGAAGAACACGGGAGCAAAGAGCAGCTGAGGCAGGAGGAGAGGGGGCGATGGTGGAGAAGGCGGAGCCAGTGCAGGGCTTTTTATAGCCAGGGGGTAGGAGCTGCGGGTTGCCATGAATGCTCGGGCGGTGGCCATAGAGGGGTACCGGCCGGCGCGCGGTGCGACACAGGAAGAATGGGGGAGGGGCAGGCGCGCCAAGCTACGCGAAGGGGGGCGCGGGCAGCTCGGGCACAGCTAGCGGGTGCGCACGAGCGATGGGAGTGGGTCGCCGCGGTGGCGCGCCGAGGAGAAGAGAGAAAGGGGAGGAGAACGAGGGGCCCGGGTGGCGCTAGAGAGGGGGGCAACTCGAGCGGAGGTGGCGCCACCGGAGAGAGGCGGCGTGGGCGAAGCGCAGGCGGCACGGCGGGGAAGAAGGGGGAGCAGGTGGTCCGGGGGGAAGCCAAGATGGGCCGAGCCATGCCAAGGTTTTTTTTTTCAAAATTTGGAAATTTTGAAAACAGCAAAATTTGAGAAACCAATTGAACTCAAATTTTAAATTTGAAAATTTGCCACAAAAATTTTATTAACCCCAAAAAATGGGGTGTTACATAAAGAACCCGTTTCTTCAGGAAAAATAACTCCTTTGAGTGATTCTATAGTAAACTCCATAGTAGCAGGTTTTGTCTGATGTCCTTTTTGTTCCTTTTACGTGGATTGGGCTACCACAAGGTCTGGAAATGTTGAAAATTTTCAAGGCTTATTGCCATACAACATCAATTCTGGACTATTTTAATTTTTATGAAGGAAAGGAAAATGGACGATAACAAATGCAGACTCAATACATGAAGCTATACTCTCTTTTGTTTGGAAAAGAAGCTAGACTCTCTGATGACTTCAAATCAATGTAAAGGGGATAGTTTTGTACTTTTGTTGTTACTTGAAGAGAACTACAGGCATTGTGTGAATATTGTGATTGTAGCAGATCTTTGTTGAGGAACCGTCGCTGGCGACCAGTCCGATCGATTCCTCTGCTTAGAACTAGAACAAATCAATCACAGAATCATAGAATAATAGATTGAACACAGAGAGGTAGAGAGAACTCCTGGTCTTTCTTTATTGCTTTAGATTGCATCTGGTGTACATAACGAAGGGGTCTAGGTCCCTATTTATAGCCTACGGTGGGGTGCCCAAATATGTCAGGACTCTGGCCGTGGGCCCAGTTTCCTAACACTCCCCCTTGGGCACTCACCCAACATGCTCATGCCTCGTCAAAACTACATAAAAACCCAGTGGGAAAAATTTGGAGAAAGAGTACATGATACATGTGATGCTGCGATGCACGAATTGACTCTTGGGTCTGCGAGCTACCAGTTGCATCGGCACCCTCGCGCTTGCTGTCAGGGAACGGGGGGCTGGGGTGGTTGATCGCGTCAGCCGCCCATCGGGACCTCGCGCTTCGCCGAGGAGTATCTTGTTGTAGGGGTGGCCCAACCCCCCGTGACTGGACCATGCAACTAGTCCAACATGTAATAGGCCCAATAGTGTAGAGGAATATACCAGTGTAAATATACCAATGTACCCTCATCCTTTGTAAATACTAAGGGGTAGAATGGGGATTTCCCATTCTACCCCACTCATATATATATAACCCCCAGGAGGGGCAAGGGGGGGGGACTCCTCTCACCACCTCTCCGCAGATCTGGCTCCTCTCTTCCTCTTCTACTAGTCCCCTTCTCTACTGTTTGGCCTGTAGCCACAACAGATGGCGCCGTCCGTGGGGACGACTAGAGGTTACGTATGAAGGAGATTTCTCCAGTATTCAACAAAAGCAACGAATATGTGGATCTTTTTAAGGAGCTGGAAGCTGTTCTTGGGAGCATCATCAGCGACAGATAAGTGGTTTGCTCGTTAAAAATTTAATCACCCTGGATGTCTGCATACTTCGATCTGTTTTGTAGATGTGGTATCAAATAGATCTAGCCGTAGGGGCTTCGCCTGTATACTTCGCCATACTTTATAGATGGTGTATCGAATAGATCTAGTCAAATCATCCATTCTTATATCGCTGCTACCTCGCTCTGCTTAGGGTGTTTATGCAGGAAAATCGAGTGGAGGTGGGCTTCGCACGGAGTGCACCTCGCCAAGCGTGCCTCTGTTCCAGCCTCCGCCGAATCTCAGCACATCCGCGAGTTCCGCGTGTCCATCCGCGAGCCATATATCCGTTCACGAAGTCTGCATGCAGGCACGTCAAAGTTTTCATGCAGGAACCGACTTCTAGACTTCTAGTCGTAAGGCTAACACTTCTGTACAAATACATTTCTCTACCTTCTCTCCTTCCAATCCCTCTCAAGAGCTCCAAACCACCCGATGCATGTTATATGGTAGCGTTCCTCGTCTCGAGAGCTTTCCATTTCTGCAACTAATTCTCACATGCAAGTTTGTCTGAGCATTTTGGAAGAAAGGAGGAGTATTAGCATGCTAGCTAGCGGCAACAGCAGCACTGTCATGGCGACGAGGCCGAGCCCGCAGCCCCCCGGTTTGGACGACTCCGACGGTGGCGCAGGCCGCGGCTGCGCATCGGCCTCCGCAACCTAGGCTCCGACTTCGCGTGACGGACTTCGCAGGGGCGGCGTCCGGTGACTGCACACGGCGACGGAATCTCTTGAATCTGCGCAGTAGCTCCGGCCCCCGCGCCCCCGCCGTCTACGCGCGGCACTCCATGCATGCGCGAGGTCTCACCCTCGGCGTCTACGCGCGGCACTCCAGGCAGGCGCGAAGTCTCCGTCTGAAGTCCGTCCGCTGAAGTCCGTCCGAAGTCTCCGACTAAAAAAAATGCCACGGAGTCCGCGCCGTAGCCCCGGCCTCCGCACCCTCGGCGTCTACGCGCGGCACTCCATGCATGCGCCGACCGCCTCACGTTCGACGCGCAGGTCCGGGAGCGTGACATGATCGAGACGTTTGTGCGGTCGTTCGAGATGTGCGTGAGGAACGGCGACGCAAGCCGTGCCATCTGCTCCTACAACCGCATCAACGGCATCCCCGCCTGTGCCGACGCGCGGCCCCCGTCGAAGACCATCCGCGGCGAGGGGCAGCTCCATGGGTACATCGTCTCTGACTGCGACCTGGTTCGCGTCATGATCAAGGATGCCAAGTGGCTCGGATACACCGGCGTGGATGCGACTGTGGCGGCCATGAAGCCCGACGAAATGACCCCGTGTACTGCGTACGGTGGCAACACTCTCGCGGGCTAGCTGCAGATCGAGGCTCCTCGCTGGCCTCCGCGACGGCCCCCGTGTCGACGAGCTGGCGGCGGCTCCGGTCTTGCGGCACCACCTCCGTCCAGCGCTCCGGCGTGCGTACGCGAAGTCCGCGACGTGGAGGCTTCGGAGGCCGAAGTACTCGACGACGCGGAGGCTTCGGGGGTGCTCAACGACGCGGAGACTTCGAAGGCGCTCGATGACGCGGAGACTTCGAAGGTCGAAGTACTCGACGGCGCGGAGACATCGAAGGCGCTCGACGACGCGGAGACTTCGAAGGCACTCGACGATGCGGAGACTTCGAAGGTCGAAGTACTCGACGACGCGGAGGCTTCGGAGGTGCTCGACAGAGACCTTGAAGGCGAGGCTTCGAAGAGATCCTGGAGCTGGCTACGTATGCATGTAGAGCAGCTCACTCATCCGATGCATGCTTGTGCTCCGGCGGCGGAGACTACGCACGGCGCCAAGTGGGGGTCAGCGCTTCGCCTGCGGAGTCCAACGTCGCGCGCACGCGGCCTGGGCGAAGGACCCGGAGTTTGCGTCGTCGTGCCTGCAGCCGACCAGCTGCGACATGTCCGTTTCGGCGCTGCAGCAATGCAGAGAACGCGGCCAGAAGTGGAGACGGAGGCCGGAGGCGTCGTTGCGGAGACGGCCACGACTCCGGCGAGGCGATGACGGAGTCCAGAGGCGTCGTCGCGGAGGCGGCTTCGACACAGGAGGTTGCGACATGGAGGTCAGCACGGGCCTACGCGTCCTCCCGCGGCTCGCTCCACGCCATCCTGCGTGCGGCGGCGCTACGTGCGCGAGGACTTCGGCGTGGAGGCCATGCAGAATCGTGGCTTCATACACGCCGCCACTTTGTAGAGTGCTCCCGGGCTGAGCTGCACACGTGAAGACCGAGAGCTGCATGCGCCTGCGCACGTGAAGGCGGCACGCTGCACGCGCTGCACGTAGAGCTCACATCCCGCCGAACCTTCCGGAGTCCAGGCGGCTGCACGCGACGACGAAGGCCAAACGAAGTCTCCCGCACGAGGTCTCCGGCTCGAGGCAGGGGGACTTGGCTCGGTTCCTTGCCGGAGATGCACGCACCAGGAAGCCAAAGTGAAGCATCCATCCATGCAACACGTGACGTGAGTAGAGCACCGCGGGTGACGGCGCCGTGGTGCGCCTGTCGGGGAAGACCGGCTCGGAAGCCCCCACGCCCCCGGCATCCACGCGCCTGCTCTCCGCGGTGACTTCACCGGAGTTCGCTCCGCGTGTCCCTCCACGTCTGCTTGCCTCCGCATGCCGATGGGCCTCGCCCGTTGACAGTGACGCAAAGCTCGTACTCACGCAGGCATGCACCCATGCATGCATACCTGTGTTGACCAGCAACAAGGCGCATCGAAGCACACATGCACACGTGCATGTGTCGATAGGACGTACACCGGGGTCCGATCAAACCACAACGATCGTTGAGGTGGCCCCGCGCCCCAGGACGAGGTCTCCGCTAGCTTCATGAAGCCAGGGTCCCCGCACCTGGGGAGTCTACTCCGCTCGCCACCACCCCGCCCGGTACGCACTGCATGTGATCTTGTACGATGCTTTAATAATCACCACTTCATTCCTTGCGCGCATGGCTTTAAGGAAGTGGTTGTGCATCATAGTTATTGCGGCTGCAGTTTTATTCTGAGAGCATTTAATTTGACCGTGTTGGCTCTTCGGTTTTGGCCTGTTCTGGGCTACCGTAGTATCAAATGCTCTCCCTGTGCGGCATTCTGGAGCGCTTTGTTGTCACAAGTCTTCGGCCATTTCTCTGATGCCTCTGTTTTGGTCCTTATTTTTTATTTTAAGGACGTAGCGTTGAGCTTGCCTCCGCACGCGTCAGTCTACAGACTTTAAATAAGACGCAACGGGGGGACGCCTCCGCGCGCACTCTACGGAGTATAAATAAGACGTAGCGTCGAGGTACGCCTCCGCACGCACCAGTCTGCGAACTTTAAATAAGACGTAGCGTTGAGCTCAGCTTCCGCACGCGCGACTCTAAGGAGTATAAATAAGACGTAGCGTCGAGGTACGCCTCCGCACGCACCAGTCTGCGGAGTTTAAATAAGACGTAGCATTGAGCTCAGCTTCCGCACGCGCGACTCTACGGAGTATAAATAAGACGTAGCGTCGAGGTACGCCTCCGCACGCACCAGTCTACGGACTTTAAATAAGACGTAGCGTTGAGCTCAGCTTCCGCACGCGCGACTCTACGGAGTATAAATAAGACGTAGCGTCGAGGTACGCCTCCGCACGCACCAGTCTACGGACTTTAAATAAGACGTAGCGTTGAGCTCAGCTTCCGCACGCGCGACTCTACGGAGTATAAATAAGACGTAGCGTCGAGGTACGCCTCCGCATGCACCAGTCTACGGACTTTAAATAAGATGCAACGGGGGGACGCCTCCGCGCGCACTCTACGGAGTATAAATAAGACGTAGCGTCGAGGTACGCCTCCGCACGCACCAGTCTACGGACTTTAAATAAGACGTAGCGTTGAGCTCAGCTTCCGTACGCGCGACTCTACGGAGTATAAATAAGACATAGCGTCGAGGCCTCCGCACGCACCAGTCTACGGACTTTAAATAAGACGTAGCGTTGAGCTCAGCTTCCGCACGCGCGACTCTACGGAGTATAAATAAGACGTAGCGTCGAGGTACGCCTCCGCACGCACCAGTCTACGGACTTTAAATAAGACGTAGCGTTGAGCTCAGCTTCCGCACGAGCGACTCTACGGAGTATAAATAAGACGTAGCGTCGAGGTGCGCCTCCGCACGCACCAGTCTACGGACTTTAAATAAGACGTAGCGTTGAGCTCAGCTTCTGCACGCGCGAGTCTACGTATTATAAATAAGACGTAGCGTTGAGCTCAGCTTCCGCACGCACCAGTCTACGGACTCTAAATAAGGCGTAGAGTCAAGGTACGCCTCCGCACGTACGAGTCTACGAACTATAAATTAAGGCGTAACGTCGAGCTCCACCTCTGCACGCGCAAATCTACGGACTACAGATTAAGTCATAAATTGCGACACGGCCGAGACACTAGGGAGTGCCTCGCTTTAGGCGGCGCACCACTTGGATATCGCGCCATCGCGCGCGTTGCACCAGGGAGTGCACCGCGAATATTTGAAGGTAGGGGAACGGCGGCGACGCCTCCTTGCCTCTGCGTGCGTAGTGCCCTCGGCCTACGCCGCAAGGTAGGGGAACGGCGGCGACGCCTCCTTACCTCCGCGTGCGTAGCGCCCTTGGCCTACGCCGCAAGCGCCCGCTCTTCGCGGGCACTCTTTTTGAAGGTACGGGAACGGCGCCTTCGCCTCTCTACCTCGGCGTGCGTAGCGCCCTTGGCCTACGTCGCAAGCGTCCGCTCTTCGCGGGCACTCTTTTGGAAGGTAGAGGCGGCGCGCCGCTCTCTACCTCGGCGTGCGTGAGTGCCCTCGGCCTACGCCGCAGCGCCCGCTCTCCGCGGGCACTCTTTTTTAAGGTAGGGGAACGGCGCCTTCGCCTCTCTACCTCCGCGTGCGTAGCGCCCTCGGCCTACGATGCAAGCGCCCGCTCTTCGCGGGCACTCTTTTGGAAGGTAGGGGAGCGGCGCCTTCGCCTCTCTACCTCCGTGTGCGTAGCGCCCTTGGCCTACGCCGCAAGCGCCCGCTCTTCGCGGGCACTCTTTTGGAAGGTAGGGGAATGGCGCCTTCGCCTCTCTACCTCCGCGTGCGTAGCGCCCTCGGCCTACGCCGCAAGCGCCCGCTCTCCGCGGGCACTCTTTTTGAAGGTAGGGGAACGGCGCCTTCGCCTCTCTACCTCGGCGTGCGTAGTGCCCTCGGCCTACGCCGCAAGCGCCCGCTCTCCGCGGGCACTCTTTTGAAGGTAGGGGAACGACGCCTTCGCCTCTCTACCTCGGCGTGCGTAGTGCCCTCGGCCTACGCCGCAAGCGCCCGCTCTCCGCGGGCACTCTTTTTGAAGGTAGGGGAACGGCGCCCTCGCCTCTCTACCTCGGCGTGCGTAGTGCCCTCGGCATACGCCGCAAGGTAGGGGAACGGCGGCGACGCCTCCTTACCTCCGCGTGCGTAGCGCCCTTGGCCTACGCCGCAAGCGCCCGCTCTTCGCGGGCACTCTTTTTGAAGGTAGGGGAACGGCGCCTTCGCCTCTCTACCTCGGCGTGCGTAGTGCCCTCGGCCTACGCCGCAAGCGCCCACTCTCCGCGGGCACTCTTTTTGAAGGTAGGGAACGCGCCGCTCTCTACCTCGGCGTGCGTGAGTGCCCTCGGCCTACGCCGCAGCGCCCGCTCTCGCGGGCACTCTTTTTGAAGGTAGAGGGAACGCGCCGCTCTCTACCTCGCGTGCGTAGCGCCCTCGGCCTACGCCGCAAGTGCCCGCTCTGCGGGCACTCTTTTGAAGGTAGGGCAGCGACGCCGCCTTTCTACCTCGGCGTGTGTAGTGCCTCGGCCTACGCCGCAGCGCCGCTCTCGCGGGCACTCTTTTGAAGGTAGGGAACGCGCCGCCTCTCTACCTCCGCGTGCGTAGCGCCCTCGGCCTACGCCGCAGCGCCCGCTTCTGCGCGGGCACTCTTTTGAAGGTAGGGGAACGACGCCGCCTCTCTACTCGGCGTGCGTAGTGCCTCGGCCACGCCATAGCGCCCGCTCGCGGGCACTCTTTGAAGGTAGGGAACGCGCCGCCTCTCTACCTCGGCGTGCGTGGTGCCTCGGCCTACGCCGCAGCGCCCGCTCCGTGGGTACTCTTTTTGAAGGTAGGGGAACGGCGCCTTCGCCTCTCTATCTCGGCGTGCGTAGTGCCCTCGGCCTACGCCGCAAGCGTCCGCTCTTCGCGGGCACTCTTTTTGAAGGTAGGGGAACGGCGCCTTCGCCTCTCTACCTCCGCGTGCGTAGTGCCCTCCGCCGTCTGCCTCGTAGGCGTCACCTCGGCGGGACGCCACGTCTTCGGCGCTCGACGACCCGTCTTCGGCGCTCAACTCCGCCATCCGCCTCGTTGGCATCGCCTCGGTGGGACGGCCCGTCTTCGGCGCTCGACTCCGCCGTCCGCCTCGTAGGCATCGCCTCGGCGGGACGGCACGTCTTCAGAGCTCGACGACACGTCGTCGGCCCTCGACTCCGCCTCGTAGGCATCGCCTCGGCGGGACGGCGCGTCCTCGGCGCTCGACTCCGCCGTCCACCTCGTAGGCGTCGCCTTCGGCGCTCGACGACACGTCTTCGGCACTCGACTCCGCCGTCCGCCTCGTAGGCATCGCCTCGGCGGGACGGCACGTCTTCGGTGCTCGACTCCGTCGTCCGCCTCGTAGGCATCGCCTCGGCGGGACGGCACGTCTTCGGCGCTCGATGACACGTCTTCGGCGCTCGACTCCGCCGTCCGCCTCGTAGGCATCGCCTTGGCGGGACGGCACGTCTTCGGCGCTCGACTCTGCCGTCCGCCTCGTAGGCGTTGCCTCGGCGGGACGCCGCGTCTTCGGTGCTCGACTTCGCCGTCCGCCTCATAGGCATCGCCTCGGCGGGACAGCACGTCTTCGGCGCTCGACGACGTCTTCGGCGCTTCACTGATTTCTTCATAGGCATTGCCTCTAGGGTCTGCGAGCTACCAGTTGTATCGGCACCCTCGCGCTTGCTGTCAGGGAACGGGGGGCTGGGGTGGTTGATCGCGTCGGCACCGCCATCGGGACCTCGCGCTCTTTGCCGAGGGAGTATTGTTGTAGGGGTGGCCCAACCCCCCGTGACTGGGCCATGCAACTAGTCCAACATGTAATAGGCCCAATAGTGTAGAGGAATATACCAGTGTAAATATACCAATGTACCCTCATCCTTTGTAAATACTAAGGGGTAGAATGGGGATTTCCCATTCTACCCCACTCATATATATATATAACCCCCAGGAGGGGCAAAGGGGGGGGACTCCTCTCATTCTCACCACCTCTCCACAGATCTGGCTCCTCTCTTCCTCTTCTACTAGTCCCCTTCTCTACTGTTTGGCCTGTAGCCACAACAAGTACAATTCACCCAAATTCATTTGGTCTGTAGGACTTTATTCTTTGGGTACTTAATATTCATGATCAAGATTTATTAGCGGGCTTGAGAGAATTCTCCCCCTGAATTCTGCACTTCTCTAAGTCTCATCATTCCAATTCCACGCACGCACCTTTCAAAGCTAGATGCGGGGAGTGACTTAGTGAATAAATCTGCGAGATTTTCACATGACTTAGTTTGCAGTACTTTAATCTTGTCCATCTTTTGCAATTCATGTGCATAGAAGAACTTGGGGTTGATATGCTTTGTGCGATGACTCTTCACATAGCCCGTTTGCACTTGTGCAACGCAAGCTGCATTATCTTCATAGATAATTGTGGGGGTTTGCACAATGTTCATCCCACATGACTGCTGGATGTGGTGAACCATTCGGCGGAGCCATGCGCACTCTCGTGCAGCTTCATACAGTGCTATGATTTCTGAGTGGTTCGTCGAAGTAGCTACCAGGCTTTGCTTAGATGATTTCCATGAAATTACAGTTCCACCACACAGGAATACATAGCCTATTTGTGACTTTGCGGTATGCGGATCTGACAGGTACCCATCATCTGCATAGCCAATCAAGTTCAGATCTTGATTCTTTCTGTAGAACAATCCAAGGTCCTTACTTTCTTGGAGGTATCGGAAAATGTCCTTTATGCCCTGCCAATGCCTTTTGGTGGGCTCTGCACTGTACCTTGCTAACAGGTTCACGGCAAATGCAATGTCCGGTCTAGTGCAGTTTGCTAAGTACATGAGTGCTCCTACTGCACTCAAGTATGGGAATTCTTGTTCTAGGACTTCCTCCCCCTCTTCCCTAGGTCGGAAAGGATCTTTTTCTTGCTGTAAAGACCTACCGATCATCGGTACTTTCGAGGGAAATGCCTTCTCGAAGCCAAACCTTTCAAGCACCTTCAGGTGTAGGTCGACCGATGTACCAAGACTCCTTGAGGACATGCTCAAGCTGCAGCCTAAGCAAAACTTGGTCTTGCCCAAATCTTTGATTTCAAATTCTGACTCCAAGTAGGAGCTTGCTTCTTTTATGTCTTCGGCTGTCCCGATGATATTCAGATCATCTACATACACAGAGATTATACAGAATCCATTCTGGGATCACCGTATAAATACACAAGGACAGTCTTCATTGTTCGTGTAGCCTTTCTTGCAGAAAAAGTCGCTTAAGCGATTATACCACATTCTTCCAGATTACTTCAGTCCATACAGTGACTTTCCGAGTTTCACACTGTACAGATTTCTATTTGCTCTGTCTTGGTTCAGGAGAGGAATTCCTTCAGGGACTTTCATGTAAATCTCCGAATCCAAGTTAGCGTAAAGGTATGCAGTCACAACATCCATCAATTTCATTTCCAAGTTGAAGTTCACTGCCATTGAGATCAAGTATCTAAAGGTAATTCCACTCATGATTGGGGAGTAGGTTTCTTCATAATCAACTCCAGGACGTTGAGTGAAACCTTAGGCTACCAGCCTTGCTTTGTATCTCACTACTTCATTTCTTTCATTTCTCTTTCGAACAAATACCCACTTGTGTCCAACGGGGTGTATGTGGGGAGGCGTACGGCATACGGGCCCAAACACCTCTCTTTTGTTCAGAGATAGCAATTCAGTTGCTATTGCCTTCTTCCAATCTTTTCAATCTGACCTTTTCTTACATTCAGCGAGCGATACAGGCTCGGGATCAAGATCGATGATTGTGGCAATTTTCTTTGCGAAGTAGATATCGATATTAGCTGTTGTCCTATTCATGGACTCTCTCGTGTGCACATAATTTATAGCTATTTCTTCATGAGTTGCTTCTTCTTGAGCGATTGCTTCTGCTGGAGCTTTACCTTACACATCACTTCTTTCAATTGTGGTGGCAAGTCCCTTTAGTTTTTTCGGCTCCGATGTGTGCGCACACATCCATGCTGATGGGGATATTCAGATCCGGTATGCCCTTTTCCGAAGGTGTCATACTTGTGCCAGGTCTCAACTGGCTCCCCTTCTCATTCTAGGGGACTTCAGTGATCGGCAGTGATAAGTCCTTCTTATCCTTCTTCACCAGGCGTCCCCGGTTACTAAGGATTCGAGGAACCGGAGTTCTCGTCCTCTTTTTTATTTTTTCTGAGGCCTCTGGACGAGATTAGGGATACCTTCAATTTTCTTTGGTATTTCAACCCTCTCCGGTGCAGTGCGTGCAGGCACATGCGACTTAGTCACGCTCTTCAAATCACTAAAGTGATCAGGCAGTTGATTTGCTAGTTCTTACAAATCGATTGTCTTCTGCACTTCTCTTGTCTTCTGGACTTCTCTATTTGCTTCACTAATGCACGGGTCATCTACATGAATTCCCGTGGCTTGTCATATAATGTCTTCTGGACTTCTCTAGTGCGCGGGTCATCTGCATGGATTCCCCAGGCTTGCCACGTAATTTCCCGACATTCTTCATCAAGGGGTTGATTTCCTCCCCCTAATGTTCGGAAGTTTTCGGTGGTGACACTTGCGCTAGTTGCATAGGTGAATGGATGTTGTAGGCCGAAGGTCTAAGGTTGATGAGATTCACTGCATGAAGGATTGCGTGTCCCCAACATGTAGCTGGCAAATTACTTTTATACAAGAGAGGTCGGGCAATAAATTTAATTCTTTTAATTAAAGCCTCTGCCAGACCATTCTGGGTATGGACATGCGGTACCGAGTGCTCAACTGCAATTCCCATCGCCATGCAATAATAATCAAATGCCTTTGAAGTAAATTCTCCGGCGTTGTCCATTCTGATGGACTTGATATGATGATCTGGAAACACATTTCTAATGCGAATGATCTGCGAGATCAATTTTGCAAAGGCATGATTTCTTGTGGACAACAAACCCACATATGACCACTTTGAAGAAGCGTCAATGAGCACCATGAAATACTTAAATGGCCCGGAGACGGGCTAGATGGGACCGCAAATATCTCCCTGGATGCGTTCTAGGAATGCAGGGACTTCATCCTTCACTTTCAGAGTGGAGGGTCTAGTTATTAGTTTCCCGGTGGCACATGCAGGGCAAACAAAATCTTCATGATTCGGGAAATTCTTCACATTAATATTATGCCCATGCGAGTTATTTATTATGTTTCTCATCATGCTAAGACCTGGGTGGCCTAATTAGTCATGCTAGAGACAGAAGAGTTCAGAGCTTCTAAATACTGTCTTCGGGGACAGTGTAGGCTGCGGGTGCCTTAATGTTGGTATAGTATAGCCCAGTTTCTAGTTGAAGGAAGTTTTCTAATGCACTTTTCCATTCTCTTCGCGCTTCGTAATGAGTAGGTATTCCTTACCATACTCTTTTTTAGTCTCAACGTGAAAACCGTTGGCGCAAATATTCTTAAAACTTAGGAGAGTTCTAGCCGATTCTGGGTATAATAAGGCTTCTTCAATGACCAAAGTTGTGCCCATTGTGGCTCTTCCCGAACCAATTATACATGCCTCGCTACTAGCAATTGTCGTAAGGCTGACAGTGCTCTTACGAATCGACTGAAAATACTCAATCTCTCTTAAGATGATATGCGTTGTGCCGCTGCTGGCTAAGCACACTTCCTTCATAGGGCGCTACACATGTTCTAATATAGGGTATTTATTAACATGTATGAGAAGGCAATCAACACATAAATAAAATACTCCAATATCAGAACATATCATGCCATCATAAACTGAATAAATGAATGAATTCTTTAAATATCATCTAACCATCACGAGAGAATAACAATTCTTAAGTACCATCCATGCAAATTCTAACATATTCGTCCACACAAAATAAATGACAATTAAAGGCGAAATGCATTCAGTGCACTAGACTTCTTCTGCTATTTTCTCAGGGGTGACGTTCTCTTCAAGAGAAATAATGGCGGTGGCTGCTTCTAGGTCAAGAAGGGGTGCTGCTATCGTGATGGTTTCAACCTCCATCGGTGCAGGCAGCTGCTCAGAACTCTCCCCCTCTGCCGATGCAGAGTGGGCTTCATGCTGCCCTTTGCCATCCCTCTTTGGCTTGTTAGCCTTATTCTCTCGTGGAGCATCTGATTTGCCTTTCTGGGCTGCGATCTTACCCCTTCCTTCCCCTTTTCTCTATCAAGGGCTTTCGCACCTTGTTGCTCCCGGCGTTGGCTTCACGGCCAGTGGAGCTCCCAGATGGCTGAGTGACTTAGTTCTTGCGGAGAACTTCATCCTGAGCTTCCGTAACTTGCATCATATCAATCAATTCGGCATATTCCTCATAGCCATCTTGACGATAGTTGCATGTGGATGGTACTACATTGGGGTGGAAGGATTTTCTCAATTTTCTGTATTGGGGTACAAATCCTGTGCAAGACAGAATTGATTTTCCTGACCGTCTTAAAGTCGGCAAACCTCAGTCTGATCCACTCTTACTCTACTTGAGGAAGAATGATGTACTTTAGCCTCTCAAACTGCTTCTTGAGTGCGGTCCAGAGTGCTAGCGTGCTTTTCTCCGCCATATACTCATTCTTGAGAGTGAGGCAGAGGTGGTGCCTGAGAAAATGAAATGTCTGATCATTCTCCTCAGGTTTGGGTTGAGCGTCATTCAGTCCGGCAATCCCAATAGCAGCGCGGAGCTTCCTGGCTCCAAGCACAATCTCGACATCGGATGCCTACGTCAGATAGTTTTGGCCATGCTGGGCCAGCTCCTCGAACTCCCAGTTCGTGATGCTAGGCATCTAAATGTGTATAAGTCTACTGCTGGTAGACATGCACGGAATAATTCACTGCGGGTAAATAAATGGTACAAAAGGTTCTCGCAATGTTTCAGAATTTTCTATGCATTTTCTATAATTTTACTGCTAATTTCAGTGATTAAAAGCAATTTTCAGTAATTACAATTAATCAAAACAGTAAATAAATACAGAAAATACAGAGAATAATAATGGCAGAAATAAATAAGCTTCAAATGCTAAAAATAATGCAAAATTCAGATTCACAAGGCCCTTTTATGCTAGAATACCAATTTTCAGCAAATTCTGCAATTTCTGGAGGTTTCTACGCAAAATTTCAGTTCAGAGAAAAAATTCGCGCAATTTTCTAATTTACCGAGGGGTTTTCTGCCAAATTCTGGACCCGCTCGTAAATTTGAGGACCTATCAGTAATTTCCAGAATTACCGAGGCCTTTCTGTAAAATTTTGGGACTCATATGCAATATTCAGGGACTAACCGGAAATTTCATAAAGCAGGGGGGCTTTTCTGCAAAATTCGCCACCCCACCCCCGGCCGGGCCTTTCCGGCTTGTTTCCTCTCCTGGCCGAACGACCCATTCGCACCTCTGGCCCATGCTGGCCTGCCCGTGCATTGGCCCACGTGGCCGGACTTATTTCGCTCAAAGCCTATTTGGCCGTTCGGCCCACCCGGCGGCATAACCCCACGCAGATTAGGGTTTCCCCCCTACTCTCACCTTTGGTGGCGGCGGTAGGCTTGGCCCGGGCGGCTAGTCAGGCGCAGGATGGCTCGGCCGGGCGGCTTCAAAGCGGCGCGCGCGTCGCGCGGCTGCGCGCTGGGAGGCGAAGTCGGCACGGCTGCGGGAGGCGTGGCGAGCGGCGCCGCCGCATGCAGCGGCAAATCCGAGGCGGCGCCACGAGGAGGGTCGGCGCAGCGCGCACGCGACGGAGGATCGGCGCGGCGGCGGCCGCCATCGGCAAGCAAGCCCGAGGGCGGCGGCGCGCGAGTGTGCGGCGGGCGAGGACCGAGGTGCCGCGGCGGTGTGAAATCGGCGCGGCGGCGGGCGCGCGCGCGGGCGGAAGGTTGAAGCGCCGGCAGCGGGCATCGCTTGTTCGGGCGCGGGGGCCGAAGCGCTGGATTCGGGTGGCGGCGGCCTCGCTAGTTCGGCGCCATGCTTCAGGGGCCTCTTCAGGCGGCGGCGGCCACGCCTCGGGGCGCGCGCTCGGGGCTGACCAGGCGAGGAGCTCAGGGCGCGTGCGGTCTACGACCGTTCGGGGCCGAGACATCCGGGCGGCGATCCTGCGGCGATTGGCTTTGGCGTTCGGGCCGTGTGTTCGGCCGAGCAAAGCAACGCTCGGGCAGGACCAGCCTCAGGCGGCGGCTTCATGCGGCGGCCAAGGCGACCACATGTGCTTCGTTGACTGTTGGCCGGCTGCTGGCCGGTAGTCGATGACGCACATGCTGGTGCAACCGCGCCTCGTGCTTTAGGCCGGTAGCATGCTGGTCAGTGTTTTTTTCTTTTCCATGCCATGGTCATGCAGGACCGAGCAAAAGAGGATGCAATTTTTTTCATGCAATGGCTGCGTAGAAAACTAAACAGGAGAACAATGCATTTATTTTTCGTTTTCAATCTATGATGCAATCAACATCTACCCCGTTTCGCAATCTACCGATCGACATTGTGCCGGCGATTTCAGATCTGCTCGTGGTAGATTTGGGGCGGATTTGCATCATTTTAATCTACAGTGCAATCAACATCTACCCCGTTTCACAATCTACCGATCGGCATTGTGCCGGCGACTTCAAGTCTGCTCGCGGTAGATTAGGGCGGATTTGCACCGTAGAGATTCAATCTAGAACGCGAAAAGAAAATACAGATTCAAAGTGATCTAGAAAATTCAATATGTGCTTCGATGATTACCTTCGTTCACCGGAGCGAAGTCATGCTGATAACATGTTGAGGAACCGTCGCTGGCGACCAGTCCGATCGATTCCTCTGCTTAGAACAAGAACGAATCAATCACAGAATAATAGATTGAACACAGAGAGGTAGAAAGAACTCCTGGTCTTTCTTTATTGCTTTAGATTGCATCTGATGTACATAATGAAGGGGTCTAAATCCCTATTTATAGCCTACGGTGGGGTGCCCAAATATGTCAGGACTCTGGCCATGGGCCCAGTTTCCTAACAATCTTCACATCCTCATAGCATTACATATCAAATGAACAATCTACATGCACCTATTCCTAAAAAAAGAATTGTTATTAATTGCAGCCAGTCTGCCAATGGGAAGAAAATTAGTATGCAAGGGTAAAATCAGTAGTTAGCAAGACTGCTAGGTAACGCACTACTGAAGCTGAGTAGCAAATAGTAGATCGCAAGTATAGGTACAAATTCCTGTGTCCCGAGGGCGTTCTCACTAGGTAGTTTCTATAGTAATGACTACGAGGAAAGAGTATGTATTAAATGAGTATTTACATATAGCTATTCTAATGAATAGTGTCTATGTGTTTTATTCCAATATCATTATTGTTGGCCGTATTATGATTTACTCTATTTTTTAATCTTGTAACCTATATGTTTTGCTTTTAATCTTGTAGCCTATGGGCACATAAAATCCACTAGGTCAAATTTACCCGTATTCGGAATAAGGTGTTCTACCCGTATTGACATTATACATGAAGCCCCTGCCCCAGGACATGTAGTCTCAGGAAGAACGTCCCATAGTTGCTTTTAATCTTGGTCCTCTAAAAAAGATGATGTTTTGCATGGGACATTGCTCTCCTCTCTTCTCCTTAAATATGCTTCCACGTTAAATTTTTTTACTTATGTGAAAGACTAATTAAAGCTATAGACATCAGCTGAACATACACACAATACCACACACACTCGCACACACCCACATGGGTGCGTTCAATACACACATTTGAAGCGAGACGAAGATGCAAAAGTCCCATGAAACGCGGACACACGCTTTAACCACTGGAAACACCCACGTGCTGTATAATCTGGGACACTATTTATATGAAATCCACTAGGGCCCACAAAACGTGTGCAATGGACATCCAATTCATCAAGTGGGGTTTCTTTCGGTATTCATCTATCTTGGTTCTCTAAAAAAGATGATGTCTTGCATAAGACGTTGCTCTCCTCTCTTCTCCTTAAATATGCTTCCATATCAGATTTTTTTTACTTATGTAATAGACTAATTAAAACTATAGACATCAGTTGAACATATTCGACCCCACACACACGTAGGTGTGTCTAATATACACACTTGAAGCGAGACGAAGACCAAACTATTTATATAAAACAGTATTCCCAAAAAATAGAGAAATTTCAATATTTGACACTGTATACGTGCGCCTCTAACTTTTAACCCCCAATTCGCACGCCTTTGGAAATTTAACCCTGTCACTGCGAATTCTTTTGATTCAAGGGATTCTCCTCATTTTTAAGCCACCGGAAATGACCGTAGTGCCCTTGAATCAAAGGAGAGAAAATGAGGAGAATCCCTTGAATCAAAAGAATTCGCAGTGACAGGGTTAAATTTCCAAAGGTGTGTGAATTGGGGGTTAAAAGTTGAGAGACGCTCGTATTCAGTGTCAAATATCGAAATTTCTCCAAAAAATAGGACTACCGCGGCTCGAGCCCGGGCGACTGAGGTTCACAACCGTACCCTCTCCCAATTGAGCTTTCTTTCTTAAACTCATTTCAGCACATACATCGTAGACAGGCATCAACCGGGATGAAAGGAGGATAAAAAAAGCAAGATCGTTATAAAGGCTGGTACTGCCTGCACTGCTATCTGTGTACAGCGTGTCCCTGCACCGCTATTGAAGGCTTCCATACACAACAAAAAAAAAAGGCAACTGTTTCAGCACAGAAGAAACCGGTTACATCACTCGTACAGTGTAAATTGTGGTTCATCCCAGAAGTCTGAACATCAGAGATTCCAAATCAAGAACAGTTTAGGCAGAAATATCTAAAAAAAAGATCAGAAAATCATCAGCCTGGTCGTTTTGATTTCAGCTTTTAATTTCCCACTTATTTTTCACTATTCATAAATTTTATCTTTTTCTGAACTTTTGGCTTTTTGTTGAGTTTTTTTGCCAGTTCTTTTTTTCTGTATTTGTTTGTATTATACGTAATGGGCTAACATATTTTTTATATTTTTTAATTTTTTTAAATTTAATTATACTAAATAAGCCTCTGTCAGCTACGGTATTTTTTCAACCAGCTACAGTACTTTTCAGCTATAAGCCACTAAAAAAAGCCCAAATGAACACTAATGGCAACCATTGTAAAGGTTGGGACACGCACGTACAAAGCCTCTGATAATTTTAAACAGGTAGGACAACAAGTTCACACATAACCTTCTAGAGAAAATGTGATTCCACCTGCTTAATTGAACGAGGGTATCGAGTGCAACAGTAGATGCATGAATTCAGTAAGCTGTACTTTCGAATATAGTCTATGCAACTAATATAATGCAGGTAACACGCCAAGCAAACAATGCATGGTGCATCATGAGCGGCTCCGGTTACGATATCGAGCGCATATCCCAACACCAACAGAGCTCCCAGATCATTTTTGGTCGAGCAAAGTGCCATGCCCTAAGGATGGCCATTCCTGCCGATCTCCACATCGTTACAGAAGGCCTAGTGAATACAACAGAGTCGAACACATTTGAATCATCCAAACTTGAATTTGAGACGCATTCAACTTGTATCTTCCATCGCAGGGATGCATGCATGCAACATTTTAACCATTCCAAGCAGCACATCACCCGCATCTTAACTGATAATGTAAAGATCACGCAAGGAGTCATCACTAATTCATGGGGAAAGATCTTCACAACGCGTGAAGAATGTAATTACCATGGCTGCCCATGCATTAGGGCCGCTCCTCCGACCTAGATCGTATTAACCTCCGGCGTCTCCTTAATCTCTGAACATCTTCATCTAGGTTATCCTCCTCATCGTCGGTCATCATCATCTTCGTATTGGAGACCTAGTAAGTTCTCTCCCCAAAGATAACAGCGCCTCTGCCTTCTCAGGCCCCTTGATCTCATCGGACTACAGGTGATCATATGGAGCTCCCTGTAGTTACCAGAAAATGTGCACGATTCCCGCGAGCAAGCTTTTGACTTATCATCCAAACTCTCTGGCTTCTTTGATGATCTTCCAGCCCTTGACAGCACCCGTACACAGTGGGCACACCAAAAGGTTCGAGTTTGATGCCTCACTTGATTCCATAGGCCCACTTCCTTCTCCCTCATGAGATTGCAAGGTCAAATCTGGACCTTGATTATAGCTATTTTCTTCCTGTTCTCCAGCTATGGCTGCAGTGCTATGACTGACATCTTTGATTGAGATCTTCATGGGATTCAGTTAATAGCCTGGAACTCTCTCTTTTGGGTGACATTTTGGTTACTCATATCCCCGAGCAAGGACGAGCTTGGCTGTGAAGAACCGTCCATGTGGTTCACTTTCATTTTCTTGAACCTGTTTAAGCAATTTGAATGTCTATAGCTCGTATCACATATGTAGGATCTACATCCTTTGTCATGGGAACTGCACAACAAAAGGACTGCACTGTGGGGATGTTCCATGCAAACTGGGCACAGAGCATCGTCCCATTCCTTGTGCAAGGCAGCAATCTCTGCATCTGCATTTGGCATCTTGAACAAGCTCTTCTCTGCATTTGACATCTTGGACAAGCTGTGCCTGGGATCAATGAAAAGTACAGAACAAGTTAAATTAACATTTGAGTTATATATAACAATTGCTACATCTGCATTCAGCAATGAGTCTAGACTCTTAGAACTACATAATGCCTATAAGCTATTAGAAACTGTTCACATTCTGAAGGCAGTTAAAGCTAGCCCTTCTTAGGTCCAAGACCTGTATGCTTAGTGGCTTTTGTCCAATATCTGTCCTCATTTCTTGAAACAGCAATGCAAACTACATATCTAACAACATTCAAAAGAATTGTCAATGCAATCATGTTTCCCGTTTCTTTTTCCTTATTTTACAATCTCATCATGTGTTCAGAAAAAAAGGAAATAGTTGATACGACTCAATACACCTTAAAATACTAGAATAGCAGAATGTAAAAATATCACCATAAGGATCTAGCAAAGATGCATGTCACATACCGGAACAAAAAATCGAGATTAACATTAACAATATAGCCTTTTCCTTGGCTGGAGTAACATAATGATATAATGCTTTATTTTACTTTGCAACACTGCATGGAACAACATTGCAACTTTCTTGTAACGTCCCAAAAATTTGGAATTTGAAAACATGAAGTTTTTGAATTATTTTTGCAATATATTTTATCTGAATTTGGAGTTTACGGTATTTTTATGAAATTTGGTCGAAATTCCAAAATTTTAAGAAGCTCAAAAAGAAACAAACCTTAGTAATACCCTAAAAGGAAATGTGCAAATGATAGAAAGATAAAATTTCAAATATGAATCTGAAAATATGATCTAGTATAAGGAGGGAGAAACCTGAGTTAAAATATAACAAAATCTCATTTTGGAAATAATGGACATTAAGATTTGAAATCCAATTAGAGAAGCAATGGCTAAAGGAGCACTATCAACTTACATTTCAATTGGTTGGAAAAATTTAGACCTAAACTTTATGCAAAAACTGAAATTAATAATTTTGAATGTGAAATAGAAATTCTAATTAAAAATCCAAAAATTTAAATTAAAGCTTGAGCTTTCATTTCCCCTTTCTTTTCCATTTTCCCCTCTCTCTTACATGTGGACCCCACTTCCTATTCCTCTCTCTCTCCTTCTCTTTTCTCTCTACCTGTGGCAATGGACCCTTTTTCCTTGCCGACCGCGCGCCGTCCGGACCCCCACGCAGCGCCCCTTCTTCCTCCCTCTTTCCTCCTCCTCCCTTCTTCCATGGACAGTGCTTCCACGTCGCCCTTCCTCTCTCGCGCTGCGCGAATCTCGCCAAATCTTTGCCGCTGCCCCACCTCGCTCTACACGCGCCGCTCGCTCGGTCGCATCGCGCCGAGCCACGCGCCTCGAGCCCGTCCGCGGCGCCTTGCCCGGCGGTCCTTCCCGCCCGCCCGGTCCTCGCCAACAACGCCTTCCTCCTCCGGCTATAAGAGGCCTTGGCCTCCTCACCCCTACACAACCCTATCGCCCCTTGCTCCATCTTTTCCCCATCCCAGGCCGAGCGCTTCCACGCCCGTGAGCCGCCGTTGCCACCTCCACGCCGCCCCGGCCGCTCCGACGAAGCCTTGCCATTCTGATCGCGTCACGGTGGGTCATTGCTCCCCAGCTACCTCTCCTCCAAACTAATTGGACTTCCATGCCTTGAAGATCACCGCACGGCTGATCCTCCCCGCCCCCGGCCGAATGCGCCTCCACCGACGCCATCCCTTCCACGGAGCACCACCTCCCAATTCCGCGCTGTGGGAGCGACTACGGTGCCTGAACCTCCTCAGCGACGAGAAGCGCCTCGTCGCCGAGATCTTTCCCCCACGACGACCTCCCCGCGCCGCCCATGACCTCCGCCACCGGCCCGCCTCAGGCTCTCTCCTATCCGAACAACCGCAAGGTGAGCATCACTAGTGCCTCTTAATGCTCGTGCGCACGTTAAATTTTCCCCTTCACCTCGCCGGCGCCGGCGCTCCGTTTCATCCCCGCCTCTGGCCGTTCAAGCCGCCGCCGACCGCTTCCGACACCACCACTACCCGCGTAGACATTGCCGGGAGCTTCCTCATTCTCGTGGGGACCCATTTTTCTGGTCACCGGCGTTTTCCCGGCCGCCCTTCGCCGGTGACGCCGCCGCCTACCCCACCCCTCACCATCCCCTGTTCTCGGCTGGCAGCGTCCCCTGTTTCTCCCCCAGCTGCTGCTCAGTTCTCTAAATTGAAATCCCATGTTTATCACAACACGCCCACCGCCTGGTTGGTCAGCCCAGTCAAGCTGCGGGATCAGATAGCAGGTCTCGAGATCGATTCCAGAGATGGCTCGTTTTGCCATTTCTTTTTGATTTGATTTTTGTAGTCCGTTTTAGGTAAGAAAAATTGTATAAAATTAGAGACTAACTTAGTGTAACTAATAAGTTTAATTAGGATATAAAATAAGGTTGCTTAAAAATTAATACTTGATTACTTGTTGTATGAACAATTAATATAGCTCAAATATTATTTGTCTAATTACCAATTATAGGCATTAATAAAATGTGGTTTAGTGTATAGTCCAAAAGTAATAAGAATTCTAATTAAAAATACATCCATAGGAGGTACAAAATTTATTAGTATATATACATGAACTTAATAAATGTTTAATCATGGATTAGTTATTATTATCATATCTGTATGATTAGTAAGCCAATAGCATATATTTTCCCAAGATTAAAGGGAGAACTTGAGAAAAACTAGTGAAGGTAATAAAATTTAAATAAGGCGTTAGGGAGTTTATGTATGATTTAAATTCGAAATAGATGCCATGATAAATAATTAGTATGACTTAAACATTCAAATTGTAAATCTAATTATTTAATAAAGGCTTTGGATAAATGTCTATACCTAATAATGGTGGCCCTTAATTAACATGTAAACATAGATGCCCAATAATTGTCATGCCACCATTAAACAAACCCCAGTGCCATATCCTAATATAATAGCCCTAGGTCATCATGATTCAAAATCATAACACGGACATATAAATACTCTAAATTGAACGTGTAACCAATGACACGAGTAAACAGGGTCGCATAAAATGCTACATACCAAGTTTTGCCAGATAACTAAGTTTAAGCTAAAATTAGGGATAAAGATAAGCCTAATAATAGCTAAAGTATGAGCAAGCTAATAATAGTGCCATTAATTAAATCTTATTCCTAACACTACCTTTAGTGCATAATAAAATTAAGCACAATTGTATATAGAGCAAGCTGGGACCCGTGCCAATGGATCATAATTCGAATTAAAACTTAGGCTAGCGATAAATGAAAATGCGTAAGATATGATAATGGGATTATTAAAGCCTGAAATTTTAATTAAATTACCATATATGAATAAATAATGAGCTTAATAAAGATATCCAAGTTAAAGTTAAGGAAATAAAGTGGGTTATATTGATTCGTCGGAAATTATGATTTAAAAGGACTTAAGTTCTAATATAAGAAATTCGTAGACCTAGCTTTTTGGACAAGTGTTAGAATACTTTTGATTAAAATATTTATAGAATAAGTACAGGTCTCATCCATCCGTCCAGTTTGCCTCCACCATAACCTAAGTTGGAAGGAATACATACCCAGCCAGACTTGTACATCGATACATAGGTCTACCTAACTCATAGAACTTCCTTGATAAATATAAAAATAATAAAAAGAAGTCATTAAATAAAAAGATCAAGTTATCGTATTATACCATTGATCTTGCCTCAAATCACCCGAATCACCCCTCAGCTCAAAGTAAAACTAAACTGAGTTATTTGGATTTATTTGGATCTCTTGAGTTATTTGCTTTTATTTGGATTCAGTCGTTCGTAGCATAATTAGAAATTGGAAGTCGTGAAGATTCAACGGATCAAGCGAGATCAAGCTCAAAGTGAAGATAGAGACCAAAAGATCAAGATAAAGCATTGTGTGAGCTCAAGACCGCAGTAAACCGCGCCAGGCGAGTCAATACTTTGATCATGTTGAACCTACATTTCATGCAAATTACTTTGTTTTAAATTAACAAATTGCATGCTGTTATTTTTATGCAAATACATGCTAAATTTGATATTCTAGTTATATGCCAATGTTACCTTGAATAATATTACCCCCTCCTTTGGAATATTTGAATGTGTGAACCTTGTAGCCCTAGCAAAAATATAATAATAACATTTCAAAAATAAGTCCCTAATTATATGCTATGCTTAGTACTGCATATACACTCAGGGGCGCTGAAATGCCCCAAGTATCATTATCAATTTCAATAATGAGAAAACTGTTTGGGCAGTCATGGTGATAATGACTGGTATATTTGATATGATTATTTTACACTCCCATAATCCCCAAACTTGCTTAAATATCTGGGCGGATTGGTTTGAAGGTGTGAGTGTGGTGCAGTGGATGCATAAAGTGGGTTAGTGGTAGACCGCCCAGATACCACTAAGGACTGAATCTTGTCATGACCTCCCGGGTAAAACAGTACAACCACAAGTTCGTAAAGTATGACTTGGCTAAGTAGACTTATCGAAACCCCGGACTCATCTCACCGGTAGAGGATAGAAGTGGATATGCTATGGCAAGGGGGCCTGAAGGGACACCAGTGTAGGGTGAAGTTTTTCCCAGATGTTCTAAGCGTTGCGGGGACGAGAAGCCCACTGCGTTAGTAAGCGTAGGGCAAAACATCCAGCGCATAGATGGGACCCACCGCAAGTGGGCGGTTTCCCATAAGGTGAATGAGAAAGGGACTAGATACTTTGAAAAGTCACTGTGATGGTCTGCTCAACCACACTTCTAAGGAATCGTGTGGGGCAACGAGTTGATTGTCTCTTGTGGTGAAAGTGTACAAACTCTGCAAAGTCAAAACTATTCGAATAGTCGTGCCCACGGTCAAGGGCGGACATGGGAACTTAACTAGATATAGTTCTATTTAAAAATATTTGGAAAATGGGAATGGAAAAGTGGAGGCGTGAAAGGCCCTAGTTTGGAGTTGTCTGGGTGTCGCCCCAGTGGTAAGTTAAGCGGCTATAATTTGAAGAAATTGCTATATGGTGCAGATGCCATGTAACGGTGGATGGAATCTGAATCGATATTAATAATGCATTTCCTTGAACATTATGATTTGTTCCAAAATTGCTAAGTCATAGGGCTTTTTTTATTAATTGTATTCAAAAGCACTCTACGCAAAATAAAATAGCCCGAGCCTCTCCTTTGTTGAGCTATGCATACTATTTATTTGCATTCTGTGTATTGGCTCGCGGAGCACGGGGTCGGAGTGCTCACGCTCGCTTTTGCGGCAAAATTCAGAAGCAGGAATCGGATCTCTACGCTTCAATGATACTTTTGGATCACGATGGCGAAGAGGATGAAGACGTCAAGAACTAGGTCGCGAACCTCCAGTTGGCTGCCTGTGGGCATGTCCTGAAGGTCCCACCTGTGTGCTTCGTTCTTCCGCTGCTGCAATTTATTGATTTCGGCCTAATCGGCCCATGAGTAAGTCTACTATTATATTTACGTTTCCGCATGATATGTTCTTTGATATTCAGAACTGTAACTGTGTGTACTATCTACTGATCCAGGGAATAGTGCAGTTAAACACAGTAGATTCCGGATTATAAAATCTGGGTCTGACATTTCTACAGCTGCGTAAAACTACTAATCCAAATAATAAAAGTTGGCACACACAGCAGAGTTCACATGCCAAATTGAGCAATATAAGAATGCTAAACCACCCCCACACCAAGATTAGCTTTCTCCACATTCTCATGCGTGCTTAGACTGGTTAACACCACCCCATTCAATTCACATCTAGCACGATCCATATGTATCACCACATACTTCAATAAATGTGTCCCAATTAATAAAGAACAAAAGAATGTATATGCCAATAACCACAGATAACATGATCTAAGCCAAAGATATTAACCTATAATTTTTCTACAATGCAAAACAACTAAACAAGCACATTCTGCAGCACAATGTGATCATTACTGTTAGACATGTATAGGCTGCAGGGTTATCACATTGTATAGGAGGCTCATTACACATTTTCCCTCCTTGTATATTTGGCCTTTTGGCCCATTGGAATAGTAAAGTCCACTTCATAATATGGTATTAGCCCAGGAGAGGGCTAGTGTTAGGGTTTCCCAACCCTAGCCGCCACTGCGTCACCTCCTCCCGCACCCACCAGCGCGCCACGCCGTCACACTTGTGCCCGCACACACTCACCCCCCTATGCCTGCACGCGTCTCTGCGCCGCGCAGCCGCCAAGCCCGGATCCGACTGTCTCCACCGCTGCCAACCTTGGATTTGGCCGTCTCCACGCCGGAGCTGGCCCAATCCGCTGCCACCTTGCCTAGATCTGTCCGCAGCCGACCTCTGTCGCCACCCAGCCACAGCTACGGTCTTCTTCCGTATATGATGGCTACCCATAGTGCTATCCCGATTCCAAAGGTCATTTTTTATGGGATGAACTAGCACGAGTGGGATATGCACATGTGGATCCACATGAGTCAGCGCCTTTGGGACTATCTTACTGCGAGAGGCCATGTTCGTCTTGCCCTTCATTGCCAGCCACCCCTCAGATCATTGCAGCTGCTGATGAAACAACCTAGAAAGCTGTGATCACTGCCTTTAAGGAAGCCATGGAGGTGTACCAAACTCTGCTGGTGAGTACCTATCTGCTGCCCTTCGTCGCTTTCTTACTGTCCAGAGTACTCTTCCCTAATAATACTGTCCTTGTGCTCATGCTCAGAATGGTGTTTCTGAGTGTAAGTATAGTCACTTACTTGAGACCACTCGTGCTCTGATGCTTGCTTCTCATGTTCCGCCTCATTCTGGGCTAAGGCAGTTTCTGCGGCTACTTATCTTGTCAATCTGCAGCCTTCATCTGCTTTTTAGGGCTCTTCTCTGGTTGAGCGTCTCTCTAGTAGGCCTCAGTACAGTCATCTCCGTTATTTTGTTTGTCTGTTTTGTTCTTCCCCATTGCCAGTGCACCAAGCTGGCTGCTCAGTCGATTGAGTCTTTTTCTTAGCTATAGTTCTGAGTATAAGGGTTATCACTATTATGATCTTGTCCCTCATAGGATAAGGATATCTCGATTGTCACTTTTGATGAGTATCGTCTTTACTACCATCGGTCTTCCTCCACTAGTTCAACATCTTCTGACACACTTTCTTTTCTGATTTTTCCTGACTATCTGCTTCCTCTTCCAACTTTACCTTTGTCATCACCTTCATCTATTTCACCTCCGTCTGTTCCTTCCTCTTTAGACTCTCTTGTTCCTGCTTCCACTACTTCTTCTGTTGAGGTCGTCTCCCCCCTTTCCGCTGCACTACTCTCGTTGTTCTCGCCCTAATACACCCCCAGTTGTGCCTCCTTCCACTACTTCCCTTCTACCATCCCTACTAGGTCCTGCTTCAGTCTCTACTTCCCGGTATGATTTTCATCAGTGGCGAATCTAGAATGAAAAATAAGGGTGGGCTAAAAAATATGCATTCTTCTAAAGGATAGGGACGGAGCGCACACGTCTGCTTCACCCGGCCGCCAGCTTCGCTGACGCCCCCTCCAAAGGTTAGGGATGGAGCGCATGCGTCTACTTTATCGTAAGATGAAGGGGCCCATGTCGACACCTCGTCCCCAGCCTACTTCGCACATATTATGTCTCAGTGCCAAAGAGCAGAACCCACGACATTTTTGTCTCACATCTAAAGTCCTACTTACCGCCGATCTTTCCAAGCACTTCTCGCCATGCCAAAAGTGTTATCGGAAGGAAAATATAGTTACGAAGGGGATACGTGGGACAAATCGCTCGCCTTGGGCGACACTTCAATAATATCGTTCGAAGGATAACGTTTATAGGTACATTTATTTGAGCTTGTTCGGAGGCACTATTTGCCCGATTATCTTCTACTTTAACATACTCCCGCGTCGAGGCCTCTCCCATTGAACGCCGCTCCTCCCAAAAGCGCAAAGAATCCTCTGCCTAGCCCCAGTGTCGAAGGCGCCGCTGAACCATAAGGTCCAAAACTAGCAAGCGGCCCCTGTCAAGCACCTGCTCGTCACAAACACCAAACATGAGGACAAGGCTTGTAAACTTTCATTACATTGCCAAAAGGGCGTAGCCATGTAGCACCGTTTTACATAACATTCACAGGGTGTACATAGCGGGCTACATGCGCAGGTGTAGGACTTCGGCATCACACCTGCGGATCGACGTCGTGCTCAGAGCCGGTAGCACCACCTTCATCTCGCCGCGGGACTTCATCAAGCTAGGTCCTGAGGTCGCCGCCACCCTGCAGGCTTCGCCTCATGGCTACCTTCGCCGCGGCCTCACCGATGTAGTCCCATATGCGTTGGTGGAAGGCACACACGGAACGTCGGATACTGTGCATGGCTCCAAACATGACTTCGCTCCTAGTAGGTAGCTCCAACCGTGAAGTAGCTAGCTCACCGACATGCAGGCAGCCCTGGTGGTGGAGAAGGCTGAGGACGACGTGGGTCATCACGAGGGAGCAATGGTTGTCGAAGGATCACACAACGCTCAGTGCGAGTGCCGAAGCCTCTCCAATCCTCCGAAGGGTGCTCAATAGATCCTCAGGCCCAAAGGTCCGGGGAGGCACCACAACGGCAAGCTCAGAGAGGGTGTTCTCCAAGGCCTCTATTGAGCTCCACGCTATCAGAAACGCGTCGCCTAGCACCCGGTCCTTTTCACCAATCGCCACCATCAGCCGGGCCTTCTCTTCTTCCAGCCCGGCGATTTACTGTAGCAGGCCCTCGCGTTCTTTGGAGGCAAGGCGCTCGGTCCGCTCCACCAAAGCATGCACATCAGCGATAGCCTTTGCACCCTCAGATTCAAGGAAGCGAATGCGCTTGTCCTTGGATGCGCAAGTTACAAGGGCATCTGCAACGGACTGCCACGCGACGGTAGCCTCTGATTCCAAGGCGTGGAGTTGGTCCTACAGGCCACCTCGCTCATGAGCCCTAGCCGTCTGCAACACACAGGCGAGGGCAAGGGCCTGCATCACACAGCACCATGAGCAACATCCCTACAAATACATATACAATCGCAAAGTGTTGGTGCAAGTACCTTCATTTCCGTAGCTTCCAAAGTGCTTTCCAAGAGCTCCGGTCTACATGACGACAGCGTTCGGCGATCCAAACTAGCGTCCACGCAGTCTGTGACCCCTTGGAAAGCTCGCAGCGCCTCAGGATGAGGGACGAAGTCCACCACAATCAAGCGCTGAGCCTCCGAGCTGGCAACTTCCACATAGGCGAACATTGATGACACATCCATGGCAGGTGCGCCAGTCCCCCCGCGGTCGATCTCGTTGCTAGAGCCCTGTTGATGACGGTGTCAGCGAGTAGATTGGGGAAAGCCTCGCGAAGTCACGAGAGGAGAAGGAGGCATTTATACCTGCATCACAGAGGGGAGAACATCAAGAAGCAGCTGCGCTGGTGTTCGACGAAGGGGCGACCGCGGGGGCATCACTAGTATCCCACACGATGGACTCCACCTCTGGGCCGATGACTTTCGCCTCGGAGTCGGATTCCTCCGAGAGCGCAGCCACCGTCACTTGGAAACGCTCGCTCGCCGCCGATGGCAGAGCAACGCGAGCACACTTTGCAGTCGGCACCTCTGGGAGCACCTCGTCGGCCCTCGCAGTAGGCGCAAATGAGGAGGCTTTGCACTCACCTCCTAAGTCCACTTCGGGCCCATGACGGTTGTCGCCTCCGTCGCCTGCATCGCCTGCGGGCCCTTGGTCACCCACGCGTTGCTCGCCTATAGCGTCGCGGTCCGGCTCTGCCTCCAGGTCCAAGTTGGCATACTCATCCAAGTCAGAGTCGGTACCCGCAGTGGCCTCCTCAGCCTCGGTGGGTTCGTCGGGAAGAACAGCCGTCGAGCTCAGCGGACACGCGGCAGGAGAGTGGGCCCTTCACCGAGGAGGAGAGGCCTCCCCCTTGCCATGTCATCACGAGTGTGGAGCCAGCTAATATGCACGGCGTGCTCTAGCACAGGGATGCCGAGAGCTTCGCACACGTGGTTCACCCACTCGACGTTTGCTGTCATCGCTTCACAAAGGCTATGCTTCTTGGCCACATATGGCCCAAGGAACACTGTCATTGCGTGCTTCGCAGCTTTGAGGGTCAGCCCTGCTGATAAAGCAAATCGCAATCACATAAAGTGTAGGCACTCCACACGCAATAGGTATGGTCGAAGACTTACTTGGCTCGGCGGGCCTCGGCCGTGATGCGACCGTTCAATGAATGCCATCGTCATCGGCGGGGACATGTTGCACATGCCATAGGCGGGGAAGTGGATCCACGCCATACATTAGATACTCCTCCACGAGATCCCGCATGTTGAACCGGAGGGCAATCCCCACTAGTCTCCGCGCCCGATGCTCATCGTCGTGGTCGAGGGCCACCAAAGGGGACGTGTTGAAGTCCATTAGGTGCCCCGTCCACCTCAAGCTGCTACCACCCTCCACACGGTGGTAGAACCACCATCGCATCCAATTCAACTCCCACTTCGTCTGGGTCGTATTCGCCGGAAACAACTTCGTGCACGATGAATGCAACACGAAGTTCACACTCCCGAAGTTGGAGTACTCCTGCCCATCCAGCTTCTTTGGATGGCATCGCGCGTCATGAAGAAACATGAACAGAGGTGTGCTAGGCCACACCATCTCCATTCGTGAAGCCCAACAGTACACAGCCAAATAGATCAGAGCATTTGGAGTTAGCTGCACCAGCTCCAGCCCGTACAGCCTCAACACCTCATTGAGAAACATGGCGGAGGAGAATTGGAGCCCAGCTTCAAGATAGGCGGCAAAGACCACAGCCTCCAACTCCATTGGGTGGGGCTTAGTCTCGTTAGTGGAGGGTAGCCGAACTGCATCGCGGTTCGGAATCTTCCCTTCATGGACAAGCGATCGGATGGTCTCCTCGATCACCAGGCTCTGCCCCAGCACATTCAAGCAGATGCCGTTGAGCTTTGTTTGCCATGGATGGGTCATGCATCGGTCGACAACGACCCACGGTGGCTAGAAGAGCCGCCGTGGCTCGATGATGCGCCGCCGCTCAGCCGACGGGAACGGTCATCGCCACAGGACATTTCGCTATGTTTCTTCAAAGGATGGCCGGTGACAAACGACGAGGTGCTTCCAGCTAGCCGAGGCATGACACTGTCTACCAAATGGGATAGGAGAAAGGGAGAGAAATGGTGGCGGTGGACGACGGCAACAAGCGGCATATGTGGCAGCAGTGCGCACGGGAGCGGTGGAGGAAAGGCAACGCTGTCACAACAGGCCAAGCGTGAAGGATAGTGACACAACGACTAGCGTAGCTTTAAAGCCCATTCGGCTCCCCTACGCTTGGGAACTGACAGTGCACGACCCACCAACCGTGTGTGCACATGTGTCCCACAATGTCACAAACGGCTGCATGACCACGGTCCGACTTCAACCGGCGCCGCACGACGTGCCAATACAATTCAGCCATGTGTCCCACTACGCGCAAAAAGGCGGTACAACTTCGGTCAGGTCTCAGCACACCTTCAGTCTCTTACAGTCCATGACGGAGTGCATCACACGTCGTAGGGACGGAAGGGGGCCAAAGGGCTCGGCGGCATTATTTTGGCCGTTGAGAAGCCATTTACCATGAGAGGCTCCTGTAGTAAGGGTGGCCCCCACCTGAGCCCATCCGGCCTATTTGGGGGATTGTAAGGCCCAATGTGATATGTGTAATGACATATTTGCCCTCCTACGAGATACACAACTATAAGGGCGATATTGTAATTGTGCTTTATTGAGGTATATATATCCCCTGAACATGGAGAGGGGGAGAGCATTGTTCATCCATCACAACCACTCCACTACTCTCCTAGTTTACTGTTTGGCAAGTAGCCACAATAGTATGTGTTAGGGCCATGCCAAAAGGGGAATATCTTGAGTTGAAGTGCAATTTACAGTAACTACCCAGTGTGGGTAATTGAGGCAAGGATGCATCTCATTGCATGTGACCTCCACCATGCATTTGTGCCAAATGGACATGCTACTGTTTCGGCTAGGGCATGGGCTCTGGTCTACCTCAAGAACCACTTGTGCACGAACCTCAACCAAGAACTTGTTGCTATTTAGAAACCCAGTGAACTCTAGGATCACTTAATTGAGAGGTTCGAAAATACTTGAAGGCGGTCTCTCGCTAATGAGAGCTATAACAAGTGGATAGCTATGAGGATTCAAGATTATGAATCCATTGTCACATGCAATGGGGACCTCACTCATGTCGTGAGCACCCTAAGGCTGTTATGGAGGAACATGAATGAGGATGAACTGATTGAACATACTCTCCAAAATCTCTACCTGGAGAATGTTTCTCTCGGAATGGTTCTAAGAGAAAGGAACTTCATATATCATTATCAACTGATCAATGCGCTATGGGAGATAGAGCGTGCTGGTGTATTACATCTTAGGACACCCTCTAGATCTGATTCTAGTTATGGGGGATTTGGTGGGACCAGCAAATAGAGGTTCAAGAGGAGAGGAAGAAGAGGAAAAAACTGGGATAGTAGGAGGGTCATTTAGATGTTCTCTATATTACACCTTAGCAAGTGAAGCAAGCAGTAGCAAGAATCAGAGAGAGGGCCGTCAAAGGGCTACTCAAACCAAAAGCTAAGGCAAATGAGCCATTCCAACAAAAAGGTCATGAGAGTCCTAAGAATTAATCTTCATTATCCCCTTAAAATTAGCAGCCAATTCAAGGTGTGTTTAGGATGCTGTTAATAAATTTTGGTGGAAGCTATACATGTTGTTAAGTGTTGCATGAGAATTGAAGAGACTCCTCAAATGCTTCACCATGCTGACTTTTGGGCTAGCCAAGAAAACCTTTCAGCTGGAGATTAGCATTCACACCTAAACTAGGAGGGTTGTTCCTAGTATAAATATCTATGTACTCCAAGTATTGGGGCAACTTTTGATCAACAAGATAGAAATACATTATTGCATCAAGACTGCTAGTGTTCTTACAACTAGTGCTTTTGTGAGTTCTCTTGTATTCGTGAGAAGGAGCCCCTGGGTTCCCACTAATTTGTGCTCTACGATTCTGGCCATTTTGTGTGGATTAGCCCCGGTTTGTTGTTCTATGATTGTTCGGACAGCGAGTCGGAGTTCTTAAAAACCTCGGATCGTTTCTCCCCAACGTACGGGTCACATCCAACCTTGCAAAGTTGAAGCTAGTTATCCTGGTTGCTTACTACTAGTTATCCTTAACCTCGATCCTACACAGTGAAGATCAGGCCACCCTTCATGGAGAACTAATATGTGTTGGAGTAGCTATGATCCACATCTACACCATTTGGTATCAAAGCTTTCGTTGACACCGTAGGATCTGTCATGTACATACGAATTTTTTCCATCCCTAGTACTTGTGTCATCACTTTTTGTTCCCTATCCTAGAGCCCAAAAGCATAAAAAAAATTATCCAAGCCTTTGTTGCGGTACTGAAAATTTAGTGTTGTATGTCAACCTTGAATGTTGGTCGTTACCTTGTTCTTGCACCGTAGTTATGTTTGATGCATCCTCTTTGTTTTTGTCATAGTTAGTGTTTGTTGTTAAAAAACAGAGAAAGAAGAAACAAAGAGACAAAAAAATAAGGAGAAAAAATTATTAGAGAGAAGAAAGAGAGTTGTGCAAAGTATCTTTTAAGAGGAAGCAAAGGGTTGCATTGCAGCTGGATTTTGGTGTGACAGTCTAGCATCATTTACGTGCTTTGCTTGGTTTACATCAACTGGATTTTAGTACTACATACCCTCTATTTAGCCTACCAAACTCCACTAAAATAAACTAAAGTTAAGTTCTTTTGGTCCTGTTGTTCAATCTCATACATCTGGTAAACTACCACATTGCACAACCGCAATCCGGCGAGAATGCATAAGAATAGTGGTGAGTAGGAGGTGAGGTTGTGTTATTCCACTTTTTTCTATACCACTATCTCAGCTTCACTAACATGGCAGGATCTCAAACAAGTTTGCATGGAGAAAACCATGGAGAAACCGATGTTCCAGTCACATGAGCTGAGGTGCAGCAAATGCAAAACATATTGCTTCAAGCCATGGAAAGGATGCTCAACGAGTGCCTTCTAGCAGTCATTGGTGGGGTTCACCATCAACCTAACCCTGCTGACCCACTGGTTGAGGTTGGTGATGAGAACTCAGTGGAGGCCCATGCGGATGATGAAATCAACGACAACCCTGTGGCTGGTCAGGGTTTGGGTGCCTGAGCTTCTACTATTGTTCATGGTCGTGGAGTGGCTCCATAAGCATTGCAGTGAGGAGGGGGTCCTTATGGATGAGGCTACAACCCCCATGAGGCTACTTATGAATATGAAGATGCTTATGTTGATAATGAAGGTTATAGACAGCCATCACCACTCTGTCGTAATGCTGCCCATGGCAATAATGGTCACCATCATGGTCCTCGTGATCGAGATGACCTAGATAGTGTTGCTCAAATCAAGTTGAGTGTTCCAAAATTCATAGGAAAAGAAGACCCTAATACATATTTTTATTGGGAAGAACAATGTGATCAGGTTTTTCGTATGCACAATCTCTCTGATGCAAAGCGGGTATATCTAGCTTGTGTGAAAAATTTTGGTTATGCATTAACTTGGTGGAACCAATTACAGGAAAACCAACTTCAATTGGGGCGAGATCATATTAACACATGGGAAGAAATGACGCACGTGATGAGATGTTGTTTTGTTCCACCTCAATATCAGCGAGAACTCCGAAACAGGCTACAGCGTCTTACTCAAGGATCACATACGGTGGATGAATACTATAAGGAGATGGACACACTTTTGATCCATGCTAGAATTCAAGAAGATGCAGAGTCTAAAATGGCAAGATTTTTGCATGGTCTAAAATGGCACGTTTCCCTATAACACTCTGTAGGATCTAGTAGACCAGGCGAAGCGTACTGAGAGGAAACTTCAGCGCCATGGATATGCTTATCCTTCTTCGAGCCATCCCTCTGTAGCACCTTGGCATCGTTCACATTAGAGTCAATCCCAAGCTGGCTCCTGATCTCAGAGAACACCACACAGTATGGTGTTTCCTACTACTAGTGGAAGGCAATTGGCTTCTTCGACATCATCACCTGCACCTCGCAATGGTGATAGAAGGCCAACTGCATCCACAGGACCATCTTCAACCACTCCAGCTGTGGCATCTTCTAGACATAGCTGAGAAATTGAGTGTTTTAAGTGCAAGGGGTGAGGGAACATTTCTTCTTAGTGTCCTAACAAGAGGGTCTTGATCGTTAATGAACAAGGAGAGTGGGAATTTGAGAGTGACCCCGAGGAAGATGAAATACAGGATGAAGAGGCTGACATGGGTGACAAGGCTAATTGTGATATTCAAGCTGATGAGAGAGATAACAATTATTTTATTTCTCACCTAGTGCTTAGCATCAATGCAATGAAAGAGGAGAAGGAATAGTGGCATAACATCTTCCACACTCGCAGCACTATCAAAGGAAAGATATGTCGGATCATTGTTGATAATGGAAGTTGCAATAATATTGCTAGTTTAGATTTGGTGGAAAGATTGAGCCTAAAGCAGCGACGCCATCCTAGCCTGTACAAGATGTAATGGCTCAATGATTGTGGTTCACTGCAAGTTAACAACATTGTCTCAATCCAATTCTCTATTGGAAAGTTCCATGATCTGGTGGAGTGTGATGTTGTTCCAATGCAAGCATGCCATTTTTTGTTGGGACGACTTTGGTTGTTTGATCTGGGCTAACCGACTTTATTCATATACAAAGGGGAGCATATCTCTTTGCTTCCTTTGACACCGGAGGAAATCTTGATGGATGATCTAAAAAGAAAAGACAGGGAGAGCGAGAAACACTTGAGTGAGAACACCAACATAGTGAGCAAATGAATCCAAAGCCAAATAAAACCCCACAGCTAAAACTAACCAAGCCATGGGAAAAAGAGGGTTTAGTAATGATGGCTAGGAAGGGAGATATAAGAGAATTGAGAGAACCCAATTCTACATTCTTTGTACTCTTGTACAAAGAAAATTTTTTACCCACTAATGAGTAACCCTTTACTTTGCCTAGTTTTATTCTTGATCATTTGCAAAGCTATGAGGATGTCATTCTTGATGAAGTACCACCCGGGCTGCTACCCAAGCGAGGTATTAAACATTAGATTGACTTAATACCGGGCGCTCCACTGCCCAACCAACCACCATATCACACCAATCCAGAGGAGACAAAGGAAATACAACAGCAAGTTCAAGACCTCCTCGAAAGAGGTTATGTAAAGGAAAGTCTTTCTCCTTGTGTTGTATCGGTTCTTTTAATTCCAAAAAAAGATAGATCTTGGAGAATATGTGTAGATTGTAGAGCCATTAATAACATACTGTGAGGTATAGGCATCCTATACCTAGGCTCGATGACATGCTTGATGATCTTAGTGGTTCTGTCATTTTCTCCAAAATTGATTTGCGAAGTGGTTATCACCAAATAGGATGAAAGAGGTTGATGAATGAAAAACAACATTCAAAACAAATTTTGGTATGCACGAGTGGTTAATTATGCATTTTGGGTTAACAAACACACCTAGCGCTTTCATGAGATTGATGAACCATGTTCTTTGAGCCTTTATTGGAAAGTTTGTAGTAGTTTGCTTTGATGATATACTAATTTACAGCAAGTCTTTGGATGAACATATACAATGTGTGCTTGCTGTCCCGAGAGAGGAAAAGTTATATGCTAACCTTGGCAAGTACACCTTTTGCACCAACAAGGTTGTGTTTCATGGCTTTGTTGTTTCAGGTCAAAGAGTGGAGGTAGATGAGGAGAAGATCAAAGCTGTCTGTGAATAGTTACCCCCACAAAATGTTAGCCAAGTAAGAAGTTTCCTAGGTCTTACAGGTTTCTACCACTGGTTTGTCAAAGACTTAGCACCATTGTTGCCCTAATGAATGAGCTGACGAAGAAAGAAGTTCCATTCCATTGGGAAGAAGCACAAGACAAGGCATTCCAAGAGCTAAAAGCTAAGTTGACATCTACTCCATTGCTAGCACTTCTAGATTTTGGTAAGACGTTTAAAATTGAATATGATGCAAGTGGTATTGGAATTGGATGAGTGCTCATGCAGGAAGGTAGACCTATTGCATATTTCAGTGAAAAATTAAGTGGGCTGTTGTAGGGGTGGCCCCCACCTAAGCCTAGCCGACCTGTTAGAAGGTTGTAAAGCCCAAAATAGGATATGTATAATGACATAAATGCCCTTGAGAGGGATACTTGGGTGTAAAGATATAATTGTAAAATACTCCCCATATGAACATATATAGAGCCATCCAGGCCATGGGGGAAGGCAGAAGCATTGCTCACCTAACATCTCCACTACCATACTACCATCTCTCTGTTTAGTCTGTAACCACAACATGGGCCAATTCTCAATTATTGTGTTTATGACAAGGAGTTATATGCACTTGTGAGAGCTCTAGAAACATGGTTGTATTATTTGTGGCCTAAAGAATTTGTGATCCATTTAGACCATGAATCTTTGAAACATCTTAAGGGCCAACTAAAACTAAATCATAGACATGTAAAATGGAGTGAATTCATGGAGTCTTTTCCTTATATTGTCAAATAAAATAAAGGGAAGGGTAATGTTGTTGCTGATGCTTTGTCTAGACACCATGCTTTACTTTTCTGACTAGATGCTAAAATTCTTGGTTTGAAGAGCATCAAAGAATTGTATGTTAAAGATTCATATTTTGCTTAACCACATTCCAAGTGTGGTGGGGGAAAAGGTTGGAACAAGTTTCATTCGCATGATGGGTTCTTATTTCGAGCTAACAAATTATGTATTTCATATTGCTCTGTTTGTTTACTGCTTTCATAGGAAGCTCATGCAGGTGGACTTATGGGACATTTTGGTGCAAAAAAACTAAGAGTGTACTGGCTAATCATTTCTTTTGGCCAAAGATGAGGCATGATGTTGAATGTTACGTACTGTAATGTGAGATATGCCACAAAGCTAAGTCCTGCTTAAACCCTCATGGATTGTATACCCTTTACCCATTCCTAATTCACCATGGCAAGATATTTCTATGAATTTTGTTTTCAGATTACCACGGACTAAGAGAGGAAACGATTCTATTTTTTGTGGTAGTCGATAGGTTTAGTAAGATGGTGCATTTTATGAGTTGCTAGTGTTCTTACCACCATTGCTTTTGTGAGTTCTCTTGTATTTGTGAGAAGGAGCCCCTGGGTTCCCACTAATTCATGCTCTATGGTTCCGGCCTTTTGTGTGGATTAGCATCGGTTTGTGGTTCTACGATTGTTCGGACAGCGAGTCAGAGTTCTTAAAAACTTTGGATCATTTCTCCCCAACGTACGGGTCACATCCAACCTTGGAAAGTTAAAGCTAGTTATCCTAGTTGCTTACTACTAGTTATCCTCAACCTCGATCCTACACAGTGAAGATCAGGCCACCCTTCATGGAGAACTGATATGCATTGGATTAGCTGTGATCCACATCCACACCAGCTTCCATACTCCAACCCTGTTGAATCCAATTTAGAGATCATCTTCCAGGGCCTATTCTCAATGATTAATCACACTTGCACTTAAGGGTCAATCATAATCAACTCCCATATTTTATCCTTCGATGATATTTATTTCTTAATTCTCATCATGTATCCCAATCCGATCTTTGTTTCGTATATCCACAAGTAGGCACAATATCTCATCACACCTTTAAATCATGGAATCCCCAACATCTTAAGCCTCAAGCATGATTATTCGCGCAATCCACCACTTATTTCACTCTCCTATTCTGATAATCCTCCACTAAAATCCAATGTCATTACTTAGAAATCTCTACTTCATCACTTACAGCTCCATCAAGTAAAGCATACAAATCATTCACCTCTAGTAATTAATCATGGCTCCAATCTATATTTATCGTTCCAATGAACATGAGTAATCCAATCAACTCTACAATCATTTCTCATGTGGCATCCTCTCTTTAATCATATCGTTCCACCAAAAATAAAATTCATGCCTTTATGGTGCAACTCGACATTCATCACTCCTCAATCATATGCTTTTCACTCTAATTGCCTAATGCTCACTAGTGCTCCAATTTAAATTCTCCAGCAAAACTAAATATTTTCCTAAGTTATCTCTAACTTGAGCAAATCGGGTCCTTAGGGAGTTCATTCATCTAAGGTGATCCCTATACCAATTATAATGCTAGACATTTCATCTCGCAACTTTACCTTAGTCAGGTTATTCCACTGAGTTCAACACGCTTGCGGTCATAGGTAATACAAATCTACTTTACCTACTCTCTTAGAGATTAATATTGCCCACTAAAATTAAGTCCATACTCCTAATTAACTCAAGAACTAGATGGTACCCGTCAAATTTTATTTACTTAGGGCATGTTTATATTGGCTTCTGCTAATGCCTTTTTGCTGTAGCTGATGAATAGTAGTGGCTGATAGAAGCGGTTAATGAATAGTAGTGGCTGATAAATAGTAGTGCATTATATAAGAAAGACGATGCAACAAAAGGCACTGCAGCATTTGGACCGCCATGCGAGATATAGAATTGTGATATAATAAAATATAAAGTATGTTATAATATATGAAAGCGCATATTGTAGTGGCTAATAAATAGTAGTGGTTGGTAGAAGTGGCTTATAGAAGGTAGAGCATTAGTATTGGCTTCGTCTTCTGAAAGCAGAAGCCAATATGAATAGGTCCTTAATCAATTCTAATCAACAGTCATCCATCAACATTTATTTTGAGCCTCCCAAAGCTCTGTTGAAGTATTAGAAAAATTAACATTTGTTCATGTATTCTGATCCATCCTCCTATACCTTCCCTATAGCTGAATTTTTCACAATATCGTACCAAAATCCCTTTTGTGAAATTCCCGAAATATTCGTCCTTATCTTTGTAATGCCCTTCCAGTGAACCCTATTGTCATCCACAAGGGCTTCCATTTTTCCATCACATATTACCCCAATATTTTATTTTAGTTCACCGTCTATTTCTAATAGTTAATCATGACAACCCCACAAGGCTTGCCCACTTATTCATCTTAGAGCAAATTCGATCTCAAGAAGGTTATTCATCCTGAAAACCACCTATGTGGGTACAATCCAATATTCTTTCATTATCCTACTTCACGATCGGCATATCCACCGATAACAATAGTTCCATTGAACACCTGTCATCCATTCATATGCACAAGGCCTTCCAAATTTTCACATGTTCTTTCCAACCACATCAATCCTCCATTACTCTAATTATCTTGATCAATCTTAGTTATATTTCTCCTAGTACTCACCTCCAACCAAGGTAAATCTAAGTTTAGGAATGATTCCACCAAACTAAATCTTTCACCATGTCCACAATCCAATTCTTTTTCTATTTGAACTCCATGTTTAGCAATTTAATTGTCCTCAATTATCACCTTCAAAATTACCCCAATTGACATCCCTACATCAATGTTCTATTCGTTCTCCACAATTGTATGTTTCAATTTTTTTTCAAACTCTCCTTGTTATCTCCCATGACATAACCATGTAATTCTCAACTCCAAAACCTAAGGATCCACCGAGATCACATGCTTCACTAAAACCCATTTGACTTCTTACACCTTACCTCGAGGGATACTTCCAACATTCTTCAATTTTTAGCCACCAGATAAATCAGGTTGTCTCCTCATTTATAATTCCATTCTATAATATTCATCGTTATGATTTATTCTACCGAATAGATTCTCACAGGCCCCTATGTCCGTGTCACCTATAGTCTACCCAATCATCTCCCGAGTTATGTTCATGGAAGTCCTTCTCTAAAATGTAGGACACTTTATAGTTCAACTTCACTGTAACAAAAAATGTCAGTTCTTCCTAAATGAAATTGAAATACAATAGACACTAGCATACTCGCTTCATCTGATTATTAAATGCAACCAAAATGATGATTGCAGCAATAGATGGTATTTCACTCATCTCCAGATTTGTATCAGAACCAACTTCTATATGCACATGCAAATCTGAATTCACATATACTGATATACCATATACTAATCAAAAGCAAAATTTCTAGTTTTAAATTGAGTAAAAGATCTTGCTAAATGTAGGGTGCCCTGTAGAGAATAGAGTAGACTACCATATTAATGAACATGTTCACATCAAATGTTGTGGTAATTGTTGTACTAAAAAAATATACTACTTTAGGTTGAATAACATTTTTCCTTTTTTTTAACTTGCACTGCAAGTACGACCTATACTAAAATTTATTGAATGATACGCAAAAATAACAGGTTAGCACAGATGGTGCATCACTTCTTCTAACTTCATATGTTCTCTCTTGCGTTTGGTTTGTTAGAATCGGCATACCAGATAATGGAACATAGACTCAGTTTACTCCTTTGCATTGCAATACATACATGGACACAGATTATTATCCTGACCATCTGCCTCCTCTTTCTTATTCTACAATGCGTTCTTATATCACTTGTTATAACTATAGCATCTAACCCTATCATGTGTCTTTAATTATTCCTATCTTGCTTTGAATAATATTATCTTTCCTTAGATTGGGTTGATGCCATTACTATTGTTACATGCATGGCCTTGCCAAGGGAAGAACCAATTTGCAACAACGGTTTGTACAAGGGTTGCAGCGGCCCATGGGTAGGGCATAATTGAGTCTGGGTTGTGGTGAACCGTGTGAGGACAACTGAATATTGAATGTCTACAACTGTTGAATAGGATTAATCAAATCCAATCAACTGGCTCATATTTTGTTGATGATGTGTAACATCCCAAAAAGGGAAACAGTGTAATTGCGAAAATTATAAAATCCTTTCCTTGCTTTTGAGTGTATCTCAAAAAATTGGCATTTATTCGAGTTTCTTGATTTGGTTCCTTTCCAAAAACTCAATTAATAAAAATCGAAATCTTGAAATCAAGAACCAAGATTGAAAATCAAATTAAGGAATTCCAAATTCCCTTGCAAGTCCTAAATTCAAATCTAAAATTTGGAATTTGGAACTTCAAGATCAAGAATGGAGTTTTAAATCAAAGTTAATATCAAAACCTTCCCATCTAATTATCATATCCAAGAATTCAAATTCTGAAAATTTAGAGTTTTCTCTCAGGACTCAACAATGTTAAAGTTCAATTTTCCAAAAATTTGCATCAAGGTTTCAAGCCATCATGTCCAAGCCAGCCCGCACTGGCACCGCATTGAAGCCAGGCTGCATTGACTCTGCGCTAGCTCCACCCTACCACTGGCCTACTTCTGCACCCCTCCGCCTGTGCCCTCGCATTGGCCTACGGCCGCCCGAGCCGCATGGCATGCCAACATCACCGTTCGACGTTACTCCACTGTGCGTGTCTTCAATTCGCCCTTAATGTGCCAACTACTTCCCGAGCTATAAAGAGTCGGTGTCTCCTTACCCCTTCTCCTCCCTCAAACCAAGCTCACTCAAGTTGCTCCTGTGCGCGCCGCCGGCCACCACCCCGTCCCAGCCACCTCTATGAATGCCTCCAAATTCTGCTTGCGTCACGGTGCACCCCACCCCTAGCAGCTCACTCCCTCAACCCATTGGAAGTGCTCGTGTCGAGCTCACCGCAACAGCCGTTCTTCTCCATCACCGGCCGATGCCGCCTCCACCACCGCTGACCTCCCTCTGAAGCTTCTTCCTCTAATTCGTCACGGTGAGAGCACACCTCGGCATCCCCGAGCTTCCCCAATTGTCACTTCATCCCCTCATCGCCTGAGCTCCTCCCTCCACGCGCGCCTCCCCGCGCCGCCCACAGCTCCCATCGCCAGCGTGCCTCGGCCTCCCTCCGGCTCCACGACCCCTTGAGTAAGCTCCCTGTGGCTTTCTCTTGCTCATGCTCCCCCTATCTCTCTCCCTTCTCCCTCAGGCTGCCGCCACTGTTGACGGCCTCCCATGCACCCAGCCGCTTCCCACTACCGTCGGCCTGCCATGGTGCCTCCCGGCCGTGCCCATCACTTCCCTCGGTTGCCGTCTGGTCTTGGGTTCCCGTTTTAGCCACCGCCGACGCCCCTTCGACAGACACTCGCCGCCACCGCCGCCACCCCCTAGCTATGCCCCTCCCCTGTTTTCCCCTTTGGCCAAACTGTCGGCCCCTCTGTTCCCTTGGCCCCCTCTCTTTGTATGTCAGGTGGGCCCGATTAAAGCAAATGTCAAGCTATTGCATGTTTATATTGGGTAACCCTTGCTCCTATGTTCACTCTTGGTTTTAATGTCAAAAGTTTAATTCAAATAAAATACTCCAATTCATGTGTTATGAATAAAAATGAATGTGAAGAGAGAATGAAGTTCCATTGCAATTAAATTAAAAACTTAACTTTAATTAATTGCATGACAATAAAGATTAATAAAATAACCCTCATGTAAAGACTTACTAAAATAGGATTGTGAATGAACTATTTTCCATAGGACAAGTAATTATCATGGATCCAATAAATGTATCATCAATTTTAACACTTCAAATAGTGATAATTTAATCTACCTTGCTTAATGAGAGCATCCCTCAACAACAATTTGCATGTCACATATACTATTAAATGTGGTTCGCTCATCTCTAAAATCATGAAAACTCTCTTTTAAATAATGCTTAAAATAATTGTGGTAAAGTCTCCAATATTTATCTTAAAATGCTAAGATTTAAAATAACGGATGTTTATGATTAAAAATTCTTAAACATGAATAAGGAGCCAGTAAATCTTTATCTCAAATCCCATCTCTAATCAGATGACTCCAGAATAATTGTAAGCCACTAATATTTATCTTAAGCCTGCATCTTGCAAAAGATGCATAAATTGATTTTTCTTGTGCAAAAAAAAATCCTTAATTGGGGAGTCTTGCCAAAATACAATCTTGCATAATTATCTAGCATCCAATCCTTATCTCAGGATTTAAGTTTGCCTATAATGATTGAGAATAATTAATAATACAAAAAGCAGCTTTATCAAGAGGAACCCTGTTAATTCGTAACTCACCTTTCCAATAAATCGCAACCATTGGTCATTTCTAATAAATTTGTTGATCATCAAAATAATCAACTTTGCTTATAATAATAATTGGACTAAAATGACCAACCCCATACTTTAGATTAAGTTATTAAAAAGAATGGTTCAATAAGTTGGCAATTGAAATCTCGTATAATATTGCATCTTGAAATATCAAGTTACTTCAAGTAATTAAAATTATACTCACCTCATGTAAAACCCGCATCCTAAATCGCTAAGTTCCCAACACTCAGCAATAACACCCAACATCCCGGATAATCTCTCCCATCTATCCATAAGTCTTGCCTAGCCATGTCTAGCCATGTTCTAATCTAAATTAAATAAAGGAGCTATTAATTAAAAGATCAGAACTTGGTATCTTATAATCGGCTATGTCTAGCCATGTTCTAATCTAAAAGCGGAATATTCCTTCAATATCAGTCTTTCTTTTATATCCTTCCTGACAAAGTTACTCCGTCACTTCGCTCTCACCCAAAAATCCATATGGCTCTGTCTCTATCCCGCATCCCACTAAATCTTCTCTCTATTCTTAATCATAATATAAGTAAAACCCAATTAAATCTATTTGCACTTTTTCTTGTATTTGGATTTATTTTGTCTTTCGTTTGTTTATTGCATATTAGAATCTGAAGACTCGAAGAAGCGACAAATTCGAGTGGGATCAAGATTCGAGTAAAAGCGAAGACCAGGATTTAAGATCACTGACTGAGAAGGCTTTGACTTAAATCAAGGCCGTGGTAAACCAAGCAAGGCAAGTCATAACTTTGATCATATTGATCCTACAGTTTATGCAAAAATTATGTTCTTTTAAATTATCAAATTGCATGCCTAATTTACGATGCAAATGTATGTAAAAGCTTAAGGTAGATACACGCCGACTTGATATTGTATTAATTTTAATGTGCCATTCCTTGACACTTGAAATACATGATCCTTGTCACCCTAAATGTTAATGATATCTTTACTAGCTATAAGTCATAATTAATGCCGTGCTAGTCTTATCAAGTTCATGGCATTAAATTGCCCTGCTCATAATTCATCAAACATGAAAGTTTATTTTGGTACAGTCACAAGGTGTAAGTGACTGATAATTTTTGTAACCCAGTTTATGCTTCTCAAAACCCCTAAAAACTTGCTATACCTGTTTGGGCAGATGGTAGGAGAGGTTTGTGTGGATGTAACACGAGAATTTGTAGTTTGTGATATGCACCGTCAGGACAAATTAAGGACTTCATCTTGTGATGGCCTCCTCGTGTAAAATAGTACAACAATAAGCTGGCAAATGTAGGCTTGGTTGAATAATTTACTAGACCCCTGAAGTCATCTCACACGTAAGGGAAAGGAGGGAACTTGCAGGAGGACAATGAAGGTCCGGCCTAAATGGGACACCAAGTGGAGGGTGATGTTTGCTAGATAGGGTGGCATTGCTTCGTGATAATCTCTCGATCTACGTGACCAAGGAATCGCGTAGGCCCGTTGGGTTGATTGTCTCTTGTGGGTAAAGATGTACAAACTCTACAGAGCATAAACTATTCGAATAGTCATGCCCACGGTCAAGGGCAGACATGAGAACTTTCTCAAGTTAGTTCTATTTTAAAAACCTTTGTGGGCGGGATAAAAATCTATCAGAGAGAAGTACTCTGACTTTGGCTTTCCTGAAGGAGAATGTACTCCAGTGGTGAAAACTAGCACTTGATGGAGGTAGCCATGCACTGTAAAAGGTGGATGTAACATACACTACTATTATTATTGCATTCTCACAATCGATTTCATAAAATCTGTTTTTGTTGTAATTGCTAAGTCTCAGGGATTTTTCTACTTATTGTGCTTTCAAAATAATACTTTTAGCAACTAAAAGAACCTCAAGCCTCCCTTAACAAGTTTGCATCTATTATTACTGTATCCTATGTGATGGCTTGCTGAGTACCATTGTACTCACTCTTGCTTAATTATCATCAATCTGGAAGGAAGGGAAAAAATGACAAGTCCTGCTATGCGTCTAAGGCGTCGACAGAGCTGGAAGTTGTTGAGGCCAAAGACTAGGTCGCAAGTTGGTTGCCTGTGGGCAAGTCCTGAGAGTCCTACCTGTGTGATGTTTCCGCTGCTGTATTTTATTGATTTCGGCTTAATCAGTCCATGAGTCAGTTATTATCGTATTATCTACGTTTTCTCATAATATATTTTTGATATACATTAATATATATGAGTACTATCTATTGATTCACTGAATAGTATGATAGAATCACAGATGATCTGGGTTCGCTAAACCAAGGTCCGACATGATGTGTCTTCCCAGTGTAATTTATTATGCGACGGTTACAGAAGAAAGAAAGATAGCACTCGCGCAGCATCTACTCTCCATGATATATAGCTGCCTTGGATCACTCAAGCCTAACTTGACACAAAAGCTACACCCATAATTATCGGTTAATACGATAAATATTGAAGTAATTTAAAAAGTTCTACTGCAACGAGAGGATTATTTTTCTATCTTTTAAGACGAATTTGGAAGAAATCAAATCATTCAAATGGAATTTGAATTGGTTCAGATTCAGAACTACTTGACGAAGGCCTGAGCCCAAGCCGACTGCAATAATACCCAAACACGCACGCACCGGCCTGCTCCCCTTTCCTCGCGTCGCGCCCCGTCCGCGTCCTCCCCCATCTCCCGCCCGCCCCCGACCCCTCGGCGCCGGAGCGCCGCCGACGCCCCGATCTCGGTAAGCCCTCGAGTCCCTTCCCCTGAATCTGATTCCTCCCTCCAGATCCGGCGGCGGCGGCGATATCAGATCAAGAAACCCCCGGGGATCAAAATCTGTTCTTTTCTTGATTTCGCCGCCGGTCGATTCTGCAGGTGCCCGACGCGATGCAGCCGCCGATGGGGAACGAGAGGCCACCGCCCGCCGCTCTTGGGCGGCCCGTCTCCGCCTTCGTGCCCGGCGCGGCTGCACCGCCGCCGCCGGTGGCCTCCTCGCCGTTCGCCGCCGCCCCGTTCGCGCCGCCGCCGCAGCAGGGCATGCTGCCTATGCAGGCGGCTGCTTCCCCTGCCGCGCCGTTCGGGGCTGCTCCACCCGCGTCAATGGGTGGGTATAGGGGTCCCCCGCCACCTCAGGGCCCCTTCAGCACCGCAGCGCCGCCTCAAGGACCCTTCGCCACGGCGCCACCGCCTCAGGGCCCCTTCGCCACCGCCCCGCCTCCTCAGGGCCCTTTCGCCACCGTACCTCCATCTCAGGGCCCTTTTGCCACTGCACCGCCACCTTTTCGCCCTCCGCCATCGTCCCTTGCACAGCCACAATCACCTACTGGGAGCGCTATGCCTCCACCGCCGACGTATGCGAGGCCACCACCAATACAATCGCAGTCGCAGCCCATGCAAGGGTATTACCCTGGTGCCCCTCCTGCGAACCCACAATTCCCTATGTCCCGGCCAGCGTTTCAACAGCCGGTGCAGACCATGCCACCCCCTCCAATGGGGCCATCTGCGGCTTTTGGTAATCAGGCAGCGTATCCGAGTACTGGGCCTCCAATAGGAGGCACGCTCCAGAGCTTAGTGGAGGACTTCCAGTCGCTGTCAGTGAGTTCTGCGCCTGGATCTCTTGACCCTGGTGTTGATGTAAAAGGGCTGCCACGGCCATTGGATGGTGATGTGGAGCCCATTAAGGTTTTGGAGGCATACCCATTGAACTGCCACCCGAGGTTCTTCCGGCTGACAACCCATGCGATTCCGGCATCCCAGTCGTTGCTCTCCAGGTGGCATTTGCCCCTCGGGGCCGTTGTACATCCTCTCGCAGAATCACCTGATGGGGTAACGAACTCTGCACTTTATCTTTTCCTTTTTTCAAATCATTGGATATTCTTTGACATGCTTGTTTCTTGTTACTTAGGAGGACGTGCCAATTATCAACTTTTGGTCTGCTGGTGTTATCCGTTGTCGAAGATGCAGGACCTATATAAACCCTTATGCAACATTTGCAGATGCTGGAAGGAAATGGCGCTGCAATCTTTGCACGTTGCTCAATGATGGTAACTTTTAACTTTAGCTTATAAAATTCTATGTGTATTATAAATGGCTGATAGAGAGCATCTTGGTACACAAATAAATTTTCTTTTCTGATTACCATTGTTTCTACCAGCCACCATATCATGTAATAAAATATGTAACTAGGTCAGCTAGTTATGTGGCCTCGCCCGCTGTTTTCCAATTTTGCCTTGCATTCTTTTAGAGTCGAAATTCCATTTTACTAACATTTCCTAATCCCAATACCACCTATTCTCATGATCCCTTACTATTATAATGTTGTAGTGTTTTAATGTTTTCCTAAAAGGGGGAGAAAATTTTGTGTGCAAACTGTTTATGCTATGAATAAACTGTAGCCGGAGTAAGAGAAATATTCATTAGTGTAGCACTATTGCAAAAAATTATGTATGTGTCATTGGACATACCAGAGAGGCTTCATTTTGTTTCCTGAGCAACGTTGAAATGGTAAAGAAAGAAAAACATAGTTTTCTTTAGCTGTTTTATCTATAGACTATACCCAATGCCACCTTGTGTATTTCTGGTAACATCCATCATATATGAATGCAAGTTAGGATTTGGAAATGTTCGAGTGAAAAAGAATATTGGAAACAATTTAAGATTCTGGGGAAATTAAGCTTGGTTTGGTTCCAGGTGTTGTGTAATTATCTTGAGTTTTGGGCATCAGGCATTGATCATGGGGGATCTTCATCATATACCCTCCCTTGAATTGGGGATTTCAGGATTTACCCTCCCACCTCAATGACATGTGGGGTCATCATAAGTCACTGACACGTGGGTCAGGAGGGTAAATCCTGAATTTCCATCTATGAGGAGGGTATATGTGGCATAAAAGGTCCTTCCAGAAGCTGCTTTCATATTTATTTATTTGAGGTCTTGAAAAAGTACCTGTAACCTAGAGAATACTGCCATTGAATCAGCTTTCTCTAGTATTTTGTTTGAAGCATATTAATTACCATGTTTGGAATGAGTATCTAGCGGCATATCCTATTTAATAACTGAAATGATTAGCCACATTAGAAAAAAGATTAATTTGGCCCCCTGCATGTGTATCCATTGTTGAGTGGGATGCTAGTTTGGTTGCTGCTAGACTAGCAATGACAAGTACCAAGGCAAGGAAAATGTAGTCAAAGAAATGCCTGATGCTTTCTGTGTTTCATAACGATATTCCTAATGAGGTGTCTGCAGTAGTAGAATTTTGCTACGCCAGGCATGCCTTTTTTTATGGGGCAGTCCTGTCGTCTTAACTAAAACTTAGGCTCGTTATTGTTGGACTTGTAAGGTTATAATAGCTTATAAGCTAGGTCACATATTTTACTGCGCATCTCATAAGTTATTTATTGGACTTATAAGCTATGAGGCCAAGTAGCTAGGCCAAACAGACTGCAATGGGGAGGTTGCTTCTGTGCAAGAGGCAATTATCTTTATGCTGTCCTTCATAATTTTTCCAACAAGGAAAAGAGTAGGAGGATCATTTGGATTAGTAGGGGTAGGTAAACTGTTAGTTATTTGACTAGGAGTAAAGTCCATTACTGGTCCTTAAACTTTTTATACTGTGTCATCTCGATCCATAGACTTTCAAAGTGTGTCATCTCGGTCCATCGACTTTCAAAGTGTGTCATCTCGGTCCATAGACTTTCAAAGTGTGCCATTACTGTGGTAATAACCATGGACCGGGATGACACAGCATAAAAAGTTTAAGGACCGGGATGACACAACCAAGACCCGTAACGGGCTAATTTTGAGATCCAAAGAGTGTTTAGGCACCGGGATGACACACTTTGAAAGTCTATGGATCGGGATAACACAGCATAAAAAGTTTTAAGGACCGGTAATGGACTTTACTCTTTGACTAGTTATGTATAGAAATAGCGCTTGAAGTACAAAGAACTGTCATTTGTATATGATCTTTCATTATGTTGAGATTGCTATTGACGATATCTGTATGTATCTGTGCTAGTTCTGAATGATTTCTTAGCATCCTTTTTCCAGCAGTCGGTTTCTACAAATTTACATTTTTGTCCTTTTCTGCAGTTCCCGGTGAGTACTTTTGTGCCCTTGATGCTAGTGGTAGAAGATATGATGCAGATCAAAGACCTGAACTTTCTAAGGGAACAGTAGAGTTTGTTGCCCCAACTGAATATATGGTGCGGCCACCAATGCCGCCTTCCTATTTCTTTCTTATTGATGTGTCCGTATCTGCAGTTCGAAGTGGGCTACTCGAGGTACATTCTATATTTTTGTAGATTTGTTTTGAACTTTTGATCTTTCTGAGGGTCATCGTTTTTTGTATAACTGATAAAGCAGATTAGAGCTGCAGGATGTTCTTATAGAATCAATTTTGTGTTTACGATTCAAATGAAGTTTAATGTGCATTTTCTTCCAGGTAGTTGCAAAGACCATCAAATCATGCCTTGATGATCTTCCAGGCTCTCCACGAACACAGATTGGATTCTTAACCTTTGACAGCACATTACATTTCCACAATTTCAAGGTATTCGCTACACCTCAAGTTATTATTTTTTTCCTCAAAGATGCATTTTATCTTTTTTATTTGCAACAGCATTGCTGCTTTAACATATCGAACTGAATTTATGTGAGGTAGTTAAATGACTTGTATTCTGTGCTTATATCAGTCTTCTTTGACTCAACCTCAAATGATGGTGGTTGCTGATTTGGATGATGTTTTCCTACCATTGCCGGATGATCTATTGGTTAATTTGGTCGACTCTAGGCATGTTGTCGAGTCATTTCTCGATAGCTTGCCAAATATGTTTCAGGACAATGTGAATGTAGAATCTGCTCTTGGTCCCGCTCTTAAAGCAGCATTCATGGTTATGGTAAGATGCATATTTCCCTTCCATTTATGTTATATTTGAATTTGATGATTTATCATTGAAATACTTCTGCTGGTTGTTTTTGTGTGCCTTTTGTTGCACTGTTTTAACTAAATTATGGATAACTATGACATCATGTTTGTAGAGTCAAATTGGGGGGAAGTTGCTGGTCTTCCAGAGTACATTGCCATCTCTTGGTATTGGTTGTTTGAGACTTCGAGGAGATGATGTTCGTGCATATGGAACAGATAAGGAGCATACTCTCAGGGTACCAGAAGACCCCTTCTATAAACAGATGGCTGCCGAATTCACGAAAAATCAGATTGCAGTGGATATATTTTCTTTCAGTGAGAAGTATTGTGATATAGCTTCCTTAGGTGAGGGCTTACTGACAAAAATTCTGGAGAGAAGTGCCTTTGATAGTTTCTATCATGCTGTTCTTTATTGTGCTATATATAATATTGTAGGTTCTCTGGCAAAATATACTGGTGGTCAGGTGTACCATTATCCATCCTTCCAGGCAGCTACTCATGGGGAGAAACTTAAACATGAACTTAGCAGAGACCTTACACGAGAGACTGCTTGGGAATCTGTTATGCGTATCAGATGTGGAAAAGGTTCTGGACTTATTTCCACACCTGCATTCTATCTTCACTTGCTAAATATTTTCATGGTTAGTTGATTCAATCTAACTCTCATAACTTAATGTTTGCCAGGGGTGCGTTTCACAACCTATCATGGTCATTTCATGCTAAGGTCCACGGACTTATTAGCCCTTCCAGCTGTTGACTCTGATAAAGCTTTTGCGATGCAACTGTCTCTAGAGGAGACCCTAATGACCACCCAGACTGTATACTTCCAAGTGGCATTGCTGTATCCTTTCCTGTCAATATGCTTATGCGCTAGGCTTATGGGCATGTGTTTCTATATCTCTTGAATTCAGTGAGAAAAACTGATGTTACAGATGGTCATTTTAACCTGGCAAAATGTCAAAACAAGCACCTTGCTCAAAGTTCCACTAGCAAAAGGGAAATTTTGTTCCTGCCGCCCAAAATATGTGCAATATCGCTTCTACCATCAAAAATCTGCTCATTTCATTTTTGTTATCCTTCGTCTGTGCGCATTTCGTTTTTGCCACTCCGTCCAATTTTCCGTCAAATCAAGAAATATGCAAAAAAAATCCTAAAAAATAGAAAATCATAGAAAAAAGGAAAAATTCAAGAAAAATATCCAAAAAAATATGGAAAAAGTTTAAGAATAACTTTGGACAAAATTTTTAAAATTTACACTAGGAAAGTTTCTCAAAAAAAATTACATGGAGGAAAACATGTTAATGTTCCTCAACTTCTATGGAATATTGCTAAAATTTTCTTTATGTGATTTTTTTGAAAAAAATTGTTTAGAAGTGGTCCCTTAATTTTTTTTTGTATCTTCTGTTTTTTTCTAAATATTTTATTTATTTTTCTTTATTTTTTTGATATTTTTCATGTTTCTTACCCTTCAAACTTGTTAATTTGATGGAAAATTAGACGTAGTGGCGCATAGACGGATGGCAAAAACGAAATAAGCAGATTTTCGATTGCAGAAGCAATATTGCATATATTTTGAGTAGCAGGAACAAAAATTTTCCCTTAGCAAAAGGCTCTTTGCATAGCTCTTAATTTGGTGATAGCTAGACCCTGACACCCTGTAATGTAGACTCTTAATTTGGTGATAGCTAGACCCTGTAATGTAGAGTACTTGTAAGATTAGTGCTTCTATGCTTTTTTGAGTGTGCTATATGTACTGTTTGATCAATGTTCATTATCCTTTAAAGCTGTTATTCTGTTTCTTTTGAGATTCTACCTTTTTTGCAGACTATTAATGTCTAAGTGATACTTGTGTGATTGTGTCCTTAACCACCATCAGATATACGTCCTCTTCTGGTGAAAGACGTATCAGGGTGCATACAGCAGCTGCGCCTGTGGTCACAGATCTTAGTGAAATGTATCATCAAGCAGATACTGGTGCCATTGTGTCATTGTTGAGTAGAATTGGTTAGTACTAGATTGATGCTTCTCCCCTTCCGTAAATGTCAATATACATGTTATTTGACTGTTACTTTATAGTTTACTAACTATCACTATCCTGCAGCTGTTGAAAACTCACTGTCTGATAAACTGGACAGTGTTCGACAACAATTACAGTTAAAGCTTGTGAGAAGTTTGAAGGAGTATAGGAACCTATATGTTGTACAACACCGGATAGGGGGGAGACTGATATATCCAGAATCTTTAAGATTCTTGCCATTATACATCCTGGCCATATGCAAATCTCTTGCTCTCCGTGGCGGTTATGCAGACATCTCTCTTGATGAACGTTGTGCTGCTGGTTTCAGCATGATGATACTACCTGTAAAAAGGCTGCTCAATTTTATCTATCCTTCTCTATACAGGGTTGATGAAGTATTGACAATGGTATGTTGTATTTCCTTCCCACTGAGCTGGTTAAATTCCTTTTAATCAGTATATCACTTGTAGAGTTGCTATCTCCAAACTGCGTGAATCAAATATGAAATGAACAAAATCAACTTTGAGTCTGTTCTATTTGGGATGGAAAGAACTGGTACAAGAACTGATTAGTTTGGTCAGCTACTTTGGAAAGGTCTTAACTATTTGGTTTTGAAATGAAGCTTCTATTATGCTTTGAAACTTTACATGAGGCAAAGTAAGCATTAAGTGAAAGCTCGGTAAGCTATTTTTTGGGGGTATATTTGAGCCCCTGTTTAGTTTAGGTGTTGTTTGCTAATCAAAATGAATTTTGAGTTTTTCAGGAACCAGATAGGATTGATGGATCCTTGAAGCGGTTGCCATTAACCTTGCAGTGCTTAGACACTGGAGGTTTGTATCTCCTAGATGACGGGTTCACCTTCCTAGTGTGGTTAGGTAGGATGCTCGCCCCTGAGCTCGTGAACAACATTCTTGGAGTCAGCTTAGCAAACTTCCCTGATCTATCGAAGGTACACTTTTTTACTCTTAGGTAAATAATAGTTCTGGCTATGGAATCGCACCTCAATTTTTTTTGCTTTCCTAAAAAAATTCAGTCTATCATGTGCGTTGTTATTTTTTTTCTCTTCCTAAAAAAATCTGCATTATCCTCTTGTAGGACTGAATCCTGTATTTAGTTCATTAAAGGCATGCTGTTAATGGGGCTAATATCACATTAGTTTTAATTTGCACTTGCACTACAATGGGTTTTCTTGCAGATTCAGTTGACAGGATGTGATACCGAGCACTCAAGAAACTTCATGAAAATTCTAAGAATCCTAAGGGAGAAGGACCCTTCTTGTTACCAGCTACCCCGTGTGGTACGGCAGGGTGAACAGCCAAGAGAAGGGTTTTTGCTTCTATCTAACCTAGTCGAGGATCAGATGGCTGGAACAAGCAGTTACATGGACTGGATACTCCAAATTCACCGTCAAACGCAAAGCTGATGATGATGAACGAACGGGAAGCGGCGCTCCAGATTTTTGCCTTGGTGTAAACTGCTGCAGATTCAGGTGCTGCCAGTTCCTAATCATTCCCTCGACAATTGAAACTAATTCGTCAATCAGATGCCCGATATCCCACCTGTTAGCAGCAGCACGCTGGCAGCAAAGTTTTATTGTTAATATTTGTTCTTGTGATTATTTTCCGCAGAGTGAGAATACAGCTGTTGTATCAGAATAACTAGGCAACAGTACCGATCGTATATTATACAGGTGGAGTCGTCGAAGTGGTTTGTACGCCTTTTAAGCCTTTTTAAGTTCATTCTTGCTCAGAATTCTAGTTGCGTCTGTTTCATGATATTTTGGGTTCTCCAAAGCTCATTGTGTAAACTCATTTTTGACTGTTGATCTGACTGTAATAGGAGAGAGCTCCCGTTTAACTGTTATATTTCTGTTCTTTTTTTTGGTTTATGGCTGTAGTTTATAGTTTTTGGCTGAAAATTTTGAATTTTGGGCTGTTCGTGACAGAGATTACGGAGAGAGATATTCGTTTGCGATTTTGGCTGATACAGATGTTGGGTTTTTAATGTGTAATGTAATTAACTTGTAAACCCTATCTTGAGAAAATAAAGTTAGGTACTATAGCAAAAGCTAAAGGGTATGTTCTTTTGGGCTGTGGTTGATTTCTATTAGCTTAGGCTGATAGCTTTTAGGCTGTTTATGAGAGAGGATACGGAATATAAGAAACTTGCGTACGGTTTTGACTGATATAAATGAAGTTACTATAATGTGTATTATAATTAATTTTTAGACTATGTTTTGAAAAGATATCCTGTTTGAAATTTAGTTACTGTAACAAAAGTCAAAAGTCGCTTTTAAAAGTCGCAAAAAACAGGCCTAGACTTCAACTTGGGATCTGCGTAAAGCCTTAACTCCTGATTTGCATATATTTTTAGTTTAATAAATTTTGCTGAGCCAAATGTGTTCACACCAAACTTATCGATACCGGTGGTTCTGTACCATTTTGCTATTTAAACTAGTAAAAAGTAGTCATGTGTACCGTATCGGCCTCGAAACCGGTTAATACCGGTTTTGATACTAAACAATATCAGGAATACAGTAGAATTGATAATATCATTTATTGAGCTATATGTTGCTATATGTTATATTTTGACAGTACTACTATATATTTGAAGTAATATTACAAGTGACATTTAGTATGTATATATAATTGAACATATATATGTGTAAATATATACTCGTATTATTATATTAAATCCAAAACGGTATGTCAGTATCGACCAGAATTGAAATGTATCGTTCCAAGAACGAAATTGGTATACCCTTCGGTACGGTATTGACTAGGGATGTCAATCGAATCTGAATTATCTGTTTCATCCGGCAACTGAATTCGGTTGGTAGTGAATGTGAGAAGCATAAATACATTCGTATTGTAGAATGAATACGGATCTGGATAGTATCTGAATTTTTTCAAATACGAATTCGAATGTGGTATGCGGAATACGGTGCTAAACGAATACGGATACAGATATTATCTGGATTCGAATGTTATACACAGAATACTTAACATATATTTTGCAAATATCTAAATTGGACATATTATATATGCATTTCGATCATCTCGATAAGGCTGTCGTCATGGACTCTAATTTGGTATTTCATGTTTTTTTTATTTTGGCACATCTCCCAATAAAGTTATTTTTGCATATTCTTTTTAGTCAAATTCGATACGGTTTTAACCGATTTATTTGCAATATATCTAGAATTAATTATGATTAGTGGCAAAATGGCATTAATGGTCAATAATTACTTGATAAACTAGAGAAAAAGGGGTATAAATATTACTATAAAATTAGGGTCAATTTGCTAAACTTTAGTGTGTCATAGGATATTTGTATCCGATCGAATTGAGTAGATATCGATTCATATTCGTTTAAAAATATGAATACGAATATGAGAAGACTAGTATTTGATCCGTTAACATCTCTAGATCGACAAGTATGGTTCACACCGGTAGCTTTGCGATTGTAATAACATTCTGACCGGCAGCAAAATTAAGGAAGTTATAGGATTGAGAAAACAGAGGGAGAAAAATCCACAAGTATTAACTTATATTTTGCAACTAATTTGGAAAAACTAATACTATTGTCTTATAAAAATAATTATGGTCAAAATATTGCATCGAAGACCTTGAAAAGTAAAAAAGGACAACTTATTTATTGAGGGAGGGAGTACATCTTAGTATCTTACAGCGTGAAAGAGGACATTCAGTGCAACTTAATAAATTTGGGCAAATCCAAAAACCCCAAGCCACCGTCTTTTTTACCAAAGTCATTGCGGTTCATTGATACCCTCACAATTCACTTTTATCGTCAAAAACACCTCTATTACTCCATTTTATCTTTTTTTCTAATTTCTTATGAAATCATGCACATCAGCAGCTATGGGCTCTGTTCTTTTCAGCTTTTAAAAGCTGTTTTTTGGCTTTTCTACAGTAACTAATTTTTAAACGGATTATCTTTTTAAGATAAGGTCTATTCGTTAATTATAATATATACTGTACCGATTTCATTTATATCAGCAAAAACCGTAAGTGAGTTTCTGTTGCCCTGTAATCTCTCGCACAAATAGCTTAAAAACCACAAACCGTAGCCAAAATCCAGCAAAAAAAAAACACCCATGAACACACCAAATCCAGCGGTAGTTTTTTTTTTTTTGCTAGTCTCTCTTCTCCGTTCCTCCCCTGTAGCCTTGGTCTTTCTTCCCTGTGGAGTTGTTGCCGATTGTAGCGACGCTCTAGTGGGTCCCATGTGTCATGCGATGTAGGGATGATTGCATGGTTGCCAATGTGTCACGATTTGACAAAAAACACACACAAGAAATTGATAACAATATAGGTAAAATAGACTTTTTTTTAGAGTGGTAAAATGGAATTATAAGAGAGCATTTCTGTATTTAGACACTAAAATGACTTGTGGAGGTGTCAATGAACCAAAATAACTTAGGGACTCTTCGATTCGCAGGATTCTGAAACCGCAAGAACAGGAAAAAAAAAGCACGGAAATATGATAAGAATGCATGTGCAAAATAGATGAATGAAAACACATAAGTTTTGTAGTATTAAAGGCCTGTTTGGAATGTAGGAATTTTACAGAAATCAAGTCATTTTTTGCAAAAAAAAGAAAAAGAAAAAAATTTTCGCTTCCAAATAGAGCCTGAGTGCTTGGAACACAAGAATAGGAAAATACAAGAATTTTCCTCAATCCTACGCATAGCAAGAAAAAAGAGGATTTGCTAGATGGTAGTTTTCCTATGGTTTTCCTTTGGAATCATAGGGATAGGAATTTCTCCTACATATTTCCTTTGCTCATTCCTATGAGCCAAATAAATGAATAATTGCTATTCCTATGGAATTCCTCCATTTTTTTAGCCGATATGCCCACCTGTTAGCAGCAGCACGCTGGCAGCAAAGTTTTATTGTTAATATTTGTTCTTGTGATTATTGTCCGCAGAGTGAGAATACTGAATACTGTTGTTCTTGTGATTGTTCTTGTGATTGTTCTTGTGATTATACGCTGGCAGCTTGTGATTATTGTTGTATCAGAATAAGTAGGCCACAGTACCGATCGTATATTATACAGGTGGAGTCGTCGAAGTGGTTTGTACGCCTTTTAAGTTCATTCTTGCTCAGAATTCTAGTTGCGCCAGTTTCATGATATTTTGGGTTCTCCAAAGTTCATTGTGTAAACTCATTTTTGACTGTTGATCTGACTGTAATAGGAGAGAGCTCCCGTTTAACTGGTATATTTCTGATGCTTCTTGCTGTAGGTAATAGAGTGGGCCTGTTTTTTTTTTTTTTTTGTTTATGGTTGTAGTTTATGGTTTTTAACTAAAATTTTTGAATTTTACACTATTCATGACAGAGATTACGGAGAGAGATACTCGCTTGTGATTTTGGCTGGTACAGATGTTGAGCTTTTAATGTATACTATAATTAACTTGTAGACTCCGTCTTAAGAAAATAAAGTTAGGTACTGTAGTAAAAGCCAAAGGGTATGTTCTTTTAGACCGTGACTGATTGTTTTTTGTTGCGTTTGATGATTTTTAGGTTGTTTATGAGAGAGAATACATAATATAAGAAATTTGTGTGTGGGTTTGTTATAAATGAAGTCACTATAATATGTACTATACTCAATTTGTAGATCCTGTTTTGAAAAACACTCTGTTTGAAAGCTAGTGAATGTAGCAAAAGTCAAAAGCCGCTTTTAGAAGCTGTTTAGAATAAGCTATAACCGCTTTTAGAAGCCGCAAAGAACAAGCCTAGATCTCAACTTAGGATCTGATTAAAGCCTTTACTTATGATTGCTTATATTTTTAGTTAAATAAATTTTGCCAAGCCAAATGTGTTCACACCAAACTTATCGATATCGGTTGGTCTGTACCATTTTGCTATCTAAACTGGTCAAAAGTAATCATGTGTACCGTATTCGCTTCGAAATTGGTCAATACCGGATTTGATACTAGATAATACTGGTCATACGATAGAATTGATAATATCGTCTATTGAATTATATATTGCTATATGTTATATTTTGACAGTACTACTATGTATTTGAAGTAATATTACAAGTAATATTTGGTATGTATGTATAATTAAACATATATATATATATATATATATATATATATATATATATATATATATATATATATTAATTATAAATATATACTTGTATTATTATATTGAATTTAGAACGGTACGTCGGTACCGACCAGAATTGGAATGTATCGTTCCAAGAACCAAATCGGTATGGCCTTCAGTATGGCATTGACTAGGGGTGTCAATCAAATCTGAATTATCCGTTTCATTTGGCATCTGAATTCGGTTGGTAGTGAATGTGGGAAGCATAAATGCATTCGTATTGTAAAATGAATATGGATCTAGATAGTATCCAAATTTTTTTCGAATACGAATTTGAATGTGGTATGCAGAATATGGTGCTAAACGAATACGGATATGGATATTATCTGGATTCGAATATGATACTCAGAATACTTAACGCATATTTTGCATTTGATCTCCAAATTGGATATATTATATATACATTTCGATCATCTTGACGAGGTCATCATCATGGTGGACTTTAATTTGGTATTTCATATTTTTTATTTTGGCACATCTCCTAATAAAGTTTTTTGTATATTCTTTTTAGCCAAATTTGATACGGTTTTAACTGATTTATTTATAATATATCTAAAATTAGTTATGATTAGTTGCTATTCCTATGAAATTCCTCCATTTTTCCTATGAATCAAAGGGGCCCTTATAGGGGGAGTGACAAAGGCAGAGTTTTTTTTGGATTTTCCAAAAAGGCCTCCAAATTTTACACCAGCAAAAATACGGGTGGTGTAACTGTGTATTAATGCAGGGCAAATTCTTTTTTTTCTTGAAGAAAATAAAGAAAGAATGGGCCAGAAGGGAGGGGGAGGGCCCAGAACTGGAAGGCAGCAGGAGGAGGGCTCTCTTGCTTCCCCTTCCGTATACGAAAATGTTGGCGGCTCGCCGTCTCGCCGCCTCCGCTCCGCCGCCGCCCTCCTCCTTTTCTCCTCTTCTCCGCCGCGGCCTCTCCGCTCAGCCCCAGCCCGCGACGCCACCGCCTCCGGCCGATGATGGCGCGGGAGCGTGGGCCCGTAGGGCCGCGGCGCTGTCGCTGCTGGGGCTCACCGGCGCCGTCGCCGCCAGCGCCGTCAGCGACCTCTCCGTCTTCCTCTCCTGCTCCAGGTCCAACCCAACCCTACGCCTCTCCTCATCTCTCGCTGCCCTTTTAGTCGCGCACGTGTGGATATCTGTGTATACCTGTTCTTGTGTCGATGAGATGGTATCAGCTAGCTACACTCATTTGTTGCGTGGATTTGTTTACCTGTTCTTGATTTGCATCTGTTCCTAGCTCTACATGTCCGGTGCTTCCTCTCTATGTAGTTGTCCAGTGCTTGATCTCTATGTAGCGCATGAACGATGAATTTGTGCAACTTGTAGGCTGCATGTGCCTTTCAGATGCTAATGCTAATCTCTGTTGTCAATGTGCGCACGTCTGGCTTTGTTTATCAAGAAGAGAGATTGCTATTTGCTAGGCGCCTATGCCTAACTGCTGTTGCTGCTCTTGTTGCAGCCAGGCAATAGAGAAGGCCACCCAGAACCAGCAAATTGTGAACGCAATCGGCAAGCCAATCGTGCGGGGTCCCTGGTACAATGCTTCCATTGCCGTGAATCATGCGAGGCATTCCGTCTCCTGCACTTTCCCCGTGTCGGGGCCTCAAGGAGATGGGCTTCTTAAGTTCAAGGCTGTTCGCTTGGGAGGTACGTGCTACTAATAGTGCTCACAATTCTGTGATGAAGTGCTTACATTCCTTACAAGCTGAGTTGGATTAGACATGTTAGTATGTTACGATTTTTCTTGTGACATGCCAGCTGGTGTAGGTGAGTAGGTCTTCCCTTGGATTTGACTTGAAATTGCATTGATTCATTCACTGCCTTCAGGAAACAAAATGAAAATCCTTTAATTGATGCACATCTTGTTCATTTAACATTTGGATGCAGGATATTTGCTTCAATGCTTTCTTTACTTTTCTTTTGTTTATTAAATATATAAATGTGGCAAGAATTATGCTTACATAACAGATTAAATTTCTACACAGTAAGAAGTGAATCTGTCCTAGCAGTTACATAACAATTGTAAAGAATTACAATTAAGGAAAGTAATAAAATTAAATATCTGAAATTCTAATACTTAATGATTGTCATACCTAGTCTCTCAAGTGGTCTTGTCACTCAGCAATTTATCCGATGATCTACTGTGTGAAAGCTAATGTTACTAGTCCAACTAAATCAAAGATGAGATTAGATCAAAAATACTAGTATGGAAACTAAACCACAATAGTAATTGACTAAAATACTCACATATCAGCAGCACTATAGGCTGTAGAGAAAGGCATGGCATGTTGACAACGCTGTCTTATAACACCGATATGCCACTGCCATGTTGCGGTTTCACCGACGTGGTCCTCAGAGATACAATTCTGCCCTCTATGAATCAGTGCACACTGAATGTGGAAATGTAGAACAGGATAGCATTGCATCTCCGTGGTGTGGACCTCGCCATTGACACCATGACATAGTGGTGGTGTATCGGTTTTCTAAGATAGCATTATTAGTGTGCCTAGTCTTGTTCTATAGCTTTGATTGCTGTCGATATGTGACTATTCTGGATTGATAACTATGGTTGTTTAGTTGCCATACAAGTAATTCTGTTTAAAACTCATCTTTGATTTAGTAGTATTAGCAATTTTAGCATAATAAATTGTGGGATAAATTGCTCAGTGATGGCATCTTCATCAGGAAAACAAGATGTGATAATTTGGTAGAAATTTCTACACAGTAAGAAACGAATCTGTCCTAGCAGTTACATAACAATTGTTGAAAGTAATAAAACTAAATTACTGATTGTCATACCTAGTCTCTCACTATGTTGCCCAGATACCCCGATACGGATATGGATACGCGATACGGCGATTCGCCATTTTCCTAAAAACACCGATACGGCGATACGTGTGTGTGTGTGTGTGTATAGTAAAGATAAAAAATAAGAAATTAATGAATTCTTATAAGGAATTGAGAAACCGAGAATACCTTAATATTGATGTAGCAACTTGCTTAATACTTCACTTCTCCCTCCTGGCTGTTAGACTAATATAATGAACCATCTGCGAAGAATAATAGAATAGATAAGTACATGTACACAAATAATGAAGTAAAAAGCAGAATCATGAGTTCAAGAGATGTGCTTTAACTCTTGAGTAGCTCCCATGGATAATATGATCACAGAGCCTACATCTAGATCGTGCATTCCCTCCTGCACCATTCCCAGTCTTCTGTAGCAACTCAACATACCTTCAAAGCGGCTTCTTTTCATTGTCATTTGAAGGTACCACACGAGTAGCATTTAAGATGCTCCTAGCCGAGGCAGCTCCACTGGATGAGCTAGGACACGCACTAGTACCAGTGTTACACGATGCACTTGAGCCTCCAAATCCACCACCAGATGCCATGATCTGATCTGAGCAGCAGGACAACAAATAGCAAATAAACAAACTAGTGACAACAAACAACCTGATCATTGCTCACTTCCCCTACTGAATCATCCAATACGTTGTCAACAAATAGCAAATAAACAAAGACCGAGGAGCGGTGAGCACATATCGCCACCGAGGCCACGGCGCGAGGCGACGGTCGAGTCGCCAGCGCGGCGGCGGAGGAGGATCGCGAGGCGGCAGCGAGGTGACGCACCGGAGGGACGGCGTAGGCTGCGGCCGAGGTGACGATCGAGGGACGGCGCGGGCGAGGCGACAGGCGACAAGTGACGTGGCGGCGCAGGCGGCGGCCGAGGGGACGGACGCGGCGCCGCGGCAACGGCCGAGGCGGCGCGAGGCAGATCGGCGGAGGTGGCGGCGACGCGACGGGCGGAGGCGGCGCAGCGGCGAGGCGGCGACGGAGGGACGGACGGAGGCGATGGCGACGCGACGGCGAGGCGAGCCGCGCGAGGCGGCGGGCGAGCGGAGGCGCCGGGCGTGGAGGCGAGCCGAGGCGTCGGTCTTCGAAGTTCGAATGCGTGGAGGCGGCGAGGTGGGATGGGCGTTTCAGATCTGGATCTGGCAGGCGCAGTGGGGGATATTAGGTTAGAAGTATTAGAAAAGTTTCGGAGAAGTATCGGGAATTAATTTCTTTTTTTGAATAATCAATAAATTCGGATACATGCAGGATACGTATCGGCGTGTATCGGGGCAGTATCTGTATCCGGTACAGTATCCGATACCGGTACGTGACTTTTGCGAAGTTGCGCGCGCATCGTAGGTCTTTCAAGTGGTCTTGTCACTTAGCAATTTATCCGATGATCTACTGTGCGAAATCTAATGTTACTACTTACTAGTCCAACTAAATCAAAGTTGAGATTAGATAAAAATACTGGTATGGAAACTAAACCACAATAGTAATTGACAAAAATACTCACATATCAGCAGCACTCTAAGCTATAGAGAAAGGCAAGGCATGTCGACAACGCTGTCTTATAAAACCAATATGCCATTGCTATGCCGCGGTTTCACTGATGTGGTCCTTGGATATACAATGCTGCCCTCTATGAATCGGTGCACACTGAATGTGGAAATGTAGAGAAGGATAGCATTGTATCTCCGTGGTGTGGACCTCGCCGACGACACCATGACATAGCGGTGGTGTATTGGTTTTCTAAGATAGTGGTATCAGTGTGCCTAGTCTTATTCTATAGCTTTGATTGCTATCGGTACGTGACTATTCTGCATTGATTACTATGGTGGATTAGTTGCCATACAAGTAATTCTGTTTAAATCTCATCTTTGATTTAGTAGTATTAGTAGTTTTAGCATAATAAATTGTGGGATAAATTGCTCAGTGACAGCATCTACCATCAGGAAAACAAGATGTGATAATTTGGTAGAAATAGATCGAGTTTAAGCTCTTTAATTTGTTATTGTCATTAATTACAAAATCTATCATTGTTATCTTTTACGACTACATATATTTGTTCTTATTGTGTAGAAATCTTATTTGTTAAATCGGTAAATGTAGAGCTCACATCTATATTGTTGTAGTAAACTAGTAATTATCAGATTGGTTGGTGATATTACTTCGTCCATTAGTGGCAAGGCTTATTTGCTTTGTATAGCCCATCTGACACCTGAGAGCAAACAATTTTAATTTTACGATGGGAGTGTGTCAAGATGTCTTTCAGCATGTGATATTTTTAACTTTTCCCACTATTTGATGTTGATGGCCATTTTATCTTGCTATGCCTATGCTAGAATAGTTGGCATGGGTAATTTGGTTGTTGTTATGCATATAATTCCATTGCTCTTGTATTTGCATGAGTTGTGGTTCATTTTTATGTTGTATTTCATCTCTGGAATATAATTATGCATTTATTATTTGAAAATGTTGCTAAATAACAAATATTTCTATCCCCCACAGGTCTAATTTGGGTTTAGATTTGTAGGAGACCAACTATATTGTTTTGTATTATAGTGGAAGGGGTTGGGTTGGATTGACTTTTAGGATCTGGGTTGGGTTCTGGTGAGCCAATTCGTAACAAAGTTCTTATATAGATGGTTGAAACTTGTGGATCTTTTTGTGAACAACCTAAACAATGCTAGAAAAGAATGAATAAAAGTTTGAAAAACATATTTAGTATGAAGACAGCTTTGGGATAATTTGGAGACCGAGAGTTAAGAGACCAAAGGTTGAAGTTGGCTGGACTTGGGCTCAAAGCACTAGGCAGCTTTATTTGGATGGGCTTGGTTGCAGTGGAGTTTAGTAGGTTAGTGTTTGGATGTGTTTGGCGTGTTTAGAAATGGTTGGATCGGATCAGATTGGAATTTTCTACTACTAATCCAGCAATGCTATGCACACGGACTATTTTGTAGTTCATGCGTACCACATTTGGTTAGTTGGATGGTGTAGATCAAAAGTAGTTGGTCTCTATCATGGGTAATATTGAATGTGGGGAGCCATCAAAGCTTGATATCATCTTGTAGTGCGCATATACAGCAAAACTTTGTGTGTGAAACATTTTCCTACTAACATATTTAGTTGAGCCCTTGGTTTTTACACAGTTACGCTCTGCCTGAACTGTTTAGCACAATGTTCAGCTTTGACATATCAGACTTCAATTCTTTTAGTAAGTTTGTCTAGTTATAATCTTTGCTAATTAGACTGCATATGGAGCAGGGGTAGATCTTTGGTGAAAACTGAAAGTTGAAGGGCACACCATATAATTATTAGATGCAAAATAGGACTGCATTATTTCATTGTTGAACATTGAAACAACTTCATAGCAATGCCAATATACCATGGTATGGGTGAATAATAACAGCAAAAAGTTGGATTGGCAAATTTAAGTAATTTACACTTGGATCTTGTTTGGCCTTTAGCTTTAGTCTTCAATTGCATTAGGGTATGGTTTGGTATTGTAGTAGTTTTTATAGAAGCTCTTTTAGTATACTATTTTTGGGTGATATACTGATATTAACTAATGAATAACCTCTTTTTTGAAAATGTAACAACAGCATTTTACAAGAATTGGTAACAGCTTCTCTTAACAAATTGATTCTAGATCTCAAAAGAAAAAATAAAACAAAGTTGATTCCACAGCAAAGAACATTGTGCAGTGGAGGTAGGAGTCCCATCACTAGAGCCAGTTCGGCATCATTGTGATGTCCACACTGACCTTTTACTGTGTTCTTGTTCTTCTTCTGCACACAGTAACAAACGGTTTTGCTTTGTGCTCACGTAGGGAAGAGAAATGAGGATTTTAGGGCTAACAACAGTATGTTTCGTTTCATTAGGATACTTTGAGGACATTTAGTTTGTCAACTAATGACGTGCAGATATTTCAATAAAAAAATGTTGATTCCTTTCTCATTTTGCATGAGATTTTTTGGACATCATCTAGATACAGAAGCACGAGCTAACTAACTAAAAGAAGTTTTTATTAGGCCACTGATATGCACTGAGTTGCGGTGGGTTTGATCCTTGTGGTGACAACCTAATTCTTAATTATCACATCTTTTTTGTTGCAGATGAATCTTGGTTTTCGTTTCTACAGCGCAGTGACTGGGAGATACTCCTTATGGATGCTATCCTTGATGTTCCTACTGACGACGGGAAACACCAAACAATAAGGGTAACAATTCCAGACAACACGATAGCTCCACCGCCAGTCGACTGCAGGGCATGCAAGCCCCAGCCGACGCTGACACCACCTCCGGAGAAGTGAATTCATTTGGAGATGTTTTTTGGTCTGAACATAGCTACGATGGAGTGATTTTTTTTGGTATTCCTCATCAAACCCTGGAAGCAATAAGTACTACACATTGGACCAAGAAAGCCGCAGATTCTTCGCTGATGTGTTGGCAAATGATACCACATAGAATAGGTTCGGTGAATGTTTCCCAGACGACCATATTCTGAAAGGTCGTTTCATCAGTCTCACAAAACTAGATTTGCTTTAGGAATAGCAAGGCAATATTTTGACTGAAAGCTCATACTCTTTTTTTAGGCTCATATTATATGTTACATATGGAAAGCTAGTTAACTAGCTTGTATCTAATTGCTGGTTGCAATACCTGATCGGCAATACATTCTGATACTATGTTGTTCTTTGAGTAGGGTTTTAGGTTTCCTGATGTAGAGCATCACATATTGCAGTCAAGATACTACTGGCACAGGTAGATCACGAATAATATACGGCCTAGTATTTCGCAGGCTGGTTTATAGGCTCGGCCAGGCCCAATAAGCCCAAAATAGTTTTAATTGTTCACACGTAACCTATGCTAACTCTACTGGGCTTGTTTGATTTTACTCATTGCATTTCGATTATCTACCCTACTCTATAATCTACCCTACTCTATAATACACCAAAATTTTCTTTACTAAATCCACCCCCTCAACCACCCCTACAGTCATGCCTAATCTAAGTCCACACAGATTTGTGTACCAAGTAATCCAACTTCATACAAATGAATGACCTAGATCTCTTCTCAAATCTTCTTCTCTTACTCATTAAAGATCCTAAGGCCAAAATTATTTGGATCATGCATCATTGAACCCACCCCACGCTACGTGTGAGCCTCCTCCTCCCACCTCTACCCTATCTCCCCACGATCTCCGCTCCATGCGGCTGCCCTCCTCAGCCGGTCATTTCACCGCGCGGGCCTCCTCCTACCGATTCCCCACCTCCTCCTCTGCTCCCCATCTCCTCCTCCACCAAACCCTAGCCGCCGCCGCGACGACCCACCGGCCATGTCCTCCTCGTCCTCCCCGCCGCCCGATCCCGAGGCCGTCTCCTACCCCGACCTGCCCCCGCTCGCCGCTCCCGTCGCTGCGGCTGCCGCAGCCACCTCCTCCTCCGCTCCCCATCTCCTCCTCCACCAAACCCTAGCCGCCGCCGCGACGACCCACCGGCCATGTCCTCCTCGTCCTCCCCGCCGCCCGATCCTGAGGCCGTCTCCTCCCCCGACCTGCCCCCCTCGCCGCTCCCGTCGCTGCCGCCGCCACCTCCTCCTCTCCCACTCCTCCGCTCCGCCCTCGCCTCCTCCCCTCCCTCCTCACGCAACCGCCGCACCCGCACGCGCCTCCCTCCTCGCTACGGTAGATCCCACTTCCACCGCCACCTCTTCGCTCGCCGCGGCGGCGATCGCCGCATCGACACGAGCCGTCGGCGAACAGGCACGCGCGGCCTCGCCGAGATGGCGGCGATGGAGAGCTCGATCGGGTGGTGAACCGGATCGGCCGCGTGCACCGTCCTCGGCGACCACGGTGGCGGCGGGGGGGCTCCCTATGGAGGCGCTTCCTCTGCCGCCGTTGTCGCGCCAGTATGCACCGCCTCCCGCCTACCTACCTTCCAGATTCGCCGCCCCGCGCCAGATCCGCCGAGGCGCCACCCTTTGGTTGCGTTTTCTAATGCCTCGAGTTCCGGAAGTCGCGGTGCTCGAGAGCATTGTCGGGAGGGACTTCCTACCTCGTGGATCCGTAATGCCGCCGCTAGATCGCGCGTTTTTTTATTTTGCGCGCCATTTGGTTTGGATCGGCTTGGGTCGTGAGGTATTAATTCGCATTCTTGTTGGTTTGATTAGGATTGTGACGAGAGGCCTCAGTGCTGCAGTGCACAAGACGGATGGTGGGCGGAGTATGCCGAGTTCCTCCACCGCCGCGAGCGATTCTCCGACTTCGGTAAGGGACCAATGCTCTCATTGTGCTTTCACCACCAAAGACTTGCTTGATTTCTTCAATTCCAATTATTAGAGTTAGTTGTGTGCAAAGATGTCTTCAATTGCTATGATTAGACTAATTGAAGAGAGATATATTCATATATATGGACCATCCTGCACTCCCATTTATATTCAAGGTAATCAAGTATGTCTATCAATCTACAAACAAACATGTATACGAAGTAGCATAAACACCATGCTACTCATCAAATATATACTGCGATTAGTATATTAAAATATCCAACTCACTTTGTATCTATAAACGCGCAAGAAAATATTACCACGAATTAAATAAGCGTAAATGCGGTGTGAACTAAGGAATTAATGCAATTTAGGACTACATGTTCTAACAAGTAGAGTATAGGAATTAATGCCATTTAGGACTACATGTTAAAGGCATCTAAACGCCATGGGATTAAAAAGTTGGCAAAATCATATGATGATGCACTTCTTAGGATTGAAAGAATACCTGATATCATAAGCATTAATGATGCAATATATTTTAGCGACAATGATCCGAGACATGGCATGTTCGGTATTTATAGTATTCGTAGTTGGAGAATCAAAGTTTCTACTTGTTTCCACTTTTGTGCATTGAACCCTCTCACTTTGATATTTAGGTGTTTCGGTCTATTGATTGAAACTCTGCCAAGGGATTTCCTAAGGATCCACGAGGAGCAACCATGAAGGTACCTGAAATATAGTTACCATCTAGCAACATTACATTATGTGGTTGCTGGTTTTGTGATTTTGACTAACACTTCTTCTGCTTTGGATAACAGAATCTTGTTTGTGGGAATAATGTACTCATTGATATGAGCATACATACAGCTTATGTGAATGCTATCCGGGCAGCCCAACATTTTATTTATATTGAGAATCAGTACTTCATTGGTTCTTCATTTAATTGGGATTCAAACAAAGATATTGGTAAGCATGTAGTTTAAAGTTTTATTTTTGTCATGCTTCCAGGAAAAATAGTGCACAGTCCAATTTTGTTTCATTCCTTGATTCACTAGCCATCTAATGACAAAACAGATTACACCAAATTCCTTAATTGAGAGCTTGATTGCTAACTCAGGATTTCAAATTTGTGATCTTTCAGGGGCTAATAATTTAATACCAATCGAAATTGCTCTCAAAATTACAAACAAGATTAAGGCAAACGAGAGATTTTCTGCATATATAGTAATTCCTATGTGGCCTGAGGGCAATCCAACTGGTGCTGCTACACAAAGAATTCTTTACTGGTAGGTTAGTTTTAACATCTCTGCCAGTGCCTTGTGTCTTGTACTCTTGTTTAATGTGCTTCTGTAGATTATATAACCAGTTTGTCCATGGTTTAATCACATCTTGTTTCTTCACATTGTAGAACAAAACAATGCAAATGATGTACGAGACAATATATAGGGCCTTGAAAGAAGTAGGTCTGGATGATGTATACGAGCTTCAGGATTATTTGAACTTCTTTGGTCTTGGCAATCGTGAAGTTGCCGACAGCACTAGCACTTCAAATGCATCAAATTCATCAAATAACCCTCAGGTGAGGCTTCTGTCGTGTTTTATTTCAATAAACTGTGCTAGGGAAGGGGGGATCCCTGACACCTTTTGTTTTCCCCAACAAGGTTGAGTTGTTTTAGTTTTCAGATATAATAGTAAATGGAGGTAGTTAATGACATGTTGAATCTGTGTAACCTTTACATGGACAGAGCTTGACAGTTCTTTGTTTGTCTAAGTAAAGCACTGACATGGCTTTGTTAGCCCCTGTATGATGCACCATAATGTCAAATCTTCAAACCTTTCTGCCTCTGCAGATGAATTTTACTAGGAATGGCCATATCATACTAATTCTCAAAGTACTTGAAGGCCAAATGGCCAATGACATCCACTTGAGTTTCTGTGTTAAGAGGTTACTTGATAATTAAGGTTTCATGCTCGAGTATTTTGTTTAAAAGGAAGCCTTTGGATCAATGATTGGATGATTTGGTTCACAAGTTCAGTTGTGTAGATGCTCTACCAAAGAGTTGCATCTTGTATGGATAATATTGAGCTTTTCAACTGTATCAAAATTACCATTAGATATTAGGTGTACTAGATGTCGTGCAATCTCTTGACCCTTGACATGATTTTTTTTTAAATATGCTGTGATTTTCCCCCAAACATGCCCTACATGCAAGCTCAGCTATCTATTTTTGCACTTACTATTCAGGAACAAGCTAGGAAAAATAGGAGATTCATGGTCTATGTACATTCAAAAGGCATGATTGTGGATGATGAATACGTGATCATTGGATCAGCTAATATCAACCAGAGATCCATGGAAGGAATCGAGCTACGAGATTGCAATGGGAGCGTATCAACCACGATATACGTGGGCAAATAAGATTTCGCCCCGTGGACAGGTAATTCCTCATGTCTCAAGCTCACTAATAGCTCACATTTCTTGAGACCTACAGACCGAGATGTTATCACAAGCTCGTATTTTGATATTTTACCAGTAGCTATTGTACCTTCATGTTTGTGTCTTATTCTTGTTGATTGTTGCTCACAACATCGCTTAGTTAGTGTTGTATATTAGTTGCATCTCATGTTTTAGGGGATGAAGTTGATCAGTGGAATGGGAAATTGTTTTCTTGATATTTTCTCCTCACTCTCATACGGAATACATACAAGTGTACATGGGCTCAAACGGGCCGAAACTCACATTCAGTCCAACACTCCTCAAGAAGATTTCTCATCCATACCATCTCACTCAAACTTATTGACATTGCCTTGTATTCTGCAAAAGAATTAATTTGCGAAATATACATATTTCACTTTGAAATGGACCTACATATTGCTTAAATGCTTAGCCATAGATATTCTCCAATGGGGCTTGAGCTTCAAAGTACTGCTGTTTCGGAAGCTTTTGAAAATACATTGAATTCAAGCCTTTTATGTTGCAAGGCACAATGAGGCATTTTGTACATTAGTTTAGAATCCTATCCTGATCCTGTAGATCATACTGTGCATTTGTTTCGAAACATGTCTTAATGGAAATAGGTACACCCAAGTGGTTCCAATATACCAAATCAAGATACGACTCGTTGTTTCTATTGGCAAAATATTCCCCAATTATTTCTTATTCCATATCATTTTATATGTTCCTGGCAAAATTTCAGATTTTTTAAAAAATGCTGACAACAGGAATGGTTCCCAATTATTCTTTGTAGGCCTATGCATTTAAAGACTGTTCAAATTGACTTGGGTATTGTTATAAGTGTCGAGTTTTTTTTTCATTTCCTTATGTTGTGTAACATTGATTCACCATGTATCGAACTTCTACTGAATAACACATTCTTCATCACAAGTTTCATTTTCCGTGCGATACTAAAAGATTGTCTCTTTATACCACTCGATATTTTTTAACATTCTCTGTTTTTTTTTTGGAGTTACCTCCTTTTTAGTTTTATAAGAACCAGAACTTATCGCAAATAATAGCGCTGAATTTCTGCATGCAGTTTGGCTTATTGATGTAGAAACAAATAGCTGGTCTGCACTTGATACTTACGGAAAAGTCCCAGTAAGAATCTTTTTCTTTTGTACTTCAAACAAAGGCTATTATTTGAAAGTGGATAGTATTGGATGAGTAGATATTAATCTACTGGACCCAGTAAGAATCTTTTTCTTTTGTACTTCAAACAAAGGCTATTATTTGAAAGTGGATAGTATTGGATGAGTAGATATTAATCTATTGGAGAGCTTTTTGATTCCTCTTGGATCTTTGCTTTCACTTTTTTTGGTATCAGATAGCTCGAGGATGGCTGGCCAGTTCGCCAAGTCGAGGTCCAACTCATTCGAGGAAAGGGACAGGGTTAAGCTGCCGAGTTATAGGGGTGACAACGTGAACAGCGACGCGTTCGACAAGAAGAGCCGCGTGCCGAACCAGCAGAGGATGATCCGGGCGTACGCGCAGTCGGTGGCGACGCTCAACTTGCTCCGAGCGTTCGCGACGGGAGGCTACGCCGCCATGCAGCGCGTCACGCAGTGGAACCTCGATTTCATGGATCACAACGAGCAGGGAGACAGGTGAGAAACAAAATTTCGCCTTGCCCTACGATTTTTAGCAGCACTTTTGCTGTGGAGGGTGTTAAGTCGGTGTCGTGTTGTGAGTAACTGAATGTGGTCGAAAGGTGCTTCGACCACGGTTTGAGCGGTCGGTGGGCACTTCGACCAAGGTTTGAGTAGTCGTAAAGGGTTATGACCACATTGTGAAAGAGTGAGCGTGGTCGGAAAACTTCCTGTGTGGTCGTAGCGAGCTATGACCACGAGATTTAGACGTGATCGAGTTTCCGACCGCATGGTCGTAAAAAGGGTGATGTGGTCATGAGTTTGTTCACGTGGTCGGAATGACCGCGTGGTCGTAACTTCGACTACGTGGTCGTAAATGACCATTACACGACCATGTCTCTTTTATGTCCATGAATCCTGGCTGCAACAGTGCTTTTACGACCGCGTGCTACGACTTGCTTGTTCATTTTATTTTTTATAAATTTTATCTTGTTTTGTATTTTACCGTAGCGTTAGCACGGACACACTACTAGTTAAAATTAGTAGTGCTCAATGTACATGAGTGGCTGATGATAAGCTACAATTAACAAAGCTTGGCTTAATGATCTGTTCAAAATGACAAATGGATATTCAAGACTGCTTAGTACAAAGTTTTTCTCTCCCAAAATGTTTGACGATGGGACGGGAATATTAATTAATTATGAAACTAGACAAGTGTAATTAGAAAAAAAAATCCAAACATATAAATGGTACTACATCCGTGCATGCATACATGCGTTATGAATTCTGGTCAAAACATCAACAGGAAATTGTACTAGGATTTCTAAACTTGTGATAAAAGGGGTGTTATTTTGGGTTGCGGTTCATTGATGGTTTTTTGCTGTATTTTACAACATGACAGTGGATAATGGAGATGTCGACGTCGATAGCCGATATGATTTTAGGCTCGGAAAGCCGTTTAGAGAATCCACTTCAAGAGACAGCTCCATTTTGATGTTTAGTTTTTTGACTTTTGAAGAAGTCAAAAACCAAAAAAAAAAAGAACCAAAGTGTAGCAATATATAAAGTGAAAACGGACATTAAGGTACAAATATGCAATCCGGCGATATTGGCTATATGCAATCCGGCGATATTGGCTATCATGTCCCATTTGGGCAGTATTACCTGGACATGTGTATTTTTCCCGTGCCGACACTTGTTCCGGTGTTGACGCATGCCAGACATGGGGCAACACTCTTCAGATTCTTCTCTGGAGAGTCTCTCGGCCTCCTGCGCTACGGCACGTCTCCTCTTGCCCGGATCCTACCAGGTCGGTCATCGCTCCCGTGGCCGTCGGTGAGAGAGACGTCAGGCGGTAGGGGAGACGCGGAGGGAGCGGCTTGGTTGGGGCAATATGGAGGGAAGTGCGGAGGGGGCGGCGTGGAGGGAGCGGTGCAAAGGGAGGTGTGCAAAGGGGGTGGCTCGGGGTGGGAGACGGCGTGGGGCGGGGCGGGGCAGGCAGCAGGTCGGGGTGGGATAGGAAGAGGCTAGGGTTAGATTAGATAGGTTTTTTTTTTTTTTTGTGATTTAGTCTGGGTTTTTGAAAACTATACATTGTATTTGGGCACTCTAGATCTGGACGGGTGAATCAGTAGCCTCCCGGCCCAGAAAGAGACGAAGCAGAAGCAGTTTGGACTTTGGCACGTACAGTTCCTCCAAATGCAATTTTTTTTATCTCTAATTTGCATTGTAATATTTAGAAAAAAATATATCGAAATTATAAATATCAAAGTGTACAATTTTACACTGCCAGTATAAATATCCACAAATTAAGACGCCCTTGTATTATTGTAGTTAAAATGGTTTAACCGCACATATTTTAAGACACATTGCTTTTCATTTTTTACTGGAGAAAGTATATAGCAATAGAAATGCATGTTGCAATCAATCAATTCGCAACTAGAGCACACGGAAATGGCGCGAACATTGTGATGATTCACCCCAACTACATATTTCCATGGCGATAGCTAGCTGTCTGCTCCAATTAAGCTGGTTGGTCTCCCCTTGCAAGAATTCTACACTACTACTACTACTACAAAATAAAATCATCATGAACGGTTCGGAACTGTCATTACAGACGATTTTCTGAACCATCTAAATTTATAGGTCAATGATAATCGGAGGTTATCACAGACGATTTGTGAGCCATCTGTGATAAATACAACACAGACGGTTTGTAACTAGAACCGTCTGTGATACTCTAATATCACAGACGGCTCGAAGTAAAAACCGTCTATGATATTCTAATATCACAAATGGTTTTAGCTACCAATCGTCTGTGATGGGTGAGTATCACAAATGATTGTTATATAAAACCGTCTGTAATAATCCTTCATATACAGTTTATACCACAAAATTGTCTATGATAGTTCATACTATACCTATTTTTTTGTTTTTTAGCTAGTCTCAAGAAATGTTAGCTATGCCCTTTGAAAACAAGCAAATACTGCAGCAAACATAGCAGAACATTCCATTAGAATCCACCATTACAACATCACAAGATAATAAGCAGGTTATCCATCTAACACAGTAAGGACATGACAAGAACACATCCTAATCCTTCGAACCCAACTCTTAAACATGGCAAGAACACATCTTCTAATCCTACGAACCCAACTCTTAAATATGGCAAGAACATATCTCCTAATCCTACAAACCCAACTCTCAAACATGGCAAGAACACATCTTCTAATCCTACGAACCCATGGTAAAAACATAGAAGAAAGATTGATGACAATTCAGAAACCAATTTCCCTTGATTAACAATTTCAGCAAGCCGCAAAAGAAAAAAAACACACTAGATCATTTTCAAGGGAAATAAATACAGGATAATAAGATAAAGAACCAATCTAATATACTATATAGCAGGAACATGTAGTGCAAATGTAAAAAAAGGCCTCTCAACTCATAGAGGTGAGATTAGACAGAACCATACATGCTTGCCATCAATTAAATATGAATTATAGCACTATACTCTGGAGGAAGTATTAGGAGAAGTTTTTGTAGTCTATAATTAGAATAAAAATAACTCACTCTTCTAGGCAACCAACAATAACAATTAGAAGTATCAGGAAAGTTATTAGTGAACAGCTGACTTTTCCAATTCGAATAAAATAGTCAAACAACAACATGTACTATTTGCAGAAATCATTAGCTGGAAACACCATTCGACCTTGGAATTTAAGATATACAATCAATGATCTAACTCTAAACCTTTTGCATCTCTAGCCAGGTATGTTGTTGTGCATGAAGTACATAATAATCTCCCTGTTGCTTGGCATTTTTGTCATCAATCTATTTCTGGATGTCATTGAGTCAACCTTATAACATTTTCTCCATACTGTGAGCTCAACTTTGCAACTAAAATGAATTGGATCGCATTACCACGATGACCAAATGACAAAATCCTGAACATATGATGACGGTGGTAGCAAAGGAGTACATGGCGGTGGAGGAGTACATGGCATCGGAGCTGAGGAAGAAGTACGGAGGAGGAGCAAGTCGAGGCAGAGAGGAGGTGCACCGGCGAGGTAACCCTACGGAGGACGTAGCGGTGCAGGTACACATGGGGCACATTAGCAAAGAAGAAGATGGGCACCACAGTAGTGGAGGGGAATGATCTTGAAATGATCTTGAGGTGTACCTCAACGGAGCTAAGGAAGAAGGGTGTACAGATCAGATGGTGGTTTACCATGATCAAAGTATTGACTCGCCTTGCGCGGTTTACCGCAGTCTTGATCTCACTCAAAGCTTTCTCTTTTGATGGTAATGAGCTGTTGGCCTTCATCTTCATCTGGATCTTGATCTCGTTTGATCCATTGAATCTTCAGAACTCCAATTTCTAATTACACACTAAACAACTGAATCCAAATAAAGACAAATAACTCAAAAGATCTAAATAAATCTAATTTGAACTTGATTAATTTTTATTATGATTAAATGGGTGATTGAGGTAGGGTTGATTAGGCATGGAGTGTTGATGGAGTCTAACGGGGTTGGAGCGATGCGATGATTAGTAGAAGGGAATTCGCTGAGGTGGATGCCAAAGGAGGTTTATGGTGAAGGAATATTCACGGGAATACTTCGCTTAGAACTCCGAGATGGCTAGGCATAGCTAACGGTAGAATATCATGACTTGGCCTCTAGTTTAATAACTTCTTTTATTATTTTATATTTATCAAGGAAGTTCCATGAATTAGGTTATGAGTTTCGCTCGTGGCGTACATCAATTTAACTTATCGAATTAATCTCAGAGTTTGTGTTTGTGGCATTTCAAATGTGATATTTTATGTGAGTTTTAATGGTCAATTAATCAATTTAGTACTTAAAGGATTAACACCCCAATTTATTATCATATGGGACCATTTATTTAGTCACTGTTATTTAAATGGTTAACACTAGCAAATTTCTATTTCTCATTGACCCACGACCATTGAACTATTAATTCTAGGGTGACCACTGAACTATTCTAGGGTTTAAATACAACTTGGATAAAATACCACTCCTAACTATGTTTGGTATCACTAGACTTCAGATTACATATTAGCAAGATTATTTTAATTACTGATGACCCATGGCTACTATATTTTAGCACCTATAAATTAATATGACCTTTTAATTGGAGGCATTCTGAGAACCAACTAACATTGATATTTTATCCTTTTACTTAGCATCTGGCATAATTTAATTTCAACTAAACTCTTATTTGCATAAGGCCGAGCTTGCTATACACAACTATATTTCACTATCATTATTAACTAAATTCACCATTGAGATTAATTTATCAGCGATGTGCTAATGGCGGGGATTGTATTTTAAATTACGACTTTCTAATTTAAATGCGTATTTCATTTTAAATGGTTACGGCATATCGTTTAATTAATTTTATGAGGCGGCTTGATTTTGTCATTCACCTTGTTACCTTCGGGTTGGTATTATTAAATTTGGACATTTCACCAAAGCCATCTTTTATTAATGCCCTTTTATTAATAATTAGACTTTTAAATAATTATTCAAGCCACATTAATTACTCATATATGATAATTAATAAAATCTTAAATAATCCTATTTATATCCTAATCAAATTTATTAGCTTCCATGGATTAATTTCCAATTTTTGCTTAATTGAAATGGATTAAAGAAAATAAAATAAAAAGAGAAGAAAAAGTGTATGGGATGGGATTCGAACACGGGACCTGCGGCATGAACGTCAGCTTGGCTAGCCAACTTGGCATTCGCTCCTTGGTGAATGAGAGGGGGGTTATATTAGAAGAAAAAAAACGCAGAGACTGAGCTCAAAACAGAGCATCTCGGTGGCGCTCAGCGCTGGGTTTGCTGGTGGCAAGCGGTGGCTGGGGAGGCTAGTGTAGCCGGCAAATGGATTCCGCCGGGGGTGGGGAAGCTTCCGGTGGTGCCAGCACGGGCGTGGTGGCATCGGGAGTGGTCGATGTTGGCTTGAGCGGCCGGAGGCGGGGGTGGAATGGGACGGCGGCGGCTGGGAGGAGGAAGGGGAGAAGGCGGGTGTGCACAAGCATCTAGGAGGTAGAGGGATGCTCACTGAGTGATTGGTCGAGCCAAAGCAGGTCCGAGGTGAGCCGGCGGCGGAGACCATGGGCGGCGCAGGGGAGGTCGCGGTGGGGGAAGTTCTCGGGTGGTGGAGGGCATCGGCCGAGAGTGGGGGAAGCTCCGGTATACTGAGGAGATCCTCCCACTGTGAGGAATCGAACCGGGGGTCACCGAGGAGGGAGTGGCACTGGCGGCGGCGGTTTTGGCCGGTAATGGGGAAGAAGCAGTGGGTGGTGAGCTTCGGCGTGCGGAAACCCAATTAGCTCGGAGGGGAAGTTGATGGGGAGTGGGTACAAGCCGTGACACACTCAACATGGGGGAAGACCCGCCGTGGTGGCCGGAACGGCGAAGCAAACCGGCGGCCAATACTTGAGCTCGACCGAACCCATGTAAGAAGAAAGGAAAAAGGGGGAGGTAATGAGATGCAGGGAGCAATGGGGAAGTCCAGGGTACTTATAAGTTGGAGAGGGGATGCTGTGGAGGCACCATTGCCAGAGACAGGGGAACAGTGGCCGAGACGGGACGGCGGCGTCTGTAGTCGACGTGAGCGGCACACGGCCAGGCGACGGGCGCGCGCAGGGCACAACGTGCGGCTAGCAGGGAATGGTGCAAGGAACATGATGGTGGGGGCAGGCATGGGCGCAGATGTGAGGGCGACGGGAGCGGGCACGGTGACGCGATGAACAGGGGAGACGGGACCAGTCGGTCGGGGCGATGGGCGCGAACGAGAGAAGAAGAAAGGAGGAGGAAGGAAAGAGAAGAACGGGAGAAGAGAAATGGGCCTAGCTGCCAGCGATGAAAGAGAGAGAGGGAGGAAGGAAGAGAGAGAAGAAAAAGAAAAAGAAAAAGGAGGGAGAGCCCACATGTAAGAGAGAGGGAAAAGGGAAAGAGAAGAAAAAGAGAAAATGAAAGGCTCAAGTAAAATTTTGAAATTTAGATTTTTAATTAAAATTTTTAATTTACATTAGGATTTATTGATTTTGAGTTTTGCATGATATTAGAAGTCATAAATTGAGTTCTCAGCTCAATTATTTAAATGCGAGTGTTTGATCCTCAGTTTGAGTTTAAAATTCTAAATTTTGGTTTGGATTTAAGTGCAGTTTAAAATTAGTTTAGAATTTGCAATTCATTTATTAAATTATTCCCATATCTTATATTGTTAGGCTCATTACTTGCATTTTGGATCTATTCCTAGTTATTTACTTGCACTTGCTTGAAATTTGGAAAATCCCAAATAGAATTTGCAGAAAGAATTTGGATGACAACACTATGCAAGAAAAAGTTTTTAAAATGCCGTAATCTTGAGCTTTCAAAGTTTAGGATGTTACAGTAGTTATTTAAGTGATGAGTATTTTTGGATTATTAGATGGTATGACTTGATCTTTAGTGAATATCTCTCTTAGAGTTAGAATCTTTCTAAAAGTTTAGTTGTTGAAGATTGTATTTAGCTGGTGGTATATAGTAATTGAGTATGTTTGGATAGCTGGATTTTAGTCGTAAGATTTGATGATTTCCCTACCCATAAGACTAAAACTTGATTGTATGAGTCATAGAGGTTGAAGTTACTGTGAGTAATGCGGGAATGCTTTTGTGGTTTATGAGACTTTAAATTTCTAGTTTTCTTATGATTATAATCTCAATAGAAGTTTGCCTCAATCTATAGATAAGAGGAGATGGAATTGGATTTTGTGCTTTAGTCTAGAACTATAATTGCTCATGACTATGTGTGGAAGTAGTAGAGCAAGTTGACTATGGGAATTGTGATGACCGTTGGTCAGATTTAGTTAGATGTGGTGTACGTGTGTGTATCAGGATCGACATGGGGATTATTCTTAAAGAATTGAGATGATAAGATTTAATGTGAAAGCTATGTTCGAGTTCGCTTGGGTTTAACTGTAGAAATATTTCTTTGGTAGAGGAGTTAACTAGAGCATCTTGTGGATTAGTAGAACCTCTTTAGGTTGGTATGGATGTTGCGTTGGGACTGTACATATCTTTGAGGTTGTCAATTTGAGAGAAATGAGTTGGTGTGATGTGTGAGAATTTGGAATTCCAAGATTTAAGACCAAAAAATAATATTCTTTAAATTTTGAGTAGAGAGTGTTTTGCTTGGTAGTGAGCTACCTATTTGATTCTTGATTGATTTATGTGTTTTCGGATGTTTATTTACAAAGTGAGTTGGTTTTACATTGTAATTTATGGTTATTTCCTTTTAAGAAAAGTGGGAGTTGTTAATGTGAGAATTTAAGTGATTTTGCTTTCGGTTTATATGATTTTTATTTGCACTTGTTTAATTGGAAGGCGAGGGTTTTCATTGTGAGTCCTTCGTTTTCGAAGCATGTTCTTTTTTGAAGGGAGTGGGCTCAATGAGTGTTTTAATTGCCCCTCGTGAAAGAGATATTCTTTGTAATTTGATCTCGTTTTGTCTAATGTTATTCTTTTTCAAGAACAGTTGATTTCGAAGCAGTGTTTTTAGTAGTGGATTTCCTTGTTAACAAGGAGTGAGTAATTCTTTATTTGAGGCATGGAGAAATCAATCAAACGTGTTGCATTCGTATAGACATAAAAGCATTAGGGGTTTAAGTGATGCTGTGCTCTTTACGTCATCTGTTTAGAGTTGGAGTGTCTTAGGGCCTGTTCTTTTCCTCCGAAGCTGGCGGCTTTTGGATTTTGCTACAGTATCTAACTTTCAAACGGAGTAATTTTTCAAGACGGAGTCTACAAGTTAAACGATGTACACGTTAAAAGCCCAACATCTGTACCAAACAAAATCGCAAATGAGTATCTCTCTCTTCGTAATATGTACCGTAACAGCTAAAATTCACAAATTTCAGCCAAAAATCATAAGCCTCAGCTGCAGCTAAACAGGCCCTTAGTATTCCTCTATTTCTTAGAGCAAGGCTAATAATACAGTCTTCAGCTGGCTGTATGGACACTTATAGCCCACTTATCAGCCTATTCATATAGTAGTTTACAGCCAGCTGAACGCCTCATTTCTTCTCGTATTGCATACCAGAGTACGCTGCTGCCACCATCATCATCTCTTCTCATCCATATATTCATCCTACTGATCACCATTTCACAGCACAGTTCATGATCAGGGTGTTCATTACCGGATTATATTTTTTTACCGAGGGTGGCCGGTTAAGACGAAAATCGCAAATCTCGATTTTTTTGGGTTATTTTCAGTCCGAAAATTTCAAACAAATTTTGATCGAAAATTCTAACCAAAATAATTTCTGGATGACCAGAACCATATAGCATCTCTGCTGCCTCAAGACCATCAAATATGATTTGCACACAATCACAGGAAATGCAGTGGTGTAAGCTGATCAAGATTTAGCATTGTACAACATCACCGCATGTCATAAGCTACGTCTAGTTGAATCAGGAAATCAGGATCATTTCTTGCATACCAAATTGAATCTCTTATGTGCAGACTCAAATAGAAATCGAGAAGAACAAACATTTCCAAATAGAGATAGCACCATGATCATATCATGAAGAATTCTTACTGTCCAATTAGTTAGGTTTTCACAGTGGTCATATATAGGTCTATCAAATCGGATGCCACGTTTTGCACAAAAGATCAAAAGGTTAATACTCATGCTCTGATTAAACCAGTACAAGACTACAAGTACATGGTTAGAGCATCACTGTGATGTCCACATTGACCTTTTACTGTGTTCTTCTTCTGCACACAGTAACAAACTGTTTTGCTTTGTGCTCAAGTAGGGAAGAGAAATGAGGATTTTAGGGCTAACAACAGTATGTCCGAGACTAAAAAATGAATGTGTTCCACTCCCATTTTTGAACTTTGAAAAATTATTGCACCATTATTGCCTGTGATTGCTCAAAATAGTGTCTGCTGCTCATTCTACTGTGTTGCTCATGATGTTTCTTTTCATTAGGATACTTTGAGGACATTTAGTTTGTCAACTAATGACGTGTAGTTATTTCTATAAAAAAATGTTGATTCCTTTCTCATTTTGCATGAGATTTTTTGGACATCATCTAGATACAAAACTAGATTTGCTTTAGGACTTGCTAGCAAGACAATATTTTGACTGAAAGCTCATACTCTTTTTTTAGGCACATATTATATGCTACATATGGAAAGCTAGTTAACTAGCTTGTATCTAATTGCTGGTTGCGATACCTGATCGGCAATACATTCTGATACTATGTTGTTCTTTGAGGTTTTAGGTTTCCTGATGTAGAGCGTCACATATTGCAGTCAAGATACTATACAGGCGTAGTATTTCGAAGGCTGGTTTATAGGCTCGGCCAGGCCAAATGAGCCCAAAATAGTTTTAATTGGGCTAGCTGAGTTTCACACGTAACCTATGCTAACTCTACTGGTCTTGTTTGATTTTACTCATTGCATTTCGATTATTGAAATTAGTAGTGCTCACTGTACATGAGTGGCTGATGATAAGCTACAATTAACAAAGCTTGGCTTAATGATCTCTTCAAAATGACAAATGGCTGATGTACATGAAGTTTTTCTTTCTCCCAAAATGTTTGACGATGAAACGGGAAGATTAATTAATTATGCAAACTAGACAAGTGTAATTAGAAAAAAAAATCCAAACATATAAATGGTACTACGTCCGTGCATGCATATATGCGTTATGAATTCTGGTCAAAACATCAAGAGGAAATTGTACTAGGATTTCTAAACTTGTGACTAAAGGGGGTGTCATTTTGGGTCACGTTTCATTGATGGTTTTTTGCTGTATTTTACGATATGGCAGTGGATATATAATGGAGATGTCGACGTCGATAGCCGATACGATTTGAGGCTCGGAAAGCTATTTAGAGAATCCACTTCAAGAGACAACCCCGTTTTGATGTTTAACTTTTTAACTTTTGAAGAAGTAAAAAAAAGTCAAAAACCAAAAAAATAAAACCAAGTATATCAATATATCAGGTGAAAACGGACTTTAAGGTGCAAATATGCAATCCTGCGATATTGGCTATCATGTCCAATTTGGGCAGTCTTACCTGGACATCATCTAGATACAGAAGCACGAGCCACTGATATGCACTGAGTTGCGGTGGGTGACAACCCAATTCTTAATTATCACATTTTTTTTTTGTTGCAGATGAATCTTGGTTTTCGTTTCTACAGCGCAGTGACTGGGAGATACTCCTTATGGATGCTATCCTTGATGTTCCTACTAGATTTGCTTATGAATGTTTCCCACACGACCATATTCTGAAAGGTCGTTTCATCAGTCTCACAAAACTAGATTTGCTTTAGGACTTGCTAGCAAGACAATATTTTGGCTGAAAGCTCACACTCTTTTTTTAGGCTCATATTATATGCTAGTTAACTAGCTTGTATCTAATTGCCGGTTGCAATACCTGATCGGCAATGCATTCTGATACTATGTTGTTCTTTGAGTAGGGTTTTAGGTTTCCTGATGTAGAGCATCACATATTGCAGTATTTCGAAGGCTGGTTTCCTGATGTGAGTTTCACACGTAAATATCCACAAATTAAGACGCCCTTGTATTATTGTAGTTAAAATGGTTTAACCGCACAAATTTTAAGACACATTGCTTTTCATTTTTTTTTTACTGGAGAAAGTATATAGCAATAGAAATGCATGTTGCAATCAATCAATTCGCAGCTAGAGCACACGGAAATGGCGCGAACATTGTGATGATTCACCCCAATGGATCTACATGCGTGCATTGTGGGCCTGTTTGGTTGCCTGCATCAGGGTAGCTTACACCCGCGCATGCAGGAAGATGGTGTTTGGTTGAGTGCATCGGGGTGAGAGCCTGCACGAGCGGATGCAAAAAAGCAACTGGAGCCAGGCTGAGCTCGTACGCGGCTGAGGAGCTTCCCTCCTCAGCCTGACCACGCGCATATAGGTGCATAAGCCGATGCAGGCAACCAAATAGACCCTGTATGTATCCATGCATGCGTGCATGCATCGTAGATGCACTGCACCTACATAGGCTTTAGAGCATAGAGAACACTGCCTCCTGTCGCCGGCGCGGTTCCACCGGGGCTGCGCGCTCGGCACTTGTTGCCGGCGACTTCACCCGGCGAGCAACCCTACGCATGCAGCAGGTAGCGGCCGATGCGCGCGCGCAGGAGACCCGCGAGGTATTCGACCATGTGCCCTGCATGCCTGCAATGCATGCAGCCACGCCTTTAGTAATTAATGTTCCTTTCGATCGATCACGTAAACAGCATATAATGTTACTACTACCTGCATTTGTTCCAGAACGCGCGCGTGCGATCATCGGCTACATATACGTAGAAATATTTTAATTTAGCCGACAAAATTTATATAGAGTAAATTTGTCATAAAAAATACTTTATTATTACTATATTTATAATAACTTTTGCTAGCATATATCATTCGTAAAAAGTAACTATTCTAGCGTATCGTTCGTAAAAAGTAACTATTAAAGACATGCATATATAGAGAGCATACACCAATTTCACAACGGAAATGCCAATCTAGTGTAAGAAATTTGATTTTCCCATTTTTACTGGAGTGGGCACTGATTACAAGAGGAGGCAAATTTAATTACCCCATCACTCATAAATCTCTCTCCTGTCCATTTGAATTTTGAATGTGATGTACTGTACACTGTGCACTTCGGAGGAAGACATGTATTGTACATGAAGCATTCTACTCATCATGTATTATACAAAATACAATGTATTGTATATATGTTTATACAATACCTAACCTCACAATGGTATTTGTATCTGACAATGGGCCTGTTTGGTAGAGCTCCAGATTCTCAATTTTCAGCTTCTGCTCTGGATTCTTTGAGAATCCACTTCTCTGAGAATCTGGAGCTGCCTCTGAAAAGCGTTTGGCTACTAGGTTAGCTCCAGATTCATAAAAAGGGGATTTGAGGGAAATATACCATGTTACCCCTAGACCTTTATGAGCAAAGAATTCTATTGCTATTGTGAGAGCATTGGCTTTGTTGGAGGCATGTTGTGATGGTTACTTGGAATTAGTGACATAATTCATGTGTAAGCTATTCTTTTACTATGTTCGTTATATGAATTATATTTCTTGTTCTGAAGAAAGCTATTTATAATACAGTTCAGTATCAAATAATACCACATTATTTTGGTTCAATATCAGCGAACATTGAAGAATGCCCAACATCCTAAAATTTGTCTTGCAAGTCTATCACGAAATTCACAAAGGGGAAGGAGGTGGGACATTAGTTATGTTGTGAGGAAAACACACACCAAAAAAGAGAACACGTCAAAGTATCTCCATCATCCTGAAATTTGTCTTACAAGTCTAACACCAAAAAAGAGAACACATCAAAGTATCTCCATCATCCTGAAATTTGTCTTACAAGTCTATCACCAAAAAAGAGAACACATCAAAATATCTCCATCATCCTGAAATTTGTCTTACAAGTCTATCACTAAAAAAGAGAACACATCAAAGTATCTCCATCATCCTGAAATTTGTCTTGCAAGTCTATCACGAAATGCATCCATCGATGTATCACTCCTACCCTCAGTTGATGTATCAGATGCATCTTGAGAAATGACATATCTCCTATATCTAGTTGGGATGGTAGGAACATAGTTTGGATTCCTATCAAACCTATGAAAATGCCTATCAGATGCATCATGGTCACGAATGAAATTATGCAATCCCATAGTTGCAGCCACAATCATCATTTGTTTATCCATTGGATAGCTAGGCATCTTCAAAAGTATTCTCCACTTCATCTTCCATACACCAAAGCATCTCTCAACGATGTTCCGCAAACTAGAGTGTAAATTGTTGAATTTTTCTTTCTCACCAGTTGGCGCCGAACCTCTTTGAAATTCTGGAACATGGTATCTTTGCCCTTTATATGGTGCTAGGTAACCTGGGCGGTTAGGATAGCCAGCATCGACAAGATAATATTTTCCTAATAGAAAAAACAAGTATTTGTCATTTCCATATTTCATATGAAATAACAAAATAAAATTTGTAGAAAGTACCTTGAGGAGGATGAGGAAAGATGTCTCTATCAATTTCCAATGCATGAAATAGCACACTTGTATCATGCATTGCTCCTGGTTGTCCAATAGATGCATATATAAATCTCATGTCGTGATCACAACACCAATCATGCTTACCAATCAACAATTCACAATACAACACCAATCATGCTTACCAATCAACACCAATCATGATTGGTATGCATATTTGTATGCATTTTTCAACACGGGCATGCTTACCAATTATGCTTACAAATATGCATACAACTGTTGGTATACAACAGATACAACACCAATCATGCTTACCAATCAACAATTCACATTGATACAACTATAGATACAATCATGCTTACCCGTAATGAACCAATTTTCATGCTTATTTTCCCCTCACCCTTAACAAAAATTGATACAAGTTTTATTGCATTACAGGAGGAGACAGTAGGGGGATGGACTCACGGGTAGAGGGGGTCACTGGTCGCCGTCGCCGCCGCCGGGTCACTGGCCGTCGCCGCCGCCGGGTATCTGGCCGCCGCCGCCTAGGGTTTCGCTTTCCCTGGGTCGCGCGAGAGGAGAGGGCAGATGGGAGCCGAGCGGTGCGGGGAATGGGAGGAGTCGCGTGCGGGGAGGAGGCGCGCGAGTCGCTGGCAGATGGGGCCGGTGGGAGGAGTGGGGTATGCCCCCAATGGCAATTGCGGGTAATTTTTGTGACTTTAGATGGATCTAGAGCTGTGGAGTGGCCTGGATCCCGCTCCACCACCGTAGTACTATTTTTGGAGTGGATTCACCTCGCTCGGCTCCAGATTTTTGCGAATCTCCATCTGTTCTGGTTACAGACCAAACAGAGAGAGAGAGGTGGTGGTGGAGAGGTGGAAGTGTTGTCTTCACCCTCCCCTCATCCTGATATATATATTCATATGGGGTATACTTTTACAATTATGCCCTTACATCCGTACATTCCCATCAGGGGCATTTGGGTCATTACACATGTTACTTTTGTTCTTATAACCTCCTAACAGGCCTGCTGGGCTTAGGTGGGGGCCACCCCTACAACAGGAGCCTCTCATGGTGAAGGGCTTCACACGGCCGAAGCCATGTCGCCGAGTCCTTTGGCCCCCTCCGTCCCCTACGGCCTGTGAATTTCTCCAAGCTTGTGGTTGTGCAACAGCGGAGCTGGCGCCCTTGTCGACGTGGAGGCGCGCGCGCTCCGTCCCCTACCCTTCGAACGGGTGGCAGTGGAGGCTGGCGCCCTAATCGAAGTCGAGGCGCGCGCGCTCCGTCCCCTACCCTTCGAACGGGTCGCAGCGGAGCTGGCACCCTTGTCGAAGCCGAGGCGCGCGCGCTCCGTCCCCTACCCTTCGAACGGGTGGCAGCGGAGCTGGCGCCCTTGTCAATGTAGAGGCGCGCGCGCTCCGTCCCCTACCCTCCGAACGAGTGGCAGCGGAGCTGGCGCCCTTGTCGATGTAGAGGCGCGCGCGCTCCGTCCCCTACCCTTCGAACGGGTGGCAGCGGAGGCTGGTGCCCTAGTCGAAGTCGAGGCGCGCGCGCTCCGTCCCCTACCCTTCGAACGGGTGGCAGCGGAGGCTGGCGCCCTTGTCGGCGTAGAGGCGCGCGCGCTCCGTCCCCTACCCTTCGAACGGGTGGCAGCGGAGGCTGGCGCCCTAGTCGAAGTCGAGGCGCGCGCGCTCCGTCCCCTACCCTTCGAACGGGTGGCAGCGGAGGCTGGCGCCCTAGTCGAAGCCGAGGCGCGCGCTCCGTCCCCTACCCCTCGAACGGGTGGCAGCAGAGGCTGGCGCCTAAATTGGAGCTTGGCGCCGACGTTGCTGTGCTTCGAAGCTGTTGTGACCTTGCGGTCTGTAGTGCGCTTTTAATGGCGGCTGGAATCACGCCGACGCCTGGCCTGGCAGAGGTCAGGCTGTCGCGTCGTGCAGTCTGCCATCCTGCTGGTGGGACACGCGGCGACTCGTGACTGGTACGTCGTGGGATGTGAGCGGTTGCGTGACCGCGGCCGTTCGCCTCTTCCCCAGGGAGGTTGGACGCGTGTTGAGGGCATGGAGGCGTTGTGCGCTGTTTGGTCACCTACCGGGCACGGTCCCCTAGGCCCCGGCGGTTCTTCTTTCCAAATCGTGGGCAGCCGAATCGCTGCAAGTTTAATCTGTCTGCGCTTCGAGCCACATGAGAGGCGAGTGGCCTTTATAAGATGCCGATGTTAAGGTGGAGGCACTTTTTTGTCTGCCACTTCGCTTCTACCCATGCCAATTGTAGTGCCATTTGCTCCTTTCCTTGCTTGTTTCTCCCTGATCGCGAAGAGCGATGGCCAGCCATGAGGACGCCTCCCATCATCCCCGCAGCGGTTCCTTGCCTAGCCAGGGCGAGGTGCCCCTCCTCCCGGGGAGTACGAACTGGTGCCGCGGGGGGGCTCGCGCGCCAACAAGTGGTGGGACGCCATGGAGCACTCGGGGGGCTGCTGTTCCCGTGTGTTGGGGAGGAGCCGCGTGACCGAAGGGACGCTGCAGCGACTCCTTCAGGAGAAGAAGATCGAGGATCGCGATGGGGCTCGCCTACCCCATCGGGACGAGACGGAGCCGAAGCCCCGGGCAATGGAGGCGATTGTTTTTGTCGCTTTCTTCGACGCCGGCCTTCGAATGCCCTGTACGTTGTTTGTGGGCGAAGTCCTGCGGGCCTACAAGTTGGAGTTAGCCCAACTGACGCCCCACGCCATACTCCGTCTGGCTGTCTTCACGTGGGCGATGCGGACAGAGGGGCGGCGTCCCAGCGCGAGCCTATTCGCCACACTGCACGACGCACGCTGCCGACCCAAAAAATTTGAAGGGGCGGTGTCCAACTTCGGCGGTGTGGACTTCGTGCTACGAGCGTCGTGCGCGATGTTGTTCCCCGCGGCAGCCTCGCCGGGGAAATGGGAGGCCGGCTGGACTCGGCAGTGGTTCTACTACACCGTGACCGACAAGAGTGGAATGCAATGCCGAGGTGGGCCGATCTCGTTCAACAGTACGCCGAGTCTGAAGGCGGAGATTGACGACACGCAGAGGCTACAGAGTCTTGTCGGTGTCACCCGTCGGATGAGCCTGCGCGACCTAGCCGAGGAGTTCACAATGTATGGGGTGGCGCCACTCTCCTCCCGGGGGAAGTATGTTGGACAGGACGGCCCCCGCGAGGACGGGTTCAGCCCATCTGTATCTCGCCTACTTCCGCCGTCCACTCCTTGTAAGTCGCCCAACGCGTTTTATGCGCGCCGTTGTACCTGTTTGGTCTCCGCCTGATTGACGTGATCTTCTGCGCAGTGGCTCGGCTAGAAGACGCAGAGCGTGCGGTTGCGGCGCTCCTCGGCCCATACACGCTTAAGGAGCACCAGGATCGTGAGGCCGCAGTCAAGGCGGCTAAGCAAGGGCGGGTAAACCGCACATGCGAGGCTCAGGTATTGCGTGCCCGGCGCAGTGGTGCCGGGAGCTTCGCCAGACTCGGCGCCAGACGGTGATAGCCCTGCTGGAGTGTTATCTTCGCGACGCCGGGCCCGCTCCCCGGCTGCCGCATGCGACCCAGCAGGCCCCTCGGCGGCCCACACTGCTTCGGAGGGGCGCGCCGTCTCGAATCCCCCGGCACCATCTGCCTACGCCAGCGAACCCGTGCTCACGACCACCGCTGAGCCAGAACTCGCCAACCCAGGGGGGAGCACCGTTCCCGGCGAGAAGACCACGGTTGATGGCGTGCTATCAATCGCAGCAGCCGGCCGGGGTGCGCTCCCTACGGAGGAAGTCGTGGGGGCGACGGGAACCGCAGCCGTAGAACGCGCCGACAACGGCCTTGACCGACAGGCGTTGTCGTCATGCGAGGGGGAACTCCTAGCGCTCGCGCTGCAGGCCTCCGAGATGAGGGTAAAAATGTGTGCTTCGGTTTCGAGGGCATTGCTGGGCGCCTGCTGACTTGTTGTTTTTGCCAGACGCTTGCCCTCAGCCGGTCCTTTGACGAGGCCCGTGTTCAGGAGTGGAGGGCTTTGGAGGCCAGCCTTCACGAAGCAAACAATGCTCTCGCAGCGAAGGATGAAGAACTTTGCGCACTGGAGGGCGCCGTGGCAGCTGCGCAACTCGAGGCCACGGAAGCCAAGTGCGCCGCGGCTAAGGAGCGCGCCGCCTTCCTGCAGCAGATCGCCGTCCTAGAGGGGGAGAATGCCCGGCTGGCGGAGTCTGCTGCAGGGAATAGCCACGTCTTGGAAAATGCGTCCACGTCGGTGTGGCGGGCCATGGAGTCTCTGAACCAGGCCCTCCGAGATCTGTGCGTCAAAGTGCCGGACGCTACGCACGGGCCAGAGGACCTGACGGAGACGCTCGGGTTGATCGAGGAGGGGGCAGGCGTTGCTCTTCATGGCGCTAGAACCTTTGGGGAGCACTACGGTTATCTTGGTGCGTGCTTCGCCCTCGCCATGCTTCACACTCGCGGGTGTAGACATACCCATGAGCTGGCGAATCCTCAACTGGATCTTCTCGACCGACCAGAGGTTATGTCGGACGCCATTCGCTCCATCGGGCCTAGCCTGCAGAACTTCCATCAACGGATCTGGGGCCGTTTCGGGGAAGATGCAGCGAGGGTCGCCGTGCAGCAGACGCTGCATGGAGAGGGGGACCTCCTCCGCTGGCTCGAAGGAGTCCTCCAACACCACGACGACGACGGCACGGGTTCATTGGCACCGCGCCAAGACTGAGCGGTTGGTCGGGGAGGGCGGGGGGATGATGTATTGGTTCTCATGCTTGTAACCATGTAACCCTCTTGCTTTTGCAATGAAATCAAGTAGTACTTTATTCTTGGTGTTGCCTGCCGCCGAGCACGAGGGGAAGACCTCCGCATCTTGTTTATACTCCGGAGAGTGCGCGCGAGGGCGTCCCCCCACTGCGTCTTATTTAGAGTCCGTAGACTGGCGCGTACGGAGGCGAACCTCGACGCTACGACTTCCTTTATAGTCCGGAGACTCGCGCGTGCAGAGGCGGACCTCGACGCTACATCTTATTTAGAGTCCGTGGACTGGCGCGTGCGGAGGCGAACCTCGACGCTACGACTTCCTTTATAGTCCGGAGACTCGCGCGCGAGGCGGACCTCGACGCTACGCCTTATTTAGAGTCCGTGGATCGGCGCGTCGCGAGGCGAACCTCGATGCTACAACTTCTTTATAGTCAGTGGGATCGGCGCGTGCGGAGGCGCACTCGACGCCACGTCTTATTTAGAGTCCGTGGATGGCGCGCGCGAGGCGAACCTCGACGCTACGACTTCCTTTATAGTCCGGAGACTTGCGCGTGCGAGGCGGACTCGACGCCACGCCTTATTTAGAGTCCGTGGATCGGCGCGTGCGAGGCGGACCTCGACGCCACGACTTCCTTTATAGTCCGAGACTCGCACGTGCGGCGGACCTCGACGCCACGCCTTATTTAGAGTCCGTGGATCGGCGCGCGCGAGGCGGACCTCGACGCCACGACTTCCTTTATAGTTCGGAGACTCGCGTGCGAGGCGGACCTCGACACTACGCCTTATTTAGAGTCCGTGGATCGGCGGCGCGCGCGAGGCGGACCTCGGACGCTACGACTTCCTTTATAGTCCGGAGACTCGCGCGTGCGGAGGCGGACCTCGACGCTACATCTTATTTAGAGTCCGTGGACTGGCGCGTGCGGAGGCGGACCTCGACGCTACGACTTCATTTAGAGTCCGTAGACTGGTGCGCGCGAGGGCGTCCCCCGTTACGTCTTAGTTTAGAGTCCGTGGACTGGCGCGTGCGGAGGCGGACCTCGACGCTACGACTTGCTTTATAGTCCGCAGACTTGCGCGTGCGGAGGCGGACCTCGACGCTACGTCTTATTTAGAGTCCGTGGACTGGCGCGTGCGGAGGCGAACCTCGACGCTACGACTTGCTTTATAGTCCGTAGACACGCGCGTGCGGAGACGAACCACGACGCTACGTCTTATTTAGAGTCCGTGGACTGGCGCGTGCGGAGGCGAACCTCGACGCTACGACTTGCTTTATAGTCCGTAGACTCGCGCATGCGGAGGCGGACCTCGACGCTACGTCTTATTTAGAGTCCGTGGACTGGCACGTGCGGAGGCCAACCTCGACGCTACGACTTGCTTTATAGTCCGTAGACTCGCGCGTGCGGAGGCGGACCTCGACGCTACGTCTTATTTGGAGTCCGTGGACTTTGTTCTGCGCAGCGCGGACAGACAATGCTCTAAGAACATCAATCTTTATTGAACTCCCGTTTGCGCGGGCGAGCATTGTACAAGGGGCTGGTGGTGCTACGCTTGTCATCCTGCTTCTAGGCGTAGTATCGCCGCAACCTGTCCGCATTCCATGTGTGCCGGAGGGCTTGTCCTTCGAGCGTGGCGAGGCGGTACGCCCCCTTCGGCAATGCTTCCATGACGATGTACGGGCCTTCCCACTTGGACTCCAGTTTGCCAGCGGTCTCCGCCTGCAGCGCCACTCTGAGAACGAGATCCCCAGGCTTGAATCCTCGCGGGCATATAGAGCGGTCCCGAGTACGCATTGTCTGCCGCGCGTACTTCTCGACGTGGTGGGCTGCAACGCCGTGCCGTGCCGTCGAGGAGGTCTAAGGACACACGGCGCTCCTCTTCGGGTGCTTGGACGAGGACCCTCCGCGATCCAGCCTTGATTTCCTCAGGCGTCACTGCTTCGTCACCGAAAAGGAGCTTGAACGGCGTGAATCCCGTTGGACGCGTTACCGTTGTGCGAAGCGACCAAAGAACGCTGTGAAGCTCGCTTGGCCACTTTCCCTTCGGCACCCCAACCAGGCGCTTTTTGATGGCAGCGGAGATGGCGCCATTCGCCGCTCGACCGCCCCGTTGGACTGGGGATGCCCTACCGAGGCGAATCGAAGGGTGATGCCCATGCTGTCACAATATTCTTTGAAGAGGGTGGCGTCGAACTGCAGGCCGTTGTCAACCGTGAGCTCCCGGGGCACGCCGAATCGACATATGATGTTTTGCCAGAGGAAGCGCTATATGGCCGCAGAGGTTACTTTAGCCAGGGCGACCGCTTCCGGCCATCTCGAGAAATACTCCAGCGCGACTACCACGAACCGCAGTCCCCGGAGCTCGGGAAGTGGTCCTACTATGTCGACGCCCAGCGTGCGATGGCCACACCGGGAATGGGGTTGAGGCTCGTTGGGGCTCTGCGGATGATGCGCGCCATCCATCGGCACCCTTGGCACCGACGGACGAGGTCCTCGGCGTCGGTGATGGCGATTGGCGATAGAAGCCTTGCACGAACGCCTTGCCGACTAATGACCTCGGTGCGAGTGGGACCGACGCGCCGCGTGGATCTGCGCAAGGAGCTCCTTTCCTCCTCGCCGAGAGGGGCAGCAGAGCGGCGCGCACCCCGCTTGTAGAGTATCCTTCGAACACTGAAGGATCTTGCGCGGTCGCAAACGCCGGCTTCGGCGGGTTCTCCGGCTCGGCGATGCCTTGCAAGAAATTAAAGATGGGCTCTCGCCAGTCACCCGGCCGGTCGATGTGGTGGACAAGTGCCGCGTCCCGGTTGTCCTGCGCGATGGCCGCCTGCAATAATATTTCGTAAAACGCCCCATCAGGGGGGGCAATTGTTGGCTAGCCGCCTTAGCGAGGGCGTCGGCCTGCTCGTTCTCCACACGGGGGATGGCCTTGACGGTGACGTCCAAAAAGTGCATTTCCCTCGCTCTCACAGCCGCGAGGTACTTGGCCAACTCAGGGTCCTTGGCTTGATATGACTTGTCCACATGACCGGCCACCAAGCGCGAGTCAGTGCGAACTAGTACCCGCCTCGCTCCGACTGCCTTGAGCTTCGCCAGGCCGAAGAGCAGTGCCTCATACTCAGCCGTGTTATTGGTGGCGGGGAAGGCAAGGCGCGCCGAGTATAGCAAACGTTGTCCTTCGGGCGTGACGATCACCGCACCTACGCCCGCGCCCACGACGCCGTAAGCTCCGTCAATGGTGAGCGTCCAGACGGGGTCATCATGCGTTTGGGCGGGATGGGCTGGCGGGGTCCATTCGGCGAGAAAATCTGCAAGGACTTGGGATTTGATTGCCGTTCGTGAAGCATATGTCAAGGAGAAGGGGGCGAGCTCGGCAGCCCATTTGCCGATGCGCCCTGTGGACTCCTTGTTGTGTAACATCTCTTTCAGGGGGAATGAGGAAGGCACTGTGATCGGGTGGGCCAGGAAATAATGCCGAAGTTTCCTGGAGGCCATGACCAGCGCATAGGCGAGCTTCTCAAGCTCCGTGTATCTTGTCTTGGCACCTTGGAGGGCTTCAGAGACAAAGTATACGGGCCGCTGCATGGCGCCTTCCTCCAAGACGAGGACGGCGCTGACCGCGGTGGCTGACGTGGCCAGATAGAGCAAGAGGGGAGCCTCTGGTGCTGGGGCGACCAGAGTGGGGAGGCTTGCCAGGTGCTCCTTGAGCTCGTTGAAGGCCTTCGCGCAATCGCCGTCCCAACGAAATCCATCGCATCCGTGGAGCGTCTTGAAAAATGGCAGGCCCCACTCCGCCGCCCTGGACAGGAAGCAGCTTAGCGCTGCCATGCGCCCTGCCAGCCTCTGGACCTCCCTTGTCGTCTTGGGGGGCTCCATACCCAGGATGGCGTCTACTTTGTCGGGGTTCGCCTGGATGCCCCATCCGGACACGAGGAAACCTAGGAGTTTGCCCGCCTGCACCCCGAAGACACATTTGTCGGGGTTGAGCTTGATGCCCGCCTTCCGGAGGTTGTCGAAGGTCTCCTGGAGGTCCCGGCCATGCAGAGCAAGCTGCGGGTTTTGACCACCACGCCATCGACGTAAGCTTCGACGCCTCTCGAGCCGGGCGGCGGGGCAATAGCGACGAGGCGGGTAAAGGTAGCGCCGCGTTCTTCAAGCCAAAGGGCATTCGACGGCGTAACGCCCCAAGTGGTGTGATGAAACCGGTCTTCTCCTCGTCGTCTTCGCCATGTATACCGTGGTAGCCGGAATAGGCGCCCAGAAACTCATTAGCTCGCACTCGGCGGTGGCATCGACCACCGATCGATGCGCGGCGGCAAGGGTAATTGTCCTTGGGCACGCCTTGTTGAGTGCCGTGAAGTCGATGCACATACGCCAGCCCCGCCGCCTTTTTGACCGAAGATCGGGTTAGCGAGCCACTCTGGATGGTGGACCTCGCGAATGACTCCGGCCCGAAGAAGCTTCGCCACCTCTATTTTGGCCGCCTGCTGCCGATCCATCGACATACGCCGAAGCCTTTGCTTGACCGGCTTGGCGTCGGGGCGGACCACCAAGTGATGCTCGATTACTGCTCGGTCTACGCCCTTGATGTCCTGCGGGGACCATGCGAAAATGTCAACGTTGTTCTGAAGCACTCGGAGCAGATCCCGTTCGACCCCCGGGGGGAGCCCCTCGCCGATGGACACAAACTGTCCCTCCGCCTGGAGCGGCACCTTCTTGACTCCGCCCTTGGGCCGAGGCTTGGGCGTCCACCCGGGGGCGGAGGGCCCATCGCCGAGCGTGTCGGAGAGGGCATGCACCGGGCGATGCGGAACTCGGCTGCCAACCTCAGCACGCCTGGCCAGGTCCTGATCGCCGAAGACAGTGATAACACCCTCCGGGCCCGGGAGCTTCATACACAAAAATGCGTAGTGTGGGATCGCCTCGAAAGAGTTGATGGCGGGTCGCCCCAGTATGGCGTTGTAGGGATGTGGGATATCCACGACGTCGAAGGTGACATGCTCGGTCCGGATGTTGCCCTCCTGACGGAAAGTGATCGGAAGGGACACGTGCCCCAGGGCCTGCAGCGGTTGACCTCCGAAGCCTTGAAGTGGAGCTCTTGGCTGCTCTAGCCGGCTGCGGGGGATCCCCATACGGTCGAGGGACTCTGCAAACAAAATATTCGCGGAGCTTCCCCCGTCGACAAGGACGCGCCTGACGTCGCAGCGCGCTATGTGGGCCTGGATAACTAGAGGGTCTTGGTGAGGGTACTCCACACCCCTGGCGTCGTTCAAGTCGAAGGTGATGTTGCAGGGCGGCATCCACAATTGCGGCTGCTCTCCGGGGGCCCTTGAGGAGGAACCTCCGGTGATGACGTTGACGGTGCGATGCTACGCGCGCTCTGCTGCGGTGGCCCGCAGGGGGCTACCCCTTGGGTGCCCCACATGGGCTCCGGCGGGGGGCCGAGGAGGCAAAGCCCAAGACCCGGCCACCACCCTCCGCAGCTCCGTGACTGCGGTGCACGCCCTTGTGTAATGATCGTCGTAGCCGTGTACCTCGCACCACTTGCCATAATGCAGGAGCTCTTGCTCTGCGCGGGGTTGGTCGCCGCAACCGAGTCCGCCTTCCGATTCCCGGTCTCTCTTCCATGAGGCGGGGTCGGGTCCTTGGCGGGCGCTCTTGGTGTCGACGACACGATGGGCCGCCTGTGACCTGCGCTGGTGGCGCCGAGGTTTATGCCTGCTCCTTGAAGAGCCTTCCTGTACCTCGGTATCACTGCCTCGGGGGGGGGGCTCCTCGATGCTCTCGGCTGCGGCCCTGCTTCGAGGAGCGACCACCCGCCTCCACTTCGCGCGGGGGGCGCTCCTCGTGGGCGAGGTCGAGGGCGGTAATGCTGCGTCTTCGCGCATCCTCCTCCGCCCGCGCATACTCGTCCATTTTGTCGAAGAGCTTCGCCACCGTCTTGATTGGCTTCCGCGCATTGTACTCAGCCATCGGACCTGGACGAATGCCCTGTATGGCTGCATTAACGACGGTGGTTTCATTAACGTCTTTCACTTGGCATCGAATCTTGGCGAAGCGCTTGAAGTAGTCCCGGAGCTTCTCCGAGGGTTTTTGCTTCACAGCGAAGAGTTGATCCGCGCCGACTCGCTCGACATAGTTTCTTGGAAGTTGTTGTGAAGGCGGTCGCGGAGCTGCTCCCATGCGTCGATGGAGCCCGGCTCTATGGTGAAGAACCAAGAGAGCGCCACTCCTTGCAGCGCGAGGGGGAGTCCCTTTGCCTTCGTGGTGTCGTCTCCGCCCGCGGCCTCGATCGCGGTTTCGTACAAGCGCACGAACTCGCGGGGGTCCGTGTCGCCTTTGTACGGGTCCATGACGCTAGGAAACTTGAAGTCTTCGGGCCACGCCGCCTGCTGCAGCCCCGCCGAAAGCGGGACTCGGATCTGCGGCCGCAAAGAAGACGCGGCTAGACGTGGGGGCTTCGCGGCTGTCCGCCCTCTCCGGCGTAGGCTCGGGCGCGACTACTGGCGCGGCCTGCTGGCTCCGAGCCTCTTGCATATCTTGGACGGCTCCGCGAAGATCCCCTAGTTCCCGCTGGAACGCGCTGAGGGCTGTTAGTAGGGCGCTTTCCACCGCGGGTGCTGTCAGGGCCGCTGGAGCACCCCGCGGACAGGTCGGTGCAGGGACCATCGCCTCACGACCTCCGGATCCGCCAGATGCTTCATTGCGGTTACCCCCGGCCGTCTGATTCGCGCTGCCGGCGAGGGTGGCGGGGGCTGCCGTTGCAGTGCCAGCGACGGGGTTGGATGTCGTCGTAGCGGCGCCGGCGGGGTCGGTCGTTGTAGCGCGAGCGTCGACGCCCGCGACCACTACGCCCACGCCGCCGCCAGCTCCTTCGACGGCCGATGCCGAAGCCCTGGTATCGACGCGCCGCTCCGACCCAGCCGTCTTCCTTCCCTTCGCCACCGCTGGCGAAGCTTTTTTCGGTGCCATCCTTCTTCTTCGGTCTTCAGGCTTGTCCTTGTCCACCCCACGGACGGCGCCAACTGTTGTGGTTACAGACCAAACAGAGAGAGAGAGGTGGTGGTGGAGAGGTGGAAGTGTTGTCTTCACCCTCCCCTCATCCTGATATATATATTCATATGGGGTATACTTTTACAATTATGCTCTTACATCCGTACATCCCCATCAGGGGTATTTGGGTCATTACACATGTTACTTTGGTTCTTATAACCTCCTAACAGGCCTGCTGGGCTTAGGTGGGGGCCACCCCTACAACACCATCCGTTTGGCACAGCTCCAGCTCCACCAAAGGTGAATCCGGGAGCCGGAGCCCTGCCAAACACCCCCAATGTATTGTACCAATGAATTGTACAGGAGGTGTAGAGAGAGGAGGTGTACGGGATGCATACCCCATCCATTGTACAGAGGATGAGCACGTCGAGGCAGAGAGGAGGTGCACTAGCGAGGTAACTCGGTGGATGAGGCAGTAGAGTAGGTACACATTGGAGTACGAGTCGGTAAGGAAGAAGATGTGTATCTCAACAGTGGAGGTTTACAGAATCAATATTGTATTAGTACCATGGAATCAGAAAATATATGAAATACTTGAATTATATTGTGTTGCATTGTAGATGCATCATCAAGTAGCTCGAAAAAAATGCATTCAAGATTGATGGGATCATCGAGTGGATAAATGGTTAATGGTATATTGGTATGTAAAAAAAATCCTCACCATCAAGAGTTAATCTTGATTCTCCCTGCCCTTCTCATTTCGTAAGACGTTTCAGAAACCAATTTCCCTTGATTAACAATTTCAGCAAGCCGCAAAAGAAAAAACACACTATATCATTTCCAAGGGAAATAAATAAAGGATAATAAGATAAAGAACCAATCTAATAAACTATTCGCTTATGTGATTTTTATTTGCGCTTGTTTAATCGAAAGTTTTTATTGTGTATCCTTGGTTTTCGAAGCATGTTCTTTTTTGGAAGGGAGTGGGCTCAATGATTGTTTCAATTGCCCCTCTTGTGAAAAGAGATGTTGTCTGTAATTATTAGTCTAGCCTCCCTCCTTCCGAGTCAGACTGCTCGCGGCTAAATATGAATTTTGAAGACGAAAGCTTCAGAACTGTTGCATTCCTATGGACAAAAAAAAATCATTAGGGGTTTAGGTTATGCCGTGCTCTTTACGTTATCTCTTTAGAGCTGGAGAGCATCTGTGCATTGCTCTGATACTTATGGTGGGTATTAGAATGTTAATTGGAACGTTAGGAAGCACCGTGCGAAGCAACCGTGGTCTTTCCCGCGCGCCGGTGGCCTTCCGGCCAGCGCCTGCTGCGTCCGCCGTGCCACTTTCGGCGGCGCCCGCCCGATTTTTCAATGCTCAAAGGTCGGAGTTGGTATTACGTCTCTTTTGTTGGGATTAGGGGAGCGATTGCCTGGAACTTGCGCGCGCGAATCCACCCGATTTCTTCCACTAAACATGCTGGAACCGGCACGACGGAGCGGTCATAGCAATTGAGAGACGCTATCCGTACAAACAGAACGGATAGTTTCTATGGAACCTGTCCTCTCCTGTCAGACTGTAAAAAGTTAATCTCTTAGGTCCTGTCCTTTTTAGCTGCGACTTGTGATTTTCGGATGTAGTTTGTGACTTTTGGGCTGTTCGTGCGAGAGATTATAGATTAACAGAAACTCATGCGGTTTTGCCGATATAAATGAAGACGGTACAGTACGTACTACAATTAACTAGTAGACCATATCTTAAAAAGATACTCCGTTTAAAAGCTAGTTATTGTAGAAAAGTTGAAAATCAGCTTTTAGAAGCCGAAAAGAACAGGGCCTTATTCTCTTCTGGTTTCGGCTTCCAGCTTATTTTTCACTTTTCCTAAATTTTGTTTTTTTCTGTTTTTTTGGATTTTTTTAGCTTTTTTACCAGTTCTTTTTCCCATATACGTTTGCTTTACACGTGCTAGGCTTATTGAGTTTCATGCACCAACCAGTTCACCTAAAAGCTTAAGCTGATGATGAAAGATGGGCAATTCACTTATACTTTAACACTCCCCCTCACGTGTAGGCTCCCTTAAACCTAATACGTGGAATAGAAGTGGACTGCAATTAATTTCTTTTAATTGCGTCAGCCAGGTCTTGAACTCGAGACCTCTTGGCTCTGATACCATATTGAGTTTCATGCACCAACCAGTTCACCCAAAAGTTTAAGCTGATGAGGAAAGATGGGCAATTCACTTATACTTTAACAAGGCTAACCCTTTTTTTCTATTTTTAAATATTTTTTAAATTTAATTATGCTAAATAAGTCATTATTAGTTACAGTGTAATTTCATCTAGCTACAATGAAATAAACCATAAGTCACAGCCTAACCGAGTGTAAAGAAAGAGGTTTGGCTTCTGCAGGTTAAACAGCCACTGCAGTTTTGGTTATATATATTCCCGTCCCAGATCATATACAGTATGCGGTTGTTACAGCAGATAGCGTTACAGATAAGAGCATTCAAATGCTACGGTACAGCCTGTACTTACCTATAATTTAAACCAAGCTAATCTGCTAAATATAACTATATCTCTTAACACCCCTCCTCAATCTGAACGGGAGAAGAAAGAGAACGTGCAGATTGTTTCTGAAACATGAAGAAAGGAATAATGTCCTGCAGAAAAAACTGCAATCAGTGTAAGGAAGCACACCCCTCCTCAATCTGGACGAGATGACAGAACGTTCAGATTGTCTCGAAACCAAATAAAGTGTTGTGTCGACAACGGTTTAGTGAGCACATCGGCAAGTTGATCAGCAGAGGAGATGAAACGGACATCAAGATCCTTGTGAGCAACTTGTTCACGGACAAAATGATAATCAATTTCAATATGCTTGGTCCTTGCATGAAATGCCGGATTGGCTGTTAAGTATTTAGCACCAAGGTTATCACACCATAATACTAGCAGATGAGAAACTGGGATACCAAGTTCAGAGAGAAGAGCGTGAAGCCATATAAGCTCAGCGGTGGCGTTAGCTAACGACTTGTATTCGGCTTCAGTGCTGGACCGGAAACAGTAGGTTGCTTACGAGAGCTCCAGGACACAAGATTTGGCCCTATGAATACTGCATAACCACCGGTGCTGCGGCGATCATCGGGACACCCGGCCCAATCTGCATCAGAGAAAGCATTGAGAAGATCAGTCCCGGAGCGGCGAAGGAGCAACCCGAGAGACGCAGTATCCTTCAGATAGCGCAGAATGCGCTTGACGGCAGCCCAGTGAGCATCTGTCGGTGCGCGAAGGAATTGACAGACCTTGTCGACGCTATAGGAAATGTTAGGGCGAGTGAAAGAAAGATATTGGAGAGCTCCAACCGTACTGCGGTACTTAGTAGCATCAGCCGCAGATAACAATTTTCCAGTCGATTGAGTTAACTTGTCAGCCACACTGGCAGGGGTGGACACACCTTTGGAATGAAGCATGTTTGTCTTCTCTAACAAATCTTGAATATAACGCTGTTGAGAGAGGAGGATGCCATGCTGATGTTGTTGCACATGAACCCCAAGAAAGTAGCTCAGAGCACCGAGATCCTTTATTGCAAAGTCTTGCTTGAGCTGATGCAGAAGACGTTCAGTAGCCTGGGCAGATGAACTAATGATGATTATGTCATCAACATAAATGAGGATATACATCTGAACATCCTGGTTGGTAAAGATGAACAAAGAGATGTCTACTCTAGAAGGTCGAAATCCCAATTCCAATAATTTGGTACTCAAGCGAGCAAACCAGGCCCTGGGAGCCTGCTTCAGACCATATAAGGACTTGTCAAGTTTGCAAAGATGAGTGGGATGCCGAGAATCTTCAAATCCTGGGGGCTGACACATGTACACATCTTCATGAAGAATACCATGGAGAAATGCATTTTCGATGTCAATCTAGCGCAAAGACCATCCTCGAGAGACTGCAACAGAAAGTAACACTCGAATGGTTGCCGGTTTTACTACAGAGCTGAAAGTGTCAGCATAGTCCACACCATATTGTTGTTTGAAGCCTTTCGCCACAAGGCGTGCTTTGTATCTGTCAACTGTGCCATCAGCTTTCTTTTTCAACCGAAAAACCCATTTGCAATCGATGACGTTGAGACCCGGACGTCGAGGAACAAGATGCCAAGTCTGGTTCTTCTGAAGAGCATCACTACTAGAAACACAAGCTATGCCAACAGGAAATTACGATGGCCAACGGGTGGTCGGGGAGATTGTAAATGGCCTACGGTTGACATGTTGCCGATAGTTAAAAGTTAAACTGTCATGTTTTCTACCCAATGGCCGACAGTGCAATATATTGCCAACAGTCAGATGTTAACCCATCGGGGACTATACCGAATGGCCGACAAGGCAAAGCATTCCCCGACCATCTTGCTTTGACCCATGGTAAATGGTGGTAATACATGATGGTTAAACAATATATGACCGTGTCATAACAACCGTTGGCCATTTAGTGAAGGATAGCAAACAGTATCTAGTTAACCTGTTGGCTTTTGAAGCTAATAGCCGATGGTTCAATCTTTTCCTAGAGGCTTAATATAACGCACGGTGATTGGCTACAATGTGTGATAAGTGTGATATATATATATATATATATATATATATATATATATATATATATATATATATATATATATATATATATATATATATATATATATATATATATATATATATATATATATATATATATATATATATATATATATATATATATATATATATATATATATATATATATATATATATGGCGCTTGATGGGTGCATGGGAATTTGGAAAAATATTTGTGGCTTTGATCTATCGTCACCCTCATCCAAGAATATAGATTTGAGAACAGATTTATTTGTAAGCACTTTATGGCAAAGTGACATTTGACTCAGATTTGCCTCATCACCACCCCAAAATAAAAGAAATAGATAATTTGACAAAGTTCTAAATATTTGCATAAAATTGTCGAGCAATGAACTAACAATTTTTAAGTCGACTTTCATATAACTACAACTAATCATATGTCCAAAGCTTCAGTGACTGTGATATTCTATCTCGACCCATCATGTTAGCGACACATATATGCATGTGGGTCTACATATAACTTGTATGAACGACTTGTGGCGAGAGATATGCTATGTGAAATTGACATCATAAGGAGTCATACTTTTGCAAAATGATCAAAGAAGTGGTTGTTCTTTGATAGCTAGGTATAAATAGTTTTAGATTTTGAAATTAATCTAGTAGAAAAGGGATTGCTCGTATATAAGTTTTGTGCAAAAACGAAGATTTGTAATCAGCATAGCTCATTTGTTTAGGTTTCTTGTGATAAGCGGTACTCATTAAGGTATGATTATCACAATTCATATACATCTCATAAATATTGTAAATCATAGTATGGATCGATGCCGCCGTCACCTCTATGCCCCCCTACTCCGGCCTCTCACCGACTTCGGCTTCACAGCCCTCAGGCCCGTATCTGGCCGACCTATGCTTGAATCTACTTACCCATCCTCCCCCTTTTTACTATTACTTTGCTTTGATCACTACTACTTCGATTCTAGCTCATTGCTATCCTTTTGTTTTGGTTTTGATTCACGAGAGGCATGGTGGTGCGCCACCGTGGCCAGTGGCGGACCCAGGATTTTACCAAAGGGTATGCCGTACCAAAATTTTCATATGCAATTCGGTAAATAAACGTAAAATTTGCACCGTAATTCGGTTTATAGGCACTAAATAATATGATAAGTCTTCAATTCAAGGATTAAGTTGAAAACTTGCATAAATTACAATATAAATAGTTCAAACACCATACTAATAGTCTCAAATATACATAAAAGAGACTTACTGTTGATTTGTGATCCAAATGCTATACATCAATTAGGCCAGCTTCTGGACGGAGCGTAGCGGAGGCCGTGAGTCGAGGCTTAGGGCCGAGCGAGCGGAGTCCCAAACGCCCATTGTGCAAGGCCGTGCACCTGTGGGCGCTGGTAAGTGTGAGAAGCGAAGCCCCGCGTGTGGATCCTAGTTGAATTAGGGTTTTAGCGACGCTCTATACGATGTCTACGGACAAAAGATCAATAAAAAGATAAAGCTGTTTGGAACTACATTTTTTTATTTTTGTTCTTTTTAATATTTATTGTACGTTGTTAACTTTGTATTTTTGTTCTTCTTTAATATTTTTTCTTCGTTCTAGCGACCATCGGGGAGTGCTAATATAGAACGATTACTTTAATGGATAATAAAAGAAGAAATCGTATTGAGTGCAACCACGGTGGCCATTGAACCATACGGATTCTAGAAGCATGGATTAGACACAAGATCGACCGACACCACGGACGCCACTCAGCTCAGAAACAAAATGAGATCGTTCGTCGCATCCGCCCCAGCACTCCAAGCTCCCAGCCTCCCCGATCGTTCGTCGCATCATCCGCACCAGCACTCCAGCTCCCAGCCTCCCCGTCCGTCTCCCCACCACCTCGACCACTGCGAGCCGTCCGCCACCCAAGATCCAACGATCCAGCCGCAGCGTGCCGTCGTCATCGTCGTCGGCAGGTCGGGATGGGGCGGAGAGGAGCGTCCTACTACGTGGAGGCGGCGCCGCCGGTGGACGTGAACAAGAACACGGAGTGGTTCATGTACCCCGGGGTCTGGACCAACTACATCCTTCTCCTCTTCTTCGCCTGGCTCCTCGTCCTCTCCGTCTCCGGCTGCTCCCCCGGCGCTGGGTCTGCCCCTGACCATGGCTAGGCACGCCGGGGTCCACGGTCATCGGTACACCGGGGGAGTGCTGGTGGCCGTCGGGTGCGAGTTCAAAAAACCTTGCCATGTTAAGGTTCGAACACAGGGCCAACAACTTCTCAATAAGGTGCTTTACCAACTAGCCTAAGGTTCGTTTTGTTATTTTAGGATATAAATTACATTTTAGTAGACAGTACATAACATTATCTAAAAACCCAAAATCAGGGAGACCAAGAGGCGGGCGGCGCAGGAGTTTAAGCGCGAAACGGGAAGTAAATCTCCCGCAACCGCACCCAATAATCCCGCCACTTCCCGTGAATCACTCCTCCACTTTGGGAACCAATGTTTATCACCTCCTCTCAATCAAATTGATCTGTTCATGAATTGGAAAATTGAGCATCCTGATTTAGATGCAAGTGTCATTTATGAGTGTGTGGGTAGAATGCCACATGGTAAGCTAGGAATTGGTGATGGAGCAATTAGTATTGCTGAGAAGGAAGCAATCAAAACAAGGAAAAGAAGTGCACAACCATATGTTTCTGCTAGAGAGAAGCGACTTGAAAGGGAAAATCTGCAGTTGAGAAAAGGATATAGCAAGCTTGAACATGTTGTGCGGGTAATTATCATTGTAATAAACATATGCATACAAATAAATACCTATTGCTAATCATGAAGTTTTAACAGGCACTTGCTGCTAAACAAGGAATGGACTTTGATGCGTTAGCTCAGGAAACTGCAACTAACTTGGTAAGTTTACGTGCTACCTCATAGAGCACAGATTATTACAATGAACTCAAGCATCACTCTAGTTGATTCATATTTGAATTTTATTTTTCCTACCTCAATTCATTGCAAAACTAGCCTTCAAAGTACAAACTAATATATGGATGACATGCAGCCTACTTCTGAATCTGAGGTTGCATTCTCTAGAGAGCATGACAAAATTGTTCCGAATGCATCTGAACATGTAAGTATTAAGTGTGTTTACCACATGTATTCATGCCATACCTAAAATTATTGCAAAATCTGAATTATATTCAAGCTGGTTCATGTGCTTATTAAAAATAATGTTATAACTTCTATAGGATAACATTGGTGGAGCAGACTATAGTGATGAGGAAAATGAAGATGACACCTATGATTATGATGAAGAAGGACACTATTCCCATGATGATGACCAAAATTATGAGAACATTGGTGAAGACTTTTTTGATGATGATGCCTCCTGGTGATGAGAAGAGATTATATACAACATATGAAGTGTGTGGCACTTTTAAGTAGTTTGTCTTATGCCTTATGAACAACAGTATCTTAGTCAAGTATTTTAATTTGAACATTAATTTGTGCTATGTTGAAGAATGTCTTAGCAACTTTCGTAATGTCTAGACCGTACCTTTCTTTGGTGATCATTGGGCTTCAAACATTCACTGTACTATGCAATATTGAAGTGCTGGTTATGAAATGCTATGAATCGTGAATGTTCATCATTTGTAATTGATCTTCCTGGTCATATATTACTTATGCATGGCTATAAAAACTATCACAAGCACTATCTGTTGATGGATTATAATAAAACGGTTTCATCTCTATATTGCCAATGGTTTAATAAAATTGTTAGACTGTTCCATATTGTTTTAGCCGATGGGAAACCAAAACCTTCACATATATGTTCTACCGAGAGTATTAAATTCCTGACAGTTAGTAAACACCATTGCTAATATGCTTCCGACGGGTTAAACAAATCGTCAACAACAAATACCCGACCGGATACCTCGGCAATTCATGTTGGACCAAAGATCAAATGGCGTGTTTACCAACTAATTGCCGGCGCCAACCGTCGAAACATACTGATCGGCCATACAATGACTGACCACCGGTCGGTAAAAGTGGGAATGCCCGACCATGGATGCCCGACGGGAGGTTGCCGACGGTATACACTCGGCAATTGCATTTTCCGATGGTACAAATTAATGGCCGACGGTATAATAACTATCGGCCATTCTTACGCCTCCAGTAGTGCATCAAATTCAAGCTGCATAGCTGCTTTCCACTGAGGAATATGCATGGCCTCAATGTGAGTAGCAGGCTCAATAGGAAGCACACAAGACTGTGCAGCCACATAGGCCACAGTGCCATCAGTTCGTTGCTTGGGACACCTGATATTATGTCGAAGCCTGGTGCCATATCGATGCTATGATGAAGAAGCCGGAGCAGGTCATGCAGAATCAGGCATAGCTGAAGAAGGCATATTAGGCACACATTGGTTAGTAGTGCTAGAAGTACTACTGCTCGGTCCTTAAATCTCAATAATGTGCTTCACGTTCCAAAAATTTCTAAACACCTTGTCTCAGTTCACAAATATTTTTTAAATTCAATTATGCTAAATAAGCCATTATTAGTTACAGTGTAATTTTATCTAGCTACAATGAAATAAACCATAAGTCACAGCCTAACCGAGTGTAAAGAAAGAGGTTTGGCTTCTGCAGGTTAAACAACCACTGCAGTTTTGGTTATATATATTCCCGTCCCAGATCATATACAGTATGCGGTTGTTACAGCAGATAGCGTTACAGATAAGAGCATTCAAATGCTACGGTACAGCCTGTACTTATCTATAATTTAAACCAAGCTAATCTGCTAAATATAACTATATCTCTTAACACCGAGCACCACCTTAGGGTACCTACACTGTTTTATCAAGACTGGGAATCTACAGTGAAATGAATGTTTGGAAGCACCGTGCGAAGCAACCGTGGTCTTTCCCGCGCGCCAGGACGAACCGGTGGCGCCTGCTGCGTCCGCCGAGCCACTTTCGGCGGTGCCCGCCCGATTTTTCAATGCTCAAAGGTGGGAGCCTGGGAATCTACTGTGTTAACTCGCGCTAATGGAGCATTCATAATTGGCACCTTCGTGGATGCCTTAACAACGACGGAAGGTGACCTCACTGCTCACCTGTGCGGTCACCGTCTATTTAAGCGACTGGGACTCTGGGAGGGCATCATCGGCGGAAACCAGAGCCAAGCTTACCAATGAGCGGAAGCAAGGTAGTAGAGATTGATGCACAGGGAGTATCTCTGTTCGTGTTCTTGTTTGGTTGATGCACAGGGAACTTCTAATTACTTACCGTTCGTGTTCTTGTTTGGTCGAGTACGTACGTAGCACTCGATTTGCTCATGGGGGACGACGTTATCTAATTAATTTTACTCTCTGCTGCAGGGACATGGCCGGGGACGCGAATCGATATCAGTTAGAAGAGAGCTGGCCTCCGGCCAGGCTGATCGGAAAGAGGTTCAGGCCTTGAAGCTGCAAGTTCAGGCTCTTGAGGAGAAATTAGAAGGGTGGGAGAAATATCGCGAGGAGAAGAACAGGAAGTACAAAGAGCTGGAGAAGAAATACGAGAGCGCGAAGACATGTCGCGACAAGTACCAAGAGCTGGAGAGGAAATACGAGAGTGTGAAGAAGTATCGCGACGAGTACAAAGAGCTGGAGAGGAAATACGAGGACGAGAAGAAACAGTGCGAACACTACCGGAACAAATCGCGCGCACTGGAGAATGAGAAGAACAGGAAGCTTCAAGTCAACGTAGCTGTGGTAAGTAGCCGTGTCGCTCAAGTCCAGTACCAGATCTAAATATGTGCCAGCAATTCGGCGTACCCAAAGTTTAGGGAGTGAATTAGGCTAGACTTATCCCTACTAGAAAACTCACATAGATACGCGCATGTCCCCGTCTATTGTCATTCTAAGGATATATTAACAAATCCCTAACCCAAATTCACTACAAAAAATTGTTCCACTTGAAAAAAAAACTCAAACCATTTTCGATGGATATGCCCTCCATATACCAGTATGAGCTACAGAAGAAGATAACAGCATTACATTTTATTTATGAAAAGAGAGATGAGATATTGAGACATGTGAATGAGAATTGATGAAAATAAGATGTGAAAATTGGGTTAATGTTAAATAGATATAAATTGTAAAAATGATGTGGATTAATTTATTGTTCTATTTTGTATTTTCTTATGGATTCACCTTTGTTTATTTGTTTTTTTAGGTGAATGTTAAAGGCAACAAGCATGGGTCGAAGTAGGACAAGAATTATTGTACTTTTGTAGCTCTTTCACTTCACTCCACCTATCAATTTATCACTTATGGTCATGAATAATTTAGTAAGTTTCATTGTAATAATTGGATAATCTATGGTTTCTGTGATAGGGGTGGCCTCCATCTAAACCCATCTGGCCTGTTAAAGAGTTGTAAAGTCCAAAATGGGACGTGTGTAATGACATAGATACACCTATGGAGAGCACATAACTGTAATGGTAGTATTGTAAAATACGCTTCATGGGAATATATATACATGGCCTGGACATAGGGAAGGGGCAAGTATTGTCGATTCATCTCATCCATTCCACTACTCTCCTACTTCACTGTTTGGTCAGTAGCTACAACAGTTGGCATCGTCCGTGGGGATGACGGAGAGCAAGCCGTAAAATTTAAGAAGTGATGGCACCAAAGAAACCTTCATCGATGGCGAGGAAGAAGTGGAGCATGATGGCAGCGCATGCAAACGCCAGGGCTTCGGTCGGTGGGCCGCCTACGTCGATGTCAGGATCAGGCATTGATGGTAACGCTGGTGTCACGAGCGCCGATGTCGGCACATGTGGCACGACGCCTGGCCTCGCCACTAGCGTGATGGTTGGCCTCGGTAACGACGCCTGGGTCAGTAGGAGCAGTGACGCTGATGCCCACGCAGGTGTGCCCGGCGACCCAACGTCCGGTGCAGGAGCGACAGGTGCCCCCAGCGGCGCACTAGTTTCGTCACCGACCTTGGGGCTCGTCGTACCGACACGCTGAACAGCTCTAGGGGACAAGCTGTAGTCGCCACCAACCCGGTAGTCCGCACTAGCACTCAGGTCAATGCAGCTACCTCGACGGTGGAAAATGCCCTGCTGACGGCCCTTGGTACGTTGCAACGCGAGTTGGCAGACCTCCGAGGAGCCGTGCGAAAAATGTAAGAGGCTCGGAGCGAGCAGGAGGCGCAGAGCCAGCAAACCCCGCCGGTAGCGGCGATGGAAGCCACACCCGACCGAGCGGACAGTCGCGACGCCCCCGCCTCTGGTTGCGTTGCGCTTCGACGTATAGATCCGGAGTCCCCCCTTTCCGCCGGCCTGCAGTAGTCGGCATGACCAGAGGACTTCAAGTACCTCACAATCGAGCCGTACAAGGGTGACACGGACCTTAGAGAGTTCATTCGCGTATACGAAACCGCCATCGAGGCCACTGGCGGGGACGACTCCACAAGGCGAAGGGACTGCCGCTTGCATTGCAGGGGTAGCGCTCTCTTGGTTTCTTACCATAGAGCCAAACTCCATCTATGTATGGGAACAGATCTGAGACCGCCTGTATAACAACTTCCAAGGAAACTACGTCGAGCGGGTCGACGGGGATCAACTCTTCGCCATCAAGCAAAAGCCCTCGAAAATGCTCCAAGAATACTTCAAGCGTTTTGCCAAGGTTCGCTGCCAAGTCAAGGACATCAATGAGACCACTATCATCAATGCATCGAACCAAGGCCTTCGCCTAGGGCCACTAGCTGAATACATCGCGCGCAAGACGATAAAGACAGTGGTCAAGCTCTTCGACAAGATGTAGTATGCGTGGGCAGAGGAAGATGCTCAACGGCGTAGAGGAGACACCTCCGATGCCAAGCAGGTGGAAGACTCACTGGAGGGCTCCTCCAAGCACAAGCAAGACTCATCGAAGGACGCCTCTAAGCGTAAACAAGATTCGTCGAATGACAAGTCCAGCCGTAAACAACGCAAGTCTCAGAAGGCTCACTACGTCTTCAACATCGAAGGTGGCTCAAACAATAGCGCCCCCCGCTGGCTGAAGACGGGGTCGCAGAGGTCGTGGACGCGGGCGAGGCCGAGGCCACGACTATGGGACGCGTGGCGAAGCAGACCACCAACAACAGGCACTGTGGTGCGAAGTGCATGGCCGCGGCGACCATCTCACACGACATGCCCTACCATTGCGACACTTCTCCAAAGCGTCGCCAGGGATAGAGCCCTAGAAGCGGGGACCCCAGCGGTGGTTCACGTGCAGCAGCCCCAAGAAGACCGCTGCGCATACGGGCCCCAAAGGGACGCCAGTGCCACGTCATAAATGTCATATTCGGGGGGTTCTTCCCTGGAATTTTCGTTTGCACGGCAGTAGAAAGCCTACACACGTCGGTTGCATCACGTAGCAGCCTGTCCAGCCCAGGCACCGCCGACCTTGGCGCAAAACGATATCACCTTCACCATCGCTGACGCAGAAGGCATCTACTTCTCTCACCAGGATCCCCTGGTCATCTAGGCTGCCATCACAGGCTGCGATGTTAAGCGCGTTCTGGTCGATGGAGGCAATTCTATTAACATTCTTTTCGTGGTAGCCTACGACCAGATGGAAATCCCCCGGAGCAGATTAGGCCCCAAGGGAATCCCGCTTCAGGGCTTCGGAGGCCAACCGTTGAAGGCTTTGGGCTAGATATGGTTGCAAGTGTCCTTTGGGCAGGGCGATAACCTGAGAAGCGAGGACATCACCTTCGACGTCATCGATCTCCCGTACCCGTATAACGCCATCTTAGGACGCCCGACCCTCAATTCCTTTGGAGCAGTCCTACACCATGGCTTTCTGTGCATGAAACTCCCGGCCTACAAGGTGTCATCACCGCATTCGGCGACCAAGACCTCGCCTGGCAGATAGATCTTGGTACTCGGGGCCCGCATCGGAAGGTGCACGTGCTCACGGACACTCCCGAGGCAGGCACGCCCTCCCCCCGGGATGGACGTCCAAGCCCCGGCCGGACGACAGTCAAGAGAGTCCCCCTGCATACCGAAGACCATCAGGTGTCCATCGGCAAGGGCCTTCCCTCAGAGGTCGAGCAGGATCTGCTCTGGGTACTCTGGGACAACGCAAACGTCTTCACGTGGTCCCCGACCAACACAAAGGGTGCGGACCGCGCCCACATCGAGCACACTCTAGCAGTCCACCTCGACACCAAGCCGGTCAGGCAGAGATTCCAGCACATGTCTTTCGAGCATCAACAGGCAGCCAAGGGGTAGCGAAGCTGCTCCGGTCCGAGGTCATCCGTGAAGTTCAGCACCCAGACTGGCTCGCCAATCCAGTGCTGGTGAAGAAAGCCAACGGTGCGTGGCGCATGTGTATTGACTTCACCGCCCTCAACAAGGTGTGTCCAAAGGATAACTACCCGTTGTCTCGCATAGATCAGTTGGTGGATGCCACGGTAGGATGCAAGCTCATGAGCTTTTTGGACGCGTATTCTGGCTACCATCAGATTCACATGGGCAAGGACGATGAAGTCAAGACCAGCTTCATAACGCCGGTAGGGACATACTGATTCGTTAGGATGCCCTTCGGTCTCAAAAACGCAGACGCCACCTTTACACATCTCGTGAGCTCGCACTCACCTCCCAACTTGGAAGAAATGTGGAAGGTTATGTTGATGACGTAGTCGTAAAGACCAGACAACTTGCTGCCCACAGTCAAGACCTTCAGGAGACCTTTGACAACCTCAGACGAGTGGGCATCAAGCTCAACCCAGATAAATGCATCTTCGGCGTGCAAGCTGGGAAGCTTCTGGGCTTCCTAGTGTCTGGGTGTGGTATCCAGGTGAACCCTGACAAAGTCAACATGATCCTCTCTATGGAGTCACCCAAGACAACAAGGGAGGTCCAGAGGCTCACCAGACACATGGCCGCGTTGAGTCGCTTCCTATCTAGGGTAGCCAAGCGAGGTCTACCGTTCTTCAAGACCCTTCGCGGATGTGATGCGTTTCATTGGGATGACGACTGTGTGAAGGCTTTTGACGAACTCAAGAAGCACTTCGCAAGCCTTCCCACCTTAGTCGCCCCAGCACTAGAGGCTCCGCTGCTATTACACCTTTCTGCCACTACAGCGGTAGTCAGCGCAGTCCTGGTTCTGGTGGAGGGCCCCCTTCATCCATAGATAACTCTATGTACGCTTTGTATGCAATGGATGAGGCTAACTTTTTGAAATCACGTAGATCATTCAAGGCGTACGTTGGCAAAGAAGGGAGACACATGGAAGAGAACGCCACACTATGACACGTGACGCAATTTTCGGTACCCGCTACTACACAATAGTCCTATATCATACTTCAAAATGGTGCCTCTCAAACTGAACAAATCTATATATGTAATTATATTTTTGCAGTGCTACCAGCATTACAGGACAACGTTTGTGCATTCTACATTTGCTACAATGTGAAAGAAATCATGATGCTAGGCCCAAGTATCCAGAGGTTTGTGAATCTCGCAACAATTATTTCTAACTTATATATATATATATATATATATATATATATATATATATATATATATATATATATATATATATATATATATATATATATATATATATATATATATATATATATATATATATATATATATAGAAAAATACTTTTACTTCTAGGTATAATTACACCCACTCTCACTGCCATCCGATTGCATTCAGATTCGTGAATGCTTTAACGGGTCTCGAATGGAAAAAATTGCGTTTCTCTACCACACCCATGAATACGAGCTCTCCCAATTATTCTACATTCCGGTTTGTTTCCAGATTTTGCTCTGCCTCCCATTTTACTTTTGCATCCCGATTTGTTTGCCTCCAGATTTGTTGCCCCCTGAGCTCCAGATTTTGCGACTGCCTGCCGATTCCTGAGCTTCGACAACTGCCATCCCAATTTGCTTGCCTCTTGCCTGCTTGTGAGAAGAACCATGGCACGTACGGGACTTGAATTTAATTAGCTAATACATACAACAGTTTTCTGTATTTTTAGATATAAAAATGGATGCATACTTGATACAACCATAATGACGAATACTACCAAAATAAGTGGTATACACACTCCATCCAAATATGAAGATATACTCCGTGCAGATAGTCCCCTCCACTCAGATACTCCTATTTATAAAAAAATGTGCACATACTCCATAAATGCATTATAAAAAATGTGCACATACTCCATAAACGCAAATACTCCCATTTATAAAAAAAATGTACGCATACTTCATAAATGCATTATGTCCACATACTCCCCTCCATGCAGATACTCCCATTTATATAAAAAAATGTGCACATACTTCATAAAGTGAATACAGTACGCATACTCGGACGTCCATACTCCATTTAATCCATACGTGAATAAGGTATATGAGTTATTAGGGAGAGACATACCGCATACTCCCTCTCTGATGGATTAGCAAGGTCAAACATGTGCGTGCGGCCGAGAATCTTGCCGTTTGTTATGCTAATTAATTATTTAATTAAACTAGTTAGTTGGTTCACCCACCAATGGTATCTAGCGCATCCACAAACCCAAACCCGATCAATGTAGGAATATCTCAAGGATGATGAATGGTAGATACAAAGGGAGTAGGTATAGGTATAGAAAAGAGGCTTCCCCTCTCTCTCTCTATATATATACATATACATATACATATACATATACATATATATATATATATATACACATATATATATATATATATATATATATATATATATATATATATATATATATATATATATATATATATATATATATATATATATATATATATATATATATATATATATATATATATATATATATATATATATATATATATATATATATATGTATATATATAGTTGTGTGTGTATGCTTACTATTTTACTATTCCTAACAACATGACATGAAAATCGATAAAAGTACAATTGATATTAATGAACTCTTCGAAATTCGAGAATGGCTCACCATCTTCTAAATAACAGATGTCATTCACCGAAAAAGAGAGTTTCACTCAGACGGGGATGAATAAAATCTCTTTTATGTTTAGTGATAAACAATTTTTTATGGTATCTGTAAATATATTGTAGATGTATTATCATAATTCATCTGTAAGTAATTAGTAAATTTATGTATGTGTGATATATATATATATATATGTCTATTTGTAATTGATATATGTGATATCTGTGTATTTGCTTGTTTTCAGAGGGCATGCTAGCATTTTTTGAGGCAAACCAAAAGCATAAAAAAAAAGATATAGAACGAACTATCATAGATGGTTTTCTAGTATAAACCGTCTACGAAGGCTCTATTATCATAGACGGCTACAACCAAGACCTTCTATGATATGTCAGACATAACAAACAGTTCTATGAACCAATCTTCTGTGATATGTCGACTATCATAGACAGTTGGTACATACAACCGTCTGTGATTTCAGACATCACAGACATATTTTGGTTGAAGCCACTATGATAGTAGGGCCTTCACAGACGGTTTGTACCGGAAAACCATTGTGATAGTTGGTTTTTTATAGACAATGCACAAACCATCTGTGATAACCGCCTGTTATCATAGACGCAAAAAATCAGACGGTTTAGAAATCATCTGTGATGAGGGTTTCAAAAAGAACACAATTAACACAAACATTCCATAATTAACAATGGTCAAGAAGAGTGTCATTTCAAAAAGAACAGTGACAAGAATGAAAGAATGGGGAGAGGAACTGAGATCAACCTAGGGGACGAAGAATTTGAGCAGTGGGCGCTAGGATTGGAGAAGGCCAAAAGGGGTTGTAGGCTTGTAGCCGGAAGCAGAGGTGGTGGATCCGGCTCGATCCAAATGGGCAGCACCATCGTCGTTGAGGCGAGTCCACACAGCGGCGGTGGCTCAATCAGACCTAAACAAGAGCAAGGTTCGTCTTCTCAAACGGCGGCAGCGCTGGATGTCCGGCGTAGGCGATGATGGCGATCAAGAAACAACATAAGTGAGGGAGCCAGCGCAGCATCTACAACAGCTAGACGAAGGGGAATTCGAAGCTGGAAGAATCTCAATAGTCGAAGATGTGGCCGCCAATGTCGGTGCAGAGCAACAGGAGCTAGGGATGGGGATGAAGATGATGGAGCAGATGAAGATGATGGAGCTTATGGTAGCAGCTCAACTACATGAACCATACTGTATAAGCAGAAAATTCTGCATCAAAAACATAAATGCACCATGTTGGGACTTCTAAGTGACAATCTGTGACAATCCTAGTTTGTTGTGTATTTACAAAACTAACTAATTGCTCGGTGCATACACAACCATACCCGTAGCAACTCGCGGGCGCACACCTAGTTTTCCTAATAATAGATAATTTTTTTACAATTTTCCAGTGATTTGAAATTTATGCAATTTTCTAAAGCCAAAATTTAATTTTAACAATTAGCGATACATAGATAAGACTTACTGAAATAAATTAAATATGAGAAAGTACCACAGAGATTTCGAGAAATATTCATATAAATGACATTGATTAAATATGATTAGCACTAATTATACACAGTGTGGCTAGCTGGCAACTTACCGAGTTAATGGAGCTTGGCAAGTCATGTATCTGTTGTATCGATCCACAGAGATAACTATATTTACAAAAATAGATATTCAAAAGTTAATTTTGTAAAAGCAAAAAGCTACCACGCTATTTGTAGAACAGATCAGATTTCGATGAGAGCCAAACCCCACGGCACCAATCGACGCCCAGCCGAGGTGACGTGCTTTTTTTTTTCCCGTTTCCTTTCCTTTTCTTTAAAGAAAAACCGGAGCAAAAATTCATTTTTCTCTGCGAGTTTGGAACTTGGGCAGCCACCCGTCCCCTCTTCCAGAGTCCTCCCCTCAGGCGGAAATGTCTGGTTAATTCCTTCTGCTCTGAGGCTCACAGCCGCCATTTCTAGGGTTTGCCCCCATCCCCATCCGCCTCCATCCGCTGGCCTAGGCGCCTGGCCACTGCGAGGCACTGCCGAGGCCGTCGTCGGCAGAGTGCCCAAGCCGCTGAGGACTCCACGGTGCCAAGCCACCGGTATTCTGCCGTCGACGGGCCCCCATCGCCTCCGGCCACTCTGCCTCCCTTCAGCTCACCAGCCACTCCTTGTCGCCGCCTCCACCATCGCGGAGGCACAGGCTCACAGCCGCGGAGCCGTCGCCTGTCCGCCTGCACAGACCGAGTCAGGAATCATCAGGTAATCAGTCCGAAAGATAGGCTATGAATTTGTAAGGGCAAATAGTTTCCAGTCTTGTAATTGCCGGTGTAGTTCTTGCCTTCTTGGTAGATGTTGAATTATCCCTTGCTTGGATTTAAAGTCTGAATTTTGTTTCCTTCTTTGTACTTTGTTCTGTAGATGTTCTTGCGATTATGCTCTGCGGGTAGTTTCTTGCTGGACCTTGATATGATTGATGGCCTTAGCATTTTCTTTCACCATTTTAGCTCAATTGCTCTGTACAAGCATCCAATATCTAATTACGTTCCTATTCACTGTATATTTTCTCATTAAGTTCTAAGCCAGTTGGAATTGTTGGGACTTTTTATGACTCGAGTAATTAGGCTAAAAAGCCCAACTTGGGAGCCCCTCAACTGGTTGGTTGTTCAAAAATCAGGTCTCGTCATGATCTCCATTTCCCTCCTTAGTTTTCAATAGCATTATTAAAACTGAATCTGTTATCTTTGATAGTTTGCTACTTTGTATGATATTTAGTAATTAGTAGGAATTATCTTTTATGTTTCGAATTAGTAGGAATGATTAGATGAAATAAAATGATGAATGATATATATTTAATGTTTTACATTTTCTATTTAGGAACTAACTATTAAGGTTTAAGTATACAAATTATAAAATGAAGAGGAGTAAGACATTGTCATCCTATTTGAGGAGGAAATGATGGGCTAGTTGCATAGGATAGCGAGCAAATCTCCATCATTTAGGACTTGAACTCTTGAAGTATTGAGCATTAAGCAAAATTTTCATTGTACTCAATGTATCTTTATTACGCTATATTCTTTATAGTTTGATATGCTTTGTTTATTGCGATTTGTGTTGAAGACTTGAACTCTTGAAGTATTGAGCATTAAGCAAAATTTTCATAATATAGTTCTATATTTCGGCAGCCACCCGTCCCTTCTTCCGAAGTCCTCCCCTCAGTAGCCCTCACCAACCCCGCAGTCCTCCACACCACCAAGTGCGACTAGCATGGCGAGCAGCAGCGGCGAGGCAACGCGAATGGACCCCGAGGCGGCGGCGGAGCTGGTGCGGAAGGGCGCTACCTTCCTCCTCCTCGACGTCCCCCAGCACACCCTCGTCGGCATAGACAACCAGGTCGGTGGTCGCACACACCCCCAAAACCCCCATCTCCCACTGTCGGCCACAACTCCTTGTTCTTGTATTGGTAGTTCGTGTGTGCGTGTATCCGCCGCTTTCCTCCGATTGATCCAAGAATTTGATGGATTTTCGCCTGCTGCTGCTGTTTCAGGTGTTCTCGGTCGGGCCCAAGTTCAAAGGGATCAAGATGGTGCCTCCGGGGCCGCATTTCGTCTACTACTGCTCCTCTAGCAGGTGGCCACATCCTCGATATCCCATGGCAACTCTTAGGTCAATTGAACTAGATTCCTCATGAATAACAAAGGCAATGCATCTTTCTTTGTTCTTTTAGATTTTAGAGTAATCACCACCGGTCATTAGAGGCTCCCAGTGCCTGTAGTTTGTCGGTTTTAATAGAATTAACCTGATAGTGCTGTGTTATTAGTTTGGTGTCCTGTTTTCTTGCCATGCTAATTTGGCGTGAGAAGTGGGTGAGATAGCTTACTTTTTACCTTGGAATTCTAATCCTGTTCTATTCTAGAGAAAAAGGAAGTTAATACAGTGTAATTTACTGGGTGATGCTTCCATAGGCTGCGACAGTATGTTATTATCCTCCTGGTTTATGTCTTGTGTACCTTATTTTTGAATTGTAGATGTTTCCTAGGGTAGTCTTAGGAAAGTTTTTAATCTCAGACCTGCTAGGGAACTACTAGTACTACTTAAGAGACTATGCTACATTCTAGATATGATGCAAAAGTTAAATGTAACACATTCTTTCTTGTGAAAATGGAAATGGATTTAAACATGCTTTATGGAGTATTAGGATAACATCTTGCTGGCTCTTCCCTGTTCTGTTTGCTTCCTTAACCTGGGCATGTGACATCCTGAAAACTATTGTGCACTGTGTTAAATTATGAAAAATTTTATGTGCATCCTTTGTTCATTTTACTCCCATAGTCCCATTTTCCCCATATTCTGATGGTTGACATCTTTCGGTTATGGATGATGCCATTGCTTCATGTAATTTGACATCCTATTCCTGTATTGATCATTTCTCCGCTATCTACAATCCTTTTAGGCATGGGAATGAGTTTGCACCTACAGTTGGGTTCTTTCTCACCACTCACCCATCTGAGGTACTCCCTGTTGGCCCAAAGCAAGTTTATTACCTTCAAAGTGCTGAATTAATGTATATCATGTTTTGAGTTTGTGACAGTTTGTTGTGCAGTGACCTGTTTGGTAAAAAGAAAAGATTTGGATGAACTATCAAATTAACCATTAAATTGACTAGATCAATGACTTATATGGCTTCTATCAGGTTAAGCCAGGGAAAACTAAATTGATGGCAAATCCAAATGTAAAACCTCTGCTTTATAGAGTAGTATTACATTTTATCTGTACCATTCTATTTTGTATACAGTTCGAGAGCTTTGTCTTTCTTTTCTTTTCTTTTAGCAAATAAGAAAGTGATGCTATAACTTCCTAAACTGCAGCTTACATGTATATATGAAGCAAAATGGTTACATGTATTTATGTATCTAGCTACAGATTTACTGACAATAGAATGGAGGGATGAAATATAGATAAAAGAATGCACTTGAAAGATGCAGTATACTTTAAAAACAGAATCAAAGTCGATCATAATGAATGATGAGCGGCTGCAGGATGGCAGCGAAAGGAGCTAGGGTAGTGCCCTAGCTCTGATACCATGTTATGAGTATTGTGTGTATATTCGTGAAGCCCAATAGGTAATATATATGGAGACTACAAGGGACTATATGCAAAGACAACCCTACACATATAAGTAAATACAAAAGGAATATGCCTACTCTAACATAAGGCCCATTCTGTGTTGATTTCTAGTGGATGGATATTTTGTTTGCCAGAAAATTCTAATGATCACAGTTAAATACATGTTTATATGTGTCCATCTTCTAAATGATAATTTCCAGGTTATTGTTCGAAAGTGGCATGTGCAAGAGGAAAGATTAATCACACTATCGGAAGAGGAGGTCATATTTTTATTCTATTAGAATCTTTAATCTATTGTAGGTTACTATATCGCTTTTATCTTCCTGCATTTTTGTAATGAATAGCTTAAACTATGAACTATGTTTTGTAAGTCTTTTTTTTTTTGTTTATTTTCACCCATGGCTTGTTTCCTACGTGGCTGGACCTGTTGTTCTTTGCTGTCCTGTTTGTTTGCTAGTTGGAAATATCTCATCTACCTTCATATGTGGAATTGTAGATAATGGACACTTGGTAGTTTGAACCAAAGCTATTGTATGCAAGTCAATTCCAATTCTAGGATCCAAACGGAACCGTAGATGTATGAATAGTATGTGAGCTGTGGTGGTATCTGTAGGGAGAGTAATCTGTTATTTGTGATACTTGAAAGAAGCATGTTCGATTCTCTGCTTCACTTTACTTTATTCATGCTTTGCTGAAAGTTTTCTTACTTTTTAAAATTTTTAACACATAATAGGTCACTTGAGGTTATACTGGATGAGATGGAAACTAGTCTTAAAAGCCAATATTACAGTAAAATAAACAAATTGCATTTTTCTAAATGTTAGCATGGAAGCATCAGATTCTCCTAAATTTTGTAAATCTTGTCTCTGTTTCGTGCACTGTAACTGTAAAAATCTAGGTATCAATAGTCCTGTTCTTTTCCATTTTGAACTTTGAAGAATGTAGGCACTTACATATCACTAAATCAGTTGATAATAAAGCACAAAAATGCATTACCTCAAATCAGAATAGCACCTCTATAAATACTCTGCAGCAGATGATAAAAAAAAATACTACAGACTACAAAATGCACCTAAGTTATGTTCAACTTGTTTGCCTTGGCTCCTTGCAGCTGTTATCAGTGAGAAATAATATATGGAACATGTAATAGATAAAGTGGTAAACATGGATATGCCCTGTGTCCCAAAATTGCCACATATTCAACAGAATTGACCTTCCTGTTATTTTGGCTGTGACTTAACAAAACGTCAAACTGTGGACACATATTCTTGCTTTTTCTTGAGTTAGGATACTAAAGTTCGTTTTCTGGTAGGAAGTCAGATACTCTGAAGCAGTAAGACGTTTGGAGTTCGACAATCAGCTTGGACCATACAATTTGGATTCTTTTGAAGATTGGAAACAACTTTCAAGCTACTTGTCACAAAGTGTCATTGAGCGTCTTGGTACGCAGGATGCATTCTTAGTTTTTTTTTTCTCATACTAGTTTGGAAGCAGGCACATTTATGACATGTTCCATGAAACCAACTAATGAAGTAGTGGTGATTTGTGTTTGATTTATCCAGAGCCAATTGGAGGAGAAATTACAATTGCATGGGAGTCATCATGGATGGATAAAGCTCCCCATACAGACATGGAGAGACGTTTGATGGAACAATTAAGAGAAAGCAAGTTTGCAAAGAATGCTCCTGTGCAGTCTGAGCGGAGAGGATGCTACTACACAACTATTCCTACTTCGGTTAAGCACAGGAACATCTCTGGGGATGAGCTGACTACACTGAATTTGGACAAAGTAATGTTTTTATGATGTTATAATTCACCATCATTTAAAAATTATGTTTGGTGGTAAAGTTGGTAACTTGGTATGGTTTGTCTTATAATTATGTATCTGGTTTTCTATATGTTCCTTTTTGTCCCAATCAATTTCCTGAAGCAGTAGTTTGTCTGATATGAACACATATCTTACAATGTTAACACTGTGAAATGGAGTGATGGTGCTACATCTGAACACAACAACCTGAATTTGAATAGTACAAGAGAATATAATCATAGTTTAGCACAGTGATGAACAACCATGACAAAACATTGGTTTGCTGCTTTTTTCCACTTGACATTTCAATCATATTACCGTCAATATTTCATGTTAGCCAAACTATAATTTACAAATAGGCATCATAACTTGCTGCTAATGGTGGTTTGCTCAAATCAATTCATCTTATAGATGCCTATGTGTAAACACTGAGTTGACAACTTATACTGTTGATTGTTGATGAGGCTGTTCTACTTGTCAGACAAGCTTGCTGGAGAGTGTTTTGGCCAAAAATTATCAAGGCCAAGAAGATTTACTCTTGGGGGAGCTGCAGTTCTCGTTCATAGCATTTATGGTACTACAGACACAACTTACAATTATTTTAAGACATCTTATTAATTGTATGCACTATTCTCTAACGTATTTGAGTTATGTAGATGGGGCAGTCACTAGAGGCTTTTGTGCAGTGGAAAGCATTAGTCAGTCTTCTTTTGAGCTGTAGCGAAGCTGTAAGTACTAATGCTTTGTTTAGTCTTAAAAAGCAATGTTACCCCTTACTCCCCAAATATTGATGGAGACAATGTATATATTTACTTTCTCTGTGGTATTCATGGTTCTGACTCGGTTCACCCCCAAAAGACCCCTTTTGATCCCTTCTTCTATTCAAATACTTGTATAATTATTTGTTATTTGAATACCAAAGAAGTTTTGAAAAAAAATTCAAATTCGAGTAATCAAACCAGACTGGTTTTGGGTTTCCGGATGAAAAATGGAACCGGCAGGTTCCGGTTTCCAATCCCAATACAGTTTCTAAAAACCTTGGTGGTATTTTGTTTATGAAACAATATTATCTAAATATCTTCACTTCTGTGCTAACTGCTTAATACATTGCCATCCTTATTTTATTGGGTCCAGTTCAGTTGCTTTTTTTATCCTTTATCGCGTAGAAAATGTCTTGGTTCCACATTTTGCAGCATCAGTGCTAGGGGAAACATTTTTGGGAAAACAATTTTCACACCCCACCGATAAATCCAAATTTCGGAAATTTTCGAAAAAAAAATCGTTCCAATTTTTTAATTTCAAATCTGAATTTTTGAGGGAAATGGAAAAAAAATAATGCCGGTTTTGGGGTTTGAACTCATAACCTCATGCTCACCCACCCCATTCCTCACCACTGAGCTAGCTAAGTGTTTCTTTCCAAGTATTAGATATGAAATCTATTTAAACCTGAAATTTCAAACGAAATTCCACCACTTTAACCAATTTTCGGACCCTACCGAAAACACTGAATTTCGGCGAAAATCATGAAATTTCGGCCGAAATTTCAATCTCTGATCAGTGCTTTGTTAGCACCCAGGATTTTTTTTCCTTTTGGAGTGAGATAAGCTAATCTAGTTTGCAGTTTGAACTACCATATCAGGGCTCATCTTGATGAAGCTGACCCACTGTACTTCTATATGCGATGATTCAATTAAATTCCATGAATATGGCATGTTTTATGTTTTAACTGTTTATTAGCAATAGTAACCATTCAGTTGGAAGTTTGAACTTCTGTCTCAAGGCCAAGGTTGTTATGGCGTCGAGATATCGGCGATATCTCGTCGCCATATCGCCGTGGCGGACTGGAGGCTCCATGCCGTCCGGACAGCATGGAGGTGCGCCGTATCCGCCGTCGCCGTGGCTGGATCCGCCGCCTCCGCCATCGCCGTGGCCGGATCCGCCCTCGCCGCAGCCGGATCCGCCGTCGCGCCGCCTCCTTCTTCGCCGCCTCCTCTGCGGCTGCCGTTGGGGGGGCGGTGGAGAGTGGCGGCGGGAAGAGGTAGCGGCCGTCGGCGAGCTGGCTAGGCCTCGCCGGCGCCGGAGGCGGAGAAGATGGGGGAAGGAGAGAGGGAAAGAGGAGGGAGGCAGCCGAGAGGGCGAGCGGAGAGAGGCAGCCGACCGAGCGGGCGAAAAGACTGAGCGTCTGGCCGCCGCCTCGCACGCCAGTTGGATTTAGGGTTTGCCATTTTTCATTTTAGTCCTCGTAATTTCTGAAATTACAATAAGGTCCTTCTTCCTTTATATTTCTTCTGTTTAAACCCTCTGGAAGTCCAATATTTTTGTAGCTACTTATGTGTATGGCGTCGCTACGCCGCGCGCCATAAGCGATATTGTTGTGTGAAGGTGGTGAGGCGCCGTGCCTCGCCGCAACGCCGTAATAACCATGCTCAGGGCACATCTTTATTGGGCTGAGTCACTGTGCTTCTGTTTTGAGGTGTAGAGTATGGGAATATGGAAGGGAAGAGATGCACTGCACTTGATAATTGATTCTTCCCTCTTGAGGATGTATTGCACTGCACTATATAATATTGATGTCATTATGTGCTTATTTGACCCTTTGTTTCTTTCTCCTTGGCAGCCTCTTCATACAAGGACCAACATGTTTGTAAAGGTATTATGTGACCATATTCTATTGTTCATTTTTCGAGCTGAAGCATTCCTTTATCGAATTTATCAGAGCAAATATAGTCAAATCAAACCTTAAGGAGTAACAAACTCTGTTTGCCATTTTGTGTTGCATTCAGTTTATTAGGGTTATTTACTATCAACTCAAGCATGGCTTTCAACGTCCACATGATTCCAGAAGTGCTGACGATATGGGCATCTCTCTGTTTTTGGATGAAGCATGGTTTTCAAGGGACATATTCCTCTACCGTCTTTCCAAGGTAATTTTGTTGTAATCTTTTGTGGGTATTGGTACAATGCTCTACATATCCTGTTGGTAACAAGATATATACACACTGCTTAAGGTAAATACTTTTTGTCACTTCACCCTAAAATTAGTAATGTGACTAACAAAAAAAATTAGTTATAGACAATATGGAGATGTGTTGAATTAGAAGGAGAATGAGTAATACTGTACCAGTAATATTGACAGCTCAAAGCTAGATGTCAGTATCACAAATCAACCACAACAAGTAACTAATAGCCAAGACTGAATTCATCATTTTCCTATTTCAAGTTAGTTCCGATCTGTCCCAGACTCCCAATAATATTTTATGAACTTGTGAGGCTATATAACCCTTATTTGGAAATAGTGGAACCTTGTATCCCCTCTATCACTGCTCTCTGCCCCACTAAAAAAGTATCTTGCCACCTTCATTGTTTACGTTTTATAATTGTATTTTTGAAAATGAAACTTTTGCAATGCATTGCATGAACCTAAAGCAAAATGTTTTAACTTGGTAAAGTAGTGCTCCATGAAAGTAAGTTTGTTCAGTTATATCAGTCCCAGGTGTTTGAGATCTTAAGGGTCTCGTTGGTTACTTGTACACTATTTATATATTGATATTGTTGTAAAGAGGGAAAGTAATTGCTGAATAGTAGACCTGTCAAGTTTAAATGTGATTCTGTAAACTGCAATAACTTTTAAACGTCTGGAGCTCATCAAGGTAGAAAAGAAGCTAACTTCCTCTCAGATAAATGTGTCTAGGTGACCATTTTCTTCAGCTCATTTTACTTCATAATTTACTTTGAAATGATTTTGTTTCATCATGTCATGGTACTGTTTTCTGTGTGGCATAAGTAATATGCAGTTTTGCACCAAGCAAATGTATACTTCGTCCCTTTCCTAGTTTCTGATTGTGTTTTCCCCTCTATTCAGGGGGGTGTTTGGAAAAGGGAGATTGCTTTGGGAATTTTTGAGATTTTGAAATTTTGAACTAAATCCTAAGGATTATCCAAATCCTGCTATCCAAACATGCCCTCAATGTTTTAAAATGGCTTGTATGTACCAAAGCACAACACACATAAATGAAAAGATATCAGTGTTAATTGAATTTCCTGTTTGGTATTTGTGAACATGTGACAGCAGAATGAACCAAAGCTATAAATGCACACGTCCAAACATGTTTGATATCACACATTTGAATTATCTTCAGTGCTAGCAGCTTAATAATGTGTTCTACTCACATCATTGATTTCTCTGATCTGCTATTGTCAGGATTTCTTTACAGTGATACTTGAAGCCCCAGTTGTGGATGGAGACCTTTTGTCATGGGTTGGCATTCCTGAACCTTCTCTCTTTGATGTTTACACATTTCTTGACAGTAATTCTGTACTTTGGGCTTGAACTTCTGCATTTAGGCTGAGTACTAGATTTACTATTTCCTGTGATCTAAACATTCACAAATGATGACATTGAGCTGGTAATTTTGGGAAATTAGTTACAATATCATGTGCTTGAATTTAATTGCAGTTTGCTGTTTATATGAAGAATAATATCCACTGAAGAAAAATTAATGTCATATCTAGAGTACAGAGCAAACAGACTATGCTGCAAATGCAACCAAATCAAGACGCCTTACTGTTCAACTCAACTTAACAAAGCTTTTTGTCCCAAACAAGACGACTTACTGTTGCTGCAGAAAATTTTTTACAGATGTACTGTTGTGCGCTGTGCAGATAAATTCTGAAAGTGTGGATATTTCTAACTCCCCTCCACCCCCATATCCAGGCTAGGAAACTAAAAACGGTTCTAGAGACTACATTTGGATGGGATCTTGAGAACAATGCGGTGAACCTTATTGATGAAGACGATGAGGTAAATTGGATCATAATCAAGCGATAGCACTTCTCTGTTACACTTGAGTGAAGACGTTCTTACCATCTGCTGCAGTTTGCTCCCGTGGTCGTGGAAATGGGTGGGTCATAATGTGGACTGTTAAATCTCTTGAGCCTATGGAAACACACAGGTATGTGGCAAATATGCTAGGTAAACATTTCTTGATTGCCTAGTTTGCTACTGGAATCTTCAGATGCTGATCTATGGTGCTGTTACGAGGCACCCAATGGTGCACTCATGCTTACAAGGCCTTAATATCCCTACTTCTGTAGGATACCTGACTAACGATGGACTTGCTTACCAGCTGGCTACATGTTTGAAGATGGAGATAACTAGGATTCTCTCTAGTGGTCATGTGACAGTATCCTGGTCTGTGAAATGTTGGGCTGTAAATATATGAAGAGAAACTTTCTAGTTGCATCAACAATACATCTTGGTAGCAGCAGCACTGTACTGAGCCATACATATTATACAGAGCATGACATCGATTTTCTCTGTTAAAATTATGACAGTGCTTCTTCCCCCTCTGAGGCAGCATGAAAAAAATAGTTAAGACAATGCATTTCTAACTGCAATGCTCCTTCGACAAACAAATATTCCAATCTAATACTTCCTAAAAAAATTCTCAGATTGATTGATAGGTTCCTCAAAAGTTCTGTTCCCTGAGTATTTCTAGATGAAACAGAACTATGGGAAAACCTTTATTTGCTGTACGGCTGTAACCAGTGAGTAGGCCCTGTCGATATGTGAAACAACCTGTGGGGTCCACCCATCAGTGACACATGATGGGTTCGTGTGTGAACTTTTGGCCTAGAGGCTAGCTACTTTGTAATTTTGTGTATAGTACGACACATTGTAAAAGAAGTATGAATGGTAAGCGGTGGAAATGGAATCTACTAACATGTGGTGGCATCCTTACTCACCTCGGGTTGGGTGTAGTTAATTTGGAGGTTTACACGCTAAGCTAACTTCAAAAGCAGCACTGGTTGTGGGGTGGGTGGTGAGGTGATTATACATGCAGCATGGTCGTGATGAGATGCTTTTTAGGGTCTTCTGTTTTATTGGCACTAGTTTATGAGCTTCTCTAGTGAGTTCTTCCATATACAAACCTGCATACTGGATGGTATCATAATACTATGTTGTTAAAAGCCTTGAATTTTGATATGGTGGATTAAAGGAGAACATAAGCTACACTTTGGTTTGAGACCAAATGTAGGTATAATGGGTGTTCAATTACCAATTTGGACATACATGGTGGTACAAGGACATGTAACAAACAAATTTGGAATCAACAATAATTTAACACAAGAGTTTTGGCTCCCATGTTTCTATGGTTATGAGTGGCTCAAGATTTATTGCACTGGAACTCTGGTTACGACCTCAATTGGTTGGTATGGAACATTGTCTTTTCCAAGTAAAAACCCTAATACCTGGTGCCTTTGTTCAATAGCGGTAATTAACGGATCCAAGCAAACTTCAGCTAACAGTGTATATATTTAGTTTGGAGCCATCATGCAAATGAGCCATGTGGAAGTGGTACAATTCGAGCTGTAAGAAATGCCGATGTATAAAGCATCTCTTGCGGTAAATTAATTAAACACAAGCTACTTGGATCTAAAAAAATGGTCATTGCATTGGGATCTAGAACTCTTGTTTTTACGAGCAAACCTGTTAGCTTTGTACCTGCAGGCTGCAGAGCAAGCTAGTAATTTACTGATTCGGTAAGAAGAATTTTCACAGCTCGATCGACTTGTACTTTTCCCCTGCATCCACATGCACTGCATTGACCCGGTTCTTGAAGTTTTAACAGTTGTAACTTCTACATGGGAGCATGTCTTGACATCTCTCGCCTTGTTACCCACAATCGATCATGATTCTCTGCTGCAGCTAATGAATAGATCAGTTCTTGAACTTTGGAACTTATATAAACCATATTAAGAACTGTTCACCATTTTGACCTTATAGTAACATTTTTTTAATTTTGGTCCCCTAACACTTGTTTTTTTTGCAAAAATGGCTTCTTCTCCAAGCTCAGAAGGTGTGACAGGCGACACGTGTCACCTGTCGTGCCGACGTAGCTCGGCAGAGAGGAGTGGTGCGGCTGGGTGAGCTGGTGCGGCAGGCCAGGACTGCTGAGACGGTGCAGCTCAGTAGGCACCAGTCAAGACACCCCTGCTCAACAGGTGCTTGCTGAGCGCCCCCAGCTGGGCAGGCAGCCGTACAAGCGATCTAGCAGGCGGACATGTGCGTGTGGAAGCGAGGGAATCCGATTCCTCACAGGGCAACAACAGCGTGCGAGAGAATCGTGTTAATGACACGACATGACATGACGTGACATTACATTCTCGTCTTATTTACACGCGTATAAAACATGACCCGCGGTCACATTGCTGTCGAGCGAGAGAGAGAGAGAGCACACCCAGGGAGGGTAGGGAAAGAAAAAAGAGATTCCTGCCGAGCGAGAGTGCAGGGAGACAGCGCGGCTGTGATTTACCATCCTTCGTAGTGGAAGCATTGTGGAGCTGGTAATTACCTTCAGAAAAAGGTATGCTTCACGCATACGAGCAATGCACTTAATATATCATTAGCGTAATATTGGTTTTGTAACGTGGAATGTGCTAGGCATCCATTTTTAGTTGACGGATGTGTTTTTGTAAGTAGCAATGTTTATTTATTCTAAATAGTTGCAGAAATACAGACCAAAAAATAGCTAAAATATTTTTACGTATATCTGCACATATATATTTATTACTCTCACGCTATTACAAATTGGCCATTATCCAAGGTCTTGGTTTTATTTTCCTAAACTAAAAAAGCAGAAGCTTAGTTATATCTTTAAACTATTACTAATACCCTCCTGTTCAATTATAGATGGTCGGATAAGATAACATTGGGCCATGGGACTACTTCACCCGTGGAGAGGACGAAGGAGAGTTTACTAACATACTATGTAAACTAATGCAGTACCTGCATTACTGACTCCGTCCCATATTCAACGGATGGAAAACCTAGGAAGGAGATAGGGAGAGCTGGATGGACATTGCCTACTTGGCCACCATGCAGTACCTGCATTACTGACTCCGGCCCATATTCAACGAGGCCACCATGCTGATCTCCCCATTTCGCTACTATCCCTCCCTCCTGAAAGGAGCATATGGTGAGATGTTCGTCCCCAGCTATGAGGACGACTCGCTCTTGACCCACCATGTCTAGCTCACCCAAGCTATGGAAGCCACCTACAGTGAGGCTCTTCATGAGATCTCGGACCTCCGTTAGCTCCTTACCACCAGCTACAGCTAGGCCGAGACTCTCTGCGCTCAACTCGCTAAGTGCGAGAAAGCCCTAGCTTCAGTAAAGCGTGAGAGGGATGCAACAGTCGCCGAGCTTGAGCGGACTGCAGTAGCAGTAGTGGTCCACGCTCTAGTTCCACCCGAATCCCCCATCATCCCTACCAACCCTGCTCTGACTCAGCCACTCACCAGAAGATTATGCCTGATGAGCAGCATGCGTAAAAGCGTGTGGCGCCCCAGCCGTCAATCGTCCTCAATATTAGAGAAACCAGGCGAGGTCGCAGTCGCTCTCGCTCCAGCTACAATCGCTCCCGTTCTCTCTCAATTTCACCTATGTACTAAATAGTATACATGTAATGTGTAATGTATTATATCCACACGGCAGAGCATGGCCTTAGTGCTATGTGCAACTTGACAAAATAATAATAAAAATGTTATGTAGCCATCTTAAGTCTTATGGTTTATTTTTTGTTTTTCTTATTCTCCTGGTATTTGGAATCATTTCTTGAGATATCAGCAAGTGGAAAACACGCACCGATTTTTTCAGTGATTTGATAATATGTACCAGCTTTTTACAACCAGCGGATAACACACATCAGCTTTTACAGTGATTTAAAAACACGTACCAACTTTTTGCAGTGAGCGGACAGCATGCACTGACTTCCTAGTGATTTGACAATATGTACTAGCTTTTCGCAGCCAACAGACATTAGGAACCAGCTTTACTAGTGATTTGACATCACGTACCAACTTTCGCAGTGAGTGGACATCAAAACCAACTTTTCCAGTGATTTGACAACACATACTAGCTTTTTGAAGCCTATGGACAGTACGCACCGACTTTTTTAGTGATTTGACAGCATGTACCAGCTTTCCCTAATGAAATAACAACACGTTCAAGCTTTACTCCCGAGCAGTGCACACTGAACGTCTATAAAATCTAATTAGCCCCCTGAGAGACCATGTGGAGGTCATCCCGTGTGAGTGATAAGTAATTGACAAAGGTTTAGGATAGTCGAGTTTGGATTGTGTGGTCGGACCATGTCGTTGCGCGGTGCAACGGGCTCGGTCGGACTTGGTCAAACTTGGTCGTATGGGATTAGGATGCATATTCCGATGATTCGACAGGTTTGGACTTCATATGTGGTAAGTATGATGGTATTTACGCTTTCATGTATCGAGCGGTGCTATTTAACGTGTTTCTTGTCTGTATGACTGCAGGACGTCGAGACGAAGTCGTGGTGAGACACGGAGGACTGGACTAGGCGCAGGTGGCGCTGAGGTCAGAACAGTCAGGAGGTGTCGAAGATGACGTGGACTCGAGGTGGTTGCGAGGCGTGCGAAGCAAGGAGCGCGGAAGCTTCCGGAAGGTGCGGGGAGGCGATCGGGAATTTCGCGAGGCTGCACAAGTGGGAGACGGTTCCGTTCGGGTATAGCAGGCGTAACGGGTTGGAGACCCGTTGCCAAGGCTATAAATAGGTGGAGGGGCTGCATGCCCTCAACATGAATTCTAGAGAGAATTAGGGTTTCATTTGAGTCAAAAGAGGCTTTGGAGGTTGTTTTCTCCTTTGCTCTTTAGTGGGTGAGAGTGGTTGGAGAGGCAGGGAGTGTCCCCTGGTTGTCTCCTTGTAGTGTTCTGAGTGTGTGTTCCTCCCAAGAACCATGTAGTTCTTGGTGTTCTTGAGGATTGAGAGGGAGAGGAGGAGCTATGTCTACGTGTAATCATTCCTCATGTCCTAATGTCCATGCGTATCGGGACTCCTTGTAATCCTTTTGCTTCAATGATTGAAATCTGAAATTTCCTCTCGTGCTCTTTTCTGTTCTTCGTTTCTCTTGTGAGTGATTTCTTGATTTTCTGTGTTTTGAGTTCTTGATTGTTGGGAAGGCCCAAAATGGGTTGCTCTTTGATGGGATAGTGTCTCAAGATCATTTGATCAAGTTTCCCTAGAGCAAACCTCTTTTAATCTCAGATTTGGTGTCTTGCCTTCCTCTGTTCTTCTTTTGCTTTTCTTGGGTTTTGAGGCTTTTTGTGTTTCCCTTGAGGAAATGGCCTGAAATTTGATCTGAAGAGTCCTATGGCTACTGCTAACTTATTCGCAAAACCTCTTGGCCATAGGATCAAAGGTTGGGAAGCAATTTGATTTTTGGCTCGGGTCGTGCAATATTTCAGATTTTTACCCATAATCTGAAATTCTTGTTTCTTGGTTTGATTCTCTTGTTTCCCAAGGTCTCCTTACTATTTAGCATGTTGCAATAAGGTCTTGGTTCAAAAAGATTGAGAGCAAACCTTCAATTTAGCCAAAAACCCGAAATCTCAGAGTTTCAGCCTGAATTTTCTGCTGGCTGTCCCTGTCGTGTGGTTCTACCGTTCAGTACCCCGGTACTACCGCCCCAGCGGTACTACCGTAGATAGCACTCCGGTACTACCGCTTGAGGCCAGAATTTTCCCGATTTGATTTTTCTCGCTTGCTGGTCTCTGTATTTGTGTTTTTCCTGCTGCTGGGGTGTCTTGTGAGCACTGGTCTTCTACCTTCATAGCTCCCATAGCTAATGGAAAAGAAGATACTTGTTGGGGGCTATTTTTAAAGATCGACATTCACCCCCCCCCCTCTGTCGCCATTTCGGTCCTACACCCCCACAACTAGACCCAAGACTCTGATCGAGCTGGTCTCAAAACTAGGGGAAGAGGAAAGGGGGAAGAGAGGAGAGATACAGGACGTCACTATGCCGCTGGTGGGGATGTCAAACTACAGAGAGACACTTTACAAATGGAAGAGGGTGACCAAGAATAAGGGATCATATCCTAATAATTCTTACAAGGATGCACCCGTGCCGCCGGTGTTTTCGTGATCGTAGTGCGACTGTGGCAATCTAGCACATATCGTTCAGTCCACACACCTGGCAATCGCCGCCCTGCACACACACATCAATGTTCTTGTAAGCATGTATTTGTTATTTCACATTGCATGTTACATTTCTCACATCTCTAACCCACTCCGTTTATACTGGTAGACCATGGAGCAATGCTCCTCCTTCCATGGATAGATGACACAAATATGTTCGACACGGCAATCATCGAGCAGAAATACATGCTCAACTACCCGTTAGTGCTTGAGAGGTTCACACATTAGAAACTTTACACCCCAGATGACAACGAAAAGGACATGGGTAAGGCGTCAATGGTCCCCGAAGCCCCCACTAAATGCTAGGTTATCTCTAGCTGGGACAAATTTACACAAGTTGTAGAAGCCGAGTACTAGGCCCAGGTCACGAGGGCTAAAGCCTGCTTGGGAGAGAAGGGAAAGGCACCGATAGACCTAAATGTATATGATAACTGACTAAAACCATGGATTTCAAAAGGTGCACAAGTATGTTAGTTGTAGTCAGGGTTGGTGATTCGCACAGGTTGCCACTTGTATGGTATGAGTAGTGAGGCACATATACACATCTAATCAAACTCACGCACTATGCAATTCGCACATTCATTGTGAACTGTTTTGTCGGCCAACACATGGTCTATTACAACAACTATTTGTAACAATGTATCTTCACTACTTAACACAGGGAGTTTGTGGTAGTAGTTCATCTGCCCTTCTGAATGTTCTTGCACCTTCCTAAAAAATTTCTACGCGCATGTGAACAAAAAAAATACTAAATTTTCTGTGTGACACTTTTGAGCCAGTGCTGCATTATATTTTAAAACAAGATTTGGAAATTTATACGTCGCTTTAAACTTATGGTATGTTGTACTCTCTGTGCTTGAAAGATACTCATTTGTTTCTCTACGGCATAGGTGCATTTGAGGTTATTAAACTTTTGCAAATGTGAACTATATCCGTAGTATAGTACACTTTCTAGTTCTTTCTGAAATAATAAATCACTGATCTTTTTTTTTTGTATATTTTGAAATTTGTGCACTAATAACATTTCCCAAAAGAAATGAAGTATCTATCTTGTCAAAAACAAATACTAGGTCCCCAGCCTTCTTTCTAGTATATATTCTTCCTCTAGTTACAAAAAAAATTATCATTTTGACATATGTGCAGTCAAACTTATGAAATTTTGGTTATATATACCATTTTAAAATATTTAAATTGGATATATGAAAATCATAAGTGTAAGTTTGTCTCAAGAGTATTTTCATAACATTATAACTTTATTGCTTTTAAAAATATATTACAATAGAAATTAGCCATCAAAGTTGTATTTTATGGACTGTGTTGATGTTCAAACAACATATTTTTTGTGTCTGGAAGCAGGGGCGGACCCACAGCCTGAGGCCCAGCCGCAGCCCGCAGTAACCGGCGCCAGTCGATCCCCGAATCCCGCCTGCAGACGGTTCGGCTGCTAACCTGCCGCACGCGGTCGCGACTTCGCGTCTTCCGGTCTTCGTGAATCGCGTCACGCCGTCACCCGCAAACCGCAAGCGATCGCGACTTCTCACTTCGCATCTTGCCGTCTTCGCGTCGCCGTCACGGCGTCACCCGCAATCCAGTCGTTCGGTTCGACGTTCGCGATCACGACTTCGCGTCTTCAGTGAGTTGTGATCTTCTTCATGCTCTTGCTGGGTTGTGGGGTTTAGGCGAGGGGGCTGGAGAAGTCGATGGTGGCGGACAATGACTCGGGGAAGAGCGTCATGAGCGAGGTGCGCACCAGCTCCGGCACGTTCTTGGCGAAGCATGAGGTATGAATATGCGCTTGCTTTCTTACGCAATGTCACTGTTGATTTGTTCGTGCCATTCCAATTGTGTTAGTTTACCCATTGGCGTTGCTGATTCTACCTGCATTAGTGCGATTGATCACACACACTGACAGCAAAGAATTCGTACTTGTGGTGAATAGCTGAATAATGTATCGGACTGATAATTTAGCATTGAATTAGCTTCTTGTGTCCACGAGAAATTTCGCTGGATCTGGCTTATGGTATTGCAAAAGAGACGACTTTACACGGTGATTGTAATCTTCACCTTATTTCTTGAGATAAAATGTGATTGAGAGAATATTAGTTGTGATGGATGGTGATAAAACTGGTGAATTAGCACAACGCTGACAAAAAACCCTTCCTTTCAAAAGATATGAACAAATAAAGTAGCTGGTGATTCTTGGTATTTGCGAACAAATAAATTGGTCATCTAGCACTTGTACATTTATATTTCTCTAGTGCAATCAATGAAATGACCCATGTAAACATGTTTCGGCTGTTTCTTCAATACCCTACTAGTAAGGTGCCCGTGCGTTGCAACGAAAACTAAAATTTATAGCAAATATCATGCATGTTTTACCCATTCATCCTAAACCACTCCCCCGTTATGCTTATTTGTTGAGTGCTAGCAAGATGTTATCAGATAGCAGATAGCATCGCAGTTAATAAGGGCTAAAAGACATTCTACTTCGCAGTATTTGAATTCAGAATTTAGCAATTAGATAAACATGCAAAAAAAAACAGAATACCTTAAAAAGTCTATCAGCACGGAATATACCAATTTTACCAGTCACAACTGTAGTATGTGCAGTAAATACCAACTGGGAGTACAGATTGTTGCAATAAGTATAATCTATCCTTCATTCATGCGGTCATTTTGTGTGTCTATTGTTGTTGTTTCCATAAAGGATCAAAGCTAACTCGTGAATCAAACAATGCACTAAACGATTAGATATCAGATTACATTTGTTTTCTTTAAAAAAACTTCAATAACATGAAAAAGAACAAATGGGGTATGGTACGATGGAGCAAAAAGGAAAAATATATAATAGACTGGACAACACAACTCATAAGCTACGATAGACTACTCCTAAACAAACCCAAAGCTAAGTTTTCGCAAGAATGATGTACCCAAATAGTGCAAAGGCATTGTTTTGAAATATCGAGGCTATATAACTTGGCTACTTCACATGCTACTGTAATAGCAAAAAATGAGTAGAAAACAATTCATATTTATATGTGTCGGTTGTAAAATTGTAAAAAAAATGAACAAATCATTAACAATGCAAACCATGAAATTAAAGCAGGCAAAATTCTTTGATCTTTATGCAGATAATATCTAACTGGGGAGAAATGCAAACATTGAAGCATCATGTAACCTTCCTTTAGTATTCGAACAATAATGTTTGAAATCACGATAGCAAACGAAAAGTGACATATTTGGAATACAAAAGTATCCTTTCTTTTTGCTGATTTTGAAACATAGACCCCGTCTCACAGATCTTTGCTAAATCACACATGTTCCAAGGGCAAATACACAGGGGACAAATGCAGAGCAAGAGCATGTGGCTGCAAACTAAAAAACAGAAAGATGATAGTATATAAATCTATTCATCTAACCATGGATGCATATTATCTATTGTTTTAAACATGCTTTCCTTTTGCTGATTTTAAACAATGGAGCCCACTTAGACTAACCCAAAGGCATCTGGAAGTTCATCCTTTTGCTGATTATAAACACGCTTTCCTTTTGCTGATTTTTAACCATGGAGCCCATGTGACAGATGCTGCTCAAGGACATGTTCCTAAAGCAAATACTATGGGAATGAAAACGTATCAAAGCAGCGTGGAGATTATGAACTAAAAATAGAAAGATAAAAGCAGAAAACAATTTAAGAAGACAGCTAGAAGGATATTGCACATGTTGTGAGTACCACATTAAAAGAAAGCTCATTAACTAAAAAGTGCTAATTAACTAAAAGTCACAAGTTTTAAGAAAAGTCCTCACCAAGAGACAAAAAAGGGTGTAAATTCCAGTAACAAGATTTAACCATGATGTCTACATGCGCAGATAACAATCTTAGCCTCTGCAACCTAATTGTACAGTCTATTGCAAAATATGGAAACTGCATACATTCTGGCACCACCTCAAAATAAATCCTATCCGTCACTAAAAGTCCGAGAAGCAAGCACGCTGAATGTCCTTAGCAGGGTAACAAGGCATTGTATGCTTGTGTAGTACCAAACAATTGTTATCCTTAGCAGGGCAATGTCATTCATTACAATACAAAATTTCTTCAGCTGAATGCCCGCGCGTTGCTACGGATTTTAAAATTATCATACTACATGTTCGAAAACTAATGGGTGGTAAAATTTATTGGAACGTGTATACAAATATGTTCTATTTTTTTTTAAATTTGTATCAACTTCAGTTTCTGTAAGCATTATGGTCATGCACCGGTTACAAACCATCTGTCTTCATGTTGTCCTTATCTTAAAAGTTTCTGGCGTGAAGTACAGACAGCCCAATAATACCCAAACAATATATAATTGCACATGCTAATTTTTATTCAGCATGCTCACCTCTTTGGAAACTTCTTCAGCCTCTTTGGAGGACCGGGCGTAGTTCACCAAGACCTGCAGGTCAGATCACTGTCAGGTCCCTGAGCCTTGAGGTTAAATTTAGCATGACATAAATGGAGAAAAAAGACATGGCCTTTTGCATTTGTAAGCACGTAAGTACAACTATACAACCACATATCTAGTAATACCCGTATCAACTATACAACTATAAAAGAAAGTATTTACATCATATTTCCACATCTAACTTAGTCATTAGTTAATCCATGCATCAACTTTTTATATTAGCTTTAAGCATGGAATTTGACTGTGTCATAGTCCAAGCTCAACCTTGATCAAAATTTTGTTGGATTCTTTTCGTGAATTTTCAGTGCAATACTGCATTGCACATCTTTGCATCATATGTGCACTTTGCGGTACATAACAATCCTAGCTAAACTTTCGATGCAACCAAAAGTAATTCAAGATGATTCACAGCCGTACTTCTACATTAAATCCACCTTTAGGAGAATATATGCATGACACGACTAACCTTCGATACAAGTCTCAAGAAAATTCTTTGATGCTAAGCTGGAACATTTGATACATTGATTAAAAGATCAGGTGCAATGGTTCCCTTCTCCTGTTACAAAATGTCAAGTTTGTATTGTTAACTTTGCAGAAAAGGTGGAACAACTGTAAATAAAATGAGAAATAAACAAAGCAAAAGACCATACCTCGCTTGGGAGACGTTCAAATGCCATCTCAATATAAACAACACAAAAGTTCCGAACAATTGACAAAGAAAAAGATTCAGTATAGATTTTCCATAAATCCAAAGATGGGTAGCGAAATCTCGGGCCTGTGCTTCACCCGTTTGTTAATGTGGCTGACAATTTCCATAACCTAATTGAATCCAAAAGTAGCATTGCTATTACATGTCATGGATATAAAAAAAATGTATGTTATAAAGCCTGCACAAAACAAAAGGCAAATAGCACTATCTCCAAATTAAACAGTATCACTGCAGTACCAGATGAATCACACACCAGAACTAAAACAGTTCTAAATCTCACGCGCAGATCCATCTAATTCTAGTCGAAATATAAGCAGCAAGAATCTTATCCCAACGATTGCAAGATTAGCCAAAAGAACGAGCAATCGCAGGAGCCACTGATCTCACCAGGGGCCTTGACGACGCGGGTCTGGTTGGACTTGGTGGCATAGCTATGCCGCTTCCTGTAGGTCAGCCGTTGCACCATCTCGTCGCCCTCTCCCGGAGCTCTCTCACTGCACTCTCTCTCTCTCTAGCGAGGCTGCGGCAGCGAAGGGGAGGGAGGGTTCAGGATGGAGGAGAGCATTTTATAGGGATGGTGGTGGTCTGGGTGACCTAGATCCAACGGGCGGCACGGGGGCTGCAGAAGCGGCCGGAGCGGTCGACCTTGGCGTGCGCCGCGACGGCGGCGCGGCGGCGGCGCGGAGGTTGGGAGGCGAGCAGCGGTGCGCGGGAGGAGACGACGGCCCGGGGCGGTGGCAGCAGCGTCCGGGTGCGGAGCGAAGGAGCAGGGGAGGAGGAGGCGAGGGCGGAGCGCAGGAGCGGGGGAGGAGGAGGCGGCGGTAGCGCGGGGTAGGGGGAGGAGGAGGCTAGGGCGGAGCAGAGGAGCGCGGGAGGTGGCGGCGGCGGCGGGAGCGCGGGGTGGGGAGGAGGAGGCGAGGGGCGGAGCGGAGGAGCGCGGGAGGCGGCGGCGGCAGTTCTGCGGAGGAGCGAGGGAGAGCGGTTTCTGGCTTTCTGCGGAGGAGGCGAGGAGGCGGTAGTTCTGCGGAGGAGGAGGCGAGGGCGAGGAGGCGGCAGTTCTGCGGAGAGGCGAGGACGAGCGGTTTCTGTGGAGGAGGCGAGGGCGAGGAGACGGCAGTTCTCCAGAGGACGCAGCCGCGGAGTGATTTCTGCGGAGGAGCGGGGGCAGCCTGAGATTTTGGGCCCACATGTCGGTGAGTAAATGCCGTGGAGGCCGTACCAACCACCAACTCCTTCTTTTATATAGTAGAGATATATGCGTCAAACAACTAGAAATATTCCAAGATCACTAATCTGTTTCCTTTTCTTTAACCCATTCTAGGATGAAATTGTCGCTGGAATTGAAAAGCGTGTAGCTGCTTGGACATTTCTTCCTGAAGGTAATTTGCATGACTTTATTTGCCTTTCTGAGTTACATGAGCATTCTCTAAGTGGCTAGCTTGTTTCGGGATCAGAAAATGCTGAGTCAATTCAGATCCTGCATTATGAACTTGGTCTGAAATTGCTGCGTCAATTCAGATCCTGCATTATATTGTAATTTGTGCAAGTTTCTAATTTAATCCTTGAATTTAAGATTTATCATATTATTTAGTACCTGTATACCGAATTACGATGCAAATTTTACACTTATTTACCGAATTGACAAATGATTTTACCGAATTGCATATGAAAATTTTGGTGCGGCATACCCTTTAGTAAAATCCTGGGTCCGCCACTGTATGGAAGGAGTAGAAAATACGACCTTATAACGTAGGAAAGAATGTCTTACCCTCCAAAAAAGAAAAAAGAAGATGAAAAGAATGCCTTATGTAAACTAATGCATTGGGTTTCTACATTCATCTAATTGAAGCCAAATAGCATTGGATCAGGTATTCCCATTACCCAAATGCTATTGAGTGTGGTGTACTTAACTTTTTTTTCAACCCAATCATAATGCCTTCAATGCACACGAGTGGGAGAACCATGCAGGAACAGATGAACTGGCCTCATGCACTGTCTTGTCACTATCCCTGGAGATCAACTGGCCGTCAAATGGGCCCCCCTATTCCAAACTTTCCTACGTGTGCCGGTTCTTTAATCCCCAAAACCAGGAACTAGCATATAATTATATATATACTTATGAATAAATTTATATACAATCAAGTGACACCCAACTAACTCAACTTTTGGCCAAAACCTATATATTTCCATGAAACCAAAAGTTGGTCAGCTGGCCTAATTCCTACTGTCAAGAGGCTTTGACTAGAGCTTTTAGATTGTAGGAAAGATTATGGCTACAAGAACATTGTGAAACTAAACATGTTTGGAGTTTTAATTCAATTTAATTTAACAGTAAGGTGAGGCAGATCGATAACATCAATGGCTCATGAAGAGTTCACAGTGTTGTTATGAGCTTGGGATATTGAGTTTGTTTCCGTCTAGTTGACAAACATATATAGAAAGAAACATCTCTATGAATTTTATGTTGTTACACTTCACTTTTTAGGTTAATAATACCTTTTTAGAACTTTGAGCATTCTAATTAAAGGTAGGACTACTATAGAACTCTGTAAGCTTAAACATGTCCGATCCTGTTATTACACCAATGATGAGATATACGATAACTACCCTAATACAAACTTGGGAGTGTTAAGCTAAGGGCACTCCCAATGCTCTACATTAGCTGATATCCATAGCTTTAATTAGTCTGCCACATAAGTAAAAAATATGATGTGGAAGCATATTTAAGGAGGAGAGAGGTGAGAGCAATATCTCATGCAAGACATCACTTTTTTTAGAAGACTAAGGTAGATGAACACCGGAAGAAACCCCACTGGGATAAATTGGATATCCATAGCACATGTTTTGTGGGCCCAACTGGATTTTATGCAATTTGATCTGGTCTTTTATGAAGCATGTTTTATAGGCTACAAGATTAAAAGACAGAGTAAATCGTAATACATGCAACAATAATGATATTGGAATAAAATACATAGACACTATCTATTGGGATAGCTGCATCTAAACACTCATTTAACACATACTCTCTCATAGACATTGCTATGAAAACTATCCATTAGAGCATCTCCAATAGTGACTTATGAGCTAGCTCTAAGCATATTATTTCATATTTTAATAGAAGAGAGAGAAAAGCTATCTCTTGATCAAGAACTAGTCTCATACATACATTCCAAGATTATGTAAGAGTGTCATGTGAGGCTATTTATGTTATGAGCTATGTGCTAAAAGTTAGTACTATCGGAGAAGTTGTCTTAGAGCTAGTAACTAGCTCATAATGTTGGAGATGCTCTTAGGAATTGCTCCAAGTAAATGCATGGAAATACCTTGGGGATAACGAAGGATTAACCCCACCACAAGTCATCCATCCATCCTAACCCATTGATGCCTACCAATTCCTTCTGCTTGACACCATGCCTCAAAAGAAACCAAGCCACATTCAAACCAAAACACTTTGCATGAGATGCTTTTCTTGGTCCCAATTGACTAGTTGGTGCAGCCTACATGATGGTGCCATTTTAAATAGGTAGCCACAAGCCCAAAGCCCGAGACCAAGCCTACCCTTGAGCCATCTAATCTACGCCGATCAGATTAATTGTTAATTATATTCGATTGCTGTAGATTAGAAAGAGAGAGAGTTAGACTCTAGTACAAACACTGTTAATGCAACTAATAGTAGTGGTACTTGACCCCGCTCGATTGGACTGAAAAGCTATGGTTTATGGTTAAAATTGCACTGTAGTAGATGAAATTTCATTGTAATTGAAGGTGACTTATTTGGCATAATTAAATTTAAAAAAATTAAAAATAGAAAAAAATATGCTAGCTCATCACGGACAACGCAAGCAAATACGGAAAAAAGAACCGGCAAAAAAGCTCAAAAATAAGTCAGAAGTTCAGAAAAAAACAAAATTTATGAATAATAAAAAATAAACCAGAAATCAGAAGCTGAAGTTAAAACGAACGGGGCCAAAATATCATCAGCTAACGTGGTAAAGTTGTTAAAAGTATTAACCATCTCTCAGAAGTACCACTAACACCAGCTCGCCATTGTTCCATGTATGTTGCACAAAACACCCTCTCCTGAGTTAAATTTAACGGTAAGTACACACAATGTAGTAATGTCCAAAAAAATCAGGTACGGTAAAATGTTAATATATTTAATTAATAATCCAATGGAAACGTGCGTGCTTTAATGTGAAGGAAATATATAATTTTTTGCTAGTGCAATCTTTTCCTAATGAATGCAACGGCCGCACTAGCTAGGTTAATTAATTAGCCATCGAATTGGAAAATCACAACGCCTGAAATTGGGTGTTGATCAATTGATCATGAGAAATGTAAATGGGCTGAATTTGAAAGTAAATCAGGTACTTAAGTTTGAATGTGAAAGTAGGAAAGACTGGCCTGGTTTTTAACTAATCCTCAGTTAGCCAGAGTGATACTTTTACTAACTTTGCTTTGCTTATCTAATTAACCCCTGGCTGGCTGCAATGAGGGCTGTCACTGTGGATAGATGCTCCACGTCAAGGGCTGCCCTGTTATTTTTTAGCTTTTGATTTTTGCTTTTGACTTTTTTTACAGTAACTAGTTTTTAAACGAAATGTCTTTTCAAGATGAGATCTACTAGTTAATTGTATTACATACTATACCGACTTCATTTATATCGGCAAAAATCGCATCTAGATTTCTATTACTCTATAATCTCTCACACAAATAACCTAAAAATCATAAACCGTTACTAAAAGTCATAAGCCTCAGGAAAAAACGGGCCCAATGCTAGCTCATCATCATCCAATTCAACACTCCTCGCGCGCGCGAATCCACACGATTTCTTTACTAAACAAGATAGAACTTGCACGACACAGGGGTCATTAACAATTGAGAAATGCTATGCGTACTAACAGCAAGGTTAATTTGCGCCGCGGACTCTCGCTGACATATGGGTCTTACTGGATATATGTAAAACGAGGGAAGCCCACCGGTCAGTGAGAGCTCGTAAAAGTACTGTACAAAGAACATTGTACGCGGAGCAATTTCGGTCAAAATCAGGTCAAATTAGTCACACATTTAAACTAAAGAAGTCATAGAGCTGAATGAAGTGGCACGGAGCCATGGAGGTGATCAGAGCATCAGCGGCAGGCAAGACGCGTGTATCAGCATCACTGCAAGTAACATGCCTGGTGTCCTCTGTGAGAATGTAAAAAGTTAGCGAGGTGTTTATATGTTTTTTAATACTGATTTGTATAATTTTTAAGGATTTTATCAAATATCATTTGGATATTTTCTTTCTAACTATCATTCAGATTTAGGACTGTTGGATTAGAGATCCAATGGCTATAAATTCTCCCCCTTCGCTTTGAATTCTACCCCTTCTCCCTTGAAAAAATATTCCTCCTTCAAAAACAAAAACCTCTTGATCTCTAATCTAAGGGTCATAAATTTAGATGATAGTTAAGAAAAAAAAACATCCAGATAATACCTAGACACTCCCAATTTTTAAAGCATGATAAATAGTTGATGAATGTTACTTACCTCTTTGTTTATTTTAAGATTAGTGCTATTCTCACCAGAGAGGAAAGTATTAAAGCGCTGTTCAAAAAGTTAATCTATTGTTCTCTTGCATTGCATTGCATTGCATTCCTCGTTGTTGCTATCTTGTTTAGGTTTATTGTACTGGCATACGCACCTGCCCTGCGCGTCACGTGAGTACGTGATCCAATGAATACCCCATACCGGCATCTTGACATCTCTATGCTGGAAATGTACCATTAGATTAGAGTGCCTACACTGTTTTATCTAGGCTGGGAATCTGCTGTGCTAATTCGCGCTAATTGAGCATTCAGAATTGGCAGTTTCTTTTGTTGGTCTATATAGTTCAAATAGTATTGCGTTCTATTGTCCCGGTGAACATTAGGGTTGAGTTTACACCATTGGTTGTGGTAAATTATTTGTATTATTACTTGAGCAAAATACTATGGCCCAATCGGTGTTAGACATCGATCAATCGGTGTTATATCCGGACCTGGCACCCTGCCAAGTCCAACTGAGTTTACTCTACTCTCCCGTGCGCATGAGGTGGTCCTATTGAAGACGAGCTATCCAACTCAATTGGGTTTACGAGGCAAGGTTACTTATAATTACAGAATACCAACTATGGTTATATCATTAGCCCAATCAAATGTTGCAGTGGTTGAGTAATAGGAGCAAGGCGACACTCTCAGACAGTATAAATCTAATAGGAGCAAGGTGACACTCTCAGATAGTATAAATCGAGTTTAAGTTCAAACTCAAATTCCAATTTAGGCTCGAGTTCTACCCTGAGTGCTAGCAAGTAATTGACTACACCAAAGTTAGCTCCAAGATATGTTAGGAGCATGGAGAAGATTTACAAGTCACATAATTTGCCAACGGTTGAAGAAATTATAAAGTCAAGGGATTTGGTAAAATTCAGCAAGGACAAGATCCAAAAGGTTGAGAATAAAAAAGGTTGAAAGTCGATAAATAAATTGGAGGTAAGAAAAGGAATTGCAAACAAGAGAATTTATATAATGATGAGCACATGTTCATTTGACGAGAAGAACAAAACAAGATGTGCAACTGAAATGATTGGAGATAAAATTTCAGCTAGAAAATATTTTCATAAACATTTTGTTGAGTGAAGTTTACTGCAGAGAAAGATTTCTCAAGAAAATTAATTAAAGGGGAGTTTGTTAAAGCTAATTTATTTTTGTGATTAAAGAAGCCATTGTTGAGTTGTTATCGACATGTTTGAGGAAAAACCTGCATGTAGTCGGCAAACTCAATGAGATATGTGCCGGATAACTCTTGAGTTGATCATGTCAGCAAACCCATGAGCTAGTGAATAGTAAAGAGTCAACTAAGATCCAACCAGAAACTTGTTTAGTCATGTGTGTTGGTAGCCGTAATAAAAATAATAAACAATGTGGTTAAGTCGGTTTGTATGACTAGTGTAAGTCAGTTTGCTTGGCTATAAAAGGACCAGAGTTGTAATACCTCTCTCCATGTGTGAGTGTATATGCTAGTCATATCTTCAGCTATAATAGAGAGTTCAATGAAAATATGGTGATGAGCTTTGATTTAGCTTCCTCTACTCTTATTAGCTATCATGTGTCCATTTCTTTGCTTCTTTTGAGTTATCCAAATTTCCAACAGGAGGAACCACTGGGCATGGCATAGCAGGGTTCTTTATCGAGTGATGTCAATTGGATGGCGGCAATAGCAACTAATTGTTGTCGATGCAGATCATTGCACGACCATCTCCTAATTCCTTTCCTGCGACGACATCAAAGTTTAGAAGATTATCCCAATGTCATCTCCCTTGATTGTCCTCGAACTTGCTGCCTATGATCGTTCTGCTTCGATCATTGAGGCACAATGTGATGGCAATGGATTGAAAGGAGATATAAGTTTTGTCTACCATTGTTGGAGGAGAAAGGATGCATCATTTAGGTCCTTCCCAAGCAGCAGCGGTTCTATTAGACCGTGTGGATGATCATGATAAAAAGTAATGATGAATAATTGACATTTGGATTGCTTGGAAATTTGCATTTGTGAATGTTTCGGTCGATTGCAGTCGACGATTTTGAGTTCAGGTACTCGATAGTCGGAAGGACTCGGTACTCATAGTTGAAGGTGTTGCGATTGGTTCATGCATTGTGGTCTGTACTCGTAGGCTTCGAGTATGTGTTGCGATAGCAGTCTGACCGGCTGTGCTTAGCGGTCGAACTAGTTGTAGTGAGTGGTCTAAGGATGAGTCTTGGGAAGCGATAGATTGTGTAGTCATGGACGACCTGGTTGGTGGTCGTGGATGGTTTGGTTCTTGTCTAAGGATGGACAAGGGTGTGTTATGAGTGTGTGCTGATGACAGTGAAGTTGTGGAGAATTTATGCTAGGAAAAGCTTCTTTGGTCTTTGCATGTGCAGGTGAGCGTAGAGATGATCATGGTCGGTAACGAAGAGGACCAGGACTAGGAGGGGGTAATATGAGGTCCAGGTGGTCGAGATGTCACGTGAGGTGGTCGGGCTCATGCTAGAGCACGTGGAGATCGAAGGTGGATGATGTGTGGAGGCATGGAGACGGTTACGGTCAGTGACGAGGAGGATAGAGACTAGAAGGGGGGTAATTTGAGGTCCAGACAGTCGAGATGTCATGTGAGGTGATCAGGCTCATGCTAGAGCACTTAATGATGTGTGGAGAAGCTAAAGGAGGTGTGATCTTAGAGGCTTCGACACGGAAGCTGATGAGGCTTTGTAAACAAGAGCATAATACAGAAAGTTTTATGAGTGTCATGAGGGCGCTTTATAAACAAGAGCATAATACAGAAATAATAGATCAGTTCTATTCTAACAAAAGTTTGCTAGCATCAACGACGTGTTTCCTGAGCATCGTTTTTCTTTTGTCTCTAGCATGTACTCGTTCGAGTGATCAAAGTGTTCATCAAGCTTGTGCGAGTGAACCAGCATCTTATAGTCGTAATTGACATCCAGTAATTTAGATTATTTTTTTCTACTTTGAGTTTTGGTTTCAGATTTAAAAAAGCGAAGACAATCATTTACCCCGTTCTGATTGTGCCATATGATCCTACAGGTTCATTCGGTGATCCCGTCCTCCAAATTCTCATTCCAAATTTGCAAGCAAACTCTGGCAAGCTGCCCCTGCTGATGACTAGAAATTTTCAAATTGCGATAATTTCAACCAAACTAAGAAACTTCCAAATTTGCGAGCTCCTGATGGCACATGGCAGCGGTAGTAGATCTGGAGCAAAGGGAGGGCAGAGACAGGGAGAGGAATGGTAGACAGCAATGATGACACCGAGTCTGGGGTCGGGAGAGTAAGGAGTGGGGGAAGACGAGAGAGCTCAAGAGGATTTGGGATCCAACATTCCTCCCTGCGAAGCGAGCGATTGAGAACCCTCCATGTTTTGGCATCGCGTTGCATGTAGGATGCTCATGATCGCATGCAAGAGCTACATGCATCATCACAAGAGGGCCAGCAAGATTCTGTTCCACGACTCCATGCGGTGATTGCAGGGGTGTTTGTTAGTTGGATTTGGCGAGGGTAACATCAAAATAGTGATTTTGAAAAAAGAGATAACAGGTGAATAAAACATGGAGTGCCAACTCGATTTTATTTCATATTTCCCCTTAAAATAAGAATACAGAAATGGATAATTAGGATATTTTCAGTACGTCATATCTACCACTGTATCTAAATGGCTCCACCTCATCTAGTAACAAATACAAGAAACAATCAGTCCAATGCACATATTGTGCATCTCTCATTTTATATTATTTACTAAAATTGGGCTAACATGTCAGCCCCAAACACATCCTCATCTCCTCTTCTTACTCTCCTACCCACACTTTCAACTCCCAATGCCTCTCTCTCTCTCTCTCTCACGGGAACACCCACTCTCATCCTCCCTCGCCTCTCCACCCTCCCACTGTCGCCTCTCTCCCTCGTGGCCACCGGCTCATCACGGCTCCCCATCACCATTACCTACCCAGCCACCCCAAGCTCCACATCGTCGCAGACTCGCGGTCTTCCCTCTCCTCAAACACCTCCCTCTATCATGTTCGGCCATCGCTACCTCTCTCCCTCCCCTTCGGCCAACATTGGATCTGTGCCATTGAGGCCTAGATACAGTCAGATTTGAGATGTGTGTCCATAGGCTTATGATGGTGCAAGGCAGTGTAGTGCCCGGTAATAGCGTTAGCGTGGAAGCCATGACGGCGGCAGGCAACACAGAGGTGCACAATGGCAACTACGGCCTTGCAGGGGCCACAACAAGCGAGCTTTGCCAGTGTGTGGAGCTCAACAGCGACAACAACCGATGCGGTGACTAGATGATAATTATGGCTATGCAGTCATAGCTTAGGCCAACATGGCCATGGTTTGGCTAGTGCTATGGCAGCTTAGCCAACGCGACGCTGGCTAGTACACAGGAATGATGGGCAAGGTGGCACGGTTTAGTGTAATATGCCCCATTAAAAGTGTAATTGGATACAATCCTCCTCCCCAATGAATATTTTTGCAATGTCTTACTTGTTGGTCTACATATCCAAGTTGTGCTTCATACAAGATACAATTTCTCTCTTCTTTAATTTTTCATCCACATAAGCATCAATCCTAGGTAGCATCATTAGATATAGCTGGTGTAGGAGTTTTGAGAGTGCCCTCCCACACAAACTCTTCTCCCGTGCATTTGATGGGATTTAATGCTACTTTTGCCATCATTGAAGCAAGTAATTAGTTGGTAATGATTTTGTGCGGGGCACACCGACTTAAACCTAGACAAACGGGTTGGGCCAAATGTGCTAGCCCGAGGCATGGTATTGTTGGTACCACCCAGGCACGACACGACACGAACAGTCAACAAGTCATGCCAACCTGGCCCGACCGGGCATGCCATGCTTGGGCTGGCCTAGCATGGCATGCACAATAATTCTCCAATGGCAGTGCAGTAAAATTGCTTGCAGTTGGCAATAAAATTACTTATGTTGGGGTTACTGCACTCTTCTAATTAAGCGCGAATGAGTGACTTGGCAGTAAAGTTACTTACGATTGACAGTGAAATTACTTATAACTGGCAATAGAAATACTTGCGACTCAGCAACTAACAGTAAAATTACTTATGACTGGCAGTAAAATTACTTACGACTAATAATAAAATCAACGTAATGACTGAGATGGCCCAACCTCTCTCCATGTGTGCCTGGGTCGAAGGGCAAGCTCGTGGGCTGGTACGGCACATTACGACAATTTATTCGGACCAGTCGTGCTAGACCTAATCAGGTTATGCTATATTGAGAGCCATATTGTGCTGTGCCGGGTGGCCCGTTTGGCGAGATCTGCGCCGACTGCCTTCCCAACAAGCTGCTTAATTTGGAAAGCCAGGAGAAACACCCATTGAACTCACAGGCAGGAGTATACTTCACTCACCAGCCACGCCTCACCAGCAAAACCCACAGCGACATCTCAATCACACAAATACACAGCTTGATGCATCAAGATTGGTGCCCGGAGCTCAGCCTAGCCCAAGTGTCATGTGACAAAAACCACACCATTTGCCTTGAGCGTAGGTGTAGCACTGCAATTAAAAATACTACTCAAAGCTAGAAGGCAGCACCAAGCTACTAATTTCTTTTTCCTCCTTCCCTCCGTCCAATGCACACGCTCTCACTACACTTATCACACACATTACTGCACCACACCAAGAGAGAGAAATGGAAATGTAGAGAGGGAGCAACAAACCATTACTACACCACACCATGAGAAGCCCAATGCATTGAAGCAAGAACCCATTCATCATCCAGCTCCTCCTGCAAGCAAGGAGGCAAGCAATAAGACACAAGCAAACACCTTTTGAGGGTTTTGAGGAGGAGAGAGAGAAGAGGGAGAGAGAGAGAGAGAGAGAGAGAGAGAGAGATGCTCCTCCTGCATTCCATTTCCATAGAGATCATCACCACACTCCAAGCTTAGTGTATTGTGCACTGCCCAAACCACAGCACAGTTTTTGATGTTGCTGCCATTTCCAAGCCCCATGCACCTCCTCCTCCTCCTCTCACTCAACCTCCTCTTCGTCTTCGCCTCCTCCTCCTCTTCTCCAAACTCTGAGGTCACCTTCTTGACGTCATGGCTCAACACCACGGCTGTGCGGCCGCCAGACTGGTCGCCGGCGTCGGCGTCGCCGTGCAAGTGGTCGCACGTCGGCTGCGACGCCGCCGGCGCGAGGGTCACGTCCCTCACCTTCCAGTCCGTCCACCTCGCCGTGCCGCTCCCGACCGGCCTCTGCGTCGCGCTGCCGGGGCTCACCAGCTTCGTCGTCTCCGACGCCAACCTGACGGGCGGCGTGCCCGACGACCTGTCGCAGTGCCGCAGCCTCGCCATGCTCGACCTCAGCGGGAACTCGCTCTCCGGCCCGATCCCGCCGTCGCTCGGCAACGCGACGGCATTGTCTGATCTTATACTCAACTCCAACCAGCTCTCCGGCCCCATCCCGGCGTCGCTTGGCAACCTCGCGCCGTCGCTGAAGAACCTTCTGCTGTTCGACAACCGCCTCTCCAGTGAGCTCCCGGGGTCCCTCGGCGAGCTGCGGCTGCTCGAGTCGTTGCGCGCCGGCGGCAACCGCGACCTGTCTGGCCAGATACCGGACTCTTTCTCCAAGCTCTCCAACCTCGCCGTGCTCGGACTCGCCGACACCAAGATCTCCGGCCCGCTCCCGGCGTCGCTCGGCCAGCTCCAGAGCTTGCAGACGCTGTCCATATACACGACCATGCTCTCCGGCTCCATCCCGCCGGAGCTCGGCAAATGCGCCAACCTCACCAACATCTACCTCTACGAGAACTCGCTCTCCGGCCCGCTGCCACCATCGCTCGGCGCGCTGCCGCAGCTGCAGAAGCTGCTTCTGTGGCAGAACTCGTTCACTGGCCCGATCCCGGAGTCGTTCGGCAACCTCACGTCGCTGGTGTCGCTTGACCTCTCCATCAACGCCATCTCCGGCGCGATACCGGCTTCACTCGGGCGGCTGCCGGCCCTTCAGGACCTGATGCTCAGCGACAACAACATCACCGGCACCATCCCGCCGGCGCTGGCCAACGCGACGTCGCTTGTGCAGCTGCAGCTCGACACCAACGATATCTCCGGCCTGATCCCGCCGGAGCTCGGCCGGCTCGCCGGGCTGCAGGTGCTGTTCGCGTGGCAGAACCAGCTCGAGGGCGCCATCCCGGCGGCGCTCGCGTCCCTCACCAACCTCCAGGCGCTCGACATCTCGCACAACCACCTCACCGGCGTCATACCGCCGGGGCTCTTCTTGCTGCGCAACCTCACCAAGCTGCTCCTCCTGTTCAACGACCTGTCCGGCCCGTTGCCGCCGGAGATCGGCAAGGCGGGGAGCCTCGTGCGGCTGAGGCTCGGCGGCAACCGCATCGCCGGGTCGATACCCACCTCGGTGGCCGGGATGAAGAGCATCAACTTTCTCGACCTCGGCAGCAACCGGCTCGCCGGTCCGGTGCCCGCCGAGCTCGGCAACTGTTCGCAGCTGCAGATGCTCGACCTCAGCAACAACAGTCTGAGCGGGGCGTTGCCGGAGTCGTTCGCCGGGCTGCCCGGCCTGCAGGAGCTCGACGTCTCGCACAACCAGCTCACCGGCGCCGTGCCCGACGCGTTCGGGATGCTGGAGGCGCTGAGTCGGCTGGTGCTCAGCGGCAACTCGTTATCCGGGCCGATACCGGCGGCGCTCGGGCAGTGCCGCAACCTCGAGCTCCTCGACCTGAGCGACAACAATCTCTCCGGCCGCATCCCCGACGAGCTCTGCGGCATTGATGGCCTCGACATTGCTCTCAACTTGAGCCGCAACGGCCTCACCGGGCCGATACCGGCGAAGATATCGGCGCTGAGCAAGCTTTCGGTGCTCGACCTCTCGTACAACGCGCTCAGCGGCGGCCTTGGGCCACTCGCCGGGCTTGACAACCTCGTCACGCTCAACGTGTCGAACAACAACTTCACCGGCTACCTCCCGGACACGAAGCTCTTCCGGCAGCTCTCGACGTCCTGCCTCGCCGGCAACGCGGGGCTCTGCACCAAAGGCGGGGACGTTTGCTTCGTCAGCATCGACGCCAACGGGCAGCTGGTGATGAACGCCGACGAGGAGGTGCAGCGCACGCACCGCCTCAAGCTCGCCATCGCGCTGCTGGTGACCGCGACGGTGGCGATGGTCCTCGGAATGATAGGCATATTGAGGGCGCGGCGGATGGGCATAGGCGGGAAAGGCGGCGGCGGCAGCAGCGACTCCGAGGCCGGAGGGGAGCTGTCGTGGCCGTGGCAGTTCACGCCGTTCCAGAAACTGAGCTTCTCGGTCGAGCAGGTGGTGAGGAACCTCGTCGACGCCAACATCATCGGCAAGGGCTGCTCCGGCGTGGTGTACCGCGTCAGCATCGACACCGGCGAGGTCATCGCCGTGAAGAAGCTGTGGCCGAACACCAGAGCAGAAGCCACGGCGACGGCGGTGGCGAGCAAGGACGACGGCAACAGCGGCCGCGTCCGCGACTCGTTCTCGGCGGAGGTGCGCACGCTGGGCAGCATCCGGCACAAGAACATCGTGCGGTTCCTCGGCTGCTGCTGGAACAAGACCACCCGGCTGCTCATGTACGACTACATGGCGAACGGCAGCCTCGGCGCGGTGCTCCACGAGCGCGGCGGCGGCGCGCAGCTGGAGTGGGACGTCCGGTACCGCATCGTGCTCGGCGCGGCGCAGGGGCTCGCGTACCTGCACCACGACTGCGTGCCGCCGATCGTCCACCGCGACATCAAGGCGAACAACATCCTCATCGGCCTCGACTTCGAGGCCTATATCGCCGACTTCGGCCTCGCAAAGCTCGTCGAGGACGGCGACTTCGGACGGTCGTCCAACACCGTTGCCGGTTCTTATGGTTACATCGCCCCTGGTATGTTGTCAGCCTGCATGCAATGCCTACACATGTTATACAATTCCAAACTGCCAACAACATCGTATCAGGGTTCAAAATTTCGTTTTGCAAAAAATATCAGAGGGCAGTGAGATGAACGAAATTCATTCTTTTGTTCAAAATTTCGGACGAAATATGCAAACACCATTTAAATTTTGATGAAATTTGGACAAAATTCAAATGGGGAATTCGGCCAAAATTTAACCGAATCGTATTTCATTCGGTGGATAACGAAAGCAACGGAATGAGCGAAATTTCGGTGAAATTTTGCCGAAGTTTTGAACCCTGCATCATATTTGCACAGATGCTGAATTTTAGTACAGGAGATGAAATCAGCTAATACTAAGATGAAACTGTTGCAACTAACAATCTGAGAACTTCATGTACATGTATGGTTTGGTTAGACTGTGACATTTGCTGATTTCTCAAGAACCAGCCTGAACACTGAAAGTTGATTATTGAGTTTCATGCACCAGCCAGTTCACCCAAAAGCTTAAGCTGATAAGGAAAGATGGATAATTCACTTATACTTCAACACTCCCCCTCATGTGTAGGCTCCCTTAGGCCTAATACGTGGAATAGAAGTGGACTGCAATTAATTTTATTAATTGCGTCAGCCAGGTCTTGAACTCGAGACCTCCTGGCTCTGATACCATATTGTGTTTCATGCACCAACCAATTCACCAAAAAACAGTAAGTTCACCCAAAAACTTAAGCTTATGAGGAAAGATGGACAATTCACTTATACTTCAACATTGATGAGCAATTTGTTTGCACCTGCAGAATACGGTTACATGATGAAGATCACCGAGAAGAGTGACGTCTACAGCTATGGAGTGGTGGTGCTGGAGGTGTTGACCGGCAAGCAGCCGATCGACCCTACGATCCCTGATGGCCTTCACGTCGTGGACTGGGTGCGGCGGCGCAAGGGCGGCGTCCCTGTGCTTGACCCGGCCCTCCGTGGGAGGTCCGACTCGGAGGTCGAGGAGATGCTGCAGGTCATGGGTGTCGCTCTGCTCTGCGTCAGCCCAACGCCCGATGAGCGTCCGACGATGAAGGACGTCGCGGCGATGCTCAAGGAGATCCGGCTCGAGCGCGAGGAGTACGCGAAAGTCGACGCCCTCTTGAAAGGCGGCTCACCTCCTGATGCCCCGACAATACCAGCAGCGAAGGCGACAACGTCGACGTCGAGCACGCCGCCATGCCGGCAAGGTCCAAGCAACGGCAGCAGCAGCAGCAGCTTCTACTCCTCATCCAAGGCCAAATCACCATTCGATTGAATCAAGCAAGGCTGCAGGTCGATGCATGCCAAGCTCTCGTCTAGCTGAACAATGCTTTCCTGTGCCATTGGCTTCTGTTCCCTGTGTTGCAATTGCATTTTGGTGCAAGTTTGCGATGGTGGCGAGCTGTGTAAATGAAAGGGGGAGGGGAGAGGACTTTGGAATTAGACCTTGAAGAAGCAACTAAGAGCTGATAACTTACTGGTGAGTGTTCAGTGTATGTCTGTCGAATAAAGATCAAGAAATCCTACCATGTCTATGGATATGCCCCAAGATTTACTAGTGTGCGGTGCAATGCTTGAGTGCTTGACCATCTAAGATTGAATTGTGTTATGCAATAACACAGCACTCTTTTCTAGAACGGCTGCGAGAAATCTGAAATTGATTGAGGGGAACGATGGAGGATGTTCGGCCGGACTTGGAGAAGGCGACGGCGTTCCGGCGATCTCAATGCTCCTCGTATAAGCACAAGAGGGGCGCGCGAGAGAAGGCTGCCTGGACGGGCGCCGCCGCTGCCTGGCGTCGATCAGAAAAAGACGAGGCCGAGAGAGAGAGATGGGCCAAGGAGAAAAGATAGGCCCAAGTAGAGAAACGAAATGCGCTTTGGTTCAAGAACGATTTGGGGGGAGAAAGAATCATGAGATTTGATTGGGTTTCGACTTGGATTTCATTTCGACCAAAACACCGAAATAAACTAAAAAAACTCTGAACAAATATTTTGAAATTCATTTTTACGAAAAGGAGAAAATAGCTATGTCGAAACTCTTACGGCAAAGCATGTATCTCACGGACATTTCAAGTTTTATAGTGCTGTGTAAGGCATGTATCCGGAGCTTAAGCTTAAACCCACATTTACACTAATACTAGTAAGATGTTGTAACCAAGTCTAAAAAAACGATACATATCATCCAACAAGGGTGATGACACAAGAAACATATGCATACACTTCCTTAGCAGACACCGGACATGTCATTCTCAGTAGGTAGTCATTAGCAACATCATTGTTTCATGACAAGAAGGGTCTGACCATCCGATGGCAGCCTTTTGTGCAGTACAATGGTTTATATCACCCAATATGAAGTCGAGGATATTGATTGCTCTATATAGGGAACTGCACAACCAAAAGGAAAAGAAGATAGTGATTCTGGCTAGGACGTCTTTCCTAACTCCTTGGTGCGCCCAGAAGAACCCTGTTCATCGTCTTAATCAGGAACACCACGGTGTAGATGCAAAACCATGGCAGTACAAAATAGTACAAGAAGCCCTAGAAGATGTGAACAAGCATCGCAAGTGATGTACCAGCAAATCCATTACCAACATATGCCACAACATCCAACAAAGATGTTTCACCACTTCCCAATGAGTATAGTAGAACTCTGATGAGGATGACTTGCAGAAACCTGGTGTAGGAAAGGAAACAAGATCACATTCAGCTTGTTCCTCACATGCTGGCTATTGACATGAAAGTAATACTGAGGATTGGACAAATATTGGGTGATTTGTTCACGTGATGAAGCAAAGTTTAGACTCGATATTTCTTCAAAAACAAATAACACAAAAAAATATTGATGGAGTATCTCCCTGAACGAATTTATAAACAACTTACATTGCTTTGCAACAACTCAGAGCTTGAACCTAAAAAACTTCTCGCCATATGCTCCTAACCCACTTCAGATGAGTCCAGGTCAAGCTCCATATAAAGCAATCCACTTTGGATGAGTCCAGGTCCAGCTCCATATAAAGCATTTTCAAAAAAATTGGATTGTTAAGTAGTAGGTCCTCCTGCCAATCCTCCCAGATCACTATTCATTATGCCTACCATGCCTACTGAATAAACAAAAATGGATTAAAACAATAGTCAAAAAACAATGAATCAATGATCAGGCCATCTGAAATCTACTTCTTTAGCTGGTATTCCCTACAATATAGTTCACAATAGCTCTCAGAAACGAACAGAAAACAGCATGTTAAGAAACCAATTTTGTAACGTCCATTCATTAGCTTAATAGAAAGATTATAAAAACCATTGTGGACAAAATACTGTTGAGTGCAGCGTTATCCTTGTGATTCTAATTATTGTAGGACAACCAAGATATGACCAGGAGCCATTTTCTACCTTCCAATTGATCATGATATGCTCAAGAGGACATGTACCATATAGGTAAGCTCACATTAGAAAAAATGGCATAATACCATGTCATTGCCTCTCATATCTGAGCATTGCCAAGAGCTTAAAAATAATTGCCAAGAGCTTAAAAATAGTACCTTCTACTAGAGTACTACACCTAAGCAATGGCTTTTTTTTTTTGAAGGAATGGACCTAAGCAATTAAGACCAATCCCCCTGGTCCAAAACCTACCTACAGCCTGTGTCTCCCTTGATTAGCCATTAAGTATTTTAGTAATTATCTTGTAAAGTATTCATTTGGTCCTTCTCATGAGTGAGCAAAATTCACTTTTGATTAAATTATTAACATCTATGATCTTCTTGGTAGGCATAGAGCCAAATTTAAATTAATATAATGTAACTTTCTTTTGTATTGTTATGTTATATTTTTCAATGATTGTCACTTTCTTTGTAAAAAAATTATCATCTGTTTGGCCCCCCTATGTCCAAATCTTGGCTCTGCCCCTGCCTACAGCCCAATAATCATCAACATACAACATTGCAAGGTAGAGAGGGCTAGAGGCGTGAAGTGATAAGAAATAATTCAATTCTCCGGTAAAAGCACAAACTCATATAGTGTACAATAACAATTTGTTAGAAACCAAAGTCTGCCATTTTGGGAAGAATAAGTGAAAGGTTTACCCTGATGTAGGTGATGGCATAGAGAGCGTACATGGCGGACTTGTTGTCATGGTGATGATGGGGGATCTCGCATGGTCTTGCATAGCCTATGTGTCATCCTCCTCTACCTCCACCACCCGTGCTACTAGCGACGCCTCCTCGCCACTCTGAGCCCCAAAACACCCCGCCGCCATGGCAAATATCATCAAAAGCACGATTTTGTGGCAGGAAATTGGGGAGAGGAGGGAGCAAAAGTGCGAAGGATGAGGAGGTGCTTATGGATCCACTGGGGATGACCAAGTTGAGGACGATCTTGTGGTACCAAGAGACGCAGCTGCCAACCCTCGATTTGTAGGCGCAGCGCTCGCTTCAGGACTTGGAGCGGATCTCCGTGCCACCAGAGGGCGGAAAGGCGGTAGCAGCGAGGAGCGCGAGGAGGAGGGTGGTGGCGGGAGCGGGCCTAGGAGGAGTTGTTGGTGGTGATTGTTGCATCGGCGAAAAGGCTGAGACGGTGCGCCATGTGCAAGTAGAGTGGAGCGAATGGGCCGTGAGTTCTAACCAACAAAAGTAAGGAACCACATGCAGGCGCATGGTTTTATTGCTTTGCTTGCGTCAGGCGTGGATGCGGAGGGGAGGCGCGATGCACGCGTGTATGTATGGGAGTCGGGAGAGGGGGTGAACAGACAAACTTCTATGTTATATTAGTAGACAAGAGAACTAGTCAAGTATCCGTGCGTTACAACGGAAACCTATACTCACGCACAATAAAGGCATTGCACTACCTGTGATGTTAAAAATACTAATTTTTTTACATCGAAACTAAGTTTTAGCACAACTATAATATACACAGAACGCACTCATGACACACATGGAGGGAACATACACGGGAAACACACATGCACACACAAATACAGGGATTCTTGAAATAACAATCTGTTGTGACTTGCTAAATTGAGTGAATTCTAATCTCAAAGCCAATTGTTAAATTCATCAACAAAACAACTTAGGCACTGTATCAACTTGAGCAACTCAAATCATCATGCACGCTTTGTATATTACCATGTTAGATAAAAAAAGATAACAAGTTCCTAACAAACAAATGGAGAATAAGAAAGGAAATAAAGAACATCTGATGGTGGAGTTTATCATTATTTTTTTTAACATATAGTTGAAAAAAGCACTAAATGGCATATTACCCTTGGGTATGGCTCAGAATCCTTTCTACACAAAGGACAGAGAGACCAACCTAAAATGAAATGATAGTAGCTTGCTGCCATGATTCACTACACAATCAAACCCAGCTTGATACCGAATCATAATATAACCTACCATATGCATTTTAGTTTTATACTTTCTAATGCACCTTAAATCATATTCAGATCTGATTCGCAATAAAAATTAATCATATTCAAATGTCAAGTGCTACTATATTATAAAAGCACTATAAATAGAAATACTACGCAATGTCAAAGGAGCGAACATTAAAAGAAGGAATTTACACCAATGATTTTGCCAGCTACGTGAATTATTAGCAAAGATCAAGCAGCAGCAAAGTACCCCATATACATACAGAAATCTCATTAATTTCCAGTGCCAAACAAAAGTTTACAATGACATTACAACAATTTTCAGTATCACAAAAAACTTAACATGGCATTTTGCTAGTTGCTAGTTGCAATGCAATCGAAGGATTCACAACATAGAGGATGATTTGTTTTGCAATACAGGATAAGGATAAATGACATTTGTGTAGGTCAGATGGTCAAACCCATGCATTAGCCAATTTGAGGGAACTGTAACCAAGTTTATGTTCATTCAAGCCCCTTGGTGCATCCCTAGGCATACCACACGAGTTCGCCCCTTCTACGTGTCTCCACAGACGGCTACTCAACCTTCCTGGGACTAGTCCGGCCTCATCTCCGCCATGAATGGTCTGTCCATGTAGACCTTGAGCCCTTGGGTCCTCGACTCCGGCACCATGACACACATGACTACCAACGACGATATGCTCACGTTGCTAATACCTTTACCCTATCCCTCCTCTGTCACAGTTGGTAACGGCACCCGCATGCCAATTTCAGTTCACGAAAGTGCTCTCCTTCCTACACCTTACACCAACTTTATTCTCAACAATGTTCTTGTTCCTTTCCTTCTTAAAAATCTTATCTCCGTTTGATAGTTTACTCAGGATAATTCTTGTGCCATTGAATTTGACTCTCGTGGTTTTTTTGTTAAGGACCTTTGGACCCGGCGCGAGATTCTTCGGTGCAATAGCACTGCGATCTTTACACTTTTGTGTTGCAGCATGACTCTTCCACAGTGCATATGCTCCTCTTCATCACTGCACTATCGTCTACTTGGCACCAGCATCTAGGGCACCCCGGCGCCACCGCCCTCGACACTTTACCAAAGTCTTCGCTCATTACATGTAATAAGTTAGATTACACTCTGCCATGCCTGTCAAGTTGGCAAACATGTGTGTCTACCCTTTAGTAGTTCCACTACTTTGTCTTCCTCGTCGTTTGAGTTAGTTCATTGCGATGTTTGGACCTCTCTAGTTCTAAGTGTCTCAAGTTTTCAATATTATTTGGTCATAGTTGATGATTTTCCCATTATTGTTGGACCTTTCCCCTCAAACGAAAATCAGATGTTTATTCTACTCTTGTCCATTTTCACGCATACATCAGAACTCAGTTTGGCACTTCTCTAAAATTGATTCAAGCTTACAATGGTGCATAATTTGTGAACCACTGCCTCTCCTAGTATCTTTGTTGGACCGAAATGGCGACAGAGGGGGGTGAATGTCGCTTCTTAAATTTACGCCCCCGAAAGGTATCCACTAAAACTTCCTCTTCAATAGCTATGAGAAGCTATGAAGTGGATGAAAAAGTTCTCTGGAAGACCAAGGAAATAAACATGCGAAAAGGACCCATCAAGAAAAATAGCAAGCAAAAACACCTAAGTACCAATGGCCAAAATCGATCGGGCGGTCGATCAGCAGTCATCGGGCGATCGACCGCAAGATTGCCTCCGGCTCGATCGCTTGTTGGCGCCGATCGGACCGCCAACAACGGTCGGTCGACCGCAGTAAACGGTGGTCCGATCGGTTCATCGACTGCACACTCGCGCGACTCAATCGAAAAACCCTGACTTTTCAGATTTTTGCCAAAATCAAGAAAATGGGAGAAATGCTTCTAACCTTTTCAGACCAAGACATTAAGGATCTATTCTAAACATCACAAAGGCACCAAACAACAAGGGAGATCAACTGAAACTCAAGAATTTCAGATTTGAGCCCTAAACTGAAAATTACAGAGAGCAGCAATAAAAACTCAAATTCCCACCTAAGCTTTGGTCCTTTGGCTGTGAAACTTTGAGAATAGCTAATTAATAGCCTCAGGAGTTAACATGGCAAGTTTCAAGCCATCAAGAATGGAAACACGATTTACACCAAAACCCTAGAAATGAAAAACTGAAAGCCCAAGAACACAGAACAGGGACAAAAGAGATTCTTGCAATTCAATCAATTTGCTCTTGAATCTAGCTAACCAAAGGGTCTAGAAATGCAATTCCATCACAGAGCAACCCATTTTGCTACTCCTCAGCAAGAATCAACACAAAAACAAAATTTTGAGAAATCAAGCCTAGAGAGCATCGAAGAGAAAACCCAAACCGAGAAGCAAGAACTCAATCAAACTCAAACAAAGCCATCTCAGATTGATATTAAGAAAGAGAGATGAATGATTACATAGAGTATCAACTCAATCCATCCCTACAACCCCATACATGATTGGATTGAGAGCACAAGCTACATGTCTCTTCTCAAGAACACATACACACACCAACGAAGAGGAGACAATGACCAACAGAACTCTGCCTCCTCACCAACTCATACCAACTAAAGCAAAAGAAGGCAAAGCAAAAAACAAAACCCTAAAAGCCTGAAGGCCATGCAGGAGACACCCTCCTTTTATAGCCTCCCACTAATGGATTTGCCTCTCTCTTTACCCGCTAAGCCTCAACAACTCTAGTGCTTTATCCATAATCTGCTTCCTTTAGTGCAGCTTTGTGTATTCCCCAAAACGCCCCTCGTGCACCTTCAGGGAAGCTTCCTCTTTTCTTGCCGCTCAAGCCTCGCAGCTACCTCGAGCCCTCACCGTCTTCGGCACACCTCGACCGTTCTGACCTCGGCACCACCTGCGCCTAGTCCGGTCCTCCGTGCCTCGCCACGACTCCACCTCGACGTCCTGCAGCCATCACAGACAAGAATCATATCACATAGTACCGTTCGACACATGTAAACCTCATTAGCATCAATATGTCAATCTCAAGCATAAAATGACCCAATCAACCAATCGGGAAGAATAATATGCAATAAGTCCGTCTAACCAAACCCGACTGAGCCAAATGTCGTCATGGCACGAAACGCACCGATCAAACTCAAACTTTCCAAAACCCTTGTCAATTACTCATCACTCACATGGGGTCACAATCACATGGTCTCTCAATCTCCCCCTTGATGAGTATATTGACAAATACAGAAAAAGTACAAAGTTGAGTTTGAAAAGAAAGTCAAACATGATTCAAAGGAAGAAAATGATGCTAATGATCATGTTGACAAGGAGTAAAAGAAGGAGCAAGTTTTCCTCTTAAAGCTCCCAAAACTCCAAAAATAGCTTTTTCTCCCACTATTATCCCCCTTTTGGCAATAAACACATCAAGGAAGCAAAAGAGAGAATAAGTCATGATGAAGGATTAAATGGCTTAAGTTGGTTTATTCTAAGTATTTAGAGCCACGAAGATTATCCAAAATGACCATATGAGAATTACATCAAGCCATAACACATAAGTATGCTATCAAGATCATGACAAGACATGTATAATCAAGCTAAGCTAAGGAGTTACAATCTGAAATTTAGAGGAATTGCTTAGCATATCAAGTCGATCATGATTCTAGTCTAACTAAAGATATCTAAGGATGATGCAAGCCATGTCAATAGTCTAAGTGGAATCATGAAGCTAGTGTTGAGTCATTTTAGAGTGCTACAAGTTCAAGAATGAGACATTTGTTCATGTACTTGTAAGTCTTGTAATTTTTAGTAAATTGAGCACAATTGACATATTTTTCTTTAGAAATCTCATGATTGTTTCCAACCAGATTTTTGTTTTAGTCATGTGCTAGATCTCAAGCCTTATACGACCACTCCAAACAAGAAGCTTAAGAAGATGATCTTGGTCATCCAAAACTCCCCCTGAGTTCATGCCTAGTGCAATGGCAAGCCGTCTCATGAGAAAGAATTGGTGAGATCAATTTTTTCGCACAAAAAGAGATCTTTTTGCTTTTTAACATGTTGTACTAACTCATGCTTCATCAAGAAACTAACATAGCTCAATCTAAAGCTCAATTATAGATTCAAGACTCAACTAAGCCTATTTGACATGGCATGAATCCTAGAAGGATAACTAAAGAGAGACTAGTCTCAAAAGCTAACATGACATGAATTAATTCAAGTTGAGTATTTCAATCAACCTATCATGGCAAAGACTTGACTACATATATAAAGTCATGATAAATCTAGCAAGTAAGCATCGATCATGGCAAGATGTAATGCATTGTAAACATGTCATAACAGGATAATAATCAAGGCTCCATGTAGTTATATTACAATGGAGAATGACATGCAGAAATTCCAGTTCCCCCTCAACAATAGTTGCACTTTTAGTTCAAGTTGAGTTATGATAATATTAAGATCTAGAAGCTCCCAAATGAACTCCCCCTGAACCAAAGCAATAAACTCGAGAAGCTGGCAAGAAAATCAGAAACGGGCAATCCTTAAAGCATAGACAAGATATAGAGGATACTATGGCTCAGACTGACTCTCATCTACCCCATATGACTCTAGGACTATCAGCTGATCATCTAACACACTAAGGAGCAAACACGTACCCTGTCTACCCGAGGGTGGCCCAACCCTCGCTAGAACCTATAAGAAGTGAGTGAGCTCAACCTAGTGAGAAGAGAAACAGCTAATAAGCAGCATCCTAAAGTCACAAGATGAGAGAAAGAAGTCTAAACAACTAGACTAGAGAAACACCCTAACCTATGCTAGAAGGACTAATCCCAATGTACCCATATGCAATACAACAAAAAGGAGTAAGAGCATAATAAATATGATAAAGCAGTAAAGCACAAAGCTTCCCCTCACAACAGTCCATAAGGACAAACCACCCCAAGCTCTCCCCGCAAGGCTGAAAACCTAGAGCTATCCAAAGGCTTGGTAAAGATATCAGCCAACTGGTGGTCACTCTCCACAAACTGGAGCACTATGTCACCCTTCTCTACATGGTCTCGAAAGAAGTGATATCGGATATCAATGTGCTTGGTCCGAGAATGTTGCACTGGGTTCTTAGCAATGTTAATCGCAGAAGTGTTATCACAAAAGAGTGTAACACTGTCGATACCTAACCCAAAGTCCCGTAGAGTTGAGACCATCCAAAGCACCTGGCTGCAGCAACTGGCGGCATCAACGTACTCGGCCTCTGCGGTGGACTGTGCAACACCGGACTGCTTCCTCGAAGACCAGGAAACAAGAGAAGTGCTAGTGAATTGGCAGGTACTAGAAGTGCTCTTCCTATCTATCCTACAACCAGCAAAGTCTGCATCCGAGTAGGCTCTCAAGGAAAGACAGGACGAGGAAGAGTACCAGATACCATAGTCAATGGTAGCTCAAAGGTACCGAAGGATGCGCTTCACCGCCTGGCAGTGAGATACGCGAGGAGAAGCCTGAAACCGGGCACAAAGACACACAACGAAGTGTATGTCCGGTCTCAAGGCGGTGAGGTACAAGAGGGAGCCAATCATGCTACGATACTCCTTCTGATCAACTGGCTCGCCGTTCTCATCTGGGTCAAGAGAAGCTGTGGACACCATGGGAGTTACACAGGCTTACCATCACTTATGTCAAAGTGTCTCAGGAGGTCACGAGTGTACTTGCCCTGATGCAAGAAAGTATCTTCCCGAGTCTGCTTGATTTGGAAGCCAAGGAAGAAGATCAACTCGCCCATCATACTCATCTCAAACTCGGTGCTCATGACATCCGAGAACTGTGAAACAAGAGTATGAGAAGAGCCACCAAAGATGATGTCATCCACATAAATCTGGACGAGCAGAAGGTCTGTGCCATGCCTACGAATGAACAAGGTCTTATCCACCTTACCCATCTCAAAACCATGACTTAGCAGATAGCACTTAAGCCTCTCATACCAAGCTCTAGGGGCCTGCTTAAGTCCATACAAGGTTTTGGAAAGCTTGTAGACATGGTTTGGGTATTTGGAGTTCTCGAAACCTGGAGGCTGTATCACATAGACTTCTTCCTCAATAAACCCATTGAGGAAGGCACTCTTGACATCCATCTGGTAAAGCTTGAAACCCTTAGAAGACGCAAAAGCAAGCAGGATTATAATGGCCTCAAGTCTAGCTACAGGGGCAAAGATCTCCTCAAAATCTAGACCCTCAACCTAGGTGAACCCCTGAGCTACCAGTCTAGCCTTGTTCTGAATGACAACCCCATCCTCACTCTGCTTGTTCTTGACACCCACTTAGTCCCAATGACATTGTGACCGCGAGGGGGCTCAACAAGCGACTAGACCTTGTTCCTCTCGAAATTTTCTAACTCCTCATGCATGGCATTGACCCAAGACTCATCAGATAAAGCATGACTAATATCTTTGGGCTCAAAGGTGGCAACAAAGGCAGAATGGAGACAGAAATGTGACATGCCAGACTTTGAGCGTGTAACTCGCTCAAAGAGGTCTCCAATCATCTGCTCGGAAGGATGGTCTTTCTGGATATGTCGAGGAGGTCCAGGATGAGAAGAAGAAGTGGCCTCTACCTCATGAGCTGATGAGGTAGGAATAGAGCCACTAGCTCCAAAGGAAGCGGAAGGCATGGGCTGATCGCCTGGAGGTGAAGTGGAAGAAGGCACCTCAAGGGGAGGATAAGAAACTGGATCGGGTAAATAACCCTCATCTCCATCCTCCTCATCGTCCACAAAGATGGGCTCGGACTGCTCTAAAGAACCTGAGATATCGGGCCTAGTCCCCGGACTGGCCTCGTCGAAGGTCACCTCACAGGTCTCTACCATTTTACTAGACTCGCAGTTCCAGACCCTATACGCCCGCAAAGAAGTCGGGTAACCTAGAAAGATACCATCACAAGATCGTGACTCGAACTTATCTAGGTTCCCGGACTTCAGAATGAAACACTTGCAACCAAACACACGAAAATGCGAGACACTGGGCTTTCGCCCGTATCTCAACTCATAGGAGGTGCGATGCAAGTGTGCCCGAAGAAAAACTCTGTTTGATACATGGCACGCGGTCGCAATAGCTTCAGCCCAAAACTTCCTAGGTGTAGAATACTCGTCAAGCATCGTCCTGGCCATCTCGACCAAGGTACGGTTCTTCCTCTCCACGACGCCATTCTGTTGTGGGACGTGCGGAGAAGAGAACTGATGCTCTACACCTGTCTCATCGCAAAACCTATCAAAGTAGGAATTCTTGAACTCCGTGCCATTGTCACTGTGGATCGCTCGTAAGGCACCCGGGAGCTCAACAGAAAGCCTACTAAAAAGACCTCGGAAGTGTGTAAACGTCTCATCCTTCGAGGCTAAGAAAAACACTCAAGAGAATCTCGAGAAGTCATCGACCACGACAAGAACATACCACTTCCCTCCTGCTGACTGCACTCGAGCTGGTCCAACTGTGTCCATGTGGAGCAACTGTCCTGGTGCATCGGTCATAGTCACTGTGACCGGAGGGTGAGAAGCGGCAACCATCTTGCCGTGCCGGCAAGGAGCATAAACAATATCTTTGACCATCTTGAGTTTCGGCAGACCACGAATGAGATCATGGCCGCTAACTCGGGTCAAATGGTCAAATCCAATATGACCAAATTTCCTATGCCAGAAGGTAAGGTCACGGGACTCATAAGCAACTAAACACCTGAGTGGATCACTAGAAAACTCAGAAAAATCAGCACGAAAGATCCTCTCATAACGAGAAATCCCGCAAACCAGACTACCCGAAGAATCAAGAATTTTGCACGCATTTTTCTTAAAGCTCACATCGAAACCGTCATCGGTAAGATGAGAAACAGAAAGCAAATTATACTGCAGCTTACTAACCAAGGCAACATCCTTCAAAATAAAAGACTCATTAATGCACACTGTACCTTTGGCGATGATGCGCCCAGACGAAGCGTCTCCGAAGGTGATCGTCTCATCACTTGGAGTGCGGGCTAGGAAAGAGAACCAATGTGAGTCTCCGGTCATATGACGAGAACAACCGGAGTCTACTAGCCAAACATTTCCCTTCCCAGCCCGGCGAACCTGAGTCAAACAGAGAGTAAAGGCTCAGTACTGGAATAAATCAAGAGTGATTTTGGCACCCAATACTAAGTAACACGTCGAGCAGCAGAAGTAGTCAAACACGACTGACCTCTAACTATCGTACGCTCTCTGTCGCTCAAAGAAGCAGAAGGTCTGTGAGCAGACCTGAAGCTGTTGCTGGGTCCGACTACTACGGGAGAGTGAGTCGGAGCACCGGCAACACGCTGATCACGCCGCGGGTAGCCATTTCGACGGGGAAAACAAGATCTACCCTCAGAACAGCGGAAGTCACGACCAAAGGGAGCATGAGAACGAAAACCAGAAAACTCAGAAAAATCAAGTCCTCCATTCTGCCCAAACTCATTAGGAACACCTGAAGCAAACCTAGACCTCGTGTTGGTCTTAGATGCACTCAAGGTCTGGGGCTGACCCTGAATACGCCTAGGAGCTGCCACACGGTTTCTACACACGATCTTGGCGCGCCTGAAGCATCGCTCGATCAAGTGTTCATCCTTCTGACAGAAGGTGCAATGATACTTCACCTTCTAAGAGGTAGAAGTAGCACGAAGAGGCTTCGCCTTCTGAGAGGCCGAAGCAACAGGTGAACTCACCTTGTTGTCAGAAATCCCTTGGACAACGCCCGCTGACTTGAATTGAAATTTTTCAGTTCTGGGCTCGACCTTGATCACACCTGCGGCTATGGGTCTGAGCACAGCAGGTGGATGCTTCCTCATGTCCTCATAAAAATCATATCCTAGACCCTGATTGAATTTGCAAATCTTAGATTGGTCTAGGATAAGATTTAGCTTCTTCTTGCCTCCTACAAATCTCTCGAGAGTGTTCATAAGACACTGACACTCCCGAAATAGAGAGGTGCAAGAAGAGTAGGGGAAGAAGGAACAGCAAAAGGTAAGGGAATAGAAGAAGACCCAGTAGCAGAGGAACGAATGGCTTGTGCACGCACAGCTGACTCAGAAGGGACAGTCCTGCCGCTAGCCAATTGGTTCACGTCGCTAGGCGTCTCTACCAAACCCTCATGCTTCTTCCCAACAGCACACACATTACAAGCAGGAAGTGGCTTCTCTAGAAGGTCCTTAGTTAGCTTCACATATTTTTCATCTGATGCAATCAAGTCAGATTTTAGTTTGTTACAATTAATGCATGGTGAGCTAACAGGGTCCTTAGAAGCATTTTGAGCCAATCTGTTGTTATCATCAACTAAATATTGAAATTGTTTGGAGACAGATTCAAGTTCAGCAGTAAGCTTGGGACAATTCACACATGAAGCAATAGGCTCAAGTAGAAAAGCTTGTAATTCAGCAATTTTATGATTTCCCCGTTTTAGGTTCATCTTCAAATTATTACAACTTTCACAAGTCTCGGGCAGATTGAGCAACATGGTATAAATATCTCTAAATGCATTATCCTTATCCTCACATGAGGTGCAAGAAATAGCCTCAACAGGAGTAGATGAAGGAGGCGCTACCCTACTCATCTCTAGCTCAGTAAGAAGACTAATGTTCTCCACCTTAATCATGTCAAGCTCAGAGGACAGACTATCATGAGAGGTCCTTAATTTCTCCATGTCACTAAGCAAAGCAGTACATACATCACAATCATCACGGGAGGGAGCAGATCTAAGTGAAGTAAGCTCCCGTGACAAGCTCTCTACTTCCTTCTCCAACTCACTAACTCTAGCTCTAGATCTAACATGGAATTTACCTAGCTTAAGAAAAGCATCATTAAGCTGGTCGTATGAAGGGTATACCTCGTCAGAGTCGGAGTACAGCTCGCTGTCGCTCACTTCACCCTCAAGGGCTATGAAGCACATGCCGGAGAAGTCGTCGCCGCCCTTTGGGTCTTGCTCGTCCGTCCCATCGTCGTCACTCCACCCCTCCACCTCGCTGAGATCGAGGTCGTCGAAGGCGGTGAGGACGCGGTGGAAGAGCTTCATGTCTTTGCCAAGGTCGCAGAATTTCTTCTTGCCTTGAGCGTGAGCAAGAAGCTTCTTGTTGTGGTTCTTGTCGATGTAGTCGTTCTTGCTTACATCGCCGTAGTCGCCCTTGCCCTTTTCCAGTTTAGGGCAGTTTGCCCGAATGTGGTTGGGGCCACCACACTCGAAGCAGATCACAGGTCCTCCTCTCTTCCTGTCCCTCCTTCTCTTGTAAGCATGAGAAAACTTTCTAACTAGGAGTGCTAACTGCTCATCTGCAAGCTGCTCTAACTGATCATTAGTTACATCACAGAGAGCAGCAAGAGAGAATCCACAAAGCGACTCGGAAGAAGATCCAGAAGTGGGATCGGTGACTAAGGCCATCGACTGCGACTTCGACCTACGAGAGACTATGTCAATATCGTGAGTCTTGAGGCGTGAGTATAACGCATCAAGAGTCAGGGTTGAGAGGTCGGTCATGTCCTTGATGGTAGTCACCTTCATCTCCCAAACCCGCAAATCAAGAGCCGCGAGCATCTAACGAGCGTTGTCCGAGTCGGGGTATGTGAGACCAACCGCTCAGAGGTTGCTCAAGATCTTGTGAAAACGCGCAAAGCACTCATCGAGGGACTCACCAGCGAGCATTTCAAACTTGTTGTAATCTCGCTTGAATTGGTCCTGTCGGACTGTCTTGATCTGGGTGGTGCCCTCATGGTATGCATCGAGGGTCACCCAGATGTCGAAAGCCGACGTCAAATGAGAGATGTGGTCAAACTCGCTTCGGCTCAACCCGTGGATTATGATGTTCCTTGCCTTCGCATTCGCCTCAACATCATGCATGTTTCCAGTATTGATGTTCTCATCGGCAGGAACAACATATCGTACTTTGACCTTACGCCAGATGGCGTAGCCCTGAGTCTGGATGTAGGTCTCCATCCGGCTCTTCCAGAAGGGATAGTCGATCCCATCGAAGACCGGGGGCTTGGTCGAGTACTTATCTGTCGCCATGGCTCTAGAGACCGGTTAAGATCTACGAGAAAGAGCTAACGGCTCTGATACCAATTGTTGGACCGAAATGGCGACAGAGGGGGGTGAATGTCGCTTCTTAAATTTACGCCCCCAAAAGGTATCCACTAAAACTTCCTCTTCAATAGCTATGAGAAGCTATGAAGTGGATGAAAAAGTTCTCTGGAAGACCAAGGAAATAAACATGCGAAAAGGACCCATCAAGAAAAATAGCAAGCAAAAACACCTAAGTACCAATGGCCAAATCGATCGGGCGGTCGATCAGCAGTCATCGGGCGATCGACCGCAAGCTTGCCTCCGGTCTGACCGCTTGTTGGCCGCCGGTCAGTCCGCCAACAATGGCGGCCGGTCGATCGCGAGCAAACGGCTGGTCCGATCGTTCATCGACTGCACACTGCGCAGCCCGACTGAAAAACCCTGACTTTTCAGATTTTTGCCAAAATCAAGAAAATGGGAGAAATGCTTCTAACCTTTTCAGACCAAGACATTAAGGATCTATTCTAAACATCACAAAGGCACCAAACAACAGGGGAGATCAACTGAAACTCAAGAATTTCAGATTTGAGCCCTAAACTGAAAATTACAGAGAGCAGCGATAAAAACTAAAATTCCCACCTAAGCTTTGGTCCTTTGGCTGTGAAACTTTGAGAATAGCTAATTAATAGCCTCAGGACTTAACTTGCCAAGTTTCAAGCCTTCTCAAGAAGGGAAACACGATTTACACCAAAACCCTAGAAATGAAAAACTGAAAGCCCAAGAACACAGAACAGGGACAAAAGAGATTCTTACGATTCAATCAATTTGCTCTTGAATCTAGCTGACCAAAGGGTCTAGAAATGCAATTCCATCACAGAGCAACCCATTTTGCTACTCATCAGCAAGAATCAACACAAAAACAAAATTTTGAGAAATCAAGCCTAGAGAGCATCGAAGAGAAAACCCAAACCGAGAAGCAAGAACTCAATCAAACTCAAACAAAGCCATCTCAGATTGATATTAAGAAAGAGAGATGAATGATTACATAGAGTATCAACTCAATCCATCCCTACAACCCCATACATGATTGGATTGAGAGCACAAGCTACATGTCTCTTCTCAAGAACACATACACACACCAACGAAGAGGAGACAATGACCAACAGAACTCTGCCTCCTCACCAACTCATACCAACTAAAGCAAAAGAAGGCAAAGCAAAAACAAAACCCTAAAAGCCTGAAGACCATGCAGGAGACACCCTCCTTTTATAGCCTCCCACTAATGGATTTGCCTCTCTCTTTACCCGCTAAGCCTCAACAACTCTAGTGCTTTATCCATAATCTGCTTCCTTTAGTGCAGCTTTGTGTATTCCCCAAAACGCCCCTCGTGCACCTTCCGGGAAGCTTCCTCCTTTCTTGCCGCTCAAGCCTCGCAGCTACCTCGAGCCCTTGCCGTCTTCGGCACACCTCGACCGTTCTGACCTCGGCACCACCTGCGCCTAGTCCGGTCCTCCGTGCCTCGCCACGACTCCACCTCGACGTCCTGCAGCCATCACAGACAAGAAACATATCACATAGCACCGTTCGACACATGTAAACCTCATTAGCATCAATAAGTCAATCTCAAGCATAAAATGACCCCATCGACCAATCGGGAAGAATAATATGCAATAAGTCCGTGTAACCAAACCCGACTAAGCCAAATGTCGTCATGGCACGAAACGCACTGATCAAACTCAAACTTTCCAAAACCCTTGTCAATTACTCATCACTCACATGAGGTCACAACCACATGGTCTCTCAATCTTTTTCAACACGACATTCTTTTGCATCTCTTGTCCTTACACCTCGCAGCAAAATGGCAAGGTTGAGCATGCGTGTTCTTCGCATCCTCAACAATAGCATCCACATGCTTCTTTTCCATGCCCACATGCTACTGATTTATTGGGCTGAGGCCCTCACCACTACCATCTATTTATTAAATCGCCGTCCTTGTTCTGCCATACACAATTCCACTCCTTTCCAAGTCCTCCACAACAAGCCACCCAGATATTCCCATTTACGTGTTTTTGGGTGCCTTTGTTATCCAAAGACCGCATCAACTTCTCACAAACTCCATCCTCGCTGGTTGCTTATGTTTTTCTTGGTTACCCTACTTCTCATAAAGGATACCGTTGCCTTGATCTTACCATGCAACGTGTTATCATTTCTCGTTACATCATTTTTGATGAGTCGGTTTTTCCTTTTGCTACTCGCAGCACACCTTCGTCGACTTCCTCGATGGGATCCCTAGATTTGCTTCTTGAGTTTGGGGACCCCATCTTGCTTCCACCACAATCTGGTGTGCATGTGTCGGTGAGCAGTGCGCATGCCTCGGCAGGCGATGCATCGACTTCTGTCCTAGCCTCATCGTCCAGTTCTCCGTTGGCTGTCACAGAGGTGCCTGTTGCACCTCCGGCCGGGCTTGGTTCTCCGCCCATTCTGGCTGTCGCAGGGTGCATGTAGTACCTCCGACTGGGTTGGGCTACTCGTCTACTTTGACTATCGTCGGATGTCCTAGTCCTGTTGCGCGTCCCTACGCCAGACCGCATCACATGCAGACGCAGGTATGATCGGTCTTGTCTTTCCTCGTGATTGGCTCAACCTTTCAGCTATCGCTATGGTTGTCTCTCCACTCCCGTGGACGTATCGTGCTGCCTTATAGGGCCCTCACTGGAGACGAGCCATGGCAGATGAGTACCAAGCCTTGGTGGACAACCGCACTTGGTCTCTCATTCCCCGCCCTGCCAACGCCAACATCGTCATAGGCAAATGGGTGTTCAAGTACAAATTTCAAGCTAATGGTGCCCTTGCATGCTACAAAGCATGTTGGGTTGTTCGCGGCTGCTCACAACAATTAGGTATCGACTACAACGAGACTTTTAGCCTGGTTGTCAAGCCCATGATGATCCGTACTGTGCTGAGCATTGCCACGTCTCTCTCCTGGTCGATTTGGCAATTCGACGTGAAGAATGCATTCCTCCATGGACTCCTTGACTAGACAGTCTACTACAGCAACCATCTGGGTTTGTTGATCCTTCGCACTTTGACCACGTTTGTCATCTTCACTACTCACTGCCTCGCTCTACAGTCTCAAGCAGGCTCCACGGGCATGGTACCAGCACTTTGCCTCGTACCTCGATAGCATTAGTTTTGTTGCCTCCATCTCTGACACATCCCTCTTTGTGCTCCACCATGGGACCGACATGACATATCTTATCCTCTATGTCGATGATATCATTCTGATGGCTTCGTCGACTGCTCTCCTTGGTCGTCTCACTCATTGTCTTGGCTCGGAGTTTGCCATGGCCAATCTCAGTGACCTGCACTTCTTCCTAGGTATCTCCGTCGAACGGATGGCCACCGGATTGTTTTTATCTTAGAAACAGTATGCCTCCGACCTTCTACATTTAGTCTGGATGGCCGATTGCCATTTTTCGCCTATGCCCGTGGACGCGTGTGCCAAGCTCTCTGCTTCTGATGGGGCGCCGATCGCTAACCCTACAGAGTACAGGTGCCTACCTAGTGCTCTTCAATACCTCACTCTGACTAGGCCAGATATCGCGTATGCGGTGCAGCAGTCTTGTCTCTACATGCATGATCCTCGGGAGCCGCACCTTGCTTTTGTCAAGCGTATTCTTTGCTACATCAAGGGCACCGTCGCCTTCGGCTTTCACCTCACCGCTTCCTCGACACAGAGCCTTGTCGCCTACTTGGATGCCAATTGGGCCGGGTGTCCAGACTCCCGACGTTCGACCTCAGGCTACTACATCTACCTAGGAGATAATCTGGTGTTCTGGTTTTCTAAACGGCAAGCATCCGTCTCTTGGTCCAGTGCTGAAGCCAAGTACCATGTGGTCGCTCATGCTATTACTGAAAGCTGCTGGCTTCGACAACTTCTTCAGGAACTTCATCACCCGCTCACTTCAGACACAGTCATTTTCTGTGATAACGTCAGCGCCGTCTATATGTCTTTGAACCCTGTTCAACACAAGCATATGAAGCATATCGAGATTGACATTAATTTCATTCGTGAAAAGGTGTCTCTCAGTCAGGTTCACGTCCATCACGTTCCTTCCACCCTTAGTTTGCCGACATCATAACGAAAGGTCTGTCGTCCTAGTTGTTTTTTGATTTCCGGTCCAGCCTCACCGTCCAGAGTCCTCCCGATTCGACTGAGGGGGTGTTAGCACGTATTGTAAATTAGGCAATCTCCCAAGTATAGTAACTAATGGTAATTGTTAGGATTCCTTGTACAGTTGGTAAATTCCTGATTTGATGCCTCATTGGCCATATATAAGATTACGCGCACCCCTGCCCTTGGTGTGTGCGGCGCTTGTGCAAAACTCTGTGCCTATCTCTCTACACATCCTATACCAATTAAGCCTCCACTGCTCAACGCATGTTGCCGCGTCTACTATGAACTGTAGGAACAATCGGCCACTCATCAGCAAGACCATTGATTGGTTTAAGCTTTGTTGGATGCGATATGCATAGTATTCCATCATGGTGACATAATTTCTCTTTCTTTCGTGGCCCTCTATTTCTTCGTATTCTATTTCAGATCTACATCCGTCTTCTCCATATGGGAACAACAACGGGTATTGCATAGACATGAAGCTTGGATGTAGTTCAGAAATTCTTTGGAGTTGTTTATCCTTGTCTTCAACTACTATATCGCGTTCCATATTTTCTCCACTATGTTCTCCCACAATGAGTTCTGCAACTTCTGAGGCAGTTGGTAGGTTGTATTGTCTTCCGTCTTTGGATCTTGTACCGATTAGTCGTAATCTAACATTTTGGAAATCTGATTCCCTAAATCTGTCCCTTGCCATGCGAAATGATTCAACCAAAACATTGTTCTCATCAAGCATTTTCAATAAACCGGATACAATGTTTCGGTCTAGTGTGGCTTCATTTCCTTCGAGGTTGATGCATGCATTCTGTTTTGGACCTCATTTTCTGTATCATAAATGTACAACTGTGCGAACTTTGGATAACCACCATCTTTATGAAGCAATGTGCCAATGTAATGATAATTTTGGCCGTTCAACCGAAAAACATAAGGTCCACCGCCTTGTCTATTTATCTCGTAGTCAATGTGGCCACCCATTGAAGTGAATGCAAACATTGAATTATAGGACCTGATGTTTTGTCAATATGGCCTGTTCTTTTCGACTGTGGCGTATGGTTTTTGGCTGAAATTTTGTCTATAATTTGATGATTCTCCTTTTCGTCATACGAAGTAGCTGCTGAAGATAAGCTAGAGGTTTTTTTTTCATTGGTGGCAATTTTACCTCGCCTTCCTTACAGCAGAGTCCAAATGTGGGTCTTGATTTATTCCTGCTACGCTTGTTCCTTTCTTGATGCCACATTCTAGCTTCACAGTATGAACATGTGCAGGTTGGTCTTCCAAAGATTTCCACTTTTTCTTTATGGCTTGTAACTTTCTTCTATTTTTCTCAATATGATTTGCTCATTTGTCTTCTTGCAGAAAAATCAGGATCTGTTGATTGGCTGGTCAAATTTGGTTCCTGTAGAGACTGCGTCATTTGTTGAATTTGACTGACTGATCAATATCTGCTGAAATTTTATTCAAAATAATTTACAGAGGATTATATCTAAATATAATGCATGACTCCCATGATCCCATCCAGCCATTCTCATCTCTCTCTCTCTCTCTTCATTTCTCTCTCCATCTCCCATCGAGTCACTCTCATCTCTTTCTCTCTCTCCCTCCCTCTCTGTTCGTATTCTTCATTGTCATCCCTAGTTGTACTACTTTATTATCCTTCTGTGACTTTATGACAACATTTGCTGAAATTTTATTGAAGACGTGTAGTGGACGGCAGTTTTTTTTAGGTTCCGATTTGGATCACAAGACAAACCTGATTTTCGATTAGACTTCTAGTTCCTATTTTGAGCACAAGTCAAAAATATCACTTTCGGTAAGACTTCCGACCTGTAAGAGAGGTGGAAAGGTGGGAGATTTTTTTTTCTTTCCTCAGATTAATGTGGGATTTTCTAGCTTTTTTATTATTATGGGAAATTCTAGCTTTTTTCTCCTAGGAAAAGGTGGGGCTTCAGGAGCCTCCAATTATTTAAGAAGATATTATTCAGGGGAGCCTAAAACACTTAATATTGGGAATAAAAACTAAATAAAAATTTACAATTGGAATTGTAAATGAAACCCAAACTAAAATTTCAAAAAAAAAGTCCCCATGTCATGGCAATTTGATTAGTGTATGGATTCAAAAAATATTACAATTCCCAATAAGAATTAAATGAGAATTATAAATACAGATTTACAAAAAGAAACTATCTAGCCACATATATGGTAATGAGAAATATGTGGAGGAATTAAATTAAGTTTAAAAATTATTATGTTAACTATTTGTATGCCACATTAAGCCAGCAATTTTTCTTTCTTAATTAGTGATGCAAGCAAAGTAGCTAGCCTTTTTGTCTACTCTTAATAAAATTTCTATTAAGTACTATTTTATAATTAAAATTATTAATTAATTATTTTATCATTTGAGATGGAGACTAAATACTTTATTTAAGAAGTTAGCATGTGCAAATGCACAAGTTGCCCACCAGTTTATAATAATTATCTAACTGCGTGGCTTTTATTCGACTACTGCTAATGGCTTTTAGTCCTAACGCGAGTGCTTGTGCGAATGTAACGAATGCCGATAAATATAATTGCTTCGAAAAGGCTGTCCTGATAAGCTGCACCTCTCTGTGTATTCTGCGCCAGTTCAGGATCACGCTAGTATACACAATGGATACATAGATGAAGTATCAACCATACGCACGATCAACCAAGAAAAAGACTCAAATGTTAATTAATTATCAGTGTTGCGACCTTAAGGTCAAGTTTACACTTTAAGAGCCGAAAGGGCTAACAAAACTAGCAACGGAAACACAACGAAGATGAAGTGACCATTCGACATGCCTACAGGTAATCGACTAGGAAGCGAAGTCCTAATCCGAGAAGACGTCGAAGTATCCTTCTTCACACACCTCTAGCCGGTATAGTTCTTCTTCTTCAATTGAGCAAGTATGTATATAGCCATGAGTACATAGAGTACTCAGCAAGTCGTTTGTAACAAAGATACAATATAGAATGCAAAGCTTACTAAATGATAGCTGAACAGTTATTTTGCAGAAAGCAGGATTTTAATGTAAATACAATAAATAGATTGAAAACAATATTTAAAACAAGTAAATAAATAAGTAGATCAAAAAAATTGAATAGACCACAAGTGAACTGACCATCCACCCAATGGACCACCCGTGAACTAACCATTCATGAAGTGAACTACAAGTGAACTAACCATTCACTTCCCAACTTACTCCCAACCAATTTTTATGAAAGCTCTACCCCTCATGTGAAAGCACTGAGCATTGTCCATAACCGAGGACACGGTTATTCGAATAATTTTATACTCTGTAGAGGTTTCACAACTTTACCCACACGATGTGATCATCTCTACATAAAAGAAAATCACAATAAGGTTTTTACAATGTTCAACCTCAATTTGGTCTCATCCGCTAAGGTTTTGTCGTCGAGTAGGCTAACCACCTAGTCGATAATCACCCCTTCTTATGCCAACACAACATCAGTAACGAAGTCAAGGTTGAAGCTTCACAAAATATTCAGTCAGGTCTATCTCATACTAGACATGTGTTTATACGTTAAGACTCAAATCAATGGTGTATAAATTTAAGTCCTTAAATATTACTCAGGTGAAACATCCACATCCCAAAAGTGTTGATCACACTTCCCTCTTTACTGCACGATAATTCGCTCAAGTGAAAACTATTTTGCACAACCAACACCAATGACACTACCCATGTCATGGTACTCCAATTTTATAACTATGATTGATCACCACGATTCAATATCTCATTAAGTCAAGATTAATTAATTAACCAACATATAATGATGAATCCAACGTAATTATAAGTATGGCTAAGCAAATTAAATGTACAACCTATGTGACAACTATTATTGCATCACTAGATAATTACCTATCCTAAGGTAACAATGGAATCATGGCTTCCAAATTATCAAGGAGGGATTAATCAATTTAGACCATAGCTACTAGATACAAAGGTTTGTACTAAAATAGCAATACATGATAATTTAAAATAAAATAATAACTAATAGATTGAAAACAATAGATTCAACAAGATGAAAGGACATGACTTGACTTGGTCCTGCTCAGTTAATAGTTCTTGAACATTTGCTCCTTCTTCAGCTTCTTCGAAGATGTTATCTAATGAGAAATAAAATGATCAAGGCACAAATAAAATTAAAATGAACTCTAAAAACTTTAAAACCAAAATCAAAAGTTAGAGCTCAATTTTAGATAAATTTAGAAAAAAGAATTAGGTTAATCGGAGCTAGGACAGAGAAAAAATTAAACCCAAAGAAAATGCTGAAAAATTGAGAAATTCTACTATGCTGTGGATCGGGTGCATGAAATAGCAAATCTACAGTGAACTAGGCTCACAGAATAGTGTACTGGGCTACTAGCTTGCTGACTAGGCAGCTAGGGCTAACATCGCTACTGACTAGGCATGACACACGACTCCTAGGGCTGACGTCATCCCGATGACGCAACCTGGTGTGGGGTGCAAAATGACGCTGAGATCCAACAGCTTCCAGAGATCCACGTGGAAGAATCCTGGTCGTCAGATCAAAATGTCGGTGCAGATTTGATTGAATGGTCACGAAAGTGCATCAAACGACTGAAGAAGTGACGTGTGGCACGTGGCGATTGGTTGTTGGAAATGAAGCATCGACAGTGGTCGAGCGGTTGTGCATGTGAACCGAGGTGGCCATGTGCGGTGGGCGGACGAGGTGAGACGGCGAACAGTGGTTGGTCGACGGGGTTGAGCAACACGATAAGGCGGACTCACCGGTGAAGGTAGAGAACGATGGTCAGCGTGGAAGACAACGACGACTTGCCGATGGGAGGTCAACAGCGACGGCCAAAGACGAAGACGAGGATGGTGGCGATCGAAGCGAAAAACAATGGCAGCGGCTGCAAAGGTGACGGCGCACGGGCGAGTAACTCGGGACAACTCGAAACGCGAGGGGGTGACGCTATTTATAGCACGGACGCTGAGATGACCAAGGCACACATGACACGGATGTCGAGGCCAGGTTAGACATGGGCAGCGGTGGAATCCAAGATAGACACTGCAGCGAGCTTCGTTAAGATGAGGAATAGTGCACAGTCCCTTGGATGGATGACACGTGGCACGACGAAGGATCGGATGGTTGACGAACGTGGCGGCCCCGATGCCGACACGTGGTAGGGTGCAAAATGGACGGCTGAGACAAAATGGGTCAGAGGGAATGGGCTTTGGCCCATTTGGCCTTTTAGTATTTTCTTAGGGTTTTCTATTTTTAGAAATTCAAATAAATTCTCTTGAGCTCTGGAAAATAGCAAATAAATCCAGAAAAAATCTCAAAAAATTCTAGAAAACTCCTTGAAGCACAAGGAACCCAAATAAAATACTCCTAGCAAATGTTAAAGTTTAATTTAGTCATATTAAATTCTTTTAATTTATAAAGATTTAATTTAAGCTTTAATTAATTATAGAAAAATTCAAATGGTGCATTTTCTTTAAAAGCTTTAAATAAACTCTAAAAAACAGGATGTTACACCTTACTTGGACTTACTCGACCCTCCATAGCCTTGGGCTCCTCTCCTAATCTCGGTCTTGTCATTGACTGCAAACAATCACCAAGCACCCTGCACAGCAAAAAACAAGCAATCATCCTAAACACAAGTGACATGCACTTCACTCTCATTAGAAAACACTACATAGCACTCCCGCCCATAATTAACACAGTGCATTGACTTTCGCCATGACTAACACTTGCATGAACTCCCACCGTGACTAACACCATGCAAGGACTCCCGAAAAGCTTTTAGAGCAACAATACAGCCGAGACACAACTCAACTCACTCAACTCAGCACTGGCATGTCTGACTGCCAACCAACGGACGATCAAATTGCCCCAGTCAATCTTAGTCAAACCCCGGTAACAAGGGAGCGATCTGATCGCGGCAACCATGCTGGTCAGACCACTCGAGGCACCCCTAGTTGGACCGCACCCTTCGACCGGCCGCACTACTCTCAAAACCTTCATGCAACAAAACAAAGACCCTTTTAGAATAAATATACTGTCATCTATGGGCTGGTACAACCACTCCCTAGTCAGACCGCTCGTCCACGGCCTGTTAGGCCGCTAATCACCTGACAGCAAAACCAGAGAGTGCAAGTGATACAAAATCAAATTCAAACTTCAACAACGAAGTATAAAGTCAAATATTCATCACACAACATGAGGTAACCTCTATAGTCTTATAGTACTATTACCATCTTGTACTTTAATCGGAGTATTTTTGTGTTTGCATGTTAGACCTCATAATTTTGACATTCATATGTATTATTGGTGAGATGGTGTAACAACCCGATTATAGAGTGTTACAAAGTTGAAGCCCCTATCAGCCAGCTTCTGGAAGATAAAACCCTTAAACAGGGATGAAAACGGTCGGAAACGGTCGGAAAACTCCTCAACCGTTTTCTACTTCTACATTTGAATACGAAAACGAAAGCGAAAGCGGTAAAGCGGACACTAAAACGAACGCGAACTTACGGAATATCGAGAATTTCAAAACGAACCAATTCGGCGGAATTATGTCGAACACGGTCGGTATACGAAAATTCAATACGGAATACCGACTGTAGGACCAAGTGCATAACAATTAACAAGTGACCAAGTACATAACAATTACGAAGTGCATGATCAAGTTCAAGTGCATATAATAATTAACAAGTGCATGACCCTTGGTCTTAAGTATTAACACAATAGCCGACACAAATACAAATACAATACACGTCTAGAACAAGCAATTAACAGCCTAGCGTAACATCTACAGTTCATCAAGATCATCCATGAGGTCGATCGCTTTCCATATCTTTTGCTTCCTCATTGTCCTCCTCAGAGTCCTCATCCCCCTCCTTGTCCTTTTCCTACAAGTTTGCAAAGTGAATTAAAATTAGATGTAGCAATAGCATATTTCAGAGCAAGCAGTCAATAAACATACACATACCTCAATTTTCAGTTTAGCCACAACATTAGCCAAAGCCTCAACCTCAAGATCACTCACAATTGATCCAACCATTTTAGAATCTGAAAAAAAAATTTGGTATTCCGTATTTCGAACCGAATTTACAATGCGGTATATTCCGAATAAAATGTAGAAAAGTAGAAAACGGTCGGAAAACGCCTAAACCGTTTCCGCTCTGTTTTCGAATTTGGTATTCCGTATTTCGAACCGAATTCGAATTTGTCCGAAAATACGAATTCGATCGGGTCAAATGTAGAAAACGATACAGTTCGGTACAGGATATTTCCGTTCCGTTTTCATCCCTAGGATTATCTAATAAGTCTCACAGGTCAACCTTGGCACATATCCACGCATAATGCTTTTTTGAGAGCCATATCATTTTTTAGAACCTCTAGATATGTGCTCTAGCTTTTTTAATGAAGCATATTCTTCTTACTTGTTCCTTAACAATAAAGTAAGGAGACCTCACCACTTACGTCGTCGAAGGCTTAACAACGAAGTAAGGTGACCTCACCACTTACGTCGATGCCGTAACAAGTGTATTTAACGACGGCGGTTTCATCGGATGCCCGGCTATTGCAACACCGGCTGGGCAGGGCTTCGTACGGAAGCTTAACAAAGAACACTAGCTCTCACGATGCACGCAAAGAAGGTAGTAGAGCACAGAGAGAGGGTAGTCGTAGTAGAGCACAGAGAGAGGGTAGTCGTAGTAGAGAACAGGAGGAGGGTAGTGGTAGCAGAGAACAGGAGGAGGGAAGTGGTAGCAGAGAACAGAAGGAAGGAAGTGGTAGCAGAAAACAGGAGGGTAGTGGTAGCAGAGAACAGACGGAAGGAAGTGGTAGCAGAGAACAGGAGGGTAGTGGTAGCAGAGAACAGACGGAAGGAAGTGGTAGCAGAGAACAGAAGGAAGGTGGTACAGATTCATGTACGGGAAATTTTTAATTACCGTTTGTGTTCTTGTTTGGTCGAGTACGTTGCACTCGATTTGTTTTTGGGGGACAACGTTATCTAATTAATTTTACTTTTTACTGCAGGGACATGCATCAGTTAGAAGAGATCTGGCCTGCGGTCAGGCTGATGTTAGGAAGATAGGAGGGTGTCGGGAGAAGACGCACAAAGAGCGGGAGAAGAAGTACGAGAGAGAGAAGAAGCCGCGCAAATAGTACCAGAAGAAATCGCGCGAATTGGAGAACCTGAAGTCGTTGTAGCTGTGGTAAGTTATTGCTGCACGTACGGACGTAGCCTTGTCACTCCCGTCCAGTACCAAATCTAAATATGTATCAGCAATTCAGCATTCCTGGAGAGAACTGGCAGCCAGCAGCTTGCTCGTCTTGTGTTCAACTGTTTTAGAACAGAATTTGACAGGATTATACTTTTCTATCTTGTCATGTACTTCAATATGCGATGCGTTCCAGATAACTTCGTGCTTGATTAGTCTATGGATCTGGAATCTTGGAATACATGTATGCAATTTCTGTCGATTTCTGCTGGAACAGTTTGTTTTCTGCTAAATTCTTGCATTCCTGGCGTTGGTGTGTGAATATTGACATGGGTATATCAGATGGCACCTCACATGGATGCGGCGAAGCTTTAAACGGCTTCAGTTTCTAGGTTTTTTCTATTTATTTAAGTCAAAAGTTACTTGAAACTTTTAGTTTTCAATTTCAGTTTATTTTAGCTTTTTTGGCTTTTTTATCCCTTACTTCTTTGTATTGTTCATGACGATGTAACGTTTTTTATTTTTTTTTCCCCAATTTTTCTTAGTTTTTTTAAAAAATAACGGTTGTTATAGTGCAATTTCAGTCGAAAACTAGAAGCCGAAGCCCCTTTGGGCACCGCCACATCTTGTAGGAAACCTGCACTAGTATGCACACAAGGAATCTTGATTCTGGATAATTGTAATAGAAATTCCACTGAATGCTATTGAATAACTTTCGTTCCCACAATTTGTCACTGAATAAATGCTTATTCTTTCTATGTCATTGGTTTTCAAAACTTTATCACTCCATACACGAAGACTAACTTCCCCTCTTTTAGACGGGAATAAACAAAATTGTCACAATCTAGCTCTTGTTCCTCCTCCCTCCCAGACCTGCTATTAGCTCTTCTTCCTCCTTCCTCCCAGACCTGCTGCCAACAGCAGACCACAACCACACAGCGTCCCTCATTGACTCCTTCCTTCTCGTATGTCATACCAGAGTACGCTGCTGCCACCATCAACATCTCTTCTCATCCATATATTCATCCTACCAATCACCATTTCACAGCACAGCTCATGATAGTTCATGATAGCAGTATCTGAAGATTGTCCCCCTTGCTACAGCACAGTTCAGAGATGACATACAGCTGGTAGAGCACTCTTGTCTTCACATCGCTAACGGCCTATCAACAAAATATGTACCTAGTGGTTAGCACATATTGTGTGCAGCTTTATCTATCTACAGGTACTAAAGCATTGAAAAACTGAGAAACTGGAAAAATGTGTAGCACAACAGCACTTGTAGAACAACAGTGGTGGGAAACCAGCGCATGACTGCATCCTAGCATTGCCAAACTGCACTTGACATTCTCTATGGCAAGATAAGCCACTTGATTTAGTGCCCAGCTCATTCCTTAGACTAGGAGAAACATGATCTAAAAACAAAGACTAGGAGAACAACTACTACTCTCAAAATAAGAGGAAACAAAGCTGTTAACAAAACTCACCAGGAATGAAAACATATTATAAACTACAAAAACCCCTAGGATTAAACAGACCATGAAACTACCACATGAGGAAAAATCAACAAATGTTAATTAACACACTACTCAGTTCACCACATGTTAAGGGCATGAAAGCTGAAGAATAGAAATGCAGTATTAGTCACTGAAAACTAATCGGAGTCTCCGTGACTAAAAATATCCTGAAGCTTCAAGCTAAGGGTGCCATGGTAGCCATTGAGAAACCTAGACAGTTTCATTTACTATCAACACAGGTAATACAGCAACAATGGAAGACAGTAACAACTGCTTCAGGGGAATGAAGAGAGAGAGAGATAGATACGGGTGCCGTGGAGACCATAGCAGATGGAAGTCCCTGACGCCGATGAAGTGACCGGAGATGGTGCCGGAAGGCAGCAACATGATGGGTGCGAACCGTGCGCCGCCTTCCATTGTCTCGCCTATCCCCCTCTCCTCGACTTGCTCCCCGGGTCTCCTGCCGTCAGGGTTCACAATACCGGTCATGAAATTTTACCGGAGGGGGCCGGTTGGGCCGGCAAAGCCAATTTTCGAGTTTTTCGGAATATTTCAGGCCGAAAATTTCAAAGAACATTTAAATTTTGAATGGATATCAGCCGAATTTGGCCGAAAATCACTGAAAAAATGGGAAAAAATGGATTGGTATTTTCAGGCAGATAGCAAAGCAGAAAGCATGCAGATCAGCACATAGCAAAGCATTCGGAACTCACAGCCGGCAGATCACTCCGGCATATTAGCAGTTTCAGCACAAAGCATGCAGATGGCAGTATGGCACATAGCAAACATTCAGAATTCAGTGTGCAAAACATAAACAAATGGTCCAAAGGTCCATATGCAGCAGCACATATACATAAAAAGGAATCCGAAACAACAAAGTAGCCATTGCAACTTTGACGGCAGGAGGAAGCTCTGCATAGATCGCGCTGTCACAAAAGCATTGCTCTGAAGCAAGACTCTGAAGCAAGACTCTGCATTGGATGAAAACAAGATGTTAGCCTTTTGTTACTTGTTCAGTTCAGTTCAGGGAAATCTGAGCACTGTTTACTTGCTCAGTTCTGGGAAATCTGAGCACTGTTTATTAACAATCTGTGCTATCACTGACCAGAAATTCTTCCAAGCCATATTTTTCATCAAGTAGTGCCACTGCAAGCGGCGGCTTCGACGACGAGCGCACCAATGACAAACTCTATGAGTGGAGGCTAGAGGTGGCGTAGTGGCAGACTCCATGCGAGGTGGAGGCCGTGGGTGGCGACAGACTCCAGGCAAGATGGAAGCCAAAGGCAGTGGTGTAAAGCCATCGCTGTTAGAGAAGTCAGTGTGAAGCCAACAAGCATGCCTCGGTATGAACCTGAGTGGTAGCGGTGTGATATCGCTGCAAGAAGAATCGAGGTTAGAGTCGCTTGGTGAGTCATCACCAGCGGAGAGGTTGTGGCGGCAAACAAGTAGCGATGAAGAGTGGAGGTGGCATGTCTCCCAAATACCTGCTACCAAAGAGCATCGTCGACAACCGGTAGTGGCATGCTAAAGACTTACAGTGTGAAGCCATGGGTAATGGCGGTGTCCACGTCTCAAGATGATTCAACATGAGGTCAATGGCGGTGGCAGAGGCCATTGTCACAAGAGAAGTCGGAGTGAGACCGACAATGACGGCGATGTGAAGCCTCTACGAGATGACGGCGATGTGAGGCCGCTGCAAGATGAAGACATGCACGAACAGTGGTGTGAGACCGCTGTAAGTCGTGTGAAGAGAAGACCGCTGTGTGTGGCAAGAAGAGAAGGCTGCTGCGTGCAGCAAGATAGTGTGGTTGAACGCATCGAAGATTGATGTGTCAAGATTAGGGGGGAAATTGTTGGAACTAATCTTGACTCATGTCGAGTACTTGTGTGTTGAGTATGTGTTGAAGCCAAAGTTGTGGTCGAAACTGGTAGTCGTAGTGGGTTAAGAGTATTGTAGTAGCCGTGAGTACTGTAGTAGTTGAAAATACTATAGCAGGCATAAGTACTGTAGCAGTCAAAGATAATGTAGCAGTCGTAAGCACTATAGCAGTCGAAACGTCTGAAGTAGTCGGAGTGTCTAAGTAGTAGTCGTAGCTTGAGTTAATAAGTTGGCCGAGTCATATGGATCGTGGAGAAATTCCAGGAGATCGTGGCATAAGAATAGGTCCTAGTGGAGTTAGTAAGCATGTGGAGTACATATCGTGTGACCTTATGTGTGTGAGGCTTATTTAAGCCATATACTTGTTAAACAATGAGGCGAGTGAATAACAAAGAAGGAAGAAAAGGCATGCGTTGCCACAAAAGAATTCTCTCATGTGTTTGTTTGTTCTCCCTACTTGTGTGTGTGTCGTTCCAAGGAAGAAAGCATGTATGTGTTTTCTCCCAGAGAATAGAGATCAGAGCTGATGAGTTTAGCTCCAACACTTGGTAGGATTGAGCGATTCAATCCCAACACCAATGCTGGCGACGTAGACGTGGTTGGTGCCAACGTGCACAGCGCCGGGACTTACAACCGCAACCTCGCTGCATGGATGGCCAATAACCCCGGCACGCTGGCACAGCCGGGGGAGGGAACTAAGGATGGAGAAGGGGAAATTTGTGATTGCATTTTTTATTTTGACTGGGTCAACAGGAGAGAAGAGTGGGAGCGTATGGGCATTCTGGACAATTCTGCAAAAATGACATGGTTAATGTAACATCCCAAAAAGAGACTTTTTGTATTTGTGAATTTTTTTAAAAAAATCTTTTATTTGTGTTTCTTTTGGTGTTAAAAAAATATGGCGGTTATTCGAATCTCTTGTTTTGGGTCCCTTGTTCAAAATCCAAATTAATAAAATGTAAACTTAGATCAATAGCCAAGACTAAAAATCGAATCGGGGAAATTTCAAATTTCCTTTGCAATTCCTAATGTCTGAAAATATATAATAAAAAAATTAAATTATCACTGGAAAGCTTGAGATCAATGGTGGGAAATTTAAATCAAAAGTTAATATTAGAAAAAGTTTCTCCATCTAATTAATTTAACCAATTTATCCTTTTTTTTAAAAGAAAAAAAGAGATAATCATCTTCTTGGGCCGCAGCCCAGCTTGTTTCTCCCCAGCCCATTTCTTTCCCAGGCCGCCCGGCCTTTCTTTCTCCTCCTGGTGGCCCAAACACCTCACTGTTCCTCTCCCTTGTCTTCTTCCTCCATCCACCATCTTGTCCCCGCCCGACCGCATGGCCCCGCTACTCCTGAGCGCACGCCATCGCCCCGCACTGCCCCCACGTCGCGCCAATAGCTTGCGCTCGCCCGAGGCATTGACCCCAGCAAGCCCTGCAAGCGCGAATCCAGCCAGCCGTGTTGTCTTGCACCATGCTCCCGTCGACCTCAATCCCCTCGCCGTCCCATCGTCCTGCGCCTCAGTCCCCGGCAGCAGCTCGAGCGCCCCCCCTGTGACCCCCTCTAGCTTTAAGTAGCCGTCGACCTCCCATTGCACCGCATTGCCTCCCCTTCCTCCTTCCCCTGCCGCACCCGCACCGGCCACCGCCGCCTCACCCCGCCCCGGCCGCTCCGGTGATGCCCCCGCTGGTCCAACCGCGTCACGACGTGCCCCCGGAGGCCTCCTCCTTCCTCCTTCGGATAATCGGACTCCGGCGCCTTCGTCTCACCGCACGGCCAACCTTCCTCGCCGCCGACCAAAACCTCCATTTTCGCCGCCGTTTCCAGCTCAGCGCATGACTCCTCGATTCCTCGCGTGTGGAGCATCTCAGTGTGGCCCCGAGACTCCCCCAATTGATAGCCGATGCCCTCCGCCGCCTGAGCACTCCCGCCACGGTGACCTGCTCGCACCGCCACCCCCGCACGTCGCCGGCGCGCCTCATCATCTTTCCGGCCGAGCTACCACCATCGGTGAGTCTTTTGTATCTTGCTCGTGCCCATGCTCCCTCTATTTCTCTCCCTCCCACCTCCGGCTGCCGCCGCCATTACCGGCCTCCCCCACCGCCCGCTTTCCACCGCCGCCGGCTCGCAGCAGTGCCTTTCGGCCGGACCCGACCCCTCCCGGAGCTTCATCGTGGTCCCGAGATCCCACTTTGCCGGTCTCCTGTGCCTCCCCGGCCACCGCCTGCCGCCGGCGAGCGCAACACCGAGCGCCACCCGAGTCCCCTGTTTTGCCCCAGCCTCAGCCTCACCTCTTGTGCATTACCGATCCCCCTCTAATCAGGAATCGTGCAGTAGCCCAGTTGGTCAGCCGAGTGTGCGCTCACATGCCAGCCGCAGGTCGCGGGTTCGATCCCAGGCCACGCGTTTTCTTTTTTTTTCCTCTTTTTATTTTCTCCTTGCTCTTTGTATCTTTCCTTGATCCATTTGAACTGATAAGACTGAGGAAAACTGAAAATAATTTTGGGAAATAAGAATCTAATTGCAGAAACTACATTTTGGATAATTATGTGCCGACCAAAGTCTATGATTCAACATGTTACCTAAAACGAGATTATTGCATAGACTATTTTAACAAGTAATTATCTTGAACCCAATAAATATTAACATTGAAGCTTAATATGTGAAACTAATTGAAGGAGTTTATAAATTAGTATTTCTAGAAACCTAACCCTAATTTATTGCTAATTGAATTAGCAAGATCATTGCTCTGAACTTAACTAACGTAAGAAATTAAAAATGCATGTCATCATAAACTAGGACGTGAAGCTTTAAAAGATAGTATCAATATTCCCAAAATTCTACTTTCACACAAAACAAATACTAAAGTCACATCCTATCAAAAGCCCGAATAGTCTAAATAGTATGTCATGTCTCCATCTCCAGATCTAAAACTGATCAAGCAAAATCAAGTCTTAGTGTCTTGCAATTGGCTATGTCTCGCCCTATTCCTATCTAAAGCGAAATATCCTTGTGAATATTTCTTCGACACCGATCCTTCTTTTATATCCTTCCCGACGAAGTTACTCCTTCACTTCGCTTCCAACCAAAAATTTATTTGACTCCGTCTCTATCCTGCAACTCACTACATACCCTTAATCATAAGCAAATCATAAATAAACTCAATTAAACTTATTTGGACTTTTGCTGGATTTGTTGAATTTGTTAGTCGTTGTGCAATTAGTCACTGGAGCACGAAGAGACGACAAGTCGAGCCGGATCAAGGATTGGAAAGAGACGAAGACCAATGATCCAAATGATCGACTGAGAAGGCTTTGAATGAAATCGAGGCCATGGTAAATCGAGCAAGGCAAGTCATCACTTTGATCATATTGATCCTACATTTTATGCAAAAGTATGTTCCTTTAAATTATCAAATTGCATGCTTACTTTATTATGCAAATGTATGTCAAAGCTTAAGGTAGTTACGTTCCTATTTGATGTTTTAAATACTATTATGCCTTTCCTTGATACTTGAATTACCTGACCATTGTCACCCTAGATGTTAATAATAACTTTACTAGCTATACGTCATATTAATGTTGTGCTAGTCTTGTCAAGTCCAGGGCACTAGTGGCCCTGATCATCAATTTTCAAATATGAAAACTGGTTTTGGGACAGTCACGGGATGTACGTGGCTGATTATTTGTGATAATTGAAGTTATGCTTCTCAAAACCCTAAAAATATGCTATACCGGTCTGGGCGGATGGAAAGAGTGGTGGTTGTGGATGTAACACAAGGTGTGGATGTAACACAAGGTTAGTGGTTTGTGGAATGAACCGCCCGGACAAATTAAGGATTTAATCCTGTGGTGACCCCTCCATGTACAACAGTGCAACCACAAGCTGGCAAAATGTAGGCTTGGCTGACTAATTTACTAGACCCTTGAAGCCATCTCACAGGTAGGGGAAAGGAGGGATTGTGCAGGAGGAATAGACATCCAGCTTGAATGGGACACCGAGTAAAGGTGATGATCACCAGCTGCGCTAGACGTTGCGGAGAGTGGAGTCCAGCTATGCTAGACATTGTGGTGGATCTTCCCGCACAACTTATGGGACCTTCTTCATGAGGGATAAGCCCATATGGGTGAGATGACGATAGGGCGAGGTATTGTAAAGGCCTCGTGACAATCTCTCGATCTAAATGACAAAGGAATCATGTGGGCCCATCGAGCTGATTGTCTCTTGTGGGTAAAGATGTATAACCTCTACAGAGTTTAAACTATTCGAATAGCCGTGCCCACGGTCAAGGGCGGACACGGAAATCCTCCTCGAGTTAGTTCTATTTCAAAACTAATGTGGGTGGGGAGAAAACTGTCGGCGGATGTAACCTAACTTTGGTAATTTTTCCTGGAGGGATGTACTCCCGTGTTGACAATAAGGTGGAAGTAACCTGTTAATCAAAAGTAAGCATTGGTGGATGGAACCTACACCGCTATAATTACTGTGCAATTTCAAACTCCATAAAGCATGTTTGTAAAATGCTATGTCATAGGAATTTTAATTATGATTATTGCAAATGTCGCTTTTAGCAAATAAAAGAACCTCAAGCCTCACTTGACAGCCTTGCATCTGTTATTATTTGCATTCTGTGTGGTGGCTTGTTGAGTACCGTTGTACTCACTGTTGCTCAATTACCATCATTCAGTCAATAAGGAAAAGAAGAACAAGCCTAAGGTGCCTCAAGGAGATCAAAAGAGTTGGAAGATGAAGAGGCCAGGAGCTAGGTCGCGAACCCCAGTTGGCTGCCTGTGGGCAAGTCCTGAGGGTCCCATTTATGTGAAGTTTCCGCTGCTGCATTTTATTGTTTGCAGCCTGATCGGCCCATGAGTAAGTTGTTACTATATTATCTACGCTTCCGCATAATATGTTTTGATATTCAGTAATGTAACTGTGAGCACTATCTACTGATCCAGAGAATAGTGCGGTGGAATCACAGGGGATTCCGGATGGCTAAATCCGGGGTCTTACAGTTAATGGCTGGTCACTAATGCGAGGTAACTTAACGGCGATGTCATAGAATGGCAAAGTGTGGGCTTGTCCTGAACGTAGTATCCATACAGGGCTCTGCTTTGTCCGTAGCTATGCTATGCAGTGGCGGACGCAAGAATTTTGGAATGGGTGTTCGAAGTTGTAAAAATATTTTTCAGTACAAAACATAAAGATCTATAGTGTTTTCAACATGAACAATACCGAGAAACCTGGCGGTGGACAGGTTAATTGACTTCTAACTAGAAGAACTCAGACCATATGATTCAGATGTAGTACCTCTAGGGCAACATAGTTCGGGGTTCCACAGGTAGTACGTAAAAGGGCAGCCCCCTGCATGTGACCAAACTAAGCAAGTCAAGAACTGAACTAAAAGAAATGAAGCATATAACAAAGCTTCAGAAAGGGATGGACCTGGGCAGGCCATGCGCTGAGTCCAAAGTCTGAAATTTTAAGGTTACCTTGGGAGTAGAGCTGGGACTTGGGCCGTGCTTTTTTGGGCCAGCCCAGCACGGCGGCGGCACGCACGCCCGACACGGCGGCGTGCGCCTGCCGCACGAACGGTGGGCTGGGCGGGCCGCAAACCGCACGGTGGGCGGCGCGGACGGCAGATCGTGCCGTGCTTGGGCCGCACGGCACGGAAGCACGCGCGGCACGGCAAGACGGCAGCACGCCGCGCGCGGGCCGGCCTCCTCAGCCTCTACCTCGCCTCCCCCAGTCCCCCCTCCCGTCGACATCCCCATATTCCCCAATCCATCATCACAGAGCAGACCAGAGAGAGTAAAGGGGAAGGAGGCACACCGGTCACCGGAGCTCGTCGCATGAGGAGGAGCGGTGTAGCCGGAGCCGAGGGCAGCATCCCGCACGATGACGAACTCGTCGTCGGCGCCCCAGTCGCTGCCGGCCATCCGCCGCTGGTGGCTGTAGTTGAGGTCGTCGTCGTCATCGCCGGAGCCAGGGGTCGGAGGAGGGGCGGCGGGGAAAGGAGGGGGCTACGGGGGAAGAAGGGGGAGACCATGGAGGAGTAGGGCGGCGAGGGGAGGAGTGGGGAGGCGGCGGAGAAAGGGGCGCGGAGGAGGAGGGGGTGGCGGGGAAGGCGGGGGCCGGGGAAGGAGGGGCGACTGGGAGGAGTGGGGCGGAGGAGGAGGGGGCGGCGAGGGAGATCTGGGGAGGAGGGGGGCCGCCGGGGAGGAGGGGAAGGAGGGGACGGCGAGGAAGGGGCGGCCGGGTGAGAAGGGGCGCGAGGGAGATCCGGGAGGAGGGGCGGGGAGGAGGAGGAAGGAGGGGCGGTGGGGACGAGGGGGCGGTGGCGGGGAAGGGGCGGCGAGGAGATCTGGGGAGGAGGGGCAGCGGGGAGATCGTGGGGAGAAGGGACCGTGGGAGGCGCTGGAGATCGGGGGAGAAATGAACTGGGCGGCGGCGAAGGAGGATTAGGGATTTAGGGTTTTAGATATTTTTGCGATTTAGCCCTTCAGATTTTCTGAAATCTACGAATAGGTTTTATCCATTTTGATTTCTTCTATTCTAGCCCTCGTAAATTCTAATTTCATCACGAAAAGATCCTATACATCCGTTATTACATGTATATCTGTACGGAGCAGTCCTTAGAATGCCAAATTTGAAGATTGAGCTAGGTTTTGGAGATGTGAATGTGTGATGTATGTATATGTATAAGATGAGGAGAAAGATGAGGATGGTTGGATCTTTAATCTAATGAATGAAAAGTGACTGAGATATTCTAACATATATTATAATTTGGCGACATAGCTCACCCCATTGTGATTTTATTTTATGTAAGCAAATTACTACTACATGCGCTTCTAATTCTAACATAGCTCCCTTCACCGACTGCCATTTTAATTCGATCATGTGATGAGATAACCACCCCACGTATGTTACAATTAACCATTATGTAAACAGAGATAGATTGTTATTGGTGTGTGTATTCCAACTAGTTACTAAATGTTCCAAATACTATTTAAAATTGATTTCTTAACTATAGTAAGCTGCACTCATGACTTTCCTTGAGCTTTTCTATTTGATTAGTTGGGCAACCCTATGCTAGATTGTCGGGCAATAAGCTAGATGTCCACGTACGCCACAGTCCAACTTGCACCAAGATATGCATACCATTGGACTAGATGACCAAGTTCGGAGGTGGAATGGCATGAGACAATACTATCGAATTTTAAGTAGGTTTTTAATAAGACGGGTACAAGAGAAAGGAAGATAGCGGCCACCGCTACCATTGTCGCCGTCGCTTTCATCGTGTATAGTTACTTTGGGCTGGGCTTGGGCTGGGCTTGGGCTGGCACGGCACGGCACGAACGTCGGCACGGCGGGCTTTGGGCCGTGCTTGGGCCTGGCCGAAGGCGAGGCGGGCCGGCACGGCACGACGAAATGACTGGGCCGAGCCGCACGCACGGCGGCGGCGAAGCGACGAAGCACGGTGGGCCGGCCGTGCCGCACGACGCGACCCAATCCCACCTCTACTTGGGAGTCAAGGAGGAGATTTTCAGGCTGCAATACATGCAAAATAAGATCAACAAGTCCACAAATTCTATAACACAGAACTCTTCATTATTCCTGTTCATTGTTCAATGTTCACCTTTAAATCTTGATGGTAGACTCCTTTGCTGTGGCAAAAATCAACACCATCAATAAGCTGCTGAAAGTATCTAAGTGCATCAGCTTCATTGAGTCTCCCATGATGAATCTGAAAATGGTATTTTTTCACAGGATTGTTAGGTTCCCATTTCATATCATATCAACATATTGCTGAAGCTGAACCTCAGTGAGAAGATGAAGTACAAGAAACTAAGTTTGCCTATTCAAATTTAACTCCTTAGGTTATTGTGTAACATATTCAAATGGAAACAGAAGTAACAGCCATAACCACCACCCAGAAAATCTGCAAATGAAGCTGAAAGCAGCATATAATCGCCGATTCGCCGGTGCCGGCGGAGTGCCCAGATCTGGCCAATCCAATTAGCCAAATAACCAGGCACAGACATACTGACAGAGTGACAGTTCAAAACTTCAAATGTTCAATGTTAGCCACTACCACTAGCCGTGCACGTAACAACTACTCACCGGCCGTCGGTCGCCGGAGCGAGCCGACGCCGACGCGGATGCGGTGGGGCGGAGCGAGGCACGATCGCTGCCTCACCGGTCGGGCGAGGGCGAGCGAGGGCGGAGCAGAGGCCGGAGGGAGGGCCGAGCGAGGGCGGAGCCGAGGCACGGCCACCGCCGCCGGCCGTCGGCGAGAGGCGAGTAGAGGGCGGAGCGGAGGAGGCTGAGCGAGCGCCAGATCTGGCGGTCGCCGTGCCGCGGAGTGCCGGAACTGCCGGAGGGCCGCGCGGTGCGGCGTGGAGGCAGAGCGAGCGCGGAGGGGCGCGCGCGAGCGAGCGCGCGGCGGCGCGCGCGCGAGCGAGCCGCGAGGCGAGTGGACCGAGCGCGGCGCGGAGCGAGCTAGGGTTTGACTGTGGCTCGTGGACTCGCCGCCCGTGCTAGCCGCCGGCGCCGTTATCGCATAGCGAAATGGCCGGCTGGGCCGCTGGGCCACACCGCACGCAGCGCGAAAGCGCCAAGCGGCGGGCCGCAGAATAGTGGTGGACTGAGGCGAAATTAGTGATTTTGACCCATTGAAATAATATATATATATATATATATATATATATATATATATATATATATATATATATATATATATATATTATACCTCATATATACTAGGTATTTTGTCAAAAAAATTGGGTGTTCAGCTGAACACCCATGAACTACTGTAGATCCGCCCCTGCATGGGAGGAAATTCGTGCTAGTTAGCTATACAATATTTTGCGATCATGGATTGTAATTTTGTAACTAAAAGTTGTATGTACTATTACCATCCTGTACTTTAATCCGAGGATTTTTGTGTTTGCATGTTGGACCTCTTTTTTTCGACATTATGGTTAGACGGTGAAACAACCCAAGCCTGCAGGCTGTTTTGGCGTGTCTATTTAACCGACGGATTTCATAGAGGAAAGCAAGCAGGCAGCAGGCAGTCTTAGGGACATGGCCGGGACAACTGGAGGACAAGACTTTGCTCTCGCCAGGACATCGGACGAGAAAATGTTAGGGAGAAATTTAATATCCATGTTCTTCTTTGGTTATTAAGTTTCATCCATGCATGAACTTTGTGGTCTCGTGGGATGATTACAATTCCATGGGGTTTGTTTTGATTCGTGCTCTTCAATTGATCATGCATGCTGATCTTGCTTCAGTATTTCTAGCTAGTATCAGAGCTTTTCATGAACATCCGATGATTATCTTTCTTTTCTGAAAAAATATTAGATTTTGAGAACGGAGAGAGTGTATTAGCTATTAGATTTACAAGATTTTGCTTGTTGCAGGCACACACACTGGATCGATCTTCGTCGTTTAAACTACAGGATGCGTTGCAGGATGCTGATATCAAGGATCTCAATTTGAAGATACAAGCATGGCAAGCGTATGGCAAGGAGTACAGGGAGAAGTACTTGGAAGAGAAGGCAAAGCGCGAACAGCTCGAGAAGGAACTGCGTGCTTGTAGACACCCTAACTGTTAGCGAGATATGTTTTGTACTCGTACACTGCATTGTACACGTTGTATTCTATCAACTCAACCCTGCGCACGTATATCTCTAGCACATGTTTGTTGCTTGAGATAGATTGTAAGCTCTGTAACCAAGTTTACTCCCTGCTTATAATACACGACACGGCCAGGCTGTTTGCTAGAGGTGTAATCGGAGCGGATACGGACGGATATCGCTTATCTTGTATCCTATTCCATATTTTTTTCCTCGGAGTCAGAGTTGGACACGGATAATATCGGATATCTATTTCTCGATTCCGTATCCGTTCCATAATCTTTCGGACGGTCGGTCGGATGGAAATTATCGCTTCTTTGCATAGGACATTGGACAATATGGTACGATCAGAGCGAACATGGAGAGGCTAATTTCTGAGATGTTGAAGAAAGAATACTCAGTACTCCTGCTTTTTTAGATATGACGATCTGCCTATATGTTATTTTGTTCCTAGGTGAGGTCACAACAGACTTTCTCATATCATTTGACATACGGATATATACAGATAGATATCACTTATCCCGTATCCTATTCCATATTTTTCCTCGGAGTCAGAGTCGGACACGGATAGTGCCAGATACCCATTTACCCCTTTCATATCCGTTTCGTATGCTTTCGATCGGTCGGTCGAACGGACGAAAATTATCCGCTCCGTTTGCACCCCTACTGTTTGCCTTGCGTCGCTTTCCATCTCCCCTCTATCTATTTACATGGTATCAACCTAATCTTGTTTCCTGCTTCCTGTTCATCATCCTTCCACTGCCACCGATGAGCACCGAAGCTCCGAAGCTGGCACATCTGCTGCCTCTTCTCCTAGCCTCAACCCACCCATGGCGCCAGCAACTTAAGCTGTGCTTGATCTGAAGGCTTCAAACTACACCAAGTGGTGCACATTCTTCACCACCATGCTTGGTGAGTTTGGCCTTCTCCACCACATCGATGGCACTCCCTCCAACCCGGCCACCGACGCCATGTGGGCACAACAGGACTTCACCGTCCTCACCTGGCTCTACGGTTCCATCTCCAATGACATCCTCAACATCATCGAGCAAACCTCCTTCACCCTCTGGACAAGCAACGAGGACCACTTCTGGGACAACAAGGAGAGCCGGGATCTCTTCCTTGACACTAAGTTCCACACCCTGGTTCAAAGAGACCTCTCGATCACTGCCTATTGCTAGAAGCTAAAGACCTTGGCCGACGCATTCCATGACATCAGCAAACCTGTCTCTATAGCACCCTCATCCTCAACACGCTCCACAGCCTCAACCCGAAGTACACCAACGCTGAGACCATCATTGGCATGACAACACCCTTCCCGTCCTTCGTCCACGTGTATTTTGTGCTTCTTCTTGATGAGATGTGCCACGATAACATGGCCAAGCTTGCCATGGCCACCGCACTCCTCAACTGCACCTCCGCCCTAACCTCCTATGCCGAGTCTTCCTGCCGTGGTGGTAGCTCATCTGGTGGCAATTCAGGCCGTAAGAACCAGGGAAAGCATAAGGGCAGTCAGGGGGTGGTCATGGCGGCCAGATGGGTGATTGCACGTAGGCCTCTAACATGTGCAGCGCCCCCATTCCTCCTCCTACTCCGTGGCTATGCTATCCCCTATGGGCTACACAGGGGCAGGCCTGGGCTCCTAGCTGGTGCCCACAAGTTGGCTTGGGCCTCCTTGGCCCACGACTAGCGTCCATGCTGATCCAGGCATTCAACATGGTGGTAGCCCCCTCATACATGTCATACACACCGACACCCTCCAACCAGGATCGGTTGGGACTCATCGCAGCCCTCAACAACATGTCCATGACTGGTTCCTCGTTCTTGACTCCAATGCAACATCGCACATGTCCTCATATGACAATATCCTTCTCAATTCAACTCCCTTCTGTTCTCCATATTGTGTCACCGTCAGGAATGGCTCCTCACTGCCCATCTCTTGATCTAATCGCACACCTCTATTCATAATCCTTCTGGTTCTATTTTTTCATCTCAATAATGTTCTTATTGCTCCTTCTCTCCATCCACGAATTCACCTGTGACAACTCTTGTTCTATCAAATTTGACTCCTTTGATTTCTCTGTCAAGGATCTCCGAACCAAGAGCATGATTCTTCACTGTAATAGTGTCGGTGATCTCTACACCTTCTACCCTACTACCATGGTGACGTCCCCTCTAGCTTTTGTGTCCACTACTGCATCTGCTTCGTTATGGCATCAACATTTGGATCACCCCGGCCGCGACGCCATGGCCTCCTTGCAACAGTCTTCTTTAATTTCTTGTAATAAGGCAGCCCATTCAATATGCCATGCATGCCAATTGGGCAAGCATGTGTGCCTACCATATTCTAGTTCCAATTCTTATACTCCTTTTCAATTAATTCATTGTGATTTGTGGACGTCACCTATACCCAATTCTTCTAGTTTCCAATACTACTTAATCGATGATTTCTCTCATTTTTATTGGTCTTTTACCCTACACAAGAAATCCTCTATACATGGCAAACCCTCGTCCTTTTTTGCTTATGTTCGTATGCAATTCCAACTTCCTGTAGTTTTTATTTAGACTGACAATGGCACGGAATTTCTTAATTCCATCTCCTTGGAATTTTTTTATCACCATGACACTCACCTGTGCCTTTCATGTCCCCACACATCCCAGCAAAACAGGAAAGCCGACCGCATGATCTGTACTCTCAACGGCACTATCTGCACTTTCCTGTTTCAGGCGCACATGCCTCCCTCCTTCTAGGCCAAATCTCTGCCATGACACATACCTTCTGAATTGTCCTCCCAGTGCTAACATTGTCACTAGGAAATGGATCTTCAGACATAAGTTCTATTCTAATGTTTCTCTCACTTAGTACAAGGCTCACTGGGTAGCCTGTGGGTATTCCCAGCAGACAGGCATCGACTACAACCAGATCTTCAATCCAATCATAAAACCCTCCACCATCTATGTTGTATTAAACATCTTTGCTTCTTGCTTTTGGCTGATTCACCAGTTAGATGTCAAGAACGCCTTTCTCTATGGCTCTCTTGATGAACTAGTTTACTGCCTACAGTCATCTGGTTTTATCGATCCTTCCTGTCCTAACCATGTCTGTTGCCTCTACAAACCCCTATATGGCCTCAAACAGGCATCTTGTGCTTGGTACCAGTGGTCTGCATCTGCACCATCAGGTTTGTGGCCTCTATTTCTAACACATCTCTCTTCGTCCTCCATGATGGTGCCAACCTCGTGTACCTCCTTCTGTACGTCAGCAACATCATTCTCACTGTCTCCTCCTCCAGTCTGCTACAACACCTCATTCATTATCTTCACACTGAGTTCAACAAGACTGACCTTTGTGATCTTGAAGAACCATGTTGAGAATGCCAACGGTTTATCTATGCTGAATAATTGGCAATTAGCAATAGTGTCAAGTTGAAATTTGTATTTATGAAAGTTTGCAGCTTTCAATGTTGCCTTTTAGGGGCAGTCTGACCGTTGTGCAAGTGTGATTTGACTATCATGTAGAGCCAGTCAAACCACTCTAACCGCTCTGCAAAGCCGGTTAGACCAGCCAAGTGCAAGTCAGGCATTTTTGCCGAGGGCGATTTGACTAACTTGGTTCAAGTGGTCTGATTGGCCCTATTGTTTTTGGTATTTGGACACCAAACAAATCTTTAGGAGTGTCTCGAGATGTCTTTGCACTATGTATCACCTCAAATAGATGTTTGAGCAAAAACTAAATAGCTATTTACCAAATTTCTAGAGAGGGTTACTCTGGTGCTATGCCCTGGTGGTCAGACCAGGCTGGCATTATGATTGGCCGCTCAATGGCGGTCAGACCGGCATGACCAGTTCTTAGCCGAGAGGGGTTTTGGATTGTATGTTGATGATATGATTATTATTGGAGATGATTCTCAGTACATCACTTTCATTAAAGAGCGTCTTCATGAGTAGTTTCTCATGTCTGATCTTGGCCATCTTCACTACTTTCTTGGGATTGAGGTTATTTCTACTCCTAAGTGTTTCTATTTGTCTCAAGAAAAGTATATTCAAGATCCTCTTAATCATGCCTCTCTTACTGATCAGCTATCCGCTGAGACTCCTATTGAGCTTAATGCTCATCTATATCCCACTGATAGTAAGCCTCTTAATGATCCTACTCACTATCGTCATCTTGTTGGGAGTCTTGTTTATCTTGGTGTCACTCATCCTGATATTTCGTACCCTGTGCATATCTTGAGTTAGATTGTTTATCTTTGTTGACTGCGGAGGTTACTTGGCTACAGTAGTTACTTGAGGATTTTGTTATTTCTGTTTCTGCACCGACTCATCTTTTGTCTGACAGTATAGGTGCTATTAGAATTGCTAAAGATCCGGTGAAACATGATCTTACAAAGCATATTGGTGTTGATGCTTCCTACATGCGGGTATAGGTGCAGGACCAGATTGTTGCTCTTCAATATATGCCTTCAGAGTTTCAGTTGGCAAAGTTCTTCACAAAGGCACATACTAGAGCCCAGCACAATTTCTATCTCTCCAAACTTCATGTTGTTGATCCACCATAAGTTTAAGAGGAGTGTTCGATATGCATTATACCTATGTATTTTCTCTGTTGTATAAGAGGTTATCTACATATATGCTATACCTGTACGTATATATATGTGTGTGTGTATATACTTGCCCATTAGCCTCATGATGAATACAAACGCTATTCAACTATTCATAACAGTTTAAACTCAAGTTTGGGTGCATAGTACCAGGCAATTTTTGCTGATTGTCACTATAATCTTTTCAGTCATGTATGTTGTTTCCTCTTGTTTGAATAAAGCTGTTTGTGACTAATAATTTGTGTCTCAAATTCTTGAGTATATCATTATCTCATCATCACCCGCTAGCGGACATGGGAGAAATTATATCATTATTATCTCTGAGTGAATTTATGTTATTGTCCAGCAAAATTATTTTTTGGAACATATTCTTGCTCCGTGATACCTTTTTTCCTGAATGCCACACGTAGAATTCCATTGTGCATGCTTGGTCCAGGGATAATTTATAGAAATTATTGTGCAGTGTGATACATCAGGACCTTATTATCGTTCAGTATCTATCTTTCCTGGTCATGTTTAGCTTAGCTTTTTATCGAAGTTGTATTCCTGAGATGTATGCTACCAAAAGTATGCTTGATCAAGTATCACATTCTTTTGTCTGAACGTGACACAATGCTATCAATTTTGTCTCATTGGCTATCTTATTGAAAAATTATGATATCTGTATTCCATCCAGAAAGAAAGCTGAGATAATATCTTGCTTTGCTGCAAACGATTAGCAGTATTTTATTGTTTGAGAAAGCTACAACAAATGCCTTATATATGTCCCAACATGCACCATTGTACTACTTACAGTAGCTCGAACGGTTTGTCCTATTCTCTTGTGTCAATGGTGTTGTTCTGTACATTATTGACTTCATTTAAAGAGGACCTGAACAACAATACATGAATTATGCTTGCCCCCAAACACATGTCATTCTGAACTGAGTATGATGATCTGTAACACTGGAAAGTTGCTACATCTGGCTGTTTCTTGTGAATTGAGGTTCTCTTATGCTGTGCTTTTTGTTAAGCGATGCTCCCTTTTTCTATAAGGGAGTATATTGAAGATTATCACAAGATGGACACGAAATAACTATTAACCAAAGATTGAAAATTTTACCGCACGCTTCCCAGAGAGACGCATCAACATATGCATTGCGTAATTTCTGGCAGCCAAATTTGCAGGGATAACAGAATAGTCCAAATCAGGTCTGCCGCGCATAATTTAGGCAGTCAAGCCTGGGAGATTTCCAACACATGAGCAGATGAGCTGGTAATCCAGCCACGACATTTTGCATACAAATGATCAGAAGTTAGAATTTGGCTCCTTCAACGATGAGCTCTACCAGTCATGTTCGTCATGAAAAAGTTTTCATGTCAACTGATATAGTCCTCTGATAATGTTACACTCAGCATGAGGAACTGCTCTCTCTGTTTGCAGTTAATTTTTACTTCTATGGTTAGCGTATCAACAGCTTGTGGGAGCGACATGCAGAAAGTTCTGCAGATTGCTCAGCTCACTTTTCTTGGAACATTCTTCAGTGCGTACTAGACAGGACTTTTACTTCGTCTATGGTCAGCGTATCAAGGTCAGCGTATCAACAGCTTGTGGGAGTGACATGCAGAAAGTTCTGCGGTTTGCTCAGCTCACTTTTCTTGGAACATTCTTCAGTGTGTAATAGACAGGATTCGACATGTCTGCATACGATGCGGACAATGGCTGTACTGTTCAAAACTCTGAAACTTGTACCAGATATGCGAAGTTCTGAACCCTCAAATGTCTAATGTGCAGACAGAAGTGCGCGCAATCAAGTGTTCAACAACTAACCGAGATCACACAAATCCAGTACACAAGATTCTCGTTCAGAAACATGACATACTGAGTACATAGAAAGGCTTCAACATATCCTAATTATTCAACTAGAATGTACAAGAGCAGCACTCCGATAGGATACGCTGGCATGGGTATGTACAGGAAGGAAGGTTTGATGAAAACAGGGATCTTATGCCTTGTTGGCCTCCAAAGCGTGAAATACGTCCGAACGAGTGACAATCCCTGTTTGAAAAACACATATATGTTGTAAACAATGTCTGCACAGTTATAATAATGAGGGTTTACTTGGAACACATGCGTTTGTGCAATAACTCGAACCAGCGTTGTGAACAGTGAAAACCTGCAGAAATTGACCATTCACCAATACTGGTTATGGACGGTGTGTCCAGTTTTGGCTGGTTTTCAGTTGAAACCTCGAAGAACGTAGATTGTACTGGTTGTAGAATGTTTAGCAAATACAAAGCTTAAGTAAATAGCAAGAAAATTAACATTAAAATGCATTTTTTAAAGGCTGCTGGAAACCAGTCAGTTTCCATCAAAACCAGCAGGGACTGGTATTTTCAACATAACTATTTGCCTAACCCTGAGTGCCTGATGCAAACAACTTCTGGCAAAAGTTCAAAATATTAGACTCACGGCAGTAAATAATGATGAACCTAAGATTCTAATGGAGCCAAGTTGCAGCCTATCACGATTATGAAAACCCAGCTGAACTATATAAATAGCTACAACTACTAATTTTCAGAAATAAGTTGTATCAAAGGGGTTCTGAAAAAGTTTACCCATCACTTGCTGTTCTTCATTCACAACTGGTATCCTGTGAACCTTATTCTTGAGCATTAGTACAGCAGCTTCTGCTCGTATAAGCAGTTACCAGAAAAGCACATTAGCAAATGTTCCGGAAGACAGGAACAATTCGTATCTCTATTAACTGTGGGGTAGACTGTACAGGGAATCAGAAGTTACCCAAGACAGTTTTCTCAGGTGTCAGAGTAATAGCAGGAGACGACATGACTTCACCAACAGTTGAGTCCAACTGCATCATGAGAGCAAGCACAAAGAGCAACGATCAGCATCACCAGGAATCCTTAGGGATTATATTTCAGACATTGTTACCAAAGGGCAATCGGTGTCAGCATAATATCCTACTTTCAAACAGTTTGACACAACTTTCATCGAATTTCCCAGCTACTATCTTTTCATATTGAAGGATACAAGCAAACAACAATATTCATGAAGTTACTGTTGAAGAGTTTAAAACTTTGTCCGCTATCTATTACACCTAACACACAATAAGCACATTGGACATATAATAAGTCTTCATCATGCTTGGCTTGGTTAAAGGTCTAGACGATGAGACTGCAGATCAATGTGTTTTTTAGCTTTGTTTGTAGTTTCGTGATTGAAATCAGGCCAGTTGCCCTCTCTGGCTCTCTCTGAGAAGTATACGGTAGGTGCCAGGCGTAGTTCTAGGCTTCTAGCAGCCAAGATCGTTGATATAATTGAGTGATCTAAAAAAGATCAAAGGCTTAGAAGGTAGTGGCCTTATTCGCGAAGGTTTCTATCATGTCGTGGCTCAGCCGTCATATTTAGCATAAACCTAAATAGGCCCCTACATGTGTTGATAGTTAATTGTGAAAGTAAGTCTGCGGAGATAAACTACTGCTCAAAGTCGGATAAGAGTTGGACAAGGTGGACAAAAACATTGATATTTACCAGCTTCAACCATAGCATACTCAATCTGCATCACGATATTTAGTTCATCATCTATTTTGCATATTATTTCGACTCCCACGTACAATTTCAGATAGATGCATTCATATGGCTCAGTCGCTCAGAACCACTGCCCTCCCTCACCTGGGGCCTTTATATATAAGCGACTGCCTACCATAGGATTACCGTAATACTCACCATTTTCTACACGAAATTGAATGTAGAAGATTTGTGAGTTCAGGGCAATTCTTTCAAAGTTCCACATCATCTGATCTCCCTACACATCATGGTATACTTAGCTTAAGGAACTTCAACGCGCTAGTGATTAGCTTTAATTTGTCTATATTTGGCACATCAGCATGTAACGTCTAGAGAAAATTCAGCTAGTAATCTCTAGAACTAACTGAAACGGAGACCTCCAACTGAATTCAGCGTTCTAGCAGTGTACTTGTTCAGATAAACCCATCCATATATGCCATCTTTTAGATCATATATTACTCTCTGTAATCTTCGTTCCAGATCGTTTAATACCAAAAAATTGGTTTTTGCAGAGAAGCGCACTCATTGATTTTAGCAGACGTATGAGGGAGGAAGAGCATGGGAAGCCCTGACTGACCCCATTGGATGCCTTGGCCTTGTCCTTCTTAGAGACGATGCCGATGCACCTCCCCTCGTCGTCGAGCACCGGCAGGCCGGAGTGGTTGGCGAAGAAGGCGTCGATCTCGGCGAGCTTCTGGCCCGGCATGGCCACCTGCACCGGGCGCGACATGACGTCCCCGAGCTTCGCCGTCGGGCTCATCTGCAGTTCCACAAATCCAATCGCCACACGCAGCCACGAATGAAATCATGAGATCCAAGAACTCCAAGAGCTAGCACATGCAAGAACGAATGCAAGCTCGCCACCGAAACCTTGTCTTTGGTGATGATCTGCGACTCGAGGTAGGCGCGGAGGTCGTCGTAGCTGAGGAGGGAGAAGTTCTCGGGCCACTCGCCGGAGAGGATGCCCTCCGGGTACTCGTCGATGGCGGGGCGCATGTCCTCCGGCGCCGCCGCGACCACCGCCGCGGCCCCGCGCCTCCGCCCGCCCACGCTCAGGACAGCCGGCGCGCGCCGCGGCACGGCGGGGATGAGCGCGAGGGCACCCCGGACGGCAGCGAAAGCCGACGACGCCATGGACGACGAAGCTGGATGCGTGATGCTCGGGTACTTGCCGCTGGTATGTGAAGCGGCAGTTTACTTGCGGTGCGTTACACGGACACTGGCGAGGAGTGGTGCTAGTCAGCTAGTAGTCTAGGTGGCGTGGCGTGGAAAGTTCTGGAAGGAAGGGTGTGGGCGTGGGGCCCACCTGCAGGCGGACGGACGGCCGTGGAGGCATTTGGCATGGGGGCCGCAGGTCGCTGTCGGGTGTGGCTTTAGTGAGGTTAGCTGGTAAGAAATTATGAACATTTTGGGACGATGTGTCGCTATATCATGTCCAATCTTTCGGTCGAGTTCCATTAGATTGCAAATCCCAATTAAGTACAGTTCCATTTCTAGCCATATGTTAACCTTGTTCTACACACGTGTTTTTGAATGATGTCCTCGAACTGGCAGCAAAAATCAACATAAATTGCAGTGGCGTAGTCAGGATTTGTAGCTATGGTGGTCTATTGTCTAAAATTTATTTAACCGCTATAAATTTAACATGTCGGTACACAAGTATATGAATTACGAAATGCAATTAAGGTAAACAGGACATACGAACTTCATAAAATAGACAAATATAGCTTTCTTAACATAGAATTGAAATATTACATACCCATAATAGTTGAAGAACAGTACGTCACTACTTCTTCTTGTTGTCAGGCCTGCGCCTTCTAATAGCCATGAAAGTGTTGATGATCTCTTCTTCACTCAATTGTAAGAAGATATCCCATAATACTTGGAGGCATTGGAGTTGGAGTCACATTTTCTTCAATCACTCTATCTTGATCCGATCCACCTTCTTGTTCTTCAATTTGCTCTTCCGAACAAATTGTAGCTACTAAGGAGATGGAGAAGAAGCCTTCTTCTTTGATGCATATTTCTGAAAAAGAGAGGCGATATCACCACTCCTCTTCATGTTTTAACAAATCTGCAAGAGAATTATATAAAGTTTCAATTTATCAAACCAATAATCTAATATCGCAAAAACATATAATTGAAATTAAATCAGTTTTACATACCCGTGGGCCTGTGCACTTTTCCTGCTCGTGGCTTATCACCGTTGATCCCGGCTTCTATTTTGCTTAGTCGCTAGCCGCTAGGGAGAAATTAGAGAAGCTGAAAGGAAAAGGAGAAACGTGAGTACAGAGTACGTGACTAAAGGAGAATAGGGCTTTGGCTTAGGCTTAGCAATTGAGTCTTCATCTTAGGATTTTGATGTACGTACTGCTGGTCTGGCCTGGGTCGCCACCGCTTCGGCGCTTGCCGTCGTGGTCCTCATGGAGTCGCCGCCAATGCTCGATGGCGCGCCGCGCCGCCGTCGCAGTTGTCGCCGCCTCACGGCCGCCCGCACGCGCCGCACGAGAAGAATACGAACGGGCGCACCGACGCGAATACGCGCCACGCGAACTCTCGGTCTCGCGATGGGCTATGGTCAAGGCGTAACGCAGAAGGTCAAACGTCAAGCGACATACATGTTGAATTCTCCAGTGCGGACTCTATCAATGGGCTTTGGTTGGACCGAGCGCAGGGTGGTCCGCGGCCCACAGGGACCACCCTGTAGCTCCGCCCCTGATAAATTGTGTCTTTGGACTTGGGTTGCACTTACCATTATCCAGTGGCTTTATGTAAGCTTTTCAACTTCTCAGTCCTCTAGACATGATGACAAATTGGCAACCTCCTTATATCCATATTTGTAAGAGATCACTTCTTAGTTGTGATAAGTAATTGACTTTCAGTTAAGAGAGTTTACAAAGTTTAAGTTTGGTCTTTAGAAAATTGCAATCCTTGTTGATTGTAGGTGCTGGTGGTTTGACTAGTATTAGGGCCCTGGTCAGACCAGCCAGAAGCAGTTTGATCAGCACATGGGGCGCGATCAAACCGATGTCCTCTTCCCGAGGTGGAATGAGGCGATCAAACCGGCTGGGTGTTGACGGTCTCACTAGTGCTGTCACGCGGGGTTTATATGAGAGTTGGTTGAGTATGTGCACGGCATGGGCGTCGTTTCTTGGGTACATTTATATTGCATGATGCATTGATTTGACTAACATAAGCTAAGTGGATGAAACTTGTGTTTATTATAGTTGCTTAGTCTTTGGATGTGCAGGTGGTTTGGAGGATGTAGCGGTTGGCAGCAATGGACCCGGAACTAGGCGGGGGTGCTGAGGTCTGAAGCGGTCATGTAAGCTCAAATAGGAGCACAGAGAAGACACGAATTGTGAAGAGGTGAGTTGATGCATGTGGTGTGCCAAGTGACGAGGGTGATGCACGTAGAGACGGTTTAGAGGAGACCGAATGCGTGAAGGCGTGACAGGTAGTCATTGGACACTACGGGCTGTGTGTCAAAGTATGTAGAGATGCTTTGGTTGAGGGTTAATGTTTTTGGCTCATCAATTGTGTCAATTGATGATTTTGTGTATTGTGCGGTGCTATATGACAGTTTGCTTATTGGTGTTGGTTGTAAGACCCTGGAGCTGAAGAATCTAAACCCGTCATTATAAGTTAATGGTATATTTTAGTAATTGTTGTAGGGGTGGCCCCCACCTAAATCCAGCAGGCCTAGTAGGAGGTTATAAGATCCAGTATAGGTCATGTGTAATGACATAAGTGCCCCCGAAGGGGATAACCAGATGTAAGGGTATAACTGTAAAAGCACTCCCCATGTGTGCATATATATGAATACGGTCATGGGGAGAAGGCAGCCATGACTCATCTCCTCACTCTCCACTACCATCTCTCTCTGCTTGGTCTCAGAACCACAACAGCTTGGCGCTGTCCGTGGGGAGGACAGAGTAAGCCGAAAACTGAAAAAGGATGGCACCAAAAAGCTTCACAACGGCGCGAAGGGAAAGAAGGTGGCGGGTCGAGCATCGCATGGGTACGTGGCCTCGGCATCGGCCGCGGCGAAGCGGCCTTGGCGACGCAGCGCGGCGGCCGAGGACGCCGACGTTCGCGGCCGCGACGACCGCCCGCCACCGGCGCCGCGACGAACCGCTTCGCCACCGGCGCGCGCCGACCCACCCGCCACCGCATCGCGACGGCTAACCTCGTGGTCGAAGACGTCGATGCCGGCGTGGCGACGATCGACCCCGCCGATGCGACGGCAGCCGACCTCGCCGCCCTCGCCGTAACCTTTGCCGGTAGCGCGGACCGGATAGTTCGAGGTAGCCACGATGGAGCGACCGGCAGCTCGGGAGCTCGCGACGCGGTCGTGCTCGCGCCGATCCGTCCGTCGGGCATGCCGGCGCCCGCCCGCACAGCAAGTGGAGCGCCTGCCGGCGCCTCAAAGCATTCCAGCAGAGCCGGGGATCTTCGCGAGCCGCCCGTGACATGCAAGAGGCTCGGTCGCGAGCGCGCCAGGCCCGCGCCGGAAGAGCGACAGCCGCGACGCCCCACGCCCGGCCGTGTGTGTGCGCTGCGGCGCGTTGATCCGAGTCCCGTTTGGCAGATCGCACCAGCGGCGTGGCCCGAGGCCCCCGAGCAAAAGACCGAAGCCTAAGGCTCTTCAACGAGCGTATGCAAGCCCCGGTCACCAGCGCAGATCACCAAAGGCTCCCATACCTTCGTCATCGAAATGCCCTTCGAGGACGCTGGGCAGCTCGGCGCGATGAGCGACCCGAGCGAGCAAGAGCAACTCTATTACGGCAAATGGTGCGAGGTGCACGGTTATGGTCATCACTATACGAAGACGCACCGTGGTCGTGGAGTTACGACGGCGATGGTCGCATCTCGACTCGCCCTCTCGGCCCCTACCGAGGTCCAGAGCGCATCCGAGGGCAGCCCCGCAAGCTCCGGCTAGGAAAGACGCACGGAGCCGCATCATCAACGTCATTACCAGAGGCTCCTTATCAGGGCCCCCCGTGGAGCAGCCGCAATCGTGGCTGGCGCCCCGCAATATCACCTTCACCATGAATGACGCCAGGGGCGTGGAGTTCCTCATCAAGATCCTCTAGTCATCCGTGCCCAAATCGCGGGTTGCGACGCCAGCACATCCTTGTCGACGGAGCTCGCGAACATCCCGCTCGCAGGGCCTCGATCGTATGGGAACCCACCGGTCGCATGGAGCGGCAGAGCTCCGCTTGTGGCATCGGAGGTCACCGCCGCAGCCATAAGGCGTGTCCTTCCCGCTACGCCCGCCAGAGAGTAACATCCGACCCCGCGCCATATTCGACGCCAGGACATCGCACACCCTACAACGCCATATTGGGGCGCCCGCCATCAACTCTTTCGAGGCGGTCCCGCACCACACCTTCTTATGTATGAAGCTCCTGCCCGGAGGGTGTCATCACCGCTTCGCGACCAAGACTCGCCAGCGATCGGGTCGGCAGCCAAGATCCGCGACGCCGGTGCACGCCCTATCCGACGTGCTTGGTGACGCGCCTCCGCCCGGGGTGGACGCCTAAGCCTCGCCCGAGGGCGAGTCAGCGGTGCCGCTCCAGCGGAGGGGCGCTTTGTCTCTATCGGTGAGGGCTCCTCGAGGTCGAGCAAGATTTACTTCAAGTGCAAGCAACACCGACATCTTCGCATGGTCACCGTAAGATATCAAGGGCGTGGACCGCGCAGCATCGAGCACCGCTTGGCGGTCCGCCCGACGCCAAGCCGGTCAAGCAAAGCTTCGCGCATGTCCATGGATCGCAAGCAGCGCCAAGGTGGAGGTGGAAAAGCTTCTTCGAGCCGGGGTCATCCGCGCGGTCCATCATCCAGAGTGGCTCGCCAACCCAGTATTGGTCAAGAAGGCTAGTGGGGCCTGGTGCATGTGCATCGACTTCACGGCACTCAACAAGGCGTGCCCAATGGACAATTACCCTTTGCCGCGCATCGATCAATTGGTTGATGCTACCGCGGGGTGCGAGCTAATGAGTTTCTTAGATGCCTACTCCGGCTATCATCAGGTCTACATGGTGGAAGATGACGAGAGCAAGACTAGCTTCATCACACCAGTCGGTACCTTCTGCTTCATCAGGATGCCCTTTGGCCTGAAGAATGCGGGCGCTACCTTTACCCGCCTCGTCGCCATTGCCCCGCCGCCCACCGGGAGGAATGTCGAGGCCTCACGCCGACGACGCAGTAGTCAAAACCCGCAGCTCGCTTTGCATGGCGGGACCTCCAGAGACCTTCGACAATCTCAGAAAGCCGGCATCAAGCTCAACCCCGACAAGTGCGTCTTCGGCGTGCAGGCGGGCAAAATTCTGGGCTTCCTCGTGTCCGGGCGGGGCATCCAGGCGAACCCTGATAAGGTTGATGCTATCTTGGGTATGGAGCCACCCAAGACGACGAGGGAAGTCCAGAGGCTGGCGGGCCGCATGGCAGCCTTGAGCCGCTTCCTTTCCAGGGCGGCGGAGCGAGGTTTGCCATTCTTTAAGACACTCGCGGTGCGACGGATTCCGTTGGGATGGTGATTGTGCGGAGGCCTTCAACGCGCCAAGAAACACCGCGAGTCTCCCACCCGTTGCCCCAACAACAGAGGCTCCTCTCCGCTCTATCTCGCGCGTCACCACAATGGCCGCCTGCCTCGTCCTAGAGGAAGGTGCCAGACAATGCCCGTATACTTCGCCTCCAAGCCCTTCAAGGCGCCAAGACGAGATATACAGAGCTTGAAAAGCTTGCCTACGCATTGGTCATGGCCTCCGTGAAGCTCGCATTATTTTTGGCCCACCCAATCACGATGTCTTCTCATTCGGTGGCGAGATGTCTGCACAACAAAGAATCCACAGGTGTATTGGCAAGTGGGCGCCGAGCTCGCCTGCTCTCCCCGACATACGCCGAGGACGGCAATCAAATCTCAAGTTCTCGCCGACTTCCTCGCGGAGTGGACTCGTCTTACCACCGCCAAAGAAGATAACGACCCGGTTTGGACACTCATCGTTGACGGAGCCTACGGCGTCGCGGGCGCGGGCGTAGGCGCGGTAATCGTCACACCCGAGGGGCAGCGCCTGCTATACTCAGCGTGCCTTGCCTTTTCAGCTACCAATAACACAGCCGAATATGAGGCGTTGTGTCACATCCCAAAAATTTGCTTTCTTGAAAAATTTAAATTCAAATTAATTATTTTAAAGTAATTGAAGTTTATATGGCTCTTATTGGATTTTCTGGAATTTCTGGAATTTAAAACCTATTTTTAAAAGTTAAAAAGTAAATTAAAAATATAAAATTAAATGCCAACAGTAGTTGGAAATAATTTTATTTAGTCCAAAATGTGTCCAGAGCTTCGTGAATTTTTCTCGAATTTTGGAGGTATTCTCATATTTTTCGAGGCCTAAATAATTTCCTAGCCTTTTCTCAAAATCAAAATCAAATTCGGAAAATAAAACCTCCTTTTCCTCCGGCCGACGCGTGGACGGACCAGATCGCCACGCCGCCGCCGGCCTGATCCGCACCGCTCTCTCTCTCTCTCCCTCGCCAAGTGGGCTGGGCCCGTCGGCGACCCGCCTTCCTCCTCCTCGCTCGACGCGTGGACGGCCGGATGAGCCGCGTCTCGCGCCCGCCTCAATCCACCGCTCCTCCCACTTAAGCCATCCCGCCGTCCGATCTTCTCTCCAAGCCACGTGGCCGCCATCCGCACAACGCGCTTCGCTCGCCGATCGCGGCCCCGCAGTCGGGCCTGCTGCTCGCTCTACGGCGCCGGACTCTTTCCCCTTTCTCTCTCCCAAGAATCCGCGATCAAATCCTACCGCACTCGCCTCTTTCTTCGAATTGGACGCGATTCAACTCCCGGGAGATAAGCGCCTTATCCCCTAAAAACCCGAGCTCGCTGCCTCCGACGGCTTATCCCAAATTTGAATCAACCCCGGCCGCCGACTTCGGCGAGGAATTCCCGCCGCCTCACCTCTCCCAAGCTCTATAAATAGCCCCTCGGCCTTCGCTCTCCCCGCACCACCTCTCAAGACTCTCGCCCATCTCTCGAGCCCCGAGCGCCGCGCGCCGTGTTTTCCCGCGGCGCGCTGTAAAGAGCTCCGCGAGCAATCGCCGCCGCCTCGGTGAATCGCAGAGCTCACCGCCGCCGCCCGAAGCTTCCTCGCGTCCGCGCGGTCCTCCCGACACTCGGCCACCTCTTTCCGCCGCCGAGCGCCGCCGCACCGAGCACCCGAGCCGCTCCGCCGCTCCTCGCCGCCGACCGCCTCCGCTCATCCTCGACCTCGCCAACCTCCACCGAAAGCCCTTCGCGCGAGATTGCACCACGCACCGCCCGAGCACCCCGGCCTCCCCGCCGCGCGCCGCCGCCCCGACTATCGCTGCCCGCCACCAAGGTATCCTCAAAGGGATTTGTCGCCTCTCCGGGTAGGCAAAGCCTCCTCCCTCGGTTAACAGAGCGCGCTCAACTCCCGTGCGCGCTCGAGCCCTCGGCCCGCTACCGGGTTGAGTTTTTCTGCATTTCGCGATCGACAAGTGGGTCCCACCCGCCGCCGACCGCCGCCCTCAGGCGGGCTGTCGCCTGGGTCCCACTCGTCTGCGTCAAGATCCGACAAGTGGGTCCAGTCCCATGGGTCCCACCGCCGCTGACCAAGGCAGATGAGGTCATCGACAGAGGGGTCCCACATGTCGCTGACCGCAGAGGGTCTACTGCTCGCTGGGTCCCACTGTCGTGCTCTCGGAATTAAAATAAAAGATTAAAATTGAATATTCCCTGGCCCCACCTGTCGAAATTTCTTAATTTCTGGATTTATTCAAATTGAAAACTTCAAACAATCATAACTTTCTCATTTCAACTCCAAATTCGCCATTCAAATTTCTAAATTCAGCTAAAATCATGATCTATCCAAATATGGCCTCTGTTGAATTTTTGGATTTTATTTGAATTTCGTGTGTATTTATTTGCTTTGTTTGCTTCGCCTTTTATCGCGTAGATTCCAACGTTGTCGACGATCCTCTTCACGGCAAAGAAGAAGACCTAAACCCCGCAAGAAGGCAAGTCTCCTTTGATCATCTTGAACCTATGCTTTTGAAATGTTTTAAAATATTTTAAATTATGTGCATTGCTATTTACATAAATCATTAGTTCAAATCTTAAGGTGATAGCTAATCCAACTTTGTTATACCCTCCATTGAGATTGAATGCCATGTACATTGTCACCCTAGAACTCCCTTTGTCTCAATAATGAGATTACTATTAATCTTTGTGAATATTAGAATGGTAGGTTGATGCTTAGTCTTGCTATCTAATAACTTTGGAAAATCTTGAAAATGGGAAATTATGATTTATTATTTAATCCTTGTGTTTGAAAGTGAAGTGGCAATTGGAGTTGTCACCGTGATTTAAAAATAAAATAAAAATGTGAAAGTTGGTTTAGATTAGGTGGATGGTGTTTGGGTTGGTGCAGAAGCACGAGAACTTGTTAAGTGTATGTTCCACCCTAGTCAATTAAGGACCGACGCTTGTGTTTGTCCAAATCGAGCATTAACCGCATAACCACAAGTCTATATGGGTACGACCTAGCCGACTAACTTATGATAGTTCAGTTTAGGTGCCACCATTGGAAAGTGGGTGCTGTGGATGGACCGGTTATTCACAAGTGAGGGACAGTGGATTTATCAGACTCATATGGCGCAAGAGGGGCTTGGTTCGGCAGTTAGCCTACTGCGGTGAAACCTCGTGGTGGTATCTAGCTAGATTAGAGTAAGGTAAAGGCTTTGTGATATTTTATCCGGGTCTCATGCCAAAGGAAGCATGTTGACTTTTAGGATAATTTATCTCTTGTGGGTAAAGTTGTACAACCTCTCGCAGAGTGTAAAACTATTCGAATAGCCGTGCCCACGGTCAAGGGCTGCAAGGAATGCATTCACATGGTAGATTTCTGGTTTTGTTTTAAAATCAAAGTTTTGTATTCCGAGGGTGGAGGGAACTCTAAGGGAATCTGGCGGATGGAGCCGAGAGGGTGGATGGAACCCGCAGCTTAAATCTTGACCAATGGTAATTGGTTAGCTAGTGTTGCTAGTTGAACCTTCACTAGAAAGTTAATTCATTAAAACATTTACTTCATTAACTTGATGCCTTCAAAATAATTAGTAGTAATTGAGATTTCAAATATTGCTTTGTGCAAAAGAACCATATGGCCTTCCTTTGTTAAGCCTTGCATCTATGCATTTTTCCCAAGACTTATGAGTACTTTATGTACTCACATGCTACACTTAAAAATAAAATCTCAGAGGAAGTTGAAGCTCAAGAAGGTGACTACGACTCATCGCTTCGCTTGTGGCTGCGACGGATTCTTCCCGAGGATTAGGTCGCGCTTCCCACCAATTGCCCGTGGCGTATTGATGGGTCATCGCTGATTTATCTTTGCTTCCATTTGAGTTTCATGTGTGCGAGGTCTTAAACCTCTATTGTAATAATGAGACCTTTCGGTGCCTGCATCTTTAATATTGTAATAAAGCGTTGCTGGTTATGTATTCATTTGCTTAATCGTGTGCACTAGCTTTGATGCGGGACTAGTGCAAGAATACACGAGGGTCCGGTTCGAAACCGGTCCCGGCAGAGATGGTATCGAGCCTATTTGATCAGTAGGACGTGACCTAGCTTAGGAATGGCAAAACCATAAGGACTTATATTTATAAAAACAATATATTAAAAATTTATAAGCTTCTTTGCTTCCACTCTCTTCTTACTTAGTATCTCGCTCTTGTCTCTACATTCCCTTGTAAAACTTTTTACTAATCTTTTCTTTTATTCAACTTTGTAGATGGCCGCTGCCGTGGGACTACTACTCACATGGAGAGGATCTTTCGAGATTTCGCTAGCCTTCTCCGACGCTGATGCAAGATGCTTGAGTACCGTCACCGCCCATTTTCAGGGACGGAAGACACGGATCCGGATCGAGACTTGTGGTCGATGGAGGTATTCTGATGCACGGATGGGAATTCAACTCCCAAAATACCCCATCAAGCACCCTCGGCCCCATTGTTTGACGACGCCCAGATGCAAGACGCCTCGCCATTGACGAAGTTGTGCCATTTGCACAAGGATGCTGTACATCAGTCCCCCTTTGCTTCTTCATCAACCTCGCCAGACAGAGGTATCCAGATCCATTTGACATTCCAGCTGACGACCCTCGACTTTCACATCAGTGCAGCTCACCCAGCGATGGCAATCACCTACGCAAGAGCTCGGGAGGAGATTGACAACTCCGATGCTTCTCACTTCCAGCTATCAAGACTGACACTCTTCGCGCACAGCTTCTCGGGACCAGACGGACGAGTTTGGACCGAGACGCCAAAGTCAGACCGACTACACGCCGTCTTCGCAAGATACCGGCCACCGTCCCCAACAACCGCGCACCATTGCGACTGTGAGGACTTCGTACGTGCTCACAAAGACGCAAGAAGGTGCACCGCCCACCGCCACCCGTCATCACTCTCAAGAGGCGCAAGCCTTCTCCTTTCGCCGCGTTCGATCGCCGATGACGCAACCGCCCTCGACCGCTTGTGATTGTTCACGGCATCACGCCAATGAGCACGAGGAACCGTAAGAAGAACCAGAGGAGGAGCCGTAAGAAGAAGAGTATGAGGAGGACCCGAGGAGCGCGTCTTTGGAGAGGATTAGTAGTCTTTTGAGTCAAGAGTACCCAAATAATGCCCACGTTATTAGGACGCTTTTATTATGCTTGGTGTGCTAGATGGATTGTACTAAGCCTAAGTGCACTGTGGTACAACCATTCTTAAAACTAGTTTGATTTCAATGAAGGTTCTTTCGCTTTAGTTGAATGATTGTTTCTTTCTTGTGTGTTGGCTTGGGATGTGACTTAATCTCCTAAATCTCTTACCTTTGCTATTTCCTCTTACCTTATGCTAACTCAAACCGCTCAGATGGTGAACACAAGGAGCAACCCCGACAACACCGTGATGCCAACCTCACTGAGAACAACATTCCACCACCCCGCTCAAGCCCCCACTTGGAGCAGATGATGGCCATGCAACCGCAGCCTTCTTCAAGCTTTAGCTCAAAACCAAGTGCAAAGAAGCTCCGCAGCACCCAACCAAGCTCCCACCTAGGATGGGAGAATTTATGAGAACAAGGCCTCCTACTTTTTTGGTTCAATGGATCCAATGGAGGCAGATGATTGGATCAAGGATGTGGAAAGGAAGCTGGTCCTAGCCCAATGCAATGACAATGAGAAGGTGTTATATGCTGCCCACCAACTCAAGGGAACCGCTGCAAATTGGTGGGAGAATTATCGCGCCGCCCATCAAATGCGCAGCTATCGCATGGGATGAATTTAAGGAAGCTTTCCAGATCGCGCATATTCCTACGGAATAATGGACATGAAGAAGAGAGAGTTCTACCAGCTGCAACAAGGGAACCTTAGCGTTCCGAATACCTGAACAAATTCACCCAACTATACAGGTATGTGTCCAAGAGATCACATCGGAGGCAACGAAGATCCGAGGTTCATGCAAGGACTCGACCCCAACCTCAAGGTGCAGCTAGTGTCGAATGATTTTCCAACTTTCCAACACATGGTGAACAAGGCCTTTGTACAAGAAGATGCTCAACGCCAATTGTATGAAAGTAGGAAGAGAAAATTTCAAGCTCAAGCAGGCGCGAGTAGTTCCCGATTCCGCCTAACCCACCTCGCCCATAGAACCTCGTAACCAATTGTGCCAAGGACTCCATTCACCGGACCTCGCCCAAACTCACAAGTTCCCGAACGGCAATGGTGTTCAACCTCAGCAGAGCCGGACTTCAGCAGCAGGAGGCAAGGCTTCAACCGCAAGAACATGGGGCATTATGCTAGCAATCGTCCCTGAGCGCCGGTGTGACCCCGTTCGCTTCAATTTGGGAACGACACCAAAGACGAACTCCAAATGCAGGACAAGGCCGTGGGACCCTCGGACTCCAAGGGCTCCACAAGTGGTGAGCAGAGGACATCTCAACCATGTGATCATGAAGCAGCCCAGATGCACTGACGTAGTTTTGGGTAAGTTCCTTGTCAACTCAGCACCGTGATCAAGATTATTTGATTCTCGAGCTTCGCATTCTTTTGTGTCAAAAGATTTTGTTGAAAATATAATTGGGATGTGCGTAAACTAAAGACCCCTATGCTAGTCCAATCCTCGAAAGGAAATGAGGACTAACACGGTTTGCCCTAGTGCAACCGTGGATATCAATGGAGTTAGATTTCTAGCTAATCTTATCATAATAGATTCCAAGAGTCTAGATGTGATACTTGGAATGGATTGGTTAACTAAGTATAAAGGGGCGATAGATTGTGCCGATCGAGATTACTGATTTACCAACTCTGACGGAATCCAAGTAAGATATAAGTCAAACACCTCTTCCCGTAATAGGTGTGGATTGAATAGTGTGAGGAGTAGCCTTGGAAAAGGTACCTATTGTAAGTGAGTACCCGGATGTATTCTCAAGATTTGCGGGAATGCCGCGACATGAGAAGTTAAATTTGTCATCAACTCGATACAGTGACAGCTCCTATATCAAAGAGACCCTATCGAATGTCCGCGAACGATTTGGCTGAAGTTAAGAAGCGATTGAAGAGTTGCAAGATAAAGGTTTTGTGAGAGACCTCGCTCACACCCGGGAGCACCAAGATCGCTAGTAAAGAAGAAAGATGGTAGTCTTCGCATGTGCATGGATTATCGATCTCGAATGATGTGACGATCAAGAACAAATATCCTTTGCCCGAATAGATGATCCGCTTGATCAATTGAAAGGTTCATGTGTCTTCTCCAAGATTGACCTTCGGTCAAGTTATCACCAGCTGAAGATAAGACCGAGGATATACCAAAGACAAGATTTGCTACTCGTTATGGATTGTATGAGTATACAAAGTGATGTCATTTGGCTTGACAAATGCACCCGCATATTTTATGAACCCGATGAATAAAGTGTTCATGGAATATTTGGATAAGTTTGTAGTGGTGTTCATCGATGATATTCGATATATTCCAAGAATGAGGAAGAGCATACGGAGCATCTAAGGATGGTTTTGGAAAACTTAGAGAACACCGCTTGTACGCCAAGTTTAGCAAGTGCGAGTTCGTTGAGGAAAGTAGCCTTTTAGGTCATGTGATTTCCGCAGAGGAGTATCCGTAGACCCCGAGAAAGTAAATGATGTGCTTAATTGATGCAACCAAAATCGTGATCCGAGATCGAAGTTTTCTTGGATCGCAGATACTATCGCCGCTTTATTGAAGGCTTCTCCAAGCTTGCAAGACCTCTTACCCAGTTGCTAAAGAAGGAGAAGAAGTTTGAATGGAGTAAGTCGTGTGAGAATAGTTTTCAAGAATTGAAGAAGAGGTTAACGTCTGCACAAGCAGTTAACACTCCTGATATTAGGAAGGATTTTGAAGTCTTCGTGATGCATCAAGACAAGGATTGGGCTGCGTGCTAATGCAGAAAGAAGGGTAGTTGCATATGCTTCAAGGCAATTGCGCCGCATGAGGAGAATTACCTAACCCATGATTTAGAGCTTGTCGTAGTGCATGCTCTAAAAATTTGGAGGCATTATCTCGATCAGAATCGCCATGAGATTTATACTGCACTCACAAAAGTTTGAAGTATATATTTACTCAACCCGATCTCAATATGAGGCAAAGGAGATGGCTTGAGTTAATAAAGGATTACGATATTGGGATACATTATCATCCGGAAAGGCTAATGTGGTAGCTGATGCTTTGAGTCGAAAAAGTTACTGTACCAAGCTGTGGATTAAGGATAGTATGCCAACACTTCAAGAGGAATTTCAGCGGCTCAACTTACAAGTAGTAGAAGAAGGGTTCTTAGCTACTTTGGAAGTTCAACCAACCTTAGAAGAGCAAATCGAGCGGCACAAAAGAGGACAAGTATGTCCAGAGATCAAGGATGATATGAAGAACGGAAAGCATTAGAATTTTCCAAGATGAACAAGGTACCGTCTGGTTTGGAAAAAGAATTATGGTGCCTGAGAAGAGAGAAATAAAAGAGTTGATCATGAAGGAAGCTCATGAATCCAGATACTCAATACACCCCGGGAGTACCAAGATGTATCAAGATCTCAAGGCAAGATATGGTGGGTGTATGAAAAGGAGATTGCAGAGTATGTAGCTTTGTGTGATGTGTGCCAACGGATTAAAGTGAACACCGAGACTCGCTGGACTTTTGCAACCATTGCAGATCCCCGAGTGGAAATGGGAAGAAATTGGTATGGATTTTATAACGGATTACCGAGAACCAAACCGACATGATTCTATTTGGGTTATTGTGGATCGCTCGACAAAAGTTGCCCATTTCATTCCAGTGAAGACCACCTACTCGAGATAAACTCGCAGAATTGTATATGTCAAGGATTGTGAGTTCACATGGAGTCCCAAAGAAGATTGTGTCGATCGAGGAACCCAATTCACCTCGAGGTTTTGGCGAAGCTACATGAACTTCTGGCACCAATTTGAATTTCAAGATGACTTATCATCCCTGCACGGATGGGCAAACAGAAAGAGTAAATCAGATTCTGAAGACATGTTGAGAGCTTGTGTCCTATCAAACAAGGATAGTTGGGACCAGAGTTTACCTTACGCAGAGTTCTCTTACAATAATGCTTATCAATCCAGTTTACAAATGTCACCGCTCAAGCCTTGTACGGTAGAAAGTGCAGGACTCCATTGTATTGGAAGGAGACAGAGAAGGACAAGTATTCGACCAGATGTGTTGAAGCAAGTCAAGAACAAGTTCGCTTAATTCAGATAGGTTGAAAACAAAGACAAACGAGGCGTAAGAGCTATGCGGACAATCGTCGAAGGGCATTAGAATTTGTACCAGGATCATGTCTACCTTAAGGTGTCACCTCTCAAAGGGATGAGACGTTTTGGAGTCGTGGAAAGCTTGCTCCTAGATTCATTGGACCCTTCCTGTTGTAGCGAAAAGGGGAGAAGTTGCTTACCGCTTGAGCTTCCGCCTCGGTGTCAAAGGTGCATGACGCCTTCCATGTATCCCACCGAGGAAGTGTCTCCGAGTGCCGTAAGAGCAGATGCCTCTAGATGAAATAAATGTGAAGGAGGACCTCACCTATCCGAATATCCATTAAAATTTTGGAGGAATCGTAACGTCAGACGCGAAACAAGGTCATCAAGTTCGTAAAGTGCGGTGGAGCAACCATTCGAATCTGGCGACTTGGGAACGTGAAGAGGATCTAAAAGAAGAGTTTCCGACCTCTTTTCAGTCCATCCGAATCTCTGGTCGAGATTCTTCCTAAGGGGGTAGGTTTGTCACATCCCAAAAATTTGCTTTCTTGAAAATTTAAATTCAAATTAATTATTTTAAAGTAATTGAAGTTTATATGGCTCTTATTGGATTTTCTCGAATTTCGGAATTTAAAACCTATTTTTAAAAGTTAAAAGTAATTAAAAATATAAAATTAAATGCCAACAGTAGTTGGAAATAATTTTATTTAGTCCAAAATGTGTCCAGAGCTTCGTGAATTTTTCTGGAATTTTGGAGGTATTCTCATATTTTTCTCGAGGCCTAAATAATTTCCTAGCCTTTTCAAAATCAAAATCAAATTCGGAAAATAAAACCTCCCTTTTCCTCCGGCCGACGCGTGGACGGACCAGATCGCCACGCCGCCGCTCGGCCCGATCCAGCCGCTCTCCTCTCCTCTCCCTCGCAAGTGGGCTGTGCCCGTCGGCGACCCCGCCTTCCCCTCCTCCTCGCTCGACGCTGCGGACGGCCGGATGAGCCGCGCTCGCGCCCGCCTCAATCCACCGCTCCCTCCCACTTAAGCCATCCCGCCGTCCGATCTTCTCTCCAAGCCACGTGGCCGCCATCCGCACAACGCGCTTCGCTCGCCGATCTGCGGGCCCCGCAGTCGCCTGGCTGCTCTCGCGCGGCGCGGACTCTTTCCCTTTCTCTCTCCGAAGAATCCGGCGATCAAATCCTACCGCACTCGGCCTCTTTCTTCGAATTGGACGCGGATTCAACTCCGGGAGATAAGCGCCTTATCCCCTAAAACCCGAGCTCGCGTTGCCTCCGACGGCTTATCCCAAATTTGAATCAACCCCGGCCGCCGACTTCGGCGAGGAATTCCCGCCGCCTCACCTCCCCAAGCTCTATAATAGCCCTCGGCCTTCGCCTCCCCGCACCACCTCTCAAGGCACCCTCGCCCATCTCTCGAGCCCGAGCGCCGCCGCGCTTTTTCCCCGCGCGCGCTGTAAAGAGCTCCGGCGAGCAATCGCCGCCGCCTCGGTGAATCGCAGAGCTCACCGCCGCCGCCCGAAGCTTCTCGCGTCCGCGCGGTCCTCCCGACACCTCGCCACCTCTTTCCGCCGCCGAGCGCCGCCGCACCGAGCACCCGAGCCGCTCTCGCCGCTCCCTCGCCGACCGTCTCCGCTCATCCTCGACTCGCCAACCCCTCCACCAAAGCCCTTCGCGCGGAGATTGCATCTACGCACCGCCCGAGCACCCCGCCTCCCTCGCCGCGGCGCCGCCGCCCGACTATCGCTGCCGGGCCACCAAGGTATCCTCAAAGGGATTTGTTGCCCTCTCGGTAGGCAAAGCCTCCCCTCCCCGGTTAACAGAGCGCTCAACTCCCCGGCGCTGCTCGAGCCTCGGCTCGCTACCGGGTTGAGTTTTTCGGTTAATTCGCGATCGACAAGTGGGTCCCACCCGCCGCCCGCCGCCGTCTGTGCGGGCCACCGTCGCCCGGGTCCCACTCGTCGCGTCAAGATCCGACAAGTGGGTCCAGTGTCCCATGGGTCCCACTGCCGCTGACTAAGGCAGATGAGGTCATCGACAGAGGGTCCCACATGTCGCTGACCGCAGAGGGTCTACTGCTCTGGGTCCCACTGTCACAGCTCTCGAATTAAAATAAAAGATTAAAATTGAATATTCCCGATGGGTTCCCACCTGTCGAAATTTCTTAATTTCTGGATTTATTCAAATTGAAAACTTCAAACAATCATAACTTTCTCATTTCAACTCCAAATTCGGCCATTCAAATTTCTAAATTCAGCTAAAATCATGATCTATCCAAATATGGCCTCTGTTGAATTTTTGGATTTTATTTGAATTTCGTGTGTATTTATTTGCTTTGTTTGCTTCGTCTTTTATCGCGTAGATTCCAACGTTGTCGACGATCCTCTTCACTGCAAAGAAGAAGACCCGAAACCCTGCAAGAAGGCAAGTCTCCTTTGATCATCTTGAACCTATGCTTTTGAAATGTTTTAAAATATTTTAAATTATGTGCATTGCTATTTACATAAATCATTAGTTCAAATCTTAAGGTGATAGCTAATCCAACTTTGTTATACCCTCCATTGAGATTGAATGCCATGTACATTGTCACCCTAGAACTCCTTTGTCTCAATAATGAGATTACTATTAATCTTTGTGAATATTAGAATGGTAGGTTGATGCTTAGTCTTGCTATCTAATAACTTTGGAAAATCTTGAAAATGGGAAATTATGATTTATTATTTAATCCTTGTGTTTGAAAGTGAAGTGGCAATTGAGTTGTCACCGTGATTTAAAAATAAAATAAAAATGTGAAAGTTGGTTTAGATTAGGTGGATGGTCGTTTGGGTTGGTGCGATAAGCACGAGAACTTGTTAAGTGTATGTTCCACCCTAGTCAATTAAGGACCGACGCTTGTGTTTGTCCAAATCGAGCATTAACCGCACAACCACAAGTCTATATGGGTACGACCAGCCGACTAACTTATGATAGTCTAGTTTAGGTGCCACCATTGGAAAGTGGGTGCCGTGGATGGACGGTTATTCACAAGTGAGGGACAGGATTTATCAGACTCATATGGCGCAAGAGGGGCTTTGTTCGGGCGGTTAGCCTACTGCGGTGAAACCTCGTGGGTGGTATCTAGCTAGATTAGAGTAAGGTAAAGGCTTTGTGATATTTTATCCGGGTCTCATGCCAAAGGAAGCATGTTGACTTTTAGGATAATTTATCTCTTGTGGGTAAAGTTGTACAACCTCTGCAGAGTGTAAAACTATTCGAATAGCCGTGCCTACTGGCCAAGGGCGGGCAAGGAATGCATTCACATGGTAGATTTCTGGTTTTGTTTTAAAATCAAAAGTTTTGTATTCCGAGGGTGGAGGGAACTCTCGGAAGGAATCTGGCGGATGGAGCAGAGAGGGTGGATGGAACCGCAGTTTAAATCTTGACCAATGGTAATTGGTTAGCTAGTGTTGCTAGTTGAACCTTCACTAGAAAGTTAATTTGTTAAAACATTTACTTCATTAACTTGATGCCTTCAAAATAATTAGTAGTAATTGAGATTTCAAATATTGCTTTGTGCAAAAGAACCATATGGCCTTCCTTTGTTAAGCCTTGCATCTATGCATTTTTCCCAAGACTTATGAGTACTTTATGTACTCACATGCTACACTTAAAAATAAAATCTCAGAGGAAGTTGAAGCTCAAGAAGGTGACTACGACTCATCGCTTCGCTTGTGGGCTGCGACGGATTCTTCCCGAGGATTAGGTCGCGCTTCCCACCAATTGCCCGTGGCGTATTGATGGGTCATCGCTGATTTATCTTTGCTTCCGCTGAGTTTCATGTGTGCGAGGTCTTAAACCTCTATTGTAATAATGAGACCTTTGGTGCTGCTCTTTAATATTGTAATAAAGCGCTGCTTTGGTTATGTATTCATTTCTGCTTAACCGTGCACTAGCTTTGATCGGGACTAGTGCAGAATACACGAGGGTCCGGTTCGAAACCGGTCCCGACACGTTGCTCTTCGGCCGCAAAGCTCAAGGCGATCGGCGACGGCGGTACTCGTCCGCTGATTCGCGCTTGGTGGCGTGCCACGCCGACAAGTCCTATCAAGCCAAGGATCCGAGCCGCCATGTACCTCGCCGCGTTAGGGCAAGGGAAAGGCACTTCTTGGGCATCACGCCAAGGTCATCCTCGCGCGAAAATGAGCAAGCCGACGCCCTCGCGAAGGCGGCCAGCCAACAACTGCCACCCCCTGATGGAGAGTTTTATGAAGTACTACCACAGGCGGCCATCGCGTAGGACAACCGAGACGCCGCCCTCGTTCACCACATCGTCCAGCAGGGCGACTGGCGAGAGCCCATCTTCAACTTTCTGCAGGGCATCGCCGAGCCGGAGGATCCCACAGAGTTCCGGCGGCTGCAACACCGCGCCAGGTCCTTCCAGGTGTTCGAAGGGATACTTTACAAGAAGGGGGTCTGTGCACCGCTCCTGCGCTGCCTCTCGGATGTAACAGCCTGAAAAATATAAATATTAAATTATGGAGTTTTTGGATTATTTTATTTGCTTTTTATTTAAATTTGGAGTTTATTGGCTTTTTGTAAATAAAAAGGAAATTCAAAGTAAAAAAAAGAGGGAAGAAATCCACACATAAAATAATAAAACATGAGCACCCAATAAAGAATCTGAAAAGATGATACATAAACTACCAAGTTAAGAAATGAAAGTAAGTATAAAATAATATCCCTAAAAATGTTGGCAAGCAAATTTTAGGAGGCTAGCATTTACACATAGGTGCAAACACATATGAATAACAATGTATATAGAGATATATGTATACACATGTATATTATATGAAAGAGTAAATAAATAAATATATGTGTACATACACCAAAAATCAGAGAGAAATAAAAATGTATATGCATGAAATTTTTAATACAAAAGCAAAATAAAAGAAAAAGGAAAGCCGGGCCGGCCATCACCCCCGGCCCAGCCCTCTCTCCACGCACGGCCTGCGTGCGCGACGCGCCGCAAGACGGCCACCGGCGCGCTCGCCGCCAGCTCGCGCGCTAATCGGCTCGCGCCACGCAGCCCATGCCCCACGCTCGACGCGCGAGCCCACGCGCGCACTTTCTCCACGACCGGTGGCCCGCTTCCACCCGCGCCTCTCCCTCTGCGCCGCGGGCCCGAGCGCCCCCGCTCTCCTTCTTCCTCCCTCCTTCTTCTCCACGCGCCCGCTTCGCCTCGCTCACTTGGTTACCTCCGCTCACTTGGTTACCTCCGCTCGCTCTATCTCTCTCCGCTCGCGCGCTGCTCGAGCTCCCGGCTCGCGCTGCGGTCGAGCATTTCTTTTCATTTTTCCTACTGACAGGTGGGCCCCACCTGTCGGCCTGTGTAGCCGGGACGACTCGCTGACCCCTGGGCCCCATGGATCGCTGACACCTCGCGCCGAGCCGCATCGACAGTGGACCCCATCGAGCAGATGGCCGGGTCCCACATGTCAAGAATCGACACGCTGACATATGGGCCCCACTGGCCATAGAGACAGAGAAGAAATATTAAAGAAAAAGATAAAAAAAAATTAAGAAAATGACATGTGGGTCCCACTGTCAGAAATTTCATATTTTATGGAATTAACTGAACTGAGAATTTCAAATCATCATAACTTATTCATTTTAACTCCAAATTGATTGGAACAAATTTCTAAAATCATCTAAAATCAAGATCTGTCCAATGGAACTGAAATCATAATTTTTGGAGTTCATTTGAATTTCTGGTGATATTTTGTTGATTTGATGTTTTCTTTTTATCCAAATTTTCGCGCACGATTACAATAGCTTACGAAGCTCAGGAGGAAGAATTCGAGGCAGCAGCACTAGGAGATCCGAATAATCCAGCACCCGACCATTGTGACCAAGGCGAGTCAATACTTTGATCATGTTGAACCTACATTTTATGCAAATTATTTTAGTTTAAATTATCAAATTGCATGACGTTATGTTATATACAAATACATGTTAATTTAAGATTTTAGTTACATGTCCATTGCTTGCTTGACTAATATTACACCTCCTTTAGAATACCTGAATATGTGAACCTTGTCGCCTTAGCAAAACTATAATAGTAACTTTCCAAAAGTAAGTCCATAATTTATATATGCCGTGCTTAGCATTGTTTAGGTAATCATGGGCGCGAGAACGCCCAAACATCACTTTAATCATGAGAATAATTTGGTTGGGTCAGTCATGGTGGTAATGACTGATAAATGTTGGATATGATTATTTTATGTCTCCAAAAACCCCAACATGCTTAAATATCCGGCGGATGGTTCGGGGTGTGGTGCGGTGTGCACGAGTGTGGTTTGTGGTAGAACCGCCTGATACCACTAAGGACTGAATCTTGTCATGTCAACCCGTGTAAAGCAAGACAACCACAAGTCTCAGTAAATTACAACTTGGCTTAGTAGAATTACTGGACCCTGAAAGTCATCCTTCCAGGAGGAGGTGTGGGATAGTGCAAGCGGCAGTCGGTGAGACGGCTTGAATGGGACACCCGGGTAGGGTGAAGTCCTGCTGTGGCGGGCTAGCAGGGGTGGGGAGCCAGCTGCTAGACGTTCAGAAGGAGGACATCCCGCACAACGTATGGGACCCACCGCAAGTGGGAGTGACCCATAGGGTGAAATGATGGAAGGGGCGAGGTACTTTGAACGGTTATTGTGATGGTCTGCTCAACCACATGTCTAAGGCATCGTGTGGGGCAACGAGTTGATGGTCTCTTGTGGTGAAAGTGTACAAACTCTGCAGAGTCTAAAACTATTCGAATAGCCGTGCCCACGGTCAAGGGCAGACATGGGAACTTAACTAGATATAGTTCTATTTACAAAATATTGAAAAATGGGAATGGAAAAGTGAAAGGGCGATGGACTGCCCTGGTTTTGGATATATCCTGGGTGTCGTCCCAGTGGTTCCTGGGTGTCGTCCCAGTGGTAAGTTAAGCGGCTATAACGCTGAAGAATTGCTATATGGTGCAGATGCCATGTAATGGTGGATGGAATCTAAATCACTATTATTACTGCATTCAACATATACGTGTGTTCAAAATGCTAGGTCTTAAGGAATTTTTATATAATTGTATTCAAAAGCACTCTTCGCAAAAGAAAATAAACTTAAGCCATCCTTGATTAGCCATACATGTTATATACTGCATTCTGCGTGTTGATTCGCTGAGCACGGGGTCGGAGTGCTCACGCTCTCTTTGCGGCAAAAATCCAGAAAAAGGAGCGCAAAACCACTACGCCTACGAGGAAGCTCCCGCTACAGAGGAGAAGAATGATGAAGAAAACTAAGGCGTAGGCTTCGTTGTTTAGTCATGCACAAGTAGACATATGGCGTTGTGTGCACGTATGTTACTAGTTAGCTGGTGACATATAATGCACTGATGCTTCTTCCGCTTGCACTCGTGGATTTAGGTTTGCTTTTGCTATGATTCCGCTGTGCGTGTTTGTAATAAAGACAATTGGCCTAATCGGCCCCCCTTTTGTAAACTCTATCACCCGACGTGGTGTATTTCAATTTATGTAATATAATGGTTGATTATGCGATGTATGAAATGATTCAAGAATGTACCGTGTGCACCAACCATCGATCCAGGATTAGTGCGGTGAAACAGAAGATTCGGATTGAAAATCCGGTCCGACATCGGACCAAGAAGGAAGAACCTCCTTGTGGAGATCCACGCGGCATGTGCGGTCCCATCCGCGCCGAGGTCATTGATCGGCAAGCGTTCAGCAGGGTTTCTCATCGCCGATCGCCATCACGGACGCCAGACCTCGTGCGTCGGTGTCGGGTGCCAATGGATGGCACGGATCATCCGCACTTCGACGACCCTCAACCCCATTCCCGGTGTGGCGGCGGCGTCTTTGGGGTGTCGACATAGTAGGACCACTTCCACGAGCCCCAGGAGACCTGCGATTTGTGGTAGTCGCGCTGGAATATTTTTCCAAGTGGCGGAGGCAGCGGCGCTCGCTAAAATAACCTCGGCCGCCATGCAGCGTTTCCTCCGCAAAACATCATATGTCGCCGCGCGCTCAGGAGCTCACCGTGGACAACGGCCTGCGATTCGACGCCACCTCTTCAAAGAATTTCAGCGAGGACATGGGCATCACACTTCGGTTCGCCTCAGTTGGGCACCCCCAGTCCAACGGAGCGGTTGAGAGGGCGAACGGCGCCATTTCCGCCGCCATAAAAAAGCGCCTGGTCGGAGGGCCGAAGGGCAAGTGGCCTAGCGAGCTTCACAGCGTCCTCTGGTCCCTTCGCACAACGATAACACGTCCAACGGGGTTCACGCCGTTCAAGCTTCTTTTCGGCGATGAAGCAGTGACGCCTGAGGAAATCAAGGCTGGTTCGCGGAGGGTCCTCGTCCCGGCGCCTAACGAGGACCGTCGCGTGTCCTTGGATCTCCTCGACGGAGCGCGGGCAAGCGCAGCTCAACACGTTGAAAAGTACGCGCGCGACGATGCGTGCACGGGACCGTCCATATACCGCGGGCTTCAAGCACGGGATCTCGCCTCGAACGGCGCTCCATGCGGAGACCGTCGGCAAGCTGGAGTCCAAGTGGGAGGGTCCATTCATCATGACGGAGGCATTACAGAAGGGAGCATACCGCCTCGCCACGCTCGAGGGACAGACTCTCCGCCACACGTGGAACGCGGACAAGCTACGGCGATATTACGCCTAAGAGGTCCCCTATTGTATGATGCTCGCCCGTGCAAACGGGAGTTCCATAAAACTCGCTGTTCGCACAAAGTACCATTGTCCGCACGCGAGAGTCCACGGACTATAAATAAGATGTAGCATCGAGGTCCGCCTCCGCACGCGAGAGTCCACAGACTATAAATAAGACGTAGCGTCGAGGTCCGCCTCCGCACGCGAGAGTCCATGGACTATAAATAAGACGTAGCGTCGAGGTCCGCCTCCGCACGCACCAGTCTACGGACTATAAATAAGACGTAGCGTCGAGGTCCGCCTCCGCACGCGAGAGTCCACGGACTATAAATAAGACGTAGCATCGAGGTCCGCCTCCGCAAGCACCAGTCTACGGACTATAAATAAGACGTAGCGTCGAGGTCCGCCTCCGCACGCGAGAGTCCACGGACTATAAATAAGACGTAGCGTCGAGGTCCGCCTCCGCGCGCACCGTCTACGGACTATAAATAAGACGAGCGCCGAGGTCCGCCGCGCGCACCCGCCACGGACTATAAATAAGACGAGCGCCGAGGTCCGCCTCGCACGCGAGTCCACGGACTATAAATAAGACGTAGCGCCGAGGTCCGCCTCCGCAAGCACCGCCACGGACTTTAAATAAGACGTAGCGCCGAGGTCCGCCCGCACGCACTCGCCACGGACTATAAACAAGACGTAGCGCCGAGGTCCGCCTCGCACGCACCGCCCACGGACTATAAATAAGGCGTGAGCGCCGAGGTCCGCCTCCGCACGCACCAGTCTACGGACTCTAAACAAGACGTAGCGTCGAGGTCCACCTCCGCACGCGAGAGTCCACGGACTATAAATAAGACGTAGCGTCGAGGTCCGCCTCCGCACGCACCAGTCCACGGACTCTAAATGAGACGTGCCGTCGAGGTTCGCCCCCGCACGCGACAGTCTACGGACTATATAAAAAAGGCGTCATCGGCCCAATACACAGCTTACAACAGTAAGAATAAATAGAGCATCGTCTCATTGCAAAAATATGGGGTCAACTGATTACAGGTATGGGAGCGCAAGTGCGAACCCCCCCTCTTTTGCCTGATGTGATCAAGACTCGCTCGCGCGGCGCGCGGGCCCGTGTGCCGCTGTGGCCTCGGGAAACTTCTTCGAGCCAACGGAGGAAGTCCCCTCCCCCGCGCAGCGTTTGCTGTACCGCAACTCTCGCCGCATCCTCCCCGACACGACTCCAGATCCGCCGGTGGAAGTTCCGGAGGCTAGGCTCGATGGAACGAATAGCGCCCGCGGCGCTCCGCCCGCCAGAAGATCGGTGAGGGTTCGCCAGCTCCTGCATGTGCCTACACCCACGGGTGTGAAGCATGCCGAGGGCAAGGCACGCGCCAAGATAGCCGCAGTGCTCCCCAAAGGTCTTGGCGCTGCGAAGCGCGACGCCCGCCCCCTCCTCGATCAGCCCAAGCGTCTCCATCAGGTCCTCCGGCCCGTGGGTGGCGTCGGCACGCCAACGCACGCAGATCACGGAGGGCCGGTTCGAGACTCCATTGCCCCCAGCCGACGCGACGCATCGCCCAAGACACGGGTCTTCCAAAGAAGAGTCTCGCCGGTGGGCCTTCTCCTCCAAGGCGGCAATCGCCGCAGAAGGAGGTGCGTTCCTCTCGCGCGCGCTTGGCTTCCTCGACCTCGACTTGTATAGCTGCCAAGGCAACCTCCAGTAGCGGAACTCTTCGCCCTTATCGCGTGAGCGCCATCCGCTTCACGGCTCGGCTTTAGGCCCGCCGCTCCGGACACGAGCCTCGTTTAGCGCGTCGCGATGACAAGCATCCAAAGCAGCAATGCGAGCCGCCACCGCCCGTAGCACCATACAAAACACGCGTGCACGACTCACCCTTATTTCCGAGGCCCGCGGCGCCGCGCGGTGGTCTCCCTCGCATGATGACAAAGATCCGCCGGTCAAGGCTGCCGTTGGTCTGCTCGCGCCACGGTGAGAGCACTGAGTATCTCCACCGCGGAGGTAGTCGGACAAGATGGGTTCGACCCCACCGCGCCGAGGGCTGTGGAGGCTTCGCCGCCTCGACAGCGCAGATGCCGCGACACCTGCACAAGGTTTTGACTTCGCAGACTCCTCGTTGCTCGATCCTTCACCACGCCGGAGACCTCGTCTCGCCCGATCTTCGACGAAATGAACGAGCAGATCGGGAGAGTTTCACGGTCGAGCGGAGAGAGGAGCCGCGCTACCTCCTACACCCTCACCGCGAAGTAGGTGGCGTCGCCGCCACCGATCGGGCGTGAGCGCCTCGGTGGTCGAACGCGAGGCCCCTCGGCGACGCCGGTGCCACAACTCAAGCATGGGGCCTGCAACGTTGTAGCGGCCCGAGGGGGAGATCGCATCCGAGGATGTTTCGCCGCGGTCCGAGGGTGATTCCTCCGTGGCGTTGGCGGCTGCAGCTCCTACTCCACCTTCGGTCTCCGCGCACGGACGTGTCCCTCGTAGCAAGCAGCACCACCGCCACGGCCTCTCATCAGCGTAACGCTCCATTCCGGTTGGTGGCGCCGCCTAGTGAAGGCCGTGCGTCGACGCCGCGTCTGCGGATAGTGCGGCCGGGAATCGAGGCGCGCGGCCCCGCCGGATCGTCCGACGGGCGCGTCACGGTCGGTGTCCGCCTCAACGGCGCCACCGCCGAGGTGGTGGCGGCCGGGTAGGGCAGCCTCGAGCGAGCCCGCGCCGCAAGACGAGGCGTCTGCGCGCGCGCCGCCTCGACGACCCAAAGTCCCCGCGGAGTCTCCGCTGGTATCGGGCGCTCGCACAACAATACCCAAAACCGCGACGTGCGGTTCACCCGCCTTGCTTCGCCCTTTGGGTTGCGGCCTCGCATAGCTTGTGCTCCTCGAGGTGTATGGACCAAGGAACCTCACCGCGCTCGCGTCTTCTAGCCGAGCCACTGCACAAACGACAACAGGGCGATCACGTGAGAACAAGTACGGATACGCCAAGAGATGCCTTCTGCACTCTAGACAACTTACAAGGGGCGGAGGGCGGAAGCAGGCGGGACACTGGCGGGCAGATATCGTCCGCCCGGTCATTGCCCTGGCCCGGGTACTTCCACCGGGAGGACAGTGGCGCCACCCCGTACATCGTGAACTCTTCGGCCAGGTCGCGCATACTTTGCCGGCGGGCGGTGCCGACAAGCCTCCAGAATCTCTGCGCGTCGTCAGCCTCCGGCTTCACGCTTGGTGACGTGTTGAACGAGATGGGGCCGCCTCGGCATAGCAGGCCACTCGGGCCGGTCACGTGGTAATAAAACCACCACCGTGTCCAGCCGGACTCCCATTTCCCCAAGGCGGCCGGCGCGGGGAACAGCGTCGTGCAGGACAACCGCAGCACGAAGTCCACGCTGCCAAAATTAGAGATGGCTCCATCTCCAGCCTTCCGGGCGGCAAGATGCGCCGTGCGTGGTGGCGAATGTGCTCATGCTGGGATGCCGCCTTCGTCGCGTCGCCACGTGAAGACAGCCAGGCGGACTATTGCGCTCGGCGTCAGCTGCGCTAATTCCAATCCATAGGTCCGCAAGACTGCACCCACAAACATCTTTGATGGCATGTGAAGGCCGGCGTCAAAAACGCGACGAAAACGATCGTCTTTGTCTCCCGGGGCTTCGGCTCCGTTTCGTTGCGACGGGGTAGGCGAGCCCCATCCCGATCCTCGATCTTCCCGTCACGAACAAGCCGCTGTAGCATCTCCTGATCACCTGGCTCTTTCCCAGCACACAGGAACAGCGGCCCCCGAGTATTTCATGGCGTCCCATCGCCTGTCGGCATGCGAGCGCCCCCGCAGCACCAGCTTGTAATCCCCAGAAGGGAAGGACAGCTTGTCCCAGCTAGATGAGGAGCTGTCGCCGGGAGGGTGAGACGCGTCGCCAGGACTGGCCATCGTCTTCTGAAGGTAGGGCAAAAGAAACTAAGGCAGGAAGCCGCGCTGCTATCGGCACGGAATAAACCAGAACTAAGCGGCAAGCGGGGCAAAACGCTCCCATCACGGTGAGGGCACCTTATAAAGCCCGCTCGCCTCCCCCGCGGCCAGAAAGCGCACTTGGAAAGAAGAACCGTCGGCACCTGGAGGGGCGCGCCTGGTAGGTGGCGCAGCGGCGACTACTCCGAAGACGCGCCGACACGCGTCCCGCTTCCCTGGGGAAGCAGCGAACAGCCGCGAGCACGCAACCGCTCACATCCCACGACGCGGCAGTTGCAAGCCGCCGCGTGCCCCACCCACACGAAAATAGACTGCATAACGCGACACCGCTCTCGACAGCAGGCGGCGTCGGCATGATTCCGCCGTCATTTAAAGCGCACTATCAAGCCGCGAGGTCGTGGCGCACCGTGAAGCGCGGGAAAGCCAGCGGCGCAACATCCGCCTTCACCACCGCGTCGCCCACGATAGCTCCGGCTACGCCCGAGCGGAACCTAGGCGCCAGCTCCACTGCCACCCGTTCGAAGGGTAGGGGACGGAGCGCGCGTCTACGCCTTCGCCACGCGCGCCCCGGTCGCTTGGAAAAGTTCACAGCCGTAGGGACGGGGGCCAAAGGACTCGGCAACATGGCTTCGCCCTGTGAAGCCCTTCTCCATGAGAGGCTCTGTTGTAGGGGTGGCCCCACCTAAACCCAGAGCCTAGTAGGAGGTTATAAGGTCCAGTATAGGTCATGTGTAATGACATAAGTGCCCCCGAAGGGGATAACCAGATGTAAGGGTATAACTGTAAAAGCACTCCCCATGTGTGCATATATATGAATACGGGTCATGGGGAGAAGGCAGGCCATGACTCATCTCCCTCACTCTCCACTACCATCTCTCTCTCTGTTTGGTCTGTAACCACAACAGTAATTAATGACAATTATATAGTGGGACTAATATTTTCTATGAGTTGGATGGATAGGTGATGTTCCAAGATGATGAAGATTTTGGATGGCATCATAAGTTGATCGTCATCAAATCAAGTTTTGGGATGAAGAATGGCATTATATGTTGATAAGCATCAAGTGAAGATTCCAAAGCAGAGATGATGAATGGATTATCAAGTCAAAAAAAGACACATCATGTGTTTATGGAGGGCAAGTGAAAAATGCATCTTGGGGTGATGCATATCAAGATAAGGACCCGAATTTGGAGTGAAGATGTGCATCATCAAACTTCGAAATGATTTCAGAGGGCATCTTTTTTTGGTTGGAGTCGGTGTAGTGAAATCAGCTTGAGTGGTGGTCCAATCAGCATGCAATCTGATCAACCCTGTGAGGACGGTCAGACTGGCCAAGTCCTGTAAAGGCTAGTTTTCTAGCCGTTACGATGAGAGCGGAAGTACCGACCGTTTGTCTGTGGTACTACCTGATTTCCTGGTTTTTGCTCCTAACGACTTGTTTTTTGGTATGGGATATAAATACCCTCTTATGGCTAGTTAGAGAAAAGTTGTTGTTCTATTCTGCATTCTTGAACTAGTGTGAGACTCTCCATCCAATTGTGCATGTATTGCACCTTGTGCGAAAGAAGAAAGATCTCTAATTGCATGTGTTATATCCACATTGAGCTTATGTATTCATTACACGTGGCGAAAGTCAAGAAAGAGCTTTGACTTATTACTCTTGGAGGTTACCGACTTCTAAACGGCCATGGAGATTGGGCGTGTTATGAAAGTTGGAGCTCACCTACCTAGAAGGGTAAAGAGCTACTACTAGTGAATTTGAGGTGGTTGGCTTAATTCGTGGGGCTAGTCCAATTCGTTTAGCCTTACCTCAACGTGAATTAGGAGAAACAGGCAAGTTTCCGAACACTATAGTAAAATATCATACATCAATTGTTGTTTGCTTTCTTGAGCTCAACTTACATATTTGCAATTTATATTTATAGAAATTAAATTGATTATTTATCACTCTAGGATTGCAAACTTTGACATAGACTTAGGGTATTGATGCACTTAGGTGAACTTAGTTGGTTTAGGCCTTAATTGTGCAAAAACCAATTTGTTTATGCTTCTACATATATACTCGATTTTAACTAAAGAGAATTTTAAATGCGTCTATTCACCTCCCCTCTAGTTGGCCTCCTCATCCTTATAGGAGCTAGGTCATGGTAGGGCGTAAGAGATCAGGACTAGGCAAGGAGCTGAGATCTAAAGTGATCAAGGTACCGTCAAAGATGATTGAAGCTTGTGGCCTAGTTACAAGCTGTGAAGATGAAGAACCAAAGCAAGAGCTACCGATAGTAGACATGATGAGCAACGACAAGATGGACCAGGACTAGGCTTAGGGAGGAGCTGGGGTCCTGAACGGTCAAAAAAGCTGAGTGTCGTCATGATGAAGATGAAGTAGTGGATTGCTTCAAGGCAAAGAAAGCAGAAAGTTTCATGGAAGACGGTACAAGAGCATTTAAGTGTCTGATGTCAAAAAAAAAAGTGATGGTGTGTGAAACCGTGGTGTTGGCCTAAGTGGTTTAGACCAAGAATGTGCTGAAAAATATGAAGTGGATCAAGTATTGATTCACTAACATGTTAATAGGTGTGTGTGTGCGCGCTTTGAAAATCGTGCTTGTGTAAGTGTAAAACCCGGTATGGTGCTTGGTTAATAGATTAGCCTAGGTAAGTAGATGAAACACAACCAGAGGTACTGGTTATAGATTATCTTGTGAGCCTCTATATATAAGGAGGGAGAGAGGTGGCTAGGGTAAAAAAATTAGGAGATTTTAGGCCTAGCATTAAGGAGAGTTAGGGGTTTTGAAAAGAACATTTGTGAGATGTAAGATGCTCTTGTGGTTGAACTTTTTGTCATTCCTAGACCTTGGGTGTGGCTAGAGTGCCTGTAATTATACATGGGGTAGAGAGGCATGTAATTATACATCTCTAAGTATCAATAGAGATTAAAATTCATCCAAATCTTTCCCTCTTGTGCTCAAGTAATGTGGTCTTGATTTGGCTTGGTTTTTTGTGTTTCTCCTTCCCATCATGATCTTGCTTTGTATCAAGGATGTGTAAGTGATGATGATGCCTCTTAGAGACCAGATCTCATCCATCTAGGTACTTGTTATTTGTAAGTTCTTACGATTGCTCAGTTTTGCTTAAGAGAATGGTGTTTTGGGGTTTTGATCTTGTGGATGTCTTGGTTTGAGTTGTGATGTGATCTAACTTGCTATGATATATGAGAATACATCCAAGGTCTTTTAGATCATCAAGGATTCACGAGTAAGAGTATATCATGGTTTTTTTTGCCCGGTTTTGGTGCAACATTTCTTCAAACGAAAAAATGTCAAAACTTTGGCAATGATTTTCTTGATCGTTGATTGAAATAGATTTTTAATATCCTAGAGAGTGTGCATACTAAACTTTAAGTGATTCAAAGCCTTAGTTTAAGAGTTGGCTCAATTGTGGTTTTAGCCTGATTTTGGTGCAGCAGTGCTTCAAGAGCCAAAAGGTTCTAGCTTTCTTAAGTTCTTTCTTATTGAGATAGGTTCTTAAGGTTATGACGTAGCATTGGATGAAATTTCAAGTCATTTGGAATTGTGGATCAAAAGTTACACTATTTCTTGGATTTAAAATTGCGATGAACATCTTTTCTGTTCTTGGAAAGATGTCAGAGTGCCAACCAACTAGAGGTCAAACCGTCAACCAAGTAGCGGTCAGACTGCCCTCTAGTTGGAGGTTAGACCACCAAAACCTATCGAGACTTATTTTGCTTGGTTTTTTGGATCTTTCTTCATGGGTGTTTGGTCTCTGATCTTCATAACTTCTCATAACTATTAGAGTGAAGAGCTTTGTTTTATCCGCTTGAAAAGATTTAAAAAATATTTAATCATGTTGTCTCCTATTCACCCCCCTCTAATCGCATTCTCGGTCCTACAATATTAAAAATATTAATATTACCATGATAAACAATTATTACCATGATAAACAATTATTCTCAATAAACAATAAGAATCTACAACACAAGTATAGTACTCTCTTCGTTCTTTTTTACTTGACTTCCTAGAATTCATATCGTCAAACTTTCTAAAGTTTGACCACTAATAGGTTTGAAACTATGGCTATAAAAAGTTTATATCATTAGATTGATCGTTAAAAATATTTTTATAATATTATATTATAATTAATATATCTTGGTATAAAATTATAAAAAGTAACAATTAAAGTTGTATCTTAAAAGCTATAAAAAATTAAAAATATCGAATAAAAAGAACAAGGGAGTGGCAGTTTTGTAGCTGCCATGGCTACAAATAGCAACAACACTGCTCACCTGTGGCGTAGGAGCGTGACAGAAGTTTGTCACCTTACAGGTGTAATTAGACAACCAAAAGCCACCATGTAATTAGCTGTGGTTTTATGGATAACAACATATTGGCCTCTAGCTACTCTTCTAGTCCAAAATCGTCAGAAGGATATAATTTGTACCAATAATTTTGCCCTCTTCTAATAGTATACTTAACAATCCATGCGAAGCTAGCTGTTACAACAACAAAAAATCTTAGCCCAACAGAGATGATAGAGGGATGACTAACATAAACCTTGCTACCCAATAAGAATACACTCAAAAGTTAATGACGGAGGTTAAACTACTGCCAGTCGTTTTTTTGATCTAGGCTCTCTCTTTTTTAGCCTAGATTTTTGGCTTATCTACAATAACTAGCTTTTAAATAGAATATTTTTTAAAACAGGTCTATAAGATGATTGTAGGTGACATTTTATCGACTTTATCTAAATCAATCAAAATCGCACGTAAATATCTCTTTTCGTATTCTTTCCCACGAACAGTCAGAATTAAAAAAATTAAACCAAAACCCTTGGCACAGACCAAAAACCCACCCTAGAGTCTTTTGTTGAAGTTGAGCAAGCAATACTGGTTCAAATTTTGCCTTTAGATTTTAGAAGACGAGCTTTCTTAGGCAAATAGTGAATGAGTAACTGAACTAAGAAATAGAATACGTATGGTCAATCCCAAATTCGCAATTTGGCAAGAGGCATCAAATCAAATACGCATTCAGGCTTCCTCAGCGCATTAGATGAGGTTAAAAGTTGATAATTTTATTGGGGTTTGGCCCTAAGATAGGTAGCTATGTTGTCTAGAAGATTGAGATGGCACACGACTTTGGGCGCTCTGCCCGGCAGCCTTCTGCTCCCTCCGTTCGTTAGTAGTTGTCGTTCTAGCATTGGCACGCACAGAACAAGGTGGCATCGGCGTTGTCTTAGCTTCCCTTTAGGCTCCGCTCTATTGGGCTAAAAAGTTATAGTTTATAACTAAAAGTGTACTGTAGCGGTTGAAATTTCACTGTAACTGAAGATAACTTATTTGGTGTAATTAAATTTAAAAAAATTAAAAAATAGAAAAAAAAATATGCTAACTCATCACGGACAACGCAAACGAATACAGGAAAAAAGTTCAAAAAAGCCAAAAGTTCAGAAAAAGATGAAATTTATGAATAGTAAAAAAAATAAGTCAGAACTTAATAGCTGAAACTGAAATAAGCGGAGCCAAGTATCATCGTCTTGCTTGTTCTCATCCGTTCCTTTCTCCATCTTGCTTCCGGTTCATTGCTTCACTCATTCTCCCCGTAACATCAAAAGCCAAATGAAAGGGCATGTAGTACGGATTATTAGTACCACTACTGCGACTCCATCAGTTTGTAGAAATGGGTGGGGAATCTGAAATTTTAGTTGAAGGGATGTATGTGATAAATGATCTTGGAGGCTTGCAAATGTGTAGGAAATAGTTGAGCTTAATGATGCCTTGCAACATTAAGTACGGATATGTTGGGAAAATACACCTTGAAAACCTAAAACGACATCTATTTAAAACAAAATCAACATCCCAAAACGTCATCTAAAAAATAGCAGAGAGAGTATTAACTTTGTGTGTGAGCATAACACAAGTATCTTTCCAGTTTCCAGTAGTTGAATGCCCTGTGTATCGTGGCTTAATTTCTTACCTTGATGTTAATTTGAGGGAATTTTACAATACATTCTACTGATAGTAAAAGAGTGTCAGTAGAAATTAAATCTGACAATTGATTTGTAATAGCATAATAGACTTTTCTTTATAAACTCTTGGAATGGTCTACTGAAAAACAGTAGGTAGATGGTTGTACAAGAACAACTTCCCCATCAGGGAGCGGTGCCGCTGTCGTAGGGCACAGGCAACATCATCAACAGTAACAACGTTTGAAATAAAACCGAATTTCAAAAGAATTTGAATTTCTGTTTTGAAGTTGATTTCCTTGATCCTTAGCCAAATCCGCACGAATCTTGACCATCCAGGCCTCCCAATTCACCCCAGCTTTGCATGAACGGAGGAAAAGCTCAGTGTCACTGTTCACAATCCAAAAACCGACCACCGCCGCCAGCTTCTTCCGCGCCTTCTCGCCGTTGCCAACTCTGTACCACCTGTCAGAGGTTATACGCCCTCCCCTGACACCCTGCAGCGTGTCAGCCCCGCCGACCACCCCTGCCGCCGGCTCTCGCGCGCTCTCTGCTCTCTCTTGGCCGACCTGACACAGCCACTGCTTTTGACCACCACATTCCCTTGCCCAAGGCAGCCAGTACGTTTCCCCTTGACCGCCGCATCGCGCCTCCCTGAACCCTCCCGGCTGTACCACGCACCGTTGCCGCCATGGCCAGCCCACTGTGCCAAACCACCTCTATAGCCCTATAAATGCACCCGAACTCTTCCATTCATAGGCAACAAACCCCAGAGCCAGCCGGACACCCCCAAAGCTCCAGCCGTCCTCCCCATTACCGGTAATCGCTGGAATCCCCAAAGGCAAGCTTCAACTCAATGTCACCTCTCTGGTCCAGCTTTTTCCAATTAACCCCGTCCGTAGCCTCCTCAAGCCCTCAAAAACACGTCCAAACCACCGCCTTAGCTCCCCGAGCACCCCTCTTCCCCGACACCGAGAGCCACCGCATGGCCGAACCACCTCGCCGTGGCCATCCCAACTCTGACCTCCTCAGCCCAAGCCGTCACTTCCATGAGCCTACTCTAGCCCCACTGATGCTTAAACACCAACCCAATTGCCCAATTAACCCTCGGTTCACCCCACACTATTCAAATCACCCGCGGAGGAGAAAAGCTCGCCGCCGGCGATCGTCGACTCCGTTGACTCTGCCGACCCCCAAAATGGAACCCTGGCAACCCTAGCAACCCAACCGTGGCCTCAAAAACCGTCGCAAATTACCCAGACCCTACCAACCGCCGTCGCCTTCTTCCTCTGCTTTAGCGCGCGTGGACGGAGGAAGAAGATGAACAGTAATGGCCAGTTAGTGTTCATCTAACCTGGTGGACTCGAACCCAACCCGCATGAACAGTAGTGTATCTGACCGGCTAAACCCGCAGTGAATAGTGAAAACCCGTAATGGATAGTAAATTGACATGTTACTGTTCACCCAAACCCAAAAACACACATATATATACCCATTTTGACTGTCTTGAGCCCATTGACCCATTTCTCAGGCCCGTTTCGCCTTTGGGGCCCTCCTAAAAGCCCAAAACCCTATTTGTTTTTATTTTTCAAATTTCTTTCTTTATTTCATTTCTTTATTCCTAGCTCAATCCTTTGAGCGTGCAACTAATTTATTTTTATTGACTTTACATTAGCATCCAACGTCGAAGTTCACCCGGAGCAAGAAGGAGAAGACCAAGCCCAAGCAACCGAAGAATTCAAACTCGTCGAAGTCGTAGATCTGCAAGGCAAGTCACATCTTTTTTATCATGTTGAACCTACATTTCCTCTATTTATCTACTTATCTGTGCTTTCATTATGCTATTTATGCACTATTATTTTATGTACAATAACTATTTAGAATGACATGATATTAGTTATGTCCTACCACTCGAAAAAGCTCAGTTTAATTTGATGGCCATATTCACATTGACAAGACCCAGTAATATTAAATATATTAATAAGGCAACCATGGTAGTTTAGTGACTCAACAAACTTTATCACTATTAAAAAGATTTGATATTTTTGGTGGAATTTTGGAAAATGGTTCTAAGATGAGAAAGGATTGCTGGAGGTCCCAAGGCGGCCGGATCCCGTGACCTTATCCTAGGGTGGAGGCATGGGTTATGAGATGGTGGTAGTGTAGTGGCACTGAATATGGGTACGTGGGAGGAAGTTGCTTCGGTGAAAATATAAGGACTAGACCCTTATGCTGAGTTAAGAACATAGCACCCGCCCAACCGCAAGCGTTGACTTGTCAAACCTAGTCTAGTAACTGCTCCAATTCAATTGAACCTCTACAACTGGCGAGGGGAGGCCGAGGGTGAGTCCGTATGGGAGGTGGTTAACCATACAACGATAGGGCTGTGATAAATCAGGTGAGATCCGTGGGTCACCCGAGTTTGTTAAGATCAAAAACCTACTAGGTGGAGGCTATACAAAGAATTGAGCAGTGAACAGCCTTGTTTTCTTAACTGTCACGGGAGTTAAGAAATCTTTTGGGTAAAGCAGGGCAGCTCTGCAGAGTCATTAATTAATTATATTCGAATATGCCATGCATCCGATAAATGAAGCTGTGTTTAATGGGTGAATCCAACAGCGAAGCATAAGTAGATTTGGAAATGGTTTGGAAATGTTGAAGTTTGGTAATCAAGATTTAAAACCCCAATTTCTTAAGAAGTTATTGATCTTTTATGTTTAAAAAGATGCAAATATCAAGAAGACATAACCATAGCATAAAGTACTAAAATAATAGATCAATCCATATGTCTTAGATTACAGCAAGATTCCAACACCCAGGAGAAGAGAAGACGACTGATCTATACAAGGATAGGATTTACACATGGTTAGCGAGGAAGGAGAGTTGAAGAGGAAGGTGCGGGGAAGAATGGAGGTGACGACACAGGGCGACGTAGCGGTGGCGCCAGGCAGCACCAAGTCACCAACATGGTGCCCGACAATGCCAAGCAACACTAGGCGGTGCTAGGTGGCACAGCTCCATGCTCTCGACAACTTCTCTAGTTCACTAACCCTAATCTTGTGATTATGATGAGTTTCAATGGATTTCTTTGATGGTTTCAGTGTGGCAAGGCCACCTCTTTATATAGGGCTTCTCATAGACTATGCTTTTTTCACCAAGAATGTTAATTTCTTTTCTTGTCACTAGATGGATGGCTCCCCCCACACGTGAGGTGTGGGATATTGAGAGACCGTGTGGAGGTGACCACATGTTTGTGATGAGTAATTGACACTTGGTTTAGAAAGATTGAGTTTGGTTCCGGTGCTTCCTGCATAGTCGTAGCCCTGTTTGAGTGTTCGAAAGACCCTACGACCACATTGGGCGTAGTCGTAGGTCACTGGGGTGGTCTACGACCACTTGGACCGTGGTCGAAAGGCAGCAGCAAAGCTTACGACCACGCTTGGCCGTGATCACAAGCTTCCGAGAGGTTTATGACTACTTTGGGCATCATCGGAGTCCATCAGGACAGTCTATGACCACGTTGTGGTGTATACGACCACTTCGGGTGTGGTCGAAGGACACTCGGGAGGTTTACGACCACTGTGGCCATGGTCGAAAGCTGGTACAACCACGTTGGCCATGGTCGAACACTGCTACGACCACGTTGGTCATGATCAAAAGCTTGGTTCACAGTTTACGACCATGTTGTGTCGTTTACGACCACTCTGGTCGTGGTCGAGCGCACTTATGACCACGATGGTCGTGGTTGGAAGTCTTCAGTCGGAGCTACGATCGCAGCGGTCGAAAGTCGGCGCTCGAACTTACGACCACGTTGAGTAGTCGTGGCTCACGACCACGTTATCGCAGGAAGCGATCGGAAGCACTCGGGTGAAGTCGTAGCGCGGTCGGTTGTGGTCGGAAGCCCATTCGATCACGTTATAGACTTAGGCTGAAAGTTGTAGCTTCTGTTGTCTGGTCGTATGGCTTCCAGAAGCGGTCGTATCAGCAGGGAATCGGTCGTAAAGACTTATGAGAGGGTCGTAGACCATGTGCATTAATGTTTAAGTGATTTTGACCGGTCGTAATGGGTGTACGACTTTGTGGAACATGGTTTGGTTTCTGTTTTGCTTATGCAAATGTTTATACACAATGTTTTTGTGCGGTGCTATGAATGTATGCTTGTCTGTGATGGTTTGCAGGACTTAGAGACTAGTTGTGGAGAGGCATGGATGGCCAAGACTAGGCACGGGCGGTGCTGAGGTCAAGAGTGGTCGGGAGATGCCGAAGACGACGAGGTCTGCCAGGTGGTTGCAAGACTTGAGCGACAAGGGAGGAGGAGGCTTCCGGGAGGGCAGTAGGATGGCATTTTGGAGAAATGCGGAAAGCTGCAAAGGGAAGTTGTGTCTCTGCGAAAACTCTGGAGTGGTTGGCGCTAACGGGCAAAGCAGTGGAGCCGTCGGGAGTAACGGGTAAAGCACTGGAGCTTGTCCTCGCTAGTGGGTAAAGAGAATGGTAAAACCCGGTGTTAAGTGGGGGTTTACGGGTTCCCCCCGGTAGCAGAAGGCTATAAATAGAGAGGGTAGAGCTCAGGTGCTCGGAGAGATTCTGATCCCCGAGTTGCTCTGTTCTTCCTTGTTTATTTGTGTGTGTGGGTTCTCGGGATGGAGCAAGTGTGCTCATGTATCTCCCAGTTGGAGTGGCTGTAGAAACCTCCATTATCAATCATTCATCTCTCTTCCTCTATGTTGAGTTTTTGTTCTGTGAGGTGTTTGATTGTTTTGTTTGTGCTTTCTCTGCGTTATCTTTTCCCAGGTATGCATGAGAAGTTGGTTCTCAGTTGTGCTCTGGCCCTTTTGATTTGAGAAGAGTTCTAGCTGCCTTGTTTCCTCTCGCTCAACCGAAATCATTCTCAAAACAATTTGGTCAAGTTATTTCCAAGAGTAACGAGTGGACAGAGGAATCTCTGCTTGCAGTCGTGTACCTTTACAGGTTCTCCGTTCTTTGTTCGACCTCATCTCTCTGCTCTGATTTCGTTTTGTTAGTCGGTCAAGTCTTCGACTTCGTCGGTTGCTCGATCACATGTTGGTCTACGACCACGTATTTTCGACCAGAGAACTAACTTGAGTATTCGATCTTCTTCTTCATAGCTCTCTAGCTATCGGGGAAGAAGCTCTGGTGGGAGTACAAGGGGGAAGTTTGAAGGCACCATTCACCCCCCCCTGTTGCCATTTCGGTCCAACAGATATGTCTCAAGGCACTTCTTCACTGCCAAAGGATAGAGGTCCTTCCACAGATCCTGGAAAGGTTGTGCATGCCAAACGGCTGCAAACTGATGCTCCTTCAAGCCCTGGGTATAATAATGTTTATGTACGAAGAAAAGTGGAAATTGAACATAGTAAAGTGAACTCTTCACAGGAGTCGAAGGGTAATGGAAGAGACAAAACAAAAGAGCAGGAGGTACAGCAAAATGTGCTACATGATCAGACCAATAAGCCAGAAGTGTCATCATCTCCTATTGCTGAATCTGGAGAGCTAGTCTCTTCTGAATCTCCTGAAAAACCAAATGGAGAAAGTGTACCTAAGAAAAATGAACCGCCGATTGCTTCTGGTACCACTGTTCAAGATGATATCCATAGGCCAAGAAATCAATACTGGAACGAGAGATTTAATAGGTTACAGACGTATTTGGAGAATTGTGATTGGTCAACCCAGGATGGTTATATGCGAAGTAAGAAATTTGGGTGTCACTATAGTAATTTATAGTTTTTTGTTTTCTCATACACTAAGTAGCACGAACACACGGCAAAACCGCTGTATCCGTGTCCAACACAGTGTCGGACACGAATACGATATGGACACATCTTAGACACGTGTTGGCGACATATCGGCCGATTTTAGAATTAATTTTAATTATTAAAATTCTCGACACGTGTCGGATACGGCCTGGACACAGCCGGCCCAGCACCAACGTAGTGCCCGACAATGCCAAGCAACACTAGGCGGTGCTAGGTGGCACAGCTCCATGCTCTCGACAACTTCTCTAGTTGACTAACCCTAATCTTGCGATTATGATGAGTTTCAATTGACTTCTTTGATGGTTTCAGTGTGGCAAGGCCTTCTCTTTATATAGGGACCCTAGGGAAGAGCCTTGGTTGAAAATGGCGAAGAGAGGCGCCAGGGTGATGCTAGGTGGTGCCAGGGCTCTCCAACAACTCAAAGTCTATTCTCGACCCTTCCAGAACATGGCGCTGGGTGGCACCAAGGTGATATCAGGCCGCACCATATCCTTGGCTTCAATTTAAGCCAAAAAGTGGGTCTCAAGATCGTGGGGCCGCCCAGTGCCAGGGGCTAGCAGCCTGGACTCTGACGGCTTCCGAGCTTTATAATTTTCACATCCAACCTCTGATTTGGGCAAATAATATATGCATTTCGATAAGACAGATATCATGATGACCTTCAATTTATCATTTGATGAAGTTCATTTTGACACAGTTTTCGAGGAAGCTCTTCGATAGCTCTTTTTAGTTAAATATGGCATGTTTCAACATATTCCCTACACATCACTATAACATCCAACATCTTCAAGAATCATTCGGGTTAGTTTCCAAATGTCATATAAGCACAAAATATCGTATGAAACAATGATAAATGGAGCGAGAAAAGTATACAAATCGAACACCAACAATATGTACAGTAAAGCATGCTCTTTGGTGGAAGGTGAACATCATAAGTATTTATTTCATAATTATGAACTAATTTATTGATGTCTATCCTCTTTGAAAACTACTTCTTGATTCTTAAAGAAAGAATAATGATAAGCCTAAAAAAAGGCAACTGCTCCTAGGAGAGTGCTAGGATTTACTATTTACAAATTAACGACACCTTCAATGCATTCGTGATGTATTAATTAAGTGCTGATCGCATATGTGGCACGACAGTAACTTCTTTAATTATGGTCTTCCGATACACGAATTTTCAATTTTGGCCCCACATCACGACCGCGTAAGTAGCTTCGAAACAACAGCAGAAAAGTTGTCCCATTTATTTGTTCGAAAGAAACGTCCATATAACACTCTAATCTTTGCTTGAAAGTCCGTCCAACACCCTACACTATGAAAATAGATATTTGATTTTGCAATCCAGCTCAAATAACCCCATAACCCAGTTTTGGGTGGTTGTATTGCCTGCGTGGCGCATTGAGTGGGAGGTTTTACAACGAGGATGACATACTCATTAAGTTTAGGTGAATAATAGATGAGACCCACATGACCTTCTCTTCCAAATTGAAACAGAGAGAGAGAGAGAAAACTACAAGGGGCGGTGGCCATAAAAGCACGGATGGAAGCTTGGTGGGGGAGAAACTCTTGTAGGCCTCATATGTCATCAACTCAATTTGACCAATGTGTCATCCTACGTAACAAAACTGCTCACTCATCATGCCACACGGGTAATACCATCATGTGAAACTAGGTCAGAGTGTTATTTGATCCAGATTGCAAAGTTCAGGAGTCAAATGTCTGGTTTTATAATTCAAAATGCTAGACGGACTTTCAAGCAAAATTTAAAGTGTTATGACTTGTTCCTAACATATAAGCTGGAAAGAATTGGCCAAAGCCTGTTTTTTGGGCTATGGTCTATGGCTTTTGTCTATTTGCGAGAGAGAGTATGAAGAGAGACTCGCGTGCAATTTTAGACGGTATAAATAAAATTACTACAGTGTACTACAATCAACCTGTAAATCTCGTATTGAAAAGGTACTTCATTTAAAAGATAATTATTGTAGAAAATCTAGTTACCGTAGGCTTTTACATGCCAAAAGAAAAAAAAAGCCCCTATGTCCCGTGTCCGAGTGTCCGCCGATCTCACAGATCCGACGGTCGGCGCAGATTGTACAGTTTCCGTTGGATTCGCTCTCTGCTCCCCAAATGAACAACGCATCTCTCTCTCTTCCTAAAATGTCTGAAGGGAGCCCAACCCGACCTTTCCTCGCTCCATTTCCGTCCTTCCTCCTCCCCACCGATCGATCACACCGGCGTCCCCCCGTCGACGCCGTATCCCCCTCCTCGGCGGCGTAGCTCCCCTACCTACCTCGTATCGCCGACGCGAGCCTCCAATCCGATACACGCCGGGGCGCTCCTCCCGACACCACCCGGCCCCCCATCGCCGCCGATCCTGGGTGAGTCCTCCCCCACCCACCTGCAATTCCTTTGTGCGGCCGTCTTATCCGTGAACGCTGTCCATGGCGAGGGTTGGGGGGATAGGGAGAGGCAGCACCGGCTGGCCATGGCGGACATGAGGCAAGCGGCGTCGTCTCTCTCGAGCATTGGGCGGGCCGTGTGGCTGTGTAGTTCAGTAGTTGTGTGGCCCATCCAAACTTGTGCTCAAGTGGTTGAATCGAACTGATCAACCCAATAGTCCTGGACATGTCGAGCACGCGACGTCGCAGCGGCCAGGCGGCGCTAGCGCGAGGGCGGCAGAGGTGCTGAACAACGGCACTGCAACAGCCGGCGTGGTAGAGAGCTCCCCGGCGGAAACGACCGCAGAGAGAAGTCGTGGAGCTGAGCCGTTCGATTGGAAAAAGAGCTGCTCAGATCACTGTAGCTACAGTACTCTTTTACTGTAGCAAACGGATCTGAGTCGTCCTTTTTCAATCGGACGGCCCAATCGGACGGCCCAGATCCGCGACTTCTCTCTGCAGTCGCGTACGGCGACTGCAGAGGATCTCGTTTGCCCCCCGGCACCCCCACCCCCCATTTGTGCAAAGCAATGATCTTTCTGCATTCCAATGGATAACTGCCAAAGGCTGAGTTCTTGGGCTTATGCTTAGATTTTAGCTTCCATTTCTACATTAACCTGTTGTTAAACGGTGTGTTTTTAAGACGGGGTTTACAAGTAAATTATAGTACAAACTATACCAAGTTCAGTTTTACCGGCCGAAATTGCATGCAATCATTTCTTTCTGCGTACTGCCTCTGACGAATAGACCAGAATTCAAAACCACAGACAGCCCAAAAGAACCCACCTCTACCCTGTAGCATTCGTGCCTCTGTTCCTATTAGTTCTGGTTCAGAATATGAAAGCAATCTAATCTTGCTTTAGCTTGCCATTTTATGCTGGTTTTGTGGCCAGCAGGCTCTAAACAATTGCTTCTTTTAGGTTTTTAGTGTAAATGATGCTATTTTGACATGCCAGAAGACATTACCGAGCTTTACTTTTCCTCTTATTAGAACTAAAACTCCTGAATCATTAGCTGCTAATGGAAAATAGTGAATGAAGAAAGGTATGATTTTTTTAACTTCAGGTTTAATCCCTTCTGAACTGCAATGCTGTTCCACCGGAATTTGCATTTATCCATCAGTTAATTTGTAGATGGTTTACGTTATTTGCTCAGATGTAATCATTGACTTAGGTCAATTACATGCGCACCTTTCTTGTGTAAACCAAGAAAATTAAGTTGGCAACTTTATTTACTGATTTATGATTTACGTGACAGCTAGTGGGGCTTAGACATGCATCCACTTAGTACTTGCTATTTATGCACGAGTTTTAGACTCGTTGCTTGACAAAAGTAACAGAACGGGGTCAACTATTAAATCACCTTGTCCTCCTTGTCAGTGTTAATTTTGTTATTCAATCATTACAATCTGCTCCAGTGTTTGTTCTTTCTTCCCTTGGACTATCCCTTTTTTTGTTTGTGAATGTGAATGTACCCATTTTAGGTAGCAGCTATCTACCATATGAGGATATGGGATGAGATATGAACATTTTAAATTAAAAAGAAAAAATGGGTGGAGATTTCCCGCTCATTGCTATTTGCTTTGTGATTTGTAGTGGGACGTAATTCATTTGTGCATGCCACAAAGCAGTTGAAGTTTGAAGAATTGCGTAGTTACTTTGTTCTTAATTTCTATTCTGTTATACATGAACAATATCCATGGGAAGGATGGCCACTTGGCTTTGGAGTAGCACAATCATGCCGAGAGTAGCACTATCACCAAAGGGCTGCATTTCATCCTTTTTTGCTGCTTCTGCTATTAGTAGGAAATAATGGACAGCCACTTGGCCTGGTGTTGTCATGACCCAAAATTTGAGAGTAGCATGATCATGAAAAGACCTTGAATTTGAGAGTAGCACGATCATGAAAAGACCTGGAAGTTCTTCTTCTTTGAAGCATTTCCTCGTATTATCAATGTAAGACTAGCCAAGCCTGTGATGCTTACCCAAAAATGGGAGTCAAATCTTTCATTAAAGAAAGAGATATATTCTTCTATTAGGTGTGAGGTCACACAGGCTTGACAGCACTTAATGGCAGAACAAGTAAAAGAGAAAACAAGATGGAGAAACGGCATGCAACACCTTTTCTTAGAGTGTGAGCACATGCCCTCAGTTTTCTATTTTCCAAACAGAAGAGGAAGTTATAATGCTGTCACCTCCTCCCATAGACAGAGAGTTGGAGACAGACTTTGATAAAGGGAACTGAACATAGTAAAGTATTAGAGTATTGCAGTTTATAGTCATTCAGCATCAGTCACGTTCTTTTCAAACATGAAGAGCCCCAATTGAAATGCCTGTTTTGAATTCATGAACCTGCAACAAACTGGAGTCTGAACCACAAATGCTACATGTCTTCACTATCATCCTCCTTCGACTTCTTTTTTTGCATTATTTGGACAGTTACGGTTTTTATTACTTCATTTATCTTTTGTGGTCCTTGTTCATCTCATTGATGGAAAGCATTTTATGCATTGCCGGTTCCATTAACATTGCTTAGCGTAATGTAGAAAAGTGTGGGAGGAGCCATGCCATCTAGTGACAAGAAATTAACATTCTTGGTGAAAAAAGCAGCAACGCGTGAGGTGCCAAACAAAGGTGCAAATATCGTAAATATGTCTCAAGGCACTTCTCCACTGCCAAAGGATAGAGGTCCTTCCACAGATCCTGGAAAGGCTGTGCATGCCAAACGGCTGCAAACTGATGCTCCTTCAAGCCCTGGGTATCATAATGTTTATGTACGAAGAAAAGTGGAAACTGAACATAGTAAAGTGAACTCTTCACAGGAGTCGAAGGGTAATGGAAGAGACAAAACAAAAGAGCAGGAGGTACAGCAAAATATGCTACATGATCAGACCAATAAGCCAGAAGTGTCATCTTCTCCTATTGCCGAATCTGGAGAGCTAGTCTCTTTTGAATATCCTGAAAAACCACATGGAGAAAGTGTAGAAAAATGAACCACCGATTGCTTCCGGTACCACTGTTCAAGATGATATCCATAGGCCAAGAAATCAATACTGGAACGGGAGATTTAATAGGTTACAGACGTATTTGGAGAATTGTGATCGGTCAACCCAGGATGGTTATATGCGAAGTAAGAAATTTGGGTGTCACTATAGTAATTCGTAGTTTTTTGTTTTCTCATAGAGTACTGACTCCAACCCCCCCCCCCCCCCACCCCCCACCACCCCAAATTCCATTGCTCAGGTTCTTGTTTCTTCAAGTATGGACCCATCATTTAATTGGCCTGACTTATCATGTAGTATATTTATGCTCTGAAGTGTCAATAGCTCACTGCTGTAGTAGCCTTAATGTTATATGTGGCATCTCATTCTCATGCATCCCCATCCCATATATCCTTGGTCTATTGGAGTACATTGTCCACACTGTGCTGCCTAACCTCATCTGAACACTTAATCATTTCCTTTATTAAGTACACAATAAAACAACAACTCAAAGTTATGGTTTGAGCTTGTCTGCAAGAGGGTTGTGTACAAGTTGCAAAGTTACAATGCATGGCGCAATCCAACATCTACGTAATGCCCTTGCATTCCAACTAATTAGGCATTTGAGAACCCCATCATTTGAACATATATCTGATGATGTAATCACTCTATGTCTGAATATGTTTCAACTCTGCAAACATACATGTTACATTCTGGGCCACAGGTCTAAACGGGCTGAACACAACTAAGCCCACGGAGCAACGGATCAACAACCTTAAAAGTGGTATTGGGCTTTCTCCCCCCAAAAGACTTTTCTCCTCTCCCACAATCCATGTGGGACTATTCCTAACAATACATGTATTTTCTTGCAACCCCAATGCTACTAAGGGCCAAGCGGCATACATGTTTGAACTTACGAGATACATGCATGTGCCATCAAATTGAAAAATGCCCTTTTGGCTTGATTTGACATGTATGTAGCGTAGTGACAAGTTACTTCCACAAAATTGGCTCATGTTTTCCTTTCAAGGCAGCACTCCATAGTACTATTTTGCAGGGAAAGAGCTGCAACGGATGAAGGCTTTGAATGTTCTGGGGAAAGTTTCTCCGAACGGTTCTTCGAAGCAGACTCCCATGCAGCGGCAGTGCCAGAAATGAGATGTCTGGAGAAATTTGTAGAGCCAAAATGCTCAAGTACATTGCAGAAAGAACTTGTTCTGCCTATGTACCTCTTTTTTATTCAGGGTTCTCCTTTGCCATGCAATTCCTTCTCCTTTGTTTCCTTGTCCTTTTGTATTCACCGACCTGAGTCCCTTATGCTGTGGGTTTGTCGCACTATGATGTAATTAACTCGTTTGGATAAACCTGCCAGGCTGAGGCTTAATGCGCAAGCCCAAGCCTAGCTATTTCTACCCATGGCGTTTTGTTTAATGGGCTGAGCCTGGCCCATCAGCAAGTGGCCTTAATGGGCTGAGCCGCTGAACTGTGGGCCTAGAATTTGGAAGTTTTGGATGATTTAGGCCGGGCTATATCGAAGGCACGCTCAGCTTTATTTCATCCATGCTCTTGAGGATGTTAAAATCTACTGTAGCCATTTCGTTCGAAGCATCAGCAAAATCCAATCCATGCATGAAAGTGAATTATGCTCCCCAATAAATTAGAACTAGAAGCACAAAGGTTCTTTTGGTGGCAAATAATCAATTTTTCCTCCGCGAGCATGAGATAAGGAACCGATGCAGTCGGGTCTACCCACCGGATGTTTTCTTTCTAATTATCATCCAAATTTATGGCCTTTGGATTAGAGATCAAAGGGTCCATTGTTTTTAAAGGGGGGAGATTTTTTTTTCAAAACTGAGGGAGTAGAATTCAGGGGGGAGAATTCATGGCCATTGGATCTCTAATCCAATGGTCCTAAATCTGGATAATAGTTAGGAAGAAAACATCCGGATGACATTTAACAAAACCCTTTTTTCTTTGGAGCATAGAAGCACTACAGTTATATATGCTCTCATCTTGCCTTGCACATATCATCCTCTACCATGTGCTGCCCATCCATGCAGCTCTTAATCCCAGTTAGATTTTGTGACAAGAAAGAGCATCAATGATTTGCCTTCTTTTTCATGTGAAATGCTTCTGCGTTGTAGACAAGACGTCCCGAACTCACCTTGTATGTTGACCTGCATTTGGCAGGAAGATAAGGGTGTGCACTGCAGCCACATGGGCAGGAGAAGGATGGAAAGCCACACACACACACACATAGCTAGGCTAGCTTGAGTTATTCATTGCACTACATGGATCAGACATGCCATCTGAGTTTGTCTTGCAAGTTAGATTAACCTTATAGCCTCATTGGATTATACATAGAGTGTCTATGGACCATTCGAACTATTGCTCAATGCTCATGGATGGATGGTGTGGGACAGAAGATGTTTCGAGCATCAAGATATATAATTGATGAAGAACATGCAAGCGTGAAGTGAAGGGGTGGAATTCATGGAGAAAGTGACTAGATAGTTGACGAAATTAAGATTACTTTGCCTCCATGCATGCCAAATGTTAATGGCACACAACATCATTCTCATGAATTATTTGACAAGTTGAGCTATCTACAGCTTGAAGTTGATATGTATGGCGTTTGTGAAGCTAATGGCGTCAAGATATATAACTGATGAAGAACATGCATGCATGAAGTGAAGGGATGGAATTCATGGAGAAAGTGACTAGATAGTTGACGAAATTAAGATTACTTTGCCTCCGTGGATGCCTAATGTTAATGGCACACAACATTATTGTTATGAATTATTTGACAAGTTGAGCTATCTACAACTTGAAGTTGATATGAATGGCGTTTGTGAAGCTAATGGCATCGGTTGTTGTAGCCACTATTGGTGCGTACGTAGCACACTATATCTGTGTCGAAAGCTAGCGTCTGCAAGAAGAGCTGAAGAGGCAATTTATCTAGTGTATACCGACTTAGATATATACATGCGACCATCAAAGATAGCTACTCCTCTCCCTCGCAAAGAAGATCTTGCACATTGCATTTGGATTATTCTTAAAACATTGCATTTGGATTATTCTTAAAGAGGAAGACAAGACACTGTGGCAGGCACACACCGTTGTTGTAGCTAAGGCAGAGGATTTGAATCCGACTTGTCACCAGTATTGGCAGATGATCATCAGAGATAGCTACTCCCAAGTGTCAAGAAATGAGATAGCTACCCACTTGGATATATACAACCATCAAAGATGGCTACTGCTAAGTGTAAAAAAAAGAGAGACATCTGCTCCTAATCAATAAAAAAAACATCTACTTTTTATACAAACAGTGACGGGCCGGGTAACAAGCATGCCATAGGATGGATATTTCCTCTCTTTTTCGGGAATTCATCCCTCGCCCAAAAAAGAATTCGTCCGTACATGCGTTCTTTACATTTCTAAGAAAATGGCCAAAGGTGATCCACCAATAAAAGGAGGAAATTTTTCGAAAAATTTAAGTTGTTGCTGAGGGATTGAGCAGGCCGGCCGGGATCACAGTACAATGCTACTGTGCTTGAAACTGCTACTGTATTATTTTGCTACAATGTTTTGATAGTACTTTGAACAGCACATTGTATTTGGGTTTCGTAAGAGAAAAGTGCGATACTATGATACCGCACTGTTACTTTTTTGTTTCGGCTTATGTCTTATAACTTTTGGACTATTCATAAAAGAGTACAGAGTAACAGAAACTTATGTGTAATTTTGATCGATATAAATAAGGTTACTATAATGTATCACAATTAATCTATAGACTACATCTTAAATAAATATTCTATTTAAAAGTTAGTTACTAAAAAAATAAAAAAAACAGCCACAAAAAAGGCCAAAGGTGATCCACCAATAAAAGGAGGAAATTTTTCAAAGAATTTAAGTTGTTGCTGAGGGATTGAGCAGGCCGGGATCACCGTACGATGCTACTGTGCTTGAAATTGCTACTGTATTATTTTGCTACAATATTTTGATAGTACTTTGAACAGCACATTGTTGCCCTGATCAACTCGGCTTCGGCTTCTGGCTTCTGGCTTATTTTTCACTATTCATAAGTTTCGTCTTTTTCTGAACTTTTGACTTTTTGTTGAGCGTTTTTGCCGGTTCTTTTTTTCCCGTATTTGTTTGTATTATACGTAATGGGCTAACATATTTTTTATATTTTTATATTTTTTTAAATTTAATTATGCTAAATAAGTCTCTGTCACTCTGATGCTTTTTTCAACCCACTACTGATGTTTTCGACCATAAGCCATGAGCTTTTCAGCCGAACCGATCACCACCTGTATTTGGGTTTCGTAAGAGAAAGGTGCGACACTATGACACCGCACTTGTTACCTTTTAGTTTTGGTTTATGTCTTATAGCTTTTAGACTATTCATAAAAAAAGAGTACGGAGTAACAGAAACTCACATGTAGCTTTGATCAATATAAATGAAGTAGCTATAGTGTATCATAATTAATTTATAGATTCTATATTAAAAAATACTGTATTTAAAAACTAGTTACTAAAAAAATTAAAAAAACAGCTTTTATAAATTGAAAATTAAAAAAATTAAAAAAAATTAAAAAACAGCTTTTATAAAGTGAAAAGAAGAGCTCGTGGAAAGGCGAGGATTCACTACTACAAAATAGGTTAAACTGGATGCTTACATCATAGATGGTTCCTAAGAACCGTCTGTGCTGCAAATATCATAGACGGTTCATACGAATAACCATCTGTGGTATTTTCACAGACGGTTTTTAATACGAACTGTCCTAAGAACCGTCTGTGCTGCAAAAATTAAAGATTAGGATGTATACATGTACATGTTGATCTGCTTGTTTCAGAGGGCATGGTTAGCATTTCCTGAGGCTAGCCAATAAACAGAAATAGATTTAGGGGTAGAAGAGAATAGCACAGACGGTTTTTAACTAAAAACGGCTAGTTGATAATCACAGATGGTTTCTAGTTAAAAACCGTCTGTGATATTTATACCACAGACGGTTCGAAAGCCGTTTGTGATGACCTCGTATCATTACTGATCTATAAATTTAGACGGCTTACAAAACCGTCTGTGATGACGTTTCTGAACCGTCTGTAATACGGTTTTCTGTAGTAGTGATTGAAATCCGTCTACTAGATATCTGTCACAAATGTGCCGAGTGATCATCAAGGATAGCTACTCCCAAGTGTCAATAAAAACGAGATAGCTACTCCTAGCCAATCAGGAAAAAGCTACCGCTTTTTTTTTACAAATGATTGGTGGAGTTCTTTTCAGCTTATGGCATGATTTATGTCTTCTTTTAAATAAATAAACGAAATTGCTTCACTACTGCCGTTTCTAAATGGTTTATCGGGATAATCTTTGTGAAGCGACTTATCAACATTTAGTTCATTCACACAAGTATTTATATATCAAAAACTATAAGCTGCAGCCGAAAAGAATTCATCCGATCTGATTGACAAGTGAGCACTATCCGGTTGGGATGAATATTTCATCTCTTTTTTATTAATTCATCCGTACATATAGTTTTTCGGTTTTTAAGGAAACGGCCAAATCAATATAGTCCATATAAAATAAAGTAAAAAGATCCCTAAATGTCCTAGTCGTTGCTATGGGATTGGGCCGCCTTACCATAGTGGAAGAAAAGTGGGGATAACAAATGTACAACAGTTATAACAGTATAGTAGTGTTGGTGTTTTAGTATCGATCTTACGTATGGTTATTTGGATACATGGATCTCTCAACGATCACACAGAAAAAGACACAGGGATTTTATAAAGGTTCGGGTCTTCTCTTGAGAGAATAATAACCCTACCATTGTGTGGCTATTGCTTAGTGAACTGATTACAATCAGGAAAGAAAGTAATGTGGAATGTCTTGCACTACTTCCATTGCCTCCCTCCCTTGTTCTCACTGACGTAGCCTTTATATAGTATGCGAAGCGGTGGCGGTTACTCCATGCTAAAAGGCGTCTTAACTTTTCAGGTGATAACCATCCGACAGCGATCCGTAGGCGCCTAGCGCGCCGAGGCGGCGCCTAGGCGGTGGCGGCGGCCGGCCGCGCGACAGCCTCGGCGGTGGTCGGCGGCTAGGCGGCTGGGCGGTCGCAGCGGAGTAGGCGGTCAAAGGCGGGAGCGAGGCGGCGTCAAACCAGGCGGGAGCGGCGGCGGCGCGGCGGCTAGGCGGCCGCCGAGGACGCCTAGGCGTGGGACGGCGACATAAGAAGCGGGCGCGTGACCAACTGACCATTTCCAGAGAGCGCGCAAAAGGGAAAAGCAGAAGCTAGGGTTGGGGGAGACTTACTGAGCCGCCGCAGCTCGACTGCTCGAGGGATTCGGGATTCCCAGCGCCGGCGCCGTCGAACCGCCGGATCCGGGATCCCTCCGCCTCGCGTCGTCGTCGCCGAGCAGCCCGAGCTTCTCCTCCGCCTCGCGTCGTCGTCGCCGAGCAGCCTGAGCTTCTCCTCCGCCTCGCGTCGTCGTCGCCGAGCAGCCCGAGCTTCTCCTCCACCTCTGGCCTCCCCCTTCGCCGGATTATCCCCAGCCCCCAGGTACGCACTTCTTCGGTTCTTCCCCTCTGCCTACCCCTCCGCCTCCCCCTCCGGTCTCCGCCTCCGCCTCCCCTTCCGGTCTCCGCCTCCGCCTCACCCTCCGGCCTCCCCTCCGCCTCCCCCCTCCGGCCTCCCCTCCGCCCCCCCCCCCTCCGCCTCTGGCTTCTGGGCTCTGTCGCAGCCGCCGAGAGCGGAGAGCCCGACGAGAGTGGAGTCGTGGACCGGGGAGGGAGTGGGGACTGGGGAGACGGAGACCGACGCGAGAGCGATGAGGCAGAGTGGGACGGCCGCACGGCGCCCGCACGGGTGAGGTGTCGGCAGTCGGCTGGAGCCGGCTGTCGGCACAGGAGAGGAGATGATAATTTGTTTTAATTAGTGATGAACTGATGACTAATGAAGTAATGAGTAAACTAATTTGATGATGCATCATATATTCACATACACTTTTATTAATACTTTGTTAATTTTTAATTGTTTATGCTATGTATGTATAATTGTATATTGTATTGTATAGCATCAAGCATGTCATCTGTTGCTTCGGCGCCGGAGGTGAGTACCACTGAAGATAGCCTCAAAAGAAAATCGGGTGATGTAGGGTGGGAATACGGTGTGTTGGTGAATCCGAACAACCTGGACAAAGTAAAATGTGTTTTATGTGATAAGGTTGTTTCCGGTGGGATTTATAGAATCAAGCAACATATTGCACACATTAGTGGGAATGTTGCGAGATGCCCCAAATCCACAAAGGAAGACCAAGAGAAATGTCGAAACTCTATTGCGGAGGCAAAGAACAAGAAGAAGAGTAAGAAAGCTCATGAAGATGAGGTTAGGGAAGATGTGACCATTCGAGGTGATGGTGAGGATGATGAAGGGCTCGAAGAAATTGGAGGATCGGCACCTCGAAAGTTAGGCCCTATGGATAAGTTTACCAATCCAATTGATCCTCAAGCTAGTAGTTTAAGCACTCAAGAGCTTAAACGGCAACAAAAAATCACAGAGGCAATTTGGAAAGAGAGGCTTCATAAGGTGAAGCAATATGTGGCGAGATGGCTTTACGTATCAGGTATATCTTGTAACATATTTTTATTTTTACTCTTTAGGTGTACTCTTCAATGCTAATATGCCATTAAATATTAATTCATATATGCATTAACCTTAGGTGTACCGTTCAATGCCATAAACAATGATGAATTCAAGCAAATGATGGAAGCTGTTGGTCGATTTGGCCCAGGATTCGTAGGTCCTTCCCAATATGAATGTCGAGAGCCATTGTTGAAGGAGGAGGTAGCAAGAACAAGTGGTTTGTTGAAAGCACATGAGGAAGAAAGACTCATGACCGGGTGCTCTATTATGACCGATGCTTGGACGGACCAAAGGAGGAGGAGCATAATGAATTTATGTGTACATTGCTCATTGGGAACATGTTTTCTAGAATCAAAGGAGGCTTCGGAAGATGCACACACAAGTGAGTACATCTTCGAGTATGTGGATGCTTGTATTGAAAAACTAGGTCCACAAAATATTGTGCAAGTAGTGACGGATAATGCTTCCAACAACATGAGAGCAAAAGAATTGTTGAAGGCCAAAAGACCAAATATGTTTTGGAGCTCATGTGCAACACATACCATAAACTTAATGCTTCAAGGAATTGGTAACATGGCAAAATATAAAAAGACACTTGAGCAAGCGAAATCTTTGACTGTTTTTATTTATTCACATCACAAGACATTGGCCTTGATGAGGCGACATACAAAGAGGAGAGATATTATAAGGCCCGGAGTGACTAGATTTGCTTCCGCCTTTCTTACTTTGCAAAGTTTAATTGAGAAGAAGGTTGAACTAAGAGCGATGGTGCTAAGTAAGGAATGGGAAGAATCCGCTCATACTAAAAAGGGCAAAGGCATTGCGGCAACGGGAACACTCATTAGTAGATCCTTTTGGAATGGTGTGAGCAATACGTTGAAGGTATAACATACTTCTAATTTTATATTTGTATGTCTTCTATTGTGTGCTATTTCACTATTTGATAATACTTATATTTTGCTCATTTACTTGAAGGTTTTTGAGCCATTGGTCAAAGTTCTCCGCATGGTTGATGGGGATGGTCCATCCATGGCCTTTCTTTATGGAGAAATTATAGAAGCTAAGAAGCAAATCAAAGAGTCTTTGAATAATGTGGAGAGTAACTACAAATTGATAATTGAAACAATTGATGTTAAAATGAAGGGAAGACTTGATTCTCCATTGCACATGGCGGCATACCTATTGAATCCATATTACAGTTATCGTGATCGATCAATCTTTTTGGAACAAATCATAATGGATGGCTTCATTGAATGTGTCGAAATCTTTTATCATGGTGATGAAGAAGCAATGGATCAAGTGCTCAATGTTGACTTTGACATGTTCAAGGATAAAAAGGAAACCTTTGGGAAAACTCCTGCACGACTTGGATGTCAAAAGTTTGATCTTATTCCCGGTAAAGTTGTTCTCACTTCTCAAATTTAATGAGTCAATACATGCAAATTGTCTTTTGTCAATTACTAATATTTTTGTTTCCTATTATGTAGCCAATTGGTGGTCTAAGTATGGATGCCATGTTCCTCGCTTGCAAAGAATGGCTATAAGAATTCTTTCCTTGACCTCAAGTTCATCCGGATGTGAAAGAAACTGGAGTACTTTTGACATGGTTTGAGACTAACTCTCAAGTCTCATCTTTTATGTCACTATTTCAATTTAAGTACTTAACTAATTTTTACTTTGCAACTCGTAGATACATACCAAGAAGAGAAATAAATTAGATGTTCACCGCCTCAACAATCTTGTCTATGTCCAATTCAATGCAAGACTTATGAACAAAAAAGAAAAGAGCAAATCAAAGAATATTGATGTTCTTTTAGCTTCGCACGCTACTTTTGCTCAAGGATGGGTTATTGAAGGTGGAGATGAGGAGGTTGACCCTGAGACGGGTCTTTCATGGAGACTCATTGAAGAAGCAAGTGGGGCTAATGAAGCTACACAACCTCGTAGGAGCACAAGAGTGAGAGAACTTCATGAGGATGATTTTGAATCCGAAAGTGAAGAGGAAGAGGAGGTGAACGAGGAACTTGAGAATGTTGAGTTCGAATCCGATCAAGATGAAGTGATTCCAACAAAGGATTATGGTCAAGAGGATGAAGATTGATCATTTTATCTATGCATGCTACTTTGTTCAAGTTTCTTTAAGAATTATTTTGTTATGTATGGTTAAGAACTTTTGGTGTGAGATGTTATGATGTGAACTATGTCTATGTGTGTTTGTGAACTTTTATTTGATATATGTGACTATGTTTTATTGTCTTACATTCATTTCTTATTTCTTTCATTAATCATTCTTTCATACTTACATAAATGTCTAAAGAGCAATAGTTGAATAAGTTTATCCACATACCAAAAGTCTCATGTATTGCTTAATTTTTAATATGCAGGTTTACATGAAGCATTTACATTAAGAATTTACATCAAGTGATGCAATGGATATCATCATCTATCAAATGTACAACATTACAAATTATTCCAGGTAACAATTCTTCCTCCAAACATCATATATGTCTTGACATCGCCTCGGCCGCCTAGGCCCCGCCTAGGCCCCGCCTAGGCGGCCTAGGCGCTAGGCCCCTGCTTGCCGCCCGCCTAGCGCCTAGCGCCTACTTGAACATTGCCATCCGATGGTAGTTATTATCAGAGACGTGGTTCTTCCTCACCGCCAGGCGGTTATCGTCAGGAGTAATGAGAAGTTATGTGTAGTTATTCCAGAGAATAAGTGTGCATGCTAACTGCCTTGTCAGGCAAACCCATGATGTAGTGGGTTGTCGTAGACAAGCCAGTCAAAGTCGGACTAGTCGCAAAAGAATGTACAACCACAGGGTGGTCGTAGGATGACTTGGAAGGGCTTATGACCACCTGGTTAAGTTTCTCCCTTCAAGATAGAGGGTATACTCAAGGAGTATAATAACGTAATAATATCATTTACGAATAGATAATAATTTGAGAATTATTATATCCTCGTCATCGAGCCCCCAACTTCAAGTGAAAATAACTTACTTCAGAACGAAAGGTCGTAGACGAGTGAAGATCAAAAGCAAAGCCTTTTCGATTTAATTCGACCAAGACTAAACTTTGGTCAAGATGGTAATTTCGCTTGAGTTGTAAAGACACACCGGTTTTGAACAGAGGAATTCAAGAATTCTAATTGACTTTCGTTAATCTGTCCGTTGGAGCGGTTCTCGAAAAGGTAGTGGTCGTTGAGTTCTCAAGATTAGTAACTAACTCAAACGGCTATAAAAACTTACCGGGGGTAACCTTTGGGGTTCTTACTTTCCACTTCTACTCCGACTCTCTTCGTGTTTTCCGCCACCAACCAAGTCATCTTCTTTCTTCGATTATTTCCAAATCCAAACCAATCTCCAAGAAAGAATGACTAAGACCTCATCTAATTGGCTGGTGTTGGAGATGGATGCCACAAATACGAAAGCTTTGGTCACAACTGAGAAAATCTCTTTAAGGAAATTTGTGAAGTGGATCGAAACTGCCGGACAGCACTGGTCGTCAGGAGAAATTGGGCAAATCCTAGTGTTTCAAGCATATTGTGAGTGTGGTCTTCGACTTCCTGCTCATCTCTTTCTTACATTTGTACTCGAGCACTTTGGGGTGGAATTGGTGAACCTAGTTCTCAATTCCATCACCATGTAAAGTGTGTTCATGTACTTATGCAAAGCTTATCTAGGAATTCCTCTAGATCTCAAGCTCTTTCAGTACTACTACGAGATGAGCAAGCAAACCAAAATTGCTAGGAGCTGTGGTCTAAAGCTCCACAATAGAAAGACAGAGGAGTACATTCAGGTGTTTACTCGGTCACCGTGGCAAAATTGGGGGAAAATGGTTCTACTGAGAGACAACCAGTGATCCCTAAGGACCTTACTTGGAAAGCCCTCTACATCCAAACTATCAAAGACTTAAGGGAAAAGGGGCTTACTGACTGGCATGTGGTGAAGGACTTCATCACTCGTCGTATCAGCCCTCTGAAGAAACGTGCACATCCTATGTGAATGTACTTAGGTGCCAAAAATACGACTAGGGACTACGAGGAAGGTAACAATTAGATCCTCCTTTTTGGTTAATTTCAAGTTCTGACTGTTGATTGTTTTATTTGTATATGAAGATCTTCCACTAGGGGAGATTGACATCCGAATCAAACTCCTCTATGAGAAAACTCCGTCACTCGATGTGGTGGCCCCTCATATATTGGTGGATGTATCTACCGAGGAAAGAGAATAACGCTTAAAGGTAATTGAAGATCGATCTCATCTTTAGGATCCAGTAGTCACAGGAAACGACTAAGTAGTATATCTCTTTCTTAAAGAAAGTAGGCATAGAGAACTGTCAGAACAACCAAGAGGTCGAACTGATGGTTGTCGGAAAAGAAGCAGAAGTTGCTATGGCTCCTCCAGCAAAGAGACGTCAGCTAACAAAAGCTGCCGACAAGCAAGGTGAAAGCTCAAGTGTTGCTCCTCCTCCTGCTATATCGACTACCATCTCCGAGGTCACGGCTGGATCTCTAGGGACAAGCTCACCATAGAATGAAAGCATGGTCTGCTTGTAGTCATAGCAGGCGTCCATGTGGAGATCTGCGTAGTTGACCAGGTCAAAACAGTTCTCCTCATTCCATTCTCCTACCATCGGGACATCAGAAAGAGGAGAACATATCGACGAGGGATTACCAGAGTTTAGAAGAAGATCCCCACAGACGGCACCAATTGTCAATGTTTTAGTATCGATCTTACGTATACTTATTTGGATTGGGGGATCTCTCAATGACCTGACTACGATCACCCTATTGTGGTGTGGCTATTGCTTAGTGAACTGATTGCAATCTGGAAAGAAAGTAATGTGGAATGTCTTGCGCTACTTTCATTGCCTCCCTCCCTTGTTCTCCCTGACATCAGCCTTTATATAGTATGCGAAGCGGTGGTGGTTGCTTCATTCTAAGAGGCGTCTTAACTTTTTGGGTGATAACCATCTGACGGCAATTATTATCAAAGACGTGGTTCTTCCTTACCGCTAGACGGTTATCATCAGGAGTAATGAGAAGTTATGTGCAATTATTCCAGAGAACAAGTGTGCACGCTAACTGCCTTGTTAGACATACCCACGATATAGTAGGTTGTCGTAAACAAGCCAGTCAAAGTCAGGCAGTCACAGAAGAATCTACGAACACAAGGTGGTCATAGGATGACTTACGACTATATCATGCTTGTCGAAAGGCTTACAACCATGAGATGGTCATGGAAGGGCTTACAACCACCTAGTTAAGTTTCTCCCTCAGAGATAAGAGGTATACTCAAATAGTATAATAACGTAAAAATATCATTTACAGATAGATAATACTTTAAGAATTATTATATCATCACCAAGCAGTATGTGAACAAATGTATGAATTGCATTTGGATTCGATACGTAGAGAAACTAAGATACATCACAGGCACAGTATTGTAGCATCGCACCACCTTGTTACACAAGGCTGAGGATTCGAATCCGGCCTAAGATGTTACACAAATGTGACAGGTGATCATGCATGTCAAACACACTGTAAGTAAACAAACTCCCAGTGTAGGAGTGATGCCATTAGAGGGCATGTTCTCACCAAGGAATTCATGCATTGCGCAAATAATAGACCCAGCTAGCTTGCACGGATCGAATTTCTCCAACGTTTGAGCAGTCAAGCACGCAAGAAGATTGGGGCAAAACCCATGTTACCCTGCGGTTTTATGCACATGGATTGCTATTGCATGGATGATGCATCCATCGCATGCATGATGCATGCAATGGGAAACTGAACTTTGGTTGATTGATGATTTGCACATGGGATTGGTGCTTTGAATGCATATGTTGTCATCCACATGAACATATTTTGAGGTGGATTTCTACATGAGTTGCCTAACGCTTGGTATCGATGCTTTAAAAACGGAGAGTTTTGCTTCAGTACTCCTATACTAAGGGTCCCGAACGTCGAATCTTAATCCTGCGGTTAAGAGTAGACGAAATCCACTGGGTGGGAGCTCCAAGGGATTTGGATCCTATATATGTAATTAGTATCTCTAGGTACGCAAGAACATGCAAAATCAGACGGTTCAGACTTGAGAATCTAGCGCAGAAACGTGCATTAAGGAAGCCTCCAAATGCGATAATTAAGATGGTAGATATATGCCGTGATTGGTGGGCATGCATGCACTACACTCCAAATTAAGGAGTTGAAACTGAGCTACCAATGCAACGTTAGTGTGAAAGATTAGAGTGGTCAAGAAGAGTTGAAGGTATATATGCTTGTTTATTTTTGACTTGGTGGGGACTATATGGATAGGGTTGTTAATTAATTAATGCACTGCACACTCCAACACAGTGTTGAACACCATGCAGAGAGAGGCATACGTACATGTAAATACAAACTCATCAGTCAACGCACACATGCACTATGCATTTCTTAAGCATACCATTGACTTTCTGAGCTCGATTCTCCCATGGGTATGCGGTATGCCCCATTCCTCGGTGCATCCATCACCACCCAATTCAGATCATTCTGCAAGAAGCAATATAGAGTTTAGGCTTGAGAGGAGCGAGTGCAAACCACTTGTAGGCATGATCGAGCTACTGCAATAATGCTTCTTGCTCTGAGTCGTCTGATCAATGGGTTCAGAGTTGCCGGATTAGGTTTCAGGGTTCACTAGACTGGACCATCCCAACTAACTATGGTGCCTGTTTTTTTAGAATCTGGCATTCGCTTTTCTTTTATTTAAGTCCCAACTATAGAGTTAGGGAGGGTGGCGATGGCCGGGTTGGAGGAGGCGATGTCGGTGGGGTGGTGAGGGCACTGCCGTCCAATCGGGAAAAAAAATCTACTACCTTATGTACAAGCAATGACTAACAAGCAAGCCCTATCCGGTCGGGATGGATATTTGCTCATATTTCTTATCGATTTATCCGTACATATCGACATAGTATATATTAAAAAAGTAAGAAGATTCCTAAATGTCCATGTGGTTGAGTCACCTTATCCGAATGAAGCGTGGTTATCACTAATTTTTTGTTGTAATATGTTTATAAAATTTAACAAAATTATAATATTACAAAACTACTTTTCAAAACAAATTTACATATATAATCTTTCATATATCCAACCTAAATATTTAAAAATATATCGATAGCCTAAGTTTTGAAAATTCAGCCACATGTATCCCAAAACGAAATTCTTTTATGACTAGAGGGAGTACTACTGTATTTTGCAACTCCCTCTGTGTTACAATATAAATCATTTTAGCCTTCTCATTTTTTTCTCAAAATATAAGTCTTTCTCATGGGTGGGGCCAAGGGGTGCACGGTATTGCACGGGCACCCTCAAAATTTTTAGAAATTATGTATATACCCTATCTTGATATATGTTCTAATTAAAGTTGGACTTCATTGCAATTTAATAATGCTCGAGGGAATTAGATGCAAATTGTATTTCATACCCTCTTTTAGGTTTTGTAGATAGCCCACCATCTATTTTTTTCTCTGCCTATGTGGCACCATGTGATACGCATACACACGCGAGTACGTTCTCTTAGCATAAGCCTAGAAAGACGTAGGCCAAAATAAATTCATGACCTCACAAAATTCCTACTAGAGTATGAGCATTTGAACCTTAATAGGTTTGAGTTGTATATCCACAACGCTACCACGCCACTAAGAGGTTGTTCCTGTGCTTTATTTTATTAGCTATTAGGAACTTTTTTAGCTTCTAACTCAATAATCAAATGCTCTATTCTCTATTTGTTTCAGCCATCGTGACCATTACTCTAAGTGCAATGATTTAAAACTAATATGGGGTGTCTCATACGAGATATTTTACTTACAAATTTTGAAATCATATGTGATGTTAATAGGCCACATCAATATTGTTTACTAAGTATAGATGTACTAAAAATCCTATGTGTTTTTTGAGTGGTAGAGTATATGAACTATCATGCGGGTTATATAGTATACTAACAAAAATCTATGGAATTTATTTGTCAATGTTAATATTTGTTATCGTTATTACACCATAAAATTAAATTATTTTCACAACTAAATATGTAAAGTAGCCAATTAATTAGGATAAAATCCAACCAATTATATAGTACATTAAAGTACTATGTGAATACAATATTCACAATACATGGCATGCCCAACGCTAACATTTTATTATCCCTCCACTCTTTTTTAAGTGATATTTTTGTTTTTCACAGTCTATGAAATATGACTTTGACCATTACTATTTGTAACTTTATCTTATTATATACTAATAAAATTATAATATTATGAAAGTATTTTTAGCGACAAATCTAGATAGTTTAAAACATGTTAGCAGCCAAACTTTAGAAAGTTTGATGGCATGGATTATAGAACGTCAGTTAAAAAATTTGTGTGGGTGGCACGGCTAGTCAACAACAACAAAGGCGCACATCAGGAGGTGCCTAGTGCTCACGGTGAGGGTGTGCATCCAAAGAAGCGTAGCTCGATGATTGGGGCACATCCAAGGAGGTGTGGCATGCGCAGTGTACACACCCAATAAAATTTTTCTAGCTTCATCGCTGGTTGTTCTACAATTTGAGGTATATGGCCACCCTTTTCCCTCTTATGTCCTTGCTAAATGACTGCTTTTTTTGAATGAGTAGAAGCACTGCCATATATTAAAAGCTGAGAGAAGAGTTTATAAATAGAGAGACGGTAGCAGCCTAAAAGGCCACACCCGGAAAAGAAGAATTAAGGCGTTACAGCATTAGGTAGGATCTCCGCTAGGTTTTTTTCCCTGGCCAAAAGCCAGGTTTGAGACTCCTCCTTGATTTTTGCAAGGAGGGTGGATGGGGAGGCATCTACGTTGTGAAAGATGCGAGAATTTCTTTCCTTTCAGATTTCCCAAGTGACAAGCATCATTAAAGAAGCTAAAGGTTTGCGGGGTACATCTAGTTTGAGAACAGTGGACTCCCACCAATATCGAATGGAGGCGGCGGTGTGCCAAGAAGCTGGGTCGATGGATTACAAGGTAATCCATTGATCGATGAGAGTCCAAATTCTTTTTGTGTAGTGGCATTTAGCGAAGAGGTGGATGGCCATTTCAAGGAAGATCCTATAGAGGGGGCAAATCGATTGGTTTGGTGATCCTCTTGAAGAGAGGCGATCAGTAGTCCACGGCCTGTTTTGCAAAGCCAGCCATGCAAATATTTTGCATTTTTGTGGGGCCCAAGCCTTCCAGACTAGGGGATTCATTGAGGTGTGTATTGTGCCAAAGAATTGCACTTTGTATGCTAACGTTGCAGTGTAGTTTCCGTGCGGAGTGAGCTTCCAAGTGATGTAGTCGTCCACCCCTTCCCGAAGGTTCAAGGAGGAAATATGGCCCCAGAGGACGATGAGTTCTTGAATGTGTTGTGCAGTTAAGTTGGTGAATTAGTTGAGATCTTGTAGCCATTTATTTTCAGTTAAAGTCGCATGCAAGGGTCGGTTTTTTCTTTTAGAGGCTGCAAAAAGGCACGGGGCAATGTCTCTCAGGTGTTTGCCATGTGACCAAGCCGAGTTCTAGAAGCTTGCTAATTTACCATTGCCAATTGTAATGGAAGTGTCTATCACAAATAAAAGGTTATCATGATCATCACAAGGGGTTTGTATTCCTTTCCATGGCTTATCTGTGGGCGCCCACTCATACCATAGCCATCTGATTCGCAGGGCTCGTGCAAAGCGTTGGAGGTTCAAAAGACTAGGCCACCAAAATGTGTAGGTTTGCACATCTTGTCCCAGCTAACCTTGCACTTTCCTCCCGCAAGTTGATCCGAACCGGCCCAAAGAAATTATCTCGTCTGTTTGGTTAAGAACTGGAGCACTCCTGCTAGCAGTTTGATAACTGTGAGGAGGTATGTCGCTTGGGCGTTTAGGACTAATTTTGCCAGAATTTTTCTACCTGCAAGTGTTAATAATTTACCCCGTCAGCTGGACAGGCGACCAGACACTTTGTCTTGTAGCCTTTGGAAGTGCAAGCGACGAAGCCTTCAGATTGCGATGGGCAGGCCCAAATATTCCAGGGGAAGGTAGTTAGGATAGCCAGTAAATCTGAAGCACGACCTGTAAATCGGTCCCTTCACAACGTATCAGTGCCACTTAGCTTTTTTGTAAGTTTGTGTGTAGGCCTGTAACTTCACCTAAATTTTGAAGGACATAAACAAGGGTGTTGACATCTATCTGGGAAGGGTGCAAAAAGATGGCCATGTCATCCGCATAGAGGGAGGTTTGTAGGGTTGCTGCACGGCCATGTAAAGGTTGCAAGAGACCTCGTTCCGTTGCTATCTTGAGGATGTTATGAATAGGGTCTGTCGCTAGGATAAAAAGAAAGGGAGAGAGCGCGTAGCCTTGTCAAAGACCTTTGCAGTGTTGAATGATGTTTCTAGGAATACCATTTAGGAGGACTCTGGAGGTTGCGGTGGAGAGGACGCAAGAGATCCCATCCCTCCAGCGGGGAGGGAACCCCTTTATTGTTAACAGATGTAGCAAATAATCCCACTGGACCAAGTTGAAGGTATTTGCGATGTCTAGCTTGAGGAGGGGAGTCGGCGTTCTCGCACGATGAAGGGATCTTGCAAGATTCCTGATGTAAAGGAAATTTTCTTGAATGCATCTTCCTTTAATGAATACACTTTGGCTCTGAGAAACTACATTGTTTAGGAAGGGGACGAGGTGCAAGGCCAAAGTTTTTGTGATGATCTTTGAAACATTGTGAATGAGACTAATGGGTCTAAAATCTGTCGCGGATTGAGCTCCATCTTTCTTTGGGAGAAGGATAATATTGGCTGTATTGGAGCGTAGGAAGTTGCCTGCTCTAAGGTTATAGAAGCTTTGGAAGACGGCCATGAGGTACTCTTTTATAATGTCCCAACATGCATGATAAAAGGTTCCATTGAAACCATCCGGACCCGGTGCTTTATCCTTCGGTAATTGAAGGATGGTCGTGTGTACCTCAAGTTCAGTGAAAGGTGTGTCTAGGACATGTAGGTCCGAACGCGGTAGTCGTAATGTTTCTCAGTTGGTGGTGGTTGCCTGCGAGTTGTGGCCAAGTATTTAGGAAAAATGGTCAAAGAGCACATCAGATTTTTCATCGTGAGAGGTCACCCAACCTTGATCCCTCGTGAGGCATTAGATAAAGTTCCTTCGTTCGCAAGAGTTGACTTTGAAGTGGAAAAATTTTGTGGTTGTGTCTCCCTCTCGCAACCAGTTAATACGCGACGCTTGCTTGAGGCAAGATTTTTGAATGACTGCCAGGCCCATAACTCTCTTTTTTTAGGTGGGTTCGGAGGTTGGCCTCTTTAGGAGTCAAGATTCTGTTTTCCTAAGTGATGTCGAGATGCAGGATGATCTCTTTAGCCAGTGTAGTTGCAGCTTTACATTTGGGAGCAGCGTGTTGCTCCATGCCCTTAATTGAACCACCGTATTTTTAAGTTTCATGTTGAAGGTGGTAATCTGGTTGCAGCTAGGCGAGGTCTCCGTCCATGCGACCTAGACAACCTGCTAGAAAGCTGGCAGTCGGGTCCAGAAATTTTCGAAGCAAAAAATTTTAGGTGGTCGTGGTCCACTAATGTTACAAAGGAGGAGGGGTAGTGATCAGAAATGGATGTGGATAAGGCTGAATGGGCATGTTTGCTAAAGCTGATGTTCCAGGCAGTTTTTACTACTACCAAACAAGCTATACTTATAGACGGTTTATGTGAAGCCGTCTGTGCTTTGATTATTACAAACGGTTCATGGATAAAACCGTCTCTGAAACTATCACAGATGGTTAGGTTTAAAAGCCGTCTGTGATATACGCATTATCACAGACAGTTTTTAATTAGAACCGTCTATGAAACTATCACAGATGGTTTTTATTTACAACCGTCCGTGTTTTGTCCTTTGTCGTATGAACTACAGAAGCTACTGAGATGAGAGACAAATTCAAGGCAAATTTATTACAAAAGTCTCAAAAAAAAGATTCCCAGATCTTAGTCTTCTGGGCTTCATATGCTTCTTCTTCGACTTTTGGAGTTGGAGGATCAGCCGCTAAGTTCTCGAATGCTGTGAAGATTGTCTTTGCTCTATCCACTTCCTCCTCTAGCCTAGCCAAATCATTAGCATGGCCCATAATCTCAAAGAGGATGCCATGATAAGCTTCCTTAGATTCGGCTGTTTCTGCTTGATCGGCAATGTTATCCATGTGTCTCTCCACTGCTGCAAGTGCTTCTTTCGCTTTGTGCACATTGCAAAGAAGAACAAGGTTAGGGGGTTTCCCTTTCCTGAGCGACAACGAGACACCTCCATCGACGGTGGATGATGAGGTCCAGCTGATGGATGGAAGCGAGTCAAGGAAGGAGAGTAGGGCGTGAGCGGAGGAGCTACTCCAGACATAAATTGTTGGCTGTCTGTGTAAGGTTGCGGTTGAACAACTCATGATGGATAGATGAGAGGAAGAAGATCAAAAGAATATTAGATGTCATTATTGAGAAATCTGGTAAACAAGATGAGGGAGAGGACAGTTTAGAAAGCTGGATTAGGGCGCGTATATTTAAGTGTTATCACAGACGGTTCGTATACCAAACCGTCTCTGATATTAATATCATAGATGGTTTGTATAACAAACCATCGCTGATATGTGCCTTATCACAGATGGTTCGTATAACAAACCATCTCTGATAATGACACGTCACCGATCCTTGGCGTATCACCTAGGATTTCGATCTCACTCATCCATTCTCTCCACATCGAATGGCAAGTACCGGTTCCTCCCACCGCTCGGCCCTTATTAATTACCCCCCTACCTTTCCACCAGCATTCACACGTGAGTTCATCCACTAGCTAGCTAGCTTCCTGCATCCTCCCCTAGATGACGCCGGCTACCACCGTGAGCTAGCGCATCCGTTGTGATACCACGGTCGACTGCACAACACACTCTTGTCGTAAATGTTGTAGGAGTGTCTTGTGCAGTCTCACCGTCGTGCCACAAAGGTAGCGCTACCGTTGCCTCTCCAGCACATCAAGTTTTTTCCTCGACGACACCGACTACCACCATGAGCTAGCGCATTCGTTGTGACACCACGGTCAACTACATAACACACTCTTGTCTTAAGTGTCATATGAGTGTCTTATATAGTCTCACCGTCGTAATACAAAGGTGACGCTACCGTCGCCTCTCCAGCTTCTACTGTCTACTAGGATCTCTACTTCTTATATATTCTTGCCATGTTAAAGTATTGGGTTCGTTATCTTGTTATGTTATAATGGTGGATTATAATTTTAATGGATATGGAATGTGTTGTTGTGTTTGCCACTGTATTTGCTTGTTTTCAAAGGGCATAGGTAACATTATTTCTTGAGGCTAGTCAAAAAACAAAAAAAAACGTAGGTATAGAATGAACTATCATAGACGGTTTGTAATAAAATCGTCTATGAAGGACTATTACAGACGATTCTATATACCAGCCGTCTATGATACTCGCCAATCACAAACGGTTAGTAACTAGAACCGTCTGTGATGTGTGAATATCATAGACAGTTTTTGTTTCAAGCCGTCTGTAATAGTTTTCTTCACAGACAGTTCTCGTTACAAACCGTCTGTGTTGTCTTTATCACAGATGGCTCATAAACCGTCTGTGATAACCTCCGATTATCACTGACATATAAATACAGGCGATTCAAAAAACCGTTTGTAATGACAGTTCCGAACCGTCTGTGATAACTTTTTTATAGTTGTGATTGCAAAAGCATCTATCTAATTTGATTATCACTCTAATAAATAAATGAGACATTTTTTCTAATGTGAAATAATTGAAGGGCAACAAGATCATTTTAGCCACCTCCTTAATTGTTGTGCATAAGTATCACTCCCTATTACGAGCGGCGGGTTCCGCGCGCGGAGAGAGCTCCCACGTCATCCCGCGCGCGCGCTCCGCGCGGCGCGTGGCCGCCGGTTTTGCGTACGGTCTGGGGAGGCAATTTCCTTGTATTTTTCAAAAATTACGTAAAGGTCCTTTTTCCTCGCGAAAAGGTCCCTGCTAGTTTTGTTTTTTTTTAAAAAAGTTGGATAGCGCCCCGCGGGTTTCCAAAATTACGTATAGGTCCTTATTTACTTACGTACAAGTTCTTACAAGTCCCAGTTTTTTACAAAAAAGACCTTTGGTTTTTCCAAAATTACGCATGTGTCCTCGATTTTTTATGAAACTCCCTGTGAATTATCATCTCTTTTACTTTGGTCCACACAGTAGCTAACGCGGTGTGCGCCGCGCTTATACAGCTAGTAGGTTATATTTTGATACGGAGGCAGTACAATGTTACAACAGCTATTGCGGCTGTTATTAATTAGTGCACTGCACATTCCATTTTTCCAATACAGTGTTGACTTATGATCACCATGTAGAGAGGGGCATACATACGTACAGATAAACAAACTCATAAGTCAAAGCACACATGTACTAGCTATGCATGTGTTAAATTAAGAAGAGCTAGGTTCACTAAGAGTATATTCTTTTTTACTGTAGCTTATGGCTTATAGTTATAGCTTATGACTTTTAGTCTGTTTGTGGAAGAAAGTACGGAATAACAAAAATCTGCATGTGATTTTGGTCGATATAAATAAAGTCGCTAAACTGTGTACGACAATCAACTTGTAGACCTCGTTTTGAAAAGACACTCCGTTTAAAATCTATTTATGTAGAAAAAAATAGTTTTTTAAAAATTAAAAAAAGCGTCAGCAGCTCCGTCGTCTACCATTATCTCGAAAAATATAGATAAAAATCATCAGTTATAGTCAAAAGCTATCAGTCGCATCCCAAAAGGCCGAGGAGCTGCGGTGGGTTCCATGGGTGTTCAAGCCTGATTAGATCATACCAGTTCAGATCGAATCCGACCTGAGCCATGATCGGTCCGACCCCCATCGAGATGATCCGGGCAGACAGCAGGCCATGGCTTGGCGTCTCCGAGCATGCTCCTGTCTCGCGGACGTACTATGAAGGACTACGGCCACATGAAGACTTCTCTTGCCCTGTAATAAGTGAGTAGTCTACTGCATTGCTCCCCGGGTCGCAGGCATCAGATCATGGAGCCTGGAAGTGCGCTGGCATCGTACTACATGTGTGCAGCAGTGTTGGACGTACGTACTCCAGGTTGATCATGTGCACGTGCCACAAGAACCACGGTGCCATTGGTGTGGCACCTCGATATATAGTACAGGCATATTGATTACGGGATAGGCTATTTCACAGGTGACTGAAATTTTTTTATCTTTCGGTTCATTGAGAGTGCAATTTCAGGTGACTGAAACATAAAAAAATTTCAGTCGCCTGTGCAATAGCAAAACTGATTGATTACAGATGATAGTTTTTAAGATGTGAGTAAGGGGAGTAGAATGCGTGATATATTCGTGATCCTTGTCTTAGCGAGAGCGGTAGGAAGGCCACTTCAAAAAGCTGGGTAATCAGAAGCCAAGACGACAAAGTAAGTTCAGCTGCCATTAACTGCATTTTTTTTCCAGCCATAGCCAAATAATAACCAAAGTATCGAAGATGTTTTTAGAGCACACGGGCAGGGGCGTAGCCGGCATGAAGCTGGGCCTCGGGCCCAGCCCATTGAAAATGAAGATAGCAAGGCTGTACTGTTCTATCTACAGTTAAAACGCTAATGGATTTCTTAGCTGGGCCTCGGGCCATTGCCCCGGCGGTCCGAGGCCCATCTTCGTCTCTGGACATGGGGTTTAGTTTGTTCAACATGTTTCTAGCGAAGAAACTGTTCAACATAGAGAGTGTTTTCCCACATGTGCTTGGAGCTGCAAATTACGATACAAGGCCTGAAATGTTCATCGAGATTCGTCTCTCAGCACGCTCCTGTCTTGTGATTTTCCCCCATTTCTCCATTATGAAAATGAACAATAAATATTTAAAATATAATAAGAAAATGAACCTCAATATTTGACCAAGAACATGAACCAAGAATATGTTCAAATTTTGGTCAAAAAATGAATCGAGAACATGTACAAAAAAATGTTCAAATTTGACCAAGAAAATAAACCGATAAAGTTCAAATTTTGTCCAGAAAAATGAACCGAGAATATGTACCAAAATTCAAATTTTGACCAAGAAAAAGAACTGAGAATATATAGTGAATATGTTCAACTTTTGACCAAAAATGAAGGGAAAATGTTCAATATTTGACCAAACAATATTCAAAATTTGATCAGAAAAATGTTCCAATTTTGACCAAAAATGAACCGAGAATATGTACCCAAAAAATGAACTGAGAATATGTACCAAAAATGAACGTACAAATGTTCAAAATTCGACCAAATAAATGAACTGGGAAATGTTCAAAATTTTATTGAAAATATGATACCAAAAAATTCTTCTGAAAATTTGAAGAAAAAGATCCCAAAAATGTTCAAATTTTGAACTAAAAATGAACCAAAAATGTTCATAAACTTTTATTTTCTCTCTCTCCAAAATATTTCAAATTCAAACATCTATAGCATCCTCCCTCCAAAATGTCCTCTTCTCTCAAATACATGCGATTGTATTTCCTATTCTCTCAAAAAATAACTGAACCACATATGCACATGCAATGCTTGTCTCTTTCACGAATCTCGGAGCATAATGGATGGCCATGATAACACTCGTAGCTACAACCACTTGCAGTTTAACATTTTCGTTCAACATTTGGTGTGCGTCGACCATTTCAGGTAAAGTTTGCTTCGCCTTCCTCTGCCGTGCAATCATGTTGCCTCTCGCGCGTTTAGGTAGCTTGGTATCTGCTAGACAAACACTAGGATCGATCGGCTGCGTGCAGTTGGTAGAACTGTACAGAGAGAAAGAAAACCACCTTCAGCCTCGTTCTTCTCTGCAATGTGCACAAAATGGAAGAAGTTCTTACAACAGTGGAAAGACACATGGATAACATTGCCGATCAGGTAGAAACAGCCGATTCTGAGGAAGCTTATCATAGCATCCTCTTTGAGATTATGGGCCATACTAATGACTTGACCAGGCTAGAGGAGGAAGTGGAGAGGGCAAGAATAATCTTCATGGAATTCGAGAACTCAGCGGCTGACCCTCCAACTCCAAAAGTCGAAGAAGAAGCATATGAAGCCCAGAAGACTAAGATCTAAGAATCTCTTGTTTAGGACTTTTGTAATAAATTTTTCTTGAATTTGTCTCTCGTCTCAATAGCTTCTGTAATTCATACGACAAAAAACAAAACACAGACAATTGTAAATAAAAATGTCTGTGATAGTTCCATAGACGATTCTAATTAAAAACCGTCTGTGATAATGTGTACATCACAAATAGCTTTTAAACCTAACCGTCTGTGATAGTTTCAGAGACGGTTTTATCCATGAACCGTCTGTAATAATCAAAGCACAGACAACTCTACATAAATCATCTATGATGCAATGTTTAATATAACTTATTTTATAGTAGAGGTACGTCAAGAAAACCAGCATGTCTCGTGCATACACGCCGTTGCCGTGTGCCACATGAAGCCTGCCCGCAAGCAGGGCCGGCCATGGGCCTAGGCAGCAAGGGCGATCGCCTAGGGCCCACGAAAACTTAGGGCCCCTAACCCATGTATGTTAGTATGTATACATGTATGATATAGCCTACGTATTGAATATTGGATATAATTGATTAATGATTAGTTGGGTTAACTGCCAAAATTAAATAATGGCTCATTTGGTCTATGTTGTGCATCCAGCACTAGGCGCTCCCTAAATATCCAAGCATGAACATTTATAGAGAGAACGCATCAAGCAAGTCATCCATCAGATCCAATCCACTATGCACACCGCTTGTGCCCCTTGACCTCTCCACCCCTCTTTCGGTCTTCTCTTCCCCCAAAACAAGTGCCGCCATTAATAGAGGAGAGCCGATTTCATTGATTTTCAACCAATTTGCCTTCGATTTTTTTTCATTTTGTAATAGTTCTACTTGAAATCTCCTCAAATAGCCGTTGCATATATGGTACGTTTTATGAATTTTTGTTCTTTGCTTATCTGTTAAATACCACTCTAAGTCTCCAACGCAATATCTACACTATCTAGAATAAAAATCTTTGACTTTCTTGCAACATTAGTTTCTTTTTTATATATAGATGTCCATTAGATCTAAGAGAGACAGATCGGAAAAATTATTTGAAGTCATCAATGTCACACTCTCTCCTAAATTGTTTTGTCCTTAGTAGCATATTATAGTTTTCTAAGACTTATTAATAATATTAACGTGTCAGTGGATTGTCGACAATGAATACTTTGCATTTTGTAAAGTACTAAGCCTAATGTTGCCAATAAGTACTTTGTATTTTGTGACGTACGGTCTAATGGTTACTGTATTGAACTTTATCTTTTACAACTGATATAAAATATATTATTATATATTTATGTTAGAATGAAGAGTCTTATTTTTATCGTGTTCTAGGGCCTCTAAAATAACAGGAACGGCCTTGCCCGCAAGGACTCCTCGGTGTGAACGGCAAGGAGGCAAACGTAAGTGAGCTGCGGATATAAGACCCGAAGGCCACACACTTGGAAATGGTTCTCGCCTCCTCGACCAACCTACCTTCTATCTTACATATATAACTTTTTCTTTTCCTATATCATAGAAGTAGCAGTCTATAATTTTAACTAATAGATTTAATCTATCCTTTGTAATTCAGCGACGATCAATATTACTTCGTATAGACATGTTGATCTTCAGCGGTTTACGCCTATCTATGAATTGTTCTTGTTCGATATTGCTTCACATCAATATGTTATTCAAGATCAATTTTCATCCAAATTATCTTGCTATCGGCGATCACTGCCGGTTCACATCTCCTTGCCGATTGCAGTCAAATCGGCTATTACGCCTTGATTCATCGTGTGCTTAACATGTACACTCTCCATAGTGACAATAGTGACAAGGTGCTGTTGTCCATAAATCTCTCGGCGGCAACAGCTACCATCCGACGCCTCAAACAACCAATTTTGAACCCAAAAAAAATTGTCCCATAATGATCGATCAAAAGTGTTTATTATTGATCCAACAACCCACACGTGTGAACAGCCATAACACAGCTGATGTGGGTATGGAACCACAAGATAGTCTTTCTATACAGGAAAATCGTGCATCACTGCATTAAAAATATGATGAGGTTTCTCACGGACTACATTGTTTGATGACATGGATTTTTTCGTATGCTTTATTTTAGAGAAAAAAAACATCAGGTTGCTATATGGTAAAAGAATTTCCTTTGATATGCAGATCCAGGCAGCAGCCATGGCAAATGGTGGCGGCGAAGTTTGACAAGGTCTCGAGATGCACCGCACCATCATCCCCATAGTCCACCATCCATCGCCTCCCGATTTCAACCGTTGCCATCATCCCATGAGGGCGACGGCTGTTGTGGGCTTCTAGATCGGGAGTGTGAAGGTGAGAAGGCCTGTGGGCGGCCTATCGGTGACGAGGAGCATAGAGACGACGATGCCTGGGAGCAAGGATGTAACACCTTGGCCCATATCGAATTAGACCCATGATGACCTATATGTATGTGCGCACATGAGGGTATGGGTTAGTCCCACCTTACTAGTTTAGCTTAAAAATCACTAACATATAAGCTTAGGGCTTCCAATGGTATCAACCTCCAGTTAATCGTTTTGCGCGAAGCGAGGACGAAAGTACAAGCGGATTGATATGTGTGTGTGACCTATCCAGAATGGGGTTAGGTCTAAACCGGTTTAGATCTTAGGGCATTACAAATGGTATTAGAGCCGACCCTCGAGGTTATATAGGCACATGCGGGTCAAGGGCGCGGGCATTAGCGCATGGCGCGTGTGGGCCGGAGTGGACACACGGCATGGCATATATGCTGGCACTGAACGCACAGACATGTGTCAAGAGGGAAGATTATGATCATTTACCCCAATGTGGGTATGTTAGACCAACAAGAACGTTGGATCCTTTGAGGGAGTGTATGTAACACCTCAGCCCATATCGAATTAGGCCCATGATGACCTATATGTTTGTACGCACATAAGGGTATGGATTAGTCCCACCTTGTTAGCTTAGCTTGAGAATCACTAACATATAAGCCTAGAGTTTCGAATGGTAGCAACCTCTGATTAACCGTTTTGCGCGAAGTGAGGACGAAAGTGCAAACAGGTTGCTACGTGTGTGTGGCCTATCCAGAATGGAGTTAGGTTGCTACATGTGTGTGTCTTATCCAGAATGGAGTTACGTCTAAGCCGGTTTGGATCCTAGGGCGTTACAAAGGAGGTGGAGGGCAAGGGCGTCAGGGACCGTGGATGCGGCGGCGGCGGAGGGTGACAGGAAGCGTGGATGCGACGGGTGCTGGGTATGGAGAGGATCCAAGGATGAGGACACGTTGTTGCGGATGGCAACCCAGCTGAGAAGGGTGAGGGTGAACAGACTTCCACGAAGTGGGAGGAGGAGCCCATGGCGATGGTGGCACTGAGAATGGCGGCCTTGTGGGTGGCGGCACAAGCAGCCCATGGCACCAGCCGCTCGAAGGACTACGACACACTGCTCCTTCCCCAACTCCCCTAGCTCCAGCCTCCTCCCCTAGCTTCGATCAGATTTGCATCTGCCTCCCTAGATCTGTGTTGTCGCCTTCGACTGGAAGCTGCACCGCCTCCTTGGGAAGACAGAGGAGCACGAGCACGGCATCAGGAAGGGCGATGGTGCTAGGGCTTGAGGCAACGGTGGCCATGGCTTCAGTGCTTGCAAGCTTTGGGAGCTCGTCGCATTAGAGAGAGAGATGGGAGGAGGAGGAGGATGAGAATGTGGACCATGGTGTGGATGTTGGCATGGACATCATATTAGTGAAACTTATTCACGTAGATGCCACGCCAACAAAACCAATGTGGTTTTGGGGGTAAAATGGCCAGTATTGAGAGTTAAGTGTTATAAAACATTCAGGTTTGCAGTTTAAGATTGAAAATTAAATAATTGTAAGAGTTCAGATGATACAAGAGACTTATTCTAAAGAATTAATCAGATTGACCTCCTCGAGAAAACGACATATCAGAAATCCATCTGCTATTCGGCCGCATCGACCAACGTCCACTAGCTAGTGGAAAAAAATGAAAAGGTTCAAAGGTGACATGACCTTCAATTCAATTGTTGGAAAACACACATAACCAACAACACCAAACGATCCATCAACCGGTCTAGTTAGATGGCAGCACTAGAGGAAAAAAAGGCAAGAAAAAACTAAAGTTGACGAGCAATCATCCGAGACGAACCGGCCGGATTAATGCAGCAGCTAGTACGTACGTAGTACGCACGACGCCGTCGGTTGCAATACTGTCAGCAGTGCGACGATCAACCTGACGATGATTGCAGAAATAAGTTCAGGTCTCCCTGTCATAGCCCTCTCCTGTCCCCCGATCATTCAGACATCGCACGTACGAGCGAGCGCGCATTGCTGCTACCAAACGCTACGCTTTGCGAGGGTCGATCGAGTTTGTTGCAGCGAGTCAAGATTAATAAGTGGTTCCGATCAAATTAATCATGCGTACAGTATAGTTGGAGAATGCATGCATATGCCAACCGGTTGGTACTTGGTAGTTTCAACCCAGCTTGCTGTACTAATTTGTACCATGGATGTAGATTGTTAATTAGGGTACATTATTGCCGAGAGTAAAATGCGAAACAACCACATGTTGGGTAGATTGTTTGAAGGTTTTTCAGAAATTACTTATGGGACTTGCAGATGAGCTTCGGCTTTGGAACCACTGCTGTCGGCGCCAAGCAACCAAAATACTCACATGGTACACTATAATTGTCAACAGATGAGCAACTTAGGCATGCAGCAACAAGGCGAAAATCAATATATTTTTGACAAGGCGAAAATCAATATATTTTTGAGAATTAATTAGATATCGTGAAATGATATGGGATCAAACCATATGCAAAATCCACAGAGAACACACGAATAACCGGACCTTTTATGTGCCTACCTACGAGATAATTGTAATTATGCCTAAAAGATTAATTCTGGCCTTGCAAAAAAAATTAAGCTCCTCGTTTCTGAAAAAATATCAATGACCTGGCCAAAAACATGGTGCTGGTGGAATTTAAACATTGGCTACACTTCACCTTTGACGGATTCGTTAAAATTTAAAAGTTTTCTCTCATAAAATCAAAATGTTTTTTTTTTGCGGAGGAAAGATAGAAAATGATATCGATGACACCTGTGCATTTTTTACACGTACAGGCTATCAATTTTTGCCCTTTTGTAATTTTTTCATACGGAATGAACGCTAATTAATAGATATGTATGTGTTGCTTATTCGTGGTCACGTTATTGACAGACTTCTCTCTTTATTGATATCTCGTAAATGTGTGTATAACTAGTCGAATGTCCGTGCGTTGCTACGGATTTTTAAATTTTATCATATTATATGTTTTAAAACTCACGGGTGGTAAAATTTTTTTGAAATATGCGTACAAATATTTTCTAAAAGTTTTTAAATACGTCAAGTAAGTCGGAATCCATCAATCACACCTCGTGGTCATAAGTCGGAGGACATTGACCACACCTCATGGTCGTAGGTCGGGAGCCCTCGAGCACACCTCGTCGTCGTAAGTCGAAAACCGTCGACCATCTCATCATAGGTCGGGAGTGGTCGACCATCGCTGGAGGTTGTAAGTTGGCAGCAGTCGACGATCGATTGTGGTCATAAATCGGGAGCCTTTGATAATGGCTCATGGTTGTACATTGGAAGCCGACGACCATCGTTCGTGGTCATAAGTCAGAAGCTATCGAGGTACCTTGTGGTCGTAAATTGAAACACATCGACCAACGCTCGTAGTCGTAAGTTAAAAGACATCGACCACACCTTGTGGTTGTAAGTCGAAGCACATCGACCAGTGCGCATAGTCGTAAATTAGAAGTCGTCGATCACACCTAGTCGTCGTAAGTTAGAAGCCATCGACCATCGCGTGTGATCGTAGGTCGGAAGCAGTCGACCATCGCTGGTGGTCGTACGTTGGCAGACCTCCGGTGCACTTGTGCCCTGTCGCTGGCCCCAACTTCGACCATGGCCTTAATTTCGACCACTGCCCGACCATAACCCTTCGACATTGACCACTTCCCCCTTCAATCACGGCCTCCTTCGACCATGGCGCCGAGGAGGAGGAGGCGCGGCACAAGGGTTCAGAGGAAAAGGAGGCGGCGGTTGCAGGAGGTGGTGGCGGGGAGGCGGTGGGCAAATGGGGAGAGGAGGAGGCGGGCAAATGCGTTGGGGAGGCGGCAATGAGGGGATGTGATGCTACTGGGGGAAATTGGGGGACTGCGACCAGATGCTGTCATACAGGGAAGGAATTGGTGGCGGCGCTGAGGAGGAGGCGCAGCATGAGGGTTTGGGGGAGAGAAAGAGGAAGTGGTTGCGGGGGGGGGGGGGGGGGTGGAGTGGTTGTGGGAAGCAGAGGATGTGGGGGAAGAGAAGAGGAGCGTGGCCTATGTGTCGGCCCGACCTTTTCTATGAGGAGCAGAAGAACTACTTACATGCGGATCTGAACGGTTGATATTTAATCGGACAACTGAGAAAGAAGGAGAACAGACCGACGATCACCAACTCATATTTTTATAATAGTAAAGATATGCAGCTTCCTCCTTCATTTATGGCCTCGCTCGGTTGGGCTGAAAAGCTATGGTTTATGGTTGAAATTACACTATAGCGGCTGAAATTTCATTGTAGTTGAAGTTGGCTTATTTGGCGTAATTAAATCTAAAAAAGTTTAAAAGTAGGAAACATATGCTAGCTCATTACGGACAACGCAAACGAATATGGGAAAAAGAGAACCGGCAAAAAAAGCTCAAAAAAGCTAAAAGTTTAAAAAAAAAGACGAAATTTATAAATAGTAAAAAATAAACCATAAATCAGGAGCTAATTAAAGCCAAAATGAGCGGTTATACAGTGAGAGGAGAGTAGCTTTTCTTGCAAGAGAAGAAGATACTAAAAGAAATCTACTAAAATATTCTGAGCCGTAGCAAAGGAGAAGGACTCTACAGTCCCTTTTTAGGTAAGTGTCCACACCAGCAGCAACTACTATACAACAGTGTTTCACACATGCACAGTACAGGACGTTAACACAACCAAACAGATGGAGCAACATCACACTCGCAAACATACATGCATGCATGCAAGACAGGGTGTAGGATACTACCTTAGCATAAGCCTTGCCAACTTCCAAATTATAGAGCACGTACGGATTGAGAAGAACAAGTTAACCAATTCAGTACTAGCTATACGTCCCCCCAACCTTCTGTCAACAACTACTAAAAGGTAGCTACTGATCCGTCCGTCCGTCCAACAGTGCAAGAAAGCTTTCACTTTGGGTTTTTTTTATGGTTGTGATTTATGCTTTTTGGTTGAAATTTTTAAATTTTAGCTGTTTGCGATAAAAATTATAGAGAGAGATACTCGCTTACGATTTTAGATGGTACAGATGTTAGGTTTTTAACGTGTACTACAATTAACTTGTAGACCCCATCTTGAAAAAAATACTCCGTTTGAAGATTAGGTAATATAGTAAAAGCTAAAAGCCGATTTTAAAAGCTGAAAAGAATAAGCCCTTTGTAGAAAATGGTAAGAAAAATGGTCTAACTAATATATCTATTACGCCCTTTTTGCTGATCCATGCATGTCCCATAATGGAAGAAAGAGAGAGCTAAAAGTGTGTCTGTGAAAGCCTACATATATGCATGCATGATATATACAGTGAAAAAGTAAAGCCCAACCTACATATATGCATGCACGATATGGTGAAAAAAGTAAAGCACAACCTACATATATGCATGCACGATATGGTGAAAATGACTTGTTAAGACTTTGGTCTTTGCTGCTTCTCTAAGGCTCCAATATATATATAAAAGTGGTTATGATCTGCAGCCGTTGAGAAAAGGCAGCTAGCTTTCTAGTGAGAATTTGTGGCTAGCTCGGACTTTCTGTAGCACAAATTAAGAACTGCAGGGATAATGTACTAATGGTTTATGGTTTAGGAGATCGATTGTAGCAAGGATGGCGACAAGATGAGAAATAAAGGTCATTTTGGATGGTGAGAGACTGAGAAGGTGACTTGCTAACTCCCAGCAAGCAACGCCTACATATGCGGCACAACAACGAGAAAAATCAACAGCTAACCGCCGCTCGATCGACGTCCGAGAATTCAGGGCACTCAACAGAAATCGAATTAAAAAAAGGCTTTGAATTTGGTGATCGTAACGTGTGGCTTGTCGATCGATCCATGAAGAGGTATAGCATATATGCACCTAGCTGCATGCATATGGCACTAACTAACTAATTAGCATTGATTGGAGGTGATCAACCGATCGATGAACGGCCTTACGGCCAAGTGTCACCTCAAAAGTTTTGACGATTTTGACCATCGGTTATAGGTTTGGTGTGCCACATACATCTCATATTAAGCCTGTTCGAGTGGTTTGTTTGTCACATAAATAAATCCTATGATAACTGGTCGGCCGCATAACGAATAACCGCTGGGCGGTGATCTGGTGACAACGGCGGAGCGCAGCTTTTCCAAAAGATCCTTATGTTTGTTCAGATTTGCGTATAAATCCAAAAAGAATTACAGAATTAACTTTGCGGAAATATGCACAATGATAATTGACCCCGCGGAGTAAAATCGATATATCAAAATGTCTGCTGGTTCTTCTTTTGCAGCATCGATCGATTGGCTTATGGTTTAAACTTTTCGATGTAGCTTTTAATTTATAGTTGAAATTGCACTGTAGTGGCTGTTAGCTTTTTTAGAAAAAATAGAGAAAAAATATTATATTGTCACGGACAATGTATTTAACCATTCCACCCATTACTCATAAGTAGCACTAGTCACACGATGAGCTGTGAGCGGTTTGGACGGTGAGGTGTCGCATGCGGCTTGCAGCACAACTGCCACGTGGAATCGAATCGAATCGATCGATGGGCGCGCGCTGCATGCATGCATGCTACGACACGTGGGCTGTCAGACGTCGGAGGGCCAGACGACCTTGACCCGTGCTCGCGTCTCCACAAAAGAATTCCAAATTATTATGTTTGGTCTCTGGCCCAAATGAGCCAAGCTAAGATTCGGTATAGTCAGAGTCTCGATAAAACTAAATATGGTAAAAAAAAGAATATTATTTGAATCGTTACTAAACTAATTTTTGGTGCTATCAAACTTTTCGTAAACAATTTTCTCACCCTTAGATTGGCCACATTAGATTTTATTAGTATTATCAAATTTTCTTCGACCTTACGAAAATTTAGTAGTGAACTAAACAACAGCTAACTACGTTAGCATTATCGATATTTGGTATGGTTTGCAAGAGTAGTTAACCAAACGGCCCCTCACACTAGGTCTCCTGGAGTTAAAAAGAATTGTACTACGTTCTACTGGTACAGTACAAAAGCTAGAAAAGAAACAAGCGTGGAAATGTGAGTTTGACCGTCCAAACCGCGCGCGCGAAACGATTTGACTCTCCGATCTCCATCTCAGTTCTACTCCCCGCCATCACTGCCCAAAAAAAAAGCACTAGTAAGAATATTTTCCTCACTTTTTCATCTGTCTGAGGCAAGAAGTACATATTTTTTTTACTCTTTTATCTAAGTTTATAGGATGTATTTTTTTTTTGAATAATCTTGTTTATAAATATAAGATATATTTTATGTTTTAATACATAATTAATGTGATATTCTATATATAACCTTAATAAATATCAGATTTACTTACTATTCTTTAAATAATACATTGAATATAATATTTTGAGATAATAATTAGATATAATCTAGCTATTTTTACAATCTTTTTAATTTATATGTTATGAGAAATTTTGTCTTATAAACTTATCATGAGTGATTTGGCTAGGAGGAGAAGAGTGCAGGGACGTACTGGCAATGTGGCACCTGCGTCATGCTAGCAGCTGCCAGCGTCGAGGTGTAGGGTTCGTTGGGTACATGATCATCCTGTCGCGCATAGGATCCACTTTTCACCGCGCCCTTGTCCCCTGCGATGCCATGGTAGTTTTCTCGATCGCCCCGCAGATTAACTGCTCGATGCACGGCCGGTACTAGTTACTGTTACTCCCCCGCTGCAGAGCCGTTGCAGTTTTTGGTGAGCCAGGCACGATGCATCTCACTCTCACCAAATTAAATTTGACGTAGACATCATAAAAATGGAAACATGAAACACGGTACGTATGTCAGTTGTGTTATGGCAACTGGCTGCATGCGCGCCTTTGAGCCGGCTTCGTTTCTCAGTACGTTTTTTTAAAAAAAAACTTCGCATAAGTGTTTGTACACAGATCTGGCTCTCATAGACCCGGCCACCCCAGCTGTTGCTGCTGGTTGAAAATAAATAGTAATGGCTGAAAGAAGTGGTGTTTAAAAGTAGAGCATGAGCAGTGAGAAAAATAAGAGATATGTGCGTGAGGAGGGATCGAGAGAAGTAGAGTGTGTGATGTATTTGTGACCCCCCTAGTTTTATCTTCGAAATAAGATGGGTGCGAGAGAAATGGAAAAACTACTTTAAAATGCTAAGTGCTTATATTGATTTTTAGCTTTTCAAAGAAAAAACCAGAAAGAAAAGCAAATTCAAACATCCATAGCTGTGGGAAAACCATCCTCTATCTCCTCGAGACGAGAAAAAAAGACACGTTCCAGCATCAGCCGGTCAACGACCTTGGGCTCACATACATACGAAACATGCTCTGACCTGACCATACAGACAATAACATTGGGACATAATCATATCCCAGGAGAAGGATTTCCTGCAGCCCGGTGCTCTCCGCTGTACAGATCAGCTGCGGGGGCTGGGCTCACAAAATCTCGCTCTTGTTCGTACCGCGGCTCGTATCTCTATTCATGAAGCATGCACCGTATTGCCTAGTCTAATTAACGTCGTTGCGCATGATCGATCTAACACCATTGTATCATCTGCCAGCCACGGCTACAGGTATATACACGGCCGTCCTCTGCTTCCGTCTCTGCGTTTGCACTGCCGTCCTGGCTCTTGTAGTGTTTGCAATCTTCTTCTCTGGGATTGCATCGTTTGTACTACTTGTACCGGTCTTGCGTACGTCTTTCCTGTCCTTTCCTTTTCGTTTCTTCTGTCTAATTTCAGCTTCGATGCATGAAGGGAGCACCTATAGCACTAGAGGCAGCATAATAATGCTACAGCGCAGCAACTAGCTCCCCTCGGTTGGGCTTCTGAAATTGCACTATAGCGACTGAAATTTTACTGTAACTGAAGGTGATTTATTTAGTGTAATTAAATTTTAAAAAATTAAAAAAATAAAAAAAAATATGTTAGCTTATTACGGACAATGCGAACAAATACAGGGAAAAAAGAATCAGCACAAAAGCTCAAAAAAGTCAAAAGTTCAGAAAAGACGAAATTTATAAATAGTGCAAAATAAGACAGAAGTCATAAGCTAAAGTTGAAATGAGCGGGGGTATAGCCCTTGAGGGAGCGTAATAATGCGACAACGCTACCCCTTTCTTTTTCCTCCCTCTATTTCTCCATCACTTCCCCCTTTGCCATCTCTCTCCTCCTCCACTAGTGTTGTTGCCGTCTTACCAACCTCTTCTCTTTCTTACTGCCCGATGCCACCTCCATCGCTGCCTATGTTCCACAAGCCTGCCTCCCGAGTGGCTCCCGACACTACCGATTGCGTCAACCCCACCACCTCCTACGACTGGCGGCGCTTCGCTACCTCACATGCACCACCTACACTCCCCACTGTCCAATCCTCGCCCAACCTAACTCTGCAACCATCGTCGTGGTATCGCCTGCCACCGTCTGCCCTCCTTCAAACCCGCAGTTGGTGACGCTACCACTATCTTTCGCACCGTCGGGCCATCGCCTCCCTCCCTCTACAACCGGATGAGGGAGAAGAGGAGCATGGTGAACTCTTCCTTAACTGATGAACCCTAAACTCAACCTCTCATCGCCAGTGAACACCGTCACCAAAGAAGGAAGCTTTGGCGTTGGAAAAGAGAAGTGGCACATGAGAAAGAGAGGTCACACACAAGTGGAGGAGGAGGGCCACGCGAGCCGAACATACGACTAGCGTTGTAGATTTCATCCTATGTAATATATGAGAGCAAACAATAGCAAAAATGGCAATATCCGGAAGAAAAGAAGGCTTAGATCAGAGAATATAATTAAGGACAAACGAAAGCATGCAGCCATGTGAGATGATTCTGTGCTGGACTGGGCAATCAACAGAGGTCCCCAAGATCCAGATGTTGGCGACCTCGTACCCATCTTTTTTTTTCATCTCTCTCTTTTGCCTGTTTTATTAGCAGGAGCAGTACTTATTTTACTGCGGTGATCGATGATGACTCAGCCCTTTACATGGGATAAACAAGTACTACTAGGAGCGAGAGGGAGAGAGAGAGAGAGAGAGAGAGATAGTTAACTAGTGCTTGCACGCAGTTATCCTGATGTCTCGTAGTACTAGTCTGGATGAGAGCAGAGGAGGGAGCATTGCATTTGGCCATTGCATCGCATGTGTCAGAGATTCCTGGCTACTAGGCTCTGCTTTAACCGTTTAAACCTCATATACTCTGTTGGCTCTTGTTTTTCTTGTTTCGGCTCTGCTCTCTTGGTTCGTACGTCGCCCATGTTCCCATAGCATTGGCCTCTTCATTCCTCCTCACTCTTCCATAACCTGGATCCCAACTTGTCCTACACCACTTTAATTAATCAGCCAACATGATTAATTAACTAATTGATCAATCGATTAATCGTTTAGTACCACTACTACACCTTTAGCTTTTAATCAGAGTAACAAAAAGAACACTAATATTCAGATGTTCAGGGGCATGCATCCATAATCAAGTACTAGCTCGTTTCGACTTCCGCTTCTGGCTTATTTTTCATTATTCATAAATTTCGTCTTTTTCTGAACTTTTGACCTTTTTTTAGCTTTTTTGCCGGTTCTTTTTCCCGTATTCGTTTGCGTTGTCCGTAATGAGTTAGCATATTTTTCTATTTTTAATTTTTTTAAAATTTAATTGCGCCAAATAATCCACCTTCAGTTACAGTGAAATTTCAGCCGCTACAGTGCAATTTCAGCTATAAGCCATAGCTTTTCAATCCAACCGAGCGGAGTCTACCCCTGAGTTCAAAAAAGTAATTGAGTACACCTTTTTCATTAGTTAGTTAAACTTGTAAGAGGGCGACTACTAAAAAAAGGGTTTATACTTGTAAGGGCATCTCCAATGGTCTGAGTCAGCTAGCTATATGCATGTACACATCAGCATATATCCTATGTGGAGGAAAGAGAGTATGCAAAAAAAACTGAGCCAGCTCTTCCTTAAGGGCATCTCCAATGGTTATAGCTAGCAACTAACTATAAGACTTCCACATCATCTATATAGTACACACTAAAGTTAGCATTCTAAAGAACTATCTATAATGATAGCTATTTGATGCTTACATGCACACACAGAATTTATGGAGGCTGCCTCGTTTGGCGCTATAGACTATCTCTAGAGCTGTAGAGAGCTGTGTTCTCTTTCTTCATTTAATATCTTCCACGTAGGACAGTTGATGACATGGACTCTCTTGTAGATAGCTGCTATAGACCCATTGGAGATGCTCTAAGCACTAGTCTATAGCGCAAAACGAGGCAGCCTTTATAAATGTTGTGTGTGCATGTAAGCATCAAATAGCTATCCTTATAGATAGTTCTTTAGAATGCTATCTTTAGTGTGTACTATATAAATGATGTGGAAGTCTTATAGTTAGTTGCTAGCTATAACCATTGGAGATGCCCTAAGAGTGCAAAAGGGTTTATACTTGGATAGGCTGCTGCTATCTCGGAGCCTTTTTGTCTCGAGCTGGCAGCGTCTTTAATTTTCAGACACTGACCGGTAAGAGTTAGTTAAGCCGTTGATTAAGCAAGCAGGCTGACAAGGCAGAGGTCAAAATGCGCGCGTGAGACGTTTGGAGTGGTGTCGCGTGATGAGTGGCGTTAAACCTGCCTGCACATGCAGTCGACGTGCACGCCGCTACTCATCTTCAGCTTTTGGATTCTAGTTTTGACTTTTTTTTTATAGTAACTAATTTTTAAATAAAATATCTTTTTAAGATATAATCTACTAGTTAATTATAGTACATACTATATCAACTTCATTTATATCGACAAAAATCGAACGTGACTTTCTATTAATCTGTAATCTCTCGCATGAACAGTCTAAATACCATAAACCGCAGTAAAAAAAACATAAGTCTCAGAAAAAAAAACAACAGGCCCTTAGAAATGTGGCTTATTACTTACAATTTCCTTCGAATAAACAAGGTGTCCGGCCTCGCATGCTAGCATGCGTCCATACGAACAACTTTCTTCTTCCTTAATTTCTACTGGATGGATGATATGATATGCCGGCTGCATGCACCTGATCCGTCTATCCACGGCATGCATGCACCTGATCGATGAGCCATGCCATGCGTACACAAGAGCAAACGGGTCATTTACACAAAACTAGCTAAGTACTTCATTAGTGACAGCATGAAGCTGACCTTGCCAACCCGAAGCAATTGTGTCTCGAAACGCCCTAATTAGTTATCTCATTTAGGTATGCATGGTACGCACACGCTTGCACAAAACTAGCTAGACATGTGTAGCATCCAATGTGCAAGTCTTAAGCCCCAACATTTTGGAGTATATTTACACTGGCGGCCGGCCGGGGGCCGGGCACACACCCATGCAGACATGCATCATTGGGTTCTCGATCTTGCCTCTCTCTTGGCTTTTCCATTGGAATCATTAGGTCGTCTATCTCCCTCTCTCTGTCGGAGGAGACTAGCAGTATATGAGTGTAAGCCCTAATTTTCTTTGAAAATATCATGTATTTAACAGGTATATTATACATGTATATATTGAAAATTTATATTGGTTTTACAAAAAAAATTACTCGAGTGATATATAGCAATTGTCATTTAATTGAAACACGAGCCATTCACAATCGAAGAAGTAGATTCATGGACATTTTTTCAGGTGTAGATTTATGGGCCATTTTTGGAGGACATGGAGAAGGAACGCGCGCACGCACGAACGGGTGTTCTCGAGGGCACAGAACATAGTGCTGAAATAAACGGGAAAAATATTATACTATATGATGATGCGCCTGTGTTGAAATATTTGCCCTCGGAAGCTGAAAATTTCGGCAGGAATTTGACATGAATGACTCAAACGCTGGCTCGAGGCAGCACCGTAGCATCTAGCTCACGACGCGTGGGAACGTACGAGTGAGCGGCAGCCGTCGATCACGCAACGGCGTGCGGTCCCAGGCTTCTGGGGCCCCACCTGTAAGCGGCAGCCGTGAACTACTTGCTTGTCGTCCTTTCCTTTGGATGCTTCGCGGGGGCCCACACAGCACTACCGCTACCCCACCTCAAGTCCGATAATACAGTATGTGATCTAAACGCACCGATTAACCCAACCCCAGTATCCTAATTACCGGCTGGCACGACGGGCCCCGCTCCAACCCCGAACTAAATTCGCGCCCATTGTCCCCTCTGACATCCGGGGCCGAGTGGGTATACACAATACACATGGTACCCGTGTACACCACCAGGTGTGGAGAGGAGGAGAGGTGGGGCCAGCCCCGCGAGGCGGCACGTGAGAAGAGGACGACACCGCCCCCTGGTGGCACGTGCGAGGGCGTCACCGCGACACACGCAGCCGCAGTTCGTTAGGACAAGCTGGTTATTCCAGGAGTAGCTTGGATGAAGCAGGGTAGAAGTTTTTTTAGCCTATTCATACTTGCTTTTACTGATGATTTTATAGTGTAATTGATGAATAATAGTGATTAATAGAAATGGTTCATAAATAGTAGTACATTATGTAAGAAAAATGGTACAAGAAAAGGCACTGTAACATTTGAAATTGTGATATAATAAAATAAAAATTACGTTACAACACGTGAAAGCAAAAGGTAGTCACTGATGAATAGTAGTAACTGCTAGAAGCGATAAATAAAAGTTGGGATATTCATATTAGTTTCTGCTGCTAGAAGTAGAATCCAAAAGCAAAATCTAATATGAATAAGCCCTTCGATAATATAGAGTAGTAGTTTGCACGAGGGAGAAAAGGCCCAGCATATTTCGAACTCAGAAATCTGTTAGAATTTATATAAGAATGATACTATTATCTACAAATTCATGTAAATTCCCGCATTCTAAACAAGTTCTTAAAAGCGTGGTACAGTTTGACTTCCTGGACTGAACACAAAGTTGATTAGCGGAGCCGCTTAGCTTAAACCCCTCCTAACACCGCGATTAATTGGCGGGAGGTTAGCTACACTGAGGTACGGTACGGTACCCACCCCAAAACGATACGCCCTGTGGTTTCTCAAATTTGCACCCACGCCCTCGCACAGGCAATCTTCAGGACCTATTTGTAAAACCGTTAATCATGAGGGGCAATGCGGTGACGAGCGATCGGGGCCGAAGCGAGGAGCAGAGGCAGTATAAATCGGCGCGCCTCTCGAAGCCCCTCCTCCTCGCTCCGCCTCCGCTTCCAAACTTTTCTCGTTGCTTTCCCTCCCCTTCTCTCCCTCCACCAAGCCAAGCTGCTTTGAGAGAGAGAGAGACCGGCGGCAATGGCGGAAGCGGCTGCGGCGAAGAGGCTCACGGCGGCGCTCGGCACGGCCCTCTTCCTCCTGGCGCTCCTCGCGGGCAGCGTCGCGCTCGGGGGCGTCTCCGGCGGGCGGCTCCTCGCCGGGCTCCGGTAATTAACCCCCCTCCTCCTCGCCGTGGCTCTCCCTGTAATGTGGGTGCGTCCGTGAGCTTCACTGCTGCCGCGCTCCCTCCCGGGCGGGGAATTTTGGTCGGAGTCGCTCGGAACTTTTGTGTGTGGTTTCTGAATTTATTTTGCGGGGGCGCTTGGTTCAAGCCGCCCAATTTCTGCTGTTTTTTCCGAGTTTTTTTTATCCGTTCTGAGATGTATGGTGAGTGCGCGTTCTGTTTGCCGCTTCGGTGATTAATTCTGGGCGCACCTCTGTTCCAGGGTCGGGAGCACGGCCGCGGCGGCGATGGCGAGCGGCACGAGGCGGTGGCTGCGGGACCCATCATGGCCGGCGGCGGCGCGGTGAGCATTTCCCGTGCAATTGCATCCCTCCTCTTTTCGCGTTTTGTTTCCCGTCCCCTTGCCCACAAAAGCAGCATTAGCACACGACGGGAGGGAAGGGGTCTCCGTTTTAACGGATTTATTTCCCCCCAATTTTTTGATCCAAAAAAAAAATGGCGACCTATGAAACTTTTGGTTTGTGCTCGCGCGGCGACCAGCGAAATTCGTATTTCGGGGCTGCCAATTTGGGATTGGACGCTTAGATTAGAGCCGTTTGCCAACGACTCAGGATCGGAGAGAGCAGAGATGCTTTTTCTCGGCGAGTTCGTTATGATGGCAGAGATAGATAGAGAGAGAGAGAGAGGAAGGGGGCAGTGTGGTAATTTGGCAGCGAAGCGAAGCAAAACCCCGTCCTGCGGCTGCACCGGCCATGGCCAAGCGGTGAAAGACTTTGGAAACCCACAAAAGCTGGCCAACGAAGCAAGCAGGGGTAGCTATTACTAGATAGATGATCACCGTCACCGCTTCGCGTCCCCGGGAATGCACCCGAAAAAAGTAGAAGCACGTCTCACTTGCAAAAGCAGCAGTGTGTGTTACTTGTAGCAGGAGTACTAGGGAGCATCCGTTGGCACCTCACGAGGATGCTTCTTTTTTCCCCCTATCCTCGCAAGGATTTCCCTGTACAACTTTTGGGTACAACGTGCGTGCGCAAAGCGATGTTCTGCAGAGGAGAGGTAGCAGTAGCAGCGGTACAGTTGGTTCTTTAATCTTTGCTTCCTTTCGGTTCGCGACCGATCAGCCCGCGCCTCGAGCGGCATGCTCGATTCATCAACGGCGGGGCGCACGGATGATCCATCCGTAAACGCTTTTTTTGTTACTGCAAATAGCAACCTTTTAGTTGTTGTGAACAACACAATGTTGCTACTTTTTTAGCTGTTGCTATCGACTGCATGTGTGCCGTTCGTGATCTCTGACGCCGGTCTCGTTCGCATCGATCGCCGACTGCGACGCGGCCCGTTTCCGTTGCCATCTCACCTGAAGATATATTTTTTGCAGGAGTGGTGGTGACGCCGACGACGTGGTGGTCGGAGCGGTGGAGGATCCGGAGGTGGTGGCCTCCCAAGTGCACATGTACGTCGTTTCCTCCTCTTGTTTCTTCTTCTCCCTCTCTCATGACAAGTTATCATTTCCTGCTTTAGTGTTCTCATCGTAGGAGTAGTAACCAAATGCGGAACGACACAAGGGAACTGAACTAGTAGATCAGCTGCCTAGTTGTGTTGTCATTGCATCAGTGGTTACTGGTCACTGAGTGGTACAGCAGTATCCTTCTTTCTTTCTTTTTTCTCTGTGGAAGTAGTACTCTTCTTTCGAGCTAGTGTGTTGTAGACTTGTAGTAGTAGCCTTTTGTTCGCTGTTCGGCTGAGTTCTTTAAGACTTGTAGCTAACTTATGTTTATTCTGTCTATAGCAACTAGTTTTTTAATAGTGTGTTTTTTTTAAAGCGGGATCAACAGAAAATTGTATGAAAAAATATAATAAATTTAACTATATCGATCAAAATTATGTGTAACTATTTTTCTATATGTACTCATTCTCACGAACAGAATTGAAACATTTAAGTCTTAAGTCATAAATCAACACTCAAAAACGACTTCCTCATCGTCCCACTCCACAGCCACTGCCATACACGCTGGGCCCACGCACATCTCACACCTCAAAAACAAAAGCGAAGAACAGAGACGGAAAAGCGAGAATACCCGGACCGGAGCAGATCGGATTCGACGGGAGTGTGGTTGTAGTAGCGTACTTTACTCTGTCACGTGGGGCGCAAGTAGCAGAGGCACGGTGGGGCCCACCTGCCATGCACCCACGCCCACACACCTGTACGCTTTATTGCGAGGTGACCTGCTGCAACGCTGTGGAGGAGGCATTAACTCGGTTTCCTTCTTTTGGTACCCCTTGCCCTCGCCACGGCAACCGAACCTCCCTCTCTTTTGGTGTGCGAGCTCTCAACAGTGGCGCTACCTAGAGTGTTGTAGTGTAGTAGTGACACACCACGTTCTCCTGGTTGCCCGCCCACTCATGTGGGGCTGCCTGCCCCTGCATTTGCCACGCACCACCATGGACGCATTGATGGTGCTTTCCCTCCTAATCAGTCTCCCCCCACCCTCCTTGTTTTCCTTTAGCACGATCTGCTGGTAGAGCTGCTAACGGCAGGTGATTGACATTTGAGACTCTAGATTGTAGTAGTAAGTTGATAAGAATCTAGAAACTGAACGGACCACAAAGTGCTGTTCTTGTTTTGTTTGGTGACAAGAACTGATTAGCAAGCGGCAGGTCAGATCCACCCAAGAAACAGTAGGAAATTTATTGAACAGGGAGGGTATTGGTACCTGAAGCTGCAGTTATATCTGTACTTTGTGTAAAATCACCATTAAGTCTTGCGCATTGATCATCAAACTGTACTGAACCTGAATGTTACACCTTGTAATGACTTGATCATGAGCTAAGAATTGTTTCACTGTAATTCTGGACTGAAGTGATTATGCTTCTTTGGGTGCTCAGGTCCATCAAGAACAGCACCGCCCGGAGGAACCTCGGGTACCTGTCGTGCGGGACGGGCAACCCGATCGACGACTGCTGGCGCTGCGACCCTGACTGGCACAACAACCGCCAGCGGTTGGCCGACTGTGGGATTGGGTTTGGCCGCAATGCGATCGGTGGCCGCGATGGCAAGATCTACGTGGTGACTGATCCCAGCGACGATGACGTCGTGAACCCCAAGGAGGGCACCCTGCGCTACGCCGTCATCCAGGACGAGCCGCTGTGGATCATCTTCAAGCGCGACATGGTCATCACTCTGCAGCAGGAGCTCATCATGAACAGCTTCAAGACCATTGACGGCCGCGGCGCCAACGTGCACATCGCCAACGGCGCCTGCCTCACGATACAGTACATCACCAACGTCATCATCCACGGGTTGCACATCCACGACTGCAAGCCCACCGGCAATGCCATGGTGCGCAGCTCGCCGAGCCACTACGGCTGGCGGACGATTGCCGATGGTGATGCTGTGTCCATCTTCGGCTCCAGCCACGTCTGGGTTGACCACTGCTCGCTCTCCAACTGCGCCGACGGCCTTGTGGATGCCATCATGGGATCCACTGCCATCACAGTATCCAACAATTACTTCACCCACCACAATGAGGTACGTACATCCTAAATCCTACACATTTGTTTTCATCCTGCAATAATTGCTGTCCATCTTTTGTTTTCTCCACCAAAGCCATTGGAATCTCCAGGGTTTGTCGTATGTGAAGGACTTGTTTGTTTTCTACCAGCAGAAGTGTAGTTCAGCATTAAGTTTCATGTCAATTGTTCTTCCAAATCTAACCAGAGGTTGTCGGTTGGCTGCACTGTATATATTGCTGTAGCATCTCACGTGCATACGGGATTCTGTTGGTGTTGTATGCGAACAGCCTGCTTGGATTTTTCATTCATGGTAAATCAACAATGCAGGTGATGCTCCTGGGTCACAGTGACTCCTACGTGAATGACAAGGTGATGCAGGTCACAATAGCCTTCAACCATTTTGGCGAAGGTCTCGTTCAGAGAATGCCAAGGTAACTTCATGAACTGAATCAGTCTGTCTCAAGATCACCATTACACTGAAACTTGGTCCAATTTGGCAATAATTTACGTTCCTGTTTCTGTCCAGCATTGCATAGATGAACCAGTTTATTTCTTGCTTCGCACTTCGAACGACAGTTCACTAACTCGTCACCGTCTAAATTGCCCTTGTTTCAGGTGCAGGCATGGTTACTTCCACGTGGTGAACAATGACTACACCCACTGGGAGATGTACGCCATTGGCGGGAGCGCTGAGCCAACCATCAACAGCCAGGGCAACCGCTACCTCGCTCCGACAGACCCCAATGCCAAGGAGGTACATATCTTCATCGTCCGCCTTTACGCCTCATCGGTTCGCCTTCAGCAGCCATGTAGCCGCTAACAAACGTTCGGTATGAACAAACCGCAGGTGACGAAGAGAGTCGAGACCGCTCAGAGCACCTGGAAGGCCTGGAACTGGAGGTCTGAGGGTGATCTCCTGCTTAACGGCGCCTTCTTCACCCCTTCCGGAGCTGGCGCCTCAGCCAGCTACTCGCGCGCCTCCAGCCTCGGCGCCAAGTCATCATCCATGGTCGGCACAATCACCTCCGGCGCGGGCGCCCTGTCGTGCCGCAAGGGCTCCGCCTGCTAGTGCACCGCCAGAGACAGATCCGCCACACCGCCTCGCCCCACCCCGACGACAACAGAAAGAAACAAGATATAGAAGTTAAAGCTACTGGAACATCGTGGTTACAGTTTTTTCCCTTCTTTTTTGCCACACGGCTATATATGATCCCCAATTAACCATTCCTCAACCTCCCCCTGCTCCCGCTGTCAACACTCGGAGCAGGCGAGAAGCGTTGCTGACTGATTCGTCGATGTTGTTGCCCCCCCGCCCACAGCAAGAGTACGCGAGGTCAGGCGTCCTCTATATGTGTCTCATCATATATACTTGGTTGTCAAAACAGTCAGATTGTTGCTACTTGTTGTCCCTGGATGGAATGGGTTTGCTGCGGAGTGGCACCACTGTAAAAGACGCATATGCATAGCTATCTTCCTCTTCAGTGAAAGCTAAAACAGGCTTGATCTGTTGAGTACTACTAGTTGTGTTGTGCCTTGTTTGAATTGTCAGTGGTCTGAGCAATCTGCTATTTGTGCCCGTGTCGTGCTATCTTGCATTTTTGGATGCTTGGAGCTGTTGCTCATGAAGGGCATTTTGGGAATTTTCGAAGCTGGTTTTGGAATTAATTTAAGGAGAGGGGTTGGGCCCACCGGTTAGTCCGTTGATGAAAGGGTGGCTCTCTCGGTGGCTCTGTTAGGGATCGTGGGAATCGTTCCCGATCCCCACTCTCTCTCTGGCAAAATCGGCGGGGGTTGGTGATGGTACCGCTTCTCCTTCTTTACAAAATCGGCTTAGGGCTCTCCTCTTCTCCTTAAATATGAAAGTGCTCCTCCTCTCCTGCTTCTCCACTTCCACCGTTTGCTTTTGTTTTCCCGTTCCTTTGGTGAATCGGTGGTGGTAGCAGTTGTGGCCTAGTTCCTTCTCTAGAAACCTGAGGCTTTAGCCTCGGTGAGGGCGGAGCTCTAGGGCACTAGGCCATGGCTGCAACGGCATTGGCTTCTACCTTGCACTTGATCTAGCCATTGAAAAATATCAATGGAGAAATGAATTGGCCGTCACAAGGTTCACTTGGAACCACGTTTCATATTTATACAATGCGTAACAGACTGATCCACAATACATGGGGTGAGTGGAGAGCCTGACGGAGAATCCGGCAACAGCCTCTACACGTTATCGGCAACTGACCCAATACAGTTCAGCTACTAACGTTCAACGCGGTTACCACGCAGGGCCCGATCCAGATTACAAGTGAATATATTTCTTAACACTTCCCCTCAATCATGACTTGGTGAAACCAAGTTCAGATTGCTACAAATATGATTGAACGGCCCCTTGGACAACGGTTTAGTAAAGATATCTGCAAGTTGATCCTTTGAAGAGATAAAGCGAACTTGCATAGCCTTCCGTGAGACCAACTCTCGGACAAAGTGAAAATCGACTTCAATGTGTTTAGTACGAGCGTGGAAAACTGGATTTGCAGTGAGGTAGGTCGCCCCCAGGTTGTCACACCAAAGCAGGGGAGGTTTGTTCTGAAATACACGCAGTTCCTTTAACAGCGACTGAATCCAGATGACTTCCGCAGTGACATTCGCTATTGCCTTGTACTCGGCCTCTGTGCTTGAACGTGACACCGTTGCCTGCTTGCGAGAGCTCCAAGAGATAAGATTGGATCCAAGGAAGACTGCAAATCCATTTGTTGATCGCCGGTCATTTGGACATCCGGCCCAGTCAGCGTCTGAAAATGCGCTCAGCACAGCCGATGGTGACTTCTGAACTTTTAATCCTATATCCACTGTTCCTTTGATGTAGCGAAGCACTCTTTTCACCGCTGACCAATGAACATCTGTTGGAGACTGTATATATTGACACACTCGATTGACTGCAAATGAGATGTCAGGTCGGGTGATTGTCAGATACTGCAGCCCACCAACTATACTTCGACATCTGGCTGCTCGCTCTTCTTCCTTCAAAGATTGTCCTCGCTCTTTGTGACTTCTCAGCTGAATTCATTGGTGTCGAGATTGGATTACACTTCTCCAAGTTGGCTCTCTTAATGAGATCAAGAGCATATCTTTTCTGTGACAGCACAATACCATGACTTTGTGACTTAACTTCTATGCCCAAGAAATACTGCAGCTTACCAAGGTCTTTGACAGCAAAGTCACTATTCAGTTGTCTGATTAGCTTCTGAGTAGCTGAGGAGGAAGAACTCACAATGATTATATCATCAACATAAATGAGCATGTAAACTGTCACCCCTCCATGATTAAAGATGTATAGAGAAGTGTCAGCCTTTGAAGCTGCAAAGCCCAGTTCTTGAAGCTTGCTTGTGAGCCTAAAATGCCAAGCCCTTGGAGCCTGTTTGAGACCGTACAAGGCTTTCTTAAGTCGACAGACAAGACTGGGTTGATCTGGATCTTCATACCCGGGAGGCTGCCGCATATACACTTCCTCTTCCAGGAGTCCATGAAGGAATGCATTTTGAATGTCAATTTGATGCAGGTTCCAACCTCTCGAAACTGCCAGTGACAGAATAACACGCACTGTAGTTGGTTTGACAACGGGAGAGTAGGTGTCAAGGTAGTCAATTCCATACTGCTGTTTGAACCCTTTAGCTACAAGACGAGCTTTGAACCTGTCAATAGAACCATCAGACCGCCTTTTGATTTTGTAAACCCATCGGCTGTCAATCAAGTTCATACCATGTTTAGGTGGCACAAGCTCCCAAGTATCATTCTTCAGGAGTGCAGCATATTCATTGTCCATTGCCTCTCTCCACTCGGAAGAATTCAAGGCTTCATTGAGAGTGGCTGGTTCAGAGACTGCAGGAATGGAGTTTGTCGGATTTCTGACAGAGACCAAACCGCCAAATCTTCTGGACGTTGAGTACCTAACAGTGCCATCTGTAAACTCCTTGGGCTTCACAATATTATCACGGAGCCGTGTTCTCATGGGATGCTGAGTGATGGGCACAGACGGTAGATGATGGACTGCACCATGAGACGGAGTAACAGATACTCCACTATTGTCAGATTCTTCAGCCGCAAAACCTGAAGGACCTGCAGCAGGAGAATTAAGACCAGCAGTAACAGGAAGAACAAGTCGGCTAGTTAAATCATTACTCATGGGTGAATCATCTGTCACTGGTGTAGTTGATTGAGGTGACTGGACAGGAGTTTCTCTCGTGAGAGCAGACTCTTGGTAGATAGTTGGTTTATTTGCAACTGGAAGAAGTGTTGGATGATGAGTAGAACTAGGTGGAGTGAAAAGGGGTTGACCAGCGAATGGAAACACATTCTCATCGAAGACAACATCACGGGAAATGTAAACCCTGCCAGTGGAGCGATCAAAGCACTTATAACCCTTGTGAGAGGAGCTATAGCCTAGGAATACGCATTGCTTTGTCCTGAAACTCAGTTTCCTGGAATTGTAGGCTCTGAGGTTAGGCCAGCAAGCACAACCGAAGACACGAAGCAGTGAGTAATTTGGTTTAGCTCCTAACAGCCGATGCATAGGCGTATCAAAGTCAATCGTTCTACTTGGCATTCGATTGATCAAGTAGCAAGCAGTCTGAAATGCTTCATCCCAAAAACGCAAAGGTAGCTGGGACTGAGCTAGCAGGGTTAATCCCGTCTCTACAATGTGGCGATGTTTTCGTTCCACAACACCGTTCTGCTGATGTGTGTGAGGACAGGAGATATGATATTTTATGCCTGTTCTATTGAAGTAACGATGCAAGCGATGATACTCTCCTCCCCAATCCGACTGTATGCAACGAATTTTACAGTTTAAGAGAGTTTCAGCATGCTTCTGGAAATGAAGGAAGACAGTTTCAACTTCAGACTTGCATTTAAGAAAATAGATCCAAACAAATTTGCTGTAGTCATCAACAAAGGAAACATAGTATTTGGAATTGTTTACAGATGGAAGAGCCGGCCCCAAACATCTGTATGGATTATTTCTAAAGGAGATGAGGTTACATTGAATGAAGACTCAAATGGTAACTGATGTGCTTTGCCACATTGGCAAGCATCACAAACTGAAGAAGAACTTGTCTTGCTAGAGTCTGCAAGGAGGTTATTTTCTCGAAGAATGCGAAGAGTAACTGGTGTAGCAGGATGACCAAGGCGTCGATGCCACTGTTCTTGGGATATTCTTGCAGAAATAAGAGCTTGACTGGATCTCCTATTCGGAAAGGTGTAAAGTCCATGCTTACACCTTCCTCTTAGCAGTGTGGTCTTCGTGGTTCGATCCTTGACAAAGAAGGAATGTGGGTGAAATTCAACAAAGGCGTCATTGTCAATAGCTAATTTTCGGACTGACAAAATATGACGGTTAATCTCAGGAACATGCAAGACACGGTTCAAATGAAGAGGTCGATTTACACCAGTGACAATTGAATTACCAACATCAGCAATAGACAAACCTGAGCCGCTCGCCACCTGGACTTGATCATTGCCAGTGTAACGCTCCTTGGTGGTCAGGCGTTCCAGATCATGTGTGATATGATCGGTGGCTCCTGTATCAACATACCAGTCCGGATCAACGGCATACCCACTGGAAGCTGCAGCAGCAACCTTGGTGATTTCTTCCGTCTGGTAATTCTGATCGTAGCGATGCCAGCACGAGGAGGCGTCATGATTTGGTTTGTGACAAATCTGACACAACACCCCATCCTTCTTGTTATTGCTGTTGGAGCCTCCGCGACTGCCACCAGATCCACGCATATTGCTGCGACCGCGGCCGCGGCCATTGCGACCACCTCCACGTCCTTGATTCCTGTTGATAAAGTTAGCCGATACCTGAATTTCGGAGTTGTTGTTCTCGAGCCTCATCTCGTGACTCAACATGTGGGCGTAGACGTCACTGAGAGAGTAGGTGTCTGCGCGCGTGGTGATGCTTGTCACCAGGGAGTCGTACTCGCTCCCGAGACCTCGTAACATGTACGAGATCAGCTCTTCTTCGTCGAGAGGCTTGTCGATCACCGCAAGGGTGTCTGCCAACCCCTTCATCTTGCGGTAGTAGGCGCTGACACTCATGTCATTCTTCTTGGTCGTCGTCAGTTGCATACGGATCTGCATGATCCGTGCTCGAGAGTTCGCCGAGAAGGTCCGCTCAAGAGTGCGCCATGCGTCGAACGCCGTAGTAACGCCGACGAGATTCACGAGCACGTCCTCAGAGACCGAAGAGAGGATCGCGCTCAGAACCATCTGGTCCTGGTGATACCAGGTAGTGAACTCTGGGTTCACAACAATGCGACGACCAGTGCCAGATTCCTCATTGGGCGGCACTATGATGGTTTGCGCCGGACGCTCGGCAGATCCGTTGACATATCTCAGGAGATTTTGACTCCTCAAATATGGAAGCATCTGTGTCCTCCAAAGCAGGTAATTCTCCTGCGAAAGCTTCACGTGGACAACATGGTTAAGGGATGGCGTGGGTGGCTGATTCTCCATGGAGACTATGGTGTTAGAAACAGCAGAAGACGGTGTATTAGACATGGCAATTGGATCTAAGGCTCTGATACCATGAAAAATATCAATGGAGAAATGAATTGGCCATCACAAGGTTCACTTGGAACCACGTTTCATATTTATACAATGCGTAACAGACTGATCCACAATACATGGGGTGAGTGGAGAGCCTGACGGAGAATCCGGCAACAGCCTCTACACGTTATCGGCAACTGACCCAATACAGTTCAGCTACTAACGTTCAACGCGGTTACCACGCAGGGCCCGATCCAGATTACAAGTGAATATATTTCTTAACAGCCATATGTGCCGACTTTACTACGACCTTGGGCTATGGTGTTTTCGTCGGTTCTAGGCTATGGCGGCGTCGGGTTGGTGACAGATTTGAGCACCAGGTGAGGGTGCTCCGGCGGCGGTGTTGGACTGTTGGTGTTGGTGTGCGGCCCTGTTTGGTTGTGACCAAGACTTGGTGTTGTGGCTTCTTCAATTGAGCACTTGGCTAGTGCTTGTTACCGTGGTGTCTTGAGCGGCATCTTCTGAACCTCGATTCCACAACTAGGTGTGCTATTGTTCATGGTATTGGCATCATATCTGCGTGAACCTTGTCGGTGTTACCATGGCGTAGTGTCGGCAATTGGGTTTCTAGGACAACATGTTTATCGACATGCTTTGTCGTATTTCTTGTTGACAGCTTCAAGTGTTGTCACTATTGTGAGTATTTCGGTTGCCTTTGGTTGATTTTTGAATAATCTGTCATTGTGCTATACCAATGCAAGTTCAAACCTATTGATATATGAATTGATTAGATAACTAGTTTGGATAACTTCACATGATTATCTGTGGTCTTGTGAATTGCTCGATGAGGATTAGGCAAAATGAGATTGGTGTGACAGTATAGTCATATTCTAGGCATTGAGCTATTTGCTGCCTTTAATTTAATATTGTTTTGTGGGCAGCGCCATGCTTATTACCTATGTTAGAAACAATTAATTCAGCTCTATTCATAGCTGATTTGCTTAATGTCATTAGTTAGCTGTTATTTCTCGTAGAAGTTAGAGCAGTTCAAAATCTAGTATATTTCTATAGAGACTGCCACACTCAATATGTGTGAAGGACCATATGAGAAGATCCTAAATATTGTTATGATGAACTATTACAATTTAGAAATTTTGATTAGCAGTGTTGCTGGTCGGTCAGGGGAAGGCCAGTCAGATCGACATTATGCCACCATCGACTAGTCGGTGTCGTGATCATCTGACACAGGCGAGCGATCGACCAGCTTGTGTCGATGAGTCCGACCGCCCGTGGTTGGTGGGCTGACTGTCTGAGGAATGTCCAGTTCGGGTGGTTTATGGTATTTGTGGATTTTGAGTTGAGAAATCGGTTTTGGTGAGTAAGGTTAGCGGTTTTATGTTGCATGAGCTATGGTTTCGACCCTACGGGACTTTGGGTTAGCTATAGATAATATTCTACTTTTCTATGATTACACTTCTGCCATTAACATTGCTAAGAACACAGTGCAACACTCTAGTACTAAGCACATAGATATTCGATATTATTTCCTTAGAAACCATGTGGAGAAGGGTGACATAGTGCTTCAGTTTATGGAGAGTGATCACCAGTTAGCTGACATTTTCACCAAGTCTTTAGATAGCTTGAGGTTCATAGCCTTGCGGGGAGAGTTTGAGGTTGTTTGTCCTCATGCATCATCTGAGGGTAGTATCATGTATTTTCTGTATCATATGTTCATTTACTTCTTTCTACACTTTACTTTTGAGTACTTTTGGGTTAGTCTTTCTAGCATAGACTAGGATTGGTATCATAATGCTGTTTAGATTTCTTTCTTTTATGTTGTGACCTTAAGATGCTACTTATTAGTTGCTTCTTTTGTCACTAGGTTAAGTTAATTCACTTCTTTTAAGTCTAACAAGGTTTGGGCCCTTGGGTAGGCAGGGAACGTGTTTGCTCCCTTGTGTTTAGATGACTAGTTGATAGTCCTAAAGTCATATAGGGTAGATGAGAGTGTGTTTGAGCCATAGTGATTCCCTATCTTGTCTATGCTTTAAGAACTATCATTTCTTTATTTTCCCAATCTTCTCTATTGCTTATTAGTTTAGTTCAGGGGAGTTCATTTGAGTTTTTCATAAGCATAATATTGACATAACTTAACTTGAACCAAAAAATTTTTAAAATTGACTCACTTGCTGAGGGGGAGCTGGGATCTTTACTGCATCATGTTGTATTTTAAATTCAGCATTGTGCATTGTAATATAAATACATGGAGCTTTAACTATTATCTTTGTGTGACATGATATCTTGCTTTACATCTTGTCATATCTTGTGCTAGCTTGCTAAATTTATCATGCCCTTTTATGTGTAGCTTAGATTTTGCCATGCTAACTTTATTAAATATGAACAACTTGAATTAAATCATGCCATGTTAGATCTTGTGACAAGTTTTGCTCTAGTGATCCTCATATGATCCAAAAAAAAGTCAAATAAGCTAAGTTGAATCTTGAACCTAAATTTAGCTTTAGATTAATCTATACTAGTTCTTTATTAAGCATGAGTTAATATTAGTTCTTTGTTCTTGAACTAAGTCAAGAAAATACAAAATAATCTCTTTTGTGCAAAACAACTGATCTCATCAATTCTTTCTCATGAGACGGCTTGCCATTACACTAGACATGAACTCATGTGGAATTTTGGATGACCAAGATCACTTCCTTAATCTTCTTACTTGGGTGGTCGTATAAGGTTGAGATCTAGCACATGGCTACGAAAATAAAATTTTGTGAAATATGGTTGAAGCTCAGCTAAAATAAAAGGATGAATTTTAAAAAAATACCGAATGTGCTAATTTTGCTTAATTACAAGTGGTATCAAATGTTTGAATAAAATATTTTAACTTTGAACTTGTAACACTCTAAATTGACTCAATTGTAGCTTCTTGGGTCTATTTAGTATATTGACATGGGTTGACTCATTTTTAGATACCTTTAGCTAAATTATGATCTTGAGCAAGTTGACATGTTAAAAATTCATTTAATTTTAGATTATTGCTTATTTGGCTTTAACTTTGCTATATATGGTTTGCCATGGTCTATATAGCTCTTTCACAGAATATGGCTTGATGTAATACTTATATAGTCACTTTGGATAATTTTCATAGCTCCTAATGCTAAAATTGAATAAAAATGCAGCCACTTCATTTCATTCATGCTCTATCTTCATTCATACATCCTGATGATTTATTGTCAAAGAGGGAGAAAGATCAGCAAAAATGCATATCTAGAGCGTGATTTGGAGTTTTTATGATATAGAGTTTTTGTGCAAAATTTTGCAAAATTGAAGCTTTAATATTTTGTTGTGATTCACTTAATCTTTTGATCTCTTCTCATCATGACCAAGGTCAAATTGAACAAGTATTTTTTTATATGGACTAAGAGTGAGATTTCGCAACTCTTTTGGTGGATTTAAAGTTTTTTGTGGCTTCTATCCATCTCTGTCTTAAATGGTCATTGTCAGCTCATTGCATTCTTATTTTGACCATTCGGAGCTCTATTTGCAAATTTTTCTCTTCTTGTCTAAATTCAACTCCTAAATTGCATTTTTGTGAAATTACCAATGGATTCATCAAGAGGGAGATTGAATGATCATGTAAAAAGATCCTAAATATTGTTATGATGAACCATTGCAATTTGAAAAATTTGGAAATTTGATTAACAGTGTTGCCGGTCGGTTAGGGGAAGGCCGTCGGATCGGCATTGTGCCATCGGTCTGATCGGTTGGTGTCAGCGGTCAGACTGCCTGGGTGGAGCGGTCAAATTGACTTGTGTCAGCGGTGTGACTGCCCTTTGGTTGGTGGTCTGACCGGCCGAGGAATGTCCAGTTCAGGTGGTTTATGGTATTTGTGGATTTTGAGTTAAGGAATGGGTTTTGGTAAGTAAGGTCAGTGGTTTTATATTGTATGAGCTATGTTATAGCTAACGTGGGTAAATTTGTGAAGGACTTGTGCCCAGAAACAATTTTTTGTTTTTAGATGTGCAGGGTCGCTTGGAGTCAACTGTGATCAACGACGAGGATCGAGGCTAGGTTCATGGAGGAGCTGAAACCCAGAACGATAAAGGATGTCAGTGAGATGGTGAGCTCAAGCATGGTACGAGAAAAGTGAAAAATATTGAAGGTGAGTTCGAACGGCGGGATTACACCATGTGGCTTGGACAGGCCAAGTGAGCTGTGGTTCGATGGAACTGAGACAGAAGTGACTTGATGACGCGTGGCAAGCTAGTGGTGCACTTATACGTGGCAAGCATAGTGATTGCGTGCAATGGATGATGATGATCAAGTCAATAAGGGGTATTTGGTAGTTTCGTTAAAATACCGAAAATCACCTTGATCAAAACCGTGGTGCACGAGTGGTGCTTGGGTAAGCGGTCTAGGTCAAGGTGGAGCTGGTTTGATCAAGATGGATCAAAGTTAAGGATTTAATGGATTCTGGCTTATACGCTTTGAAAAACATGCATAAGTGAAGTTGTGTGAGTAAAATTGTGTAAGGAGTTAACGAGTTTTCTCCATTGCGCTAAGTGGATAGTATCCACTAAGGGGTGAATGTAGCTGGCTAGCCCATCTATACAAAGGGGTTGGGATGGAGACTTGTGATTAACCATTCAACCCACATGTCTTATGCTACCTTGTTTAGGGTTAGGGTTTGAAAGTGAGTACCTGATATGGTCTGTGTCTTCCAAGGTGGAGTGACTGTAAAATTTTTCTCCTCAAACAGCAATAGAATTAATTTTTGATATTCTCCATGGCTAGCTTTCTATTTAATTGATTTGCTCTTGTTTTAGTTGGTTTTTTTCTCTCTCCTCTTGCCCTCTTCTTGATATTACTATGCCAAGAACGTATAAGAGATTGAGAGATCATCTGGGAATCATTCTCTACCTATCTAGTCACTTTGGTAGCAAGTTCATCAAGAAATCCGGTTTTGCATGTTCTTGATCTTCCAAGTGATTTCTTGTTTTGAGAGTTTTTGGAATGATTTCATCGGTGCTTTTACTTGCTGTGATATGTGGGAACATGTCCAAAGCTATTTGGGCTATACTCTACTCACGAGCAAGTCTTGTTCATCGAGGAGGCCTTATTTTCTTGCAAGAGTAGCTCAACATTTGAGAACACTAAGGGCCTGTTTGGCAGAGCTCCACCAGCTCCAGATCCACCAAAAACAGCTCCACTCCACGAATTTTTACCCAAACGCTCCAGCTCCACGAAATCTGGATCCACCAAAATATTGAATCTAGCTCCAGATTCATGAAATCCATGGAGCACCTCAAGAGGTGCTCCACGAAAACTTGTTTCATATATACTCGTGAAGTTAGGTGATAATTACCCACCAATGCCATTAGTTACATACCCATCCCAACCGTTTTTTCTTTCTATTCGGCCAAATCGACCGAGTGACCGAGGGTTTCTTCGCCTCCTCGCGCCAGCAGCTCGCTCCGCCACCTCGCGCCGCCTCCTCGCTCCGCCACCTCGCGCCGCCACCTCCGGCGCTCCGGCGATGGACGGATCTGGAAGATCCGGCCCCCCTCTACCTCCTCCACCTCCTTCTCCTTCCTCCATGGCGAAATCGGCCCCTAGGGTTGGGCTCTCGCGCGCGCTTTGGAACCAGCCGGCGTGCGCAGCTGGTGGGCGCGCGCCGCCTTGGCCGGCGCAGTGGCCGAGGGGCCGCCGCCGGCCGGTGCAGCAGCTGGAGGTGGAGGTCCGGTAGGGCTCTCTGCATCGCAAGCGAGGACACATGCTCCGTCGACCAACAAAAGGGCAAGGGATGATGAGGTATGAATGTGCAATGTGCTGGTTCTGTGCTGGGAGAATAATAGGTTACTTGTTCTATGCTGGTATGAATGCTGGGAGAATAATAGCAATGTACTGGGAGAATAATAGGTTGACTTGTTCTGTGCTGGATGCCTGGATGTAATAGAACAAAAGCATCAAAATATAGTTGTGCAATTGAAGTTAATATGTAGGTTGACAGCTGACTTGCTATGTTTTGGCTCAGCTCTTGCAGCCTGGCTGGTGATAATTTTGTTATACTTAGTTGACTTGTTCTGTGCTGGTATGAATGCTGGGAGAATAATAGGTTTTACTTAGTTGAATACAATGACAGCTGAACATGGATTGGTGTCTATGTGACGCCAACTACTTGTAATGAACATGGATGGCTTTGAAACTTACAATAAGTTAATCTATACTATGAACTCAAAGTAGGTAAAACAGAAGGTTAAAGTAACTCTTGTCAACATTATTCTGCCTTGAACTTAACCGATCTGTATGAACCATCTAGATGGTACACATATTCGTGTTTCTCTTCCACCCGATGAACAAGTGAGGTATATTGGAAAAACGGGGATAGCCACTCAAAATGTCTTAGCAATTTGTGATTTCGATATGCGGTTCACATATGTGGCCACGGGTCAACCGGGAGCTATGCATGACACAAGTGTGCTATACAATGCAATCAATGTGGACGAAAAATTCTTCCCACATCCTCCACAAGGTAATATGAATGAATAATTAGTCATTTAGTCTCTTTTGTCATGATAGCAAATATTCACTTATATTGTTTTCACCATGTGTAGGCAAATACTATGTTGTCGATGCCGGATATCCTAATCGGCCCGGCTATCTAGCTCCTTACAAGGGTGAAAGGTATCATATGCCGGAGTGGCATCGAGGTATGGAACCCAAAACACATAAGGAAAAATTCAATCACATTCACTCTTCTATTCGAAATGTTATTGAGAGGTCTTTTGGAGTTTTGAAAATGAAGTGGCAAATTCTATACAAGATGCCCAGCTACCCGATGTGGAAGCAAAAAATGGTTGTTGTTGCTTGTATGGTCCTTCACAATTTTATTCGTGAGCATAATAGTGAAGATTCGGACTTTGCTCGTTTCGATCGTGATCCTCATTTTGTCCCAACAATACCGGAAAGGTATAACCGATATGCAGTTACATTGGATGGTTCTACTTCGGAAGCCAATGTCGCCACTATGGATGTATTTCGTGATAATTTGGCCACGGCTATTGCTCTTGCTTGGAACTAGCATGTAATGGAAGACTAGTCTACTCTTTAGTTATTTTTATGTATGGACAATCGCGATAGTGTTGAGACGTTGTTATGGACATGGGTTAATTAATTATCTATCTTGTGCGTCAATGTTCAATGCTCATGAATATTTCTGTCGAAATATTGCATTTGTGTTCACAAAAAAAATACGCCATTTTTTGTAAATAAATATGAACAAAACATGTGTGCTATATGAAAAAAGATATATATCATACAACCTCAAGGGCAAAACAGGCTATTCCCACCAAAAACTCAATTTCGTGGATCTGGAGCTGCTGTGAAAGCCAAACAGTTTGTCCAGCTCCATGGTGGGATCCCAGATTCACGGTGGAGCTGCTCCATGGTGAATCTGGTGGATCTGGAGCTGGTGGAGCTCTGCCAAACATGCCCTAAACTAAATTTCACTTTTGTATGACTTGAGGTTGGGTAAGTGTCGTGTAATATTTTTGTTACTGCTCATGTCATTATTTTACCCTGGAATCATACATGTTTATTCATAATTAATTCTAGAGTTATTTATTATTTTCCGCTAAATCCGCTTAATTTCAACCGGAGCATCTGATGTGACAGAAAATTGTTACCTGTTCACGGTCTTCTGCTACAGATTTGTTCAAGTGTCTTCTGCTACAGATTTGTTCAAGTGTGTGAGCAGCTTATCAATATTGCAGCAAATCGCGCATTGCAGGGGATATCGCTGCGGATGGAGGAACGATCCTGTCAGAATAAGGGGTGACTTTTTGTCAACGGCTGATAAATGAAGATAAATAAAAATAAATAATTTAGAAGGAGGGGACAAGAGGTGAAGAAAATAAAGGGATGTATGTACGGGATAGGGGCGAGAAGTGTAGAGTGTATGATGTGCGTGTGACTTTCTGCCTTATTTTCAGAGCGAGACATGAGTGAAAGGAGTTAAGAATCTACTTTAAAAAATTAGGTATTTATATTGACTTCTGTTTTCTTCAAACAAAAATTAGAAACAGAAACCAATGCAAACACAATGTAAATCTTCAGTTCATTATATCTCCAAACCGTATTCTGAGCGTACGTAGCACAGTACCGCTCAGCCGGATCCGCTGAATTGAATGCCGCACGTTAATTCATCAAACTAAAGCCGCGCATCATCTGGTCACCATATGGATCCACCGGTGGGGCTGCAAGCATCAGATGCAACAATGATCACGTTCACATTGCAGGCGATGCCATTTGCAGATTAGCACCATAATCCTATCCATGGAGGAATCAAAATCAGAGCTCACTGTACTTTGTCAGAGCCACACAATAATCTAGTCAATGTCCATTAGGCAGATCAGATGAGAGTCATGAGACATGGCACAAGGAAACAGCAAACCGGCAAAGCAGACACTAGAACAGCTTGCTGCTGCTAGTGTTTGGTATGAATGGTATGAATGGAATTGGAGTTAAGTTTCTTGGATCGGACGAGATGCGATGGGGTCTCCTGCGTCGCAGTTGGCACGTGCGATCGAGGGCTTTGCTTGATCCGTTGGGCAGGGGCAGGGGGCAGCATGGGGTGGCCATGAAAGCGAAGGCGCAAGCTGTGCGTGTCAGGGATGGGATGGATGGATCTTGCTAATTCCATGGTGGTTGTCGGTGGACTAAATTTCGCTTTTTTTTCTTCTCTCGACCGCGCTGTAATTTAGCTGTGCTAAGCTCAGAATGGAATAATAGAATCTATTAGGCCATTTTTTTTATTTATGGTTTTCTTCAAATAAATAAATAGAGTGATCTTTTTTCCGTCTTTTTAAACAGCTTATCGGGATAGTCTTTTCGAAAAGCCTTATCGGTATTCGGTTCATTTGTACAAGCACTCATGCTAGAGTTAAAAGCCATCAACCGTAACAAAAAAGAACCCACCTTCATCTTTTGAATACATTCATTTTACTCTTGCACTTTACAAAGAGTTCACTCAGCACCCTTAACTATAAAACTGGGTATTTAACCCTCTAAACTTATGAAAATAGGTCAATTTATATTCTAAGATAGATTCGGAGAGTGGTTTTGATTAAGTGGATCCCACTAAGTTCTCTTTCTCTTCATTCTTTTTCTTCTTCTCGTCATCCTCTATCCTCTCATTTGGATGCCCATCAACAAAAGTTGATGACACGGCTACCAGCATGACAAAAGCCACCCTGAATTAGATCCACGTCAACAAAACCACCACTCAAAACTGTCTCAGGGTGTAAGTTGACTTGGTTTTATAAGTCTGGGTGGTTAAATACCTGGTCTAGTGTTTCAGGGTGTTAGCCGGACTTTATCAAACTTAAGGTGTAAAATGGATGTATCCTTAATTTTGTCACTATGGTACTAGTGTAATTGTGTAATTAGTGTCGGAACCACCTCCTGGCAACCCTAGGCGATTGCCTACGCTCGCTAGCGAACAACGCAGTGGGTGTTCTTAGCTATAGTAGTGGTGTTCTTGGCTTGCCAGTGAACTACGCAGTAGGCTTGCCTAGGCTCAAAAAATTCAACATTTGACCGCTTGCTTGATCTCCCTGCCAATGTTGTTGACGGTGATCGAGTGGATGACTTGGTAAACGATTAAGTCGACGAAGGAATGCTATGTCACCACGCACTACTCTACTCGTTACGAGAACAACTCAAAGACGACACCTAGAAAACACGTGCGCCGACGTCGACTAACTTTTTCGGAATAGATCTGATCTTTTATTCCTGAATCATGTTCTGTGGCTACAAAGTACCTTCACGGCACCCCTTAAACCCTAGCACAAAAACTCTCAAAGCTTTCTTTCCAAAGCTCCGCGAAAGCCCTCTCAAGTCCCCCTTCAACTCTTAACCTCTCCTTCCATTTATATGCTAGATCCCCAAATCGTGTCCTCATCAAACACGGACATGAAATCATATCCGATTCTGAAAATCAAGGGGCCTGAAACCCTTCCAAACATGGGTTTTCTAAAATCTCTAAACCTTCCAGTTATGGACACTTTTCATTACTCCTCATCACGTGTCAAAACTTTCGAGACCGCACCTCCCGTAGCTTCTCTACGCATCATCCACCTTTTATCTCCACGTGCTCCAGTGTGAGCCCGAACACCTCGTGACATCCTTGACCGTCTGAACCTCGGATTCCCCTCCTAATCTCAGTTCTCTTCGTCATTGACCATAATCGTCTCCACGCCTAACCTGCACATGCAAAGACCAAAGAACGTCTTCTTGGCACAAGTTCTCTCCAACTTGATAAATATTAGTCTACACACGTATAGCACACCCTTATCCATCTATAAACACAAACCAAATCATTCACGACCTCAATATCCACGCTTTCCAAAAATCAACCTTAGACAACCCAGAAAGTTTGGTCTGGCTGCCGAGCGCATGCCGGTCATACCGCTGGCCCAACACGGATACTCAAAGATTACGAGTACTTGGGGTACTCAAAAGCCACAAGTAGCGACAACCAACGACCAAGCCTTGTAGCTACGACAACTGATCGGGCACTGTAGTTACCGACTAGGTACTGTAGCACTGACTACTGACTAGGTACTATGCTATGACCACCGACTAACGACCAGGTACTATAGCTATAACCACTGATGGTTACTGTAGCTTTCGACCTTTGACCAGTTGCAGTAGCTTACGAATTTTGACCGGTTTATTGTAGCTACCGACCGGTTTACTGTAGCTTAGACCATCAACCACCGATCGAGATTGACCATCTACCGACCATGGTCGTTTTGCCGTGCTTGACTTGCCTGGTCGATCCGCTGTGGTCGACTTGCCGTGGTCATTCTACTGTGGTCGACCTGCCGTGGTTGATCTGCTATGGTCGATCTACCGATCGTACCACCCAACACAAGACCGATTGGACCACCGACTACCAATCGAACTACCTACTACCGTCCTTGGTCAATCTTGTCGATCAGACCGCTCAATACAAAGCGGTCAGACCGCTTAATCTGAATATTCTAATAATTCTAGATTTACCATAGTGTACGACTGAAACCTTCATAAACACAAATTTTAATACAATCTAAAATTCAATTATTCATCATCACTATATTTCCAATATGTCCACATGGTCCAACACTCTGTCACTGTGTGTAATACTAAATGAGGTCATGCTAATCTCAGAAAAATGTGAGGTCTGTGCCGAATCCTTAGCTGATTTTTGATGGAAAAGAGCCAGTTATTACCGTGCAAACTGCAAAGGAAGCCAGAAATTAAGAGAGCAACAAAAAAAATCTAGCATCTGATTTTCTTGAAGATAGAACAAAAGCGTCTTGAGTGCAAAGATGAGAATGAGGTTTTGAACAGGTGAGAGGTATCTTTCTGTTATAGAGAGAAGGTGAGAGTTATCTCAACTCTTATCTAAGCTCAGGTCTTATTTGGAACAAAAGGTCTTATCTAAGCTCAGGTCTCCTATGGGAGCCTTTGAAACGTAGGAATGCCAAAAGAATTTCTATGGGAAACTTTCCTTTCCTCCAAATTTTGGAGGATTCTAAATGTAAACTGAAACCTTTTTGGTAAAATATTTTGAGGGCCTATTTGGATTGTAGGATTTTTATAGGGATTTTGGAGGATTTCAATTTCTTAGGATATTTTTTTTCCTATGGTGCTCTTTGAAACATAGGAACGAGGTTGCTAAAGTCCTACGGAATGTTTTCCTATGCCCCAATTCTGTAGGAAAACTGGCAAGAGGCTAGACCTCCTGGAAAAATTCCTTTAGGAAGTCGAATGCATCCTCTTCCTTTCTCTACTCTCTCTCTTCAAGAAATATTTTCCTCCAAAACTCCTGCGTTTATTTCTTATGAACCATCTAAACATATTTGCTCTTCTATTCCTGTGTTTCTAATCCTGTGCAATTCTATACGGGAGTATTTAGGCATCATCTGGATATTTTCTTTTTAACTATGATCCAAATTTGTAATCATTGGATTAGAGATCGATGGGTCCCTTATTTTTAAAAGGTGAGATATTTTTTCAAAGAGGAGGGGGCTGAATTAAAGGGGGGAGGAGGAGAATTCATGACCATTAGATTTTTAATCTAACAGTTCTAAATCTGAATGATAGTTAGAAAGAAAATATCTAGATGATATTTAACAAAACTATACAGGACATTCTATTCTTTTTTTCCCCTATTCCTACGCTTTTCAATTCTCGCATTGCAAAGATGCCCTGAGAAGTCCAAGGCACCGTCACTCTATCTCTGACCTCTTATCTCTGTAAACAAGAAACATTTCCCTTCAAAATTCTTGTGGAGCGTCCAACTGCTTTGTTTTTGGTACTGCTTTCCAGAAGGCCCTCACTCGTTATTTCTTAAGCTGGGGCTGCTAGGCTCCAAACTTGGATCGAGCTTGGGTGGTTCGGCTCTGGATTGGGACTAGTTGGAGTTTCAGCTGGATGGGTTGGGCTTGGGTACTACAGCCCAGGCTGTGCTTGTGAAAGGTTGGGCTTGGGTTGGGCCACAATATGTTAGGCTCGGCTAAGGCGAATAATAACGTCTAAAAAGTCATATATTTTCACATCTACTAATACACGAGTAGTTTAGAAAGAAAATCCGTTGTTGGAAAGTGTCTGGGCTGGGAAATCCAGTCATCTTGGCGTCCATGCTTAGCTCAGGATACTGGGCCGGGCATTCGGCCCAAGGGCAGCCACATGTGTGAGAGCTGCGCACAACGTCGGGACGTTTGGGCCCGTCTCGTCTGTTAGGGTCGGCCCGAAATCATGTCCAGCCCACGTATTACTCGGATTTCGGTTGGCCCAGATCCACCGCATACAAATGCAATATACAGTTGATGTTCTCGTTCTAGCTAGTGATGATATATATAATAGCTGCCTACTGTTCTGCAGCTTGCATATATAACAGCGTCTTGATTGAATTGGTCGACTACTGATGCATGCTCAATATACTAGCTGCAATGTGTTCGCGCTATACCTTACTTTAATGCAGGGAATTATCGTATATTCTTTAATAGGAGTATACATGGTCTAATGTTATTAAATTTTTTTGATTTAGCGTTCCTTTGATTACGTATGGCGAGCTTGGACTTAAGATTACTGGATGGAGTAGCGACTATCAGCTGGGTGACGAACAAGGTCTCCATTGTAACGCCCCGCGTTATTTAACTAATTTAAATACCGTTATTAGTGCTGCTAATAGCAATTAAGGGCCAAATTAGCATTAGGAATTAATTATTTAAAATTGGTTATCACCAAACACATAGCAATTGCAATTCATTAGCATAATTTAAAACAGAGGGCTTTATTACAATTAGAAACTCATTGCATACATGCATATTACATTCGGGAATCAAAGAATAAAAACAATTACAATATTCGGTATACATCAATTCTCAAAAGAAGCTAGATTACAATTAGACCATCTCATACATAGGTGTCTGCCGTCGAATTGCTACCACATCAATGTTTTCCTTGCGAGCGAATCAATGAATTCAATGCCGAAAAAGACCAAATAAAATAAACTAAGGAAAGAAGAAAGAATTGCCATCAGAGCCCTAGCGATTAACTTCGGGCAGGGTAATCCGTTCATGGAGATACCTGACCGTCCGGGGGCCAGTCGGCACCTCTCACAACCATAGACTCATCATCCGACAAAAACAAACCTGATTGATTATAAAAACCAGCCAAAATATCTTCCACCAAGACAAGAATCAGGAGGCACAAGCAAGGCCATCAGAGCTGAAACGACCACTCACCCATTAGAGAAAACCCAACTCGGCCAGATAGCTCGGGCCAGATAACACTACCAGCAGAAGTAAAGAGAAGGAAGAAAGCGAGAGTGAGCACGGCATCACACTTCTTCTTTCCCTTCTACATCCAGCACAAAACCACAGAGCACGGAGGAGAGATAGCACGACGGAGCAATCGCCACGGCCAGGAGACCCGACAGGAGCACGGCGACGGCGGCGGCAGGAAAGTGAGCCACAACCCGACAGTCAGCCCTAGGAGGAGGAGGTCACCACCGGGGGAACGACCGCCACAACCACCGAGAGCACGACCACCACAAGCCGCCCTGATTCATTGTCACGGCAACCCAACCCTCCACCGGCAAAGGTAAACGCTCACACATGAACTAGATATGCATTTCCAATACTAAACCTAGCTTAACACATTTGACAAACCACCAGTCGCATTTGAATAGCACCACTACCACCATGAACCAACTTAAAGCATACCACCAGAGGTAGAAGAGAGGGGAGTAGAGGAGAGTAAAGGGGCAAGAGCTTACCAGAGGTAGAGGCGATGGCGTGCTACCACCGGCGTAGCCCCACACCAAGCTGCCACTGCGCACTCCCCCGGCGTGCGGGCGGCTCCAGCCGGCCGAGACCACACCGGGGCAACACACCACCCCGCCTGCCATCACATGAACAAAACCCATTAAATCAAAGCAAAATAGCAAGTAAATCGAAGGTAATCGGGTGGAAACGGGAGCCGATGCGCCAGATCTGGGCCCTAGGCCACGGATCCGGCGGCATCACGCCGTGCACATCCGTGCAGCACGGTGGAGACGGCCAAGCGGCGCTGAGTGGCGGGGCGCCGAGCCGGGTCAGATCCGGAGCAGAGAGGGGGAGAGGCCAAGGGCGTGAGACTAGGGGAGCGAGGCGACCGGGGCAAGGCAGACGCGCGCGGCGCGGCCGAGCGAGGCAGGCGCGCGGCGGTGCGGCCGGGGAAGCCGAGAGGAAGAAATGGGGAAAATTGTATATATGCCCCATAGTTATCAATGACTTGTAAATTTGCCCCTAACTTAGATACCTTTGCTATTTTGCCCTATACTTGAAGTAGCCCATTATTATTTTGCCCCACTCCCTACTTGGCTGCTATTTTAATTTCGTTTTTCATTTTTTAGCATGTGAAATGACAGATCTACCCCTGGCTCATTTTCCAGACCGCACAGGCTTGGGACCGCTCATTCTCCTCCCCGTCCCCCATTTCACTCGGCTCTCTGGAAGTCTTCCCCGGTCTCCTTTCACACCGACGCCGCGCCGTCGCTCCTCCGCCTCCGGTTCCGGCGCTCCCCTCGGCTCGGCCTCACGCGCCTCCTCCACTCGCGCCGCCCTGCCGTCCCCAAGCGGCGCCGGCGGCCTGACCGCCTCCGGTTCTGGCGCTCTCCTCGGTTCGACTCCTCGACGCGTCGTCCCCAAGCGGCGCCGGCGGCCCGACCGCCCTCGCCTTGCCGCTCTGTGCCTCCCGGAGGACCACGGCCAGATCCGGTGCTCCTCCCCCCCGCGCCAACGGAGCCAGCCAGATCCGGTCGTCCTCCTCCCCCGCGCCAACGGAGCCAGCCAGATCCGGTCCTCCTCCTCCCCGCGCACACAAGAGGTAAAGGATTGCCACTGCTCATTGGGATCCCCTGCTCATTTTGTTGATTAGATTTGTTTGTGTTTTGAGTGGATGCTGTGATTAGGTGTGCTGGATGAATTAGGGTTGTAGATTAACTCGTCGATGAGCGTGTGATTGATATGGACGACATCAGCAGTAGGTATGTAGCATTTTGTTGCAAATCGATGCAGTGCATGAACGGAAACCATTCCTAACTAGTTTATTTCTGTTTTTCTTTTGCATATTCCCGCGGTAGGAATCTTGATGAGTCCGTTTATAGAGTAGACACTAGAATACCGCTCCAAGAGTTGGAATGGCATCATTCAAGTGTGACAGACGTTGGTGATAGTGTGGTAGAGGTTGTGCAATCATCTCAGGCAGCAATAGAGAGTGGAGTTGGAGGTGGGGGTGCAGGAACCACTGAGCTAGTGGATTGGTCAACTCTTCAGTTTGTGGAAGGTCCTGATGACCGAGATAGGGATGTACCTATGGAAGAGGATGCTATGTTAGAGCTTTTGGGTTTGAGGAATGAAGATGACAGAAATAGGGAAATATTGGAGGCTGCTGTTGTTAATGAAGAAATTGCTAATGTTGCTCGTGAAAACGTTATAAATTCACTTGTAGACACCGATGGGGCTGCTATCCCGATTGATGAGGTCATACCTTATGGGGTACACTATTCTTATGACATGGAACGCCCTGAAATTGTTGTAGGTACCATTTACCCTTCGATGGACCTATTTAGATTAGCAATCAGGCAATATGCAATTAATGAAGAATTTGTCTTGGGAATCAAAAAGTCAGATCGTACTAGGTTTGTGGGCTATTGTAAAGCTGATGGTTGTCCTTGGAGAATTCTAGCCGCAAGACACCTAACAACGTAATCGTGGTACTAGCTTTGTTCCTAACATATTGAGTCTTTTAAGTTAACTTTTCTCTTTGCAAAGCATTGTACTCAACTTTTCTTTTCATTGTTTCAGGTCAACCAACTTGGGAATGAGCACAAGTGTTCTTCTACCAGCAGGATCAGATCTAGCACGACATCTCTAGGCTGGGTTGCTTCAAAGGCAACAGGTATTTTACGCACTAATCCTAATATGGGTGCAAAAGAAATGCAAGAGAAGTTGCAAGACTATTATAATGTCACTATTGAGTATGACACGGTGTGGAGGGGGAGGGAAAGAGCTATAAATGAGATATATGGTAGTTGGGAAGGAAGTTTTCAATTACTTTATAACTTCAAGGCAGAGGTAGAGATGAGATCCCCAGGTAGCATTGTTGAGATTGGAACACAATTAGTAGGTGATAATGTACATTTCCATAGATTCTTTATTGCATTTAAGCCTTGCATTGAGGGATTCCTAAATGGGTGTAGACCATATATTAGTATAGATTCAACTGCTTTGAATGGTAAATGGAATGGCCACTTGGTCTTTATGAATCGCATTAGATGGGCATAATTGGATGTTTCCAGTAGCATTTGGGCTGATAGATTCAGAGACAGAGGACAATTGGACTTGGTTTATGACCCAACTAAAGAAGGGAATTGGTGAACCTCCTCTCTTAGCTGTGTGTACAGATGCACAAAAAGGTTTAGAAAATGCAGTAAAAAATGTTTTTCCATAGGCCGAGCAAAGAGAATGTTTTAGGCATTTAATGGACAACTTTGTAAAGAAATTCCATGGTGATATCCCTAATCATATGTGGCCTGCTGCAAAGGCATATAGGCCAGAGGTATTTAATTACCACATGGACAAGGTCCTAGAGCAATGCCCTGCGGTGGCTGACTATCTTAGAAGGTATCATAACTTGATGTGGATGAGATGTTCATTTAACACAAAAATCAAGTGTGACTACATTAATAATAACTTGGCTGAATGCTTCAATAGTTGGGTGAAGAGCTTAAAGGATCTCCTGTTGTGGGTGGCGAGATAAAATTAGGGAAAAATCATGGAGTTATTTTACAAGAGGAGAAGGATTGGAGAGAGGTTGCAAGGTCTTATATTGCCAGCTGTTCTTCACCAAGTTAACACAAGGACTAGAGGCTTAGGACATTTGAAAGTGCACAAAGCTGCATGTTGGAGTGCGAAGTAAAGGATACCAACAATGAACAATTGAGGCATGTTGTACAGATTGCCTATTAAGGAGTGTACTTGTCTTGAATGGCAACACACTGGAAAGCCTTGTGAACATGCACTTGCTTTTCTTACAACCCAAAGAAATGTCAACATGGAGAGCTACATAGATGAGTACTATTCACTAGAGAGGTTTCAAGTTGCATATCAACTTGAAATACAACCATTAACAGACAAGTCACAATGGCCAAAGATGGACCTAGGTTTTGTGCTTCTACCACCCATTGCTAAGCCAAAAACCCTTGGGAGGCGTAGAAAGGAGAGAATCAAGGGATGTTTAGAGAAAGGTGGGAAGGGCCTAAACAAGTGTAAGAGGTGTAATGAGCTTGGACATAGGCAAACTAAATGTCCTTTAAATGGCACCAAAAAGAGGTACAAATTTTGATTCTGCACAATTCATTTTGACTCTGCACAAATTTTAAATGGCCCAGACAATTACAATACTTGTTTCTCTCTTTTTCCCCCTATTGGACAGGAAGAGGAAGGCAAGGAAAGCCTCTACAAAGGAAGGGCCAAGTAGAAAGGCAGGAGCAAGCACTTCAATGTCTGGGCTAACTACACCTACTAGAGCAAATGTGAACATTCCTACACAGGTCATGGAAAGTCCCGGTGTTATGACAAGGAGGCAACTTGCACAGCTGTTTGGAGGAGCATCACAAGCCACTACTGTGACAATTTCCCCAAACAAAACCTCCAAACCAGCAAAAAAGATGTCTCCTAGGAAGAAAAAGAAACTAAATGTGTGATATGTGAAGTTTGTAATTGCCTTGGGCTAGTGTGAGATGTAAACTCACTTATTTTGCAAGCAGCTGTCATGTGTGAGATGTAAACTCACTTATTTTGCAAGCAGCTGTCATGTGTGAGATGTAAACTCACTTATTTTGCAAGCACCTGTCATGTGTGAGATGTAAACTCACTTATTTTGCAAGCACCTTTTATTTCTGAAATCAATTATTTCAACTCTATTATATATGCTTCTATCAATTTACTTGGTGTTATAGCCCTCTCAAAGGTATGTGAGTATGCTAAGAGTATGTGAGTATGCAACCATTTCAATCATAAGTCATTTAGTTTCAGTTTCTAATGTAGCCATGTCTAATGTGAATTCTGGGAATGTAGTTTTTCTAAGAGTATGTGAGTATGCAACCATTTCTAATGTAGTTTTAGTTTCAGTTCAGCAGTAGCCATCCAGGGGCTTTTGTCATTGCTGGTGGAAGGAGGTGCTGACAATGTAAATCAGTGTTTCCTGGAAGCCTCACGCTTTGGAAGCACTGAGCTTGTACGCATTCTGCTGAAGGTAATCGCCATTGTTGATCTTAACATGGGAATTAATTGTTGTGTTTCATATTATGCAGAATAAGAGTGTGAATGGCATTTTATTTTGCTGTTCTGGAAGCATTTGTTCTTGCAAGTTGTTTTTATGCAAATTAGACCAGAATAATGATGATCCATATAGAAAGCATACTTAATCAGTGATGGCATTTTTAGACTTTAGACTTATCATATAGAAATTGCACTATTTGTATTGTATATATGTTAATGTTGGTTTCTGGCACCACATTGCATTAGCCGGGGCTGCCAAAATGTGTGATTGGTTTACCAAATTTGACATGTATTTTGTTTGTTGCCACAATTTCACTCCAATTTTGGCATGCAACCAAGACATACCCAATGCTGCTCATTTTGTTGCCAAAATCTGGCCAGGTTAGGGCAATCAAATTGATGGCCAAAAGTTTGGCAGGGCCTAGGTGGGGCCATGAACCAGACAAACCGTAATTTCAATTGTTGTATTATCTTATTCTGTAGGAGAGATTACAGAGTCCATGCAAGAATTTGTGAGCAAAATGTCAAGCTTTGAGGGAGCTGAAGTTTCACGTGCAAGAATACTTCCAGAGAGCCGAGTGAAATGGGGGACGGGGAGGAGAATGAGCGGTCCCAAGCCTGTGCGGTCTGGAAAATGAGCCAGGGGTAGATATGTCATTTCACATGCTAAAAAATGAAAAACGAAATTAACATAGCAGCCAAGTAGGGAGTGGGGCAAAATAATAATGGGCCACTTCAAGTATGGGGCAAAATAGCAAAGGTATCTAAGTTGGGGGCAAATTTACAAGTCATTGATAACTATGCGGCATATATACAATTTTCCCGAAGAAATGGGGGGAGGAGAAGACCAGGGGGCGTCGGCCGAACCCAGGAGAAGGGAGTCGGGCGGAAAAAAAAAGAAAGAAAGAAAAATAAGGAAAAATAGGAAATGTGAAGGAGTAGAGTTGCTAAGTTTAGGAATATTCATAAGCATACAGTGTCACAACCTTGCTATAGTAGAATTGTTAAAATTAAGGATTTAACTGCATATATTCAAGAATTTGGTATTGGACTATTAGTCGTATCAACGAGATAGAAATTCTTTAGAGAATTAAATAGAAACCTAGAAAAACATATACGCATATTTAGTAACATTCGCCTAATTAAATCAGCCATAATATATTGCGAAGCCATAGATTAATTTGTAGTATAATTTTCAGGCGAAGCGCTAAATCTTCAGAGGAAATTATACCAGGGTAGCCCAGAGACTCAGCATCTTATCGTTAACACAGGCAAGAATTCCTTTGATCAAGTCTTCAGAATATATTCCGTAAAATAAGTATTTTGTATTAATCTAGTATCACCCTGCATGAAAGAAATAAAAGAAGATTTAAATCGAGAAATGGCTATAAGTGAAAAGAGATAGATGGCAACTGATGGAGTAGTTGGCCATCTAGGTTAAGTAAGGGTGGGCAGAGGTTGCCAGGGCAGGTGATAAAGGGGCAGGTGTGGGACCTCTGCATAAGAATAGAATATAAGAAGTCACCAGCTTCATCCGTGTGAACAAACCGCACCAAACCGTATCAACCAACATCCCGTTCGAGGACGGACAGACTAGTAGCTCTATCAAAGTGTTATATTCTCCACATGGGTAAGTATTTTAGTTGGGAGAACCCACATGATCCGGGCCAGCACTTGGGTGCCGGGTGGGGACCTCCACCCCAGCAGGAACCCACACGATCCGGGCCAGCACTTGGGTGCCGGGTGGGGGATGCAAGGCGCATATATTAGCACAGGTGGAGGTTGGGGTAGGGCGAGGCCGCCCCAACCAACAACTATGTCGAGGTCCGTGGGCGCTAGGCGAGGGTGAGAAACCACCCTGGGCTGCCGGTTGAGAATAGTTGGGTGGAGATATAATCTACTGAGATAGATGCAAACGTACTGTACTCTGATCTGGGCGCCGCATCTAAGGAATTGCGGAGAACCATGAGCCACCAGGATCAATAGTGGTGTTGGGTAAAGTGATACAAGCTTGCGCAATGCTATATAAATCATGAATTCATGCCTGTCTCCAGGAAAGGAGAATTACGGAAACTTATGGGGGTTTTTGCTGTTCATGCGTATGCTCAGTAGATTTCTACAATAATGAATCCGTAATCTTTTGCAACATAAAACTCTATTTTCTATAAGTTGGAAATTGGGATTGGAACTGAAATTGGAAAAGAACAGTGGAGATAGAACAGGAGCATTCGGTGCATTTTTGTTACATAAGCTTGCTGAGTACTCTGTACTCACTCTTGCTATTATTTCCTTTGTTTAGAGAATAGCCAGCAGTTTGCGGATGGAGATGAAACCTTTTCAGAGGAGGAAGGTTGTAGCGAGGACGAGTCGTATGAGGGTCACGCCACATATGATGATTGGGATGACTAGAGGAATATGATCAGCTAGGACTCCACTAGTAGAATACCTGTAATATTAATGTATTGTAGAGGTACTTCTCTTGTATAATTAGAATTCTGAATTACTATCTTTTGGTATTGTAATTCTAGGACTTGAACCAGTTGTATAATATTTTAGCCCTGCGTGGCATTGTGAATGTATGTAACTTTCGGTCTCTAATTATTGTTCTGTTGCAATACTCTGATTGGCTTATTATTCGTTAAAGCGATGTTTTATCGGCTAAACGAATAATAATCCGTTGACTAGCTTTATTACCCCATGGCAATTGAGCGGGTCGTCACAAGTGGTATCAGAGCAATGGTTTGAGTGCCACGCAATTGATTAGTGACCGTTTTTGACTTAAGTATGTTATGCTTGCTATATGGCAATATGTACTCTTACATAGACTTCAATAGTTTCACTGTCAGACCACCACTTCTAGAAACAGAAGGGGGTAGCAAGGATGGGATTGACGATAATAATAGATGTGACGATCTAAATCATGGTACTAGTTATCTTCATCGGTAACAGTGTTGGCCTCTGTAAAATTTTAGTAGTAGTTGGTAAACCATATCATTTTACTTATGAACTTAATATTTAATTTTGCTGCACTTAGATATTCTGCATTTAAATTATTGCATTTCAGTCAAATGTATGATTTCTGTTTTATTGTTTCAACCATAGCGACATAGGTAGCAACCTAGAGTAGCTGAAATTTAGTATTAGTAAGTGAAGTGGAGTAGACAGTAAATCTCTACCATGAATTCTCTTCTTTTTCATTCTGAGAACTAAATCAATTCCGTTGCCATCTTAGCAAGTCGACAGGAACATGGGAATTAAAGGAGCAGAGGTACTAAGACGGCAAGGAATACAACTCACTAAAAATTTGCCTTACCCAATTCTGCATTAAAGATTTCCCGGACGAGTGGTCCGTGGCGCTTCCGAACGCGTAAGTTTCAGACGTACCCAGGGACGAAGTCCTGGGCGTACTCAGAGATGAGCCCTGAGCGTGGTCCCAAACGCGAAAGTTTTGGGCGATCCTGAGAGCGAGTTCTCAGGCGTGCCTGGGCGCGGAGATCCAGGGTAGTGTAGGTTGCACTCGGAGGCGAGCTCCGAGCGTGGTCCCAAACACGAAAGATTTGGGCGATCTCAAGAGCGGGTTCTCGAGCGTTGCTGGGCACGTAGTCCCAGAGTAGTGTAGGAATTTGGTTCTTTTTGGCCTTTATGTTTCTTGGTGGTTATTTGCTTATGTATGCTGTGATGTGCAAGATGAAAATTGAACCAGGTGAGAAAGCGAGAAAGAGAAGCCAATCTAATTATTTAATACTAATCAACTCTTTCCCGAAGATATTGCTGAACTAGATAAAGAACATCTATAAGAATAATGCCCCAAAACAAGTACCGAGGGTGTTGGGTGACCATTAGCCTGTCAACATTTAATTTGATCCCATCATCAGAAAGGCCGATAATAAGCTAACCCTTAGAAACAAATGTTATTACCTGAATTGATATATTTCCATTCCAGATGGCAGAGCCCAGTCAGCATGTCTTAGGTCAACACCTTGGCGGGGGAGCTGAAAGAACTCAACCACATGAAGAAAATAGACACTCTGGTACCCAGAGTGTACACCCTGGGCAGGGTCTGCCCGTCAGCTTACCAGATATAGAACTGGGCCAACCTGAGATTAGGCAGGGGCAACCAGAATGGAGGAGCCATCACCCAGAAGTCCGCGTTGGACAACCGGAAACAGGGGAAGCTAGTAATGTAGGTAATGCCAATAATTTTCAGAACCTGGGAAATGTCCTCAAATACATGGAAAACTCTCGCAAAGAAGCACAGGAAAATCAGAATCGCTTCATGGAAGCTTTATTAGCTAAAGTAACCAGTTCCGGGCAGCACCCACCTACTGAAGGGGTCAGTCTTGGAGATTTTCTTCAGACTCGACCACCTACCTTCTCTAAGGCAGCAGATCCGTTAGAAGCAGATGACTGGTTACAAGAAGTAGAAAAGAAATTAGATACAGTTGGGTGTTCGGACGAAGAAAAAGTGCGCTACGCGTCCCATCAACTTACGGGACCGGCAGCGACTTGGTGGTTAAATTTTCAGAGAAGCCGTTCCAAGGATAACCCCATAACTTGGGCGGAATTTACTAAGAGTTTCAGTGTCTATTTTCTGTAGGAAAACTGGCAAGAGGCTAGACTTCTTGGAAAAATTCCTTTAAGAAGTCTAATGCATCCTCTTTCTTTCTCTCTACCCTCTCTCTTCAAGAAATATTTTCCTCCAAAATTCCTGTGTTTATTTCGTATGAACCATCCAAACATATTTGCTCTCCTATTCCTCTTATATCTGTAAACAAGAAACATTTCCCTTCAAAATTCTTGTGGAGCGTCCAATTGCTTTGTTTTTGGTACCACTTTCCAGAAGGCCCTCACTCGTTATTTCTTAAGCTGGGGCTAATAGACTCCAAACTTGGATCGAGCTTCCGCTGGATGGGTTGGGCTGGGGTACTAGGCCCAGGCTGTGCTTGTGAAAGGTTGGGCTTGGGTTGGGCCACAATAAGTTAGGCTCGGCTAAGGCGAATAATAACGTCTACGAAGTCATATATTTTCACATCTACTAATACGAGTAGTTTAGAAAGAAAATCAGTAGTTGGAAAGTGTTTGGGCTGGAAAATCCAGTCATCTGGGCGTCTATGCTTAGCTCAGGATACTGGGCCGGGCATTCGGCTCAAGGGCAGCCACATGTGTGAGAGGCTGAGAGCTGCGCACAACGTCGGGACGTTTCGGCCCGTCTCGTGTTAGGGTCGGCCCGAAATCATGTCCAGCCCACGTATTACTCGGATTTCGGTTGGCCCAGGTCGGCCTAGCTTTACTTTTACTTTTGGCTGGTTCGCCCTTGCTCGAATATCTGTAGGAGGGAGGCAGGGAAGAAAATTTCAGCGAGCACAGCTTGCTGTATGCACTGGACACCACATAACCTGGCATTGAGCATGCACGCACAACAAGCTAAGCCACAATCGCATACAAATGCAATAGACAGACAGACAGTTGATGTTCTCGTTCTAGCTAGCAATGATATATAGCTACTGTTCTGCAGCTTGCACATATAACCAGGGGCGGAGGAGCTAGAAGGGAACAACGTCCCGTGCTGAGCTATAGCGTCATAGGTGGCACTCATTATATATATGGTGTTTTTCTGAATTTTATAATGGATTTTTGATCTTAAGTCCAGATTGATCTACCCTTGTATATAACAGCATCTTGATTGAATTGGACGACTGCTGATGCATGCTCAATATACTAGCTACATGTGCGTGGCGCTACGCCGCACAAGCTAACCTTCGTAAACCACGGCCCATTGCATGCGTCAGGTGAAGAGAAAGCAAATGTGCACACGTGTCAGGTGAAAAGAAAACAAATTTCACGCAGTGGAAAAGCTAGGAATGAAATTGAGGGTGGGCTGAACTATTTATATGTCTAAACTAAGTTGACACAAAATTAGTCTTTTACTCTTATAAAATTTCAAATTCATATAGAAATTATAAATTAGATGGAGACAAATAATAAAAAAAATAGAGAAATAGAAAAGTAGGAACCTTGATAATAGAAAGCGCCATGAGTACATAGTAGAGATAAGTCACCTATGTATAGAACATATCAAAATTAGTGATAATAGAAAATTATGAATGACAATAAAAATTTAGATCATATGAAATATACCAGAATTAAGTTAATTTGAATCATGTGACAATAGAAATAAAAGGCAATATCTTTTTTCTACATCTATCTAATGTTCTTATCATTTTCACGGCGGAGGGCTCGGTGGAGGTGGTGCCTTCGGGGCACTGCAGGGCCACATCATCGTGGAGCGGCGGCGGAGGGAGAAGATCAACCAGAAGTTCATCGAGCTCTCCGCCGTTATCCCCGGATTCAAGAAGGTTCATATATATATATATATATATATATATATATATATATATATATATATATATCACTTTCCTTCTTCTTTTTTTTCTTTAATTAATTATCTCTTCTTTAATTTTATGATTTTCACTACTTCTCCTTTTCTTCTTTCCTTTCTTTGATTGATTGATTAGCTCTTCTTTAATTTTATGATTTTCATTTCTCCTCCTCCTCCTCGTCTTTTTTTAATTTGATGCTTGTTATTAACCTTCCCATGAAGAAGAGCTAGCTTCTCTTTGGATTTGTTAATATATCTCTTTCTCTCTCTATTTTTACTATGTATAAAATTGCTACTGAGGGAGGTGAGGCTCAAGCCTCACTAAGCTCCCCCGGTGGCTACACCCCTGAATGCAAGCGTTGGGCAGGCATCTCTTAGGTTTAATATAGGGAGTATACGGTGCTCCCTCTGTTGACATTCCACAGTATATGGTTATCGAGAAATATAAGTATAGTTATTGTAATATTTTCATTTTATACCGTGTTTAATGCAGAGAGCTATAGTATATTCTTTAATAGAAATATACATGGTCTCTAATATCATTAACTTTTTTTAGATTTAGGTGACGGGATGCAGAGCAGCTACAGCTGGGTGACGAACAACGTCTCCATCGAGAAGAAAAATATCTAGCCATGTACACAAGCTAGGTGCAGATGAGTACGTACGTGGATGTTAAGCAACGTCGTTTTCGTATTCGGAAACGGAGGAACATGGTTACGCATATGCCTATGAGTATGTATGTATGTATATATATATGTATGTGTGACGACCCACATTATTACCATGGGGTAATAATGCTAGTCAACGGATTATTATTCGTTTTAGCCAATAAAACATCGCTCTAACGAATAATAAGCCTATCAGAGTGTTGCAGCAGAACAATAATTAGAGACAAAACACAGTATTACAAGAATATCACCACGCAGGGCTACAGTTTATTATAAAGCCTCAAGGGCTTGAATATCTCATACTTAACACAACCTTCGCACGGGATGCCCACCTTGTACCTATTGCAATCTGTAGAGACCCGAATATGCAAATCCGGACTCTCCTGTGTATTCTGCACTAGTCCAGGATCACGCTAGTGCACACAGTATAAACAAAGATGAAATATCGAACATATCACGATTCACTAAGAAAAGACTCAAATATTATTAATAATCATCAGAGTACGACCTTATGGCCAAGCTTACAATAGACTAGCCCGAAGGGCTTAACCAAAACTAGCAGCGGAAATCCAAAAGAAAGCGCAGCAGCCAATCGACACGCCCACAGGCTATCGAGTGGAGAACGGCCTAATCCGCGAAGACGTCGAAGTACTCTCCTTCTGGAACCTCCTGCTGGTGATACTCCTCCTTCTCAACTGAGCAACAGGGGCATAAAGCCGTGAGTACATTGGTACTCAGCAAGCCGTTTGTAACAAATGAATGCAATATAGTATGCAAGGCTTAACAATGGATGGCTGAAAAGTTAATTTTGCAGAAAGCAGCAATTTAAAGTAAATACAATAAATAGATTGAAAAGCTGACTTTGAAAATGATAATAAGTAATTAATCAAAGGAATTGAGACAAACCCCAAGTAAACTGGTCATTCACTCCGATGAATCACCCACAATCCAAGATTCACATAAGGAACCACCAGTGAACTACCCATTCACTTAATCCAACCAAGATTTTATGAAAACTCTACCCCTCGTGTGAAATCACCGAGCATTGTCCATGACCGAGGACACGGCTATTCGAATAGTTCTACACTCTGCAGAGGTTGCACAACTTTTCCCACAAGAGATAAGTCATCTTAATAGCCAGCATGCTTCCTTAGGCATGAGACCCAGATAAATTATCACAAAGCCTTTACCTCGCTCCAGTCTAGTTAGACATCACCCGCTAAGGTTTCACCGCTGAAGGGTTAACCACCACGATAAGTCCCTCTTGCGTCGTATGAGGACAGAACCTGCTCCTCACTGTGAGCAATCCAAGACCTCGGTACTCACTTACCAATGATGATATCTGAACTAAACCTTTGCAAGTTAATCAGCTAGGTCTATCCCATACTAGACATGTGGTTGTGCCGTAAGACTCAGATCAATGGCGCACAAAGTTAAGTCCTTAAATTTACCCAGCGAAACATCCACATCCCATGTGCCTCTCGCACCCCTTTATCGCACGATCAATCGCCCAAGTGAAAGCCCGTTTGTATAACCAACACCAATGACACTACCCATGCCATGGCAACAAGTTTTATAAGCGTGGTTAACCACCACATTCAAGTATATCATTAAGTCAAGATTAATTAACCACATGTGATGATGAACCCTTTCGCAAAATAAGCAAGACTAAGCATTCTAATCGTACCAACCCAATGTGACAAATAACATAGCATCACTAATTAAATTCCCAACCTAAGGTGACAATGGCATCAAGGTATTCCAAAATATCAAGGAGGAAATAACCAATTGGGACGATAACTACCAATACAAGGGTTTTATAATAAAGTAGCAATGCATGATAATTTAAAACAAAGTAATACATAATAGATTTGAAAACTGGGTTCAACATGATCAAAGGACACGACTTGCCTTGGCCTTGCTCAGTTAGGAATTCTTGATCTTCAAATCCCTTCACTCCTTCGAACGTGTGATCTAACGAGAGAGAAAACGAGACGAACACAAAAACAAATTCAAATAAAACCCAAATAAACTCCAAAAACTGCAAAACCAGAACCAAAAGATAGAGCTCAATTTTAGATGAATTTAGGAAGAAGAATCGGGTCAATCGGAGCTAGGACGAGGGAGAACGGGCTCTTGGAAAATTAAATCTACAGAAAATCGGGGAAATTGGAAAAGGGCACCGTGTTTGTGGACCGGTGCACGGGAGCTGGGTCTACGGTGGGCTCGGCGCACGGGCAGTGCGGGCGGCTGCCGTGGCCGACGCGGCGGCAGAGGCCGACGTGGCGCCCACGTGGCGACACGTGTGCGCGGTGGTCGACGTGGCGGCCGACACGGCTGCCGACGGCAAGCCGCCGTGGCAGTCGACGTGGCACCGGGACCTCGTGCCGAGTGGCAGCCACGTGGCAAGCCACGTGGACACTAGGGCCGAGGTGGCGCCGACTCGGCTTGGCGACGTGGCACTCCGCGCACGTTCACGGCTCGGTACCGACGGTGGGCTGGTTTGTCACGGACGGCTCACGGTGGATTGGGTACACGGAAGGTGAAGCGGCGGCGCGGCCGGGCGTGGCGCGCTGGGACCGAGGCGGCGCGACGGAGCGGCCGAGGCGCGGCGCGTCATGGCGGCGCGCGGGCACGGCGGCGGGGTTCGGCGGCGGGAGGGGTAGCGGCGCCGGGCGGCGGCGAAGGCGGCGAGCTCAACCGGCGGCGACGATGTCTTACCGGCGGCGGCGAGACGGCGGCGATGAGCGGCCGCGCACGGCACCGTTAGCGCGCGACGGCGAACTCCGGCGAACGGCAGCGGCGGCGAAGCGGCGGCGAAGCGCACACGGCGACGACGGCGGCGAGGGCGGCGTCTTCGGGCTCCGGCGGCGAGGCGCACGACGGCAGAAGCGGCGGCGGGGACGGCGGCTGCGGGACGAGGAAGTCGAGGGGGCGGCCTCCGTATTTATACCCGGGCGGCGAGGCATCCGGGACGGGTACGGCGGAAGAGTTCGCGACGAAGACAGCGGCGGCGCGCAGAGTCCGCTTCGAGACGGGAATGAGAGTCCCGCCGGGACGACGCACTGACAGTGGGCCCCACTCGTCGGCGTTTGACGGCGAGCGGCCAGGATGGCGACACGCGTCGACCATCGGCGGCGCTGCGGCGCGCGCACGGATGTGCGACGCGTGGCACGGCGGCAAGCGATCTTGGTGGCGGCTTTCTTGGGCCGGGCGGTGGTGGGTTTCGACCACCGCCGGTTGGGATTTTCTTTTTCTTTTTCTTTTTCCAGAAATTTAAATAAAGGCTTTTGAGCTCTAGAAAATAGCAATTAAATCCAGAAAAATCCAATAAAATTCCAGAAAATTCCTTGAGGCTCAAGGAACTCAAATAAAATAATTTTGGCAAATGTTCATGTTCAGATTATTCATATTAAATCCTTTTAATTCATACAAATTCATTTAAGCTTTTAATTAATTCCAGAAAAATTCAAATGGTGAATTTTATTTTAAAAGCTTCAAAAAGGCTCTGAAAATCAGGATGTTACACAATCCGAGTCCACGGTCTTCCATCCAAGCAATTTTCGCCTGACTAGCGATTCTTTGAACTGACATGCTCCTAAGCAAATGGGGAGATAATAACAAGAGTGAGTACAGAAGTATTCAGCAAGCGTTATTAGCAAAAATGCACAGCATGCTCATCAATTACACTTCTAGGAACAACAATTCCTATTCTCAATCTCTTGCTCATTCTCAATATTCTTTTTCATCATCAATTTCCTTTCTATGACTTATAGAAAATAAGGATTGTTGGTTTTGAAAGAATTCCGATTTATTAATTTAGAAAAACTACTAAACATACGCATGAACAGCAAAAACCCCCATAAGTTTCCGTAATTCTCCTTTCCCGGAGACGGGCATGAATTCATGATTTGGATAGCATTGCGCAAGCTTGTATCACTTTACCCATCACCACTCTGACCCTGTTGGCTTCCCGGAACTCCGCAATTCCTTAGATGCGGCGCCCAGATCAGAGTACAGTACGTTTGCATCTATCTCAGTAATTATATCTCCACCTAGTTACTCACAAGCGGCAGCCTGGAGCGGTGTACAACCCTCACGCAGACCCACCGAAAGCGATGATAACTGTTGGCTGGGGCGGTTTCTGACCATCTCCCAACACCCCACTGCGTAATATATCGCCTATCGCGTACCCCGTTGCTGATCACAAACCAGTCTTGGGTTCTTGCGATCCGCCTCCCCCACTTCTGGCCTACTTACCAGTTCTGGGTTCTGCGCGGCTGTGGATCGCCCACCTTGCTGATCACAAACCAGTCTTGTGGGTTCCACTCCCTAGTTAATACTTACCCATGTGGAGAATATAATACTTTGATAGAGCTACTAGTCTGTCCATCAATACGGGATGTTGGTTGATATGCTGTGGTACGGTCTGTTCACACGAATGAAGTTGGTAAATTCCTTATATTCTATTTTTATGCAGAGGTCCCACACCAGCCCACTTGTCACCTACCTTGGCAACCTTTGCCCACCTTCTTATTTAATTTACATAGCCAACTGCTCTATCAGTTGCCTTCTATTTCTTTGTTCATGTCTCTTTATCCCAATTGTTCAATTTAAATATCTTTTAATTCTTTCATGCAGGGTGGTAATAGATTAATACCAAAATACTTGTTTTACGAAATATACTCTGAAGACTTGATCAAAGGAATGCTTGCCTGGATTTCAACCATAGAATCAGGTTCAAGTAGGACCAAGTGAAGTCACTCCCGTAGCTTGGATCGTCGTCTGCAATTAAAATATGTCGACTACAACTTAATTTATGGAACTGTAGTGAAATACGAGGTGTCGATGTGTTTGTGCTCCTAGGGTAGAGATTCGCTTAATTTAACTCGGTCGCGGTAGCCCTAATTAACTTGTATTCTATATTCGTTCTTTGGCGTTATTTTCTTGGCATAGAGTTAAGTTATTTACTTAAAAGTTAAACTCCGTCTTTTGTTGATTTCTAACTATCATTGCAATAGGCTAAATATATACACATACAATTATTAGTGAACTTTAATCCTAATCGATCTCGCGCATGCCATTATGCCAATTTAATTCCTCATATGTGCGTATGTATATATTCACTTTTCTAATTCATTTTAGGTCTTAGGGTTATTTAAATAAATTCTTTCTTCTTAATACCGGTCCTTCTTGTAACTAATGCGCGTGTGATTAATTATCTACACCAATGAAATTAACCTCTAAGTAAATATTAATTAAATTATACTCAAGCGTCTTCGCACAATCTCCAAGTTTTATTTTAATTAGCTGCGAATTGTTACGATCTATGCTGGTTAAGTTACTATATACAAGTTATTCGGTGTGCATGATTTTATAATCTCATGTAATCTTGTGAATTGGGGTATATTATTCTAACTGTCTCTAATAATTTGGCATCTTCTAATGGATATTAATTTAGAATGTGATTATTAATTTATTCTGATAATTACAAATATTTATTAGTGATGTTTCTACAATTTATAATCGACTAATAAGAATTATCTGGGCATTTAACTGCGTGATAGAATAACCTAAAGGATATTCCAACAATTTACTTCATACCTCGCCATCTAATTTATGAATACTAGACATAAAAATATTTACTAGCAAGGTTCTTGGTAATTTAATATACTAGCCATGGTTGCAACAATAATGTACTAGTTTAATCGGTATGCCATATACTCCACTCTATTGATGGTAATTCGGTTATTCAATCATGGTAATTACTGATTCGTAATATTCTACTATTTAGATGGACCTAATTCGATTATCTAGGTATTTAAATATGTTACCAGATGATCTTAAACTATAGTACTTTAATTTAATCTATATGCGTATAAGCTTAATCGACCTATATCTTTGTAAATCATCATACCCAATTAACTTTGTTCTAATGATCCTAAGTAATCAAGGGTGGATTTCTATAATTTACATTCTATTAATCAAATTTTTTGAGTAGTTAAATATACCATGGAATGGTTTAAACAACCATACACAAATTTTACTACACCTGCGTACCAGTGTTAATCCACTGACAGTGTTATATTTATTATAAGAACTTGAGAAATAATCTAGGTTTCTATTACTTATATGATTCCGGCTAAGCCCATTGCGGTTTTCTAATTTCTCAATCTGCTTACATTCCGCCTAAATAAACCTAAATGCATAATAATCTAAGGTATTATACTACACAAAGTTCATATTAATTCTCTACCCGATTTTACTGATATCTATTATATTGGTGCAGCTAGAATTCCCTTACAAGGTTTTTAATCTCTGCATTTCATTTCCTACTTATACAAACCTGCTATGGACAATTTATTACAATGCATGTTGCTAAATAATCCTAACTTTAGCAACCTAACCTTTCACATTTTAATTTTTCCTACTCCCCTTTCTATTTTCTTTTCTTTCCTATTTCTTTCTTCTGCCCGGCCCATCCCTTTCTTGCTGCCTGCGGCTGAGCCGCTTCATCTCCTTCCCCAGATCCCCTAATCTCGGTTCTCTCTCCCCTACCGATTTCCTTCACCCCCACTGCCGTGCCTCAGCTCCTCCGCCCCCGGGTTCCAGCACCTCTGCCTCTTGGGTCTTAGCGCCTCCGCCGCCCCTGGGTCTCAACGCCTCCGACGCCCGGGTCGGATTCCCGATGCGCCGCCCCTCCAATGGCGCCGCGCCTTGTGGTCCGACCGCCCCTGCCGCCTTGCCTCTCGGCGCCGGTGAACCACGGCCGGCCGCCCTCGCCCTGCTGCTCGGCGCCGCGCGGTCATCCACGGCCAGATCCGAGGCCTAGGGCCTGGATCTGGCGCTTGCTCCTCCCTCTCACTCGGTTTGATGATGGTTTGATGGTTATTTTACTTTGGATTCACTGAGATTTGCTATTATGCTAGTAGGCTTGGAGATGTGCTCCTATTCTACTTCCAGTGAACACCCTCTGTGGTGGTTCTTTGCTACACTAGAAATGCTTGTGACAACTAACGGTGGTTTCTTGGCTCTAGCTATGCAGTGTTTACTACTGTGACATGGATGATACTAGGGTTGAAGTATTTTGTGGCTTACCTTCACCGGTGCTGGTTGATGTATGGTGGAAAGGTGAGGGTTTGCTGGTCTCGGTGATGGAACTGTTGCTTGATGGTGGCCTCCTAGGGTTGATGATGTGGGGCTTGCGGTCTGCCTCCTGCCGTCGCCGTCGTCTGGCTCCGGATTCGCTCGCCTGGGCTGTCTCCTTGCTGCCGAATCTTCTCGGTGGATGGCCTCTCTGTGGCTTTGGAATGGTTGGGGGTTTGGGGAAATGGATGTGCTCCCGTGCCTTACTCGCTGCTCACTTTTCTCTGGTTGGTTGTGCCTTTGTGCGGCCGTGAGATATTTCTGGATTGTGTGTGCTGTCTCGGTTATGACTAATCTGTTCGGGTGCTATCTCGGTGAAGACAGGGGTATGCGGTCATGACTGTGGCATGTGATTCCGTGTTGCGGTTTGGGCTTGGAAAAATGGGATTATGGGATTTTTGCTTTGCATTGATTGGTCCCTAAATCAACTCAGGTTTGTTTATACCTTAGGATGAGCCCACAGTTGTGAGAGGTGCCGACTGGCCCCCGGACGGTCAGGTATCTCCGTGAACGGATTACCCCGCCCGAAGCTAATCCCTAGGGCTCTGACGGCAACGCTCTTCTTTTCTTCGCTTATTTTTATTCGTTCTTTTGTTCGGTCTTTTTCGGCATTGAAATCATTGGTTTGCTCATAAATGGACTAACGGTGCGGTGGTAATTCAACGACAGTTTCTAATGTATGAGATGATTACAATGTACTTGTCTTTCTCTTAATATTGATGTACTAAATATTGTAATTTTTATTCTCTAATTCTCGAATGTAATATGTATGTATGTAATGTGTCCAATTGTAATAAAGTTCTCTGCTTGCTCTGTGTTAATGAATTACAATCGTTATTGGTTTGGGCGATAATTAATTTAAGTACTTTACTCCCTAATGTTAGTTTGGCCCTTGAGATGTTTATTTGGTTGAAATATGAAATTGTATATTTGTTGTAATTCGGATTGTCGCTATCATGTAATGCAATTCGTAATATTTTTATTTGACTTGATATAAGGCCTAATTGTTGTTCAATGGACGTTATTGATTTTACCATATACGGATTGCAATTATTTACTATTTTACAACGGGCTGTTATATGTAATTTAATTGAGTTGACTAGTTCTACTAGCCGCACAACTAAATTTTCTTTCTCGCTTTAGTCTATACAGTTTAATATTCACCCTCGTCGATGAAATGGTAAAACAACATATTATTTTATCGCTTGTTGATTTTAATTTATACGACTATGGAGAAAAATTTTAAATTCCCTCGTATTTTTAGATTCTTATTTATATAATTAATCATGTTTAACGTTGTAATTTGTTGCTTAAGGTTAATTAATGATGTGGGTCGTTACAGTTAGAGATGGCAACGGGTAAATACCCGTCGGGTATAGCCAAACCATACTGCATTCGATACCCGCACCGCACCGCACTCCGCTACAATACCCGTACCGCACACGGGTATAGAAACTTACCCATACCGCACCGCGCGGTATTTATACCGACGGGTAACCCATACCGAATTGATAAGGGTATATACGGGCACGGTATATACGAGTGCGGGTATTTCCATCGGCCGTTTGAATATATATATACGGGCCACGGTATATGTACTGTTGCTATATCTAATATACATCCGTAGGGTATATTTTACCCGCGGGTATGCGGTACGGTAGTAGTATACACGCACTGCATACCGATGGGTAGAGATTTTTGCCCATTAGCATACCCGCGGGTGAAGATATCTTTCCATACCCGTCTCCTTATCGGGTAAAACCCATCGGGTACTCGGGTTTCGGGTACCCATTACCATCTCTAGTTACAGTATGTATGTATGCACGACGTGTGGATGTATGGATTGGGAGACGGCCATGACCACGAGAAATTTTATCATGCAACCGTTACACAGATGCATCTATACAACAAGCCAATAAAAGAGAGGCACGTGTAAAGTGAAAAGGTTTCTGCAGGAAGCTTCCCGCCACTGGTGGTCTTACTTTTTGCCTATTCATCCCGCCACTGGTCTATTCATCCCGCCATCCAGCAGGTGAGATCTCCAGCAGACTCCTCTTCATCCTTGCTCCCGCAGCGTGCTCCATCAACGGTGGTCATCCGGTGCAAGCCAAACCGATGCTCTTCATTTACTCTTCATTTAAACAAACATTCCAGTGCAAGCCAAAACAGTGGTCATCCCAAGAATGCAATAATTATACTCTTCATTTACTCAATTAGCATTCCAGTTCTTTTAAACAAACATTATAAACTACAAATTTCAGGTTCCTTTTTGTCTCACTTGTACATATTCCACTTCTTTCCTTGCTCAATCCAATCTTTGATGCAATCGACTTGGTGCCCATCTTGTGAAAACGCCAAACATTTTCTCTGGATGAAACTATTGGAAACCAACAATCGGTTCCTCCTCTCCCTTCACGTCAAAACGCTGGATCCTCATGCCTTTTGTGTCCTGCACATATAGAAGAACACATCATTGGTGCAAGTTTGCATGTTTCTCAATAAATCATATATAGTACTTGCAACTGTTGAATTCAAATCTTAAATTTGTTTTGTCATACTACTCGTCATCTTTGCTCCTCTTGCAACATATAATAGTTATCATTTGTATGCTACTCAGGCCATTCTCTTTTGTGGGGAGAAGACATGGATGAAATGGGAGATGAGTTAGGAGATAGAACATGGAGCGCAGAGGGGATTAAAAACACTGGATTCAAGTAAAAGTCATCTCTTTCTTTATTGTTCTTACATTCTTTGCAATAATTTTTGAAAGCAATTTGTCCAGAACATGCTAATGTAATCTATCAATTTAGGCCTACGGAACCATTCGAATTGCATCAATCAGATGATCATCATGAAAGCGAGGGATCATTTCCATCTATTTTGGACTTGGAACTTAAGATTGGAACAAAAGTAGCATCAGAAGAAGAGGCCTATGAGCTATACAACCGACATGCTATTAATATGGGTTTGATATTAGAAAAGGGAATAAACGACTTGTGAATGGAGTTATCCGTCAACGAGAATTTGTTTGTTCAAAACAAGGAGAGAAGAATTCTAACAAGAATGCTCTGCACAACGGAATCATTTGTCAACAAGAACCAATTGCATGGCGAGTTCGATTTACAATTGTAGATAACATTTGGGAGATTACTCATATCAATGACATGCATAATCATGAGTTTGCAACACGGAAGAAAAACGCAATTTGAGATCCGGGAGGAAAGTGTTGGACTCTCATGTTGCTATCATGACATCCATGTCTTGTGTTGGCATAAAACCAAATCGTCATTCAAGTACTTGGCAAGACAAGTTGGAGGTGTGAATAATGTTGGCTTCACAAAGAGGATTGCTACAATTTCTTAAAAACAATTAAGGAAAATATGATTGGAGCGGGGATGGACAAAGTGTTTATGAACACTTCAAGCGAAAAGATGGAGGATCCATTATTTTTCTATTCAGTTCAAGTGAACCAACATGGTCGATGACCAATTTCTTTTGGAGGATGGAAGATCTAAGGTGGACTATGATTTCTTTGGAGATGTAATGGTGTTCGATACAACTTACAGAACAAATAAGTATAACTTGATTTGTGCACCCTTTGTTGGAATTAATCACCATTGGAAGAATATACTATTTGGGTGTGCTTTTCTATCAGATGAAACAACTGAATCCTTCATTTGGCTATTCCAAACATTTCTTGATGCTATGGGAGGTCGTCAACCAAAGTGTATTTTTACAGATCAAGATCAAGCAATGGCTAATGCAATTCAGATTGTGCTCCCAGATTCATGTCATCGACTATGCTTATGGCATCTAACTGTAAATGCTAAGAAGCATCTTGCTGGACTATATGGAAATCCCTCATTCAAGGCCATGTTTCACAAATGCCTTTCAGGGTGCTATAGTATTGATGAATTCCAATCGACTTGGGAAGACATGATTACAACATACAACCTAGAGAGTAACAAGTGGCTCACAAGATTGTATGATGCTCGCGAAAGATGGTCAACGGCATTTAGTGTGGATATTTTCTCGGCAAGGATGAAGTCCACCCAAAGGAGTGAAAGCACAAACAATGTCTTCCATCAAATTTTTGGCTTGTGCTTACCTCTAGTAGAAGTGATTAAACACTATGAAGAGAAAGCTAAAGACATGCGCCAAGTAGAGCAAGACGATGATTTTCATTGCAAAAATGGTAGCCTTGCAGATTTTGTGGCCAAGGGAGGAATTTTGGGGCATGCTGCTAATGTATACACGGTAAAATTATTTATGATGTTTCAGGATGAGTTATTTGAGAGTTTGGGTCTGAATTGTCTAGAAATTGAGAATGATGGCCAAGTTGTGACATACACACTAAATAAAGATGGCAAGAGGTACTTCTCTGTTAAACTTGACCGTCTTGATCTCAAATTATGCTGCAATCGCAAGCTATTTGAAATTTTGGGTTTGTTGTGTTGCCATTGTTTGAGGGTACTTCTCATGAACAATATACATAGCATACAGATTTGTATATATTGCCGAGATGGACTAAATGTGCTAAAGAAAGAGCTATTTTTTCCTCTCTCGAACCATCAAATGACCAAACTTCTACTCGCGCATTGCGTGCAAGTGAGCTGAATCACATAGGGCATATTATTTTCAACAAGGCTTCATTAACACCCAGAGGGACTCAGATTGTGAAAGATAAATTAAAGGAGGCACTAATCTTGGTGGAGAATGAACTAGAGTGCAATCTTGGTGGCAGCACAACTAACTACTCAAATGAAGGGGTTGAGGTGTACGATCCACCACATATCGAGTTGAAAGGGTTAACTAATGCAAGAATCAGGTGTCAGTTTGAAAACAAGAAAAGAAAAAATGCTTCACAAGCCACACATGTTTCATTAATGAAAGAAAATATGCAGCCTACCACTTCTCAAATTGGTGTTAAAAAGAAGCAAAACATTGCTGCTAGAGGTAAAAAACAAAGATCTAATGAAGCTACACAACCATCCCAAAACAGTAAGTGAAATTTGAAGTGTTCTTCTATGTTCTAGACTGCATTACCTTTATTCACATTGTGATGTCTTATTGCTTCATTGCAGGTATTACTAGTTGAATAGAAAGAGAGATACTTTCTTTTGGCTTCACGAATCAAGATAACGTGTCAAGGACAACACTTTTGTTGGTTTGAGGATAAGATATGTCAAGTTCTTTTGTGGTTTCAGGACAATACTCATATGAATCTAAGCTATTGTCTTTTGGTTGGAAACCAATTTAGCAATATCAATCTAAGCTATTGTCTTTCGGTTGGAAACCAATTTAGCAATATCAATCTAAGCCAATATGTTACATCATGCACCATAAGACAGCATCTACATCAATAAAACATGAAAAGGAAAGGAAAAAAGCTATACTTGTATACTGATCGTACTGCACAATCATAAACACTGTTAGAGACACTCCAAATCGATCAACAACACTCCATCTATGACTGAAGAAATTGGTATTTTCAGTTGTCCTACAGCCACTGAAGATTTTCAGTACTGGAGACTTTTTGCTGCACACGACAGGCAAAAGAAAATACTCAACGCGATCACAGGATGACACTGGACACAAATTGATTTGTGCTGCTCAATACTCATTAAACATACAAGCCGCCCTAAAATGTGCGCAGATGCCATCCGTAATTTCAAGTTTTGAACACAAACATTCCATAATCCTCCATAATCCACACCGCAACCAATACCACTAGCATATTGCATAATCGAAAAAGCGAAAAATCATACCTTCATATGGCGACTGCGCCGGCCCAAGGATCATGACGTTGAAGTAGCGCATGTTCTCCTCCGATGGCGACGCGCTGATCCCCGGCGCTGCACAAACCAAGGGAGGATCGGTCAGTGGGAGGCGAGGAGGAAGACGAAGAAGAAAGAAGAAATGCAGAGCAGATCGGGGCGGGGCGGCGGGGATAGCAGCGCCGCCGGCCAGTGGGAGGCGAGGAGGAAGACGAAGAAGAAAAAAGAAATGCAGAGCAGATCGGGGCGGGCGGATCGGGTCGATCGCGGCGGGAGCAGATCGGGGCGGCGCGGCGTGGAGCAGATCGGGGCGGGGCGGGGAGCAGATCGGGGCGGCGCGGCGTGGAGCAGATCGGGGCGGCGCGGCGGGGAGCAGATCGGGGCGGGGCGGGGAGCAGATCGGGGCGGCGCGGCGTGGAGCTTGAGGGGCAGAGGCAAGGCGGAGCTCGCGAGGAAGAACCGGCAGAGGCGAGGGGATGAATTCGGATGCTGCTGCCTTCCTCACTTTACACGTGCAGAGGCAGGGGATGAATCCGGATCCTCGCTCACTTTACACGTGCCTCTCTTTTATTGGCTTGTTGTATAGATGCATCTGTGTAACGGTTGCATGATAAAATTTCTCCATGACCACGAAGAAGAAGAAGATGCATGCAGACGAGAAAAATATCCTAGACGTACGTGTAGACGTCGGATAGGTAAGTAGGGATCACCTATGTCCAACAATAATTATATCGCAAGCCGGCCGCAGTTAATTGCCTCCACGCGCGTGCATGCATGTGCCGCGCCGCACGGCGGTCTTGATTCCAAAGCGGTTGAGTTTCTGGTTTTTTAATTTCTTTTTTTTTAGTTTTTGGTTTGAAAGTGTCTAGATATTATTCAGATATTTTCTTCCTAACTATCATTAAAATTTATGATTATTAGATTAGTGATCAAAGGGCTCTTATTTTTTAAGGGGGCAGATTTTTTTAAAAAAGGAGGTAGAATTCAAGTAGGAGTGGGAGCATTTATAGCCATTGGATCTCTATTCCAATAGTCCTAAATTTAGATGATAGTTAGAAAAAAACATCTGGATGATGTTTAATAAAACCCTTTTGGTTTTTAGATTTCATCCGTTTTCTTATTTATTTATATTATCTATGATAATATAATATTTTTTATTTTAAATTTAATTACTCAGAAAAAACTAATAGTCGTTAGAGTGCATTTTTAATCGTTATAGTAAAGAAAAGTCAGAAACCAGACTTTATAGACCTCATTGAGCAGGATCTAATAGCTTAACTATAACTACATGATTATTCCCCTAACTAGCTAGGCTTATATATGCTTAGTGTGCACACCGAGAACTGAGTGGCAGCTATCCTCCAAGAAGGAGAAGAATTGAGATGCAGCTACCCTCAAAAAATGAAAGGAAGAGGAGGATTCAGATTCAGATACCTCTATTGAACGCTGCAAACTAACTTGCAGTTATGAGTTGTACGGTGGAGTAAGAGATCAGACACAGAGATCTCGTACGAGCGAGAAAGGGGTGGGGAAACGGGAACAAAGAAGAACAACTATAATATATACAATCCGGCTCCTTTCCCCCCCCCCCCCCCCCTTTTTTCCTTCTCGTTCCTGTGTTTTCTGTCTTTTACAAGAGACAGTACATCGGTATTTATTTATAGGGCCACTGTTACAAAGAAAAGACGCTACACCCTTAACACTAACAGTTGATCAAAGGAAACCAATATAGCGTCGCTATAGCATGTCTATTTTTTTTTTGTTTTGGCTCATACTTATGATTGTGATATATAGTTTTTGAGTTATTCGTGAGAGAGAACATAGAATAATAGAAACTCACGTATAGTTTTGAACGATATAAATAAAATCGTTACAGTGTTTACTATAATCAACTTGTAGACTTTATCTTAAAAAGACAATCCGTTTAAAAATTAGTTATAGTAGTAAAAATCGAAAAGCAGCTTTTAGAATCAGAAAAGAAGAGCTATAGCCCGTGATTTACGCCCCACTCGGTTGGGTTGAAAAGCTGTGGCTTATGGCTAAAATTACACTGTAGCGGCTGAAATTTCACTGTACCTGAAGGTGATTTATTTGGCGTAATTAAATTTTAAAAATAGAAAAAAAAATGCTAGCTCATCACGGACAATGTAAACTAATATGGGAAAAAGAACCGGCAAAAAAGCTAAAAAAACTAAAAATTTAAAAAAAAATTTATAAATAGTAAAAAATAAACTAGAAACTGAAACGAACGGCCTTTAAACCGATGGTCTTGACGAAATCTGGACATATTTGGACCCCTAAACACCCAAAAATTCCGTTTTTGGACCCTAAACCAAAAAAATTCCGTTTCTGGACCCCTTCCGACCGCGTGTTTCGCGAGATGGCGCCACGTGTCCCGGCCGGCCGCGCGACCGCCCGCTTCCGCGCACGCGCGCGCGCGCGCCGCCGCGCGCCCGGCCGTCAGCGTCGCGCGCGCCGCCGCCGCGCGACCGCGTGCCCGACCGCAGCGTCCGCGCCCGCCCGCCCGCCGCCGCGCGCCGCCGCGCGCCTGCGCCGCGCGACGCGCGCGACCGCGCGCGCGTCGCGCGCGCGCCGCCGCGACGCCGCCGCGCCGCCGCCGCGCGTCCCGCCCGCGCGCCGCCGCGCGACCACGCCGCCGACCGCGCCCGCCCGCCCGCCGCCGCCGCGCCGCGCCGCCGTAGCGTGCTCGGGACACGTGGCACCGGCTCGTGAGCAGCGGTGGGAGGGGTCCGAACGGAATTTTTGATTTGGGGGCCAAAAGTGGAATTTCGGGTGTTTAGGGGTCCAAATATGTCCAGATTTCGGTCTTGACAGCAACATTCACCTCATCAAGCTGTCCGGAGTTTCGGCCCGTCTCGTCTGTTAGGGTCGGCCCGAAATCATGTTCAGCCCACGTAATTCTCGGATTTCGGTTGGCCCAGGTCGGCCTAGCTTGCCGTATGCCATGGTCACCACATAACCTGGCAGTGACCTTTTTTCAAAAAAAAAAAACCCTGGCATTGAGCATGCACGCACAACAAACTAAGCCACAACCGCATACAAATGCAATAGACAGTTGATGTTCTCGTTCTAGCTAGCGATGATATATAGCTACTGTTATGCAGTTTGCACATATAACCAAGGGCGGAGCTAGAAGGGAGCAACGCCCCAGATTGAGCTATAGCGTCATAGGTAGGGGCGGAGCTCTCAGTATGGCAAGGTATGGCGTTCGCCATACCTTGAATTCCCAGTGATTTTTACCCCCAAATCACTCTGTACCATGGACACATTAAGAAAGATGAAGTTTCACTGTAATAAACTCTCAGCCAGCGGCGAGAGAAAGAAGAACAGTAGAGAATGTTACCTGGACGTTCTCCTAGGCTGTCGGCTGCTTTTGGGCTCTCAGATGCTTGGCTTAATGACTTAATGGTGTGCTACATTGAGCGAGAGATATTCAAAGAAATTGATCTTGAGAAGATTAAGAAATCATTTTAGAAAAAGAAAGATAGGCAAGTGCAATTGCCTACCTCGCCTAGACACAAATGAAGTTCATTGTCACTCGGTTAGTCTATTGACTTCACTTGTATCTTTCTATTTATTCTAAATGTTTTTACTTATATAGTAGGTGACGATCATGATATGTTATATGTGTATAAATCAATTTAGTGAGAAATCTTTGATATCTATGTTATCGATTTCACCATACCTTATTTTTTTTTCCGTCCTCCGCCACTGGTCATAGGTGACACTCGCTATATATATAGTGTTTTTCTGAAATTTGCAATGCATTTTTGATCTTAAGTTCAGGATTAGTCCACCCCTATATATAACATCTTGATTGAATTGGACGACTACTGATGCATGCAGCATGCTCAATATACTAGCTACATGTGCGAGGCGCCACACCGCACAAGCTAACCTTCATAAACCGCGGCCCATTGCATGCGTCAGGTGAAGAGAAAGCAATCGTGCACACGCGTTTGGCGAAAACAAAGCAAATTTCACGTGATGCGTTGGCCAAGCAACTCTTAGGTTTAATATAGGGAGTATATGGTGCCCTCTCTGTCAGCATCCCACAATATAAGGTTATCGAGAAAATATAAGTATAGTTATTATAATATTTTTATTTTATACCGTGTTTAATGTAGAGAATTATAGTATATTCTTTAATAGAAATATACATTTAATGCCGAGAGTTATAGTATATTCTTTAAGAGAAATATACATGGTCTCTAATATCATTAACTTTTTAGATTTAGATTACGAGATGGAGAGTAGCTATCAGCTGGGTGACGAACAAGGTCTCCATCGAGAAGAAAAATATCTAGCCATGTACACAAGCTAGGCGCAGATGAGTAGGTACGTGGATGTGTAAGCAATGTCGTTTTCGTATTGGGAAACGGAGGAACATGGCTACGCATATGCATGTGTATATACATATGCACGACGCGTGTATGTATGGATTGGGAGACGGACATGGCCACGAAGAAGAAGAAGATGCATGCAGACGAGAAAAATATCCTACGCGTACGTGTAGACGTAGTAGGGATGAGCTATGTCCAACAATAATTATATCGCAAGCCGGCCGCAGTTAATTGCCTTGCGCGCGTGCATGCATGTGCCGCGCCGCACGGCGGTCTTGATTCCAAAGCGGTTCAGATTCTGGTTTTTTAATTTCTTTTTTCAGTTTTTTAGATTTTTCTTTTTTATTTATTTATATTATCTATAATAATATAATATTTTTATTTTAAACTTAATTACTCCGAAAAACTAATAGCCGTTAGATTGCATTTTTAATCATTATAGTAAAAAAAGTTAGAAACCACGACTTATAGACCGAATCCAATAGCTTAAATATAACTACATGTTTATTCCCCTAGCTAGCTAGGCTTACATATGCTTAGTGTGCACACCGAGAACTGAGCTGCAGCTATCCTCTCCAAGAAGGAGAAGAATTGAGATGCAGCTACCCTCAAAAAATGAAAGGAAGAGGAGGATTCAGATTCAGATACCTTTAAGTGTTTGGTTTGTGTATGGAGGTTGTATCGTATATTTTGACTGAGTGGATGCAGACTGAGTGGAATCGTATTTCAGAAAAAGATGTTGGTTGAGGTTGCATGAGCGGATGCAAAAAAACTGAGATGCCGTTTGGTTGCCTGTATGAGCGGATGCAGTCTATCAAACCTGAGAGGCTGACACGTGGGACCGCATAAGATACACTGCATCAACTCATCCAGGATGGCCAGTGAAGCTCATTTTGAGTGTATCCACCCATCCAGGATGAGAGCGTATTTTTGCATCCGCTCATGCAAGCTGCATCCACTCATATAGGCAACCAAACAGGCTCTTTCTCAGATTATACGGATCCACCCAGCCAGAATGAAGGAGATTCAGGCAACAAAACACACCCTAATTGAACGATGCAACCTAACTTGCAGTCATGAGTTGTACGGTGGAGTAAGAGATCAGACAGAGATTTCGTACGAGCGAGTATCATACCCTTCATATAGCCGGAAGGATTCGCGGCCTGCGAGGCTATCCACGTCGCCCCCAGCGCTCCCTCGGCCGGCGCGTGGCGGGGGAATTCCCGTACGGCCGGGGGAGGCATTTTCCCTCTATTTTCCAGAAATTACGTAAAGGTCCTTTTTCCTCGCAAAAAAGTCCCTACCGTTTTGTTTTTTTTCTAAAAACACCCCTTCACTTCACCGAAATTTCGTATCCTTCGCAGGATAGCGCCCCGCGGTTTTATAAATTACGTACAGGTCCTCGTTTAGTTACATACAGGTCCTTTATTCTCGCAAAAAGGTCCCTGCTAGTTTTGTTTTTTTAAAAACACCCCTTCACTTCACCGAAATTTTGTACCCTTTGCAGGATAGCGCCCCGCAGTTTCCTAAATTACGTACGGATCCTCGTTTAGTTGCGTACAGGTCCTCGATTTTTTATGAAAAAGACCTTTTGCTTTTTCGAAAATACGCATGTGTCCTCGATTTAAAAAAAAAGCTTCTCACGAATTTTTGCCTCTTTTACTTCGGTCCATACGGTGACTGGCGTGGCGTGGCGCCATGCCTACGTGGCTAGTTATATATACAATTCGGCTCCTTTCCCTTTTTTTTCTCGTTCCTGTGTTTTCTGTCTTTTCCAAGAGACAGTACATCGGTATTTATTTATATGGTCACTTTTACAAAGAAAAGACGCTACACCCTTAACACTAACAGCTGATCAAAGGAAACCGATATAGCGTCGCTATAGCATGTCTATTCCTTTTGATTTTGGTTTATGTTTTATGACTATGATTTATAATTTTTAAATTATTTGTGAGAGAATATAGAATAATAGAAACTTACGTATAGTTTTGATCGATATAAATAAAATCGCTATAGTATTTACTATAATCAACTTGTAAACCCTATCTAAAAAGACAATTCGTTTAAAAATTAGTTACAGTAGTAAAAATCAAAAAACAGCTTTTTAGAATCAGAAAAGAAGAGGCCATAGCCCGTGATTTAAATCGATGGTCTTGACAGCAACATTCACCTCATCAAGCTGTCCATAGTTAGCGTCCCGCACTCCTCCCGTGATTACTGCTAATTACCTTTCAGGACGGTGCCTCGGACAGCAACATTGGGGGTTCCCTTTTTGACCTCTCGGCCCTGTTGGGAAGAGAAAAGGCCGAAATCAGCTGAGCTTGGCACCTTAGAGTAAGACTAATAATACAGCCTTCAGCTAGTTGTATGGACACTTACAGCTCACTTATCAGCTCATTCATATAGTAGTTTAGAGCCAGCTGAAGGCTGTATGACCCACTCCTTTCTCTCACAAAGTTTCTTGGTTCTTGTGCTTCAGCTGGCTGTAAACTTACAGCCCACCTCTCTTCTCTCTCCTCCACCTCAGCATACAGCCTACTAACAGCCTCTTATTATACTTGCTCTTAGTGCCGGATACATGGACAGTTATATATATATATATATATATATATATATATATATATATATATATATATATATATATATATATATATATATATTCATCCTGAGGGTGGTTAATATCCTCTGCAACCGCAAATTGCATGCTCTAGTGGTCTTCAAACTTGTTCAACTGTAATACCATATGAATAATTAAGCTTCATTTTAAGTATGAAGCTGTTCAATTGTGCCATTTAGGTGCTACTATACGTCTACTAGTGTTCCCTAAAAAAAATCTACTAGTGCAATTATTTACTACTCTCCTAATTAAGTTGCCCGGCTGATAATGTTCAAATGTGTTGTCTTTTTGGGTGGGCGGATCACCCTAGCTTTGGCCGCCTCTCCCTATGTCTGTACTGGCCTTGATTTAGTAAGTAAAGGCTGGGTTCCTTTGTACTTATAGTTTATGACTTATATATGATATTATAGTAACTAACTTTCGAACGGTACGTTTTCTTAAGATGGAGTCTACTAGTTAATTATAACACATATTGTACAACTTTAGCTGTACGACAAAAATCACATACGATTGTCTTTCTCTTTGTAATCTTTCTCGTAAACAGATAGAATTTAAAAGTTATAAATCAAAATCATAAGTCACTACGAGAAAATTCACCATGTCTCACTGTGCTCTAAAAGCCATGGCGCTTTTTTATTTGGAAAAATATTGAAGCAACCTTTTCATCCAGTTGCAATCACTACAACTAGCTAGCTAATGTACGTACAACAATATTATTCGTTTATGTAAGAAATGATTATATAGCACCACGTTTGCATCACCGACCCCCTTGATTATTGGCCAATCGCCGACCTAGCGACAAGCTAAGCCTTTGACTAGTAACTAATTCTCATTGCAACATATGATAAGATCATTGGTTACATTATATTAACATAATGCACCAAACATGGATCTAATTTTTTTTACTCTTCTAGGCAATACCTAATTTGCAGCTAGCAATGTCTACTAGTAGCACATCAGCTTACATTTATTGTCTGTCGATCTATTTAAACTAATTAGCTACTATGAGAAAATTCTCATGTTAATCAAAGAAAAAGAAAAACATCTAGCCATATATCTGCTGTGGGACTAAGTCATAATAGTTCAGATCAAAACAAAGATGCCCAGTACAAATCTACACCTTTATTAACTAGGGGCTATGATGATATTCCCACATTAATTAGAGAAAAAGAAAAACATTAGGCCATCTATCTGCAATGGGACCAAGTTATAATGGTTCAAATCAAAACAAAGATGCCAAGTACAAATTGTGAATTATTAATTATGAAATTCGAAATTATTAATTCCAGAAAAAGCAAATTGATTTGCATGTGAATATGTACTATCTATACCTATACTAATTAGCCACTACAAGAAAATTTTTTCATTAATCAGAGAAAAAGAAAAACATCTAGCCATCTATCTGCTGTGGGGCTAAGTCATAACAGTTCAGATCAAAACAAAGATAACCAGTATAAATCTATACCTATACTAATTAGCCACTACAAGAAATTTTTTTCATTAATCAGAGAAAAAGAAAAACATCTAGCCATCTATCTGTTGTGGGGCTAAGTCATAACAGTTCAGATCAAAACAAAGATAACCAATATAAATCTACACCTATACTAATTAGGCACTATGATGAAATTCCTATGTTAATCAAAGAAAAAGAGACATCAGGCCATCTATCTGCAATGGGACCAAGTTATAACGATTCAGATCAAAACAAAGATGCCAAGTACAAATTCTGAATTATGAAATTTGGAATTATTAATTATAGAAAAAGCAAATTGATTTGCATGTGAATATGTATTTCCATATATACAAATGGGGTGTCATGGTGTCCAGGCTCCATAATTGAGAATTTTCATCCATGATTAAAATTTTCTATTCATGATTGATTCAGCGTGCTAATCAATGAATTTATTTCCAAATTAATGCCTTTTCAAATTAATGGATATTAACGGGTTTACGTGATATATTATATATCATAGTACTTGCACGCATTTAAAGGCAGAGATGCTTGGTGCCCAGACACCATGGTGCCCTATTTCAGCGTAATGGGGCACCATGGTGTCTGTGCACCAGAGCTCCCTGCCTTTAGATTACTTTTAGATGCGTGCAAATGCAATGGTATATAATATATTAGGTAAACCTGTTAGCATTCATCAATTTGAAAAGACATTGATTTAGAAATGGGGCACCATGGTGCCTGGGCACCAGACCTCCCTGCCTTTGATTGCTTTTAGATGCGTGCAAGTGCAATAGTATATAATATATCAGGTAAACCTGTTAGCATTCATTAATTCGAAAAAGGCATTGATTTAGCATGTTGAATCAATCATGGATGAAAAGTCTCAATCATGGAGTTTGGACACCATGGTGTTCTATTATTTATATATATATATATATATATATATATATATATATATATATATATATATATATATATATATATATATATATATATATATATATATATATATATATATATATATATATATATATATATATATATATATATATATATATATATATATATATATATATATATATATATATATATATATATATATATATATATATATAGCATAAATAATAGGCACCATGGTGCCTGACTACATGATTAAGATTTTCCATCCATGATTGAGACTTTTCATTTATAATTAAGACTTTCCATCCTGATATTATATATCATTGCACTTGCACGTATCTAAAAGCAATCTAAAGGCAGGGAGGCTTGGTGCCCGGGCACCTTGGTGTCCCATTTCAGCGTCATATATATATATATATTCAGAATTAAGAACTGAAATTGGAAACTGATTTGTATATGAATATGTATACCTATACTAATTAAATCTATGACAATTAAAATCCAACAATAAAAGAAAATTAATATTTTGATTTCCATAGGAATTCTGAAGTAATGTAACATCCCAAAAGCCTTATGTATGAAATGTGTAAAATTTAAAACTTTTGCTTGTATTTTCTTTGGCATTTTTCTGCCTTTTTGTTGAAGTTTCTTGGGAAATTATTTATAAGCATAAACTTGAGCAGAGAATGTACCATTGATAAAACTAAACTGAGATTTAAAACTCAAATATAAAAAAATGATCTAGAAAACAGCACAGGAGAATTTACAGTAAATTTAATTGAAGGCACCATAGGAAAATTTGGAATTTAATTCAAGGAATAAGTTAAGAGCTAAAAGAAAGAAATATGAAGAGAAGAGGAATTAAAATCAAAAGTCTAAAAGTTGAAATCCTAAATACTAGCCAACTCCAAAATCAAGTTCAGTTGAATTCAAAATAGGGGATCAATTCAAGACTTGAGAATTCTTGTCCCAATGCCATGCAAAAGCCTTAATTGGTATTTTAGAAAATATGAGTTTTAGTGCAAATCAAATTTAGGTTCAAATTCAAACATAATTCAAGTCGCCTTTTGTTTGAATTTAAAATTGAATTTGAATTTCAAAACTGAAAATTACGAAAAAAAAATCTAGAAAAATTAGAAGGAATAATTTTGGGTCAGACCCATTTTCCTCTCCTTTCTCACCTGGCCTAGCCCAGCTGGCCCAGAGCACACCCTGTCCACACACTGGTGACATCGCCCAAAGCTCGTCGAAGTTGTCTTCTTCTCCAACTCTAGCCGCCTTCACAATCTGCCAATTCGATGCACTGGGCATTGATTCGTTCCGTTGGGAGCCTTGCCATGGTCTTCTCTGCTGATCTCCACCATTGATTCCATCTACCGTCTACCCCAACTTGTCGGTGTCGTGCTCCTACCTTGCGCCACCTCGGGCTCTTGCCACCATGCTTTCTTAGCCCCTCTTGGACCTCACCAACTCCTCAGGTTGCATCAACTCACTTCGCTGATGCTCCCAGTACTTTTAATTAGCTTGTCGCACCATCGATGCCACGACCGCCATGTTGGCCATGCCTCTCAACATCGTGCCGCTCCTTTGGTGCATCTCTGGCAAAGCCATCACCACCTTTAGGTTCACCCTGGTTCAGGTGTTCTAGGCCCACCTGTGCCTTACACAAAACTAGGCCCACCTGTCATTCTCTGTAGCTTATTCAATAAAGAAATAAATCAAAAATAAAATTAAAAATAGTGGACCCCATCTGTTAGTGAGAGAGACTTTCTCTCCTTTATTCATTTTTGGATTTAATTCAAACTTGAACTTTGAAAGGCTCGTTCTCATTCATCTTAAATCCAAATTAAAGGAAATTTATTTCTAAGCTTTTCTAAAATCAAAATCTTTCCAATGGAACTGAAATCATGAACTTTGGAGTTAATTTGAATTTTTATTTGGATTTGCTCTTATTTGCTGATATTTATTCAAATTCCTACGCTCTCATTTAAATAGACTACAAAGCGCAAGAAGAGCAGCAGAGCCAGCAGAACTAGGATCCTCAAGACCAGATAGCTTGTGAGCAAGGTAAGTTAATACTTTAATCATTCTGCACCTACATTTCAAATGCAAGTTATGTTCATTTAAATTATTAAATTGCATGTTTTAATTTTTATATGCAATTTATATTCGCATTAGTTATAGTTAATTCATGATGAGTAATTGATTAATTATATCCCCACTTCTTGATGTTGGAAATACAATCTTGTCACCCTTGGATGATGATTAATACACTAGTGATAAGTCCATATTTAAAATGCCATACTTAGTCTTGCATAGAAACTCGAGGACATTAATTTGCCCTACCATTATTTCAAATATGAAAACTTAATTTGGGCAGTCACTGGTGGAAGATGGTTGGTATGTTGTATCATGATTATTTTATGCTCCCAAAAACTCTAATTGGCTTAAATATCTGGGCGGATGGTAAGAGGAGCTGGTGCTATTGAAAGTACGAGAGTGTGTGAAATGTGGTAGAACCACCCAGATAACTCTAAGGACCGAATTTTGTACAATCTCCTAGTATAAAACAATGCAATCACAAGTCTATAATGGGTACGACCTGGCTAACTAATTTGTATCAACTCGGTGTGGGTTGTGCTATTGGTGTGAACATGTGTAAGTGAACTGAAGGGAAGGGCCTTTGATGTGACGGTGTAAGAGGAGGCTTCTGGAGGGGTGGTCATACCCCACAGTAATGAAAACTTTAGTGCGTGTGACCTCGCTAGGAAGATGCATTGTAAAGGATTTGTGGCAACCTTCTTGATCTGCATGTCTAAGAAAACATGTGGAATATAACAAATGGTTGTCTTTTGTTGGTAAAGTGTGCAACCTCTGCAGAGTGAAAACTGTTCGAATAACTATGCCCATGGTCATGGGCAGGCATTGAGAATCTGCAGGAGTTAGCTTTTATTTCTAAAAAAACTTGTGGGTGGGATGAAAACTGGATTGAATTGCCCTGGGTGGTCGGACGCAGTGATAATAATAGGTAGATGCAATACTAATAAGTTAGCATCGGATGTAGGTAGCCATGTAACAGTTGATGAAACTTGCATTATTAGTATTATTACAACTTTTATGCACTTTAGAAAATATGCTTTAGTTAAAAATTGCTAAGTCTCAGGAATTTCTATTATTTGTAATTGTCAACTAAAGCTTTTGGCAAAAGAACTCTAGCCATCCTTGTTCAGCCCTACATCTATATTAATGCATTCTTTGTGTTGGCTCACGGGGCACGGTTATTTGTGCTCACACTCGCTTACTCAATTAACTCAGAACCATTGAAGCAAGACCGCTATGCTTACCATGATGCTCCTAGACTAGATGGTGAAGAAGATGGAGGAAATTAGGATGATTTTTAGTATTTCTTATCCCGGTTAAGTAGCCTTTGATGGTGAATGTGTGCACATACATTACCCAATCTTGGATAATATATGTTGTATACATTTTATCCCCAGTTACTTGCCTGTGGTGTGTTATGGCCTCACCTTTTGTTTATTGCTTTCGATTCTACCTTTGTAATGTAAGTATCCGGTCTAACTAGCTCTTTATGTAAAAACTACCCGATGTGATATATGTTAACTCTATTGTGTAATAATATTGAGTGATATGGTTTATACGATGTATGAAATAATTCAATAATATATCTATAAGTACTATCTACTAATCTACTAAATAGTGCTGTGGAATTATAGAGAATTCTGGATTGGTAAAATCTGGGTCTAACAGAGCTGGTATATCAGAGTGTACAACTATAGGGTAAAGCCTTAGCTAGAATAGCCATGAACTAAGGACATATGACTTATTTTTGAAAATTAAGAAAAGTATTTACCAAAATATAGCGTACTCCTACTTCTACTTACCATTATTAATTTGGACTTGTCTTCCTCTTTCTATATTTTTAAATGATTACTTATACTCTTGTGCTTTAAACTGTAGATGGTCGGATTAGCAGCTGGCGGTCTAGGGGATTACTTTGCTCATGGTCAAGATGAAGACGACTTTACTGACATCTTACTCAAGCTGATGCAGTATTTGGGTTACAACCACCAGCCCATCTTCTGGGGTCGAAAGACCCAAGAAAGAAGTAGGGAATCTTGGATAATGGAGGTTTTCATATATGCTAGAGAAGGCAAGCACAAGCCCCACACCTTCAAGAGCCTTCACAGGAGGAGTACTTCCACCAATGCTCTCTAGGATGCTACCTATCTAGCCTACTCTCACTTGTGTGAGATTCACGAGGCTACTATGCTGACGTCTCCATTCTACTTCTATTCATCCCACTAAAAGTGAGCACATCACTGTGAGTCATTCATTCCAGTTACCAAGCATGATGCACTATTAACACACCAGGTCCAGCTCACACGAGCTATGGGGGACCACTTACGTTGAGGCATTGGATGAGATCATTGATCTTCACCTGCTACAACCAAGTGAAGACTCTTCATGCATAGCTCACCAAGTGTGAGAAGGCACTAGCTGCGGTGGAAAGCGAAAAGACCACCGCCATGGCCGAGCTTGAGCAGACTCCTATGAAAGTCACAATTCACACTCCAGCACCTGTCGGGCCTACCATCATCCCCGCAGATCCCACTCTGACTCGGCCCCAGACTAGAGGACTTCATTTGAGGATCACCGCATGTAAGAGCGTGTGGTGCCCCAGTCCGTTGGTTGTTGTCCATCTTGGGTACACTCGCCAAGGACGTAGTCGTAGCCACACCCATTCCTAGTTTAGATCACCCAGCTACAACCACAGTCGCTCTCATTCTCACTCACCTGGCAACAATACTACTTGCCCTGGAGCTAGCTTTATGGAGGAATAGATGGACATGAAGATTAGTCTAGTAAAGTGCTTGCTAGAAGTAGTATTTTGGATAGTAAGCACTAACCCTTGTAGTAGTAGTAGTAGTAGTAGTAGATAATGTAACATATAGGGTATTGTACTTGTATAGGGGTGGCAAAAAAGCTCGTTAGTAGGACTTGTTGACTTGGTTCAAAATTGTCTTAATTATACTTGTTAATTGGTTAAATATTGAAATGAGTTGATTTCAAATGAATTTGAATTTTGCTATAGCTTGGCTCGGCTCGTTAGCTTGTTTCTAAAAATATTCCAAATTATACGTAAAATGATATTAAATCAAAATATGTCAATTTTGAAAAAAGCTCAATAAGACGAGGACTTGGCTCGATATCCACCCCTATACTTGTAGATGTTGTGACATATGGTATTATACTATAACTTCATGACTAAACATAGCTTATATGCTATATACTAGTTGTCATGTAACCACTTATTATGAATGGCATGTGGCCACAGTAGGCCTTGTATTGTATTTCATTTTACCATTTATCTTATTCAAATGGTTTTTGCATGCTTTTGGGGGCTAATCAAACCTCATATCTATGATTTAGTGCTAAATAAGATTATTGTCCACAAATGGCCCCAAGAAGAGTCACCAGATCATAAGCCAATGCCAATCAGGAAGCACCACCTACAAGACATGGGAGAGGCCACGAATGAGGGCCTAACCTTCCTCTCCCACCTGTTAATCCTATCATGGCATAAGTCATAGACTAGCAAATTCAAATTCTACAAGCCATTTACATTGGCCAACAAGCTAGTGTCGCCAACCGTAATTCCAAGCTGGATGATTTCCTAAGGACTCGATCCTTAACTTTCTCCTTCGTCGATGAACCACTTGAAGCTAAAGATTGGCTTCGCAACATTGAGAAGAAGCTTCGACTTGCCAGATGTGCTAAAGAAGACAAGGTGATCTTTGCCACCCATCAGCTCAAAGGGACAACTGCTGCTTAGTGGGAAAATTATCTGGTCGCATGAGGTGGAGAAAGCCCTATGGCTGAGGAAGCCTACGAGGAAGAGAAAGAAGAGATTTAAACAAGAAGGAGCTAAAGAAGCCACAGAAGAAGAAGAGGAGGAAGTAGTTGACCAAACAGGCCAGGCTATCCATTAGAGAGAATTCAAGATTGCCTTCGGGACCAACTTTGTGCTCGCAGGAATCATGCAAATAAAAAAGAATGAATTTTGTGCATTTAACTAAGGGAACATGTTGGTCAATAAATATCTCATCAAATTTAATCAACTAGACTACGCACCAGGAGATGTAGTGGATGAGGATGAGAAGATCAACCGCTTCTTGGAGGGTATGCATGAGGATCCACATGTGCAACTGATTATTCAAGACTTCCCTAGTTTCTATCACTTGGTCAACAACATTCTTATTCTTGAGAATGAGAGGAAGAATATGGATGCTAGCTGCAAATGCAAGCTAGCTGTCTAGAGGCTACAAGAAAGTTTTATTCAAAGGTTTTTCAGAAACCCTTCCAATCTAAGGCCAGCTGTAGTTCTGTCTCCGAAAGTTCCAGCTCCAGTACCATGTTCAAGTGGCAGTACATTCCAATCTCCATGACCCACAAGCCAGCCTACTGGAATAAACCCTGCCGCCAACCTCAATTGCTATAGCTATAGGGAGAAAGGGCATTTCACCTATCGCTATCCACACCCTCAGATGACACTCATGAAGTTTAACTTGGGAACCACCCTATGTTGTGGTCAATCAGCAATACCCAACAAAGGACATCATACCCCTCAGACAACATGAACGACCTTGACACCAAATTGTGGCCGAGTGAATCATATCGTAGCTAAAGAATCCCAGGAAGCTGTAGATGTTTTAATGGGTACATTCTCTGTCAAGTCAGTACTTGCACATGTTCTCTTTGATTTTGGGGGCTTCACATTACAACATGAAAGTATGTTGAGAAACTTAGGCTGCCGACCTATAAGCTAAAGAAACACGTGATACTTAGCTCACCCGAGGGATTTATAATTGCTAGTAAGCCCTAGGGTAGAAATTGTTATGGAAGACTTTGGATTCCTAGCAGATTTGATGGTATTACATTCTCAGACATTGGATATCATTCTAGGAATGGATTGGTTGACTAAATATCAAGGGATAATAAACTGTGCCACTAGGAAAATGAGCCTGACCAAGTGCCCTAGAGAGCATGGCGGTGACTGGAGGGCACCAAAGAGACCGCAGTGCAGTTCAAGACAGTGAGGTTGAGACAACTGACAGGAAACACAAGCCCAGTTTGCCATGTTAGGATCGTGAAGTCCTGTTGTGCCCAATTAGGATCAGCCGGCTGTGGGTCAGTGCCATCGATGTGATGCATAAGCCCGAATTTGCCTAGCATGGAGTGAAGAACTAGCACCACTTGGAGTAATTCGAGTGCTTGAGGTCGAGGACAATGGGGATGTGCGTGCGAATGCTCGCAACATTGATGGCTTGAGTTGGCGGTGTGACGGTAGACATGGCATCGGGAGCAGAAGCAAAGGGGAGGCTGGAGGAGGAGGAAGACGACGTGGTGGAGCCAGTGGTCATGGCACTGGTTGCATTGGAGGTGCAGGTGAGACAAAGAAGTAGAAGGTCAGGAAATCTGATACCATAAAACAGAACGAGGAAGGGAGAGAATGCTCCACGCTTGGCGCAATTTCATTACTGGTATATAAAGTTACATGTACAGAAGTGCCGTGCAAGGTAGTGTGCAACTAACTAGGATTATTACAACAAAAAGGATCAAGGATCTGCTATATATGGAACAGATCGAGCTATCCAAATATACAAAATCTCCAAGTATCACGGTGAATCAAATATATGCGTTAACAGAAAATCCAAAGAAACAAGGCACAGTTGGATTGATCCTGGCAGTCGAGAGACATTCATAGAATCCTTGAAAAAAAAACTTGCGCCTAGCTAGCCAGCTCCTTTTGCGAAGTTAAACTTTGAAGCTCAGCTGCACTGCACATTGGACAGTACGTGACAGCACCCCAATCAGGGCCTTCTTTTCTCTCCATGTTTCACACCTTTAATTTCACCTAACTAATATCACTTGTCTTCGCATCATCCAAACCAAAACATACCCAACCAAGCATGCAACTTTATGTGCACTTTCTTGCATTTTTTCTTTTATGTCAATCGTTGCTTATGAATATCAAGAAATTCCCTATAAAAAAGAATGTACAGAATAATTCAAATGTGGGCAAGCTTACCTGTTTGTAACTGCTACAAAATTTACATGAGAACATTCATAGAAGCATTCCAATTTGTGGGTCTGTTCTTTTTGGCTGCGGCTTGTGATTTTTGGCTGAAATTTTTGAATTTTGGCTGTTTATGGTACAGATTACGGAGAGACAGATACTCACTTGTGATTTTGGCTGGTACAGATGTTAGGCTTTTAATGTGTAAATCGTTTAACTTGTAGACCCCGTCTTGAGAAAATACTCCGTTTGAAAGTTAGGTACTGTAGCAAAAGCCAAAAGCCGACTGGCTTTTGACTTGCCGAACAGGCCCACATGTGTACTCACAAGCTAGTATGCCATGTTCTCTCACAAATATACAACTAGAAACAAATAGCATTTTTCATAAATAAATAATGAGATTAGGATAATTAATTAATTAATATGATGATAGCCAGCCCACTCATCCACGTCCCATGCATAATCGTGCAGTCTTGCAGCACTTGATTGCAGGATCTTGCTTTCTTCGATTGATGGCAAACAAATACACAAAAATTCAAGATAAAGTTGGGCAGCAAAGGACAGGGACAAGCAAGCAGTGATTGCAGACTGAGACAGAAAGAAGTGCCTAGTGTATAAATTTTTATGTAGCCTCTGCTTCTATGTTGAAAGATTTATATCTTGCTCCTCCTGTTCTGCCTTCTTTTAGGAAAGCAAGGGTAGCTCTCATTGCTATCTATATAGCTAGAGTATCACTAGTCAATTCCTCACCATTCAGGTTGTGATTGATACCAGTGATTCATGAACAATTTTGCTAGCATAATTTAGAGATGGATTTAGGTTTCTTTTGTAGATACAAACTGTCTGGGTGTGTGTAGCATTTTCCTCTCTAGCTTGTTGCTATGGACCAGTCCAAAAGAGGCCAAGGGAAGGCAACATGGAGATGGAGGCTGGTTGTTCAGTGTGCAAGATGATCGATCAGCTATAGCATCCATGTGGAGTGTTGCTACTCACATGACACATATGACACCATTTGGAGGCTAGCATAGTGCCAAGTTTTCTTTTTTACATATGGTTTTATAAAAAAGTTAGTGTAAGTTCAATCCGAGCACTACAAATTTATAGTGGACCTTGTGGTCCTTAAAGATATGAGATGTAGGTTGTGCATCAACCACTTTGCCAGTATATAAAGTATGACATTATTAATTGCATAGACATAAACAATACGGTGACCACCAGTAGTTTAGGAGATACGTGTCGCTAGTAGTGCAACGCGCTATTTGCAAATGTGGCTTGTGCGAACCAACTATGTGATGGTTCAATGTTAACTACCCATCAATCACTCCATATGCGCATAGGATTGGCATTCCATGACAGGGAGAATATTAGATAACAATCTTGATATTTTTCTATAGTTATCAATTACATTTGGACCGTGGGTTTATAGCACGTCATCAATGTCAAGCATTGTCGATCTACTATATCGTTAATTTGGCTTCCACATGTCGAACAGCCATATAACGTTCTTCAAAACCATCCTTCCATTTCTTGAACAGTTTGCCTAGCCACTCAACATTTCAATGGTCTTTTCTGGATAACCATAGGCACATACATATCTTATGGAAATCAAGGGAGAAATTTATAATGCCCACAAGCATCAAATTGAGATAAACCATGCATGCATCCTATGGATGATGGCTAGTTTCATTTTGATTTTGGCTTTAGCTTATCACTTCCTACTAAGTAACTAGCTTTTAAACTGTGTATCTTTTTAATACGGGGTTAACAGGTACATTGTAGTACACACTATACGAGTTCAGCTATACCGGTCAAAATCGTATGTAACTATTTTTTGCTGTGTATTATCTCTTATGAACAACCGTAATTCAAAAACTATAAATCAAAACCACAACCCAAAGGAACCACCCGACATCTCCTTTTCCTTTCCAAGGAGAATGCATGCTGGAAGAGTTGTAATGCACGTAGAAGCCTATCCTGTGAAATTCAAAGATATCTTGGAGCAACAAGCATGCACCATGTGCTGCACATTGGGTGGCCCTGAAGTTGGAGCCATAGCAAAGTCCAAAATGTTTAAAAAGGATATACTCCATATCTAGAGGCTACAAGTACTCTGTACTTTTCCCCTTTTTTTTCTGTAGTCTTGGACGTATGGATGATCTTATGCTGCCGCCATGCGATGCTTGTTGAGCCCATGTGATAGGTGCACTCCAGCAGTGGATTTCTCTTTTTCTTGCACACTTTTGTTGTCACATATAATTTCATTATGCTGTATCTTAAACTTATGATTTTTTTTTACTTAAGGCGCTATAATTGCATTTTGGTTTGATGGGTCCTAGCTAGGACCATTATCAAGTTTAATAAGCTGGGTGGTTGGCTAACAAATCTGTTAGCCAACCAGTGCACCATGACTCCACGAGTTCCTAGGTACATACATAGGATGGCCAAGGGCTATTCTTTAAGGGGAATACCCTTCTATCCTCACTCTCTATTTAGCTATGAGGGTTATTTTTTTCTCGTCCCGTCCCACTAGGGTTTTAGCGGGGAACGGGGCCTCCTCAAGTGCCTAAATTTCAACGACATCAAGAATAATCTCATATATTTATTGTATGATTGTATAGAAATAAATAAATTTATTAATACATGATATGGTAGAATTATACTAGATGAGTTGTATACCATACATTATACTAAAATATGTTAGGGTCGAGACAAAAAATCTATATTTTAGACATATAGAAGTATCAATCTATGTGTATATAAGTATATATTAGGAAATTACAGGGATCGAGGATGGGAGAGGCGTTCCCATCCTATCCCCATATAACCTAGCATAGATAAAATCTCCCTCATATCTATCTCCTAATAGAAGAATTCCACACGGGTTACCGGGAGTACCGGCCCCATTGCTATCTCCATACATACATGGATGTCTCTCTCCGTTTGAACACTGTAGCACTTGATTCGTTTGGTCAGAGAAAGGAAATCGAACGGCTGTGGGATCGACCGTACCCCACCTCCACTGTAAGAGGACAAGGCCCAGCTCCTGTCAGAGAAACGCAGGGCCCACTACCAGTCAGTACAAGGACAGGGCCCATCGGCCATTGGTGCGCGTTGCCTGACGAAACATGCAGCAAAAGCCTGTTCGAGCTTTAAACTCAGATCGATGCGTGCGAATCTGGGTCCCAGCTCCCAGCAGCAACAGGTGCTGGGATTCGAAACTCAGCAGTGACTGTAGTAAAGGTGCCGTGCTACAGAAATCTGGTCTTACTACCGTTGGACAGTACTAGCAATTGGAACGCACCACACCAAGGTAGAGTGTGGTTTTCCTACGAACACATGTAGCTGCAACCGCTATCCATTGGCCCAAAACATTCATTGAGATCGGTGCACAATCTTCATAAATATATATATTGTGTACGTATATACGTGCCCCACCGTACACAATCAAATACAAAACTCCCCATATCCACCATGTCCCTCTGTCTCCTCATTCTCTCCTCTCCCCCGTCTCTTCCTCGTCAGACCGAGGACCAACAATATAGGCATTCTTTTAGGCTATGTATTATATCTTCTGGTTACAACTTATTAGTCCAATGGATAACGATTGCTATAAGTAGTCGAAACCAAAAGCCAACTGAAAAACCAAAAAAAGAGCCGTTACAACCTGAGCAGTGGTGTTACAGATGGCTACCTCGACACCACCCAGCCCTGTTACCCCCATCCCCGGCCCTCCTCCAATGGTTGCAGCGGGATCCAATCTCATCTCCATGGCCCTGCGTCGGATCCACCAAGGGTCTGCCGAGCTGCGAACGGCTACAACTAGAGATGGCAATGGGCATAAACCCGCTGGGTTTTGCTATCCCAAACCCGTGCCCATGAAAGTTGGACGTGTCTGCTAAAAAACCCATGCCCATGACGGGTGTAGATTTTTGCCCAGACCCATGCCCACTGGGTTAACGGTACCCATGGGTCGCCGTCGGTCGATGTCGAGCCGCAACAATGGTTAATGGAGAGGAGGAAGAAGTTCACCGCCATCTTCGTTGGAGCGGAGGGCGCGCCATGGCCAAGGGCCTATTTGTGATGCGCGTTGGGCTGCGGCGTGGGGCGACGGCTGAACCGGAAGGCGAGGCGACGGCGAGGGCGTGCGGGAGGACGCAGCGTCGCGGCGAGTGGCGGGAGGCGGGACGGAGGGCGAGCATGGAGCCGCCGGAGACCGAACGCGAGCGCCAGATGCGCGCGCCGCTGCGGCGCTGTTGAATCGGGTGGGACCGAGGAGGAGTGAGTAGTGACCGTGGCGAGTGCTAGCTAGGGTTAGCCGTATGGGTAAGGGCATTGCCGCATTGGATTTGGGGCTTGGGGCTAAATGGCTAATAGGCTATGGTGAAATTTGGTTTGCTGGGAGGTGTGAGCTTGGGTTTTATAACTCCTATGAATCGGGTTTATATTACCCATGGGTTTACGGGTTTGGGTACTATAGGAACGTACCTGAACCCGGCAGACCCGATGGGTTGGGCTTTTTGCCCATTAAGAGACCCATGGGTTAGAAAATTGACTCAGACTCATGCCCTAATAGAGTAAAAACCCATCGGGTATCGGGTTTCGGGTACCCATTGCCATCTCTAGCTACAAGTAGTGGAGTCGTAGCTGGGAAGGGTGGATCCAGTCATCCACCTCGCCGTCGTTGCTGTCCTTCGATGCTGCTTCCCTTCGCCGGTTGCCGTGCCTCTCTCCTTCCTCATCAGCGCTGGCAGGATCTCGATGGGGGAGCGTGTGCAGGGCGGCGATGCCACGATGGAGGAGATGGGAGGATGCCTGAGCTCTAGTGATCCTGATGATCCAAGTATTCTTGTGTTGCAGTTGTCTCGTTTATTTGTTCATGAACTATTTTCAAAGTTCCTAGTGTGTTCATATTTACACAAATATTCATGCTCATATTCAAACTTCCGAATGTGTTCATATTTACGCAGACCGAATTTACACCATCCTCCCCCACATCCTGTTCATGTTCATATTCAAATTTGTCAAATCTTGATGAAGAATGTACCAAAAATATATACCAAAAATGTTTAATATTTAAGCAAAAAAGGACCATAATGTTTTTTTTCAAAATTCTATGAAAAAACGAACTGAAAAATGTTTGGAATTTGACCAAAAATATGAAATGATTTTTTGACTTTCTATGAAAAGATGGACCGCAAGCATACAAACAGAATAATTTTGTACGAACAAAATAATCTTGTGCAAGCAAAATGATTTTGTTCAAGAATTGACAAATTTTTTTTTCAAGAACTGAAAATAGAAAGAATAGAAAAATGTTCAAAACTCAACCAAAAAATGAATAGACAAAATGCTCAAAATTTGACAAAAAATGAAACTGAAAATTTTAGAAAAGGAGCCACAAAATTGTTCAAAATTTAAAACGAAAAAATGTTCAAAAATTAAACTACAAATGTTTAATTTTTTCCCTTCCAAAATATTTCAAATCCAAACATCCATCCCATCCACCCTCCAAAATGTGCTCTTATCTCAAAATATATGCGGCTTGTGTTTCTTATTCTATCAGAAACGCGAATCTGCTCCCACTTTCGTTGACAGAGTCCTTCCTATCACATACACAACACTCTTTGACAACCTCTAGAAGACCACGGGTGGGAAAGGTCACAAAATTTAAGTAAAATTTATTGAGCTTGGATCATGTTTGTTCATATTAGATATATTAGTACTATATCTATCTAATGACGGCAAACATAGGTGGTGATCGGTTCGGCTGAAAAGCTCGTGGCTTATAGCTGAAAACATCAGTAATTGTTGAAAAAACCAGAATTTAGTGAGGCTTATTTAGCATAATTAAATTTAAAAAAAATTAAAAATAAAAAAATTATGTTAGCCCATTACGTGTAATACAAACAAATACGGGAAAAAAAGAACAGGCAAAAAAAGCTCAACGAAAAGCCAAAAGTTCAGAAAAAGACGAAACTTATGAATAGTGAAAAATAAGCCAGAAGCTGAAGCCGAGTTGATCAGGATCTATCTGATTTTACTGAATATTACTTAAATATTGTGTCTCCTAGTTACGCACAGAATAAATATTGTGAAACGGAGGTAGCACTGCATTACCCTGGTCAATCTGCTAGCTTTTTTTATTTTTGCTATTACAAGAGGACACGCAAGCAAGCACACACCACAGGAAGCAAATTCTCGAGCTGTTCTTCCACACCACGCCCTCCTCGAGCTGCTAGCAAAGTGGCATGCATGTGCTTTGTCTTGCATACATGTCCCAATCTTTTAATCACTCTTAATTAGACAGACACACTAGCTAACACTAGTTAATCACTCTTGCTAATCAAATACAAGCCATAGTTACATCAGGGAGACGTGATTAGGCAAACTCTAATTGATGACGATTAAGCCACTCGGTGTTAATTAGTGGCATGCATGCAAGTGATGTGCAATTAAGCCGCTGCCCTGCTACATGCAAAAGGAGCTCATGTGATACGGAAGCGCCTGCTGTGCCACTACCGGCGCCGGCCCACCGCCACCGCTGCAGTTGCTCTCCGGCGACGACGACGCCGCCGACGCTGACGAAAAGGAGTTGTTGTTGCACGCCTCTGGGTCGGCCTTCGTCGGGCTCGGACGGCCGGGGTTGAAAGGCGGTATGTCCGCGCCGCCAGCCGGCGCGGGCGGCGGAGGGTGGCGCCACCGCGGGAGCGGGCCGGCCAGGAGCAGCGTCTGGAGCAGTGGGCCGGCCGACACGACGGCCTCCACTAGGCGGCCCTTGTCCGGCAGCCGCCGCGTGAGTGCCATTTCCATCTCCGCCTCCTCCGAGCTGGCGATGGCGTCGGCCGCGTGCTCTTCCACGGCGCCTGTGGCGCACGGTCCCCCTCCCAGGACGGCGGCGTGGGTTGTGGGGACGTGCGCGGCGGGGAGGCTCTGAGGCGGCGGGGTTTGGCTCTGGTGGTGGAGCAGCAGCAGGAGGGAGTGGCAGTGGCGCCGGAGCTCGTCGCGCTCGGCGGCCGCGGAGGCCACGAGCGCCGCGAGTCGCGCGGCCTCGGACTCCATCCGCCGGAGCTCCGCCTGGTGCGCCGCGCGCGAAGCGTCGAGCTCGGCCAGCGCTCGTAGCAGCGCCTGCCGCAGCTCCGACGTCGTCGAGAAGCATTCCAGCTGGTCGCCGCCGCCGGATTGGTCAAAGGGAGCTAGGGGCGGGTCCCACGCGTAGGCGAGCGCGGTGGCGGTCTGGAGGTGGTGGCCGCCGTGGAGCAAGGGGTGGCCGCCGTGGTCTTCCATATATGATGCGCTTGTGTTCTGGGTTTAGAGGGAAAGAGATGTGTAGGCAAGCAAAGGGATGATGAGATGATGATATATGGTTTTGTGTGTGTGTGATCTTGGCTTGGTGATGGTGTGGTAGGGTATATATAGAAGATCTTTTTCTGGGTTTTTTTTTTATTTTCTCTTTTAAATCTAGGCTGGTTTTATTGGTTGATAATGTGATTAGAAAAAAGTGATGTGGGGTATGTATATTTATGTGGGTTTGATATTTTTGTTGTGCTGCTAGAACTTCTTTTTTAGAGGAGTTGTGCTACTAGACCTGGCATATATAGTTGTATATGTACCTAGGGAATATCGATCTTTATATATGTCATTTAATTAGCTCAATTTCTTTTACGGACAAAGTTTAGTCGAAATATTTACCATTTTGTTAAATAAAAATTTTAGTCGAAGAATTTATCATTTTGTTAAATAATAGGTACATATTAAACTTCATCAATATACAATTTCAGCCGCTGCTGCAATCGCTTGTATGGCCGCACTTCCACTCTTGTTTCACACGCTATTGTAGTTTTCCCTTAATTTTTCTCTTTTGATGGAGAATAGGTTACTGCCAAAGTGCTTGGGTACTGGATATACGCGTGACTGGATTTTCTATTGTTTTCAAAGTATTTTTTTATTTCAAAATTTTAACTGCATTTTCCATTTTCTTTATTTTTCAGCCGAATTAATGTAGTTATGAATCCATTTACCGCCGTCCACTCCCTCCCCAAATCCCGCGTAGTTGATGCACCCTCCCCTAGCCTCTCGCGTTGCTACCACACCCCTCCACTACGCTACCGCCTCCCTTGCCATCTCATGCCACTGCCGTTGTCGACCCCCTCCCCTTCCCCCGTCTCTCACGACACCGCCAACCCCTCTTGTGGCATCTCGTGCCTCTACCACGTCTCCTCACATCTGCATCTGTAGGGCACCACTGAAGTTCATAATATCCCCATCTCTCAACCACCCACAACTCTTATTTCTTCCCAATCCCAACTTCCCCTCTCTCATTCTATACTCCCCTCCCATGTCCCAACCATGGGGTGCGGCACAATCCTTGCAGTCAGCGAGAACCGTGCACGCCCAGTGGATTTATGCGGGAGAAGGCTGTAACATCCCAAATTTGGGAAATGTTGTAATTGTGAAAATTTTAAAAATATTTTATTGCATTTGGTGTTATTCAAAATTTTCAGCACTTGTTTGAGAACCTCTTTTTGGTTTTGCTAAATTCAAATCAAGTAATAAAATAAAATCTAAAATGAAGTGCCAAAATGTTTGGAAACTATTTTGAGCAAAACTTGAATTTTAAATTTCAAATAAAAAATTTTATATCAAATTAAATAAGAGCAAAAGCAAGGCAATATTAAAATTTACATCCAAATAATTCGAACCAAGAGTTCAAATTCGAATTCAAGTATCGAATTCAAAATTTGAGAATGGAATTTCAAATAGAAAATCGAATCTCAAATTTTGCTAAAAACCCCTTCTCTGTTTCTCTTTCTCTATTTCGTTCCTCATACTGTCATTGTGGCCCCACTACCTTTCTTCTCCTCTTCCTTTCTCTTCTCCCCTCCTCCTTGTTCTACTTGTGCGCTAGCCCGACCCGGCCATGACGCCCACACCGTGCCCTGCACCACGCACGCTATGCCTCGCCTAGCCCTACACCCTCCACGCCGCGTGCTGCCCCGCCTGGCCCTGTGCCCTCCACGCTGCGCGTTGCCCTGCCTGGCCCATGTCGTGCCGCTTGGCCACCCCCATGTCGGCCACATCCCCCTGTGTGTGCATAGCAACGCCAGCAACCCCTTGAGATTTAAATAGCCTTGAGCTCCCCATTGCTCCCCTCCTCCACCAATCTTCCTACCCTGAGCCGAGCTCGTGTCAGCCGTCGCCCTTCACTACCGTTCAGGCCACCACGGCGGAGCTACCCCCAATCTGCTCATGTCGAGGTGTGTTCTTGGGCATCATCTTCACCCCTCTGGTTTAATTGAAGTTCTGTCACCGCAACTCATCGGAACACTGCTTCTTCCCCAACTCCGACCAGAATCGCCTCCACCACCGCCATTTTCTTCCCAGAGCTTCTCCCGTTGATTTCTCCCTCCTAGAGCTTCACCTCGACATCCTCGACCTCCTCCAACCATCACCCAAGCTTCTCCACCACCATGGGTCGCTGGCACCATCAACCTTATCACACCGCCCTTAACGCACATCATCGGCTCACCTCAGCTACTCTCCGTCCTGCCTGAACACCCCAGTGAGTTCACTTGGCCTCCCTCATGCTCATGCCCCCTCGTTCCTTCTCCCTCCCCTCCAACACCGCTGTCCCCCTTTAGTCCCACCTCTGGTTGCCGAGAACCACCGTTGGCCTACCTCCGCTCTACCCTGAGCCGTGCTGCCACCACCCCTAGCTTCCTTGGCCTCCCGAGGTTCCATTTTACCGTTCCCACTGCCTCCTCGGCCACCCCTCGTTGGCTACACCGCCGGCGGTGGGGAGCCCCTGTTTCAATGGCAGGCAACCCACTTAATCAAGAGTTGTTCTAGGTAGTTTTCTAATTAGTATAATCTATTCTAGAAAGCAAGTATTTAAGGGAAAACCCAAAATAAAAATGTGATGAAAAATAATTTAGTGACAACTAGTAATGTACATAAAATTTTTTGTTATAAATTCGAATTCAGATTTATGGAAATTAAAAATGTTTAGAGTTTAAAATTTGAATAGTGGAACTTACTCAAGTTAGTATCTACTTAAAAAGAACTTTGTAGGTGGGATAAAAAATCACTACTATTATTACTGCATTCTCTCAAATAACTTTAGAAAATCTGATTTAGTAAAATTGCTAGGTATCAGGAATTTCCTATAGTAATATATCAAAATAATGGCTTCTTCATAACTAAAAGAACCTTAAGCCTCCTTTAACAGCCTTACATACATTATTATTGTATTCTATGTGGTGACTTGCTAAGTACCTTTGTATTTATTTTTGCTCAATTACTATTATTTAGTAAGTAAGAAGGAGAAAGACAATCACTATGGTCATCTAAAGGAGTTAATAGAGCTAGAAGACGATGAGACTGAACTACATTACGAACCCTAGTTGGCTACCTATGGGCATGTCCCGAGGGTCCCACTTGTGTGAAGTGTTATTTCCGCTGCTACATTTTAATGATTTCGGCCTAACCGGCTCATGTGTAAGTTACTACTATATTATTTACGCTTTCGCAAAATATGATTTTGATATACAATAATGTATCTGTGAGTATTATCTAATGATCTAGGGAATAATGCGGTGGAAATCATAGAGGGTTTTTGATTGGTGAAGAGGACGATGAGAGGTGGAGCATGAAGCGAGAGAGGGCACCACTGCGGCGGAGTTGGTCAAGACATGCGCTGATGGCATTATAAGTGTAGAGGAGCATGACACGACATTGAGGTGTGAAGTGACAAGCGGCCGCTCCCCTCGTTGGCTAGTGGAGCATCTATTCGAGCCTTCTTTTACATCTCAATCCCCATTCCCACCGTGCGAGTACATACATGTGACAATAAGAACGGTGGTAGTGTGACCAAGGGGTGACCAGAGTGGCAACATCAGGCGAGCGGTGCTGGTAGCCTCAGCCTAGCGTAGGGGCAGATGGCGCAAAGCTTAGCTGTCATTGTAGCAAAAGTGAAGGTGACCTCTAGCAAGTGAGAGGCAGTGGCATCTCATGAGCCCATACTTCTTCACAGTGCATCTCCTCTCTCTCTCTCTCTTGGCAGGTTTTAAAATGGACTCTCTATAGTCTATATTGCTCGTTTATTCCTTATTAGTCATTGTTATTTGCTTAAAAACATTTAGGGAATATTTTGGTTATTGATCTTAATAACAGAAATATCAATTCTTTACTCTTTTCAATCTTGTGAAAATATCAATTCGTGATTTATCTTAATCTTATAAAAGAATCAGTTTTTGATTTATCTTATTGTATTAAGAATCGAACCAATTGTTTGTTTGCTCTTTAGTATGCTTACTTCATTCTTGGATGGCTATTGAAGTCTTGTGTTACTAAATGTGTTGTTGTAGGGAGAGCCCTAGATGGGGTGATTAAATGGCACATCCCGATGAAAATCAATGGAAGCAGCTTAGTTAGGCAATAGGTCTAATTACCGGTTTATAGTTAAATTGGTTAGATAATTGATTGCTTTGATGGATTTTTTAATATATATAAATTTGTCCAAATAATATTTTTTGTTGAATTGGGCATTGATTTGAACCGACGCCTTTCGTTTGTTTGAGATGCAAATGACTTCAAGTGGGTGGCTTGAATTAATTCCATTTACAATGGAACAATCATGTTGCTCTAGCATAGATATGTCATTGTAATGGTTTTTTATGTTAGTAATTAGCAGCATTATGTGGATTTCAACTCTCTAACTGAAAGACATGGATGCTTCTACCAATCTTTACATCATTGAGAGGGTAATCACACCTAGATAGGTGGGTGTACCTTCTAATTCTATAATCACACCTAGATAGATGATAATCCACTGATGTAGTGTAATGCCAATACATCAAGATGAATGGTAAAATAGCTATGGTAAAGACTAAACATCATTGTCATGATGAACAAATGAAGTTAAGATTATAGAGATTGGCCAATGATGATCTAATTATTTTGGATGAATTGCAAAATAGAAGAGCCCTTTTCTCTAGGGTCTCTTTGATGCAATGGTGTTGCCTTATTAGTTTTATGTCGATTTTGGTGTGGATGTGGCTGTTATTTAGGTGGTTTTGGCTTGATTCACATCTGGATTATATTTATCTTGATTTTGCTGCTCTTGCCTATAAGAAGCTTGAGGAGTAAGGCCAACTCTCCCAATACCTATAAGGCCTAGTAGGTTGGGCGTGGCAGTAAGGTCGAGGGTGTGGCATAGATCTGCATGACGGCAGAGGCATGACAACGGCCACGGTGGAGCAGTTGGTGCGGCGGAGGCATGATGTAGGCAAGGGCGGAGCTCTGCTCAACACGACGATAAAGCCACTATTATGGAGCTTGCTCAGGCACCTGCAGCCTGGCCAAGGGTGTGGCATAGGCCGAGCTTGGCTACAGTGCCACAACATGCTCAGGTAATATAATTTTTTCACTACAAGAAATTTGAGTATCAGTGACGAATATAGTTATGATGAGAAACAAAAATGTCATAGATTAGCTATCATTCTGTGACGATTCAAGTGATTTCATCATTAATATGCGGGACGGTACCTTCGACGCCTAGTTTTGTGACGAAAACAAATATTTGTCACAGAATATACAGAAAACCATGATGATTGTTTATAATTCGTCATAAAAGAAATTATTATTCGTGACGATTTATTGGATGACGAAGAAAGTGTTGTCAAAAAAAAGTTAGGGCGAATGGGGCCATTGTGAAGTAGCCATGAACCAACGGCAGTCGCCTCCCGCGCAGTCAAGGACATCACGCACCCTTGCGTCCCCAGCAAGGTCGCTGCCGCCTCACCGTCTCCCCCAAGCCAGCGCCGCCGGATGCCCCGTGCTGGGCCGCCCACCTCGTCGCCTCCCATTGAAAAGGTTGGTATGATTCCTGTGCACAATGAAAAGGCTGGCAGGAGGCTAGATGGAGAATATTAATGTGTGTTGGAATTGAAAATTGCCTGGATTGAAAGTGCAAATTATGTAGAATAGCTTGATAAAATTGCATGCTTGTGCTAGATATTGAAATTATATCTCAAAATATCGATTAGTTGTTGGCTAAATTTGATTTTGTTGGTCGATAATATACAACCTTTTAAAATAACCGTTGCAAAATGGTGGTTGTAGGATGGTAGTTCAAAAATATTCGTAAAATATTTGTGGGATCTATCCGCGAAGAAATCGGAGCTCTGGAGGTCTAAATTGGAAGAAATCTCACTGGGGAAGGACTTTACTGTAATATCTGAAAATCTGGAGGGCTAAATCGCAAATCACCGAAAACCCCAACTCCTTCTAAACCCTAGCCGCCACCCAGATCCAAACGGAGCCGGCCATTGCTTCTGTCCTTTGCCCCCTTTGCTCTCTCCTCCCCCTTCATCTTCTCCGGCGCCGGCGAGGGTCGGCCAGCTCGCCGGCGGCCAACCACCTCCACTCCCCTTCCGCCGCTCCCCACTGCTCCTCCATCCCCAGATCCACCGCGCCTCCATTTTCTTTCGCCTCCTTCTCCTCCATCTCCACGCCATCTCTCGGCCGCCGCCTCTCCCTTCTTCTCCACATCCGGCGGGCCACCACATCTCCCCGCCTTCCTCTTCCTCTTCTCCACCAAATCTCGTGCACCGCCATTCACCACAACTCCTTCATCCAAGCGCCGCCGCCCTTCTTCATTAGCCCCCTCCTACTTCTCTTCTCCACTCCCCTTCTCCGCCTTCCTCCGTCGCGGTACGCGGTGCGGCTGCTCCGCAGGCTGGAGGCCCGGGTGATGAACCGCTGGGTGCGGAGGAGCTACCTGGAGTAGTGGAACTCCAGCGTCGAGCTCGACCCCATGCTCCCCTTCGCTTTCACCAGCCTCGACGACATCGTCTCGCCACACGCCGCCGAGGCCGGACATCTCATTCGTCCCGTCTGCGATCGCGAGGTATCCGGTTCCATTCCTCTCCAATGCACTTTGCCGACATCGCTCGCTTGCTTGTTTCTTCAAAGAAATCAATAAATTTCCTTTACAAAAATGAAGAAAGGCAGCTTAGTCCGATGTTCCTCGTTGTTTGTAAAATTAATTTCTGAACTTAGAACACATTTAATAAACCGGATTCCTATGTTGTTTGTGAAATTTATCGTGTAGAACATATTATACTACAATCTAAAACTGACTCAACTTAAATTACAGGTGAAATTACGCGATAAGTAATCGCAAGACTCGTGACATTGTGTTGATGGATTTGATCACCACTGCAGGGTAACCACCGAAACTATACATATATAGCTGATAGCTCTCACTCCCAAATCCATGTTTTATCTCTTGCAAGTCAAGTGACTGAATATTTACTTTCTTCAACACAGTGGCTGAACAATTGCATTGGGAGAAAGAATTATGCAACATTTATTCTGCCACTGGTCTTGTATGCTGTGATTAGATGATCTGCGAAAATTTGTAGCTATGCTACATGCAAAAAGTCCCAAAACATTGTTTTATTGTTTATATTTACCTTGTTGAATGCGCACATGTTTTCCCCTTACTGAGATTTGTATCCGAAATTTTTTTAAGCAGAGGTGAATGAGTTATCATGGTTAAGAGAAATTGAAGATTTGAATCTTAAACAATCTGAGGTTTTGCTTGGATGGTATACTGGCCTTTTAGTCCAAGCATTAGTACGATCGATGATAGGGGTATCTTGTATGTTTGGTTTTGCTGGTGGACAACAACCATGATATTTGACACCCAGGCTATATGGAAAGGTGGCCCAACAAAACACGCTCTCGAATAGTAGATTGGTCATCATTCACTAATAAGTACAGCCTTCAATTAATGTTAGTAAAATACATGGAATGTTTCTTTGTTGGCGCAACATGATTTGGTTCATCCCACCCATCCTACTTTCTTTTAATGGACGGTGAGCAGTGCTCAGTTCTAATTATCTAGAGACAAGTCCTCACTCTTGTTAAAATATGCTTATATGTAAGACAATTGTTGACCAGATTATACATTGTAAATTGAGCAGTGCTTAGTTCTAATTATCTAGAGAATTACTTGAATGTGTCTATGAATGTCTTGACAAGGAGCTGTAATACATTTGAGGATTGCATAACTTGGGCCCAAGCGAAGTATGTTTACCTCTTTTGCTTCATTGTTATTTTCTTTCTGTATGGTCTTCATTTCTATTTTTACTTGGTCTTTACCGCATTTTAAGTCTTTGCTTTAATAGTATATGGAATTCCACACTATCCTCCCTCCTCACAAGGAAGATTAGTTGAATCCACCATAAATGGATCATGAGATTTAGCCCCTAGCACTGTCATATTAACTGATGTCTATTCAAGTGTGTATCTGTGTAGATTAGTACTGTTGAGATTCCATCATTTTTCTATGCGCGAGGCATTGACAATCAATACTGTTAAGATTTGAGAAGTGTATGTAGTGTTTGTTGTATGTTCTGATTTGTGAGATTATTGCGTTAATGGTATTATTTCTTCCCTTTTAACTATCTTGATGAGTGATTATTGAACCAGTAGTTAGCTTTCAGATGTGAAAAAGGATTAACTACAATAATATGCTATTTTAGTGTTAGTTTTATGGTTCTGTAGCAACGCACGGGCACATGACTAGTTACTTATTAAAGAATGAGCTGAATACATATTATAGGTGTATACAAAAAATTTTCTTTGCTGTGTCTTCAACATTCAAGCATTATGCAATCTGTTTATGTTACAAATGGAGCATAGAATTATCTTGCATATTTATATTGTCTCTATTCAATGCTAGGATGCCATAGAAACGCAATGGAAGAAACTCCACGGAAGGTGAAGAACCGCAATATGCCTTTCGACAAGACATACTTATTCTTGCTAGTGACATTTGGCTAATATGGTTTTGTGATGGAACTGCGTCTATGGTGATCACTTTTGTGTTGAACCAATGGTTGTAATGGCATGTATTGGATAAATGTCAATTAATTCTATATGCTTTGATGGAACAATTCTATGGTGATTATCCGGAGAATTATGCTCTGTTCATGACGTTTTTGTCATTCATGTATGTCGGATTAAATTTTGTGGCGTTGCAAATATATTCATGATGAATAATTTCGTCATAAATTACACGTCCTGGACCACATGTCATGACGAAAACGATTATCATAGAATGTTTTCACTTGGTGACGATAACGGTACCGTCACAGAAAATATTTTATGACACAAAGTAAATCGTCATAAATATTATTGTATGACGATCTGTTATTCGTCATAAATGTGTACTATTTTATGACGATTTCCCAATGATCGTCACTAAGAACATTCTATGACGCAGAATCTGTGACGATTCGCGTGACGCAAGAAAATCGTCACTATTATGCTTTTATGACAAAAATCCATAATTTTGTGACAAATACGTATCATCACCGATGCTCAAATTTCTTGTAGTGTTTATCCGTAGTATTATATGGGCATTGAACTAGTAAAGTGAAAAAGTGAGTCATTACCTTGTGGGGAAAGAAGTGATATATTATTGCTTGCTTCTGTTTCCCCTTCCTGTAGATTTGAGTTAATTAATTAGCAATAACAACTTGTGTTTAGAATACCTTAACTTAATACGTATATATGATCTAACTTTAGAAAATTTGACAGCACAAACTTGAATAATGGTATAGGAGTACGGTGCCTATCTCATTGGTAAGAGTTTAGATATAGTTGACGAGCTCATCAATCCTTTAGGACGTAGTAGTCTCCTCAGTACTTTTGCATGGTTGCTTGTCACTCTCAAAACACATCTCATCGATATGGTGGGTAGTCATCTACCGAAGCTTCTCATGATAATTAACAACTATATGCTATGAAATCAATCTGCCCTCTCAGTACCTAGCTTGAGCCGTCCAAATCACATTTGATGTCAAACAAAGAATTGAGCTCATTTCTTTTGAGGTTCTAATTGAGTAAGTTTCATATGTACTGAAGACAAAAAAAAAAGAGTAAAATTGAAGCATATTTAGTTCCTTTTAACTTCTATAGGTTTTCGGCTTGGGCTTGTGAACTTAACATACATGTCCATAAACTTGCAAAACTGCTTCAATTAATTGGGTCGAATGAGCATAAGTTTCTCAATAAAGCAATATCGAAACACTACCGAGGTATAGATAGATACATGCATGGTTGTTATTAAGTTCTTAAACTCACGAGCCATGAATCTATGATAAAAGCCCATGCATTTTTTTTTTGAGATTTGAGTACATACATATATGCAATTCACTCAAAATAAAAAAGAAAGCTGTCTTTTGGTTCTGAACAACTTCTTTTGTCCTTCTTACCTTGCTTTCTTTTCTCCTTTCTTTTTTGTGCATGAATCCTATGTTTTCCACAAGAGGGGAATCCAAGATGGGAACTACCATGCCATCATACGTACCCTAGCCAATAATGCATCTTGGACCTAGGTTCTGCCTTTTGTCCCTATATCTAATAATCATCACTGGCCAAGTCATCTTTCATCCTTGCCCAACTTTTGCTTAAAAATTGCAGCTACAGATAGTTGTTCACCTGTTTGGCATCTAGGGAAGGCAGAGATTGCAAGTGGCTCAAATGTGAACTTTGAAACCTGTAGGAACTAGGAGGCTAGCTCTGAGCATTTTTTGCATTGATTATACCTCATATCATTTTCACAGGGACCAACTTTGATAGAAAAAGATAGACCAGAGTAAAGTTGCATGCTGCCACCCCTGCATATAATACGGACCACTACATACATACATACATACATACATACATACATACATACATACATACATACATACATACATACATACATACATACATACATGCATGCATGCATGTATGTATGTATGTATGTATGTATGTATGTATATATGTATGTATGAAAATGGTCCTATACTCGTAGAGTATGTACTCCCACTTCTCATATACTGCTTTAATGGTATTGTTATATCTCTTTATCTATTTTAGCATACTCTAATAATGATTATAGGTGGTGATCAGTTGGGCTTAAAAGCTCATGGCTTATGGCTGAAAACACTGTAGCTAGCTGAAAAAAACATTGTAGCTGACATATGCTTATTTAGCATAATTAAATTTTAAAAAATTTAAAAATATAAAAAATATGTTAGCCCATTACGTATAATACAAACAAATACGGGAAAAAAAAGAACCGGCAAAAAAAGCTCAACAAAAAACCAAAAGTTCAGAAAAAGACGAAATTTATGAATAGTGAAAAATAAGCTGGAAGCCAAAAGATTAAGCCCAACCGATCACTGCCATTTATACTCCAAAGTGAGTTCCATAAAAAATTTCATACAAATCCACTTTTTATAGTATAATTCACGTATATATTCCTTTTATGTATGGAAAAAGATATATAGTAAAAATAAAGGGTTCGGATGAAAAATTTTCAACCAAGTCACATCGGAGTATTTTAGAATTAGTATACTGAAAGTGATAAAAAGGTATAAAATATTCGTTTAGGTGGTATATTGGAAGTGGGAGTATGTACTCCCGGAAGTATGGAATAGTCTTTATATATATGTGTGTACATACATACTTGTATGTATGTATGTATGTATATCTCTGACTAGGAGAGTGTATATACCTATCAGAGAGTGTTCATACATGCATGTGTAGTTGTGAGTTGGTAGCTAGCAGGGGTACTTGTCATGCAGAAATTCAGAGGACTACTAGTACTGGCACATGCATGTTGACATCAAAGTCTCCCTGACCAACGTGGAGAGGGTCAGTTCATATAGCTCCTAGAGCTTCAACCTTGGAAAAAAGGGTGACGGTTTTGTTGACAACATAGGGCATTTCGTTTATTTTCTGGTTTTGGTTCTTTCCTATTTGTAATGTGCTTCCTGGCTGGGGGGAAATATTCTGTTACGATCCCCTGCATGTGAGAATGCACATGATGTACAACCATCACGCTCTAACGGCTACCAACTATGTCTCTGTGAGTCGAGTCGTCTTGACATTTAGCCTGTTCTTTTCAGCTACGGCTTATAGCTTTTGGCTGAAATTTTTGAATTTTGGCTGTTTACGGTACAGATTACGGAGAGACAGATACTCACTTGCGATTTTGGCTGGTACAGATGTTGGACTTTTAACGTGTAGATCGTTTAACCTGTAGACTCCGTCTTGAGAAAATACTCAGTTTGAAAGTTAAATACTGTAGCAAAAGCCAAAATGCGGTGGCTTTTGAGGTAAAGAATATGCCCTTTCTTTCATACTTGTGAATATGGTGATGATTAGCTGTAGCTATGTATCCATCAAGAAAGAAAGGCAGGAGCATGCTTAAAATAATACAGGGGATGCTTATGACTGGATTTCCTATGACAATGAGGCAGCATCAGGTCATATCTTGCAATATTCATACAAGAATCCAAGACTTGGTTAGGTAGAGCTGCTGACTATGGTGGTGATCGGTTCGGCTGAAAAGCTCATGGCTTATGGCTGAAAACATCAGAGTTGGTGAATAAAGCATCATGAATGACAGAGGCTTATTTAGCATAATTAAATTTAAAAAAATTTAAAAATATAAAAAATATGTTAGCCTATTACGTATAATACAAACAAATACGGGAACAAAAGAACCGGCAAAAAAGCTCAACAAAAAACCAAAAGTTCAGAAAAAGACGAAACTTATAAATAGTGAAAAATAAGCCAAAAGCCAGAAGCCGAAGCCGAGTTGATCAGGGCCTATAGGGTGGCTGGGAAGGTGTGTACTACCACTAATATCCTTCTATTGTCCATTTGAACATGTCTGTTCAGCTAATTTGTATTCTAGTGTCGCTACAAATAGCAGCGGGTCCCTTGCCAAAAAAAAAAAGAAAGAAAAGAAAAAAAGAGTGGGTGCTTGTGCTCCCATTAGAGAATTATGGGAGAGACAAGGGAGATTGGTTATAATAAACAGTACTGATGAAATAGGTGGAGCCCACTTAGGCTATTATTTCCTTTGTTCTCTTTTATTTGTCGAATATGTTATAGGTACAGTCAACCTTTTATAAATAACTATAACCACTGATATATATATATATATATATATATATATATATATATATATATATAATTATTTAGATTTGTCCTGTAAAAAATTATATTACTAGACATCAAAAGTGCGTGTATATCATTGTATTTTTATACATTCTGCTAACATGTAATTAACAAAATGTAACGGTCAATTTACGGCTTGTAATGGAGATTGACCAATACCGAAGTGGTGTACTAGAACAATATAAAAACAAAACAAATACTGTTACAAATGCCTTATCTTCGACCTTGTTTTTCCCGTATGAAGAGTCTCTGCTCTGTGATGACGCGACAGCAGCGCCTCTTCTGTACACGAAGAACAACAAGCCCCGCCTGGGCTCCTGCACTCTTTTACGCGAAGCAACACCATTTGCCAAGAGCAAGAAACGCACAGCACGCAGCAAGTTTTCTTTCTACTAACTTCTCCTGCTTTCTTCTTCTTTATTGCTCATATTGCTAACTTACCTGCTTGCTTACATAAATTCCGATCACGTCTCATAGCTTCCCTCTGTCTCTCCTGATTTGCTCTACCTCTCTCTCAATCTTTCTTTCTGCATTCTTATTTTCTCACGACACATCTTTATATACTCATAACACCACTAACCAATCGGACTCGTATTAGGAATCCGAGTTGTACTCTGCACACCAAACTTATACGTGTATACGTATACGATAAACCGACGAACTCGGATACAACTCGTAAACGGACTAGATTTCTACGTATATGGCAAGTATACGTACACGTATACGACTCAAATACATCTAAAAACAAGATTACACTCTAACAAATACCTATATTGATGTCTGATAGGCAAGGTGCGTTATTCAAAAGTGAAAAACAAAAATCTCAAAGCATGTTGATGTCTGATTTGCAACCACTCACTGTTCAGGTGCTAACAATACTACTTCAAATTTTGTGCTCTCGTTTTTGAGGAAGGACAAGGACCGAAGGACGGAAGCTATACTACCTACACATGGTTGTCTTTTCACGCAATTAAGTTGACAGATTATATACTAATTGATCATAAAAATTGAACCGTGTCTGTCTGATCGTTAAATTGGCAATGATTAGGTTAAGGCCCTGTTTGTTTCCACTTAAGATTATTATAATCTAACTTATAATCATAAGTGGAAACAAACAGCCCAGATTATAAGGTAATTTATTATAATCTAATAGCCCAGATTATTGTAATCTAATAAGCTCAAAAAAGGAGCTTATTTCAGCTTATAGATCCACCTTTTATCTTAATGATCATAAAACTTTAGAAATATTACCCACCTTTGCCATTCATCCATCCCCCAACTCCCGTACCTCTCTCTCAAGGGCATTGTGGTCTTTAAACATTCGAATACAACAATCCATAACTCTGATAATCCAGACTGCCAAACACCTGACAGCTTATTTCCCACCAGCTTATTATAAGTTAGCTTATATAATCCCCCACCTATAAGCTAGATTATAATAATCTTAAGTGGAAACAAACAGGGCCTAAGTACAGATTGCGAGTTGGAAGAAGCCAAGCACAGTTCGTCGCATCTTCAAACCCTAAATGTAAAGCCTGCTTGATATATTAATCTGGAACGTTCTTCAGAGGAGTCCAGTTAAGCTATGAACATAATTAATCAATCGATCAGTTTTCAAAAAAAAAAAAATCAATTGATCCAGCGAATTTGAGTCATAATTTTTTGATGTGGCACATTCGTACTTACAGGAATGCTAATCAATGATGAAATCATTATCTTTTGTTCTAATACCGTCCAGCTCACCTCAGCTCCCTGGTTGCCAAATAGTGACTCATAAAATTGTGATGTCTTGTCCAGAGTAAAGTCAATAAAAGTGAGCCCTCGTTCTCCATGATAGCTAGTACTACTATACAGGGCTCTGAAAGACTACGTATTCCCCATTTCACCGGTGTGATTACGACCTCTAAGATTCCCATTATTACTTAAAAGAGTTCCTTGCATGCACATGCATACTAGTAGTAGTAGAGTTAGACCTCTTGACTTTTTTGGATTAGTGCATGTTGTGATTAATTTGCACCAAATGTGGAATTATGATAAGATCCGGCTTTGAGCACTAGACGTACTCCCTGTGGCTGCAAATGAAAGCGAGCATGCAAATCGTTGTTTGCAATCCTCGGTATATATTGATTTACATGTACAGAAGTTCAAGACGTTTACAACAAGAAATCAAATACAGCATCGGAATCAAACTAACCAAACTAGCCTCCGCTTCCTATTCACTGTTCGGCTCTCCTGTTTCACCGTCCGTCCGTCCGACACGGTTGCGTAGCACCGTAGCATGCACCTGAGGATCCTTCTCTAACACTTCTCCGTAGACTGAACCATAGGAGCTACTACGACATGGAGCAAGAACGTTTAGGCTGCAACAAAACTCCACATATTAGTATATTACTGTGACGGCAGTACTTTGGTGAAAATACCAGGGTATTGGGAAGACGATGGCACATGGAGAACTTGGATAGTGCCAAGAGCCACCTTTGCGCAGACAAAGTGAATATCAATATCAATATATTTAGTGCGTCGGTGTTGAACTGGATTTACCAAAAGATAGATGGCTCTGACATTGTTGCAATAAGCAATAGTCGTGGTCTTGATCGGTAGAGGCAGCTCATGTAACAATTGTCGCACCCCAACATGATTCGGCCATCACATTAGCAACTGCATGATATTCGGCCTCATCACTAGAATAGGAGATGGTAGACTGTCGTTTGGATGACTAAGAGATGAGATTATCGCCTAGAAAAAGACAACAATCAAAAGTTGAACGATGAGAGTCGAGACAACCTGTCCAGTCGGCATAAGAATATGCAACGAGCATGTCCGAAGAAGAAGAATACAATTGAAGGCCAAGTTCAAGAGTACCCTTTAAATAGTGAAGAACATGCTTAATAAGGTTCTGATGAGGTTCATGGGAATCATGCTTGAAGAGGCAGATTTGTTGAACGACATAGGGATATCTGATCTAGTGATGGCCAAATATTGAAGAGCACTTGTTATACTGCGGTAAAGAGTAGGATCATGAATGGGTGAATTGACATTAGTGGGGAGCTTGGATCAAGTGTCAATGGGAGTAGACACGGGATTGCAAGAGCTCATGCCGACTCGACCCAAAAGGTCTTCAATATAGTGGGCTAGGAAAGATGTAAACCGTCAGCAGTTCGAAAAACTGAAATACCGAGAAAATGATGCAAAGGCCCAAGGTCCTTCATGGCGAATTCAGTACTCGGAGAGTGAACAATTTGCCGAAGTGCCAAAGGAGGCAATGTAGTGAGAATGATATTGTCCATGTACAAAAGAAGGTATGCCATGGTAGAACCACAATGGAGAACAAAAGGCGAAGAATTGGACTGAGAGTTTTGGAAACCAATGGATCAGGCAAAAGCAGCAAATCAGCCGAACCATGCATGTGGAGCCTTTGTCAAACCATAAAGATATTTGGACATACGACAAACATTAGACCGATGAATAGGATCAAGGAAACCCGACGGTTACCAACTATAAATGGTCTTATGTAGATGACCGTGTAAGAAAGCATTGTTAGCATCAAGCTGATGGATTTGCTAAGAAAAACTGATAGCTAGATTGAGAACAATACGGATAGTTGTGGGTTTAACAACAGGACTAAATGTCTCATCATAATTGACACAAAACTATTGAGAAAAGCCCCGAACAACCCATTGAGCCTTGTAACGAGAAAGAGAATCGTCGGGATTGAACTTGTGATGAAAGATCTATTTGTCTAAAATTATATTGGCACTACAAGGAGGAGGAACAAGAGTCCATGCCTAATTTTCAAGAATAGCTCGGTATTCTTCTTGCATGGTAGCCTGCCAGTTTGGAGTTTGGACCATTGAGCGTCGAACGATAAGACTTGGGAATATGAGATATGATGGTGGACTCGACCAAAAGATTGAGCCACCATTTGGAGAGAGGAGGTGGCAGATGGCCCGTGCATGTGCAAGTGGTCATATGGTGCACACGTGCTGGAGGAGTAGCACCAGGTGGGGAAGTTGGAGCAACACTTGTAGCAGGCAACTGCCACGGCAGGGCTAGTAGGCAATGCGATAGGGCTAGCAGTGACAAAGTGAGCGGCAAGGGCTATTGCAGGTGTGGCAACAGAAGGAGTAATGGAGGTCAAATCAACAAGAAAATCAAGATTGTTTGCCACGATAGATAAAGAAGTACATGCAAACGGAAAAGTATTATTGTCACAAACAACATGACTAGAGAGGAAAATGCAATGATAAGTGGGATCAAAATAACAGAAGCCCTTGTGATGAGAAGAATAATCCAAGAAAACACACAACACTGACGGCGGCATAAGTTTATGAGGTTCATTGAGGACATGTTAGGATAACAAAGACATCCAAAAATACAAAGATGATCATGTGGATGAGCGGCCAAAGAGTGTGTGGTGGGGGGTATACACATGAAGAGACTTAATAGGGAGAATATTAAGAAGATGAGTGGCCATGTGCAGTGCTTCAACCCAAAAGGTAGCCGACATAGAGGCTTGCAACAAGAGAAACCGAAGGACATCATTGATGGTTCAAATAGCATGTTCCGCTTTGCTATTTTGTTGAGAAGTATATGGACAAGACATGCATAGGTGTATGCCGCGAGCAAGAAAAAAGAACAATTGCAGGCATTGTCGAATTCCTTCCTATTATCACATTGAATGTTCTTAATGGGAAGGGAGAATAGGGTGAGAACATACACATGGAAGGCCTCAAAAATAGAGGAAACCTTTGACTTACGGTGAAGCAGGAATGTCCAAAGATAGCGAGAAAAATCATCAATGATCACCAAGTAATATCGAAAACAAGAATTACTAGGTATGGGAGACATCCATAGGTCACAATGAATAAGCTCAAAAGCACAAGAAGCAACTGAATTTGACTTAGAAAAAGGAAGCCTAACATGACACCCTAGTTGACATGCTTGTGAGTTACATGGAATATTTTTGGACCTAAAAAATCTAGACATGGTAGGAAGCCTGGGGTGACCAAGACGACAATGTCAAATATCACCAAAGATGGCTATTGTGTGGAAGTCTTGAGTGGAAGACCGCAAGGAGTAGAGGTTGCTTGTACTACTGCAACATAGAATCTCGGTCCTGGTGGGGAGATTCTTCACAAAAAATTGAAAGGATCAAATTTAGCCAAACAGTTGTCAGTAGTAAATCGACAGACAAACACAATTTTTTATAAGATTAGGAACAAAAAGAACATCTTGAAGGTGCAAAGGATGGGCATGGGAAGGGAAACAAAAATGGCCAATGCCGGTAGTAGGGAGAGAAGAACCATCATTGATAATAACAAAATCGGAAGAAGGCAGGGAAAAGGAGGAAATCAAGTTAATAGCATCCGATGTCATGTGGGAGGTGGCCCTAGAATCCATGCACTAGTCCCGAGATGTGGGTGGCGTCATGTTGTTGAGTGCGTGCACGAGCGCAAATTGGTCCCAAGTAGTCGCAGTCATGGGAGATGACGACTGAGAGAAAAATTGCTAAGGAGGTGGCATGAAGGTAGCGTAGGCCTACAGAGGGTGTGGCCCAGCAGCAGACGGGCCATGCCAAGGCTGTGACAAGTTGGATGGAGCACCAGTCCAGGGGTTGAAAGCCATGGGAACGATGTTGTCAGGCTATTGTTGGGGCATTCGCCAGTGTTCTGTCCACTGTTGTTGCTGGTGTTGTTGCCATGTCCCTTATTGCGATTGCCACAGTTGCTATGGCGTCCTCTTGAGTTGCTTCGATTGCCACCATGCACACCATGGTCTTGTTCGCTGGGGGTGCCACATCAATTAGAACGATCAGAATCGCAGGCAGCAGCATCTTGGTTGGAGGAGAAGAGAGCGGTGGCGGCAACATTCTTGGTGTTGACCTTCTTTTGGTTTTCCTTCAAGAGGTGTATGGAGCATGTCCGGATGAAGGTGGGAAAAGGCGTTTGCAGTGGAATGATGGTGATGATCTTGGAGTAGTCTTCGTGAAGACTACGAAGATATTTGAGAACAAGCATCTCATTGGAAATGGGCTAGCCAAGGTCGGCAAGGGCATCGGCCAAGGTCTTCATTTTTGTGCAATATTCCATTATGGTCAGTTGTCATGAAACAACTTCTCAATGGCTTTCCACACCGATTGAGCAGAAGAGCCGGGTTCCATCACAATGTCAAGGATATTCGTGGATATGGCCCACATATCCAGGAGAGGATGGTGAAGTTATCACACTCCCACGTGTCATCGTTAGAAGAAGGTTAGAAGACGTCGATCAATCGATCGATTGCGTGAATCAGGGGCGGAGGGCCCGAAAGGGCGAGCTATGGCCCATGCCACACCTTAGATTTTTGCAAGAGACCCCCAGGCCCCATATACACCTCTATCCACCAATAGCAATAGCCCAATAACCGAATAACTCAATAACGTAACCCTAGCTCTGTGGCAGTGTGAGCTCTGCGCCCTCGGGTGAGTGGCGCGCGCGGCGGCGGGAGTCGGGGCGGGGCGGGCGCCGGCGTAGCGGCGGCGCAAGCGCGCGGAGGCGGAAGGCGGAGGCGGAGGCGGGCGGCGCGGCGGGACTTCGGAGGCGCCGAGGCGGGCGGGCGGGAGGCGGAGGCGCGCGCGGCGGCGGCGTAGCGGCGGCGCGGCGGCGCCGGCGGGACTTCGGAGTCGGGGCGGCGGGCGCGGCGTCGGGCGGGCGGCGGAGGCGGGCGGCAGCGCCGGCAGGCGGCGGCAGCGCCACTCCCGCTCTGCTCTGCTGACTTGTGGATTTGAGGCTTGAGGTTGAGGGCGGGCAGCAGCGGCGGCGACAGGCAGCGGCATATATTGTGGATTTGACGATTTGTGGCATTTGATTTGAGATTTTGAGGCTTGAGGCCGGCATATATTGTGGCATTTGATTTGAGGCTTGAGCAATGGATAGAAGGGAAAAGGGAAAATCACAGAGAGGTGAGGCATTTGTCAATTTACATTTTGCAAATTTACACTATACATAACAATATTAACTATGTTTGCTCTTTCTTTGGCAGATTATTTCCATTACTATGCTCTACAAGGTTATATGTTAAATTAGTGATATATTATTGTGATTCTTCAATTTTTGGAGGTATTTTTCAATGTCTTGCATTATTAAGTATCTTTGCACTTGGATTATTGTTGATGGGTCTGATTAGTATTATAGCTTGAATGGTATTGCTTGCGATCCGCCCCACCTCATTTTTTTCCGTCCTCCGCCACTGGCGTGAATGACTTACAATTGGGTCTGATGAAGACTAGGAAGTAGCACAAACTCAATGTAGTCGTGGAAGAAGTCGACGTTGAGGAAGAAGCCAAGCGGTCACGCAAGTTGTGCTGCCCAGAAACCTTATTGCCGCCCCGTGCAGGTTCTCTCTACGACAATGGTTCGGAGATTTCGCTCTCCTCTCTTGTTGGTGCACACCGAGAAGAAAGGTTGGCGTAGTTGAGCAGTTTGATACTACAACACTGCTATCTAGAGACGGGATGGAAGAATAAAGGTGGAATTCTCTATCTTTTCCTGGACGTCTACAAGCCCTTTTAAGGGCGCTGCAATTACTCACTAATAACCGCCACGATTAAACATAGTTAACTCACTGGTAACTCTCACAGGTGACTACTGCGATTAAATAGAGTTAACTTTCTGGTAACTGCCTCATCAAACCATATAATGATATTTAAGTAGTCTCATAACCAGTTAAAATGAGAGATGATGCACGGTTTAGCAAAAATAAGGTGGACTTAGTCCGCGATTAAACATAGTTAACTCTCTGGTAATTGCCTCATCAAACCACATAATGATATCTAAGAAATCTCATGACCAGGTAAAATAAGAGAGATGATGCATGGCTCAACAAAAATAAGGTAGACTTGGTCTGCAAGTCACACAAAAATATGCGAACACGTGTGAGCATGCACGTATACGTGTTTAACCAAAACCCTCCTCATGTTATTCTCATTCATATGTTACATGATTCAAAGAGTGGCAAAGACTCTACCTTATAAATTGGTTTTCTCCACTTTACCGTAATAATATGATTTTTTTAACCTTAACGATATAATACTAAACTATGCATACTTTAGAATTATAGAAAATGAGTCTATAAGCAGTGGCGGTTGCTTGCACGGCGGTGACAACAGCATCATCATCTTGGGGATTGGCGGTAGCGGCAGCTACAGTGGCAACTGTAACCACGGCTATGGCGGCTATCACGTCAGTGCCGGAGATGTAGCTCATGGTGGAGAACCATCGCATTGGAGAAGCTGAGTCGGACATGGGCGGGCGAAAAGAGATCGGGCGCTGAGACGTCGAATCGGGTGCCAGTCGCGTGCTGGGACGACAGGATCGGGCCAAGAGATCACGCCGGGAACGCGCGCTAGGCAGTCGCCGGGCACACGCGTCGAGGCATCAATCGCACGGCTCTGTTACCATGAAAATGAGGATGCAAATCGCACGCCTCGATTGTTGTATTCCTCGGTGATTTACATGTATGGAACGTTTACCGCAAGAAGTCAAATACAGAATCGGAATCAAACTAACCAAACTAGCCTCCGCTTCCTATTCCCTGTTCGGTTCTCCTGTTCACCGTCCGACACGGTTGCGTAACACCGTATGCATGCACATGAGAATCCTTCTCTAACAGCAAACACAAGTCATATTTCACATTGCCATGGTTTCTAAAATATCACTCTAATATTCTCTAACAGCAAACACAAATCATATTTCACAATGACATGGTTTCTAAAATATCACTCTAACTGCTAGTTTTTTTTTTATCAAATTGTGTTGCAAATTTTAATGCAATTGTTGTCGCCATATTTTGGTATACAAAATAGTCGACAGAAGTATTTTTGGCTGCCATGAAAAAATAGTCGAAAAAAGTATTTCTAGCGGTTGATATAATTTTAAGAAAAGATCAGAATTTACCAAAAATCAGAATCAATTGTTGACTATGCTAAGAAGGCTCTAGAAGGTACCGACTAAGAAAAGGTAGATGCAACAAAGGAATTGTCAACACAAGATTGAAAACCAGAAGATTTGAATACAGACAGGGACTATATCTAAGGCAAGGTTGAAACGACACAAAGAGGAAGACTTGAAGCAAGATTGAGTTGACTATGTTAGGGTATAAATACCTTATATCAGTTGATGAAAAAAATACGCACACACCAACCTTTACTACCTTTTTGCATCTACTTTTGTTGTATCATAGGAGTAGGCTGTAGCTAGTAGAATCTTATCTTCGAAATTTGACTTTGATCAATATTGCTTCGCATCGATATGTTGATCAATTTGTGAGGTACACGTATCCCATTTTTTGAGATTCGTTTCTTTGTTATTGCTTCGCATCAATGTTTCATTCAAAAATTGACTTTTGTTCAGATTTAACTTCGCCCCCACCCTAGGTGTAGTGGAAAATGGAGGAGTCGACCGAATAATCGCACTTAGAGTTGGAGTTGATTCCGTCATGTATTGGTGATTTGGAGGTAGGGGTGCAATCAGTTCGGATATTTCCCGACTGACCGCCCAACTGAGTCAGTTCGGATGGTATTTCGGGAAAATAGTCAGTAACCGGATGGTTTTAACGGATATGGTATCGGAATTGGATAATGATTGTCAAAATCGGAATCGGGAGAGTAGTTTCCGACGGATATGAAAACATCCGGATATATAATCGGCGATATCCGGTACTAGTTATTCGGTAATATCCGAATTGGTAGCCCAGTCCATCTGTCCATGAGGCCCACCGGCCCACCGCCCATTAGCATAAGCTGAATAACCCCAACTCTCCCAGTCATCTCCTTCCTGAAGTCGCCCACCCCAGTCCCACGTCTCCGGAGCCGGCTCCTCTGGGGACTGACCCCATTGAGAGGAAATAGGGTCTGATCCGGATGCTTGACACGTGTCACTCCGCACGAATCTCGGCGCCGCGCCGTCTCCTCCATTTCTCCGCGCGAGCGCCATCTCCTCCACCGGCGACCTGTTCGTAGACCTGCTCGACGCCATCTTCAACAAGCCAACCACGAAGCCGCCGGCGAAGGGGCTCACGGAGAACGCCTCCCCGACGTTCGTCTCCTTGGGGGATCCCTGCCCTCGACTTCTTCTTCCACGTTGTCCCCAGCACCCCCGCCGCGTCCGTCTCCTCCCTTCTCTCCTCTGCCTGGGCCGCCGAGCCGAACACCGCGCTCCGCCTCGCTTGCAACCTACGCGGCGTGTGCAGCACCGGTAAGTCCGACCGCGAGGGCTTCTACGCCGCCACGCTCTGGATGCACGACTGCCACCCCGCCACGCTCGCCCTCAACGCGCACCCCGTCGCCGAGTTCGGCTACCTCAAGGACCTCCCCGAGCTCCTCCACCGCATCGTCCACGGCGGCGTCTCCACAAGGACGCCGGGGAAGAAGGACTGCCTCGCCGCCGAAGGAGGCTTCATGGTTCGAGGCCGATTCCACTCAAGCAAGCTGCGCCGCGTGGGGAAGGGGAACCGCCGCGTCGGCACGAGTGAGGCACGCGTCGCCGCCAGCCTGGAGAGCGACCGGAAGATCTCGGCCAAGGCTGCCGTGGAGCGCAGGAAGAGGCGCGCGGAAGCTGCGGAGGAGGAGACGGCGCGGCGCTCGGCGACGGCGGCGGAGGCTCTCCGCCGGCGGGCCGAGGAGGGGAAGGGAGTGGCGGAGCTCGCGAGATGTGGAGGAGACGGCGCTCGCGCGGAGAAATGGAGGAGACGGCGCGGCGCCGAGATTCGTGCGGAGTGACACGTGTCAGGCATCCGGATCAGACCCCATTTCCTCTCTATGGGGTCAGTCCCCAGAGGAGTCGGCTCCCACGTCTCCAAACTCCAAAGTCCAGATCTCCATTCCAACCTCCAAGTTTCCAGATCTGGAGACCGGAGATTGCCTCCATGAGATCGTGACTCCACTCCGGCCGTCGGTGGCCGTAGCCCCCGTCACTCACGCGGCGACCCCCGGCGCCGGCGCCGTCGCCCACGCGGCCACGCCCTTCTCCAAGTGATGGTCTTTTCCAGTAAGCAACAAATGCATCATTTCTTCTGCCTTGGTCCCAGCTGGAAGAAATCAAGCACAGTTAGCTTCATCCTTTCGGGAGATTCTCACTTGTAGGTCGTACTTTAGAGACTGTTGATGTTCTTATATATCTGCCATCATCTGTAGAACTATAAACATGATTAAAGATGGTAATGCCGACCTTGATATGTCCATTGATTGTGTCTCAGTTGCATCGAGTCTTTTTTCTTCAATGGCTGATCATTGCTTTGGCTACTGTACTGGAGTAAAAGAAGAAAAAAAGGAACAAGTAGCTGCCGACTTTCTGGATATACTGCTATTTGGATAGAATAGTGGCAGATGTTTGTTTATCATGTATAATCTGCATTCATCAACTGAAGCATGTCCTTTAGGGATTGTCGCTGTGTTTTGGCCTAATAATCAGCCATATTCTACGAATAGGTGACCTGGTTCCGTTTTTTTGGAACATTGTATCTCACCATTGTCTGTAGAACATAAATAAAGATGGTAATAACACTGCTTTACATGTCCAAACCTCTGCTCCAAGGAACAGGTAGCTGCTGACTTTCTGGATATACTGCTATTTGAGTAGAACAGTGGCATCTATTTGTTTATGTACCACCTTTACTGGAGGGAATACGCAGACAAACTAAACACGGGGACCGGGGGGGGGGGGGGGTGATGTTTGTGCGTGTGACCCTGATAGCAGATGTAAAAATATAAATATTAACTTGCCTATAATTTAAAATGGTACAGAACTAATCTATCAAATTGAAGCGAAAATTATCACGTTGATTCATAAATAAAGGTAGATGCAAGAAAAGAAATCATCAACAGGAGATTGGAAATGAGAAGATTTGAAGACCGCCAGGGACTTCATCCGAGGAAAGATTGAACTAACACAAAAAGGGATATTTGAAGCACAATCCAAAATTGAGTCGCTATTTTAGGATATAAATACTATATATCGGTTGATGAAAAAACACACACAATTCAACCTTTACTAACTTTTGTCATCTACCTTTTATGTATCTTACGAGTATTGATGATTCGGAGGCGTGTTAAGGCTGCTGCCTGCTGGGTGATTAGTCGGCCGTGTAGAGCGAACGCTAAAACCGTTTTAATTTACGAATTCGGCCCATTAGCCTGGTAGCCAAAGGCCCAATAGCCGAACTTGTCAATCTAGACAAGCAAAGCGAGCTCATGAGCTCCAAAGTGTTCAATTGTGCGTCCAGCTCGTGACTAATGGCCTTCCAATTCCTGTGAAATTATTTTCTCAATTTATTAATATTTTTTTCTTGATATCAGCCACTTCTTTGTGCTAGACCTTTGTAGAAATCTTTATTTGATGAGGATGTGAACTACGTAGAGTTAAAAGTATCATTTTGATTAGTGGTATTATCAATATATGTATATGTTAATGCAAACGCCAAATTACGCGTATAATTCCAACCAATCCTTTGTATTCCGATTAATCACCTGGCACTACCCTACCCGTCCGACGATCGTATTTCGTTTTTCACAGCACTGGCACTGGCACTGGCACTGCCCACCATAGCGACACGTGCTGCTGTCAGGAATTTTCTGACGGCAGCAGCAATAAAAAAATTTACACTGCTATGGAAATAATACATGCATATGTCGCACGGTGAATGTAGGAATACCAGTCTCATGAGACCACCGTAGATATTCTAGGACCACATGATTTGTAGTTAGTTCCACGGAGAGTACCGGCTTCACCCTAACATCCAAGTCGCTGCTGCTGCGGCGCCCACCGTCGCCTCCGGCCTCCGCTAGCTCCATCACGCACGCTCCACCGGCGCATCGTCGCAGCATCGATGGACCGCCGCTGCAGTGCAGGAGAGTGCAAGAGGGGTTCGTTTGGGCCAAGGTGTCCGTGCGGGGGCTGTAGGTGCCGCGGCAGCGAGCGCGTTACTTGGGCTCTTCTGTTCGCTTTTGGCCCACGGCATACGTAGCGCACGCTCGACTGGCGGTGAGGCGACTCCGCCTAGCTTATATTCCTATTTTGCGTGATACTTCACAAAAATTGCGTACTAGTATCAATACATATCAAATACGGATATGGATACGGCCTCGATATATTTTGATACGTACCCTGTATGCATCCCTAAATTTATGATTATTCAAAAAAAGAAAATAAATACCGATACTTCGTCGATACTTCCCTGATACATTAGACCTAATAACCTTATCCCTTTAGCATACACAGAGGCAGATCCAATCACCCCCACGCTCGCATCCTCCACACCGCGAGTCATGAGTGGAGGCGGCATCCACGGTGCCGCCGTCCCCTGGTGTCGCCAGTCCCTCTGGTCGCTCCTCTCCCTCCTCCATCCGATTGCCAGCTTCCCTTCCTGCCTCGGCCTCAGCCCATCGCCTCCATGCCACCTCGGCTGCACCCCTTCCCTCCGGTCTCCTGCTCCCCTTCTGCATCGTCTCCCTTCCCTCCTCAGGCCTGCGCCACCGCCTCGATGCCACCAAGTCCCTGTCGCCTCGACGCCGCGAAGACCCCTCTGCCTCCATGTCACGAAGACCCACCGCCTCCACACCCTATCCCCTTCCCTCCCCGTCAGCACCCCAGCACCTGGATCCTCGACACCGATTAGCCACCACACCCTCGATTTGAAGCCTCCATGCTCCGGCCCCTCTCGGTGAGCTCGATCCCCTTCCCTCCCCATCTTGATGCCGCCAACAAGGTATGTTTTGCCTCCGCCTCCCCTCCCTGGTACCTCTGATGCCCCCTTTGCCGATCTCCTCCCTCCACCGTATCCCCGACGCCCTCTCCTCCAGTCCTCCCCTGTCTCCCCTCCACTGGCCAGGCCTCACGCCCTCAATTCCCCTCGGCTCCACAGATCTATGGGGGAGTCTGGTGAAGGGATGCATAAAGCCATTGAGCTTGACTCTCTGCTTGTGAGCGGCCGTGGTGGAGATGATGTCTTGGGCAGTCAGACTTGTGCTAGGCAGTAGGTAGTGGGGGAGGAATTAGAGGAGGTCGGATGGGAGAGGGAGGAGACAAAGGAGGCTGGATGGCAAGGAGATGGATGACTGTTAGTCTGCTATTAATTATGCTTTGCCACAATGCTACTGCTAATGCTATGCTGAATTGATGATTGCTTCTGCTACAGCTACTATATGCTATGCTGATTGCTACTGCTACTATATGCCAAATTGATAATTATATGTAGTATCGGAGATGTGCAACAAAAGTCTTTATCTTATGCAAGCAACATTTGGCTTCACCTCTTGCATCATGGACAGACTGGGATTCAGCATAGCAAGAATTGCCATATGGTAAGGACCTTTCTCCTCTTCAAATAATCTCATCATCAATGCCTCACCCATCTTATCATGCGTTTTTGTCAGGTGAATACATATCTAACGTTTGCTTGTGTCTTTCTTAGTTAGTGTCATCGTCCAGGTCCTGTGCAGCTATAGCACACTCTATGCCATCATGGGATTCGAACCCAGAACCACACACACAAGATTGGTCTATTGAATACTTGCACTACTTGCAATTTGTTACATCAATATTAAAGTATTCTCGGTTTCTTAATTCCTTATAAGAATTCATTAATTTCTTATTTATTTTATATTTATTATATATATATATATATATATATATATATATATATATATATATATATATATATATATATATATATATATATATATATATATATATATCGGTGTTTTTAGGAAAATGGTGAATCACAGTATCGGTGTTTTTAGGAAAATGGTGAATCGCGGTATACACTAGCAACATAGTTGTAGTCTACACTGGACTAGTAGCACCACTGCCGCCTAAAGATGATGGCCACTGCAACTGTCTCCGACGACGGCAGTGGCACCCGGCCCGAACCTTCAACACGTCTCCCGTTTTGAAGCAGGCCATTGGCTTTTAGTTCGCCCTCAACACCCTAGAACATCCCCGGCGACATTCTATCGACTGCATCTGCCCCCTCTTCTACAATAGTTGAGCTCTACCTCTACCTGTTACTTCCCCTCCCATTTCCTTTTGTTTTAATTACAAGTTAATTCACAGTGGGTCACTAAACTTGTTTAGTTGATTCATCTAAATCAATGATATTCTAATTTGCACATTTAAATCACTAAACCGGATTAAATGGGTCATCAACACCACCACGACTGATGCCACCTTAGAATAAATCCTGACATGGACCAATAGCATTGCCAGCATGGCCTTCCCTATACGCGAGACACACACACGTGCCTATGAGTGGGTTGAGAATTTTGCACCGAGCCCTAGGGTTCATTTCTACTCTAATTACAACTCCTCTGCAACACCCCCATTTCTGGGGCTATTAGAAAACCCTCGCAACTGCCCAGGACAATTTAGCTGCGAGTACTGTAGATGAGTGCACACCATTGCCAAAGCAAGCTTAAGCACAAAAACCGAACTTTATTACAGAAGTAAGGCTTAGCAGCCAAGTTTTACATAAAGGGGCATACAACCCAAAGGTACATTACCAAAAGAAAATCCACAGGCAGGCCTGAGTGTAAAACTAAACCCTAACACCAGGGGTCATCTACATCGTACAGCTAGGCGTTGTCTTGATAAGCTCCTTCACTTTCTTGACAAGCATTCTCGGTTTATGATTTTAGCAAGTATGAGTACAATCAACTGTACTCAACAAGTTACATGGGTAACGCTATTTAACTATATGCTAGAGATTGCCATGACATGGGATAAGGCAGTTCATTATTTTATGTGGATACACTTTTGTTTGTAAACACCTTGCTTTTAAATATAAAATATCAAATCATAAACTTCTTAAGGTAATTGGGTTTTTTTTCAAACTTGATTAACGCATTTCCACATTTCCAAAAGCATTCCAAATCTACTTATGCCTTGCTATTGGAATCGCCCATTAAACACAGCTTCATATACCGGAAGCACGGTGTATTCGAATACTTTTATAAATGACTCTGCACAGTTGCCCAACTTTACCCACAAGATTCCTCAACCCTCATGACTGAGTTGAGAAAAGAAGGTTGTTTCACTGCTCATCTCTTTACGTAGCATCTACCCGATAGACTATGGACCCTTTGTCCGGGATACGGCGGCCAGACAGAGCGGAGCCTACCGTTGTGAAATATGGTTTTACCGTTTCCATACCACAACCCAACGCCGACTGTTCCCTCTTCTGGAACAATATATCATACTATTATGTAGATATTCAATCGATCTGAGCAGCTACTAAAACTAGGTTTGACAAGTCAACGCTTGTGGTTGAGCGGTTGCTATGTTCTTTACTTGGCATAAGGGTCTAGTTCTTATATTTTCACCGAGGCAAAATCCATTCACAAACCCATATTCAATGCCCGCAGCACTGCCACCATTTCACACCATGCCTCCACCCTATGATAAGATCATGGGCTTAAGCCATCTCGTGGCACCACGTGATATCTCCTTATCCTAGATTCACTGTTAAAGTTCTATCGGCAAAATGCCAAGACTCTTAGTAGTAAAAGATTGTTGAGTTCCTGAACTACCATGATTACATTAATAATACTTTTAATGTTACTAGGTTTTGTCAAGGTGAATATGGCCATCAAAGTTAGCTGGGCTTTTTTGGGTGGTAGGACATTTGCTAATAGCATGTCGTTCTGAAAAATCTTTGCACATAAAATAACAGTGCACAAATAGCATAATGAAAATACTGCTAATTAATAATTAACAGAACATAGGATCAACATGATCAAAAACATGTGACTTGCCTTGCAGATTTATAACTTTGATGATTTCGTACTCTTGATCTTGAGCTTGGTCTTGAGTTTCTTTTCTTGAGTTGGTTGACCCTCGATGTCGTGTGCTAGCGCAAAGCAAAGAAATAATATTTAATTCCATGCTCGAAGAAAATAAGCTAGGAATAATGAAACAAAATAAAGAAATAAAATTCGAGGAAAACCAAATAAAATGGGTTTTGGGCTTTTTGGAGGGTCCAAAAGGTGAAATGAGCCTGAGAAATGGGTTGGCAGGCTCGAAACGATTCAAATGAGCATAAATTCGATGAATACTAACAGGTCCAATTACTATTCACTATGGGTTCACTATTCAAATAGGGCTATACTGTTCACATTGGGTCAAATTTAAATGCTACCGGGTCGACTACTATTCATGGGGTTCGGTTTTTAGTTTTAACAGTTCGGGGAGGAACAGTGATCGATCCATCATTGTTCTTCTACTCCGTTTGCTCATGCGTGCGCACAGGAAGCAGGGGAAGGAAGCGGCGGTCACCGACGGCGTGATAGCGACTTGCAATGGGAACCGAGACCACGGTTGGATTCATGAACTCAGGATGATTTTCAGTGGATAGGGAGCTGTAGGGACTATGGTTTTTGAAGTTGGCGGGCTTTTGGCCATCTTGTAGTGGTCAGGGAGGTCTGAGTGGTGGCGGTTTACACTGGGAAGGCTTCCAACGAGCTGGCCACGGTGAGGCACCATGGCAAGCGGCGAGCTTCAGTGGCAGTGAAGACGAGGGCCTAGGAAGCTAGGGCAGGGGTTCGGGGAGTCTCCTTGGGGTATGAGGAAGCTATGGGAGCGGGCAATCGAAGAGTAATCGGCTAAATTGTCGGAATTGGGTTTGAGCTCACCTCGGGGATTTTTGGCGATCGCCGGTGGTAGGGGTGACGAGGGTTCAATTGGGCAGACAGGGAGCTTCTCTGGGGAGTGTGAAGGAGGTTGGAGGGGTCGTTGGTTCTTATAGGGGTCTGGAGGCAGTTCAACACCATGGGGGGAGGGGTAATGGCGGTTTTGTGGCCAGTGGGTGGCGCACGGCAAGGGGGCTAGGGCGTGTCAGGGTAGGGCGTACGATGCTTTGACTGGGTGGAGGCGGTGATAAGAGCTGGAAGGCGCGGAAGAGATTGAATGGCTTGGTGACGAAGAAAATAGTAGGCGGCGGTGAAAACTTTTGACCGTGAACAGTGCAATGCATGAAAATGGGTTGACTGGTTAATTGGCAAGGACTTAGGGCGCAAGCAAGCTGAGATTTGAGGAGAATTTGGCTAGGAAGCTCAGAGAATCAAAATAAAAAAGAAATTTCAATTTTTTTGAAAATTCAGGTTGTTTCAACCTACCCCCTTAAAAAGAATCTCATCCTTAAGATTCGGGGAATGGTTGGAAATTTTCGCTGCATATCCAATTCTTGCTCCCAAGCTGTTTTATTCATTGTGTTATTCTGCCATTGGATTTTGTGAAGCCTCGGCAACCTTGTCTCTCTTTGTTATGCCCAAGGTTAATTTTACTTAAGGCGATCTTTTCATCATTTTCAGGTTCTGAAAAAATTAGGGCTTTTTGTAGAGTAATGTATGGCACCTCTTTTCCCAATAAAGGCTAAAGGGGAAAAAATATAAAACTCTAGGATCAATTAAAACTGGTGAGAGGTTCAAGTGAACGTACTCATGACGACATTGGTGGCTCCTGCTTCTCCTGTGTTCAAGACATGATTTATTTTTCCTTGAAGTATCTTCGGTTTTCTTTTTCCTGCTAGCATGCTGGTTGATGTTCTAGTTGGTGGTGGTGCAGGTGCAGTTTGTTGAGCTTCAGTCTTAACTGTAGCTTTTGTGTAAGACCCAGATTATAACATCCGGCATCCCCTGTGATTCTACCGCACTATTCCCTGGATCAGTAGATAGTGCTCACATGTTACAGTTCTGAACATCAAAGTACATAAGCGTAAATATAACAGTAAACTTACTCATGGGCCGATTAGGCTGAAATCAATAAATCATAGCAGCGGAACGAAGCACACAGGTGGGACCCTTAGGACATGCCCATAGGCAGCCAACTGGAGGTTCGCGACCTAGCCCTTGATATCCTCATCTTCTTTGCCATCATGACCAATAGTGTTGCTGAGGCGTAGTGATCTGATTTCCTGATTCTAGATTTGTTGTGGGAGCGAGTGTGAGCACAAACCACCGTGCTCCGCGAGCCAATACACAGGATGCAAATAAATAGTATGCATGGCTTATCAAACGAGAGGCTCAGGTTATTTTATTTGTCAAAAATCACTTTTAATAGCATTATTATTATTTAATCATAGTGTTATTGTTGCTGCCTAAACTCCACACAGCGATTGCCATAATTGACTTAATCCACCGAAAATATTTTTTTATTAATTACTGTGTAAGACTCCAAACAGCGAGTGACATCATTTAATTAGTCCACCGATCATACCTTTCTATATTGATTGCTGTCTAAGACTCCAAACAACGAGTGACATCATTTAATTAATCCACCGATCATACACTTTCTATATTGTTTGCTGTCTAAAACTCCAAATAGCGAGTGACATCATTTAATTAATCCGCCGATCATACACTTTCTATATTGTTTGCTGTCTAAAACTCCAAACAGCAAGTGGCATCATTTAATTAATCCACCGATCATACATTCATTGCTGCCTAAGACTCCAAGCAGTGAGTGTCATCCTTTATTTTAGACCCACCAATATCTTTTGTATTCTAAATTCCTACAATCCAATCTTATGGTTACGATTTATCAACTCTTCACTTCTGACTTTAACGATTGTCCATTATAATTATTTTTAAATCCACCGATATCATTTATTTCGGGACTTTCTAACAATTCAATTCTTTTGTTACTGATCCAAAACCATAATTTGCTCTTCCAATAATCAACCTTATTTTCCATTATCTATATGTACTAATTCACTAGTATACCTCCACCAAGAATATCATTGATCAAGTCTACGATTCACTAGTATACATCCACCAGGAATATCATTGATCAAGATTATACTCCAATAATTGTTATCATTCCTCCAAATTCCTGAAAATTCAATTTATCCATCTAGTATTTGATCAAATCCTATTAATCCCCTTGGTCGCCAGCATCTCCCAAGAATTTATATTAGTTATCAGTGTTGTAATCCAGCAATTATCTTTGTACCCCCTATTCTCCAAAAAGCAATTAAATCATCTATCTAGCTTATGTATTCATTTAGGCCCCACCAACTTATTTCTCTTAAAATCCACACTAGCGTTTCCTTTTTATGATCACCATGAATCGACCAACATCTTTAGGGGTTTACCTCAAACGGCCATCTTCTTTTCTTACGACTCTGTTTATTCTTCCTGACATTTTATTTTATGAGAAGTATTGTCATTATTTAAAAGTATAATTCATAGAAATTTCTTGAGACTTAGCAGTTTTGAACAAAATCATAATGTGTAAGAAATGCAATAATAATAGCGATCTAGATTCCATCCACCGTTCCATGGTCTCTGCACCATATGCTAGACCTTCAGTAGGGGTGCAAACGGGTCGGGTTAATCCCGACCGATCCATCACCGAATCCGATTGGTACCGAATTCGATTGGTACCGAATCCGGAGAAAAAAATATGGGTTAGGATATGGTAACGGCAATATCCGTCCGAATCCGATACGTCTTCAAGTTTGATTTCAGGTTAGTGCTACTATTTGACATTTCATTTTCTTTTGCAATGGTAAAATAAAATCTTCCACATCAGCCTATTAAGTAGTAACATCAAGTTCTTGACAGTACGTCCTCCTACTCCATTTGTTGTACTGCATGCATTCCTTACAAACGGGTTAATCCCGACCGATTCGGCACCGAATCCGGAGAAAAAATATGGGTTAGGATATGGTAACAACAATATCCATCCGAATCCGACCCGTTTGCACCCCTAACCTTCAGCATTATAGCCGCTTACATTATCACTGGGCGACACCCAGGGCAACACAAATCAGGGCTTTCACTGCCCTCCACTTTTCCATTCCCACCCACAAAGTTTTTGAAATAGAACTATATCTGGTTAAGTTTCCATGTCCGCCATTGACGGCGGGCACATCTATTCGAATAATTTTCACTCTGTAGAGTTTGCACACTTTACCCACAAGAGACAGTTCACTCGTTGCCCTGCACGATTCCTTAGTCATGCGGTTGAGCAAACCATCACAGTAACCATTCAAAGTACCTCGCCCCTTCCATCATCTCACCCCTATGAGCTTGTCCCGCTTGCGGCAGGTCTCATAGGTTGTGCGGGATGTTCCCCTTCTACGCGCCTAGCAGCTGGCTACCCACACTGCTAGCACACCGCAGAAGAACTTCACCCTCTACGGATGACTCATTCAAGCCGTCACACAGATCGCCACTTGCACTACCTCACCTCCTTCACCGATGACGGTGATTTTCAGGGTCCGGTAAATTTACTAGACCAAATTGTACTTTACAGATTTGTGGTTGTACTTGTTATACACAGGAGGTCATGACAAGATTCAGTCCTTAGGGTATCTGGGCGGTTCTACCACAAACTACACTCTCGTGCACCGCTGCACCATACCCCCGAACCATCCGCCCAGATAAATAAGCAATTTGAGGTTTTTAGGAATATAAAATAACCATATCCAACATAGACCAGTCATTATCACCATGACAGCTATAGGATCGGATATGGCAACAGAGGAGGGGGGGGGGTTGAATGGTGCCTATTTAAAAACGCCCCCAAAAGTATCCACTAAAATCTCCTCTCCGATAGCTACGAAAAACTATGAAGAGGGAGATTCATGCTCTCTGGGTCCTCAAAGCATACATAAGAGAAAGCAGAATAAAAACACAACAGGAAAGACAAAAAGGTAGCACAGATTGTATGAGGCCTGTCAGACCGCAGTGCACTGGTCGGTCAGACCGCTTGCACTAGGCCGGTCTGACCACCTCAGGCTGGCCGGTCGGACCGCCAACTAGGGCCCGGTTAGACCGCTTGCCTACCCCCGGTCGGACCGTGTCGGACCTCAGGTTAGCAAACCCAGATCCTCTGTGATTCCACCGCACTATTCCCTGGATCAGTAGATAGTGCTCACAGATACATTGCTGTATATCAAAAACATATCATGCGGAAGCGTAAATAATACAGTAATACTTACTCATGGGCCGATTAGGCCGAAACAATAAAATGCAGCAGCGGAACTTCACACGGGTGGGACCCGCAGGACTTGCCCACAGGCAGACAATTGGGGTTCGCAACCTAGTCCATGGCCTCTTCGTCTTCCAGCTCTGTCCACCCCTTTTTGGCATCGTAGGGTTTGGCATTCCTGTTCTCTCTGACTAAGTGATGGTAGTTAAGCAAGAATGAGTACGATGATACTCAGTAAGCCACCACACAGGATGCAGTAATAATAGATGCAAAGCTGTCAAGGGAGGCTTGAGTTTCTTTTATTTGCTAAAAGCATTGTTTTGGAATTACAATAAGTAAGAAAAATCTCCTAAGACATAGCAATTTTAACTGAAACATGTTTTATGAAATTGATAGTGAGATTGCGATTATAATTGTAGGGTAGGTTACATCCACCTTTTAAAGTGCATGGCTACCTCCACTAATGCTAGTTTTCACCGCTGGAGTACATCTCTCCAGGAAAAGTTCAAAGTCAGAGTACATCTCTCTGATAGGTTTTATCCCACCCACAAATGTTTTTGGAAATAGAACTAACTCGAGTAAGTTCCCATGTCTGCCCTTGACCGTGGGCACGGCTGCTCGAACAGTTTTACACTCTGCAGAGGTCATACACTTTACCCACAAGAGATAAATCATCTTAATAGCCAACATGCTTCATTAGGCATGAGACCCAGATAATATTATCACAAAGACTTTACCTTACTCAGGTGTAGCCAGACACCACCCGCTGAGGTTTCACCACTGAAGGGCTACATCCACCACAGTCAGAAGCCCCCTCTTGCGCCGTATGAGTAAACCAGTGCCCTGTCACCCACTTGCCAATGGTGATATCCAACTAAACCTTTGTAAGTTAGTCAGCTAGGTCATACCCATATAGACTTGTGGTTGCACTGTTTTACACAAGGAGGTCGTCACAAGATTCAGTCCTTAATTTGTCCAGGCGGTTCTTTCCACAAACCACAGATTCTCGTGCGACATCAGCACCATCCACTCCCGCCAACTGCCCAGATAGGTACAGCAGGTTTTGAGAGTTTTGAGAAGCTTGAAACAGTTTTGGAAACATATTCAGCCACGTACATCCCATGACTGTCCCCAAACCAAGTTTTTATGTTTTTCGAAGATTTATGATCAGGGCAACTAGCACCCTGGACTTTGACAAGACTAGCATGGCATTTAATATGACTTATAGCCAATAAAGTTATCATTAATATCTATGGTGATAAGGATCAGGTGATTCAAGTATCAAGGGATGGCATAGTAAATTTAATAAAACATCAAGTGGGCATGTAGCTACCTTAAGTTTTGACATATATTTGCATAGTAAATTAAGCATGCAGGTTGATAGTTTAAAAGAACATAATTTTGCATACAATGTAGGATCAATATGATCAAAGTGATGACTTGCCTTGCTTGGTGTACCATGGCCTTGATTGACCTAATTCAAAGCCTTCTCATTCAGTGCTTATAATTTGCTGATGTTCGCTTTTACCCAAGTCTTGATCCTGTTCGAGTCTGTCGCCTTGTCGAGTCTTTAGATTCTAATACGCGGCCAAGAAAAGAAAGACCAAATAAATCCAAACACTTTAAATGCCCAATTTAATTTAAATTATATATTTGTTACGATTTGAGAATAGAAGGATGATTCGGATTAGTGTGCTGTAAGCATAGCAGTAGATGAACTGGGCGAAGGAAATGAGGTGGCCGAGTAGCTTTATCGTGAGGGAAAATTAGGATGAGAAGGGATCCGAGGTGCAGGAGTATTTTACAGGAATTACCTGCTTTGGAAAATGAAAGTGGCCAAACACAGCCAATTGGGGAAGGGCGAGACTCGATCTTTTATTTGGTGACTTTCTCTTTATTAATTTTATATTTATCAAGGAAGTCCCCTGAGTCAGCCAGGACTTATGGACAGATAAAAGGGGTTAGCGAAGATGGTAAAGAGGAATAGAACTTCGTAATTTTAGGATGCGGGAGTTTTATAGGAGATGAGTATAATTTTAATTACTCGGTGTAACTTTGATATTTCATGTGGCAATACTGATATGAGATTTCAATATCCATTATTTTAAATTCTTAATTAAAGGATGGGGTTGGCCATTTTAGTCCAGTCGTTATTATGAGCAAAATTAATCTTCTGCTTGATCAACAAAATTGTTAGAAATGGCCAACGGTTATGTTTTACTAAAAAAAGGGATGCTATGACTTTTTAGTGATCCTCTTAATAAAGCCATTTCTTTTATTATTAATTACTCTTGACCATCAAATGCTAAAGTTTGCACCACAAATATTTTAAGCACATTTGGGAAAAACAGCTCTCATGGTATTAGAGATGAGCAAATCACACTTGATATTTTATGTGGCTTGCCGATGATTATTTTAGGCACTAATAAGAGAGATGACATGATTTTAGACATGGGAATTTATGGTCAATATTTTATGTGGTGAAATCTTGTTAAATCGATTTACTTAGTTTGCATAATTAGATTTAGATCGACGGATGAAAGATAGCATCTCAATCCCTCGAGATAAGATTAAAGTTATTATTCGAGTCTCTAGAGTATATTTACCTGGGGGTTAATATATTAACCTTAATTGGCATGTATTTATCCCATGTTAAGTTTTTAGCTTATTTACATAAATCTTTTCATTATGAACCCATAGTTAATTTCTTATTCCCTTTATTATTCATAGACTACTTCATTTCATTAGCAGGAATGTCCCTTAAACTTGATTTACCTAGTTGGGCCCACATGCCATACACAGAGAAAGACACAGGGAGAGGGAGGTGTCTTCGGCTGTCAGGTAAAAGAGCTGAGGCAAAGCAGAGACAGGGGAGGCGAGGTGGCTATGGAGCCGTGCGGCGTCGCCGGTGGGGAGGGGCCGGGGAGGCGACGCTGACTGGAGAAATGGGCTGTGCCGGCGACGAGGAATCTCGGGGAGGTGGCTGCTTCGGTTTAGACGGCACCCTGGCAAGTTGGCGGCGGCCCTGGCGGCCGGTGGTGAGGGGGAAAAGGGGCGCCGGCGGCCGGATGGGAGAGGGAGGGAGAATGGGTGTGCGCGAGCAAGAGGAGGAGGCCTAGAGCTCACCTGAGCGGTTGGACGGGTCGGAGAGAGGCCGAGGCGAGCCAGTGACGTGCTTGGGCGGCGGCGCTGAGGGGCTCCCGTGGCCAGCTCACTGCGGGGGAGGAGAGCTCAGGTCGGCGGTCGGAGGAGCTCCCGCGCACTGAGAAGAAGCTCCCGCAGCGAGGAATTGGTCCGGGATTGATCGAGGAGGAGGCGGCGGCGAAAACGATGGTGACCGGCCGGAGGCGGAGAAGAAGCGGATGCGGCGTGCTCGGGTGTCGGTTTTCCGATTAATCGCGAGGGGAGGCAGTGGGCGGAAGGGGGCACGCCGTGACGTGGTCAAATCATGGAGGTGATGGCTGGAGCGTCAGAACGACATGAAGTGGCAGCGGTCAGTGCTGGCGCAGGGAACTACCCGAGCAAACTGAGATGGAGGGAGGAGGAGGAGGCGAGCTCGACTCCTTTTATCGCCAGCAAACGCCACTGGAGATGAAGTGACGCGGGTACCTCCGGCATGGGCGGGGTACGTCGAGCATGGGTGGCGCATCCGGCGATATGGGCGGCACATCCGGCGGCGGGTGAAACCAGGGGTATGCGCGAAACTAGGGGCGGAGTTGGGAGATACCAGGGGCGGAGCGAGCGGCGCAGCTGGCAGCTTGGTTCGGAGAGAGCGGCGCGGCCGGGGAGGCGGTGCGAGCAGCACGCCGGAAGAACAGGGAGGAGGCGGAGACGAAGAAAGCAGGAGGCAGACGCGCCGGCTACGGGTGGGCTGGCTGGGCCACACGAGGGGAAAAGAAGGCAGGCCGAACAGGCTGAAGAAGAAAAGGAAACGGCCCAGAAGAAAAAGGGAGCGGGCCTGGAGAGGGAAGGAAATGGACTGGCCCAAAATCTGAGAGGGAAAACTCTGAATTGTTAATTTTCAGATTTACATAGGTAATTAGGTTTTGAATTTAAAAACTTGGTTTAAAGTTTTGAGTCCAACAATTGCATTCTTAGGATTGCCGAGTTTTGAGAGATAAACCTTGAATTTCAGCATTTAAATTTTTGCATATGAACATTAGATGAAAAGGATTGATTTTAGTTCCTGCTCTTGGTTTTGAATATCCGGAATTCAAATTTTTAGATTCGAATTCAAGACTTCAAGGGAATTAGGGTCTTCTAAATTTTAAATTTTCACTCTCGGTTTTTGATTCCAAGGTTTTGATTTTTATCACTCGGGCTCTTGGCAAGAAATCCAACTCGAGAGATTTGAACTTTGCCAAAAACTTTTTGAGAAGCACTAGAAAAACGATTAAAAGATTTTTAAATTTTTGAAATTACACTAGCTCCCTATTTGGGATGTCACAGACCGCCACTTTGCCGCCGGTCAGACCGCCATGTAGGGACCGGCCTGACCGCCATGCATTGACCGGTCAGACCGGGCCAAACCCTAGCGGTCTGACCGGTTCCTGAAAACAGAGCACGAGCGGCTGAAAACTGAACTGCACAAAATTACTGAGAATGCAGTTCACAGGGAAATTTCTAGAGGTTTTGCATTCCTTCTTGGATTAAATGAACTACACTACACTCTAAACAGCAAGAAGGACATAGGAACAAGAGATTACAAAACAAAAGGATAAGAAATCAAAAGAATCAACCAAGCCCTGACACAAACCCTAGTTTTCCAGAACAGAGAAACAAAAACTCATGAATGCAAAGAGGATTTTTGATTCATCCCCATGAATGCTTGCTTATAGAGGAATGATTACAACAGGGAAATCACTCTACATCCGCATACGCTCTTGTGGAGAAAGAATCACTACATGCTTCACATGAGAAGCATACACACGCACAACACAGAGAACACACTGAAGCACACAACACTTGAGCTCTCTACTGCCTAGAATGCATGCCTCATTGCTGCCTCCTCCTCTTTTGAAGGCAAGACCTCACCCCCATATGGAAAATGAAGAAGTGGCATGCCATGCCCACTCCAAACCTCTCATACACATGGGGCAAGAGTCAAACCTCTCACAACAAAAGGAGGGAACCAGCCATCCACCTCCAAAACTTGAGTCAATTTGACCAAATTGCCCTCAAGCACCTTCCCAGAAGCTTCCCGTGTCCGGTACCTCGACCGTCTAGACCTCGACCCCTCCCTGAGTCTAGTCCGGTCCGCTTCGCTGCGCACAACCGCACCCGACATCCTGACCGTCTGAACTTCCGACTCCTCCCTGAGCCTAGTCTCGATCCACTCGTCGCTGCCCGTCGCATCCACCCGACACCGACCGAGACCTCCGACTCCACCTGAGTCTAGTCCTGGTCTGTTCCGTCGCACACACCCGCAACCAACCTCCAACCGTCTGGACCTCCGACTCCTCCCTGAGCCTAGTCCCGGTTCACTCGTCGTTGCCCGTCGTGTCCGTCACCGGTGCTCCAGCTCTGGTTCCTCGTCTCCCGACTCGCAACCACCTCACCAGCCTCGATCATCTTCGGCGTCACTAACCGTCTGGACCTCAAAACCTCCTATGCCTAGTCCCGATCCTCCTTGCCTCACCATGACCTAGCTCCGAAGTCCTGCTGTCACACAGACAAGCAAACCGTCACATAGCACCGTATGAAACAACATATCAAGAAAAGCATAAGTAAAAGGTACTCAACCCTAGAATACCAAAAACAAACTCAAACTCACTAATACAGACATGGGCCATCACAAACATGGGGATACCTCCACATGGTCTCTCAATCTCCCCCTTGATGGGTATATTGACAAACACAGAAAAAACATAAGATTGAGTTTGTTTGAAAGTCATACATGGTCCAAGAGAAAGAAAATGATGCTAATGACCATGTTGACATAGGAGCAAAAGAAAGAGCAAGTTTTCCATAAAGGCTCCCAAAGCTCCCAAAAAGTGGCTTTTTCTCCAATATTCTCCCCTTTTGGCAATAGAGTCATCAAGATGCAAAAGAGAGAATATAGCATGGTGTGGCTGAATTTTATTCAATGCTAAGCCATTAGAGCCATGAAGATTATCCAAAATGATCATTAAGTATTACACCAAGCCATAATGCATATGAAAGCTATCAATATCATAACAAGATATGCATAATCAAGCCAAGCCACATAAGTAATAATCTGAAAATTAGATGGAATTCTTGGCATGTCAAGTCATTCAAGATTATAGTCTAGCTAAAGGTATTCAAGGATGATGCAAGCCATGTCAATAAGCTAAGTGGAACCAAGAAGCTAGTATGGAGTCAATTTAGTGTTACAACTTCAAGAATGAATCATTTGTTCAAGTACTTGTTTCTTTTGGTAATTAAGCAAATTTAGCACAATTGACATATTTTTCTTTTGCAATTCATGGTCGTTTCCAACCAAAATTTTAGTCATGTGCTAGATCTCAAGCCTTATGCGACCACTCCAAGCAAGAAGCTTAAGGAGGTGATCTTGGTCATCCAAAACTCCCCCTGAGTTCATGCCGAGTGCAATGGTAAGCAGTCTCATGAGAAAGAATTGGTGAAATCAGTTCTTTCGCACATAAAAGAGATCTTTTTGCTTTCTTAAACAGTTGTACTAACTCATGCTTCATCAAGAAACCAGCATAGCTCAATCTAAAGCTCAATATAGATTCAAGACTCAACTCAGCCTATTTGACATGGCATGAATCATAAAAGGATAACTAAAGAGAGACTAATCTCAAGAGCTAACATGACATGTTTTAATTCAAGTTATGCAGTTTTAATCAACTCATCATGGCAAAGGCTTGACGACACATGTAAAGTCATGATAAATCTAGCAAGTAAGCATAAATCATGGCAAGATGTAAAGCATTGTAAATATGTCAACTAAGGATAATAATCAAGGCTCCATGAAGTTATTTTACAATGCAGAATGCTGAAATGCAAGAAAATCCAACTCTTCCTCAACATGTGATCCACTTTTAGTTCAAGTTGAGTTATGTCAATATTAAGCTTTAGAAGCTCCCAAATGAACTCCCCCTGAACCAAAGCTAAAAACTAAGAAGCTGGCAAAGAAATGAAAAAAGGCAGTCCTTAAAGCATAGAGAAGATATAGAAGATACTATGGCTTAGACTGACTCTCATCTACCCCATATGACACTAGAACATTCAACTGCTCTACTAACCCACTAAGGAGCAAACACGTTCCCTGTCTACCCAAGGGTGGCCCAATCTTTGCTAGAACCTATAAGAAGTGAGTGAGCTCAACCTAGTGAGAAGAGAGACAGCTAACAAGCAGCATCCTAGATCACAAGATGAGAGGAAGAAGTCTAAGCAACTAGACAAGAGAATCACTCTAATCTATGCTAGAAAGACTAACCCGAATGCACCTCGAATGCAATGCAACAAAATGAGAACAGGAGCATAATAAGCAAGATAAAACAGTAAAGCACAAAGCCCCCCTCACTACAGTCCATGAGGACAAACCACCCCAAGCTCTCCCCGCAATGCTGAAAACCTAGAGCTATCCAAAGGCTTAGTAAAGATATCAGCCAACTGGTGGTCACTCTCCACAAACTGGAGCACTATGTCACCTTTTTCCACATGGTCTCTAAGGAAGTGATATTGAATATCATTGTGCTTGGTCCGGGAATGTTGCACTGGGTTTTGGCAATGTTAATAGCAGATGTGTTATCACAAAAGAGTGGAACACTGTCTATAACAAACCCAAAGTCCCGCAGGGTCGAAGCCATCCAAAGTATCTAGCTGCATCAACTGGCAGCAGCAACGTACTCGGCCTCTGTGGTGGACTGTGCAACACCGGACTGCTTCCTAGAAGACCAAGAGACAAGAGAAGTGCCAATGAATTGGCAGGTGCCAGAAGTGCTCTTCCTATCTATCCTACAGCCAGCAAAATCTGCGTCCGAGTAGGCTCTGAGGGAAAGACAGAAAGAGGAAGAGTACCAAATGCCATAGTCAATGGTAGCTCTAAAGTACCGAAGGATGCGCTTCACCGCCTGGCGGTGAGATACGTGAGGAGAAGCCTGAAACTAAGCACAAAGACATATAGAGAAGTGTATGTCTGGTCTCGAGGCAGTGAGGTTTAAGAGGGAGCCGATCATGCTTCTGTACTCTTTTTGATCGACTGGCTCTCCATCCTCATCTGGGTCAAGTAAAGCTATGGATGCCATTGGAGTTGACACCGGCTTGCCATCACTCATGTCAAAGCATCTCAGGAGGTCACGAGTGTACTTGCCCTGATGCAAGAAAGTACCCTCCCGAGTCTGCTTGATCTGGAAGTCAAGGAAGAAGGTCAACTCACCCATCATGCTCATCTCAAACTCGGTGCTCATGACATCGGAGAACTGTGAAATAAGAGCATGAGAGGAGCCGCCAAAGATGATGTCATCCACATAAATCTGGACGAGCAGAAAGTCAGTGCCATGCCTACGAATGAACAAGGTCTTATCTACCTTACCCATCTCAAAACTATGAGTCAACAAATAGGACTTAAGCCTCTCATACCAAGCTCTAGGGGACTGCTTAACTCCATACAAGGCTTTGGAAAGCTTGTAGACATGGTTTGGGTATTTAGGGTTCTCGAAACCTGGAGGCTGTCAAACATAGACTTCTTTCTCGATAAACCCATTGAGGAAGGCACTCTTGACATCATCTGATAAAGCTTGAAACCCTTAGAAGCTGCGAAAGCAAGCGGGATTCTAACGGCCTCAAGTCTAGCTACAGGGGAAAAGGTCTCCTCAAAATCTAGACCCTCAACCTGGGAGAAGCCCTGAGCTACTAGTCTAGCCTTGTTTCGAATGACTACCCCATCCTCACTCTGCTTGTTTTTGAACACCCACTTAGTGCCAATGACATTATGATCTCTAGGGGGTTCAACAAGCGATCAGACCTTGTTTCTCTTAAAGTTTTCCAAATCCTCATGCATGGCATTGACCCAAGACTTACTAGAAAGAGTGTGACACACATCCTTGGGCTCAAATGTGGCAACAAAGATAGAGTGGAGACAGAAATGTGACATGCCAGACTTTGAGCGTGTGACTCGCTCAAAGAGGTCTCGAATCATATGCTCAGAAGGATGATCTTTTTGGATGTTTCGGGGAGGTCCGGGATGAGATGAAGAAGTAGCCTCTACCTTATGAGCTGATGAGGTAGGAACAGAGCCACTGGCTCCAGAAGAAGCAGAAGGCATGGGCTGATCTCCTCGAGGTGCAATGGAGGAAGCAAGCACCTCAAGGGGAGGAGGAACTAGATCGGGTAGACAACCCTCACCTCCATCCTCCTCATCATCCACAAAGATAGTCTCGAACTACTCTAAAGATGAGATATCTGGCCTAGTCCCCGGACTGGCCTCATCGAAGGTCACCTCACAGATTTCTACCATTTTACTAGACTCGCAGTTCCAGACCCGATAAGCCCGCGAAGAAGTCGAGTAACCTAGAAAGATACCATCATAAGAACGCGACTCGAACTTATATAGGTTCCCGGACTTCAGAATAAAGCACTTGTAACTAAACACACAAAAATGAGATACACTGGGCTTTCACCCATATCTCAACTCATAAGAGGTGCGATGCAAGTGTGCCCTGAGAAAAACTCTGTTTGAAACATAGCACACGGTGGCTATAGCCTCAGCCCAAAACTTCCTCGGTGTAGAGTACTCATCAAGCATCGTCCTGGCCATCTCGACCAAGGAACGGTTCTTCCTCTCCACAACGCCATTCTGCTGAGGGATGTATGGAGAAGAAAACTGGTGCTCTACACCTGTCTCACCGCAAAACCTCTCAAAGTAGAAATTCTTGAACTCCGTGCCTTTATCACTGCGGATCGCTCGTAAGGCACCTGGGAGCTCAACAGAAAGCCTACTAAACAAACCCCGAAAATGGGTAAACGTCTCATCCTTCGAGGCTAAGAAAAATACCCAAGAATACCTCGAGAAGTCATCGACCACGACAAGGACATACCATTTCCCTCCTGCTGACTGCACTCGAGCTGGTCCAACTGTGTTCGTGTGGAGCAGCTGTCCCGGTGCATCGGTCATAGTCACTGTGACCGGAGGATGAAAAGCAGCAACTATCTTGCCGTGCCAGCAAGGAGCGCAAACAAGATCTTTGACCATCTTGTGTTTCGACAGACCACGAATGAGGTCGTGGCCGCTAACTCGGGTCAAATGGTCAAATCCAATATAACCAAGTCTCCTATGCCAGAACGAGAGGTCGCGGGACTCAGAAGCAACTAAACACCTGAGAGGATCACCAGAAGACTCAACAAAAATCAGCACGAAAGATCCTCCCATATCTAGAAATCCCGCAAACCAGATTACCCGAAGAATCAAGAATTTTGCAATTGTTTTTCTTAAAGCTCACCTCATAACCATCATCGGTAAGCTGGGAAACAGAAAGCAAGTTGTAATGCAGCTTACTCACTAAGGCAACATCTTTTAAAATAAATGAATCGTTAACGCGCACAGTACCTTTCGCGCTGGCGCGCCCAGACGAAGCATCTCCAAAGGTGATAGTCTTATCACCTGGAGCACGGGCTAGGGAAGAGAACCAACGAGTGTCTCCGGTCATATGACGAGAACAACCGGAGTCCACAAGCCAAACCTCTCCCTTCCCAGCCCGGCGAACCTGAGTCAAACAGATAGAGAAGGCTCAGCACTGGGATAAATCAAAAGAGATTTTGGTACCCAATACTGAGTCACACGTCGAGCAGAAGAAGTAGCCACACATGATAGACATCTAACTACCCTACGCTCTCTGTCGCTCAAAGAGCCAGAAGGTCTATGTGAAGACCTGAAGCTATTGTTGGATCCGGCTGCTACGGGAAAGCGAGTCAGAGTACCAACAACACGCTGATCACGCCGCAGGTAGCTATCTCGACGGGGAAAATGAGATCTACCCGCAGGACAGCGGAAGTCACGACTAGAGGCAGAATGAGGACGAAAACCAAAAAACTCAGAAAAACCAAGTCCTCGATGCTGCCCAAACCCATCAGAAGTAACTCTTGACCTCATGTTGGTCTTAGATGCACTTAAGGTCTGGGGCTGACCCTGAATACGCCTAAGAGCCTCAACACGGTCTCTACGCACGATCTTGGCACGCCTGAAGCATCTCTCGATCGAATGTCCATCCTTCTGACAGAAGGTACAATGATACTTCACCTTCTGAGAGGTAGAAGTAGCACGATGAGGCTTCGCCTTCTGAGAGGTCGAAGCAATAGGTGGAATCACCTTGCTGTCAGAAATTCCTTGGACAAAGCCCGCTGATTTGAATTGAACTTTCTTGGTCCTAGGCTCGACCTCGATTACACCTGCTGCTATGGGTCTAAGAACAGCAGGTGGATGCTTCCTAACATCCTTAGAAAAATTGTATCCTAGACCTTGATTGAATTTGCAAATCTTGGATTGGTCTAGAATAAGATTTAGCTTCTTCTTGCCTCCTACAAATCTCTCAAGAGTGTTCATAAGATACTGACACTCCCGAAAGAGAGACGTGCAAGAAGAGCAGGAGGAAGAAGAGACAGCAGAAGGTAAGGGAGTAGAAGAAGAACCAATAGCAGAAGAATGGATGGCTTGTGCACGCACAGCCGCCTCAGAAGGGACAGTCCTACTGCTAGCCATTTGGTTCATGTTGCTAGGCGTCTCTACCAAACCCTCATTCTTCTTCCCCACAATAGCACACACATTACAAGTAGATGGTGACTTCTCTAGAAGGTCCTTAGTTAGCTTCACACATTTTTCATCTAATGCAATCAAATCAGATTTTAGTTTTTCACAGCTATTGCATGGTGAGCTAACAGGGTCCTTAGAAGCATACCGAGCCATTTTCTTATTATGATCAACCATTTCTTGAAATTTCTTAGACACAGACTCAAGCTCAAAGGTTAATCTAGGACAATTGGTACAAGAAACAATAGGCTCAAGTAAAGAAGATTGTAATTCAGCAATTTTATGATCTGCCCTTTTTATATTCATTTTCAAATTATTACAACTTTCACAAGTCTTAGGCAGATCGAGAAGCATGGTATAAAGACCTCTAAATGCATTATCCTTATCCTCACATGAGGTGCAAGAAATAGTCTCAACAGTAGTAGATGAAAGAGGAGCTACCCTACTCATCTCTAACTTAGCTAACAGACTAACATTCTCCACCTTAAGCAAATCTAGCTCAGAAGACATACTATCATGAGAAGTCCTTAATTTTGTCACCAAGCAAAGTAGAGCATGTATCACATTCGTCACGGGAGGGAGCAGATATAAGTGAAGTAAGCTCCCGTGACAGTCTGTCTACTTTCTTCTCCAACTCGCTACACCTAGCTCTAGATCTAGCATGAAATTTTCAGAAAAGCATCATTAAGCTGGTCATAAGAGGGGTATACCTCGTCGGAGTCAGAGTAGAGCTCACTGTCGCTAACTTCGCCCTCAAGGGCCATGAAGCACATGCCGCTGAAGTCCTCGCCATCCTTGGGATCTTGATTGTCCTTCCCATCATCGTCGCTCCACCCCTCCACCTCGCTGAGGTCGAGGTCATCAAAGGAGGTGAGGATGCGGTGGAAGAGCTTCTTGGCTTTGCCAAGGTTGTGAAACTTCTTTTCTTTGCTTGGAGGCTTCTTGCTGCGGTTCTTGTTGGTGTAGTCGTTCTTTTTCGAACCACCGTAGTCGTTCTTGCCATCCAGCTTGGGGTAGTTTGCTTGAATGTGGTTGGGGCCACCACACTCAAAGCAAATCACACGTCGTCCTCTCTTTCTCTCCCTAACCCTCTTGTAAGAATGAGAGAATTTTCTGGCTAAGAGGGCTAGTTGGTTTTCTGGAAGTTGCTCTAGATGATCATCATCAATTTCACACAGAGCAGCAAGAGAGAAACCCGAGAGAGTGTCATCAGAAGAACCAGAGGCAGGACTGGGATCGGTGACCAAAGCCATCGACTTTGACTTCGACTTGCGAGAGACAATGTCAATCTTATGAATCTTGAGGCATGAGTACAACGCATCAAGAGTCAAAGTCGAGAGGTCTGTCGTGTCCTTGATGGTGGTCACTTTCATCTCCCAAACACGCAAATCCAAAACCGAAAGCATTTGACGAGCGTTGTCCGAGTCGGGGGTATGTGAGACCGACTGCTCGGAGGTTGCTCAAAATCTTGTGGAACCTCACAAAGCACTCATCAAGGGACTCTCTAGCAAGCATTTCAAACTTGTTGTAATCTCGCTTGAACTGGTCCTGTCGAACCGTCTTTATTTGGGTGGTGCCCTCATGGTAAGCATCGAGGGTCACCCACATATCGAAGGCCGACGTAAGATGAAAAATGCGATCAAACTCAGTTCGGCTCAGGCCTTGGATGATGATGTTTCTTGCCTTAGCATTCGCCTCAACATCGGGCATGTTTGCCACATTGATGTTCTCATCGGCAGGAACAACATAGCGCGTTTTAACCTTGCACCAAATAGCATAGCCTTGAGCCTGAATGTAGGTCTCCATCCGACTCTTCCAAAAGGGATAGTCGATCCCATCGAAGATCGGGGGCTTGGTGGAATACTTGTCCATTGCCATGGCTCACAGACCGGTTAAAGATCTATCAAGAAGAGCTAACCACCTCTGATACCAATTGTAGGATCGGATATGGCAACAGAGGGGGGGGGTGAATGGTGCCTCTTTAAAAACGCCCCCAAAAGTATCCACTAAAATCTCCTCTCCGATAGCTACGAAAAACTATGAAGAGGGAGATTCATGCTCTCTGGGTCCTCAAAGCATACATAAGAGAAAAGCGGAATAAAAACACAACAAGAAAGACAAAAAGGCAGCATAGATTGTATGAGGTCGGTCTGACCGCAGTGCACTGGCCGGTCAGACCGCCTGGACCAGGCCGGTCAGACCGCCTCAGGCTGGCCGGTCGGACCGCCAATTAGGGCCCGGTCAGACCGCTTGCCTACCTCCGGTCAGACCGCCACTTTGCCGCCGGTCAGGCCGCCATGTAGGGACTGGTCTGACCGCCATGCACTGACCGATCAGACCGGGCCAAACCCTAGTGGTCTGACCGGTTCCTGAAAACAGAGCACGAGCGGCTGAAAACTGAACTGCACAGAATTACTGAGAATGCAGTTCACAGGGAAATTTCCAAAGGTTTTGCATTCCTTCTTGGATTAAATGAACTACACTACACTCTAAACAGCAAGAAGGACACAGGAACAAGAGATTGCAAAACAAAAGGACAAGAAATCAAAACCCTGGATAGAAACTAAAAAGGAACTGAAAAGAGATTGATTTTCTAATTACTTGTCATCCTCCACTCATATGCTCATGGGACTTTGCCTTCCAGCAAGACATGATGTCACAACATAAAATCACAAGCCTGAGAGCATCTCTTAAAGAGAAATCAAAGGAATCAAGTAAGCCCTGACACAAACCCTAGCTTTCCAGAACAGAGAAACAAAAACTCATGAATGCAAAGAGGATTTTTGATTCATCCCCATGAATGCTTGCTTATAGAGGAATGATTACAACAGGGAAATCACACTACATCCCCATACGCTCTTGTGGAGAAAGAATCACTACATGCTTCACATGAGAAGCATACACACGCACAACATAGAGAACACACTGAAGCACACAACACTTGAGCTCTCTACTGCCTAGAATGCATGCCTCATTGCTGCCTCCTCCTCTTTTGAAGGCAAGACCTTACCCCCATATGGAAAATCAAGAAGTAGCATACCATGCCCACTCCAAATCTCTAATCCACATGGGGTAAGAGTCAAACCTCTCACAACAAAAGGCAGGAACCAGCCATCCACCTCCAAAACTTGAGTCAATTTGTCCAAATTGCCCTCAAGCACCTTCCCAGAAGCTTCCCGCGTCCGGTACCTCGACCGTCTGGACCTCGACTCCTCCCTGAGTCTAGTCCGGTCTGCTTCGCTGCACACGACCTCACCTGGCATCCTGACCGTCTGGACCTCCGACTACTCCCTGAGCCTAGTCCCTATCCACTCGCCGCTGCCCGTCGCGTCCACCTGACACCGACCGAGACCTCCGACTCCACCTGAGTCTAGTCCTTGTCTATTCCGTCGCACACACCCGCAACCGACCTCCAATCGTCTGGACCTCCGACTCCTCCCTGAGCCTAGTCCTGGTTTGCTCGTCGTTGCCTGTCGTGTCCATCACCGGTTGCTCTAGCTCTGGTTCCTCGTCTCTCGACTCACAACCACCTCACCAGCCTTGATCATCATTTTTAGGGTATGTATTCCTCATATCATAAGTTAGGGTGTTTATGGGGTTTTATTTACCAATTATTCAAGGTGTACACCTCATGGCTAATTTTAACGATTCAGTGCCACACGTGCATATTTACTTATCTCATTGATGTTCGATAGAAACCTTTAGTATATTCTTATTTACTACTTTTCTGTAACTATTAGTCATAATATTACATTTGCCCCTTGGTTTATTCGTTGGCGAGATTAATCTAAGGTCATATGTTCCAAAAGCCCTTATATTTTAACACCTAATTATGATCTTTTAATTGAAGGTATTCTGAGGGTCAACTGGCATTTTTATTTTATTATTTAACTTAGCATCTGACATAAGTTAATCTTAATTAAATCCTTGTTTACATAAAGCTGAGCTTGTTATATAGGGTACTAGTTCAATAGGGTTATTTAATTAAATCTACCTCTGAGACTCTATTAATGGCGGTATGTTAGGTTAGGCCATATATCTTAATTATAGTTAAGGGGGGGGGGACTCGTTAATTTAAAATTTTGCTTTTATAGGTAAACGTATTATTCATTTATCTTAATCTTAATCTTGAATGCATTTTTAATTAGGATTTTTATTAACTTTGGACTATGCGCTAAACCATATTTTATTAATGCCTTAATTGATAATTAGACCTCAATTAATATTTGAACTATATTAGTTGCTCATGCAGTAAATAACCAGATATTAAATGTTAAGTAATCTTATTTTACATCCTAATTAAATTTATTACATTCCCTAGATTATTCCCAAATTTTTCCATAATTTTTACTAATTAAAATAAGGTACAAAACTTGAAATGAAACAAAATAGAAAAGGAGGTGATCAGTGGGATCGAACCCGGGACCTGAGAGCCAAGGCTTAAGGCGTGCGCTCGGCTACCAAGTGGGCGGGAGATAAGCACTGACGGAAGAGTGGTAATATACCTCAAGAGGTGAATGGCGGGAGGGGCTCAGAACAGAGCAAAACGGCGCAGGGCAGAGGCAGCATCGCCGGCGGCTGACGGTGGCCGAGGAGGGAGTAATAACCAAAAAAAATGGGTCACACCATGGATGTCGAGGCTAGGGATGGCGGCGCATTGGCCGGAGCGGCGGCGAGGTGGGTGGGCAGTGGTTTGAAGCAGGCGGTGGCGAGGTGGAATGGGGCGGCGGCGCTGGCGTGGAGAAGGGGAAAAATTGGCGGGTGTTCAAGCTTGTAGAAGGTAAAGCAATGCTCACTGTGAAGTTAATCGAGCCGGGGAGGGCCTGTGGTGGACTGGCGGCGTGGGAGGGTGTTTGGCGGCAGTGGCGCATGGTGCCGGCAAACTGGGATGGAAGAGACCCATGGCCGGCGCTTGGGGAAGCCTCAGGGCGCTGAGAGGAGCGATTCCCGATCTTCCGATAGGATGATAACTATCGATTTTGGCGGAGTTGACCCTTGCGATCCGACTACAACCGAACGACGTCGCTTGCGCCTTAGCAATCGCTGAACCACACTCCAAGTTGTTATCAATCGTGCCAAGAACGCGGTTGACCTGACCACGAAGGTCTATTCCTGCATGCAATCGAAGAACACGCAAGAACAAGATAACAAGCAATCTGAAATTGCAAATATATAAATTGAGATCAAAAGGTGGGATTCCAAAGGCTGTCTTAACAGGTGGTCGTCCGACACAACTGAAGAACAGAAGTTTGCATAATAGCTAAACCTAAACTCAACGAAATCCAAGTCCTAACAAGGGAGGCGGTGGCTCCTTTATAGGGAGAACAACCAGGAGGGGCATCCAAAGTGCATGCTCTAGGGTTACAAGGCCCATGGGCCCAATTGGTGGTGGCGCAACACCCTTTTGACTCGGACTCAAAAACCAATGTGGATTGTTTTGATGATTGCAGCTGGCTCGGATGGAATTTGAAGATGAGGTTGGATCCGTTGGAAAGTAGACTTCATAATATTTCCATGAAGTACAAGAACGTCCCAAACGGAGTTCGTATGAGAAAGTTACGTTCGTTTCAACTTGCACCATTGCAGCAGTCCGAATCTGATTCCAGTACATGACCAACACGGACCCTTTTGATGATTGCGGCTGTCTCGGATAGAATTTGAATATGGGGTTGCATTCTTTAGAAACTAGACTTGATAAGCTTTCCATCAAGTCCAAGAACGTCCCAAACGGAGTCCGTATGAGAAAGTTACGTCCGTTTAAACTTGCACCATTGCAGCAGTCCGAATCTGATTCCTGTACGGGTCCAACAAGGACTCTTTTGAATTGGTGTAAAAGTGACGTGGTGCTGTAAAAATATATATTTTCATTATTAGGTAGCATCATATTCTCATTTAAAATATGTTGAGGCTCAAGAAACGAATTCACCTTTAGTTCAATCTTGATATTGAACGCTATTGTCGTATGTGTTTGTGGCGTGGTCACATCATCCTCCCCTTCTTGACAGAAAACCGTCCTCGGTTTTAACGTATGTGTAGCCTCACGTATTGCATGATCTTGATCGTAAATCTCGGTATATGATAACAAACGCAACAAACCCTCATTATGTAATATCATAAGTTCTTTATCAAGCAAAGTAAAACCTCTTTGAAACGAGCTCACCTTATAATTTAAGCGATGCGTAGGAGCTCTTGTAATTAGGACAACAAGCATAGCAAATATGGTTGTATCCATAGGGGTCATGTCCTCATCACTTCCTGAGCGGGGAATCGAGACGAGGTCGCCTGAGGGGGAGTGGGTGGTGGAAATGGCGGCGGTGGCATTGCTTCCGGGCGGAGGAGGAAAAAGAGGTGGGGGAGGAAAAGAGATATATGGTGCCGGGGGGGGGGGAAGAAATGGGGAACCGGGTTGCGTATTTGTAGCCATAGGGAGGGGGGAGGCGCTGTGGCCGAGCTGTGGCCGAAGACCGGGGTACAGGGTGACGGAGCGGCGACATGAGCGGCATGGCGCGCGGAGGTGACGGATTGATGGGATGCGGCGCAGGTGAGGCGACGTGCGGCTGACACGGAGCACAGGCGGGGATGGGGAGCAGTTGGAGGCGGGACCGGCTAACGCGAGGTGAAGGGTGGGAAGAAGGAGACGACGCGACACACGCTTGGCCAGAGAAGGAAGAGAGAAGGGGGGAAAAGAAGGAAAATAGTGGGAGTAGGGGCCGGGCTCGGTCTGTAGAGGAAAGGAGGGGAAAAGAGACCGAAGAGGCCCAGCGGCAGGAGGAGAGAGGGAGGGGAAAGAGAGAGAAAAAGGGAAGGCAAAAAGAGAAAGGGCTAGGGCCCACACACAGTGACAGGAGGGAAAATAAAGAAGAGAACAAAATACTGAGACTAATTTCAAAATCTCAGATTTAAGTTTTAAATTTGCATTAGAGTTTGCTAATTTCAATTTTTGGCATGTCATTTAAATCTTGAATTTTTACTTAAGCTTCGTATTCCATTTTTAGAATTTTCAATTTGAGCCTCAGTTCAACTATCTAGATACAAAATTTGATATTCCTCTATTTTCAATTTTATTCAGTTTGCCCTTGGACTTCGATTTTGACATTATTTTGTTATGACTTGGATTTGAATTCTGGTATATTTGGATACTTTGAATTTAATGATATGTAATATTATTTTTCAGGGTCATTATTTGCACTTGGGTTATTCTTGGGTAATTAATTTGCATAGCATGAACTCAAAGAATTTCGAATGACTATTCAAAAAGGGAGAATGCCAACAAAATGCAAGAAAAAGTTTTAAAACTTTCATATTTCTGATTACCCGAAATTTAGGATGTTACATTTTGCCACTTCAGATGGCAGTCCTTTATTAGGGCATTGATATTTGAGATGACTGGCTTGTCTGCAATGGAAACATGCGTTTTCCTTGTTTGGGCAATTTCGGTAGTGTTGGTTTTTTTCCACAAATATGACATTGTACTTCTGTAGGTTGAAGAACATTATATTGTGAACTTGGAGTAGTAATTTGCTGGGGTCTTGATGTGAGTATCACTTGCTGATTTTGTTGGTTCCTGGTTTGTGGTAATAATGCCATTCTTCTTTTGGGTGCTTTTGATGCTAGTGCTTCTTGCTCTATCTCTCTTTTTTGGGCATCTTTTTATTCATTCCTTGTTTCTTCAGACGTAATTAACTTATTCACCATACTAGATAAATCTTTAAAGTCCATTGTTGAGATGTGATACTTTAGGGACTTTTGCAGTCCTTCTTTAAATTGTTCCATCTTCTTTGCTTTATTCTTGACCTCACCTGGGGCATAACGAGCAAGTTGGTTAAATTGGTGAAGATATTCCATTACTGTTCGTCCTTTCTGTTTGAGTGCGAGAAATTCTCGTCGCTTCGCTTCAACAACTCCTGTGGGAATACGGGCTTGGTGGAATGACTCTTCAAATTCGTCCCATGTTATTTCTTGGTTTCCACGCATAATTTGGTAGTTCATCCACCATGCAACGACTTGTCCTTGTAATTGATGAGAGACATACAAGATCAGATAGATGAGTAAGGGTCTAGAATCAAAGATGAGAGTAGACTGAACAAGATGAGTTAAGACGAATTGAGGGAGATAGAATTTTGAGGAAGGTAGGGTATTATATATTAATTGCAAACAAATTATGAGATAGCAAACATAGTTTTTATTTACTTTTACAAGCTGAACACATACCATACATACGAGGTACATATTACAACTCGGGTTACACACAAAAGAAACTTTTACCAAAGGGTCACTTCTACTTTAACATGATCTACACCACTACACAACGTATATTTTGAGGTAGAGAAGGATAGATGTAAATCCTTTTTCAAAAACAAAATCGAACCAAACAAAAATTCTAAGATAGATGAGATAGCATTTAGGAGTGAAAAGACAACCGTAATACTTATATTTTATGAAAACTTTTGATATTTTCAAATTAGAATTTTGTAAACTTTCCTAGTATCACTTAGGGTTTTATCCTACGGTCAAACAAACTTGCTCTGATACCACTCTGTAACACCCCCATTTCTGGGGCTGTTAGAAAACCCTCGCAACTGCTCAGAACTACTCAGCTATGAGTACTGTAGATGAGTACACACCATTGCCAAAGCAAGCTTAAGCATAAAAACTGAACTTTATTATAGAAGTAAGGCTTAGCAGCCAAGTTTTACATAAAGGGGCGTACAACCCAAAGGTACATTACCAAAAGAAAATCCACAGGCAGGCCTGAGTGTAGAACTAAACCTTAACACCAAGCGTCGTCTACATCATACAACTGGGCGTCATCTTGATAGGCTCCTTCACTTTCTTGACAAGCATTCTCTGTTTATGATTTTAGCAAGTATGAGCACAATCAACCGTACTCAACAAGTCACATGGGTAATGCTATTTAACTATATGCTAGAGATTGCTATGAAATGGGATAAGGTAGTTCATTATTTTATGTGGATACACTTTTGTTTGTAAACACTTTGCTTTTAAATATAAAACATCAAATCATAAACTTCTTAAGGTAATTGGGTTTTTTTTTCAAACTTGATTAACACACTTCCACATTTCCAAAACCATACCAAATCTACTTATGCCTTACTATTGGACTCACCTATTAAACATAGCTTCATATATCGGAAGCACGGTGTATTTGAATACTTTTATAAATGACTCTGCACAGCTGCCCAACTTTACCCACAAGATTCCTCAACCCTCATGACTGAGTTGAGAAAAGAAGGTTGTTTCACTGCTCATCTCTTTACGTAGCATCTACCCGATAGACTATGGACCCTCTGTCCGAGATACGGCGGCCAGACAGAGCGGAGCCTACTGTTGTGAAATATGGTTTTACCGTTTCCATACCACAACCCAACGCCGACTGTTCCCTCTTCTGGAACAATATATCATATTATTATGTAGATATTCAATCGATCTGAGAAGCTACTAAAACCAGGTTTGACAAGTCAATGCTTGTGGTTGAGCAGTTGCTATGTTCTTTACTTGGCATAAGAGTCTAGTCCTTATATTTTCACCGAGCCAAAATCCATTCACAAACCCATATTCAATGCCCGCAGCACTGCCACCATTTCACACCATGCCTCCACCCTATGATAAGATCATGGGCTTAAGCCATCTCGTGGCACCCTGTGATATCTCCTTATCCTAGATTCACTGTTAAAGTTCTATCGGCAAAATGCTAAGACTCTTAGTAGTAAAAGATTGTTGAGTTCCTGAACTACCATGATTACATTAATAATACTTTTAATGTTACTAGGTTTTGTCAAGGTGAATATGGCCATCAAAGTTAGCTGGCTTTTCGGGTGGTAGGACATTAGCTAATAACATGTCATTCTTAACAGTCTTTGTACATAAAATAACAGTGCACAAATAGCATAATGAAAATACTGCTAATTAATAATTAACAGAACATAGGATCAACATGATAAAAAACATGTGACTTGCCTTGCGGATTTATAACTTCGACGATTTCGTACTCTTGATCTTGAGCTTGGTCTTGAGTATCTTTTTCTTGAGTCGGTTGACCCTCGATGTCGTGTGCTAGCGCAAAGCAAAGAGATAATATTTAATTCCATGCTCGAACAAAATGAGCTAGGAATAATGAAACAAAATAAAGAAATAAAATTCGAGGAAAACCAAATAAAATGGGTTTTGGGCTTTTTGGAGGGTCCAAAAGGTGAAATGAGCCTGATAAATGGGTTGGTTTTGGATGAATAGTAACGGGTCCAGTTACTATTCACTACAGGTTCATTGTTCAAATCGGGCTGTACTGTTCACATTGGGTCGAATTTAATTGCTATCGGGTCGACTACTGTTCATCAGGTTCGGTTTTCTGCGTTAACGGGTCGGGAGGAACAATGACCGATCCATCACTATTCTTCTCCGTTTGCTCGCATGTGCGCACGTGAAGCAGGGGAAGGAAGTGGCGACCACCGATGGCGTGATAGCGACTTGCGATGGGAACCGAGACCACGGTTGGATTCATAGGATTGCCAGGGACCCATTTTTGGGGTCGACGGCGGCCGGAGAAGTGGCGATCGCCGGCGGCAAGCCGATGAACTCAGGATGATTTTCAGTGGCTAGGGAGCTGTAGGGACTATGGTTTTTGAAGTTGGTGGGCTTTTGGCCATCTTGTAGTGGTCAGGGAGGTCTGAGTGGTGGTGGTTTACGCTGGGAAGGCTTCCAACGAGTTGCCCATGGTGAGGCACCATGGCCATGCGGCGAGCTTCGGTTACGGTGAAGAGAAGGGCCTAGGAAGCTAGGGTAGGGGTTCAGGGAGGCTCCTTGGGGTGTGAGGAAGCTATGGGAGCGGGTAATCGAAGAGTAATCGGCTAAATTATCGGAATTGGGTTTGAGCTCACCTCGGGGATTTTCGGCGATTGCCGGTGGTGGGGGTGATGAGGGTTCAATTGGGCAAGCAGGGAGCTCACTAGGGAGTGTGAAGGAGGTTGAAGGGGTCGTTGGTTCTTATAGGGGTCCGGAGGCGGTTCGGCACCATGGGGGGTAATGGCGGTTTTGTGGCCGTGTTGGATCGAAAACGGCAACAGAGGGGGGGGGTGAATGGTGCCTTCAAAAATCGCCCCTGAGTATCCACTCAATTCTCTTCTCCAATAGCTATAGAAGCTATGAAGCAAGAAATTCACTTATAGGAAGCTAGGCACAATTTTCTGATTGATTAAAAAGATTCACAGAAATTGGGCAAAAATCGAATTATCATAACCTACCTGAAGAACTGTTTGTAAAAGAGTTTCATTGAAGAAGCAAAGAATACACTAGACTAAACTTGTACTGAGCCAGTAAATAGTGACCATCAAGCAGAACTGTACTGGCCGAAAAACACAAATAGGAAAAGAAAAGCAAAACTGAAAGCACATAAGAATTTCAATTGCCGAACTGCCTAGTACTTGAGAGATCAAAAAGGAAACAAACACTGCTGCAAAGAAGAGACAAAACAAAAAATACAGCAGGGCAAAAGGAGTCTTTGTTGCCGAGAGACAAACTACTGCACTGCTGAAAAGTGCTTTGCTGCCAAGAGACACAGAAACTGCACTGCTAGCCAAACACAACTATGAGCTAAGAAAGGCCAAAACTGAAAGGTAAAAGAAAGAAAAACTGCCGAGAGATAAACTACTGAACTGCCGAAAAGCACTAGCCAAGAGAATCTGCAGGAAAACCAAGAGCACATTAATTACTGAGAGCTAAAACGAAAACATCAACCAACTGGATCGGCCGAACAGCTGTAAAGAAGATAGCAGCAATGCTTTAGTCAGACATAAGGTGATCTCCAAGAAACAAACTACCGAGATTGATTGAATGCAACTACCCGAGAAAGATTGCTGGGCGTGAGCTATTGTGCTGCCCAAAAATTCAAAGAAGACTGAGAACACATACTGCTGGCCGTGAGCTGCTGTCTTTCTCAAGACATAAGGTTTGAACTTTAACCCAAAACAGCAGAATAACTCCAGGAACAAAACTCAGACTACTAGCAAGAAATAATAGATCAGCAGGGAAATATTGAAGGCTGTCGGCATGAGATTGAATAGGCTGTATTCAGCAGCTGAAAAGATAAATAAACAAGACCACAAAAGCTGAAAACAGTAGGCATAAGATGAACCAAAGAAGCAGCCAAAGAAGCAAAGATATCAACTAGCTTGCTGCCCTTCCGATATCAACTAGCTAAAGCCTAAAACTGCAGAAGGGAAAACAGACACATCAAACTCAAGATTTCTCACTGAGACATATGCGATTACATATGAGGGATTTCTTAGCTCATCTCTCTCTCAATCTCACACCAAGCCCCCATACATGCTTGAAAGATCAAGAACTCATACTATTTCCTCAACACATGCAAGAGAGACAAGAGGCAACAGATTTCTGCCCTTTCTCCCAACAACTCCACACCAACTAAAGCACAAAACAACTCCTCTAAAGCCTCTAACTCCTCTCCCAAGCCATACCACAACCAGGGAACACCCCTCTATATATAGTTGTTGCTTAACGGGTTTACAACTCGCTTTACCCGCTAACTCAAACAACTCTTGCGCTTTATCCATTAGCTCAAAACCAAATCCACTTCCTTTTGTGCAGCCCTGCGCTTTTACCAAAATGCCCCTCGTGCACCTTCCGGGAAGCTTCCTCATTTCTTGCCGTCCAAGCCTCGCAACCACCTTGAGTCCTCGTCGTCTTCGGCACATCTCGACCGCTTTGACCTCGGCACCACCTGCGCCTAGTCCGGTCATCCCGTGCCTCGCCACGACTTCGCCTCAACGTCCTGTAGCCATCACAGACAAGAAACAAATCACATAGCACCGCTCGAAATATTGTAACCATACAATAACATCAGAAGAAATACTCAAAGCCCAAACCGATCGAAACAAAAAATAAACGACTTAAGCATGTTCGATCTAGCTCGACAAGGTCTGACCGAAACCGACTGCACCACGCAACGACATGGCTCAAACCACTCAAAAACAAACTCAAACTTTTCAGAACACGTGTCAATTACTCATCACAAACATGGGGTCACATCCACATGGTCTCTCAGGCCGGCGGGTGGTGCACGGCAAGGGGGCTAGGGCATGTCAGGGTAGGGCGTACGATGTTTTGACTGGTTGGAGGCGGTGGTAAGAGCTGTAAGGCGCGGAAGTGATTGAATGCTTGGTGATGAAGAAAATAGTAGGCGGTGGTGAAAACTTTTGACCGTGAACAGTGCAATGCGCGAAAATGGGTTGATTGGTTAATTTGGCAAGGACTTAGGGTGCAAGCAAGTTGAGATTTGAGGAGAATTTGGCTAGGAAGCTCAGAGAATCAAAATCAAAAAGAAATTTTGATTTTTCTAAAAATTCAGGTGTTTCATCCTCCTCTATCCCAAACACATTCCAATCCCTGTCTCCATCTCATAAACCGGGACCCAATCCCCAGCTCCTCCCGATTTGATCCTTCATCTCTAAACCATCGAGATCTCTATCTCCTTCTCTCGATTTGACCCTCCATCTCTAACCTATCCTAATTCCCATCCCATTCTCTTGATTTTAGCTTCTGTAGTTGATGAAGCCAAGGATTAGGAAACTAGGAAACCAGAAGCTGTAGGTTACAATTTCACTTCAGGGGCATTCATGCAAACTAGAAGCTGCATGTTAAAATTTTGTTGGGTTGGGTTTAGTCCCACATGGGATTTGGGAAAGGAAGAAACACAACTTATAAGTGTGAGGGAGCCTCCACTCATTGGACTAGTCTTTTGGGGGGGGGGGTGAGGACCAATATCACTTATAAGGTTGTTGCTTAAAGAGGCTTGCACAAGTGCAGCCCATGGGCCTAGGTGCCTAGCCCACTTGGTCCTATGGCCTAGGTAGTAAAACCTGGTTGGACCTCAGGGGGTCCGATCTGACAAGTGGTATTAGAGCCCAGGCACCTAACATCTCCTTGGAGGACTTTCTGGTTGTAGAAGTGCACAACCAATGTGGGAGGGGAGAATGTTGGGTTGGGTTTAGTCTCACATGGGTTGTGGGAAAGGAAGAAGCACAACTTATAAGTGTGAGGGAGTCTCTACCCATTGAACTAATCTTTTGAGGGGAGAAGGTCCAATACCACTTATACAATTATTGCTTAAAGGGGCTTGCATAAGTGCAGCCCATGGGTTTAGGTGCCTAGCCCACTTGGTCCTATGGCCCTGGTAGTAAAAAACCTGGTTGGACCTCAAGGGGTCCGATCTGACAAATTTCACTTCAGGGCATTCATGCATCAATTCATCGAGATATCTACTATAGTCTCCTAGTTGCTGTTGCGGATAGTTGCTATGCATGAGCACCAATGAGCTCCCCACAGATGGTGACGAGGCCCGAGGTTCTTGTTCAGCATTTGTTCACCAATGAAGCACACACCGGATGCGGTGGTGAAGCGCCTGGTGGACACCCTTGTAGGCAACACCCTTTTGTGCAAGCGCTACCCCCTCATGTGCAAGCGGTATGGCATCGTGCTGGCCATTGACGCCAAGCTCATGTAGGTGTGGTTGGGGTGCGTGTGCAGGGTTGGTGATGAAAGGGAGGGGTGGACTGTTGGCCCAGTTAATGTTTACAACCACTCGAAGTCATATATGACCACGTTGTCTGTGGTTACGGCCATGTTGTTTGTGGTTTATATCAATCCTTCTCTGCTGTGCACGTACTCGTAACTGAGTTACAACCACTCTGGTTTACGGTTGCATCTTTTCGATCTACTCGTACTCGTAGCCTTGTTATGACCAACACGTCCTTTTGATGACCATGCCTTCCAGGTCGTACTCGTAACGACCATGCTTGCCAGCTCGTTATGACCATGCTTAACTTCAACCATGAACTCCTCCATTCGTAAACTTCGAACGCTTCCCGAGTATTCGGGTACTGGATACTTTGAGTATGAGTACTTCCGATGCACAACTCCACTACTCCTCTTGCCTTTGAGTATGGCAGTGATAACACGAAAACAAGCCAAGAACACAAGTCGATATTCTGGGGCACAAAAGCTTCACTTTTCTATATTCTCTCTTCCCCCTCAACTTCCGATCACTCTCTTGTTGGCCTTTTCTTTTCTTCTCGACTTCCAACTTTACAAGGCTACCTCCCTCTACTTATATACTCAGTACATTGACTAAGATACGGAGACATCTAAGGCACAGAGACTAACTCGTCTCATACAACCACACAGACTCATACACGTATACAGACTCGACTCGTCTAAGAAACAAAGAAAACAATATTATTTCTAACAATCATTCCCTTAATCTTGTTTCTCCATTTTAACCACGTAGATCTTCTCTTTTACCTTCTGCTTCTTTCTTTCTACCTGCACTCCCGTGCGTTGTTTCGTCCTTGGCTGTCACTGCCCTACTATGTGCGCTTGCTCCATCCTAAGCCTCACAAAATTCGATGCTTACTGCGTCTCGCACCTGAACTGAACTCATCCTCCCTTGCACGCCTGCCTAGGTTGGAGCACCTGCTCGACCACTTTCTACTGCTTTTCCACACTTGGTACTCTTGTCGACTTCTTGCTCCTGATGATCTGGCTACCACTCTGTGCCCTTCAGCTTCCACTACTACCATGCTGGCATCGACGCTTGCCCGCTCTTCCTCCACAGGCGCCATGGGTCACATCTTCCTTTTGAGCGGGAGACTGCAGCATGCTCGTGGGACCTTCCTCTGCCATCTGTAGCAAAAATTTTCCTTGCTCAAAAATTTTCTTTTGCTCTGTCTCCCGCAGGGATGCACTGACCTTTTCCTTCAGTCGGACCCACTGGTCCCAGTGATGTGTACCGACACCACTGTTGGTTTCGATCACACAACCTCCAACCACTCCATGCTCCAGAACCTCCAACAGTACTTTGATCCTTCGACCACACTGCTTGAAGCTTTTGACTGGTAGCACTCGAACACTTTCAACTACGCACTCGAACTCAAAGTTTGACTATCCACTTTTGACTTTGCACTCAAAAGCTTTCAGTTACTTGAAATTCCTCTGATACTCGTATCTTCTCTGGACGCCTGGGACAGCTTTGGATGCCTCCTATGCCCTACATGGTTGAAACCTTCTGAGCATCTGCGCACCCCCTGTACATCTGAATTGCTCTTGATGTGCACCCCCTGTGCACGGAATCCACGGCGTGGACCTGAGCCGCTGGGTTTCATGCTTGGCACAATTATCCCTTGGGACTCATCATGCTGACTACCCTCTCGAGCTTGCTCTTTGCTGCAGCCTGGCTCCTTCAGGTTACTCTTTAGACAAGTTGATTTACAAGTTTTCAAGGAAATCTTGTACAACCAGTTCGGAGATCTTTTCACTTTCATTAACATATCATTGTTCTTTGCATAGACATGCAAGAACTCATCCTACAACACTACCCTACATCCTTCTTCTGTCATCTGCCCAAGACTGAGTATATTATTGCACAGTCTTGGTATAAAATAAATTTTAGACAACAACTTCTAATTGCCATTCTTGCATTGCAACAACATAGATCCTTTGTCTTTTATCTCCACCGTGGAGCCATCATGAAACTTAACTTTGCTCGAAATCTTCTCATCGAGCTCATGGAATATGGAGCGATCTCCTGTCATGTGATTGCAGGCTCCATTATCCAGGTACCACCAATCAGTGTGATACACACTACCTTCCTCCGTGTGTAGTTTCAGAGCTACGTTCTTCTTGTTCAACATCACCATGCCTGGCATCTCTTCAACACATAAGGAAAGAAGTAGTGTAGGCTCAACGTTCTCCTTAGCATAGGTGAGGCTTATCTCCTCATCCTTTTTGCTTCAGTAGTCCGAAGTGTAGTAGCCGTACTTGTCACAGTTGAAACACTTTATGTGGCTACGGCACTCCAACGCATAGTGCCCATATTCATCACATTCAAAGCACTTGATATGTGACTTGTCACGGGATCTTCACCACCGCCTTGTCCATGATTGCATCCCCGACCATTCTTGTAACGTCCTCCTCTCTCGGCACTGCTAGAGCCCTCCTTCTTTGTCTTCGAGTTCCTCGCTTCCCACTTGGTTTGGGTAAAGAGCAGCTTCTCTCCATCATCCTTCGAGTACCGTTGACCCTAGAGTCCTTCCTCGAAGGTTCTGAGATGATATATCACCTCCATGAGTGACATTGCTGCGACATCACCGAACTATTCGATCATTCTAATAATCTGGAGGAATTGATCTGGGATCAAACTGAATAGTTTTTCAACAACATCGCTCTCTTCCAGTTTTGCACTAAGCAAATAGATCTCACCCACCAGCGTGGTGAGTTTCATGGAGTACTTAGTGATTGTCTTCAAGTCTCCCATCTGCAACTTGCTCAGTTATCATTTGAGCACTTGTGCACGTGCCTTCTTGACACGATCCTCACCTACTCGCATCTACCTAAGTGTGTTTTAGGCCTTTTTTGCTATCTCCTTCTCGGTGATCAACATCATCACGTCATCTGGCACCACTTGCGAGATGGCCACTATTGCGCCTTGATCCTTGTCAGCATCTTCATCTCCACCTTCGATCGCTGACCATACCCTAAGTGAACGCAATATTATCTTCATCTTGATGGACCATATGCCGTAATTTGTTTCGCTCAACATCGGGTATTGGATCAAGATTGATGCTTCTTGTCATCAGCTTGACAACTGTGCCTGTCTTCGATGGATCGATCTCGTTGCTCATGACCTTGATGAGCGCTCCTGACTTCTTCGGATCAATAGGGTTGCTGGCCATTGCTTTGTCCCCTTAGGCTCTGATACCAATTGTTGGCCCAGTTGATGTTTACGAGCACTCAAAGTCATTTATGACCACGTTATCTGTGGTTATGACCACATTGTCTGTGGTGTCGACCACACCTTCTCTACTATGCATGTACTCGTAATTGAGTTACGACCACTCTGGTTTACAATCGTGTTTTCCCGATCTGCTCATACTCATAGCCTTGTTATGACTAGCATGTCCTCCTGACGACCATGCCTGCCAGCTCATTACGACCACGCTCAACTTCAAGCATGAACTCCTCCGCTCGTAAACTTCAAAGGCTTCCTAAGTATTTGGTACTCGATATTTCGAGTACAAGTACTTCTGTTGCATAGCTCCTCTGCTCCTCTTGCTTTCGAGTATGGTAGTGATAACACGAAAGCAAGCCAAGAACACAAGTTGATATTCTGGGGCATGAAAGCACTCTGCTTTTCTATATTCTCTCTTCCCTCTCAACTTCCGATCACAACCGATTGCTCTCTCATTGCATTTTTCTTTTCTTCTCGAACTTCCTACTTTACAAGCCTATCCCCTTCTACTTATATACTTAGTACATTGACTAAGACATGGAGACATATAAGACACATAGACCAACTCGTCTCATACAACCACACGGACTCGTACACGTATACGGACTCGACTCATCTAAGAAACAAAGGAAACTAGATTATTTCCAACATGGACTAGAAGGAAGATGAGGCCCTTGGATGCGTGGGCCAGGAGCAATGTGAGGATGACGGTGGGCAACGCCGAGGGCTTCCTTGTCGTTGGCGACTGTGCCATCACCGACAAGTCGCTTCTCTCTCTTTCTTCTCATGTGGACAATAAGCGTAGGGCGACACTGGTGGGTGGCGGAGTAGTAGAGCAAAGAGGCGATTTAGGTGAGGCCCCTGTGATTTGGGGAAATCCACATAAATACATTCGGGGGACCTATTTGCAAAAATATCTGGACAGGTTAATTGGTGCTGGTCTGACCTTTGCCACAGTGGCACTGCCACGTCATCATCATAATCGTGTCGGCCTACTAGTGACCTCCAATGATTCATTTAAACCAGATTAATGATCCAGATGTACAAATTAGGAGATCAGTGACTTAAATGAACCATCAAGATAAGTTTAGTGACTCACCATGTAATTTACTGACGTTATATGTTGCATGCAATAAACACTAGTAATTTAGTTTGGTTTCAGTAACTTGTCTTATAAATGCTGCATCTAATTCTTTAGATTTATAGCTGCTACTTTAGATCCATGGGCTCACAACCGATGTCAGCTTCCGATCTTATGTCGTCCCTTCTTTATATAGTGTTTTCCAAAAGGTGAATCGAAGCGACCATGTCAATGTAGATTTGTTTCTTTGTTCCGATTAACCAAATTAAAAGTCCAAAGGGCTTGTGAGATGATGTTTGTTCAGAGCTTCAGATTATACTGTTCGTGGGGGTGAATGCCTAGAATTTGTCCTTTGGGTTGCGTGTTCCATTGAGTAGAGGTGATGCTCAAGTTAGGTTGGTTATAGGTTAGTAACTGAGCAGTATGCCTTTCCAACTATGGTTGCTTGTATGTTCCATTCAATTTGACTTGTGTGCTCTGTTCTGACTCTAATATTTGAGTCTCATGCCCCTTCCAGTTTGAGTTCTGCTCAGGGATTACAATTTCGCTCGAAATTTTGTGAAAATCGGCAAATATTGGTTTTTTCGGTCTACACCAAAAAAGAGCAATTAGTTAAAAAAATTTGACCCTTTTAAAAATTTTCGGCCCAACCGGCTAACTCTCTAGAGTCTCCATGACTGAATGGCAGCCCAACCCACTAACACCCTCTCTCTCCATTCTCCTTGACCGAGCGGCCGACTCAATCCCCATCTATCTGAGCCAACCCACCAACTATGCATGAGGGCGGCGCATGGAGGTGACGGCGACTGCCATGGAGCTCATAGTTGGTGGCCTCGCATTGCTAGTGTTCAAGGCGGCGCATGGAAGGCGTACATGGCTGTCGTGGAGCTCATAGCCGGCGGCCTCGCGTTGCTGGCGTTCAGGACGATGGTGACCGAGGATCTGCTGACCCGTGCCATTGGCCGAGCGTCACCTGCACAAATGCTGCCTTGCCAGCCTCCCTCCTTCTCTTGTGCCAGTGCCCCCGAACCCCTTCTCCCATGCCGGCGATTGGGGAATCGACAATGGGGCCGACACGATTGGGGGATTGGGGATTGGAGAATGGGCTTGTCTCTAGCGGATGCGGTGGCTGATGGTCAAAGATAACATGTCTACTGCGACGGCCGTCGCGATTTCGCCGGATTTGGTAACTTTTTTCTTGAATTCAAATTGTTTTTTTGAATATTTTGACCGAATTTTTCTAAGAAGTCCAAAATTTTTGAATTTTGGATTTCTCGTAGGGGTCCGAAAAATTTTTTTAAACCGAAATTGTAATTCCTGGTTCTGTTACACGAAGTTATGAAGACTGCTGTTCTAAATTTAAGCAACTGTACATTTCAATGATGAATTATTATGCCTATATGAGAATCTTACTATTTTTGCAATCTGAGATAGTGAGTTTTTCTTTCTTTCTTTTTTTACTTGCTGTAGTGTGAACTTCACATTGACTCGAGGTCAGTTTTGTCTTCGTTTTATTGTTTCTATATTCAAGAGAGTTTTATTTTTCTTGGGTGGTTCTTGTTTTTGTTGTCTCAAGAATATGTTTATGTCTACGCAGGGGAATAATCAATGCATGCTCAAGCTGCTCTCATATCTTCATGGTGTGAATTGGAGTCGAAGTTTTACATATCTGTTACTCCCTCCGATTGCGAATTGGACGAGGTGACTTCAGTGATGATACGAGTGAGAGTGAGGGAGACAGATTTTGGGTTGGGGGTGATGAGAGGAGGGCAGGTGATGCTTACATGACTGCTAATCACAAGAAATTGGCTACAGAGGGTAATTGGATGGTAAAATGACTTTTAAGTGTGGCAACATGCTTGTGACTTCCATTTCCTTTCCTTAGCATCAAGTGAACTATGGTGTAGGACGCTAGGAGTCAGGTGGCACGATTTCCCTGCTTGTGGCTAGCGGTGGGACACGATATTTGTATTCGAGAAAATATAAATATAGTAAGTAAAATTCATATTAAAAATATTCATATTCAAGAATATTTGTATCCGTATTTGAGAATATTCGATTCGTATTCGATCTGTTTCCTATGCGATTCAGAATTTTGTGATTCAACATTTGAATTTAGGTGATTTGAAACCGGTAACCAGTCAAAAATAGGTAAAAAGCCGGCAAAACCATTAGGAATTTATTCTACCGAGATTTCTTACAAAAATTGTTGGAGAATATTTAAATTCGACCGAATTAAGTACATATTCGATTCAAATTCGTATATGTTACGACATTCAATTCGTATTAAATAATTCAACAAAATTCGAATTCATATTTATTTTAAAAATATAAATTCGTATTTATATTTGACACTATTCCATTGTATCTGATCTATTTCTATCTCTACTCGTGGCCCATGGGACGATGTCTGTAGGTACTGTTCTTCCTACTCTTCAAATTCCCACTATTGCATTACAGATGTTCGTATTGCATTACTATTTTTTTATAAATAATTAAACAAACAAATGTTTTTAGTAGACAATATAGAAATCCCGTAGCCTATATGCTGTTAATCATATCCCAACATTTTATTTGTTCGTATTGCATTACTATTTTTTATAAATAATTAAACAAATAAATGTTTTTAGTAGACAATATAGAAATCACGTAGCATATATGCTGTTAATAAAATCCCAACATTTTATTTGTGAAATAGTAGTTTTCGGTAGTATGACCACTTGAACTAAACCGAAGCATTCCATATCAAGTGGAAACAAGTTTCAACCTATTATGGAGCTCGGAAATTACATGGTGCCTGTACGAATACAACACCCTATTTCTCTACTGCCGAGCTCCCCTACAGCGGCAGCAAAAGCTCTCGAGGCCCCCCGCGGCAGCAAATAAATTGCAACGATTAGTGGTAATTAAATCCGATTAGTAATAATTAAATATAATTAGTATTATTTAAGTATACGCATAAATTAAACGGAGGGCATTAAATGCGGCATGCAGTGTCCTGCCGAGCTCAGTAGATTCAAGGAGAGGATTAGATTTTCAAAAATAGGTGTTCGGAGATCAATTTCTTTTTTCAAAAATAGCTACAGTGTAAACAGTTCCCCTGGAGGGACATATAACTTGGTTGTATCTTGAATTCGGAAATGCAAATTACCCTAAACGTGACAGTGCATTACGGTCTTAGGGAAGTGCATTGATAATTGCACTTATCCTGGGATTATTTTTTCAACTAATCTCGTTTAGTCATTTGTTGTTGCCCTTTTTACTTGGATATATATTTTTGTTCCTGTATAATTTCTTAGTAATGGACATTTTTGTTCAAAGCAAACAGGCAGCATGTGGATCCCAATGGTCGATGAAGGTAGCTAGCAGCGAGGAAGATGCGGTGACGTGGGCTCGGTTGCAATGGTGATGTAGATGCAGCGGGCTCTTGCTGAATCCTAGCGGAAGTGAGTCAAAGGATGACGCTTTGGTGTCGTGAGTGACGAAGGCTCACCAGCGGTCAGCGGATGTTGGCGACGGAGGAGCTTGGGGGCGGCAGCAATTGCGGTGACGTAGATCCAAATGAGGACATCACCAAGGGTTTGGGTTTTGGTGGTGACGGTTGTGGATGTGCGAAAGCTGACGACGATGGGGCTATTTATAGCCAGGGCTGGTAGCTAGGGTTGGCGCAGATGCCAATGAAAGGTGGTAGGGTGGTGGAATCCAGCTCGGACTCGGGTCCGGTCAAGAAGAAGCATAGTATCGATTGGGCCTAAATGTTAGTGGTAGCGGTGCGGTTAGATGTGTGGCGGAAGTGGGTTGGGCTAGGTAGGCCATGCGGAGAGAGAGAGGGCAGCATGGGAAGAAATGGGCTGCAGGCCCAGGCTTTTTGAATTTTTATTTAGTTTTTCATTTTTAGAAAATGCAGGAAAAAGGAAAAGTCAAGAAAATAGCAAATAAACTTTGAAATGTGAGACCATGTGGAGGTCACTCCATGGTTGTGATGAGTAATTGACTTCTAGATTAGAGTATTTGTAGAGTTTGAGTTTGGTTTTTGAGAGTTTGCAAGTTCTTCAGTTGATTCTGTTACAAACGGTATGACCGGCATCGGGGCCGCAGTCATATCAGCCAGGTGCGGTAGTACCGATCTTGGATAGCTGTTAGACCGAGGCGCAGTACTACCGGCATTGTATGGGCGGTGCTATCGGAGTGACACGGTATGACCGGCTTTTGGTTGGCGGTCATACCAGCTAAGGAGCTGTTGGGTCATGCACTTGTTTGAATCAAGTTGTTGGAGTGTCGGCCAGGCATGGGTGTTGTTGTTTGTGTGCACAGAGGTTTAATGTTTTGGTCCTAGGTTTGGGATAAATTGTTTGGTTGTATACATTTTGCATGGTTCATTGTATAGATTAATTATGTCAATTGATGACTTTGTGTATTGTGCGGTGCTACATGACAGTTTGCTTATTGTTGTTGGTTGTAGGACTCCGGAGCTACGTCATGGTGAGGTGGATGGGACCAAGACTAAGCTAGGAGAACTTAGGTCCAAAGAGGTCAAGGGATCGGGACTACACTCAGGAGGAGCCGAAGATGATTGAGGCTTGCGGGGTGGTTGCAAGCCGAGACGACAAGGAACCAGAGCGGGAGCTACTGGTAGTGGACATGACAGGTAAAGATAAGGTGGATTGGGACTAGACTCAGGGAGGAGTTGAGGTCCTATGCGGTTAAGGAAGCCGGGTGCCGCCATGTGCGAGAAGAAGCATGTGGTGCACCAAGTGACTTGGGTCATTTGCAAGCAAGGACGGTTTGGTGGGATCCGAACACATGAGAGGCTTGGCAGCAAATCATTGGGGCCACGTGGAAGATGGCGAAGCATGGGAAATGCTTTGTGGCAAAGAAAATGGGAAACTTCATGAAAGGCGGTAGAGGGATATTTTGGTAAATTGCCCAATACCGAAAATGTGGCGGTATATGAAACCACGGAGTTGGCCTAAATGGCTTAGGTCTTGTATGTGCTGAAAATATGAAGTGGATCAAGTATTAATTCACTAATGGGTTAATGGTTGTAAGCTACTTTGAGAAGCGTGCGTGAGAGAGTAAAACCCAGTGTTATGTGGCGTTAATGGGTTATCCCCAGTTTGGCTTAATGGGTGGATCTATTAGGTTTTGGTTTAGGTTGTGAGGCTATATAAGGGCAGGAGAGGCATGTGCTAGGGTTTGAAGTTGTTGGTTAACCCTTTTGGTGGCTAGCCCTTCCTCCCCCCATGTGAGATTAGGGTTCTTTGGGTTTGAGCATTGTGTGTGTGCTCTAGGCTTAGAGTTCTATTATTCTAAGGAATTGGCTATAAAACTTAACTCCTCAAGTAAGCAATATATCAATCTTTGATCATTTCCATGGATCCCTCATGTTTTGATTGATTTGCTCTTGATTTGGATGGTTTTGATCTCTCCTCTTCCCTTTTCTTCATCTTGCCGTACCAAGGATAGGTAAGAGATAGAGATAACCTCTGGAAATCTATCTCAACCCATTTAGACACTGTGATAGCAAGCTTATCAAGAAAACCCGATTTTACTTGATTTGGCCTCAAAGTGTGATTTCTTGACTCGAGGGATTTTGACGTGATTTCTTTTGTGTTCTTGCTTGTTGGGACATGTGGGAATACATTTAGACCCATCTTGGTCATCGTCCACTCATGTGCAAGTTGTATTCACCGATTTTGGTTTTGGCTCGGTTTCGTGCACCTTTCCTTGAAACTAAAAAAGATCTCAACTTTGGCATGATTTTCATGATCGTTTATTGGAATAGGTTCTTGATAACCTAGAGAAGATCTCTGTAAAATTTCATGTCATTTGGATCTACAGATCAAAAGTTCCATCGATTTTTAGATTTGAAATAGCGCTAAAAGACTATTCATTTGCGTGATTTTACTGTAGCAACGATCAGACCACTCATATACTAGAGGTTAGATCACCTGGCTAGTTTGACCACCATTTGTAGGCCAGTTAGACCACCGGGAAGGGTTAGGTTCCAGTTTTTGTTGACTTGAGCTAGTCGGTTTGGGTTTTCAGCTGAGGATTCTATGTTCTACACCTTTGTATGTGTTTGAGGATGGAATCTTAAATACTTGAGAGAAAATTTTGAGTTGGCACCATTCACCCACCTCTGTTGCTATCTAGTCCAACAAATGGTATCATAGCATGGTTTGCTCCTTGTGTGATCTTAACTGATCTTGAGCATGGCAACTAGTGTGAGGTCTATTGAGTCTTTTGGTTCATCTTCTTGTGACTCTTTGGTTGATGATCTTGACGAGACTGGTGATTTTGAATTCATTAATGGGATTATGAGAAAATACAAAAGGATAGATCCTGACATTTGTAAGTTATGTGGTGTTTTTAGCCACTCCTCTTGGTGTTGTGCCAAGGATGACGAGGCTTTGGAGCCAAAGAAGGAGAAGAAATCCAATGGCTTGTGTGGAATGACTATGGAAGATGATCATGAGGAGTTCTCCAAAGTTTATCTTTGACTCAAGCTAAGAATAGTGAGCAAGGAGAAACTCATCTCAAAATTACTTGCTCTTAAATGAGAGATGAGGAATCTGATGAAAGAAAAGAATGGAGCCTGTTCGACAACAGCTTCTGAAGTCAGCTTTTGGCTTTTGCTACAGTACCTAACTTTCAAATGGAGTATTTTTTTTCAAGATGGGGGTCTAAAAGTTAATTGTAGTACACGTTAAAAGCCCAACATTTGTACCATCCAAAATCGCAAGCGAGTATCTCTCTCTTCATAATCTCTGTCGCAAACAGCTAAAATTCAAAAATTTTAGCCAAAAGCCATAAGCCACAACCATAACAAATAGGCCTGGATTTGCTTGATGAAATTGCTAGGTTAAAATCTCCTTTGCCTTGTCAGTCATGTAAGTCCTTGCATGTGAATAATGATAAATTAAGAACTTTTCTAGCATGCTTGAAATCTGAAAATGAATTACTTAGATCAAATTCTTCTATGACTTGTGATTCTTATGTTGTCTTACATCATGAGCTTGACTGTGCTAAGTTGGAATTAGACAATTTTAGATCTTTGGCTAAGAATGAACATAATTCTTGTTCTACATGCTTGCTGAACTTAAAAAGTTAAAATTAGCTCATTCTACATGTATAGAACAACTTGAACTTGCTAGAGCTGAAAATGAAAAATAGAATTTGAGCTTTTTCAATTGTCTTGAACAATTAGATAATGCTAGGGCTGAAATTCATGGGTTTAAGTCTAGTCCTCCTAGCATGTGTTTAGAAACTAAGAAATTACTTGATGATGATTTACTCTCTTGCAAGAATTGTGCTAGCTTATTAAATGATGTTGATTTTTTGCATTCTATGCACATTATCAATGCATCTTTAATCTCTTGCACATCTTGTCTTGTTTTGAAGAATGAGCTTGACTCTTTGAAGAGAGTGCGCAATGATATGATTGCCAAGTCTTATGACTTGTGTTGCTTTTCAATCTGAGATTGATGTTTCAAAAGATGATCTTACTTCTTTGCAATCAGATTTGGATTCTTCTCATGCTTCTCGTGAGTCACTTGATGTTGACACTTGTGCTATTGTTTTGGATAGCTCTTGCTTAACTTGTGATGCTTCTTATGGCTCTTCCAGTGTTGTCCAAGAGACTTCTAAAGACAAGGGTACTTTTTCCTCACATGATACTACATCTCTCAAAGAGAAGTATCATTGCACCTTTTGTAGGAATGATGGATATATTGTTGAGTTTTGCTTTCGCCATGTCAAGCACGAGCATTGAGTTCATCATTGAGCTTTTAGGAATATGCATCGTCCATCTCATGACATGTTTGGACCTAGTGCTGACACAAGGTCTTCATGCTTGTCCCAAGGAACGTCTTTTTTGAGAAAGAATAATGCTTTGTCCTCACAGATCGTGTCTTCTAGTATGTAACATCCCAAAAATTCGCTTTCTAAAAAATTTAATTTCAAATTAATTATTTGAACTTTATTTGGATTTATCTGAATTTAATTTCAAAGTCTAAAAAAAGAAAATATATTTTAAATATTTTATTAAAGCCAAAAAGAGTTTTTTTTATTTTTCCCAACCTTCCCTAAATTTTAAATAATTTTTGAAAATTTTCTGGAATTAAAAATTAATTTTCAATGTTAAAAAGTATTTTTATAAAATTATTAAAGACAAATTTGAATTTAAAAATATTTTTCCTAAGTCTAAAATAGCTCCAGTAATATTCTATGAATTTTCTAGAATTGTTAGACATTAATTAATATTTTCTAAGTATTTATAATGTTTCTAGTATTTTCTAAAAAATTATCTGAAAATAAAAATCAATTTAATCTCTGGGTGACACGTGTCCGGCCTGGATTCAATCTACCTTTTCCCTTGATCTAATCTGAGCCTTTCATCCTCACTTAAACCCCAATGGCCGAGATTGCGCCACGTGTCATCAATCCGGCCACATACCCCTTCACCTCCTCTCATCTCTCACCGCCGCACGGGCCCCACCTGTCATCTCTTTCTTCCACCTCTCCTTCTTCCTCTAGCCCTCTCTCTCCTTCTCCATTAAAGCCGCATTAGAGTTCATAAATCCGGCCATTCCTTCCTCCTTAACTCCTGATTAAGTGTGCGTTTGAATGCCCTAATCGCTCCCCACTAAACCACCGGTCGTTTTCCCCTTTAAACCCGAAAAACCGCCAGCCCCATTCACTCCGGCGAGCTCTAAACCGCCGGCCGCTCCTCTCCCATTTCCTGCCTATAAATTCCTTCTCCCGAGTCCGTTTCTCTCCTTTAGACTTCCCTCTTCTCGCCGCCCCTCCTCCCCTCCTCACCAGAGCCCCCACGCCACTGGAGCCCGCCGCCCCAAGCGCCACCGCCGCCGCCGCCTTCTCTCCTCTCGCCGGTCGCCTCCGATCTTCCCCGACCACCGCCGCCGGTAGGGACCGCACCGCCGCCGCCTCCTCTACCCGCCACCCCTCGCCGCCGCCGCCGACGCCGCCGTGTGTGCGCGTGGTGCCACGTCGGCCGGCGCGCCGCGTGGCCGCCGCGTGTGTGCCGCGTGGTGCCACGTTGGCCGGGTGTGCCACCTCGGCCACTGCTGCGGTTCGTGGACCCGGTCCACGGTAGACTGGGCCCACATGTCCAAAATTTTCAAATTTCAAATTTTGCTGACGTCATAATTATGATTTTTTCAGTACAAAAATAAATCAGCAAAATAGTCTTTTTCTTTTTCTTCTAATTAAACTTTCGGAAGCCATAACTTTCTCATTTTAACTCCAAATTGAACCGTTCAAATTTCTAAATTTTTCTAAAATCATAAACTATCCAAATTTTAATTAAATCATGATTTTTTTGAATTGTATTTGAATTTATGTGTATTTATTTGTTTTGTTTGTTTTGTCTTTTCGCGCGTAGAACCTGTCGTTGCCGAAGACTTCTCTGCTCCGCAGCAAGAAGATCCAGATAGCGTGCAAGAAGGCAAGTCTCCTTTGAACATTTTGAACCTATGTTTGAGAAATACTTTTACTTAATTTAAATATACTTGCATTGCTATTTACATATAACATTAGTTTCTATCTTAAGGTATTAGATAATCCGATCTTGTTATGCCTTCGATTGAAGTTGAATGCCATGTACCTTTGTAACCCTAGGATCACCTTTGTCTCAATAATGAGAGTATTATAATTCTTTGCTAATATTAGAACAGTAGTAAAATGCTTAGTCATGCTATTTAACTTTTGTAACCTTGGAATGTGAAATTATATTTCATTAAACTAGTCTTTGTATTCAGAGATTAGTGGCGATTGGTGTTGCCACTGTTCTTTTAAAATAAAATTAAAATGTGAAAATTGTTTTAGACCAGGGCGGATGGTTAGTTTGGATTGGTGCAGATTAGTACGAGATTTTTGTAAAGTGTGTGTTCCGCCCTAGTCGATTAAGGACTGACTCTTGTGATTGTCCAGACCGAGCATTACCGTGCAACCCTAAGTCTATATGGGTATGACCTAGCTAATTAACTTACGATAGTCTAGTTTAGGTGCCACCAATGGAAAGTGGGTGCCAGGGATTTACTGGTTATTCACAGTGAGGGACATGGATTTACTGTACTCATATGGCGCAAGAGGGAGCTTTTGATTGGGTGGATTTAACCCTTCAGCGGTGAAACCTTAGCGGGTGGTGTCTAGCTAGACTAGAGTGAGGTAAAGACTTTGTGATATTTTATCTGGGTCTCATGCCAAAGGAAGCATGGTGACTGTTAGGATAATTTATCTCTTGGGGTAAAGTTGTACATCCTCTGCAGAGTGTCAAACTATTCGAATAGCCGTGCCCATGGTCAAGGGCGGACAAGGAATGTATTCACATGGTAGATCTTTGTTTTTGGTTTTAATTTTAAAGCTTTTGGTATCTCGAGAGTGGAGGGAACTCTCGAAAGGGTATCCTGACGGTTGGAGCCAGTGTGGGTGGATGGAACCCGCAGTTTTAAACTTTAACGGTTAGAGCTGGTTAATTAGTGTTGGTGGATAGAACCTTCACTATAAAATGCTTATTAGTTTCAGTTAAAACAATTACTTTATTAAATTAATGCCTTTGAAAATATTTAATGGTATTCAAAATAAAATATTGCTTTGTGCAAAAGAACCATCTGTGGCATATTGATGGGTTTTCACCGGATTTACTTTTGCTTCCGCTGTGTTTTGTGATTGTGTGAGGTCTTGAAACCTCAATTGTAATAATGAGACCTTTCAGTATGTACTCTTTATTATTGTAATAAGCGTTGTTGGTTATGTAATCATCACTGTTTGACTGTGTGCACTAGTTTTGATCTGGGACTAGTGCTGTAATACATAGAGGGTCCGGATTCGGAAATCCGGGGTCCCGACATAGTAGACCTTTGCACCATTGCTCATTTTACGGGAAAGATGGATATCATGTAGACTTTTGCTTTCAGTGTGCCAAACACGTGCGATAAGCCCATACTTCTAAGTCTCCAAGTGTGCATAGCCTTTCTTATGGCATGAACACTCGTGAGCCTAGCATGAAGGTTCGCTTTGTTGTTATTTTCTTTGACACCTTTTCTAGTGGTGTTGGACGGCGTCATGGACTTGACTCTCATGATTTTGGTTTTAGTCCACAAGTTATCCTGATGAAGAATTTCCGCCGTTTCTCAAGTGTTAGACCTCATTTTGTCCATCAAGGTGTGCACCCATGGCGAGGAGGAGTTGTGAGTTCTTTTAGTATTCTTATTGGTTCTCATCTTGGTACTTTCAAGCAAGGCATCCGCCACTTTCCCAGAGATGACACACGTTTTCCTCATCAAGTTGTCCACTTGCGATGTGGCTCCAAGGTACGATCATCTTGCATGAACCATCCATTGCATCATGCTAACTCGCATACTTCTAGTATTGGTGTGTTCAAGTTTTGGATTCCCAAGTACTTGTTTACTAACCCTTCGGGATCCAAGACTCGGACACTTTGTTCTTCTCATGTGTAGGTACCGGGACGTGAGATAGAGAATATGTGCTTGATTGGGTTCTGGTCTTTTGCTTCGTCACGTGATTGGAACACTTGACGATTCTCCACTCCCTTTTGATGGCCTGCAAGAGGCATGTGCTCCCACATTCAGCGTTTCTACCTATTTGGTGAACTATCCTATATCTTCGTGCTCTTATATTCATGTGCTATCAAAATTGACATATTGTGCTTATACATGTGTTCACTTGTACCATATTGGCACGTATTACTCAAGTTATATTCGTGTCATGTCTTTATGTATATTTTGTTTGTATATCTATGTGCTAGATAATTGTTCATCTTTTATGGATATATGAGTTTTATCTTCATGAGCAATCATTATTCCTGAAACATTATGTATCATGCTCTTACTTGTGTTTCATGTATTTATGTGCTTGCTTGATATCACTATACCATTTATTTGCATGAATTATTCCATGTCATATTTTTTATATACTTGGTATTGTGATATATCAATTACGGATGCATGAGATTTTCCATTTTTCCATTAGCTTGTGAGATCATATGTGCATATGCTAGAATTCTGATTATGATTGTTATATATGCTTGAGCTTGGCTTTTTATCATGAGTATGTATTATCTTGATATATTTACTATCATACTTTTGTGATATTTTGTTGTAAATATTCATGTATCTATTAGAAATCCATATTAGCATATCTTTCTTTTGATCCTTGTTAGCATAATTTAAGCATGTTTTTGTTCTTTGACATGTTTTATACTTACATTGTGTTGATAATATAAGTGATATTGCTAATTATAGATAGATGAGCTTTGCCATATCATTTCTTGCATATTTTGTCCTTGATTGTGTGCTTATCATGCTATGTGTTTTATTGCTCATGTTTTCCATATTTATCATGGATATACATATAGCTTGATTTATCTCTATAGCATGTAGTGTTCATGTTTTGCTCATTGCCATTCTATATACATTCTTATTTATGCTCAAAATTGTTTGCTTATGCTTATGTGAACATTGAATTGTTATTTCCTATCTCTCACTTTGGATTATAGTCTTCTTGCTTGTCATGTGTCTTGCAAGTGGATTTACATGTCAATCTTCATTAACCCTAGTTCCAAAGCACAAACAACTTTTTTTCGGTGATATAAGCTTTACATGAGAGATGAAAAACCAAGTGTGCAGTATTGCAGCTAGGTTACCAGGGGTGTGGTCAGACCCCTGGTTCTGGAGCTTCTGAGCCTTCTTCTTCCTCATCCTAGCATTTGGTGATGGCTATTAACCTTGGGATGCAACTTGGCTCAGCTTCTACTCCTTCGACTATATCTCACCGCCAAGCGGTGTGACGCAGGTTTTGTGTTCTACATTTTTACCTTTGCCCTTGATTCATGCTTTACATATAATTGGGGCTTTTGTAGTTCGATGGTTGGTTGGGCTAAGGATAGTATCACCTCTTACACAAATATCTCTTAGGTGCATTTTGGGTCTTCTAGGTTATACTTTTCTCCAATATAGATCGAGCTTACTTCTTCAATCACTAGTATCCAATAGTGGGGATTTTTAGTGTTTTAGATTCGCTCCTTAGCGGTGAGTCATTCCCCTCCTAGAGACCATATGGAGTATAGATCCTAGCTCTTTCTTCTTTTAGCCATTCTACCCATTTCTTGTGAGGAGAGAGTTTGGGGAGTGAGTTTTGCAAGTTTGAATATTTTTGAGATATTTCTCCCCTTGCAAGCGCTCCTATATGTTTTATCTTGCAGCTTGTTCTTAGGGAGAGTTTGATCCTTTTTGTTTCTCAAGTGGTATCTTGCATTTGTATGTTCTTGTAGTTAGAAACTTTTATCTTCTTGCATTGTGAGATATGCAATTAAATATGAGCTTTGATTATTACTGAATTGTGATGTAATTCTAATTTGATATTGCTCATTGCCATATTATGCATACATAGTTAGCTTTATCATGTTTTTGTATGTATGATTGAATATTTTCCATGCTAGCTTAAATTGCTAATTGAATCATTTCCACGCTAGCTTAAATTACTAATTGAATCTTTTCCATGCTAGCTTAAATTGCTAACTTGAACTAAATTTACAAGTGGTATCAATTATTGTAATTGGTATCTTTTAAATTTGCATGGTTTGTTCTTTTGACTAGCTTGCTACTCTCTAGCGATCCTTTTATGATATATACCATGTCAAAAATGCTTCTTTGAATCTAGAATCTAAATTGAGCTTTAGATTAAACTACGAAAGTTCTTTATTGAAGCATAAGTTAGTGTTAGCTCTTTGTTCTTGAACTAAGCCAAAAAATGATCTCTTTTGTGCGAAAAACTAATCTCACCAATTCTTTCTCGTAAGACAGCTTGCCATTGCACTAGGCATGAACTCAGGGAGAGTTTTGAATGACAAGGATCACTTCTTTAAGCTTTTTTGCTTGGGGTGGTCACATAAGGCTTGAGATCTAGTACATGACTAAGAAAATAAAAAATTATGAAAAATGAATTTCAGAAAATATCAAATGCGCTAAATCTACCCAATTACTAGTGGTATTAAATGCTTGAACAAAATGATTCGACATTGAACTTGTAGCATTCTAAATTGACTCAATTGTAGTTTCTTGATTCCATTTAGGCTTCTTAACATGGCTTGGTTCATCCTTGGATATCTTTAGATAAACTTGTCAATTTTGAAGTTTTGCTTATCTTGAAATTAATTTAAATGCTTTAAATTGTGCTATCTTGCCTAGATTCATTATATATGCGTCATCATGATCTAGATAGCTTTGTATGCATTTTATGGCTTCAAGTGTTATATTTTTAACTTGAACCTCACATTGAATAATCTTCGAAGCTCTTTAAATTTTGTATTTTCTTGCATGCATACATGCTCTATTTTAGGCTTCTTGTGCTCCAAATAGTATCATGCACATTTTGAGGGGGAGCTTTAGCACTTGATATCTCTACTGCCAAAAAGAGGAGAATGATTGAGAAAAAGATATTAAGGAGTGCAAAAGGCATTAATGGGGAGAATATGCATTTTGAGTGACATAAGTGGTATGAGTTACAAAACTTGCTAACTGGAACCTGAAAATGCCAAATGAGATATTTGAATGAGGGGGGGGGGACCTTCATTACATATTATTTTCTCTCTTTTGCATTTTTGGTTCGTTCTCTTGCTATGGAAATGGTCATGTAATTGCTTTTTTCTTTGGACCATGAGCAAGATTGGGGTTTTATGAGGTTTTAGATGTGATTTGGAGCTTTTATAGAAAACTTGTTCTTTCTTGTTATTTGCTCCATTTCACACTTTGCTAACATGGTCATGAGTTCTTTCTTGTCTTTCTATTGAACCATGTGTGATTTTTGTAACTTCTTGCTTTTCTTTTCAAAAACAAACTCATCTTCATGCCTTTTTGGTGCTTGTCAATAGACTCATCTGTCAGTGTTTTAATACTGATATTACGTATGATTTGTTTGGATTCAGAGAATATCTTAGAACACTATGCTATGGTCATGTAGAATAAGGACACAGGTATTTTTATATAGGTTCGGGTCTTCTCTTGAGAGAATAATAGCCCTATTTTCTGTGTGACTATTACTCAAAGAATTGATTACAACTAAGCGTAATGTGAAATGCCATGCACTATGTCTTTCTTGAATCAGAATCAGATCATACTCCTCTCTCTCTGACATCATGCTTTATATTGTTGATGAAGCGACGGCCATTGCCTCGAGCCAAAAGATGTCCTAATGGTTCAGGTGATAACCGTCCGATGAAAGACCCCACTCGAATAGCTGCTACAGAGAAGAACAATCTCTGGAATTTGGCCCCGAAGGACCTCACTCGAATAGCCCCTTAGATCTCAGCTATCAAAGAGTTGACGGAAAGGGGCTTACGGGCTGGAATGTTGTGAAGGATTTCATCACTCGCCGCATCAGCCCCCTAAAGCATCAAGCACATCCCATGTGGATGAACTCGGGAGTTTTGGACCCGACCAGAGACTACAAGAATGGTAAGTGATACTCGTACTCATGTTCATAATAAATTTTAGATTTTGAGCACTATTTACTAACCATCACACCTGTATGTTCAGATCTTGATCTGGAGGAAATTAACTCTCGAGTCAAGTCTATTTGAGTGAAGGCTCCATCGCTTGAGGTGAAAACTCCTCACATTCTGGTGGATGTATCTGCCAAAGAGAGAGACTGCCTAAAGGTAATCAGAGAACTAATTTCGTCTTTAGGACTGCATGATCATAGGGAATGACTAAGTAGTATTCCTCCCTTTTGTAGAGTGTAGGCATGAAATTACTGTCAGGACAACCAAGGAGTCGAACTGATGGTTGTTGGAGGAGAGGTGGAGAAAACCAAGGCTCCTCCGGCCAAGAGACGTCGACTAACCAAAGCAGTCGATAAGGACAAGGGGAGAGCAAGTGTTGTCGTTCCCTTTGCCGTTCTTCCCCCGGCTGCTCCAAGCGCCCCCATTAAGAAATTGTTTGCAGACGTGGCTACCATAGATGAGATAGGGGCAGCCGTGCTCGAGCAACCGACTCCTAAGATCAAGATACCCTTCTATTATGATACCAAAACTCACTTAGTTGGCACTTGTCAAGGCTTTATCAAGGAACTCAAAAAGGAAAAATTAAAGAGTTTTGTACCTTTTGTGATGGAGAATGCTACAATAGCAGAGCTTGTGATCGAGGAGACTGCCCTTCAAGTGGTCAAAACTGGTTTTGACCACCTAGATTGACAAGAGGGACATGGAGCAACAACTTTTGCTCTAGACCTTCGATCAGACTGAAGGAACGCGCGTAGGCTACGATAGCAGAAAATAAAAAATTTCTACCGCGCACACCAGGACATCATGCTAAGGAGGGATCATAGATCGTTACCACTAGACGCGCAGCGCAGCGGAAGAAGAGTTGGAGAAGCCGATCCAACCACGCGCGTCGAGGTAGTAGTGGAAGTAGCCGATCGTCCCGAACAGATCGTCTCCTCCACGCGATCAACCACACCACGAGCAGATCCAATCTGTAGTTTGTTGATGCCGATCAACGCCGCAACGAGCAGCGCCTCCACCGTATCCACACGCCCGGGGTGGAACGCCGATCGCGAGTGTACCAAAGACTCGCGAGCGGCTAGGGTTTGGCTCGGGAGGTGGCGGCTAGGTTTTGCTCGGGAGGAACAGAGCGTACATCCTCGCCCCCGCTCCAAATATATAGACCTCTTCACTTGGGCCTCGTGGACCGAGGCCCAATAGGAGTCTATCCGGATCTCTATCCGAATTGAGCCCACATCCGAATCACATTCGAATTAGTGTTCCAACCCGTTAAGTGTGCGACCAGAGGTTCACGTATACTTGGTCGCGACCCGAAACACCTTTCCGGTCACCCTGTTAATAGCGGCCTCTAGCAAGACATATTAACCCCAAAGTATACGTAAAGATCATATCGGCTGAACTCGTAATGTTCTCATGTACGAATCCCTTTGCCTCACGATATAGATTAAGCTCAAGGAGAGACTGTGTCATCCTCTTAATAGCTCAATCACTCTCTCGATTCCGTGATAGATTATAAACTTGTGATTGACTCCTCAATCACATTGGCATGGCCATGCACTTTCATAATCCATTACATCGAGGCCCAGAGATATCTCTCCCATAAGGAGGGGCAAATTCTATCTTGATCATTCACATCCCACTACATGTTTCATAGCAAACCCGAAGACTACTTTTATGACTACCCGATTCACGGAGTAGTGGTTAGTAGTCCCAAAATAGGCTACTACGCATATTGGGAACCATGATGATCTCAAGTCTAAGGATTCTACATAAACACTACTTGAGACCAACTAATGACACATGGAATCTCTGCAGTTGTCTCATGGCGGGTCTATCCAACATATATTCACTAACACATGTCCATATTATTGATTTGGTATCTCCATACCATGATCCATGAGACATGATCATCAATCAATACATATGCTGATCTTTGAATCATATTTGTTCCTCATATGATATATGATCGGGGATCATTTAGAAATAGCAACATTTTGGCATTAAGAGTCTCATGAATAAGTCACATACTCATTGATCAATAATGATAATGTCTATTTCAAGGAACAAAGCAATGTATCATAAACATAGTATGTGATATATTCAACATCTCCATGTTGCCTCTAGGGCATATCACCAACAGATCTCCCACTTGCACTAGAGTCAACCATGTAGGTATCTAATACCCATTGCCCTAGTGTGAGCCTCATGCTTTGGTGGGAAGCGGCTTTGTCAACGGATCTGCAATGTTCAAATCCGTTTGTACTTTGCATATCTTCACATCGCCTCTCTCCACAATCTCGCGGATGAGATGAAATCGCCGTAGAATGTGCTTGGACTTTGGTGCGATCTAGGCTCCTTGGCTTGCGCAATGGCCCCACTATTGTCACAAGAGAGGTCCATTGGGCTGGAGGCACTAGCCACCACACCAAGCTCGAAACAAATTTCTTGATCCAAATGACCTCTTTAGCGCCTTGAAGCTCGCTATGTACTCGGCTTCGTTGTAGAATCAGCAACCGTCTCCGCTTGGAACTCTTCCACCACCGCACCGCCATTCAGCAGTAACACAAATCCAGATTGCGATCTAAAATCATCTTTGTCGGTTTGGAAGCTAGCATCGGTGTAACCATTTACAACGAGCTCTTCCTCACCCCATAGACGAGGAACACATCTTTAGTTCTTCTCAAGTACTTCAAGATGTTCTTTACGGCAATCCAGTTGACTTTCACCGGATCTCGATCGTATCTACTTGTAGCACTTAAAGCATACGAGACATCGGACGTGTACAAAGCATGGCATACATAATGGATCCCATAGCCGAAGCATATGGAATCGCATTCATTTTATCCCGCTCATCGTGTGTACTAGGACACCGACTCTTGCTAAGATTTATACCATGTGACATAGGTAGGAAGCCTTTCTTGGAATCCTGCATGTTGAACCTTTTCAATACCTTGTCAATGTACGTATCTTGGCTTAATCCAATTAGCCTTCTTGATCTATCCCTATAGATCTTGATGCCCAGAATATATGCCGCCTCCTAAGTCTTTCATAGAGAAACTATTTTTCAATGAAGACTTAACAGATTCGAGCATAGGAATGTCATTTCCGATCAGAATATGTCATCCACATATAAGACCGTAAACACGAGTGTGCTCCCACTAGCCTTTTGTAAACACAAGGCTCTTCTTCGTTCTTGATGAAACCAAACCCTTTGATTACTTCATCAAAACGAATGTTCCAACTCCGAGATGCTCGCTTAATCCATAAATGGATCTTTGCAGCTTGCATATCTTTCCACTGATTGCGGATCGACAAAACCCGTGGGCTGTGTCATGTACACATCCTCACTCAGATTTCCATTAAGGAAAGCTGTTTTGACATCCATTTGCCATATTTCATAGTCGAAATATGCAGCAATCGCTAGAATGATCCGAATAGACTTTAGCATTGCGACGCTAAAAAGTTTCATCATAATCAACACCTTGAATTTGTTTGAAACCTTTGGCCGCTAATCGCGCTTTATAGATGTGAACATTTCCATCTATGTCTATCTTTTCTTGAAAATCCATTTGCACTCAATGGTTTTAACACCATCAGTGGATCAACCAAGTTCCAAACTTGATTATCGTGCATGGATTCAATTTCGGATCTCATGGCTTCAAGCCATTTCTCGTAGTCCGTCCCACCATCGCTTCTTCATAGGTCTTAGGCTCATCATTGTCTAACAACAATATGTCCCGTTGTTGAGTAGTCAAGAACATGTACCTCTCGGTGCACGACGTGACCTCTCGACCTCACGTGGTGCCGGTGTGTCCACAACAGTTCTTCAACAGTTTGTTCATCCTGTTGTGGTTCTCAGGAGCTGAAACGTTTTGTGTTTCTCGAATTTCTTCAAGTTGCACCGTGCTCCCACTATCCCTTCTTGAGAGAAACTCTTTCTAAGAAGACACCATGCCGGGCGACAAACACTTTGCCTTCTCCTTGATTATAGAAGTAATATCCTTTTGTTTCCTTAGGATACCCGATAAAGAAGCATTTATCAGATTTAGGACCGAGCTTATCAGATTGTAAACGTTTTACATAAGCCTCACATCCCCAAATCTTAAGAAAAGACAAGCTAGGACGTTGTCCCGTCCACATCTCATATGGTGTCTTTTCTACTGATTTTGATGGAACCCTGCTTAGTGTGAAAGCATTGTTTCAAGAGCGTACCCCAAAAAGACAACGGAAGATCACTTTGGCTCATCATGGAGCGCACCATATCTAATAAGGTGCGATTTCTCCGCTCAGATACCCCATTCCATTGAGGTGTTCTGGCGGAGTCAATTGTGGAACAATTCCACAATCCTTCGATGATTGCCAAACTCATGGCTCAAATACTCGCCTCCACGATCGATCGTAGAAACTTGATTGTCTTGCCTAAATGATTTTGCACTTCATTTTGGAATTCTTTGAACTTTTCAAAGGATTCAGACTTATGCTTCATCGTAGATATACCCATATCTACTAAAGTCATCGAGAAAAGTTATGAAGTACTGAAAACCCCTCTCGGCTATTGAGCTCATTGGTCCACATACATCGAATGTACGAGTGCCAATAAGTCACTTGCCCGCTCACCTTGACCGTGAAAGGTGCCTTTTCATCTTGCCAAGTAAACAAGATTCGCATGTCTCAAATGATTCAAAATCAAATGAGTGCAGAATACCATCTCTATGGAGCTTCTCCATGCGTTTCTCATTTATGTGACCTAAGCGACGATGCCAAATAAACGTGGGATTTAAATCATTCGAACGTTGCCTCTTTGCATTAATGTTATAGACCGTGACTCTTCAAGAGTAAGAACATATAACCCATTCACCAATGGAGTATGACAATAGAACATATCTTTGAAATAAAGAGAACAACCATTGTTCACAGATCTAAAGTCATAACCTTCGCTTGCAAACATGAAGCGAAATAATGTTCTTGGAAAGAGATGGAACACAATAACAATTATTCAATTCCAAAACTAATCCTGAAGGTAAAGACAATGGCATGGTGCCAACAATGACCGCAGCAACTTTTGCTCCATTGCCAACGCGAAGATCCACTTCGCTCCTCCTCAAACTTCTACTTCTTCTTAGCCCCGCAACGATTTGCAAAGGTGAGCAACCGATCCGGTATCAAATACCCAAGAATCAGTGGATGAAGTAGCAAGATTGATCTCTATAACATTTATACCGGAGAGGAAGTCGATTTCCTTCTTCTTCTCAAGATCCTCCAAGTACTTTGGGCGCCTTTTCCAATGACCGATTGCTTACAGAGTAACAATCTGCATTAGGAGCAGCGCCCTTCTTGACTTGCTTGGCCTTAGAACTGCTCGCGATCTCATCGGGAGCTAACTTTCTTTTGACCGCGTGTCGGGACCCGGAGCAACAACTCCAGAACCCTCTGTGTTATTCGCACTATCCCAGGAAAAGCTAGTGCACACAGATTGAACAGTGATACATATCATGCATGATAACCAAACTTTATTATAAAGCAAAAGTACGGGCCTTATGGCCAAGATTACAATAAGGTGGCTTCATGGCCAAACATGAAATAAACAGCGGAAGGTAAATAAGAGGAGCAGCCCATCCTGCCTTCCCACAAGGCGAATTGACTGTAAGACGTGGCCTATTCGTCGCGATCCTCAACATAGTTGACATCGTCGCCCTCCGCAACATTGTTTATAGCAAGGTGAGCACATAAAGTACTCCACAAGTTACACCAGAGATATAACAGATTTGATGCATGCATAAGGGGTTACAAAGAAAGGCATAATGTGGTTCATTTGCATAAACAGCATTATTGAATTAAATACAATAACGTAAGTGCAAAAGCTGAAGTTGATACAATATATAAAAACAAGATTTAACAAAATAATAACGCTAGTGTGCAACAACCTAACACTAACCTAACCACGGGTATCCCACCCGGACCATCTTTCCAAAAGTTTCACAAATTTCCATAAACCAAATTTTATTAAAACCAAAATCTAATCCGTGAAAAAACCATACTAAGCATGTCCTTGACCGTGGACACGGCTATCCAGGATAGTTTGTTACTCTGCAGAGGTGTACAACTTTACCCACAAGACATGTTCTCCTGTTTTGCCACCGGATTACACACTTCCTTAGGTGTGCGGCCGAGGAGATCATGATAAGGTTGTTCCAATGTTCCATTACCAAATTAGCTACGCCGCCACTAAGGTTTCACCACAACATGAATCCACATGTTGGAGCCCTCTTTTGTGCCATGTGAGACTTCTCATGGCCTACGCCACGCTCACATTCAGCCTATAGCGAAACTAAAATGGAACTTCACAAATTACTTAGCCAGATCTGTCCCATACCAGACTTGTGGTAGTACGGTGTGACTTTGTAATAGTAGTTCACAGTCCGGTCCTTAATTTGACTTAGGCCTACCCAAGATACCCCTTGTGCCCGGCAACAACATCGAGTCAACAAACTACGACGCATGCCAGCAAGCACCCACCACCATACCAATGCCTAAGTCTAAAACAGGTTTTATCCATTTTATTTTATCAAAATTTTATAGACCTTCTTGACTCACCAAAGTCAAGAATAGATTTTATAAACCAACATTTCGTGTGAAACCAATCTTCCCACCTAAATTAATCTAAGCATGGCTAAGCAATTCTATAAAATGTTCTAGTTAATATTAATGTACCAACTAGGCTTTCATCTATGGTGACAAGGTATGTTCTGCTCAAATTCGAGATTGGCCATACAAAGGGAATTGGGTGTAACTAAAGTTTTAAGCACATTTGAACTAATTTGAATAAAAGTATGCATGCATATTAATTTAAAAACAACATAAATAATTTAAATTACTGGGATCAACATGGTCAAAGGTGTAACTTGCCTTGCTCAAGTCTTGCTGCGATTCGTCAAGAAATACTCTCGGATTCGTCGTAATCTATACGCAAAGAACCAAAAGAAAATCAAAAAATCAAATAAAATCCAAAAATTCAAAAAGAGTCCAGAAATGGATAGTTTAGGATTTTAGGAAAATTTAGAAATTTGAACGAGTTAAATCGGAGTTAAAATGAAGAAGTTATGGCCTTCGGAAGTTCTCACGACCATGGCAAACGTGATCGGGCGGAGCTACGACCACGGCAAATGCGATCGGCGGAGCTACGACCACGTAGTCGACTTACGACCACATGGGAGGTTTACGACCACGCGATCGACATACCGACCACACGGAAGGTTTCACGACTACTCAGGGAAAATTACGACTACGGCCACGCACGAACTCACGACTACGACTACACTGAGAACCTACGACTTCGACTACCAGAGAACTTACGACTTCGACTACACAGAGAACTTACGACTTCGACTACACAGAAAACTTACGACTTCGACTACACAGAAAACCTACGACTTCGACTACACAGAGAACCTACGACTTCGACTACACAGAGAACCTACGACTTCGAGGCCGAATACGACCACTCAAACAGGTTAACGGCTACCTAGTCATTTACGACCACATAGTCGCTACGACTACTCAGGCAGCTACGGCTACAGCTAAGACTTACGACTACACGGATCTACGACCACACGGAAGGGTGTTACCTTCGGAAACTGGTTGGCCGCGGGGTGGTCGGAGGGAATCAGGCAGAGTGGCCGGAGACGACGGATGGTCGTAGAGGTTCGGTTACGAGTGGAGACGGTCGGTCGACGAAGAAGCGGCGCGCCGAGTCTTCGGCAACAACGGGCTCCGGTGGCGGCGTCGCCGGCGGAGAGGGAATGGTGGTCGCCGCGCTGGGGATCACGGCGTCGTCGGCGAGGCGCGAAGAGACCAGGCGGCGCCAATTCCTCGCCGAGCTCGCACGGCAAAGGGACGAGGAAGCACGGTCGGGCCGATTCGGTTCAGGCGGAGGGGAAAGAGGTGGCGCGCACGTGAAGGCGAAGGAGGGGATAACGGGCTCGGGAAGGAGCTTTATAGGGCAGGACGGAGGTAAAGGGCTCGCCGGAGTTAAGGACTTTAGAAACAATGCATAACGGCGAGAGGCTTTAAGCCGACGAAAACGGACGGAGGTGGGCGGTTACTAGCGCGCGAGCTTAAGGGCCAATAATGGCTTGGTTGCGGCCGAGGAAGGAGTAACCAAGCTTTTAAAGCTCGGATGGGGTGTTAATGGAGGCACTAGGTTGGGGAAGAAGGAAGAAGGAAACTTCTAAATTTTTTTAATTTTAAGTAAATTCTCAAGAGTTAAACAAAACTTAGGGAGGGTTAAGAAAAGAAAAGAAAAAAATAAAATAAACTCTTTTTTTTTGGTTTAATAAAATATTTTAAATACATTTTCTTGCTTTAGATTTTTAAATAAAATCCAGATAAATCCAAATAAACTCCAGAAAATCAATAGAAGGCAAAAATTTTTTGGGATGTTACAAACCTACTCTTAAAGAAATCTCGCCCTCGAGATTTGAACTAGCTAGCAAAGAGATGGGGATGGTTGGCTTTCAGATCTTTTTCTCGCTCCCAAGTTGCTTCGTCTTCTGTGTGATTGCTCCATTGAACTCTACAGAATTTGATGGTGTTTCTTCTGGTCTGGCGCTCGACTGTCTCGAGAATCTTGATCGGTTGCTCTTGATAGGTGAGATCCTCTTGAAGATCAAGGGTTTCAAGTCCGCTTGATCCGCGGTACTCGAGACATTTCTTCAATCGAGAGACGTGGAAGACGTTGTGCACACACGACATGCTTGGCGGCAAATCCAACCGATATGCAACTTCTCCTTTGCGGCTTGAGATCTTGAATGGCCCAACGAATCTTGGTGCAAGCTTTCCCGACTTGGAATCTTCGACTCTCCGAGCGGAGATACTCGAGATACACATAGTCCCCAACTTCGAAAGTCGTCTCGACGACGATTATCGGCATAACTTTTCTCGCTCGGATTGAGCTATCTTTAACTTGTCTTTGATCTTCCTCACTTGATCTTCAGCATCTTGAAGTAAAGTTGGTCCCGCATCTTGGAATTCTCCGCATCGCTCCCAATGCAAGGGTGTTCTGCACTTCCGCCATACAATGCTTCAAAAGGTGCCATTTGCGATGGCTCGATAATCGTTGTTGTAAGAAAACTCAGCATAGGCAATGAGCGATCCCAACTATTTCCAAAATCCGAGCACATGCTCTCAACATATCCTCTAGCACTTGATTTACTCGCTCCGTCTCGCCATCATGCGAGGATGATAAGCCGTCATGAAATTAAGCTTACTCCTAACTCTTCATGAAGTTTCGCCAAAACTTGGAGGTGAACTGACTACCTCGTCCGATACTATCTTTTCGAACTCCATGCAAGCACACAATTCTAGCCATGTAAATCTCAGCTAACTTACTTCCAGAATAAGTAGTCTTGACTGGTATAAAATGAGCTACTTTGGTCAACCTGTCAATTACCACCCAGATTGAGTCATAGCCGGATTGAGTTCTAGGTAGTCCGGTTATGAAGTCCATACCGATCTCTTCCCACTTCCAATCTGGTATTGGCAAGGGTTGCAAAAGTCCCTGCGGGTTTCGATGCTCGCCTTGACTTTCGGCGGGTATCACAAGCTTCAACAAACTCCGCATTTCCCTCTTCATACCGACCCACCAAGATCTTTCCTAAGGTCTTGGTACATCTTGGTACGACTGGATGAATTGAGTATGGAGTTTCATGGGCTTCTTGCAAAATCGTTTTCTTGATCTCTTGATTATTGGGCACACAAATACGGTTTTCAAACCAAACAGTTCCATTCTCATCTTCATCGAATCTCGGCGCTTTGCCTCTTCTCATATTTTTCTTGATTTCTTGAATATCTTCATCCACCTTTTGGGCTTCCATGATTTGATCAGTAAAGTAGGTTGAATCTCTAGAGTTGAGAGAAAACTTTGATTCACTGGTTTTATACTTAGACGGAGATTCCTTCCCAAGTCGAATCGATCTTCTTTTGACAACACACTGCTTGCATAAGTCCTTCGCTTAGCGATCGCCACAACATTTGCTTTGCCGGGATGATAATGAATTCCAATATTATAATCCTTGATCAACTCTAACCATCTGCGCTGCCTTAGGTTGAGTTCGCTTGAGTGAAAATGTATTTCAAACTCTTGTGATCCGTGTATACTTCACAACGACACCGATGAGGTAATGACGCCAGATCTTCAAAGCATGCACTACTACTGCTAATTCCAAATCATGAGTAGGATAATTGCACTCATGTGGTCTTAGCCGGCGCGATGCATAGGCTACCACTCTACCTTCTTGCATAAGAACACAACCCAAACCTTGACGGAGGCGTCACGAAAACTTCAAAATCCTTATGCACATCCGGAAGGATAAGCACTGGGCTGAAACTAACTTATTCTTGAGTGTCCGGAAACTCGTTCACAAGCTTTCGTCCATTCAAACTTCTTTTCTTTCTTCGAAGTTGAGTCATGGGTTTGGCTAACTCTGAAAATCCTCGCTATGAAGCGGCGATAGTAACCAGCAAGTCCAAGGAAACTTCGACTTCTACATCGTCTTGGGTGGCTACCATTCCATTACGGCTTGCACTTTAGAGGATCCACTGCAATTCCTTCAGCTGTCACAATATGACCAAGAAAAGCAACCTCCTTTAGCCAAAATTCGCATTTCTGAATTTGGCATAAAGTCGATGCTCTCTAAGCTTTCCCAGATTATCGAAGATGATTCTCATGCTCTTCTTCATTCTTGGAATAGATAAGAATGTCATCTATGAAGATTACAACAAACTTATCTAAATACTCCATGAATACACTATTCATCATGCTCATGAAGTAAGCAGCGCATTTGTTAGTCCAAAAGACATGACAGTTGAACTCATAATGTCCATAACGGGTAGAGAATGCAGTCTTAGGGATATCTTTCGCACGGATCTTCAACTGGTGATATCCCGATCTCAAATCTATCTTGAGAAGACTCGCTCTCTTCACCTGGTCGAACAGATCATCGATCCCGGGCAACGGTACTTGTTCTTTATAGTAACCTCATTAAGCGCTCTGTAATCTACACACATTCTCATGCTTCCATCCTTTTTCTTGACGAACAAAACAGTGCACCCCAAGGTGAAGAACTTGGTCGAATATACCCTTTATCCTCCAATTCTTGAATCTGTTTCTTCAACTCGGCTAACTCATTAGCCGGCATACAGACGGTCTCTTGAAAGCGGGGCCATGCCGGGACTAGGTCAATCACAAACTCGACTTCCTATCCGTGGCATCCTGGTAAATCCTCCGGAAATACATCCGGTATTCCCGCACTCATCGTACTTCTTCTTGCACTTGAAGATGAGTGAGAACACATTCTCCTTCGCAGGGTTTCAGGGAAAAGTTTACTTCTACTCCTTGATCATTGGTGAGGGTTATGGATCGGGTAGCACAATTAATCGACCATTGTTCTTGGCTAACCAGTTCATGCCAAGAATTACATCCAATCCTCGAGATTCCAACACTATTAAGTCCGCTAAGAACAGAACCCCATTTATGATTAACTCTATTCTCGGACACAAGGTCCTTGTTCTCATTTCCGCTCCAGGAGAGAACTATCATGGGTGTACTAAGAGAAACCATACCCAACCCATTCTTAACCACAAAATCCAAGGAAATAAAAGAATGGGAAGCTCGGAATCAAAAGAATCAAGCCGCACTCGAGTTTACAAGGAACATACCAGACGACATCCGTGCAGCTGAGCTTCTTCGGCGGTGATGTGGTTCACACGTCCCTTAACATAGTTTTCGCTTCTGAATCGCGACCTTGATTTCGACCTCCGAAGCATTTACATTAGCTGCAGCTTGAAGCTTCTTGGGGCAAGACTTGGCATAATGCCTGTTTCCTTGCAATAGAAACAGTCACCCATCGATGTAGTATTACTCTTCCGAGCTTGACCATCGGTAGGAGGAAGCAGTCGCCCGATGCTTGGGGCGGTTGACTTGGAAAGTTGGCGGTTAGCCGCGGCTGAAGCCGCTTGATTGAGGCTTGAAGTTGCCGGAGTGCGGCTTGAACCGCCCAACCCGAGGTGGGTTACTACGGGGCTTGGGAAAACCTCCGTGGTTAGCCTTTGCGTGGCCATCCTTCTCTTCCGATTTTCCATCTCTACAAACTTGCCCTCTGGCGAATGGCTTTGCTAACCAACCGATGAAAGTCGCATAGTCACTTGATATCAATCGGAGAAATATTGTCATTTAGACCCTCCGAAATCTTTCTTGCTTGGCTTCATCGGTAGCCACATCCTCCGTGCATAGCGCCAATTGATTGAACTTTGCGGTACTCATTCATCGTGCGGCTTCCTTGACGCAGAGCTCAATTCCTTCTTCTTGTGGTAATGGTGCGGATGGAATATGAGCCTTGCGGAAACTCGAACAAACTCATCCCATGCGATGGCACGAGGGTTGGCATGAGAAGCAATCAAGGTATCCCACCACTCGGATGCAGGTCCATTAAGTCGGTGAGAAGCAAACAAGACCCTTTCTCGATCGGTGCATTGCGAATATCTAACTTCTTGCCTATCGCGCGGAGCCAATCATCGCATCCATTGGCTCGCACCGCTTGAGAAGGTTGGAGGCCTTATCCTCAAAAATTCGACATCCGGTTTTGAGGAGCTTGAGCTGGTGGCCGAGGAGCTTGTTGAGCGGGGTTGTTGATAGCTTGAGCTAACAGTTGAATCAATCGATTTTGATTTGCCATCATTTGAGCCGGTCGGGTCCAGTGCTTTGGCGGAGGAGGAGGATGGGGACAGATGACTTCCTTGCGCTCCGGTGTTGTTGGCGTTGTCATTGACATTCCTCCTTGTGTTCACCATCTGCCAGATTCTTCTAGATTTAGAGGAAAGAAAGAGAGAACTAGGAGAAGGTCTATGTAACATTCCCACCACGAAACAAGAAACACAACAAAACTCAAGGAACAACCAACCATATTATTTTATTGAATATAACCTTGAGGCTGTTGACAAAGGAATAACGGCTCACAAGTATCGTTCTATAACTTTAAACTTAAACTATGGTTTCTATGGGTGGTGCTACTACTAGTAGGCTGGATTTTAATTTTCTTTGGGGTGGTCCTGTAAAGAAGAACCCTCATCTTCCAAGCGGTACTTAGCTAATTCTTCTTTCTGCGCTGAGTCGCTGCGCCATGAGGCTCAACTCCTTCAAGGTGTTTTGGTACACATAGTCCAAGGACTTGGTGTACTGCACCTGCTGAACGAGCCGAGGATTACTCTCAAATTCTGTCGAGGAGAAGACGTTGCTGGAGCTGGCAGGGTACTTGCTGGGGAAGTATCGGAATGTGGTGCGTTGAAGCTCTTGGGCGTAGATGTCCCTCATCTGCCGAATTGCTTCACGAGCTGCATCTTGGATTCCGTTGAAGAAGGTGTCCCGGGGTAGAGGAGCATCAAAGGTGTGACGTGCTTCTTCATCTCCCACGCTGGCGTAGATCAGCACTTCCACTCTCCAACGTTTTTGATCTCCATAGGTTCCCGAATATCCTTGGTACACGGGGCGTGCCGTAACACCCAACTCTTGAAGGAGATCCCAAAGGCAGTCGGCTAGGTGTCCAGCTAGGATTCCATGGCTGGCTGTGGTAGGACGATCAGCCATCTACAATTTTGAAAAAGAAAAGGAGTTAGTCACCAAATTATGCATATTATTTATATATATATATACATATTTTTTTAAAAGAATAGACGAGTGAAGGAATGAAGGAGGTAAGAGGTAGAAGGATTTTCAAAATGTTCTTATATATATATATATATATATATATATATATATATATATATATATATATATATATATATATATATATATATATATATATATATATATATATATATATTTGAAAATAAATCCTTAAGGTCATCCATTCTATTCTACCTACGGTCACGTCTTAGGGTCAACATGCTCTGATACCATCTCTGTCGGGACCCGAGCAACAACTCCGTAACCTCTCGTGTTATTCGCACTATCCCGGAAAAGCTAGTGCACACAGATTGAACAGTGATACATATCATGCATGATAACCAAACTTTATTATAAAGCAAAAGTACGGGCCTTATGGCCAAGATTACAATAAGGTGGCTTCATGGCCAAACATGAAATAAACAATGGAAGGTAATAAGAGGAGCAGCCCATCCCGCCTTCCCACAAGGCGAATTGACTGTAAGACGTGGCCTATTCGTCGCGATCCTCAACATAGTTGACATCGTCGTCCTCTCCGCAACATTGTTTATAGCAAGGTGAGCACATAAAGTACTCCACAAGTTACACGGGAGATATAATGATTTGATGCATGCATAAGGGGTTACAAAGAAAGGCATAATGTGGTTCATTTGCATAAACAGCATTATTGAATTAAATACAATAACGTAAGTGCAAAAGCTGAAGTTGATACAATATATAAAAACAAGATTTAACAAAATAATAACGCTAGTGCAGGCAACAACCTAACACTAACCTAACCACGGGTATCCCACCGGACCATCTTTCCAAAAGTTTCACAAATTTCCATAAACCAAATTTTATTAAAACCAAAATCTAATCCGTGAAAAACCATACTAAGCATGTCCTTGACCGTGGACACGGCTATCCGAGATAGTTTGTTACTCGCAGAGGTGTACAACTTTACCCACAAGACATGTTCTCCTGTTTTGCCACCGGATTACACACTTCCTTAGGTGTGCGGCCGAGGAGATCATGATAAGGCTGTTCCAATGTTCCATTACCAAATTAGCTACGCCGCCACTAAGGTTTCACCACAACATGAATCCACATGTTGGAGCCCCCTCTTGTGCCATGTGAGACTTCTCATGGCCTACGCCACGCTCACATTCAGCCTATAGCGAAACTAAAATGGAACTTCACAAATTACTTAGCCAGATCTGTCCCATACCAGACTTGTGGTAGTACGGTGTGACTTTGTAATAGTAGTTCACAGTCCGGTCCTTAATTTGACTTAGGCCTACCCGCATACCCCTTGTGCCGGCGGTCAACATCGAGTCAACAAACTACGACGCATGCCGCAAGCACCCACCACCATACCAATGCCTAAGTCTAAAACAGGTTTTATCCATTTTATTTTATCAAAATTTTATAGACCTTCTTGACTCACCAAAGTCAAGAATAGATTTTATAAACCAACATTTCGTGTGAAACCAATCTTCCCACCTAAATTAATCTAAGCATGGCTAAGCAATTCTATAAAATGTTCTAGTTAATATTAATGTACCAACTAGGCTTTCATCTATGGTGACAAGGTATGTTCGTTCAAATTCGAGATTGGCCATACAAAGGGAATTGGGTGTAACTAAAGTTTTAAGCACATTTGAACTAATTTGAATAAAAGTATGCATGCATATTAATTTAAAAACAACATAAATAATTTAAATTACTGGGATCAACATGGTCAAAGGTGTAACTTGCCTTGCTCGAAGTCTTGCTGCGATTCGTCGAAGAAATACTCTCCGGATTCGTCGTAATCTATACGCAAAGAACCAAAAGAAAATCAAAAAAAATCAAATAAAATCCAAAAATTCAAAAAGAGTCCAGAAATGGATAGTTTAGGATTTTAGGAAAATTTAGAAATTTGAACGAGTTAAATCGGAGTTAAAATGAAGAAGTTATGGCCTTCGGAAGTTCTCACGACCATGGCAAACGTGATCGGGCGGAGCTACGACCACGGCAAATGCGATCGGGCGGAGCTACGACCACGTAGTCGACTTACGACCACATGGGAGGTTTACGACCACGCAGTCGACATACGACCACACGGAAGGTTTACGACTACTCAGGAAAATTACGATCACGGCCACGCATCGCCTACGACACGACTACACTGAGAACCTACGACTTCGACTACCATAGAACTTACGACTTCGACTACACAGAGAACTTACGACTTCGACTACACAGAAAACCTACGACTTCGACTACACAGAGAACCTACGACTTCGACTACACAGAGAACCTACGACTTCGAGGCCGAATACGACCACTCAAACAGGTTAACGGCTACCTAGTCATTTACGACCACATAGTCGCTACGACTACTCAGGCAGCTACGGCTACAGCTAAGACTTACGACTACGGATCTACGACACACGGAAGGGTGTTACCTTCGAACCGGTTGGCGCGGGGTGGTCGGAGGGAATCGGCAGAGTGGCGGAGACGACGGATGGTCGTAGAGGTTCGATACGAGTGGAGACGGTCGGTCGACGAAGAAGCGGCGGCGCCGAGTCTTCGGCAACAACGGGCCCGGTGGCGGCGTCGCTCGGCGGAGAGGGGAATGGTGGTCGCCGCGCTTGGGGATCACGGCGTCGTCGGCGAGGCGCGGAAGAGACCAGGCGGCGCCAATTCCTCGCCGAGCTCGCACGGCGATGGACGAGGAAGCACGGTCGGGGCCGATTCGGTTCAGCGGAGGAAAGAGGTGGCGCGCACGTGAAGGCGAAGGAGGGGATAACGGGCTCGGGAAGGAGCTTTATAGGCAGGGACGGAGGTAAAGGGCTCGCGGAGTTAAGGACTTTAGAAACAATCGCATAACGGCGAGAGGCTTTAAGCCGGCGTAAAACGGACGGAGGTGGGCGGTTACTAGCGCGCGAGCTTAAGGGCCAATAATGGCTTCGGTTGCGGCGAGGAAGGAGTAACCGAAGCTTTTAAAGCTCGGATGGGGTGTTAATGGAGGCCACGGTTGGGGAAGAAGGAAGAAGGAAACTTCTAAATTTTTTTAATTTTAAGTAAATTCTCAAGAGTTAAACAAAACTTAGGAGGGTTAAGAAAAGAAAAGAAAAAAAAATAAAATAAACTTTTTTTTTTGCTTTAATAAAATATTTTAAATACATTTTTTTGCTTTAGATTTTTAAATAAAATCCAGATAAATCCAAATAAACTCCAGAAAATCAATAGAAGGCAAAAAAATTTTTTTGGGATGTTACACCGCGCCTTTCTTGACATTGGGCTTGCCCTTGCCTTTCTGCATCATCATCACATGATTGCTGCTTTTCTTAATGCTTTCCTCGGCAGCTTTTAGCATCCCATGCAACTCTGCCAAGGTCTTATCCATGTTGTTCATGTGATAGTTCAATATGAATGGCTCAAAGCTCGGGGAGCGATCGGAGAATCACATCGTAGCCAACTCTTGGCTAAGGGGAAAACCAAGCTTTTCCGGACTCTCAATGTAGCCAATCATCTTAATCACATGAGGGTCGACGGATTCCTTCGCAAGCTCGCACGCAAACAAGGACTTTGAAGTGTTGAACCTCTCACCCTTGCTTGGTTCTCAAATATACCACGCAACCCCACAATGATATTGTAGGCATCTGTGTTCTCATATTGCTTCAAGCTCGAGAGGACATTGTGGCAAGCATGAGACACTCACATCAAGGTAATCATTCGCTTGCTTCTCATAAGCTCTTCGTGCAGCAGCATGAGAGCATTATCGTGCAAGTCATCGGGATAATGAGACTCAAGGACATACTCCTTGCGCTCTTGCTTGAGAACAATTCTCAAGTTGCGATACCAATCCATAAAGTTCGTTCCATTGAGTTTTTCTTTCTCAAGAATAGATCGCAAATTAAAAGAACTGGATGCGGCATTAGTTGACATGATCTACAAAAAGAATATGCAAAGTTTAGCACTATGTTTATGTTCATCTTTTATTAAACTATTTAACAAAAGACTCCCACTATGTGTTTTGCAACAAAACTCCTCTAAGTCACATAGTGGGTCAAGATCCTCATTTCACAAATTCCTAGTGAGCTTTGGCATCACGGCTAGAAAACTAGTGACATGGGTAAGCAACACCTTGCTAATCACATCTCTATGTGACTCTTGCTTGTTGGGTGACATCAATATGCCCTGCCCCAACCTATGCCCCAAGGTCCAAAACTGTTTTGATAACCTTGTTAAGTAAACCAAATGCTTCCGCATGTAGATGTCCGACATCTACCCCAAATAATGATGATAATCGACGACACTCTACTTTGGTAGACCTACCATGCGGTGATCATTATCTTTTGGTGCAACATATGGAAGGGCATGAACACCTAATTTTATGAGGGATTCTATCCTACCAAAGCAACATATCACAAAAACATTGCATAAGAATAAGATAGATAATATCACAGATAAACACATTTACTGTGAAGTAGTATGGCCCAAAAAATGGTGATCTCCATCTCCATGTAGGTGTAGACGATCTCCATCCTCCACATCACTCCTTTAGGCCACCATGCTTGAAAGCTTGTAACCTCAAAACTAGGCTACTACCTATAATAGCTAGAAATTGAAGATTACAAAGATAGATTCAAGCATTAAGGTCACACGCAGTCGTTAAATACAATATAGACAGCTAACAATAGCTGAAATAATCATGACACGCAGCCATGAACGAATGTTACATGCATCACATACATCTCATACATTCCAATAAGATATAGGGCCATACCATTCACATCATTCTCTGCAAAAACAAGTTAGACGTAGAATCATATTCTACCTAACGATGTGAACCCATGACGCTATACAAGGCAGCGCCCTGAACACCCTACGAAATTTACAGATCCAATCTATGAAATCGCAACGGAAAAACTATTCGGCACAACCACCTTATGCCGATCCGAGACATTCTCTAGGATGCTAGTTTTTCCACTGGGCCGAGGCCATCAGATCCGTAACCTACTAGTATTCGGCATAACCACCTTATGCCGATCCGAGACAATCTCTAGGGCACTAGTATTCCCATCGCCCGAGGCTATCGATTTGTATCCTACTAGTATTCGACATAACCACCTTATGCCGATCCGAGACAATCTCTAGGGCACTAGTAGTGATACAATCTGTGCCTCATCCAACCCCTATTCACCGATTGATCTCATCAACCCGTGCTACCATCGATTCATCACATGAACCGACTGATCTAGACTGTAATAGATCCGATCTACTACAACCGCATATCATCATATGCGCTGATCCAGATCGCAAACTAAGCAAGATGGCTCGATACCATCAAGGAACGCGCGTGAGGCTACGATAGCGAAAATAAAAATTTCTACCGCGCACACCGGGACATCATGCTAAGGAGGGATCATAGATCGTTACCACTAGACGCGCAGCGCAGCGGAAGAAGAGTTGGAGAAGCCGATCCAACCACGCGCGTCGAGGTAGTAGTGGAAGTAGCCGATCGTCCCGAACAGATCGTCTCCTCCACGCGATCAACCACACCACGAGCAGATCCAATCTGTAGTTTGTTGATGCCGATCAACGCCGCAACGAGCAGCGCCTCCACCGGTATCCACACGTCCGGGTGGAACGCCGATCGCGAGTGTACCAAAGACTCGCGAGCGGCTAGGGTTTGGCTCGGGAGGTGGCGGCTAGCGTTTTGCTCGGGAGGAGCGAGCGTACATCCTCAGCCCCGCCTCCAAATATATAGACCTCCTCACTTGGGCCTCGTGGACCGAGGCCCAATAGGAGTCTATCCGGATCTCTATCCGAATTGAGCCCACATCCGAATCACATTCGAATTAGTGTTCCAACCCGTTAAGTGTGCGACCTGAGGTTCACGATACTTGGTCGCGACCCGAAACACCTTTCCGGTCACCCCGTTAATAGCGGCCTCTAGCAAGACATATTAACCCCAAAGTATACGTAAAGATCATATCTACTGAACTCTGTAATGTTCTCATGTACGAATCCCTTTGCCTCACGATATAGATTAAGCTCAAGGTGAGACTGTGTCATCCTCTTAATAGCTCAATCACTCTCTCGATTCCGTGATAGATTATAAACTTGTGATTGACTCCTCAATCACATTGGCATGGCCATGCACTTTCATAATCCATTACATCGAGGGCCGAGATATCTCTCCCATAAGGAGGGGCAAATTCTATCTTGATCATTCACATCCCACTACATGTTTCATAGCAAACCCGAAGACTACTTTTATGACTACCCGATTCACGGAGTAGTGGTTAGTAGTCCCAAAATAGGCTACTACGCATATTGGGAACCATGATGATCTCAAGTCTAAGGATTCTACATAAACACTACTTGAGACCAACTAATGACACATGGAATCTCTGCAGTGTCTCATGGCGGGTCTATCCAACATGTGTTCACTAACACATGTCCATATTATTGATTTGGTATCTCCATACCATGATCCATGAGACATGATCATCAATCAATACATATGCTGATCTTTGAATCATATTTGTTCCTCATATGATATATGATCAGGGATCATTTAGAAATAGCAACATTTTGGCATTAAGAGTCTCATGAATAAGTCACATACTCATTGATCAATAATGATAATGTCTATTTCAAGGAACAAAGCAATGTATCATAAACATAGTATGTGATATATTCAACATCTCCATGTTGCCTCTAGGGCATATCACCGACACAGACATGGTCGAAGATGTTCTCGTTCAACTAGATGCAGTCGAAGAGAAGAGGTTGAAGAAACTAATCTCTAAAAAAGTTTCTTCTAGTTTTAAGATAAAGGCTACAAAAGCAAGGTATGAAAATACAAGCATAAACATAGCATTTTACCTCTATGTCTTCTTAAATGCCAACTTACTTTTCACAATTTAACTTGGCTTCTCGACTGCTTGAGGATGCTTCTGTTGAGAAGTTCCCTATAGCTTTGCCCACGGTTGAAGATGCGGTGGATAATTCGATGCATTCCTCTTCGTTTCCAAGAAGGTATAATCGAAGAAGGGGAAGAAGAAGAATAGCCTAATTTCTTCTCTACATTTTCTAATCCTGCCTTTGTAGTGGGATCTTGTTTTGATCGACGTCTGAACCAAGTTCCACACCCCAAAGACCCTCTGAATAAGGGAAACATCTTCGACGATGAACATTTTGAGAAGGTATGGTGGAACAAGGTCGATGAGCTCAATCAACTCGAAGACACCAGGTGGGTACTCGCCAAGTCTACTCGTGGGAGCATGAATGTAAGTATCAAGTACTTAAGCATTCATACTTGGTCTGTTCTGGTTTCTCACTACCCTTCCTTGTTTAGAGAGCGTTAGAAGACATGGCAACTATGGTTGAATACCACAGACAGCTTCTCTTTTGACAAAAAAGAGGCTAAAATGAGTAAGTCCCAAACTGAGGTCGAAGAAAAGACCAAGGTGATTAGAGAACTTACTAGTGTCGATAAAGAAACCATCCAGAGAATGAAGCTACTGGAAGAAGAGCACAAAGTTGAAGTAGATAAGCTTGATTCTCTACTAGCAGGAAAGAAAAGCTTCACCTTCAACTAGTTTTTGATAACTAGTTTCTTGATGTGTATAATTCTGGTCACGTTTAACCAATTTGTAGAGGATGTGGTCAAAATAAAGCATCTCGTAGATGCCTCGACTTGTAGTCAAGAGGAAACAAAGTCGATGAAGGCAATCCTTCAAGACAACATTATACTTCTCAACAATCTACTTAGTGTGTTTGGTTTGGAGAAGATGAGTCCTTCCGAAGACTCCATAACCACTCATGTGAGTACGATTGGGCTACAAGTCGGAGTGTTGGAGAAACACCTATCCACTCTGAGGACCGACCAAGCTGGGTCAAGGCGCGAGGCGGTTAAGGGTGCTGTGTGTTATGCCTTAGCAAAACTCAAGGCATCCGATCAGAACCTCAACCTCCAACTGATGAATCAAGACTTCAATTGGTCTGAAGCAGAGGCAACCTGTCTGATCAAAGATCTAGAGCCAACCAGTCGTAAGGTTGCAGAGGAGATGCAACTTAGCTCTTCTTCTTCTTCAGAGTAATGTAAAAATAGGAAACTTGTAAAGACTTACCTTTGTCAGTGGCGATTATCTCTCTTTTCCTGTAATTCATCTTGTTTAGTGGTTAGTACTTGTAAGACAAAAAACAAAACAAAGAAAATGAAATTACAAGTAGGAAATAAAGTTGTACTGATAAGTCTATCCTAACCCCCAACTATTTATTTAGTTTATGTGAATAAACAAAGCAAATAGTACAGAGTGAAGTATGCAGAGAGCAGAGCAGTTCATCTGACCATCATTGTCAACTTCGATTGTCATGTTCTTGTAGCAAAAGTTAGGAGCGAATTGATGCAAGGAAGTTCCTTCTAGTGGGCAGGACCACGTGTAGAGAGGAAAAGCTTTGACCAGGTGACGTTGCCTTTCTTCGATTAGGCTAATCAAATCGAAGACATAAATGATAACAAGACAAATACTTAGAGTTCCCTTCTCGTACATACATTCAACATATTCATACACAACACAATTGTTTTATGCTGATAGTAAGAGTTAGGAACAATTCGTCACTAGGAAGCTCCTTCTCGTGGGTAGGAGCATGTGCAGAGAGGAGAGACTTTGACTAGTAGTGTTTCTTTCTCCGACTAGTTAAACAAATTGGATGTACTAGAATGGTCAAACAAATACAAAAGAAGCTCTACTGAGCATATGACAATAAAGATTTGAATAAACTGAAAGCTTTATTGGAATGGTACAAATGCTCACACATAAAATCTGTGTAGTTGGTCGATGTTCCAAGAGTTTGAGAGAATCTGGCTGCCTTCATAGCAAGTTGTACAGAGCCTGGTCATGTGACTTTGATCATGGTGTAAGGACCTTCCCACTTGGGGGAAAGTTTGTTCTGATTAGACTAGGATTGGATTTTCCTCAATACCATGTCACCTACAACAAAGCTGTGAGGTTAGATCTTACGATCATAGTACTTACGCATGGCTTGTTGGAAGATCGCTGATCGGATTAAGGCTTGATTCCTCTTCTCTTTGGGCAGGTTGATGTCATCCGCTCGAAGTTGCTCTTGATTGTAGTCACTGAAGTTCTCGACTCTTATCGACCGTATCTTCAGTTTTGGAGGAAGCATTGCTTCAGCTCTAAAAACTAGAAAAATAGAGTCTCTCCTATCGCCCAACTAGGAGTCATGAAAATTTCTCATAATACTGAAGGTAATTCTTGTACCCAAGCCCTCGAGTACTTTACAAGCTGGTCAAAGACTCACGTCTTGATTCCTTGCATTTTTTGGCCATTCACGTGTTCGACTGTCCCATTGTTTTGGGGATGGGCAACAGAAGCATAACAAAATTTGGTACCAAATTTGTCACAAAATTCTTGGAATTTTGTGCTTGAAAATTGCTTTTCGTTGTCTGTAATTATCCTACTTGGGACTCCAAATCGAGTAATCATGCTTCTCATTATAAACCTTTTTGCGGCTTCCGTTGTTATCCTAGTCATAGGTTCATCCTCAATCCATTTCGTGAACATGTTAGTAGCCATGAAGAGGAACTTGAAGCCCCCTGGTGCACATGGAAATGGCCCAGGATGTCAAGAACCCAGGTTGTAAAAGGCAAAGATAGAGAAATTGTTTGGAGAGCCTGAGCTGGATGGTGTATTTGCCGGCTATGAAATTGGCATTATACACATTTCTTAACCAGTTCTTTGGCATTGTTGAGGGCCGTTGGCCAGTAGAAACCTTGTCAAAAGGTTTTTGACCAGCATTCTATAAGAGGCGTGTGCTCCATAGATGCCCCCATGTATGTCATTAAGGAGTTGTAATCCTTCTTTCTGTGATATGAATCGTATGAGAACCCCTTGAGTACTCTGCTTATATAGTACCCTATCGACCAAGGTATACATCTTGGCCTTGTAGGATAGACGATCTGCTTCGAGATCATCATCAGGTATTGAACCCTTCTGAAGATACTCGTAGATGGGAGCCATCCAGGTATCCTCGTAGTTGAGAGAAACTGTCTCATTAGGAGTTGTGTCTAGTGCTTCGACCAGAGATGGCTTCTGGAGTTTCTCCAAGAAGACTCCTGGTGGTACATGTAATCGGGAAGAAGCTATTCGGGCAAGCTGGTCTATTAGAAAGTTATCCTTTCCGAGGGATATACTGTAGCTCAAAACTGAAAAAATTCTTCTCAAGCTTGCAAACTTTCGATAAGTACTAAGACATGGTTGAACTCGAGCATTGATACTCTTTGTCGACCTAATTCATGACTAGTTGAGAGTCTCCTCTCACGAGTAGGGGTGTAAACGGGTCGGATTCGGACTGATATTGTTGTTACCATATCCTAACCCATATTTTTTCTTCGGATTCGGTACCAATCGGATTCGGTGCCGGATCGGTCGGGATTAACCCGTTTGTAAGGAATGCATGCAGTACAGCAAATGAAGTAGGAGGACGTACTGTCAAGAACTTGATGTTACTACTTAATATCTGATGTGGAAGATTTTATTTTACCATTGCAAAAGAAAATGAAACGTCAAATAGTAGCACTAACCTGAAATCAAACTTGAAGACGTATCGGATTCGGACGGATATTGCTGTTACCATATCCTAACCCATATTTTTTCTCCGGATTCGGTACCAATCGGATTCGGTACCAATCGGATTCGATGCCGGATCGGTCGGGATTAACCCGACCCGTTTGCACCCCTACTCACGAGTAGTCGATGAATCCTGAGCACTTTATCGGGTCGTATACCAGCCAACAAGCCTTCATACTCAGACACATTATTGGTGGCCAGAAAAAGTAATTGAATGACATACTTTAAGGTCTCTCCCGCGGGAGATTCCAGGACCACCCCTGCCCTCGAGCCACTTAGCGTAAGCGACCCATTAAAGTACATCATCCACTAGTCGTGGGAATCATACTGGGAATCCTGAACGGGTTCAAGATTTGTCTATTCGGTGATGAAGTCTACTAAGATTTAGGATTTAATGGCCGTTCGGGACACGAAATGGAGGTTGAACTCCCCAAGTTCTACCAACCATTTTGCCATGTGCCCCACTGTCTCTCGGTTCTGGAGGACCTCTCCTATGGGAAACTCAGATGACACAATAATTTTGTGCACCTAAAAATAATACCTTAGCTTCCTCAAAGATATGAGGAGGGCATATAGAAGTTTTTGGACTTGAGGGTAGCACTCCTTAGGTCCGTGTAAAACTTTGCTTACGTTATATACTGGTCATTGAATGCCATCGTATTCTGCGACCAATACAACACTTACTGCCTGTGGTGTAACGGATTGATATGCTAAGAGTATCTCACCTGATTTCAGAGAAACCAGAATGGGAGCGCTTGTAAGATATCTCTTGACATTCTCAAAAGTATCATTGGCCTCTTTCGACCATTCAAAACTCTCATGTTTCCTTAGAAGCTTAAAGAAAGGAAGTTCTTTTTCTCCCAGTCATGTGATGAAACGACTTAGAGCCGCTATGCACTCGGTGAGTTTCAAACTTCTTTCTTAGTGGTCGGAGGGCGCATCTGCTCGATGGCCTTAATCTTTTCAAAGATTGCCTTAATACCTCTTATCAAAATAAGGAATTTGAGCAACTTTCCTGAAGAAACTCTAAACACGCACTTCTCAGGATTAAGTTTCAAGTGGTGATCTCTGAGGTTGTCGAAAGTCTCCTGCAAGTCTGAAATGTGGTTAATTCTTTTGATGCTTTTTATGACCATATCATCAACGTAGGCTTCCAAATTTTGGCCCATTTGATGTATAAAGGTCAATTGCATCAAATGCTGAAAAGTCAGACCAACATGTTTCAAGCTAAATGGTATTTTGACATAGTAAAATACTCCAAATGGCGTAATAAATGTGGTCTTCTCTTCATTTTCCAGTGACAACCAGATATGCATCTAGAAAACTTAGCATTTCATAACCAGTAGTATAATCAACCAATTGATCAACACGAGGAAGCGAAAAAACATTTTTTGGACAAGCTTTGTTTAAGTCAGTATAGTCCACATACATACGCCACTTACCATTAGACTTCTTAACCATTACAGGGTAGCCAACTACTCTGAGTGATCAACTTCTCTTATAAAGCCTACTTTGAGTAGCCTGTCCAATTCTGATCTGATTGCTTTTCATTGATCTGGTATAAATCTCTGTAATTTTTGTTTTATAGGCTTCTTATCAGGTTGTAGAGCTAGCATGTACTCGATCACCTTCCTAGGACTTCAAGCATGTCGGATGGCTGCCACTTGAATACATCTATGTTCGCCTGGAAGAAGGTGATGAGGGAATCGTCCTATGTAGGAACTTGGCCAATTGGCTTGGCTGAAGACCCTGGTACAATCCCATAAAATAAGTGTCGTACAGGCTTTATTCTGGCCCAAGGAACTTCCATCTCATCCATAGCACCTACAAACAAGATATTTAATGAACGACCACCATCGATCAACACTCGATTTACTCGACAGTTGTTGATGGTGAGCTTGATCATGATTGGAAACTAGCTGGGTCGAGTTGAAGGGATCAGACGGTCAATTTTCTCAAAAGAGATAGTGACTTCCGACCAATTTGGAACATAATTAATAAGGATCAATGGAGTTTACCTCACATTGGAGATTACCTCATGCTCGATAGTTTTATACTGTCATTTTGATTCGTATGCCAAAGATCCTTTGTAGATGTGCTCGATGACATGCTGCAGATTCTAGAACGACATCTCCTCGTCATCTTCTGATTGCTTCTGTCCACACGTTTTCCCTGACTCATCGAGTGTAGGGAAAACCCTTTTTAGAGTAATAGTCCTCAAATTTTCATTGTAAATCTTGGCAATTGCAGAGGTCGTGCCCTTCCCTCTCATGGAAAGGGCACCACCTAGGCATGTTGTCTTTCCGTACGGGTGTTTTGCCTTTGCTCCGATCAGAGTTTTGCTTGAGGTTTCGTAGCTCTTTATCACCAACGGCCAAGACTTCCTTCGAACTCCCAGCACGAGGGTTCTGGCTTTTGCCTTGTTCTTGGATTTCTTGGCCTTCTTCTTTCTCTTACTGCCTTCACCTTCCTCTTTGGAACTCCATTGACCTGATCAATGGTTTTAGTCCATTCAACCACTTTAGCAGCAGTCGCGTAGCCGTCAGCCATCTCAAAGAGCTCAGCGATGGTAGTTGGAGGATTGAAGGTGATATCCTTTGTGAATCTCCTATTTTGGACCCCCTGCTTGAATGCCCTAATGACAGAAGCTTCAGAGACATTTGGAATTGAATTACGAACCTGGCTAAAATGCTTGATGAATTTCCATAGGGTCTCATTGCTATTCTGCCTCATCCGGTGCAGATCGTCCTCCTTCCTAAGGTGGTTGTATGTGCCCTAGAAGTTGGCCAACAGAAGATTGCATAGATGCTGCCATGAGTGGATTGACTCGAATTGTTGATTGAGTAAACATAATCGAGCAAATGCCTCGAGCACAGTTGGTAAGTAGTTCACCATAGTGTGCTCTCCACTTTGTACTGGTCGAACCACGGTCATGTAGATCTGAAGGAACTTGATGGGGTTTTGGACGCATCACATTTCTCCATGTTTACTGGTTGAAACCGTGGTGGCCAGTGCACTGCTCGGAGTTCTGGCATGAACTTATTGTATCCCAAGAAGGGGAATTCTAGGTTATATTTGTCTCCAGTTGGATCAGTACTTGTAGGGAGCCCACCCACTCTCTTTGTAGGTTCCACCAGAGAGTTATGATCACTGGCTATTGATGGATTCCCAGAATGACAGATTCCAGGACTTGCTGAAACTGCTCAAGCAGTCGCTGGGGGACTCAAACACTTGGGGGCAGGCCCATTGTCATGTTGTGAGTCCTGGTCATGGTCAGATTGACCCTTGCCACTTGAGGAAACTGGTTCATCTATTGGGCATACTACTATGGGAGATAAGGATCCCTCATTAGCCTTTCCTGTAGTGGGGCTTGCGAAGTCTCGGGATGGATTTCTAGAGATAGCCTCACCATCGGAGGATTGCATTGTCTACTCGAAGTCGTAGTAGGCATCCATGTTGAGATCTGCGTATTGCACCAAGTTGAACCAGTTCTCCTTATTTCACTCTCCTGCCATGAGGACATTAGAAAGAAAGAGAACTCGCCGATGAGAAAATTACTGAAGTCTTGGAAGAAGCTATCCCACGGGCAGTGCCACTATCGGTGTTTTAATACCAATCTTACGTATAATTTGTTTGGATTTGGGGAATCTCATAGAAGACTAAGCTATGGTCATGCAGAATAAGGACATGAGAATTTTTATATAGAAGTTCTGGGAGAATAATAACCCTAATTCTTGTGTGGTTATTACTCAAAGAATTGATTACAACTGAGTGTAATGTGAAATGCCCTGCACTATGTCTTGTTTGAATCAGAATCGGATCAGACTCCCCTCTCTCTTCGACATCATGCTTTTATATAGTTGATGAGGTCATGGCCATTGCCTCACAGAAAAAAACGTCCCAATGGTTTGGGTGAAAACCGTTCGACAGAAGTTATTGTCAGAGAGACATGGAGACAGTTCGTCGTGCAGTGGTTGTTGTCAGAGAGAGATCGTGTGCGGTTATTAGAGATAAACACACATTCTAACCATCTTGTTAGGCAACTCTACGACATAGGAGACCATTGTAGATAATGTAGTTGGAGATAGACTAGTCGTAGTAAGGTTCACGACCATGAGGTGGTCGTAGGACATCTTACGAGTATGTGGTCATAGAAGATTTTACGACACGTGGTCATAGAAGAACTTACAACTATATGGCAGCAAAAAACTTACCACTTAAGAGTGGTCGTAGAAAGACTCATGACTATCCTGTTCTCCCTTATCGATAATGGGTATACTCAGAAAATATAATGATGGAATAATTTGAGGATTATTCTATCCTCGTCACACATCAAGGGGGAGGTTGTGAGTGTTGGATCGAAATCGATGACAGAGGGGGGGGGGTGAATGTTGTTTACAAAAATTGCCCCTCACAATGACTTCTTCTCTCATGTAGCTATAGAAGCTAAGAAGAGGAAATCAAATGCTTCTCTGAAAAACATGAAGAAAACCAACCAACAATAGACTGCGCACTGAAAAGAAGCAACAAAGAGTCACACCAGCCAAGGCAGGCAGGGGCGGTCAGACCGCAGCCTTGAGGCCGGTCAGACCGCTCCTAAGCCGCCGGGCTGACCGCCTCTATGCGGCCGGTCTGAACTGCTCGTGCAACGCCGGTCTGACTGCCATAAGAGGAGCGGTCTGACCGCCAAGGGATGGCCAGTCTGACCGGTTAACCTGACTGTTGGCACAGAGAGAACCGAGGCCGAAAATGAAAATCCTGAACTACCGAGACTTGAAGAATTCAACAAAATTGATGTATTACTGCTGATGCCCTCTAGTCAAATGAGCAATAACCTATTCTAAACAACATAGATACTTCAAACAACAAGGGAATCCATCTGGAAACACAAGAATTTCAGATTTGAGCCAAGAACTGAAAACTTACAGAGAGCAGCACAGATTTTCAAATTTCCAACTAATCTATGATTCTTTGGTCATGAAACCAAGAGATTAGCTAAGAAATAGCCTCAGGACTCAGAAACTTAAACCAGGGAACTCTCTTTTAAGGGAAAATGAGAAACCTCATCAAACCCTAGAACAAGGAACCAGAGAAGGACATGAGCGCAGGATGGAAATGAAGGAATCTTTGATTTATCTGATGAGCTCTTGGGAATCTATCTGACCAAATGGTCTTGAAACATTATCCCATCACAGAGCAATCCATTGTACACCTTCTCAGCAAGAATCAACTCCAAATCACAAAAACAGAGAAATCAAACAGAGCAAAAGCACGAAGAAGAAAACAGGAGACAGGAGCAACTCAAATCAAATTGATTCATCCCCATGAATGATTGAGTACAGAGGAATGATTATATGGAGTATCAACTCATCTCCTCCCAAAACCCAACTCACAGCAGAAGGAAGATCAAGAACTCATCTCTCACATGAGTAGAACACTGGGAAAGAACAGAACACCCTCTGCTCTTCACCAACCCGCAACAACTAAAGCACAAAGTAAAACAAACTCTAACCCCTCTCCAAAAGTCATGCAACAACTAGGAGACACACCTCCTATTTATAGTCTTTGCACTAGAGGGTTCAAAAATGCTTTGCCCATTAAGCTTTACACTTTACCCACTAACTCAAACCAAATCCACGTCCTTTAGTGCAGCTTTGCGTATTCACCAAAATGCCCCTCCTGCACCTTCCGGGAAGCTTCCTCATTCCTTGCCTTCCAAGCCTCGCAGCCACCTCGAGTCCTTGCTGTCTTCGGCACACCTCGACCGCTTTGACCTCGGCGTCACCTGCGCCTAGTCCGGTCATCCCGTGCCTTGCCACGACTCCGCTTCGATGTCCTGCAGCCATCACAGACAAGAAATACATTACATAGCATAGCTCGAAACATGTAATCACGATTAGCATCAGAAAATCATACTCAAGCATGAAATTGCCCAAAAGACCAATCGGGAAGAAGAATACGCCTTAAGTCTGTCTAACCAAACCCGACTGCGCCAAGTGCCGACTTGGCACAAACCACACAAACCAAACTCAATCTTTCTAGAACACTCGTCAGTTACTCATCACAAACATGGGGTCACAACCACATGGTCTCTCAATCTCCCCCTTGATGAGTATATTGACAAACCCAGAAAAAGCGTAAAGTTGAGTTTGTTTGAAAATGAAAAGAGAAAGTCAAACATGGTCTAAAGAAAAACAAAGAAGCTTATGACCATGTCGACAAACGGAGCACAAACAGAAAGAGCAAATTGTTCTCCAAAGCTCCAGAAAGACCCAAAAAGGCTTTTTCTCCGCTATTCTCCCCCTTTTGGCAATAAAATCATCAAGATGCAAGGAAGAGAATAAAATCACGAGTATGGATGGCTAAATATTATTCAGTTTTAAGCATAATGAGCCATGAAGATTATCCAAAATGACCTTGAAGTATTATACCAAGCCATAATACATAACAATGCTATCAAGATCATGTCAATACATGTATAGACAAGCTAAGCCAAATAAGTCATAATCTGAAAATTAGTCGAATTTCATAGCATGTCAAGTCAACCATTATTATAGTCTAGCTAAAGGTATCCAAAGATGATACAGGCCATGTCAATAATCTAAGTGGAACCAAGAAGCTAGTATTGAGTCAATTTAGAGTGCTACAAGTTCAAGAATGAATCATTTGTTTAAGTACTTGGTTTTGTTTGTAGTTAAGCAAATTGAGCACATTTGACATGATTTTTTTTCTTTTAAAGCTATGGTCGTTTCCAACTAACATTTTTAGTCATGTGCTAGATCTCAAGCCTTATGCGACTACTCCAAGCTAGAAGCTTAAGAAGATAGTCTTGGTCATCCAAAACTCCCCCTGAGTTCATGCTGAGTGCAATGGCAAGCAGTCTCATGAGAAAGAATTGGTGAGATCAGTTTTTTTGCAGAAAAGAGATCTTTTTGCTTACTTAAAAATTGTACCAACTCATGCTTCATCAAGAAACTAGCATAGCTCAATCTAAAGCTCAACAAAGATTCAAGACTCAACTCAGCCTATTTAACATGGCATGAATCATAACAGGATAACTAAAGAGATACTAGTCTCAAGAGCTAACATGACATGAATTAGTTCAAGTTGAACATTTTAATCAACCTATCATGGCAAAGACTAAACTACACATATAAAGTCATGATAAATCTAGCAAGTAAGCTTAGATCATGGCAAGATGTAATTCATTGTAAACATGTCATAACAGGATAGTAATCAAGGCTCCATGTAGTTATATTACCATGCAAAAATGAAATGCAGAAAATCCAGCTCCCCTTCAACATGAGATGCACTTTTAGTTCAAGTTGAGTTATGTCAACATTAAGATCTAGAAGCTCCCAAATGAACTCCCCCTGAACCAAAGCAATAAAATCGAGAAATTGGCAAGAAAATCAAAAAGGCAGTCCTTAAAGCATAGGCAAGATATAGAGGATACTATGGCTCAGACTGACTCTCATCTACCCCATATGACTCTAGGACTATTAGCTGATCATCTAACACACTAAGGAGCAAACACGTACCTGTCTACCCGAGGGTGGCCCAACCCTCGCTAGAACCTATAAGAAGTGAGTGAGCTCAACCTAGTGAGAAGTGAGACAGCTAATAAGCAGCATCCTAGAAACACAAGATGAGAGGAAGAAGTCTAAACAACTAGACAAGAGAAACACTCTAATCTATGCTAGAAGGACTAACCCCAATGCACCCATATGCAATGCAACAGAAAAGAGTAAGAGCATAATAAACAAGATAACGCATGAAGCACAAAGCTCCCCCTTACAGCAGTCCATAAGGACAAACCACCCCAAACTCTCCCCGCAAGGTTGAAAACCTAGAGCTATCCAAAGGCTTGGTAAAGATATCAGTCAACTGGTGGTCACACTCCACAAACTGGAGCACTATGTCACCCTTCTCCACATGGTCTCGAAGGAAGTGGTATCGGATATCAATATGCTTGGTCTGGGAGTGCTGCACTGGGTTCTTGGCAATGTTAATGGCAGAAGTGTTGTCACAAAAAAGTGGAACACTGTCTATGACTAACCCAAAGTCCCACAGAGTCGAGGCCATCCGAAGCACCTGGCTGCAGCAACTGGCAGCAGCAACATACTCGGCCTCAACGGTAGACTGTGCAACACCGGATTGCTTCCTAGAAGACCAAGAAACAAGAGAAGTGCCAATGAATTGGCAGGTGCCTGATGTGCTCTTCCTATCTATCCTACAGCCAGCAAAGTCTGCATCCGAGTAGGCTCTCAAGGAAAGACAGGACGAGGAAGAGTACCAGATACCATAGTCAATGGTAGCTCGAAGGTACTGAAGGATGCGCTTCACCGCCTGGTGGTGAGATATGCGAGGAGAAGCCTAAAATCGAGCACACAGACACACGGAGAAGTGCATGTCTGGTCTCGAGGCAGTGAGGTACAAGATGGAGCCAATCATGCTACGATACTCCTTCTGATCAACTAGCTCACCGTCCTCATCTGGGTCGAGTGAAGCTGATGAAGCCATAGGAGTGGACACCGGCTTACCATCACTCATATCAAAGCGTCTCAGGAGGTCTCGAGTGTACTTGCCTTGATGCAAGAAGGTACCCTCCCGAGTCTGCTTGATCTGAAAGCCAAGAAAGAAGTTCAACTCGCCCATCATGCTCATCTCAAAGTCTGAGCTCATGACATCGGAGAACTGGGAGACAAGAGCATGAGAGGAGCCACCAAAGATGATGTCATCCACATAAATCTGGACAAGTAGAAGTTCATTGCCATGCCGACTAATGAACAAGGTCTTATCTACCTTACCCATCTCAAACCCATGACTCAACAGATAGGACTTAAGCCTCTCATACCAAGCTCTAGGGGCTTGCTTAAGTCCATACAGGGCTTTGGACAACTCGTAGACATGGTTTGGGTATTTGGGGTTCTCGAAACCTGGAGGCTGCCTAACATAGACCTCTTCCTCAATATACCCATTGAGGAAGGCACTCTTGACATCCATTTGGTAAAGCTTGAAGCCTTTAGACGCTGCGAATACAAGCAAAATCTTAATGGCCTCTAGCCTAGCTACAGGGGCAAAGGTCTCCTCAAAATCTAGGCCCTCAACCTGGGAGAAACCCTGAGCTACCAGTCTAGCCTTGTTCCGAATGACAATCCCATCCTCACTCTGCTTGTTTTTGAATACCCACTTAGTCCCAATGACATTGTGACCTTGAGGGGGCTCAACAAGCGACCAGACCTTGTTCTCTCAAAATTTTCTAACTCCTCATGCATGGCATTGACCCAAGACTCATCAGAAAGAGCATGACAAACATCTTTAGGCTCAAAGGTGACAACAAGGCAGAATGGAGACAGAAATGTGACATGCTAGACTTTGAGCGTGTGACTCGCTCAAAGAGGTCTCCAATCATCTGCTCGGATGGATGGTCTTTATGGATATGTCGGGGAGGTCCTGGATGAGAGGAAGAAGTGGCCTCTACCTCATGAGCTGATGAGGTAGGAACAGAGCCACTAGCTCTAGAGGAAGCAGAAGGCATGGGCTGATCACCTGGAGGTGCAGTGGAAGAAGGCACCTCAAGGGGAGGATGAGGAACTGGATCGAGTAGACAACCCTCATCTCCATCCTCCTCATCATCCACAAAGATGGGCTCGGACTGCTCTACAGAACTTGAGATATCTAGCCTAGTGCCCAGACTGGCCTCGTCGAAGGTCACCTCACAGGTCTCTACCATTTTACTAGACTCGCAGTTCCAACCCTATACGCCCACGAAGAAGTTGAGTAACTCAGAAAGATCCCATCACAAGATCGTGACTTAAACTTATCAAGGTTCCCGGACTTCAGAATGAAACACTTGCAACCAAACACACGAAAATGCGAGACACTAGGCTTTCACCTGTATCTCAACTCATAGGAAGTGCGATGCAAGTGTGCCCGAAGAAAAACTCTATTCGAAACATGGCACGCGGTCGCTATAGCCTCAGCCCAAAACTTCCTAGGTGTAGAGTACTCATCAAGCATCGTCCTGGCCATCTCGACCAAGGTATGGTTCTTCCTCTGGGACGTGTGGAGAAGAGAACTGGTGCTCTACACCTGTCTCATCACAAAACCTCTCAAAGTAGTAATTCTTGAACTCTGTGCTATTATCACTGCGGATCGCTCGTAAGGCACCCGGGAGCTCAACAGAAAGCTTACTAAATAGACTCCAAAAATGGGTAAATGTCTCATCCTTCGAGGCTAAGAAAAACACCCAAGAGTACCTCAAGAAGTCATCAACCACGACAAGAACATACCACTTCCCTCCTGCTTACTACACTCGAGCTGGTCCAACTTTGTCCATGTGGAGCAGCTGTCCCGGTGCATCGGTCATAGTCACTGTGACCGGAGGGTGAGAAGCGGCAACCATCTTGCCATGCTGGCAAGGGGCGCAAACAAGATCTTTGACCATCTTGAGTTTAGGCAGACCACAAATGAGATCGTGGCCGCTAACTCGGGTCAAATGGTCAAATCCAATATGACCAAGTCTCCTATACCAGAAGGTAAGATCACAGGACTCAGAAGCGACTAAACACCTGAGAGGATCACCAAAAGACTCAGCAAAATTAGCACGAAAAATCCTCCCATAACGAGAAATCCCGCAAACCAGACTACCCGAAGAATCAAGAATTTTACAATTGTTTTTCTTAAAGCTCACCTCATAACCGTCATCGGTAAGCTGAGAAACTGAAAGCAAATTATACTGCAGCTTACTAACTAAGGCAACATCTAAGAGACCATGTGGAGGTCATCCCATGTGTATGATGAGTAATTGACATTGGTTTAGGGAAGTCGAGTTTGTTTTTGGTTGGTTCGGACCTTGACATTGCGTGGTGCAATCGGGCTCGGTCGGACTTGGTCAAACCTGGTCAAAATGGTTAGGATGCATATTATGTCGACTTGTCAGGTTTGGGCTATTTCATTAATGCATTTATTCTTACATGTATCGAGCGGTGCTATTTGTTGTGTTTCTTGTCTGTGTTGGCTGCAGGATGTTGAGCCGGAGTCGTGGCGAGACACGAGGTGACCAGACTAGACACGGGCGGTGTCGAGGTCAAAACAGTCGTGATGTGTGGAAGACGGCAGAGACTCGAGGTGGTTGCGAGGCTTGGACGACAAGGAGCACAGAAGCTTCCAGGAAGGTGCAGGAGGGGCGAAATGGTAATTTCGTGAGGCTGCGCAAGCGGGAGCGGGCTCCGTTCGGGTTTAGCGGGCGTAACGGGTAGGAGACCCGTTAGCCAAAGGCTATAAATAGTGGGAGGGGCTGCATGCACCTCCATGGCTTTGTGAGAGAATTAGGGTTTGCTAGAGTCAAAAGAAGCTTTGAGAGTTTGTTTTGGCTTTAGGCTTTAGTTGGTGAGGCTTTAGTTGGTAGGAGAGGCAGAGGTTCTGTTGTTGCTTCTTGTGTCCTTCGATGTGTTCTTGAGTGGCTGTCTTCCTCCAAGCATGTAGTGTGTGTTCTTGAGGTTTAGGGAGAGGGAGAGGATGAGTTGAGAATCCATGTAATCATTCCTCTTGTTCTAATGTCCATGCGTATCGGGACTCCTTGTAATCCTTGTTGATTGGAATGAAATCTCTGAGTTTTTCTCCTGTGCTCCTGTTCTGTTCTTCGTTCTCCATTTGGGTGATTTTCCTCTTTTTGTGTTTTGGAGTTGTTTCTTCTTGAGAAGGGCCAAAATGGGTTGCTGTATGTTGGGATGATGCCTCAAGATCATTTGATCAGTTAAAATCCCAAGAACTCATTTCTGATTCAAGATTTAGGCTCTTGGTCTGCTCTGTTCTTAGTTTCTCCTCCTAGGGTTTTGGGGCAAATCTTTTTCCCTTCTTGAGATGGCATGAAATTTGATTTCTCGAGTCTAGAGGCTATTGCTATTCTTTCTGCAAAGTTTCATTGCCAAAGGATCAAGGATTCGACGGGAATTTGAGTTTTCATGGCTGCACTCTGTAATAATCAGATTTTGGCTCAAATCTGAAAATCTTGAGTTTTTGTTTGTTTCCCTTGTTGTTTGGTGCATCAGGGGTGTTTAGAATAGTCCCTTGGTGTTTTTCTCTAAATAGATTAGAAGCCATCCCCTTATTTCCCTGTTTTCGGTAAAGACCTGAAGTTTCTGAACTTCTGTCGGCCTGCTCTGCTGCCTGCACACGAGGACCGGTCAGACCGGTAGTACAATGGCGGTTGAACTGGAGCAGTGTCGGCGGTCTGACCGGCGGCACCAGACCGGTCAGACCGGCGGCAGGGTGGCGTTCAGACTGGCCGATCAACTGCGGTCTAACCGCCCATAGTAGCTCCTGGTTTTTGCTGCTGTTTTGCCTCTGTTTGCTGATGGTCCTGGTTGCCTCTTTTTAAGTGTCATTGCCCTATCTTCTTGCTCTGTGTTTTGAGTCTTCAGTAAGCCTATGACTTTCTTCTTCATAGCATTTGTTGCTATCGGAGAAGTTTGAGTAAGTTTCTTTGGAGGAGGATTTTTAAAATCGACATTCACCCCCACTATCGCTATTTCGGTCCAACAATTGGTATCAGAGCCGGTTAGCTCTTCTTCATAGATCTTAACCGGTCTCTAGAGTCATGGCGACGGACAAGTACTGCACCAAGCCGCCCGTTTTCGATAGCATCGATTACCCCTTCTAGAAGAGCCGAATGGAGACATATATCCAGGCTCAGGGGTACGCCATCTAGCGCAAGGTCAAGGTCCGGTTTGTTGTTCCTGCCGATGAGAACATCAATGCTGGAAATATGCATGATGTTGAGGCAAACGCTAAGGCAAGGAACATCATAATCCAGGGCCTGAGTCGTAGCGAGTTTGACCGCATATCTCATCTTTCGTCCGCCTTCGATATTTGGGAGACCCTCGATGATTACCATGAGGGCACCACCCAAATAAAGACGGTGCAACAGGACCCGTTCAAGCGAGATTACAACAGGGTTGAAATGCTCACTGGCGAGTCCCTGGATGAGTGTTTTGCGCATTTTCACAAGATTTTGAGCAACCTCCGAGCGGTCGGTCTCATATACCCTGACTCAGATAATGCTCGACAGATGCTCGCTGCACTCGACCTTCATGTTTGGGAAATGAAGGTGACTACCATCAAGGACACCACAGACCTCTCGACTTTGACTCTTGATGCGCTGTACTCGCGCCTCAAGACTCACGAGATTGACATTGTCTCTCGCAAGTCGAAGTCGCAGTCGATGGCGTTAGTCACCGATCCCACGTTGGCTTCTGGTCTTCCTTCTTCCGAGACTTCTTGCGGATTCTCCCTTGCGACTCTTTGTGACATAACTGATGATCAGTTAGAGCAGCTTGCGGATGAGCAGCTAGCCCTCCTAGCTCGAAGATTCTCCCATGCTTACAAGGGGAGGAGGGACAGAAAGAGAGGAGGACCTGTGATTTGCTTCGAGTGTGGTGGCCCTAACCACATTCGAGCAAACTACCCCAAGCTGGGGAAGGCCAAAGGCGACTACGGCGGTTCGGGCAAGAATGATTACACTGACAAGAACTGCAACACGAAGCCCTCAGCACCTGCCCAAGGCAAGAAGAAGTTCCGCGACCTTGGCAGAGCCAAAAGGCTCTTCCACCGCGTCCTCACCGCTTTCGACGACCTCGACCTCAGCGAGGTGGAGGGTGATGAGGACATCACTTCTTTGGATACACACAACACTCCTCCACTTGACATTCAAGGACCAATCACTAGAGCTCACGCCCGACAATTGAATTTACAGGTGAGCTCGTTCCTAAGTACTTCTTTTTGTTCATTTGAGAATAGATTGCTACCTAATGATTTAATTATGATTAGGAACCATGGAGAGAACCTGGAAGTACTTGGAGAAGGGCTACGCGGCGCACAAGTCCAGCAAGGGCGGTCGAATCAAGTTGGAGGCCCAACTCAAGCCGACTTCGAATCCAATTCAGAGTCCAGAACCAGGCCGCACTAAAACGGATGCCCAGATCGTATCCGGACTCCGTTTTGGACTTTCTACATATGTATGGAAAGCTAAGAAGAAGACCTTTCCAATGGATCTGGTCCCATGTCAAAATTCCTTCTGAGTCAATGGGAATCGTTGAAACAAGTGGACGTTTAGGATCTGTCAGGGTGCTGCGCCACCGTCTTTTGGGCCGTTCGGCTTTGTATCGTGTTGGAGCCCATTAGGGGCGCATCCAGGGGTTTTGCACGCCCCTCACCCCTTTATATCTAGCCACCATCCCCACCATTAGGGTTGGGTTTTGCTTATATTAATTCTGTCTTTGAACAGTTTCGCCGTTCATCGGTTTGTGAGACCCCAACTTTTCGAGTGCTACATCAATACATCCGCAATTCAGTTGTGTTCTTCCTTGTTCTTGCTTCTGTTCTTCGATTCGCAGGCAAGGAATAGCCTTCTTGGCGAGGTCAACCGGGCCGCGCATGGTTGATAACCTGAGGAGACGTGGTGCTGCGATTGCGGGGTTCGGAATGTGTCGTTCGGAAGCCGGATCGATTTGTGTCGCGCCTCCACCAAATCGAACATATCCAGAATCTGTGGGAAGATCGGGACCCCGTCCCCATCAGAGGGGTGGAGCGACGACGATGGGAAGGACGAGCAAGACACCAAGGGTGGCAACGACTTCTCCGGCATGTGCTTCATGGCCCTCGAGGGTGAACTGAGCGACAGCGAGCTGTACTCCAACTCGGACGAGGTATGCCCCACCTACAACCAGCTCAATCATGCTTTTCTTAAGCTAGGTGGATTTCATGCTAGAGCTAGGGCTAGGTGTACCGAGTTAGAGAAGGAAGTAGATAGACTATCACGGGAGCTTACTTCACTTACATCTGCTCCCTCCTGTGATGATTGTGATACATGCTGTGCTCTGTTGGGTGATATGGAGAAATTAAGGACCTCGCATGATAGTCTATCCTCTGAACTTGACATTGTTAAGGTGGAGAATCTTAGTCTCTTAGCTGAACTCAAGATGAGTAGAGTAGCGCCTATTTCATCTACTTCTGTCGAGACTATCACTTGCACCTCATGTGAGGATAAGGATAATGCTTTTAGAGGTCTTTATACCCTGTTGCTCGATCTGCCCGAGACGTGTGAAAATTGCAATAATTTGAAGATGAACCTAAAACGGGCAGATCATAAAATTACAGAACTACAAGCCTTTCTTCTTGAGCCAATTGCTTCATGTGTGAACTGTCCCAAGCTTACTGCTGAACTTGACTCTGTCTCCAGACAGTTTCAAGACTTGGTTGATGACAATAATAGAATGGCTCAAACTGCTTCTAAGGACCCTGTTAGCTCACCATGCATTAATTGTAACAAACTAAAATCTGACTTGATTGCATTGGATGAGAAATGTGTGAAGCTAACTAAGGATCTTCTAGAGAAGTCACCTTGTGCTTGTAATGTGATTGCGGAGAAGGGGGAGAAGCCCCAGGGTAAGGTGGAGACGCCTAGCAACGTGAACCAACTGGCTAGTAGTAGGATTGTCCCCTCAGAGTCGGCTGTGCATGCACAAGCCATTCTTTCCTCTACTGTTGGTTCTTCTTCTGCTCCCTTACCTTCTGCTGTCTCTTCTTCTCCCTGCTCTTCTTGCACCTCTCTCTTCCGGGAGTGTCAGTACCTTATGAACACTCTCGAGAGATTTGTAGGAGGCAAGAAGAAGCTCAATCTTATTCTAGACCAATCTAAAATCTACATATTTAATCAGGATCTAGGATACAATTCTATGAGGACTTGAGGAAGCATCCACCTGCAGTGCTCAGACCCATAGCACCAGGTGTGATCGAGACTGACCCCAGGACCGAGAAACTCCAATTCAAGTCAGCGGGCTTTGTCCAAGGGATTTCTGACAGCAAGGTGATTCCACCTGCTGCTTCGGCCTCTCAGAAGGCGAAGCCTCTCCGTGCTACTTCTACCTCTCAAAAGGTGAAGTATCACTGCATATCACTGCACCTTCTGTCAGAAGGATGGTCACTCAGTCGATCGATACTTCAGACGCGCCAAGATTGCGCGTAAAGACCGTGCTAAGGCACTTAGGCGTGCTCAGGGTCAGCCCCAGACCCTGAGTGTACCTAAGACCAGCACGAGGTCTAGGTTTGTTTCTCTTGATGGGTTTGGGCAGCATCGAGGACTTGGTTTTTCTGAGTCTTCTGGTTTTCATCCTCATGCTGCTCATGGTCGTGACTTCCGCCGTCCTGAGGGTAGATCTTGTTTCCCCCGTCGAGATAGCTACCCGCGGCGTGATCTGCCTGTTGTCGGTGCTCGCTCCCCCGTAGCAGTCGGACCCAGCAACAGCTTCTGGTCTGTTCACAGACCTTCTACTTCTTTGAGTCACGGAGGGCGTAGGGTAGTTAGAGGTTAGTCGTGCTTGAATACTTCTGCTGCTCGACGTGTTACTCAGTATTGGGTGCCAAAATCACTCTTGATTTACCCCAGTACTGAGACTTTACTCTCTGTTTGACTCAGGTTCATCGGGCAGGGAAGGGAAAGGTTTGGCTCGTAGACTCCGGGTGTTCACGACACATGACCAGAGACTCTCGTTGGTTTTCTTCCCTTGCCCGTGCTCCAGGTGATGAGACGATCACCTTCGGAGATGCTTCATCTGGGCGTGTCATCGCCAAAGGTACAGTGCGTGTTAATGATTCGTTCATTCTAAAAGATGTTGCCTTGGTTAGCAAGCTGCAGTATAATTTGCTTTCAGTCTCTCAGCTTACCGATGATGGTTTCGAGGTGTGCTTTAAGAAAAATGCTTGCAAGATTCTTGATTCTTCGGGTAGTCTGGTTTGTGGGATTTCTTGTTTTGGAAGGATCTTTCGTGCTGATTTTTCTGAGTCTTCTGGTGACCCTCTCAGGTGTTTAGTTGCTTCTGAGTCCCGCGACCTCTCTTTCTGGCATAGGAGACTTGGTCATATTGGATTTGACGATTTGACCCAAGTTAGCGGCCACGATCTCATTCGTGGTCTACAGAAACTCAAGATGGTCAAAGATCTTGTTTGCGCTCCATGCCGGCACGGCAAGATGGTTGCCGCTTCTCACCCTCCGATCACAGTCACTATGACCGATGCACCGGGACAGCTGCTCCATATGGACATAGTTGGACCAGCTCGAGTGCAGTCAGCGGGAGGGAAGTGGTATGTTCTTGTCGTAGTCGATGACTTCTCGAGGTATTCTTGGGTGTTTTTCTTAGCCTCGAAGGATGAGCTGTTTTCACATTTCCGAGGTCTTTTCAGTAGGCTTTCTGTTGAGCTCCCGGGTGCCTTATGAGCGATCCGTAGTGACAATGGTACGGAGTTCAAGAATTCCTATTTTGAGAGGTTCTGCGATGAGACAGGTGTAGAGCATCAGTTCTCCTCTCCGTACGTCCCACAGCAAAATGGCGTTGTGGAGAGAAAGAACCGTACCTTGGTCGAGATGGCCAGGACGATGCTTGATGAGTACTCTACACTACGGAAGTTTTGGGCTGAGGCTATAGCCACCGCGTGCCATGTCTCAAATCGAGTTTTTCTTAGGGCACACTTGCACCGCACTTCTTATGAGCTGAGATATGGGTGAAAGCCCAATGTATCTCATTTTCGTGTGTTTGGTTGCAAGTGCTTTATTTTGAAGTCTGGAAACCTAGATAAGTTCGAGTCACGTTCGTGTGATGGGATCTTTCTAGGCTACTCGACCTCTTCGCGGGCTTATAGGGTTTGGAACTGCAAGTCTAGTAAGATGGTAGAGACCTGTGAGGTGACCTTCGACGAGGCCAATCCGGGGACTAGGCCCGATATCTCAGGTTCTTTAGAGCAGTCCGAGCCCATCTTTGTGGATGATGAGGATGATGGAGATGAGGGTTGTCTACCCGATCCAGTCCCTCATCCAACCCTTGAGGTGCCTTCTTCCACCGCACCTCGAGGTGATCAGCCTTTGCCTTCCGCTTCTTATGGAGCTAGTGGCTCTGTTCCTACCTCGTCAGCTCACGAGGTAGAGGCTACTTCTTCTTCTCATCCTAGACCTCCTCGACATATTCAAAAAGACCATCCTTCTGAGCAGATTATTGGAGACCTCTTTGAATGGATTCTGTCTCCATTCTGCCTTCGTCGCTTCCTTCGAGCCCAAAGACGTTTGTCATGCCCTTTCAGACGAGTCTTGGGTCAATGCCATGCATGAGGAGCTAGAGAATTTCGAGAGAAACAAGGTCTGGTCGCTTGTTGAGCCCCCTCGAGGTCACAATGTCATTGGGACCAAGTGGGTGTTCAAGAACAAGCAGAGTGAGGATGGGGTTGTCATTCAGAATAAGGCTAGACTGGTAGCTCAGGGGTTCTCCCAGGTTGAGGGTTTGGATTTCGAGGATACCTTTGCCCCTGTAGCTAGACTTGAGGTCATTAGAATCCTGCTTGCCTTTGCAGCTTCTAAGGGTTTCAAGCTTTACCAGATGGATGTCAAGAGTGCCTTCCTCAATGGTTTTATTGAGGAAGAAGTCTATGTGAGATAGCCTCCAGGTTTCGAGAACCCCAAATACCCTAACCATGTCTTCAAGCTTTCCAAAGTGCTGTATGGACTTAAGCAGGCCCCTAGAGCTTGGTATGAGAGGCTTAAGTCCTACTTGTTGAGTCATAGGTTTGACATGAGTAAAGTAGACAAGACCTTGTTCATCCGCCGGCATGGCACTGATCTTCTGCTCGTCCAAATCTATGTGGATGACATCATCTTTGGTGGCTCCTCTCATGCTCTCGTTTCCCAATTTTCCGATGTCATGAGCTCGGAGTTTGAGATGAGCATGATGGGTGAGCTAAGCTTCTTCCTTGGATTCCAAATCAAGCAGACTCGGGAGGGTACCTTCTTGCATCAAGGCAAGTACACTCGAGACCTCTTGAGATGATTTGACATGAGTGATGGTAAGCCAATGTCAACTCCCATGGCTACATCAGCTTCTCTTGACCCAAATGAGGACGGCGAGCCAGTTGATCAGAAGGAGTATCGCAGCATGATAGGCTCCCTCTTGTACCTCACTGCCTCGAGACTGGACATACACTTCGCTGTGTGTCTTTGTGCTCGGTTTCAGGCTTCTCCTCGTGTATCTCATCGTCAGGGGGTGAAGCGCATCCTTCGGTACCTTCGAGCTACCATTAACTATGGTATCTGGTACTCTTCCTCTTCCTGTCTTTCCTTGAGAGCCTACTCGGACGCAGATTTTGCCGGCTATAGGATAGATAGGAAGAGCACCTCTGACACCTACCAATTTATTGGCACTTCTCTTGTTTCCTGGTCCTCGAGGAAGCAGTCCGGTGTTGCTCAGTCCACCGCAGAGGCTGAGTACGTTGTTGCTGCTAGTTGCTGCAGCCAAGTGCTTTGGATGGCCTCGACTCTGCGGGACTTTGGGTTAGTCATAGACAATGTTCCACTCTTTTGTGATAACACTTTTGCGATCAACATTGCCAAGAACCTAGTGCAGCACTCTTGGACCAAGCATATTGATATTCGCTATCACTTCCTCAGAGACCATGTAGAGAAGGGTGACATCGTACTCCAGTTTGTGGAGAGTGACCACCAGTTGGCTGATATCTTTACCAAGCCATTGGATAGCTCTAGGTTTTCAGCTCTGCGGGGAGAGCTTGGGGTTTGTCCTTATGGACTGTTGTGAGGGGGAGCTTTGTGTGTTACTGCTTTATTATATTAATTATGCTCTTGCTCCTTTCTGACTGCATTGCATACGGGTGCATGTGGTTTAGTCCTTCTAGCATAGGTTAGAGTGGTTCTCTTGTCAAGTTTCTTAGACTTCTTACTCTTATCTTGTGATTCTAGGATGCTGCTTGTTAGCTGTCTCTCTTCTCTCTAGGTTGAGCTTACTCACTTCTTGTGGGTTCTAGCGAGGGTTGGTCCACCCTCGGGTAGACAGGGTACGTGTTTGCTCCCTAAGTTGTTAGTAGAGTAGCTTATCGTCCTCGAGTCATATGGGGTAGATGAGAGTCAGTCTGAGCTATAGTTTCCTCTATATCTTATCTATGCTTTAAGGACTGCCTATTTTCTGATTTCCTTGCCAGCTTCTCGATTTATTGCCTTGGTTCAGGGGGAGTTCATTTGGGAGCTTCTAGAGCTTAATATTGACATAACTCAACTTGAACTAAAAGTTACATCTCATGCTGAGGGGGAGTTGGATTTTCGGCATTTCGTATTGTAATATAACTACATTGAGCATTGATTATTATCCTGTTATGACATGTTTACAATGCGTTACACCTTGCCATGACTTGTGCTTATTTGCTAGATGTATCATGACTTCATATGTGTAGACTAGCTTTTGCCATGATAAATTAATTAAAATTGCTCAAATTGAACTAAAACTTGTCATGTTAGCACTCGAGACTAGTCTTTCTGGAGTTATCCTTTTATGATTCATGCCATGTCAAATAGGCTGAGTTGAGCGTTGAATCTCTATTGAGCTTTAGATTGAGCTATGTTAGTTCTTGATGACGCATAAGTTAGTACAATCTTTTATGGATGCAAAAAGATCTCTTTTGTACGAAAAAACTGATCTCACCAATTCTTTCTCATGAGACTGCTTGCCATTGCACTAGGCATGAACTCAGGGGGAGTTTTGGATGACCAAAATCATCTCCTTAAGCTTCTTGCTTGGAGTGGTCGCATAAGGCTTGAGATCTAGCACATGATACAAATATTGGTTGGAAACGACCATAAGCTTCAAAAGAAAATATGTCATTTGTGCTCAATTTGCTTAATTACAAAAGAACCAAGTATTTAATCAAATGTCTCATTTCTGAACTTATAGCACTCTAAATTGATTCAATATTAGCTTCTTAGTTCCGCTTAGCTTATTGACATGGTTTGCATCATCCTTGGATACCTCTTGTTAGACTTTGATCATGGATGACTTGACATGCTCACACATTGCACTACATTTCAGATTGTCATCTAGTTGTTTTGGCTTGCTTATATATATCTTGTCATGATCTAGATAGCATTTTCTTGAGTTATGGCTTGGTGTGGTACCTCTTTGGTCAAATTGGATAATTCTCATAGCTCTAAATGCTTAGAATAAATCAACTTCAGCCATTTCATCCATTTCCATGACTTGTTCTCTTCCTTGCATCCTTGATGTGTTTATTGCCAAAAGGGGGAGAATAGCGGTAGAAAAAGTCATTTGGATCTTTCTAGAGCTTTGGAGATCAATTTGCTCTTTCTTGGTTTGCTCTAGTGTTCCTTCTGTCGACATGGTCATTACCTTCATTTTCTTCCTTTGGACCATGTTGGACTCTTCAAACTCAAACTCAACTTCATGCTTTTTCTGGGTTTGTCAATATACTCATCAAGGGGGAGATTGAGAGACCATGTGGAGGTCATCCCATGTGTATGATGAGTAATTGACATTGGTTTAGAGAAGTCGAGTTTGTTTTTGGTTGGTTCGGACCTTGACGTTGCGTGGTGCAATCAGTCTCGGTCGGACTTGGTCAAACCTGGTCAAAATGGTTAGGATGCATATTATGTTGACTTGTCAGGTTTGGGCTATTTCATTAATGCATTTATGCTTACATGTATCGAGCGATGCTATTTGATGTGTTTCTTGTCTGTGTTGGCTGCAGGACGTCGAGGCGGAGTCGTGGCGAGACACGAAGTGACCGGACTAGACACGGGCGGTGTCAAGGTCAGAACGGTCGTGATGTGTCGAAGACGGCGGAGACTCGAGGTGGTTGCGAGGATTGGACGACAAGGAGCGCAAAAGCTTCCCGGAAGGTACAGGAGGGGCCAAATGGTAATTTCGCGAGGCTGCACAAGCGGGAGTGGGCTCCGTTCGGGTTTAGCGGGTGTAATGGGTGGGAGACCCGTTAGCCAAAGGCTATAAATAGTGGGAGGGGCTGCATGCACCTCCATGGCTTTGTGAGAGAATTAGGGTTTGCTAGAGTCAAAAGAAGCTTTGAGAGTTTGTTTTGGCTTTAGGCTTTAGTTGGTGAGGCTTTAGTTGGTAGGAGAGGCAGAGGTTCTGTTGTTGCTTCTTGTGTCCTTCGATGTGTTCTTGAGTGGCTCTCTTCCTCCAAGCATGTAGTGTGTGTTCTTGAGGTTTAGGGAGAGGGAGAGGATGAGTTGAGAATCCATGTAATCATTCCTCTTGTTCTAATGTCCATGTGTATCGGGACTCCTTGTAATTCTTGTTGATTGGAATGAAATCTCTGAGTTTTTCTCCCGTGCTCCTGTTCTGTTCTTCGTTCTCCATTTGGGTGATTTTCCTCTTTTCGTGATTTGGAGTTGTTCCTTGTTGAGAAGGGCCAAAATGGGTTGCTCTATGTTGGGATGATGCCTCAAGATCATTTGATCAGTTAAAATCCCAAGAACCCATTTTTGATTCAAGATTTAGGCTCTTGGTCTGCTCTGTTATTAGTTTCTCCTCCTAGGGTTTTGGGGCAAATCTTATTTGCCAGAGGCTATTGCTATTCTTTCTGCAAAGTTTCATTGCCAAAGGATGAAGGATTCGACGGGAATTTGAGTTTTCATGGCTGCACTCTGTAATTTTCAGATTTTGGCTCAAATCTGAAAATCTTGAGTTTCTATTTGTTTCCCTTGTTGTTTGGTGCCTCAGGGGTGTTTAGAATAGTCCCTTGGTGTTTTTCTCTGAATAGATTAGAAGCCATCCCCTTATTTCCCTGTTTTCGGCAAAGACCTGAAGTTTTTGAACTTCTGTCGGCCTGCTCTGCTGCCTGCACACGAGGACCGGTCAGACCGGTAGTTCAATTGCGGTTGAACCGGAGCAGTGCCAGCGGTTTGACCGGCGGCACCAGACCAGTCAGACCGTCGGCAGGGTGGCGGACAGACCGGCCGATCAACTGCGGTCTGACTGCCCACAGTAGCTCCTGGTTTTTGCTGCTGTTTTGCCTCTGTTTGCTGATGGTTCTTGTTGCCTCTTTTTAAGTGTCTTTGCCCTATCTTCTTGCTCTGTGTTTTGAGTCTTCAGTAAGCCTAAGACTTTCTTCTTCATAGCATTTGTTGCTATCGGAGAAGTTTGAGTAAGTTTCTTTGAAGGGGGATTTTTAAAATCGACATTCACCCCCCCTCTGTCGCCCTTTCAGTCCAACAACATCTTTTAAAATGAAAGACTCATTAACGCACATTATACCTTTGGCGATGACGCGCCTAGACGAAGCGTCTCTGAAGGTGATCGTCTCATCACCTGGAGCACGGGCTAGGGAAAAGAACCAACGAGAGTCTCCAGTCATATGACGAGAACAACCGGAGTCCACAACCCAAACCTCTCCCTTCCCTACCCGGCGAACCTGAGTCAAACAGAGAGTGAAGGCTCAGTACTGTGATAAATCAAAAGAGATTTTGGAACCCAATACTGCGTCACACGTCGAGCAGAAGAAGTAGCCACACACAACTGACCTCTATTTATCCTATGATCTCTATCGCTCAAAGAAGCAGAAGGTCTATATGCAGACCTGAAGCTATTGCTGGGTCCGACTGCTATGGGAGAGCGAGTCGGAGCACCGGCAACGTGCTGATCATGCCACGGGTAGCCATCTCGACGGGGGAAACGAGATCTACCCTCAGAACAGCAAAAGTCACGACCAAAGGCATATCTAGGACAAAAATCAGAAAAAACAGAAAAGCCAAGTCCTCGATGCTGCCCTAACCCATCAGCTGAAGCAACTCTAGACCTCGTGTTGATCTTTGGTGCACTCAAGGTCTGGGGCTGACCCTAAATACGCTTAAGAGCCTCAACACGGTCTCTACGCGCGATCTTGGTGCGCCTGAAACATCTCTCGATCGAATGTCCATCCTTATGACAGAAGGTGTAGTGATACTTCACCTTCTGAGGGGTAGAAGTAGCATGATGAGACTTCGCCTTCTGAGAGGTCGAAGCAATAGGTGGAATCACCTTGCTGTTAGAAATCCCTTCGACAAAGCCCGTTGACTTGAATTGAACTTTCTCAGTTCTGGGCTTGACCTCGATCACACCTGCTGCTATGGGTCTGAGAACAGCAGGTGGATGCTTCCTCACATCCTCAAGAAAATCATATCCTAGACCTTGATTGAATTTGCAAATCTTGGACTGGTCTAGAATAAGATTTAGCTTCTTCTTGCCTCCTACACACCTCTCAAGAGTGTTCATAAGGTACTGACACTCCCGAAAGAGAGAGGTGCAAGAAGGGCAGGGGAAGAGGAGACAGCAGTAGGAGAAGAGGAAGAACCAACAGCAGAAGAAGGAATGGCGTGTGCATGCACAACCGCCTCAACATTGAGGTCTTCGCAAGGACTAGGAGGGACAATCCTACCTCTAACTGTTTGGTCATCGTGCCTAAGCGTCTCTACTCCTTTGGGCTTCTTCCCCACACCAGCACACACATTACAAGCAGATGGTGGCTTCTCTAGAAGGTTCTTAGTTAGCTTCACATATTTTTCATCCAATGCAATCAAGTCAGATTTTAGTTTTTCACAGTTATTGCATGGTGAGCTAACAGGGTCCTTAGAAGCATATTGAGCCAATTTATTGTTGTTATCAATCATCTTTTGAAACTGTTTGGAAACAGATTCAAGCTTAGCAGGCAGTTTGGGACAATTTACACATGAAGCAATGGGTTCTAGCAGAAAAGCTTGTAACTCAGCAATTTTATGATCTGCCCTTTTTAGGTTCATCTTCAAATTATTACAACTTTCACAAGTCTCGGGCAGATCGAGAAGCATGGTATAAAGACCTATAAATGCATTGTCCTTATCCTCACATGAGGTGCAAGAAGTAATCTCAACAGCAGTGGATGAAAGACCGACTACTCTACTCATCTCAAGTTCAGCAAGTAGACTAACATTCTCCACCTTAATCATGTCAAGCTCAGAAGACAGACAATCATGAGAGGTCCTTAATTTCTCCATGTCACCAAGCAAAACACAGCATGTATCACATTCGTCATGGGAGGGAGTAGATATAAGTGAAGTAAGCTCCCGTGACAGTCTATCTACTTCCTTCTCCAACTCGCCACACCTAGCTCTAGATCTAGCATGAAATTTACCTAGCTTAAGAAAAGCATCATTAAGTTGGTCGTATGAGGGGTATACATCGTCGGAGTCGGAGTAAAGCTCGCTGTCGCTCATGTCGCCCTCAAGGGCCATGAAGCACATGCCGGAGAAGTCATCGCCACCCTTGGGGTCTTGCTCGTCCTTCCCATCGTCATCGCTCCACCCCTCCACCTCGCTGAGGTCGAGGTCGTCGAAGGTGGTGAGGACGCGATGGAAGAGCTTCTTGGCTTTGCCAAGGTCACGGAATTTCTTCTTGCCTTAGGCATGAGCTGGGGGCTTCTTGTTGCGGTTCTTATCGATGTAGTCATTCTTGCTCACGCCGCCGTAGTCGTTCTTGTCCTTCCCCAGCTTGGGGCAATTCGCCCAAATGTGGTTGGGGCCACCACACTCGAAACAAATTATCAGGCCACTCCCCTTTCAATCCCTCACCCTCTTGTACACGTGGAAAAACGTTCTGGCTAGAAGGGCTAACTGATCCTCTGGTAGCTGCTCTAACTGATCATCAGTTACGTCACAGAGAGCAGCTAGAGAGAATCCACAAATTGACTCGGAAGAAGGTCCAGAAACTAGACTAGAATCAGTGACTAAGGCCATCGACTGCGACTTCAACCTACGAGAGCCTATGTCAATCTCGTGAGTCTTGAGGCGTGAGTACAACGCGTCAAGAGTCAAGGTCGAAAGATCGGTGGTGCCTTGATGGTAGTCACCTTCATCACCCAAACACGCAAATCCAGAGCTGCGAGCATCTGTCGAGCAATGTCCGAGTCGGGGTATGTGAGACCGACCGCTCGGAGGTTGCTCAAAATCTTGTCGAACCACGCAAAGCACTCATCCAGGGACTCACCAGCGAGCATTTCAAACTTGTTATAATCTCGCTTGAACTGGTCCTATCGAACCGTCCTGATCTGGGTGTTGCCCTCATGGTATGCATCGAGAGTCACCCAGATGTCGAACGCCGACATCAGATGAGAGATGCGATCGAACTCGCTTCTGCTCAGACCTTGGGTTATGATGTTCCTTGCCTTAGCATTTGCCTCAACATCAGCCATGTTTCTGGCATTGATGTTCTTATCGGCAGGAACAACATACCAGGTCTTGAGCTTCCGCCAGATGGTGTAGCCCTGAGCCTGGATGTAGGTCTCCATCCGACTCTTCTAGAAGGGATAGTCGATCCCATCGAAGATCGGGGGCTTGGTCGAGTACTTGTCTGTCGCCATGGCTCTAGAGACTGGTTAAGATCTATGAGAAAGAGCTAACCAGCTCTGATACCAATTGTTGCATCGAAATCGATGACAGAGGGGGGTGAATGTCGTTTACAAAAATTGGCCCTCACAATGACTTCTTCTCTCATGTAGCTATAGAAGCTAAGAAGAGGAAATCAAATGCTTCTCTAAAAAACATGAAGAAAACCAACCAACAAAAGACTAAGCACTGAAAAGAAGCAACAAAGAGTCATACCAGCCAAGGCAGGCAGGGGCGGTCAGACCGCAGCCTTGAGGCCGATCAGACCGCTCCTAAGCCGCTAGTCTGACCGCCTCTATGCGGCCGGTCTGACCGCTGGCCAGTCTGACCGCTCGTGCAACGCCGGTCTGACCGCCATAGGAGGAGTGGTCTGACCGCCCAGGGATGGTCGGTCTGACCGGTTAACCTGACTGCTGCCATAGAGAGAACCGAGGCCGAATACGAAAATCCTAAACTACCGAGACTTGAAGAATTCAACAAAATTGATGTATTACTGCTGATGCCCTCTGGTCAAATGAGCAATAACCTATTCTAAACAACATAGAGACTTCAAACAACAAGGGAATCCATCTAGAAACACAAGAATTTCATATTTGAGCCAAGAACTGAAAACGTACGGAGAGCAGCACATATTTTCAAATTGCCAACTAATCTATGATTCTTTGGTCATGAAACCAAGAGATTAGCTAAGGAATAGCCTCAGGACTCAGAAACTTAAACCAGGGCACTCTCTTTTAAGGGAAAATGAGAAACCTCATCAAACCCTAGAACAAGGAACTAGAGAAGGACATGAGCGCAGGATGGAAATGAAGGAATCTTTGATTTATCTGATGAGCTCTTGGGAATCTATCTGACCAAATGGTCTTGAAGCATTATCCCATCACAGAGTAATCCATTTTACACCTTCTCAGCAAGAATCAACTCCAAATCACAAAAACAGAGAAATCAAACAGAGCAAAAGCACGAAGAAGAAAACAGGAGACAGAAGCAACTCAAATCAAATTGATTCATCCCCATGAATGATTGAGTACAGAGGAATGATTACATGGAGTATCAACTCATCTCCTCCCAAAACCCAACTCACAGCAGAAGGAAGATCAAGAACTCATCTCTCACATGAGTAGAACACTGGGAAAGAACAGAACACCCTCTGCTCTTCACCAACCCGCAACAACTAAAGCACAAAGCAAAACAAACTCTAACCCCTCTCCAAAAGCCATGCAACAACTAGGAGACACACTTCCTATTTATAGTCTTTGCACTAGAGGGTTCAAAAATGCTTTGCCCATTAAGCTTTACACTTTACCCACTAACTCTAACCAAATCCACTTCCTTTAGTGCAGCTTTGCGTATTCACCAAAACGCCCCTCCTGCACCTTTCGGGAAGCTTCCTCATTCCTTGCCTTCCAAGCCTCGCAGCCACCTCGAGCCCTCGCCGTCTTCGGCACACCTCGACCGCTTTGACCTCGGCACCACCTGCTCCTAGTCCGGTCATCCCATGCCTCGCCACGACTCCGCTTCGATGTCCTACAGCCATCACAGACAAGAAATACATTACATAGCACCGCTCGAAACATGTAATCACGACTAGCATCAGAAAATCATACTCAAGCATGAAATTGCCCAAAAGACCAATCGTGAAAAAAGAATACGCCTCAAGTCCGTCTAACCAAACCCGACTGCGCCAAGTGTCGACTTGGCACGAACCATACAAACCAAACTCAATCTTTCTAGAACACTCGTCAATTACTCATCACAGACATGGGGTCACAACCACATGGTCTCTCAGTGAGACTATGTAGAGGTCACCCCATGGTTGTGATGAGTAATTGACTTTTGGATTAGAGTATTTGTAGAGTTTGAGTTTGGTTTTTGAGAGTTTGCAAGTTCTTCAATTGATTCTGTTGCTGGCGGTATGACCGGCATTAGGGCCATGGTCATACTGGCTAAGTGCGGTGTACTGATCTTGAATAGTAGTCAGACTGGGGCGTGGTACTATCAACGTCGTACAGGAGGTACTACCAGAGTGAGTCGGTATGACCGGCTTTTGGTTGGCGGTCATACCAGCTGAGTAGCTATTGGGTTGTGCATGTGTTTAAATTGAGTTGTTGGAGTGCGGGCACGGCACGAGTGTTGTTGTTTGTGTGCACAGATGTTTAGGATCAATGGTTTGGTTGTAGACATTTTGCATGGTGCATTGTATGGATTAATTATGTCAATTGTTGATTGTACGATGCTACGTGACGGTTTGCTTTTTGTTGTTGGTTCTAGAACTCTAGAGCTATGTCATGGTGAGGTGGATCAAACTGGGACTAAGCTAGGAGAGCTTAGGTCTAAAGTGGTCAAGGGATCGGGACTACGCTCAAGAGGAGCCGAGGTCTAGACGATCAAGGAGCCGCCAAAGATTACCGAGGCTTGCGGGGTGCTTGCAAGCCAGGATGACAAGGAACTGAAGTGGGAGCTACCAGTGGTGGACATGACGGGCAATGACAAGGTGGACTAGGACTAGGCTCAAGGAGGAGTCAAGGTCCTTTGCGATCAAGGAAGACGGGTGCCGTCATGTGTGAGAAGAAGCATGTGGTGCGCCAAGTGACTTAGGTCGTTTGTAAGTGAGGACTGTTCTATGGGATCCAGATGCATGAGAGGTTTGGCGGGAAGTCATTGGGGCCACGTGGAGGTTAGCGAAGCATGGGTGATGCTTCATGGCAAAGAAATGAGAAACTTTGTGGAAGGCAATAGAGTTGCATTTTGGTAAATTGCCTAATATCGAAAAAGTGGTGGTATGTGAAACCGCGATGTTGGCCTAAGTGGTTTAGGTCTTGTATGTGCTAAAAATGTGAAGTGGATCAAGTGTTGATTCACTAATAGGTTAATGGTTGTAAGCTGCTTTGAGAAGCGTGCGTGACAGAGTTAACGGGTTGTCTCTGGTGTTGGTTCAGGTTGTGAGGCTATATAAGGGGAGGAGAGGCAAGGTTTAGGGTTTGAGGTTGTTGGTTAAGCCTTTTGGCTAGCTCTTCCTCCCTCCCATGCGAGATTAGGGTTATTTTGGTTAGAGCTTTGTGTGTGTGCTCTAAGCTTAGAGCTCTGCTATCCTGAGAGATTGGCTGTAAAACTTGCCTCCTCAAGTAAGCAATATATCGATCTTTGATCAACTCCATGGATCCCTCATGTTTTGATTGATTTGCTTTTGATTGGGATGGTTTTCATCTCTTCTCTTTCCTTTTCTTGATTTTGCTTTTGCCAAGGATGGATAAGAGATGGAGACAATCTCTGAGAATCTATCTTGACCCATCTTGATACTTGGATAGCAAGTTTATAAAAAAAACCTAGTTTTACTTGATTTGGCCTCAAATTGTGATTTCTTGATTCGAGGGTTTTTAACATGATTTCGTTCATGTTGTTGCTTGCTGGAACATGTGGGAATATATCTAGACCCATCTTGATCATCGTCCACTTGTGAGCAAATTGTATTCACTAATTTTGGTTTTGGCTCTATTTTAGTGCACCTTTCCTTCAAACTGAAAAAGGTCTCAACTTTGCCATGATTTTTATGATTGTTTATTGAAATAGGTTTTTGATAACGTAGAGAAGATCCCTGTAAAATTTTATGTCATTTGGATCTATGAATCAAAAGTTCTATTGATTTTCGAATTTGAAATAGTGCTAAGAGCACTATTTATTTGCTTGATTTTACTGTAGCAGCGGTCAGACCGCCCTAATACTAACAGTCAGACCGCCTGGCCATTCAAACTACCGGGAAGGGTTAGGTTCACTACTACAAAAGAGGCTAAACTAGACGCTTACATCACAGACAGTTCCTAGGAATTGTCTGTGCTGCAAGTATCACAGATGGTTCATACAAATAACCGTCTGTGGTATTTTCACAGACGGTTTTTAATACAAACCATCTTTGAAGTATCACAGACGATTCTAGATAAGAACCGTCTGTGATAATGGAAGACTTCACAGACGGTTCTTGATAAGAACCATTTGTGATACTTCACAGACGGTTTGTATTAAAAACCATTTGTGATAATGATGTTATCACAGATGGTTTGTATTAAAAACCGTCTGTGATATGTTTTCTGCCTTGTAATCCCCCCAAAATTTTATAATTTCCCACCTGAGTCTGAGTAGGGATTCAGTTTTGAGACACTTGCAGTAAAACGGGTATAATTTTTGCATACGGAGTCCGTTGCACCAGTGTCCCTCTAAGACCATCAAAACCGGCCATCTATAGCCCCAAATTTGCGTTGCAAGTTTTTGGTTTCTATTTTTGCCCCTTTTTCTTGGTCTTCCCTTCAAAATTTGGATTTTGCTTCAATTGAAAAGTTATAGATTTTATCGAAACCTTTCAAATGAGTATATATATAAGCCATATAAAACTTTGATATTTTATCTTTTGAGACTAGTTGTTTATATTACACCGGTATATAAAACTTTGTGCTCTAATTCACAAACGGTTGGTATATAGAACCGTCTGTGATATTCATTCATCATAGACGGTTCTAGCTACCAACCATCTGTGATAGAGAGTATCATAGATGGTTTGTATGTAGAACCATCTGTGATAATCTGACCGCTGGGCCCGTCGATCCTCCCCAACCCAATCCTAACCAATAGAAATCCACCAACCCTCACCCCACGGATTGTAACTCCACCTCTCCGTCCGTGAGCCAAAAATTTTCACACTCCCGCCTCTCCCTCCTCTATAAATAATCACCCAAACCCAGCCTCCTTACCGTTCTCCTCCTCCTTGACCCTTACCATAATAGCCCGCACGAAGCAGACGACGCACAAGTCTACGGGAGGCAAGACACCGCAGAAGCAACTAGCTACCAAGGCGACGCTCAATCAATGCCGACGATGGTGGGCGTCAAAGACATCCATCTCGTGCGCTGCATCAGGGGCAAGAAGGCCTAGGCATAGAGGATCTTTGCTTTTTCTCTGCTCTTGTTGTGTTAGCTAGATGGGTAACCTGCTCGTTGTTTTGAGATATTGTAATTGCAGGTTCTAATCTTAATAAAAAATGAAATGTGTACTATGTTTCTTACTGTATTTGCTTGTTTTCATATGGCATAGTTAACATTTCCTAAGGCTAGCCGAAAAAAGAAAAAAATAGGTATGGAATGAAATATCACAGACGATTTTATGATATAAACCATCTGTGAAGGATTATCACAGATGGTTCAAACCAAAAATCGTCTGTGATACTAGCACATCACAGATGGTTCTATCTACCAACCGTCTATGATGAAAAATATCACAGACAGTTCTACCTACCAACCGTCTGTGATACTCATCCATTACAAACGGTTGGTAGCTAGAACCATCTATGATGTGTGAGTATCACAGACGGTTTTTGATTCGAGCTGTCTGTGATAGTGTTCTTCACAGACGGCTCTAGTTACAAACTGTCTGAGTTGTGATTATTACAGACGTCTCACAAACCGTATGTGATAACCTCCGATTATCACTGACCCATTAATTCAGACGGTTCGAAAAATCATCTGTGATGACGGTTTCGATCCATCTGTGATGACCGTTTTTGTAGTAGTGGTTCCAAGTTTTTTTGACTTGAGCTAGTTGGTTTGGGTTTTCAACTGTGGATTCTGTGTTCTACACCTCTATAGGTGTTTGAGGATGGAATCTTGAATACTTGGGGGAAAATTTTGAGTTGGCACCGTTCACAACCCCTTTGTTACCATCCAGTCCAACAAGAAAATTCCCAAAAAAATCTAGAAAATATTCCCAAGAACAAGGAACCCAAATAAAATAACTTTGGATTTAGTTGATACTTAGATTATTTGAAGTGGATCAGATGCCAAGAAGGGATGAATTGGAAATCTTTTTGCTAATGACCAAATTAAAACTATAATCTTTTGTAGCCCAATCTAAGTGCCTAAGGTTTCTAGTGTGGTCAAAATAACTCCTATACAAGTCTACTGAAGCTTTACAATCTCTGTTTCAAACCTATAGAAGTATAGTGACTAGGAATTGAAAGACAAGAATGAAATGTGGAAACGTAAAGGAGACAAGAGACATCACTCTCTCTAGAGTATTGCTCTGACTTGAAACCACACAAAGAATCAAGCCATCAACTTATGGTTGTCCTTCTCTACTTTGTATTGGTGGACTCCAAACCTTCACAACCCTCCCAGTGCCTTACACAAACTCCTCCTTAGAAGTTCAGCAAGAGCACACCTTAAAGCCATCTAGGTGACACTAACCTCTAACAGTAATAAGTCCAAAGATGTCACTTGAACCAAGCGAGGTCACGCAACCAAGAATGATACACACTATTCAGCCTAACCTAGTCTCTTAATCTCTCTAAAAAACGGTCAAGATCTTCAGTCCCTTGAGCTCCTCAATAGGATAGCTACTAAGTGGGAGTCCCAAGAAAGATAACTTGAATGCCTGTAGTCTCCATATATAGGTCCCCTCCTAAGAAACTAGTTGGTAGATAGATTTTTCAAAATCTTGCCTTGAGTCTAATCATCTAACCTACTCGGATCATCCGACTTAAACACCTCCAACGGTAAAAAAATATAGCCATTGCATACACTTAGATCATCCAACCCAAGTTGGATTATCCAGCTTATCCAGATTATCTGCCTAGCTTAGACTATCCGTGCTAATACAATCCTCAAGAACACTTTCTCTGCAAAATTTATCTGGATCATGCTCTGACCCACTCAGATCATCCGACTGTGCTCAATTTCTTCTCAGCCCAAGCCTATATGAAATTGATATGACCCTTAGTTCGATTGACTCGGATTATGTAGACCGCATGGAAACTCAAAGATGCACTTCTATAGAAAATTAGTCTGACCCATGCTATGGGTTACTCAGATGATTCAACTCCCATTGAACTTAGGAAAGCATGCTTGTTGTTGAATTGATCCGATTCATGCTCCGGATCACTTGGATCATTCAACTTCCGATGAAACTTGAAGAACATGCCCTTTGGAACATTGATACAATCCTGGGTCCAACCTAGTCAGATTATCTGCCTGAGTGCAAATTTTTTTTGACTAAGTTTGAAAATGTGCAACCTTTGCAATTTTTTGGCTTCCATTGGCTAGATATGAGCTAGAGGGATCTGGTATGCACCAGAACTAGCTACCTAATGTCATTAAGCTCATGTTACTGGATTTGAACCCCCTTAATAGTACGATCAAAGCAAAAACAAAACCTATCATTAAAATGATGCAAACTTGACTCATCGTATCATTTCTAGTCACAAGGTCCTTAATTTTCATGCTTTTTCATCATTTGCACCATTTGGGGATCCATGAACACCAAGAACACCAAAATTCCCCATCAAGAACTAAGACACAAATTCATCTTCAAGACCTAACTTAACTCATTTTCACTCAAAACAAAAGTTAGTCTTAATTAATTATGGGTCATTAATCACCGAAACACCAAATACCTCCAAAATAGGGCCTAGATGCTTACATTATTCATATCAAATCATTTTTAATTTCTGAAATTTCCAATTAAGCTTCATGAATTCAAATAAAATTGGTGAAATTTGTTTAGATGGACTAAACTACACAAAAGAAATTTTGAAGGTTGAAAATTGGGATGTTACAGAAATTGGGATGTTACAGGGTGGTCATGTGATTGGGTGCACTACTACAGAAAACCGTATTACAGACGGTTCAGAAATGTCATCATAGACGGTTTTGTGAGCCGTCTGAATTTATGGGTCAGTAATGATACGAGGTCATCACAGACGGCTTTCGAACCGTCTATGGTGTAAATATCACAAACGGTTTTTAACTAAAAACTGTCTATGATTATCAACTAAAAACCGTCTATGATTATCAACTAGCACAGACGGTTTTTAGTTAAAAACCGTCTGTGATTATCAACTAGCACATGCGGTTTTTAGTTAAAAACTGTCTGTGCTATTCTCTTCTACCCCTAAATCTATTTTTTTATTGGCTAGCCTCAGGAAATGCTAGCCATGCCCTCTAAAACAAGCAGATCAACATGTACATGTATATATCCAATTCACATCTCAATTCATTTCACAAACATAAAACATCCATTTCGCAAATCAATTAATTGAAATGAAATAAAATACCCATTAACAAATACACAATTACAATCAATGTCAATCTTATCCCAAACAAAAAATCATTATACGTTGTGGAACTCTCCATATGATTTTATGACTCCAGCCACCAAAAAGTACGCGCATTCTTCTCGAATTCGTGCAAGGTCGGGCTGTACGTTGCAATGCAGTTGTAGGGATGGGTACAGCCTGTCGATAGGAATATCAATGTGCGTACATATATAACCTGATAAGTACGAAATAATTGTGGGAAGATTGACAAACCTTAGGATTGGTGATCTTCGAGGAATCGAGTAGTAGTTTCATATGGTGGCAAACGTAGAATCCACACGTGTTGCCCGGCTGCTGCTGGTGGCACTGCAAAAAATAGAATGTGTTAATTCAAGAGGCATTACTACCACATGTCTCTGCAACGTACGTGGCGAACGACCTTCGTGATTCGAAAAAGCTAGTTTAGTCATTTGGAAGGAAAGAAAGAGTACAATATAGTTATGTATAAAGAAAATGTACTTACCTATCGAGTAATTAGGCGATAATTGTGTAGTCGGTTTTGTTCTTACTTAGGGAATCAAGGTATATTGCCTTTTTCTATTTTGGTATAATTACAATTAAAATCCAATGGAACCCCTGATTGTAGCTCCTTCCATTTTGGTATAATTACAATTAAAATCCATTTTGAAAAGAGACTTCTGCTCATAAAATATTCTGAATGACAAATTCTGAACAAACAAGGTGTGCTGCTATGTAGCCCCTTCCTATCATATGGATATTTGCTTGATTCGCATTTATTTTAGTTGTTAGATGTTGTTTTCATAATAGACCAATATTTATCTTTTATTTCTCAACTCTATCAACATATGCCTTGTCAGGTCTGACCAGTGACCAATAATTTCCATTGTTTAGCAAAAGATAAAGTCAGATTTTTTTCAACAATGACGAAGAGGAAACACACAAGTCCCAAAAGAGAAGTGGGCATACGATCGAATAACCGTGAAAAAGATTTCTGTTGTCCTAAACATCCTTAATTCATCTAATTTCGTTTCTACTTGGATCAGATTCAGAGATAAGCAGCATTCGGAATATAGCTTGATAAACAATGACAACAAGTAAAATATGGTCAGAACAAGAATTTGCATTCTGCATTTCTATCAATTTACTGGGCAAATCAGCTAATCTCAGTCATGACCAAAATTTTAAATCATTAGCCTATAGTGCTTATTTACTTTGCATCACACTACAAAAATTGCCGTTAAGTACGATCCATGAAAAGTCAATTGTACTCAAAATAGTGCAACCATAGTGACCACAACTAATATCACAGTAATACATCGCCAACTCATGACCAAATAGCAGTGCAAGACCTACCAAAACAAACACAGCAAGATCTATCTAGTGCTGCAAAGCAACTACGAGGGAGCATACAGATCTACAACTAACTCGATCGCCCAGATCTATCTAGTGCTCGGAGGCAAACTTGGATCGGAGCGGGGCAGCGAGACGATGGGCGTGTAGGTAGGAGATGGGAGAGTAGAGGCGTGGCGCGAGATTGGAGGCAAACTTAGATCGGAGCGGAGCAGCGAGACGATGGGAGAGTGGATAGGAGGTGGGAGCGTAGAGCCATGGTGTGGCATTGTTACGTACGCGGAGCATGACGCCGACGACGACGGCGAGGAAGCCTGCGCAGTCGACGGGCAGGTCCTGCGGCGACAGCTTCGGCGGCGCGTACGGCCTTGCCGTCGACGGCTGCCCATCAAATCCAAAATAGGACATGATATCAATAAAAGCCCTAGCACTCGGCATTGTAAATCTACTGATGGATGGAACACTCGGCACTTGGAACCATGTCATATGAGCAATCCAGTCAGAGAGATCACCTTGCGAGGTGGGTGTAAAATAGCTGCTTGGAGAAGGCGGGTGTAGAAAAGCTGCACGACGGGCTCGGGGAAGGCGGCGGCGACGGGCTCGAGGAAGGCGGTCGGCGACGGGCTCAGGGGACGGAGGCGGCAACGGGCTCGATCGGGAGAGCGACGACGTTATGTCTCTGTGCTCTGGTTAGCATAGCTATAACTGCAGTATACGCGCAAAACTCTCTAGCTTGAGGTTATATATAGGAAGGCTTATTATAGACAATTCTAGTTGAGAACCGTCTATGTTATAATTATCACAGACGGTTCTAAACTAGAACCATCTGTGATATCATTATTATCACAGATGGTTTTTAATAAAAATCGTCTGCGATATTCCAGTATCACAGACGGTTCATCAGTTCATTTTTTCCGACACCAATAACACTGACGGTCCCCAAATTAAAACCGTCTGTGATAGTGTATGTCATAGACGGTTTTGTCAAACCATCTGTGATTTGACGTCTACTAATAATATTTCTGGAGTAGTGATGGTAAATACAAGATTATTAAATATTCAATGACGTATCCAAAATAAGTATGACTACCCGAAAATTTCCAAATATCAAATGACACAAATACATATGTTTGTGTTACACAGTGTTTATTACATCCACACAAGCATATACAGCGAAATCAACATGAATGCAAACAAGGCAATCCATCATGTGTACAGCATATGCATGATGCATGCTTAATAGTAAATGAAAGAAGGAAATGCATTATTAACCGCGAGATGCCGCATGAGAACAATGCACGCAGGTCGTAGGTAGGTTGAAGGGACTGAAATACTGAAGATGGGCTATCCATGCATGCGTACAATGATCCATAACGAAGTAAAGTCCACCCCAAAAGTCATGGATGCTGCTCATTAGAAGAGCTGCCCGCTGAGATAGGTGCCTGCGGATCAAAGCTACTGTCGTAGGTGTCTTCTTGTGTTGAGCCCAAATTTAGGATAGGCAACGGCGTGTCACGTTCGAGGACATCCATGGCTTCCCGAATGGTAGGCCTCTCGATACTATCAGGAAGAGTACACCAGAGCCCCAAGACGATCACACGCTCAATCTGCCTCCTGTGAAACTCGTCGTTTAACATATCATAGGCGGCCTCCACGATAGTCTTGACTCTATAGTGACGCCTGACTTCTTCCATGCGGATACCTTTTCTGCATGCAATGTCTAGCAGAACGACCCCGAAGCTGTAGACGTCAGAGCTCCGCTTGAACTCAACCACCCCTGATCTCCTACACTGTGGATCTAGGTACCCTTCCGTCCCTATAGCGGTTGTCAGTAGCGTTGTATTGTCTTGGTTAGAGACCCTCGACAGTCCAAAGTCAGCAAGCTTGGCGTTAAAGTCATTGTCTAGGAGTATGTTGCTTGGTTTGATATCTCTGTGCAGGATGTATTGATGGCACTGTTCGTGGAGGTAAACAAGAGCTACGCCAATGTCCTTCGCTATTTTGTACCTGATAGACAGACAGATAGATAGATGGTGACATGGTGTTAGACATGAATATATATGCAATGTTGCAGTACCATATTCAACAAAAGCACGTGAAAGGGTACCTCGTTGGCCATGGTAGTACTTCTGCCTCCCTCTTGTGTAGGTGGTCGAACAGGTTGCCGTTAGGCACCAACTCATAGACAAGGAAAAGATCGTCAGTCTTCTTCCTCATGCACCAACACAAGAAATCGAGCATGTTCCAGCTGGCTCCCCTGCAGCACCAACCTTCCAGCTTGACGAGATTTTTGTGGTTGGTTACACCAATAGTGTTGAGTTCGGCAAAGAAGTCCGCATGTCCTCCCTTAGAATCCGTCAAGATTTTCTTTACAGCCACTTCGCCGACCAATCCCTTCAAGGACGTACCCCTGTAGACTTCTCCAAAGGCACCTTGTCCAAGCTTTTTCTTCTTGGAGAAGTTGTCGGTTGCAGCAGCCAGATCACGGTACTCAAACCGCCTAGTCCCCCCGGTTCCCCTCTCAAAGGCATAGCGTTTACTTATCAACTTACACCATGAGATAATAAACCACACCAGGAGCACCAACACCAAAGCTCCTCCAATCGACCCTCCAATAAAAATAGTTGCTTTCTTGTCATGACTAGGACCTGCATGCAAATAACACTAGCTATATTCATTGATGTATCCAAATTTTCTGTTTTATGACCTTAAATGAAACTTTTCTGTTTTATCTTATCGTATAAACTACAACAAAAACCCTAGGTAGAGACACTTTCTAGATGCATTTTTGTCCAATTTGTCTCTAAAATTAGAAATTCTATAGCCTGGAGATGCTTTCAAAATTGCCCCAAAATTTTATACTCCAGAGATGGTTTCGAGACGATCCAGAGACATTTTAGAAAAACATGTAGAATTTCATCTAGTAGAGGTGTTTTTGAGATGCTATCAAATTAGCAATACATTTTTTAGACGCTTTCAACTCTATCTCTAGAGATATTTTTTGTGGTGGTCGATTTGTGTTAAAGAAACTACATATAAATATTGCAATACACAACTAAACAAGTGATATTGAGATGGTTAGTTCAACAAGTCTAATATAAGCATTACAATGAGGTCTAGAGTTCAAAGACCAGAGAACACACATTTTTAGAGCGCTATTCTAGTAGCACAAGCTAACAACGCTAGTGATGATACATAGAAAGACGTTAAGAAACATCTCTACAGAAATAGAAAGAAAAATCTGCGAGGAGTTTGTGTTGCACTGACTACGTGCCTAACCACATATTATACTTCATATAGTTAATATATAGAGGCATGCTAGCGGTGAACCCCTGCTAAGGGAGGACACATTGTGGGACCCACCCCAGCTGGGGTCTCCCTCCTGGCTGATGTCCGCTCGCTAGCAAAGTTGTAAGATACATTGTGCATCCAACTCTATACACACACACACTCTCTCTCTCTCTCTCTCTCTCTCTATATATATATATATATATATATATATATTAATTATAAATGTTTTTCAGTGGTACGCACTTTGTACGAAGTTCTTTGCACTGAGATGGTACCTTGCACTAAGATACCAACCCACGAGTAAAAAGACTTCGTTTTCTTAATATACTATCATTTTCCATCATGCTGCTTCTCTAGTACACAGTCAGCTCGCAAGCATTGCATTTTGTGTCAAAGTAGATTGAATGCACGTGCAGAAGAATATACCTTTCGGGGGCGGAGCAAGAGTTGAGCTAAAGGACCATGACAGTATCTGATGGAGCTCGACGGCTGAGTCGGTGGACGCAGAAAACCCCACCGCCACCTCGGACGGGAGCAATGTCTGTGGGTCCGGTAATTTCGTGCTGACCTCAACGGGGTGAGCAGAAGGATTGTCAGCAAACTGCAGGGAGGCGACCAGCATCTTGGTGGTGTTGTCAAAAGTGATGGACGCCGTCATGGATCCTTTCAGGCTCAACTTGTCTAAAGTTGTGTTAACCGACTTGACAGAGCTGATGTCGATGCCGATGTGGTCAGAGGTGTCGCTGGGGTCCCAGCCGGGGTTGTTGAAAGTGTCGAACTCGATGGCGACGAACTTGTGTTCATCAGAGGCGGTGGTCCCGTCATCGCTGAGGAGGCCTAGCTTGCCCCCTCCCGAGTATGGAGGCAAGCTTGATGGGTAATAGGCGAGGAAGAAAGCCATGCCATCCCCCCTAGTATGGCTAGTTGGTTTGTAAGCCGTGCTACTAGTTTGGCTGGAAGCCGTGGCAGTGGCACTAGCTTGGCTGGAAGCCGTGCCACCCCCGCTAGTTTGGCTGGAAGCCGTGGCACTAGTTTGGCTGGAAACCGTGGCACTAGTTTGGCTGTTGATGTTGTTGGTGTTGATCGCGAAGGTGAACCGCGTGGAGAAGCTGGCTACCTCGCCGGTGGTTTTGTCGTAGAACGGCACTGGCTGACGGTACGACATCCGTCCCGTGCAACCTTCTGTTGTCTCTGCGAACGAGTTGCATGTCAGGTCGACCAACTTGCCGTGCACGCCCGCGTCGCCCTCGAATGTGAGGTCATCTGAGCGGTAGCTGGATGTGTCGGTGAAGTCAAAGCTGAAGGAAAACGGAGAGGCTGCAGCAGCAACACTATTAGTGTTCGGAGCATCAAGCGACAAGGAGAGTAGAAAGTAGGCGAAATGGAGGAGGAGCTGCGCGCTGCTGCTGCTGCTTGCAGGCAGGCCCATGGTAGTAACTGGAGCGAGGCGAGCTATGGATGAGGCACTAGCGTTGCTGCCTTTGGCTGGGTGAGATGACGATGCATCCATCTGGCTTGGTCTCTTATTTATAGTACGCAGCGTTGCACAAACTAACCAAGCTGCTGTTTTTGTTTTTTACTCGCGCGGCACTCGGCCCAATGATGCTTGAAACATTTTTCCACTCGTGTCTGAATCAATCGGGAGGGCCTCCTGTTTAATACGAAAAAAAGAGTGCGGTCAAGTTTTGGCCATAGACAATGCTCGGACTGTTACTTTCAAGGGTATTGACAAATACCATTCGGATGTTTTTCTACTTTCAATTATATTTTCCATGTTGCTCAGCGGTAATAATTGCACACACTGGCAGCTAGCTTTTATGTGCCACTTGATACCACTTGTAGCTCTTTCATTCCTCATCAATGATTTCATATAGTTAAGAGGTATTATTATGTTGCCTTTATTGGGATTCAACGTTTGCTTTGTTTGGCCAGCATGCATAACGTGCTACTTTTGAAAAACCTTAATGACGTTGCTACTTGGTAATTTTGAGAAACATGAATGACGTGCTACTTGCCACCACTTGCTCCTAATTCAGGTTTCACCAGCGATCTGATCTGTCACACGCGCCCGCCGGCGTCGCACATACGTACGACAGGTGGGGCCCACAGCCCCTTCGGTGACTCCCTGCCGTCTGCCCCGCCCGTTTCAGCTTCAGCTTCTGATTTATTTTTTACTATTTATAAATTTCATCTTTTTTTAAACTTTTAGTTTTTTTAGCTTTTTCGCCGGTTTTTTCCCGTATTCGTTTGCGTTGTCCGTGATGTGCTAGCATATTTTTTCTATTTTTAAATTTTTTAAAATTTAATTACGTCAAATAAGCCACCTTTAGCTACAGTGAAATTTCAGCTGCTACAGTGCAATTTTAGCCATAAGCCAAACTTTTCAGCCCAACCGAGCGAGACAAGCCGTGCGGGATCAATCGGGTCTTGAGTTGGTACGGACACACCCAATCCAACTCTCAGCTCTAATGTAACTGCTGCATGTACAATAGCTCTATTTAATTGTTGCTAAAATTAAATATCTATCTACGGTTACATACATGTATAGAGTCCCATTCGGTGTGGGTATGCATGACGATCTGAGATGCCATATGAGATGGTCTAAGATATATTGATGATAAATAAATAGCACTTTGTTTGAGTTAAATTTGATTTTTGTAAAAGTTTTAGAAAATTCATATTTCTGATTATGTTGTTAGGCCTCAGCGGTCTGACTAGGCCTTGGTTGGCGGTCAGACCGGATTCTACCTGTTCGTCATGTTCTGTGGCCGGCGGTTTGACCGCCATAGAGTTGGCGGTCTGACCGGCAGATGATCAGCAGTCTAACAACTATGGGGCGAGCAGTCATACTGGTCATGGACATTTGTGTAGGCTTGTTTACAGATGAGTTTGCACTTGGTGTCATTAGAATTAGAAATTGCAGCTAAAACATTTGTGTAGGCTTTCATGTGTGGGAATAGGGGGTCAATCAGACTAGCCTTGAATCTACAGTCAGACCAGCCAACCAGTTAGATTGGCTTTGTTCAAGTACTCATACAAGCTGATCCATTGCGGTTTGACCGGCTTGGGTAGGAGTTTTCCTATTTTTTGGCTTTGGTCTGTAGCTGTAATTTGTTTAATTAAAAGTGGTATAATCCGAAGTTGGTTACTCTCATAGTCACTTGAGTGGAGATTTTGAATACCATTGGGAGAAAAGTTTCGAGAACCATTCACCCCCTTTGATTGCTGATATCAGTCTTACAAGTGGTATTAGAGCCTGATTAAGCTCTTCCTCATAGATCTTAACTAGTCTTAAGAGTCATAGCATCAAACAGGTATTTCATCAAGCCACCCGTCTTCGATGGGGGTCGAATTCTCATATAGGAAGGCGAGAATGGTTACATACTTTCAAGCTCAAGGCTTTTCAATCTGAGAAAGGTCAAGAGTTTCTATGTTATCCTTGCTGGTGATCAGATCACTTTGACAAATCTTTCAGATATGGAGGCAAACTACAAAGCTAGAAATCTTCTTATTCCGGACTCAGCATAAATGAGTTTTATTGTGTCTCACCTTGCTTCAGCGCATGATATCTAATAGACTCTCACTGGTTACCATGAGGGCTCTACAGCTATGATGGAGGTGCATCAGAACCCATTCAAGAAATAATTTTAGAAGGTTGAGATAAGACCTGGAGAATCTTTGGATGAGTTCTTTGCTTACTTTCACAAGATCCTCAGAGACTTGCATGATGTCAGTGTGATCTATCCTGACTCTGAAAATGCACGTCAAGTGCTTGGAGCCTTGAACATGTCGATTTGGGAGATGCAAGTTACTCCTATCAATGACACCACTGTCATGAGTGAACTCGCCTTGGATAAACTTTATTCGACTTACTCTCTCGTAAGAATAAGCCATAGTCAATGGCACTCGTGATTGATCCCATTCAGAGTTAATCTTCTGGCTCAGTTGAGTTTGGTTCTTCTGGATTCTTCTTTGTCTACTTTGCATACTATGAGTGATGATCAGCTTGAGCAACCTCCTAAGGATGACCTAGCCACTTTATCCACCAAGTTCACTAGAGCCTTAAACAATGTGAGGATGAGAAAGAGAGGAGGAGGAGGCCACATTTGGTGCTTTGAGTGTGGTAAGCTCAGCCACATTTGGGCCTACTACTATAAGCTCAAGGGTAAGGAGGAGAAGGAGTATACATAACATCCCATTTTTGGGAAAACTTTTGTGCTAGTGCTGTAGCCACTTGAAGCTGATGCCACCCACACGGCTGACGCACCGCCGCCCGAGGCTCCATGGTGCCAACTTCTTCCCCCCACCGCCTATAAGAGGATGCCCGAGCCTCATCTCCCACTCCACCATCTCCCACTCAAATCCCACCGCCACTTCCCCACCCGCTGAGCTCACCGCCTCCTCTGTCGCAAGCTCGTCCACCGGCAATCTCTGTCGCCAGCACCCCCTGGTGGACTTTGGGACACTACTACAAAATGGGTCATCACAGACGGTTTTCTGAACCGCCTGTATTTATGTATCAGTGATAATAAGAGGTTATCACAGACGGTTTGTGAGCCGTCTGTGAAAAAGACAACACAAACAGTTTATAACTAGAACCGTCTGTGAAGAAAACTATTACAAACGGCTCGAGTTATCAACCGCCTGTGTTTGGCGAGTATCACAGACGATTCTAGTTATCAACCGTCTGTGATTGGCGAGTATCACAGATGGTTGGTGTGTAGAATCATCTGTGATAGTCCTTTATAGAGAGTTTATAGCATAAACAGTCTGTGATAGTTCATTCAATACCTTAAATTTTTCTTGTTTTTTGGTTAGCCTCAAAAAATAATGTTACCCATGCTCTTTGAAAACAAGAAAATATAGAGACAAACACAAGAACACATTCCATTACTGGATAACAAGATAACGAACCCAACTTTTTAACACGGAAAGAATATTTAAGAAACACAACAACACATTCCATTACAGGTAGCACCACCTTTGTGGCACAACGGTGAGACTAGACAAGACACACTTATGACAAGAGTGTGTTGTGCAATCTACCGTGGTGCCACAACGGAGGTGCTAGCTCACGGCGGTAGTCGGCGTCGTCGAGGAACAAGTTGAATGCATCGGATGGCGGTAGTGCCATCTTTGTGGCATGACGATGAGACTGCATAAGATGCTCTTACGACACTTATGACAAGAGTGTGTTATGTAGCCGACCGTGGTGTCACAACGGAGGCGCTAGCTCATGGTGGTAGTGGGCGTCGTCGAGGGGAGGATGCAGGAAGCTAGCTAGTGGATGAACTCACGCGTGACTACCGATGAAAAGGTAGATGGGGAGTAATTAATAAGGGCCAAGCGGTGGAGGAACCGGTGCCTGCCATTTGAAGTAGGAGGAAATCAACCCTATGATGCGGGTAAAGGTTAAGGGGAGCCATTGGAAAGACCTTATGATGACTTTCTAAGGAAACATGTTGAACAAAACATGTTGGTTCTCTCTTGTGGGTAAAGTGTACAGCCTCTGTAGAGTGAAAACTATTCGAATAGTTGTGCCCACAGTCAAGGGTGGGCATAGGAACTTGCTCGAGTTAGTGTCCATTTTTTAAAACAACTATGTGGGTGGGATGAAAAGTGCTAGGCAGTAAAAGCATTGATTGGTGTTGTCCTGGGTGTCATCCCAGTGGTATTAAGCGGATGTATCGCAAAAAAGTAGCTGATGCTATAGGTGGCATGGAAATGGTGGATGAAATTTTTACTAATAATAATATTGCAGGTTCCTTCTCGCTTTATAAAATCTATTTTTATTAAAATGCTAAGTTATAGGGATTTCCTAATTATTCTTAGTTTTAAAATATGGCTTTAAGCTAATAAAAGTACCAAAGCCCTCCTTGTCAAGCCTTGCATGTATGAATATTGCATTTCTGTGTGTTGGTTCGCTGAGCACTGTTGCTTGTGTAACACCCCAGCCAATCAATGACCTAGAATGCTACCAAACTAATAACATAATAAGGAAAAACTAATATTCATCTTACAAAATTTCGGCAGAACCTCCTTTGTTTATTGAGTAAATCAGAGGTTTCAACAGGCATAATCAAATGATATGAATAACAGTAAGCAATATAGTCATTTATAAGCAAAACTGGATTATGTTCATCATCGCACTCATAACAATACTACTTAGATAAAGAACGGAATCAATGTAAAAGAGTTCTAATCTTTTATTACATTTTGAACCTGATAGACATTAATCAAATACCACTTGAATTATTCAGCAAATAGTGTTTAATGTTCTTTCTTTCTTTCATGGTGAATAGACCGTGTAAGTGCAACAAAACTAATCCTTCTTTATCCCCATGCATGCCGATCCCATGTACATACCTAAAACAAACAGCAACCACAACAACAACAACAACAACAAAAGTGAGTTCAACGACTCAGCAAATATAATAAGTGGTAACAAGAATAAAAGTGAACATCATTTCACAAGTTCATCCATCAATCATATAAATAAACCATGCTATGCAATATGATAAAAAATCTCTTTATCTCTTCTCTTTCGCATTTTACCGGTAATGCGGAGTGTGCATCCATCAATGCACACCCATGCCTGTACCATCTGGTACAGGGACCAATTGCCCATACTCCACAAGTATGGGGACCATTAGTCCGTCATGTCATCAACATGACGGGGACCTCGGCGCTTGGTCATCTTGTGACCAAGACTTCAATAAATCAGCATGATGCACAAACATGAATATCTCAACAAATAAAACTTGCATTCACAATATCTATGCATCAGAAATTCTCCTGAGCACTTTCAATTGCAATCGACCATAAACAATATCAACATATCATTAACATAATCAAGATCACATATACTCATAATATAGATCAAACATCTACAAACCAACAATCATCAACAATCCACACTATAAAGTTTAAACCATCATTATACTTGCCTTAACCACAAGAAAACGGGGGATGAGCAGAAGGTGCGGCCCCTGGGATCCGTTCTCCTCCTGAATAATAATTATAATGACTGCTAAGACAACAGTAACGAGTCTTCAGATTAAATAAAAACACCCCCAAACTAACCCAACATGTTTAGCTTGATTCAAAACCCCAAATCCTTTCGGCCATTCTGTCCCCCTCTACGGACAGTCAACTTCAAAAATTCATATCTATTGGTACAAAAGTCTAAATAGGGAGTTCTTAGACTTTCTGGAAATATAATTAAATTATCTAACTAAACCTAGTTGGTGAGCCTCCCTGATTCGGCCATCTTCTACCCGCACCATCCAATTTTCTAAAAAACAGCAGTTTCCTATCGGGTCCTCTGGACAGTGCACTAAAACTATCATAACTTTCAGCACGAGTGTTCGATTCATGATTTCTTGACCTTTTGGGAAAGCTACTGCAATTATCTACAACTTTCCTAATATGGAGATCCTCTGATTCTCCTGTTTTCTAATCTCCCAAACCAATCTACCGAAACCTGACAGAAAATCTCCCGATCTACAGAATAGTCTTACAAAAAAAATCATAACTTCTAGTACAAAGGTCCAACGATGCGTTCTAGCACTTCATGAAAAGATAAAGACGTCCTCTACAACTCTCTAGGAGAAGTCCAGATCTTATTTCCCACAAAACTACCCCAAAACAGCCGTCCAACAAAATCTGTCCTAGCAGTCCAGAATACCGACATTGAAACGACTAGTAAAAAAATGCATCTAATTGGGGGAACAACGGGGATTACCCTTGACGAACTGCTGTAGATTATGATGAACGCCCTGCGAACTCCTCCTCTTCTCCTTTTCCCCTTTTTCCCTTCCTCTTCCCTTCCTCCGGATCCAATCGCCTCGCTGCGCTTGATCTCCCTTCTCCGTTCGACCAGCAGCCAAAGGAAGATTTTTCCTACCGGTAGAAGAGCTTCAATGGGGGAGGGAGAGGGGGAGGAACTGCTGGAGGGGGCGCACAAGGGGCAGGGAGGGGCGGCTAGGATTGGAGGGGGTGGGTGCCTCTCCCCCCTCTTTGGCTGGTTTCCCCCTAGGCCTTGGCCCAGGCCCAGGTTGCCCGGAAAATTCAGAAAACTCCCCGAAACATTATTTTATTCTTTCGTTTAAGGTCCCCCCTCTCCAATTAAACAATTATTTCCCGAAAGGCTTTTGGGATATTACAGCTTGTGCTCACACTCGCTTACAAAAATCATCAGAACTCGGGGATCAAAGTTAGTGCGCCTACTACGATGATCAAGGAGCTGATGGAGCAGAAGATGGTGGCACTTAGTCAAATTTTTATTAGTCGAGGCCTCTTCCCAGTCTAGCTAGGGTAGTGTTTGTGGGCACTTATATTCACTAGACCCCTGGAAAATATTAGTTGCCCACAAACCATCTCCAGTTGCTTGCCTGTGGCAAGATGTGTCTACCATATCTGCTATGCTTCCCCTGTGTTTCCTTTGTTTGTACTATTTGGCCAATACGGCTTATTGTAAACTTGACCTGTTGCGGTCCATCGAACACTAGCATGTAATAATATTACCGTATGTTTTTAGTTTACGATCTATATGAAATGATTCTGCAATGTATTTGTGAGCACTATCTACTGATCCAGGGAATAGTGCGGTGGTTTCACAGAAGATTTTGGATTATCAAATCTGGGGTCGACAGAGCTGGTATCAGAGCATACGACTATAGAAACCTTAGTTAGACTGGTTGTACCTAAGGACTTGAACATTACTTGCAAAAACTAGTATTTGATAAAAATATATCATATAGCTGCTTCTACTTATCACTCTTAGTCTCTTACTCATCTGAATTTTTCTTCCTTTCGACTTATTGACCTTCTCCTTTTCAATATCTAGGCTACCTTTGGCAGTCCATCTTTCGGGGTCGTAGGATCCGGGAAAGGGACCAAGATCTCTGGACCATGGAGGTGTTTATCTAGGCTAGGGAGGGGGAGTTCGAACCCTTTGAGTTCAAGATCAAGCATCCCCAGACTCATCTTTTTGACACCATCTAGGACGCGTCATGACGGGCCATGACCCACTTATGCTCAGTGCATGAGGTCCTATTGCTAAGGTCCCTGTTCTGCTATTACTTGTACCTCCTGGAAGGGGAGAGAATCCCCGAGATCCACGAAACCAGGGCGAATGACCCACAGCTGACCCACCAGGTTTAGTTCACTAGGGCCATGGCCCTTACTTCAGTCAGCATCATGGAGGAACTTGGCCAACTCTGGGCACTCCTCACCGCCAGCCACCATCACACCGATGACCTTCAGGCGTAGCTTGCGAGCTGTGAGGTGACCCTCGCCATAGTGGAGTGTGACAGGATTGCCGCTGTTATCGATCTCGAGTGAGTTTAGGCTACCATCGCCACACGCTCTACTGCCTCATTGGAGCCTACCATTGTTCCCACCGCATCAGTGCCAGTAGACATCCCCAACCACCTGTCGATGACAAGACCCTCAGGACCCGCTTGAGGATGACAGCGTGCAAGAGCGTGTGCCCACCACCCGTCATCGACCTTAATGTCAAGGATACACGCCGGGTCGTAGTCGCTCTAGTTCTGGCTATAGCTCCCACACCCAGTTGGATTGTCCAGGTCGCTCTAGTTCTAAGACACCTAGCTTCAGCGAGAGATGCTCCCATTCTCGTTCCCCCGGTGCTTGCACCAATTGTGGCCGCCACCACCCTATGGAGGAGTAGTTAGTAGCAGTCTAGACTAGTAAGCAGTGCTTGTTGCAGTAGTATTTTGGTCACAAGCACTTTCCTCTATTGAGTCCTTTTGTACCCAGTACTGTAGACGTTGTAATGTTATGATAGTGCAATGGCTTAACATAGCCTATAGGCTATGCCTAGAAGTCATGAAGCTTGTACCCACTACTATTAATAATTTGTAGTTATTGCTCAGAACTTGTTATCACTTCTTTATTTGGATCTTCTTCTTTGCTCCTAGGGGCTAGTAAACCCCCATATTTGTATACCCTCCCTTAGCCTCTAACCGGGTTGTTTTCTCATATGGCTCCAAGGAGAACAGCTGCCCGCCAAGTTGCCAATGTCGCCAGCCAAGGAAGAGGCCGAGGCTATGGATAGCAACTGCCTCCTCCACCCCCAGTGCACCCAACCATGGCTCAAGTCATGGTGCAACAAACTCAGGTTCTTCAAGCCATGTTGGCTAGCCAGTAAGCAGGATCGGCTAACCAAAATTCCAAGTTGGGAGACTTTTTTGCGAACAAGACCTCTAACTTTCTCATCTGCTGACAAACCCTTAGAAGAAGAAGACTGGCTACGAGACACTAAAAAGAAGCTTTGGTTAGCTCGTTGTGTAGAAGAGGATAAGGTAGACTTTGCCACCCACCAGCTAAAAGGGTCTGCAGCAGCATGGTGGGAGAATTATCTCGCTGTACGTGGAGAAGGAAGTCCGATTGAGGAGGGATCTGAAGCAAAAGAGGAAGCAACAACAGTAGAGGGGCAGGAAGGCCAGCAAGGGCGAGTAGAAGCAGATAATGCCGAAGAAGAGGAAGTAGAGACAGAGCTAGCAAGAGATGTTATACCCTGGACTAAATTCAAGAATGATTTCAGGATGAATTTCATACCTGCTGGCATTATGAGAATGAAGAAAAACGAGTTTAGAGCTCTTAAGAAAGGGAACATGTCTATCAACGAGTATCTCACGTGATTCAACCAATTAGCATGCTACGCCCTAGGATACATAACTGATGAGGAAGAAAAAATTGATCGTTTCATGGAACGGATGCAAGAAGAAATGCGCATGCAATTGATCATCCAAGATTTCCATAGCTTCCATCACTTGGTCTGAGAGACCATGTGGAGGTATCCCCATGTTTGTGAAGAGTAATTGACGCTTGTATTAGAGAGTTTGAGTTTATTTTGGGTATTTCATGCTTGAGTACCTTCTTTTGATGCTAACGTATGTTTATGTTGTTTCGAGCGGTGCTATGTGATATGTTTCTTGTCTATGATGGCTGCAGGACTTTGAGGCGAGGTCATGACGAGGCATTGGATGGCCGGACTAGGCACGGGCGGTGCTGAGGTCAAAGCGGTCGAGAGATGTCGAAGACAGTGAGGACTCGAAGTGGTTGCGAAGTGTCGATAACAAGAAAAGAGGAAGCTTCCAGGAAGGTGCGACAGGGTCATTTCGGTAAAATGCACAAGGCTGCAAAATGGAAGCGGATTCGGTTGAAGATAACGGGTTGGAAACCCGGTAGTAGAAGGAGGAGGTTAGGGTTTTGAGTGTGTGGGCACAAATTCTGTTTCCCTCTTCTTCTATGCATGTGAGTGGGTTTTGCCTCATTTGTGTGTGAAGCAAGTAGTGAGGTGTGGCTGACTCTTTTTGATTTGCTATTTGACTTGTGAGCTCTTCCCTCTATTTAGAGAGTGGGAGTTGGCAGTGAAGAGGGTAGAAGCAGTGTGTGAGTTCTCAGTTCATGAGTTTCCTCTCGTGAGCCTTCTCAGGATGTGAGAATGGAGTGAACTAAATGTAATCATTTACTCACATTAAACATTCATGTCTCTGTATCAGTTTGGGATGTCCTTTGTTTGAGTAATCTGATTCCTTGTGCTTCTCTGTGTTTGGCTTCAATTCTTTCCTCTAATTGGCTCTCGGTTCCTTTTCTGCTTCTGTTGTTTTTTAATTGAATCATTCTTCAAGAAGTTGCAAAATGGGTTTGCTTTGAATAGGGAATCGTCTCAAACCCATTGGCTAACATATTCCTGAGAGCAACCATTTTATCTGCCAAATCCTTCCCAGGAAATGAAGCAATGCATTTCCTCTGTTCTCCCAACTCTAGGGTTTGATGGCAGGGGACTCTTGCACTTGCTGGTTTGGGAGAAAGTTTGTATTAGACTTTTGTCTATACTCGATTTGAGGTCATTTCCTTACTGAAATCATCAGATTCATGGTCAAAGGATTCAAGAATCAAATAATTTGCATTTTGTCTCTCTTTCTGTTTAGCATTTGAGTTCTTGTCTCTTCAGGATGATTTCAGCCAAGTGCTTTTCTTATTGTCATTCTTCAGCAGAGGTAGTACTTGTTTGTGTTCCTACCTTCCTTGAGGTCGATTTGCTGTTTGATTTGAAGACCTGATCATTTGGTCTGTGGAAAGCAGCAATCTCTCATCTATCTCTCTGTTTTCGGTTCTATTACTATAATTACTGTTGTTGCTGTTTTCATTTCTCCTTTGCTTCAGTTTGACTTCAGGCAAGGGTGCTTCTTCAGTGAAAATCTTGTGGTTCCTTTTTTGATTTAATCTGCCTTTGACTCATGGTTCAGTTTCACTGCTGCTTCTGTTGTCAGTTTTTTCTTTTGGGTTCGGTTAAGAGCTTGTTTCTCTTCTCTGTCTTTTGACTTTCCTCTGTAGAATTCACTGCTCAGTCAAGTTTTTGGCTGTTTCTGTGTTACTTTTCTTTCTCTGTTTTGTTTCTTCTTCGCAGTAACTTCTCCAGCTTCCAGTGAGCAGTTTTTAGTCTCTATTTTCAGCAGTCTGCAGGCTCGGTTTTCAGTTGTTCATTCTGAGTTTTGTGCTCAGCCGCCTTCTGTTCTCAGGTTAGCTAACTGTTTACTCCTCCTTCGGTTTGCTTTCCTTTTCTTTTGCTTACCCTCTTGTTTTCATTTTCTGTCAGTTTCTAAGATCTCGACCAAGTTTTTACTGCAGCCATTGTTTTTAGTTTTTAGTCGGTTTTGCTTTCTGTCTACGTACTTTCGGTCGACGTTTCCTGCGCTTTGTTTCTTGTTGTAGTCTTGGCATCCAGTCAGACCGGTAAATCAACGGCGGTCTGACCGCTCTCCCTAAAGTAGTCAGACCGGAGATCTAGGGTTAGTCCCGGTCAGACCTGTTATTTCTGCCGGGCTGCTTTTGTCTCTGTTGCTTTGCTTTCCCGATTGTTCCTCTGTTATCTCTTCTCATTTGCAATAATCTCAGTGTAGTCAGTTGTCAATCCATTTCACTGTCTTCAGCTCTTCTTCAGCATTCTGTGTTTTCAGCTGCAGCTTAGGTTTTTACTCTGTTTCTTTTCTTGTCGCCTATTCTTTGGACTGCTTGTGAGTTTGTTCTGTAGCAGCTGGTGTTCTCAGTTTTTCGGCCACTTCAAACCGAGTAGCTCTCGATATGTGTTTGTTCTTTAGAGCAGATTTTGTCAGTTTAGTCTTCAGTCTGTTTTTGGTTCTACAGGCTGGGTTTTGATTTGTAGCATGTGATTTGTCCAGTCTTCGGTCGATCGGCAAATTTGTTCTCGGATTTCAGTGAGCGAACTTCTTGCTTCATGGCTTCTATAGCTATCGGAGAAGAAAGTTGCGTGGATACTTGGGGCAATTTTTGAATGCACCATTCACCCCCCTCTTTTGCCATTTCCGATACTACATGGTCAACAGAGTGCTCATCCATGAAAATGAGAGGAGGAGGATGGACGCTAGCCGCAAGAGGAAGATGGTAGCCCAAAGACCGCAAGGTAGCTACACTCAGAGGCCTGCATACCACGGCAACCAACGTAGTGGCCCATCTTAATTGTTACAGCTGTGGGTAGAGGGGACACTTTGCCAACCGTTGCCCAAACTGCCAGTTGACACCCATGATGTTCAACTTGGGAGCTACACCCATACGTGGCCAAAACTCTACACCCAATAAGGGTTACCAGACACCCCAGGCATAGAGAATTGCAGCAACACCGACTTAAGGCCATGTGAATCATGTCAAGGCAGAAGAAGCCTAGGATGCTATCGAAGTTCTATTGGGTACGCTCTCTATTATCAATTCCCGCACATGTTCTTTTTATTCTGGAGCTTCACATTCCTTCATATCAAGGGAATTTGTTAAAAGGCATAAGTTTCCAACATATAATTTGAAAAGACCCGTGGAACTTATTTCACCTGGGGGACCCTTAATTACCACACTAGTAAGCCCCGGAGTGGAAATCACTATGGAGGATTTCAGATTCCTAGCAGACCTTATGGTACTACCCTCCCAAACACTTGACATCATCTTAGGAATGGATTGGTCGACCAAGTATCAAGGAATGATAGACTACGCCAGTAGGAGGGTGGTACTCACAAAAAGCCTAGGCCTTTCAGTAATAGTTAAAGTGAACCAGCCTTACCGCTTGGGACATGTAGTCAACCACCTGGAAGCCAAACCCTTAGAGGCAACACTAGTGGCCCAAGAATACCTAGATGTATTCCCAGAAGAATTGCCCAGTATGCCACCAGATCGAGACATAGAGTTCGTCATGAATCTCAAGCCAGGGACCACCCTAGTTGCTAATACACCATATAGAATGGCAGCCGATGAACTAGAAAAACTAAAGACACAAATTGAAGAGCTACAAGGGAAAGGGTTTATTAGACCAAGCTCGTCACTCTGGGGATCACCCGTACTCTTTGTAAGGAAGAAGGATGGCACTACCAAAATGTGTGTAGATTACAGAGCTATTAACGATGTGACCATCAAAAATAAGTACCCCCTTCCTTGCACTGATGACCTATTTGATCAACTAACAGGGGCCACGGTATTCTCTAAAATAGACCTAAGGTCAGGGTACCATCAGCTTAAAATCAGATCTGAAGATATTCCTAAAACAGCCTTCACCACCCGATATGATCTGTACGAGTTTACAGTCATGTCTTTTTGCTTGACCAATGCACCAGCCTATTTCATGAATCTCATGAATAAAGTATTTATGGAGTTTTTGGATAAATTTGTGGTGGTGTTCAAAGATGATAGTTTGATTTACTCAAGGGATGTGGAAGAGCACACCAACCACTTGCGATTAGTCCTAGAAAAGCTTAGAGTGCACTAGCTGTATGCCAAATTTAGCAAATGTGAGTTCTGGCTACATGAGGTCAGCTTTCTTAGGCATATTGTGTCTGCTGGAGTAGCAGTGGATGCCGCCAAAGTAGACGTTGTCCTGAAATGGAAGCAATCCATCTTAGTAACAGAAATCTGTAGTTTCCTTAGACTAGCTGGATACTACAGAAGGTTCATTGAAGGATTCTCAAAGCTCGCTAGAACAATGACTAACCTACTCAAAAAGGAGAAGAAGTTTGAAAGGACAGAAGACTGTGACAAGAGTTTTTAGGAACTGAAGAAGAGGTTAACCACTGCTCCTATGTTAATCTTGCCAGATATACATAAAGATTTTGAAGTCTACTATAATGCCTCATGCCAAGGTCTCAGCTGCATACTCATGCAGGAAGGAAAAGTTGTGGCTTATGCGTCTAGACAACTTCGTCCTCATGAAGATGATTACCCCACACATGACTTGGAACTAGCATCGGTAGTGCATGCATTGAAACTTTGGCACCACTACTTGATTGGGAATCATTGCAATATCTACACAGACCGCAAGAGCCTCAAGTATATTTTCACCCAGTCAGATCTCAACCTAAGGCAAAGAAGATGGCTTGAACTGATTAAGGACTATGACCTAGATGTCCACTACCATCCAGGGAAGGCTAATGTAGTAGCTGATGCATTGATCCGTAAGTCCTATTGTAATAATATCATGGTTTAAGAGTTGCAGCCTAAGCTTTACGAAGAGCTAGAAGCACTTAATCTTGAGATAACAGAGCAAGGCACCATAGCCGCCATGCAAGTCCAACCAATAGTAGAAGAGCAAATCAAAGTTGTCCAAAAAGGCCACCTTAGTGTTCAGAAGTTCAAGCAACTCATGGCTAAGGGCAAGGCCCCTAAGATGGTTGAAGATCCCAAGGGCATCCTTTGGTATGGGAGGCGCCTCTTTGTAACCCCCAGAAGGAACTCAAGGACCTAATACTCAAGGAAGTTCATAGCTCAGCATATACTTTGCACCCGGGTAGTACTAAAATATATCAAGGCATGAAAACCCTATACTGGTGGCCCCACATGAAGAGGGAGATTGCTGGATATGTAGCTTGCTATAATGTATGCCAAAGGATTAAGGCAGAACACCAGAGACTGATAGGACTACTGTAACCCCTGCAGATTTCCCAGTGGAAATGGGAAGAAGTCGGAATGAACTTTATCACTGGTTTACCTCGAACTAAGACTAGGTATGACTCCATATGGGTTATAGTGGATCAATTGACCAAGGTCACCCACTTCATTCCGGTTAAGACCACATTTAATGGGACCGATTGGCTGAGTTATACATGGCTCACATTGTGTGCTTACATGGGGTGCCCAAAAGGATAGTCCTAGATCGAGGTTCCCAATTCACTTCACACTTCTGGTCAGAACTCCATGAGGCCCTAAGGACCCATTTGGAGTTTAGCATGGCATATCACTCGCAAATTGATAGACAAATAGAAAGGGTGAACCAAATACTAGAGGATATGCTTCGGGCCTGTGCGCTAGAATTCACTGTGGACTAGGAGAAATGTCTACCCTACACCGAATTCACTTATAACAATAGCTACCAATCTAGCCTGAAAATGTCCCCTTTCGAAGCACCCTACGGTAAGAAGTGCCGAACACGTCTTCATTAGTCGGAAGTAGGAGAGGGATATATCTTTGGACTAGAAACTTTAAAGAAAGGTCAAAGAAAAAGTTTGCTTAATCAGAGACCGACTACAAGTTGCCCAATCCAGATAGAAGGGCTATGCAGATAACCGTCGCAGAGAGTTAACATTTGAAGTAGGAGATCATGTGTACCTCAAGGTATCACCTCTCCGAGGAATGCGGAGATTTAGTGTCAGAGGCAAACTTGCACCAAGATACATAGGCCCGTTCCCCATCATTGCTAAGCGAGGAGAAGTAGCCTACCAGCTAGAGTTACCCACAATCCTTTTACATGTTCACAACATGTTCCACATCTTGCAACTCAAGAAATGTCTCAGAGAGCCTGAAGAGCAAGCCCCAGTGGAAATCATCAGACTTCAGAAGGACCTAATGTACCCAGAGCACCTGATTAAGATTCTTGATGTCATGGAAAAACAGACCAGACGTTAGATTATCCATCTTTGCAAAGTCCAATGGAGCAATCACTTAGGAAGAGAAGCCACATGGGAGCGAGAAGATCATCTTAGAGTAGACTACCCATACCTGTTCTCTAAGTAGTTCAAATCTCGAGGTCGAGATTCTTTTTAAGGGGGTTGGGTTTGTAACATCCCATTTCCAGAGCTTCCTTGTGCATGATTTAATTTGGATTTTCAAAAACTAACCAAATAACCCAAACTCAATCATTTGGCCAAAATTCAAAATCTAGTAGGCATTTTCAAATTTTGCTTTTCCCTTGGGCTTGGCCCAGCCCAACCGCCCCCTTTTCTCTCTTGGGCTGGGCCCAGAGCCCACACGGCTGGGCTAGTATTGGCCCGTGATGGCCGGTACGCCCAAGACGTGCTCGGGCCACGCTCTGCACGTGACGGCCCTCACCACGCGCGCCTGTTCTAGTGCATCGCGCACTCCGCCCATGTAGTCCATGCACCACTATCCTCCCATGAAGCCTAGGAATCTTGGCTTTAGCTCAGAGCCGTGCCATACCATTGCTGCCTCTTTGCTCCACTCGACGCTCTGCGCCAACCGTCGCCCACTGCTTCCCCCTTCTCTGCTGCGCCCCATCTGCACTTCTGTGCCTAGCCACGCTGCGCCAAGGCTCACTGCCCCATCGCACCATCCCCGGTGCCATCATGCCCTCGTTGAGTTGTGTGCCACGCCAACCCCCTGCGCCAATCGTCGCTCTTCTCCACCTGGTCCACTGCCGACGTCGTCCTTAACCGCCACAACGCCATCGTGGCACAACAGCCTTAGGCCACCCTTCCACAGCTATACACTCCCCTATCTCCGGACATCCCCACCCAACCACCATTTCATCCAATCGAGCTCTAGTGCCCGAGCCTCTCCCTTCGCCTCCATCTCTGGCCAGCTCACCGTCCGAAGTCAATCCGGTGAACCAGAGCTTCTTGCTCCGATTTTGACCACTAGGAGCTTCGCCCAGACCTCTTGAGGATAACCCCAACCCCACCTCAGCTCATCGTCATCTTCGGCAACCTCTCCCTGTGTTCCCCTCCACCGCTGACTAGCTTCCTGATGCCAGCACCCTCCGCATCATCTCAGATGCCGCCAACACCTTTGGTACCCTCCAGAATACCCGTAGATGCTTCCTTAGAGCCGAATTGCCCTCTGGTGCCTTGAGTTGTTGGGGCACCTTATCCCCTGTTTCCACTGCCGCCAGCGAGCCAAGGGTCCAAATCCGGCTGCGCCAACCCTAGCAGAGGTGCACGCTAGGCCACCGCACCCAATTTCGAACTCACCTCGAGCCACTGAGCTTCCTACTACTGGCGAGGAGCAGCGCTGACGTCGGAGGAGGAAGGCGCACTATAGCAGTGCGTTTAGTATTAAGTGGCCATTAGCTTTAATTGATGGCCCTCTTAAGTAATCCCTAAAATCTTTCATTGACAGGTGGGGCATATCACTTAAAACACTAAACTTTGTTTTAAATAAAATTGATTACAATAATTCTTTAAACCCATGGCCCCACATGTAAGAAAGATAAATCTCTCTCCTTTCTTTTCTGGAATTAAAATCTGATCTAAACTTCGAACTAGCATAACATTCTCACCGTAGCTCCGAATTAAATGAAACTTGTTCCTAAAATTTTTGAAAATCAAGATCTTTCTATTGGTACTATTCTTTTAATTTTTAGATTTTTTTTCATTTCTTGCTTGTATTTATTGTATGTTCCTTCGTGCACGTTATTTGCTCGACCATACGAATGGAGTACGAAGGTGCCGAGGAGCCGCAGTTCGACCAAGCTCAAAACCTTCAAGAATCCCCTGCCTACGAACCAGGTGAGTCATCACTTTGATTATATTGAACCTACATTTTATGCAAATTATGTTTGTTTAAATATTAAATTGCATGCTTTTATTTGATACGGAAATATATTCAAATATAAGGATGTAGTTAAATGCCTATCATCTTGTATTACTATATGTATATGCCACCCCTTGGACAAAATCACCCTTTCAAATCCTTGTCGCCCTAGAAATTATAATAGTAACCTTATTAGCTGTAAGTTGTATCTAAATGCTATGCTTAGTCTTGCTTAGATACTCGAGGGCATTATTTTGCCCTAATCATCATCTTTAAAATCATGAAAGAAATTTTGGGCAACCAATAACCATTATGGGAAATAGTTGGTTTGTTGGACATGATTATTTTATGCTTCTCAAAACCCTTAAAACCTGCTTTACATATCTGGGTGGATGATAAGAGGTGTTGGTGTAGTGGATGCATGAGAATGTGTGGTTTGTGGAAGAACCGCCCAGATAGCTCTAAGGACCGAATCTGGTGATGACCTCCTAATGTAAAATAGTACAACCACAAGTCTATAATGGATACAACCTTGTCAATTACTCTGGCGAACCTTAGCATTTATGCCACAGGCTGCAACAAGGGAAGTCAGTTCCTTTGGTTGAGGGTGCAAGGGGAATCTCAGTGATCCACTTGAGGGAATGCGGAGCGTCATCTCCACATGGCAAAAGGGTGCCGTTATTAGCCCATGCCAGTGGGAGATAACATTTGACACAACTTAGGGTTCCTCACTTCAGGTGCAAGTGGAACTACATGGTCCACTTGAGTGAGTGTGGAGTGTCGCCTCCACAAGGCAGAAGGGCGCCGTTATTTTCCCACACGGTGGGGCATAATTCACAACACAACGGGGACGTCTCATGCGAAGTAGGAGGAAATCAACCCGATGATGCAGGGTAAGGTTAAGGGGAGCCATTGGAAAGACCTTGTAGTGACTTTCTAAGGAAACATGTTGAACACAACACGTTGGTTCTCTCTTGTGAGTAAAGTGTGCAACCTCTACAAAGTGAAAACTATTCGAATAGCTATGCCCACGGTCAACGGTGGGCATGAGAACTTGCTCAAGTTAGTGTCCATTTTTAAAAAACAACTCTGTGGGTGGGATGAAAAGTGCTGGGCAGTAAAAGCCCTGATTTGGTGTTGTCCTGGGTGTCGTCTCAGTGGTATTAAGCGGATGTATCGCTAAAAACTAGCTGATGGTACAGGTGGCATGGAAATGGAGGTTGAAATCTGTACTAATAATAATAGTGTAGGTTCCTTCCCACTTTATGAAATCTATTTTTATCAAAATGCTAAGTCATGGGGAGTTCCTAATTATTTTTAGTTTTAAAATATGGCTTTAAGCTAATAAAAGAACGAAAGCCCTCCTTGTCAAGCCTTGCATGTGTGAATATTGCATTTTTGTGTGTTAGCTCGCTGAGCACTGTTGCTTGTGCTCATACTCGCTTACAAAAATCATCAGAACTCAGGGATCAAAGTCTGTATGCCTACTACGATGATCAAGGAGCTGATGGAGTAGAAGATGTGGCGCTTAGTCAAATTTTTAGTAGTCGAGGCCTCTTCCCAGTCTAGCTAGGGTAGTGTTTGTGGGCACTTATATTCACTAGACCCCTGGAAAATATCAGTTGCCCAGAAACCATCTACAGTTGGTTGCTTGTGGCAAGATGTGTCTACCGTATCTGCTATGCTTCCACCATGTTTCCTTTGTTTGTACTATTTGGCCTACGCGGCTTATTGTAAACTTGACCCATTGTGGTTCATCGAACACTGGTATGTAATAATATTACAGTATGTTTTCCGTTTACGATCTGTCAACAATATATCTGTAAGCATTATCTACTGATTCAAGGAATAGTGCAGTGGTTTCACAGATGATTCTAGATTGTCAAATCCGAGGTCGACACAGTGTTAGCCACAATGGCTCAAACAAATAGACAAACAGACAATTGATTTTTGAGTTAGAAACTGAAAAAGTTCCTAAGAGCTAAATAAATTAAAGCACGGGAACCACCTTTTGGTGGCGTGGTAAAGTTGTAAGTGTACGACTCAAATCTGCTAAGGTTCAAATCCTATTCCTTTAGTAGGAATTTTGTGAGGTCACAGATTTATCCTAGCTCATGTCTTTCTAGGTGTATGCTAAGAGGGTGAACTCGTGCGCTCATGTGTGTGTTGGTGTGTGCGCATATGAGGCTTCCTTGTAATTGAAAAAACAAAATAAAGTACTTTCACACCATTCACATGGTGCCATATATGCAGAGAAAAACTAGGTGTTGGTCTGTCTACGAAATCTAAACAAAGGGTATGAAATACAATTTCCATCTAATTCCCTCAAGCATTATCAAATTGCAACAAAGTCCAAATTCAATTGGAACATATATCAAAAAGGCTATATAGATGATTTTCAAAAATTTTAGGAGTGCTTGTGTGTTGAGACCCGAATATGCAAATCCAGACTCTGTGTATTCTACACTAGTCCAGGATCACGCTAGTGCACATAGTGGAAACATAGATAAAATATCGACCACATCACGATTAACTAAGAAAAGACTCAAATGTTATTAATTATCATAGTTACGACCTTATGGCCAAGATTACAACTTAATAGTCTGAAGGACTTAACAAAACTAACAGTGAAAAATAGCAATAAGCATAGAGCCATTCGACATATCCACAGGCAATTGACTTAGAAGCGAAGTCCTACTCCAAGAAGTTGTTGAAGAACTCTCCTTCATGTACCCCTGGCTGATATGACTCTTCTTCAGCAACTAAGCAATTATGGATATAGCTGTGAGTATATTAAATACTCAACAAGTCATTTGTAATAAGATAGAATGTAATCATGCAAGGCTTAACAAATGATAGCTGAGTGGTTATTTTGCAGAAAGCAACACTTTGAAGTGGATATGGTAAGTAGATTGAGTGTGAACTTTGTAAACTGGTAATAAATAATTAGATCAAGGGAATAAAATAAACCACAAGTGAATTGACCAATCACGTAATGAAACACCTACGAACTAACCATTCATATAATGATCCACTAGTGAACTAACCACTCACTTACCAAACTTAACCCAACCAGGTTTTTATAAAACCTCTCCCCCTCATGTGAAATCACCGAGCATTGTCTATAATTGAGGACACAACTATTTAAATAGTTTTATACTCTATAGAAATTACACAACTTTACCAACATGATATGTCCATCTTGTAATGTCTGCGCAACAACACGTGTCCTTAGGCATGCCAACCAACAAGATCACAAAAGGCTTTTATAATGCTTAATCTCAAACTGATCTTGCCCACTAAAGTTTTGCTGCTGAGTAGGTTAACCACCTAGTCAGTAAAAAGCCCCCTCTTGCACCAACATAACATCTCAATGGCAAAAATCTAGGTTGAAACCTCACAAATTAGTCATCCAAGTCTATCTCATACTATACATGTGGTTGTATGATAAGATTCAAATCAATGGCATACAAAATTAAGTCCGTAGCTATTATCCAGACAAGACATCCACATCCCAAAAAGTGATCACCACACTTTCCTCTTTACTGCACGATCACTCGTCTAAGTGAAAACCATTTTGTATAACCAACAGCGATAACACTACCCATGTCATGGTATTCAAATTTTATAATTGTGGTTGACCACCACGATTCAATATCCTATTAAGTCAAAATTAATTAATTAATCAACATATGATGATGAGTCCAGCATACTACAAGCATGGCTAAGCATACTAAATGTACAACCGATGTGGATACTACTATTGTATCACTAGATAATTATCCATCCTAGAGTAACAATGGAATCATGGTATTCAAATTATCAAAGTGAAATTAATCAAGTTAGATAATAACTGCTAGATACAAAGGTTTGTATCAAATTAGTAATGCATGAAAATTTAAAACAAAATAATAAATAGTAGATTTAAAATAATAAATTCAATATGATCAAAGATCATGACTAACCTTGGCCTTGCTTAGTTACCAACTCTTGATCTTCAGTTCCTGCTTTTGCTCCTTCAAAAACGTTATTTAACGAGACACAAATAAATTCAAATAAAATCTAAAAAACCTCCAAAACTACAAAACTAGAACCAAAAGATAGAGCTCAATTTTAGATAAATTTAGAAAAAAAAATAATTGGGTCAATCAGAGCAAGGAAAATCAGATTTATGACATCACCATGGATTTTAATTTTGACCAATTATTTTTTCTAAAGAAGAAGAATTAGGTTTGGTCACTGACAAGTGGGCCATTGGCCCATGGACCAAGTCTATAGGCTGAACGGGTCTACAGTGTACCGCCCATGAGCTAGGGCTAACGTGGCATAGGTGACGCAAGCTGATACATGGCAGACACATGGCAATATCTGGTGTGGTGGTGATGACGTGGCAAGACACTATGCACGGTTACATTGAGGTGGTAGTGACGTGGCTTAACACGTGGACTTAGGGCTGATGTGGCATCTAACGTGGCTCGGTTAAAGAGTGACATGACATGGTCCATGATCAATGAAACAATGTTTATTGATGAGTGGGACATACATGTCAGAGACTCGGTTCACAATAGACAAGATCTACGGAAAAACCCAAGGGGCGACAAGTGCGCGATGACATCAGTGCTTACGTACAGGCTAGCATCAGTGATGCATGTGGACCGAGGCGTCTCTTCAGAGGACGTATGGACACGCAGGTGAGCAAAGCGGCGAGTGGTGCTAACGGAGTGATGGCATGGGGTAGAGCGATGACTGGCCGACAGTCGACAAAACACGCGGGGAAGGGCAGCGAAGGGAGGACAATGCTCGGCGGTGACGTACTGGCAACGGAGAGGATGGCGAGATGAAGGCGAAGCCCGACGGTGAGGCAAACAGCGAATTGGCTTCGATGGCAACGTTGAGAAGGCTCGACAACGGCAGAGCAGACGTCGAGGCTTAGCAACTCAGAGGCGCGGGGAAAAAACAAGAGGGCGAGTTGCGGCTTTATACCCAAAAGTCAAGGTGATCGAGACGAGCACGGAGAGGAGTATGAGGAGAGCATGGAACGATGACGAGATAGGCATGGACGCCGAGATGATGTCCGGCTCGGGCATGCGTGAGTGGTGAGGAAAAGAAGAGTAAAGTCCATTACCGGTCCTTAAACTTTTTATGCTGTGTCATCCCGGTCCATAAACTTTTAAAGCATGTCATCCCGGTCCTTAAACTTTCAAAGTGTGGCAATTTCTTTTGAAAGTCTATGGACCGGGATGACACAGTATAAAAAGTTCACTGCTACAACTACATAGGATATTGCCACACTTTGAAAGTTTAAGGACCGGGATGACATACTTTAAAAGTTTATGGACCGGGATGACACAGCATAAAAAGTTTAAGGACCGGTAATGGACTTTACTCGGAAAAGAAATAGTGCACGACATTGTCCATCTAACAGGTGGGCCCTACCTAGAAGAGAGAGCAAGAAACGGAGGCAAGCGAATGGTGAGGATGCTACACAGGCAAGGCAGTCTAGCAGATGGGCGATATGTGGATAGGCCAGGAGCTAACACGTGGTAGAGGAAAACTACGGCTGGGCCATGGCGGCTTGGGCCGGGTGTGGCAGGCTGGGCTGGGTCAGGTTGAGGAAGAAGTGGGCTGGGTTTAGGTTTTGGCCCAAAGACTTTTAACAATTTCTAAGGATTTTTTACATTTTAGAAATTAAAATAAATTCAATTAAGCTCTATAAAATAGCAAATAAATATGAAAAAATCCAAGAAAATACATAAAATTCCTTACGACACAAGGAACCCAAATAAGATATTATACTTTTATTAGTATATAATAAGATATAGTTACAAATAGTAACAACCAAAACCACATCTCGTAGACCGTGAAAAGTAAAAAAATGCCACTTAAAAAGAACAGAGAGAGTAATAAAATCTTAGCGCTGTGTAAACTATGCATTATGAATTTTATATTCACATGGTACTTTAACATTACTATATAATTAGTTGTGCGCAATTAATTGGCTACTTTACGCATTTAGTTGTGACAAAAACTTAATTTTATGATGCGGTAACGATAACAAATACTAATATTTAAAAGGAACCCAAATAAAATTGATTTTTATTTAATTGATGTTTATTTTATTTATATTAAATTTTTAAAATTTTAATGTAAGTGTTAACTAATGTCTGAAAAATCTAAATGATGAATTTTATTTCAATGACTTTAAAAAGACACTGAAAAATAAGATGTTACACTGAGCATACCAGGCATCCAGTTGGCCCACGTACAAAAATAATTAAAGATCAAGTGGCCGACTCAAACGTGGATTGGGCTGTACATAGTCTTTCGGATTGAGTTTTAAAACTCAAACGTGATCCATCCGTCTGGTGCCTCTGGTGGTTTCCGAAATCTCGTCCTTTTCTTCACGCACGCAGCAAAAGCAAATCGTTTCTTCCTTCTTTCCGGGATCTTCTTTCCTTTTCTGTCCACGCCGAGTCCACGCGGAAAAATCACCCCCTTCGAGCTTGTTTGGGAGAACCATTTCCATGTGGACTCATCCACATGAGTCTCGATAAAAATGGATCTCTTAAACATGGCTAAGCTTCCCTCTCATACGCAGTTTCTTCTCAATTTTCACGCTCTCGAGAAATCAGCATGCGGCTCCTATGTAAATAAGCTAAATGCCTCGATTTCTCAATTTTTCCATGGGTATGTTATTTGATCGTACACCTAGAGATAGAGACCTTCAAAGATTATTGTTTCACTCTAATGATGGCATATTTGTTTTCTTTTTTTTCCATGGGTATGTTATTTGATCGTACACCTAGAGATAGAGACCTTCAAAGATTATTGTTTCTCCCTAATGATGGCATATTTGTTTTCTTAATCATACCAAAAACCTTTTTTTGTTGGCGGCTTGATACAGTACGAATCAAACTCGTGATATGTCTGTGACTGATTTTATATGGACTCATCTGGCTTTCTATATATGACTGTTGCATATATATATATATATATATATATATATATATATATATATATATATATATATATAAATTTATATTGTTATAATGTAGATTCATCATAATCAACGGTAGTTATTGCGATGGACAAAGAAACTTAAAAAGATAATCAGAAGAAAAGAGTGCACACATAGATTCACCCTCGTACACCCTCGACATGAAACTCGACATCAACAACTCTTGTGCCATTCTGACCTAAGAAATGCAAATAAACCTCAATGCATGGATGCAAAGTATAGTCACACTGTGGACGGTTAGCGGTAGATGAGATAATTAACATTGATTCACGTAGCACTAGGAAGTTGCACTACTACCCAAAAAAAAGTCATTCCGTACATCTCATCGTAGACGATTCAATACAAACTGTGAGTAATAAAAGTATCACAGACATTTTTTATAAGATAGACCATTTAAGTTCACGTGATGAAAAGAACCATCTGTGATAACTTCTTTAATTATCACAAACGATTTTTATTTCAAACCATCTATGATACATCACAGACGGTTCAGAACAAAAACTGTCTATGACGTCTATAGTAATCACAGATGGTTTTGTTCCGAACCGGTTTGGAACAAAAATCGTCTGTGATGACCTACTGATCACATATGGTTCTTTACCAAGAACCATCTGTGATAATATTTTCTAATCATCTCGTTGCATTTGCTCTTTAAAATAGAAGACTTACTGTTCTTCTCATCATCTCCTCTTCTCACTTCTCCACTCCTCATTTCCAAATTTTCCCTTAAAAATGAAGGCTTAGTCGACTACCTCTCCGAGCTCCTCCGCCTCCGGTTGTGATGCTACGGTTCACTGCATAAGGCACTCTTATCGTAAGAGTGTCTTGTGCAGTGTCTCCTCCATCACCAGTGATATATTCCCCACCCCTCCCCTCTCTTCCTTAATGATTAGTCTTGTGATGATTGATGGATGGTTAGGGTTTCGGTTCTTGTTGAAATTCATGTTTTATTGCAGAATTTGTTGATGTGGTGCACATGGCTGTTAACAGACTAGGCGCATACGACCACAACTTACAACCGCACGCCTGCGACCACGGCATATGATCATAGCTTAGAACCACAGCTTTCGACCGTATGCCTATGACCACGACATTCCAAAGCAACAAAACAACGACACCTACAACCTAAACAACGAGCCACCAAAGACATGGTGCCAATTATAAATAGACCTATTTCGGCTCATCTGTATTATCTGATTGTGCTATTTTATAGCGCAATTAGAGAATATTGATGAACTGAAGGAGACTTATTTATGATATCGCGTGAACACAATTACAGACGGTTCTTAACTAGAACTGTTTATATTATCACAAACAGTTCTAATTAAAAATCGTTTGTGATAATCCTTATCACAGACGGTATAAAAATCATCTGTAATGACCTCAGAGTATTACTGACCCATAAGCACAGAAGGTTCAAGAAACCGTCTGTAGTGACATTTTTGAACCGTCTATAATAAGTTTTTCTGTAATAGTGTTGAATCCATCTCATGGAACTTTACCTACAAAACATCCGCACCGTTTGCTATATGGCATCATGCATCTTCACGCATGGAGTCGATCGAGAGATGGAACCATGTCTACAACCTTACATAATATATGACATGCATGAAGATGTAAACATGTTCCATAATCATGGATAAATGGCATTTTCCTTACCACGACCATGAGGTTGGTAGTGGCCCCGTTCCCAACTCCATCGTTCGAGTATCGTCCTTGTACATGGTAAATTGGTCATTAAGCGACCAAGATGCATGCACGTAGTCCAGTTGAGCACAAACAGGCCTTGAATGCGAGGCTGATCAGTGACACCTCCGCTGTTCCGATGGTTTCATCTGGTGCGCCATGCATGCGAGAAGCTGACGGTTTGGACCTCCAGCGCATGGGAGTCGTGGATGGCACGATCTAGGTTGGCATGCAAGTTGGTGTTTTTTCTCTTAGTATTGGTGTGTACATGTTAGAGATGGACTCATTTTCACATCTAACAGGAAGCTAATACATCTGTATGCAGATCGAGTATTTGGAGTTTTTATAAAAAAAATAAAGTTATATTTATTATAGAACTCTTAGCTAAATCTGATCAATCTGCACCATTATATATCTAGATCTACAAAAATCGATGGCTAGATCTTTTCGCTTCTTTCTCCGATTAACGTAAGAATTTCTAGCCCTTAAGAGCGCACGTGGTTGCTTATTTTGCCTATGCTGTAATAATATATATAAATATAAATATATATATATATATATATATGTATATATATATGTATATATATATATGTATATATGTATACGTACGTACGTACGTACATATGTATGAATGTATGTATGTATGTAGTATTAATAACAGGGGGCACCATGCCTCCTTATCTTTGAATTGCTTTTAGATGTGTGCTAGTGTGATTGAGACTTTCCATTCATGATTAATTTAGTATGCCTGATATATTATATATCATTGCATTAGCATACATCTAAAAACAATCCAAAGATAAAGGCTTGTGCCCCATTTTATATATATATATATATATATATATGTGTGTGTGTGTGTATGTGCGCGCACGCACGCGTGATTGAGCTTGGTCACTAAAATTTGTAGGGTCATTACCTAGATCCAAAAATACTTCTGAAATTTTTTGAAGATTTGCACGGTTAATTATTACGAGGTCCCCACCGAGAAGTTTGTTTTCATTTGATCCGCCGCTCTGTAAAGTGTTTAATGCGGTCCTGCTAGCATGCATCAAAATGTTCAATTTCGGTAGGTAGATATATCAGAGTTAGCGCCATGTTTCCAATTGTATTATATACTAGCCTCATAGGCGCGGCGCCACGCCACGCCAGCCACCGTGTATACCGAAGTAAAAGAGGCGATAATCCGTGAGGAGTTTGTAAAAAAAATTAAAAAAAATCGAGGGCACATGTGTATTTTTGAAAAGTCAAAGGTCTTTTTTTTAAAAAAACTGAGGGCCTGTACGTAATAAATAAGAAAGTCAAAGGTCTTTTTCGTAAAAAACCGAGGGCCTGTACGTAATAAACGAGGACCCATACGTAATTTAGAAAACGCGGAGCGCTATCCTGCAAAGTGGAGGGGCTTAAAAAACTGACAGGGACCTTTTCGCGAGGAAAAAGGATCTCTACGTAATTTCCGGAAAGTACAGGGAAAAGACCTCACCTGGCCGTACAGAAATTTGCCCCGCCACGCGCCGGCGCGAGCGCGCGCAGGGGTGATGTGGCGGGGCTCTCCTCGCGCGAACTCCCCCGGGAGTAATATGGGGAGTATTTGTTCACCTTTTGTCGTACCACTCAGCTTATACCAGCAGTACTGCAAAGCTAATGAAAAGTTTGCCCAAAGGAACGATGCAAGGACGTCCGCGCTCACTTTCGTTCTGTTTATTTCGATTTGAGTTTTTGATTTATAATTTATTTTTACTATTTGTAAATTTTATCTTTTTCTAATTTTTTTTAGCTTTTTGAGCTTTTTGCTAGTTCTTTTATTCTCGTATTCATTTACATTGTTTGTGATGGGCTAATATATTTTTTTCATTTTTAAATTTTTTAAAATTTAGTTACGCCAAATAAGTGCCACCTAACCTTTCTGTTGCCTCTCCTTCACCGATTGCCATGACCACCGCCCAACCGAAGGCCATCACCATGGGCAGCCCAACCCAGTGATCCCTAACTCGAGCCGTCGCTTCCCTAAACCTCCCCTACTTCCAATGATGCTTGAACACTAATGCTATTGTATTATTAGCCTAGTTATACCCCCTGTGCTATGAAAGTGTCCGAGAACTTTTTATCTCACCGCCGGCCACCTCGATCTTTTCCAGCAACCCCTGACCACTAAAATGGAACCCCTCCATTCCATGAACCCATCAATACCCTTGTTGGCCCTTGAGAACCACTACAGCCACCAAAATTTGCTCAAAACAAAAAACTCTGTTTCGGCTGCTATAGTAACCCGCGGGAGGAAGAAGATGAACAGTAGACTCGACACTGTAGCAAACCCAAAACTAGTATGAACAGTAACTAGACTACAATGAATACTAGCCACCCGTTACTGTTCACTTAAAACTCAAAAAAATATTTATATATGTTTTGACCGTGTTGACCTCACGAAACCCATTTTCAATTCCGTTTAACCAAATTAGACATCGATAAAAATCCTAGACCACCTAAACACCATTATGAACCCTAAAACCAATATGGTCCAAATCTTTACAATTCTTCGAAACCTGTTAAACATATATATGCCGTCTTTGCCATTTTAAGCCATTAAGTCTATTTTCAACTCTAGTTAACTAAAGACTTCGATAAAAACCTAGTGAGCCTAGATGACATTACAAACCCATGTCTAGCACTATTCCGACTATTACTATTTACCGAAAACCCAATAACACAAATACAACTATTTCAACTGTCTTGAGCCCACCTAGCCAATTTCCAACTACATTCAACCAAACCAAGCACCGTCTAAACCTTATCCACCCAAACCTATTTTTCTTGTGTATTTTGGTTATTTTATTATATTTTATTCCCAACTTGTATTCTGCAAAGCAGGAACTTATTCGTATTCGTTTCTTGCGCTAGTACACGGACCCAACGAATTGGTCAACATAAGAGCTATAAGAGCAATTATAGAAGTCAGTGTTCAACCTGAAGACTACAGTAAAATAATCAGAGACTATGGACAAAGAGGCAAGTCACATGTTTTTGATCATATTGAACATATATTCCATTAATTATTTAATTATCAGTATTTTCATTATGTTATTTACGCATTGTTACTTCATATACAATAAATGTTTAGAATGACATGATATTTAGTTATGTCATACCACCCAAAAAGCCATGTTTTATTTGATGGCCATATTCACCTTGACAAACCCTAGTAATAATTATTATAAAATATACTATGGTAATTTAGGAAATTCAATTACTTTACACTAGTAGTGACAGTGCCGTAGTGTACTGGGTTATTAATTTGTGAGAGATTACCTAGTTGATGAAAAGTAAGCACTAGAACTTTATGCTAAGTAAAGGACATAATAACCGCTCAACCATAAGCGTTGCTTGTCAAACTTGGTCTAGTAACTACTCAAATCGATTGAATGTCTACTATACAGATATAATATACTATTCCAGAAAAGGGAACAATTGGCGTAAGAATGTGGTATGGAAACGGTAAAATTATACTTTCACAACGGTAGGCTCCACCCTGTCAAGCCGCCACATTCTGTGACAGGGGGTACCTAGTCTATTGGGTAGAGACTATATAAAAAGATGAGCAGTGAAGCATCTTGTTTTCTTAACTCAGACGCGAGGGTTAAAAAATCTTGTGGGTAAAGTTAGGCAACTCAATAGAATCATTTATAAATGGTATTTGAATACACCGTGCTTCCGGTAAATGAAACTGTGTTTAATAGGTGATTCCAACAATGAGGTATAGGTAGATTTGGGAAAGGATTTGGAAATGTTGAAGTCTGGTATTCAAGTTGTTGAAACCCTAATTCCTTAAAAAGTTATTATTCTTTTGTATTTAAAAATATTTACAAATAAATTTGCATCCACAAATACTTTAATAAAACCACTATATTCCTATCCCTTGGAAATCCTGGCAAGTAGTTATATAGCATTTCCCTATGTGACTTGTTGAAAACAGTTGGTTGTACTCAGTCTTGCTTCATTTTCACCAAAACAGAGATCAGAAGATGAAAAGATACTTCAAGATTTCGTGTTAGGGTTAAGACCACACCCAAGCGTTCCTATGAAAGTTTATTCGATTCTTCTGAATGTAAGTTAAATTTTTGGGATTAGACGTCTTTATAATTATTAAAGTTGACTGTTAGGTCATATTTTAATCCAGTTAACCCTTTCTAAATATTCGTAAGCGAGCATGATACTTTTTCTATTCGTAACTGAACTCTTAAACTGTTGTGGGACATACAACAGCTCTGTTTCAAAAACGGTGTTGTTACAGCCAGACACTGCAGCAAGGATTCCCATGGCAAGCAGCTCAACAGTGGCGGTGAGTTGATAACCGTGGTGTGGCACATGGCAGAGCACGCTGGCCTTTTCAGCATTGACATAGCTAAGAACTATAAGAGTCTATCTGAAGAGTGAAGATTCTGAACTATAAGAATCGATACGAACGCCCCTTAGCGGAACCAACTGTACTGGTTTTTATTTTGCAAAGAATTCAATAATGTGTCACTTTTGTTCCCTTTAATTTCCTTCTTCCACTATACCTACCGCATGCAAGCATACCTTTGTACGTTCTTGTGTTAGAATAACTATGAGAGTCTATCTGAAGAGTGAAGATTCTGAACTATAAGAATCAATACGAACGCCCCCTTAGCGGGACCAACTGTACTGGTAACTGTAGTGGTTTTTATATATTTTGCAAAGAATTCAATAATGTGTCACTTTTGTTCCCTTTAATTTCCTTGTCACTTTTGTTCCCTTTAATTTCCTTCTTCCACTATACCTACCGCATGGAAGCATACCTTTGTACGTCCTTGTGTTAGAATAACTATGAACCGAAAAAGAAAATTATTAGGTGGATTTTTTTGCGCTGTGATTTATGATTTAAATTTTTGAATTTTGGCTATTCACAAGAGGCATTACGCAAAATAATTGTCATATGTGATTTTGGCCGGTACAGCTGAACTCAGTATTCTTTTTATTACAATCTTCTTGTTGACCTAGTCTTGAAAAAATACACCGTTTAAAAGATAGTTACTATAGCATAAATCATAAGTCAGAAGTCAGAAGTGGAAAAGAAGGGAGCCATTAGTTTAGTTGCTCTGAAACAAATAGGGGTAGGAAACAATAACTGATAATCTATTTTATTCGATATTCGTATCCGAGAAAACATGAATGTGGTAAGAAAAATTCGTATTCGAAATATTTGTATTCGTATTTGAGAATATTCGTATTCATATTTGAGAATATTCATATTCACATTCGTATTCGAGAATATTCGTATCCGTATTCGAGACTATTTGATTCGTATTCGATCATTTCCAGAACTCAGGAAAAACCTAGATAAATTTTGTGATTTAAAATTTGAATTTAGGTGGTTTAAAACCAGTAACCTCTAGGAATCTGTTTTATCCGATATTCATATCCGAGAAAATGCGAATGTGATAAGAAAAATCTATACTAAAAAATATTCGTATTCGAGAATATTCATATCCGTATTTGAGAATATTCGAATTTGTATTCATATTTGTTTTAAAAATATGGATTTATATTTATATTTAAGACTATTCGATTGTATCCGATGCGTTTCCATCTCTAGAAACAAACATGTAGGTACAGATCACACAAAGTCACGTAGCTGAAGGGATTTAGTACGCACATTTTCACTGCTCCTTCCATTCCTAATCAAGGGCAGGAGCTCTACCTTGTCCAATATATATATATATATATATATATATATATATATATATATATATATATATATATATATATATATATATATATATATATATATATATATATATATATATATATATATATATATATATATATATATATATATATATATATATATATATATATATATATATATATATATATATATATAGGGCAGTGTTTCATGCACCATGGTGCCTAGGCACCAATATCAATACCCGTTGATTTGCTTGAGATTATAACGTTTGATGTGGGTATCTTCATATACCCATAAAAAGTATATTTGAGATGTCAAACTCGAAAAATTTAAATTCAACTTCAGTTTAATTAGTTTGAACTATTTTTATGGTATATACTCACTGTAGTTGCATTGAACTCAAAAGTAGTTCAAACTAATTTGAACTGAGTTCAAAACTTACTTACCATAAATATATCAAGGGTATAAAACATTTTCATACCCAAACTCAAAAAAATTATCAATCATACACGTGTATCGAATGTTGGTGCCTAGGCACCATGGTGCCTTATGTAATTTTCCTATATATAGGACGAGTGTTTCATGCACCATGGTGCCTAGGCACCAATATCAATACCAATATCAATATCAATATATATATATATATATATATATATATATATATCTGCAAACAACCTGTAATATTTAAGATATATTCTTTGTTTTAGAGGTTTAAAAACTCAACAATAATCCTTGAATCAGAAAGGGCAAAATTTTTAGAAATTCTCTCATTAATTGAGAGAAAAAGAGAAAATTTGTACCACTTGTTTCCATAGGGCCAAATTACAACAGTGTAGGTTAATCGTATATATATATATTACAACTATCACAATTGTATAACAAATACATGTATATTTTTCAAAGGTATTAGAGATATCTACTCTCTCTGTTCAAGAACGTATGACGTATTGGGTATCAACACGGTATCTAATATGCAACTTTGACTACTGTTTTTTATATGAATATTTTAATAAAAATATAAAATAATTATGTCATAAAAAATTTTATGACTAATCTAATGATACTATTTTCACATGACCAAACAAAATAGTTTTTTATATACTAGTAGTCAAAGTTTAAGAAGTTTGACTGCACGCTTTCTAAAACGCCATGCATTTCTGAATAGACGGAGTAACAAATTTGTTGCAATGTAATTGATGGTATAGATCTTTCTCTTTTTAACTTAATTATAGGTATATTCTTTCTCTTTTTAGCTTAATTATAGGTATATTCTTTCTCTTCTTAGCTTAATCACAGCTGAAGACAATATGTTGTAATATTTAGCTACGCAATGACGTGGGAAATTCTGCTACCTATTAAAATGATAGAAAAAGAAGCCAACGCTTTCACTCTCAAGGTCTAGGAATTATCACATTAATTAGAGAAAAAGATCAATATTGTCTATTGTGATAGGTTCATATTATAACGAGATAATAGATTCTATGCCACCGGGGAGTGGCCAATTCCACGAATTGCCATCACCAAAGCTATAACTACTATATGCCATTGACCATAAGATTAGTTTCACTATATGAAATTACCGTTAGTGGAACCCGTTATCTTTTCAAAAAGACCAAAGTGCCCCTACCAAAAGATAAAAGACTTTATTTATTTAAAATAGCAAATGACTTCCAAAAATTATGAAAATTCACAGAGGTTTTTATAAATATGTCAATGAGCTAGTAAAAATATTTCAAGGTACTGTTCGAAGAAAATTTCAGAGTATAATATAAATTCTAATAAAGGCTACTATTTTACAAGCAGAGACTAAATGAGGTTTAAACATTTTGTAAAAATTATCACATTCTCCTAAGGTGTCACATAGCTCCAAAAAATTATGATTCTGCATTTTCTATAGTGAATTTGCTCCGGTTCACAAAATAGTTCAAATAGGCTGATTTTGGTCTTGAATTTCAAAAATGGATCAAATGAAAGGGCCAATTTATGAAATTTTATATTTGATTTGTACAATACCCCAATGATCCATCAAAATTTTGTAGTATTTTTGGCTAAGCCAATTTGCTCTATGTTTAATTTTTATCATAGGAATAGATTTTGAAGTGAGGGCAAAATTGTCTTTTTCCAGGGCTAAACGAAGGCTAACTAATGGCAATGGCATATAATTAAAGTTTGGTTAAACTCAGTGGTATACAGTAGTTATGGCCTTTGGCAATGGTAATTCATGGAACTGGCCACTCCCTAGTGTCATAGAATCTATTACCTCTATTATAACAATATAGATAAAACATATACAAATATGGCTTATATGAGCTATAAATAATAGCTATTTCTATTTCCACTAATATAAAATGAAAGTTTCATCCACGACCCTCACTCCTCCGAATAAACGAACCGAAGGAAAACTCAACACGCAGGAGCGCCGACAGGTGGGCCCAACATGCCGCTCTGACATCTCGTTGGCTCACGGTGCATCAAACTAGTTTCGCACCACTTCACTGTGTGCAACACAACTGCCTCACCACTCTCCTCCCCACATCTCCCTTCTCCCTCGATCAAACACTGCTCCCCTCTATCTCTCTCATAGTATATACTACTACAAAAAGCCTAATAGTAGACGGCTAATCACAGACGATTTGACAAAACCGTCTGTGACCAACACTACCACAGACGATTTTAATTTGGACACCGCCTGTGTTGGCGGCGTCAGGGAAAACGCGTATCACAGACGGTTCTTAACTATGAACCGCTGCGCGATATTTAGTATCACGAGCGATGCGTATTAAAAACCGTCGTGATGATCCCAGATTATCACAAGCGGTTTTAATTAAAACCGTCGTGATAAGTGCTTATCACGAGCGGTTTTTAATAAAAACCGTGCAGGATAATTCATGACGATTTTTATTAAAAGCGCTGCGTGATAATGGCGATGGGCATTTATTGCGCTGCTCAGACCGCATCTGACTTCATTTCGATCCAGATCTAGCTGGTGCTTTACTCTTTCGCCGAGGAGGCAAGCTTGGCGATTTCAGGCCACTTAATTTGGTGGGAGGAGGCAGATATTGAGCTTTGAAGATTTATACTTTCCTGGTTGCTCTTGATATGGTTAGTAATGAATTTTATTTTTTCTTTGCATGCATTACAATTTAGGTTTAAGTAATTGGTGAGTGTTATTAATTGAAGATGGTTTGCAAAATTGTTGGTTATATAATAGCTGTTGTGTTTATAATATGAATTGAGCTAGCAAATTAAGCCTCATTATAATACATGTGGCCGGTATATATGTAGTAATAATTAGTTAATTTAATTTTTAATACTAAGTTGTTATATATGTACGTAACGTAGGACTGAAGCTGGATGTATGCCGCGAGCCGTGTGAGTGAAGAGTACATTAATGGCGTGTCTGCTTTTAAAAGAGCTGCCGAGGAGGATATGTTGAATAAGGGGTGGAATATATGTACTGTCCATGCACTGACTGCAAGAATTTAAAGATGTTTAAGAACCGAGGGCAAATTGAAGCGCACTTGATTCGGAGGGGTTTCAAAAAGGGTTATACGTGTTGGACCAGTCATGGCGAAGTGAATGATCAAATGCCGTCGGATGACATCGCCGGTGAAGTGAATGATATGCCGCTGGATGACATCGCCGGTGAAGTGAATGACATGCCGCCGGCTGATGTTGATTGTGGTTCGGATTCAGATAGGTTGGCACGATGATAATCTGGATCAGATGCTTCGCGATGTAGAAGAGAACTATGATGAGAGAGAGTATGTTAAATTCCGAGGCTTGATGGAGGACTCAGAGAAACCTTTGTACACGTGCTGCAAGTACACGAGATTGTCGGCCGTGCTTGAACTCTTGAAATTGAAGGCAAACAACGGTTGGTCCGACAAAAGTTTCACAGCGCTGCTAGGTCTTTTAACGGACATGCTTCCGGAGGGAAATGAGTTGCCTAAAACCACGTATAAAGCCAAGAAGGTTATTTGTCCATTGGGAATGGAAGTAGAAAGAATACATGCATGTCCGAACGACTGTATCCTCTACCGTAAAGAGTATGCAAACATGCATGTATGTCCGGTGTGCAACGCATCCCGATACAAACGTAACAATCAATCAGATGATGGTGAGGGAACAGAGGCGAAGAAAGGACCTCCTGCTAAGGTGGCATAGTATTTTCCTATAATTCCCCGTTTGAAAAGGTTTTTTGCAAATCCAAAGGAGGCAAAACTGCTGCGTTGGCACTCGGAGGAGCGCAAGAAGGATGGAATGCTAAGACACCTTGCTGATTTCGTGCAGTGGAGAAACATCAATAGGAGTTTTGGGAGTTTTGCAGAGTTCGGTACAGAACCAAGGAATATAAGGTTTGGACTGAGTACAGATGGAATGAATCCTTTCAGTAGCATGAGCAGCCGACATAGCACATGGCCCGTGACTCTCTGCATCTATAACCTTCCTCCTTGGTTGTGTATGAAGCGAAAGTACATTTTGCTGTCGATACTTATCCAAGGGCCAAAACAACCTGCGAATGATATCGATGTGTTCCTAGCACCGTTGGTGGAAGATCTAAATGTACTATAGAACGAAGGGGTACAGGTATGGGATGCATACAACCGAGAGAACTTCACTCTGCGCTCCTTATTGTTCTGCACCATAAATGATTATCCTGCCCTTGGTAACCTATCGGGCCATAGTACAAAAGGTGCCAAAGCTTGTACTCACTGTTTAGATGGTACCGAGAGTGTGTGGCTGAGACACTCATGCAAAACCGTCTACATGCGTCACCACCAGTTCCTTCGGAGGGCTCACCCATACCGCAAGATGAAGAAACAATTTGACGGAGAGAAGGAAGACGGTTCAGCTCCAAGGCATTTAAGGGGACACGAGGTTTATGATATGGTTAAGGATTTAGATGTTGTCTTCGGAAAGGGACGTAAATTGAGGGCTCATGAGAAGAACACCTGGAAGAAGAGATCAATATTTTGGGACTTACCTTATTGGGAGTACCTAGATGTTCGACACTGCATCGACGTCATGCACGTAGAAAAGAATGTATGCGACAGCTTGATTGGTCTCTTGCTGAACATTCGTGATAAAACAAAGGACGGCGTCAACACACAGCTTGACTTGGCTGATATGGACATCAGGCCTGAGTTAGCACCGACACGCACTGATAATGGACGAACGTACCTTCCCCCTGCGTGTTACACTCTGTCCAAGGCTGAGAAAATAGAACCGTGCCAGTGCTTGCATGGTGTCAAAGTTCCATCTGGTTACTCCGGCAACGTGAAGAAACTTGTTTCGATGCAAGATTTGAAGTTAAATGGCATGAAGTCTCATGATTGTCATGTGCTGATGACACAGATGCTCCCTATTGCAATTAGAAATATTTTGCCGATCAATGTTCGAGAGACAATCATGAGGCTATGTTATTTCTTTAACACAATTGCTCAGAAGGTCATCGATGCCGAAGGACTAGATGCTCTGCAGGACGAGGTCGTGATGACTCTATGTCATCTTGAAATGTATTTCTCTCCTTCGTTTTTCGATATCATGGTCCATCTCATTGTTCACGTTGTGTGGGAGATAAAAATGTGCGGGCCCGTATTCCTATATAGCATGTACCCATTTGAGAGGTTCATGGGAATTCTCAAGTCGTACGTACGAAATCGATCTCGGCCGGAGGGCAGCATCGTTGAAGGTTATGCAAGCGAAGAGGTCATTGAGTTTTGTGTCGATTATATGGCTCAGACTCAACCGATAGGTGTGCCTCAATCTCGTCATGAAGGGAGGCTGAAGGGTATTGGAACTATCGGAAGGAAAGCAATCACTGCAGATATTGACACATATACTCAAGCCCATTTCACGGTCTTGCAACACATGACTGAAGTGGTGCCTTATGTCGACCAGCACAAGGATGTGCTTCGGCAAGAGAATCCGGAGCGGCCGGATGTTTGGATCATGAGGCAACACAACAGACGGTTCAACCAATAGTTGAAGGAGCAAATCGCTAGGAGCTCGCCAAGTGAGATGCTGACATGGTTAGCAAAATGGCCAACATTTACAGTTGTGACATGGCAAGGATCTGACATAAATGGGTACACATTCTATACGCGGTCTCAGGATGTAAAGAGCACTAACCAGAACAGTGGTGTCCGCATAGACGCGTTCAGTACTGATGGGTCGAGAAACTCATACTATGGGTTCATACAAGAGATTTGGGAGCTCAACTACGTGCTTTTCAAGATCCCCTTATTTCGCTGCCGTTGGGTGCATCTCCCACAGGTGAAGGTTGACAAGTACGGTGTCACTACCGTGGACCTCCAACGTGTCGGGTACAAAGACGAACCATTCGTACTTGCCAACCAAGTTGTTCAAGTTTTCTATGTAACCGACCCGGCAAATAAGAAACGCCATGTAGTTCTTCATGGAAAAAGGAGAATTGTTGGAGTAGAGAATGTAGTGGACGAGGAAGAATACAATCAATTTAGTGAGTTACCTCCTTTTGGAAAAGGCATAAGGGTCGACGACGTCGAACAACGTGACGAAACTAGTTATGTACGCATTGATCATCGTGAAGGGCTAGTTTTTAAAGGAAATAAGCAAGTAGAATGAGAAATATGGATGTGTGTGATGTATTTGTGAATTTACATTTATGTATACAACAACGCATGTGTGTGATGTATTTGTGAATTTACATTTATGTATATGTGAAAATGTGTGAAGAAATACATTGTGTATATGTGAATTTGCATTTATGCTGGTTGGTGTTGTATATGAATGCAGCTGGTTAATTTGTGTTGTGTATATGATGCGCAGCAGTTGGTTGGTGTTGTCTTAATTACTACAGTCGGGGGGCTTATCACAGACGGTTCTAAAGTAAGAACCGTCTGTGATAGTATGACTATCACAGACGGTTATAAACGTAGAACCGTCTGTGATAGTCATACTATCATAGACGATTCTAAACGTATAACCGTCTGTGATATTGATATCACAGACGGTTCTTACTTTAGAACCGTCTATGATAAACCTCCTACATATACCCCCTGTCTAGGGTTTTCTGCGTATCCTGCACTTAGTAAATCTCGCCGCCTCCTCGCTCCTCCGTCGCCTCCCCCGAGCCCATCGCCGCCTCCCTCGAGCCCATCGCCTCCCCGAGCGCGACACCGCCTCCTCGAGCCCGTCGCCACCTCCCTCGAGCCCGTCGCCTCCCCAAGTCGCCTCCCCGAGTCGCCTCCCCCGAGCGCGTCGCCGCCTCCCCGAGCGCGGCACCGCCTCCTCGAGCCCGTCGCCGCCTCCCCTGAGCCCGTCGCCGCCTCCCCGGGCGTGTCGCCGCCTCCCCCGAGCCCGTCGCCTCCCCGAGCGCGTCACCGCCTCCTCGAGCCCGTCGCCGCCTCCCCGAGTCGCCTCCCCCGAGTGCGTCGCTGCCTCCCCGAGCGCGGCACCACCTCCCTCGAGCCCATCACCGCCTCCCTCGAGCCCGTCGCCTCCCCGAGCCCTCGCCGGCCACCTCCCCTGTGCAAGTTTGTTAATCTTCCATATACTGAGATTGCCTGTGGGATTTACAGTTGCTCGATGATGATAAATTCATATACTGAGATTGGTTCATTCGGTCTTTGAGCTCTAATAGCTATCGGTTCATGCAGTTTTCAGGTTATGGACTGAATTATTAGGCAAAGATATTAAATTGATCTGTTAGGATAACTTGTATGGTCTTGATCTGTATGAATACTGCTGTCTGAATATATGCATGCTGAATTTATCTTGATCTTGAGATTGTAGAGTTTGTATCTAGAGCTCAAAAGACTGAATTCATTATTTGACATAACCAATCAAGGAAGAGTATATGATTTAGTAGCGGGACGGCCAAGATTAATCTTGTGCAACCCTACAATTTGAGAGCACAAATTAATCAATTAAAACTTGAGCTTGTTGCTAGTTTTAATTGATACATGCCTTTTACATTGTCATACATATTCATGTTTAGACTGTTATTGATTCTATTATTGATGCTTGTTGCTTCATATATATGCCACATAGACCTTCAAAGGGCATGAAGCAAGTAACACATTCTAGTGTATCTTGTTCAATGAACCTGATACACTAGTTTGTGTCATTTGCTTCATAGAACTTTGTTTAGAGACCTTGTAGTAATAGTATATGCCACATAGACCTTCAAGGGGCATGAAGCAAGTGACACACTCTAGTGTTCCCTGTTCAATGAACCGGGTACACTAGTTTGTGTCATTTGCTTCATAGAACTTTGTTTAGAGACCTTGTAGTAATAGTATATGCCACATAGACCTTCAAGGGGCATGAAGCAAGTGACACACTCTAGTGTATCCTGTTCAATGAACCGGATACACTAGTTTGTGTCATTTGCTTCATAGAACTTTGTTTAGAGACCTTATAGTAATAATAGATAGATATTGATTCTATATATGTATATATGTAGGTATATATATGTATGTATGTATATACACATATATATGTATTGTAATCGCCTATATTGAGCGAAATAGATAGATATTGCACTTTCTTATCTTATGGTATGGCACTTTCTTATCTTATTCTAATAGACCCACAAATTGAGCAAAATGTCATCCGTGCATTCTTCAACACCATCGCCGGAGGCGTCCGCTTCAAAATCAAGACGCCAAGGAAGAGGGCTATCGAAGAAGCTTAAGGGCCGATTTACCATCACGCATGTCAATGTATCTGGGGTCCCTCTCCTTCCTCGCAAAGCAGCAAGCGCATGGAAGATCATGATTGGAATCGTTGCACGGGAACGAATTGAGATCACATTCAATTCGTGGAAGGACGTGCTTGCGACTCGGAAAAGAGAGCTGTGGACAGAAATTTTGGCATCGTTCGAGATCCCAGAAGAACACCAAGACGACGTGCAACGACAAGCCTTCCTAGGGGCGTGCAAAGCATGGAAGAACTTCAAGAGCAAGCTTGTCAAGGACTACGTGGAGAAAGACGAAACGCCCTTTCATAAATTACCATTCCTGGAACCACAATGGGAAGAGTTCAAGGCTTCGAAGACGACCGAAGATTTCAAAAGTACAAGTGCGAAGCACAAGGCCCTCCAGGCAAAAAACACACACCCCCACAGACTTGGCACAGCTGGGTATGCGGGTAAAATCCCATAGTGGAGGAGCGAGGACGACCAGGCAGCCCTGCAGGACACCGCCCCACCATTTGCCAATATCCCGGATGACCGCGCTCGAAATTGGATTAGAGCAAGGTCATCCACAACGACATCGGAGGACGTATCCTTTCGAAACCCTGCAGACCAGCAAGTGTCCGAGTGCCTGGTAAGATATCGATCGAACTACGTAGCTTGTAATTACTCCACAACTTCGTACGAAGTGAAATGACATGTCGTGCTGTTGCAGGAAGAGCTGAGTTTTGAAACTACCCTGGGATCATTCCAGAGAACAAGGGAGAATGATATGCTCCCCGCGGCCCTGGGAAACAAGGAGCACCCGAGCCGTACGAGAGGCCTTGGGCTTTACGTTCCTTGGGAGCATGGTTTCCAAGATGACTCCGACATGTATCGGCGTAGGAAGAGAAACAAAGCCGAGCGTGACGCACTCCTGCGAGAAGAGATCAAGGCATCTCTTAGAGAGGAGCTAATGGATGAGCTGGCCGGTGTAGTCAGAGATGAGGTGCAGAAACAGACAGAAAGTCAGCAGGCCACCGCCACCGCTCCTGTGCTAGCTAGCCCGCACAACCGTCCGAGTAGTTGCGCGTCCAATCCGATGCAAACCGATGCCATATTTTCTGTGGATGACATCCTGGTAATAATTATTATATCTCGAATGCTTGCTCTATTGATATGCCTATTCGACTAGCTAATTCTGTATCGTTATGTAGGAGCCTACGAAGTGCAGGCTCCAAGTGAGATATGCCTCCGTTCCTTGCACGCGCTTGGGGCGGGCATATCCGTGCGTATCGGGGCCATGCTTTGCACGGTCAAGCTTTAGCGCCGAGCCGCAAAAGTTAATGTGGATGGTGTGCATGTCAATTTTGAGGTCGTCCCGCCACGAAGCCCCCAACGACGAGATCGTGACTCTAGGGCAGGCCATTGGAACATTCATCCAGTGGCCCAAAAGCGACATCTCCCTGGAGGCTTCTTCACCGGTGGCAGGCCCAGAAGGGCAGTGCGAACCAGAGCAACATGCACTGCTGCCATTTCCAAAAGGGCAGTGCGAACCAGAGCAACATGCACTGGTGCCATCTCCAAAAGGGCAGTGCGAAGTAGAGCTACCTGCACCGGTGCTATCTCCACAGGTGCTATTCTCAGCAAAGCAACTTGCACCGTCTGTACTATTACAGTCAACTACCACAAAGCCGACCTACAGTCGAGGCAGTGGCCATGGCAAATCAAAGACGAATGATGATGACGATATCCCGTATCTGCCATTGGCCCGCAAATTTGTGCTAGGCGAGCCGATGATATTCCCGGACGAGCACCTCTTAAAATTAGGACTTGGTTGCCAAAGATTCCACGCTTGGTATATGGAACAGTCCAATAGGCCAGAGGCAGAACGGCGCTCAGGTATCACTGTCAAATTCAAGCCGGAACATTTCGTGCACGAAGCTCACGAATGTGTCTTCGCGGTGACCTTTGACGATATATTTGAACTTTTCATGCTCAACGCTGTCGACGCCTCACTCGTTCGATGCTGGACGCTGTAAGTCTGTACAATCACAGTTTCTGTTCACGTAATACCGATATATGTCACAATTTGTTGCTTTTCTGTGTATATGTATAGATTCATGCTGACCGAAGCTAGATCATCGAAATCACCAATTGGTTTCCTGGACCCACGCTTGGTCGCCATTGATACCATCAACGAGGATGCATCCTTCATCGCGAACTATATTACACAAGCACTGCTGGCTCACCAAGATAAGGAATTTGTTCTTATGCCATACAATGAGCACTTCCATTGGATTTTAATTGTAATTATACCAAAATGGAACAAGGCTATATACCTTGATTCTCTAAGTAAGAACAAATCCAAGTACACAGCTATCGCCCAAATACTCGATAGGTAAGTAGGCCTGGATATCGAGCTGGCTCGGCTCGGCTCGGCTCGGTCTGGCTCGGTAGGATAACGAGCTGGCTCGAGCTGGCTCGTTATAACTAACGAGCTAAAAAGCTAGCTCGGCTCGGCTCGACGACAAGCTCGAGCTAGCTCGTTTGGCTCGTGAGCCAGGGCCAAAAAATGTCTCCATCATATATTCATCCATGGAAGCATGGCTCGTTTGGCTCGTTTGGCTCGTTTAGCTCGTTTGGCTCGTTTGGGTACAATAGAGTACAAATTTACACATTAACACATGCAATAGAGTACAAATTAGGTCCATGGAAGCAGCATATGCATATCTAAATTCCTGGAAGCATGGCTCGTTTGGCTCGCGAGCTGGCTCGAGTTGGCTCGTTATAGCTAACGAGCTAAAATCTTGGCTCGGCTCGACTCGTTATCCTAACGAGCTGAGCCGAGCCGAGCCGAGCCAGCCACGAGCCGAGCGAGCTAACGAGCTTCGAGTTTTTCGTCCAGGCCTATAGGTAAGTACATTGTACATTGTACTCTTTCTTTCCTTCCGAATGACTAATATAACTTTTTCGAATAACGAAGGTCGTTCTTCACATACGTTGAACAAACACGTGGCTCGACGACAGGGGCCAAGCCCTTGAAACATACTCGCAATTTTCGGGTATTCGCTAGCTACACATTAATTAATCATATACAACACTTAGTAGTAATGCCTCTTGATTTAACACATTCTATTTTTGCGGTGCCACCAAGAATGTAGGGCAACACGTGTGGATACTACGTGTGCCACCATATAAGACTACTCCTCGATTCCACCAAGATCACCAATTCTAAGGTTTGTCAATCTTCCCACATTTGTTTCATACATGTCAGGTTTTATATGTACGCGTGTTGATATTCCTATCGATAGGCTGCGCCCATCTCTGCATCTGCATTGACACAGCCGGACTTTGCAAAAATTCGAGGAGAGTTAGTTTGGTTTTTGTGGACTAAAGTCATAAGATCAAATGGAGAGTTCCACTGCGCAGAATGATTTTTTATTGTAATTCTAAGTGCAAATGCAGTGTAGATCTTTTGTAATTGTGTATTTGTTAATGGATATTGTATTTCAATTCAATTAATTGATTTGCGAAATAGATGCTTTATGTTTGTGAAATGAAGTGCGTTGTCAATTGGATGTTTTATGTCTGTGAAATGAATTGAGATGTGAAATGTATCTGAAATGAAATGAGATGTGTGAATTGTATATGTTTTATGTCTGTGATTATCTGCTTGTTTCAGAGGGCATGGCTAGCATTTCCTGAGGCTAGCCAAAAAACATAAATATATTTAGGGGTTGAAGGGAATATCACAGACGGTTTTTGAGTAAAAACCGTCTGTGATAGCTGATAATCACAGACGGTTTTTAGTTAAAAACTCTAAGGACACCACTGCCAACACCACCCTCACTTTGAACATCAGGCTGTGCACCTAGCTAGCCCTAGCCAACAACAGCGGGGACTTCAAAGCCAAACAACTTGCGGAATTTTCCAACCCAAATACGACCACCACAGTTGGAATGAAGTTTTCCGGGCACTCTCGTCAGGAACTCCAGACGTCTCTGCTGATGCCAACTTCATCCACCGTTCCTTCTCAGGGGCCAGGGCGCCATGTAGTAGCTACAGGATGTGGTCGGGCACCGTTGGACAGACAACTTGTTGCACGACTGCACTCGTGACATGACGAATCTATGCAGCAGACTGGCGAAGAAGATTGGCATGGAGGACAGTTGGAACGAATACCCTTACTCGGAGGTCCTTGAGATTTCCGAAGATTTTAAGGGGTTTGTAACATCCTGATTTTTAGAGTCTTTTTTAGCTTTCAAAATAAAATTCACTATTTGGATTTTTCTCAATTTAATACAAGCTTAAAATGAATTTTTATTAATTAAATAGATTTAGTATGACTAAATTAAACTTTAACACTTGTTGGAAGTATTTTGTTTGGGTTCGTTGAGTTTCATGGAATTTTCTTGGATTTTCTGGATTTATTTGCTATTTTCTAGAGCTCAAATTAATCTAGTTGAATTTTTGAAAAAAATAGAAAATCCCAAAAAGGCTAAGTGGGCTGAACCCAACCCGACACACCTTTTCTCGCTAGCCCGACCTGCGCCTTGGCCCAGCCCACTTGTGCTAGCGCCACACGTCAGCCATCCATCGCCCATCACCACATCCGAGCCGTCCGCTCCGCTCGATCAGCCACCGTCCAATCGCCACGCGTTAGTCATCCGGAGGTCCGGGCACTGTGTATCAGTGCGGTCTAATCTCAGCCGTCTAATTCTCTATGTTACCACGCATCGCACATCGGCCAGTCCGTGCCACTAACAGGTGGGGCCCACCTGTCAATCTTCTTCCTCGCAGACGCCTCGCCACCGTGTCCATCCTAGACTTCGCCGCCACCATCCCTGTCGCGAGCTCTCCGTCGTCTTCAAGTTGAACGCCTCAATGTCTACGCATGAAAGGCCACCGCATCCCTTGTATGGCACACTCCACAGCCATCACCATTCACCAAAGATTCCTCGTTGCCATTACCGTCCTGCCGAGCTTCGCGATGTCGTTGTTGCCACCATTTCGGTCCTCTCTTCGGACGTCACCGTTGAGGTGCATCTATGCGTTGCCGCTGTCATTCACTTGCCCTCTTCACCATTGCTACGGACTGACCTCACCTTCAATGAGCCTCTGTCGCTCACCGTCTAGCTCCGATCATTGTCGGGCCCATTCTCTCTCTCCTTCGATCTCCCCGCCGCCCCACCTTGTTCCATTGCTTCACGCTGCGCACCCGCCCACGCTAGCATGCACCGCTGACCGCGCCCCATTTGTCTTCCCTGTGCATCAAGTCCACCGTGAGCAGAGTCACTGTCACCATGGGCCCACTTATCAGTCTTGCAAAGCCGTAGGCCTGTGAGCCATCGAGCCGAGTCAGCCGTCACCTCAGCCTCCATGTCAGCCCTAATCTTATGTGGCAGACATGTGTCATTTCACGTGTATGCCACGTTAGCACCCAAGCCATCCCATGTGCCACGTTAGTGCCACGTGTCATGCCACGCCAGCATGCCACGTAAGCCCTAGGTGTCACATGTCTTGCCATGTCACTGCCACATAAGCCCCAAAAGCCTAGTTAGCCGCCACATCATCTGCTGACGTCATAATTAGGATTTCCTTTAGAAAATAAATCTAGAAAATCCTATTTTTCCCTTTTCTTTAGATTAGATCTTCCAAGAGCCCGTTCTCCTTCATCCTAACTCCGATTGACTCCGTTCTTTTTCCTAAATTCATCTAAAATTGAGCTCTACCTTTTAGTTTAGGTTTTGTGGTTTTTGAAGTTCATTTAAATTTTATTGGAATTTATTTTATCCCTTACTCGTTTTCTCTCCCATTAGATAACGTCTTCGAAGGAGAAGGAACAGAAGATCAAGAAATTGGTAACTGAAAAGGCCAAGGCAAGTCATGTTCTTTGATCATGTTGAACCCAGTTTTCAATTCTATTTTGTTTTAAATTATTATGCATTGCTATTTTCTTATAATCCTTTGTATTGGTAGTTAATGACCTATTTGATTAATCCCTCCTTGATAATTTGAGTGCCATGATTCCATTGTCACCTTAGGATAGATAATTATCTAGTAATACAATATTAGTTGTCACATGGATTGTACATTTAAATTGCTTAGCCATGCTTATAGTTATGTTAGGTTTATCATCATATGTGGTTAATTAATTAATTTTCACTTAATGAAATATTGAATCATGGTGGTTAACCACAGTTATAAAATTTGTGCACCTTGGCATGGGTAGTGTCATTGGTATCAGTTATACAAAATTGGTTTTTACTTGGGTGAATGGTCGTGCAGTAAAGGGGGTGCAGTTCGCACATTGGGATGTGGATGTTTTACCTGGGTAATGTCTAAAGACTTAACTTTGTACGCCATTGATCTGAGCCTTACCATTCAACCACATGTCTATTGTAGGATAGACTTGGCTGATTAATTTGTGATGTTTCAATTTCAATCTCGCCATTGTGATGAACATGGTTGCTGATTTCCATGAGACACAAGGGGGGTGTGCTCCGAAACCCTAGCGGGCGGGATTTGGTTGAGATTGACCATTGTAAAGGCCTTGTCATGATTTCTCCACCGCACACCAAAGGGAGTGTGTTAATCTAGTGGCAATATGAGATGATCATTGTTGTGGTTACAGACCAAACAGAGAGAGAGTGTAGTAGTGGAGAGTTGAGTAAATGAAAATGGCTTAGGCCTCTTTCCCCCATGGCCTATCTCTTACATACATCCACATGGGGAGTGCCTTTACAATTATACCCTTACACATGAGCACTTCCCTCAGGGGTACCTATGTCACTATACATGTCCCATTCTGGGCCTTACACTCCCTTAACAGGCCTGCTGGGCTTAGGTGAGGGCCACCCCTACAACAGGAGCCTCTCATGGTGAAGGGCTTCACAGGCCGAAGCCATGTTGCCGAGCCCTTCGGGCCCGAGGACCTGTCTTCGGCAATCACTGTGCCTACGTGGCGTCGTGTCTGACGTGCGCACTCCTGCGACACCGCGGTTGTGAACACGTTGCGGGGCTAGTCGATCCCCGACTGGAGATGCCTGCCGGGGGCGGGGTAATGTCCGGCGCCGTGCAAGCCGTACGTCGCGCCGTGAAGTTTTTCCATGAGCGGATATGGGAATACTACGGCGAGGCCGCAGCCATAGTCGAGCTGCGGAACAACTTGCACGGTGAGGGAAATCTTGGCTAGTTTCTGGACGAGGATCCCCGGCGTGACGAGGATGGCGCCGCGGCCCCGGAGGACACCGCGAACCCATAGGTGTGACGGGAGGTTGTCGCGTGTTGGTGTGCATTGTAACCGGAGCCCGGGTTGCCTTCTCTCTCTCTTTTTTTTGCTGGGAAAATACGGAGTTATTTCCCGCTATTCTGATTCCGGCCCCCTTGTCCCGAGTAGCTACCCAGCCAAGGCCGGCTACTGATCTCCGACCTTGCAACCCGACGGTGTCTTCGGCACTGGCAAAGAGCCGAGGAAGCATTGGATTTCTGGGCGAGTCAGGCGTCTTCAAGTGGAGCCTCGGTACGGACGCATGTTAAGGATGAGCCTGCCAAGTAGCGGCCTGGTGCACCGGAGGTGTTTGTGCGCCTTTGTAAGCATCCTTAGCGAATGCAAAGAACAGCCTTGACTAGATCCTGCGAAGTGCATCGCCGCCCTTCGGCTACATTGTCCCATGGTAAACTCGGAGGGTTACTACGCGCGCCCGTAAGCGATGCGTTGCGCCTTGCGGGGGTAGTATGATCGAGATAGACGTGTAGTTGTGATAACCGCACATGCTCAGTCTGATATCCCTTTGAAGCGGCGGCGGCGGAGCTGGCGCCTAGTCGAGGTGGACGCGCGACAGCTCCGTCCCGTACCCTTCGAAGTGGTGGCAGCGGAGCTGGCGCCTAGTCGACGTAGACGCGCGAGCGCTCCATCCCCTACCCTTCGAAGTGGTGGCAGCGGAGCTGGCGCCTAGTCAAAGTAGACGCGCGAGCGCTCCGTCCCCTACCCTTCGAAGTGGTGGCAGCGGAGTTGGCGCCTAGTCGAAGTAGACGTGCGAGCGCTTTGTCCCCTACGCTTCGAAGTGGTGGCAGCGGAGCTGGCGCCTAGTCGAAGTAGACGCGCGAGCACTCCGTCCCCCACCCTTCGAAACGGTGGCAGCGGAGCTGGCGCCTAGTCGAAGTAGACGTGCGAGCACTCCGTCCCCTATCCTTCGAAGTGGTGGCTGCGGAGCTGGCGCCTAGTCGAAGTAGACGCGCGAGCGCTCCGTCCCCTACCCTTCGAAGTGGTGGCAGTGCAGCTGGCGCCTAGTCGAAGTAGACGCGCGAGCGCTCCGTCCCACAATTCTGCAAGAATAGCCTCTGGTGTTTCTCGCTCGTGGGTGTGCTCGCGCAGGAACCAGCCTCTTGTGTTTCTCGCTCGCGGGTGTGCTCGCGCGGGACCCAGCCTCTAACACATCGCCTTGGTGCTTCGCGGGCAGCACATGGGAGTGGGCCCCCGTGGTGCACTTTACACTCTGTAGAATTAGCCGGGGTAAGCTGTGCTCTGAAGAGTACGCACTGGGGCAACGCCCGTGCGTGCGCGGTGTTCGCGTCTTGTTTATACTCCAGAGAGTGCGCGGAGATAGCGTCCGCGTATTCTTTTTACTCCGGAGAGTGCGTGGGAACGGCGTCCACGTCCTATTTATACTCCGAAGAGTATGCACTGGGGCAACGCCCGTGCGTGCGCGGTGTTCGCGTCTTGTTTATACTCCGTAGAGTGCGCAGGGATGGCATCCGCGTCTTTTTTTGTACTCTGGAGAGTGCGTGCGGAGGCGGACCTCGACGCTACGTCTTATTTATACTCCGTAGAGTGCGTGCGGAGGCGGACCTCGACGCTACGTCTTATTTATACTCCGTAGAGTGCGTGCGGAGGCGGACCTCGACGCTACGTCTTATTTATACTCCGTAGAGTGTGTGCGGAGGTGGACCTCGACGCTACGTCTTATTTAGAGTCTGTAGACTGCGCGCGGAGGCGGGCCTCTGTGCGTTGCGGGCGGTGAAACTGCGTGCAGAGGCGAACATCGACGCTACGTCTTATTTATACTCCGTAGAGTGCGTGCGAAGGCGGACCTCGCGCTACATCTTATTTAGAGTCCGTAGACTGCGCGCGGAGGCGGGCCTCCGCGCGTTGCGGGCGGTGAAATTGCGTGCGGAGGCGAACCTCGACGCTACGTCTTATTTATACTCCGTAGAGTGCGTGCGGAGGCGTCCCCCCGCTCGTCTTGGTTTATACTCATACCCGTTTCTTTGACAGAGAGTGCGCGCGAACGCGTGTCTTTGTTTATACTCATGCCCGTATCTTTGACGGAGAGTGCGCACGCGAACGCGTGTCTTTGTTTACACTCATGCCCGTATCTTTGACGGAGAGTGCGCGCGCGAACGCGTGTCTTTGTTTATACTCATGCTCGTATCTTTGACAGAGAGTGTGCGCGCGAACGCGTGTCTTTGTTTATACTCATGCCCGTATCTTTGACAGAGAGTGCGCGCGTGAACGCGTGTCTTTGTTTCGAAGAACAAAAGTTTGTGCAAACGGTGAACTTTATTAAATTCCCATTTGCGCGGGCGAGCAATTACAAAAGAGGGGGATACCGGCCACTAACCGCTATGAGGACGGGGCGACCGCTGATGAGCCGCTGCTGCCGGGGCAACCTTGTATGCGAGGAACGCGAGGCGCTCTAGGGGGCCACCCGAGGGCTCCGCATTTGCACACCCGGCTTAGGTGCCTTGGCGGGCCGCGTGGCATGGAGCTCTGGCGCCAAGCTCTATGCGCCGAGCCATGTCCTGGTCACCATGAACGATGATGACGGCCCGCGGTCCGGGAAGCTTCATGCAGAGGAAGCCGTGATGCGGGACTGCCCCGAGAGTATTTAGGAGCGGCCGCCCTATTATGGCGTTGTAGGGGTATGCAATGTCGACCACGTCGAAGATGGCGTCCTCGCTCTTGACGTTGTTGTTTTGGCCGAAGGAGACTTGGAGGCATATCTGGCCCAAAGCGCGCAAAGGCTGCCCTCCAAATCCTTGCAGCGGGATGCCTGACGGCCCCAATCGACTCCGAGGGATCCCCATTTGGTCGAAGGCCGCGGCAAATAGGATGTTCGCGAAGCTTCCTCCATCGACTAGGACGCGCCTGACTTCGCATCCGGCTACGAGGACCCGGACGACCAAAGGGTCTTGGTGGGGAAACTCCACGCCCTCGACGTCAGCGGGCGTGAAGGTGACCTCGTGCTGTGCCCATTCCGGCGGCGCCTGCGCCGGGTATGCCGCGACTTGGTGCAGCCTCCTCGCGTATGCCTTCCGTTGCCGTGCCGAGGCGAACTCCAGCGAGCTGCCTCCGGAGATGACGTTGATGATACTGCGCTGGGCTCCTTCTGAAACTTGTAACTGTAGGAGGCCCTCCCGAGGTTGTTGCACATGTGCCTGAATTCGCAGGAGGCCTTCCTGCGGCTGCATTCCTTGGTCCTGGGGGTGTAGGACGTGGGACACAACGGGCGCGCGTGTGTCCGGGTTTTTGTCCCTGGCGACGCTCTGCCTAGTGCTGCGATAGTGGCGCAAGCACGCGTGTCATGGTTGCCTCGGCCATGGATTTCGCACCACTGCCCGTGGTGCTGGTCGCCGTGCTCTTCGCGGGTTCGGTCGTCTCGACCTCGGCCACGTCCCCGTCCTCGGCCTCGGCGCCCTCTGCCCCCGCGACCTTCGGAGGCGTTGTCTTCGGAGCCACCCTCGATGTCAAAGACGTATCGAGGTTTCCTGGACTTGCGTTGGTCGCGCTTGGACCTATCGCCTAGCGGATCATTGTGTTGGGGGTCCTTGCGTACGGAGGCGGCCTTCGGCTGCTCTTGCTTGCGCTTACCTTTCGAAGAGCCCTGCTTCGGCGAGCCTTCGCTTTTCACCGAGCCCTCCGCCTTGTTGGTGTCGGAGTCGTCACCGTGTCGCCTCCGCGCGTCCTCCTCCGCTCTGGCGTATTCTTCCATCTTGTCGAAGAGCTTCCCGACCATCTTAATGGGCTTGCGCGCGTTGTATTCGGCCATTGGTCCCGGTCGGAGGCCTTGTATTGCTGCGTTCATAACGGTTGTTTCGTTGACGTCCTTGACCTGGCAGCGTACTTTCACGAAGCGCTTGAAGTAATCCTGAAGCCTTTCCTCGGGTTTTTGCTTGACTGCGAAGAGCTGGTCCGCATCGACACGCTCGACGTAGTTCCCCTGAAAGTTGTTGTAGAGCCGGTCGCGGATCTGTTCCCACGCGTAGATGGACTGTGGTTCAATGGTGAAGAACCAGGACAGCGCCACCCCTTGTAACGCAAGAGGGAGTCCTTTTGCCTTCGTAGTGTTGTCTCCGCCAGCGGCTTCGATAGCAGTCTTATACATGCGCACGAACTCCCGCGGGTCAGAGTCGCCTTTGTAGGCCTCGATGACGCTCGGGAACTTGAAATCTTCAGGCCATGCCGCCTGCTGTAGGCCCGCAGAGAGCGGGGACTCCGGATCTACGCGCCGTAGTGGGACGCGGCTAGACGTAGGGGCGTTGCGACTATCCGCCCTCTCCGGAGCGGGTTCGGATGCCACCGCCAGGGAGGCGTGTTGGCTCCGAGCCTCTTGCATGTCCCGCACGGGTCCACGGAGGTCTGTTAGCTCCCGCTGAAACGCACTGAGGGCCGCCAGCAGGGCAGTCTCCATCGCGGGCGTGGCCGAGGTCGTCGGTGCGCTTGGCGGTGCTGCCGGCGCGGTGGTGACCACGGCCTACGCGGCTGGGCTGCCCGCCGCGTTGTCCTGGAGGACCCTGGAGCCGGTGATGAGGTTCGCGTTGCCGCTGGGGCCATTCGCCGCCTCTGCGTCGAGTGAAAAAACGGGTGCGCCTGCACTGCCGTCGTCGGGGTTGGTCGTCGGGGCGGTGCTGGTGGGGTCTGGCGTTGCGTCGCTGACGGGGTTGGTCGTCGCGTCGATGGCGGGGTCGGTCGTCGCGTCAATGGCGGGGTTGGCGGTCGCACCTGCACCACCGCTCGTACCTGCGGCTGCTGAAGCCGAAGCCCTAGTGCTGACGCGAGACTTCGCCGCCTCCGCCTTCTTCTTCTTTGCCGCCGACGGTGAAGCTTTCTTTGGTGCCATCTTCCTTCAGACCTGGAGGCTTGCTCTTGTCCTCCCCACGGACGGCACCAACTGTTGTGGTTACAGACCAAACAGAGAGAGAGTGTAGTAGTGGAGAGTTGAGTAAATGAAAATGGCTTAGGCCTCTTTCCCCCATGGCCTATCTCTTACATACATCCACATGGGTAGTGCCTTTACAATTATACCCTTACACATGAGCACTTCCCTCAGGGGTACCTATGTCACTATACATGTCCCATTCTGGGCCTTACACTCCCTTAACAGGCCTGCTGGGCTTAGGTGGGGGGCCACCCCTACAACAATCATGTTTTGTGGGTAAGGTTGTGCAACCTTTACAGAGTATAAAACTATTCGAATAGACATGTCTCCGGTTATGAACAATGCTCGGTGATTTCACATTAGAGGTAGAGTTTTCATAAAAATCTAGTTGGGTTAAGTTTGGAAAATAAATGGTTAATTCACTGGTGGTTCATTATGTAAATGGTTAGTTCACGGCTGGTTTATTGGAGTGAATGGTCAATTCACTGGTGGCTATTTTCAATTCCTTTGATTATCTACTTATTAATCATTTTCAAAGTGCGATTTCAATCCATTTGTTGTATTTACTTTAAATTATTGCTTTTAGCAAAATAACCTTTCAACCATCCTCTTGTAAGCCTCACATATTATATTGCATTCTTTGTTACATATGACTTGCTGAGAACTCTATGTGCTCATGGCTATATTCACATTTGCTCAGTTGAAGAAGGTGATACATATCAGCAGGAGGTACCTGAAGGAGGATACTTCGACGCCTTCGCGGATTAGGACTTCGCTCCCAGTCGATTGCATGTGGGCATGTCGAATGGCTACTACGCTTATTTCTATTTTCACTGCAAGTTTCTTAAGCCCTTTAGGCTATCATTTGTAAGCTTAGCCGTAAGGTCATATGTTAATAATTAATAACATTTGAGTCTTTTCTTAGTAATTCGTGATATGGTCGATATTTCATCTTTGTTTGTGCTGTGTGCACTAGGTGATCCTGGACTAGTGCAGAATACACAGGAGAGTTCGGATTCAAAAATTTAGGTCTCAACAGGGTTGTTGTCCAAATGGATACAACAAGTATCAAACTCAACATACTGGACTTCAAAGCAAGGATTTCTGGAATGGGGTCCGAAGCTAAGAAAATATTGTATGGTAGAACAATTCAAGGTACATATTAACAAAAATTACTGAGGGATTATGTGAGAGGGTTTAGAATATTATGTGATGAACCATTGCGAAATTTGTGGACTTGGATTTTCATTTTTGCAAATATTACATTTAGTGGCTTTTGTCAACAAAATCGGTTTGATCGCTCAGCATGGCCAGTCTAGCCATTGGGCATTGCTGGTCTGACTAGCCAAGGCATGCGGTCAGACCGGTAGGCTGTTCATCAGGTTGATTTTGTGGTTTCCTTGGTGATTTTGGGAATTAGGTCATTGAGTTGAATTATGTTTGGTCAGTGTATTAATATTACATGAATCATGTTTTGTCTAACATGGGTGAAGTTGTGAAGAATTTATGCCCGAAAATAATTTCTTTGTTTTTAGATGTGCAGTAAGGTTTAGAGTCAACTATGGTCAATGATGAGGATCGGGGTTACGCTTATGTAGGAGCCGAGGGCCAGAATGATCAAGGATACCGAGTGAGATGGTTGAACTCAAACATGATAGAAGGAAGGCGAAAAATGTTGAAGGGAATGTTCGAGCGATATGTTCCACTAAGTGGCTTGGTCAGTCCAAGTGATGTATTGTCTGGTGGAACTAAAATGAAAGAGACTTACTAAAGCGTGGCAAGCCATTGGTACACATACACATGACAAGCATAGTGATTGCTTGCAAGAAAGATAAAGACCGAGTGAAGGCGGGGATGTTTTGGTAGTTGGGCAAATACTGGAAACTTTCTTGGATCAAAACTGTGATATTTAGAAAAGCAGTTTAGGATAAGGATATGCTATGAAATTCAAGTGGATCAAAGGCTAAGAACTTAGCAGATTCGGGCTCATATGCTTTGACAAGCGTGCATGAGTTGAGTGTGTGAGTAAAACCTATGTTATGTGGGGTTAATAGGTTTTCTCTAAATATAGTAGTGGATAGTATCTATTATGGTTGGATGAAGGCTTGTTGCCTCATCTATTTAAAGGGTTGGGGATGGAAGTTTACAAGCCAACCATCCCAACCATTCATCTTTATGTTCTAGGGTTAGGGTTAAAAGAGTGAGTGATGTGGTGTGCTCTCTTAACATCCAAGTGGAGTGACTATAAAACCTTCCCCATCAAGTAGCAATAGAATTAACTTTGTTCGTCACTCATGGAGTCTTCTTGTTTTGGTTGATTTGTTTTTGATCTTATTACTTTTGATCTCTTCTCTTCCCTTCTTGATCTTGCTATATGCTAAGGATGTGTATCAAGTCTTCTTATCTCATGAAGATCAGATCCCATCTTTTTAGGCATTAAGTCTTACAAGATTTAGAAGTTGTTCGATTTTGCTTGGTTTTGGCTTTCTCTTGAGGTTTCTTGATTCTAAGGTTTTTGTTTTGAATGTTTGGTTGAACTAGCTATCTATAATATGTGAAAACTCTTCTAGAGTCATTTTGGCTATCCTCTATCCATGAGTAAGTCATATCCCAAGATTTCAAACTTTGCCTAATTTTGGTGCAATCTTGCTTATCTTTGGAAAAGGTTGAAACTTTGACCAAGATCCTTACGATATTTGGATGGAATAGGTATATGAGTCCCAAAGCAGGTTGAGAAATTTGGGAGTTGTACCATTCTTGGTCTTGGCTTAGGCTGATTCTCTATTCTAGAAATAGAGGAGCGATCAGACAACCCCTTGGCCTGGTCCAATCGATCACTGGTTAGACCGCCGAGGTTAAGCTAGTCAGACCAGTGACCGATCAGATCATTGACTCATTGCCGGTCATACCGGCCATCGGTCAGACTGCACTCTCTGTGGTGGTCAGACTAGTGAGGTGTTGAAACATCCCTCTCTTAGGTTTGTGAGTTCATTACTTTGTTGTTACCTTCCAATCTGACCTCTATAGCTCAGTAGCTACTGGAGTGAAGAATTTGCGAATACTTGGGCAAAATATTTTGAGGCACCATTCACTACCCTCTGCTGCCATTCTTGTCCTACAAGTGGTATCAAAGCCCAGTTAGCTCCTTTTAGATCTTAACCAATCTTAGAGCCATGGCATCAGACAAGTATTCATACAAACCACCCAACTTCAATAGGGTTGACTTTTCTTATTGAAAATCCTAGATGTCCTCTTACATCCAAGCCCAAGGGTAGTCAGTTTGCCTCAAATTCAATAATCCTTCGACTGCTCCATGGTTGTAACCACTTCTATGACCATGAAGTTGTAAGTCCTCCTATGACCATTTTATGGTCGTAGGCTCTTCTACGACTACGTAATCGTAAGCAGTCCTATGGTCACCTTATGATCGTAGACTATTCTATGATTTCTATATTCCCAATCGACTTGCCAAGCGATGCCTTGCTACATCGTGGGGGCGCCTGACACGGCAGTTAGAATGTGTGTTTATTCAATAACTACACACGATTTCTCTTTGACAACAACCGCTGCACGACAAACAGCTATCATGTCTCTCTGACAATAACCTCCATCGGATGGTTATCTCCTGAAGCATTGAGGCATCTTCTAGCACCGGACAACGGCCATTGTTTCATCAAGTATTTAATGGTTGGCGCTAGAGAAGAGAAGGAGAGAGGAGATTGGGAGACGAGGCCAGATTAGAGATAGTGCAGACTATTTTTCGCAATACACCATTGTAATCATTTCCCCTAATTAGTAATCACATAGGACATAGGATTATTATTCTCCTAGGAGAAGGCCCGAACCTAGATAAAGATTCCCGTGTCCTTGTTCCGCAAGATCATAGTTTAGTCTTCTAAGAGAATCCCCGAATCCAAACAAATCATAGATAAGATCAGTATTAAAACACTGATAGTTTGGCACCGTCCGTGGGGATTTATTTTTCCAAGACTCAGGTAATTTCCTCATCGGCAAGTTTCTCTTTTTTCCTTCTGATGTCCTCATGGCAGATGGATGGAATGAGTAGAACTGGTTCGACTTAGCTAACTACGCGGATATCGACATGGAGGCCTGGTACAACTACGAGCAGGCTATCTTGCTTCCGATGGCGAGTTTGTCCCTAGAGGTCCATCCAATGATCCCAGAGATCATGCCACTGGAAAGGCTGATGAGGGATTCAAATCCCTCACAACAGTATGCTCAACAGAGGACTCACTTCCCCCAAGTGGCAAGGATCAACCCAACCATGATGAGAACTCGCAATGCGGCAATGGGCCTGCTCCTGAGCATTCGAGTCTCGCGGTGACACTCCGAGCAGTTTTAGCGAGCCCTGGAATATTCCAATCTAGGAATCCCATCACCAACTGGTGGTGGTGACTCTCCAGTTGAATTTGCAGAGAGAATTGCTGAGCACTCTTCACGTTCACCCGTATTTTTGCAGGGAACAAATCCGACCGGGGATAGTTATAACTTGGAATTCCCCTACCTGGCGGGGTTTACTCCAAGCCACAAGGCAATTTCGCTCAACGATTCTTCAGACGAGGGAACCTCCCCCAGAAGTGGAGATTCTAGACAGGAGGTCTTTGCCCTACCCTCAGATCCTCATCACCCTTTTGGAGGAAGGCCTGAGGATTCTCCCCACCGATCACACTCTCCCACCTCTCGTGAGGATGGTGAGGAGACCTCCAGTGATGAGCCTGATCAGTACACTGATGAGCTTGGGAGAAATCTTAGAAATAATCACTCTCGTGTGAGACAACCCAGCCAGCATTAGAGATCAAGGATCCTGAGACTGCTCAAAGAAGGCAACTGGATGCCCAGAGGTCTTTTCTTGGGCATGTCTAGTACCAGTCCGAAGAGGCTCGAGAGCTTCAACGAATCAATAACTTGCTCAAAAACCCAACTCAAGAGCTTACCATGGCACTGGGCTACGACCACTCTGTTGAAGGGATTGCACAAAGACTCCACGATCTGATGGCCAGACTCAAGCACCCTCATCGATGTAACTATGAGAATTGGCAAGGTATGACAGTATCTAGTCGATCACGAAACTCATCTAGTTGGGTTCGACATGATGACAGGGCGTGTCAGACTCCCGATCACAATACCAATTGGAGGAGAGTACCTCGAACGAATCCAGATTGACAAATTGATGCTTGGTCTCCACTTCGAGCAAGGAATCTACACCAATAGATGGGGTACAAGGAGTACTACTCTCGTATGGACCAGACCTACTATCGGTCGTGTCCATCGACTACTGGGCATTGTCAAGTATGATCGCCTGGTGATGTCAACTACCCTTTCCCACAAAGGAGACAACAAAAAATCATTACCAGATGCCAGACATTTGTGCCCAAACTCTGAGCAGTGCGTTGGCCACCGCGGTTTTGACCGGTGAATATGGAGAAATTCGATGGGTCTCAGAATCCTATCGAGTTCCTCCAGATTTACATGACTGAGGTTCGGGCTGCGGGAGGAGGCGAGCACATTATGGCAAACTATCTACTGACCATGCTCAAAGGATCTACTTGTTCTTGGTTGCTCAACTAACCATTTAAGTCGATTTACTCATGGCAACACCTCTGTGACCTTTTCATGGCCAACTTTCAGGGTACATACAACTACCCTAGGAAGGAGGATGACCTACATGGAATGCACCAAGGCAGCAACTAGACCTTATGGCAGTTCATCCGATGCTTTAGTCAGGTTTGTAGGTCTCTGACACTTTTGTCATCAGGACATTTAGGCAGGGCGTACGCAACAAGAGGTTCACAGAGGACATCGCCTTGAATCCTTCGACCACCATCGCTTAAGATTGCAGACTACTATGCGACTGCCATTGAAGCGGTCGAACAGACCAAGACCATCGATCAAGTCAATCCAAGTTCCAAAGAGCAAGATGAAGACAATAGGACGAAGGAGAATGCCAAGAAGTCCAAGAACAAGGCCAAAGGGCAGAAACCTCTGGCTGGAAGTTCCAAGGAAGTCATAGCTATTGGTGATAAAGAGCCACGCAACTCCAAGCAATACTTCTACCGGGGCAAAGGCAAAGCACCCGCGCAGAAGGACAACAAGCCTAGATGGTGCCCTCTTCACAAGAAAGAGGGACACGATCTTCACAATTGCCGAGTTTTCCAGTGGAACCTTAAGGATTATTATTTTGGCAAGGGCCCACTTCCAACAGTCGAGGAGTTGGGATAGTCGAGTGGTCAAAAGTATTCGGATGAGGACAAGGCATGCTTTTCTAGGATCCGAAGCATACCATCGAGCATATTTATGGTGGATCCTTTGCGTACAAGTCCAAGCAATAGTATAAGGTTGTTGAGCGAGAGGTAAATTCTATCGAACCTCTCCTTGTCAATTATCTTCCTAAGTGGTCGAAAGTCACTATTTAATTCGAGAAGAGTGACTACCCGATCCCTTCAACTCAACCCAGTCGGTTTCCAATCGTGGTTAAGCAAACCATGAACAACTATTGAGTGAATCGTGTGTTGATTGATGGAGATAGTTCTTTAAAAAAATTGTGTTGGTGCTCTGGACAAGATGCAAGTCCCTCATACCAGAATAAAGCCTGTATGATATTCATTTGATGGCATCATACCAGGATCTTTGGGCAAGACCGTTGGCCAAGTCTCTCTGCCTATCACGTTTGGGTCTCTGGACAATTTTAGGATAGAGAGAATCTCCTTTGATGTGGTCAACTTCGACACGGCGTACAATGCCATACTCGGATGACCAACTCTGGCTCATTTTCTGATTGTCGCTCACTATGCCTATCAATGTCTTAAGATGCTAGGTCCCAAGGGAGTCATCACAGTCTACTGTGATTAGAAAATGGCGCTAACATGCAATCGCATGTCCCTCGAGTTGGTCAAAAAGCTACCGACTCGAGAAACCACCAAGGTGTAGTCTTCAAGTAGGCACTCGAAGCCTAAAACTATGCCAAAGTTGAACAAAGAAGTCAAGGAGGTTCCTCTAGACCTAGCGGAGCCTTTCAAGACCGTTCACATCGGGGTCACCTCCGACCCCGCATAGGAAGATGCCCTTGTTGCCTTCCTCCGGGCAAAAGCAGATGTGTTCACGTGGCAACTATCCACATGCCCGGAGTCCCAAGGAAGGTGATCAAGCACAGGCTAGCTCTTTAGCCTGACAAGAAGCCTGTAAAACAGAAATTACAGAGATTTACACCAGATCGACGGTAAGCTATCAAATTAGAATTGAACAAGCTACTAAAAGCATGTTTTATAAGAGAAGTCGATCACTTAGAGTAGTTGGCTAACCCTGTAATGGCTAGAAAGTCTAACAATAAGTGGTGCATGTATATAGACTATACTAATTTGAATAAAGCTTGTCCGAAAGATGACTTTTCACTTCCTCGTATTGATCAATTGGTTGATTATACTGTTTGATGAGGACATCACTTCTTTGGATACACACAACACTCCTCCACTTGACATTCAAGGACCAATCACTAGAGCTCACGCCCGACAATTGAATTTACAGGTGAGCTCGTTCCTAAGTACTTCTTTTTGTTCATTTGAGAATCGATTGCTACCTAATGATTTAATTATGATTAGAAACCATGGAGAGGACCTGGAAGTACTTGGAGAAGGACTACGAGATGCACAAGTCCAGCAAGGGCGGTCGAATCATGTTGGAGGGCCAACTCAAGCCGACTTCGAATCCAATTCGGAGTTCAGGACTAGGCCGCACTAAAACGGACGCCCAGATCGTATCCGGGCTCCGGTTTGGACGTTCTACATATGGATGGAAAGCTGAGAAGATGACCTTTCCAATAGCTCTGGTCCCATGTCAAAATTCCTTCTGAGTCAGCGGGAATCATTGAAACAAGTGGGCATTCAGAATCTATCAGGGTGCTGCATCACCGTCTTTTGGGCCGTTCGGCTTTGTATCGTGTTGGAGCCCATTAGGGCGCGTCCAGGGGTTTTGCACGCCCCTCACTCCTTTATATCCAGCCGACACCCCCACCATTAGGGTTTGGGTTTTGCTTAGATTAATTCTGTCTTTGAACAGTTTCGCCGTTCATCGGTTTGTGAGACCCCAACTTTCGAGTGCTAAATCAATACATCTGCAATTCAGTTGTGTTCTTCCTTGTTCTTGCTTGTGTTCTTCGATTCACAGGCGAGGATTAGCCTTCTTGGCGAGGTCAACTGGGCTGCGCACAATTGATAACCTGAGGAGACGTGGTGCTGCGATTCTGGGGTTCGGAACGTGTTGTTCGGAAGTCGGATCGATTTGTGTCGCGCCTCCACCAAATCGAACATATCCAGAACCTATTGGAAGATCGGGACTCCATTCCTATCACTGTTGGTCATGAAATTTTAAGTTTTCTAGATGCATACTCTGGTTATGATCAGATCAGTATGTCTTCATAAGATAAAAAGAAGACCGCGTTTATCATGTTGTTTGGAGTATTTTGCTATGTCAAGATGCCATTCAGCTTGAAAAATGCTGGTTCGACTTTTTAGCGTTTGATGCAATTGACCTTTATACATCAAATGGGCTAAAAATTGGAAGCATATATTGATAATCTAGTCATAAAGAGCTTCAAATGACTTAATCATGTTTCAGACTTGTAGGAGACTTGCGACAATATTAAAAAGCATGGCTTGGAACTCAACCCCAAGAAGTGTGTGTTTGGAGTCTCCTTAGGAAAATTACTCAGATTCCTTATTTCAATAAGTATCAAAGCAAATCCTAAGATGATCAAGGCCATCAAACAGACGTACCCCCTGACCATGATGAAAGAAGTCTAGAAACTCACCGGGTGCATGGCTGCTCTAAATCATTTCATCACACATCTAGGAGAGAAAGGACTTCCTTTCTTTAAGCTTTTGAGGAAGCACGAGAGTTTTGAGTGGTCAAAAGAGACCAATGACGCTTTCGAAGATGTTAAAAATATCTTATGAGTGCTCCTATTCTAGTTTCTCCAAAACCAGGCAAGACACTCTTAGTGTATCTATCCACCATACCACAGACAGTAAGTGTTGTACTAGTCACAGAGCGTGAGGGCTTCCAACAACTACTATACCATGTAAGTGAAATTTTACATGGTCCTTAGAAGCACTACCCTCAGGTCCAAAAACTTCTCTATGCTCTCTTCATGTCTTCAAGGAAGTTGAGGCATTATTTTTAGGTGCACAAGATGATTGTGTCGTCTGAGTTTCCTTTATGAGAGATCTTCTAGAATAAGAAAACAGTGGAGCACATGGCAAAATGGTCAGCAGAACTTGGTTAGCTTGAGCTCCATTTCATATCCCGTATGGCCATTAAATCCTAGATCTTGGCAAGCTTTGTCACCGAATAGACAAACCCTAAATCTATTTAGGATCCCCAATAGTACAATTTCCACGACCAATGGACGATGTACTTCGATGGGTCGCTTAGAATAAGTGGCTCAGGGGCTGGGGTGGTCCTGGAATCTCCTGCGGGAGAGACCTAAAAGTATGTCATCTAATTGCTCTTTCCAGCCACTAGGAATGTGGTTGAGTACAAAGGTTTATTGGTTGGCATACGAGTCGCTAAAGCACTCCGGATTCGCCGACTACTCGTGAGATGAGACTCTCAATTAGTCATGAATCAGGTCAGAAAAAGTATCAATGCTCAAGTATGACCATGTCTATGTACTTGTTGGAAGTATGAAAGCTTGAAAAGCACTTCTTCGGTTTCGAGTTACAGTATATCCCTCAGAAGGATAACTTTCTCGTAGACCAATTGGCTCAGATAACTTCATCCTAATCACAAGTACCACCAGGAGTCTTCTTGGAGCAACTCTAGAAGTTGTCTTGGGTCAAAGCACCAGAGATAACTCCTAATAAGACATCATCTCTAGATTATGAAGAGACGTGGATGACTCACATCTATGACTACCTTCAAAAGGGTTCAGCACCTGAGGATGATCTCGAAGCAAATCGTCTTGCCCACAAGGCCAGGATATATACCTTAGTCGATGGAGTACTCTATAAATGGAGTACTCAAGGAGTTCTCATGCGATGTATATCGTAGAAAGAAGGATTAAAACTCCTTAATGACATTCACGAGGGCATCTGTAGAGCACATGCTTCTTACAGTATGCTGGTTGGTAAAGCCTTATAATGGTCAGATGAACTAAGCCTTATAATGGTCAAATGAACTACTCAGCTCTCTACTCTCTGCATACTTCACTCTATACTATTTGCTTTGTTTATTCACATAAACAAAGTAAATAGTCGGGGGTTAGGATAGAGTTATCAGCATAACTTTATTTCTTAGTCATAAATCCATTCCCTTTATTTTCTTTTTTCCTTGCGAATACTAATTGCTCAACAAGATAAATTGCATGAAAAGGAAGAAGTTTATTCATCACACAAAGGTAAGTCTTTACAAAGTTTTTTATTTTACAAACTACTTTGAAGAAGGAGAGCCAAGTTGCATTTCTTTGGAGCTCTACTTCATCGATCAAGCGAGATGCCTCTTCCAAGGAGCATGTGAAGTCGTGCTTGATTGGATGTAAGTTGAGATTCTAGTCACATGTCTTAAGTTTTGCTAAGGCATAGTTTACTACACCCCTGACTACATCCCTAATCAACTCCGCCTGATCGGTCTTCAGAGTGGCTAAATGCTTTTCTAAAGCTTTGGTTTATAGTACAATCATACCCGTGTGAGCGGGTCTGGTGTCCTCAAAAGGACTCATCTCTTCCACACCAAATTCACTGAGTAGATTGTTTAGAAGAATACCGCAGTCTTAAAGGTTTTCCTTCATCGACTTTGTTTCTTCTTTGCTACAAGTCAATGCTTCAGCAAGGCGCGTTATTTCAATCGTGACCTCTACAAATGGGTTGAAAGTAGTCAAGGCGATACTCATCAAGAGACCAGTTAGAAGAACTAGTCGAAGGTAAAGTATTCTTACTCGACAGTTGGGTATCGAGCAACTTTATCCTCTTGTCTTTCTCTTTATTAATACGAGTAAGTTCTCCAATCACTTTGGCTTTTTCTTCGATCTCCGTGTGAGACTTACTCAACTTAGCCTCTTTTTCTATTAAAAGAAAAGAGTTAAGGGACTTACTGTATATTTTCTCCTGCAAAGCTTTGGACGCAGAGTTGGCCTTCAAGAGGTTTATTGACAATGTACAGTTGTCCGTCTTTAGCCTTTGTGAATCGGCCTTCTCGTTCTCAAGTGTAGCAACCAGTAATTCCATGTCAAGCTTAGACCTGTGAGGGTTAAAAGCAGACATGAAATGTTGCATGTGTGATCAAGACAGAATTTGACTAAATAAATCAGTAACTTACAATGCCGCTACTTTCTTGAAGAATTCAGCATTCTCCTGTCGTAGGAGCATAAGATGTCTGTGATACTTAGCCACAATTGCCATGTCTTCTAACGCTCTCTGAATAAAGAAGGATAGTGAGAAACAAGAAAAGACCAGGTATGAATGTTCAAGTTCTCGATACCTACATTCATACTCCTATGAGCAAAACTTCCGAGCACCCGCCGAAAATATCTGAGTTGGTTGAGCACTTTGACCTTGTTGCACTATACCTTCTCAAGTCGTTCCTTATCAAAGATGTACCCTTTATTCGGAAGATCTTTGGGGTGTAGGACTTGAGCTCGATCAGAAAAAGATCCCATTACAAAATGAGGGTTAAAAAATGAAGAGAAGAATTTAGCTTGTTATTCCTCTTCTTCTTCACCAATGGTACCTTCACCGTCTGTGCTGTAATTATCACAGACAGTTCATATGAATAACCGTCTGTGATATTTTCACAGATGGTTATTCATACGAACCATCTGTAATAATGCAAGACATCATAGATGGTTCTTACTAATACCCGTCTGTGATAATTTACAAACGGTTATTGATAAAAACTGACTGTGATAATGGCAGACATCAAAGATGGTTATTTGTTTAAACCATCTGTGATACTTCATAGACAATTTACATTAAAAATCGTCTATGATAATGACGTTATCATAGATGGTTTGTATTGAAAATCGTCTGTGATATATTTTCCACCTCGCAATCCCACCAAATTTCATAATCTTCTGCTTGAGTCTGAGTAGAATTCCATTCTGAGACATCTTTACTAAAACGGGTATAACGTTTGCATACGGTGTCCGTTTTTGACATTCTCATACTCGTTGAAAAGCTAATGATGAGCCTGATCCAAAAAAGATGACTCGATTGTGCTAATCTGTTGGATCGAAATCGGCAACAGAGGGGGGGTGAATGTTGCTTACAAAAATTTTAACCCCCAAAGTATCCACTAGAGTCTTCTCTCCAATAGCTAAAAAGCTATGAAGAAAAAGGCGATCAAAACCACTAGCACCTCAAACAAACAGAAGAGAAGACAAGAGCCTAAAAGAATAGAGAAGCAACCAAGGAACACAGCACAACAAGAAGGACAGCAGCTAGAAAATAGGAGACAGCTCAAACTGCAGGGGGCCGGTCAGACCGCACCCTGGCCGCCGGTCTGACCGCCCTTATGTGGCCGGTCTGACCGCCCGGATCCAGTCTGACCACTCTAAGAACACCGGTCTGACCGCCATGGGTTCTCCGGTCAGACCGCCAACAAGACACCGGTCTGACCGCCCCTCGAAATTCAGAACAGACAGCAGGGAGAAAAATCAGACAACAAACTCGAGATTTCACACAGCAGAGAAATTAGAGATTTCCCTCTGGTTTTCTCAGCCCAGAACAGAGAGATAACATCCTAAATAACCAGAGGAGCCTAGGGAACCAAGAGAATCCATCTCAAAGCCAAGAATTACGGAATTTCATTAAAATCTGAAAATAGGATGGTGAGAGAGAAAAAATCCAGATTGCTCATGATTCATCCATCTTTTGCTCAAGATCTTTTGCAAACAGATTAGCAATGAACTCAGGACTCACAAGCAAAAAATCTCAAGCCATCTCTCAAAGGGAATCAAAAGATTCCATCAACCCCTGCATGAAAACCCTAGAACTCAAAGAACAGAGGAGCACATGACGAAGAATCTAGAAATCACAAAAGACATTGAATCCTCAATTTGTTCTTGAAAATGGGATGATCAAGGGGCCTTGAGCATTTTCCCTTCTCAAAGCAATCAAGAACCTGCCCTCAATACAAGGATTCAACTCAAGACACAAGAAAACAAAGGAAGAACAGATAAACTGCAGAAACTAAAATTCATCACAAACTGATCACAAAGGGAATCAACCCAACATAAACCTTCTCAAATTGACATTGAGGAAGAGAGATGAATGATTACATAGGGATTACAACTATCTCCTCACACAAACATATCAAGAACTCATCTCATCTCTCAAACACACACAGGGAGATAAGGAGCTACGTACTGCTCTCTCCAACAACTCTCAACAGAAAGCAAAAGAGAAAGCACAAAGCAAAACCAACTCTAACTCCTCTCCCAAGCCATACTCCATGCAGGAGACAACCATCTATTTATACCCTTTGCATAATGGGTTTGCAATATGCTTTGCCCATTAAGCCTCCAACAACTCTAGTGCTTTATCCATAACCCACTTCCTTTAGTGCAGCTTTGCGTATTCACCAAAATGCCCCTCCTGCACTTTCCGAGAAGCTTCCTCATTCCTTGCCTTCCAAGCCTCGCAGCTACCTCGAGTCCTCATCGTCTTCGGCACACCTCGACCGCTTTGACCTCGGCACCACCTGCGCCTAGTCCAGTCACCCCGTGCCTCGCCACGACTCCACATCGATGTCCTGCAGCCATCACAGACAAGAAACACATCACATAGCACCGCTTGACATAATGCAATCAACAAAAGCATTAAGAGAAATCTTAAGCATGAAAAAGCCAAAACCTATCGAATCAAGAGAATAGGCATCCTAAGCACTTCGACCAAGTTTGACCAAGTCCGACCGAAGCCGATTGCACCATGCAACGACATGGTCCAAACCACACAAACCAAACTCGACTTTCCTAAAACAGATGTCAATTACTCATCACACACACACACGGGGTCACCTCCACATGGTCTATCACAATCACCCTCTACGACCCTCCAAAATCAGCCATCTTTAGCTCTGAATTTGCGTCGTAAGTTTTTAGTTTCTGTTTTTGCCCTTTTTCTTGGTCTTCCCTTCGAAATTTGGATTTTATCTTAAATGCAAAGTTGTAGGTCTCATCGAAACCTTTCAAAGAAGCATACATAAGCCATATAAAACTTTGCTATTTTATCTTTTGAGACTAGCTATTTACATTGCACCGATATATTATCTTTGTGATCTATCGTCTACCATTATCACCAATGGGTTTTAATAAGAACCATCTGTGATATCTCCCATTATCATAGATAGTTTTTTTGTTATGAACTAACGGTCTGTGATGTCTCTATCATAGACGGTTTGTAATCTGAACCGCCTGTGATGCTCCGTCACATCACTGATCCGCGGCATATCCCCAGGATCCTGATCTCACTCATCTGTTCTCTCCACATCGAATGGCAAACACCAATCTCCTCCCCACATGCCCCTTATTAACCCCTCTCTCCCTACTCAAAGAACCAACACCACCAGTGCTACTCCAACTCATTTGTGCACGGCAAGGTTGGGAAGGGGTTCAGCCAGGGCGACTGAAATTTCGTTTAAAGCAAGATGGAAAGGAAGAAGGCGATGGCAAATCTACACTATTCTAAGTTACCAGCATAGAAGCTGTTGATTTTGGTATGGAAGCTGAAAATAGTGTTCGTTGCCTTTTTATTTTTGCTACTCAAAAATTTTCCCAGACCACTTATTTTAGATTGTAGTTTAATGAAGGATGTGTAAGTCTAGCTTGCATTAGCCTGAACTTTCTTGTAGTGTAAGCATCTTTCTGAATTTGTAACCGTGAAGCTTATATTTGTAAAATTGTAAGTGTCATCTTGTGTATGCAGTGCTATGGGTAACCTACTCATTATCTTATGATGTTGTAATAGTGGATTCTAATCTTAATAGAAATGGAATGTGTTGCTGTGTTTGTTGCTGTATTTACTTATTTTCAGATGGCATAGTTAACATTTCATGGGGTGAGCCGAAAAATAGAAAAAATTTAGGTATAGAATGAACTATCACAGATGATTTCATAGTATAAACCGTCTGTTAAGGATTATCATAGACAGTTGGAACCAAAAACCATCTGTAATACTTGCAAATCACAGACGATTCTATCTACCAATCATCTGTGATGGGGAAGTATCACAGATGGTTCTATATATCAACCGTCTGTGATACTCGCCCATCACAGACGGTTGGTAGATAGAACCGTTTGTGATGTGCAAGTATCATAGACAGTTTTTGGTTCGAGCTATCTGTGATAGTGTTCTTCATAGATGGTTCTAGTTACAAACTGTATGTGTTGTAGTTATCACAGACAGCTCACAAACTGTCTGTGATAACCTCCTATTATCATTGATGCTTAAATTCAGACGGTTCAAAAAATCATCTATGATGACAACTCCAAACTGTCTGTAATGACCTTTTTTGTAGTAGTGTAAGTCCCTTGCCCCTCAGCTCTTTGATGACCAAGATAAACGGGGCTATTCGAGTAAGGTCTTTGGTAGCTGAATTCCAAAGACTGTTCTTCTCCACACTTTTCCCATGAAAGACAAGCTATCATCGCGAGTTGTCTCCCAGTAGAATCATTTATTTTTCCAGTTCATCAATGAGGACCGAGTTAGCATTGGGGCATACAACTCTGTCTTCCCATTGTGGAGCTTCAGAGCACAGCTTCTTGCAACTCCGGTTTGCTGGCTCATCTCATAATAGAACTAGAGGAGCTCAAGAGCCAGCAAAATCCCCAAGTACGCCTCACAAAGATATACGAATACGCTAAGCATGGTGATCAAATTGGGGGCTAAGTTCACCAATTCAACCCTAAAGTATTTGAGCACAACTGTGAGAAAGGGATGAGTAGGGAGGCGAAGGCCACACTCACAGTAGGTCTGAAATATTGGAATCTCTCCTATCTTTCCCGATAGCCAATCTTGTCCGGCGGCTTCAATCCACTTAACAAATTGCCATGGAGGAATCTTCTCATCATCTTCCAAAGCCTTCAATTTTGTGTCATCCATCTCTAACCACTACTACAGAAAGCCTAATACTAGACGCCAAATCACAGACGGTTTGACAAAACCGTCTGTGACTGACACTAACATAGACGGTTTTAATTTGGACACTGTCTGTGTTGATGGCATCGGAGAAAATGAGTATCACAAACAGTTCTTACCTATGAACCGTCTGTGATATTCCAGTATCACAGATGGTTTTTATTAAAAATCGTCTGTGATAATTTCAGATTATCACAGACGGTTTTTTAATAAAAACTGTCTGTGATAATGAAGTTATCACAGACGGTTCGTATTAAAAACCGTCTGTGATATGTTTCCCGCCTTGCAATTCCCCAAAATTTCATAATTTCCCGTCTGAGTTCGAGTAGGATTTAGTTTTCAGACACCTTCAGTAAAACGGGCATAACTTTTGCATACGGTGTCTGTTTTCGACGTTCTTGTACTCGTTGGAAATTTAACGACAAGCCCAATCCAAAAATAACGACTGGCTTGCACCCGTCGCCCTCCAAGACCCTAAAAATCGGCCATCTTTGGACCTAAACCTGCGTCGCAAGTTTTTGGTTTCTGTTTTTGCCCTTTTCCTTGGTCTTCCTTTCGGAATTTGGATTTTGCTTCAACTGAAAAGTTATAGATCTAATCGAAACCTTTCAAATGAGTATATATAAGCCATATAAAACTTTGCTATTTTATCTTTTCAGACTAGTTGTTTATATTGCATCGGTATATAAAATTTTGTGCTCTAATTCACAGATGGTTGGCATATAGAACCGTCTGTGATATTCATTCATCACAGACGGAATATCACAGACGGTTCTAGCTACCAACTGTTTGTGATAATGACTGTTGGGCCCGTCGATCCTCCTCAACCCAATCCTAGCCAATAGAAATCCACCAATCCTCACCCCACGGATCGTAGCTCCGCCTCTCCGTCCCCGCGCCAAAAAATTTCGCACTCCCTCCCCTATAAATAATGACCAAAACCCAGCTTCCTTTCTGTTCCCCTCCTTGCAGTTCTCCTCCTCTTTGCTGTTCTCCTCCTCCTTGCTGTTCTCCTCCTCTTTGCTGTTCTCCTCCTCCTTGCTGTTCTCCTCCTCTTTGCTGTTCTCCTCCTCCTCCTTGACCCATACCATAATAGCCCCATGAAGAAGACGATGCACAAGGCAGCGCTCAATCAACGCCGACGATGGTGGGCGTCAAAGACATCCATCTCGTGCGCTACATAAGGGGCGAGAAGGCCTAGGCATAGAGGATCTTTGCTTTTCTCTGTTCTTGTTGTGTTAGCTAGATGGGCAATCTATTTGTTGTTTTGGGATATTGTAATGGCAGGCTCTAATCTTAATAAAAATAAAATGTGTACTGTGTTACATACTATATTTACTTGTTTTCATTTCAATTAATTGATTTGTGAAATGGATGTTTTATGTTTGTGAAATAAATTGAGATGTGAATTGGATGTATACATATACATGTTGATCTGCTTGTTTCAGAGGGCATGGCTAGCATTTCCTGAGGCTAGCCAATAAACAGAAATAGATTTAGGGGTAGAAGAGAATAGCAAAGATGGTTTGTAAGTAAAAACTGTCTGTGATATTTACAACACAGACGGTTTTAAAAACCATCTGTGATGACGTTTTTGAATCATCTGTAATACGGTTTTCTGTAGTAGTGAACACTGCCCAAGTAGGTGATGATTTTGCCATTTCCCTAGGCTAGTTGACTAGAATTTAGGCGAGATTGCAGGAAGAAGATGATTTCACTGGCGGCAAAGAGCTCAAGTGAGTTGGAGTAGATGGGGGAAGGAGACCAACAATTACCTTGCCGTAAGTTTTTATAACCATATGAGTCAGTTACTCGCCTCGGGAACTGAAAGGTTATCTCGAAAACCAATTCGGTGTACACAACTGCGAAAAAATGATTGGGTTTTCTATTGTTTTCAAGTCCGTCTGTCTTTAAAATTCAAATGAAATTACCTTATTGACCAAGCCTTTTTCTAGTCAGTAAGAATCAAAAAATGGCTTTGCTTTCAATCATTTTTCATCTACGACTACTCTTTCTTTCTCAAGTAAGTTGCTTTCACTTGAATTTGGGGGGGCTAGATAACGAGGATAGAATAAGTCTTAAATTATTACATCACTGTATCCTCCCGGTATACCCCCTATTGATAAGAGGTAAGATTCACGAGGTATTCATAAGTTCTCCTTCGACTTCTCCATGGTCATAACCTCTTCTACAACCATGAAGTTGTAAGTCCTTCTATGACCATTTTATAGTCATAGGCTCTTCTACAACCACGTAGTCGTAAGCAGTCATATGGTCACCTTATGATTGTAGACTATTCTACAATTTCCATATCTCCAATCGACTTGCCAAGCGATGCCTTACTACATCGTGGGGGCACCTGACATGGCAGTTAGAACGTGCGTTTATCCAATAACCACATATGATCTCTCTCTCCAACAATAATTGCTGCACGACGAATGGCCATCATGTCTCTCTGACAATAACCTCCATCAGACAATTATCTTCTGAAGCATTGAGGCATCTTCTAATACTGGACAACAGTCATCGTTTCATCAAGTATTTAATGGTTGGCGCCAGAGAAGAGAGGGGGAGAGGAGATTGGGAGGCGAGGCCAGATTAGAGATAGTCTAGACTCTTTTTCGCATTACATTGTTGTAATCATTTCCCCTTATTAGTAATCACACAGAACGTAGGGTTATTATTCTCCTAGGAAAAGGCTTGAACCCAGATAATGATTCCCATGTCCCTGTTCTACAAGACCATAGCTTAGTCTTCTAAGAGAATTCCTGAATCCAAGCAAATCATATGTAAGATCGATATTAAAACACCGACAACCACATCAAGGAAGTGAGACAGACCAATTCAAAAAATAATACTCTAAGATCAAGCAAAAGCCTGGTAAATTTTTAGATGAGTTGTGGGAAAGATTTAATAAGATTATCTATGATTTGCATGCTGTCATCTTGACCTATTCTGACATTGATAATGCACGCCAACTGTTGGGTGCACTTAATGTGAATGTTTACGAAATGAAGATTATTTCCAATAATGATAGCACTGTCATGAGTGAGCATAACTTGGATAAGCACTGTCCCAGGATAGAGATTGAAAAGAATTTAGGAAATATTGTGGTTAATGTTCTTAATTGTATAGAAATACCAGTTGTTTGCTCTTCTTAATCTTGTGAAAATATCAGTTCTCGATTCATCTCAATCTTATAGAAGAATTAGTTTTTTATTTATCTTATTGTATTAAGAATCAAACCAATTATTCATTGGCTCTACGGTATGCTCACTTCATTTTTGTATGCCTATTGAAGTCTTGTGTTACTAGACATGTTGTTGTATGGAGAGCTCTAGATGAGGTGATTAAATGGCACAACCCGGTGAAAATCAATGGAAGCAGCTGAGTTAAATTAGACTAGATAATTGATTGCTTTGATGGATTTTTTTTCAATATGTAAATTTGTCCAAATAATTTTTTTGTTGAATTGGGCATTGATTTGAACCTATGCCTTTCCTTTTTTTTGAGATGCAAATGACTTCAAATTGTTGGCTTGAATTGATTCCATTTACAATGGAACAGCCATGTTGCTCTAGCATAGATATGTCTTTGCAGTGGGTTTTTTATGTTAGCAATTAGCAGCATTGCATGGATTTCAACTATATAACTGAAAGATATGAATGCTTCTACCAATCATTACATCATTGAGAGGGTAATGTTTGCTTAACTTCAAATTTGTGATAGGTGGGTGCATCTTCTAATTCTATAATCACACCTAGATAGGTCATAATCCACTGATATAGTGTAATGCCAATATAGCAAGATAAATGATAAATTAGCTATGGTAAAGACTAAAGAGAATTGTACATGATGAGTAAATGAAGTTAAGATTATAGAGCATTGCACAAGGATGATGCGATTATTTTGGATGAATTGCAAAAAAGAAGAGCCCTTTTCTCATGGGTCTCTGATGTAGTAGTGTTGCCTCGTTAGTTCTATGTTGATTTTGGTGTGGATGTGGCTATTATTTAGGTGGTTTTGGCTTGACTCACACCAGTATTGTATTTATTTTGATTTTGCCACTCTTGCCTGTAAGAAGCTTAAGGAGTAAGACCAACTCTCCCAGTGCCTGTGAGGCCCAGTAGGTTGGGTGTGGCTACAAGGCCAACGGTGTGACATAGATCTATATGGCGGCAGAGGCATGACGATGGCCACGGTGGAGCAATTGGTGCGATGAAGGCATGATGTAGGCAAGGGTGGAGCTCTGCTTGGCACAACGGCAGAGCCGTTGTTGTGAAGTTTGCTCAGGCGCCTACTTGGCCAAGGGCATGGTGCAAGCCGAGCTTGGCTACAATGGCATAACATGCTCAGGTAATATAATTTTTATCCATAGCATCGTAAGGGCATTGAACTAGTAAAGCGAAAAAAATGAGTTGACATTGCCTTGTGGGGAAGAAGTGATATATAATTGCTTGGTTCTGTTGCTCCTTCCTGTAGATTTTAGTTAATTAGTAACAACTTGTGTTTAGAATACCTTAACTTAGCACGTATATATGATCTAACTGCAAAAAATTTGACAACACAAACTTGAAAATTGGTATAGGAGTACGGTGCCTATCTCATCGGTAAGCGTCTACATATAGTTGACACGCTTATCAATCCTTTAGGACGTAATAGTCTCCTCGGGACTTTTTTGTTTTGAAATGGTTGCTTGTCACTCTCAAACAGTGGCGAATCCACCGGGTAGGCTTCATCAGGCTGAAGCCTACCCTCCACCGATTGACCGACCCCCCTCCTGGCTCCCCCGGCGTGAACCTGTGGGCTGCAGCTGTGACCTGCAAGCGTTGGCTGGCGTTGGCGTTGCTACAACCTGCAAGCAGCAAGCCGGCAAACTGCAACCAAGAAGAAGAGCAAGAAGGCAGGGAGGTGCCGACGAGATCTGGAGGCGCCGAGGCGGGGAGCCGGGGAGGTGCCGACGAGATCTAGAGGCGCCTAGGCTGGAAGGCCGGAGCTGGAGCCCGGAAGCCGGAGGCGGGGAGGCACAGGTGCCCTGCGCCTGAGCCTGAGCCGGGCAGGCGGGGCCTCGCGCCGTGGGGAGGCGCTGACCGCGTAAGCCTGAGCGGCTGAGCTGGGGGCGGGGATACCGGGGAGGCCGGAGGCAAGGTCGCGCCGTCGTGAGACTGAGAAGAGAAGGGGAGGCCGAAGGTGGGGTCGCCGTCGCGGGGAGCCGGGGAGGCCAGAGGTGGGGGTCGCCGTCGCAGGACTGAGAAGAGAAGGGGAGGCAGAGGTGGGGTTGCCGTCGCGGGGAGCTGGCTAGTCCGAAGGCGGGGAGGCGGAGCCTGGAGGTTGGATCGTCGAAGCCCGTAGGCTCTGCAGGTCTGCGCTGAGGCCTGAGGGCATAAGGCAGGTTTGCATTTGTAACTCATTCCTTAATTAGTCCGCCAACTGATTGTATGGTGTTGTTAGAATATAGTTTGATATTGTTGTATATACTCAATTAGCATTTAATTCGTAGATTTGTAATAATGGAGAAACAAACTTTGCGTATGGTTCTGTTATTTTAAATGTTCAATTATTTAAGTAATTAAGTATAATTTGCTATTGTATCACTAATGTTTCTAATTTTGATTTACAGATTGTTATCTATCGGAACCATATTTATATGTTTTGGGATGCACTTGTCATTAGCGAGGTACCACCATTGTATTTTTCTTTTTTGCTTTGCTTTTATTTATGTATGAAACTAGGAATTTGATTGCACAAAAATACAAAACTATGTTTGTTACAAATTAGTTTAGTCATTCGAGGCATAAGACCAATAATTCTGGAAAAAACTTATGATCTAGTAAAAGAATGCATACTCTTTTAGCCCACCCTCATTTTTCATCCTAGATTCGCCACTGCTCTCAAACACATCTTATCGATATTGTGCGTAGTCATCTAACGAAGCTTCTCATGATAATTAACAACTATACCTCTCGGTACCGAAGACAAAAAAAAAAGGAGTAAAATTGAAGCATATATAGTTCCTTTTAACTTCTATAGGTTTTCGACATAGGCTTGTGAACTTGAGAACTTAACATACATGTCCGTAAACTTGCAAAACTGCTACAATTAATTGGGTCCAATGAGCATAAGTTTCTCAATAAAGCATCCAAACACTATCGAGGTATAGAGACATGCATGGTTGTTATTAAGTTCGTAAACTCATGAGCATGAATTTATGATAAAAGCCCATGCATATTGTTTTGAGATTTGAGTAAATACATATGTGCAATTCACTCAAAATAAAAAAGAAAACAGTCTTTTGGTTCTGAACAACTTCTTTTGTCCTTACAGTGCTTTCTTTTCTCCTTTCTTTTTTGTGCATGAATCCTATGTTTTCCACAAGATGGGAACTACCATGCCATCATACGTACCCTAGCCAATAATGCGTCTTGGACGTAGGTTCTGCCTTTTGTCCCTATCTCTAATCATCCCTATCTCTAATCATCATCTGGCCAAGTCATCTTTCATCCTTGCCCAACTTTTGCTTAAAAATTGCATGTGAGGAGGCTAGCTCTGAGCATGTTTGCATTGATTATACCTCATATCATTTTATCAGATCATATAGCTCCTAGAGCTTCAACCTTGGAAAAAGGGCATTTCATTTTCTGGTTTTGGTTCTTTCCTATTTGCAATGTGCTTCCTGGCAGGGGGAAAAAATTCTGTTAGGATCCCCTCATCTGAGAACCGGTCGTTTGATTGTGACCTATAAGCACATGATATATGGCGATCACGCTCTAACGGCTATTTATGTCTCACTGACATATGAGCCCGAGTCATCTAGACATTTATTTCATATTTGTGAATATGGTGATGATTAGTTGTAGCTATATATCCATCAAGAAAGAAAGGCAGGAGCATGCTTAAATAATACAGGGGGTGCTTATGACTGGATTTCCTATGACATGAGGCAGCATCAGGTCATATCTTGCAATATTCATCCAAGAATCCAAGACATGGTTAGGTAGTGGCTGGGAAGGTGTGTACCACTTCCTTCAATTGTCCATTTGAACATCTCTGTTCAGCAAATTTGTATTCTTGTATTGCTACAAATAGCAGCGGGTCCCTTGCAAAAAAATAAAGAGTGGGTGCTTGTGCTCCCATTAGAGAATTATGAGAGAAACAAGGGAGATTAGATCAATTTAAGGCTTGTAAGGAGTGAGTAAGATTGACCAATACCGAAGTGGTGTACTAGAACAATGAAAACAAAACAAAATACCTATATTGATGTCTGATATGCAAGGTGCTTTATTCAAAAGTGAAAAGCATAAATTTCAAAGCATATTGATGTCTAATTTGCAACCACTCACTGTTCAGTGCCAACAATACTACCTCAAAATTTGTGCTCTCGTTTTTAGGAAGGACAAGGACCGAAGTACGGAAGCTAATACCAACACATGGTTGTCTTTTCACGCAATTAAGTTCGTAGATCATAAACATTGAACCGTGTTCGTCTGATCGTTAAATTGGCAATGATTAGGTTGATAGTACAGATTGCGAGTTGGAAGAAGCCAAGCACAGTTCGTCGCATCTTCAACCCCTAGACGTAAAGCCTGCTTGATATATTAATCTGGAACGTTCTTTAGAGGAGTCCAGTTTGTTGGGATATGGATAGACTTCACTAGCATAGATTAAAATTTTCTATTATACAAACCAGAAAATCATGTAAGTAAGAGATCATGGACCGTCATCACTAGATACGCAGTGTAACAGAAGTATAGTTAAAGCAGCTGATTCAACAAAGAGTGTGTCGGTGTAGTGGTAGTAGTCGATCATCCTCTGGTTAATCGTCTCCTCCTCGTGATCATCCCAATCAGCGCCACAGTTGCAGCAGCGTCTCTACCGAGGTCTACACGTCTAGGGATGGAACACCGTGCGTCGGTGTGCTAGCATCAGCGCGTACGGCAGGGGTTATGAGAGGTAGCGGCTAGGGTTTCGACAGATGTGTTTCGGGGATATCTCGATCAGCCCCGCACCTCTCTTTATATAATCTCTAATTGGATTCTTATCTGATACGAGTAGAGATCGTATCCCACTCAAAGACTATCATCCGAACTCTTATCGTTACAGCTGTGTGACCATATAGGTTCATGTATATTTAGCCATAGGCCAAAAACTCCTTTTCGATCCATAAATCGATAGTGTTTCTTAGCAGGATAGAACGACTCCCAAACATACATAAAGATCATATCGGACGAACCTATATAGTGCTTATGTACCGATCCCTTTGCCTCATGATATCAGATTGAACTCAAGGCGAGAAACGTGCCATCATATGATAGCTCGATCCTTCACTCGAATCTGTAGTTGATTACTCAGTTGTGATTGACTCCTCAACCACATTCAGCATAGCCATGTAATCCCTTAATCCAACCACACCAAGGATCCCAGAGATATCTCTCCTATTATATAGAGGGACAGATTCCATTTTGATCGCTAATAATTCTCTGCATGTTTCATAGTAAACCCGAAAGCTACCTTTATAACTATCCAGTCACGAAGTAGTGTTTGCCAACCTCTAAGTAAACTATTATACTATGCATTGTATATGAAATCAACGATGACACTTAAAAATATAACAATTCCCGCAGTGTCTCATAGTAGTCAATCCAACATCATATTTTCTAACATGTGTCCATATTATTGATTTGATATCTCATATCCATGATCTACAAAACATGATTATCAATCAATACATGAGCTAATGTATAAATCATAAGTATCTCACATAATGATATAATATTAGGGATAATTTAGAATAACATCAAAACATGAATAACGAGTTCCATGAACAAGTCACATACTTGTTAATCAATACGAAAGAAATTTATTAAAGAGACAAAATAACATATAACTGTGAACCGTGGAGCTAACACTTCTCTGTAGACTGAACCGTGGAGCTACTACGACATGGAGCAAGGGCGTTTAGGCTGCAACAAAACTCCACATATAACTGTGACAGCAGTACTTTGGTGAAAATACCAGCGTATTGGGAAGACGATGGCACACTGAGAACTCGGATAGTGCGCCAAGAGCCACCTTTGCGCAGACAAAGTGAATATCAATCTCAATATGTAATGTTTAACACGTCAGTGTTAAACTAGATTTGCCAAAAGATAGACAGCACTAACATTGTTGCAATAAATAGTAGTCATGGTCTTGATACGTAGAGACAACTAATGTAACAATTGTCGCACCCAACATGATTCGGCCACCACATTAGCAACTGCATGATATTCGGCCTCATCACTAGAACAGGAGATGGTAGACTGTAGTTTGGACGACTAAGAGATGAGATTATCGCCAAGAAAAAGACAACAATCGAAAGTCGAACGATGTGAGTCGGGACAACCTGTCAGTCGGCATAAGAATATGCAACGAGCAAGTCTAAAGAAGAAGAATACAATTGAAGGGCAAGTTCAAGAATACCTTTTAAATAATGAAGAACACACTTAACAAAGTCCTGATGAGGTTCACGGGAATCATGCATGAAGAGGCAGATTTGTTGAACGACATAGGAGATATCCGGTTTGGTGATGGTCAAATATAGAAGAGCACTTGTTACACCAGTAAAGAGTAGGATCATGAATAGGCAAACCGACATCAATGGAGAGCTTGGATCAAGTGTCAATGGGAGTAGACACGGGATTGCCGGAGCTCGTGCCGGGCCGAGCCAAAAGGTCTTCAATATAGTGGCGCTAGGAAATATGTAAACCATCAGTAGTACAAGAAACTGAAATACCGAGAAAATGATGCAAAGGCCCAAGGTCCTTCATGGTGAATTCAGTGTTCAGAGAGTGAACAATTTGCTGAAGTGCCAAAGGAGGCAATGCAGTGAGAATGATATTGTCCATGTACAAAAGAAGGTATGCCATGGTAGAACTACAATGAAGAACAAAAAGTGAAGATTTGGACCGAGAGCTTTGGAAACCAATGGATCCGGCAAAAGCAGCAAATCAACTGAACCATGCATGTGGTGCTTTTTTCAAACCATGAAGATATTTGGACATACGACAAACATTGGATGGATGAATAGGATCAAGGAAACTGGACGGTTACTGACTATAGATGGTCTTATGTAGATGACCGTGTAAGAAAGCATTCTTAACATCAAGCTAATGGATTGGCTGAGAACGATTGGCAGTTAGACTGAGAACAATTAATATGGATAGTTGTGGGTTTAACAACGGGACTAAATGTCTCATCATAATTGACACCAAACTATTGAGAAAAGCCCCAAACAACCCATTGAGCCTTGTAATGCGAAAGAGAATCATCAGGATTGAACTTGTGATGAAAGATCCATTTGTCTCAAATAATATTGGCACTAGGAGGAGGAGGAACAAGAGTCCACGCCTAATTTTCAAGAACAGCTTGATATTCTTTTTGCATGGTAGCCTGCCAGTTTGGATCATTGAGCACCGAACGATAAGACTTGGTAATATGAGATATGATGGGGGACTTGACCAAAAGATTGAGCCACCATTCGGAGAGAGGGGGTGGCAGATGGCCTATGCATGTGCAAGTGGTCATATGGTGCACATGTGCTAGAGGAGTAGCACCAGGTGGGGAAGTTGGAGCAGGACTTGCCACAAGCAGCTGCCACAGTAGAGCTGGTAGGCATTGTAATAGGGCTGGCAGTGACAAGTGAGCGGTAGGGGCTGCTCAAGGTGTGGCAACAGAATCATGAGTAGTAGCATCTTGGTTAGAGGAGAAGAAAGTGGTGGCGACAGCATTCTTGGTGTTGACCTTCTTTTGGTTTTCCTTCAAGAAGTGCATAGAGCATGTCTAGATGAAGGTGAAAAAGGCATCTGCAGTGGAACGATGGTAGTGATTAGGGGTGCAAATGGGTTGGGTTAATCCCGACCGATCCGGTACCGAATTCGGTCGGTACCGGATTCGGGAAGGGAATTTGGTATCCGGTCGGATTCGGATTCGGATTCGGATAATTCATGTCGGATTCGGATTCAGGAGAGTTGTTATCCGACCGAATAGTTTCGGTATTCGGATACCGGATAATTATCCGGTCGGATATTCGGTCGGATATCCGGTCGGATATTCGGTTCGGGACAGCCCGACAGGCCTATAGTAAAACGGCCATAACTTTCACAAACGGAGTCCGATTCAGGTGTTCTTAGGCTTGTTTGAAAGCTTATTTTAATGCCCATCCAATGAGTAAGGCCCCAGCTTTAGAACCCTTCTAGTCGCACCGCAATATCCAAAACAATGTGATAGTGGAAAAATCAGGGTTTCCTTTTTGTATGAGTTTGAGTCTAATACAATGTCGGGTTGAGTTGTACTCAGTTTGGGGACCTTGTGGACGTCCCAAGGGGTTATATAAGCCTTATATTCATAGCCTTTAGGGTTAGGGTTTTGTTTAGATCAGTTTAGCCCCATGTGCAAACTCCACGTTGTCTCTTGTGTCGACTAGACCAACAGATTCGTGTTACAAAATCTCAACAATCCTTATGCGACTTTTATATCTAGCAATTTTCAGATTGCTCACTATCCTTGTTCATGCGTGTTCTTCGATTGCATGCAGGAATAGACCTTCGTGGTCAGGTCAACCGTGTTCTTGGCACGGTTGATAACGACTTGGAGTGTGGTTCAGTGATTGCTAAGGCGCAAGCGACGTCGTACAGTTGTAGTCGGATCGCAAGAGTCACCTCCACCAAAATCGATAGTTATTATCCTATCAGAAGATCGGGAAGCATATGTTCCTTTCCGTATGCATGTACTATCCGTTTACATTATCCGTTTCCGATCCGAAACCGTCAAGTATCCGTTCCAGCGGCACCGTATTCGAAATTTCGAATACTCCGAATTCGTATTCGTATCCGGTTTTACCGTATCCGACTCCGAATCCGAGAAAAAAATATGGGTTAGGATACGGTATGAGCAATATCCGTCCGAATCCGACCCGATTGCACCCCTAGTAGTGATCTCAGAGTAGTCTTCGTAAAGACTACGAAGACATTTGAGAATGAGCAAGGTCGGCAAGGGCATCGGCCAAGGTCTTCATCTTTGTGCAATATTCCATTATGGTCATGTCACCTTGGAGCAAATTACGGAATTCAGCTTCCATTTGGATGACGTGGGCTTTCTTACTATCACAGAACAAGTTTTCAATGACTTTCCACACCAACTGAGTAGAAGAGTCGGCTGCATCACAATGTGGAAGATATCCATGGATATGGGCCCACATATCCAAGAGAAGGATGGTGAAGTTATCACACTCCCACATGTCATCATTAGAAGGTCCAAAGTCGTCGACGTGTCGCTTGAGTGAGTACTTGCCTAGGGTAACGAATATAATAGCACACTACTCATTAGACTTCAAAAACTACACAAAGAAAATATTATAACAAAGTCGACCGATCGTACAAACAACTTATTGTTGGGTCTCATGAAGAATAGGATGCAACGAAGGCTCAATGCAGTCATGGAAGTAGTTGATGTCAACAAAGAAGCCAAGTGGTCATGCAAGTTCGGCTGCCCAGAAACTTTAATGCTACCCCATGCAGGTTCTCTCTACGACAGTAGTTTAGAGATTCCACTCCTCTCTACGACAGTAGTTTAGAGATTCCACTCTCCTCTCTTGTCGTTGCATGCCGAGAAGAAAGGCTAGCGTAAGTGAGCAACTTGATACTACATCACAGTTATCCAGAGAGGAGATAGAAGAATAGAGGTGGAATTCTCTATCTTTTACATCTCCGGGCCTAATTAAGGGCACTACAATTATTCACTAACAACTACCATGACTAAACAGAGTTGTAACTCTCACTGGTGACTACCATAATTAAAGAGTTAACTTTCTGGTAACTACCTGTATATTGCAGAAAATCAAATACAGAATCAGAATCATGGCGCAAATCTGCACCTGCAATGAGACGGCATGCTTACGATTCGGCCGGCCCACCTGGCCGAGGCAACCAAACGCCGATCCTGGGATCGCTTCATGTTTTCGTTTCGTTAACAAGAAGAATTATTCGTCTGTTGGTTTATACTACGTCCGGTAACAATTCAGAGATTTCAAGTGATTTTCATCTTCCCAGATCACCATGCACAGGTTCAAATTGTTCTGCAGTAGCCTCAGATATCACCGCGGTTTCGGAGTGCGACAAGTGCTTATTGTAATTTAAAAATTATACAAATCACTGTTGAAAAAAAGCATAGAAACATCTTTCATAAAAGAAATAGAAATGCTTCTATGCTTTCTTCAATGAAGAAGAGACACTAATCTCGATTAAGAGGTCCACGAAGGGGATGTCTCTAGTTAGCCTGTAAATGCTTGTGTTACAGCATGAAGACGACACACTGAGCTTTACAGTGTTCACAACATTAAAGACCACAAAAACCATTTGCAAGGAGAAGAAAAAAAGAAAACAGCAATTCAATGAAACCGAAACGGCAGATAAAAAGCAGCAGATGGAGGAGGAAACCACATATGGGTTCTGGTCGGTGCTCAGATTCTATGGGTGTATAGGAGTCGATCACGCAGATCTCCCATCAGGACGAGGAATGTTTTTATAATCACTGCACCAATAACGCCATCGCTCAATCGCACAGAACCAAATCGGGCCGCAAATAATCACAGCAAAAACGCATCAAAACAAACTGCCTTTGATATCAACCGGAAGCAAAGAAACCACCACAAAAGAAATCCCAAGCAAACTTGAACTTCGAAAGGAATTTGGAGACGAGCGTAACCCAAGATCCAACTAGAAACCAACGGATGAGGGGCTCTAAGCGCCACAGGGTTGCATCTCGGGGGCGTTTCTTTCAATGGAGACCGAGATCCACCGAGAGAGAGAGAGAGGTGGGTGGCCATTGGGACAGTGCTCCCCGAATCAAATCCAATCGTCGCCAAGGAAACAAGATTAACAAGAGCGAGAAAAGTACACGAAACAAGAGAGGAAGCAATCACACGAGCAAGAGCAAATCGCAACGAAGAAAGAAGGATGCCACGAAGAGCGAGACCGATCTGAGAAGACGGCGCAGAGAGGGAGGCTGGCTGCGCGAGGAGGATGAGGAGATGGGAGGGAGGCGTTGGGTTTATATGGTGGTGGGCGAGGAGAAGAGAGGAGGGGGGACGCGAAAGGGAAACCCTAGACGGCGAAGGCTAAGGCCCATCAGCCCTGTAGATTTAGGCCGGCTTAATTTATTTCTTTCTGAGATTAGGGCCCGCTTAATTTATTTCTTTCTGAGATTAGGGCCCGCTTAAGAGCATCTCCAAGAGAGGCTCAATATTTTGTCCTCTAAAATCTTATATTGGGAGCCTTCCTAAAAAAATTGTCCTCTAAATCTTTCCCCTCCTTCAGCAGCTTCTCTAAACTTGGATCCCTAAAATTACCATCTAGGCACTGTATATTTGATGGTGATCCACCTCAATTTTGGAGTACCAAAATTATTGGGCGTGTTTTAGAGTATCTGTTGCAGGCTTGTTTTTAGCTTTCATACCCAATATTTTAAGATAGGGGGTGAGAAAGAGCATCTCTTGGAGATGCTCTAAGTCTTTGTGCCTAGTACAGCCCACATTTTGAAGCCCACTATGCATGTGCTGCATTTCCTTGCTTCTACTCCCTTGCTCATTTCCACCTTTTTTTTTTACCTCCAGCACTGTACTAGTTTCACACCTCAATTTTCGACCAACATTATGTTTAGGGCTTGTTTGAAAGATATATTTTCAGCCGGGAGTCACATAGAATTTAGACCCAATCAAACAAGGCCTTAGAGCATCTCCAGCAGGGCCCCTACTTGAGCCCCTAAAATCAAATTTGAGGGCTTGAGGTAAAAACAGAGCTCCAGCAGAGCCCCTACTAGAGCCCTCAAATTTGAGGGGCCCCTCAAATCCCCCCTCCAGCCCTCATTCCTGGGGCTCTAGACCAAGCCCCCAAATCACAGTTGGAGACCGTTTTCTGCCCGCCCCGCTCGGCTCTTTCCCCGCCCGTGCGCGCTGCCATTTTCCCCGCCTGCCTCTTTCCCCTCCCCGCCCGCCAGCGCTCGTTGACGCCCGCCTCCCCGCTCTCCTCCGCCCGCCTCTTTCCCGGCCTGCGCTCGCCGACGCCCGCCTCTTCATCGCGCGGCCTGCGGTCACCTCGGCCGCCGGCGCTCGCGACGCCCCCCCCCGCTCTCCTCGCGCCTCTTCCCCCCCGCCTCTTCGTCGCGCGGCCGGATTCGAGCCGCGGCGCAGCGGCGAACGGATCCGGCGGGAAGCGGCGATTCGTGCGGGTCGCGATCCGGCGGGAGAGCGAGGCGCCGGATCTGGTGCGGGTCGCGGATCCGGCGGCGGAGAGGAGGCTTTGCTTGTCCTCCCGCGAATCACTTCCCCCGCGCGGCTCTCCGGCAAGGCCCCCTCCCGGCGAGATCTCCGGCGGCTCCTCTCGGGACGGACGCGCGGCCTCCTCAGCCCCGGCCCCTGCGGGGCCTCCTTCTTCCCCGGGCGCGGCCTCCTCCCTCGTCTGCTTCTTCCCCGGGCTGCGGAGAGCGAGGGGTAGAGAATGACGAGTGGGCCCTATATGTCATTCTCAGTTGGAATGAATTTGAGGACCCTGATTTGATGGCTTCTGCTGGAGTTTAACTCAAAAAACAGGGCCCTCAAAAATAGGGGGAGCCCTCAAATCAAAAGTAGGGGCTCTGATTTGAGGGCTCCTGCTGGAGATGCTCTTAATGCTTGCTAGTAGCACATGAGTAGTATATGCGTGACGAACCTATCACTAGTTAATTACCTCGTCTTTATCATAGCACTTAACCACAGTACTAGTAACAAACACCTTTGCACGAATTGAATACCATGCATCTACGAGCAAAACCACAGTCGCAGAAGCCTTGCAACATGGAGTGGCGCCCATGTCTCACCACGTGTGTACAGAAGTTCAAGACGTTTGCCGCAAGAAATCAAATACAGAATCGGAATCTAACCCAACTAGCCTCCACTTCCTATTCCCTGTTCGGTTCTCCTGTTCACCGACCGACACGGTTGCGTAACACTGTATGCATGCACATGAGAATCCTTCTCTAACAGCAAACACAAGTCATATTTCACATGGACATGGTTTCTAAAATATCACTCTAACTACTAGATTTTATCAAAATGTGTTGCAATTTTTAATGCAATTATTGTCCCCAGATTTTGGCAGGCAAAGTAGTTGAAAAAATATTTTAGCCGCCGATGGAAAAATAGTTGAAAAAAAAGTTTTTTTAAATGCTGATATAACTTTAAAGAAAGATCAGGATTTACCAAAAATCAAAATCAAGCATCTACCATGCTAAGAAGACTCTAGAAAATGCCGACTAATGAAAGATTGATGCAAGAAAGGAAATGAAGATTGAAAATGAGAAGATTTGAAGATGGACTGGGACTCTATCTAAGGAGAGGTTGAAGCGACAAGAAGAGAAAGACTTAAAGCACAATCCAAGATTGAGTTGACTGTTTTAGAATATAAATACTATATACCGGTTGATGGAAAAACGTATACAAGTCAACCTTTATTATCTTTTTTCTTTTACTTTTTTCTGCATCTTAGGAGTAGACCTTAGATAGTACAATCTTATCTTCGTAATTCGACTTTGATTAATATTGCTTTATATCAACGTGTTGATCAATATGTGAGATACATATATCTCCTGTTTTGAGATTTAGTTTTTGTTTGTTATTACTTTACATTGATGTTTCATTTAGAATCGACTTTTGTTTAAGTTTACTTATCGTCAACTTTGATGGTTTGCTGAAAAATCGTAGTTACGTTGTATTCTGTCATCAGATAGCACGTATTGATGATTCGGAGGCGTGTCAAGGGTGCTGGGTGATTAGTCGGCCGTTTAAAGCGACTAAACAGGCGTTTTCCGATTAACCGGACGCTAAACCGTTTCAATTTACCAATTCGGCCCATTAGCCTGTTAGCCAAAGGCCCAATAGCCGAAGTTGCCAATCTAGACCAGCAAAGCGAGCTCATGAGCTGCAAAATTTGTACAGCCCGTGACTAATGGCATTCCCATTATTATCTGTCCAATTTCAATTTCTTTCCTGTGAAATTATTTTTTTCAATTTATTAATATCTTTTTTCTTGATATCAGCCACTTCTTTGTGCAATTGTGCTAGACCTTTGTAGAAAAAATCATTTAGATTAGTTTTATTATCGATATATGTATATGTTAATGCAAATCTAAATTGCCCGTATAATTCGGACAAATAGTTCGTATTCCGATGAATCACTTAGCACTGCCCTACCCATCCGACAATTGTATTCCGTTTTTCACAACACTGCCTACTATAAAGATGCCGTGCCGCTGTCATGAATTTTCTGGCGGCAACAGCAATCAATAGAAATTTACACTGCTATGGACATCATATATGCATATGTCGCACGGTGAATCTAGTAATACTAGTCTCATGTGACCACCGTAGATACTCTAGGACAACATGATTTGTAGTTAGTTCCACGGATAGCATCGGGTTAACCCTAACATCCAAGTCGCTGCTGCTGCGGCACCCACCGTCGCCTCCGGCCTCCGCTAGCTCCATCGCGCACACTCCACCGGCGCATTGTCGCAGCATCGATGGACCGCCGCTGCAGTGCAGGAGAGTCCAAGAGGGGCTCGTTTGGGCCAACATTGTAGGTGCCGCGTCAGCGAGCGAGTTATTTGGGTTCGCTTTTGGCCCACGGCGTACGTAGCACGCTCGACTGGCGGTGAGGCGACTCTACCTAGCTTGTAGTCTACACTGGACTAGTAGCACCACCGCTGCCTACCGACGATGGCCGCTGAAGCTGTCTCCGGCGACGGCAGCGGCGCCTGGCCCGAACCTTAGATGCGCCTCCTATCTATTCCGAAGCTGGCCGTCGGCTTCGAGTTCGCCCTCAACACCCCTGAACATCCCCGGCGGTATTATTTCGACCTGCATCCGCCCCCTCTTCTACAATACTTGAGCTCTACCTCTTACCTGTTACTTCCCCTCCCATTTCCTTTTCTTTTAATTACAAGTAAATTACACTGTAGATCACTAAGCTTATTTAAAAAATTCATCTAGGTCAATAATATTCTAATTTACACATCTAAATCACTAATCTGGATTAAATAGATCATCAACACCACCACGACTGATGCCACCTTAGAATAAATCCTGATATGGCCCAATAACATTGCCAGCATGGCCTTCCCTACGCGCGAGACACACACACGTGCCTGTGAGTGGGTTGAGAATTTTGCACCGAGCCCTAGGTACATTTCTATTCTAATTACAACTCTCTATCCCAAACACATTCCAATCCCCGTCACCGAACGGCACCTGATCCCCAGCTCCTCTCGATTTGATCCTCAACTCTAAACCATCCTGTTACAACTTTGATCCAGGAGAAAACGCACACATTGCAAATAATCTAAGAGAACACAGAAGAAATATCTGAATTTCTTTATTCTTTTACTTGCTCCTCCTTTTTCCTTACTTTTTCTCTTGCTTAGAGCAACTCCAGCAGGGCCCCTACTTGAGCCCTCAAACCTCATATTTGAGGGCTTGAGGTAAAAATGGAGGTCCAGCAGGAACCCTACTAGAGTCCTCAAATTTGAGGAGCCCCTCAAATCACCCTCCCACCCCCTCATTCCTAGGGGCTCCCCCCTCACCCCTCATTTTCCTATTTTTTCCCGCACCGTGAAAATTCCCCGCTCGCCTCTTCCTTTCCCGTCCGCCGAATCTCCCCCCGCCTGCATCTTTCCCCGCCGCCTCCCTCCCTGCCTACATCTTTCCCCACCGCCTCCCTCCCCGCCCGCCTCCCTCGCCCGCCTCCTCCGCCTCCCTCGCCGCCGCCTCCTCGCCTCCCTCGCCGCGCCTCCTCCGCTTCCCGCGCCCGCCTCGCCAGCTCCTCGGCTCGCCGCCGCCATGCCCGCTCCTCGCTCGTCCGCGCCTCCACTCGCCGGTTCCTCGGCTCGCCCGTCGCCGCGCCCGATTCCTCCCCGCCCGCCTCTTTCCCCTCCCCGCCTCTTTCCCCTGCCTCCCCGCTCTCCTCCGCCCGCCTCTTTCGTCGTCGCCCGAGAGCCGCTCCCCCGAGAGCCGCCGACACCTCCGACGCCGCCTCGGATCCGGCCGCTGGGCCTCAGATCCGGCAGCTCCGCCACCGGATCTGGGGCGTAGAACCCCGAATCCGGCACGGGGATGACGACGTCGGCGGTGGGGGCGGGGGACTCCTCGGCGAGCTCGCGGCCGAAGGTGTTGCGGCGCTCGTGGACAGCGTGCCCGAAGACGACGGAGACGCCTGGAGACGGCGGGGTGAGGGAGAGAATGAGGAGTGGGTCCCATGGGTCAGTTGCAGTGAAATGGATTTGAGGGCTTAAATTTGAGGGGTGCTGTTGGAGTAGATGCAAAAAAACAGGGCCCTCAAAAGTAGGGAGAGCCCTCAAATGAAAAGTAGGGGCCCTGTTTTGAGTAGTACTGCTGGAGTTGCTCTTACAAAACTGGGTACAAGTCTCCTTAATATATATGGATAAAAATCTCCTACATGTATATCTATTCGGACTTCAAGTTGGACTTAATTTCAACTTGAGTTATACTTGGAAACGGACTCTACTACGTCATAGACTCGAAGTCAAGATTATTTCTAACAATCTCCCCCCTTAATCTTTACTTGACTCTAAAATATTGAGGTAGTCGGACTCAACTACAACTTACTAAACTTTATACCTAACACCTTATTTAAGTTTGGACGGCGACACATCTTCTTAGCGTCCTACACTCCTTAGCCCCTCATGTAGACCTTCATCTTGATTGTCAGGCTGCATAATTACTCGTCGTGAGTATCGGATAATACCGCGAGACAACGGAACTCTCCTTCTCCATCATACTGGATGATGTCTTGTCACCGGTGACACCATTTCTTGAAGAATGTGATATGATCTTGAGCACGGATCAAAAACTCAGGCTACTTTGAAGCTGCTCTTGGACCAAGAAAACAGAGAAAAAAAACTACGCTATTTTTTTTTCTTTTTCTCTTATTTTTTCTCTCTTTTTTGGACTTGCTCTCTGTTGGAATTTTCGTTTTTTTGACCCGCTCTGTTTGGGCCGCCTTTTATCAGAGACGACTGATTGTTTGTGACTCCGCGTTGCAGACAGAATGAAACTTCTACTCGGATTCTTTGTCCTAGTGCCACTCGGATTCAAACTTGCGTGACGTGTGCTGCTGTGCCTTGCGTGATCTGATGGAAAAAGTGAAGCTTTGCCTTTTGTCTCGCTTGGATGTGCTGGCTTTGCTTGCCGTGATCGCTCAGGCTGCTAGTTGCTTTTGTCTTTGTGTGTTACGCGGAATGCCGCTCGCTGTTCCAGCCGTACGACGCGTGCGCAGAGGCCTCGGGAGCACTAAGTATAAAAAATAGAATCGCCGAGATGATTTTTTCAGTGACTTAGTTATCACCTATGCTTTAATACTACTTGTTAATTTTATTCTCAGAAGAAAACCCACATATTGCAAATAATCTGAGAGAACATAGAAGAAAATTTTGAATTTCTTTATTTTCTTACTTGCTCCCCTTTTTTCTTGCTTTTTCTCTCGTAGAGGTCAGTGATTAATTTATTCCTGAGTCGCTGTTGGTAATTGTCAGCATGCATTGTTCAGCAGACATTTTAATGCAGAATTGTTCAGCAGTTTTAACCGGCGGTTGAACCGCATGGACGTGTATGGTGAGGCCGGTTGAACCGGATGGGAATTCAACATACCAACAGTTATTACCTATAACAAACGCATTTTTCGTGCCATAGTTAAAAGATGATATGGAGGAGTAATAGATAGCAGTTATATCACTATTGTACTTGCTCTTGGGGTGTACTAAATTACTGCCCTTTATAATACTCCATGATAAGACCAGACATTTAGACTAACATGGGCATCATCTTACAAACCACTTAATAAAATTTAAGATATAGTTAGTTACTGAGTATACTGAGCGCAGTTATTATTGCCTTATAAGTTTCAGACCCTGTTTTGAACGCAGGAATTTTACAGAAATTTCACAAAAAGTAGTACAAATCCTATAAAATTCATCCTCTAAACAGGGCCTCAGCCTGTACTCAAGTATCAGGCCAATTGTATACCGCCTAGCAGGCCTCTCCCTTGAACCTAATTTTGCTGTTGGTATCACTAAGTCTCTCCTGTAAGCTGCTTTATTACCTTTCACATATAAATTTCCTTGCACATATTTACATCTAGAGAATACATAATCGCTTTTAAGCATTTAATGTTGCCGTGTGCATTTCAGTCCTGGAGCAATGGCTAGAGGGGTAACGCAACTTTGGAAAGAATGGGAGATCCAAATACTGGTGCTCCTTAGCTTCTCTCTTCAACTTATCCTCCTCGTCTTCGCGTGGATCCGCCGGCACAAAGGCTCCACTTTGTTGAGGATTTTTCTCTGGCTTGCCTACCTGATGGCTGACTCCACTGCAATATACACCCTCGGCCACCTATCCCTCAGCAGCAGGTCGCATGAGCACCAGCTAGTTGTGTTCTGGGCGCCATTTCTCCTGCTTCACCTCGGTGGCCCAGACACCATCACTGCCTACGCCTTCGAGGACAATCAGCTCTGGTTGCGCCACCTGCTAACTCTTGCTGTGCAGGTCTTTTGGGCTGCTTATGTCCTCTACCAGTCGATTGCTAGCCATGGGACCTTGTTCTTTGCCTCCATTTTGATGTTTGTTACTGGTTTTCTCAAGTACGGGGAAAGGACATGGGCGCCCAAGTGTGCCAATTTAGAGAGCATCGAAAGCTCTCTGGATTTATCGGTTGACAGAGGTCGTCGCCAACCTTACGATGGACGGGTCGGAATGGTGGAATTGGATGCACAGGAGGTTCTTCTAGGAGCGCACTACATGTTCAATGTGTGCAAGAGTGTATTCACCGATAGTATGATGACGTCGGGGCGTGAACGTGAAGCTATTGCACAAGGCATACAGTTTAATGGTTGCAAATACATGTACGAGTTGATTGAGATGCAACTCTCCCTAATGTATGACATCCTGTACACAAAGGCGTCAGTTATACACACTTGGTATGGCTCCTGCATCCGTGCTATTTCTCCACTAGCTACTGTAGGACCGGATAGGCAACAGAGGGAGGGGGTGAATGGTGCCTTCAAACCTCCCTAAGTATTCTCACAACTCTTCTTCTCCAGTAACTACTGAGCCAACAGGTCATAATCACGTGGTCGTAAGCCAACAGGTGGTTGAATGATTGACGTGGTCGAAACCAGATCACCGTGACAGAAGATCAGCGTGGTCGAAAAGGGTGCGAGGCGGTCTGGTACTTGACTATGGTCGAAACCAACATACTCGTAAATCCGGTCAACATACCAGACAAGGCTTTGCACTGATTTTGACTACACAAGACCAAAAATACCAGAAGACAAGAAGTCAACAGAATTAGCTGTGGTCGAAGAACGTGGTCTTAGCGCCTCCGACAAAACAGAGGTCGGTTGGGAGGCGCACACCCACACAACCAAGAACTCAGAGAACTTTCGACTTAGAGAACAAAAGGCCAAGAAACTTTGCACACAGAAAGATGAAGATCTCAAGAAGTTGCACTGACGATTAATTGAAAGATTAGCAACAAAGATGACATCTCTGCTAGAAATCGCGGAGAAAGCTTACGACCATGTCTGAGAGAAAGATGAACTAAGACCAAACCTTGCTCTTGGAAATAGACTAGCCAAGGTGGCTTTGAGGACGATTCCCAGTACAGAGCAAGTCAAATCTTGAGCAACCCGAAAGGAAGCAAAAACTCAGACAGAAGAGAAGAAAAGAGAAGATGGAATAGAGAAAACACGAACAAGTCAAACAAACATCAAACAGACATAAGAACTCAAGTAGAAGCACAAAGATTGATGTATTGCACTCATGGAGGTTTCTATAGCCACTCCATCCAGGAGGACCAGGAGCATAGGCGCTCCGACCACATAACAACTCACGCAAGAAACAGAAAATAAAACCCCAACGCTTCTCCCCAAAAAACCTCACAAGCACTGGTGCTCTACCCTCCTATTTATAGCCTTCAATAGCGGGGGTAACCCGTTAACCCCAATTAACACCGGGTTTCTCATGCAGACACACTTGCGACAACCCGCTAACACAGACAGGTCACAGTGCTTTAACAGAAACCGCTTCCTTTTGCAGGCCTGAGTCAATTCACCAAATTGCCCCTTAGGCATCTTCCCGGAAGCTTCCCGTTTCCTTGCCGACCACACTTGCAGCCACCTGGCAGCCCTCAGTCATCTTCGGCTTCTCCAACCATTCTGGACCTCAACACTTCCCTGTGTCTTGTCCCGATCCTTCATGCCTCACCATGACTTAGGTCCAAGGTCTTGCAAACACCACAGACAAGCAAAACATCACATAGCACCACACAAGACACTGAGATCATTCATCTGCACCAGAAAAATGTACTCGTAAATCAATCCCAGATGGTCGTAAACCACTTACGACCACTCGAAAGCACTGGATAAAAGGTACTCATAGCCCAAGAGTAACTCCTAGCTAGTTACGACCACTTAGCGAGTTGATATGACAACTCTTAAGGTCGTTACAACCACGAGAACAGAATCTACGACCATCGCTAACAACCTTCGACCACACCTAAGACTGCTACGACCATCGAGACCACAAGCTACGACTTACTCGAGCTGATCCCTATGACTTACGACCGCTATAGTCGAAGCTACCGACCACGGCGGTTGAAGCTACGACTATCTACCATGGTAGTCGAAGCTACTAACCACCGACCACGATGGTCGAAGCTATGACTATCGACCACGACGGTCGAAGTTTTCGACCACCGACCACAGTCAGTTGAAGCTTTCGACTACCGACCACGGACAACATGGTCGAAAACCTGTTTGCCGACAACGTGGTCGTAAACTCGTATGCCGACAACATGGTCATAAATGCAAGTCGACAATCGTGGTCGTAAGTGCGAGTCGACAATCGTGGTCGTAAGTGTGAGTTGACAACGTGGTCGTAAATTTGTCAGCCGATGACGACACACAGCGTGGTCGTAAATTTGTCTGTCGACCATAACGCATCCGACAATATGGTCGTAAAGGCTACCTTCGACCACATGGTCGTAACTGGTCTACCGACCACTCGCTAGGGCTTACGACTTTGCAAAGACAGCACAAACTTCAAAAAACCAAACTCAATCTTTCTAAAACAAGGGTCAATTACTCATCACAAACATAGGGTCACCTCCACAAAGTCTCTCAATCTCTCCCTTGATGAGTGTATTGAAAAACATAGAAAAAGCACGAAGATGAGTATGTTTTCTTTTTTTAAAAGAAAAAGTCATACATGGTCTAAAAAGAGTGACAGAGAGACTCATGACCATGTTGATAGAAAGGAAAATGGAGAAAAACCAGAGAGAACAATTTTTCTCAAAAGCTCCAGAAAATCATTTTTTATGCCTTTTTCTCCATTATTCTCCCCCTTTTGGCAATAAAATCATCAAGATGCATGGAAGAAAAAAGAGCATGAGTTAAATGGAGTGATTGTATTTTATTCATTTTAAGCATTATGAGCTATGAAGATTATCTAGGATGACTCTCTATGTATTACACCAAGCCACAACAAAAGAGAGTGCTATCTAGATCATGACAATTTATGTATAGACAAACTAAAGCCAAATAAGCCATAATATGAAATTTAGATGGTTTGCTTAGCATGTCAAGTTATTCGAGATTAAAGTCTAACTAGAGGTATCCAAGGATGAGTCAAGGCATGTCAATATTCTAAGTGGAACCAAGAAGCTAGCATTGAGTCAATTTAGAGTGCTATAAGTTCAAGAATGAGATATTTGTTCAAGTACTTGGCGTTTTTGTAATTGAGCAAATTTAGCAGTTTTGACACAATTTTCTTTTTAGAAATCTATGGTTTTTTCAACCATTTTTTAGTCATGTGCTAGATCTCAAGCCTTATGTGACCACTCTAAGCAAGAAGCTTAAGAGAATGATCTTTGTCATCCAAAACTCTCCCTGAGTTCATGCCTAATGTAAGGGCAAGCCGTATCATGAGAAAGAATTGGTGAGATCAGTTTTTTCGCACAAAAGAGATCTTTTTGCATTTTCTGAATTTAGTTCAAGAACAAAGAGTTAATACTAACTCATGCTTCACCAAAGAACTAGCATAGCTCAATCTAAAGCTCAATATATATTGAAGACTCAACTCAGCCTATTTGACATGGCATGAATCATAAAAGGATAACTAGAGACAGACTAGTCACAAGATCTAACATGATATGATTTAATTTAAGTTGTGCACATTTACTCAAGCTATCATGGCAAAGACTAGACTCCACATAGAAAGTCATGATAAATCTAGCACCCTAGTACAAATCATGGCAAGATGTAATGCAGTTTTATCATGTAATATAAGGATAATAATCAAGGCTCCATGTAATTATATTACAATGCACAATGCTGAAATTAAATGACATGAAATGCAAGAAAATCCAGCTCCCTCTCAGCATGTGAAGCAATTTTGGTTCAAGTTGAGTTATGTCATCATTAAGTTTCATAAAATCTCAAATGAACTTTCCCTAACCAAAATAATAAACAAGAGGAAAGAAGCTAGCAACGAAAGCAGAAAAGATAGTCCTTAAAGCATAGACAAGATACAGAGAATACTATGGCTTAGACTGACTCTCATCTACCCCACATGACTCTAGGACTATCAGTTGGTCTAACACACTAGGGAGTAAACACATTCCCTGTCTACCCAAGGGGGCCCAACCCTTGCTAGATCGAGTGAACTCAACCTAGTGAGAAGAGACACAACTAATACACAGTCTCCTAGAATCATAAGATGAGAGGAAGAAGTCTAAGCAACTGAGAGAGAGAACCACTCTAGTCTATGCTAGAAAGACTAACCCGAATGCACCCTCTTGAAATGCAACAGAATGAAACAAGAGCATATAAGCAATGTGAAATATAAAAGCAAGAAGCTTCCCCTCACAATAATCCAAAGGGCAAACCACCCCAAGCTCTCCCTGCAAAGTCGAAAATTTGAGCTATCTAAAGGCTTGGTAAAGATGTCAGCTAACTGGTGGTCACTCTTCACAAACTGGAGCACTATGTCACCTTTCTCCACATGGTCTCTAAGGAAATGATATCTAATATCTATGTGCTTGGTCCTGGAGTGCTGCACTGGGTTCTTGGCAATGTTAATGGCAAAAGTGTTATCACAGGAGAGTGGAACACTATCTATGACTAACCCAAAGTCCCGCAAGGTCGACACTATCCAAAGCACCTGACTGCAGTAACTAGCGATAGCAACATACTCGGCCTCTGCGGTGGACTGTGCAACACTAAACTGCTTCCTAGAAGACCAAGAGACAAGAGAAGTGCCAATGAATTGACAAGTGCCAGAATTGCTCTTCCTATCTATCCTACAGCCAGCAAAGTCTGCATCAGAGAAGGCTCTGAGAGAAGGACAGGAAGATGAAGAGTACCAGATACCATAGTCTATAGTAGCTCGAAGGTACCTGAATATGCGCTTCATCGCCTGACGGTGAGATACGCGAGGAGAGGCCAAAAACCGAGCACACAGACACACAGCGAAGTGTATATCTGGCCTTAAGGCCATGAGGTACAGGAGGGAGCTAATCATGCTTCTGTACTCCTTTTGATCTACTGGCTCGCCATCCTCATATGGATCGAGTGAAGCTGATGCTGCCATCGGTGTTGACACCGGTTTGCCATCACTCATGTCAAAGCGTATCAAGAGGTCTCGAGTGTAATTGCCTTGATGCAAGAATATACTCTCCTGAGTCTGCTTGATCTGAAAGCTGAGGAAGAAACTCAACTCGCCCATCATGCTCATTTCAAACTCCGTACTCATGACATCAGAAAACTGAGAAACCAGAGCATGAGATGAGCCACCAAAGATATTGTCATCCACATAAATCTGGAAGAGACGAAGGTCATTGCCATGCCTATGAATGAACAAGGTCTTGTCTACTTTATCCATCTCAAACCTATGACTCAACAAATAGGATTTAAGTCTCTCATACCAAGCTCTAGGGACTTTCTTAAGTCCATACAGGGCTTTGGAAAGCTTGTAGACATGGTTGGGTATTTGGGGTTCTCGAAACCTGGAGGCTGTCTAACATAGACCTCTTCCTCAATATACCCATTGAGGAAGGCACTCTTGACATCCATCTAGTACAGCTTGAAGCCCTTAGATGCTGCGAATGCAAGCAAAATCCTAATGGCATCTAGCCTAGCTACAGGAGCAAAGGTCTCTTCAAAATCTAAACCCTCAACCTGGGAGAAACCCTAAGCTACCAGTCTAGCCTTGTTTCGAATGACTATCCCATCCTCACTCTTTTTGTTTTTGAAGACTCACTTGGTACCTATGATATTATGACCGCTAGGGGGCTCAACAAGCGACCAGATCTTGTTCCTCTCAAAGTTCTTTAGCTCCTCATATATGACATTGACCCAAGACTCATCAGAAAGAGCATGACAAACATCCTTGGGCTCAAAAAATGCAACGAAGGCAGAATGAAGACCGAAGAGAGACAAGCCGGATTTTAAGCGTGTGACGCGCTTAAAGAGATCTCCTATGATCTGCTCTGAAGGATGACGATTCTGGATGTTTAGAGAGGTCCTGGATGAGAAGAGGATGTGTTCTCTACCTCATGAGCTAACGAGGTAGGAATAGAGCCACTAGCTCCAGAAGATCTAGAAGGAATGGGCTAATCTCCCTGAGGTGCAGTGGTAGAAGCAGGCACCTCAAGGGAAGGATGGACTGGATCAGGTAGACAACCTTCATGTCCATCCTCCTCATCATTTACAAAGATGGTCTCAGACTGGACTACAGAACCTGAGATGTCGGGCCTAGTGCTAGGACTAGCCTCATCGAAAGTCACCTCACAGGTCTCTACCATTTTGCTAGTCTCACAGTTCCAGACCCTAAAAGCCTGCGAAGAAGTTGAGTAACCCAGAAAGATACCATCACAAGATCGTAACTCAAACTTATCTAGGTTCCCAGACTTCAAGATAAAACACTTGCAACCAAACGCATGAAAATGAGAGTCACTGGGCTTTTGCTCATATCTCTGCTCATAAGAGGTGCGATACAAGTGTGCCCTCAGAAAGACTCTGTTTGAAACATGGCACGCGGTGGCTATAGCCTCAGCCCAAAATTTCCTAGGTGTAGAGTACTCATCTAACATCGTCTCGGCCATCTCGACCAATGTACGGTTCTTCCTCTCCATGACGCCATTTTGCTGGGGGACGTGCGGAGAAGAGAACCGATGCTCTACACCTGTCTCATCGCAGAACTTCTCAAAGTAGGAATTCTTGAATTCCATGCCATTATCACTACGGATCACTCGTAAGGCACCAGGGAGCTCAACAGAAAGCCTACTAAACAAAACCCTAGAATGACTGAATGTCTCATTCTTCGAGGCTAAGAAAAACACCCAAGAATACCTCGAGAAGTCATCGACCATGACAAGAACATACCACTTCCCTCCCACCGACTGCACTCTAGCTGGACCAACTGTGTCCATGTGAAGAAGTTATCCTGGTGCATCAGTCATAGTCACAGTGGCTGGGGGATGAGAAGCAGCAACCATCTTGCCATGTCGGCAAGGAGCACAAACTAAGTCTTTGACCATCTTGAGTTTGGGCAGACCACGTATGAGACCAAGTCTCCTATGCTAAAAGGAGAGATCATGGGACTTTGATGCAACTAAGCACCTGAGAGGATCGCCAGATGACTCAACAAAATCAGCACAAAAGATCCTCCCAAATCTAGAAATCCTACAAACAAGACTCTCCGAAGAATCAAGAATTTCGCAAGCATTTTTCTTAAAAATTACCTCAAAATTGTCATCGGTAAGCTGAGAAATAGAAAGCAAATTATATTGCAGCTTACTCACTAATGCAATAGCCGGAGTCGACAATGGTCAGAAGTCGTAAGTCGAAGCCACGACTGCTGTGGTCAGAAGTCAGCGCTTGAAGTCTTCGACCACGTTGAATGGAAGCGATCGGACGCGGTCCAAACGTTCTCGTATGCGATTGAGTTTTTTTTGCTGAGTTACTCGGTTTCTTTCTCTGTTTTGTGTGCGTTGCTCAGAGGAGCAAGGTTGTATGGAGTGGCTGTAGAAACCTCCTTTGTAATCATTCATCTCTCTGTATCTATTTGAGCCTCATTTCATTTGAGATGTTTTGATTCCTGTACCTGTTCTATTTCAGATCTTGTTTCTCGGGTGCTATGTTGTGTTCTGTCCTCTTGTGTTGAATTCTGTTTTGAGCAGTATTCCTTGTTCGTGTTGCCTCGGTTTCTTTTGCTCTAAACTGGGATTCATTCTCAAGGCTATCTTGGCCAGTTCTTCCCGAGAGCAAAGATTCTTGTCTGCAAAATCTTGCCGAGTGGTCGTATGTTCCAAGATGTTCTGTTTTGACTTTGACCATACAGTCTCTCCTGATCATGGTAGAGAGTTAGTGTTTCCTTTGTAATTTCTCTTCCAGAGGTTGGGCTTTTGCAGTGCTTCAAGTTACAGGACCAAAAGACTAGAGAGTCTAAAGTTACTCGGAAATCTGGGATAGCTGTCAAACGAGTATCTCTTCCTCTGTTTCGTCGTCGACCATGTGTCTCTTCTCGACCATAGCAGCGAGTTCTTATTAGTCTTGTAATTTCTAGTCGTGAGCTCATTGTCTTGTTTTGGGAGAAGTTACTTGGTCATTCGACCCGAGATTCAGAAGCTGCACTATTTTTGTTCTTGGGGGTGTTGCGCTCTACTCTGTTGTCGACCGAAGTATTCTATTGTCGATCAGACTATTTTCGGTTTGCTTTGATTTTCCAGTCTGTTTTTCCAATAAGCAATCTCATTGTCTTCGTAGCTCAATAGCTATTGGAGAAGAAGAGGTGTGTGAATACTTGGGGAGTTTTTAAAGGCACCATTCACCCCTCTCTGTTGCCTTTTCAATCCTTCAATTGGTATCAGAGCCGGTTAGCTCTTCCTCGTAGATCTTAACCGGTATCTAGAGCCATGGCAACAGACAAGTATTCCACCAAGCCCCTGATCTTTGATGGGATCGAATATCCCTTCTGGAAGAGTCAGATGGAGACCTACATCCAGGCTCAGGGCTATGCCATCTGAAGAAAGGTCAAAACCCGATATGTTGTTCCTGCCGATGAGAACATCAATGCTGGAAACATGGCTGATGTTGAGGCGAATGCTAAGGCGAGGAACATCATAATTCAGGGTCTGAGCAGAAGTGAGTTCGATCACATCTCTCATCTCACGTCGGCTTTCGACATCTGGGTGACCCTCGACGCATACCATGAGGGCACCACCCAAATTAAGACGGTACGACAGGACCAGTTCAAGCGAGATTACAACAAGTTTGAAATGCTCGCTGGTGAGTCATTGGATGAGTGTTTTGCGAGGTTTCACAAAATTCTGAGCAACCTCCGAGCGGTCAGTCTCACATACCCCGACTCGGACAATGCTCGTCAGATGCTTTCTGCTCTTGACTTGCGTGTTTGGGAGATGAAGGTGACCACCATCAAGGACACGATGGACCTCTCGACCTTGACTCTTGATGCGCTGTACTCACGCCTCAAGACTCACGAGATTGACATAGTATCTCGTAGGTCGAAGTCACAGTCGATGGCCTTAGTCACCGATCCCAATCCAGCTTCTGGATCTTCTTCTGACTTGATTTGTGGATTCTCTTTTGCTGCTCTTTGTAAAGTAACCAATGATCAATTAGAGCAGCTACCAGAAGACCAGTTAGCCCTCCTAGCCAGAAAATTTTCCCATGCATACAAGAGAGTGAGGGACAGAAAGAGAGGAGGGCCCGTGATCTGCTTCGAGTGTGGTGGCCCCTACCACATTCGGGCAAACTGCCCCAAGCTGGAGAAGGGGAAGAACAACTACGGCGGTGTGAGAAAGAACGACTACATTGACAAGAACCGCAACAAGAAGCCCCCAGCTCATGCTCAAGGCAAGAAGTTTCGCAACCTTGGCAAAGCCAAGAAGCTCTTCCACCGCGTCCTCACCGTCTTCGACGACCTCGACCTCAGTGAGGTGGAGGGATGGAGCGACAATGATGGGACGGGTGATCAAGAACCCAAGGATGGTGATGACTTCTCCGGCATGTACTTCATGGCCCTTGAGGGCGAGATTAGGGACAGCGAGCTTTACTCCGATTCCGACGAGGTATACCCCTCATACAACCAGCTTAATGATGCTTTTCTTAAGTTAGGTAAATTTCATGCTAGATCTAGAGCTAGGTGTAGCGAGTTGGAGAAGGAAGTAGAGATTAAGGACCTTTTATGATAGTCTGTCCTCTGAGCTTGACATGATTAAGTTGGAGAATGTTAGTCTTCTTGCTGAGCTAGAGATGAGTAGGGTATCGTCTATTTCATCTACTGCTGTTGAGGCTGTTTCTTGCACCTCATGTGAGGATAAGGATAATGCTTTTAAATGTCTTTATACCATGCTTCTTGATCTGCCTGAGTCTTGTGAAAGCTGCATTAACTTGAAATTAAACCTAAAAAAAGCAGATCATAAATTTGCTGAATTACAAGCTTTTCTGTTAGAGCCCATAGCTTCATGTGTGAGTTGTCCCAAACTGATTGCTGAGCTTGAATATGTTTCCAAACAGTTTCAAGAGATGATTGATAACAACAACAAATTTGCTCAATATGCTTCTAAGGATCTTGTTAGCTCACCATGCAATAATTGTGACAAACTAAAATCTGACTTGATTGCATTGGATAAAAAATGTGTGAAACTAACTAAGGACCTTCTAGAGAAGCCACCATCATTTGCTTGTAATGTGTGTGTTGATGAGGGGAAGAAGCCCAAGGGTAAGGTAGAGACGCTTAACGACGAGAACCAAATGGCTAGCGGTAGGACTGTCCCTTCTGAGTTGGCTTTGCGTGCACAAGCCATTTGCTCTTCTGCTATTGGTTCTCCTCCTACTCCCTGACCTTCTGCTGTCTCTTCTTCTCCCTGCTCTTCTTGCACCTCTCTCTTTCGGGAGTGTCAGTATCTTATGAACACTCTCGAGAGATTTGTAGGAGGCAAGAAGAAGCTAAATCTTATTCTAGACCAGTCCAAGATTTGCAAATTCAATCAAGGTCTAGGATATGATTTTCTTGAGGATGTTAGGAAGTATCCACCTGCCGTGCTCAGACCCATAGCCGCATGTGTGATCGAGGTCAAGCCCAGAACTGAGAAAGTTTAATTCAAGTCAGCGGGTTTTGTCCAAGGGATTTCTAACAGCAAGGTGAGTCAACTTGTTGCTTTGGCCTCTCAGAAGGCGAAGCCTCATCGTGCTACTTCTACCTCTCAGAAGGTGAAGTATCATTCCACCTTCTGTCAGAAGGATGGACACATGATCGAGAGATGCTTCAGGCATGCCAAAATTGTGCGAAGAGATCGTGTTCGCGATCTTAGGAGTATTCAGGGTCAGCCCCAGACCTTGAGTGCACCTAAGATCAACACAAGGTCTAGGGTTGATCACTCTGAGGGTTTTAGGCAGTACCGAGGACTTGGCTTTTCCAGTGTTTCTGATTTTCGTCCTCGATTTGCCTCTGCTCGTGATATCCGACGTCTTGAGGGTAGATCTTATTTTCCCCATCGAGATAGCTACCCGCGGCATGATCAGCATGTTGCTGGTGTCTTGACTCACTCCTCTGTAGCAGTCAAGCCCAGTACTGAGCTTGTTGAGCGACAGAGAGCGTAGGGTAGCTAGAGGTCAGTCATGTGTGGCAACTTCTTGTACTCGACGTGTTACTCAGTATTGGGTGCCAAAATCACTCTTGATCTACCCCAGTACTGAGACTTTACTCTCTCGTTGACTCAGGTTCGCCGGGCAGGGAAGGGAGAGGTTTGGCTTATTGACTCCGGGTGTTCTCGACACATGACCAGAGATTCTCGTTGGTTCTCTTCCCTAGCTCGTGCTCCAGGTGATGAGACGATCACCTTCGGAGACGCTTCATCTAGGTGTGTCATCGCCAAAGGTACAGTGCGCGTTAATGAGTCTTTTATTTTAAAAGATGTTGCCTTGGTTAATAAGTTGCAGTACAATTTGCTTTCTGTTTCTCAGCTTACCGATGACTGTTTTGAGGTGAGCTTTAAGAAAAACGCTTACAAAATTCTTGATCCTTCGGGTAGTCTAGTCTACGTGATTTCTCATTATGGGATGATCTTTCGTGCTGATTTTACTGAGTCTTCTGGTGATCCTCTCCGGTGTTTAGTTGCTTCTGAGTCCCGTGACCTTACTTTCTGGCATAGGAGACTTGGTCATATTGGATTTGACCATGTGACCCGAGTTAGCGGCCATGATCTCATTCGTGGTCTGCCTAAACTCAAGATGGTCAAAGATCTTGTTTGCGCTCCATGCCGGCACGGCAAGATGGTTACCGCTTCTCACCCTCAGGTCACAATGACTATGACCAATGCACCAGGACAGCTGCTCCATATAGACACAGTTGGACCAGCTCGAGTGCAGCCAGCAGGAGGGAAGTGGTATGTTCTTGTCGTGGTCGATGACTTCTCAAGGTACTCTTGGGTGTTTTTCTTAGCCTCGAAGGATGAGATGTTTACGCATTTCCGAGATCTTTTTAGTAGGCTTTCTGTTGAGCTTCCAGGTGCCTTATGAGCGATCCGCAGTGACAATGGTATGGAGTTCAAGAATTCCTACTTTGAGAGGTTCTGCGATGAGATAGGTGTAGAGCACCACTTCTCTTCTCCGCACGTCCCACAGCAGAATGGCGTCGTGGAGAGGAAGAACTGTACCTTGGTCGAGATGGCCAGGACGATGCTTGATGAGTATTCTACACTTAGGAAGTTTTGGGCTGAAGCTATAGCGACCGCGTGCCATGTTTCGAACAGAGTTTTTCATCGGGCACACTTGCATCGCACTTCCTATGAGTTGAGATACGGGCGAAAGCCCAGTGTCTCTCATTTTCGTGTGTTTGGTTGCAAGTATTTCATTCTGAAGTCCGGGAACCTAGACAAGTTCGAGTCACGATCTTGTGATGGTATCTTTCTAGGTTACTCGACTTTTTCGCGGGCATATAGGGTCTGGAACTGTGAGTCTAGTAAAATGGTAGAGACCTATGAGGTGACCTTCGACGAGGCCAGTCCGGGGACTAGGCCCGATATCTCAGGTTCTTTATAGCAGTCCGAGATCATCTTTGTGGATGATAAGTAGGATGAAGATGAGGGTTGTCTACCCGATCCAGTCCCTCATCCTCCCCTTGAGGTGCCCTCTTCCACTGCACCTCCAGGTGATCAGCCCATACCTTCTGCTTCCTCTGGAGCTAGTGGCTCTGTTCCTACCTCGTCAGCTCATGAGGTAGAGGCCACTTCTTCTTCTCATCCAGGGCCTTCTCGACATATCCAGAAAGATCATCCGGCATGTCACACTTCTGTCTCCACTCTGCTTTTGTTGCCTCATTCAAGCCCAAGGACGTTTTTCATGCTCTTTCTGATGAGTCTTGGGTCAATGCCATGCATAAGGAGTTAGAAAATTTCAAAAGAAACAATGTCTAGTCGCTTGTTGAGCCCCCTCGACGTCACAATGTCATTGGGACTAAGTGGGTGTTCAAAAACAAGCAGAGTGAGGATGGGGTTGTAATCCGAAACAAGGCTAGACTGGTAGCTCAGGGCTTCTCCCAGGTTGAGGGTCAAGATTTTGAGGAGACCTTTGCCCCTGTAGCTAGACTTGAGGCCATTAGAATCCTGCTTGCTTTCATAGCTTCCAAGGGTTTCAAGCTTTACCAGATGGATGTCAAGAGTGCCTTCCTCAATGGGTTTATCGAGGAAGAGGTCTATGTTAGGCAGCCTCCAGGTTTCGAGAACCCCAAATACCCAAACCATGTCTACAAGCTTTCCAAAGCCTTGTATGGACTTAAGCAAGTCCCTAGAGCTTGGTATGAGAGGCTTAAGTCCTATTTGTTGAGTCATGGGTTTGAGATGGGTAAGGTAGATAAGATTTTGTTCATTCGTAGGCATGGCAATGACCTTCTACTTGTCCAGATCTATGTAGATGACATCATCTTTGGCGGCTCCTCCCATGCTCTCGTTTCCCAGTTTTCCAATGTCATGAGCTCAGAGTTTGAGATGAGCATGATGGGCGAGTTGAGCTTCTTCCTTGGCTTTTAGATCAAGCAAACTCGGGAGGCTACTTTCTTGCATCAGGGCAAGTACTCTCGAGACCTCTTAAGACGCTTCGATATGAGTGATGGTAAGCCGGTGTCCACTCCAATGGTTTCTTCAGCGTCACTCGACCCAGATGAGGACGGTGAGCCAGTTGATCAGAAGGAGTATCGCAGCATGATTGGCTCCCTCTTGTACCTCACTGCCTCGAGACCGGACATACACTTCTCTGTGTGTCTGTGTGCTCGCTTTTAGGCTTCTCCTCACGTATCTCACCGCCAGGCGGTGAAGCGCATTCTTTGGTACCTTCGAGCTACCATTGACTATGGTATCTGGTACTCTTCCTCATCCTGTCTTTCCCTCAAAGCCTACTCGGACGCAGACTTTGCTGGCTGTAGGATAGATAGGAAGAACACTTCTGACACCTGTCAATTCATTGGCACTTCTCTAGTTTCTTGGTCTTCTAGGAAGTAGTCCGGAGTTGCACAATCCACCGCAGAGGCCGAGTAGGTTGCTACCGCCAGTTGCTGCAGCCAGGTGCTTTGGATGGTTTTGACCTTGCGGGACTTTGGGTTAGCCATAGACAGTGTTCCGCTCTTTTGTGACAACACTTCTGCGATCAACATTGCCAAGAACCCAGTGCAACATTCTCGGACCAAGCACATTGATATTAGATATCACTTCCTTCGAGACCATATAGAGAAGGATGACATAGTGCTCCAGTTTGTGGAGAGTGACCACCAGTTAGCTGATATCTTTACCAAGCCTTTGGATAGCTCTAGGTTTTCAGCTCTGCGGGGAGAGCTTGGGGTGGTTTGTCCTTATGGACTATTGTGAGGGGGAGTTTTGTGCTTCATGCTTTATCTTGTTTATTATGCTCTTACTCGTTTCTGTTGCTTTGCATGCGGGTGTGTTGGGGTTAGTCCTTCTAGCATAGGTCAGAGTGTTTTTCTAGTCCAGCTGCTTAGACTTTTTTCTCTCATCTTGTGATTTTAGGATGCTGCTTATTAGCTGTTTCTCTTCTCACTAGGTTGAGCTCACTCACTTCTTATAGGTTCTAGGAAGGGTTGGGCCACCCTTGGGTAGACAGGGTACGTGTTTGCTCCTTAGTGTGTTAGATGATCAGTTGATAGTCCTAGAGTCATATGGGGTAGATGAGAGTCAGTCTAAGCCATAGTTTTCTCTATATCTTGTCTATGCTTTAAGGACTGCCTTCCCTGATTTTCTTGCCAGTTTCTTGTTTTATCGCTTTGGTTCAGGGGGAGTTCATTTGGGAGCTTCTAGATCTTAATATTGTCATAACTCAACTTGAACTAAAGTTGCATCACATGTTGAGGGGGAGCTGGATTTTTCTTGCATGTCTTTCTGCATTGTAATATAACTATATGGAGCCTTGATTATTATCTGTATATGACATGCTTACAATGCACTACATCTTGCCATGATCTGTGCTACATCGCTAGATTTATCGTGACTTTATATGTGTAGTCCAGTCTTTGCCATGATAGGTTGATTAAAATGCACAACTTGAATTAAATCATGTCATGTTAGCTCTTGAAACTAGTTTGTCTTTAGTTATCCTTTTATGATTCATGCCATGCCAAATAGGCTGAGTTGAGTCTTGAATCTCTATTGAGCTTTAGGGTGTGTTTGGTTCATGGATGGAGGTTGTATCGTATATCCTGACTAAGTGGATGCAGGCTGAGTGGAATCGTATTTAAGAAAAAGAAGATGTTTGGTGAGGTTGCATGAGCGGATGCAAAAAAGCGAGATCTTTGTTTGGTTGCTGTATGAGCGGATGCGATCTACCAAACCTGAGAGGTCGACACGTGGGACCGCATAAGATACACTGCATCAACCCATCCGGGATGGCGGTGAAGCTCATTTTGGCGTATCCACCCATCCAGGATGAGGCGTATTTTGCATCCGCTCATGCAGTGCATCCACTCATCTGAGCAACCAAACAGGCTCTTTCTCAGATTATACGGATCCACCCAGCCAGGACGAAGGAGATTCAGGCAACCAAACACACCCTTAGATTGAGCTATGCTAGTTCCTTTATGAAGCATGAGTTTTTCATTAACTCTTTATTCTTGAACTAATTTCAGCAAAAGCAAAAAGATCTCTTTTGTGCGAAAAAACTGATCTCACCAATTCTTTCTCAAGAGACTGCTTGCCATTGCACTAGGTATGAACTCAGGGGGAGTTTTGGATGACCAAGACTATCTCCTTAAGCTTCTCGCTTGGAGTAGTCGCATAAGACTTGAGATCTAGCACATGACTAAACAAAAAACTTGGTTGATAACAACCATGAGTTTCTATAAAGAAAACATGTCAATTGTGCTAAATCTGCTTAATTATACAAAAAGACCAAGTACTTGAACAAATGATTCTTTCTTGAAATTGTAGCACTCTAAATTGACTCAATACTAGCTTCTTGGTTCCACTTAGATTATTGAGATGGTCTGCATCATCTTTGGATATCTTTAGCTAGATTATAATCATGGTTGACTTGACATGCTAAGCAATTCGACTAATTTTCAGATTATGACTTATTTGGCTTAGCTTGTCTATACATGTATTGTCATGATCTTGATAGCTTTTTTATATGTTATGGCTTGGTGTAAATACTTAAAGGTCATTTTGGATAATCTTCATGGCTCATCATGCTTAAAATGAATAATTTTCAGCCATTTCATCCAAGTCATGCTTTATTTTCCTCCTTGCATCTTTATGATTTTATTGCTAAAAGGGGGAGAATAGCAGAGAAAAAGCCAGTTGGGAACTTTCTGGAGCTTTGGAGAACAATTTACAATTTGCTCTTTCTATTTTTGCTCCAGGGCTCCCTTTGTCAACATGGTCTTGGTTCCTTTTTGCTTCTTTCGTAGGCCATGTTTGACTCTCTTTCATTTTCAAACAAGCTCAACTTTATGCTTTTTCAGTGTTTGTCAATATACTCATCAAGAGTGATGAGGGTATCCTTTCCATAGATACAACTATGCCAACTCCATAACCAACTCAACAAACTGAAACTATGATACAATGACCAATGACTCGAGCGCGAGCACGTCAACTTAACCATCAGGTGAATGCATTCCTAGGTTTGCATACAAATGTTTCAAAGAATGGCATACTACTTAATTCTTGTGATGATTTCATTGTCCTTAGGAACCATGGTGAAGAACCACGCGAACTCAAGTGTAGAAGTGGAACCGTCAAGCGCAATCCAAGTCTTGTTCGCGAGTTCGATTCAGATTCGGCTTTTGTAACAGCGTCTATTTCAAATGGCTATAACTTTTGATCCAGAAGGCTTCTCGGGGCCCGTGAGTACTCGTTGGAAAGCTCTTGGAGTTTACTTTCAAATGGATCTAGTCTCACCTCCAAACTCCATCCGAACAGATCAGAAACAGCAAAAGAAGACACATTACTTTTCCAATCTGAGTCAAAGTGGGCCAAGGGCCTTGTAACTGAGGCTATTTGGGCTGGTACTGTTCATGTGAACAGTACCTTGGCTGCGTGAACAGTAGCTAAGAATAGTACCACATCCCTTTTCATTAGATACGTGCGGCTCTCCCCTTCCCTATTTAAGGAGGTCTCACCCTTTAGTTTTCCTCGGGTTTTTCTTAAGAGATTATTCTGCTTAGCAGTTTTACCGCATGTTCAGTTGAGGAACCCCAACTTGTGAACTTAAAAATTATTCGCAATACAATTTTAGATTGCATCTTAAACTCTCTTGCTTGTGTTCTCGATTCGCTTGCAGGAGATAGCCTTCTTGGCGAGGTCAACCGTGTTCGGCACGGTTGATAACCAATGGAGCTGTGGTATAGTGATTGTGAGGGGTTCGATCTGTTTTAGTCGAAGCCTTTGGATCATCAACATCGAGATCTCCACAATCGACTTATCAGTACCTCTCGGAAGATCGGGCCATCGTCACATCAAAGAGGGAGATTGAGAGACCATGTGGAAGTGACCACATATTTGTGATGAGTAATTGACTTTTGTTTTAGAAAGATTGAGTTTGGTTTGGGCGTTTCCTGCAAAGTCCCAGCCCTTACAAGTGGTCGGAAGACACTAGGAGCTATTCTGACCTGTTTTGCCGTGGTCGAAAGTCACTTGCAGTAATTACAACCACTTTGACCATGGTCGAGGGTCCTCAGACAGGTTTACGACCACGTTAAGGCCATCCGGGAAGTTTACGACCACTCTGGTAGTGGTCGATCGCAGCTATGACCATGTTGGTTGTGGTCGAAGGCAGCTACGACCACGTTGGCCGTGGTCGAATGCAGCTACGACCATGTTGGCCTTGGTCGGCGGCAGCTACGACCACGATGGCAGTAGTCGAGGGTCTCTACGACCACGTTCTCCATGGTCGAGCGCCCTTACAACCACGATGGCCGTGGTCGAGCTCCCTTACGACCACGATTGGTCATGGTTAGAAGTCGTAAGTCGAAGCCACGACCGCTGTGTTTGGAAGTCAGCGCTCGAAGTCTTCGACCACGTTGAATGGAAGCGATCAAATGCGGTCCAAACATTCTTGTATGCGGTCGGACTGGCGCGGGGAGCGATCGGACGCGGTTCGAACACATCTCTTTGTTCGTGGTCGGAAGTCCCTAGACGATTTTATGACCACGTTATCCTTTGTCGGGAGCGAAACTCTGTCGTGCTCGGTAGTCAGCAGTTGGGCCACGACCACGTTGGAAAGTCGTTTGCCTACGACCACGTTATCGCAGGAAGCGATCGGAAGCACTCGGGTGAAGTCGTAGCGCGGTTGGTTGTGGTCGGAAGTCCATCCGATCACATTATAGACTTAGCCTGAAAGTCGTAGCTTCTGTTGTCTGGTCGTATGGCTTCCAGAAGCGGTCGTATCAGCTGGGAATCAGTCGTAAAGACTTGTGAGGTGGTCGTAGACCTTGTGCATTCATTGTTTTAACATTTCGACTAATCTATCTCACTTACAACGTTGTGGAGTAGGTTTAAACTTCACTTTTACTAATGCAGAAGTTGTTTAAAGTGTTTTGTGCGGTGCTATGAATGTGTTCTTATCTGTGATGCTTGCAGGATCTTGGAGACAAGTCTTGGTGAGGCTTGGAGTGGTCGGGACTAGACATGGGAGATGTTGAGGTCCAGAACGACTGGGTGAAGCCGAAGAAGACTTGGGGCTCAAGGTAGGTGCATGCGGGGCCAGCAAGGCAGGAGGAAGCTTCCAGGAAAATGCGGGGATGGCATTTTGGTGAAATGCGCAAAGCCTGCAAGGTGGAAGTGGATTCTGTTGGCTCTGTCAGCTAAAGTGCGGGTAAAGCATGGAGTTAACGGGTAAAGCACAGGTCTGTTAGAGGTAACAGGCAAAGCATCGAGTAAACCGGTAAAGCAATTGAAAAACCTGGTGTTAGTTGGGGTTTACGGGTTCCCCTCCTTTAGCGAGTGGCTATAAATACAGAAGCAAAGATCAAGAAGAGGTTGAGTTTTTGTTTGCTAAGTTACTCGGTTTCTTTCTCTGTTTTGTGTGCGTTGCTCAGAGGAGCAAGGTTGTATGGAGTGGCTGTAGAAACCTCCTTTGTAATCATTCATCTCTCTGTATCTATCTGAGCCTCATTTCATTTGAGATGTTTTGATTCCTGTACCTGTTCTATTTCAGATCTTATTTCTCGCGTGCTATGTTGTGTTCTGTCCTCTTGTGTTGAGTTCTGTTTTGCGTAGTGTTCCTTGGTTGTGTTGCCTCGGTTTCTTTTGCTCTGAACTGGGATTCATTCTCAAGGCCATCTTGGCCAGTTCTTCCCGAGAGCAAAGATTCTTGTCTGCAAAATCTTGCCGAGTGGTCATTTGTTCCAAGATGTTCTGTTTTGACTTCGACCATACAGTCTCTCTTGATCATGGTAGAGAGTTAGTGTTTCCTTGGTAATTTCTCTTCCAGAGGTTGGGCTTTTGCAGTGCTTCAAGTTACAGGACCAAAAGACTAGAGAGTCTAAAGTTACTCGGAAATCTGGGATAGCGGTCAAACGAGTATATCTTCCTCTGTTTCGTCGTCAACCACGTGTCTCTTCTCGACCACAGCAGCGAGTTCTTGTTAGTCTTGTAATTTCTAGTCGTGAGCTCGTTGTCTTGTTTTGGGAGAAGTTACTTGGTCATTCGACCCGAGATTCAGAAGCTGCACTATTTTTGTTCTTGGGGGTGTTGCACTCTACTTTGTTGTCGACCGAAGTATTCTATTGTTGATCAGACTATTTTCGGTTTGCTTTGACTTTCCAGTCTGTTTTTCCAGTAAGCAATCTCATTCTGTCTTCGTAGCTCAATAGCTATTGGAGAAGAAGAGGTGTGTGAATACTTGGGGGTTTTTAAAGGCACCATTCACCCCCTCCGTTGCCTTTTTGAGAGACCATGTGGTTATGACCCTATGTTTGTGATGAGTAATTGACGAGTAGTTTGGAAAGATTGAGTTTGGTTTGAGTGATTTGTGCCAGGTCGGCTTTTGGCGCAGTCGGGCATGGTTAGACGGTCTTATTGCATATTCGTCTTCCCGATTGGTCGTTTGGGCGATTTCATGCTTAAGTTCGTTTTGTTGATGCTAATTGTGATTACATATGTCGAGCGGTGCTATGTGATGTGTTTCTTGTCTGTGATGGTTGCAGGACGTCGAGGCGGAGTCGTGGCGAGGCACGAAGGACCGGACTAGGCGCAGGCGGTGCCGAGGTCAGAACGGTCGAGGTGTGCCAAAGACGGCGAGGACTCGAGGTGGTTGCGAGGCTTGGACGACAAGGAATGCGGAAGCTTCCCGGATGGTGCAGGAGGGGCGTTTTGGGAAATACGCAAAGCTGCACTAAAGGAAGCGGATTATGGATAAAGCACTAGAGTTGGTGGAGGCTTAGTGGGTAAAGAGAGAATCAAACCCATTAGTTGGAGGCTATAAAAGGAGGGTGTCTCCTACATGGTCTTTAGGTCTTTTAGGGTTTGTTTTTGCTTTGCTTCCTTTTGCTTTAGTTGGTATGAGTTGGTGACGAGGCAGAGTTCAGTTGGCTATTGTCTCCCCTTCGTTGGTGGTGTAACAAAGGGATGTGAGGAGTTCTTGAGTTCTTGTTGAGAGGAGATGGTTGTAATCCCTGCATAATCATTCATCTCTTTTTCTCAAATGTCAATGAGAAGAGTTGTGATGAGTTGCTCTCATGTTCTTGCCCATATGTGATGGATTTCAACTTCTGAAATTTTCTGTTTTTGCTTGGTTTTCTTGAGTTTTTGAGTTTTTTGAGTTGAATCCTTGATCCTCTAGCTGATTCTTGATCTCTCTGTGATGGGAAAGACTCAAGGCCATTTGGCCATTCCATTTTTAAGATCAAACTGAGGATCCAATATCTTTTGTGATTTCTAGAACCCTCATCATGTGCTGCTCTGCTCTCTGAGTTCTAGGGTTTTCAAGGAGCGGAAAATGGAATCTTTTGATTTTCTTTGGGAGATGGTCTGAGCTTCTTGCTGGCCTGCCCTGAGATTGTTGCCAATCTAATTGCAAAGGCTCATGAGCAAAGGATACAAGATTATTGAGTATTTTGGAAACTTCACTCCTCTGTTCATTTTCAGTTTTTAGCTAAATTCCAAATTTCTTGCTCTCTAGATGAGTTCCTTTGGTTCTTAGGGCCCTGTTACTATTTAAATCAAGTGTTTGCTCTGTTGGGTGGAAACGATCAAAGAATTTCATCAAAATACCTTAATATGAGCAAAGTCTGAATTTTTCAGAGGGCTGTCGGGGTGCTGCCTGGGCTGGACCGATCAGACTGGATTTTGAACTACGGTCGGACCGGGTCAATAAGGGCGGTCAGACTGGCATTATGGGGCCGGTCAGACCGGCGGCAAGCGGGCGGTTTGACTGGCCACTGCACACCGGTCAGACCGACCGTTAGGGTTTTTGCTGCTGCTCCTTTGTGTTGCCTCTTCTCTGCTCTATTTTCTCTTTATCTATCATTACCCTTCCAGAGAACTTGAATCTCTCTCTACGTAGCAGTTCATAGTTATTGGAGGAAAGTTTCTTGTTGGTACTTTTGGGGGCAAGTTTTAAGAGTCGACATTCACCCCCCCTCTGTCGCCGATTTCGATCCAACAATTGGTATCAGAGCCGGTTAGCTCTTCCTCGTAGATCTTAACCGGTCTCTAGAGCCATGGCAACAGACAAGTATTCGACCAAGCCCCCGGTCTTCGATGGGATCGATTATCCCTTCTGGAAGAGCCGAATGGAGACCTACATCCAGTCTCAGGGCTATGCCATCTGGTGCAAGGTCAAAGTACGATATGTTGTTACTGCCGGTGAGAACATCAACGCTGGAAATATGCTTGATGTTGAGGCGAACGCCAAGGCGGGGAACATCATAATTCAGGGTCTAAGCAGAAGCGAGTTCGATCGCATCTCTCATTTGACGTCGGCCTTTGACATCTGAGAGACCCTCGATGCATACCACGAGGGCACCACCCAGATTAAGACGGTTCGATAGGACCAGTTCAAGCGAGATTACAACAAGTTTAAAATGCTCACTGGTGAGTCCCACGATGAGTGTTTTGCGCGTTTCCACAAGATCTTGAGCAACCTCCGAGGGGTCGGTCTCACATACCCCGACTCGGACAACGCTCGCCAAATGCTTTCTGCTCTTGATTTTCGTGTTTGGGAGATGAAGGTGACCACGATTAAAGACACGACCGACCTCTCGACCCTGACTCTTGATGCGTTGTACTCACGCCTCAAGACTCACGAGATTGACATAGTCTCTTGTAGGTCGAAGTCGCAGTCGATGGCCTTAGTCACCGATCCCAGTTCAGTTTCTGCCTCTTCTTTTGATTTGATTGGTGGTTTCTCCCTAGTTGCTCTCTGTGACATAACTGATGATCAGTTAGAGCAGCTTCCCGAAAACCAACTCGCTCTCTTAGCCAAAAAGTTTTCCCACGAATACAAGAGAGTGAGAGATCGGAAGAGGAGTGGTCCGATCATTTGCTTCGAGTGTGGTGGCCCCAACCACATTCGGGCAAATTGCCCCAAACTGGAGAAGGGCAAGGGCGACTACGGCGGTGTGAGCAAGAACGACTACATTGGCAAGAACTGCAACAAGAACCCTCAGCTCATTCCCAAGGCAAGAAGAAGTTTTGCGACCTTGGCAAAGCCAAGATGCTCTTCTACCATGTCCTCACCGCCTTCGACGACCTCGACCTCAGCGAGGTGGAGGGATGGAGCGACAACGGCAGGACGGGTGATCAAGAACTCAAGGATGGCGACGACTTCTCCAGCATGTGCTTCATGGTCCTTGAGGGCGAGATCAGCGACAGCGAGCTCTACTCCGACTCCGATGAGGTATACCCTTCCTACGACCAGCTTAATGATGCTTTTCTTAAGCTAGGGAAATTCCATGCTAGATCTAGAGCTAGGGTTAGCGAGTTGGAGAATGAAGTAGAGAGCTTGTCACGGGAGCTTACTTCACTTAGATCTGCTCCCTCTCGTGACAAATGTGATACATGCTATGCTTTGCTTGGTGACATGGAGAAATTAAGGACCTCTCATGATAGTCTGTCCTCTAAGCTAGACATGATTAAGGTGGAGAATGTTAGTCTTCTTACTGAACTAGAAATGAGTAGGGTTGCTCCCCTTTCATCTGTTGTTGAGACTGCATCTTGCACCTCATGTGAGGATAAGGATAATGCATTTAGAGGTCTTTATACCATGTTGCTCGATCTGCCCGAGACTTGTGAAAGTTGTAATAATTTGAAGATGAACCTAAAATGGGTAGATCATAAAATTGCTGAATTACAAGCTTTTCTATTGAGCCTATTGCTTCATGTGTGAATTGTCCCAAGCTTACTGCTGAGCTTGAATATGTTTCTAAGCAGTTTCAAGAATTAGTCGATGACAATAACAAATTGGCTCAATTTGCTTCTAAGGACCCTGTTAGCTCATCATGCAATAATTGTAACATATTAAAATCTGACTTGATTGCATTGGATGAAAAGTGTGTGAAGCTAACTAAGGACCTTCTAGAGAAGCCACTTCCTGCTTGTAATGTGTGTGCTGTTGGGAAGAAGCATGAGGGTTTGGTAGAGACGCCTAGCGACGTGAACCAATTGGCTAGCAGTAGGACTGTCCCTTCTGAGTCGTCTGTGCGTGCACAAGCCATTCGTTCCTCTGCTATTGATTTTTCTTCTACCCCCTTACCTTCTGCTGTTCCCTCTTCCCTTTGCTCTTCTTGCACCTCTCTCTTTCGGGAGTGTCAGTATCTTATGAACACTCTCGAGAGATTTGTAGGAGGCAAGAAGAAACTAAATCTTATTCTAGACCAATCTAAGATTTGCAGATTTAATCAGGGTCTAGGATATGATTTATATGAGGACATGAGGAAGCATCCACCTGCTGTTCTTAGACCCATGGCAGCAGGTGTGATCGAGGTCGAGCCCAGAACTGAGAAAGTTCAATTCAAGTCAGCGGGCTTTGTCCAAAGGATTTCTGACAGCAAGGTAATTCCCCCTGCAGCTTCGGCCTCTCAGAAGGCGAAGCCTCATCATGCTACTTCTACCTCTCAGAAGGTGAAGTATCATTGCACCTTCTATTAGAAAGATGGACACTTGATCGAGCGATGCTTTAGGCGTGCCAAGATCACACGGAGAGACCGTGTTCGTGATCTTAGGCGTATTCAGGGTCAGCCCAGACCTTGAGTGCACCTAAGACCAACATAAGGTCTTGGCTTGCTTCTGGTGATGGTTTTGGGCAGCATCGAGGACTTGGATTTTCTGAGTTTTCTGGTTTTTGTCCTCATACTGCTCTTGGTCGTGACTTCCGCCGTTCTGAGGGTAGATCTCGTTTTGCCCATCGAGATGGCTACCCGCGGCGAGATCAGCGTGTTGCCGGTGCTCCGACTCGCTCTACCGTAGAAGTCGGACCCAGCAACAGCTTCAGGTCTGCTCACAGACCTTCTGCTTCTTTGAGCGACAGAGAGCGTAGGGTAGTTAGAGGTCAGTCGTGTTTAACTACTTCTGCTGCTCAACGTGTTACTCAGTATTGGGTGCCAAAATCACTCTTGATTTATCCCAGTGCTGAGCCTTTACTCTCTGTTTAACTCAGGTTCGCCGGGCTGGGAAGGGAGAGGTTTGGATCGTAGATTCCGGTTATTCTCGTCATATGACCGGAGACTCACGTTGGTTCGCTTCCCTAGCCCGCGCTCCAGGTGATGAGATGATCACCTTCGGAGACGCTTCGTCTGGGCGCGTCATCGCCAAACGTACGGTGTGCGTTAATGAGTCTTTTATTTTAAAAGATGTTGCCTTGGTTAGTAAGCCGCAATATAATTTGTTTTCTGTTTCTCAGCTTACCGATGACGGTTTTGAGGTGAGCTTTAAAAAAATGCTTGCAGAATTCTTGATTCTTTGGTTAGTCTGGTTTGCGGGATTTCTCGTTATGGGAGGATCTTTCGTGCTGATTTTTGTGAGTCTTCTAGTGATCCTCTTCGGTGTTTAGTTGCTTCTGAGTCCCGTGACCTTACTTTCTGGCATAGGAGACTTGGTCATATTGGATTTGACCATTTGACCCGAGTTAGCGGCCACGATCTCATTCGTGGTCTGCCGAAACTCAAGATGGTCAAAGATCTTGTTTGCGCTATATGCCGGCACGGCAAGATGGTTGCTGCTTCTCATCCTCCAGTCACAGTGACTATAACTGATGCACCAGGACAGCTGCTCCACATGGACACAGTTGGACCGGCTCGAGTGTAGTGAGCAGGAGGGAAGTGGTATGTTCTTGTCGTGGTCGATGACTTCTCGAGGTTTTCTTGGGTGTTTTTCTTAGCCTCGAAGGATGAGACATTTACACATTTTTGAGGTCTTTTCAGTAGACTTTCTGTTGAGCTCCCGGGTGCCTTACGAGCGATCCACAGTGACAATGGCACGGAGTTCAAGAATTCCTACTTTGAGAGGTTTTGCGATGAGATAGGTGTAGAGCACCAGTTCTCTTCTCCGCACGTCCCACAGCAGAATGGCGTTGTGGAGAGGAAGAACAGTACCTTGGTCGAGGTGGCTAGGACGATGCTTGATGAGTATTCTACACCTAGGAAGTTTTGGGCTGAGGCCATTGCGATCGCGTGCCATGTTTCGAACAGAGTTTTTCTTTGGGCACACTTGCATCGCACTTCCTATGAGTTGAGATATGGGCGAAAGCACAGTGTCTCTCATTTTCGTGTGTTTGGTTGCAAGTGTTTCATTCTGAAGTCCGAAAACCTAGACAAGTTCGAGTCACGTTCTTGTGATGGTATCTTCCTAGGTTACTCGACTTCCTCGCGGGCGTATAGGGTTTGGAACTGCGAGTCTAGTAAGTTGGTAGAGACCCGTGAGGTGACCTTCGACGAGGTCAGTCCGGGGACTAGGCTCGATATCTCAGGTTCTTTAGAGCAGTTCGAGCCCATCTTTGTGGATGATGAGGAGGATGGAGATGAGGTTTGTCTACCTGATCCAGTTCCTCATCCTCCTCTTGAGGTGCCTTCTTCCACTGCACCTCCAAGCGATCAGCCCATGCCTTCTACTTCCTCTGGAGCTAGTGGCTCTGTTCCTACCCCATCAGCTCATGAGGTAGAGGCCACTTCTTCATCTCATACAGGACCTCCCCGTCATATCCAAAAAGACCATCCTTCCGAGCAGATGATTGGAGATCTTTTTGAGTGCGTTACTCACTCAAAGTCTGGCATGTCACATTTCTGTCTCCATTCTATATTTGTTGCCACCTTTGAGCCCAATGATGTTAGTCATGCACTATCTGATGAGTCTTGGGACAATGTCTTGCATGAGGAGCTAGAAAATTTCGAGAGAAATAAGGTCTGGTCGCTTGTTGAGCCCCTCGAGGTCACAATATCATTGGGACTAAGTGGGTGTTCAAGAACAAGCAGAGTGAGGATGGGGTTGTCATTTGAAACAAGGCTAGACTGGTAGCTCAGGGCTTCTCCTAGGTTGAGGGTCTAGATTTTGAGGAGACCTTTGCCCCTGTAGCTTGACTTGAAGCCATTAGAATCCTGCTTGCTTTTGCGACTTCTAAGGGCTTCAAGCTTTACCAGATGGATGTCAAGAGTGCCTTTCTCAATGGCTTCATTGAGGAAGAGGTCTATGTGAGACAGCCTCCAGGTTTCGAGAACCCCAAATACCCAAACCATGTCTACAAGCTTTCCAAAGGCTTGTATGGACTTAAGCAGGCCCCTAGAGTTTGGTATGAGAGGATTAAGTCCTACCTGTTGAGTCATGAGTTTGAGATGGGTAAGGTAGATAAGACCTTGTTCATTCGAAGGCATGGCACTAACCTCCTGCTCGTCCAGATTTATATGGACGACATCATCTTTGGCGGCTCTTCTCGTGCTCTCGTTTCTCAGTTCTCGGATGTCATGAGCACCGAGTTTAAGATGAGCACGATGGGTGAGTTAACTAAATCTTTCTTGGCTTCCAGATCAAGCAGACTCGGGAGGGTACCTTCTTGCATCAAGGCAAGTACACTCGTGACCTCCTGAGACCCTTTGACATGAGTGATGGTAAGCCCGTGTCAACTCCCATGACATCTTCTGCCACACTTGACCCAGATGAGGACGGCGAGCCAGTTGATCAGAAGAAGTATCGCAGCATGATTGGCTCCCTCTTGTACCTCACTGCCTCGAGACCGGACATACAATTCTCTGTGTGTCTTTGTGCTCGGTTTCAGGCTTCTCCTCGCGTATCTCACCGCCAGGCGGTGAAACGCATTCTTTGGTACCTTCGAGCTACCATTGACTATGGTATCTGGTACTCTTCCTCGTCTTGTCTTTCCTTGAGAGTCTACTCGGATGCAGACTTTGCCGGCTATAGGATAGATGGGAAGAGCACTTCTGGCACCTACCAATTCATTGGCACTTCTCTCGTTTCTTGGTCTTTGAGGAAGCAGTCTGGTGTTGCACAGTCCACCGCAGAGGTCGAGTGCGTTCTTTGCCGCCGATTCTTTGCGATCGGTACTTTGGATGGTCTCGACCCTGCGGGACTTTGGGTTAGTTATCGACAGTGTTCCACTTTTCTGCGATAACACTTCTGCGATTAACATTGCTAAGAACCCAGTGCAACATTCTCGGACTAAGCATATTGATATCAGATATCACTTCCTTCGAGACTATGTGGAGAAGGGTGACATAGTGCTCTAGTTTGTGGAGAGTGACCACCAGTTAGCTGACATCTTCACAAAGCCATTGGATAGCTCTAGGTTTTCAGCTCTGAGGGGAGAGCTTGGGGTGGTTTGTCCTTACGGACTGTTGTGAGGGGGAGTTTTGTGCTTCATGCTTTATCATGTTTATTATGCTCTTACTCCTTACTGTTTGTCACATCCCAAAATTTGCTTTTTGGAAGAAAATTAAATTCAAATTAATTATTTTAAAGTAATTAGATTTTATGTGGCTTTTCTGGATTTTCTGAAATTTAAAACCTAATTTTTAAATTTAAAAAGTAATTCAAAGTATGAAACTAAAATACCAACAGTAGTTGGAAATAATTTTATTTAGTCCAAAATATGTCCAGAGCTTCGTGAATTTTCTGGAATTTTTGGAGGTATTTTCATATTTTTACGAGGCCTAAATAATTTTCTAGCCTTTTTCGAAAATCTAAATCAAATTCTAACAAAAATATCCCCTCTCCCTCCGGTAGACGCGTGGGCGGCCCAGATCCATCCACGTCGCCGCTCGGCCCATCGAGCCGCCTCTCCCCTCTCCTCTCGACTCCGGGCACGCCCGTCGGCCACCCCGCCTTCCTCATCCTCGGGCGACATCGGCGGTCCGTCGCGCGCGCGTCGCCCATGCGGGCCATCCAGCCGTCCGCGCCCCGCTCCTCTCTTTTCTCTGACTCGCGGGCCCCGCTCGTCAGCCGCTCGTGGCCTCGCTCCCGCTGCCACCCGGCCCCGCCTGTCAGGCCCGTCGTCCCCGCGGAGCCGCCCCTTTCCTTTCTTCCTCCCCTCTTTCCTTTCTCGCCGGCCGACCGTACCCGAGCCGAATCCGGCCTTGCCTTCCCTGCCTCTCCCGGTTTGGCAACCCGAGCCCGGCGGAAGTGAATCCCAACGCCGTGCCTCCCTTCCCTTCCGGCCCCTATTTCCTTTTTCCCCAAACTTTCCCCGCCGGCCACCGAGATCTCCGGCGAGCAATCCAGCGCCCGTGTCCCCTCCTCCGCCCTATAAAAGCCCCCCCTCGGCTTCGCCTCCTCTCGCACCACCTCCCGGAGCGCTCCACCTCCTTCCCCGAGCCCTGTAGCACCCCAGCACCGTGCGCTCTCTCTCCCCGAGCTCCGCCCAACTCCGCGAGCCTTCGCGCCGCCTCGGTCATCCCGGAGCCCGCGTCGCCTCCCCGAGCTCCCTCTCGTCCGTGCGATCCTCCTCGACACCTCAGCTGCCCCTCCCCGCCGCCGTCGCGCCGTCGCGCCAGAGGACCCGAGCCAGCTCCGCCACCCCCTCTCGTCGGCCTTCTCCGCTCGTCGTCGCACCTCGTCGACCCCTCCAACCGAACCCCCTCCGCTCAAGGGTTGCATTTCACGCACCGTCCGCACCCCTCCGACCCTCCCTCGCCACCGACGACCTTGCCTCCGTCCACGGCTGCCGGACCACTCCAGCAGGTAACCCTCAAAGGGATTACCTATCCATTAGGGGTAGGCAATGCCTCCCCGCTCACTTGGCTATCACCGCTCGCTCTCCCCTCCCCCGACTCCCTCGGCGCGCGTTCGAGCCCTCGGCTCCGCACGCTGAGGTTGAGTTTTCGTTATTTATCCGCGACTGACAAGTGGTCCTCACGTCGCCGACGCCGGCCTCTACGCTGCCACCGCTGCGCTGGGCCCCACCTCTGTCTTTGGTCTCGACAAGTGGGCCCGAGTCCGAGGGTCCCACATGTCGAGGTTAAGTCGGTGGGCTCCTTTGTCGATGGGTCCCACATGTCGATGACCGCCGATGGTTCTTGTTCGATGGGCCCCACCTGTCGATCCTCGGAATAAAAATAGAATTTAAAATCTAATATTCCAGTGGGCCCCACCTGTCAGAAATTTGGGAATTTCTATATTTATTCAAATCTGAGATTTTCAAATGAGCATAACTTTCTCATTTTAACTCCAAATTCAGCCATTCAAATTTCTAAATTCATCTAAAATCATAATCTATCCAACTATGGCCTCTATTGAATTTTTGGATTTTATTTGAATTTTTCGTTTGTATTTATTTGCTTTGTTTGCTTCGTCTTTTCTCGCGTAGATTCCAACGTTGTCGACGATCCCTCTTCACAGCAGCAAGACGACCCAGAAACCCTGCAAGAAGGCAAGTCTCCTTTGATCATCTTGAACCTATGCTTTTGAAATGTTTTAAATATTTTAAATTATGTGCATTGCTATTTACATAAAACCACTAGTTCAAATCTTTAGGAATTAGCTATTCCAACTTTGTTATGCCCTCATTTGACATTGATTGCCATGTACCTTTGTCACCCTAGAACTTCCTTTGTCTCAATAATGAGATTAATATTAATCTTTGTGAATAGTGGAATGGTAGGATAATGCTTAGTCATGCTATCTAATAACTTTGGTAAATCTTGAAAATGGGAAATTATGATTTATTGTTGAACCCCTATGATTGTTAATGAAGTGGCAATTGGAGTTGTCACTGTGATTTTAAAATAAAATAAAATGTGAAAGTTGGTTTAGATTAGGGTGGATGGTTGGTTTGGTTTGGTGCAGTTAGCACGAGATCTTGTTAAGTGTATGTTCCACCCTAGTCAATCAAGGACCGACGCTTGTTTTTGTCCAGACTGAGCATTAACCGTACAACCACAAGTCTATATGGGTACGACCTAGCTGACTAACTTATGATAGTCTAGTTTAGGTGCAACCCGTGGAAAGTGGGTGCCAGGAATGGACTGGTTATCCACAGTGAGGGCAGGATTTCTTGTACTCATATGGCGCAAGAGGGGCTTGGTTGGGCGGTTAGCCTACCCGCGGTGAAACCTCGTGGTGGTATCTAGCTAGATTAGATTAAGGTAAAGGCTTTGTGATATTTTATCTGGGTCTCATGCCGAAGGAAGCGTGTTGACTTTTAGGATAATTTATCTCTTGTGGGTAAAGTTGTACAACCTCTGCAGAGTGTAAAACTATTCGAATAGCCGTGCCCACGGTCAAGGGCGGGCAAGGAATGCATTCACATGGTAGATTTCTGGTTTTGGTTTTAAATATCTAAAGTTTTGTATTCCGAGAGTGGAGGAACTCTCGGAAGGAATCTGGCGGATGGAGCAGAGAGGGTGGATGGAACCGCAGATTTAAAACTTGACCAATGGTAATTGGTTAGCTAGTGTTGGTAGTTGGAACCTTCACTAGAAAGTTAATTCATTAAAACATTTACTTCATTAAATTGATGCCTTGAAAATAATTAGTAGTAATTGAGATTTAAAATATTGCTTTGTGCAAAAGAACCATATAGACTTCCTTTGTCAAGCCTTGCATCTATGCATTTTCCCAAGACTTGCGGAGTACTTTATGTACTCACATGCTACACTTAAAAATAAATCTCAGAGGAAGTTGAAGCTCAAGAAGGTGACTACGACTTATCGCTTCGCTTGTGGCTGCGACGGATTCTTCCGGAGAACTAGGTCGCGCTTCCCCAGTCAATTGCCTGTGGCGAATTGATGGGTCGTCCTCGAGTTATCTTTGCTTCCGCTTTATTTCTTGTGTGCGAGGTCTTAACCTCGATTGTAATAATGAGACCATGTGGTCAGTACACCTGATTATTGTAATGAATCATTGTTGGTGATGTTTTCCATTCTGTTTAACTGTGTGCACTAGCTTTGATCTGGGACTAGTGCAGTAATACACAGAGGGTCCGGGTTTGGTAATCCGAGGGCCCGACAGAGATGGTATCAGAGCCAATTTGACTGTAGGACGTGGCCTAGATTAAGAATGGCAAACCATAAGGATTTATATTTATAAAAAGAATATATTAAAAATGTATAAGCTTCTTTGCTTCTACTCTCCTACCTAGAATCTCGTTCTTGTCTCCAACTCCATTTGTTAAAAAAACTTTTGCTAATCTTTTCTTTTACTCAACTTTGTAGATGGCTGGTTCATCCTCCGCTGCCCCGTGGGACTACTACTCACATGGAGAGGATGCTGGAGCATTCGCTAGCCTTCTCCGGCAGCTGATGCAGTGCTTGGAGTACCGTCAGCCGCCCATTTTCAGAGGACGGAAGACGCGGATCCTGGATCGAGACTCATGGGCGATGGAGGTATTCTGTATGCACGGAAGAATTCAACTCCACACATACCGCATCAAGCACCCTCGATCCCATTGTTGACGCTGTTCAGATGCAAGACGCCTCGCCATTGACGAGTTGTGCCACATGCACAAGGATCTGTACATCAGTCCCCTTTTGCTTTTTCATCAACCCTCGGCGGACAGAGTATCCAGATCCCTTTGACATCCCGGTGCGATCCTCGATCGTCGCACAGTGCAGCTCACACAGCGATGGCGATCACTTATGCTAGAGCTCAGAGGAGATTGGACAACTCGGATGCTTCTCACTTCCAGCTATCATCACTCCGATACTCTTGCGCGCAGCTTCTTGGAGCAGACGACGAGTTTAGATTGGGGCGTCTCAAAGCGTGCCGACTACACGCCGTCTTCTGCACCGGCCGCGCCCCGCCGCCAACGCGCGCCATTTCGACTCGGGACTTCGCGACACGGCTCACGGCACGCAAGAAGGTGCGGCGCCCGATCCGCCACCCGTCATCACTCTCAAGAAGCGCAAGCCTTCTCCTTCCCTTCGCGTTCGGCGCCTCGATCATGCCGTCCCGTGCTTTGGTGAGTGTGATTGTTCGAGGCACCATGTGAAAGAGCGCCAGGAAGACCCAGAGGAGGATCCAGAAGAGGACCCGGAGGAGGACCCTGAGGAGCGCGTCTTTGGAGAGGATTAGTAGTTTTTTTTGAGTCAGTAGTACCCAAATAAAAAGTCCACGTCTTTAGAACGTTTTATGCTATGTTTTGGTGTGCTAGATGGACTGTACCAGGCCTATGTGCACTTGTGGTACAGCCATCCATGGAGTTATCTTGATTTTAATAAAAGTTTTTCCTAAGTGGTTGCTGTTTTCTTCTTGTGTGTTGGTTTGGGATGTTGATTAGTGTAACATCCCAATTTTTGCTTTATTTGGAAGAAATAATTTTAAATCAATTATCTCAATTTATTTGGATTTTTCAGAATATAAAGTTCTGTTTAAAAATAAAAATTTAATATTAAAATAGGTTGGAAATATTTTTCATATGTTCAAAACATTATCAGTGAATTATGTGAATTTTTCTGCAATTTTTGGAATTTATTTGGTACTTTTCTGACTATTTTAAAGCCTCCTATTGATTTCTGAAATCTATAAAAGATTTAAATTCTAAATCCTCCCCGGCCGCCATGTGGCGCCCATCCGTCCGTCCATCCCCGCCGCCGGTTCTATCCCTGCCGTCCGCGCCCATCCCGCCTTCCCCTCTCCTCCGCACGACACCTGTCGCGCATCCGCGCTCCCGCCCACGCCCGCGTTCATCCGAGCGCCGCTTCCACTCGATGCCGGATGGCCCGGATCGATCAGCCTTGTTTGATTTAATCTTCGCGTTCCTCATCACTTACCCTTCGCCTCCATCCGACGCCCCGATCTCATCCCTTGCCACCGTCGCCCATCCGTTCGATCGCCGTCTCTCTCTCTCTCTCAGCGGCAGTGGGTCCCACTGCCGGTCCGCTCGTTCGCGACAGCTTTGTCTCTGCGCGCGTCGCCATTACCGCCGCCGAGCTCGCCGTTCGTTTTCCCGGCCGTTTCGCGTCGCCATTAAAGACCCCCGAGCACCGTTCGTCGTGCGCCATTAACCGTAGCCGTTTCTTCTCGGAGTGACGCCTGCGCCGCGCGCGCCGAAACTACCGTTTTAACTCGCCGAACGCGCGGCCGTTTCTTCCTCGCCGGCGTATAAAACCGACCCCGGCCACCCTCTCACCCCTTTGCGCTCTCCTCTCTCTCCGTTCGCGTGCGTGTCTCCGCCGTTCAAACCGTCGTCGCTGTTCGAAACCGTCGCCGTCGGTGAGTCTCGCCGCACCCTCGGTCGCCGCGCGCCCTCGGTTCGCGCGCCAAGACCGCGCCCGCACGCCGCTCCTCGGTCCGCGACGCGCGCGCGTCGCGCGCGCGCGCAAGCTTCGCGTTCGCGACGCCGTCGCGACGCCCGTCCACGCGTCGGCGATCGGCGAGTCCCGCCTCCACACCGTCTCATCTCCGCGGCCATTCTCCGACGGCCGGGATGTGTCCACGCGTCCCCATCGCGGCCGCCCAACTCGCCGTCCGCGCGCGTTCGCGTCGCGCGACGCCTCGCGGGCGAGCCGAGCCACGCGTCGGCCATCGCGCGGCACCAGCGTCTCCGCCGCGCCATCACCGCCGCTCATCGGATCTGAGCCAACGCCGGGATCTCGCCACACGTCTCAATCCCGACCGTCCATTTTCGCACCGCCGCGCGCGAAGTCGCCGGCTCGGTAGAGCCACGTCGACCTGGGCGGCGTGTTATGCCACGTGGCGAACACGTGTCCGCCACGCGGCGCCACGTCACCAAAACCGCCGCCGTCCCACGTCAAGATCGCCACGTCGGCATGCCACGTGTCAGTTTGGTCTGTCATGTCAGCAATTTTGTGGGTCCGTGGACTTGGTCCACCGTGGGTGGCCCCACATGTCGACCTCTGTAATTTATTTTTAATTCCCTTGCTGACGTCATAATTAGAATTTACTTTTGTAAATTAATTCCCAGAAAATCCATGCTGACGTCATAATTCATTTTCGGTATAAATTTAATTCCAGAAATTCTCTTTTCCTTTTTCTTGATTCTAAATCTTCCAACACCATATCTTGCTCATTTTAAATCCAAATTGATCCATTCAAATTTCTAAATTCATCTAAAATTCTAATATTTCAATTGGTATATTTAGTTTCAATTTTTGAGTTTTTATTTTATTTTATTTATTTGGATTTCTTGATTTACGTGTAGAGACCGATTTGTCCGAGGAACTTCAAGAGCAAGCCCCGGAAAATTTCAACCCAGCACAGGAAGGCAAGTCTCCTTTGATCATTTTGATCCTATGTTTTGCAAGTTTTCTTTGATCAACTTGCTCAAATGAATTATAAAATGATTAGGTAGTTATTTTAAATTATTGCATGCGTATGTTATATCAAGTGATAATTTGATTTAGAAAATTTAGTTAAATACCCAATTTGTTATACCTTCCATTGAAAATTGTTTAACTTGTACCATTGTCAACTTAGGATATCCCTTTGACTCAATAATGAGTTAGTATTACATCAGTGGAATTTGTAAATACTAGCAAATGCTTAGCGTAGCAAATCAATGTAATAATGCTCAAATGAGTAGCATGTTTACTAAATGTTTTGATGAATGATTTGTTTGAACATTGGTAATGGATGTTACCATTGTTAAATGATCTGTTTGAAAAGTGGTAATGGATGTTACCACCGTTAATTTGAAAATAAAAATGAAGTTCAAAGGAAAAGTTGACAAGGGTGGATGGAAGGTTTGGGTAGTGCGATTAGCACGAGAATTTTGGAATTGTGAATGAACCACCACAGTCGTTTAAGGACCGACGCTTGTGTTTGTCCAAACTGAGCAAAGCAGTGCAACCACAAGTCTATATGGGTACGACCTAGCTAACTAACCTATTAAGGTGTAGTTTAGATATCACCAGTGGTGTATTGAGTGCCGTGGTGTCTGGTTACTCATAGTGAGGGACAGGTTTCTCTGTACTCATACGGCGCAAGAGGGCTCCACTCGTGGATTCGAGTTGTGGTGAAACCTTAGCGGGTGGTATCTAGCTATCTTGGAGTAGGTGAAAGGCTTTGTGATATTTTATCTGGGTCTCATGCCAAAGGAAGCATGTTGACTATTAAGATAATTTATCTCTTGTGGGTAAAGTGTACAAACTCGCAGAGTAATAAACTATTCGAATAGCCGTGCCCACGGTCAAGGGCGGCAAGGAATGCATTCACATGGTAGAAGTTTGATTTTGATTTCAAAATAAAATGGTTTGTCAAACTTGGGAGTGGTATAACTCTCATGATTTAAATCGGGTGGTGTAAACGGATCGTGGTTTAACTTTGAGTTTTGAAAGTTGGTAGATAGCCTAAAATTTTAGTGTTGGTGGTTTAACCTTCACTAAGTTATTTATCTAATTTCATTTATGAAAAACAAAGATGTTTATCAAATGGCCTTTGAAG